>OV816029.1:127206468-129771607 GCA_929113105.1 Agrypnus murinus | reverse complement strand
CTGTGCTTTAATTTTCTCTTTCACCTTTTTCTTTTAAGAATAAGAAAATTTAAACAGTTTCAGCAGCATTAAATATAGGAAAATGATAATTAGGGAAAGGTGATGATTGTAAGTAAATTGTAAATAAAGTATGCAATAGGTATGTACCTTTTCAATCATGTAGTGTTGATATTTTTGGGAAAATATCTTTCTTGTCCCCAATTGCAGGAAGCAGCTCCTTTATATCGTTTTCATTTAACTGATGAAATGTTTCTATATCGATATTATTGTCTATATAAATAGTAACATAAATTCAATAAAGATTCATAAAAACATAAAGGTAAAAACCAAAATAGTAATCATAATAAGTAATAATTAGGCATACTATAAAAACATTGAAATCCTCTATAAAATTATGAGCAATTGTAGGGCAGGAATGGACAAACAAGTGCTAAAAATTCTGCGTAGTTATTAAATTTCTACAGCAAAGCTAGATCGAATTTTAAATTGTATTCTTATACATAGGTATGTACGTCCAATAATTACCTTTAAATAATTATAACTGGCATTTTGTGCTTACCTACAAAAGAATCGTACATCTCGGACAGTCCCCATTCTGTCGGCAAGTTTTTAACCTCATCCATAATTATAGGTAAGTACTTGAAATAAACAGGAAAACTTCTCACTGAATTACGTCTGGAAAATGAACGTATAAATAAGTTATTTATTACACAGCACTTGCACAAAAATGAAATGGATAAATATAATGCGTCCCCAATCACAATAATAAATGATTTAAACTATTTAAAGTATAGGAGTTTAATACTCACATGAATTATATTTTTATTCATAACCTACATATACTATTGCATCCGTACTAAGTCTTAACACTTGCACTATTACGAACTAATTATTAAACGAATTGTGTTCCAACCCTTTCCCCGTAACCGTGGTATAGCGCTTATTGCCGTTTGTTTATGTCTGGAGTCGCTGATCTAAGAGGGAAATAATACGATTGGTCATTCGCACATTAAAAATAACCTTGATAAGATTTCGCTCAATTTTTTTTACAGTTCCTAATTTTATTTATATTTTTTATGCATATGCATTTTTAAAAAGTTGCACAACATTGTGCATGATTACGGTTTTAAACAACTTGTACAAAAAAATACAACAAAATTGTGGAAAAACGCAACTCAATATTGTGAATTACTAATTCCTTTAGTACTTTAATTGGCTTTGCACACATTATCAAATCAAATGTTACAATACTTTCAAACAATCTTATTAAGAAAAACTACGCAACGCTTTACAATAATTGAACCCAATTCTACAAAAAAATCGTACAATGTACAATTAACCAACCTTGTGCAAAACTACTCTACAGCATTTTTCTCTGTGCAAAAGGAACAAAAAAGTCTTATACAACTTTGTTCTAGAACGTACCACTTTTTCAGAAAAAAATAAGAAAGTTGGAAACTTAACATCATTTTGCCGCGTTAATAATAGCACTTTAAGTATGGGGCTTTGTCGGCAGATGTATCTCATCTATCACAACAACAAACCTTAATAACGTTTTATCCTATCGTATGTCGTTTCCGCGTAAAATTGAATTCTTTTGACAATTACAAACTCATTTTACTCAATTAATGCATGCTCAACATATGCTCCAGTTTACACAAAATGTTGATGTGGATGTTTCTTGAACTTGAAAAAAGCACGTTTTGCTTAAGATTATTTGAGTCAGTGGCTGATTGTTGTATAAATAATACCCGTTTAATGCTATAATGCGCGACAATGCTGAGTTTTAGGTTTTTGAACTTGAAATGATTTGCCAATGCACGAGTTTGTTTATTTAATAACAGTTTTTAGCACCATTTTAGAGCGAGATAAGATAAACACTTTGTCAAAAAGCTCTTTAAATCATAGGCGTCCGGTATATCTTGGCTGATTAAATTAATTAAAGTAATAATAATTTTATAGAATTAACTGAATGTCGTATTAAATTAATTGATGTTTTTGAGGAGAATAATTAACGAACTTCAGAATCAGTAATTTTGCAATGGCAACCGGTCACTGTGGGGCGAGCCTTAACAAAATCCGCGCAATGAGGTAAAAATCCAACTTGTGTAAAGAATAAAAAATATATTGGCGTTTGATTATAAAATGTTCAGGGCATCTAGAATCGGTGACAAAATTTAAAAATCTTTGTTATTAATAAAAACTTTGATGCTTAAAGTTGTCACTACTTTGAACTGACAATTTCTCGACATTTCCAGGCTGAGATTTAAAATTAAATTACTTTTCTTGTATGGACCTTATTGAAACCAAAATTAAAAATGATAGTATTTGCAGCTACATAACTTAAGAAAACATGAACATGTGTTGTAGCTTTTATTTTAAAAAATCGTAAATTGTAAGAGCTTTTTCTTGCTAAAATTCAAATTCTGCTGGAGTTATACAAAAACGCCCGCATATCCCCGCTTTAAGATTTTTGTTAAAGAAAGAGCCAAAGCATCCTGGTTATTTTCATACAAAAACCAAATCCAACTCGAACCAACTTAAAAAGTTAAAAGCCGTTATTGTAGGCACTGCAAGAAATATTTACCGGTATTATTCGTATTATTTCAGGCATAGTTGTTGATGATGCAACATTGTGTTTTTGCGCCATTTTATCTCAACTGTTAGAAACAACTAAATACCACGCCTTAAGAAGTTGGCTTTTTTAAGTGTTACCATGATCCCAGATCCCTAGGTACGCAGAATGGGGTTTTCTAATAACTGCAATAAAAATTTAACAACGCTGAAAGCATCATAACTCATAACAAACAGCATGATTGAAACCTTTTAGTAAAATGGAGATTATTTACGAATGAAATATTGGCAATTATTATAAAACTTTATAAGTAAACTGTTATTTCTTAAGGAATGGTAATCTCGTTTATAAATGCCGACTTAAAAATATTACCTAAATTCTTAATTGGAAACTATTAATTGCGCTTACTGAATATTGCTCTAAAAATTCCCATAACTTAATACATGTTAATTAACAAATTGCATAATCAGATGCGATATTGTTTTCGTTAAATTGATTTCTGTATTCCCCCTGTTTTTTAATACGCAATTACAAACGTTTCTTTAAATGGCTTCATTGCACTATGACACTTAAAACAATTGCATTTTTAATTAACCCGTTGTTTGGGAGTAAGTATTCATCCGTATAAGCCTGTGGTTATGTTGATAGACCGTTAGTTTATACAGAATTTCTTTCTAGGCTATTTTCCTTTTCCGGGTGCTTTTCTTCTCCGGCCTCTACCTTTACCTCTTTTTTTTCTTTTAATAATATAATAAATGTAACGAGCTGTTGGCCAATGACAGTCAGGAATAACGAACTATTGACCAATGAGTTGAACAAATGGTTGCGCAGGAACAAGCCACAGTTAGTACTTACACGAGTACTAAACTTGGAAACGTACATATGGTCCATCGTCATGCAGACAATAGTAAATATTATTGATAATTAATATTGTTCTAAATTTATCCTAATCAATTATCCTCAGTGCTACTTAATTCTATTAAATATTAATTTAAATAAAAAAGACATCTTGATTGCAATAATTGGTAATTTTATTTATCAATTTCGTCTGATTTAAGAAGTAATATAAATAATATAATATAATATAAATTCGTCTCATCCTCTCGAATTTGTATAAAATCATTGAGAATTAGGAAAATCTAGTAGTTGCGTAAAAAAGTTCTCGTCTGATCGTGATCCAGTTCACAGTTTGAGATTACAGCTTATAACAGTTTTAGAAGTCCACTTAGGAGTAAGAATTAGTTATGGTCGAAGAAACACAGTGTATGCAAATCGCGCATAATGGTTATTAATACACTCGTATGAATTTACAACACTCGCAGTGTTCGTGTTGTAAACGTCATACTCTGTATTAATAACCTTCATTATGTATTCGTTGTATAATATGCTATTTTCTTACAGCTATCAATCCAAACTACTCCTTATTATACATTTTACAGTAACCTGTTTACAGGTGAGCAGACAATCAAAAATTGCAGGTCGTTGGGTTTATCTCAATTATTATAGCATAAATCAGATCCGGTAACAACTATAATTGCAGAGCACCTAATAGAAAAAAGAAATAAATTAAAAATTAACCTAACTTAAAACATTTTACCGGAAATGTTTGCTTTATGCGATATTCCATTTCACCCACCAACTCAATAAATTTACACAGTAATTCATCCGTCACTTCAATCATCAGCAGTAATTCATTCAGCACTATTGTGTGTTCACTAAGAAAATATTCACGGTATAATAATCAACACTATAATTTAACGGTGTCTCCTAACCATACACTGTATTTTAATTGCCAATACGTATTTCGGTAACATTGTTACCGTTTTCTCGATGTTACCTTCGAGACGGTTTCATGCCGTAAAAAAGGTAATATCGTTAGCGAAATATGTATTGGCAATTAGTCAAAGACAATGTGTGGTTAGGAGACAACATTAAATTGTAGTGTTGTAATCTAATAAACCACAATCTATTATATAATAACATAACATACAATCTATGATATAAAAGTTGATGCCGCACGTGTCGTTAATTAAAAGAATAATTTATAATAGACAAACATTAAAACTTCACTGAAACATTAATAATCATAAAATGCAGTTTTAAATTGCTCACATAAATAAAACAATTAATAATAAAATGGAGAGGTTTTACTATTTAGATGAAAAGATATAAATTCTAATCATAACATAGTGCTTTAAATTAAATAGATGGGGGAGTAAAAATTAGCACAATTGAGAGAGCATGATCTACAGCTGATGATTTTTTTTAAATAATATAATTATACAAACGGAGTCTTCACTAATAATAATTGATGAATATAGTAGTATAGTATTCATAAATTGTAAAAAAACATAAATTCTACTCATAAAAAGTAAAGCAAGTGGGTTTTAAAATTAGCGAAATTACACATACGAGGTAAGCGTCATAGATTCTCGGCCCGGCAGGCTTCTACAGGTGCCAACATGTTCAAACTCGGTTGCGTCATAGTTCAACATGTAAGAAGCCTACACTATATATATTACTGCTAGAAGCGTAATAGATTTTAGTAGCCACTCAAGCATCGTGACGAGTGCATGAAAATGTCGCAGCTAACGAAAATTGAGTATTTTAAAGCGGTCATTAAATTTTTAACAAAAGAAGGGGGCACACGCCTAATCATCAAACAACGTATGACGGTGTTTATGGTGATTTATTTCCTTCATATTCCACTGTAAAAAAGTCGTCAAAATGCTTCCGTTTGGAGCAAGAATCTCTTGAAGATGATGAGCGCACCGCACCGGTCGGCCAATTGAAGCGGTGACGCCTCAAAACGTTGCAATCATTGAATGGTATTAGAAGATCGCCGTTTGAAAGATAAGGAGTTAGCAGTGATGTCTGACATTTTGGAAACAAGTGTTCGTCGAATTCTTCATGACCATTTGGGTATGAATAAAATTAGTGCAAGATGGGTACCGCGTCTTCGGTCTGCTGTTCAACGTCAACGTCGCGTCGAATGTGCGCGCTCGTTTTTAAACTTGTGTGGAGACGACCCAAAGCCGATTTTGGAGTCCACTGTCACTGGAGATGAATCAATGGTTCTGTATTATGATCCTCTATCCAAAAGGGAATCGATGAAATGGCGGCGACCCGATGATCCTTGTCCCAAAAAGGCGAAAGTCGTTCAATCGACAAAGAAATTATGGCAACCATATTCTGGGATTGTGACGGCATTCTACTGATTGATTTTAAAGAACGCAATACAACTGTTAACAGTACATATTATGCGTCTTTATTGCATAAATTGAGCAACAACATTCGTGACAAATTGACAAATTGACAAGAGGTGTTCGATTATTACACGACAATGCACTCGTTTATACTGCCGCAATTTCACAAGCTGCCATTCGCGAATGCGATTTTGAAGCATTGGATCATCCACCGTACAGTCCGGATATGGCTCCTAGCAGAGCCTTCTATAGCTTAACGAGCCTGGAACTGTATCCCTACTACCATTCTGACGTAGAAACAGTCGATGATCGGATTGAATTATTCACGCTGCCGCGAGAACCAGCAGTTGTTGTTAAAATTGATATTCATCAAATAGATAATAGCCGTTTTCTTTTTTTAAATTTGTCTGTTACTATTTGCATGTTGATTAATGGAAAAATAAATATATTTTATTCACAATCGATACATAATGTGTTCATTACTGACGTTTAAAAAGTTAGAAAGTAGTTTATTATACATCAGAGTCAATAATAAGTTCTCTTGGTTAGTAATGAGTTCTCTTAACACATAAATAAAAATGAACGTAATAGTATATTACATGTTGAGTTGGTAAAGGATATCTTTACAAGCCAAGCGATAATTGTTTGACCGAGACGGTACGGTATTTATTTTTCCATTAATCAACATGCAAATAGTAACAGACAAATTTAAAAAAAGAAAACGGCTATTATCTATTTGATGAATATCAATTTTAACAACAACGAATCATTAAGACTGCTTTATCGGTATACACTACAAGTGTCAGAGGATATACGGCGTAATTAGTTTATGTCATAATTTAAAAGTTTTTTATTTTATGTCAAATAAATAAAAAACAATAAGAGAAACATTTTAGTAAAAACAATGAAAAAGCAACTACAAATGAACATCTTTACGCCAAATTGTAAATATCGTTAATAAGAACAAAACATAAGCTTTCTCTGTGCAAGAACTACATAAGTGAAAACATTTAGCAAACATATTTTATAAATAAAATAAAATTATAAAAATCGCAAATTAAATTAAAAAATTATATAACAATAAATAACAAAGTTGTAAATAAAAAGACATTCTACAAAACTATTAATTACAGATTAAACTATTTTGGTAATATTTTTGTTTTGATTTGTCAAATCTCTGTGCTTTTCTTCTGCTTTTGGGCGTATTTTTTTTCTTTGCTGATGTCATTTTTTACTTGCGAACGAGACGTCGAATTGGATACTTCGGCCAGCATAAATAGTTATATTAAACTGCTTGATCGAGGTGGGCTGAAATATGCCAAACAGTTTTTTAATGATGTAATAATAAATACTTATTCTTTATTTCAAGTGCTAATTTCTGAGAGATACGAAACAACCTTTTCAAGTTTTAAATCACAAGAGAATTCTTGTAGAATTATCGTTAAAGAAATTAGAACTTTTAGGTTTTAACCCAAGTGAAAATCCCGAATGTGAATGTGGGAATTCAATACTGAGCCTTTTAAAACACAGCATCAATACGTTCTGTAACATTTTGCTTAATAATTATTCTAGCAATAATTACTAGTGCAGCGTGGTACACAGCAACTTGACGGCATTTTCTAAAATAAGATTTTTAACAACATAATGCATTAGGTAAATAATTATAAAATTACCACAAATATTTACAAAACGTTTGTCTTGCACTAAAAATATAATATTTGGGAGACGCTACGCTAGTCTGCTGGTTCTCGCGGCAGCGTGAATAATTCAATCCGATCATCGACTGTTTCTACGTCAGAATGGTAGTAGGGATACAGTTCCAGGCTCGTTAAGCTATAGAAGGCTCTGCTAGGAGCCATATCCGGACTGTACGGTGGATGATCCAATGCTTCAAAATCGCATTCGCGAATGGCAGCTTGTGAAATTGCGGCAGTATAAACGAGTGCATTGTCGTGTAATAATCGAACACCTCTTGTCAATTTGTCAATTTGTCACGAATGTTGTTGCTCAATTTATGCAATAAAGACGCATAATATGTACTGTTAACAGTTGTATTGCGTTCTTTAAAATCAATCAGTAGAATGCCGTCACAATCCCAGAATATGGTTGCCATAATTTCTTTGTCGATTGAACGACTTTCGCCTTTTTGGGACAAGGATCATCGGGTCGCCGCCATTTCATCGATTCCCTTTTGGATAGAGGATCATAATACAGAACCATTGATTCATCTCCAGTGACAGTGGACTCCAAAATCGGCTTTGGGTCGTCTCCACACAAGTTTAAAAACGAGCGCGCACATTCGACGCGACGTTGACGTTGAACAGCAGACCGAAGACGCGGTACCCATCTTGCACTAATTTTATTCATACCCAAATGGTCATGAAGAATTCGACGAACACTTGTTTCCAAAATGTCAGACATCACTGCTAACTCCTTATCTTTCAAACGGCGATCTTCTAATACCATTCAATGATTGCAACGTTTTGAGGCGTCACCGCTTCAATTGGCCGACCGGTGCGGTGCGCTCATCATCTTCAAGAGATTCTTGCTCCAAACGGAAGCATTTTGACGACTTTTTTACAGTGGAATATGAAGGAAATAAATCACCATAAACACCGTCATACGTTGTTTGATGATTAGGCGTGTGCCCCCTTCTTTTGTTAAAAATTTAATGACCGCTTTAAAATACTCAATTTTCGTTAGCTGCGACATTTTCATGCACTCGTCACGATGCTTGAGTGGCTACTAAAATCTATTACGCTTCTAGCAGTAATATATATAGTGTAGGCTTCTTACATGTTGAACTATGACGCAACCGAGTTTGAACATGTTGGCACCTGTAGAAGCCTGCCGGGCCGAGAATCTATGACGCTTACCTCGTATGTGTAATTTCGCTAATTTTAAAACCCACTTGCTTTACTTTTTATGAGTAGAATTTATGTTTTTTTACAATTTATGAATACTATACTACTATATTCATCAATTATTATTAGTGAAGACTCCGTTTGTATAATTATATTATTTAAAAAAAATCATCAGCTGTAGATCATGCTCTCTCAATTGTGCTAATTTTTACTCCCCCATCTATTTAATTTAAAGCACTATGTTATGATTAGAATTTATATCTTTTCATCTAAATAGTAAAACCTCTCCATTTTATTATTAATTGTTTTATTTATGTGAGCAATTTAAAACTGCATTTTATGATTATTAATGTTTCAGTGAAGTTTTAATGTTTGTCTATTATAAATTATTCTTTTAATTAACGACACGTGCGGCATCAACTTTTATATCATAGATTGTATGTTATGTTATTATATAATAGATTGTGGTTTATTAGATTACAACACTACAATTTAATGTTGTCTCCTAACCACACATTGTCTTTGACTAATTGCCAATACATATTTCGCTAACGATATTACCTTTTTTACGGCATGAAACCGTCTCGAAGGTAACATCGAGAAAACGGTAACAATGTTACCGAAATACGTATTGGCAATTAAAATACAGTGTATGGTTAGGAGACACCGTTAAATTATAGTGTTGATTATTATACCGTGAATATTTTCTTAGTGAACACACAATAGTGCTGAATGAATTACTGCTGATGATTGAAGTGACGGATGAATTACTGTGTAAATTTATTGAGTTGGTGGGTGAAATGGAATATCGCATAAAGCAAACATTTCCGGTAAAATGTTTTAAGTTAGGTTAATTTTTAATTTATTTCTTTTTTCTATTAGGTGCTCTGCAATTATAGTTGTTACCGGATCTGATTTATGCTATAATAATTGAGATAAACCCAACGACCTGCAATTTTTGATTGTCTGCTCACCTGTAAACAGGTTACTGTAAAATGTATAATAAGGAGTAGTTTGGATTGATAGCTGTAAGAAAATAGCATATTATACAACGAATACATAATGAAGGTTATTAATACAGAGTATGACGTTTACAACACGAACACTGCGAGTGTTGTAAATTCATACGAGTGTATTAATAACCATTATGCGCGATTTGCATACACTGTGTTTCTTCGACCATAACTAATTCTTACTCCTAAGTGGACTTCTAAAACTGTTATAAGCTGTAATCTCAAACTGTGAACTGGATCACGATCAGACGAGAACTTTTTTACGCAACTACTAGATTTTCCTAATTCTCAATGATTTTATACAAATTCGAGAGGATGAGACGAATTTATATTATATTATATTATTTATATTACTTCTTAAATCAGACGAAATTGATAAATAAAATTACCAATTATTGCAATCAAGATGTCTTTTTTATTTAAATTAATATTTAATAGAATTAAGTAGCACTGAGGATAATTGATTAGGATAAATTTAGAACAATATTAATTATCAATAATATTTACTATTGTCTGCATGACGATGGACCATATGTACGTTTCCAAGTTTAGTACTCGTGTAAGTACTAACTGTGGCTTGTTCCTGCGCAACCATTTGTTCAACTCATTGGTCAATAGTTCGTTATTCCTGACTGTCATTGGCCAACAGCTCGTTACATTTATTATATTATTAAAAGAAAAAAAAGAGGTAAAGGTAGAGGCCGGAGAAGAAAAGCACCCGGAAAAGGAAAATAGCCTAGAAAGAAATTCTGTATAAACTAACGGTCTATCAACATAACCACAGGCTTATACGGATGAATACTTACTCCCAAACAACGGGTTAATTAAAAATGCAATTGTTTTAAGTGTCATAGTGCAATGAAGCCATTTAAAGAAACGTTTGTAATTGCGTATTAAAAAACAGGGGGAATACAGAAATCAATTTAACGAAAACAATATCGCATCTGATTATGCAATTTGTTAATTAACATGTATTAAGTTATGGGAATTTTTAGAGCAATATTCAGTAAGCGCAATTAATAGTTTCCAATTAAGAATTTAGGTAATATTTTTAAGTCGGCATTTATAAACGAGATTACCATTCCTTAAGAAATAACAGTTTACTTATAAAGTTTTATAATAATTGCCAATATTTCATTCGTAAATAATCTCCATTTTACTAAAAGGTTTCAATCATGCTGTTTGTTATGAGTTATGATGCTTTCAGCGTTGTTAAATTTTTATTGCAGTTATTAGAAAACCCCATTCTGCGTACCTAGGGATCTGGGATCATGGTAACACTTAAAAAAGCCAACTTCTTAAGGCGTGGTATTTAGTTGTTTCTAACAGTTGAGATAAAATGGCGCAAAAACACAATGTTGCATCATCAACAACTATGCCTGAAATAATACGAATAATACCGGTAAATATTTCTTGCAGTGCCTACAATAACGGCTTTTAACTTTTTAAGTTGGTTCGAGTTGGATTTGGTTTTTGTATGAAAATAACCAGGATGCTTTGGCTCTTTCTTTAACAAAAATCTTAAAGCGGGGATATGCGGGCGTTTTTGTATAACTCCAGCAGAATTTGAATTTTAGCAAGAAAAAGCTCTTACAATTTACGATTTTTTAAAATAAAAGCTACAACACATGTTCATGTTTTCTTAAGTTATGTAGCTGCAAATACTATCATTTTTAATTTTGGTTTCAATAAGGTCCATACAAGAAAAGTAATTTAATTTTAAATCTCAGCCTGGAAATGTCGAGAAATTGTCAGTTCAAAGTAGTGACAACTTTAAGCATCAAAGTTTTTATTAATAACAAAGATTTTTAAATTTTGTCACCGATTCTAGATGCCCTGAACATTTTATAATCAAACGCCAATATATTTTTTATTCTTTACACAAGTTGGATTTTTACCTCATTGCGCGGATTTTGTTAAGGCTCGCCCCACAGTGACCGGTTGCCATTGCAAAATTACTGATTCTGAAGTTCGTTAATTATTCTCCTCAAAAACATCAATTAATTTAATACGACATTCAGTTAATTCTATAAAATTATTATTACTTTAATTAATTTAATCAGCCAAGATATACCGGACGCCTATGATTTAAAGAGCTTTTTGACAAAGTGTTTATCTTATCTCGCTCTAAAATGGTGCTAAAAACTGTTATTAAATAAACAAACTCGTGCATTGGCAAATCATTTCAAGTTCAAAAACCTAAAACTCAGCATTGTCGCGCATTATAGCATTAAACGGGTATTATTTATACAACAATCAGCCACTGACTCAAATAATCTTAAGCAAAACGTGCTTTTTTCAAGTTCAAGAAACATCCACATCAACATTTTGTGTAAACTGGAGCATATGTTGAGCATGCATTAATTGAGTAAAATGAGTTTGTAATTGTCAAAAGAATTCAATTTTACGCGGAAACGACATACGATAGGATAAAACGTTATTAAGGTTTGTTGTTGTGATAGATGAGATACATCTGCCGACAAAGCCCCATACTTAAAGTGCTATTATTAACGCGGCAAAATGATGTTAAGTTTCCAACTTTCTTATTTTTTTCTGAAAAAGTGGTACGTTCTAGAACAAAGTTGTATAAGACTTTTTTGTTCCTTTTGCACAGAGAAAAATGCTGTAGAGTAGTTTTGCACAAGGTTGGTTAATTGTACATTGTACGATTTTTTTGTAGAATTGGGTTCAATTATTGTAAAGCGTTGCGTAGTTTTTCTTAATAAGATTGTTTGAAAGTATTGTAACATTTGATTTGATAATGTGTGCAAAGCCAATTAAAGTACTAAAGGAATTAGTAATTCACAATATTGAGTTGCGTTTTTCCACAATTTTGTTGTATTTTTTTGTACAAGTTGTTTAAAACCGTAATCATGCACAATGTTGTGCAACTTTTTAAAAATGCATATGCATAAAAAATATAAATAAAATTAGGAACTGTAAAAAAAATTGAGCGAAATCTTATCAAGGTTATTTTTAATGTGCGAATGACCAATCGTATTATTTCCCTCTTAGATCAGCGACTCCAGACATAAACAAACGGCAATAAGCGCTATACCACGGTTACGGGGAAAGGGTTGGAACACAATTCGTTTAATAATTAGTTCGTAATAGTGCAAGTGTTAAGACTTAGTACGGATGCAATAGTATATGTAGGTTATGAATAAAAATATAATTCATGTGAGTATTAAACTCCTATACTTTAAATAGTTTAAATCATTTATTATTGTGATTGGGGACGCATTATATTTATCCATTTCATTTTTGTGCAAGTGCTGTGTAATAAATAACTTATTTATACGTTCATTTTCCAGACGTAATTCAGTGAGAAGTTTTCCTGTTTATTTCAAGTACTTACCTATAATTATGGATGAGGTTAAAAACTTGCCGACAGAATGGGGACTGTCCGAGATGTACGATTCTTTTGTAGGTAAGCACAAAATGCCAGTTATAATTATTTAAAGGTAATTATTGGACGTACATACCTATGTATAAGAATACAATTTAAAATTCGATCTAGCTTTGCTGTAGAAATTTAATAACTACGCAGAATTTTTAGCACTTGTTTGTCCATTCCTGCCCTACAATTGCTCATAATTTTATAGAGGATTTCAATGTTTTTATAGTATGCCTAATTATTACTTATTATGATTACTATTTTGGTTTTTACCTTTATGTTTTTATGAATCTTTATTGAATTTATGTTACTATTTATATAGACAATAATATCGATATAGAAACATTTCATCAGTTAAATGAAAACGATATAAAGGAGCTGCTTCCTGCAATTGGGACAAGAAAGATATTTTCCCAAAAATATCAACACTACATGATTGAAAAGGTACATACCTATTGCATACTTTATTTACAATTTACTTACAATCATCACCTTTCCCTAATTATCATTTTCCTATATTTAATGCTGCTGAAACTGTTTAAATTTTCTTATTCTTAAAAGAAAAAGGTGAAAGAGAAAATTAAAGCACAGAAAAAGACAATTCAATAATTTGTTATTTGGGTTTATTTGTTACTAACTAGTATTCAGAAGTTATACAGTGTGCGTCTCTGGATGGAGTTGACAAGAGGAAAAAAAATTTTATTGTTGCTTTTACGACAAAAAGTCATTCTTTATAAAAAGTTCTGCTTGTTGCATAAGTTTACTTACTATCAGAAAATCTAAGATTAAATGTACAGAATGTCCGTAAATTAAGATAACATGAAAATGCTTCAAGAGAGAAGTACCATTTATTGCATTTTAGAGTTTACTGTTAATAGAAAAAGTTCTTTATAAACATAAAATTAGTTAAAATACAAAATTCCAAGTTTAAATTTAGATTGTTACGGTTGTATGTTGTTAAGTTGAATTAAGATATCGTGTTATCTTGAATTTAACGTAGATAATCATAATTTAATCTTGTCGATCAATTTATTTTGTGGGGTGCTTTAAAACAAAAAGTTTACGCAGATCACCTGTTGTATGATCGAGAAATACTAAAAGCATGAATACAGGACACGGTGAATGAAATTAATTTAAACCGACCACGAACCATATGTAAAGTCTATGGTGAATTTATTAACAGGATGGAGATATGTGTTGGAGGTGGCCTTGTAGAATAATTTTTGTTGACTTTCTTAATTGATTGAAATTTTGTATTTAAACTAAAAAAATGCAATAAACGGTACTTCTTTTTTCACGTTACCTTAATTTATAAACACTGTACATTTAATCTTAGATTTTCTGATGGTAAACTTATTTATTCAACAAGCAGAACTTTTTATAAACAATGACTTTTTATCGTAAAATCAATAATAAAATTTTTTTCCTCTTGTCAACTCCATCCGGGGAGACATTGTATGTAGTACATAAATAAAAATATACCCATTCAGTGTAGTATTTCACCAGTTGTTTCCTTGCATGCAGATCCATTTTTGTTATTAAATACTTGTATCGTTCAATAACATCTTGACGTACAAATATATAATCGACTTAAAATACTTCTTCTATCTCGGTCAAAGTATTCTTAAATGTTTTAGGCAGGGTAACCCAAGTTTAATGTCTGGAACGTCGGCAATCGACAGAAAATCAAAAAGTAAGGGGACTTGATATAGCCCTAGAAAAATAGTTTTTTTATTTAAATTTTTATACCGTAATATCTTCGTTAGCGCAGAAAATTAGCAATGAAAAGGGGGTGACTTCTCCGATATCTATGTTACTTGGCACTTATTTATTTCCAAAATGTCGGTTTAAAATTTGGGCAAAATCAGTTTCCTGCAAAAGATCTAAGAAAAAAAAATTTTCTAATCTAAGTAATTTTAAAGTACTATTTTTGTTATTAATTAGGCCTTTTTTATACATACACAGTCTGTTTTTTGTTAATGATAATATAGGAAATCCAATGGAATTTTATCATTTTCCTCCTAAGAAGCTTACGACATTAATCCCAGACACCCTATGTAACTTTAGATGTTTTCAACATTAAATTCAACAATAATTGTACTAACATATTTAAATGTAACAAGCTCAATATATTATTTATAACTTACATTATATAAATTTTAGGCTGCTTCGGAATGTGATCAGCAAGAAACAGTTAATGATTCTGAAAGTACAGAGACTCTGTCAAATATTAGTACCACTTCCACAAGTTCTACAATAAGTCTCATTGATTACGATCAACTTCTAGCACATTACCCTTTTAAAGCTACGATTCGCCAACCTCATCAAACATAACACCTGCTGGAAGTTCAGAGGAAAATGTAAGAAAACGTTATCCTTCATAGTTTATAAAATAAAGGCTTTTCTATTTTAGAGTGTACGTAAATTGCTAGAGGCCACAGAAGAAGGTAAGATTATTAAGAGTAGCTGTGGACCTTTCAAGAAGTTTAGAAGGAATCATTTATGCAATCTGATTGTCAAACACGAACTTCAAGATTCTGCCGATAGAAGGTAAATAAAGTTTTACATGAAAAAAAAAAAAAAGTTAAATGCCATCTTCCTTTTAGGATCACTACAGCACGATTTCTGATTTTGGCAAAAGAGATAAATGACGTTTTCATTCATGAAGAAGCTGCAATTTACTATTTACCATGTACAAGAGGAGTAAATGGTAAAGTGATTGGTGCATCAGGAAAACTCTGGAGCACATATGTGCATCAACGTAAACTACTAAGGGAAAGGGAAAGCGGTTTACTTAGAAAAAAGGAAAAATCTGCTAGTTCTGCATCCTGTTGGTATAAAATATTATACATTTAACTCTTGAATACATGATTTTTTTTAGTGATAGAAGAAAACGAGGAAGTAGTTGATAATGATGATGATGATGATATGACTGAAATTTTAACACGGCTTTATCATAATAGTATACCTTATGAGGAAGTGGTAGAAAGATGGCGGAAATCTGCTGCAAGTAGATTACAACTTAAAGACAGTGAGACCATAGGGGAATACTATCAAAAGTACCCTGCCTTAAGTCTTCAAACGGGTTATCTATTAGTAAATTGCAATAATGTGATATAATTTTCGGCATTGTATACAATGTGTGTTTCAGCTTGAATTGGATTTTAATTACCTGCACAAAGGTAAGGAAAATGTATTGTTTTTACGCTGGCCCACGTTTGCAATACCTATTTATCATATATATTAACCAAGAAAAATGATTCACTCACAAAGGATTTTATAGCTCGAGAAAAAGAGAAATTTGAGACTCTTGATGATGGTATGTGAATCTGATACTTTTTATCTATTAATAGTGTTAATTTGTACAAAACATTTTTCAGATGTAAAGCAATTAATTGCCCTTCAATTTTTACCATTATTATTACAATCTCCATTAATTAAATCAAAGATAAAAACACATTGGAAACCAAGCAGGAGAGAGACGTTAGATGGCTTCATTTTATTTATCAGTGTAAATTTTACAGATAGCAATTTCTAAGTACGTTAATAATTAACTAATTTACAGGATGCCAGCAATATAACGAAAAAACTGGAAGAGCGAAGTCAGAAGTGCCAAAATTTAAAAACGACAGCCCAACCTATACCAATTGTTGTTGGAACATACAAGTCCTACCAGTGTTTTGTCTCCGTCAACAAACAACTGTACAAAGTTGAAGATCCATTAAAAGCAGTGGATATTTGCTTTAAGGTCTATCATGCCCTAAATGCCATCTATCCTCCGGAATCCACACCAGCCTGGTTATTTTTGCAAAAAGGTGTTTATGGTATTCATACCGACTCGGACCAAAAGTACCGTTCTGTGGATATACTGATTGCAACTATTAAAGGAATAATCGGCTAATTAAACAGAGTTTAGTTTGTTACTTTGTATGAAACCGATACTTACATAAATAGGTATACTTTTGTTTTTGGTTTATCTTTTATGTAAACATTGCAAATAGTTTAGTTTGTTACTTTGTTTTAAACCTATTCCTAAATAGGTATACTTTTCTATTGGTTTATCTTTTATGTAAACATATAAAAATGATTGACTGTTTTAAATGTTCTACAATACAATGCACTGATATTAATAAGTATATAAAACATTTAAGGAATGACCATTTTCTAAAAGATAATGATGACTTGCATCGTGGTGTAGGACAGTGTTTGAGAACTTATAATAATTTTAATTCATTTAGGAAACATTTAAAGTCTCATGTTCTTCATCAACCTCAAATTTCAGCTAACATAGAAGTTAAGGATGTATCTGTTAATCTTGAAGTTGATTCTAATAACTATCAGGAAATCCCGTATGAATCGTACTCTGAAGATGAATCAAGTAATATTTTTTCAGTTATAGAGAACTTTAATTCAGCACTTTTTAATCTCATTAGTGAAATATGTATAATAATTCTGTTGTACCTAGAAAATTTGTTCAATTGGTTATCCGAAAGATCTTATAAGCGAGTTAAAAAGGTTTGTTATTACATCGTTAAGTAATTTAGATGAAACTGATGAAAAGATAAGGGATATGGAAAAAATATTTGGTTCTATTGAGAATTGTATGACTGACTTGAATTCAGAATATAAATGTATACAAAAATATAAGCAATCCGGTTTGTTTGTGCCATCACATAATATTCAAACAGGGGAAACTCTAAAGAAACAATGTAGCGGCGATTCTATATTAGAACCAGTACCTATCCACATGAAGTTAATATCGTTAACAGATTTGTTAACCAAATTATTTTCTGTCGAGGGTTTTCTTCAATCAATGAAGGATTACTATACTCATTTACAACATGAGGAGACAGTAATAAGCAACTTTGTACAATGTAAATTATGGAAATATCAAAGTAGAAATTATGAGAATAAAACTGTTTTTCCCTTAATGTTATTTTTTGACGATTATGAGGTAGGAAATACTTTGGGTTCGCATGCTGGAACAAACAAACTTGGTGGGATATACTTGTCTTTGCCTTCAATGCCTCCGTATACGACTTCAACATTATGTAACATATTTCTATTTGCCATATTTTACTCTGATGACCGTAAGAAGTTTGGTAATCAAATGTTTTCGAAATTAATTGATGAATTACGCTGTATACGAGAGAATGGGATAACAATCTTAGATGAAAAATTTTATTTTATAGTTGGACTTATATCAGGTGACAATTTAGGTATACATTCTCTTTTAGGGTTTACTGAAAGTTTTTCATGTACATTTTTCTGTAGATTTTGTAAAGCACCAAAACCTCTTTCTCATGTCATGACTGTTCAAGATGATTCGCTATTAAGAAATATTGAAAACTATAACCAAGATGTGTTACTTAATGACGTTAGTCAAACGGGCATTAAAGAAAATTGTATTTTCCATCAGCTACCAGGGTTTCGGGTGACATATAATTTTACGGTGGACATTATGCATGACCTTTTCGAAGGTGTGTGTGTAATTACAGTCTAACCTGTTTGTTAAAAACATTAGTTTTGGAGTTACAGCTATTTTCTCTTGAAACACTTAATTCTCGTATTCAATTATTTAACTATACAGCCATTGAGAGTACTAATAAACCACCTATAATCACAACGGATAAATTGAAATCTAATCTTAAAATGTCAGCTTCAGAAATGCTATGCCTAACCAGGTATTTGGGCTTGATTATTGGAGATTTAGTACCTACTGATCTTGGAATATGGGAACTATGGATAACATTACGCGAAATTGTGTGTATATTGTCACTGGAGCTGACGTTCATTGCAAAACTTATGCTCATCTAAAAGTTCTCATTGATGATCACAATTCACTTTTTATTAAGTTTTCTGGAAATCTAAAACCTAAACATCACCATCTAATTCATTATCATCTAATTTTAGAAATGTCTGGTTCTCTCCGACATTTTTGGTCTATGAGGGCTGAACAAAAACACAGAGAATCTAAACTAACCGCAAACATTTCATTTTCCTTTAAAAATTTACCGGAGACCCTGATGTTGAAAACCCAGCTAAGATTAGGTCACATGTTAAATAGTTATTGTAATGAACAAAATTGTAACATTTTCGGACCACTTTTACCTATTAGTCTTGAAATTTATTTATAAAAAGTTCGGTAATATGTATGACAAACATTTACTTTATTCTTCTTCTCGGGTCAATCACTTGGGAACGGTTTATAAACCAAATTTTTCATTAATTCTGAAATGGACCGATGATCTTCCAGTTTTTGGCATAATTGAAAAAATAATTGCATATAAAAATGAAACACTCACGGATGTACATTTCTTGTGTAAAATTATAAAAACCATTTCCTTCTCTAGACATTGTTATGCTTTTGAGGTTGATATAGAATCAGATGAAAGTTCATGTTTCCAATTTAAAGATTTACATTCCTATATGCCATGTTTTATTACTAATTTTAATAGTAAATCATTTATCTCTGTTAGATGTTCCGTTTAATTTGTTTTTATTTCTTTATATTTAAATTTATTTTTTTATGTATTTTTCCTGTTTTTTATGTTTCTGTATTTTTGTGTTTAAATTAAATATATTATTTTTTGATAAAATTATGCAGAATTTGAAGTTCATGTTTCCAATTTATATGCCATGTTTTATTACTAATTTTAATAGTAAATGATTTAGCTCCATAAGATGTTCTATTTTATTTGTTTTTATTTCATTATGTTTATATTTATTTTTATTATCTATTTTTCCTAATTATATTTAGGTTTCTGTATTTTTGTGTTTAAATTGAATATACAGGGTGTTCCACAATGCTGTTTACACGCAATATCTCCCTTATTTGAAAAGATAAAGAAATCAACCAAAAACTATTGTAAATGACTCAAAATGGATCTTCAGAAAACATCCTTAAACGCTGGTTTCAGCATAGCAACGTTTCAGAGGTCATGCCAACTTGATTAATTTTTCAAATTGCACCCTCTGTTTTTTTTTCACGGAAATGTATTCTTCACTTCATACTGCATACGATAGTATTCCATACTTAATTATCTAATGTGCGTTTAGGGGTTGAAAAAAATATTTTTTATAAATTGAATTTATCTTAAACTTAAAGCAAATGCACATTAGATAATTAAGTAAGGCATGCTACCGTGTGCAGAATGAAGTGAAGAAAACATTTCCGTGAAAAGAAACAGATGGTGCAATTTGAAAAATTAATCGAGTTGGCATGATCACTGAAACGTTGCTATGCAACCAACAGTTAAGGATGTTTTCTGAAGGTCCATTTTGAGTCATTTACAATAGTTTTTAGTTGATTTCTTTATCTTTTCAAATACGGGAGATATTGCGTGTAAACAGCATTGTGGGACACTTGTATAACGTTTTGATAAAATTATGCAGAATTTGAAGTTCATGTTTCCAATTTATATGCCATGTTTTATTACTAATTTTAATAGTAAATTATTTATCTCATTATATTTATATTTATTTTTTTATGTATTTTTCCTAATTATCTTTAGGTTTCCGTATTTTTGTGTTTAAATTAAATATATAACTTTTTGATAAAATTATGCAGAATTTGTATTATTAAATCACCCAGTGTTTAGCGTTTCTTTCAGCAATATTAAAGGTTAAAGAAAAATCAGCACATTATTGTGCAAATATACACTAAACTACTATATACACATTACTCCAATATTCATATGTATTTCCAACATCATTGAGCTAAAATTCCATAATTATTATGAATTAAAAATTAACACAATATCGTTCATGTAAATTCTGAGCACAATATAGGAATTTTCCACAAAGATTGCAGGTGTTTCGTACAGCATTGTGCAAAACTGTGCTACAAAATATGTAAGATTCTTCAAGCAAATTGTTCTAGGTAGTTCGTATTCGGTATGGAGAAATAAATAATATATATTGTTTGGAAAAAGATTACAATTTGCTTTACACAAACTAACGCAATCAATTTGCACAAATTGTTCCTGTCACCATTTTAGGCACAATTTGCTTTAATTTTCTCAACATTTGTGCACTTAATATACAAACATTTCTCTATGTGTGGTGTCTTCTATCACCCCTTAAAATTAATGCGTTCTATCTCCGGACACGCTGTATTATGAACCTGATATTCAAACCGCTATTGCAGACATAATAATTGAATTAGAGTGCGGGAGTAGAAAAACAATTATTACAAAACGTTTTTTAGCGGGTTGAGCGTCGTATAAATAAAAGTACTCGACACATATACGGTGTTCAACGTCTTTTTAAATATTGTTAAAGAAACTAATTTAATTTCTTGTTCCTCTGCAATTACTGAATAGAATAGAAGACGCTAATCCCTCGGCGAGCCAGAAACAAGACACCCCCACATTCACCTTTAAGATGCACTAACGCAAGAAACCGTGGAAAAAGAAGAAAATGTACTGAGAAAGGGGTATTCTATTTAAATCACGACATTAAGTGATTTAAATAGAATACCCCTTTCTCTCGGAAAATATTTTGTGGGGAAGGCGTTTTATTTGGGCAACATTTTATTTATTAATTTTAAATATTGTTAAGAAATAATAACATATGAATTATAAAAAATAAAATGTTCCATATTTTAAGCCAAAAGAAAACATTATGTTAGCTCATTCAAACAAAAACAAAATACAAAACGGTAAAAAAGTACAATCGTTTTGCGATAGACATCGTATTTCAATTTTTGTTATTAGTTATTAGTAATTACTTAATTATAAAAGTAGGAGAATAATAATAATTGTTACAACTCTTAACCTGGAAACCAGGCCCCATAATGTTCTAAGTTAATAAATGAAGAACGAGAATAGTATTCATACAATATTATTATTAGAGTTTATATTTCCGCAAGAAACGTGTGAGGCCCTTTGCACGTCGGCACCCATTAGGCTTGCATAGATGCCTCAGTTAATTAATTCTTCACTAATATTCTTAATGCTAGTTAGGTTAATCCTTATGCATTTTCTGTTACATATTTATTAATAATAATTATTAAAATTGTTTGGCTAAAAAAGTAAAAACGAACAAACAAATAAAAATAATTTTACTATTATTCCTGATCAGAAATTTCAAATCGTGTATTAGGATAACAGAAAAGGTTGACGGTCGTTTGCTGAAACCCTGGTAGCTATGCATTGATTTGTTGGTGACACCATTTAAAATCATATTTGAAATTAAACTTTGTTAAGTTAACGTTTATTTTAAGTTGTTTTATAACAATTTTTAATATTATTAATATTATATTATTAAAAATAGAACGTAAAATAAAATTTAACTCCATAGAAATTAATTTAAAATTGCTTTAAAATTTATAGTGACTGGGCTGCCATCTGGTAACCAGTAGCACTATTAATGATGTTATTGCAGTTTTTCGTCGTCAATATGTACCATACGGGGTGTCACCAATAAATCAATGCATAGCTACCAGGGTTTCAGCAAACGACCCTCAAGCATTTCTGTTATCCTAATACACGATTTGAAATATCTGATGAGGAATAGAGTTGTTATAATAGTAAAATTATTTTTGTTTGTTTCTTTTATAAGAATTTTTACTTTTTTGTCCAAACAATTTTAATAATTATTTTTAATGAATATCAAAGAGAAAATGCATAAGTATTAACCTAACAACTAGCATTAAGAATATTAGAGAAGAATTAATTAACTATGCAAGCCTAATGGGTGCCGATGTGCAAACAGCCCCGCACGTTTCTTACCGAAATTGGATAATTTGGTCAAATTGGCTGGAATTATGATAGGTTGTAGCTTACATTATCCTGAAGGAAAGTCTCTCCTTCTACGAAGCTCTAAAATTAACAGTTTTGGAGTTACAGAGCACGGAAAGCAGGAAAAATTCATACTTCGGCATACACGTACACTGTTGTACAGCTTTGGTAACTTCATTTTTTGTGTATATTCTTTGTTTTTGTTTTGATTAACACAGATAATTATGTTGTCACATTCATGTGGATTTATACCAGGTGTCCCATTATATTTTGACCCTTTATGAACCTAGATAACTTTTAAACTAATTGAGATAATGAAATGCGATGTTCACTAGTCTTCTTAGTTTTTAAAGTTTTTTCTGAGTATTCGTTATTTTTTCTCACTTCCGGTTTATCCGGAAATGACAGAGTATTTTGCGGGGATAGCTAATTTGACGTTTACAGTGATGTTTTCTTTAATTGCCGTAGTCTACTTTGTGAATCATTATATTTTTCGCAGTATTTCAATAACATGCAGTATTCACTTTAAGAGCTTATAAAACCATCACCCTATATAATAACCATGACAAGTATGGTACTTTTGGAAAGAGGGAACAATGGGCTTGCCAACTATGATACGGGGTGTTCCATTTGAAATTACAAAGTTGCCCTATCCCCAAAAATACGCTAGGTCATTTCCGATTAAACCGGCGGTGAACAAAAAAGACGGATACTCAGAAAAAAATCTTTAAACAATAAGAAGAATAATAAACATCGCATTTCATTATCTCAATTAGTTGAAACGTTATATAGGTTTATAAAGGGTCAAAATATAATGGGGCACCCGGTACCGGGGCCGTTTCATTCTCCATCTACACCATACCCAATAATCAACAATAGGTATTTTTCATTTTCTAATTTCAAATAAATCGGCCGTTTCAGAGCCAAATGATGTGCCAAATTCACTCACGCAACCTAGTCGCGGTTAATCAAAATAAAAAATGACCGAGAATGAATTACCGAGGCTGTAAGTGTTAAAAATCCATAAACCGAAGTATGAATTTTCCCTGCCTTTCGTGCTCTGTAACTCCAAAACTGTTAATTTTAGAGCTTCTTGACACCGGATACTTTTGATCAATATAAACTACAACATATCACAATTTGACCGGGATCCAATTTCCGCAAAAAAACGTGCTCCTTTCTTAATCTTCAGAATGTACGTTGATATCGAAGTTTTTGTTAAACAAACTCATACGAGGGCGGCCTGAATAGTGACGTAAGTAATACAGAAATGACATCACAATGAACACATGAGTGACATTGATCAGAATGAAATTTTCCATAAAGTTCTGCAATTAGGAAGCAAATCAAATGGTACACACTACATTTCCTTAGCATGGTGCCAAGTGGGGTAAAAACCGCCCCTAACTTTTAAAATCGGTATTTGGGTATGAAGTCGGTCAGGAATCAGAATGAAATTTTCCATAAAGTTCTGCAATTAGGATACAAATCAAACTTTACACACTACATTTCCTTAGCATGGGGCTAAGGAGGGTAAAAACCGCCCATAACTTTTAAAATCGGTATTTGGGGATGAAGTCCGTCAGGAATAAGAATGAAATTATCCATAAAGTTCTGCAATCAGGATACGAATCAAATGGTAAACACTACATTTCCTTAGCATGGTGGTAAGGGGGGTAAAAACCGCCCATAACTTTTAAAATCTGTATTGGGGTATGAAGTCGGTCAGGAATCAGAATGAAATTTTCCATAAAGTTCTGCAATTAGGATACGAATCAAATGGTACACACTACATTTCCTTAGCAAGGGGCTAAGGGGGGTAAAAACCGCCCCTAACTTTTAAAATCTGTGTTTGGGTATGAAGTCGGTCAGGAATCAGAATGAAATTATCCATAAAGTTCTGCAATTAGGATACGAATCAAATGGTACAAACTACCTTTCCTTAGCATGGGGCTAAATAGGGTAAAAACCGCCCCTAACTCTTAAAATCGGTATTTGGGGATGAAGTCCGTCCGGAATCAGAATGAAATTTTCCATAAAGTTCTACAATTAGGAAACAAATCAAATGGTACAAACTACATTTCCTTAGCATGGGGCTAAGGGGGGTAAAAACAGCCCCTAACTTTTAAAATCGGTATTTGGGTATGAAGTCGGTCAGGAATCAGAATGAAATTTTCCATAAAGTTCTGCAATTAGGATACGAATCAAAGGGTACACACTACATCTCCTTAGCAAGGGGCTAAGGGGGGTAAAAACAGCCCCTAACTTTTAAAATCGGTATTTGGGTATGAAGTCAGTAAGGAATCAGAATGAAATTTTCCATAAAGTTCTGCAATTAGGATACAAATCAAATGGAATACATTACATTTCCTTAGCAAGGGGCCAAGGGGGGTAAAAACCGCCCCTAACTTTTAAAATCGGTATTTGGGGATGAAGTCCGTCAGGAATCAGAATGAAATTACCCACAAAGTTCTGCAAATAGGATACAAATCAAATGGTACACACTACATTTCCTTAGCATGGGGCTAAGGGGGGTAAAAACCGCCCCTAACTTTTAAAATCGATGTTTGGGAATGAAGTCCGCCAGGAATCAGAATGAAATTTTCCATAAAGTTCTGCAATTAGGATCCGAATCAAATGGTACACACTACATTTCCTTAGCATGGGGCTAAGGGGGGCAAAAACCGCCGCTAACTCTTAAAATCGGTATTTGGGAATGAAGTCCGTCAGAAATCAGAATGAGATTTTCTAAAAAGTTCTGCAATTAGGATACAAATCAAATGGTATACACTACATTTCCTTAGCATGGGGCTAAATGGGGTGAAAACCGCCCCTAACTTTTAAAATAGGTACTAGGGAATGAAGTGCGTCAGGAATCAGAATGAAATTTTCCATAAAGTTCTGCAATTAGGATACAAATCAAACGGTACACACTACATTTCCTTAGCAAGGGGCTAAGGGGGGTAAAAACCGCCCCTAACTTTTAAAATCGGTATTTGGGAATGATGTCCGTCAGGAATCAGAATGAAATTTTCCATAAAGTTCTGCAATTAGGATACGAATCAAATGGTACACACTACATTTCCTTAGCATGTTGGAAAGGGGGGTAAAAACCGCCCCTAACTTTTAAAATCGTTTTTTGGGGATGAAGTCCGTCAGGAATCAGAATGAAATTATCCACAAAGTTCTGCAATTAGGTTACAAATCAAATGGTATACATTATATATCCTTAGCATGGGGCCAAGGGGGGGTAAAAACCGCCCTTAACTTTTAAAATCGGTGTTTGGGAATGAAGTCCGGCAGGAATCAGAATGAAATTTTCCATAAAGTTCTGCAATTAGGCTACAAATCAAATGGTATACATTACATTTTGTTAGCTTGGGGCTAAGGGGATTACCCCACTTAGCCCCATGCTAAGGAAATGTAGTGTGTACCATTTTATTTGTATCCTAATTGCAGAATTTTATGGAAAATTTCGTTCTGATTCCTGACGGACTTCATTCCCGAATACCGATTTTAAAAGTTAGGGGCGGTTTTTACCCCACTTAGCCCCATGCTAAGGAAATGCAGTGTGTACCATTTGATTTGTATTCTAATTGCAAAGCTGTATTGAAACTTTCATTATGATTCCTGACCCACTTCATCTCCAAATACCGATTTTAAGAGTTAGGGACGGTTTTTACCCCCCTTAGCTCCATGCTAAGGATATGTAATGTATTCCATTTGATTTGTTTCCTAAATGCAGAACTTTTCACACTTTCAGAACAGAAAATTTCAATCTAATTCCTGACGTACCTCATTCCCAAATACCGATTTTAAAAGTTTGGGGGAGGTTTTTACCCCCCTTATCCCCTTGCTAAGGAAATGTGATATATACCATTTTCTTTGAATCCTAATTGCAGAACTTAATGGAAAATTTCATTCTGATTCCAGACGGACTTCATTCCCGAATACCGATTTTAATAGTTAGGGGCGGTTTTTACCCCCCTTATCACCATTCTAAAAAATGTGATGTATACCATTTGATTTGTATCCTAATTGCAGAACTTTGTAGAAGATTTCATTTTGATTCCTGACGGACTTCATTCCTGAATACACATTTTATAAGTTAGGGGCGGTTTTTATGCCCCTTATCCCCATGCTAAAGAAATGTAGTGTGCAGCATTTGATTTGTTTCCTAATTGCAGAACTTTATGAAAATTTCATTCTGATCCCTGACCGACTTCATACCCAAATACCGAATTTAAAAGTTTGGGGCGATTTTTACCCCCTTTAGCCCCATGCTAAGGAAATGTAGTGTGTACCATTTGATTCGTATCCTATTTGCAGAACTTTGTGGATAATTTCATTTTGATTCCTGACGGACTTCATCCCCAAATACCGATTTTAAAAGTTACGGGCGGTTTTTACCACCCTTGGCCCCATGCTAAGGAAATGTAGTGTGTACCATTTGATTCGTATCCTAATTGCAGAATTTTATGGAAAATTTCATTCTCATTCCTGACCGACTTCATACCCAAACACCGATTTTAAAAGTTAGGGGCGGTTTTACCCCCCTTAGCTCCATGCTAAGGAAATGTAGTGTGTACCATTTGATTCGTATCCTAATTGCAGAACTTTATGGAAAATTTCATTCTGATTCCTGACGGACTTCATCCCCAAACACCGATTTTAAAAGTTAGGGGCGGTTTTTACCCCACTTAGCCCCATGCTAAGGAAATGCAGTGTGTACCATTTGATTTGTATTCTAATTGCAAAGCTGTATTGAAACTTTCATTATGATTCCTGACCCACTTCATCACCAAATACCGATTTTAAGAGTTAGGGACGGTTTTTACCCCCCTTAGCTCCATGCTAAGGATATGTAATGTATTCCATTTGATTTGTTTCCTAAATGCAGAACTTTTCACACTTTCAGAACAGAAAATTTCAATCTAATTCCTGACGTACCTCATTATTATGTTTTTATGCCCCTTATCCCTATGCTAAAGAAATGTAGTGTGCAGCATTTGATTTGTTTCCATATTGCAGAACTTTATGAAAATTTCATTCTGATCCCTGACCGACTTCATACCCAAATACCGAATTTAAAAGTTACGGGCGGTTTTTACCACCCTTGGCCCCATGCTAAGGAAATGTAGTGTGTACCATTTGATTCGTATCCTAATTGCAGAATTTTATGGAAAATTTCATTCTCATTCCTGACCGACTTCATACCCAAACACCGATTTTAAAAGTTAGGGGCGGTTTTACCCCCCTTAGCCCCATGCTAAGGAAATGTAGTGTGTACCATTTGATTCGTATCCTAATTGCAGAACTTTATGGAAAATTTCATTCTGATTCCTGACGGACTTCATCCCCAAATACCGATTTTAAAAGTAACGGCGGTTTTTACACCCCTTGGCCCCATGCTAAGGAAATGTAATGTATACCATTTGATTTGTATCCTAATTGCAGAACTTTGTGGATAATTCCATTCTGACTCCTGAGGACTTCATCCTCAAATACCGATTTTAAAAGTTACGGGCGGTTTTTACCCCCCTTAGACCCATGCTAAGGAAATGTAGTGTGTACCATTTGATTCGTATCCTAATTGCAGAACTTTATGGAAAATTTCATTCTGATTCCTGACCGACTTCATACCCAAATACCGATTTTAAGAGTTAGGGGCGGTTTTTACCCCCCTTAGCCCCATGCTAAGGAAATGTAGTGTGTACCATTTGATTCGTATCCTAATTGCAGAACTTTATGGAAAATTTCATTCTGATTCCTGACGGACTTCATTCCCAAACACCGCTTTTAAAAGTTAGGGGCGGTTTTTACCCCCATTGGCAACATGCTAAGGAAATGTAATTCTGATTCCTGACGGACTTCATTCCCAAACACCGATTTTAAAAGTTAGGGGCGGATTTTACACCCCTTGGCCCCATGCTAAGGAAATTTAATGTATACCATTTGATTTGTATCCTAATTGCAGAACTTTGTGGATAATTTCATTCTGATTCCTGACGGACTTCATCCCCAAATACCGATTTTAAAAGTTAGGGGCGGTCTTTACCCCCGTTGGCCCCATGCTAAGGAAATGTAGTGTGTACCATTTGATTTGTTTCCCAATTGCGGAACTTTATGGAAAATTTCATTCTGATTCCTGACGGACTTCGTTCCCAAACACCGATTTTAAAAGTTAAGGGTGGTTTTTACCCCCCTTGGCCCCATGCTAAGGAAATGCAATATATACCATTTGATTTGTATCCTAATTGCAGAACTTTGTGGATAATTTCATTCTGATTCCTGACGGACTTCATCCCCAAATACAGATTTTAAAAGTTACGGGCGGTTTTTACCCCCCTTAGCCCTATGCTAAGGAAATGTAGTGTGTACCATTTGATTCGTATCCTAATTGCAGAATTTTATGGAAAATCTCATTCTGATTCCTGACGGACTTCATTCCCAAACATCGATTTAAAAGTTAAGGGTGGTTTTTACCCTCCTTGGCCCCATGCTAAGGAAATGCAATATATACCATTTGATTTGTATCCTAATTGCAGAACTTTGTGGATAATTTCATTCTGATTCCGGACGGACTTCATCCCCAAATACAGATTTTAAAAGTTAGGGGCGGTTTTTACCCCCCTTAGCCCCATGCTAAGGAAATGTAGTGTGTACCATATGATTCGTATCCTAATTGCAGAACTTTATGGAAAATCTCATTCTGATTCCTGACGGACTTCATTCCCAAACACCGATTTTAAAAGTTAGGGGCGGTTTTTACCCCCCTTGGCCCCATGCTAAGGAAATGTAATGTATACCATTTGATTTGTATCCTAATTGCAGAACTTTGTGGATAATTTCATTCTGATTCCTGACTGACTTCATCCCCAAATGCCGATTTTACAAGTTAGGGGCGGTTTTTACCCCCCTTAGTCCCTTGCTAAGGAAATGTAGTGTGTACCATTTGATTTGTATCCTAATTGCAGAACTTTATGGAAAAATTCATTCTGATTCCTGACCGACTTCATACCCAAATACAGATTTTAAAAGTTAGGGGCGGTTTTTACCCCCCTTAGCCCCATGCTAAGGTAATGTAGTGCGTACCATTTGATTCGTATCCTAATTGCAGAACTTTATGGAAAATTTCATTCTGATTCCTGACGGACTTCATCCCCAAATACCGATTTCAAAAGTTAGGGGTGGTTTTTACCCCCCTTAGCCACATGCTAAGGAAATGTGGTATGTGTACCATTTGATTTGTATCCTAATTGCAGAACTTTATGGAAAATTTCATTCTGATTCCTGACCGACTTCATACCCAAATACCGATTTTAAAAGTTTGGGGCGATTTTTACCCCCCTTGGCCCCATGCTAAGGAAATGTAGTGTGTACCATTTTATTTGTTTCCTAATTGCAGAACTTTATGGAAAATCTCATTCTGATTCCTGACGGACTTCATTCCCAAACACCGATTTTAAAAGTTAGGGGCGGTTTTTACCCCCCTTGGCCCCATGCTAAGGAAATGTAATGTATACCATTTGATTTGTATCCTAATTGCAGAACTTTGTGGATAATTTCATTCTGATTCCTGACTGACTTCATCCCCAAACACCGATTTTACAAGTCAGGGGCGGTTTTTACCCCCCTTAGTCCCTTGCTAAGGAAATGTAGTGTGTACCATTTGATTTGTATCCTAATTGCAGAACTTTATGGAAAATTTCATTCTGATTCCTGACCGACTTCATACCCAAATACCGATTTTAAAAGTTAGGGGCGGTTTTTACCCCCCTTAGCCCCTTGCTAAGGAAATGTAGTGTGTACCATTTGATTTGTATCCTAATTGCAGAACTTTATGGATAATTTCATTCTGATTCCTGACGGACTTCATCCCCAAATACCGATTTCAAAAGTTAGGGGTGGTTTTTACCCCCCTTAGCCCCATGCTAAGGAAATGTAGTGTGTACCATTTGATTCGTATCCTAATTGCAGAACTTTATGGAAAATTTCATTCTGATTCCTGACGGACTTCATCCCCAAATACCGATTTTAAAAGTAACGGCGGTTTTTACACCCCTTGGCCCCATGCTAAGGAAATGTAATGTATACCATTTGATTTGTATCCTAATTGCAGAACTTTGTGGATAATTCCATTCTGACTCCTGAGGACTTCATCCTCAAATACCGATTTTAAAAGTTACGGGCGGTTTTTACCCCCCTTAGACCCATGCTAAGGAAATGTAGTGTGTACCATTTGATTCGTATCCTAATTGCAGAACTTTATGGAAAATTTCATTCTGATTCCTGACCGACTTCATACCCAAATACCGATTTTAAGAGTTAGGGGCGGTTTTTACCCCCCTTAGCCCCATGCTAAGGAAATGTAGTGTGTACCATTTGATTCGTATCCTAATTGCAGAAACTTTATGGAAAATTTCATTCTGATTCCTGACGGACTTCATTCCCAAACACCGCTTTTAAAAGTTAGGGGCGGTTTTTACCCCCATTGGCAACATGCTAAGGAAATGTAATTCTGATTCCTGACGGACTTCATTCCCAAACACCGATTTTAAAAGTTAGGGGCGGATTTTACCCCCCTTGGCCCCATGCTAAGGAAATTTAATGTATACCATTTGATTTGTATCCTAATTGCAGAACTTTGTGGATAATTTCATTCTGATTCCTGACGGACTTCATCCCCAAATACCGATTTTAAAAGTTAGGGGCGGTCTTTACCCCCGTTGGCCCCATGCTAAGGAAATGTAGTGTGTACCATTTGATTTGTTTCCCAATTGCGGAACTTTATGGAAAATTTCATTCTGATTCCTGACGGACTTCATTCTCAAACACCGATTTTAAAAGTTAAGGGTGGTTTTTACCCCCCTTGGCCCCATGCTAAGGAAATGCAATATATACCATTTGATTTGTATCCTAATTGCAGAACTTTGTGGATAATTTCATTCTGATTCCTGACGGACTTCATCCCCAAATACAGATTTTAAAAGTTACGGGCGGTTTTTACCCCCCTTAGCCCCATGCTAAGGAAATGTAGTGTGTACCATTTGATTCGTATCCTAATTGCAGAATTTTATGGAAAATCTCATTCTGATTCCTGACGGACTTCATTCCCAAACACCGATTTAAAAGTTAAGGGTGGTTTTTACCCTCCTTGGCCCCATGTTAAGGAAATGCAATATATACCATTTGATTTGTATCCTAATTGCAGAACTTTGTGGATAATTTCATTCTGATTCCGGACGGACTTCATCCCCAAATACAGATTTTAAAAGTTAGGGGCGGTTTTTACCCCCCTTAGCCCCATGCTAAGGAAATCTAGTGTGTACCATATGATTCGTATCCTAATTGCAGAACTTTATGGAAAATCTCATTCTGATTCCTGACGGACTTCATTCCCAAACACCGATTTTAAAAGTTAGGGGCGGTTTTTACCCCCCTTGGCCCCATGCTAAGGAAATGTAATGTATAACATTTGATTTGTATCCTAATTGCAGAACTTTGTGGATAATTTCATTCTGATTCCTGACTGACTTCATCCCCAAATGCCGATTTTACAAGTTAGGGTCGGTTTTTACCCCCTTAGTCCCTTGCTAAGGAAATGTAGTGTGTACCATTTGATTTGTATCCTAATTGCAGAACTTTATGGAAAAATTCATTCTGATTCCTGACCGACTTCATACCCAAATACAGATTTTAAAAGTTAGGGGCGGTTTTTACCCCCCTTAGCCCCATGCTAAGGTAATGTAGTGCGTACCATTTGATTCGTATCCTAATTGCAGAACTTTATGGAAAATTTCATTCTGATTCCTGACGGACTTCATCCCCAAATACCGATTTCAAAAGTTAGGGGTGGTTTTTACCCCCCTTAGCCACATGCTAAGGAAATGTGGTATGTGTACCATTTGATTTGTATCCTAATTGCAGAACTTTATGGAAAATTTCATTCTGATTCCTGACCGACTTCATACCCAAATACCGATTTTAAAAGTTTGGGGCGATTTTTACCCCCCTTGGCCCCATGCTAAGGAAATGTAATGTATACCATTTGATTTGTATCCTAATTGCAGAACTTTGTGGATAATTTCATTCTGATTCCTGACTGACTTCATCCCCAAACACCGATTTTAAAAGTTAGGGGCGGTTTTTACCCCCCTTAGTCCCTTGCTAAGGAAATGTAGTGTGTACCATTTGATTTGTATCCTAATTGCAGAACTTTATGGAAAATTTCATTCTGATTCCTGACCGACTTTTACCCAAATACCGATTTTAAAAGTTAGGGGCGGTTTTTACCCCCCTTAGCCCCTTGCTAAGGAAATGTAGTGTGTACCATTTGATTTGTATCCTAATTGCAGAACTTTATGGATAATTTCATTCTGATTCCTGACGGACTTCATCCCCAAATACCGATTTCAAAAGTTAGGGGTGGTTTTTACCCCCCTTAGCCCCATGCTAAGGAAATGTAGTGTGTACCATTTGATTCGTATCCTAATTGCAGAACTTTGTGGATAATTTCATTCTGATTCCTGACCGACTTCATACCCAAATACCGATTTTAAAAGTTAGGGGCGGTTTTTACCCCCCTTAGCCCCATGCTAAGGAAATGTAGTGTATACCATTTGATTTGTATCCTAATTGCAGAACTTTTTAGAAAATCTCATTCTGATTCCTGACCGACTACATCCCCAAATACCGTTTTTAAGAGTTAGGGTTTATTTTTACCCCCCTTAGCCCCATGCTAAGGAAATGTAGTTTATACCATTGGATTTGTATCCTAATTTCAGAACTTTAGGGAAAATTTGGTTCTGATTCCTATGAAAATATTTTATGTGCACGTCTATGGATGTTCGGGTATTTCCGGAAATTTTACCGGCCAACTTTACAGGCTAACTTCACACTGGTCACTGCTACTGCCTAAGTTGCTTATAAAAATCTTACCAAAAGTCCGTCCTCTTGACCACTATCTTCATTTTCATCAAAAAATGCAGTCTCACTCAAGATTATATCATGTCTGCTATCATTAGCGCTCTTATCTTTGTCACAATCAACTGTAAACAGCAACAAATTAAAATACCACAAATTCGGTACGTAAATGTCCTTAGGATCTGGAACTGTCGCTCGAGATGCTTGTACTTTTCTAAATTCTTTACGAAAACTAGTTCTTAACGAGTTTATTTTGGTTTTCACGAACTCTCGATCCGCGTTAGGCACGTACTCTTTACACTTTTGCACAAGCAATTCGTAAGCTCGCATTTTAGCCATTTTATTTTTATACTCGGGGCTTTTTAACTGCCACACAGCCGGTAAATCTTTGTATAATTGTAAAAGTTCTTTAATAAATCTCTGATTTAACGATACTACGTCCATTTTAAATAAATATAACGAGTAAATAATATTATCTTTGAAGTCGTTGAGTCAAGCCAAGCTCATACGCCAAACGCCTCGATAACTACGTGTGCAGACAACCACACAGAAATATGTGCGCAAACAGCAATTCAAACTACAGCGCAGCTAACTGCCTGTTTTCTCTTCCTAAAGCAAAGCGCGTGTTCCTATCTTTGTTGTTATATTGACGCAAGTCAGAAGGCAATCAGCTATCGCGAACTGTACAAACAAGGTAATAAAGTTTGACCTTCTCTGTTGCAACACTGTAATTTAAACGTACCTAAATATTTTACGTAGTCTAATTATTGAATTGTAGTAGGTATGCATACAGACAGTGTTGTATTTTACAAACGTTCAAGTTCGAACATTTATTTGTATTTGTAGATAACATTATCGTTTTGCAGAGATTTGTTGTGTTATTGTTTAATCATTTTGTATTTAAAAACCTTTTTACTTATCAGTTATCACGATGTAATTATACTTACGTAATTTATTTATAAACGCAATTAAAAACTATTTTAAATTTCTCTGTTAATTTTGGCGTTAATGTAATGATTTTTTATTTGTCTGTCCGGTGTATACCGTCTTTGCACGCCTCCCTTCCTGCCTTACTAATAAATAAAGCTGTAGGGTGCCTGCATTCTGAAATAAGTAACTACAGTCAAGCCGCGGTGATCATTGGGACTTCAGGGTACATACCAGTGGCGTGCGGTCAATGGAAGCAAGGGAAGCAATGCTTCCCTTAAGAATTTATTAAGATTAAAAAAAATGCTAATAAAAATAGTTTTATAAAATTATGGTTATCGTTTATTTAAATTTGTAATGTTTAATCAACTTAAAGCTCAATATCAATTCCGTACAGCAAAAAGTATAATTATTTAGAGTACTATTTTAAATTAGGCTCATTAAACTTGCGCGGAAAGGTAATACCGATTCAAATGTGTTAGTTACACTGCATATAAGCACGGATTTCGTTGCTTCCTACAATTATTACTTCCGGTAGCGGGCGAGTCGCGGGTGCGTTGTGGGCTACAGTTAACATCGTATAAGGTCGAGTTATTCTTATTAGCGTACTCCGTGATCAGATGTTTATGATAATTTCGTTATTTGTTCGATTTTTCGTGTTTGTTAAATGTTACTTAAGCAGTGTAAATCTGCGAATGAGGCTGTATTTTGGAACATTTTATTATTTCAATTTATATAAGTTGGGATTTTTTTAAAGACAAATAATTCTATTTAGTTTGTTCTGTATGCAACATTTGAAATTGCTTTATCGTCAGGACTTCATGACTGCAAATTCAGCTGCTTCGGTGGAAGGTTCGAGTACGTCCGATACATCCGAATCGCAACGATTTTGTTGTTCAATTTGTAAAGTATTATTATTATTTGATAAAAAATTTCCTTCATACAGTTTCGGAGGGAATTATTGAGAAAGGCAGACCAAAACCAGAACTTTTAAATTTAACAACAAAGATTAAAACCTGCACCAGGTATTTTGCTAAAAAAGACCGGAGAATCGAGTTGCATTATAAATAAATAGTAGTACTTTTTTTAAATAAAGAATAATAGTCAACAAATTCCATAAGTATAAAAGATGTATTCTTTTGCACATTGTGATTAAATCTAAACAATCATAAAAATTTGAAAATGCTTTGTCACAAAAGAACGTTGGCAATAGTTACAAGTTTCGTCACAGCACTTTTTATGCTTCAATCATGTCAATCACAGAATTTCTACGACTCAAAGGAGTAAGGGGATTACCAATCATGCTAAAAATATCTTACTAGGTGGGGGTTAATCAGTCAGTATTCAAAAGAACGAGATGTGCTAAAAAATTACCAATCCGATTAATCATTATAGAGTAAAAGAATTCTACTGAAGTGTAAAAGTTCTTCTTCAAAAGACTTTTAAGCTTAATAATTATAACACTGTTTTTTATTGTACCTAGGTGTATTAAAATCTAAATCGTGGTTGCTTCCCTAGCCTAAATTCTCACCACACGCCACTGGTACATACAGAACATTGTTTATTCGATTATACTGTGTTACAAATAAAAAATAAATATCATTTATTTTCATTTTCTCTGGGTAGGCACGATTTATGATATAATCATCAAAATTGCAATTCGCAAAAAAATTAAATACCACTATGGTGTTAAAAACTACTAACAGCATAATAAAAATAATATTTCCCAAAAAATAAGTATGTATCATATGCATCAAGAAATAAAAAAAATGCTGAAAAAAACGAAAGACGTAGTACCAATAAACAAAATAAACAATACATTTAATCTCATGAAAAATAAATCACTAGTGAGCAAGCTGCAATGCCAGAACCAACTTAAAAACATGAACACGAGAAAATAAATTTTAAAGTTGTTAATTATTACTTTTTTGCTAATAGTAGAGTGCAATTTGCATCAATTTATAACTTTTGTGGGACATCAAGGTAAAACTGTATAAATTACATAGGATTGTAGCTTTGGTTCTGTAGATTCTAAAACTGCAACTTGTCAAAAGATTCTATGGTGCAAAAGGGCACTATTTAAAAACTTCGAGTTAAGTACGTAGATGGAAAATAGTAGATATAAGCTACCTCTGTAATAAAAAATTATATACATTTTTGTACAGATTCTTATTGATTTTAAAGTCTTAATAAGAGCTTCCGGTTGGAAATGCACGTAAATCCCATAAGCGAAAATTAAGAAGGTTTCACATTTATGCAAATTTCTCGTTTCAAGCACTACACAAATCTATTTAAATTCGACTAGTTTTTGCTTTACACCGTTTTATCTCGGGAAATGTAGTATTTAACAAAAAAATGAATTGGTGTGAAATTGTTACCACGTTTTTCGCAATTACGATAGCCCTTGATTTATGAATTTTGAAGAAATATTTACCAAGATGTGTAATAAAATGTAGGACAGCATTCCCACCGTGATGTGCCACCGGTCGTAGGTGCATCTTGCAGAATCATATCCCGCTGGCCCCGCATAAGATATTTTGGAAGATTATCTGATAGCTGTTAACGTGATCTTTAGTAGTTTCAATTTATGTATTTATGGTAAATTTGGTTGTTTTTTACTTTCTTTGTTCTGTATTTGTGTCGATGTTGTGTTTTCTCAGCACTCTACTTATTTTGTCCGTGGTCCCTTTGATGTACGGTAAGTGCGCTTTGGATACCGATTTTTCTTCTTCCTTTGGCTTAGGGTCCCTTGGTGTTAACGCTTTCTTGATATTTCTGGACGAGAAACCATTTTGCTTTAATGCCAACTTCACCTGTTCTAGTTCTTGATGTTTATTATCGTCATCAGTCAATCGTTGTGATCTGGTTATTAATGTATGGCTATTAATGTAACGAGAAACCATTTTGTTTTAATGCCAACTTCACCTGTTCTAGTTCTTGATGTTTATTATCGTCATCAGTCAATCGTTGTGATCTGGTTATTAATGTATGGCTATTAATGTAACGAGAAACCATTTTGTTTTAATGCCAACTTCACCTGTTCTAGTTCTTGATGTTTATTATCGTCATCAGTCAATCGTTGTGTTCTGGTTATTAATGTCTTGACTACTGACTGTAGTTGCGCTGGGTGGTGATGTGACTGCGCGTTCAGGTAGCGATTTGTGTGGGTTGATTTTCGGTATACTGTGTATCCCAGGCTGCCGTCTTCCTTCTTGATTATAGATACATCTAGGAAAGGTAGTTGATTGTCCTTTTCCACCTCCATTGTGAATTTGATCTTCTGGTGTATGTTGTTTAGATGCTGTAAGAAGGTCTGCAGTTTCTCTTCTCCATGGGTCCATATAATAAAAGTATCGTCTACGTATCTTAGCCATAGTTTAGGTTTGTCACTTGCCGTTTCTATTGCTCGGACTTCTAATTCTTCCATGAATAGGTTCGCTATTACCGGCGATAAAGGTGATCCCATAGGTGCTCCTTCCACTTGTTTGTACCGTTGATCTTTGTAGATGAAGTAGGTGTTGTTTAGGCAGTGTCTTGTTAACTCACGTGCATTCGATGTTATTCATCACCAATTACTTTTAAATAAATTATATCGATACGGTTTTCGAGGACAAGCCTACCTTTGGTTAAAGTCTTTTCTAGAAAATAGAACCCAAAAAGTTAAAGTTAACCAACTGAACGTGATAGGATTTTCTGATAGTCTTAATCAAACGACAGGAGTTCCACAGGGCAGTATATTAGCTCCTGTTGTATTTACACTTTTTGTCAATGACCTTACGAAGCTTACTGATGACTACTCTTTTGTGTTGTATGCTGATGACATTTCTGTCGTTATCGCTGCTCCTACTATACACCAGTTGAGTCTCAAAGCGAATTCATGTGTAAAACATGTAATGAAATGGTCTCAAAGAAACGGATTAATTTTTAACTTAAATAAAACCGAATTGCTACAGTTTTTGCCTTCCGGGATTGTTCAGGGCTGTAGTCCTCTAATCCGTATTAATCAAAGTACAATACCAAGCAGTACTTGTATTAGATTTTTAGCCGTTCATCTAGACAACCATCTCAAGTGGAATATTCATATAGATAAGATAAGTAAGAGACTTGCATCGCTATGTTTTGCATTACGGCAGTTAAAAGATATTGCTGATGTACAAGTTCTAAGGATATACTATTATAGTTCCATACATGCATTGCTTTCTTATGGTATTCTTTGTTGGGGCCACTCCATTGGGTTAATAAAGTCTTTGTCATACAGAAAAGAATTATCAGAACCATGTTTAATCTTAACCTGACAACATCTTGTAAGATATATTTTAACCAATATGGTATTCTAACAATTTATTGCTTATACATTCTTGAAGCAGCTTCTCATATTAGGAAGAACCTTGCTAAATTTACACAACGCGGAGAAGTAAGCAAGTATACTACCAGACAACAAAATAATATTGTTGTACCCCGTTGTCGGTTAGCACAAACGGAGAATGGACCTTTTATCACTTCCATTAAGATATATAACCATCTACCAGACACAATCAAATTGAGTCAGTCATACATAAGATTTAGGAAAAATCTGAAGCATTTGCTAACAGAATATAGCTTTTACAGTCTTAACGAGTATTTTGATTGTACCTGGAATACTTAATTCAGAGACTCAGTATAGTGGTACACTAATCGTAGCCGGTTTTGTCTTTTAAATCTCTTGTTTGTCAATTGCTAATGATATATGTATGTTGTCAGTATATTATGTGATTTATAATATTTTGTATTTATACTTCAAATTGGCAATTTCTAATACCTGTACAAGGTCTTACAGAAGTTAATAAATTATTATTATTATTATTATTATTATTAGACCTATCGCCATGAAACTTAACACACTAACAGAATTCTGACTCTAACCTTCAGATCGCATTACCATATTGCATTAGGTTTTGTAATTTAGAAGATATGAAGGCCCAAAGTAGCCCCCACAGAGCGAGTGATCAAATCTTTTCGATTTTTAAGGGTGTTATCTCAGCAAAGAGATAATTCCCACAACCTGATATTTGCTTTCTAGAAAGTCTATGGGTCATTCTTTCTGAACTCAACCACCGGCTTGATCTAAAAATTGGCGCAACTTAGAAAGGCCGGCGGGGGCTCATTTTAAAGCTTGAAACCTCTACTTTCGAATGTCACATGTCATGTATATGAAAAAAATTATATTTGACCCCTAAAACAGCATAAACTCGTATCCAATTCCAAAAAGAATTTATAAGTTGAAAAAATTAGAAAAAGAAATAATTTTTAAATTTTTTTAACCTCATCGCATTATTCGTCAAAGAATACATAAATTTTGTCCACTACGTTTTTTTCCTAGAGTGCTTCAATTTCGAGTAAAATTGAGAACAACAATTTGCCATTTTTGAAAGTTTATCATTTTTTTCATCGAAAATTGTATCAGATAGAAAAAAAATGATAGAGTAAAAATGCTTATTTTTACTCAATGAATACGAAAAAAATTACATGAATGAATTACAGACTGATTTAAAGCGATTTTGAAAATTACTGTTATAGGTGTTGCCTATCTCTGGGCTTTTTTTGCTCCAGTTCGTTTGAGAGATCCACCAGGCCGATTTACGCGTTTCTTTTTTTAAATTAAAGCTTTCGCTGTGTAGATTAGTCAACACTACTTAATTTTTATATTTTTTTAATGTTTGAAAAACTCTAAAATGATTAATTTGAGACGGGCGAATCGGACATTTACTAGGGGCGCCCTCTCACCTTCCACGGTGGTAAGCTTCGTAAGTACTCTTCGCTTATATATATAAAGGGTGATGCAGCCGTCCACTTCCATCATTAATAAGCGTAGATAAAATCCGCATAGTTGAAAATTATGAACAGACGAATTATACAAATAATAGCTGATGGCAATTGCTTATTCAGAGTAGTTTCATATTGTTTGTATAAAAGGCAGGAAATTTGCCAACACTATGTTTATGTCATGTTTTTGAAATATGTACTAATAGACGTTTTCAAGAATGTTTTAAACAAGATCGATTTTTGATTTTATTCTTATCATTTCGTAAGGTAGAATTTCCGTATGTATGCATTTCTGTAGAATAAACCGGCAGGGAGGGGTAAGCCAGAGAGGAATATTTGTCGGAAGAGAGGAGGGTAAGCTGGGAGAGAGGAGTGATAGGCTTAGAATCTTCAACTGGTTATGTTTGGTTGCGTTTATTTAAATAATCAGCTATGAAAATCCAAAGGACTGTAATCACACATCGAATGTTGTATATAGGGAAATCTTCCAATGCTTTTGACCGTCATGTCTTGACGTGGTTTCCCTAGTATTAATTAAAACCTAAAATGATGAAAATTTTCAAAATTGCTTTAAATCAGTTTGTAATTTTTGTCGTATTCATCGAGTACAAATAAGCATTTTTTACTCTTATCATTTTTTTCTATCTGACGTCATTTTCTATGAAAAAAATGAGAAACTTTCAAAAATGGCAACTGGTTGTTCTCAATTTTGCTCGAAATTGAAGCACTCTAGGAAAAAACGCAGTGGACAAAATTTATGTATTCTTTAACGAAGAATACAATGCCGTTACAAAATTTTAAAAAATATTTTTTTTCTAATCTTCTACTTAGAACTGGATACGTGTTTACCCTGTTTTAGGGGTTAAATATAAACTTTTTCGTATAGGATACCTGTGACATTTGAAAGTAGAGGTTTCAAGCTTTAAAATGAGCCTCCACCGGTCTTTCTAAGATGCGCCAATTTTTGGATCTAGGCGGTGGTTGCGGCCAGAAAGAATGACCCCTATATGTATAACTATCCTCATACAAAATTGGGGGATTCTGGGTCCCTTCCACGTTTCGCTTACGACTCTCGAACTATACTTCGGCTGAAAGTTTCGTTAAAATAGGTCATTTTCCAGGTCAGATTTTAAGCTGTGTCCAGTAAGTTAGAAAAATAATTTCTTGCAAAATAATAGTGTCGCATCTCAGCAACATTTTCCAACTAGATTTTTTTTGGGACGTTTCCATTTCGGAGCAATAAGATTTCGAAACATGATAATTTTTCGGATTTAATATATACGAAAGAAAATCGGTGGATGGTTAGCCACGCCGGACCTGTTTACGGACGTACCGAAAATATTCGTTTTCAATTTACAGTAGTGTAGCTAGAGGGAGGGGGGGGGGTAATCTCCTACTTTTTCAAATTTTAAATAACCATGTCTCGGAAGCTATAAGGTATATGGAGAGGCAGGACTAGGCAGATCCGAATCGGGAAAGGTACACGAAAAGATACAAAAAGAAATAAAAGATAGCCCGGCGTGTCGTCTACGAAAAAGCCTAGATGCGTCATTTGCGACGGATTGCACATGGAGGGTCAGAAAGTGGAAAAACCGAAACGAGGTCGAAAACAGCCTTAATAATTAATTTGCGAATTATGACCTAAATGGTGCATCAAAGTCCCAAATTGATATTGAGCAGAAGAAAGAGAATTTGAACCTAGCAGTCTTGCAACCAAGAATGTATATCACTTGCATATACGAAGAAAAATTACCATTTTTCTTAATGTACCCATTGGAAGCATACTATGATGAGCACGCAGATGTGCTCGTTAAGTTTATGGATCCACGCAAATTCTCTCTTACTTAGCCGAGAAATGAAGAAACAAATGTGCAGTGTCTTAGCAGTGAAGATATACTGTGTGTTATTGAGCCTTCTAATATTGAGCGGTCTGCGTGAATTATATCTTTGCTAAGATATTGGCCTCAAAAAATCGAGAATTTTGATCGTTCTCTCTGTGGGTTCTACCTTGGGCCTTCATATCTTTCAAACTACAAAACCTAAAGCAATATGGTATGTTCTCCAAAAATGAGAGACAGAATTCTGTAACTATGTTTGAATTTATGGCGATACGACTAATGTTTTAGGAGTAATGAGCGTTCAAAAATGCAAAATCGAGCAGAGAGCAAAATTGGCTAGTCGGGACCCCGAACTTTGACAAGCCATATCTATGGAACCAATTGGATTTAGGGACCAACTTTAGTAGGTGAGTAGGTGAATAACATAGAAATGAAAATCATTAGAATTGGCGATGAGTACCTGGGGAGGTCTGGTTAAATTGACATGGAATCACCGTCTTGCGACATTTCGATAATTTTTTAAAGCATATCGTCAATATCAGCATCATTTTTCATTATTTAGTATACTTCGATTGCTTTCACTATTTCCTCTTTTGGAAATTCTGGTATAGGTATACATTGGTATTTATATATTTCTACAATTTCTGCTATTAACTATCTTTGTATGTATTGTTTTACAGTTAAAAGTTTTAGAATTTTATTTTTTATAGTTACTTTCAGCATACTTTAGTGTTTCAAACTTCTGCCAGTGCTAGTGCCAGTGTGTAAGTACATAAACAAAATTTAATATCTGTAAAGATTTTATTTCAATGTTCATGTTCAATGTATTGAAATAAATATTTATTTACACATTCACACATACCCAAAATACAGGTTTAATTTCAGCACAGCAATTTCTTGTAAATACAATAGTTCATAATTTAACAAAGAATTAGGTAAGTAATTACTTGTCTTATTTTACGCATTGAGCTTACACTGTTGCAATATTAATATCAATAGTAATCATATAATAATAATATATAACTACAAATTATGTAACAGCATTTTTCTTACACATTATTGTAACAAAGATCTTACAAACTTACTAAGTAATATTATTATTATTAATTTAATTAATTACACTACTACTTAACAGAATCGTACAAATATATATCATTGTATTCATTTTTTATTCATTACATCATTTAGAAAAATACATCAAATACTGGTTTTCGAAAAGTTATTAGTTGTTTTACGTTTTCCAGGTATTATATTCAGATGAAGCCGAAGGAGTAGTGGTTGAGTGACTACAACCCAATTTCATAAATTTTAGCACCATCTTCAACAATGCCTTTTATCCACAATCTCATTTTCCGTTCATGGAATGCTTCACCTAAAAAACATATTAACTTTTAATAGCTTTTGTTATTAGTAAGTTGAAGCGAACTAATGGCTAATCCTTTTCCATGCAGAAGTTCGAACTTGTGAACCTTTGATTCTTAGTTATACTACGATACACAAAAGTGTATCCACTACTCTATGACGGCTGATTGCCTTTGTTATGAAAACTATTTTCAAATAAGTAAACAAATATATATTGTACCTGCTATTCAGACAACTTAAACTAATAGGTAGTGTATCAGTCGAGGATGGAGGGATATGTCCTGGTATAGATTCTAAAAGAGGGTACCATTGTGCTACTGGTCTTCTAGGATTATCTAACATCTCTAGCCAATGGTCCTTCCCAATGCCAATAAAACTAGAACCTATTGCTGTGCAGCCCATTAGCTCATTTGATCCGATCCTGCAAGAAAAAAGAAAATAATTAATACTACTTTCAAAATAAACTCTTACGTTAAATTTCGAATCAACTATAGCATATGAAAGCAGAGTTAGGTTTAAACTCGTCTAAATAGGAGATCACAATCGATTAATTAGGAATTTGTACGTATGTGTTAACAAAGAATGAGTTATTAACATACCATACATTTTGAAATACACTATTCTACGTACTCCTATGCCTACATCTCTTGGTCACTCTCTTCTTCCTCATATATATTTAATCTAGAGTAATTTTGATTTGTCTGGTTTTCTAAATCATCCTTATAGATTTGGTAAGTTTTCAATTTATCAAATGCTATTTCTTCTCTGGCTGTATCTAGTTTTTAATATGTAGTCATCGGTTTTGTAATGTGAGCTCTGAACTCTCTTTGCGACCAATATCTTTTTTCTATTTCTTTACCTTCTTTCACTTGTACTGTTTTCATATTTCTTATTTTTCCAGTACCATAAAAGGCTTTTGGAAATACCGATTCAATCTGATAAATGGAAAAACTAGGAGTTTGTTGTTTGCTCTTAATTATTTTCATAAGTTCTTGTACTGTAATTGGGCCATAGATTGTGAATTCACACCTGTTATTGTTCTTAAGATTCGCAGTATATGCATCTATAATAAATTATAAATTCAATTGTCGTTCTGCTCTGTGGCTATCGCTATGGCCGTTTGAGGATACCATGCCACCTTAAAATGTAAAATGCCACATGACACTGTAAAATTGCAGAAATATCAAATCATTTAATATTAAATTAAATGTGCTCGAATTCAAATCATATATGGACCATTTCAGGATCATATGTGGGTCGAGCTTAATATCTATCGATTCTTAATTAGAGTAAGAAAAAAATAGTAAAGATTATTTATCAGAAAATAACACTCCTATCTGTCAAACACAATCTGAAAACAGTAAAGTCAAGGGTTTTCCAAGAAGCGCGTCAGAATTTTCAAATTTAACAGCGGCAACACTGTTTGGAATGTAAATGTCGGACTGTGACGGACGGCTGTGTTTTTTGTTTAGAACATTGTGGCAAGTAAGCATGGAAAGATATACAAACAGCGCGTATAAATTATTTGTATTTACCATATTCAGTGCGTGTTCAGTTCGCCAGACGTTTCGCGTGCTGTGAAACATTTATGGTCAACTTAATCGACCAACAGAGTAGTCTCTTTATCGTTTAGTCGGAAAATCTGAACAAACTGGCACAGTTACAGATAGGTCAACATCTTTGAGTAAAAGTTGATATCAACCTCTCTATTCTACATCGTTCTCAAAGACCTCGGCCTTTCCCAGAAGACTACGTCAAGAATTTTGCATCACAGTCTTGGCCTGAACTGATAAATATTGACATAAACAATGTTTTCTTTCCCCAAGACTTATCACACACATTGTCAGATAATCAGTTTATTGCAACAGTTTCTGAACGCATTATTTCGAGAAATGCTAATGTCAACTGGCCGCCAAGATCAAACGACCTCACTTTTTCCTGTAGGGTTATGTGCTATCTCTAGTTTACAAAAATAAGCCGCGAACAATTCCGAACAAAACTGTACAGAATATCGATATATACATTAGACAAACATACTTAAAATAAAGTTTAGAATCGAAAACAGCAAAAATATACAGGGCGTTTCATTGAAAATAAAAAAGTTGATAGTAGCCACAGCAAAACTATGATAAAATTAAGATCTGTTTTATACCAACCAACTTTGATATTTAACTTTTTCTCGTAACTCTTGCAGTTTCCCAGATAAGGTACAGGATCATCTTGAGTCGGCCACCCGGTATATCCAATTTATTAAAAAATAGTAACAGTGAATACACCCCTACATTTAGAATACAGATAATACTAACAGTACTAATACATACAAACCTACATCTAAAGCACATCCTCAAAGCTGGGAGACCTTTCGTCTTCTATTTTATAATTACGACTTTCACGACATCGCAACGCAAGAAAATAGAACAAAAACTCCATCTAGTAATATCCAGGGGTGAAACGTAGAATGCCTTGGAGTTTATTGTAATACATGCATATTATAAAATTCTGCACTTGAGGCTTAGCTATTTTAATAATGCATTTTATTAATGATCAACGTCTAAAAAAAGCAGACTCAGGTAGAGTCGGATTTATCTGTCGGCTGAAAACAAGGTAGCAGAATTTTAGTAAACGGTTAAAGGGGGTACCCATGCTTTATTTGCAACTTTTAGCTGAACGAGGACATCTCGTCGCCGTTAATGCACACTGGCGTATCTATGTTTTACCAACTTTACAGGAGCGCAGTTTAAATGCTTTTAAGAAATTTGTTACGGATGATATGAACCTAATTCTTTGAAATGATGTAACTAGCAATGTTGTTAGTTACACCATTTCAGAGAATTCATCGCGTTAGCTGTAATAAAGTTTTTACAAGCGTTTAAACCGCGCTCTTGTAAAGTTGCTACAAAATAGATACGCCAGTATGCATTAACGACGACGATCTAAAGCACATCCATTAGAAATACTGCAAATGCATACGACAATCATCTCAATAAGACATTATTAACATCGTTATGGTGTTTTACAATCGTGTGACCTGTTAAAATGATTAATATGAACGAAAGGAGTATTTGAATGAAATTCTGCTGGTTCAATTATAGAATCAGAATTGAAAATGGTTAAAAGCAAACGATACTTGAGGTTTGTGACATTGATGGTCAGTTAAGTCGCGTAGTTCGTTGGTACAACAACACTATGTAACAAATTTTCCTTTATTTTTGTTTCTGGTAGGAAGTGTTATATTCCAGTTGCTTATACCCAAAAAGTATAGAAATATATCCTCTCCCAAACTTTGCTATTGTGACCAAGTCAGTAATATTTGAAGATATGCCTATTAAAACCCAGTTCCAGTTAAAGTTAAAGCTGGATGTACCTAACTGCAGTTTCAACGTGATATCTGATACATTGATTCTTCTGATGTTAGGTGATGTCACAATTTGTTTCAACTATTATTTCCAGCAGTTCCCAAAAGTTGACCTTTTTAGCAAATGTTTTTCGATGCGCGTAAAATCAAAAATGACACAAGGATTTTTTGTTTCTATTTACGAGTACTACCTCCTGTCCAGAAAATACGAGTCTTAAGTGTAACATCCTGTATATTGCCTATATTTTGCCGAATCAAGAGACCATCGCACAAGCCACAGTTCATAAAGAGTCCTCGACTTTGTTTACTTCATCTCCATTATTCTTTTTTAAATGACGAGTGATGAACGGAATGAAGTCACTAACAATATTAAATAAACGCCTACTCAGGGCCGACGAGAGAGCGTTGAAAGCGCTACAAAATACTGGGGCATTTTGGGGGAACCCGGTTAAGTTCTGAGATTGAATGCTCCAATAGCAAAAATATATATTTCCACCTAGAAATAAATATATAGTTGTGATTTGTTTTTTAGCATCTTTTCATAAAGAAATATTGCACAAAAATAGATAGTACAGTACAATAATGTTGTTACAGTTAATAAAGCATTCGACCAAGAATTTGGAAACAAGTTATCAGCATTTAAGAACATGCCTTAGTATTTAAAAAGAATTTTCAACTCTCATTAAAGGACCTTCAAATATAAAATCTCAGTTTACAAAGACCTTTTTAAATAATTCTAAAACTGTTGCTGTCCTTTTGTCAAAAAGATGCCGTTGTCGCGTTGTCTCATTACTTTCTTAGCACTAAAAGTGGGAGACTTCCACTGAACGCCTACTAAGAGTTCGAGTATGACACAGAAATCTAGGGCGCGAATGACTGAACTTATACCAAAGTCGAAAAGACCGAAATCTACATCTTCAAGAAAAACACAAAGCTCTAGCTCAACTGGAAGTGATGGCGAATTTTTAGGACAGTCAGATCCCGAAGGTGACATATCTTTAGATGAAGATATTGATAATTCCAAGCAAATAATAGAAAAAGTTGCTTATTATGTTGTTTTATAAAACCAAATTGTGTTTACATAGGTCGTGCCACTAGCTCTATCAAATTTTTCAAATTAATTTGGATCGATTTATTTGGGCTCGGCATGACTCTATTGAGAAGCCAGTGTTTGTCCAATACAAACCGAATTACAAAAAGAACAATCCAAACGGTAAATGCCACATTTCATGAGATCGTGTTTTGTATTTAGCATTTCGATACTCTTGTAATGACATTACATGACGTGACAAATGTCCGGTCTAGGACCCTGAGTTTGTGTTTGTATATCTCAAAGGCTTCTAAAATGTCTAATTTGCGTTTGTTATTACAAAAATGTAGGAATTTAATATTATTTTGAGGAGTCATTGTGTGATTTTGTTCTAAAAGGTGTTTGGAGTAATTCGATTTTTCAGGATGTTTATTTTTGTAATGACGTACGTGTTCTTTATATCTTATGTCAAAATTTCGAAGTGTTTGTCCAATATATACCGAACTACAAAAAGAACAATTTAAACGGTAAATGTCCGATTTCATGATATCATTTTATTTATTATTTTATTTCGATTTTATTTCATTGTAGAGTTTCACGAAGTAATGGTTGAGACAGTAAGTCTTAAGACCATTCAGTTTGTTAATTATTTCCAATACCAATTGTACTTTCTTGTAGCGTTTGATTTCAAATATGTTTGACTTGTGTTAGTTTTGACAATTTTAAATGTTTTTTTAGTTTTTAAGCTTAATTCAGTAGATCTTTTTGTAGTTTGGAGAAATTGAAAGAGTTCATGTTTTCTTAATTAGAGGCGGTATATAGGCATGATAGGCAATACACAATCTTCATGAGCACTACACACTATACAGGCATTATAGTTCATGCTACGGTCTCTTAATTCGGCAGAAAATCTAAGTACATATTTTATATGCAAAAAAGTAAGAAAAGGCAATGCTCACTCAATACCATAAGAAAAGAAAATATATAAATACCCTATAATAACGAAACGGTAACATAAAATTCCAAATTATAGTTTCTACACGTAAATATAATAACACTTGTTTTTTTCCAGTCCAGTTATTTAGTTATTATACTAGATTACATGTTTATCTCTTTAAAGTGCGCCACAGGTTATTTTTAATAAAATCAAAATTACCATACATTTCCTTCTTCCACATGCATAAAATGTAGGAAGTGAAAACAATTCAACAGATGGTGCTTTTCACTAAATTATATAACATACACGTTTTTTTCCATTTACAGGTCAGGCAAGTACACACAATTGGCAGTAAAGAGCAATTTTAATTAAATTCTTTGTATTCATCTGTTAAATAGCCACATATAAAAGATTACATAATATCTAGACAGCCCAGATTAAAATAATAACTGAATTTGAAACTAGTAAGTTTCTCTTTTTATAATTCTCCAAAACTGGTAATAAAAGCAAAGAGAACTTACCTATCATAATCGATGACTTTAACAATCATACTAACATCTTCTATATTTTCCGACGGCACATCAAAAACAAGTGCTTCATTATAAACAGGGCAGAGTGTCGATTTCTTTACTGTAGTTTTCTTCTTTTTAATTCTTTTGCCTTGGCAAAGTAGGTATACTTTGACGTAAGGATCTATAACAGAAAAGTTCAAGTATAAACATTAATTTTATTTTATCAAAAAAAACAGCTTCTAGAGCTAGAGACGACTTTCCGGTTTCTACTGTATAAGATTAATTTTTGTTGTACCCTAAAGCGCTGGGTATATATCAAACTTGTTCTATAAAGAAGAGAAAATATCGATAGAAAAGTTATTTATTTGCAAGCGATGGTAGCATATTTGAATTTAGAATATGAAGGGTTTATAAAGTTGCCTCAAAGCTGAGAAAAACTGAAGGAAGCGATATACCTTAAGTTTATTAAGATAAGTTGGAACTAAGGTGTGCAATTGCACTGTTTTTAAACTTATTGATGTTTAAAAAAATAAATATAAAGTTATAAGTTTTACTTTCATTAACCATTTGATAGTGAGGTTTAAGAAACTGTTGTTTTAATAACATAGAATCGAACGTTTCGCTAATCTTGTAAATCCCGAAAGAGAGATCTGTGATATATCTTGGTCAAATTTGGTAATTTAGTTAATAGTAGTGCTTTAGAGTTTTTTGTTAAGCGAAATATTATCCGTTGTAATTTAGGCACGGTTTCCTTATACGAGGATGCGTTTTCATATTCCCGGAAAGGAAAGTAAATAAAAACAGAGAATTGTTTTTCTTTTTCAATATATTCTCCCTTAACTAGTAATTAATTTATTTATACCAGTAAAAAAAATTCATTTTTGTAGTCAAAATATGCTGCAACCGCAGCTTTTACTTCATCATCGGACGAAAATCTTTTTCCTCGAAGTTCTTTCTTCATATTCGGGAACAAATAGAGTAATCGCTGGGGACCAGGTCTGGACTGTAGGGTGGATGATTTAGTTTCTGGAAGCCTGCTCGTACAAGGCAGCTTGTGCAACTCGACTTCGATGAACGGACGCGTTGTCGTGCAAAAGCAGCACATATTTGGCAAGTTTTCCTCTTCTCTTTTCTTTGATGGAGTGCCTTAATCGTTCTAAAAGTGTGGCATAATATTCTCCCGTCATAGAGACACCCTTTTCTCTGTAGTCGATGAGCAGGATTCCTTCAGTGTCCCAAAATATGGTCGCCATGAGTTTTACAGCTGACTGTTGCACTTTAAACTTCTTTGGCGGGGGTGTACCTTTTTTATGCCACTGCATTGAATCTTGTTTCGAATTAGGTTCATAGTGGTGAACCCACGTTTCATCTCCTGTAACAATCGGACTTAATACTCCATCCTGGTCTTTACTGCAGAGCTTCAAAAACGTCCGTGAACATGCCATTCGTTCGTGTTTTTGAGGTGGCGTAACATTCTCGGGACCCATCTTGCACAGACCTTTGTCATAACGAGATGAGCGTGCAGAACTTTAATAATAGTTGTATCTGATACTCCAACCATGCGGGTGTTCGGGAGACCACACGCCGTTCACCCGTAAAACTGGCTGTCTTCTACCCTATCTTTGGAACCTGGATACGGGGCATGGAAACATGACTGGGTAATGGATGAAGCAGTCAGGTCAAGTGTGTGGTAGAGAAATTCCTGAGAATTCCTGAGCCCTGGTAATATGATACCGATGTGGGCGGATTCGAGTCTCGCCTTGGAGGAAGTCATTTATGGTCACCAAACGGAACCCGCTGCTTGACTAAGGTCATTTATGGTCACCCGAGGAACCCGCTGTTAGGCTGAATCTTAAGGAGGAGAAGTGAAGTGAGGTTTATCCCGGTGTGAAGGGGTAAATTCATGCCAATGGGAAACTGCATGCCGCCAGGTAATTGTGCTTAGGAGCTATCCTGGCCACCCTATAATCCGGACTGCAGCCGGGTACAGTGATTGGGAGAAGCTCTAAAAGCCTTTACGCTTAAGGATAGTTGATGCGAATACATAGCCTCTCACAATCAAGACAACTTCACCTCAACAAGGTACACACTGGGAGTCTATAAGCTGTAGACTTACGAACGAAGCTCTGTCGAGGGCCCACCAAGCATATATATTGGTAGATCGGGGTGGCAAAACCATTTAAAAACCAAGTTCTGCCACAATTGAGGTTGGATTCGAATGGAGCAGTGGCTCCCAACAGCTTGGGACAGTATGTTGGGTGAATAGTCCGAAGCTGGATTAGGTGAAATCTCCTTGGTCGTGTGATACGTCCCTCACAGCCTCCTCGGAGATGAAGCCGACGGGTGAGCACGTTTATCGCTCCGGTACTAGCCTGGAGAGCTAGTAGAGTATGGATAGTATCTCGCTCCCACCAGTGAGTTACTGGTAATTGAGCGTATCTCAATTATTCATGCTTCGGCATGTCTTAAAGGCTGGAAGGAACTCCCTAAAGTTCGTACAAATCAGTCATGAATCAATTACCTAATAGACAATTACTACGGCCTATTGTATATTTAAAAGGTAATAGGCTAATAGTTCACTGTAGAAAAGGATTCAGTTCTTTTTCGCGGACAGTCAGCCTTACTCCAACCATTTCTGCAAGTTGTTTCTTTTTCAAACGGGCATCTGCCAATATTAATTTTCAACTTTTTCCACAAGTTCTGGCATGGTCACCTCGATGGGAAGTTCAGGGCGCGGATCGTCTTCCAGTGATTCTCTGCCTTGTTTAAACAAGTTATGCCACTTATATATTATGGTTTTTCCACGACAAGAGTCCTGGTAAACCGCTGACATCTCTTCTATAATGGTTTGCACTGGTTTTCCTTGTTTTGTCAAGAACTTTATAACGGCACGATGTTCAGCTTTACTCATATTGAAAATCTCTTCACGTTCTGACTTGTGTAAATGACAATAACTCAAATACCACTAATTCAATAATAATCCAATTTGGTATTTATAGTAATAAGACATTAAGCTAGACATTACGATTGGTTTACCAATCCCCACCTCTCAGCAACCCCCATTCCGCGAATATAAAGGTCTCTGACACCAAGAAAGGAGCTTACGCATTGTGCATTGTATTAAATCTTTCTTCTACCCCCCCTCCAATATTTAATTGATAATAAAAAAAAGAATTAATTGAAAATAAAATCGCGGCTGAAAATTATGAGGTGGCTGGTTGTTAGAACCTTGGTAACCACCTAGCGACCAGTCAAAATTTTCGAACAACCGCTTTCTCAGCATAAAAATTAGGTATAATTAACTTTCTTGTCCTGGCCACGTAAGTACTACTTTCGTATCTAGCAACGAGAACTTTACATGTTTCACTTTCGGTTGCAGCTGTCTTTTAAAAATAGTAAACTTGACGTAAGGGGAAGAAGGAAAAACATATTTTATGGAGAGCTAAAGTGACTTTTTGCTTCGGCTGAAATTAACAACCTCAGTTAGTTAATTTCACGAAAAGTTTTACTTTAGCTCCTTATAAAATAATATACTTATTGGTTGTATGCATAAAATGTAGCAAATGCTTCTACTATAAGTCGATCTCACACTTGCTAATTAAAAATCATATCTTTTCTCTTTTACTAATACAAGTAAAAGCATTTACTATAATTTATGCATACGGCCCTATGTTCTTAAAACTTCAGTAAAATGTGACATTATACCGTCGGATTGACAGTGCTAAAGTGTCAGTTCATTGCCATGGGATTTTGCCGTTCGTTAGATAAAGTAATTATTTTCGATAATGAGAGGACATAATAGTTATTAATGCACCGAGGGCGTTAGGATGATGATGATAATGCCAGGAAGGCGACGAAGTTCTAGACCGATGGCCTGAAGGGCTCGAGGGATGGAAGTCGCCCGCTAGCCATTGTCATCTAGTAACGCTCGTGGTGCATACAAGATTTTATTTTTCACGAGAATATGTACAAGTAGAAAATTAGTTTTAATGTATAATTGTCGGCGTTGTCAAGGACATTGTTTATAATTATAAAACAAGGAGTTTTTATATTTGCCGAATGGTAACAACTTTTACTAAATTTGCAAAAGTCAAATTGATAGATATGAGATTTTAAATTGAAATGTTTTTGTTGTTGATTGTAACCAACATGAAAATGAAAAAATCCTAATAGCAAATGTCATATAAAGAGTAAGTTAATTTTATCTAAGAAATTTCTGCAGAAGTCGGCACAAAAGAATTCGTGGATCACGTGCTCAGAAACTACGTTGCAAATATTCGTTATTTGTTGTGTTGCAACACACTTATACGCAAAGATATAGTTTCTAACCTAATGATCCAAAGTATTATCGAACGTAACGTCGGCTTTGATTGCAAAGTAATCGCCAAGCGGGCGTTATAAGCCGGATTTCCTTTAACAAAGTGTTCTCAGTTCTTCATGTGATAGTGAAAATAACATGCAAATGGAAGATGAGGAAAATAACAATGAAGCAGAATATGGGAAAAGCGAAGAAAACCATATAGTTGACGACGATGAAATGTAATTTTAAATGAATAAGAAAAAAAACTAAATAAGAATTCACAATTTTTTCGATTCGGCCCACACGGAATACCACTAAAAAATACGCCTTCGCACTTAATCGGAGATTTTAGGTTTTTTATATCTATTCTTACTGAACTAGATAGCATTAATTGTGGTATGTTTAAAATTTTCAGCAACAAAATGGTTCACCAATTCTGCTCTATCCATATGTCCCAAAGCACTATAGGCATGTTGATAGAAAACCATCCGATTACTCACTTTCATGATAATTAAGCAACTGAAGAATGCAATTTTAAGTAGAAAAGCAATTGTTCTCTGCGCTGGAAAAACAGGAAAAAACAGACGACAGCCACCAACTAGATTCATCCGTTTTTATCATGTAAAAGAATAGAGATTTACTTCCTTTAATTTTAATTAAAAATATTTTACATGCCTTTTTATCTCTAAACTTGGTTAACTTTTATAATCTATATACCTATTTAAAATACAAGGTTTATTTTTGTTCCAGTTCGTTTGAGAGTTTCACTGGGCCGATTTACGTGATTCTTTTTTATATTGAAGGTTTTGCTCTGTAGATTAGTCAACACTACTTAATCTTTTTTAATGTTTATATTTTAATTTAAATAAATCTAAAATGTTTAATTGAGACGTACGGATCCGACATTCACTTTCAGCGCATCCTCACTTTCTACGGTGGTAAGTTTTAGAACTATTTACGATTATAAAAGTTTGCTGCAACCAACACTTGCGGTTAACGGTTGATTTGTTATTAGGTTGCGTAGACAAAACCGCATTAGTTGAAAATCATGGAAAGCAAACAAATTGTTCAAATATTAGATGCATTCTACAAGACCGATTTGCTTTATTATTTTTTATATTAAAGTATAACTCAGTAGATTAGTCAACACTGCTTACTTTTATATTTTTAAAACCGTCCTTTTTTTAGTCTGTGGAGTTTTGTGATTTTTTAATTATTTAAATTTTTAAGCAATATTTGTAATCGATGCATTTTGTTTTATCTCTTCGGGACAAAATAACCGACAAAGTTGCGAAAACTGGCATATTAAGCATACCTATATGATTATATGAATTCAATGTAGAATTTTATGCTAAGAATAAGTCGGGGGAGGAGTACGAGTAGAAGATAAGTCGGGGGAAGAGTACGAGTAGAAGATAAGTCGGCGGGGGGGGGGCGGGGTAAGCCGTGAGAGAGAGAGGGAGGGGATAAGTCTGAGGAAAAGTTAAGTTGGATGGATAAGACGGAAAAAGCAGTAAGACTAAAGGAGGAGTAAGTAGAGGAGGAAGATAGGATAAGTCGTGATTGATGGCGGAGGGATAAGCGGGTGATTGTTGCGTATGAGAATGGTAAGCTTAGTATTTGCAACGGTTTTTGTCTGATTGCGTTTTTTAATAAATGTTACTATTAAATAATCACTGTTGGAAACCCGAAGGATTGTAATCACACAACGTACGTTGTATATAAAAAAATTCTTCAATAGATTAGCCTTTTAACCGTCATGTCTTAACGAGGTTTCCCTAGTGAATATTAAATGTCAACAACTGTGCAATTGAAAGAACTGCTTGCGATAGTTCTGCGTTTATATCGATGCTGGTGCCGTTTGATATCATTGCCAGAAGAGTGAGAACAGATTTTGATAAACAATTTTCTTGACATTTAACAAAAATTAATCCATAAAATGATGCGTTCTCTTGATTCTGTACTTCTTTTCTGATGATGCAGCTCGTGACAATATAAATACTTCCCCTTCAGTATCGTAACTGCATGACAGGCAGAGATTTACCAACACCATCTGAACCAACTAAAAGAACGTCTATACCTTAGCCCTATGAAGCCCCCCCAAAATAAAACTATTTTTTATGGCATTAGTTTGCCTTATTCGCTTCTTCTCACTATTCTTTATTAAATTGTCAGGGTATAGGAGCCCAGCCCATTGGAGTTTAATAAATTTTAAGACACGCACCAATTTTCTGCAATAGTTTTTTTTGCTTTTAAGTTTTTTGCTAGAACTAATAATAAAAAAGTTCTATATGGTGCATACTTTCTATAGAGGGAGGCGGCTGCAAAAAAAACTACGTCAGCGAGTTTCGAGATGAATTGACCATATTGCTCGCGACCCAATTTTGCGACGCGAAAGTTTCAAGGATGATTCAGACCGGCGGTAGCGGAGCGGTTGCAGATCCGCTCCCAAATCGCTTTCCTTAATTTCAAAGGGGGCGTTCTGATCAAAAGCAACCGGCGACGCAACTCAACAGCAACGCGACTCGGCGCGTTAAAATACACGTGTTTCCACCTACTAAAAGGCAACTCAACTGTAATTGGTTGCCGGCAACGCTGCATACCGCGTCGCTGTAGCCAGTTGCGGTCTACAGTTGCCAAGAACTGCTGTGTCATGGCGAATGAGACAGTTACTTTACTAATTTAAGCCGTATATATTATTAAATGACATAAAGTTCTGTATGTTCTGGGACAGGAAATTTTGTATTTACTAAATCGGCGCGAGAGTGATGTCGTCATCGTCATAATGTACCAAGATCCGCCGCGGCCGACCATCGTTTCTCTAACATATTATAAATGACCTATTCCTATATAATTAATTCATCTCGAAACCCGATTACGTAGTTTTTTGCAGCCGGCTCCCAATCTATTTAGTCCCCTGTGTATATACACGGTGTCCCATTAAGATATAGTCAGACCTTGCCAGTGGTTAGATAACCATTAAAGAAAGAAGAAAGAAAATTCCTAGATACCATTCTTCTCGTACTTCTATACTTTTGGAGAAAAACAGCATCGAAGTTCAGTCCAATGTTTTCAAATTTAATAGTAAGAATGCGCATGACACATATTTTGAAGTTCAATGATATAAACAATACTACTTGTTTTCTAGAATGTACAAGCTATAATAAAGTAAGAACCCGTCTTTATTTTGGCCAAGTGTTTCATAGAATAAGAACAGATAAACAGAACTAAATAAACAAAATATGTTGAGAAACGACCTCTCGTAGGATATTATGTTTCAAAATCTTTTTATAAATATTGTAATTACAAACATCAAATAGGTACATTACTATTTTATGATTCAAACCTTAAAATTAAAACTTAAAATGTGAATCTTCAAGGATAATTAGTAACTCAAACAATTGCAATTAATTATACATTGTTCCAATTTATCCTTTTCATTGTTATACTAAAGGTATTTATTTATACACTAACCTGATTTTCCAGTAATATCCATAGCTTTTAAATTTCGCCCTTTAATAACCGTTAGGGTAAGACGACCGGCCGTTGGAAGATAGCACAGCGATAGCATTATCTCACCCAAATCAACTTTATCCTGGAAGGAAAATAAATTTAATTAGCACGATTTAGCGCTCACAAAGGAGCTTAATAATGTTGCACATTTAAAAATATCCGCTCGAATGAACTTTATTTGTACAAACAAATAAGATCAAATTTTAAACCTTCAAAAGGATGTTTGGAATTCAACCGCAAATATATCAGCATTTACCTTGCGACCTATTTCAGAAGCGCAAGGATATGGGCCAAGGTTAGCAGACGGAAGGAAAGCTTGCACTGAAACGTGATTCAAATAAGGACAGGTATTAACGGACGGAAAGGATAAACGTGATAAAATGACTAATTTAAAATTATATCTTTTAGGTATTAAATTTAGAACTGCACCAGACATACAATTTTATTTCCTGAGACTCGTAAATTTATACCATGTAGGTGCAAAACTTTTTGCTTTATTGCACAAAAATGAATTTTCAAGTTAAAATTGGCAGTTTTTCGAAAACAATGAGGAAGTAGAACACGTCTGTATTTGTTTCTCCGCTGATCTATATTTTCCAGTTTTAGCCTTCTATACGACAATAAAGCTGAAGATCTCAATTACTGTAAAAGTGTAAAGCATCACAACTGTACTATTTTGAGAAGGTCTTATTTATTTTTAGATTCTAAAATCCCTGCTACTTTTAGGTTAGTATCAAAAATTGCATTTGTACGGGTTTATAATTCCTTCTAGCGAACTTCCTTTGGGAAGTTTTCTTCTTTTGTTAGACGCCAAGGGCTGAGTTATTCTCCACTCGAGAGACTTTTATTTAGGTCTTTGCTATATATCTGTGAACGTATTAATTTTTATTTATGTATGTATTGGAATCATTTCATATTTCTTTATTGGAATCTGGGTGAAAATAACAAGTTAATGATGAAATAAATAAAACTGAGTAGTAAACAGTTTCGCAAAATTTATTTTAATGTACCGGGTCTGTCCATGGTAACTCATGTTACATTTTACTCCCATCTTCAATTGAAATATAGGAATATTTTATTTTAATTTATGATTATGATTTTCTAACACAAGAAATTATTATTCTGTAATAACAAAGAACTAAGATATATATTTATAATTAGTTGGGCAAGTAAGGATTTGTTTTAATTTCGTGAGATGTCTCCAGTAACTCATGTTACATTTAGCGACATAGCTTCCTTTTTATGTATGAATTCGTCCGAAACTCTGTTCTGTTTGAGGTATTAAAATAAATTGAAAATCAAATATGTATTTATTAATAAAATACAAGTTAATTAATAATATATAGAATCTATATTAATAATAACATTATTTTTTAAACTATTAAACGCTGGTCACTCATGTTACAATGGTGTTGGTAACTCACGTTACTTTATCAAGCAGTCAATATTATTCAGTGTCTATCAGGTCTATCTTCATAATTCTTATAGTAACTATAGGCAAAAAGAAAGGGAAACCTTACATAGTTAGTATGTATTTATTATACTATTGTTTTTTTTTTAAATTATATATGGTATAACATCATCTGGACTGACAGAATCGTCGAATCTATACACCATTTTATAAAAAAGTTCTTCTTTATAGATTATAGTTGTTGAATCAGTTGATATTGATTTCAATTAATACCTCACCATCCTTGGTATATAATATTGTGGGTTTTTACTATCCTTCTATTGGAGGAGCCTCTTCAAATATTTTGTGTAATTTCATGTCGGAGGGTAGATCTTGAATCCTTGTTTCAGTCATCTCTATAACTTTGGCTGTTACGACTGATTACTTTACTTTTTACGACATGTTTTAATGCAGCGCCAATCCTATCAACTGGTCCTTTGCTATGTGAAATGGCGAAATAGTTCCAAATGATTTTCGTTTTTGATCTTCTCTCAAACAAGGGGATAGTGATATAGATTGTTGTGATGTAGATTGTCAAAAACAATGGCAATTGGGAAATGCCCCGAGTGCCAAAAAGAAATGCCGTAAACAGAGTAATTTGGAGTTGAACTCAATGGCAACTTTGACTTCATCCTGAGCTAAGCATGTGTAATTCTTCGAAAAATCAATCAGTAAAAGGGAAGCTTCAGCATTAACGTGTTTGGTAACAGCATCTTTGTCTTTTTCATATTCACGTGCTTGATTTTTCTTAATAAAAGAATGCACCTTGTATGAGGGGTCAGTTCAGTACGTGTTTCTGCAAAGCATCAACACTCACAATTTGAACAGTTTTCCTTTACTCTCTTTCATCCAAAACTGTCAAGTTACCGCGAAAGCTAATAAAGCTTCAACGACTGACGTAACCGTAATAATAGTATATTATATACCAAGGTTGTGAAGAGTTTTTTCTAGAGCCGAGCATTATTAGATCCCGAGATGCGCAGCATCGAGGGATATAAGATGAGAGGCTCTAGAAAACACTTCACAACCGTGGTGTATATATTATTTTTTTCACTACTAGTACTTTTATTCCTTTTATTCTTCTCACATAAAAAACGTACTATCGCGATCACGGATTTTTTCCCGGATGCCAGTGTATAATGGGATGAATTTTTGCCCCGTGTTACACTAAAATCTGGATTATTGACTAGTAGTCAATAATAAAAAATTATTTACCACTAGGCAAGAAGACTAACTTCACAAGGTGACAACAGACTAGATAATAGTATGTTTTAAAGCTAGTAGTGAAAAAACGCTATTTTTGTATGTACGTACATGTATGAACTAATAATATAAGTATTAATAAAACATGACTTCAGCAAAGATTATCAAACAAAAATAAGATATAACTGACAGTTAGCAATTTGTTTGTAAACAATTAGTATATTATAGTTTATTTGATACTTTTTGTGCATGTTGCATATTGTAACATGAGTTACCGGTAACTCATGTTACAAAATTACATGTGGTTTTTAAACAAATTAAAGAAGAAATAGAAGAATAGAATTACATTTTTGTATTAGAATATGAACAAATAAAGAGAGTATAAATGGATAAGTATGTACGTTGCCTAATACAAGTGCAAACTAAAAATGTATACCTTTTGGTCACTCACGTTACATTTTTTTGGTGCTACTTTTATTTTTCTAATAACAGAGCAATACATCATTTTTTTACCACGTATTTTACAGCCAATGCAAGTATGTGATTTAATCTATGCCACAACTGATTTGCTTAAACTAAACAGTTAAGTTTTAATTTTTAAATGTTTTGCAATGCCAAGATAATGATTAATAATCTGTTTGTGCGGAAGTTGAAACTGTTTGAGAATTTGAACAAAAAGCAATCTTTTTTCGATTTTGAAGTAAGTGTTAGCGGAAAATATATTTCATAAACTACCAGTGACCTAAGTATCTTAAAGGATTGTTACATTTTATTTTGAGCTTGCCATGTCACATTTTCATGGAATCACCCTACCTGACAATTGTTTCGACAGCTAAGCTGTCATCATCAAAGGTAATATAAATATTAACAAACACGTTGCTAATAAGATAAACAAAAAAATAGATAAAAATAATAGAAATTAAATATGTAACACTTCTGCTCAATCTCAAGCTCAATATATTCATTCATTAAAGGTGCCCTGATGTTTGTATATATCGAAAGCTTTTAAAATGTCTAATTTGCGTTTATTATTACAAAAATATAAGAATTTGATATTATTTTGGGAGTCATTGTGTGATTGTGTTCTAAAAGGTGTTTGGCGTAACGCACATCCTTTTTATATCTTATATCAAAACTTCAAAGTGTTTGGACAATATATATCGAACTTCTTCAGCATTGAGTAAAAAGGAAAAAGTTTCAGTGTTGGTTTCAGAGTCTATTTTGTGATTGTTGGTTATTCGTAGTATATGTGCAACTTTTTCTTAGTGTTTTCCAAACTATGGGTTGTCATGATATGATGCATTTAAAAATGCAGGTATCATTATAAACAAATATGTTTTGATGTGTTGTATAACTTCCAAGGGAATTGATTTTTTAAGACAAATTTTAATCAATATAATTTAAATAGGTTTTATTTTCTTAAAGAAACACTTTATAACGCACTAAATAAAAAAAAGAATAAATTTTAAACTTGAATATTCTCTTAATTTTGGTAAATTTTTGGTCAGCTGACGATTATCTATCGTTACATGATTTTTTTAGATAATTAAGTATTAAAACAATTTCAAGGTTTGTTTTGGCCTGAAACAAACAAGATGCATGTTAGTAAAGATGTATGCAAAGATTTATTGCCTTACCTGCAACTTTAATTTGTAAAATAATACAAAAGTTTCTTAAGACCTAACGATTCATAATAATTTTGTTAGTTCTCAATATTAAAAAGTCTGTGGGCTTATATATTTCATTATGATGTTGTTAAGTAGTTCCTTGAACACAACTGAGACATGTAGGTAAATGTGGGGATGATTTCTAATAGATCTATGGGTTTAAAATATTTGTGCGTTTTACTTTGATGATGTAAAAACATGTAATTTAGTAGTTATTTAATATTTTGGATGTCTAAAAAGTTGAAAATTATTGTTCAATATGAAAAAAGATAGCATTTGTAACAAGAAAAAGAGCTAACAAAGTGTTTTTAAACAATTATTCCAAATTTTAATAAAATTTCAATGCATTGTAAAATTGATTTGGTTGACTTTCTTTCCTGAGTTTAATTTAAAGTGTTAATTTAAAGTGTTAAGTTTTGCATATATCATTAAATAGAGGAATCTTTTTCTACCTATTTATAATATTTGTTTAACAATTAAGTTAATAATAAATAACAATGTGGTTCTGTAGATTTAGTAACAATTTTATTTATAACAACCAATCTTCAAATAACATATCAAATGCCAACCTAAACGAGGAGCTTTTTCTATATTTAATCAGAAGCATTCATCCTGTAATGAGATATTATCATATCAATATATAATTTGTGTCTTTTGTTCGATTATCTTTTGATTTCATTGGTTGTGCTTAACTAAAGTGCATATCAATTTTGTTTAATGGTTGATCTCATTGTTAAAATCTGGCTCTGTGAGTGGGATAGTTAAAGCTCTGTGTACTAAAGATCTGTAAGCTTTTAGTTCATTTGCTTTGTGACGACAAGATTCGTTTGGGATAGTTATGCCTGTATTTGTAGGCTTTCTGTATATGGATTTTTCATTCACATTCACATTCACATTCAAATAGATTGTGTGCGTTAATATTAATAGTTAAGTCCAAAAAAGTTAATAGCCCCGTTTTGTTGTGTTTCTAATGTAAAATTTATGTTTTGGTGGAGATTATTACTGAGAATTAAATTTATAAAAATTAAATAAATTAATAAACAATAAAATAATCGACCTTGGTATTATTACAAAATTTATTTATAGCGAAACGCCTCTAAAGTAAATGTTGATAAGAAAGTCAAATATTGGCAAATAAAAATTAATTGTAAAACTGTTTGCTAATTTCTTATTGTATTGCGAAATTCGGGTGTTCGGGAGACCACACGACGTTCACCCGTAAAACTGGCTGTCTTCTACCCTATCCTTGGATCCTGGATCCTGGGCAATGGATGAAGCTGTCAGGTCAAGTGTGTGGTAGAGAAATTCGTGAGAATTCTCGACGGTTACTCATACCGATCAGGGGGAGCCCTGGTATATGATACCGGTGTGGGCGGATTCGAATCTCGCCTTGGATAAGGTCATTTATGGTCACCGACGGAACCCGCTGTTTGACCGAGGTCATTTATGGTCACCAAAGGAACCCGCTGTTTGACTGAATCTTAAGTGAGGAGAATCGAAGTGAGGTTTATTCCGCTTTTTGGCATATGGGAACCTGCATGCCTCCAGGTAAATGTGCTTAGGAGCTATCCCCACCACCCTATGATCCGGACTGCAGCCGGGTACAGTGATTGGGAGAAGCTCTGAAAGCCATTACACTTAAGGAGAGTTGAAGCGAATACATAGCCTCTCACAATCACGACAACTTCACCTTAACGGGTACATACTGGGAGTCTATAACGTGTAAACTTACAAACGAAGCTCTGTCGAGGGCCCACCAAGCCTATATATTGGTAGATCGGGGTGGCAAAACCATTAAAAACCAAGTCCCGCCACAATTGAGGTTGGATTCGATCGGGCAGTGGCCCCAACCCCTGTCTCGGGGAGGAGCTTGTGAAGGTATGAAATAGGACTGGAGGGCTCTCTCTATTCAACTGAGTTAAATTGGGGGAATAGTCCTATTTCTGGACGAGGTACTTCACCCCGTATGAAAGAGGACGGGAGGGTACCGGCGGGTGAGCACGTGTTAAGTCGATCGCTCCGGTACTAGCCTGGATAGCTAGTAGAGGGTGGATAGGCAACCTCGCTCCGACCAGTGAGCTGACTGGGAGCAATTGCTATGCAATTCGCCCGCTGATTGAGCGTATCTCAATTACTTCCTCATTGGAAGGAACGTGGAGGTATGTTCACACGACGACTCCACGTAAAACATTCAGATAATCTCTGTATTGCGAAAACAAACAGCTTTCCTTTGAATTAACAAATAACCAAATAGACCACGCTATAAAATCGCGTAGGGGAGGTCTTCACTGATAGATGTTCAAGCAAGACGTGCAACTGATGGAGTAAGTACGCAGCATCTCTTAATCGGTACCACCAAACTAAAGCAAGACCTACAGAGAACTATCAGAGAAAAAACTATTTTTCTTTAATATCTCTGAACTGACTACAATAACTTAATGGCTAGCTTTAAATGGCTACAACGAAAACTAGAAAATAAAAACCATTTTGGTCTAGACTGCGAAGAAGTACTTGGACCTGTAGAAAAGAAACCAAAGGAATTGATGTCGGATACTACATGGAATCTCATATATATCCGGAAAAACCTCAAAGTAAAATTAAATAGAAGTATCAGTTAAAGAGGAGTGCAAAACTCAAAGATAACAATGGACAAGTTCTAACATCAACGGAAGAAGAAACAACTAGCACTTCAGTGGATTAGTTGGCATCGCAAATGTACGAAAACATTGCATTCCCTGAATGGCAGAATGTGCACCCCGTGGGATAAATACGGCCAAGTATGCATCAAACCTTTGAATAAAAGCAAGGCAGCTAGACGGACAGATAGTCTGGTCGCTGAAGCATTCCAGATGAATGTCTATTTATTGGCTGACTTGCTTCATCTCATTATGGAATCTTCATAGAACAACGAAAACATCATCGATGAACGGATGGGATGATAAAGAAAATTCCCAAAAAGCGACATCTCAGGATATGAAAATTAGATAGATATAAAACTTTTGAATGTAGTGAACAAGATTCAAGTCTACATAATTCTCTTTCATATAATCATATAAATAAGGTACACTTTGTATAATAGTTGAACAATCGATAGAGTGGCGTTCATCTTTATATCTAGTTTCCATCGACTTTGAGCGTGGTTTTAACAGGCAAAATGTGAATTATGAAAGAACTATATCGTAAACGTAATGCTCAATACCATATTGCACCACGGTCAACAGAGCGAACACATTGGCATCTACAACTAGGTGAAACGATCTGACGTATTCTGACATCCTTTTTAACTCCTAGGCGCGATTTTAAAAAGAACAATGTCTGAACACAAACATGTTAAATAGTGTACTCCGTTTTAACATGCTAAATGACCTGATTTATGCAGACGACATTTGTCTTCTGGCTCATAGCAATGTGGATATGACGGCGAAGCTTGCTGACCTATCCAACGAAGCAAGAGCTGTTGGCCTAACTATCAACATCGGAAAAACAACATCAATAAGAATCTGCACGATCAATATCGCTCTCTTCACCATCGGAACGTCTCCCATAGAGGAGGTTACTGCATTCGGTAGCATAGTTTCAACAAATGGAGAAACTGGAGAAGACATTCTGAACAAAATAAAAAAGGAGAGACAGGCATCCTGGGTGCTAAATAATTTACAGAATTCACGGCAAAAGTCTCTTAATTAAGGTCTTTAATAAAGAAGGAAGTCGAAACCGCAGATCGGGCATGTCGGGATGTCAAGACTTTAGTCAATAATAGAACTGAATTGGGTGAGCGGTGCAGAGCACACGGCGTTCACCCATAGAACTGACTGGACTCGACTCTATTCCAGAAATCTGGGTAACGGATGATACACTCAGAAAGAAATGTGTGGTAGAGATTCTGTGACGGTGTTCTGGACAGATACTCATTAATGCTGCAGACATGAGTACCAGTATGGGTGGATTAGATTTTCGTCTTGGGTGAAGTACTTCATGGTGCTAAGTTACCCGCTAATTGACCTAGCCTGAAACAGGGGAATCCAAGTGAAGTTTATTCAGGTTGGGGGTTACCCTGGCGGACGGAAAACTGCATCCACCAAGTAGATTTGATTCAGAGACGGGAGTATTAAAATCTAAGGATGTGCAGTTCCAGTCTTGTGATACAAAGAAACCATCTCGAGCCACTACACATAAGGGGTACTGATGCGAATACATAGCCTCTCAATGCTCAAGACAACTTCATTTTAACGGGTACACCAGTCCTAAAACATGGTAGATTGGGATGACATAACCGTCCAAGCCCAGCCACGTCGAGGTTGGATTCGGTCTAAGCTGGACTAGGGGTCTCCTACGCCGGGAGATAGGCCCCGACGAGTGAGTACGCTTATAACTCCGGTACTAGCTGGAGAGCTAGTAGAGGTTTCGATAGGCATATCTCGCTCCCACTAGAGTATAATGGTAGCTTTTGCAATAGCATTAGTGCGCTAATTGAGCGTATCTCAATTCCTGTCTCCGAAAGGGCGATCGTAGTGGTTATTTTATAATGTGCAAAATTAAGATAATGCTATCCGAATTCGTTGATTTGACCCAATAGTAGTAGTTAATCTCAATAGAACCCGCTGCAATGGAGAACGTGTATCGAGGTCCTACACTCCAGAGAGGAGTAAAGGACGTATATATAACCTTGCCTATGGGGTTTCAGAATTACTTTTTGACACAATAAAAATCACCACATTCAGTAATTTCAGGAGTGGGGAGAATTCTGTAACTTGTTGCACACGCTTTATCATAAAAGTTGCTAAAGAGAAAGATTCCTTTCTTACAATTATTTTGGCTGGTTTACTACATTTTCTTTAAGATTTCCTGGTTTAGTTCTAATCGAAACAAAACTGTATTGTAAACAAAATATCAAAGTTAGACGGGTCATTCTAAAATTACATAATGTTGTTTACGTGGGTCTATTGTTGAAAATTATTATTCCTAAGTGTATAATAAAACAAAACATGAAACGTTCTACCTTCAATTAAAGGTTATTGTACTTTATGTGCTACGAACGTCTGTTTCGTTGAAACCAGACTTTTCTAATTAATAAACATAAAATTCGAAGGCAACTTTAGCAAAAATAAATTTAATTAAAATCAAAACGAGAACTCGCAGTTACAGAGAAAAGGTGTAAAAAACTTACTTGGGGTGGGCATAAGATGTTCATCGTGTATTCGATTTCTTGATGTAGATCTGTAGTCTCTAAGAGACCTTTCAGTACTACGTGACCAATCAAATCATGTCTTGAAAACCTGTCGAAATCGTAAACGGAAAACTGAAGATAACGGTGCTTTAGCTCTTCGTAAGGAACACTGAAAAAGAAAGAAAAAAGCTTGAATTATTCTTTTGGCTTTTAGATATCAAGGGATTAACGAGTTAAAAGAAGGTGCGGTTTGGTAAGCTGACATTGTGTGAGAGATTGATTGCATTTCATCAGGAGAAAAGGAGCAACCACTGCCATTTATACAAATGAATTTAAATTTCCCTAAGAATCTTCCTTTTTTTATTTGGAAGGATAATTTTTAATAGCACTTAGACTGTCGTTGAATGAATGTTAAATAGATTGATCATTATGTATAAATTAAAAAAAAGGTTTTCTACTTCTAAGGATTCTTTTTAAGGTGGTCGAATTGGTGCTTTACTGTATTTAACCAAAATCAGTAAAACTTCAATTCTTACGCTTTATTGAAATTTTACTAATTTCTTTAGGAAATATATTTTTTTAATATTTATCCCTTTTTAAATAAATAATGTATGATCAAAATATTTTTATCGTCTAAGGTTATGAAAGACAAATTGATACCTTTATAATTGACTAACATATATTTACTTCCAAATTGTTGACAACTGTCACATTCTGTATTTGTGTTATAATAATTATTCTTTACGTTTTTTACGTCTAAAAAATGGCGAGTAGATGCCAAATCTTTATTTTCAGGTTAGATTTTAAGTAATGAATTTATTTTAATTATTCTGATAATTGTAAGCTGAAATCGTAAGTGTGCATGTCTATTAAGAAAAAAAACAGGCTAGCCACTACATTATTATGAAGTCGCCTTCTAATAGTTATTTACGTGCCAAACTTTGTAAATTAATCTTTACGGGCGAGTTGTAAAGTTTGTGGGGGCGAGCGACGAAGGAGCGAGCCTCCATAATCCAGCGAGCCCAGTAACGATTAATTGCAAAGCGTGTCGCGTACAAACTTTTATTTCCACCTTCACCAGCATTTTTGCATAAATTGTATATTTTTTATAAAAAGACATTTTGGAATCAAAGGCGGTAGCACAATTTATAGCTAGGCGTTGCCATGGTGTTGTGGTTAAGCAACATATTAGTTGCCATAGCTTTTTGTTGATGAGCATTGTAAAATTCTCATTTAGGAGCCCGTAAAATCTTACAGGTCTGTGGCTGTAATTACTCATTTACTTAGTTACATAAAGGCCTGTAATAGTATATTACCGGACTCAAATTAGATTTTCAGTCCGGTAAAATTTTTTACCGGACTCAAATTGGATTTTCAGTCCGGTAAAATTTTTTACCGGCCTTGTAACGTAATAATTCATTTACCGGACTCAAATGAGTCCGGTAAATACCCTTTTACCGGACAGTATGAAATAAAAAATTTTACCGGACTGAAAATCTAATTTGAGTCCGGTAAAAAATTTTACCGGACTGAAAATTTTAAATGCATTTTTTTAAAAAATGAACAATGTGAGGCAGTATGAAATAAAACGCCTTACGTCATACGTCCGGTAAACCATTACAGTAGCTCGTTTCAACATTCGAGACTCGGCTCCTTCGTCGCCTCGTCCCGAAACGTTTTCAACTCGCTACTGTAAACTTGGGTTTACCGGACTTATAACGTAATATACTATTACCGGACTCAAATTGGATTTTCAGTCCGGTAAATTTTTTTACCGGCCTTGTAACGTAATCATTCATTTACCGGACTCAAATGAGTCCGGTAAATACCCTTTTACCGGACAGTATGAAATAAAGTAGCATTTACATAGAAGGGGGAAATAAAAATCTTTATAAATGCTTTAACAAGTTTTTATGGCGATATTGCGAACATAACGACCGTTTGAGTATGCTTAATAATTAATTTATAATTGTTGTATAAACCAGCGGTTCTCAACCTTTTAATATTTGGGATCAAACTTCTCGAATCAGTTTTAAGCGCACCCTCCTTACATTGATTTTTTGGAGTCTTATTGAACAACGAGGCTAAAATTCCGCAAGAATAGAGAAATTACGCCACATTTGGCAACTCTGTCTCTCCCACCGTATTTCTCGCGTTGTTACGAGAAGTTACTTTTTGTGTTACTTAAGGGCGACATTTTATTTTTGTATTAAGGGTTCCTTCAAAATGAACGGTAACTTACGGCAGACAGGGAGGGGGTTAAAATGATGCGAACGTTCGTTTTGTTCTCTGATCATTTAGAACTAATCCACTTAGCTTTAAAAAACCAAAACAAGCGTTTGTGTGTTTCATAAATACTTAAAATAAGAATAATATTCTTTTAATCTTCTTATTTCTTAATCTAGGTCGTCAATGGGGATAATACACGTTTTAATAAAATTTGGTATTTTCGGATTTAAAGTTAAAAAAGATTCGAGGTTTTTTCAATAGGGATAAATAAAAATATAAACAATAAAAAAACACAAAGATTAAATTTCTGAATTTTTATTTACTCATATGTACTTTTTTGGGAGGGGAGGTATGAATTACGAACGTTCGAGGTATGGGAGATTTAAGGTTTGCGAACGTTCTTTTTAAGTGGCCCCTAACAGAATAAATTTTCTTATTTGTGTTTCAATAAGTTTTTCGATTTTTTGTCATATCTTTGCGCCCCGCCCCGCTTTTGTTATTTTGTGCACCCAAAAGGTCACACCACACAGGTTGAAAATCGCTGGACTAGGTATAAGCCGAGAAGATTTTCTTAGTTGTTACATATTAATTGTTAAGTGTTAATTCTTAACTTTATATTACAGGCATTGTCATCTTTCATTTTTTTCAATATGATATCCTAATAGGCCGAATAAAAAATATTTAATAATAAAATTTGACATTTTGAATTAAATATATACAAGCCAATTTTAAAGGCGTTGGTTTGCCCTTTGCAGTTGCACAGCCATATTTCATAGGTTAATAGTAGTTTGTGCAACAAGGGTGGATATGATGCCTATATCGCACGAGGACGAAGTTTGAGGCACGACGCCGAAGGCGAAGTGCCTCAGTCGTTCGAGGGCGATATAGGAATTCCACCCAAGTTGTACAGTATCTTTTTTCTTCGACTAAGCAAAACAATTGCAAAATAGATTGCATGTCTCCTTGAGAAATCGAATATTAGGATTAACCTATACTTTTATCCATGCTAATATATGGTTTGTAAAATCCTCCTGTAATTGTAGAATTTTTAAGAGAATTATTAAAACTTTAGAGAAATTAACATTTTCTTAGAAAAAAATTATTTTTTTAAATTTTGTTTTATAAAAAAAATAAAAAAGAATTATTCTCCCAGCTGGAATTGAACCTGCGTCGGTCAGCTTCAGTTTATTTATACCTAGCTTCTATCGACTGAGCTACCAAACTCCATCACAAACTGTGTCTACTATTACTTATTATAAAAGTAGGTTGTACTTATTTAAATGATTTAATATTTATGTATTTTTAATTATAAAAGTATAATTGTTAAAGCTACAATTTCACAAATCACGTTATTTTCAAATGCTTTAAGTGTTATTGAAAGAAGGAAACATTGATTTAACTTACTTTTACTTCTGTATTTATGACAGGAGTTGTCAATAAATTAATTATAAATAAAGAAGTGTCAAATTGGACTACGTTGATTGGTTTTTTTCATATCCGTACACTGTACGGATATGAAATTATATCCGTACACCTTACTGGAATTGCATACATTTCCATTGCGCGAAACGTAAAGAAAACGGGTGATTTACAGGCAGAAGTAGAAAAAATAAATTTTGATCAAATGTTGATCTGGTGGATTTTCGTGATTACCTACTACACAAATAAACGAAAAGTATGCAAGAATAAAAAGATTTTCTTGTGATTCCTTGCTCGCTTTTTACATAAACACGCCATAGAAAAGACTGCCAAAAATCTCGTAAAACAAAAGCGTATTCTACCAGGCGATCCCCATCCACGCAGCTTATGGTTTTAACAAGGGATCTTGGATGATGGTCTAGATCGAATAAACAATCAAATAATAATGAGTGCGAAGACCATTTCTAGCTGATTGGTGAACATAACAGCTTCTGGTGTTCTAAAGATCCTCGGATGTCGTTTGGGAGGCCTCACTTCATAGCAGCTAACTCGGTCTAGTGTGGTGGTCTGTAGGTATACTGGAACCTATTCTTTGAAGACGAATGCTGTAAATCGCTTTTTTCTACTCTAGCATTTGAAAGTAGGCTTTTTCAGTTGTCATTAAGAAATTGAAAGTTGACGTTTTCTGAGGAACAAGCATAATTGTCATTTTTGCACTTGCTTCAAATGACAATACGCGGAAGATCCTTGCTCAAAACAAACACCAGAAATCGTAATTTTTATGGTTTTGCCAATTCATTATTGTAATTAACCTTTCGTTGCTTTTAATTAACGTACACTTGTAATTCTTGTCTTTCTTTTAGTACATAAGAGAATTGCTTCACATTTAGTTGTTTTGTTTCCAGCATATTCTTACACACTTTTTGTCTAGAGTTATTACATCTAGTCAGTCAGGCCAAGTTGGCGTATCAGAGTCCGGAATCGACGCCATATTGGGTTAAAGGAAGTATGAAATCTAGTAATTCGTAAATTAAGATTGCATCTTATGTTATTTGGCATACTACAATTTGGGGCTGTCAAAATGAAACTATGTAGAAAAACCTTTTAAACTAAACGTGAATTTAATTAAATTCAATTAGCATAATTAATAATAATTCAATAATTAATAATTTCAGGCTTTTCTCGTCCCAAAATGGCGTCGTTTACGGTATTCTGATCCGCCAGCATGGCCTGGCTCACTAGATGTAGTGACTCTATTTTTGTGATGACAGCAGCGCCTTCTCTTAGTGGATGCGTTCCATGTACATAATACCTAGTGCATAGTCGTCCTTACAGGGATTTCCTTGTTTACGTTGAAATATCTTAACAATTACTACTACCAGGGTAAGTCAATTACTCTTATGACTGGTCATTTTATTTCCCCACTCTTTCCTTGACTTCGTTCTACTTTGTCCTGTCTGCTGTTAAGCTTCACCAATTAACTGCGAACTCATACCACCTTGAAGTCGTTTTCCACATTGTCTTCTTTTTCACATCTTTAGCTACCCTTCCAAATAATCCCCTTGAAAATAATCTTACTACTCTTTGAGATTTACATTCTATTCATATACCCTATTTACTATATTTGGTCGACTGTATACATTTTGTAATTCAAAGTTGTATCTTGTCCACCATTCTCCATTTTTCATGACAGGATCATAGGTTCTTAGAATTTTTCTTGCGGTGTTTTCTTTTCAGATGTTTATTTTGTTGAGGTTCATTCACCGCTCCATACATTCCAACCTGTCTCACAACTGCTATTGTGACTTGTTCTTAACTCTGTGTTCTCTTTATATTTGTTGCTAATTGTCTTATTATCCATTCTAAGACCACATTAAATAAACTTGTTGTTAATGAATCCCTCTTCTGTAATTGCTCTTTAATTTGGAACATTTTTTACTGATACATTCCCTTGTATCATTAACTTAGCTCCAGTGTCTTCTACGCACAATTTTATTAGCCCTATCGATTGATTGTAGTCTTTTTATTATGTTATTTTCATTTATTAGCTTCCATCTTAATTATTCCCTAAATTTTTTTATGTCTTAGGATAAAATAATGTCTACCAGTATTAAGTAGCTAAATTACACTAAACTTAAATTCATATTCAGTGATTGAATATTAAGCTGGCCCTTTATCCCTGTAAAAAAATTATTGATCTAAAAATACATTTTTATTCCGAGACCCTATTTAAAAGAAGATAAAAATATCAAATAATACAACTAGTTTTTTTGTTGGTCAATGTTGACTTTATGCTTTTTATAAACACTTGTATTATGTTGTAGAACAGTTCCATAGACACCCCTTGCTCTGTCTAGTTCACGTCTCGGAGTTATGTTCTTCTTTCTCGCGGTATTCGATAGGAACCCAAAGCGGATCTCTTATGTAGACTTTCATACGGTGGTTAGCTATATCAACGAAAACTGTTCCCATCACCTTCATTTTAAGTGGTGGAAACATTTGGAAATGTTTGTTTCCATTCACGTAAACAATTATAACAAATTAACAACATTAGGCAAGCTTTATGCTTTATGTTTAAACTTTTTTAGCAATAAACAAAATATTATCATCCTAACTGGTTTCCAAATGATTACCGATGCAGTTCAATGTTCAAAAAAATTATTATATTTTGTTAAGCCAAAATCGCTATGTGGCATTTTTCAATAATGTATCAGTTGCAACAATATTTCATGTAAGTTTAGCTTATTTGAGCAATAATGTCAACAATAACTTTTGATAAAAAATTGTGAAATGTAATAGCTTTCGCTATTGAATTCAGAGCATTGAAACTTCTCTTTGTTTCTTGTTAGAATTTAAAATAGTTGTATGTTTTTCAAACGAATAAATTGCTCACGAACGTTTTTGTGTTTTCGAATTTTTATTATGGATATGTTATGTATGTCAACAAAGATGAATGTGAAATAAAGCTTTTTTTATAATAATAAATAAGCCGATGTATTTACAAGGTCCACCAAAAATTGTTTGTCGTGTAATGTTTTGGAACACTTTTCTTAATTTACGTCTTGTATTGTATGCATACCTTTTTCAAATTGTGTCTGCACTAATTGCAGTTTAACATCATGCTAATTAAAGTCGTTCATATAAACAATTTGGTGGCGCTCAACAAGATATTTTTTGTTCAATTATTATTCCTGTTAAAATCCTAAATTAATAAGCTTTTCAATTAACATCGACGTTCTGAAAATAATTTGTTCAAAGAGTCTCCACTTGGAAATATAAGCACTTCAGTAACGTAAATATTTGTATTTTTAAATATTTTAGAGAAAGGTATCTTACAGTTTCTAAGGTTACTAATATAACTAGAAACCTCGTAATGGGAGGGTAGCTGTAATGATTTACAACATAGTTTCCTTATCAACATGTGGTCGCTTCCTGCTAGTTTTCGAGATAGTTGCATTTTAAATTTAGCCGTACGTCCATTGTACTGACATTACATGAAACAAGCAAAAAAAGTTTCTTTTAAAATTTTTAAATTCTATTTTTTAAGTTTTTAGATTTTAAAAACTAAAAATAATTGTTTTTGTTTTTTTTTGTATTTTTAATGTAATGTGATCACCGATCCTCCATTACGAGATTTCTGGTTATATTAGTTACATCCTGTATAGTGCATTAAAATATTGGTACCGAATAAACTGTCATAATGCTAGTCATGGGTACAGTATGACCTAATAATCTCCAAAACAGACATTACCATTGGTTAAAATGTAACCATTAACAAAGAAGGTGTAAAACAGTAAAATATACATATCAACACCTATACTTAACAAAAAGAACTACCTTTTACGTCTACGCCATAGAATATCAAGTAAATGTACGATGAAAGTACTTTGACCTTTCAAAATCTTATTCTGTATAAAAGATGTTTAAGGGAACCCTAAATAATTACGTCTCGTTTTGTCTGAGATGCCTAGACTTATTAGAGTGCTTTTCAGAAAATGGTGTAATAATTATTGTTATTATACCATATTATTATACTTCTGCATATCTCATTTTCTTCAGTAAACACGTTTAATCCACGTAGTTGTTAAGCCTTGCTGGCGTTATAACATCACGTACATTTATTTTTCAATGTCAGAAGCTGTGACGTGAAAATTTGTAGAAACATGAAATATTACTATCATTATCCGTTTGCTATTGTTGGACTACCACCTACTCCTGTATATCTTAAATTCGTTTTATATAAGATTTAATAACCTGCTGCTTACAGATGAAGTAGAAAAAATATTGTAATACTGATTTACTCTCATTGTCATAAATCTTTCAAAATCCATTAGGCACACCGACGTGTTGGGATTAAATTCACAAGGGAATATAAAGAAGTCAGGATGTTATAAGTCTAGTATTTTGCATGGAAATTCGTAATATACGGGTAGCGCAGCAGATAATTGGGAAAAATGGGCTAATTCGTTCTAGATCTTTTTCTGGATTTCTAACACTTTTACTAGAGAAAGTGAGGTAAATCTCAAATTACACAAACCTCTTATTTGAATAGTTACGTGGGAATAAATATTATTTCTTCATTTAAAAAAAAAGCAGAAAATCCCGTGTTCGTGCTTTTTTCCATGAAAATACGCAGCAGAAGAGCACAGAACTCATAACAAAAGATTTGTTTTACTCTTTGAACTTTATTGTTGACATTTACGCCGACAAAAGAAATGTATTAGATAAGCAATTTTTTTAATGTGCTACGAAACCAACACATTTCCTTTTAGAGTGGCTTGAACGTACTCTCTCAGAAAATTCCAAAAGACAGAAACAAGATTACTAGCATTAACTACTGACGTTAACATCTTGAGTATTTTCAATTTAGTGAAACCTAATTTGAAAGCCCTTTTAATATCATAACTATAGGGTTCTTTAGAGTATGCCTTCCGACGTCAGATACACTTAATTCAAAAACAACATTTAGTATATATGGATCGAATTTCAAAGCCTGCAACTTTTTTAAATTCGAGATATAGTCCAGTCAAACTGTACGAAAAACGGGCTTAACTTGGAAAATGGAAGTACATGGGATTTTTTTCTTCCAGCATGTGGGGGGGGGGTCTAGAAAAGCTTAACTTGAAGTTTTCGACCTCAAATTCATATGAGCTTTTTCCGCCATTTTGAAAAGAAGTGAACTTGAAAGTTGATGAAAGTTTGAACTTTTTCATTTTTTATATTACGCGAAAAAGTTTCAAATAAAAGTTGTAGACAATCGTATTGCCGACAAAAATGCTTTCTACAAATTTTTTGTCGGACCTACTGTTACAGAGATAATTTCAAAATAACACTTCACCCTTCTTTTCAAAATGGCGGAAAAAGCTAATATGAATTTGAGGTCGAAAACTTTAAGTTAAGCTTTTCTAGACCCCCCCCTGCATGCTGGAAGAAAAAAATCTTTTCAAATACCATAAATGTAATGTGTTCTCCAGGAAACCGGCGAAAGGTAAATCGGCCACCACAATTTTTATTTTTGTTTTCCCTCACAACTTTTTCATTTTTTATATTACGCAAAAAAGTTTCAAATAAAAGTTGTAGACGATCATATTGCCGACAAAAATGCGTCATACAAATTTTCTGTCGGACCTATTGTTACAGAGATAATTTCAAGATAACACTTGACCCTTCTTTTCAAGATGGCGGAAAAAGCTCATATGAATTTGAGGTCGAACACTTCAAGTTAAGCTTTTCTAGACCCCCCTTACATGCTGGAAGAAAAAATCCCATGTACTTCCATTTTCCAAGTTAAATGTTTAGTTTGACTGGACTAATAAACTGTCAGCTTATTGTTGCAAGAAAAGAGAATGAAAGTAGCTATGCATTTTTGAAAAATTCCATCTTAAAGCCCTTAAGCATATTATACACGGCAATAAGGCCCGATTGTAGCAAAATTGATATATTTATAACTCATAGACAGGTTGCTCTGACCAAACTACGGAAAGAGGTTAAGTCGCCGAAACACATCTGTAGACAAAACGCCGAAACACATCTGTGAATAAATCGCCGAAAGTGTTCAAAACCCTGAAACACATCTGTGGGCAAATTGCCGAATTTGGTTTTAAAACGCCGAAACTTATTTGTGGGACAAATCACTACAACCGACCAAAACGCCGAAAAGTATATTTGGACAAATGGCCAAACGCCGGAAGACATAACACGATATAAAATAGATAGAGCTGTTTACCTTAAGTCCGAAACTATATGTCACATACCATATTGGATCTTTAATTTAAAAATACATCTTGTCCCAAATTTTTGTGATTATTTCAAAGCTTTTATTTTTTTTATAAAATGTTAAAAATGCTATAAAGAAAATGCAGAATATAAGATTATTGTTTAAAATATTGGTAAACGAAAATATGGTATATAAACTAAACGTGTATGATATACGCATATGTTTTGAAACGTGTAATATACGTGTATCGTTAACCATTTTGATGCAGGCACGGTGGAGATTTTGTGATATTTCATGTACTGACACCAGATTAATATTTCTTTGTGTCATGCTGCATTTGTGGTCAACCAAGGATCACCAAAAATGGTACTTATAATACATTTAAATGTTTTTCATTGAGGTATACGATATACGTAACTTAAACGTTTACATTCTATCATGTTTGTTGCTGTGTTCGGTATTATTCGCATTTCTTCGTTTGCTTAAACCAATAGCGTTTGATCGTTTCAACTCATGATGATTTCACCGTCATCGACATTACAAGTTGTTGTACATGGTATCATAACGATGTAGTTCTATACCTAGACGCCGTGTAGTATTTCTTTGTGCTTTTGTGAAGTGCAGTGGAGTATTGATAAGGTGAGTACTGTTATTATTATAGTTATCCCAAGCAACACAGGAATCTGCGTTATAGTTTAATATACGTGTATTCAATCATATTTTGGTAAATTTCTAGTTATGGTATATTTATTAAACGTGCACGATGTACCTATATGTTTTGAAACGTGTAATGTACGTGTATTGTTAACCATTTTAATACAGACACGGTGAAAATTTTGTGATATCTTATGTACTGGCGCCAGATTACTATTTCTTTGTGTCTTGCTGCATTTGTGGTCAACTAAGGTTCACCAAAAATGGTACTTATAATACACAATACCTACGCTATTGTTGGCTAGTTTCTTCAACGGTGTTTGCTGCAATGGACGCGCTCGTTCTGCAAAATTTTCACACCATATTGCGATAATCATTATTCCGGCCTCATGTTGTATAGCATGATAAAAACGTATACGCTTTGTTAACAGCCTTCACAAATTCTATAAATTTCAATAAAAAAACATTAATGACTAGTAACTTGACAGCTGAAGGTAAGAAAAACAATTTACGCGGCAAATTCAGTTTAAGTAAATTAAGTTTTATGTATTTATATATAAAAATTAGTCTGATATAAGTTTGTATAATTTTTTTTTATAATGAAGTCAACGTGGTACATATTTTAAAATATTTGTTATGTTTACTTTATTGTTTCAGCCTCAATTTTTGTGTTTGTGTGAAGATTATTTGATATGTATATCCTGTCGCTGTTTTTATGTTACAGTAAAATATATTTGAATTTTTTTTTCAAGGTATATTACATCCCATCCGTGGCTGTTCTCCAATTACCTGCAAGATCAGCTGTTTTAAAAACGAATACTCTTTTATTATAACGTTATTATAACTTTTATTATAAACAGGATGGAACCGTTTTATTATTAAGTAATAAATAAATAATATTTTTTCTTTTTCTGTAATTTTGTTTTTATTTTTTCTTAATTACAGTATACAAAATAAACATGAAACGTTCATTCTACCTACCTGCATTGACGTTTAATTGGTACTGAATATAAACCTATTGCATCAACAACTATTTAGCGTGTTTCATAAACGTTATTTATTTGTATATTGTACACTATATTTCAACGTTTTTCTCGCGGACATTTTATCCTTTTTAAGAAGTTGACATTCAACCATATAGTATTATACTACTGGTATAAACAAAAATTACTCGTTTATTCAACTATTGTTATTTGCTTTGGAGTCTTACATTTACATATTTTGAAGCCATCTTAAGGCCTGTTTTCACCTGAAAATTATTAAAGACATGGACAAGAAGGTATACACAAGTATTTATTACTTTACTTACAGTTTTTATTATTGAATTTCAAGAAAATGTTCTATTTCTTTGACGATTCATAATTTTCCATAGTAAATGGACATTTCCAATGTTATTTGAATTTCTTAGTAAAATACTTTACTGCAATATTGTTAACCAAGTTCTAGGGTGTATTTGACACTAGAATGTTAAAGTGGGGAACTTTTTATAGAGAAGGTTTAGGTCTTTGAAATCCCAAAATTGTAACGTTTCAGCATGGTCTGTTAGAATGTTAAAATTTAGTTTATATTTATAATTTTGGTGTCAAAATTTATGTAATTTTTGTTTGATAGGATCTTAAGGATTAATTTTATGATAAGAAAAGGATGTAGCAAGATGTTAACATTCGAAGTAATGTTTGTGAGAAAATTCAAGGTGGTTGTTAATGAATCCTAACTCTAAATTTGCATTTTGATAGCCATATTAGGTATCAAAATAAAGGATAAATTCTCATCTTTCGTTTTATAACATATTCGTTATTTAAATAATTAATTTAATTTTTTATCAACAATTTGGTTAGAAAGGTTTTTGGCGGGAAAGATGTTCTTTTGTTTCTAGTAACTTACTAAATTAATCTAGTTTCGAACTAGGAAAATTACTAGCGATTCGCAATTGTTTTCCAATTATTATAAAAACAGTACGAAAATTTGGTTACATTCTCTTGAATTTTCATACAAAGCAGAAGTCATGTCAGTTTGTACGTTATTTTGATAAAATTTCGAGGTTATGTTGGTGAGTTTTATATCACTTAACTGTCAACAAAGTGAGGTTATGGCAAATGTAATATTAAAAAATTTTTTTTTTATAAGCTCTTAATTTAATTAATAATAATTATAATGAACAATCAAAGTGAACTAAAAGTGAAATAAATCAAAAAGTGCAGTGTTTAAATTTGGTGTTCAGACTGTTATTATTATTTAGAGAAATTTTTGGAATTTTATTTTGAATAGAACGAATTAAAGGAAGGTATTGGAATCTTGTTGCAAATAACAGAATTATTTTATGTACTCACGTCATGGAAGATACATGTTGTACCTTTAAATAATTATAATTATCTTCATAAATCACAAATAAAATCAATTTGAAGGATGATTTGGAATGTGTTCATCTTGTCAATAAATAAGCAGATATAATTTAAATAGCTTTTTAATTAATTAGCGACCCGCCTGATTCCGTCCCATGCATTTATGGAACTTGTTTTCCAGTTTAGAAATTATAGCCGTTAGAAATTATAGAAGTTTTATAGAATAGACATATTTTTTGATGATAAAGGTGAGTGATATTTAATTGTGTATATTTTCAGACTGTTTTACCATGATTTTGTGTTTTTGAATTTCAACAATAATAAATTTATTTTGGAATTTATAACCTTTCATCTTTCATCAAGTGTTGGAGGGTTTATTTTTACCAACAATAAATATTAATCAAGCCCTCGGCCCCATCAATATATCATATCAATATGTACTTAGTTTTCAAATGAATTTCTGAATTTTCTATTTTATTTATAATTTAAAATAACTGTTGAAAATGTCAGTTCTCTCGTTCTCAGTCACTTTTCTTCTTCAATGCATAAATATTCATTTTTCTATGGAATTATATTCTTTGTATTGTAGTTTATACATTTTTCATTAAAAAGTTATTTAGCTTTTAAAAATTCGATATCGTATTCATAAGCTGTAAATATCTGATTCATGTCAAAATTTTCATCTACTGAAGTTTTTTATCAAGAAAAGATTGTTGATTTTATAAAGGATGCTGTCAGGAGCCACGTTCCTGGGGGATTTTAGTTTACTAAAGAGGATAAGGGACGTTTGTTGTGACTACAAAAATAAAGTTTATAAATCCTAACCTTGAATGTTTTAAACTGTGTTGACAAGACAATCAATGAAGAAACTCTTTTCATATTTTTGTTTTGTTAGCTCAATGCAATTAGTTATTAGTTATCGATTAATGAATGGTAGTAAATTTTCACTTATTTTTATTTGTCAAAGGTGAACACTGAAATAAAAAGAAACTTCAACAATATTCGCTTACCTAAATATGAAGGTCTCGTTGAAAACAGGATTCAAGTTTTTCCTATGAACTTTTGTTTGGAATTTCTTTTTCCTATCGGGAAGGAGGTAAAGTTTTATATACGGATCACTGCTTCCAGATACATCTTTGACAGGTAAATCCCTGGATTCCAATACCTGTTGGCAATTACATTTTAGAAATTTAGTTGATAGACGTAAACTTCAATATTGAACTTATAAATTTATTCATCTACCTGAGTAGGTAACTGAGTGAGTTTAGTATATTCTGAAAATTCAATTTTAATTAAAAAGTGTTTTTGCATAAATTAAAAAAAAAATAAAAAGTGGTATCTCAAAATTAGAAAAAAAGCGATGACTGTCAAAAACGATTTTTAAAAACGTATTTATGTTCTACAAATGCCATGATAAATTAACCGGTGGGAGTTGGAAAAACTGTTGCTGTTTGCTTTTCATTTTTAATCCATCCTAGTATGAAGCAAAGTTCAATGTTAAATGACGCAGAAGGATGAAAAATGAAGTTGCATCAAATATTAAAACGGGATGTTTAATAATCTAGAACCTTGCAAAAAATCTCTTTACGGGAAATTGTTTACGAAATCTATAGAATATTTGATGCCGTTTCGAACGAATGGCGCCGTCTAGTAGTTGTGCTTTAAGATTTTATATCTTTATCTATACTTAATTAAATATTACAGAATCATATAATTATAGATTGTAAGGACTATGGTTTATCACAACACTATGATTTAACAGTGTCTCCTAACTACACATTGTATTTGACTAATTGCCAATACGCATTTCGATAACGATGTTACCTTTTTCTCGGCATGAAACCGGTTTTGCTGAGACGGTTCTATGCCGAGAACAAGGTATCTTCGTTGCCGAAATACGTATTGGTAATTAGTCAAATACAATGTGTGGTTAGGAGACACCCTTAAATCATAGATTACAGAAAAAAGTAGATTCTTAACATTTCAGAATAACAGCTTACGTTTTAAATTAAGTATCATGGTCCTCAGAACTTTGCTTTTAGTATTTTTGTCGCCGTTTATTTTCGAGGAAATTCAACAAGCAGCGTTTACAATAAATCTCGTTGGCTGTAACTAAACTGCTGCGAACTGACTGTGCATCAAAACAAATAAATCTAAACCACGCCGAGAAATTTTAAAGTAGGGCAGCTGCATTTTGGAATTCCGATTTTGTCTAATGACTGCACTCAAAGTTTATTGTTGAACCCGCAGACCAATTCATAAAGCTCCAGTGGCAGATTTAACGCTTAAGGGGCCCGAAGCGTTATAAATTTCTAGGACCCCATAGTATAAATCAATTACTATAATTCATATATCTTTTATTTTTTATCAAATTAAGAAGGTATAATTATTAATATAAATATTAAATACATACAGCATTGGTAAAGCTTCGCTTAGGGATTGTGTTTTCATGTGTGAGCAACGGAAAAAAAATAGCGAATACTAATTCATCTGAGGAAGAGAGATATTATTGTATACTTGCCAAGTTCTTAAAAAATAGAAATTTTTTTGTAAAGTTGGTGCTAGGTAAAAAAGTTTAAAAATAATTGAGAAATCGTTTGCAATTTTGACAATTATAAAATGGTACTATTCTTCTGCGAGTGCTGAGGCATCAGTTGTTTATCTTTAGTTACTAAACGTACAAGTATTGCTGACTTTAAAAAGTTTTAAACACACATTAGGTTTTTGTGTCAAAATGGCAAACGTCAATTATATTTAAAAATTATTCGTGTAGCACCAACCTTACAAAAAATGTTACTATAATTGTAAAGTTTGGCAAGTATGCGATGATATCTATAGTATTCTCTATTTTTCCTTTGTTAACACATGAAAACCCAAGCCGTAAGCAAAGTTTCACCAATATTGTATGTAAATATAAAAATATTTTGAAATTAATGTATGTATGCGAAGCTTACTCGATATATATTGCGAATTGGCAACCCTGCTTTCGCTAAGTGCAATCTGACATTTTTTGATGGCATACGTACTTAGAATGTTTTGTCATACGGACGCTATTTGTTTTGTTTTCATTGAGTTGAAAAGTTCCTCTCGGTCAAGAAATGAAATACACTCGTGAACATTTTCGTGCTATGATTTGCTACGGCTTTCGAAGTGGATTATCGCAACAACAGTGCGTAGATCAACTTACTTCGACTTTAGTAATGAAGTCCCACACAGAGCCACTGTATGTCGTTGGTTTAATGAATTTAGTCGTGGTTGTATAGTTAGTTTGCTGGCGGATTAATTTAAAGAAGATCGTCCAAAATCGGTTGTGGTGCCAGCAAACATCGATGCCGTGCACGAACTGATAAAGCAATACCGTCATGTGACTTATCGTAAAATCTAAGCACCCTTCGGTATTAGAACGACTAGCATAAATTCGATATTGCATGAACATTTTAGCTGTGAAAAAGGTGCGTGCGCGTTGGATTCCGCATAAGTTAACGATAGCTCAAAAAACGGCTCGTGTTGATTGGGCGAAAGAGATGCTCAAGAAATACGATTGCGGTGCTTCAAAAACCGTTTATAACGTGTAACAAGTGGCGAATCTTGGATTTTTGCGTATGAGCTCGAAATTAACAGCAGCCGACTGTATAGGTCTTCCAAGATGAGCTAAACCCAACAAAGTCGATCGCTCTTGAAGCGCTTCGCAGCAATGGAGGCCTGTTTTCTCAGAAAAACTGGGCGCAACGGTGGTTTTAGCGAATCGTAGAACGGCCAATTCAGAATGGTACACTACCATTTGTTTACCAGAAGTCTTCGGAGAAATAAGAAAAAGTAATGTGCGACGTCGGATCATTCTAACCATCATGACAATGCGAGCTCACACACATCGGCGCAAACAACTCTTTTTGAGCACTCAAAACGTCGAATTGATGGGTCATCCGCCGTATAGCCCTAATTTGGCACCTAACGATTTCTTTTTGTTCCCACATGCGAAAAGAAACTGAGTGGACAACGATTTTCGACGCCGGAAGAGGATGTTGATTCGCGTTCAAAATACATGTTTTGAACAGTGTATTGATCATCAGGGAGAACATTTTGAAAAACAATAAAAAAGTTTCCGACATTTTAATTTTTTGCAAAACTCTATTTTTTACCCGCCTGTACACGATATGAACTGTTTTTCTTTGTTACACTCTTCGCGACAAAGTGAGTTCCATGCCAATAATTTTTATTTTTATTTGTCGCGCGCCCAGTGCTGTCTTGGGGAGGAAGCCTCTGCGGAGCCCCCGGACTTGTGAGGCCTGAAGAGAACGCTTCCACCGCCTGTGCGTAAATCCGTCACTGTAAAGTTCAGTCAACCATAAATAATAAAGTACATTTTTGTGAAATGTTGAGTTCTGGTAGTCGAGTTCGAGTAGAAAACGGAAATTAAATTTGAAGAGAAACTACTCAAAGTATAACAACCAAAAATTCTTTCATATCTTTAATGTCAATATCAAATATACAGGGTGCTGCGTAAATATTGAGCTGTTGCTTGGCATACGTAGAAGTTATCAGTGGAAATTGGATTCTGAAGGGTTTCTGTTTCCTTTTCCGTGTAAGAACTAGAACACTTTAAAGTCGATTTGTGTAACATGTAATAGTTTTCTAGTGCTCTATATAAAAAGTTTAATATAGCTCACATTAAAGGTCAGGGTAAGAAATGCATCAAATCAAAGAAAAAATATCCTAATTTCTTTTATCAATAAGGGCGTTTCTACATTGACGGTTACGAGCTTGCATTAAACAAAATGATGTCAGTTTCAAGATTTATTGAAGTTTTCTGATTAAAATAAAGTTTCTTATGTTTCTTGTTTTCTGCTTGAAACTAGCCCAATACTTACATACCACTCTGTATACATTAAATGTAATAATTTATTAAAAATGGGTTTGTAATGCTATTTCTTTAAATTGAACTTTTCCATTAGAATTCGTGAAAGCGAAGGCGGTTGATACAAGGCTTTTAGATACAAAGTAGATTTTTGATAAGATGGCTACTTTATCACCTGTTGTATAAAAGAATTTCTATAAATCCATTTAGCTGGTTATATTTCAAAAAATAATCATTTTACTAAAAAAGAGAATTTGTGCAATGAGTACAGAGAAAATAGAAGATAACGATCGTATACAATTACTAATAGCGTTTTCGATTTATATGCACCAATGCTGCACGGACTAAAACTGATGCCGTGCAACTATTCGATTTATTATACTGTTTGATTGAGTCATCAACTCAGTTCCGAGTGTTCAATTTAGCGACAGCTATTGCACGATATATGCACTCATACAAGTTTTTTAGCACGAGGTCTGCACTGAAAAAAAAGTTTAATTGGCCCAGTTAAAATTTATTTAACTCAAATATTTAGTTAGCAAAACTAAAATTCTATTTGATTTACCTAAATATTTAGTTAAATATAAAATTTTCGAGGTTTTTGGCGTCGAGTCATGCGTATTTAAAAAAAATGAACTAAGAAGAACTAAATATAATGTAATAGAGCAATACAGTGTGTCAAATATTTATTGTACAATAAAAACACCTCAGAGCACGTGTTATTTCATAAAGTTGAGGTTAGGTTGTTTTGTTTATTGACGCTCGCGTTCGATTAAAGGACGTTTTTATATGCTCGATGTTCGTGTTAATCTGCATTATTTCAGAACTTACTCGGTGCCAAGGCAATATTAGTGCGTATATTTAAATCTAAAACGCTATAAGATAGTCGTCTTGTTATTTAAGTGGGTGAAGGTCCCTAAACTGACCGACCGAGTTACACTTCTAGTGGAACTAACTTGGAAATTAGATAACCCACCTAATGCCGATAACTTCATGGTTTTACAATACGGCCCAAGTAAGTCTGGCGTTTAGCACAGCTTCTGGACTCAGTTCCAGAGGACTGTCCAAAGTTCAGATTAAACTACAAGTCCTTTTTATCTAGATCACAAAAAGAGCACTCGCCTAGACAAAGACCTAGACAACCATTGGCCCTCTAGAGCTGTTCAAAGGCTTCTTTCTGTTTATTACATGATTATAAATGCTTTTATTTTTCAGCAATTATGTTCTTAATGTCGTTTACCCATCCTGATGGCGAATCGTCAACTGACGGTGCAGAGTCTCTTAACATAACGGGTGTTCATTTAAATTCGTAATCTAGCAACCTTTGGAATTTTAATGAAAGAAGGCAGAGCGACAGATATAATACGTCGCAGATAGAGACAGGCAATAATCCAAAGGTTGCTAGATTACGAATTTAAATGAACACCCGTTATAACCTTAAAATCGTGTTCTTTTCAGATTTGAGGTTATGTATTCAGGAACATTGATTATTCTTTATTGTATATCCAGGTTGCACTTACTTAAGTTAAACTTTGCGAATGAGTGTTCGGAACACAACATTCGGAATAAAATCAGCTCGTTAGTTTGTTTCTCAGTTCTGATTTAGGTATAAACTAACTGCTGGTGCTGGATGTAGACCAGTCGGTAAGTCAGCAGCCCTATAAAATACATATATTTTATATCGTTTGAAAAAAGTTTAGACGGTTTCGTTCATCCATAATTGTTCGTGGAATTTATATCTTTCCATCTCGTTAGGATGCACAACCATCTCAATTTGAGTAAAATTTGTTTTTATCGGTTTCTTCTGTCCCAACCATTCTTTTTTCTTGGTTTGAACGTTACACTGGCGCTGATAAGGTCTAAATAAACAATTTTATTTATCCAACACCTCTATATAAATACCATGTTTACTATGGTCATTTTAAATAAGGAAAGTGATTGTTTACTCTTATGTTACATTATAACCTACGTTGCCCCTAGCAACGTGGGTTATTTTTGAAAAACCCACTCCTTCAAAGATAACAACCAATCACCAGATTGCGTTACTTAATAACTATTATTCAATTTTGACAGTATAAAGTGACATTATGAACTCCATAGTAACCCTTATAAGCAGTCTATTATTCACTAGTGAATTAAAACCGTTTTAATTCACTAGTGAGTTAAAAATTATTTCACTAGAGAAATAAAAAAACCTTTAACGAAGAACAACAATTATTTTTATTTAAAATAAATATTACAATTACTGACACCACTGAAATGTAGACCATATGCACTATTAATGGGCAAATTTATATCTTGATTTGACACTGATGTTGATGCGGAAGTACATGCCTCCGAATTTGAATGCGATCTCTCCTGAATGATTGATGTTGACGCGGAAGTACAGTTGCGATCATTCGCTAAGGAACGATGATAAAAATGTAACCGACGATTTTTCAGTTTTTTGTACAATGTACGCTGTAACTCGACCTGATTTATGAACTAGGCAATTAAAATGTTAAAGAATGAAATGTTCTTGAATGCCATATACAAGGGTGGTCCTAGAAGTACCCGACCCAACAAAGAAAACACAAAAATTTTGGAAAAAGATTTATTTATTTTTCAACGTAATCTCCTTTCAGCTCTATACACTTTTCCCATCGGTGTTCAAAAAGTTAGATACCCTTTTTATAATAAGAACTGTCTTTCTCCTCAAAATAGCCATTAACTGCTGACATCACTTCTTCATCGTTGGAAAATCTTTGACCACTGAGCCATTTTTTCAAGTTTGGGAACAGAAAATAATCCGAGGGGGCTAAATCTGGCGAATATGGTGCATGAGGCAGCAATTCAAACTTTAATTGATTAATTTTGGCCATTGCAATAACGGATTTGTGAGCTGGCGCGTTGTCGTGATGAAACAACACTTTCTTTTTAGCCAAATGCGGCCGTTTTTGCTTGATTTCTTCGCTCAAACGTTGCAATAAGTTTGCATAATACTGGCCGTTGATAGTTTTTCCTTTTTCGAGATAGTCAATAAAAATTATTCCACGCGCATCCCAAAAAACCGACGCCATAACCTTGCCTGCAGATGAAACGGTCTTCGCCTTCTTTGGAGCCGGTTCTCCCATTTGAGTCTATTGTTTCGATTGTTCTTTTGTCTCGGGTGTGAAATGATGGACCCATGTTTCATCCATTGTTACGAAACGGCGCAAAAATTCTGCTTTGTTGCTGTGAAACTTCGCTAAACACTCAATTGAAACATTTTCACGACACTGTTTTTGCTCGAGTGTGAGCAAACGCGGCACCTATCTTGCACACAGCTTTCTCATGTCCAAATTTTCAGAGAATATGCGATGTACCGCACTTTTTGAAATGCCCGTAATGTCTGCTAGCTCGCGCACTTTCAGTCGACGATCATCAAGTACCGCTTTGTGGATTTTCTTCACCATTTCTGGAGTCGTCACCTCATTTAACTGTTGTAAACGAAGGAGCAGACTCGCCCAGAGTAGAATCCAGTTCAGCTTTTATATTTGTTGGGCTGAGCCCTTTCAAATAAAAGCCTCCATTTTCACAAATTCACTGACAAAGTTCACTATTGATGGCTGCCAAACAAATACTGAACAACGTGGCGCTTTCAAACTTGAAACATATGCTTTATAGACTGCGTACTTTCCAATACAGTGATATTTTCAAACAACTACCGCCACCTCTTGGTCAGGTCGGGTACTTCTGGGACCACCCTCGTATATACAATATGTTGATTAAGTATTATTTAAATCTATTTTGGAAACTGACTTTTAAGATTTAATCTTGAACCATAGAAACAATTCGAATTTAAAAGTAAATTAGTACTAAGGTGGCTAGAGAATTAGATTACATTGTATAAAATCAAACAATTTTGCTGCAACAACATTAATTTAATGTTAAATATTTCTTTTCAAATATAGAACATTTAATAAAGACTGGATATAAATAACGGAAAGAATAATTAAAGATGACCTGGCTACGTAAATGATAAATCTAAACAAACAAAAATACCTGAACAAAATGCTTCCCTTCAATATGAAGTATCTTTGATACGAGATACTACTACATACGAGAAACTAATTTAACGCCCACATTTATTTTTTCAATGGATACACTTGGTACGCATTCTATGAGATTAAAAAGTGTCTTTAATAAAATAGTTAAACATGCTGTCATATAGGGTACTTTCATCGACCCGTTATCATGAATATAAAATGTTGGACTGATTTTCTATTTACTAATTCCGCATTCTTTTTAGAGGTCTGGTTCATTTAAAATGATAGTGATCCTTTTATTTATAAACTACAATTTGTAAGGTGTTGACTTAACCATATTTAATGCTTTTGTTTTGGCGCGGATTGAAATAAGTTTTTTAACATTGTTTCCTTGTTTTACTCTTCTAGTATAAACTAGGAAGTCGTAAAATTGAAAAGTAATGACAACAACTTTTATTATTGTTTTAGGCGTGCATAATCATGAATCATGATGGGAATTTGTACCCGAATTTAATAAGAATAGCCGTGTTCTTCAGGACGCCCGTTACGGAGACTGCACATTAGAGTGATCCAACAAAAAAGGAAAGTTGGAAATCTTATGCTCTCACTCCCTAGGATTATTGTATATCGAAAAAAAAGTACCCCTATTTTTTTATTTTGAAATCGGACAATGTTTAGGGGTGCCTCAAAGCCCTTAAAGTTTCCCATGTATTTTATATGGGAAAAAACACTTTTTCATAGATTTGGTATAGAATTTTAGAAAATCAATATTTTTCAACTGGACTACTCTGGTTCTCTTCAGAAATGTTCAGAGAATGACATCCAATAATTTATTTATCAAAATATTTTATATTAAAAAACAGTAATAAATATTTTTTAACGATTTTTCTATGTTTCTTTCATTTATGGGGTTTTTGCGGGTCTGTGAAAAATAGTTAATATAAAAAATTTAACAAATAAATTATTGGATGTCATTCTCTGAACATTTCTGAAGAGAAACAGAGTAGTCCGGTTGAAAAATATTGATTTTCTAGAATTCTATACCAAATCTATGAAAACGTGTTTTTTTCCCATATAAAATACATGGTAAACTTTAAGGGCTTTGAGTCACCCCTAAACATCGACCGATTTCAAAATAAAAAAATAGAGGTACTTTTTTTCTCGATATACAATAATCCTAGGGGGCGAGAGCATAAGATTTCCGGCTTTTTGTTGGACCACCCTACTGCACATTGACCAATAAATACCAGGAGTGAAAATATTGGAATAGATATTGTAAATAGTTCAGTGTTAGTTTATTTGTTTTATTTCCTTTGTGATTAACGGCTAAATTAGTTACTTAATTAAACATTAACTTTGAAAAGTATTAAGTGTTAAGTTGAGTGTTAGTCATTATAGCATTAGTTACTTGTAAATATTTAAAGGTATTTATTAGCTAAAAAGAAGAGTTGGATATAGAGTCTAACAATTATTTATTACAGTAATATCGTTCGGTAAAGTAATTATTTTATAATATTACAGGCTAGTAGTTTAACTAACAGTGGTTGCTGGAAGTCTAGTGTAGTTCGATTAATTCTTCAACTTTTCTCATATATCTTTTCCCACAATACAATTATTACTTTAACTACTTTAGATCCCCTTAGAATAGATATTCGAAGAAACAGTTTCGTAAGAAAGGCATTTAAATAAAAAACTTTAAATTTCTAAATTTAATAACAAAAACATAATCGAAATATAATTTGAATTATTTGGACGTCACTTTTCACATTTTTAATGTAATGTGCAAGCTCCTATAAAATTCAATTTTCAGAATATTTCTTTGCATAAAAGTAGAATATGGAAATAAATGATTCTTACCTTAACAACGAGTCCTTCCACATCTTTGTCGTAACGCAGAGCGAAATGTAATTTTCCACAGTATTCCATTTCAGGGCCTCCAGAACTATCGTTCGAGGATTGCCTTACTAAATCTTTCTTGTACAGCTCAGGCTGAAAATGTTGTTTATTAAGGTAAGAAATGGCTGCACAGTTTTGGTTTAATTAATTTTCTAATTTCTTGTTGGTACAAACAGCTTAGTACGAAGGGAGAAAGGAATTCCACGTCCTTGATTTATCAGAAGAATATCTTTCTCCCTCCATCTATAAGCGAGATTTATCAACAAACTTAATTGAAGATTTAGGTCTGAAGGAAACAGGTTATTGACATACACATAATAGCGAATTTTTATAGTTGGCAATATAATGTGGAAACGTGGAGTAGGTAATCGACGTGTATAAAGATTGAAAACCTAATAAAACTTTTTCAGGGATAACAGTTCCAAGCTTTTATATTTTAGTTATATGGGCAATATTATGCGAAACATATCTTTTAAATTTAGAGTTGTCGATTCTATTTAAAATTTTATTATAAAAATGTATTATAGTAGGTACTAAGCTAAATAGTACTAAATAATACACTTTTCAAATTTATGCATATAGACAAAAACATACCCTAAAAATTTATCGAATAATTAATCTCATCTATATCTGCTTTTTACAAATATTCTTTTGGATTTAGTTTTTCATGAAACAAAAAATAATTTTTACTTTAATTTTACGACAAAACACGAAAATTTCCATTTTGTTAAGAAATTCCAGAAGTATCCAAATATCCGAGGAAGAAGAATTCAGTAATAAATTGCTAGCTAACCTTATTATTTGTTGTCTAATTTATGAAAATTTATTTTAAAGAGAAAAGCGGTTGTATAGAGCTTAAGTTCGGTTTTTGAAGATCAGTAATTACCGCTTATCAATACATTACCGATACATCAAATTATTCCAAGTCCGATTTGTTTTATACGAGGGGGCGTTGCGTTGGGGGAGTTTAAAAATCAACATTTTCCCTTTTAGGAAATACACACTGCTTGAAAGGAGTTTTTATGAACCATAAAAAATACGTTTCAAATGATTTCTTTTTAATAAAATGTTTTAACTTAAAAGCAGCAGACTTATCGTTTCAAGAAATGCGTTAATGCCTCAAAAGTGAAGTGATTCTAACGTGAAAGTCATCTTAACCGTGCTTTTATCATAAAGTAATAAATACCAAGTTGATTAATGTAAAGATAACCTCCTTCGACCCGGTCGGGCGAATGTTGAAAATGTCCTTCACTATACTCTGCATCATAGAGTATATGACACTTACTGAAAAACGTCTTTGTGAACCGACATAAATTAAGGAAAGATCCTTCGGCTCTGAGATCGAACTCATGGTTCATCAACTTACTTTTACAGAATTATAGGAAAAGTTAAACTGATAAATATGCTGAGAAATATTTATGACTACTCAATAAACTAGAAATGGTAAAAGTTTTGCGTGCAATGCTTTTCTGGTAAGTAGAAAAGTGATTTATAGGTATGAATATATTTAAAACTTTGTTTATCTTGAAACTTTAAACGATTTATAGAAATCATACTTTATTATAAGTCATTTTAAAAAGCGATAAATTACTATTCAAAACTCCCCGAAATTCCCAGCACTTTAAGAAAAGTCCAGAACTCCTTAGAATAGAAAGATGGCCCAGATTCAGAAGGCCTAATTGCTACTAAACTCAAAATTAAACTGTTTGGGACTGTTGAGAGTAGACTTCGCTCTATTGTTTTGTGCTCTATTCACTGTCTTTGTGTACAACATATAGTATTATGCAAAAAATATTATTATACAGCAATCGAAAGAATACTGTTTAATCTCTACAAACTCTTATTCTTTTTTACTCATTCTTTTCTTGCTTATTTTCTGACAATTAGAACTTTTACTTAGGTCTTCAGAATTATTCTTCATTTTTTGTTTTTTTTTACATTACTGGGGTTAAGTGGTAGAGCAGACCTTGCCTCAAACAGGCTCTGAACTTTTTTTCATTAATATTATTATTATTTTTTTATTATATATCATGTTATTATTTATTTTAGTACATACATGTATAATTTTCTTTTTGGAGAAATAAAGGCATTTATTGTTAAATATTATTAAAAAGCGTAATTTCCAATAATTTTTATTTATAGAGGTATAATCAATTTTAAAGAAAATGAATAGTGCATTAGACTTAAACACTTGGCCAAAAAAAGGGTAATCGTCATTGTCATATTTAGAATTGTTAACACGACCCTCCTATTAATTCTATCGTATTTAATTTACGAAGCTTGTTGCAGCTTGGTTGTGTAGTTTCTATGTTTTTTGGGTACTAGACATTGAACGAAGAATTTAACAAATAGAACAAAGCATTTCGTGTATCGTCCAAAAACTTCGTCAAAACCCATTTTCAATATACGCTGGCAAAAAGAAGCGACTACGCTTCACTAAATTCTATACTTTCATCGCTAAGCACATTCCAAAAAAATTAACATGTACAATCGTACATTGTTAAGTACCGCGTGGGTGCCAGACCGCTCGAAAGACTGGATTTGTAAAAGATTCATTAATAATTTCCTACTGCGGCTGTCTAACTATAGGTAATTCAACGAAATTCAATTAATGATTTACGGCAAAGAATTAGACAAAACCGTCAACTCTAGTATTCTAGTTGTGATGTAAATTTTATATTATTTAATTAATCTAAAACCCAATTGAATCTCGATTGAAACTATAGTTAAGTCAAAATCTAAATGGCAACTAAATTTAAAAAAACTCGTTTTGATAATTCATATACATACATACATTACATAATCCATTCCCCTCTTACCGCATTTTGCAGTGTCGGGGTTTCACACAAACTTATGGGAGTGCAACGGAAGTAATGGAGCTATTGTAGCAAGTACATTACGCTCCCCCATACTTTATCACTCATACAACTTTCATACCTTATCCTAAGGAGCTCAACCACGATTGTACTAAATTTTTAAAATTCAGTCGCAACCGAGGTTTGAACCCCTGTCCCTCTGAACGAGAGGTAGGATCTCTACCACTCGACCACGGAGGGCCTTGATAATTCATAATAATTTGTAAATTTATCCTTTTTGAAGTGTAAATATTACTAGAAAACTATGTTTATTAACGTTTGTAGTATAACTACAGTTAACTGGACATGTTATTCGTGCTTTAAGTACGACTACTGTTTTATGTGTTTCACTGTCGTATCTGTTGACATGTCAAATATGATATAACTATGGTTCAGTAGTTTTTGTATATTCATTTTTTTAAACTGGCACGCTTACCTTTTTTAGTTTATCAGTAACTCTATATGATTGACTCAATTTCACTTACTATTGATGTTTTATGGCATTGAGAGATTTACGGTTTGACTCTTTATAAATACCTTGTATAAACTCCCAACTGCATAAACTTGATAAATTGATTTATTGATCTGTATTGTTCTTTGTAATCAACAATTTATTGTAATCGAACTAAATAATTTGATCACCTTTTGAACTTGAAGCGTTGACGTATTTAAGCTGGGCTAGCTTATTTCCAAGGAGGTTTTTACAGAACTAGCCTATTATTTTGTGTCAGTTTAAATCTGTCACTCCTCGCTCAAGATTAAGAATAAATTAATAAAATACTGCAATCATATTTAACTGTTTTTTATTTGTGTTTATCTCTCTTTCTTCGTCTTTATGCAGTAAGTCAATCGTTATCAACTATGGTTACATGTTATAAAAAGTAATCACAACGTAGGATATAGTTTGTTTTTTGTTTTGTTATATTTACCATCATAAAATTTCACAGTTGTAAGGTTGGTAGTGCTGTGCCAACTTCCGTTTTGTTAAATATCTGAAATATACTCGGGTAGAGTAACTTGGGCCGTGATCGTCTAGTGGGTGGGACCTCGGGTCATTACAACTTTATGATTGTATAGAGGTGCATAGAAGTTACTTTGAATATCTTATAAAATTATTGTCATTAAATCGTTTTGTTGTGTTAAAATTTCGTTAGTAAAAACTATTTTCTGAAATAACACTATTTTATCTTGGAGTTTGTGAATGCACAATAACTAGAATAAAACGAAAAAAAATACGACAGGCATGTCCAGAATTGAGGAACGTTTCAAATAATATGTACCTTTTGAAATTTCTTGGGGTGGCTGTCATAGAAAGTGGAGTTAAGTAAAGTCAATGAATTTTATGCAGTATTGTGTCCTTTTCAATATTAAAGTTAACGCATTTCGGGAGTTTTCTGAAAACTTACTAAGAAGAAAAATATTTAGCTTGAATAGTTTTCATTAGAACACACTATATTTATTGAGAAGATTTAGAAGATCAAAATCTAACTATTATGAAGATTGATAAAAATGCTAAATCTATACGAAAAGGAACTAACAGAAATCAAGAAGTCAGCAGCATTAACAGATCTTCATCTTCAGCCTCCCATGGTTATGTGAGTGAGTGTCGTTACACCGACGAGCGTCCTTTTCCTATTCGATAAGAGGGTGCAAAAAAGATTTCGGGAATGAAATTACCGAATTTAATAGTTATTTACATTGCAAGACCGTTACTTAGAACTTAACGTGCGAGCACGGTACCTAACAAGCGAGCGATCAGCGAGCTTGTTATCAAATTGTTATATTATTGTTATTAAAAAGCTCCCAAACCTGTAAAAGTTCACATACTTATCTTCTATAATATTTTCATTATAAAGTTTGTTGATACGTACGATTCCTCAAACACCATTGTCGATTTACAAAACTGTAATCTATAATAGATAGAAAGGAAGTGTCCGTCCTTCTGCCTGTCCGTCCTTCGGAGTAATCTCCGAAAGTACTGGACCGATTTTGATTAAACTCACTAATGTATTCCTTGGTATCGTAGAAGTGTCATAGACTATATAGCCTGCAAGAACCTCTATAGTAGCTGCTATTCAAATTTTACTTTTCTACTGATTCTTATGTTTTCTTCAAATGATTTACTATTAACTGATCATACCCTTTCCGGTTAGTACACCTGGATTTGACAGTTGAACTTTCCCTTTTCTTGAGTATTTGTCTTTGATCTGCAAAGTTGTTTGTCTTAATATTTTAATCTAACGATTTTCTTCTTTGGCAGTCGGTTGGACTTTAATCCAAGTTATTTGGTATACTGAATGTTAGGTTTTGCTTAACGTGACCCACCTGCTTATGACTACGGTCCCATAAGGAACAGCCAGTTGAGATACGCTTAATTAGCGAGTCATTTACTTTAGTAAGAGCTGTCACTTCATATTGGTACATTCGTGGTTGCCTATTCACCCTCTACTAGAGTACTAGGTTAGTGCCGGTACTATTAACGAGCTAGCCCGTCGAGGTCTGTTTCTGAGGGTGTTCCTTCACCCCTAGTCCAGTATGGAGATTTACACTGCCAGGCCGAGTCCACCCTTAATTTGGCGAGGTTTGGTCCTAGGTCTGCTTAGATTATCTTAGGATTTCTGTTACCCCGGTCTACCATAATAAAGGCTTGGGCAGCCCCGACAGAGCCCCGTCCGACTCTACCTGAAAATAAAGATCCGGCCTATACTAAAGCGGAGGTGGGGTTGTCTTAGTTGTGAGAGGCTAAGTGTCGTATTCGATCGGTATTCGCATCAACTTCTCTTATAAGGTGATCCCTCGGGGTAGTCTACCTGGGCTCAGCTATACCCGTGAATCTTGAGTAAAGTCATCGATCTATAGCAGAGTCGTCTCTACTGTATCTGATCCACAGCATTGACTACACCAAGGAAAGCACCTAGAAATACGATTTCCTCAAGAACAGTGATCAGGTGCTGATATAAACTTTGCTGATTACTCACGCATCCTGAGTCCAGACTAATGGATGTGAACTCTAAGACCAGTCCAGTCGTAGTGAAAAACACAACGTCTGCCTCTTTCGTATAGTTTGAATAATATTCAGTTACTTAAGTGTTTAGATTATCTTCAAGTTATTTGGTTTAAATCAATTCCTCTACTTTTAATTTTTACAATTTCGCGGCTTCTTATATTTGCATTTTTTTGTATATTTTCCTTAATTCTTAATTTCTGTAGTTTAGTAAGTCTAAACTTATATTCGTATACTGTTAATAATGTTTACAATACTCTGATCGTCGTTAAACATTTTTAGTTGCTGTTATCGTAAAACGGTTTTCTATTAAATGCTCTGCTTTTGCTTTAATTGATTTTGTGGGAAGTTTAATTGATTCTCGATGTGTCTTGGTAAAGGTTTTCTTATTTGTAAGTATTCTTTTATTTAAACCTACGACCTCATTCTCCCTAAGATCGCATAGTCATATATGTAAATACCTACATCGTATACTGGCTTTATATCTTTTCTTTGAAGAAGTTCTAGTTATCTCATGGTGGTAATTAAATATAATTATAATTAAAAAAAAATGTAAAGAAAAACGAGAAGGTAATTTAAGTAGTATAGGTATATGAAGTATAGTACTTGTATTAAAATACATACAGTAAATCTGTTTTGTTTGACAATGAACACATTACTGTACTATCTGCGGTAGTAATCCTTTCTTCATTAACCTTAATAGCTCTTCTGTATTGTTTTTAAAATCCTAATACAAACATTGATGCATGATTTAATATCCACTTAGAAACTACACAAATTCAAGTTTCTATGGCCCATAAAGTTTAATTGATCATGTCTAGACAGTAATATCTTTCTATTAATGAAAGAAGGAGATAGTATTTCTTATTTGTCATTTCATTATATTGCACATTTTCTTTTCTATAATAATTCTTTTCTTTCTCAATATAACAAGATAATTCACATCTATTTCATGCGTAATAATTAATATTGCTGTTTCGTTCCGCAATGCTGTATTTACGTAAGATTCATTAATGAATAGGTTACGACGTATGATCTTTCTTTGCTAGTTTCATCAGCGAAACAATTCATCCGATTCTATTTGCAACTTTATCATAATAAATAAATGTTTATAGGTAAATATAAAACGAGAAAGTGTGTTTAACGAAAGTGAAACTAAAAAATAATCATATTTCATTGAAATCGTTGATTAGTTCAAGTAGTAACGGTTTACAATCCGACTTGGTTACAAGTATTACAGCAGTCTTATGAATATATCGCTCGAAACATGAACGAAAACTTTCCCACATGAAAAAAAAACTGAAATTTGCGATGAGATAGATGTATAACGTATTTATACATAAATTCATGGCTTTTCGAATTTATAACACCCTATCAATATTGTTTTATTTTACGAACGCCAATTCGTTAAAAATGTAATAAGTTAAACCAATAATAAAAAATTATAGACTGCGTTTGTAACGGAAATAACAATGACCCTAATCTGTGTAAATGTGATATCATTATTTATTAAAAAAAAGAAAGATCCTTTTTTTCGATTTTGTTTTATTTTCCATGCATATCCAACCTGTCTGTCACGCAGTTTCCTTAATCCGTCCTTATACCGTGAGACGGGTAACCAAAACGTACCAACAGCGCAACCGGTTTCGATTCTTTCAAAGTACAAATTTTTAATGGCACTTTGCTCTTAATAATGCAAGGAAAGGGTTTCAACGCATCGATGAAGTAATGTGATAAGACGTAAGCTTTTTCATTAGTTTACGAAAAAATTATGTCTGTGATTTTATAGGTATGGAGAAAATTCGATAATAACTACGTTTGCTTTTTTTCGTTCTTAATTTGACGTGCGACGAAGCGTTGAACGATTCCTTAAATATTTCATATCTTCATGAAATAGCGGTACGTTGACTTTTCTGAACTTTTCTAAAGTTTAAATTTTATATGAACCTTCCTTCCTTCCATACCCCATTCCCTTATATGTTAAACGTGATCGTTTTGCATGCGTGTATGTGCTGTACAGGGCCATTTAGGATTAAAAAATGACAATACATGTCTGGAAAAGAAAATAAGTTAGGGTGGAGTGAACCCCATTTTAAAGAAAGACTGGGATACGCCAACAATGGATATTACTTAGTTATGGGAGTTGGCAATTTTCATAAAACTGTTTTTTACACGTGCAGCACCCTTTTATAAATTTAAAGACAAAATTGGGAAAAATTTAGAGATATCTTAGAAAAAGGGAATGCGCTGATTGAAAGTATAGTACTTAAGAAGTATACCATAGGCCTCTAGAGTCTAGAGGAAGATATCCACAGACGCTACCTAACGTATAGTTCGAAGTTAATAGAGAATAAGTAATTTCGAAAACTTTGATAAGTTTGTAAACTCTAAAATTAGAAGTTTACTTGCATCTTACCTATAAAATTCGGTAACTGTATCATGTAGCATTTTTTTCATTGTTACATCAATAGCAACCAATCTGGAAAATAAAGCACATGTAACTATGACTTTTCTGAATTCACCTATAGTAAGGGAGAAAGAGTGAAAGTGTCATAAGGCCAGTTCACTTAAAATTATCAAATCTGAGAATTTTTAGATGGATTATCACAGAAAGAATTCTATTTAACGTTTTGAACTTATAACCTCGCTATAATTGTTAGATATAGCGCTATCATGTAACAAAAAAGTCAGAATGTACAGGGTGAATGTGTTGGTATACCTACTTATTTATATTACTAGGGGGGGAAGTGTATCATTTGCTCTCGTGGATAATTTACGTAAAATACAAGGCAGGGAAATGTACTTTACTCCAGTGGAATATATGGAGTGACTCACGTAAGATGACCCTGTACCTTATCTTGAAAACTGTAAGAGTTAACGAAAAAAAATCTAAAATCAGAGTTGATTAGTATAAAGCAAGTTACAGTTTTATAATATTTTTGTATGACCCTGTCAGTCGTTTTGCTATGGCTACTATCGACTTTTTTATTTTAAGTGGAACACTCTGTATATATTTACGATTTTCGATTCTTTAAAACATGTTTTCCAAGATAACGTACAGGATCATCTTACGTGAACCACCCTGTCCATATCCACAAAGCATACACACGTCAAATATTGTCATTGTCGCAAACCGTTCCGATTAACGTAAATTAGCTGATATCTGCTGTTATTTTATAAATATTTTATAAATAGTGAAACTGTTTTCCAAGAAAAATCTAAAGATGATAAAGTTTTCTGATGAAAGTGATAAAGAAGTTCTCCAAAATATTGAAAGAGGCGAATAGTGTGTCTTTCAGTTATTACCTGAAAAGCAAGGGAACTATATGAGAAAGAATATGATTTCTTTAAAAATTGGATGAACCAAAGAAAGATTAAAAAGGTTAGGGAAAACATTACCCTAGTTTATTTTTCCTTCAATGCAAAAACATTGAAGGCTTCAAGTTTATGGTGTAAATATTCAATGTTGCGAACAATGCTATAAATAAAAAAAATATCGACATGAAGTACCCAAAATTGGAATAATGTTTTAAGTGGAAAGCTTTTGGTTAAACAAGCCGAAAACGTTCAGTAAAGAAGACATGGATCTGGTAGAAGCACCATAATGATTACTTACTCAATTTTTAAAAGTTAGTATTTATAATTTTTTATTTTGTATGTTACTTTAATATTTGGTATCGCTGAAGCTTGCCGTTGCGATGAGCTGGTGAAAATCACCTTAAACGACTTATTCGATAACGACTACTTGGAATTTCTCCAAAGAAGCCAATAGTATTGTTTGTATCTCAGATCAAGTCCGAAGAGTTTCTTCTCAAAATCCAGCGTAGCTTAGCATCCAAGTTCCTGGCAAGGTACTTAGTTTTGTTCTCATGAAATACAATCTTACCGTTCATATTAAGCATAGGGGAGGGGTCCATCAACCTTTTTTTGGTGACGTAGACATGGATAGAATCCTGTATTCTATCCATGTTTAATTGTTTATAAAAAATATGTACTGGACCATTCACGTCTTTTGTATCCTATATTAAAGGAAAATTTACTATTCAAAAACTATGGTTAAAATACAATATAACATCTCCAAATTCTTGGATTTAGAAGTTGCAGAATATTTTCTAGGGCAAAGTTTTTGCCCCATATTGGCTACATTATTATTCATTAGACATTTTGACCTTAAAAAGACGTGAGGGTGGCGACCGATGGATATCTGGATATGGAGATCAGTGGCCGAAGGATATCTGGATGAGTAGCTAGTAAAAAAAGATCTAGTCAACATCATCATAATCGGAGAGCAAAGTTATCTAAGCGGAGAGCCATCAACGTCGACTGCTCAAAAAAACTTTTGTAGTGAACGAAAATAAAAGTCTCTCAAGCACAACAGGTAATATTTCAGCAGAAAACCCATCCACATATGGGATTTGTTCAAGTAATTGCACTATTAATATTCAGCATTAAAAAGGCACCCTTTCGATAAACCTTGAGAGGGTCTAGAACGTCACTTTCTAAAAAGGTCGTAGAGAAAAATGTTTTGCTTTAAACAACTTTAAAACAAATAAACCACTAGTTATTTGTTTTAAAGTTGTAAAGGTATTCTGATATTTAGCTTGAAGAAATACCGACACATTGACATTGTCACTCTGGAGTTTCAGTTAGAGCTTTTCATACAATCTAGAAAAGGAATCCGTATATCACTGTCCTCATCGACATGGCCAACTATTATAAATGTTACCATGACTATAACTACAGTCATTGTTGCCATAGTAGCCATAATGTCTTCGAAGTTGTAAAATTAGTGTTTCATACGTAGTCGTCATTGTTGTGGTCGTTATCTTATGCTGATCACTGGGCTACAGAGCCATTCTTGTAGAAACGTCTCATGATCTTTGCAGTCACCTTTGTCCAAATAGTCTTCGTAGAGTTGGTCACTGCACATATCATTTTATTCATAATGTCGTTGTTTATAATGTCTTTTTTCGTCGTAAGTGTTCGACTATTATGAAATCTACTTCTTTGCTAAATAACTTATTGATGAAAAACTTACTTTGCCGAAAAAATACGAAAAATGTTTACAATCAAGAAAACATGACCACTTAAATATTATAGAATACAAAACTTGTGACTCCAGTAGTTAAGTTTTACTAGAGCTTTTACCAGAAAATCTTCCCAATCTACTAAGTTTATAAAAAAACAATGTACGTAACCCTTTTGCCTACCTGGTTGAAAAATCCCAGACTACGCAGGGTCCGCATCGTCTCACTTATATATGGAAAATTTAGACTTTCTGCCTTGTAAATAAAATGTTTGCAAACAATAGATACGATTTGCAGTTACTTCATTTTTTAATGCGACTTTAACAAAATATTGCAGATCCTGGAGGATATTAATGGTCTCAGAGGCATATACCTGAAGTTTTCTATTCCTGAACGTTTAAGATAGATCTAGGTTGGTGTATTGGGATATATCTCGGATAATGGGAACTTGATGCTGACATAATTCTAAACGATAAATAGATATCAGAAAATACAAGAGTTGTACTGTGACAATATTTGCTTAAAATAAGCATTATGATCATTTGTTTTTGAAAATTTGGGCAGCTTATTGTAATAGTTTTGTGTCACAAAGAAAACCGGAATTGTGAACTGTAGTTATTTTTATATTAAAAGAAATAATTAATTTTTAATTTACTTTTCGATTGACTAGATATCACATATTGACCAAAATATCACCTACTAGATATTGAGCGGTACGAGCCAAGCCGAACATAAAAACCGCCATCAGCCATTAAAGGACACGTTGATACTTCATTATCTCCACCAGTAGATTTCCTAATCTTTCAATTTTATTTAATCATAGCCCAGTCTCAGTGATCTTTTGATGATTGCTTAATTTTCTGAGTACCGTAGGATGGATGGAGCAGTCGAAAATGGCGTATCAAACATAACCTCCAGTGACGTTCTTTCAGTTCGTTGAAGACGTCTTCTTCTTCTTAATCGTAATTCGCTTCCGAGTATCGTGACCCCTCCAGTTAATCAGAACTGGTAACAATTCGCCATAGATCTATACCTTCTGCACTTCTCATTATTTCGGTTATCGATAGATTGGAGAGTTTTTTTTATTTGATTAATGAATCTGACTGGTGACCGACCTCTTCTTCTTTTATCGTCAACCTTGCCTTGTATGCACAGTTTTTCCATTCTATTTCGTCTGATTATGTGGCCAAAGAATCGGAGTATTTGGCGTTGAAGTGTCGGTAGTAATCGCTGGTTGGTGACAATATTTAGTTCTCTTAAAATGGAGAGATTAGTTCTCCGCTCAGTCCAGGGGATTCTTAATATGCGTCGGTAGCAGATCATCTCAAATGCTTCAATCCTTCTTCAGTACGCTGCAGTTGAAGATTAACTAAATCTAAATCACATGAAATTGAGACTCGTTGCTCTTTTATAGCTATGACAACCAAATATCGAGTACAATGGGTTTTCCAAATCGATTCATAAATAACGGAGATACACAAAAAAAATCAGGACAACACCATAGATCTTTCATTGACGGATTTGATCTTTGTAGGTTTTATGCCCTTTTTGTGTTCGTTGTGGTTTCCCAAGTGCTTAACACAGATAGATTGAAATTAGGCTTCGAAAATAGAAGATAGAAAATAGACCCTGACTTAGAACAATTTCCTGAAAAATGCTAAGTCCTAAAATGAAGCATAACAGGCAAGTTCAATAGACCAATAAATAATGGAGACGAAAAGAAGATGACTGTGAGAAGATGGTGATTTTGATTATAACCCTAATTTCTTCGACTTTTGTTTTTGTGAGGTTGTTTGGCGGGCTGTGGAGATATTTCAAAAAGTAATCGAGTGCTGCAAGAAACAATTCTGAACTGATTAATTTCAGCTTTCAGTGTAACACGATTCAATGAAACAAGGCGAGTATTGTTCTAGAAATAATGAGAATAGAAACAAAACCAATAGTAAGAAGATGACGGTATGGCTTATGGGACAAACTGATTTAAGTTAAAGTTGGTATCTTTTTGATTTTTACCAAAAGTTGAAAGGAAAGATGTTTTGTGGGTATATATGATTTATCACCTGCTCGTAAATAATGGAGTTAATAATTAAGTTGGTATATCACACTTGTGTATTATATTATGTAGTTGTATTGATTGAGTTCTTTAGTTCTTCTAATTGTTAGTATTTGTAATATATCAGAAAGCAAGTAAATGGTACTTGGTGGTGTGAATGGCGATGAGATCGACCACAAAATTTGGGAAAATTACCATGATTTTTGTTTCAATGTTCCAAGTTCTGTACAAATGATGAATGTGAAAGTGTGGATAAATCCCACACAACCAGACTCAAGTTACGTGCTTATTAGCACTTATCAATGACCCATGGTGGAAAACCAGTATTTGTAATAATCTATGGATTCATATACAGTTGATTGGAAATAAGGTTAGTACAATAGAAACAATAGAAGAAAAATTAGATTATTTATAGTCTGAAAACTTTATTATGTTTACCTACTTTATTAAAAACCAAGTGCTTCTTAGTTCGTAGCTTTACCAGCTGCAATAGCAGGAAGATGCATTCGATTGTCATTTATGTTGTAAAAACTTTTCGTTTTAAGTGTTTAGTAAATGAAGGCTGCATATTTTGCCTGTCTGCTTGAATCGATGTCGAAAGCCATAAAAACTGTTAAAGAAACAGATTTTAATTTTAAAAAATTTCTAAACTCGTACTTTTTATTATTCAGTTAAAAAGATTCTGAATTAAAACAATACTACAACTTGAACTTGTGTGGCCTTGATTAATTTTACTGACTATTTCATTCATAATGTTATGAACCAATAAGAATATGCGCTTTTCCTTAGATACCACGTATTCCAACGGTTATATTGTAACTATGTACAAGTAACCATGACGAATCGAATATACGAACCTTTGTATAATCACTGTAATACAAACCTTATTAAAATTACAAACACTTCGAAATTTTGACATAAGATATAAAGAACACGTACGTCATTACAAAAATAAACATCCTGAAAAATCTAATTACGCCAAACACCTTTTAGAACAGAATCACACAATGACTCCTCAAAATAATATTAAATTCCTACATTTTGGTAATAACAAACGCAAATTAGACATTTTAGAAGCCTTTGAGATATACAAACACAAACTCAGGGTACCTTTAATGAATGAACAACTTGAGCTCAGTAATTCTCCGTTACTGGAAGTATTAGATATTTAATTCTGATTATTATTATTATTTTATCTAGTTACCTATTTTTGTATCTACCTTAGCGACGTGTTTGTTTATAATTATATTAACTTTCATAATGACAGCATAGCTGTCGAAACAATATTATCAGGTTGTAATTTAATAAAACTGTGAAACTTTTACTAATCTTTATTTATTTCATGATTATGGAGTTCCACAAAGTAAGGCTGGAAACAATAAACAACAATAATTAAGTTCACCAGAATGTTTTTGCATTTTTTTACAATTACATTACGACTAAGAAAGACTATTTAATTGACACTTTCTAAAAATCTAACTAAATTTCTAATTACAAGAGTTTTATTTAGGTGTTAATTAGCCAGATTAATTTCAAAAAATTTAAATTATAGATACGTACCCAAGAAAACATTCCCTTACACCAAACACAAACAGACATCGCAGTTTTTTATAATAAACCTAGTCGAGACATTCCTAGCGTTGCGTTCTCAGTTCTATAAAACTCTTAAGGTCAATTTAATAAACAAATCACCTCGCAGAAAAAACTTTAAAATTGAATTGTTGAATTGAAAAAAATTGTTTATTTATAAAATATATTAAATATTTCCTAATTTTATTTAAAAAGAATTACCGAAACCAATATCTCGTGCATGTCTCTAGAGTAGGCGAAACCAAGTTTATTAATTAGCAAACATAGTGGCCGCAGTGGCCTCTTTTGACACCAATAATAACTAAAAATCAAAAGAAAATGTATTTCCAATTATTCGTTTCCTGATCTGCATAATTTATCTATTAAAATGAAAGAAAACTCAAAGTGAAGTACGATTAATAAGCTACTCCCGCATTTTTGATTTTTAAAAATTTTTTCAAAATTAATCGATTTTTCTGTTTTTCTTGCAAACTTTTGTGAAAAATACTTTTCCTCAAATTCGAATAAGCACGGATAAAATGGATTTTATCCTGTTCATTAAATACAGTATTCGATAAATATGGTATATGATGAGAAAAACTCAATATTTTCCAGTTACAAAAGCTGTACAATGTACTGCCAGATTTAAGAAAAAAAAAATCATTTTTCTAAACTGCTGAAGCATTAAAATTAAAATTCTTCTGCAAATCTCTGTATAAGGGAATAATTTGTAATAAGAACTTAATTTGTTTATTATAAATCCCTTATTGTTTATAAGAATGTCAAGTTTGATAACCATTTTATATAAATTTTAAAAAATCAAAAATTTTATATCTATTAAAAGAAAAAATTGACATTAATATTGAATATTGTACCACTGATAAATACGTGTCCCATTTTTCACGAATTTTGTCTCGGTAGGTAACACTTATAAATGGTTACTGCTTATAGTGCTTAAAGACAAAAAGCACTGGAATAACGCAATTTAATCAACCCAAGCGGTTCTTAATTCTGGAATTAAGAAGGTGTATGTGTATACATAACATGTTACTCTGATAATAGGGTAGCTTGTCCCAAAAAATTAGACTAATGGTCCAAAAAACGTTTTATTTAAAGATCTCCGAAAGTTTTACCCTAATTTGTCGCGGAAAAATGTACATGCGACGAACTGCTTTTAGTCGAAGTGTGCTTGCGCCGAAGTGTTCTTGTGCCAAACTGACCGGTGCTAAACTGTCCTTGCGCCGAAACGGCCGCGCCCAAATGTCCAAGACCGCTTAAGTATAGTCTAATTGTTGTGGGTGTAGAAGTTTTTCAAATTCTTCTAGGGCATTAATCTAGGTTATCACCTATTGGAATTGTTATTATTACTACCATGATATAGTCATAACTGAAGTTACTTATATAATAATGGTGCTTTTTCATTGTATTTTCTTCCGTGGTTGATTTTCCTCTCAGTCCGTGTAAATTGTATGACAACTAATATGAGCATAACTTTGTCCTCACGCTAATATCAAAGTTAACATTTTTACCTCAGTTTGCATTCTTGCTTTCTTTGCACTGAAAATAAATAAAATTCCATCCATGCCCTTCAGAGATATTGAGGTGCAAGTTGCTCAAATATGAAGAAAACAAAAATTTTAAAAGTCCATAACTACCAAATTAGTGAAGTTTTAGATTTCAAGTATTTTAAACATAAACTATTCCTAACCGTGTACCTTTTTAGAAATAAATGAGACCTGAGACTTCATTTTTTCCTGGAAATGTAGCACTCCAAAAAGCGGAAATTTTACAAAAAAGCTGTTAAACTTTCGACTTAAATTTTTTGAAATGGTGCAGCAACCAGTACTGGACCACTTGGAAAATATTTAGGTTTTCGAGTTTCACCGCATTTCCCGCTCTGTATGCCAATTCCTAACCTATAAAGCTTTTAGTACTTTATATTTACAAGATTATAAAAAATCATTCAATCCGAGTAGTTTCAACCGGTTCTGAGATACAAATGTAACGTTACTTCATTATATCACAAAATTAAATTTTGACTTTTATTTGCAATTAGCTAAAATTAGTATTTTTAAACTTGAATTTCTCGGCCTTTCTATAGGTAGCGATGGTAGCTGTAAGTGTTACATTATATAAATTTTGTATGTTAATAAGTTAATATCACTAAAGAAAGTTGTAAAATAGTTGTAGAAGTGTAATAAGGAACATAAGAAATTCAAAACTTGAAAAAAGTATTTCATGGAATACTTAGTATACACTATATAAATAAAATTATGATGGACATTATATAATAAACTGCTGAAATAACTTTAATAATAAAACCATATTCTTGTAGTTTCTAATTGTACGTATTATTATTTTAAAATGACATTTAGAAGAAGATTGTACATCAAACAAACGCAAGTAGCTACTAACAATTAGTTGTAAATAAAGTTGAAAGTACAAACTGCTTTTTCTAACTAATAATTACTCGTTCTCATTAGACGCAATGAGCAATCAATGATTGTTTCTGCATTTGTTCTTTTATATTAAAATTAGGGAGCATTCGATTTATTATACATATACAGACATGAAAAGAAACAGAATCGAAGATAAAGAAATTTTCTATTGATATCAGAGTATATTTCGAAATGATCTTTCAGTTTCATCGAACTGACGCAATTTAAGGGCTTGTTTATATTTCTGTTTTTATATTTCTTTGTGGCTGGGTTCGAGAGCTTTTTGCATGTACTGATTAGATGCTTATGATATTATATTTGAAAATTGAAAAAATAGAGAAAAATTGAAATATATGAGAAATTCGCAAAATAACCACAAGCATTAAAACGAAAAAACCATTACCTTAATAAATGACTTACTTTTTCTCAATTTAGAATCAATTAGAAAAGTGCTCTATCTCTAATTATATATTTTGACGTACAAGCGCGTATTACTTAATCTTTCAATGTTAACTTTTACATTCCGAAGAAAAGTAGTGCATTCAACCATAACATCATATGCTTTCTTCGGGATTTTTTCCATTAACAAAAAACCGCACGGAATGTTATTAATAAATCTTTTGCGTGCTGGCAGGAAGTACCAATTAATTAAATAAATGTTGATATATTGGTACATTTAGGTGTTAGCATGCATAGGTATTGGGAAGGGGTATTTGCAGCGCATAGAAAGCAAGCAATGTTTACACACATTACATCCTACCACGATTTAAGTATAAATACTGGATTTGCAGAGGAAGAAATCAGCAGTCGTTGTTCATCATCAATACGGGTACAAACATGAAATTACAAGTAAGTATTTAAATGAATTCAAATTTTCTATTTTAGATATTTACTCATAAAGTTTTAATTAATTCACAATCATTTCAGATCCGTACAGCTTTATTTTTCGCGGGCTTAGTTCTCGTTTCTGCAATTCCTGCGGAAGAGAAGAAGGCCGCGGAAGCTAGCGAAGACCTAAAAGCAGAAGCCACGTCCGATAAAAAGGAAAAACGTGGAATATTCGATTTAGGATATGGACATGATGGTGGTTTAGATGGCGGTTTCGATATTGGCCACGGTGGTTTAGATCTTGGCGGTCATGGTGGTTTTGAATTTGGCGGCGACCACGGTGGATTTGACGGCGGTATTGAAGAGCATGGACACATTAAAGCAATCACCATTCATAAAACAATCAAGGTTCCCGTACCACATCCAGTACCAGTACCCGTTGAAAAGAAAGTACCAGTACCTTATCCCGTTAAAGTACCTGTTCCTGTTTATAAACCATACCCCGTGCATGTACCTAAGCCATACCCAGTACATGTAGAAAAACCTGTACCGTATCCAGTCGTGAAGCACGTACCATATCCCGTCAAAGTACCTGTGAAGGTGCCAGTTCCTCATCCAGTACCTGTACATATACCCAAACCCGTGCCCTACCCTGTACATAAACCAGTACCTTACCCTGTCAAAGTACCTGTGATTGTTGAGAAGAAAATACCAATTATAATTAAAGATTATCATCATCATGGTGGATTTGGTGGTGGACATGGAGGGTTCGATTTCCATCATTAAGCAACGGCTGTTTTAATTGTTAAATATTATAAAGTAATTGAGGTATTGTTAGTCATTTTTCTTGTTTTCTTTGTATGAATTTTATGGTTATATTCTTAAGATTTATAATAAAATCTGTAAAATATCCATGTCTTATTATTACTTATTGACTTGTTTGTTATAAAAGTGCCATAAAAGGAATATTTATAGTATTTGGCGACAAAACTCGGTTAATACCATACGAAACATTCCATAGTTAATAAATGATAAGCTAAAAAGCTTATTTAAAATGCTGAAAGTTATGGGAAATCCAAAAAAGCCTATGGTTATTAGTGCAAAAAATATCAGTTGTAAAGGATGTGCATAGCTTAACGTGTTAACGTACATATTCCAATACTAAAACCTTCGAAACTGGTGAGGTTATGCTCATGCATCACGTTGTAAAATATGACATAAAACCTAAATGCATATCTGTGGCTTTGACTGGTTTTTGTAAACGGTACTCACCGTATTAATTAGTACAATGGATAATAACAGCAGAAACTTCAAGATTTGACATATAAAATCATATTCTTATATTTTAACTGTTATATGTTTAAATGGATTCGAAATTTTGAGTTTTTACAACTAAAAAAGCACAGTAGCCTTAAATCTTTCCATGCCTAGAAAAGGAATATTCTTTATGAGACCTTAAGGTTATGTCTCAATACGTACTCAATGTACTCAATATGTATTCTTTATGCATACCATTACAAATAAAAAGACTTTGTTCATAAATAGACATCGATTAAATGAAGTATTGCATTAGAATCTTCTAGCTACAACACTAACGGTACGTACAACAGTAGAATCATTCTACAATCAAACACAAATAGATGGATTGTCGAGAGAAAATGTACTACTAGGTTAAAAGTTTTCGCCACGTTTAGTAAACAATCGTTAATTTTAAAAATAAAAAAGAATTATTTTTCAAAATATAGTTCATCCGATTCTATAAATTTTGACCATATTCTGCTAATTTACAAATTTCGTCGTGGCACCACTTTCTTTGGTGATGAAGAAGTTGCGGCATTACTCAAAAAGTGCTAGAAACCTTTCACTCAATCTAGTAGTTTCTATGTACCGTGTTCTATGCGCTGTGTTTACAGTTTGATGTTTTCTTGTTTGTTATCGTAAAAGAAGAAAGTCAAAATCGTTCTAAAAGTCAGTTAGTGCTTGACGTCTGGGTGAACTTTCGTGAAGGTAGAACTCTACGTAGAGATGCTACTCGTGCGGCCAAGCCCGCTCGGTCAGCACAGGCCACGTTAACCGCGCAAGTCGAGGATATCTAGGTCCAGGAAGCAGCCTCCGCCCTATGGTATTGCCTCCGTATGCCACGTCTCTTTCCTCTATCTTGGAAGTTGGAATGGGGTGCTCCACTTTTCCGCGCGGGACACTACCCTTCCTTCATCTCGGTATTCCTTTTAGTCCCGGTATCGATATCTTCATTATCCCCTACTAGCTGCACGAGAGGCTAACTTTTCGTCGGCTTATTCGAGGCCAGGACGTCGGTGAGCATCTGCCGGTACCAATATTGTCCTTTCGGTTCTCGGGTGATCTAGTGGCATTCCAACAAAGCGGCTGTGAAATGGACCGACAGTGAAATCGACCTAGTTGATAGTGCGACTTCAATACACTCAGAAAGCTTTCTCTAGAAAGTTTCTCCAAGAATCTTTTTTCATTTTCCAAGAATGTTTCCAATTTTACCATTGTTGCCATGTTGATTTATCATTTACCAACATTTGCCTGATTTCAAGTGTTGTCAACAATGAAGTGTACAGACGTTTGGTTGTGGTTATCATCACCAACATTGTCGTTATTTTGCTGATAATAACTACAAATCTTTATGAGTGCAGCTGATAGCAACTTCTTATTTATCACACCCTGCCTTGCAGGGTGCTGGCAAACAACGTTGATAGGCAAGCAAGTAAAAAGTAACAGACCAACATTAAAATTAGAAGATTCTAGAGCCAAAATACTAAATCAACCTCAAACGTTTAATCCGTCCGGAAAGTTCGATTACAAAAACCTAACCTTTCGGTAAAGTTCAGGTAGTCTTTAAGTTTGAAGTCTAAACTAAATAAAAAATTCAATAAAATCCTAGCGCCCACTACTTTAAAAAGGTTTTACATTTCGAAGAAAACTAGTGCATTCAACCATAACATCATATGGTTTCTTCTGGAAGTTTTCCATTAACAAGAAACCGCACGGAATGTATTAATAATTTTTTTGCGTGAGGACAGGAAGTACCAACTAATTAAATAAATGTTAATATAGTGATACATTTAGGTGTTGGCATGTATGTGTATTGGGAAGGGATATTTGCAGCGCATAGAAAGCATTGTTTACACACCTACCACGATTTAAGTATAAGTACTGGATTTGCAGGGGAAGAAATCAGTAGTCGTTGTTCATCATCACTACGGATACAAACATGAAGTTACAAGCAAGTATTTAAATCAAAACAAATTTTCTGTTTTATTTATTTATTCAATCATCTACTCATTTCAGATCCGGACAGTTTTATTTTTCGCGGGCTTAGTTCTCGTTTCTGCAATTCCAGCGGAAGAGAAGAAGGTCGCGGAAGCTAGCGAAGACCTAAAAGCGGAAGCCACTTCCGATTAAAAGGAAAAACGTGGATTACATGATTTAGGATATGATGGTGGTTACGATATTGGCCACGGTGGTTTTGAATATGGCGGCGACCACGGTGGATTTGACGGTGGCTATGAAGAGCATGGACACATTAAAGCTACCACTATTCATAAAACAATAAAGGTTCCGATTCCGCATCTAGTACCAATACCCATCGAAAAGAAAGTACCAGTACCTTATCCCGTTAAAGTACCTGTTTCTGTTTATAAACCATACCCCGTGCATGTACCTAAGCTGTACCCAGTACATGTAGAAAAACCTGTACCGTATCCAGTCGTAAAGCACGTACCATATCCGGTCAAAGTACCTGTTATGGTGCCAGTTCCTCATCCAGTACCTGTACATATACCCAAACCCGTACCCTACCCTGTGCATAAACCAGTACCTTATCCTGTCAAAGTACCTGTGATTGTTGAGAAGAAAGTACCAATTATAATTAAAGATCATCATCATCATATGGCGGTGGATATGATGGGTACGATTACCATCATTAAGCAACGGCTGGTTTATTTCTGTTAAATATTTCAAAGTAATTGAGGTGTTTTTAAATCATTTTTCTTGTTTTCTCTGTGTGTGTTTTATGACTATGTTCTTAAAGTCTATAATAAAACCTATAAGAAAATGTTAAAATAAAAAAAAATTTAGTTATTACTTATTGACAATTACACTATTTGGCGGCGAAACTCGGTCAATACAATAGGAAACAATCTATAGTTAATAAATGATAAGCTAGACAGCTTAAAATGCCAAAAGTGACTGTACTAGTGGATGAAATACTATTTGTTAGAGATGCTCAAATAGCTTAACGTTTTAAAATGCACATACTACCAATAGTAAAACCTTCGATACTAGTAAGGCTATGTTTATGCATCAAGTTGTAAAACATGTCATAAACCTACATAAATATCTGTGGCTTTGACTGATTCTAATTTCTTAACTATACTCATCGTGTTAATTAGTACCATGGATAATAATAGTAGAAACTGCAAGATTTGAAATATAAAATCTTCTTATAAATTAAAATATTCTTATATTTTAACAGTTGTGTGGTTAGGTGAATTTGAAATTTTGAGTTTTTACCAATAAAAAAACATCAGTAGCCTTACATTGTTTCCATGTTAGGATGTTTCCATGGAGACCTTAAGGTTATGCGGTGACATTTCTCAAGCTTTTAGTCGACTATTCATATATGTATTATTTATGCATAGCATTACAAATAAAATAGTTTTTTCACTACTAGCTTTAAAACATACTATTATCTAGTCTGTTGTCACCTTGTGAAGTTAGTTTTCTTGCCTAGTGGTAAATAATTTTTTATTATTGACTACTAGTCAATAATCCAGATTTTAGTGTAACACGGGGCAAAAATACATCCCATTATACACTGGCATCCAGGAAAAAATCCGTGATCGCGATAGTACGTTTTTTATGTGAGAAGAATAAAAGGAATAAAAGTACTAGTAGTGAAAAAAATAATATATACACCACGGTTGTGAAGTGTTTTCTAGAGCCTCTCATCTTATATCCCTCGATGCTGCGCATCTCGGGATCTAATAATGCTCGGCTCTAGAAAAAACTCTTCACAACCTTGGTATATAATATACTAATATTATGTTATTAGGAGCAAAAATGATATTTTTATGTGGCGCGGCTGGACAGTTTAGCTGCCGAGCTTGCGAGGCAGGTAAGTCCAGCCAAGCCACATAAAAATACTTTTGCTCCGAATAACATATACTATTTTTTCTTCAGACGTCAAAAAACATTCAATTCATACATTCAAATTACAAAAATGATGAAATTTGAATTATGTTTGAATAATACCAACTTATCTAGTGTGGTATGAAAACATTGTCTTGATAACGCTGTCATCAACAACGTGAAAAAAAAATTCGTCGGCAAAATTTTCTCAATTGAAAATTTCAATTTCATCAAAAGTGGGTGTAAATACTCCATTCGTAAGTACTTTTTCATCGTTTTTTATACTTTTTGTATTAAATTTGAGATATTGTAGGTTGTGTGAGATTAAAATATGTGGTGCGGAGAAAATGATGGTGTCTCGGGTACCCCACCCGAAATAGCCGAAGCTGCAATAGATATAGATAGATAGATAGCTGCAAACTGGCAATAGATAATTTAATGCCGACAAAATCAAGCTCTATATATGAAGGCGCATTCCAAAAATTTTCAAAATGGTGTAAATACAAAAACGTTTCTAATTATTGCGAAACTACATTGTTGGCGTATTTCTGCGAGCTGGCGACAAAAAAGCAATTCAAGTCCTCGACGATGTGGGCAAATTATTCTATGATTAAAACTGTATTAAGCATTAAGCATGGAGTAGATATTAGCAAGTATTTGAAACTAAGAGCATTTCTCAAAAAACAGAATGAAGGTTATAGTCCGAAGAAGTCGAGAGTGTTTACAAAGGAGCAAGTAGAAAAATTCTTGTCTGAAGCCCTTAACGAAAAATATTTAGCAATGAAGGTAAGCTTTTGATTTAGACAATGCACAAAATTAAAGGGTCTTCTTTTAGATTGTCTTAATAATTGGAGTGTCTGGGGCCTGTCGATGTGATGAAATGGTTCGAATGAAAGTAGATGACATAGAAAATATGGGATCTTTGCTCCATATTAAGATACCTAACAGCAAAACAAAGAAGAGCAGATCATTCACAGTTGTTGGCGAAAATTTTTTGCAACTTTATAGACAATATGCTTCACTGCGTCCATCGAATTTTCATGACAGGCGATTTTTTGTAAAATATGGAAATGGAAAATGTTATAGATCCGTTATGAGCGTACATAAAATTGGCAGTGTCCCTAGAGAGGTAGCATCCTACCTGAAATTGCCACATCCTGAAGAATACACCGGACATGGCTTGAGACGAACTTCAGCTACACTGTTGGTAGACGGCGGAGGAGATCTAATGTCTTTGAAACGTTTGGGAGGTTGGAAATCTAGCAGTGTAGCTGAAGGCTACATAGAAGAATCGCTCTCGAACAAAAAAGATAGTGCGATGAACATTTTTCCTTCTGATGTAGCAAGTACAAGCAATGTCTGCATCGAAAATGAGGAAATGTCTACAATGGAGTCCACAGCAAAGAAAAATGTTCAGTCCTCTTTAGTGTCAAGTGGTTTAAAATTTGAAAACTCTAATGTAACAAACTGTACCTTTAATTTGTATTTTAGCAAATAAATGAAATGTTAAAGTTGAATAATAGGTGACACTGATTCGATGATTATGATTGGTTCTTCTCGCCGGCTATAATATTCATTATAGCCGGCGGCAGAGAAATAATATTTCTACTTCATGAGATTAGATCCAAAATGTCATGTTTCTGTGACGTCTGAAGAAAAAAGACTTGATTCATAAATATGTAGCAATTAAATGAAGTTTCGACACAAGTTTCAACTACAACAATGACGTTACGTACAATAGTAGAATCATTCTACAATCAATCACTAATAGAGGGATTGTAGTGTGGGAAAAATGTACTAGTTTTATATACTGTGCTCTATATACTATGACTATACTTCGATGCTTTCTTTTTCGTTATCGTAAAAGAAGAATGTAAAAGTAGTGAACTCGCGTGTGGATAGAACTCCGTGTGAAAGGTGCTACCAGCACGGCCACTGCGCTGTCGCAAGTCTGCTAGATCAGTTCAGGTCACGTTAACCGCGAAAGTCAAGGAAGCCAGGTCCAGCAAACAGTCCCCTCTCTATGCTATTGGTCTCCGCATGCGATGTTCCTTGCTTCTACATTGGGACACAGGATGGGGTACTCCATTTCTCTGAGCAGAACGCCTCCCTCCTTTTATCCCCTTACTCTTTTTAGTCCCGGTGCACTAGTTATCTTTAGTAGCAGCACAAAGCAGTAACTTTTCAGCGAGGATGGGTTGGCGTCTCCGTAGCCGAGACCTCGTGGTCCTAATAACCTCCTTTCCCGTTCCGGGTGATCTAGTGGCACTCCAACAAAGGGGTTCTGAAATGGACCGATAGTGGATTCGACCTAGTGCTTAGTGCGACCTTGAGACTCCCTGGGAACTTTATCTCGGCGGTGGTCCTAACAAGAGGTATTTTTTATATAACCAATCAAATAACATAACAACGTTTACAACCAAGATCAACATCAAATTATCCAAGAATGTCTCCAATTTTATCATGCAAACAAATAAAAAGTAACAGACCACAATTAAAATTTTGAGATTTTAGAGTCAAAATGCTACATCAAGGTCAAAAGCTTATTAGCTTAAAAAGCTTATTAGGGAAAAACACCCGGCCATTCGGTAAAGACCGGTGGTCTTGAAAAGTTCAAACTAAATAATAAATTCAATAAAATCCTAGAGCCCGCTACTGACTCTGACTTGGCGTTTAAAAAAATCAACTATCTGAATTCTTGCTTAATCTTAAGCATTTTTAGAAAAGCGAGTTTTATTAACTCCTGACACTGACTTTACTGACACGTGCTGAAAATGCAGATGTCCTATTCGACCTAAGAATATCTGCAATTATAAAGAAGTCGACTTTTCTATTTTTTTTTCTTTGTCCTACCGCTTTTCTATTTCCTACGACAATTTTCAAATATTCCACACTTGCAATAAACTATAAGTTTCACTTTTTCTAAAAAATAATTTTTTCTATTTTGCGACTATAATAAAGCTGATAAAGCACCCAAAACAGTGCTTTAATAGCTCATGTGAGTGCTTTAATAGTCCAACTTTTCTAAAGTTGGTAGCATTGAAAAAAAAATTGAAAAAACAAGAAAATTGTTGTCAACTACCACAAAATTCCCTAAATTTTAAAATTGCGATTTTTTTTAATTTAAAAAGAGAACAAAAAGCGCAAAATAGAAAAAATAGCATAAAAAACTCGTTTCATAAGTCATTATTGCACTCGTCCTTTAGAAAATTCGCCGCAAGCGGCTAGTTTTCTAAATCTGGACTCGTGCAATAAATCTTGCCTTATGAATCTCGTTCTTTAATATACTATTTTATTATGGTATTCCCCGGTATTCCCTTTAGTCTCGATAATAAAAATAAAATAAAAAAAACGCAGAAATTGTTCCGCGACATAAAATGTTTTGTTTTTATTCGAAACAGCATCTTATTACAATTATGTTTTCAAGATAATATCATTCAAATGTGCACCATTACGTTTTCACACATTGCGGCCGGTATCTCACGAATAACAGTTCTGATGTTAGTTTTTAAATCCTCAATTGTTGGATTGTTACCGTAGACCTTCGACTTCACAAACCACAGGAAGGAGTCACACGATCACACGATCTTAGTGGATAATTCACAGGATCATTTCTTGAAATAACGTTATCACCAAATTAAACCTTGCAGTAAAGCGATGGCTTCGTTGGCGGTATGGCACGTAGCGTCATCCTGTTGGAACAAAAATTTCTCCAGAACAACAGCAATTGGGAAGAAATAATCGTTTAATATTGCCCGATAACGAACTGCAATTACGGTTACACGCTCTCCTGGGACATTTCCAAAGAAATACGGTCCCATGACACCACCAGCATGAATGGCACACCACACTGTAACTTTCTCTGTATGCAACGGTGTTTCTTCATACTCATGACGATTCTCATCGCTCCAATTCCTGCAGTTTTGCTTGTTAACATAGCCGTTCAACCAAAAATGAGCCGCACCGCTGAACATTACAGTGTGATGAAACAATAGATCTGCAGTCGGCTCTTCTAACGCCCAAGCATCGATACCACGACGGAGACGATGATCAGATGACTTTAATTTTTGAACCAGTTCGATTTTGTATAGATACAAACCCAAATCCTTCCGTAAAATCCTCCAAGTTGATCCATATGTAAGGTCCAATTGCTTAGCTGAATTTGCATTTCCCAAATTTGTTCTTCAACGTAAACTCACGTTCCTTCACAACATTACGAATTGTTTCTTCACTTGGTCTATGATGTGGACCATGAGTGCACTTAATCCGCGTCAAGTTTTCTTTACAGAGCATTGTTTCTGATAATAAATTTTAATCATTTCGCAACGTTCTTGGGGCGTTAAATGTTCCATGTTGTTTTGTAATAACCTAATCTGCATAACTGTCAAATAAAGGATGGTTGTCACATGTACAGTGTTGCCTATATTTCACTTTAAAATCTTAAAACATTAATTGGATCACCCATTAGCTACACGAGGGTTTTTTTAATTGTACCTAGCAGGGGCGGATCCAGAGAATTACCTTGAGGGGGAAATCTTTGGAAAAATAATTGTTTTAATGAATAATAATTAAACAAACATTATTTGTTTCTATTCTATGTATACTTATTTCTAAATTTGGGGAGATTTCCCCCATCCCCCCGTGAATCCACGCATGTACCTAGGTATATTAAAATTAAAATCGTGGTTGCTTCCCTAGCCAAAATTCGTACCGCACGCCACTGGCTTAGTGCGACCTTAAGACCCGAGAACGGGAGCTCCGGACAAGAGTTTTTTTTATATAATCAATTAATTCCACTTAACAATTAACATAACAACATTACCAGCCAAGCACATTAAATTCTCCAAGAATAGCTACAACTTTACCATTGTCGCCATGTTGATGTGGCTGTTTACCAACATCTGCGTGATTTCAAGAGTTGTCAACAATAAAGTGTACAGATGTTCGGTTGTGGGTATCATTATCAACACTGTCGTTATGTTTCTGATAATAACTACAAATCTTTATGAGTTTCTTCTATCTTCAAATATTTCCTTTTTAACACAACATGGATGAAGAGGTGCAAACTTCTAACGTTAAATTTTTATGAGCGCAACAGATACCAAGTTCCCTTTTAACACCATATGGCTGAAGAGGCGTAAGGTTATAATACCCTGCTTTGCAGGGTGCTGGCAAAAAGAACGTTGATAGGCAAGCAAGTAAAAAGTAACAGACGAAAATTAGAAGACTCTAGAGCCAAAATACTAAATCAGCTTTAAAAGTTTAATCCGTCCGAAGAGTTCGATTAAAAAAACCTAACCATTAACAAGAATCTGCACGGAATGTTATTAATACATGCTCTGCGTGCGGGCAGGAAGTATTAATTAATTAAATAAATGTTAATATATTGGCACATTTAGGTGTTAGCGTGTTTTTGTAATGGGAAAGGGATATTTCCAGAGCATAGAAAGCAAGCAATGTTTACACACATTACATCCTACCACGATCTATAAGTATAAATACTGGATTTGCAGAGGAAGAAATCAGCACTCGTTGTTGATCATCATACAGGTACAAACATGAAATTGCAAGTAAGTATTTAAATCAGATCCAATTTTCTATTTTATTTATTTATTCGTAATTTGAAATTATTTCATAATTATTTCAGATCCGCACAGCTTTATTTTGCGCGGGCTTAGTTCTCGTTTCTGCAATTACTGCGGAAGAGAAGAAAACCGCGGAAGCTAGCGAAGATCTAAAAGCAGAAGCCACTTCCGATAAAAAGGAAAAACGTGGATTATACAATTTAGGATATGATGGTGGTTACCATATTGGCCACGGTGGTTATGAATATGGCGGCGACCACGGCGGATTTGACGGTGGTATTGAAGAGCATGGCCACATTAAAGCAATCACCATTCGTAAAGCAATAAAGGTTCCCGTACCACATCCTGTACCAATACCTATTGAAAAGAAAGTACCAGTACCTTATCCCGTTAAAGTACCTGTTCCTGTTTATAAACCATACCCCGTGCATGTACCTAAGCCGTACCCAGTACATGTAGAAAAACCTGTACCGTATCCAGTCGTGAAGCACGTACCATATCCGGTCAAAGTACCTGTTAAGGTGCCAGTTCCTCATCCAGTACCTGTACATATACCCAAACCCGTAGCCTACCCTGTACACAAACCAGTACCTTATCCTGTCAAAGTACCTGTGATTGTTGAGAAGAAAGTACCAATTATAATTAAAGATTATCATCATAATGGTGGATATGGCGGTGGATATGGAGAGTACGATTACCATCATTAAGCAACGGCTGGTTTAATTCTGTTAAATATTTTAAAGTAATTGAGGTATTTTTAGTCATTTTTCTTGTTTTCTTTGTGCGTGTTTTATGTCTATGTTCTTAAAGTCTATAATAAAACCTATAAAAAAATGGTTTAGTTATTACTAATTGACAATTGCAGTATTTGTGCGACGAAACTCGGTCAATGCCATAGGAAACAATCCATAGTTAATAAATGATAAGCTAGACAGCTTAAAATGCTAAAAGTGATTGTAGTCGTGGATGAAATTTGTTAGAGATGCTCAAATAGCTTAACGTATTAATGTACACATACTCCCAATTAGTAGTACTCGTAAAACCATCGATACTAGTAAGGTTATGTTTATGCATCAAGTTGTAAAATATGTCATAAACCTACATAAATATCTGTGGCTTTGACTGATTCTAATTTTTATAACTAACTATACTGATTTATGCATAGCATTACAAACAAAAAAAAATACTTTATTCATAAATATGTAGCACTTAAATGAAGTCTCGACACAAGTTTCAACTACTACAATGACGTTACGTACAATAGTAGAACCATTCTACAATCAAACACAAATAGATAGATTGTAGTGTGGGAAAAATGCAGTAGTTTTATTATACTGTGCTCTATATACTATGACTATACTTCGATGCTTCATTTTTCGTTATCGTAAAAGAAGAAAGTAAAAGTAGTGAACTCGCGTGGTGGATAGAACTTCATGTAAGAGGTGCTACTCGCACTGCCACTGCGCTGTCAAGGAAGCCAGGTCCAGCAAACAGCCCCCTCTCTATGCTGTTGGTCTCCGCATGCAATGCTTCTTGTCTCTGCATTGCGACACGGAGTGGGGGACGCCACTTCTCTGCGCAGGACGCCTCCCTCTTTTTATCCTGGTATTCCCTTTAGTCCTGGTACCCGCGTTTTCTCTAGTAGCAGCACAAAGTAGAAACTTTCTGGCGAATGGGTTGGCTTCTTCGAGGCCGGGACCTAACAACCTCCTTTCCCGTTCAGGGTGATCTAGTGGCACTCCAACAAAGCGGTTCTGAAATGGAATCGACCTAGTGCTTAGTGAGACCTGGAGACTCCCCGGGAACTTCATCTCGGGGGTGGTCCTAACAAGAATTCTTTCTTATATAATCAATCATGTAACATAACCACGTTTCTAACCAAGATCAACATCAAATTCTCTACAAATGTCTCCAATTTTACCATGGAAACAAATCAAAAGTTACAGACCACAATTAAAATTTGGATATTTTAGAGGCAAAATGCTAAATCAAGGTCAAACGCTTATTAGGGTAAAATCTAGGTGGTTTTGAAAAGTTCAAATTAAATAATAAATTCAATAAAATCCTAGAACCCGCTACTGATCCTGACTTGACGTTTCAAAAAATTAACTTGCCCTATTGTAGTTCAACCTGCACTTTCAGAAAAGTGAGTTTTATTAACTCCTGGCACTGACTTTATTGACGTGCTGAAAATGCGGATTTCCTATTCGACCTAAGAATATCTGCAATTATAAAGAAGTAGACCGCTTTTCTATTTCCCACGACAATTTTCCAATATTCTATTCTTACAATAAACTATAAGTTTTACCTTTTCTAAAAAATAATTATAATTGATTGTAAACTGATTTTATTTATTATTATTAATTATTGTTAAAACAACAACGAACATGTCTAAATAAATCACAAAATTAAAAAAAATTACAGAGAATATTAAGCGATTACTATTAAAGTAAGAATTGCGGTATTTTTTGCGGTGTTCTTTTGCTGTTGACATTTCATTTCTTTTATTAAAAAACCTTTTTGTATTTAATTAATTACAACAATTCAAAACTGTCACCGAAATAAATTTTCCGGTGAAAGGAAAACATTTCGTTGAGTTTGCTTTTTCATTTTTATGACATAACAATAAATGATATCAAAGTTGGAAAAGATGGGGTCTGGAGATTTAACAATTTCAAAGTCAAGGCAATATGAATATAAACTTTTCATTATGCATTAATTCATTATCTGAATCTTTCTTCCGTGGAGATTTGTTTATAGATATCTAGAGCAATTCGACGATTAATATAATATAGTATAGGTATGTTTGTTCTTAATTAAATAAGGCGATACTTTGTTAAATAGTTCCAGTAGGAATTTCTCTTTTTGTTTTTATTTTGGTATCATCATACCATTAACAAGAAAAAAATTTAAGTTTTAACAGTACACCTAACGGTCTTATAATGATAATTTTCTTATTCGCCATAATTGAATTAATAATATGCGACTTATTAGTCTTATGCCACTAATAAAGTATCAGGTTTAATTTGATATAGATCTTTATACGTGCAAAGTATTGTACACTATACAAGGGCATATTGAGTTGAAATTTTGACTACATTCAAGTTAATTATTACAAACTTCAGATTATAATAGCTCAGTCATTATTTCAACGACGAGCTGTATAACAGGTTTTGCCTTTCGACCTTGGGCCTAGGTATAAATTAGTAAAAAAAGAATTTTCTACTTAAATTGATCTCTTTGTCACTACTATTCTTTATTATAATTATCTCTAGCCAAATTCTTGCTTTATGAACTTTTTTCTCATCCTGCTACGTGTTTGCCTTTGCCTGTTCTTGAAGCTTCAATACTGAATAATGTTGCCAATTATTCCAAATGCTTAATTATTATTATTATAATTTCTCAAGCTTCGCATTTTCCTTTTCCTTACAAAAAAGATCTGCTATATTCTTGATGTTACCTTCTCTAATGCCTGGAAAATATACTATTTATGATTTGACGTTTTCTCTCTACCGACATTGATAAAGCTTTACTTGAAGATTTTTAATAGCTGAATAATAAATATGTTTTCTTGTATAACATTGTTCATCTACTTACATATTTAAGAAGCACGATTTTGAAAGCGTGCTTGTACTAATTAACAAAGGTAGTTAAGGCAATGCTCATCTTATAAGTTCAGAATAAAAGCGGATATAGAGTAGATTAATTAATATCTATTAGTGTTTTAGCTGAAGCTCATCTTGTAAATCTTGAGTGAAAGATCTCCTAATTTAGATTGAGTTTTTTCTACGTAGAAATATGAAACACATTATTTTAGTTTCCCTACATGAATTGGGTTTTATTGAAGCCCAAGAAGCATAATGTGGTTTACAATTGCTGTTTTATTAAATTTACATCTATTAATCGAAATTTATTTAAAATTTAACTATGTAGTTTGTGGCATTTATAAGTTGGTCTATGTATAGCTTTTATTTTAATTGAGACAGAAGTAATTAAGAATGTCTGTTGGTTGAATATAAGACACCATTACAAAATCAAAAGAAAGAAATTCTCTACCTATTGTCTAAATATCAAAGTGAAACTTGTTGCTGCAAAGCAATCGCACTTAGTGATCACGATGCATACACATACAAACAGCTTACCTTTATGAGACCAACAATACTAGAGTCGCTCTTATGTTCCAGACTGCAAATACTGAATTGAATTGTCGATGGCATTTCTAACCGATGCGATAATTGTCTTTGAAATGTCTGATGTCGAGTAGGAACAATAGGAAGCGTTGTTTGACGCAGTACCTGAAACAAAATTAACATGCACATTATGAAATTTCAGTATCATAGATATATTCTCATGTATGTGAAATATGAATAAGTAAACGTAATATAATAGAAAACGAAACTAATTTAATTATGTATTTAATTAATTAATTTTATTCGTGTATAAAACTTCTGTTTTTATAAGTACAGACACAAAAAGGGAATTCAATTATTAAGTAAAATTATTTACGAAGTACACAAAGTCTTTATTCGCGCATAAGCCTATTTTTTGAGGCACGAGCGACGAAAGAGCGAGTGATTCAAGATTCATTAGCGCGAATGCATTGAAGATGACTTCGCGAATCGAGTTTTGCACAAAATTTTTTGACATGAAACTGTATTAAAATTATTAAACATGCATCGAAAATGTTGTGTTACAAACTGTAACTTGTATAAGTTAGACAAGGTATCTCTCCATAGTTTTCCTGCAAATGTATTAAATTTTAAATGGAAAGTTCTCATTAATCAGTACAGAATCTATAAATTATTTTAATTTCTTAAATTTTGTATGCTATATCGATTCCATGGTTGTTTAAAAATTCAGTCAACCTTTTCTGTTAGAATATAAAACAATAACTTTATTTCCATAGTTATTGATCTATTTATTTATAACCATAAATTAATAAATAAGTAAGATAAAATGTAATCCTCACGATTAAAATATTACTGAAAATTGTTGGTTTAATTCATTAGAATTTACAGAAGGCTTTGTTTCTTTTGTTGAATTTTCTTTACGTTTTTTTTAATTTTTATAATCATTAACATTAACTTACAATATGGAAGTGTGAATATTACGAGAGGTTATGCTTTATTAACAACTTTGAGGATTTGCAACCGGGTAGAAATGTAATATTTCGAAAGAAATATTACATATATCTATATAAGGTTACTGTATCTTTATATAAAGTACCAATTCATTCCTCATTTTTGTAACCAAAAACGAAAGAGACAGAATTTCACGAGAGAAATGAAAAACAATCTAGTAATTGTGAGCTGAAACTAGACTTAATGGAAGAATCTAGGCTAACGCGTGGTCAACAGCTGTGAAACACATTATGATAAGATAAGAGTATAAGCAGCATTTTATTTTACCAGGGCTGTTATAAAAAGTCAGCAGTGAGTTAACATTTATTAAATGTATACACATATAAGAGAATTATGACCTAATTACAAATCTTCCTACCACGTGCAAGATAAAGCTTCGCAACTGCGAGATAAATACCGCTCACACGTGCAGTATTCAGAACCTTTATCTAAATGCATTCTATGAAATGGTAACGGAATCAAAACGTTATCGACACGTAAACAAACCAAACAAAGGATTTGGAACGCAGAAGGGGTATATAAACACCAGAGCTTTGTGGGACAGATCAGTTCAGGTTGCAACGACGTTCGGGACTTGGAAAGTGATATCCAGGGATATTGTTTACGTAGTTCCGAACTTACCTCCTCAAAAGCTTTGGAAACTGGCATCCAGGGGTACTGTTTACCTAGGTTTTCTGAGTATTAGTACCAGTTTTAATGTTGAAACTGTATAAGTTATTATGCAAGTGCATATTGTGTAATTAACAACGAATAAAATATCTTATTGTAGTCAACAGTAAACTGCGTTCATTCTGTAACTTGGACTCCGTCTTTTGTGTTTTTAGATGAAGTATTATTTTAAAAACACTTTTCAACGTCAAGAAAAGTTAATTAGCGTACGTTAGGATTGTACTTTTTAAACATTTCGTTTGTCATCGTTGAATACATACACCCTAATAACGGGTTATAATTAAAAATTTCATTACGTTTTAAGTGTCATAGAGTAATGGATAATTTAAAGAAGAGTAATTAGCAAAAAATAGAGAAGATAAAATCAATTTAATAAGGATGAAAATAAATTTCATTATTATTATTATTATTAGGTGAAATAGAATAATTTTACGTTGACGTTAATAATAATAATTATTATAGTGTATTTCATTTTCCCTATTTTGTACGTATATTTGAATATACGTACGATTATAATTGAATATACGTTAAGCATCACGTTAGCTCTCCTTAAATAAAATCAGTTTCTGACGCTACTGAACCATTCCAGTTCACCTGCTGTTTCTCTTATTAGTTAAATTACTCGAGTCTACCACGTGATCGTCGAGTGATAACCGGGTGATTCGCAATACGTTTTACATTTCCGCCCTCGTGATTTCTGTGACCCAGATTCTTCATTTGTTTGTTGAGGTATAGTAATGTGCGTCGCCATCATATATTAAGTTACTAGGAATTTTGTTTTATAAATATTGTAATGTGACAATGAATCCCGGTAGGTATTTATTAAAAACAGAATATTCAAGTAAATAAGCACCAAATACATCTAAAGAATTATAATCTTTTATTTTAAATAATAAAATAATTCTAATTTACCAATATTTCTTATTTAAGTACAAGCTATAAGATATTAACCTACATTGGCGCACGCAAAAATTCAACACGACGTTAATGACATTAACCCGAAATAATCAGAGTCGGAGATAGTTGGCGGTACCTTATATAAAGATCTAGTAACCTTAGGATGTTCTGTATTATGGCGCCCTCTTCAAAGCAGAAATAATTCCTGGAACTACAAACGCGAACGGCTGTGTAAGATACCTTTGTCTCTCACAAATATAGAAGGCCGTGCCATGTAGGCCATAGCATTCTTTTGTTGCAAATAGATGGCGCTAGCAATTTGTCAGTCCAAATGCCAGTCAATTCTTCTTTTGTGAGTTCTAATACCGAAAGGGAAAAATGACATTTTTAAATTAAATTTTAGGTATTATAAAGAATTCTCCCACCAAACATTTGTTGACCAAATTGGTGTGATTTTAACGGAAATTCTATGCTGATTCTTAATATGTATTATATGAATCATTTTTGAGACGAATGCGAATGAATAGGTTAGGTTTACATTAGGTTAGGTTGAAAAAATTCGAATTTGCTTTTGGATAACATTTTGGTTAGGTAGTGATGTTTTTGTGGAAGTTAGGTTTGAGATTTTGGAGATTGGTCTCAATAATGATTTACATATTCGGAATCAGCATAAGAATTCCGTTAAAATGAGACCAATGTGTTCAAAAAATGTTTGGTGGGGGAACTATTCCATTGTTCCAAACTTTATCATTATAAAGTCAAATTATCTTTAGGGAGCCTAAAAGCATCGTTTACATGTTTTTAAAGCACGAGTGTGCAAACACTACGTTTGCGTTTAACTGTTCGTAAAATGTCATTTTGAAAATGGTGAGTAGTGTAAAAAATTATTTCTCTGATCTTTTTCGTTGCAAAATTTTTAATTGCAATTAAATTTTAATTTAAATTTGTTACCAACAAAATGGGGACTGCTTATTGGGAAACGGTAACAATCTTTAACCGCAGTTAAATCTGTCGACTGCCAGCTAACTAGTGGGAGGTCGTGGGTCTCACTAAAGGTCTTCTGTAATGGGCGCCAAGAATCGTCTAAGATAGCTACAGTATTGACCGACAAAATCTGAAAAGAACAACACATTTGCGACTACTACCAATGTGGTCGATTTTCCCCAATAATGACTCCTTGATAGCTGAAAATATAAACTCCAGATACCACACATATAAATAATAAATCTTCAAGTAAGTTATATACAGTGCTTTATTATTAATTAATTCAAATTATCAAGTAGGGCAAATTATTTAATGTGAAATAACCTTGTCAAAAATTGAATAGTGGTTATTGAATGCTATACACAAATTGCAAGGGAAAAAGAGATTAATGCGAGAGCGATTACTTACTCTAAAGTTGATTTAAAGTCACAAAAGCCATAAGCAAAGGGCACGGTAAAATTTAACGCGACTACAGGTACCAATCAGATTGCGCAATCATCAGCTCCAGTAGTGAGCTATTCATCTATTACGGAGCAAAGACATACGTAAACACTCGCAAATATTCTTAACAATATCATACAATAAATGGTATGTGATAGAATTATAAATATGAAGCAGATATCTAGAAATGAGTGCTACACGCACACTGGTGAAAAACCATTTAACACAAAATCATAATATACAAATATACATAAATGTTTTATATACAATAAAGAGTTGTCAAACGTTACTGTTGTTGTAACCAGTTGCTATATTATAACCAACTCACGATACGGTGTCTGTTCTTAGAGCTGAAGAGGAACGTCACCAAAGCTCGAACGTAACGTGATCCCGACAACAGCAACCAGGTCTGCGTAATGGTCTTGTAACAACCCAAATATCCAACGTATACTTGTTATACGGCAAGTAATAAAATGAGTAAAGGATAAACCCAAACTTAGAGAGAAAAATAAAAGGTCTGTAACAAATAAATCAAATTAACAGAATGACCATCACAACACTCTATAAATACCTTCGATGGAAGTTGACCTTAACAGAGATTTATATCGCCTGCATATAACGACGATTATACATAAAAACCTATCGAAAGAATTAAGTATAAGAGACTGAATGATAGAAAAGTTAATCGATAAACTTACGAAAAGGTGTGCTTCCATAACCTCAAAAGAACAAGTGGAAATACATCCCATAAACGGCTTCCAATAAACTAAATCGGAAAACTAACGCCACAATCAATCATCAAATCTGCACTAAGGCAATTCCCATAACTTAACATAAAGGAAAAGATTAATTAAACGGCGATATCCACGAAAAGGTTCTTCAAGGAACTTCTAGCTTCACCAGCGGATCAAACTAAAAAGTGACAATCTCTTATCAAAAAAAAGGAAATTAGTTCCACAACAAAATGGCAACTACAAGGAGAGAAAATGCAAAAATCCCTAAACGCTGTACAACTTAATACAAAAGCATAGCTATACAGGGTGCTACGAAATTAGCACGTAACAAATTTTAGTAATTTCGACCGATGTATTTAGAAAAATACATGTAAAATTATAAACGCGTTTATGGTGATATCATTAATAACTGTAAGTGTCAGCATTAAAATTTAAAAGCGAAACAAAATAATTTGTCAATAAAGCCCGAGTTTGTTTATGCTGCATAATACTAAGAATGCAGACTTGAATTTGAAATACATTGAAGGTCTAATAACAACTTTAAAATAAATCTTATTTATAAGAAAATATCTGAATATCTGATCTGATTTTTAAAGAGAACATTTGATTTCCTAATAAAGTAACTTAATTAGATTAAAGGGCTTTGAATTTAATTTAAAAACATAAAAAGCATTCTATTTTATAAAAAAACTACATTAGGATCCGGATATCTGCGATACGATGAGGGGAATCCCCGGTTAATATTATATCTGGTAATATGACACATTGTTTTGACTACAATAATTAAGCATTTTAATAATGAGAAACAGAAATGATGTAAATTAATCTTAAAGCGCGATTTTTAAATTAAGTGCGATCGATTTTTTTTAATCATTTTTATTTAAAACAGAAAACATCATCCATTTAACATTTTTCATCTAATGAATTATTCACATGGTAACAGGAACGTTTATATCATTGATGTCACCGTTTACAAATACATATAGGATTAACCAAAAATATTTATGATAAAGTCTAGAATCTAAAAATCGTAAAAGTATACGGGGTATTTGATTTAAAATAAAAAAGTTGATACAGCCGCAGTTAAACGACTCACCCTGTATATACGAAAATATTATAAGATTAAAATTTGTTTTATATCAACCAACTTTGACTATCAACTTTTTTTGTAACCCTTACGGTTTCCAAGATAAGATACAGGGTCCTCTTGCGCGATCCACCCTGTAGATAGTGCAAACACATGATTTCATAGTCCAAAGGATAATGAAATAACACGCGGTAAAAACGCCATATTTTCAATTTCCTAATTTTTTCGCAGCGCAAAAACAGAAATACATATGCCCCTATTAAGCAACATTACACGAATATAGAAATAACAAATGGAACTTCATTAAATGCGTATAACAAGGAACGTTGAATAATTTTTGGAGTCGAGAAAGTTATGAAAGCAATTTGCAACAATTTTCGGAATTCTTTGTTTTTCTAAAAAATCTAAATAGAATAACACTAAAAAACAATTTAGCAGAAGCATTTGTTAATTAAAACGGATGTGCGGAAGATTGCTATCTTTACGAGTTCTACAAGTTTCCATAACCGAGCTAGGAACTAGATGTCATAAAATGTCTCACGTAACACATCTGTCTAACTTAAGGTTTGCATAATTTAACCAAGTTATTGCACTCATTAATTTATATCATGACTAGGATTTTCTAAACGCTTTAACGCTCTAGAAACAATTTAAATTTTCTTTTAACGTTCAATCTTAATCAGGCTTTTATTCAGTTTTTGAAAGGTGATTGATGAATTTTCATATAGTATTATGAAATCACTATTTGTACTCGATTGTAAGGCATGAGTAGATTTAATTAAATTACTTAATAATCTCCTTAAGTAATACCCAATAGTTATTAAATCAGTGTTTGAAAATAACGTAATTTCCTACAACGAAAGAGGAAACATTTTACACTCTGAACTCCCTTTAAAGTGTAGCCCTTTAAACTACTTGAATGAAAAGTGATTAAACGAACATTTTTATTTCTTAAGGGTTACAGGTCTTTTAAAGTTCTGGGATTTGTTGGTTTATTTTTCGTTTTAAATTAAATAAATTATAAATTTTTAATAATGATATATTTTTATAATGAATGAAGGAAGCGTAAGAAATAATAATAATTGTAAACTTTATTAAATATTTCTTCCGGCATATTTATTCTAAAGATTTCTAATTTTTACAAATCAAAGTTAATCCTACATTTAGCAGTACACATCGGGTAGTGCGACTGCTTGCTCCTTTGTGGGCGTGGTCGGTCGCCTGATACATATAGTATAGATATGCGTCTCAATTTGCCTGATACGACAGTATAATAATAACTAGTAGGCCCACTCGCGTGTCGGCACTTTGAAGTCGTTAAGCTAGTTTCGAATATCACGCCCACAAACGATAGTTTGCCGAGGCTTGTCGACCGTCATCGACTGCGTATGCAGTAGTAAACAGCATGTAGGGACATATTAGATAAAATTTATAATTATATTTATAAAATTATTGTGACAAGTAAATTTTGTAAAAATTGAAAACTCTTGTTATAATGGTAGTAGAAGAGCAAATAGAACTGTGTTTAAGAACAAAATTAAATGACGACTTTGAACAATTGGTTTGTATTAACTTCAATAAGTACATGCATAACACACTATTTACAAAACTAAAGCTTTCTTGTTAAAAAACTATTTATTATAATAATTTTGTATTTTGGCGACTGGCTGTCAATAAAACATATTATATATATAAATATTATTACATTTCGCCTATCAATGTAGGCTTTATATCATTATTTATAGTTTTTATCATTATGTTATCGTTATCGGTATGATAGATTTTCTTATTTTATTTGTTAAAAATTTAAAAGTTCATTCGTTAGAATTTTTTTATAATTATGATATCCAACGAAAACTATTTTAAAGTAAACATTAAACCACTACACAACGCACAACTTGAGCATAACTGCTTTCAAGGTTTCGAATTGCTACTTTCAGTATTTGCGAGAGTAGGTCTACTGGTTGTTATTATTATACTGTGCTGATACTATCGCCAGTGAGCGACAACTTGTAGACATGCGGTGTTAAAATTATGAATGAAAAATTAACATTCTAGCTGGGGATCAAACCCAGGTCTCTGGTTTTGTGTGCTAACGCTCTTACTAAGTGAGCAATCAGGGTCGATCTACAGGAGGATGATATATATTGCTTTATCAAGTTAATGAGCCGGCAATTCGTCGACACATCAACCATCGAAGCTAATCCTAGATTTCTATAAGAAAATTAATTTCGATTTAAGTTAAATGTTAATTATTTATTAATGTTTTACATTAAATCATATTATAAATGCAAATGCGCATAGAGATTTCTATGAGCTATCGTGATAGCTCACTTGCTGAAACCGTTGTTCGGGCGATACTTTTTTATGTAAATTTGCATTCAATATTTAATTTAATGTAATTGCTATATCACAACAATAACTAGTTTTCACATACAAAGTATACAGAGTGTCCGCTTCTTGAGGCGCACTGACTCGCTTTTTTGAACAGATACACAAAAGTTTAAATTAGAGAAAAGTTGCGTAATTTTGGGCCCAATAGTATACCGTTAACCAAACTTGTATATATTATACTGTTATTTATGTGCAGATACTGGAGATACTAAGTAATTGAGCACGAAATTTTTAATTTTATAATAATTATATAGTTTCCAACTTATTGCATTTTTATTTTTTCTTTGTTAAATCTTATTTTATTTTATGGTTGTATTTATGAATTACAATTATTATAATAAATTTCTCATGAAAGACGGGGTTCTTTTCTTTCATGAGTGATTTCAATTCCAATGTTTCTTAAAAAAAAAATAATTCTATAACATGAGATTACTAGCTCCCTATTTTAATATTAACAAGCAACAATCAAAATATTAAAACCACATAACTTGATTTTTTTGTGACAAGTAAGTGTTGAAGTTCTTTAGATACTTTCCATTATGAAATTTTATATTTAATGATTTTTCTTTTAGAAAAATTTATGAAACAGTTTGCAACTCACCGAACAAACCTTTTATACACTATTAGTACTACTCCCTACGCATCCAAAAGGATTATTAGTAAGTGAATTTTTCTTCTTTACTTGGTCATGATGTCCTTGAACAATTTTAGTTAATAACTATACAAACGCTTATACTCTGCTATATACACCACCCACTTTAATTTCACTAAATTTATCTTGTTATATATTTTCACTGCTTATAATTACTTCCCTTTTAATTTTATTTTAGGTACGGCTTATATTTCTTCAATGCTGTAGAAGAATAATTATAATACCTTATTTTACCAGTTCAACACCATGATGCTGCCTCTTTTTCTTCATTAATAAAATAACATTATAGAGTAAGTTAATTTTATTTTTTCCTCAATTTATTTATGTATCACAATGTTTGTCATTGTATGTATCATAATGTTTTTACAAATATATTTGTTGCAATTTGATTTCCATTTTCTTATCATAATTCTTTAAAAGAGAAAATTTCAGATAAATTTTGTTCTCTTTATTGTCACAAACGGAAATATTTACACTTAAATATTTTATTCAAAACTCAACTTCTCTTCCGTTTGTACAACATAAAGCGTACAAGGCCACATTCAGTTGCCTACGCTAGTTCAGCAGCTGCGGTCTCGCCACCGACAACTTGGTGCCACCTGCAAGGTCTTCTCAGAAGCGCGCTCGCTTCGCCCACTATTACGTCCGTTGGCATGCAATATCTACGCCTACTTACTCCGTATATGCGAGGCAACCTACGGGATGTGCATGCAGGTGCACATTCCTTCAAGAGAATTTTCTAACACTTCCGCACAGCTGCAGATTCGTACCAGGCACCAGCAGCGCGCATGCAATCTACCCACAAGCCTGCTTACTGAGAACTTCCGCCTACTGATACTAATTACTTCCTCGTTCGGCAGTATATAACCAGCTTGCTTGAGCTATTCAAACCAGTCAGTGACCATGGCTCCAACACAACAAGAAAGCTGGTGAGTACCTTCCAATTATTTTATGCTTAGTGCCTAGTTGAGTAGGCGGCGCTTAATCGCCTACTCTATGCGAATTATGGGTAGTTGTGCTCAGGCTACCCGGCTTAGTTACCAGGGGTTATCTCCTATGCTTAGTCTGTAGACCTAGTGCTATAACAGCGTTGGTTCCAACCTCCCCTGTATTGTATTAGTTAGGAGGACATATACGTCCTCACAATATGTCAACATGTATGTTAACTTTTTGTACTCTGTTTATTGTCTTTAGTATATAGTTGTTTTTTACAACTTGTGTTTGATTTCTTTCTACCTCTGACTACGTCCTCCAGTCACGAAAACCCCACGTGACATTATTATTTATTATTTTTCCATAAGGGTGAGGATTATTATATTATTAAAGGCTACTTATCATCATCTGATTGTTTTTAAAGATAGTACCGCGTTAATAATCGACAGCCTCCATGGTATCAATTATTATATCAAATTTTACTTTATATATCTACTGACATTTCTATAACCTTACGTTTACATGTATGCCATTTTATACTCATCATTTTAACTAATAAATTTAATAAACTAATTCATTTATTTGCGTTTCTTTAGTTCGTTGCAAACATAAATGGATATGTAGTTAGAAGTAACATTCATAAAGAAAACTTCCTCTATAAGAAAACTCATCAATAATAATTGAAAATTTAACCTAATATTTACAATTCACTGTCTTATTTCTGCCGTGCTAAGCGAAAACAACCTATCTGCAAAACTGCAATGTAGAAATGTACTATATAGAATGTAAATGTGAGCTAAGAAAATATATGGTATATTTCTGAGTTGATGTTTTGCAGATAGGTTGTTTTCGCTTAGCACGGCAGAATATACAATCACCCCTTTTTTATTAAAAGAGGTACTGTATCTTTAAACACTTTAATATTTATTTTATTTGAAAAATGTCATCACTATATATTTTCGTCTTTAAGTTATTTCTAAACAACTAAAAGTATTAAATTTATTCTGTGTTTTTTTTTAATTTAAAGTTTTTTATATCTCTTCAAATAAGCGAGATCCCCATAGTGCGCTTCGTAAAACGGACACCCTGTATATAGATAGGAGCATTCATTATCTCCTTTTTGGTTTCTTTAACGCTGCTAAAAGCCTTATTACTGCCCTGTATTTTTGTATGTATGGCTATTTGTTGCTTACAGGTGAGAGAGGAAATAACAGATTAAAACAGGGTCCAACGAGATTACTAATTTATTGTCTCAACATTTTTTTAAATTATTTCATTGGAACTGGAAATTGGAACTGTAATTATTTAAGTTAACATACATCAACGATTAGCATTCACTATTTAATTAGTACCGAAAGATACTAATTTACATAAAGAAAATAAATGTGACATTTATATCATCCAAAATATAGGTAACTGGAGTTATTTGAATGATCTTAGAAAAACAGTAAAATTCTGAAACTTTAAAGGGCTTTAAAAGAAGAAATGCGCATTTTGTTATTTTTTAAATGCAGTTTACTAATATCGGGGTCCACACTTGAAAGGAAAAAAGCAACGAAAAACATTTCATGGTAAAAAAAGTTTCATCGTAAATTTATAGTTCTAATCACATTCAAATCTAACATAACACTATCAAAGCGAAGAAATCAAGTAACACTTTACCAAAAGTTTCCGACTGTAACGTTTGACAATAATCATGCCATGATACCTTAAGAGAAACATACTTCAGCTTCTTGCCAATAAAAGGAAATATCGAAGTAGTTTAGGTGATCTTGAACTATCACTTTTTATAGGGCCCCTAAAAACTTTAACATTTTCGGAAGGAGGGGAATTTAATCTTAAAACTTAATCTTGCGAAAGTCTAGGAAAACTAATGACGTCTGCTGCCAATGGGTATTATATCAGGATCAAATATAAAACTTACAAGCTTTAAAGTCAAAAGGATGCTACATTAAAATGAGAATCGTTCTACAGTATCTGCTTGAAGTTTATCAATGCTTTTATAAATAATTTCTTTTTAATTAAAGAAATGTTAAGTTAACGAGTTTGTGTACTCAGCTTCTGGAAGTCTAAAGTTGTGAAAAAAATGTGTTTCGATAATGTAATGCCTTCCTCCTGAAGACAATATAATTTCAGAATTACTTAGACAAAATTTAATACGAAAACTGAACGGAACGTTGCTTTAGTTGTCAAATCGTTTGATTTACACACAGGTAAATACTCCGGTTAATTTTACATACAAGATTTGTTTTTAATTTATTACAAGAATACAGCATTTTAGTAAAAAGTGCCAAGAAAAATATTTACAACATGCTCCCCTACTTAACTAATTTTCATTTTTCTTCGATAGGTGATGTAGATTTTGTTTATTGTTTCTAGCCTTATGTGGTGAAACTCCATAATCATGAAATAAATAAAAGTTTTCCAAGATGGCGGCTGACGCTCAACCCCCCTCCGTCCCGCCAACTTGACGTTACATTCAGGTGACACCACCGAACATTTTCCAACAAGAAAATCAATTCTGCAGAAGATTGCATTATGAACCTACTTTTTTTGCTCTGATGCTTGGACTATAATCTAATAAAATAATTAACGTAAAATATTTAATTTTAATATCTTTCCAGAAAGTTGTTACACTGCTCATCGCTTTGATAATTTTATAAAAGTGATTAAGCAAACCCTTTTTTAGGTTAGCGAATGTTCGACAGTTTACTAGAGTTCTGGGAAAAAATTATTACAGCTAAAATCTTGGCATCATCGGGAACTTTGGTTGGTTTCTGGTTCTCCAACTGGCACGTGTTGTAGCGTAAAGTACATTGATGTCATATAACTCTTGGGTGTAAATAATAATAATAATAATAATAGTATTTATTCCCAGAATTCCACAACAAGAATACAAAGAAAAATATAAAAAAGGTTCAAAATTAATAAACAATTATATTAACTTAATATAAATTAAAGTAAGTATTTGTATACATAAATAATATTAAAAAATAGAAGAATCCCACACCATTAGTGGTGGGGCATGATTCCTTTTGTTTAACGTGTAAATGAGGATACAATAGAGAATGGAACTGTCAATTATTGTAATTATTGTTCAACTGATCATACGTACTTGATAACTCTGGTCTATAAAAGAAAGTCTGATCTATTAGAAGCACTAGACATGATGATATCGGCAGGTTTCTTGATGTTGAAAACGAATCCGTAACTGAGATTGCTCCACCACGCAAGTTTTTTTGTAGTTTCATCGGAAAACCCACTTTTTGACCACTTTTGCCTTGATATCTCTCAGGCAAAATATCATATTTGAAAGAAATACCAATTTCTTCATAATCATTTATAAACTCATTTGAGTTGAACTCCTCCGCGGAAATCTTTAGTAAAAGAGGAATGATTTATTCGCTCTGACATGAATCCATAGTTTCTTTTTATAAATTCTTTATAAATAAGTAGACGCAAAATTCCTACCGGAGGTTTTAGGGATCACTGGTTACGAATCGGAGGTTATATTGTTAAGTTTCAAACTAACTGATCTAATATGGTTCTTAATTTTAATTAAGAATCTGAGAAAGAAAAAATGTGTTCATGAAAAGTGCTAACTGGGAAAGCTAAACTATCAGTTATAAATTATCAGTATTATTATTATTATTTGCCAAAATCTTTAGACAAGATTCCAATAGTGCTTTACGTGGAGTACCTGTCGTTAGACTTAATCTCCACGTTCCTTCCGAGAGGAAGTAATTGATGTACGCTCAATCAGCGCGCATATGCTCCCTGTAACTCACTGGTCGGAGCGAAGTTGCCTATCCACCCGCTACTGGCTCTCCATGTCAGTAGAGGGAAAACCCCTATACACGGGCGACGAACATTGCTAGAAGGTTCCCGGCCCATCCACAATGTTGAAGACGGGCCAAATACATGACTCATTCACAGCTGCCCGAAAGACAATACAAGTTCCAGTCTAATCCAGCACGATTCTAGAAAGATTATATGGGATATATCGAATCAATCGTTGTTCAACCGGTGAATTGAATATGAGCATTGTGTAATTAGTAGTCGAATATCAGTGAATATAGATAAATGTTATAAATAAATGTTGTAGTAAACATAAATAGTCCTCAAATAACCTACTTTAAGTTTGTAAATATCTAGTTTAGGTTCGTTAACAGTTTATAATTATAGTGTTTGTAATTAGTGTATGTAAATAATATTTCTCTTGTTAATAGACGATTAAACAGCATTTTTGGTATTATTTTAAAAGAACGTTACAGTATTAATGTTAGTTAATTACTTATGTATTACTGTGTCTGTTGGCACAGATGGACATACAAAGATTTTTTATAATTTCAATTATTGCATATTTACAATCTACTCAATAAAATAAACAGGATAATAAGTAAATGTTATAAAAGTCAGTAGCTTGAAGTGGTAACCCATCCATCGATACAATCATCAGATAACATTTCGCAACATAGGATACGACAATCAATTAATAAATGGGCTTTCCTATCAACCTATCATAGGAAGACGATTGAAGAGACTATGGGCAGAAGACCTGATTGAATGAACTTTGGTGAGCCGTCGATGGATGGGACATACATAGATACATTGTATGTTATGTATGTCAGGTTTTTACAGTCCTGACATACCATTACTGGTTTTCTGGCCGTAAATCTAGGGTCAGTTGCATAACGCATAGTTAACCACGTAGTCAAATTGATCATGCTGTTAAGCAATCTGATTTGATAAAACTTAACAACGTGTTTAAAAAGACTAATCACACTACCACACTTGCTTTGAATTAACCAATCACATGAGTTAACAACGCATCAAAATAATCAAGTGGTTAACAGTGCTTTATGCAATCGGCCCTAGGTGTGCGAGCTTCTTCTACTTTAGTCAAAACGGACCTACAGTTTAATGTGGACCTCGAACTACCAAGACGACAATCTTGACCGTTGGAACTAAATACAGAGGTTGTCCAAAACTCTAGAATTACTTGAGCCGGGTTATAAAACCCACAAACATGGCCGGCTTTGATAGGTTGTCTACTCTATTTTTAAGATTGTTTTACGATGAGCCAATCAGGTATCGGAGCTATTGTAGCACTTGTAAACATTTATAAACAATTTTTGCTAAGTGCGAGCAACCAAAATATTAGTAAATTGGGAGTCTTACTGATACTATGCATTGTTCTATCCAGTTTCTTTGAATTGCATACAAAGCTATTTTATTTTTATTATTGGAATTCAGTAATTGACTATGTAAATATGCGATACAGTGTAAACAACATTTGTTTACCATGTTTATATCTATTTATATGCAGGACACTAACACACGAGTACATGTCCAATACGTCGCGATGGCATGCTATACACTTTTAGATTAATTGGCTCCGAAAGCAAAATATTGGCTATCCTAGGGTTGTTTTCAGTGAGATACATACATACAATACAGCAAAGAAAAATAGAATTTTCTGAACTCTATACTTTTCTAACTTAACAAAAAGAAACTGGACACAATGAATAAACTGAACCTCAAATATTAAACATTTAACTTTTGGGGAAATTAGTTTTACAAAGTATACATCACGTTTAGACTTGATTACAGTAGGGATTTATAATTCTCTCAAAATTTGGAAACTTAATTTTACGAAAGTTCACTCCAATCAAAGGCTCGTTAATCCTATGTAATCTATCCTAAGCTGTTAATATGTACCTGATGGAATAAGGATGAACGCAACTCCGTACTTTGATCATTTAAATACGGGTATTAAGAGGGTAAAAATAGAAATTTATTAAAAACTCAACTTTATAAAACTTCGTTTCAAGGGCAATAATTTATCATGCATAATTGCAAGAAACTTTAAATTTAATTAAAACGGTAAACTTCAACTATACGAAATGGTTTATTGAAATTGAATTACCGAATTTTGGAGAAGTGGGAGCAATAACATTTCACAAATGGCCACATACTGTTATTAATTTTTTAAAGAAAAATATTAGAAACGATGATTCTTGGTATGAAGTACAGTTGTATGTCTATTTCTTAATTTCCTGATATGAAGGAATACGGACAAGCTTTTGACTTTTCAGAAAAATTAATAACTGAATATTCTCGTGAATTTCTCTGAATAATTCTGAATATAGCTATTCTCATCCACATGGACGAGAAATCGGATGGTGGAAAACTGTACCAGGGCAGGGTGACACTTCTTATTGAACGATTTAAAAAGAATGGATTGAAGAGTTGATTCCAATAATCTCGTATTGATTATAATCAATACAAGACACACAAGAATTCACACAAGCCTTAATTAGAGAAAATGTTCGACTAAAATTTAATTGTTAAAATGATAATAAGTTGTACTCTTAGACAACGTATTTCTACAATTTTAGTTTGGATTATTTATTTGAATCGTTTCAGCCTAACACATAGGTACATAGGACATTGTTTGTTAGGTTAGGTTAGGTTAACATTACCTTTTAATTCTTGTAATTGATTGACACTAAAATTAAAAAGAGTTTATCATACCCGTACATGCTATATCAGAATCTTATTTAAGGGAGGTATATGGACTTCATTTTTATTCGACTTAAGTTAACAGACGCAGAATCAAAATAAACAATAACGGACAACCTAATGTCTTGGGAATACTAAACGAAATGGACAATCTTTCCGTAATGAGAAATCTTTCACGAATTTCAACATTTCGCGGAAAATTACTTAATAAAGAAACAACAGGAGACAACAGTGCTCCACGGAATACCGATTGAGAACTACTGAGTTATACTAATGTGGTTATAGTTGTAGTTTCTGAATAGTTGCTGAAGTCAGTAATTTATTTTGCAGGTTTATGGACTGCTATGATTTTAGATTCCTTAAAAGCTTTTGGCAATTATCCAGTTTTAATTATCTTATTGTAGAATGTTTTTAGTCAAGCACGTACTTTAGATCCGGTATGTTTAATAAGGGGGGGGGGATAACTTAACAAACTATAGACCCATCACACCACTCTTCCAAATATATAAACTTTATACGAAGATCTTAACAAATAGGTTAACAAACAAGCTAGATAGTTACCAACCTGTAGAACAAGCTGGGTTCAGAAGCGGATTTAGTACCATCGACCATCTACACACCGTCAAAATCCTTATCGAAAAAGCAACAGAATACCAAATACCATTATATATAGGATTAGTAGACTACGAAAAGGCTTATGACAGTGTGGAAAAATGGGCAATACAAGAATCACTACAAAATATCAGGGCCGATCATAGATATGCCAAAATCATACAGAATATCTAAGAAAAGGCTGTATCAACTGTACAACTTCACAACAACACCAACCAAATACCTATAAATAGAGGAGTTCGCCAGGACGACACGATTTCACCAAAACTATTTACAACACTAGAAGACGTTTTCAAACGACTACCATGGGAAAACAAAAGCATCAAAATAAATGGAAGGGCACTAAACCACCTCCGCTTTGCCGACGACATAAGTAATTTCTGAAACGAAAGAAGAACTAGAAATCATGTTAAATGAATTAGATCAAGAATCAAAACGTATAGGATTAAAAATAAATCAAAATAAAACAAAAGTAGAGATAGGAGAGTTAAATATAATGCAAGTGGAAGAATATGTATACCTGGGGCAACAGATCAACATGGGAAAAGAAAATAAAAAAATCGAAATAACTAGAAGAACAAGACTGGCATGGGCAGCTTTCGGCAGGTTGAGCTATATTTTTTTTAAATGAAAATATTTCACTATACGAGTACATGCGACGCTGGATATTCGACCAATGTATACTCCTAGTTCTAACATACGGAGTACAAGTCTGGACTTTCACGAAACATAATATAGACAGACTCGCTAAGACCCAAAGATCAATGGAGAGATCAATGTTACACATAACACTAAAAGATAGGATGAGAAATGAATGGATTCGGCAGCGCACAGGAGTAAAGGACGTTGTTAAACATGCAAGCCAGCTGAATTGGAAATAGGCAAGACACAACGAGAGACACGATGACAACCAATGGAACTACATCATTCAACAATGCCCTGGACCAGAAAAAGACGAAGAGGAAGACCACAACTAGGATGGCCAGACGATATAAAGAAAGTAGCTGGACCCGACTGGATGAAAAAAGCCCGTGACCGAAGCAAATGGAGAGAGATTGGGGAGGCCTATGTCCAATACTGGAATGAAAAAGGTTAGCAAAGTAAGTAAGTATGTTTAATAAACTCTGGATACACATTGTCGAGACCCAGCTGTCTTTCCGCAGCGATTTGCTTTGATGGGGCGTTGTGTATTTCAGCACTGTCAAACTCTCTCATGCATTTTAAATCTTGTTGAGAGCTTTTCTTGATTTCCGTTAGTTGTTTGTTGTATTCGTTGTGCAAGTGTTCTGGTGGTGGATGTTAGGTGTTTTTGTATGGTTTGCTTTGGTTCAGGCATACATAGTTGGTCACTACTTTCATTCCATCCTGGTATGTAGTATGTGTTTTTTAGCAATTTCAATTCAATAATTAGAAGTTTAGCAAAACGATCATAGTTGTCTATTTCTGGTTTTATCCATCTTATACATCTTTCTAGTTCGTCGGAATAGTTTTCCCACTTCTCTTTCGTAAAATTCCACCTTGGTATTAATATAGATCCAATGATTGGGATATTAATAACTGTTTCTACGATTATAGGTCGATGTTGTAGATTAGGGAAATTATTCTTCTCTTGTCGCTGGCAGCGTTTATTGCCCTTGATCACACTAACCAAGGATCAGTCAGGATCGTGTATAACGAATGAGCTTTCTATAACGTTGAACACAATTTTCACGACTGATGACATTGTTAAATAAAATCTGTTTACAATCATGTTTAGACTATAGTTAGTACTATACTAGGACTAGAAAGAAAGAACGCATTTAATTGTAATTGTATACCATAATTGTACGTAATAGCATTTTATTTAAAATTATTATTTACCGTTTTCTCATTAAACCGCAATCTCCCTGCTTAATAAAAAAACAAAAAAAGCAAACGGAAATAAACGCATGTTTCGCAATATCAGTATATCATATTGTTATCAAAAAACAAAATAACCCTTGTATGTTTTGGGTGAAATGGAATTTTATCGATTTTTTAATGTTTGGGTCATAAATAAAACTGGAATGTAGAGCTAAATAACTACATGTAGATAATATATTAATAAAAGAAGTGTTCTTCCTCATGTATTTCTATATGTTCTAGGTAATCTCCGCAGGTAGTACTTCGACTAACGCATTGCTTGGGATTCTGGAAGTATCGTAGGCTATATGGCAGATTGAGATTGTTTTACGATGAAAAATGCAGTTAAACAGGTGTTAAAGGTTCCTTCATATTATTAGATTTTTTTATAGGCTCTAAAGGAAAAGACTTTTAGTTAGTTTAACTGTATACTCCATGTCAGTTGAAAAGCTATAATATTGAATTGAAATATCACACAGCTAGTTATAATATTGAAAAAAAATATATTTATAACAGCAGATACGTTATTACGTTATCCGACCGAAAATTAATGACATTAACGATTTGGTTACAACGTTCGAGTGGCCATATCCGAGACGTGGTTATCAGAAGACATAAATTCAAGAGCACTTATTATTTAAAATTATAAACTAATACATAAGGATAGATATGGAAGATATGTTTTATAGGCCTCCAAGCTTCAACTATAAAGCTTTTGTAGACCAAGTTATTCTGCTAAAATTGTATGCATGTGTGATGGCAATGGTAATTTTCTTATGGTGGATAACCCTGCAACAGAAAGTTTAAATTGCACACAAATTATCAAAGAACCCACTAGATTAAATTTGTTGTTAGATATTATAACTATTTCTAAAGTTTCACTTATAAAAAAAATCGCATGTCCAGAATTTTTATTTGTCAGACCATGACTTAATACGAAGTGAAATAACATGTCAAAAAATGCAGCGCATTCCAACTACTTACACTTATCGTGATTAGAAAAATCTCGACCCTGAAAGTTTTTTCACCGAGTTAGAAACATTTTCTTTAAATGATATATTCTATAAAAATCATAATAATAGGAAGGTTTAATTTTAGTTATTTTAGCCTTACGGGAAATCTTTTTGACAAACATGCACCGCGAAGAACCATTACAGTTACAAAAAATCTCGATAATGTTAAATTACTTATGAAACTAAGGAATAATGAAAAAACTAAAACGTCTAAAACCACAGCTGCAAATTAACTTTTCTTGACGTGGAAAAGCGTTTTTAAAAATATATTTTATTTAAAAACGCAAAAGACGGAGTGCAAGTTACAAAAATATACACAGTTCACTTTTAAGTACAATAAGTATTTATGTGTTGTTAATACACAATATGCACTTGCATAATAACTTAAACACTATACAGTTTCAACTTTAAATGAGTAATAATGCTCAGAAGGCCGAGATAAACAGTATCTCTGGATACCAGTTTCTACGGCTTCTGAGTCTAGCTCGAAAAGAGGTAAACAATATCCATGGATATCAGTTGCTACCTTTCAAGCTCTTCGTAACTCGATCTAGGTAAGTTCAGAACTAGGTAAACAATATCCCTGGATATCAGTTTCTAAGTTCTGAACGTCGTCATAACCTGAACTGAAGTACCTGACCAAGTTGTGCTGTTTATATACCATTCCGTGGTCGCCCACTTTGCATATATTAAGTCGAATTAACATAATATTATGATAAAGTTTTTAGAAGGCCACATTAGTATTCTAATAGATGCAGCCATTAAGATAAAGATTCTAAGTACGGGCAAACATTTGCATATCTTATACAAATTTAAGATCAGGTTCTGAATATATTACCAGCGTTATCTTCATAGCGGTGTCATACTTCTCCCTAAGTGTATATTTTTACTTAATGAATAAATGTTAACTTGCATGTGAATATTACAGGATGTTGCTCAATTACACAAATATCGCAATTAAAAAATGAAAAACTAGCTTACTTATAGTTTAAGCTTTCTAACAGTAACTGTAATATGATGTGGAAAGAATTAAACGTCTAGATATTGTACATTCCAAAAAAAATGGTAATAATTCATTTGATGGTAACATTCATAACATAAACAGATTTTTTGTCCATAGCATTTCTTCTATGACTGTCGATCGGAACACTTTAAGTTTCTACATAAATAATATGTTAGGTAATGATATTGTTTTTAATTTTAAGCTTATAGATTCCGATTGTTTTCAAAATGATTAAGTTATGTAGCCCTTTCATTATACAATTTTTAGTACATATAATTAACTCCTGTTTTAATTTTCGAGAATACAGTTCCTGATAGAAGTCAGCTCTGATAAAACCGATAGGGAAATAGAACATTCTGTGGATTATAAGGATTATAAAACAATCAGCATATTTCCAACATATTTGAAAAGGTTATTAACATGCAAATGCATGAATACTTAGAAAAGAATAAATTATTAGATTAGTTATTACTAGGTAGAGGATTTCTATGCATTTGCATGTTTTTTCTGCTTATAGCAAACATATGCAGAGTTATATTTCTACATGTTTAAGCCACATATGAATCACATATGTCAATTCGAAAGTGCATATAACTGCATATTTAGGTGTTTTTTATAAATCCATGCATATTTTAGCAATTTTGAACGAGTGTGCATATTTTACCACTTTTTGAGCGTTTTACATGCTTTAATTATGAAATTTCTAATATTTTTTAAATAATTTTAGCATTTTAGACAACCAACCAAGAGCGGCTTAGTTGAGTATAGGGGAAACCCATAATTTAAGCTTATTGTTAAATACCAGGCTTTAAAATATTTTACTGCCTTAACCATCTGTGTACTTGTTAATATTTTCTAAGAAAGAAAAAGTTTCAACTAAAATTTAAATACTTACATCCTGCGGTATTGTGATAAATAGGTATTAGGAAATTCCAAAGAACCTTTGACAACTTCTTGTTTATAGAAAAATTTGCATGTACTTTTGTTTACTAATCTTGTAATCTTTCAATTAAGACAGTTCAGAAATTGCAAACTGCATTTCAGAGTGTAAAGATGGGTAAAGAAAAACGGTCTGTGTCTGTTACACTTCGAAGTTATGTTAAGGAATTCAGTGTTCTTACAACTGACGATAAGGTGTTGTATTATACAGTGTGGGACGATAAAGTGACTGCAACGAAACGCTTTCAAGTTACACAACATCTGAACACGGTTCGACATCAAAAGTGTGTTGCCCTGAAATCAAAAAAACAAACATTGTTACCGGGGTACCTTAATAATTCGCGCGGTGAGTCCAGCAAATCGATCGAATTTAATAAAAAACTATGTAGTGCATTAGTGGCTGCAGATATCCCGTTAAGTAAAATTAATCACTCAGTATTTCGTAATTTTCTGGAAGAAATTTCAAAAATGCCAATACCCAACGAGTCTACACTCAGGAAAAATTATTTACCTCGTTTATACGAAGAGACCATAAAATCAATTAGAAAACATGTAGCGAATAACTACATATGGGTTTCCATTGACGAATCTACTGACACTACTGGAAGATGCGTAGAAACTTCATTTCCTTCGTTTTGTTAGTAAAATTTAACTAATTAAAGACAGCAGAGCAATTTACGGATGTTTTATTTTCTATTTTGTTAGTTACATATTTAATCACAACAATATTTTTGCTTGATTAAAATATATTTTTTTTAAATCACTGTTTTGCGCTAATTGTTTGTAACCGACTAATTATGTAGTTCGATAAAATAAAAATCAAATTTTTGTTTTCAGATACGTGGCTAACGTTATAATTTGCGTTTTAAATTCGGAGAACAATCCCAAATCCTATCTATTAGCAATGGACGTTTTCAAAAGCACCAATCATTGTTCTGTGGCAAAATTGTTTAATGATTCGATGCCTATTTTGTGGCCGGACGGGATACAGTACAAAAAAGTACTCCTGTTCGTCACCGACGCGGCACCGTACATGATCAAGGCTGGAGCAGGCTTACAAGTTCTGTACGAAAAAATGATCCACTTAACTTGTCTTCCCCATACAATGCATAGAGTTGCGGAAAAAGTGCGGGAAATATATCTTAACGTAAACTCTATAATTTCAGATGTAAAAAAAATTGTTTGTAAAGCTCCATATCTCATACAAATATTTAGGGAAACTGCTCAAGAAGTGCCTCTCCCACCTGAGCCTGTAATAACAAGGTGGGATACTTGGCTTTCTGCAGCAGAGTATTATGCAACTTATTTTGATATTATTAAAGCATCTGTAAATAAACTTAATAAACACGATGCACTATGCATACAAAGCGCACAGGATGCTTTTAATACTAAGGAGGTGAGGGCAGAATTATTGTTTGTTTTGACAAATTTTGTGCGTTTAGCTAAAGTAATTCAGAAATTAGAAAGTCAGGGAAATTCATTAGATGAACCTCTTGAGCATGTAAATTGTTAGGTGTTTCTTTGAATAAAGTAAAAGGGCCAAAGGGTTTGACTATAAAACAAAAATTTAAATCCGTTGTAGACAAAAATCCTGGTTTTCACTTAATTAAAAGCATAAACGATGCATTATCTGTCCAAGACATTTTAGACGAGCTAAAACATTATTCGCTTGTAGAATTAAACACTTTTAAGTATGCCCCAATTACGTCTTGCGATGTGGAACGGAGTTTCTCAAAATATAAAACAATATTTAGGGATAATAGGCATATGTTTACTTTTGAAAATTTAAAAATGTACGTCATTATGAACTGTAACGCTCTATGTTTAGAAAATATAATTAATTAAATTATTGCATAGGATGTCTAATTAAAATAAGTTCTGTAAATAACGCTAAACAGGTGTTTTTTAATAATGAAAGTGCATATATTTATTAAAAATTTCTAATAAACGCATATTTCATGATTTTTAAGTGCATATTTCACGTTTTTATAGTGCATAAGTACATGCATATTTCAGCATTTTTAAGTGCATACAAATCCTATACCTAGTTATTACCAACGTATTAATACGGTTTTCGTTCTTGTTATAGCTGTACAGCTGCCTTTATCTTACATTTCTGATGACATCTTTAAAGCGTACGATGAAGGAAAAGCTACTTATTAGTTTTGATACCTACAATAAATCATGATTTACTTCTCAAAATATTAGATTACTTAGGTTTGAGAAAAATACAGATAACAGACAGACATGACAGAATAATGCGATTGGTCTGTTCCGAAACTATTTGTGTAATAAAACACAAAGAGTTAAAGTGGTTGACGCATCTTCACCTGTCGATGTTATCAGAGGGGTGCCACAGGGATCCATGTTGAGACCTCTGGCATTCACTCTGTGCACACACGGTCTTTGTGGTTGTGTGGGGGCCTGTTATGTTTACATGTATGCAGATGATACTCAAATTTACTTTTCATTTAAGTCAAGTGATATCAAACAAGCAACTAAAATTTTAAATAATGACCTCAAAGCTGCATCTGAATTTTTATTACAACACGCATTAATGTTAAAATTCCACGAAATCGTGTGCTTCATTAATAGGAAAATCAAGTGACGTTCTTCAAGTGCTACCTATTAAAATTGGTGAAATTGAAGTACAGTCATTAGCAAATGTCTTGTCCCGAGCAGGCAACAAATTTAACAATTTTGGTAAAAGAAACGACGTACGTTTCGGAGCATAGTTTCTTTTGTTTACAAACAACACACCAAATATAACCAGTTTTAAAGGTTGCTACTCTACCTAGAGTGGCTTTGTATAACAACAATAGAGTAATAAAAACTTCTATTTTCAAGTGAGTTTCGTATTTTACTGGAATACAAAACAGCAGGTCCACTTCTACTATCGTTTCTTCTATTTTAAGAAATAAATATCGTATGATTTTTCTCTATTTTATTATAAACTCTATTAATTTATTTACGAGTTTGATTTATTTATTTACAAAGTTTAATTATTTTAAATTTAATTAACACTAAAAAAACTAAATTTTTAGTACTAACTGTAATCAGTTTTTATTGTAAAGATTAGTAAACATAATAAATAATCAAAACTAATAATCATTTCCGAGTTTCCAGAGTAGAATCAGATTGGGCATACAAACAAGACACATTTAAACATTATGGGCCGGTTTATTCACCTTCAGGTAACATTCCCAGTAGTCGAATAAATTAAGTTTAATAATAAATACAGAGTATATTCACAGGATTATATCTTGAAAGTAGTTACTGGAATGTTTATGAGAAAGGGTCCAACTTTTGCACTCAGGTAATACATGCAAGAAGAGATGGGTAATTGACAGAATAATGTGTTAGAGAGAAAAATTAAACCCATTGACTAATCTACTTAAAAGGAGGCGGGATTAAAAAAATTCTGTAATCTTTCACAAATATTTTCTAACAGATATTAACGATATATATGATCTAAGGTTCTCTGCTTTGCCAAGGGTGTTTCTTTTTGTTTTGTGACTGTTTTGTTTTTAGTAGTTACTATATCTATGTTTCTATTTTTTCTTAGTTTGTAGTATTTTTATTAAAACAAGTGAATATTTAATAACTTTTAAAATTTTCAACGTATTTACATAAATAAATGCCTATAATATTACTTTATTTTTATTTATCGCTCACATTAATTTCTGCAATTATTTAATTATCTAAAATACTCCTAAACCTCTATGTTTTGATGATTGTTTTCATTATTATTTTCGTTTAGCTATTTTTTATTAAAGGTAAAGAATGAAACACCAACACGTTATATAACTTTGTTTAACTAGTAGCTGCTTCCATTTAAAAGGACTATTTTAAAAAGTGTGTTAAAGAAATTTTGAACAGAATGAGTAACGAGAGTTTTTACAAGCGTGTTTTCAAAACAAACTACAAACTCTAAAAAAATTAAATATCTTTCCCAGGTAGTTATCCATCTCTGTTTAATTCGGTCTCTTTCGTACACAGTATAAGGGGTATTTCGATTCTTACAGCAGCAACTAGTCCTTACTCGGGACAAGACATTTGCTAAAGACTGTACCTATAGCGCCAAATGCTAAGAATTTAGGAGTCTTTTTGACAAAATAGTTCGGTTCAGAAAGCAAGTCTCTAAATACATACAGAAAGCAAGTCTCTAAATACATACAAAAAGTTTATTATAACTTAAAACTTATCTATATCTATAAATCAAAAATTTTACCATGCGAATTTATGGTTTTATCACAATTTAATTACTTTGCTCCTGTAGATGGCTCTTGTCTGGATTATGAAACAACTCACCGTACTCAACGTGTTTAAAATTCTTGATTGTCCTATTTATAGAATTCCAAAATATGAAAATATTTCGCATAAATTAATTAAATTAAATATTAATTAATTAATTCGTATAAAGAAAACTGTTTTACTTACAAGCAGCTGCATTCTACCATAAGATAATATGTTACAAGCAGCCTCCCTAATTATATAATAAAATTAGGTACAGGACAGATGTGCACGCCATATAAATCTGCGGCATAGAGGTCTGTTCACTATACCTAGACATAATACTACTTTTACCAACGTTTACCTATAATGTCGCAAAAATTTTCCCTTTTTCTTCAAAACGCTTGCTATTAAATAATTTAAAAATAGCTTTGTTTAACAAGTTAGTGCTAACCGATTGGTGCACTAGCTCGTAAACAGTTTATGTAATTGATTTTTTGTGTATTGATTTGTGACAAATGTATACTGGAATTTCTTTTGTGTGGTAATCCTGCAGTTATTCGTTCTTTAACTCCAAGGAGATGATAGAACCTCCTTGCGGTTCTGGATAATTAAATTATATTAAGTATAAGTATATTGTGAAAAAAAATTAAAAATTAAGTATAAGTAGGTATATTATATATTATGTATATTGTATATTGTTCAGAATAAATAAATATTATTATTATTATACTATGTGCAGTGATACCAATTTAACATCAAGTAAGAAATAATGACAAAAGTGTAATTGTAAGACAGAGATCGAAAGTAAAAGCAAATACGGCGTTAACTGCCTAAATTACAAAATTGGGTTTATTACTGAAACGGGTACTAAATGCCCCAGTTTCCTGTTTAACGTCCTTTCACCACACATGAAAATTAAATTAATTAGATTCTTGTTTAAAATTTCAATTCCATTTAACTGCATTCGTAATAATTCAGTTTTTAAGAAAATGTTTTAACAAAAATTATTACAGTTAAAAAGTGTTAATACGTCTAATTTTTAATTACATCAATAGTAATGCAATAATTCAATAAATTAATGTTTATGTACAATGTATATTGATGCCAGTAAGTATAATTAGATTAGATTCGAATTAATCTTCGACAATATGTCTATGATTAACGTTCGACGACAAGAACAGGAACAATGGATAATTTACATACCGTGAGCACCGTAATATCTGCAGTCTCCTATAAGACTGTGTTTATCTACTACAGGCAAGCAATCTATTATTTGAGTAGCACAGAGGAAGAATCGGGAACGTTACCGATCTACTAATCAATTTCATTCTGCATTTGACGAATAGTTTAGATAGCAGAATTACCAGGGACATAAGATCTTCGTTTTGGTCCGAATGTCCGAATTATGACGTATCTGCAGTTTTCAGACTTCCCTGCAAAATATTTATTTTCGAAGTTTTTACAAACATATATTTTTGAGATAAAATTAATCTTCTTCTCTGTTTATTGCTGCGAAATAAATTGGTTTTTGGCAAGAAGACTTTACTAGCTTATTTTAGGGTTTTACAACTAGGGTTTTAGGTCTACTAATTACGACACTGGTTGGCATAAAGTGGCGGAAATCAATTAAACGGGATAGAGTTCAGCTTTTCATGAGCCGCTTATCTATGGATGTGCTTCCATTTTCTTCGTATAAGCTAGGGTAGGTAGGTAGGTTGCTTCATAAAACTAAATATTTCTCGCGCACAAACGCAAATATTATACATAGAATTAACTAGGTTTATTGGGTGTTTGCAAAGCTTGTGTGAGTAGGGATTTTAGATGGGAAAGTTTCCTTGTTTTTGATAATATCGAAACTTACTAAAACTGGTCTGTTATGATGTCTAAAAATCAGAGTTATTTGCTTGCTTGGCTTTGCGATATTGGAGTGAAATAAATTTGGTGTAAAATAGTCCAGTAGGCGAGAAAGATATTGGCTTTCATAGTTTTGGGAAAATTTTGTGTTCTAATTATCTCACATCATTCTTTCATCGAAGTATTTCATACAATTGTTTTAGAGTTTCTTGTTATTTGAATGTTCCATGTTGAGTGGAAATGTCATAAATTCTTTATTTTTTAGGAATATAGCCAGTACGAGTAGCTGCTTTGTTAGATATCCGCCGTTAGTACCTTTAGGAACTACAAATTCTTAAGCAACGTCATCCCATTACATCGTAGGGCCCACTAAAGTTCACTCAGCATATTAGTTCCAGTTGCTAAAGAAAAATATTTCCGGCGAAGGTTAATTTTATTACTAGTATTACTAGTATGTAACTTATTCCCCACTGCTTTGTAGCTTATGAAATTATTTTTTAACAATCGTAACTCTTTACTTTCAGAAGTATGTATGGATACCTACATTGTATATGTACTATTGGTTTCATAATGATCTAGGAGAGCAAGGTTAATATGATGCTAATTTTTATTATTTTATCCTATGCATTTATACTGAGAAAAAATGATAAAATAGCATCATATTAGCCTTGGTGTCCTAGATTATTATGAAATCAATAGTAGGTACATAATGTCATGTTATTTGACATGCCGAAAAGGAATTCACCCACACTATAATTTTAAATAAGCATATTTATGAATTTTCAAAATAGCACAGTTATCTTTGTTGCATAACCTCAATTTTGTTGTTCAAGCAGCTATTATCGATCATTGAATTAGGAATTTAATTTCCTATAAGACTATTTAATTAGTTTTTGCTTTAATGAAAAAATGTAAATAAGAATTTGGTTATTGTATTGATGTATTGTCAACAGTCTTTTATTTTTTGCACTTAAAAAATTTCAAAAAACATTTTTATTTAGTATAGAGTTCAATTGTTTACTAAAATCATATATAAGCATGTCCATTTTTTTAACAAACTCTGTTACAATTTTATCTTTCAAGAAGTGCACATCTGCTGTAGAGCATAAATAAATTTAAGGTTATGTTTATAAAAAAATTTAAACAAATCAATGTCAAAATTTTGAGGTTAGTGATATTTTTGACAAACGTCAGTATTTAAAACTTAAAAAGGTTTTTAATTAACAAGTGCTTCAAATTAAACGAGTGTTTGATTTATTCTTCAATGAAAATATATTGCTAGGAAGAAAAAATTACGAAAAATTTGTCTAAAATATAAATGGATAAAAATTATTTTACTTACCACGATTGTACAATTAAATGGATTTGGAATTCAAATTAGTAAAGCCCTTTATTTGGAAATATTTAAAAAAGGTGTTGGGACACTTTGTTCATTTCTTTCTCAAGCAGATAAAAGAGGAGCTAATAAAAATAAAATTGGCAACCTTGCGGCGTCAAATATTTAAAAAGGAATTCAAATAAAAACGTGAGTTTTTAATAGTAGGTAGTTTTATTTTTAGTAATTAAGAAATATGATGATACCAAAAGTATTAATCTCCAATTAAAGAAAACTAAACTATTTTGGGATTAATTAAAAATTAATATTATAATTAAAAAGAGTTTTTATTGTTGTTGCATTTAAATATTTAAAGATAAATTCATAATTAAGAAGTGTTTCTATCTTTTACTTCACATAAAAGAAAATCTATTTTTAATTTTCATTTTGTTTTGTTGGTTGTTCTTTGGTATATGTTAATTAAAAATAATGTTGTGTTGTTATTGTTTTGAAAATTATTTTGTGTATGTGTTTTTATATTACTGTGCCCCTAAATATAAGAATTTAGTTATCCATCAAAACGACCCGCCTGAGAGAGTCTCAATTTGTGGAGAGTTAGATTTTTCACAACTTTCTATTTAGCCGCAGCATTTAGTTCAATTAAAGATAAGCAAGTAGTGAGTTGTGTATTCCATCTTTGTTACAATTGCATCTATGCCTCTGTCAAATAGCATTTAGAAATATCTAAAAACAATATATTATAGCAATATGTATGTTAGAAACTATACATGGTATGCTACAGTCTATAGGCGTTGTGGTCTTTTTAGTGACTTGATTCTTGCGTAACCTATTCTGATTTTTAAAGTTGAATAATATTTATGTCAGAAGTGCAGTTACGATTAATAATAAGTAATAAAAGCAGTAGCGTGCGGTTCATGGAAGCAATGGAAGCAATGCTTCCCTTGAGAATTATTGAGAATTTTATTAAAAATAAATACCAATGCTAACAAAAGTATTTTTATAAAATTATGGTTATCGTTTATTTAAATTTGTAATATTTAATCAACTTAAAGCTCAATATCAATTCCGTACAGCAAAAAGTATAATTATTTAGAGTAGTATTTTAAATTAGGCTCATTAAACTTGCACGGAAAGGTAATACCGATTCAAATGTGTTACATACACTGCATATAACCACTACTTATAACTGCTCTTCTCCTAGCCTTGGCGTGAATAAGCGGGCGTGGTGATATAGTAGACGATGCTGTTAGCATTGTTTGGCCGTTATTTTTAGTGTGCTTCATGCCCAAACGTTTATTTACTATAATTTGGTTCTTTGTTCGATTTAGTGTTTGTTAAACTTAGTGTTACTTAAGTAATGTAAATCTGCGAATGAGACTGTATTTTGTCGCATTTTATTATTTCAATTTATATAAGTTGGATTTTTTTAAAGACAAATAATTCTATATAGTTTGCCTGAATGCAAATTTAAAATTGCATTATCGTCACGCAAATTCATCTGCTACGGTGAAAGGTTCGAGTACATTTGATACATCCGAATCGGGACGATTTTTTTGTTCAGTTTGCAAATTATTCATAAAGAATTCTCCGCATACAGTTTTGGGGAGAAATTACAAATTATTAAGAAAGGCAGATCAAAACCAGAACTTTCAAATTTATCAACAAAGATCAAAACCTGCACTGGTATTTTGCTAAGAAAGACCGGAAAATCGAGTTGCAGTATAAATACATAGTAGTAGTTTTTTTAAAATAAAGAATAATAGTCAACAAATTCCATAAGTATAAAGTGTATTTTACACCGTGTAAAAGTTCTTCTTTGAAAAACTTTTAAGCTTAATAATTATAACACTGTTTTTTATTGTACCTAGCAGGGGCGGATCCAGAGAAGTATTTTGAGGGGGAAGTTTTTTGGAAAAATAATTGTTTTAATAAATAATAATTAAACAAACATTATTTGTTTCTATTCTATGTATACTTATTTCTAAATGGGGGGGGAGTTATTCCCTCCCTGTTAATCCGCGCCTGTACCTGTGGTAGGTGTATTATAATTAAAATCGTGGGTGCTTCCCTAGCCTAAATTCTCACTGCACGCCACTGAATAAAAGGTATTATAAGTAAAATGTTCGAACTTTTAATGGACACCTCATACATTTAATATAAAGTATGATACTGAATTCCAAACACAAAATTGATTAGAAATTAATTTGAAAATAATAATTCACATTTCAAACCAAAAAAGTTAATTAACTAAAGTAGGAAAGTTTAAGGATTCTATTATAATGATATATTAGACAACAGTAATTAAACTAAATTCAATAAACTCCAAACTAATAATAAACTTAAAAACTATAAAAAGTTTTACAAAAACATTACACGATATTGTATTGTATTATTTATTCAGTAAAGGTTAAACAGATTAACTTTTTTATAGGTATGTATACTCCATTGACAACGACGGTAGCGCTTTGAATACAAATCTTTGTTACGGACCTGGTCTTAATTAATTTCTGATGTCGCTGTATTACTAATTGCCCATTAGATTTATCGTTCGGTTGAATTCACGGTTAACTTATTCTTGTTTACAAAGGCAAGCAGATTTTGAACCCATCGAAAATAAAGGTGCTAGAGGCCTTTCACCTGTGAAATATAATGTTTCTGTTGTTATAATGTAAAGTTTTGACACCTCAAACCAATAATGGATGTCTGAATTTCTGAATACGATTTTAATAAAATATGAGATTTCAATATAGGATTCCTTTTAGATGTATATGGGGAAAATACATATTGTAGTGAGGTTTATTTATAAAATATTTCTCTATATAGAAATTCTTATTTGTTCTGTGTTTTGAAAGAAATTACTTTATGATATCTCAGGGTCGCACAACTGAATTTATTTAATGTTCTTAATATGAGACTATTCATTCAATCATATAACCATAGGTTCTTTTATTATATGATCTAAATTTTACTTATTGTGGTTATTGAATGTTATTAAATAAAGTAAGGTTATAGATAACCATTGACATTTATATCAGTACTGTCATAGATGACAGTTCCCAACTTAATGCATATAAAATCAAGTAAGCATAACAAATCAATTATTTATTTAACCTCTTTATTTACTACTCTTTTGTTTTGGATGTTAAAAGAAAGAAATCTTACCCAGTCAACTGACATTTATTCCTTCCTAGAATGTTAATGGATAAAACCACTCCTTTTTCCTCTTATCTAACTGCACTTTCACTGCACATACATGTCTGGCAATTTTCACTCTTCCTCCAAGACACACCGACGACTGAAGTTGAACAGGATCTGCAGACCACCTCTGCACTCTATGATGGACCACAAACCTACTAACTCTTCTATCGGTCCTTGTTGAATAGGTAACTTTATACTTCCTTCTGCACCTCCGGCAAGTCTCTTCTGTTAATCTTGAATTGGCCTCTCAATCTACTGGTATACCTCCAACAGGAACTGCTACTGACTAAATCTTCCACACCACATTAAGTATTGCTAATCTTCTTAAATTGTCTCGCTCCTAATTTTAATTACGTTTAATTACTTTTCTTGAACTACTTAAAATCTACTCTTCTATATCTATCCTCTTCCTTTTATTATTTATGATAATTTTTACCCCCACTTTTATGGTATATTCTAAATTTTCTTCTATCTTCTCTTTTAAACTTATTTAGTAATTTATTATCTTCCCTTACTTCTTACACTTAACTATTCCTTTTCCAAATAAAACACAAGACTTTTATTCTATATTTATTAACTTTTTAACTTCTTTTTTAAGAGCTTCTTACAAAAACAACCATCTTTTTTCACAAACAAAAGCTTATTATTCATATCTCTCTGAGAAACCTATATTTCATTTATTTTAATTTTTATTTTATTTTGATCAGAGATATCACATTTCTTTGATCATTCTTACTACCCTTTCAACAATAATGCGTATTTCTATAGTTATGAACAACTAATTTCTTTATTTAAAATTTCAATTTTGCATTATTATTGAAAGTGCAGTCTTGATTTTATATGATCCATTGATATCCTTAATTAATGTACAAAATTTTCTTTTTCAGGTTGACCTTTGACTAAGATCTCCTTTCTCTTACCATCCTGATTTGTATTTGATATTATAAACTCTTGTATTCTAATAAAGATATGCTATTCCAACTTGATTTATCGTATTTCATTTTTGTATTAAGCTTTCTAATCTGAGCACTACGTTAAGACATTATTTATGTTTTATTTAATGATATTCAAGAACCACAAACTTGGTTGAATTGTTGTTCAAATGAACAAGAAATCTCCAAAGTTTATACTTGAATGCACCTTCTCATATTGTTTTCTCTTTAGCTCAAAAGTGACCATTGCAATATGTATACCTTCTACGTCTTGGATAAAAAGAAAAATTATAGGTTTGTAGAATACATAAATTTATATTTTATTTATGTTTGGATTTGAGTATTATTAGAAAACGATTATTCGTTTCTAAAAAAAACATTGAATTATCATTACATAAATACTAATAAAGCTAATGTATTATTTAGAAAGCAATCGTCATCACAACACTCAAAGAAATATAGGTAATCTAAAGTCAAGAAACGTGGTGTCTAAATCAAAATGATCCAGATAATTTTTAATTCTAGACATAAAATGCTTGAAGAGAGATATTGGATTATCAATTTAAGCATTGTTTTCTGCTATTCAGAGAAGCAAGTTTAAAAGAAGACTTTTAACTTCTTGTATCAAAAAAAGTATGCTTAATGTGAGAACAAATATGTTCTTGAAATCTAGGTATTGTTTTAAGCACTAAACCACTTCAAATAAGAATCTTTGCATTTTAAAAATAAACATTATTTTCTGCAATTTATACAGGTGTGTGCAAAAACAAAATTTTTAACTTTTGGTTTCAAGAAATTTTGTACTTAATGTGAGAACAAATATGTTCTTGAAAACTGTGCATTGATTCAAGCACTACAGTACTTGAGATAAGAATCAATGTAATTTGAAATAAGATATGTTATGCTGAATTAAGTTAGTTAACATTTACATTTCTGAAATTAAAACGTTAAATTCTTCATATTACAATAATTCTTCTGGAAATGAGAGTGCAGTGCAGTTAAATCAAGAACGTTAAGTGTTGCTTCTAGCTGCGTCGCTGTTTACACTAGTTCAATATTGCTTAGTTGCACTTTTTGTAGTTGGTTCTTTTACGTTATAATAGAAGCACGTGTGCGCTACATTTCCTGTGTGGTGAAGTATTAACCTTCAGTGATAACTTGTCAAAGGCAATGGGTGGACTGATAAATTATATCCAATATTATATATTTCGATATCAGAATGGCGACAAATAGAAAATTTGGGACAAAGAGATTGCCACAGTAAATTATTCGAAGAAATTTTGAGAGAATGGTTCCTTTACAAATATGCCATGTTAAGTGTGCTAACGGTAATCTTTCTATAACTTTAGTCATAATTAATCAATTAAAGTATTAATAATTACCGTTTTAGATTAATTTCGACTTCATTCGGCATAAACTATGCAGAAAAAAATGCTTCTGCTGCCTTTTCTCAACAACTGGGAGGTTTTTAAATCAAGATGTAAAAAATACGCTAGAAATATGCTATACACTGTATAGCAAGTACAAACGTACTTTGCTTAAGCTGGCAGCCTGGACTTATATGGAAATAAACGTTGTCAAGGTACATCTTTGTACTGACCATACAAAAAAAATGTTTTTATTTACTGAAGAATCCTCTTTTGTGGTATGTTTAAGATGTGATTCGAGACTGGCAAGTTTTCTATTTTGTAAAGAAATATGTGTATGTATTTTTCTAAGTAGTTGCATCTAAAATAAATCTTTCATGTGCCATTGTTTTCTTTTATTTTGAATACTAATTCCTAAAAACCAATCACTAAATTCAAGATAATAATGCTTAAAACAACATTTAGTAATTTCTTCAAATAAGAAAGAAAATGCTTAAAACATCATTAAGTCATTTCTTAAAGTAAGAAACAATTAAAGTTAAAGTAAAGAAGTTGAATGTTTTAAATTAAGAATTTTCATGTTAAAATTAAAACAAATTCATGTAAAAATAAGAACATAATTTAAATAGATTATTCTACATCCAAGCTCTCGTATTCTTGAATTGCAAACAAGAATATTATTCTTATTAATTTCTTAAATTGAAACTAGAAACTTCTTAGGTTCTAAAACAGCATCAAAATTCTTAATTTAATGTACGATTTTCTTATTACAAGTATTATTTTTCTCTGAGTGAAAGTTAATAATTGGAAAGCAATAATAGCCATTCACCTACATTTGAAATATTAGTGACTGTTACTATAGTTATTTGCACTGGGGTATTTTTATTGATATCTCTCTAAAACTACAAATAAAGATTTAAATTCGCATTGAATTACGAATTCCGATAACAGTTAACTCCTTCGAAGCAAATAGCTTTGCTGCGGGGCAAACAAACTTTCTGCGACTACCGAACAGTTTCTGCCTTGAGCAAAAGTTTGAATTTTGGGTTATATTGTACCTTTTTACTTCTAGTTGTCCTCTTGGTATTAATGTTTTTTGAGGAATGGAATTGCAATTTAAATGACTACACTGCAGAAGTATTAATGACATAGATTAATTAAAAATAGAAGAGTAAAAAGGTAAAAAAATATTACTTTCCAGTACGCAAGGTTCTCATACAACGTAATCAGAGTACGCTAGGTTTGTTAAGTTGGATCTAATTATATAAATTACGATACATTTCTCACAAGAATAAAAGTTACAAAAGTACGGTAAATTGTCAACAAAAAAATGTATAAATCAAACAATTAATTTTTATGTTTATTTTATAACCATGTTACAAAATAACTAAATAAGATTCTGCGAGATCTTTCACTTAAGATTAATAAGATAAACTCTACACTTATTATTGAATTAATGCACATCACAAAATCTTTCGCTTGGGGTTAACAAGACGGTCTACTATTTAAAACAATCCGTTGCAAAAGGCCAGTCATGTACTAAGGTTTTAAACAAATATTAAAGCTATATGTGAAAATTGAATTTTCTAATATATTTTACATAAATACATTAGAATATATTGTAACAGACAGTTTTTATTGTGTTGATAAATATATTATTGGGTTATCCTTTAGAAGATACCGTGTATACTATAAAAATTCGATTTTTAATGTTTATTTTCAACACGACATCTGAGTTGTAACGTGTTAAAATTCTAGATTCAATTTTAATGCAATTTTAAAACGCATTTATAGTCAATAATCTCAAGACGGTTCTGTACAATTAGTATATTTTCGTTGGTTTAAAATTGCAGACGTTATTTTATATCAAATAGTGTTTTCGTTATTATCAAAGGTCACCCCTAAGCGTTCTCACGCCAATGAATTGTTTTTGTAGGGGAAGTACGAGATAAAAATGATTTCTTGACGAAATAATATGTCTAAAAATGCAGTTAAAATCTATGTGTCTTCTACGTGCCTATTTTCATTTCGGATGAATAAAGTAATCGAAAAATATATAAAAATAGTCTGCAATATTCTGTAAATATCTGGTTTCATGCGACGAAGCAAGTCTGTTGACCCTGTAAACCCCAGTGGAATATTCTGGAACAAAATTTTCGATTGGTCCGAAATGTGTCAGTGCTGTCTTTAATAGGGTGACTGTCTATTTCCTCTCTCTCTCTTAAAAATATTATCTACCAGAGGAAAACTTGAATTTTTAAGAAGTCTGAAACAATTTGACGAGCAGAACGCACGGGAGTGTCAAAATCAGTTCGCCGAGTCGGACACAGATAAGGCTGGTAGTGAGTTTGTCAAGTACCGTTAAGTGCATTCAGTTGAGTTTGTTTTGCGGTCATTTTTTCATAAAATTATATGCTAATAGATTATAATACTGTGTGGTTCTTCGATTTAATAGATTTAACAATTCAACTAACGAAACCTAAAAAGGAAAGCTTAATATTTGTTTTAGTAACGACAAAAGTTAATCCAGTGTGTCGTAGTTCATGATTTATGAAGTGAATTCAATAGTTAATTGAATCTTCAAGATAAAAAAATATATACAGTTTCTGTTCCGTTTTGCCGCGCTAATATTGGGAATTGCATATATTTGTGCCGGAGTAAAATTATTAAGGAAATAATAATGCAGCCATTTCAGAAATAAAGTTGTGTCAACGGGGTAATTTCTTTAAATGGTGAAAGTTTCTTTTGAAATTATATTGTTTAATTCTTTATTAATGAAAGGATGTTGCAAACCTAAGTACATATAATTACTATAAACTTTAGTTAACCAACAATTGTTATAACTTCAGCATCGACAGCAATAGTTCAAAGTTCTACATTTATAATATGTGAGGTACTTTGTACCTAATGTTAAGTGAATTTAAAGGCATTACTGTGAAAGTGATATTTGTAAACTTTAAAGGATTGCAAAACTCTACCAATTTATCAAGGACTAACGGATAAACTGTATAATAGAAGTAAGTTCTGTGTTTAAACTTTACTTGTACCATTCCTGTGAAAACTTTTTGTTATTTATGCAACCATTTTTTATTCAATAAGGATCCTTATTAGAACACTATTATGAATGTTCTTATTATTGTTATTTGAGACAAAATCAATTGAATAATTAAATAATTGAAGTTATTCAATTATCTAACCTGCTTTAACGTCAATTTAACTAATGGTGATTAGTTCTTTTAATTAATTTCAATCAATATAATCTGGATCTTTTTTTATTCGGTGGTTCAGACCAGAATTGTAATGACTTCGAATAAATGGCGCCCATGTTTCTTCTTATTTCAACAAACCTTATTTTCTTACAATCTCTAAGGTATAGAAATCAGTACCTACGCCTGAATAATAATTTGCCAATAAGAGATCTTAAGCTGGTGCATTAATGTACAGTAAGTATAGTTCTTAGTGTGAAGTAAGCAATTTACGTAAGTATTCAGTATTTTCAGTGTAATTAAAAAGTTGTTACAATTGACGCCTGATCGTGGGGCTTCTGTGTTCAGTTTTTTTTCAGCTTTTTCAGACGTGACAAGGTTTAGTATTATTGACTGCAAAATTATCGATTTTCCTTTGTGATAAGTTAATTCTTATTGCATTTTTCTCTTCTGTTAATTAAGTTTAACATTTTCATTACTAATTACCGATTTTTTTAAATCACTTGGTAGTTCGTTTACGTTAAATTAATAATATTTTTATGACGCCGTCTAGGTTTGGTATTTCAAATACAAAATATTGATTTTTCAATAATCCCTATATGGGTGAGCATACATGCTTTCTAGCATTCTGATTGGCTAACAAACCATTAACTTCTAGATGCGTTTTCTAGCGGTAAACAGCCTTTTCTTCTTGAAAATTGGCCGACAAGAGGTTAGATTTGATGCTGATTAAACTTTTGAGTTTTAATACTGAAATTCCCTTTTGTTTAAATAATTATAGTATAATTAGCATAAAAAGGTTTTGTAAAATACGTTTTAAGTCTCGTGTTCATTTTGGATCAAAATCTAGTTTGGTGTTAAGCTTAATAGTTGAAACTGCGAGCATCACCTTTGCTTGTTTGATGTTAATGGCGAATATATGCTGAAATCAACTAGAATGCATTAGAAATGGTCTTGCTGTTCGCAGTATTTTGAATTTCTGCTAGTAGTAACTAGAAGCCTTCTCCAAAGATTTCATAACAACATGGTTATCATCTGCAGCGAATTAACAGAAAACAAATTTGCAAACAAATTTAGTTTATAGAAACAACCAGGTGGGTTTTTATATTCTATTATATTTTATGTGGAGGCCTTACTTAATTCATGGTATCAAAATTTAGTTATGTGTTAGAATGTTCACAAAGTTATTTTTTATAAGATTCTAAACTTAAATAACTGGAAGTATTTTTAAATTAGTTATGAATCGTTGAAGTTATTATTTATTTTTATATAACAACATTATTAATTATTGTAATACATTATTTAATTAACGACTAAAGGCCGTCTAGTTCACTATTTATCCAATGACTGGGAAAGGAATTCTTGTGTGAATAAAAAAATTATATTATTGGAGCTACACACTTTGTTTTTATTTTGTTTGATATCCTTGTTTGATAACGGAATAAAGGAATTCGGTCCTTGCACGATTAAGACTAATTCACGTTAAAATCTAGAAATTCGTGATTGGGAGCATTACTGTTAGTATCTTCATGTTTGAAATAAATCATGCTGGTGCCCTTCTCCATACCTTTATGAATTTGCTGATATTCCAATTCAACCACAACTTGATTTAATTAAACAAGAGACGAGTATTGCTTATTGTTCAGGCTAAGCCCAGGTCTGATCAAGTGGAACGTAAGTATTATTGTTTAGTAGATTTTTAAGGTTACAAATTGCGGGTTACAATATATGAAGAATTCCGTAATCTATTGCTAAATCTATTTTATTTAATTTATGAATTAAGATAGTAGAATAATGATTCTAACCTTATCTGTATGTAAGAAATTGAAAGGTTTAAGATTAAAGAAATTTGTTAAATAACATAAAGTAAAAGCTTCAAAAGCATTAAGATTATATTCGTTGAAGTATTAAATAAATAAGAAAGGTTTGACATCAACATTAACATAAGTTAAGTATGGTGAGTCCGATGCATTCACGATTTCCACAGCTGCAATAAAAGTCCTATAAAGTTTTGTATTGATCCAGAAACACCCAAATGATAAAAGGTGTTTGGAACTTTAGAGCATCCAATTAAAACTTCTTCAAAAGAAGCCCGTAAGTAAATACTTAATATATTTTACAAGTTTATATCTACTATTGCAAAAGGAGCTAACCATCGCAAGCTAAATAAAAACATCAACGCATGTTGTCATCCAGTTAGATACGAGCATTCCACGAGAACGTTGGTGTGCATTATAAGGTGTGTAATGACTTGATGAGGATTTATTTTAAAATTCATACACAAACTGATTCTCGACGTACTGTGACTAACCACTCCAACTATATAAATATAGAATGTCAAGAAAATGCTCAATTCCAAAAATACTTTTAAAATCAATTTTGATTACATACAACCTGATGCGTATCATTTTGTCTGTATAATGAAATTGTAAGATACAAAATTAGGAAGTTTCAATGATCATTCCTGAAGGACTACAAAAATATTTTTAGATCTTTCTTTCAGAATTCTTTAGATTACATTTTAAGAAACTTGAGGTAGTGGTAACAGAAAATCCTTAGTTCGATGTGCATTCTAATGAAAAGGCAGAGACAAACTCTTGATTTTATCCATATTTTACATAACAATAACTTGTCCACTTGTGACATCTACCGATGTCACTTTATAAGTACATACTTTATTTTTCAAAATATAATATGTATTTCTATTTTAAATTTTTGTTGAATTAGCATTAGATCAATTGAGAAAGTTACGTTAGATATTGGGAACTATCTGAATAGAGCTATACATTAAAGCTACAATAAATGTAACTATTGCCAATGAAATACCTTATCAGTTGATTATTTTCAGGGCAAAAACTAAGTCTTTAATTACTAGTCACTTTAACAGTAAACATCCTTTCCATATGTATCAACAAGATAATGTTCGTAGATTTGTAAATTTCTGGTAAATTCATTTCAGAATCTCTTTGGTATAGCAAGTACTTAGTTTTAGCGACAAAGTTGTTTTGATAAACAGCTTCATTAACATTCTCTTACACGATTTAATTAGATATTGTTCAAAACAGTGTTGATTTCTACTTAATTATTCTGACACGAAAAAATTATAATTACATTTATCCTAAAAAATTCTACCGTATAGCAAAAACAGCCATTCTTAATTTTAATATTTGGAAATGCTTCAAAATTATTTATTGAGAAGAGTAACTAAAGCAAAGAAAAAGATAAGTTTTGGTTTTAGTTGGTAGATTACACCCCAGTCATTATGTGAAATAGTTAAGAGCTGCTTAGGAAAAGTATTAAAGCAAATAAACTTTATCGTAAGAAAAATTGCAATACAATAAAATTAGATATAAAAAATAAATAAGTTTTCTGGAATACAGTAGCAATTAACACGATGATTATACAATTTATCGCCAAAACGTACACAAGTACTAATAAGTCATGGTCGACGTGATTTATATTAAGATAAGAAAAAAATACTTCTTATAAGTTCTTGTAATAACTTGCGTTAATAAGTTTTGTATTAACTCAAATTGAGATGTATATCAATAGGAAACATTATCTTAATACGCAATGAACATATGACCTTACCGCAAGTTCAAGTAACATAGAGGAACCCCCTTTCTAGAAATTATGGAGATCTCGGAAACCTAATACTACTATAATGGCAACCCTAGCTCAAAAGCGCTAACTTTGTTTCAATTAACGTTTCTGTTATTTCTTTGCAGCTTATTTCCAAAATGCCTGATATTTTAGACCTACCCTCCCCCCCTCTCCCGTGCAACAGCGAAATAATTTCAACATTCATTTTTGAGGGAGGTTTGCTACTAACTATGGAGCAGATATTAGAGAGTCATAGAAATAGGTGAAAAACATGTGTGTAGTAACATCGCAATGTTTCAAACGTGTTTCTAAATAAATCTTCATGTCAAATTACTTAAAAAAGCTTTATCCAGAAATTTACAAACCAACAATTTTTAAGTCTAAAATAAAAGAATTCCTATTGGCCATCTACCAAACACCAGCCAACGTTTGTGGGTATATTCCCGGCCAATGCATGCAATCCTCGTAATTCACCTCAAGAGACCTATGCTAGGCTGACCATATTTAGAAAATTAAAAAACGGGACAAAGTTTCCGTGAAATAAAAAATAGGCTGGGGCAGGGAATAGGTTGATTAAAAATATAGGCATGATATGATTTATATAACCTTTTTTCGAAACACACATACCTAAGTATAAATTGCAAAATTATAATTAATAGTTTAGTGGGGAACTTTCTAACACAATTTATTATGGTTATTTTGTAATCATTAAAAAAAAGTAATTTAATTTTACATAAATTTCGTTAGCGATGTTTTGTTAAGTAGTTTGACAGTTGACTACACTGAAAATTCTAATTCTGCATTTGTTTTTCAAATTTACAGTGTAAATAAGTCGGTATTTTAAGAAGAGCTGCTCGACAGTGTTCAACTTTGAGAAATAAAATGTTACACTGTTTCCAGTATCCTAAATCTCCTTCTCTATTTGCGTGTCCAAATGAAGCTATTGGTAAACAGTAACATTTTATTTTTGATATCACTGCTGAACAACTATTCCTAAAACGTCCAGCTTATTTACACTGTAAATTCAGGAGGCAAATGAAGAATTAGAATTTTCAGTGTTGCCAACTATCAAAAAAACTTAACAAACTTTCCCTAAAAAATTTTATTTAAAAATAACTAACTGTAAGTTATTATTTTTTAAATGGTTACAAAAGAACGCAAATAGAAAAAAATAGTATAAAGTATTCGTTCCGTAAGACGTTTTAGTGCGGTTGTTCTTGGGGCGTGTGCGCTAAAAACGTGTCTTATGAAGCTAAAAATTATTTTTACTGACAAGTATTGCCTTAAAGTTGTCTACTAGAATTTTTATTTTAGAATAGAGCGGAAGTTTTTTCATCCGTCTATAATGTATTTGTGATGGCGAAAATCTGTTCCACAGCTGCATTTGTTCCTGGAACATTTAATGATCGAACGTACAGCTTCATGCCGGTAATACGCTGGAAATCGTTAAATATTAGCACAATAGGTATGCACAAATTGGTTCTAAAAAGATGTTCTGAAAGCTAGTTAAATGCTCTATAAGCACATTATTTATTTTTTTAAGATCTTATGCGTGTTTGAACTAGTCAATCAGTTATTTTGAGATTATGAAGCGACGGGGCAAGCGCGTTTCGACTCCGGCGACGGTTTTTGATACGAAGAACGATCATTCCTAGAGAATCCTGGTGTGTCCAATTTGATAAAAAGTGGAATATCGCAAAGTACTTAGGAATTATAAAACAAAATTAGAAATAAAGAAATCTCGCAATGTAAGGTGAGAAATCGATAGGAGCACTACCAAGATCAGCCAAAATTCTTTCCAAACTGAAGCTAAGTTGCTGCGTGTTCTTGGAACTTCATACTTTTCCTTGATTTTTATTTTCCTTTTTTTAAAAAAAGGTAAATTGTGCTTATATGTTATTACTACAACTAAAAATTGGCTAAAAATAACTTTCCTGAAAAATGCACTCGACTTCTCGCAGTACAAATTATGAATAAAGCGGGTCCTGCTAGCAGAATTTTGACTTATGTAGGCAGTGATAACAATGATCTCAATTACGGTTTGTTACGTTTTACGGTAGTACGTTATGTGCTGCGTGCAGGGTAACTTTATGCGCGTAACATGGTCCTGTTAGCAGGATCAAGGTCTCTGTATAAAAGTACTTCTGGAAGCGCTTCCAACAGGACAAGGCCTTGTGCGTAATATGTATCATTAAGGTGTAATAAATAATAGTGGAGATATATATTTTTTTCAAGAAACTAACAATCAAAGTTGTAACTCTCTCATCTTTTAAATCTCGTAGAATTCTGCTGTCATTCTGACAATCTCGTATTTATTACGTTATTTATATGATTAAATTCATCAAAAAGTTTGTTTTCCGATAAGTCAAACTAATATGTTATCGCAGGACAAATTCCATGAAAACACGCCCAAATCTAACAGAAACTGCGACATTCCATTCCATTTCGCCTAAGATTTTGCATACATGTTTAAATACGGTAAACACAAAATCAAGATATATCTGTTTTACTTCTTAAAAATACATGCAATTAGAAAAAAACGGAACAATTTGCATCCCGTTTTAAGTTTTTGGGGACAATGACACACGAAGCTCAAAAAAGGGATAATCCCGTTAAAAATGGGACGTCTGGTCACCCTACCGTATGCTCAAATGCGCTAGTGTAAGGTCTGCATTTAAAATGACGTAATTCTAATCCTTAAAACATGATTTGCTAATTGCCTTACATACAGACATACATAATCCATTCCCATTTTACCGCATTTCACAGTGTCGGAGTCCCGCACAAACTCTTATGGGAGTGCAACGTAGATAATGGAGCTATTATACCAAGTGCATTACGCTCCCCCATACTTTATCACTCATAACATTTTCATACCTTAACCTAAGGAGCTCAAACACGATAGTACTAAATTTTAAAATTCAGTCGCAACCAAGGTTTGAACCCCTGTCCCTCTGAACGAGAGGTAGGATCTCGACCACGAAGGGCCTATTGCTAATTGCCTTACATGACGTAAATGTTAGGTCATTTCGCATATGGAACTTCTATTCAAAATGAGTTCGAGTCGTGGATTCAACGGTTTAGAATTAAACGATTTAGAACTAAAGGGCTTTTTGGGTAGAGCACTACACCACACCCAAGTAAGTCTTTATGTTTAAAACTTTTTAATTATTTTCTGAAAAAGCTCTACAAAGGAAGTTTTAGTTGAGTAATTTAGCGGATTATTCAGTTTATATAATCAGTTCATCTGATAAATTGGCGGAATAAAAATTGCAATCATCCAATCTAATAAATGATATCCGATTGCTAGGCATCGCAATAATAATAATAATAATAATTGCTACAACCCATAGCCTGGAAACCAGGCCCCAGAAGCTATAAGCTTGTGCAGGAGGGAGGGGGCGATTATTATTATTACGTAGGCCCTAAATGCGGCTGCAGCCGACTTACAGATGGAACAGCGCAAATCCCACATTTGTGTCACAGCTAAGGAAAACTGCAGAAAACCTTAACCAGATCTGCCGGCGCCGGGAATCGACCGCGGGCCGCTTGGGTGAAAGTCCAGCACTCTAGACAGTACACTACCAAGGCTGTGTCGGGGCACCAAGGCAATATATCATAGTATCATAAAAAAATATATGAATAAGATGGCAACATCTGTCTGTTAGTGTTTGGGTATAAGAAACTTCCCCTCTGTGTAACAAATACTAATAACTTCGTCTTCCTTTATAGTCCTATGCCTAAAGCCTGATTTCCATAGAATATAGTACATTATAAGCTGTTTTCAAACCTTTCAAATTGCGCGCTGCTATTCTAATCTAAAGGCAACTATTCTAATCAAATATTTCCAAGTAGTCCGAGTATTTGCATGCCTTCCTGTCTAATATTTATGGTTAAATGTTACACCAACCCAGCTATCCTAGTTTATGAGCAAAATATAGGTTAGCTTGAAAGTCGTGGTTTTTGTTACTAACTTGGATTACTTCACGAATTGATAGTAGTCAACTAGATTCAGTAATTGTCATATTTTAATTGTTTATTTTTCTATGTGACAAATTCCAAGTTCTTGTTGATGGGATTTTTCGCTGGCAGCCTCTGCATCGTCATTCTTTTCGTTATTATGTTGTGTTTTTGATTTAGATGTCTGGAAAGATGTAATCCAAACAATTAAATATATTAATCTATATTATCAACCCGCATACAAGAAGAAGTTGAATTTCAAAAAATACTTTCAAATAAAATAAACAACCGAACAATTTTTCTAGACACCGAAATAAATATAGCAAGTACTTTTTTTGTATAAATTCTTCCAGGGTAAAATATTTGTTATAATAGATGTAATAGTATCTGAGAAGGTATATGCAGCCCAAACAATAAACACGAAATAAATTCTAGGTAGACATGCCAGGATGAAATATGGCATTAATAAATGTTTGTTGGTGATAATTACACTGGTAAACACACATTTTGCCTCCGAAATAACTACAAGAGGATGAAGTAGCTCTAGTAATGTAATGTATTTTTAACAACTTAAAAATTCAAAGCTAGTTTGCATTTTGTAGAAAATTTCGTTTAAAACGAGTGTTTATTACCATTTGCAAGTAATGATGTATGGAGCGTCGCCTTTGTGTGCACTTGCACGAAAATTTTAAACCAAACCATCTGGTTTGTTATTATTAGGGTTAAAAGAAGAGATGGTTGTATACTTATATAAATAGGGGACATAGAACATCCTAAATCTAGTCATTCCTGAACACCCAGCGGATTTTTGCTATTAGGAAATTTTATAACCGATAGGTATTTGTTTAAAATTAAGTTTTGTTGTGAGTGTTTATAAGAATATTCCTAATGTCTTCTCGGTGTAGCAGCAATCCTAATAACTTTTGTTACGTTTGCGGTACGTTCATTCCTTTGAACAGGTGCAAATCTATTACTTCTACCGGGATTCGGGATTTCGGGATGCCTGTGCGACATCAAGATAAGCCATGGATTCGACATATTTTCTGTAGAACTTGTGTTAAACACTTGTGTGATTGGAAAGAAAGAAAACTACAAAGTTTTCCATTTGGAATACCAATGATATGGGCAAAGAAAATAGATCATGCCAACGACTGTTACTTTTGTAAAAATAAAACACAAGGACTAGAAGTTCGCAAAAGGAGTTATGAATATGTAGAGACACCGACGGCACGAAGACCTTGACCTCACGACGACAATCATCCCATTCCTCAAATCCCAATAACCTCTTCATCATAATGTTCTGATGAATGTTGAATGTTCCCAGGTTATCACTTTCGGTATGAACCGAAAGTGATAACCTGGGAACTTCCATTGAGACCGCTAAAGATGTTGATTTTTTACCATCCACGTCTACGCAACACCATGTAATCAACCAGAGAGAACTGACTGACTTGGCGAGAGATTTAAATTTATCAAAGTCGCAAGCAGAACTTCTTGCATCACTTTTGGAGAAGGAGACAAAAGTTACTGCATTTCGTCATCGCCACGAGAATTTTGTAAACTTTTATAGTATGGACGGTGACTTAGTGTACTGCAATGACATTGAAAGGGTTTTCACGAGTCTGGGAATAGAGCACAGTCCAGATGATTGGAGATTGTTGATAGATTCCTCCAAAGCAAGTCTTAAAGAAGTATTCCTACACAATGGAAACTACTACCCTTGTGTTCCTGTGGGTCATGCCGCGTCGATGAACGAAATATATGAAAATCTGAAAACACTGCTGGAGAAAGTTAATTACGATCAATATTCCTAGAGAATATGTGCTGATTTCAAATTCATTGCAGTACTTATGGGGAAGCAGCAAGATACAAATTTCGAAATCAAACTAAATCTAACAAAAAAAGAGGGCATGGCGATCGATGGTTGCAGTGTTCAAGAATTTTTTAGGAAACAAAAAAGATAAAAATTACAAAACATTAGTGGAAGACATGTTGGATGCATTTAAAGTAGCGGATTGCAATATGTCATTGAAAGATCATATGATGCATTCAGACTTGGATTTTTCCCCAGGAAATATGAGCGATGTTAACGATGAATACGACGAATGCTTTCATCAAAAGATTCCAGGCATGGAACGACGTTATCAAGCAAAGTGGAATCCTGTAATATTGGTGGACTAATGTTGGACCTTGAGAAGGGAAGCAGTAGATATTATATATAAGAGAAAATCTCAAAACAAGCATTTTCCTTCGTGAATATGTACATAATATCAATAAATGTGTTTAAAAATTGTAACATTTTTTAATCATTAGTCTCTAAGAAACCCGAACTAACTTTAACTAATGTTTATGATAGATATTCTTCTTAGGAGGGTACCTTTCAAAATTAGTTAACAGCATCTCGGAGGTAAAAAGTTTTTTTTAATTTATTGACCAGTGTTATCAATGATGAGAAGCTATAAAGATTGAACTAGTACCACCTTAGAATTTTACAATATACCTGGTTCGAATGTGGTGTATCGAATTATATAATTTTTATCACTTGTAATTACACGAGTGCTTCGAAATTATCGATTTGTAATACGAACGTTGATTAGCAACCACGAGTGTCATTTTTTGACGTTTTAATTTCCCGACGTGCAACGGAGGGAAATTTGTCAAAAAATGACACGAGTGTTGCGTTTTAATCAACTTGAGTATTACAACAGATAATTTCAGAAGCACGAGCATGTAATTCGGTAAGATTATTTCATGATACAGTTGTTTATTTAAGCATCTACTTATTAACATAAAGATTAGTATTTGACATGAAAGTAAAAAATGGGACACATGTGACACTAGTTTTCAGCGTTGTCACGAAGATAAAAACAGTCGAAAAGGACAATAAAAAATTATCGAATTATCGCTGTAATCCAAAAAATAAAGCCTTGCGATTGGTCAAAAACGAAGTAGAATGAAATAATCACAATAATTCTAGTGATCTAATTCAAAATACATTAATAAGTTAATTAAAAAGCTAAAAAGTTGGAAAAATTAGAACTGTATTTAATAGGTATGTAATGTCTTTTTTTATCTGGTAAAGTTAGCTTTGTTAATTACCTTAGCATATCCATATTGATAGTTTTAGAACATGTAATATATTTGATATAAAGAATGAAAACTATAGGTAAAATATGAAATAATAATAAATTAATGCAAAGATCTGCAGGCTCTCTTATGTCATTTTTCAATTTACTTTATATAGCCTAGATGTAATTACTACCATGAAGAAAATGAGGCTGCGGAAATGCTAGGTTCATTTATGTAAGGACTAGTTAGTGTTCTTTGATATTATAATTTCTTAATCTTTGCCAATTAATCGATTACAAGCTATAAGGTACCCCATTAAAAAAAACTGAAATAACCATATGTTGTTATTCGTTTTATCCAAGGCATGCATTTTATTGATAAAAAATTATAATTTCACAAATTTCTCTAATTTACATACAATAACTAATTGAAATTGTTTCCACTCACAATTAATGAAACCGTAAAACATAACAAAGAATTGTATGGGTATTGATTTTCATAAACACGAACCATCACTCAACATCAACATAATAAATACCAAGTTTGCATGCAAAATTTAAACGTAAACAAATAAATCTAATTAAGTATGAGATAAGGAAGCCTTTCGCTTAATTTGATATATGGATAAAGTTTGTTAAAGTAAAAAAAGCTGTTGGTGAATACACTTACCTTCTTGATGGAATCTTTATGTTCCTGCACATATTCTTGCTTAAGTGGTTCAGTTTGAAGATCAGGAAGTGAATGGCTAATGCAAATCGAAGTTTGTTTTGCTAAACAATCTTCACCATCAGCGAAATCCCTGCAAGTTTTTTCCCGAATCCATCTCCATGTTGCTGTACATTGATAACTAACTGCAGCTAGAAGAACTAATGCCATTGCAACCACTATTGCAGCACCTATGATTTGGTAAGGAAAGGGTTTCCAGTCTAAATCGTCTGAAACAAAAATTTGTGATAAAAAATTATATCTCTAAAAAGATATTTTTAATTTGTTTACAAAATCTAATTGTCTTTAACAACCCGAAGCAAATTTTTAAGGCGTTTTTTTATGAAATTTCTAGCCAGTTTTATACTGAAAAGGCCATAATTTTATTAAAATTGTTAAAACTCAAAGGAGAATTGTTTTGTACTTTTTAATTAGTTTAGGGTGTATTAATAATTTCAAAAGTTAGTATTTTAGGTTATAATGTTTACGTTATCTCACTATGCATGCTAATTCCTTCGTTATCAGTAAATTTATTACTGAACGGAACGGGATATAATGAACTGTTTGTATAAGGTCTTTGACCTACCCTTATTTACCTACCAGAAAAAATGAAAATTAAAAAAAAAACGTTTTTTACAAGATACTTAGGTTTTATGTACGGTAATAAAGATAAAATATGTATGGAGGTAGCTCTTACAAGTTAATTCAGCCCCTAATTCAGGCATTCAACTTTTTTCATATATTCGTTAATAAAGGCTTTTAATGCATAGATTATTAGAAATATGTACCTTTTAAAAGTTTTTTATTTTGTATTTAGGATATTTAGATAAAGATAAATTGAATATAGGACATCAATAATAATAATAATAATAATAATAGCTACAACCCATAACATGGTAACAGGCCCCAGAAGCTATAAGCTTGTGCGGGAGGGAGGGGGTGATTATTATTATTACGTAGGCACTACGTGCGGCTGCAGCCAACTTACAGATGTAACAGCGCAAATCCCACATTTGTGTCACAGCTAAGGAAAACTGCAGAAAACCTTAACCAGATCTGCCGGCACCGGGAGTCGACCCGGGCCGCCTGGGTGAAAGTCCGGCACGCCAGACATTACACTACCAAGGCTGTCAATATCTACCAATTTTTTCATATCTTTCAAAAGTTCCTCCAATACCTACTAATTAGGATTTCAAAACTTTCTGAGAGTTCTAGACCAAGAGTACATGTAGGCATTATTATTTGAGCGATTGATAGTACTATAAAGTAACAATTTCAGACACTTGTTTAAAGGATTAATAGAACTTGACATGCAAATCATACTATTTATCAAGACTCTTAGGAAAAACCCCAGCACGAGAAATGATAAAAACAAAAAAAAATACACAAATATATAGTTTGACACTGAAAAATCTTTTTTTTAGTGAATTTGTTTGGTGGATTTAAGAAAAAATCCCTGCTAAATCAATTATTGCTATCACGACTATTGATCGTCTCACGTTGGGACTACAGCGAAGGAAAGATAGCCAATGTATTTCTTATGGGAGTTTGTGCTTCGTTGTTTCTACCTATGTCACTGTATGAATCTATATAAATGTGGATTAAGATTCCAGAAGTTCTAAACCTTTGAAAACAGTAACCGAAAAAGTGTAATCGTAACCATACAAAAGGAGAATTTAAAAGAAAGTCTTATCAACATGTATTTGTTATTTTATTAAACATTACTTGGGATTGTTACATCGTACATGTATCTAAATATTCGATATTTTATTACTTATACTTTTTTGTTTAATTCTTTCGTCTTCAAATTCTTTCAAAATAAAAATGACGGCTAGTTAGGTTCTGTATGATCCTTTTAATATTTTAATTCACAGGTAAATAAAGGAAGTCCCAAACGCAATTTTAACGGTAAAATGATTCATCATGATAAAATTCATTTGTTTAACTTGTTTCAAAAGAAACTTGCAAAAACGGAAATTTTGGATTAGCACCAAATGCAAAGGATTTTAGTAAACAATAAACCCTTCTGGTTTTTTCTACTTTTACTTAATACAGTTTGTACTTACTGAAATTATAGTATAACGTTTTTTGTCGGCACTATTATTTGCCACCGAACGCATATAAGCAAAGGACCCCGCAATAATCTTATGGAAATTGGGTTTCGGTCAAATTTTCTGAATTTTTGATATGTTGTATATTTTGTCATCCTGAACAAAAGTCTCCAGGGGCACAAAGCTCCGAATTCAATATTTTGACAGCTACGGAGCTCCAAAGCTCCACAGATCCGTTACAAAACTATTCATTTTTAATACTATTTATAAATGTCAAAAGCATTTTTAATTATTTAAATATATAAGTTTATGTTTTTGAGGTCGCTGAATTCAAATCTGATGTCAGATTTGAAAAATTGACAGTTGACAGCTGTCAATTCACTGTCAAAGTAGGATAAAAAAGTAAATATTCTCTTTTTACATCAAGAGTTTATGTTTTTGAGGTCGCTGAATTCAATTTTAATGTCAGATTGGAATCTGACATCAGATTTGAATTCAGCGACCTCAAAAACATAAACTCTTGATGTAAAAAGAGAATATTTACTTTTTTATCCTACTTTGGCAGTGAATTGACAGCTGTCAACTGTCAATTTTTCAAATCTGACATCAGATTTGAATTCAGCGACCTCAAAAACATAAACTCTTGATGTAAAAAGAGAATATTTACTTTTTTATCCTACTTTGACAGTGAATTGACAGCTGTTAACTGTCAATTTTTCAAATCTGACATCAGATTTGAATTCAGCGACCTCAAAAACATAAACTTATATATTTAAATAATTAAAATATGCTTTTGACATCAATAAATAGTATTAAAAATGAATAGTTTTGTAACGGATCTGTGGAGCTTTGGATCTCCGTAGCTGCCAAAATATTCAATCTGGAGCTTTGTGCCCATGGAGACTTTTGTTCAGGATGACAAAATATACAACATATCAAAAATTCAGAAAATTTGACCGAAACCCAATTTCCATAAGATTATTGCGGGGTCCTTTCTTAATACAGAAATAATTATTTGGTTTCAAATTTTGATAGCTTGTGCGTCTATAGATCTTCGCTTAGTTGTTTGTGTTTTATCCTTTGTAATTATTGTTAACATTGTCGTGTTGTTTGTTGTAACTATTAGTATTGTAGTGTTACGTAACGCACATAGTACATTATACATAAGTATGGCGGATATTGTTAGAAACAGAATGGATTGTGTACTAAAGGTTGGTGAAAAACAGATTTTGTCAAATTTGATAAAATATCCTCTTATTGAGACCCGGCAGTCATTATCAGTAATTATTCGACAAGTTTCTAAAGAAACAGTTATTAGCGAAAAAAGTTTGTTCTCAGTACTTCAATAAAATATTTCACCTGATGGAATAAAATTTCCAAGAAAAAGCGAAGAATAAAAATACTTTAAACTGTTTTTCATTATCTTTCCAAATCCATCATAAAAAATTAGGGTTTCCATTTAAAAAAATTTTCGTTATCGCCATTACTCAGAAACAAGACGATCTACAAATAACGATTATACTAAAATATGTCTCCTTTAAGATAAAAATCGACGTGTTCGAGGATTTTTCTCAAAAATACTTAATAAAAGATTTATTTCGATAGTACCAGACTTTATACGCGAACTATATGAACAGCAAGTTTTGAAATTTTGTTTTACTACCGCTGTCAGAAGAAGTGACTACCTGCAATATAACTTGCTCGAACAATAGGGATTATAAAGGTTTATGCAGTTACAACTACAATATTTAGAAAGTGTTTTTAAAAGTTGCTTGCAAGATGTTTGGCAACCCCGTTGTCCATAAGAACACACACTGTAGTCTCAACGTGAGACGACCAATAGTCAAGGAGCGTGCACAATTGAATATGGACATTTGAAATGAAATTGTGGAACACCTTCATTGATGGTTTATAAGAAATTGCCAAGAAAATAAATGAAGAATTCTTCTAATTTGTACAATATTCTTCGAACAGTCTACTCTTACTATTTACTATGTACTAGTTACGTTCTACTATTTTCAGAAAAATTGTTAAACTGTGTCTCCACTTTGGAAGCACCCAATCATACTATAAGTGTTAGATTCAATGTTGTTATGAAATGTAATTTATTTCTTTTTTCGAAGATTCGATGTTGTAAAACATGCAATATCATGCTTATTGGTAACTTCAAACAGACCAAAACCTTCAGAGAACCGATTTACTAAACACCACAACGAATTTAATAACTTACTATGTTTTCATCAAAAGACACATGCAAACTAGCTTATAAGATACGATATTATAATAGCAAATTAAACAAATATTAAGAAAGTAATGCATATTTATACACATTAGTAGTACAATAATTATTATAATTATAAATATTTAAAAAAATATTTTTTTAAATATTGCTTATAGACAACCCAACATACACGTCGTCTTGCGTAATAGAATACTTTATATATTTATGGTAAACAAGAAACATACAGTGAATGAGTGCTATTTATTTACTCTGCAATATATTTCGTATAAAATAACGTGCTGCATAATTGGTTGCCTATGCTTGTAAAATGCTTTTACGTAATTATTTTCAAATGCAATAAATAGTATATTGCACTTTTAACTTAATAGCTCTGTATTTATTGTCAGTATTTCTAAAAATTAAAAACAATGTATCAATATTTACTTCTATTTGCAAACAAGCTAATCACTTGCATACTTTAAGCATCATTTATCGATTTAATACAAAGAATCCCTAAATGTCGCTAATTCTTGCAAATTTAAATTAATTATTATTTTAATTTATTAAGTTATTATTTTTAAATTTTTAATTAAAAATTACTATTCAAAGAGAACATTTATTTCATAAATTCTATTTGTAAACTAAAGGGATGATACCGTAAGTAGTGAAATAAATTCTGTCAATCTGCTGAATAAATGGAACTACTGCCTTTTTTGTTTCATTAATATTAGAATTGGTTTAAAAAAGACTCAATGATAGATTTAGTCACATCAAATTTCTATTTGGAATAACAATTTACAAATCGTGATTTTTTTCTTAAATAACATAATTTTGAACACTCGATTGGTACATTATGTGTCAAAGAAAGAATGGTGTTACATTGTTTTAAACATGTTTCCATGATCAAACCTTTATGCTTTTAAACTGATGTATGGTAAATGACTAAGGCTAGCTGCTAGCTTCTACACTTCTACGAATATAAGCAATCATAATGCTTATATGCACATATTAATAAATAATGACTCTTATATATATATAGATAGCAGAGATAAATTTACGATTGCGATAAGCAATCATAATGCTTATATGCACATATTAATAAATAATGACTCTTATATATATAGATAGCAGAGATAAATTTACGATTGCGATCAAACCCATACTACACATATAGAATCCATTTAACATTTAATTGTGTTTAAAAATAACCAATAATCTCATCAAAGTCAGAAATGTTCTATGAATATAGACATAGGTACTTAGGTACAGTCTTTAGCAAATGTCTTGTCCCGAGCAGGCAACACATTTAACAAATCCGGTAAAAGAAACGACGGTCGGAACATTCGTTTTTTTTCATTGTTTACAAACAACACTTCAGATATAACCAGTTTTAAAAGTTGCTACCATACCTAGAGTGGCTTTGTATAATATAGTCTACAGAATCACAAAGGCTACTTTTATATATATAAGTACCTAACCTACCAAAATATAGTTGTGCTGGAAGTATCAACTTGACCTAAATAACACTGCTTTAGTTTTTGCCGGCTAACCCCAATAAGTCGGAGACGGGTGGGGTAATACAAGATATACAAGGTAAAAAAACAAGCGCCACTTCGTTTTAAAACAATTCTCCTTACTAAAGCTTCAAACTTCTTAGATAAACGAAGAAATAGATCTTTTACTAAGATATAGGCAACTCCACAATTTTGGTCGTACGGTGCATGTACACTTAAAGTTGACGAGCTGGAAAGCAATATTAAAACCACACAATAAATAAATAGAAATAAATAAAACAAAAGCATGTAGTGAAATGTAAACTTTCTAAGTAGGGCTTTATTGTTTATTGCAAATTGTAAACTATTATTGTAAACGGTAATTATACTGTGAAATAAATAAAGATTATTAAAAGTTTCACAGTTTTATTAAAATATACCTGACAATATTGTTTCGACAGCTATGCTGTCATTATCAAAGGTAATATAATTATAAACAAACACGTCGCTAAGGTAGATACAAAATAGGTAACTAGATAAAATAATAATAATAATAAAAATTAATAATAAAAATCATAATTAAACATCTAATACTTCCAGTAACGGAGAATTACTGAGCTCAAGTTGTTCATTCATTAAAGGTACCCTGAGTTTGTGTTTGTATATCTCAAAGGCTTCTAAAATGTCTAATTTGCGTTTGTTATTACAAAAATGTAGGAATTTAATATTATTTTGAGGAGTCATTGTGTGATTTTGTTCTAAAAGGTGTTTGGCGTAATTCGATTTTTCAGGATGTTTATTTTTGTAATGACGTACGTGTTCTTTATATCTTATGTCAAAATTTCGAAGTGTTTGTCCAATATATACCGAACTACAAAAAGAACAATTTAAACGGTAAATGCCCGATTTCATGATATCATGTGTTCTGTCTTTAGCATTAAATAAAAATGAAAAAGTGTTAGTGTTGGTTTTAAATTTTAAATTAGACTTAAATATCAAGATTAACGCAGACAATCTTTTTGAATTTTCCATATACAGAAAACCAACACAAACAGATATAACAATACCAAATGAATCTTGTCACCACAATACACATAAAATAGCAGCATACAGATCATTAGTACACAGAGCTTTAACTATTCCACTAACAAAATCAGATTTTAGCAAAGAGATATCAACCATTAAACAACTAGCACATGCAAATCATTATAATCCGAACATGATTGACACTTTAATTAAACAAAAAGATTATAGGTTAGCTATCAAAAGAATATATCCCATTGACAATCAAACAGAAGACACAAATTACATATCTATACCATATTTTGGCAAAATATCAGAAAAAATTGCACATATACTAAGAAAAACCAACAATTATAAAATAACATTTAAAACCAACACTAACACTTTTTCATTTTTATTTAATGCTAAAGACAGAACACATGATATCATGAAATCGGGCATTTACCGTTTAAATTGTTCTTTTTGTAGTTCGGTATATATTGGACAAACACTTCGAAATTTTGACATAAGATATAAAGAACACGTACGTCATTACAAAAATAAACATCCTGAAAAATCGAATTACGCCAAACACCTTTTAGAACAAAATCACACAATGACTCCTCAAAATAATATTAAATTCCTACATTTTTGTAATAACAAACGCAAATTAGACATTTTAGAAGCCTTTGAGATATACAAACACAAACTCAGGGTACCTTTAATGAATGAACAACTTGAGCTCAGTAATTCTCCGTTACTGGAAGTATTAGATGTTTAATTATGATTTTTATTATTAATTTTTATTATTATTATTATTTTATCTAGTTACCTATTTTGTATCTACCTTAGCGACGTGTTTGTTTATAATTATATTACCTTTGATAATGACAGCATAGCTGTCGAAACAATATTGTCAGGTATATTTTAATAAAACTGTGAAACTTTTAATAATCTTTATTTATTTCATGATTATGGAGTTCCACAAAATAAGGCTGGAAACAATAAACAAGGTAATTATACTGATTAAGAACTTTAATGTCTAGCAAAATTAACAGAATGGTGATTTGTATCACAGCTGGTTGTAAATCTTAAAAACTACCCTATGACAATTTCACTACTCGAGATCTCGCTTTAACTAGTTCTTAAAACTAACATGCATGAATAAATAAATTATATAAACGTTTTATAAATATATAGACACATAGATAAAATGACACAATATACATATACATACAGCTGACACGGTACGGTTTAAAAGCCTTGCTTAGGGTTTTTCGTTTGAGCCTTCGGTATAATCTTGTTACCCTGTATGTATGCAGGTACGAACCCAAAGGGGAAGACCTTCAAATTAAACCCAAAGTCAAAGGGGCAGAAACAGGAAAAAAACAACGAGCAACGAAACCCAAAAAATAAAAGACCTACAAATAAAACACCCTGTATGTTGTATTGATTTTAAATATTTGCACAGAATTTTACCTTTCTATAAACTGAAAGGTCTTTTATTACCCAATTCCTTCAAGGCAACTGATAGGAGAATGTTACCTAAAATAGAAAAAGCTTTTATGAGATTTTAGCACATTGCGGAAAAAAATAAAAAAGGTTTACCTAAATGGTTAACAGTAGAACCTAATCCGTCTAATTCACGATTGATAAATATATAAACAATATAAACAATCAGATGATCATTTTGTTGAATGCGAGATTTTCTCCGCTAAAGCGAATTATATCAAAACCAATTTTCTAGTTCATCTCCCATTCAACTTCTAATACCAAATCCACCATTTTGTTCTATCAACTGCTCATTGAGAATGCGCTTGACCGCGCAGGTACAACTTTACGATAAACAGAGGGAAAGGGAAACCCAGTGACAACCAAACTAACGGAGAAGCTTGGTTTTAACCACGTTTCACTTATACTATCGTTACTGATATTGTAAGAATAAATAAAAGTATGCTTTTTTTTTCTACTTTATTATAAACTCTATTAATTTATTTACGAGTCTGTTTGTTTATTTGCAAAGTTTAATTATTTTGTAAACACTATAAAAAACTAAATTTTCTAGTACTAACTGTAATAAGTTTTTATTGTAAAAAATAGTAAAAATAATAAATAATCAAAATTATTCATTATAAAAAGTAAGGTAGAATAATTTATCATTTATTCTTCAACATCGACCATAACACAACCACGGCATATGCAAAAATGCTTAAAAATATTTCACTTTGTTGTTATCTTACAGTTTTATTTCTAGCGAACAAATTAAAACAAGCTGCAGATTTAAATTACTACGATCATTAATCAACTTAATCAACAACAAGGTAGAATACACACTTTTAATATACAATTGCAAAAGCAAAAGTTTTTAATTTTAATGCTAATAAAAATTACTACACATATTAAGGTAAACTAGGTTCACTAGATTCACTCTTTAGTTATTTTTTTTGTTAAAGGTAAAGAATAAAACATAAATACCCTACACAACTTTGGGTAATTACTAATAAAGTGTGTCAAAGAAATTTTGAATAGAATCAGTAACAATAGATTTACAAGCATGTTTTCAAAACAAACTTTAAAGATTTTAAATATCTTGGCCAGGTAGTTGTTCATCTCTGTCTAATTCGGTCTCTTTCGTACACAGTATAAGGGGTGTTTCGATTCTTAAAGCAGCAGCGCCCTTACTCATGACAAGACACTTGCTGAAGACTGTACATTATATTACCTATTCTTAAAAAAAAATAGTCACAGATGTAGCTGCACTGTTGTGTAGAAATTGGTAAAAAAGAATTATTATAGCTTACACGTGTGTCAATAATATGAAAATCCTTGAAATAAAAGAATATATTTCAATTAAAACTTCTAATTGACTCATTTAAATCTAAATAAACTTTTTGATACAAAACATTGTAAAACATTTAATTAGTTTTCATAGAAACATTTTATTTCTTGTATACCTACTAGTTATTAAATACTATTTATGTTGAAGGTGGAATACATTTAAACTAAGAATTTAAAAATAATAAAGTAAAATGAAAAAGGTAGAATACAGTTTTAAAATAGAAAAATTGTTTCAATGCTTCTAAGGTCTGTTTAGAACAAAACTGTTTTTAAATATATGGAATAGGGGTATAATTACAATTATACATTCTCAAAAGCATGTTTTACAAATGGTCTAGATCTAGAGTAACAAAAAATTCTGTCTAACAGGTAATATTCCACTTATTTTCCTTGAGACGCATTTTTTCTTGAAGCTACAGTAAATTAAAATTGAGTTTAGTACAGCTCTTAAAATATTATTTCTTTATATTGCTCAGTTATACTACAGTTATACATTTTATGATTATTGCAATTTAAAATGATAACAAGAAAATTTGACAGTTTATGCTTATACACCAAAGGATATATTAATAACTATGCGAAAACATAAGCCAGCTGGCGTAACTAACTTCAAAATTTCATAATATTCATTTAAAAGTTATAAAAATTCAATAACTATTAATCAATTTTTACTTTTTATAACAACATATTAAAATAATTGTTATATCACTTATTAAAAGATTATCATTTATTTAAAAAAACAAAAATAAACTGAATGGAGACTTTTAAACTCGCCCTTTTATTAATTTGTAGGTGTGGAACTGTTTCTTGCGCTCGCTATCCTACGCAAGCATAAACTTGTGGAGAGTAGCTTAACTATTTCTGTTGGATGAACAACGTATAGTGTTCTAGCAGGAAAGGTTGTCTTTCTTCTATTTGATTTATCAGCAACAACGTTACTAAATACTATTATACATAACTCTTATCCCTTTCTGGATTAGATTGTAATTTTTGTTTTACTGTCAGCATTGCTAACTATACCTGCCATAACTTATCTTTATCAGCAATAATTTCAAGAGTAGAGCTACCAAGAAAAGTTTGAGGCTTTATCATAATCTATGCATTTCTCTTTAAATGTTATTCTTTAATTCTGCTCACCGTATACATACTTAAATTAAATGTATTAAAGGTGACAAAGTATAGCCTTTATTAAACTTGAAATGCAACCATATATTAAATCGGTTTGATCCGTGTTAAAATCAGAACTATCAACGAATGATCCGTCATAAAAAAAATTTCAGTTTTTCTATGAGCAACTTCTAGGAGCGAAGTAACATTTATTAATAAGAGAGAGAAATTATAGCTAAAAGAAGGAATTTCTAAAAAGTTAAGAAAGTAGAAAATATGATGCATGGATAAAAAGAATGATGTTATAAAAATAAATAATTTACACATCAACTGAACAAGTGAAAGAAAATTCTTGAAAACTAACCAATAAGAAAACGAAGGGTTATTTATTTTGCCAACCACTGTTAATACATACATATAAGGGAAGGGAATTGGAAGAAGGAAACTGGAACTGGGTAGTACTATGTTTGTATAACTTTTAGATTCTCCTTTTAACAATATGGGCGTTGTTATACGATTTTGTAGGGGGTACAAGGAGAATTTGTTCAAAACTGTTTTCGGTAAAATTTAGCGAATAATAAAATATCAAATCGATAAAACAGTATACAGTATAAAACAAAAAAATCACACTAGTGATTATAACAAAATAATTACAAGATTTTTAAGTTGTCTCTATTCTGTTCTATTCGTCGTAATGAGAATTTTTTTAAGTAGAACTCTATTATTTTGGTTACATAATTTTTTACGTTGAATAGTCTAACGAGCCCATTATTACGAAAAATTTAATTTAGTTCGTTTTAATGTTAAACTCGGTTACTGTATAAAAGCGAAAATATTTCCTTATTGGTACGTACAGCAAAGTTTTAATTGTAGATAATTCTAGTTGATTTATGACTCCTAAATAGCTTATTTCAAGCTATCCAAATCAGATAAGATTTATTGCTTTTAGTAAGGCAGATTATTTTCGCACATGTGCCCCTCTTGGTTCCGTATTGAAATCATTCCGTTAATTGTCAAACTTTGTAATAGTCAACAGAATTATTTTAAACAAAGATTATTTCCTTGAAGCACGTTAATAATATTTTTCTATCAAAAATATACAGCAATTTGTGATACAAGCAAATAATGTGTTTATCTTGAGTCAAACCTATCAGATATTAAATGGTTACAGAATATATTGCTTTCAGAATTATATTTTATGAGGAATAATTACTTTAATGATTGGGTTAAAAGTTAGCCTTCTTACAGCATAGGTAAATCCTGTTTATTTATTTTACGGATTCATTGAAATTGCCATAAACAAAATGTTTTTAATACTGCTATAGAGCCGTTTCCTCATTAAACTGCATGTTATGAAGTATACTTTTCTCTTTCTTAAAAGTCAGAGGTGGTAGTTGCAGTTTGATCGAGACAGATTATTCCGATACGGGTGCTTGTCTTAGGAGTGCAGTGTTTAGACCGCGTGTCCTCTCTGTGAAGACGGACTCGAAAGACAAATCCAAAGTAGATTTCAGTTTGTCTGTTTTGTTGGTTATGTAACCTTACCGTATCGTAGTATTTAGTTATGTAATCGTACCATATTGTTGTGTTTACGACTTAAAACTTTAAATGGGAATTAAATGTTCCTATATTTCGTCTGAAAGTTGTACATCAATTATATTGGTTAGGTTAATGCCGATGTAACTAAGCGATTAAATTAGATTAGTAGTGAAATATGGCCCTTTGAATTTTATGTGTGGGATTATCTCTCTTGTTAATATTCAGTGAACTCGAGTGTATTTTGTGGACGCTCTACGTAAAGAATTTATATTAAAAGTTTAATTTTAAATAATCTCAGCCTCATCGACTTTAATCGACCAAGTTATCAACAATTTTAATAATTAAAAAATGGAAACGATTGTGAAGCCTAAAGATTTATTCAATGAAGAAAGTTCAGTTATGTAGATTCACGTCGCAATTTTTTAACAATAATAATTCACGATTTTGGTGGCGCCCTATATACTGTTGTTCATTTATTCCTGTGTTTAATTTGAAAGCAGTGAGCCTTTAGGATTGACACCCACTACGACACCTGCTAGTAATGTGATAAAGTAAGTAGTTTCATCCGGTGCTTGAGCTTCATTGTGTAAGTTTTTTGTAGTTCAGTTTTTAATGTTACAAATTGGCGATCACGACAGATTAAATATTATTGGATAGACCTTGAAAAGTTTTCTTTTGTGATATTCTATCCTGGAAAACAGATAAACAAAGATCTTTTTAGAATTTTTTAGCATATTTTCTAAAATATAAAAGATAAAAATATAAAAAAATATCTTGATTCTTAATAACATTGACTTCATTAATTTAAAGTCACTTTCTATTTATTTTAAACAGCATTTTGAGAATATGTCATGGATGAGATTCCGTTCTAAAGAGCGTTTAATTTAAATTTCTATTCTGCTATTATTCCATATACATAAAGCTGAAATCTCACGAGAGCAGGAAAGCAATATAAACAGATCTTGTTCGTAAATAAACACATTCGTTCTGTCGACGATAATAAGGCTCCTGTTAATGCTTACGGTCAATTTTCCTAAATACATTTATGTTTATTAAACTTCCCCCCCAATTTAGGATTATACAGGTTTCATTTTACAAAAACAATCAGAGTTGGTTACTAAACATCATATAAATGAATTTAGTAACAATACGAAATCCCGTTGTGTTCCCGTGTGTTTAATTTCCTAACTTTCAATTTACTTCTGACCTTGACCTGTTGACGATGTAACAAACATCATAAAAAACAAATTTAACAAAATAAAATGTACCGTGACACCCTAATTAAAAACAAATAAATGAAAAAGGTAAATCGAAATATAAAAAAGAGGTTCAAAAATTGAGAAGGCGATTAAAAAATAAATAAATTGAATTTTATCAAATTAGTGTCAATCGTCACCTATAGATATAAGATGAAAGAGGAAGATTTCCCTTGGGGTTAATGTAACTTAAGGATCAATCGAACAAACGATAAATAAAGGTTATACAGGGTGTTCCGGAAAAACATGGAGACCCCAAAACTCATAAAATAAAAATTAAAAATAAAAAAAATTTCGGATTTTTCCGTATTTTTTGCAAGACACGAGTAGACTATGGATTGTTTGTAAGAGTTTAACTAGGAATTACTGATAAAGCAAACAATGATCTCACATCTGCACTACTAAATTAAAAACTGTATCAATTTACAGAAACAACAGAATTGAATTTCAGCAGCAGTTGCCGGGTGACTCACTACCTTGATGACTTGATCATTTATTAAGGTCAGTAAATAAAATCTAGCATACGTTCATTGACCTAATTGTGATGTAAATTCCATTGCCTGCTTTTTATTTTACAACTGTGATTTTAACAAAATGGGTAAAACTTACCGTTTAGATGCAAACAATCTTTATAACATGTGTTCAAATAGGTCGCCGTTAGACACGCACTCGCGCACGACGTATGATAGATTCGTTTATGTTAACAAACATGTCGGCATTTGCACAAATTTGATCTGCTGCAATTTCAATGCGTGCGCGTAGCTCTTCCTCGGTATCCACTTCTGTCCTGTACACTAATGTTTTAAAATATCCCCAAATACAAAAATCGAGGGGAGTCAAGTCCGGTGATCTCGCAGGCCCCATCCCTCATCCACCGGTTAGGGTATTCGTTATTCAAAAACTCCCGTACCTGGCGAGCAAAGTGTGGTGGTGCTCTATCATGCATGAACCAAAGCCTGGGCAATTCAGCTAGTGGAAGTCCGTCGAACACTTCATTGTCCAGGAAGTGTAGGTACCAATCACCGGTTAAGCGTTGGGGCAAAATAAAAGGTCCTATTAAACGATTCTGATAAATACCCGCCCACACATTTACCGAGAAACGCCTCTGGAAATAATGTCTTCGAACAGCAAGATGATTTTCGTCAGCCCAAATGTGGCTATTGTGTGAATTGAAAATTCCCGCGCGAGTAAAACAGCATTCGTCTGTCCACAGTACATTTTGTGCAAATTGAGGATTTTCCTGATTGCGTTCCAATAGCCATTGGCAAAATTGCACTCGCGGGATATGATCTGCAGGTTCTAATAAGTGTACTTCTTGAAAATGATCTGGGTGTAGGGAATTTTCTTTTAAAATACGCAACGCGAGTAGAAAGTACACCAGTTTGTGCTGCCATGGTACGCACGCTAAGAGTGGAATCCTCTTCAACTAACTCTAGAATGTTTTCTTCCTCCGCGACATCTCCGTGGTGTGGATTGCGTCCTCTCCCACCAGCTCTTGTCATAACCGATCCTGTATCGAACATTCTCTGTATAGCTTGTACGATCGTACGTGCATTTGGATGACGGCGGTTAGGGCATACTCTCTGGCGGTGGCAGCACCATTGCGATGACATTCGCCGTATAAAATAATAAGTTCCGTCCATTCAGCAGGTGTATAGGGTGCTGCCATAATTTAAACAGTAACTAAATACACTTAAATACTTAATCACTAAAACAAACACTACCTAATGCAAGTTATTAATTTAAAACGTGTATTAATCGAAACTAAAGTTTACCACCACCTAACACAAAGAAAGTTGACGACAAACTGCATACTGCAGTTACAAATCTCAAAGATCTGAGTCAATAACAGTTATTACAGATGTTCAAAATTAGTGTTATTATTTAGTTAAAAACGTTTTAAAAGCACGTACTGCTATTTGGTGTTGATTACTTTTCGGAGAATTTATGTTTATCGCGCTACCTGCTTGGGTTAGTTTATGGTTCTTTTGTCCACGACCTTTAAAAGTATGTACTAGTAGACACAATTTTCTTTTCATACAGTTTTATCTACTATGTTGCAGTGGCGTGCCTATTATTTTTATAAGGGGGGTTGTCATTTCAAAGGGGCATTTCAGGAAATTGTTAGTAAGATGTTACTCTACACATGTTTCTCTATTGTCCTTTAACGGGAAAGGCATCTTTTCCAAAACACCCTGTATGGTCTAGTAAAAAAAAACTGCACAGAATATGAAAACCGTCAGTGTTAACTGATTAGAAATTGATAAAAATTGGTTCTTGGTATTATATTTTGAAGGTAAATTAATATTTCAGTTGTTTCAGGAACAAACACAGATTCAGTACGTACCAGTAAAGGGATGGCAAAATGATTGGGCAAAAAATACTTTTAACTAAGACAGGACAAAAACAGGAAGTATTTAAAAGATGTTCCCTCTAATAAGAGGAATCTAAATAGCGTGTGATGAAAACGTGATAACTGGATTATTTTGTAGTAGGCGTTTCAGCTTATCGAATAGAGATATTGAAGATACCATGTTTCGAATAGAACGTTCACGTCTTGACACACGTGCGTATAAATCTGAATTGTATATATTTCTACGTTGGTGTACGTCATTAGAAGATAATTCGGTTTTTCCGGTACTATTAATTTCCATCCTTAAACATTTATTTTCTATAACGAAATTTTAGCCGAACTGACAAACATAACTGTTTGTTGTAATAAATAAACAGAAATAGCTTTTGTTTAATATTTTCAGAGGGATTGTAATTGTGATGAAAATGGAGCTTTTCATAAGATATCTTACTTCTCAAATCTTAGCCCTGCAAACTTAGGTTTGCATTATTTATAAGTACAAGATTCGCCGAAACATGTTCCCTTGCAATGAATTAATTAGAAACAAACATCTTAGAACATTTTCTTTTGATTTTATTTACTTACCCTAAACGTAACTTATATATTACTTGCTTGGGGATGTGAAGAACAGACTGCCTGCAATAAGATCCTATAAAAAAACTAAAAAAGACGTACTAAATCTTAAACAATAAAGTATGGAAATACTACTCCATATAGAAATCGAAGAAATGCTTATGGGTTCTAAGTTATCCAAAGGTGAAACATAGTATTTATCCTCAACACAGTTTTATTAACTACAGCAAGCAAATCTAGTACTACACCATTCAACAAATCAACCATTTACTGTTTAGGCATTGAGATACCTACATGTGGAGTTTTCTTAAACATGTGTTCTTATTATATTGCTAGTGAAAACCAAAAATTATATTAGGTAATGAAAAATACCAATTATTATTAAAACCAAATACCATAATGCCGTAGTATAGAATGCCTGTGCGAATACTACCAAGGTGAAATTCCCATTATCTGACTTGAGTGGTAGGCCGATACTTTGCTTAACCTTGGTATATAAAATATAGCGTGTAAGAACACTACTGAAACCTCGGACAAGTCACGAAAGAAATCGACAGATATAAGATACAAATTCTGGGCGGTTTTATAGGATTCATACAAAAAGGGCCAAAATACCAATTATGTCAACGTCTTTTTTTGCCGTATTTTTTCTCGTTGCTAAGGTGCTTCTCAACAAATAGTTGGCGGCCATCATATCCTGGCAACGCCATAAACGCTATCCAAAATAGCGATAAGCGGAAAAATTACAAGAGAGCGCCCTGCGCTATATGGCGTCACCTCAAACATGCGGTGAGCGCAGCGCATCCACGGTATATAAAATATAGCGTGTAAGAACACTATTGGAACCTCAGACAAGTCACTAAAGAAATCGACAGATATAAGATACAAATTCTGAGACTTGGGGAAGTACGTTGGCTAGGGCTAGGCGAAATCTCAACGGTTGATGACAAGCCCCGAAAAAGAAGAAATGAAAGTAAAAGGCGTAGAAATCATATTGTCCAAGAAAAGCCTAATAGAAGAGGCCACGATATCAGACTAAGATAATCCAGGTTTTGCACAAAGGAAAGCTTTAATAATTCAATTTTATGACCCTACAAATCTCCCAGAAGAAGAACAAATGCAAATTTCATGAAGCTCTGGATGAAATAACAAATAGTCAAAGGAAAGGGGACATTCTTGTAGTCATAGGCGATATAAATGCTAAAGTATTAGCAAACAACACGGACTTTTGAATGGAACATGGGATTTATGATATATTTTCAATTCTCAATACAAGTTGTTAGTGTTATAATTTTTCTGTGTATTAACAATTATCAAACTAATAAATTAACTCTTATAAAGTTTTGGGGATTTTTAGATTCTTAATTAGCATGCACTGAGTTTTGGTCGAAAAATATATTGAACGGCGATCGTAACCCAAATGGTCAAATTTGAGTTTTGTTCATATTATATTGGCCTAAGTATTGGGGAGTCATTATTACGAGATAAAAATATACACAAGATTGTCACAGAAACATCTAATCAAATCGATCACATAATGACCTAGCCAGTGATCACCATCTGTTTGTAGGAATTCTACAGCCAGGATTACACGTTATAGAGGAAACCTTTCGTACCGTGACCTTTTTTTGTGGGGGGGTGTGTGGTTCTTTTTAAAGTTTAGTCCCTCATATTACTATGAGGAGTTATAAGATGCACCTTTCTTCATACACACCTTTAAGCATTATAGGAATCTTTAAAGTTAGAAGGTAGAAGTTGCAAAGTTGTGGTCGGACGCGCAATTGTGTCGAGAGATGAGTAACTTCAATTTGGACACTAATATCATATTCCTTATAAATGTATCAATATCAAGGTTATATAATTTATTTAAGTGGACGAATGAGAAGATAAAACAGCATAATTTCCAAATTTTAAAAAGCTCTATAACCTTTAAGCGGGAGGGGTACATCTTATAATTTCTGATATAGTCTAGTAATATCAAGTACTGCATTTTAAAAGGAAGATGTCCCACAAAAACATGTTAAAGTATCAAAGGCTTTTTGTTGAGGAGTCTAAGTACCCCACAGTAGCTAAAGAAAAAGTGCAATTTGGAAAGGCTACGCAATCTGTTCATACTGGTTTAAAAATAGGATTCTGGAATTTTGTATAACTCTCGCCGCCTAAACCAAACAAAGGAACTGGAAATGGAGAAGAACAAAATAGCCAGAGGTGGAAAAAATTCAAAGAAAGACTATAGACTATATAATATCGGAAAACAAGTCCTAGACTTAAAATAGTCAGTAGGTTAAAATGTAATTATGGAAAAATAGATATGAACTGCATGGTTTTTATTATTCTTCTATCAACAAATATAGGTTCAAAAAATGTGTGCACTGTATTACTTTTATGATCCTTAAGTAGTCATTAAAAAACCAAGTTAGAAAAAAAAGGAGCATTACAGAAGAGTGATTTCAAACAAAATTCAAAAAAGTCGGTAAGTGAGAACAGACAAAAGAAGGTGGATAAGTATGTCAACATAAAGAGCAGAAGAGAGCAAATGAAAAACCCGAGAGAGATGTATAGACGTACGAAACAGTTAGCAAGTAGACAGTCACGAATAAACCACCATTCGAGGAGAGTACAGAAAAATTAATACGGATGAAGATGAACCGATCAGAATGTCGCCGAAATACCTCCAGAAAACTTTAACTCAGCATGGATAAGACCACTTCCAATAAAAATCAGCATGAAACCAACCAGCAACGCAGGAATAACGGCAGCAATGAGGAAACTACGCAACCGGCGTTCAACAGCTCCTGTCTAAAAACCAGCTGAATTACTTAAAGCAGATATACAATAAGAGAAATCATACAACCTCTAATCAAGATAATATGGGAACAAGAAAGAATTTCCACGGAATGATAAGAGAGAGTGATAACAACATTTCTGAAGAAGGGAGATCTTAGGAAATGCCACAATTAGAAGGAAATAACGCTGTTGGATATGACTGGTAGGTGGCACAGGTGTTAAATTTGCATTAAATTCTAAAGTAAAAATTTAGAACCGAATATCAGAATCGAACAAGATGGGTTTAGGCCTAATATATCCTTTATATATCTTATAAACAAATGCCATCACTCTTTTTTATCTGAGCCTTACACCAGCGATGCACTCTTTCAACTAGCCACAGTGGAGCTGGAGAGGTTCGTTAGAATTCTTACTATCAGGGCACCCTGCCGCTAGTATGAGCTTATATCTCTGCCTGAACTCAAAGACATACAAAAACAATCCAAAAGGTACTTGGTGCTCAGAGACCACAGAATAATATACCGATGAACACACACACCTGAATACCCAAAAATCAAAGCTATGAAAAAAATATTCCAGGGTGCCAATTTTTTTATTGAAACGTTATCTTTCAAATGCAATGTGCCTCTTGAGAAAAAACAAGATGGCGGTTCAAGATGACTACCAGAACACATAAACTCTAAGAAAGTTTTTTAAAAATTGATTGAAAGTGTATTACTGAGTGTATAATTAATCCTGTACACCATATTTTTTGTTTTTCTAATATGGTCGTGTCAATATGGCAACCTAAAACCGAAAATTACATGAATTCCAAAAAGTCCAAATACAAAGGTCAAGCCTAAGGCTATGTTAGGTTTAAAATTATTAGGTTAGGTATTAATTATAAATTTATGAAGTATTGAATGGTCAAGAGCAATGTAGGTAAACGAGATCGCTTTCAGCTCATTAAATTACGTCGAAAATGCTACGTCTGGATGAAAAAGAAATCAATTTTGGTCCATTTTCCGGTCATTTTTCTCTCAAAATTAGATTTTTTTACGTTATATTATATACTATATAGGACCCAGGGCAAATTTTGACTACGGGATCGTGTTCAGCTCGTCGAAATACGGCGAAAATGATATGCCTGACCTTTCTATTTGGAATTTTTGAAATTCATGTAATTTTCGGTTTTAGGTGCCATATTTGCAAGGCCATATCGGAAAAACAAAAAACATGGTGTACAGGATTATTTATACACTCAATAATACACTTTAAATCAATTTTTAAAAAAATTTCTTAGAGTATGTGTTGTGGCCACCATCTAGAACCACCATTTTTTTGTCAGGGTCACATTGCATTTGAAAGATAACGTTCCAACGAAAAAGTTGACACTCTGGAATATTTTTCGTAGCTTTAATTTTTGGATATTCAGGTGGCTCAGTTGACGTGGAACGTCCCATATATATATATATATATTGTTAAAAGAGGTTAAATCTCAAAATATTTTAATACAAAATAGGTTAATCGTGCAAACTTTTAATCATTGATTGATAAATAAAACTACTAGCTAGTATTAATATTAATTCGACCTGACCTTAAATCTCACTTAGTGTGTATGTTATTGTTCTAAATATTCATGGGTGCACCCTCTTTAATCTGCAGCCCAAGGCAGTTACAAACTAATGAAGTAACCGTCAGGAGATGCCCAAAAACCTTAGCAATCAGGTCAGACTTAAAGATAACGAGATACCCTAAAAAGGAAAAAGCTTGTAAAAACGGAACGTTTTAGCACACGGCGAAATGTGTTAGAGAGAAAAGCGAATAATAAAAACTCATGGCGATTAAACAGTCAAAACAAAATTAATTAAACAGTTGAAATATTATCTGAAGATTTTGAACGGCTTGAAGTGAAAAAAAAGAACAGCATCCAGTTATTTGCTGAATCAATAGAATAATTAACGATATTTCCTAAAATAACTAAAGTTACCCTATTAATATAAAAACAGGCAAGAACCACAAGAATTGCAACTACGACTTCGGAAAATTACAATTATTTACTCACAAGAAAAGTTTTTTGAGAAAAATCTTGGAAGCTAGCACGACCTCTAGAAGTCAAAAATCAAAATTCGCAGATACTATAATACAACGACTAAAATGGGTTGCCTAGCCTTCAGGCGCTAACGCGTCCACAAATTTGAAAAAATGACTGCTACACACATTACAAATTATAATAACAGTGTATTGGGTGGAGAAGGCGTTATTACGCTCCACTTCAGGACTACAAACAAGTAGTGTTTATTGTTAAAACATTCAGATATCATAATAGGTGAATTGCCCAATCCAAAATTGTTCGTTATAAGTGATGGTCGAAGATTCACAGTATACAACAGTATTCACAGTATACAACACTTGTATCTGGTATATTGTTCAGCACAAGATTTTATTTCAGTGCGGGTTAGAAAATATATTTTTTTAAATATCGGGGATTTGTTCAAAGATGAAATTAAATTGCATTGAACCATAAAATCGCTTGCTATAGGTCAAAACATCCATTGATTTGTAAACATTGCCCTCCCTGCGTAGGATTTGAAACGTCATCAAAATTTCGCTGAAATAAAATTGTTGCCCTTTCTTTCAATTATACGGTACGCGTGGACGGCAAAAGTCATCACAAATTGTTACAAAAGATTATATTCCCGCACAACTAGAGATCGTTTTAACAGAGTGGGCTTCTTGCTAGGGGCGGAAAATAATATACTTACGTCTAATATCAAGTAACGTCTAACCTTACTTATTTTAGTACTACAGAATTTGTATTTGGTGAAATAACAATTTACGAAAACACATTAAAAATGTATACTAGTTTGCTTTTACTTTCGAAAAGAAATGAAATAATGAAAAATTTAAAAACCCTACCCAACCTGGCCATTTAAAATTTATAAAGATTGCATTTTCTAAAGTTAATGGTAAAGATGTTTAGTGCATATAAATGCGATAATCTTAACCGTCCTGAAATCGATACTACCGCTTGTACCTTGAATTTATTGCAACCCATAAAATTCTTTGTTCTTTTTCACAATTCAATCTATCATTTAGGAAAATATGAAACCATTGAATGCAAAACTCTTTAATTATCGAGTAAATCCCTGAAATGTCTCTTCAAAGAGATTATTTTATGCTTAGGTCATGGACCCTTGATATTTTACACGAATTCAAATTATCCAGGTTTTAGGCATTAAATGATCAAGATTTCCGTTTTATTGGTTTAATCAGAGACGTGCGAAACGAAGCACGTCCTAAAGATAGTATTAGAAGTTCCCAGAGGATAAAGACGGTTTTCGTTGTGAGTAGCACGAGAGTTTCGTATCACCCAAAGGCTAGAGGCGGAAAAAGAGCAAAAAATCTTTTAGAAAAGGTTTCTTAAATCCAGCTTACTGATTGATATTTACTACCGAGACAACTATTGCACGAAAAGCTGTCGGAATTAAGAATTTCTTGCTTCTTAGCAGATTCTCCAACTTTATCTGTTGAATCTTTTGGGGAGAGTTAATTGGTTTGAGGATCAAGGGCGTGACTTTTGTTAATTGTGAACATCTAATTGTATACATCTTGTACTTTTCAACACACAAATTGGACTTTGTAGGTGCTGTGCGGATAGTACATTTCCATTTCGTGATTGCTTTCAGAAAGTTTTAAAGAAGGAAGTGGGAAGGAAGCATTTGTAAGAGTTTTTTTTATTGCATCTTAATACTATTAGTGATATTACTTTTTTTGTCTATTACGACAACCTTCCTTTACTAGTCCTGTTCATGAGAAGAGATAAGAAAAGTTACATATAAACTAGAAATTTCATATTGATTTGCATTTTTTCCTTCATAACCACTGAACTTCTGGGATATGCTCATAGGCGCCCGCAGAAATTTATCCAAGGGGGGGACAAGCCTAGAATGAACGGTATGCTAGGGGGGGGGCAAGCCTAAAATAAACGACATGCTAGGGGGGCAAGCGTAGAAAAAACGGCATATTATACAATATTTTCAATAAAATTCAAATTGTTCAACTTCCAGGGGGGCAAGCGCCCCTCCTTGCCCTCCCTTCCGGGCGCCTATGGATATGCTATTCACTAACACGTCTTATAACTTGTTGATTCATTACGGAGTAGTGAGTAAAAATATTCTTTGGTTTACATAAGCTGGTCGTAAAATTTCAATGCCAAAGCAGCTTTTATTAGAAAACTACGTACTATTGAAAACCGTATATCAATAATCGATATCAATAGTGATCTTCTTACACAAATATATTGTTTATGGGTTGATCTAGAAACATAATTGATGATTATCCAGAAATATCCCGTTCAATAAGCATTATTTGAACCAGAAGTGATTCAAAAAGACAAAAACAAATTTGAAAACACCACACGTTACGGTGTGGAGCATCACAGTCGTTCACATTGTCACAAATGGGTTTTTAGTAGACAAAAGTTGTCACGTCGATATATCGTGCTTGAAATGAAAACCAACTATATAAGGTAAAATGAACATTCTTATTCAAATATAAATAAATTGTAATAACTAACCGGTAAGTCTTTGAACATTTGCATTACTTTGCTTGACTTTATGAATTGTAACCTTGGTTTTTACATTGTTTTAGTTACCAATCTTTTATAACCTTCTAAAGTGGCATTTATCTTTTAACTACAATTCTAAAACTCTAACTACAAATTCTACTTCCTTTCCAAAGATCTTCAAAGGGCTAAATCTAATTAGATTCAATCTAATTAGAATGAATTTTTAAGTCATGGGGAAAACTCAGTTAGTATTTGTCATTGCATTCAAATTGTTGCTTTTAATGTTTGCAGATATTTTATTATAGTTCTCAGAAACTATTTGGAATTATACTTTCGGACCCAAGAGAACGTGAAAGGAAAGTCTCAGTTAATAAATATTCCACCTTTGCAGTCCTGCTATAAGACTCTTTTGTAGTCTATTTGTCTAGTTTTTCCCATTTGTAAAATAATGCAAATGTTTGTTTCGCATTACAAAGTCTTTTTGTTTTTCTTTTGATTTTACGCTTCCTGTAGAATCTCTAGTTTCGCTTTTGAATCTAAGCTTATCTTACGTTTGTATTTCAATTTTCTATTATCCAGAAATCTTGTTTGTCAAATTATAGAGCCCCAATTCTAGATGTACAGTCGATGAAGTCGAAAAGTAAGAAATAAGCTCAATACTTTAAAAACACCTAGCAGTTAAAGGAAACGCCCGGAACCGTCGATTTTATTTTAAAAATATCTTTTGTTATATAGGGTGTTTTAAAGAAACTCAACTTTGATTTTTGAAACAGTAACCTCCAATTGTTTTTGGCAGTTTCGAATTTTTTGTAAAATTCTTAGCATTTTTTATGAATTATATCTGAAATCAATTGTTTCTGAGTTATTGACATTTAAACACTGACAAATAATTAAAGAATAAATCCTAGAATAAATGAAGATCTTTAAAACCCTTTCTAAATATGATATTCTTTTTGTATTAGGCCAATTTTTAAAATATATTAATTATACAAGTCGCCCAAAAAAAAAAAAAAAAAACTAGTCTGAGATTTCTTTTAAGTAACTCAATTTTTACATTTTCGGATTCTTTATATATCTGAAAACCAATCTATCTACATTAGAAAACAGAAGCACACACTATTTTGAAACAATAAAACGAAACTGCATTAAAATACATACATTAATTTATTTTTGTTCTTTTGTATTCAAAGTAACGTTTGCTAACTTTCAATGCAGAAATAAAATAACTATGTCACTATTTAATTTTTTATTTACTCTTTTCTGGATGTTAATATTTTTCAATAGTTTTCTACCGTGATAATACTTCATTATTGAAGAGGTCTTATCAAGTTATTTCGTGCGATCGATAGTTTTCGAGAAATTGACCATTTAAACTGTAAGAAAGCGTATTTTCGGTTATTAGGGGTACCTAAGTACTCTATCCACACCACCCTTGAGATTTCTGGATTTAAATAAGTCATTTTAATTTTTATTTAATTTTTTCTTATTCATTTAAAATTACTTTTTAATTTCTTCATCTTCATCGTATTCCTCAATTGTTTTCTTTGTTTTCCCTCTATTCTGCTTCATTGTTATTTTTTTTCTTGTCTTCCACTTGCATGTCCATTCCATCGAATGGGAATTGAAGGGTGGTTGTTTGATACTAAAAAGAACACCACAGCCTTCCGCTTCCGATTTCCGTTTTGAAATAATTTTCTGCAATTGTAGAAAAGAGTGCGGACCAAGGTGTACCTGTCGAAAAATGTCTACTTCATTGCTCGACAATTTGTGGTGGTTGCTGATCTTGTTTGAATGCTGGGCCAATAGAAAGTCAATTTCAAGGAGAAGTCACTGCAGATGCAACTGCAGAAGTGCTTCAAGTGAAGATAACATGCAAATGAGAGATGAGGAAAATAACGATGAAGCAGAGTACAAGGAAAACGATATGGTTTAGGAAGACGATGAAAATGAAACATAATTTTAAATGAATAAGAAATAAAATTAAAGAAATTTTAAATCAAAAATTCAAAGATCTTTTTCGAGTTATAGAGTAGTAGATTCGGTCCACAAAATATATCACTTAAAAAAAAAACGTGCTTTGTACTGGACTTCTAGGGTGGTGTGGATTACAGTACCCTTAATATCCGAATATACCCTACTTTACAGTTTAAATGGCCATTTCTCGAAAACTATCGTACAAAAAATCTTTAAAAAAATCTTTTTGATAAAGAATAATCTTCTTGATTTTCTGCATAGTTTTTCGTTGTTGTAGGATCAATAGGAACAGAGATGTGTGCCAATAACCAATAATTCGCCCCTTCCAAGCGGTGTAACAGGGGTAGCACTAGGCAGAATCATTAGGACTTTTTCAGAACATGTTTAGAATGATAAAATAAAACCCTCTATCAAAAATCAGCTTTTTCGCACTTAATAAAAAGAGGTTTTGGGCTTTTTATATCTATTCTTACTGAACTATTCTTACTTGGCCGGTAAGAGATATTTGCGATTTTTACAAGAAGATCTTGTCCCGGCTCTTGTCACACTGTTTCCTGTGGAAGAAAATCGGGATTTACACTATCGACATATGGTTTCAACAGGATAGGCTTCCCGTCTTTTTATGCAGCAGAAGTTCGTGCGTATTTAAGCGATATCTTTTAAAATAGATGGATTGGAACAAAGGAATTTTATTGAGTAGTCGCCCAGATTCCCTGATTTAACGCTCCTTTTGTGGAGATACCTCAAAGGTAAAGTGTACAAAACGAAACGTACAGATATACAAGACGTAAAATTTCGTATTATACGGCAGATTAGGCTTACCACACTAGAAATAGTTAGAAATAATCAAAAGGAATTTATCAATCGCTTAGGTTATTGTTAAATACCTGTGACGTATGCAGGCACACAATGAAATTAGAATTTATAATCAAGCTGGCATAATAAAAAAAAAATAAGATAACTTAGGCTGTCAATAATAATTGGTGTAATCTCTTGTCAATAAAACTCGTTCATATTTTATTAGCGGTGTTTAATAATTATTTATTTCATACTGTGTCACATTTGTCAGTTTTACGTCAAACTTTTTAGTCCAGAACATGCGATTTTACGATCTAGTATGATTGTAAAAAATTTTATTTCATACTGTGTCACATTTGTCAGTTTTACGTCAAACTTTTTAGTCCAGAACATGCGATTTTACGGTCTAGTATGCTTGTAAAAATTTCTACAGGACTTGTGACTGTAAAAAATTTTACCGGACGCAAATACAATCAATCACCTGGACAACGTTTTAGTACGTAATCAGTTACCATGGAAACTCGTTCTTCATAGATGTCCATATTTTGCATTTGGAAATTTATTTTATATAATTTCTTTTTAAATTAAACCAATATTCCAATAATTGCAGTATGAAATAAAACGCGTTACGTCATACGTCCTGGAAATGGTCTTACAGTCTCGTTTCGATGTTCCGGACTCGGCTCCTTCGTCGCCTTGTCCGTAACATCTTACTCGACTGTAAAATTCCATTTCCAAGACTTATAACGTAAATTACTATTACAGTCTAGTATGACTGTAAAAAAATTTACCGGACGCAAATACAATCAATCAACTGGACAATGTTTTAGTACGTAATCAGTTACCATGGACACTCATTCTTCATAGATGTCCATATTTTGCATTCGGAAATTTATTTTATATATGTTTTTTTAAATTAAAGCAATAATTCAATAATTGCATTATGAAATAAAACGCATTACGTCATACGTCCTGGAAATGGTCTTACAGTCTCGTTTCGATGTTCCGGACTCGGCTCCTTCGTCGCCTTGTCCGTAACATCTTACTCGACTGTAAAATTCCATTTCCAGGACTTATAACGTAAATTACTATTACCAATCCAAGCCACAATTGGAGAAACTCGACAAGCATTATGGTAGAGAACAAGAACGTTATAGAACAGTTAGCTGAACTACAACAGCGAAATCAGACTTTAATGGTTCAGATTGAAGAAATTCGGCAACAACAACAACTCAAGCTGTATGCAGGGTAAGCATAGAATTGCCCCCATTTTGGCCAGATAAACCATCCTTATGGTTTGCACAAGCGGAAGCTCAGTTTAGCATTGCTAATATTGTTAATGAAAAAACAAAATATAGCCATATCGTATCTCAGTTAGATAGTCGGTACGCCACTGAAATTGAAGATATTACAAGTCCTCCTAGTGATAAACAATACACATATTTTAAAGCTGAGCTCATACGACGTTTATCCATGTCAGAGGAGCAACGAATAAAACAACTAATTATGTCCGAAGAACTGGGTGATAAAAAGCCGCCACAATTTCTTCGACACCTTCGTTCACTTGCTGGTTCAACTACAATGCAAGACAATCTTTTACGTACATTATGGCTACAACGTTTACCAGCACAGGTGCAAGCTATCTTACAGACACAAGTACAAATGTCTCTAGATAAATTGGCAGAACTTGCGGATAAAATTTTGGAAATCGCTGCACCGACAATTCCATGTTCCGTAAATTCAATTAACCCTCAAAATAATATGAGCCAAAGAATGGATGAACTTTCGATGCAAATCTCGTCACTTGAATCAAGATTATCCAATTTTGATCCATGCTCGCGTTCTTACTCTCGAAATCGCGACAAGAAAAACCATCGTTTTAGAATCCGAACTAATAATGAACATCCAAAGTATAATGTATGCTGGTATCACAATCGATTTGGTAGAAATGCAACTAAATGTAAGATGCCATGTTCATTCAAGTTCAATCAGCATTCGACAAACATAAACGGCAGGCAATAACGGCGGCAATTGACTGCCACAAATCCAGTCGCCTGGTAATGACGGATCGTACGTCAAGATATAAATTTCTAATCGACACCGGCTCTGATCTTTGTTGTTTCTCTAGAAGCTTTCTGAAGAACCAGCATAAAAGCATAGGTTTTGATTTAAGTGCAGTTAATAATAGTACAATAAAAACGTACGGTACTATTTTCATGAAACTCAATTTCAACCTTCACCGTGAATTTCCTTGGCGTTTTGTTGTTGCAGACGTCGCTTTACCAATAATCGGTGCTGACTTTCTAGCGCTTTTTAATTTAATGCCAGATTGCAGAAGTAACCGACTCATAGATGGTCTCACAGGTCTCTTTGTCAATGGACAACCAACAAACACAGCGCAACCCAGTATTAAAACAGTAAAAAATGGTATGCATTTCAACGATACCCTCACTAATTTTTCTAATATCACTAGGCCTGCTGGTACTCCAAGACAGGTACGGCATTCAACGATGCATTTCATTCGTACAACGGATGGTCCTCCAATATCCTGTCGACCTCGACGACTCGCTCCTGATCGGTTGAAAATCGCCAAAGACGAGTTTGAAGCAATGGTCAACGAAGATATCGCTAGACGTGCGGAAGGACCTTGGTCTTCTCCAAATTAGTCCCCAATAGTATATTATGTATTAAGGGCTTAATTGAGTGTCTTAGAGCCCGTAGAGTAAGTTAGCGCCTGAGGCGAAAGCTGAAAGCACTAAGACGATAGAGGGCTCTAAAACTCTAATTAAACCCGAAATGCATACCTTAGTATATGTGAAGTCTATGTTGAAATTAATATTTAATTTAAAATAAAAATAATTTGTAAGTTGTAAAACTAAGAGTGTAAGTAGGTAGGTGCAGTAGTCTATAATTACTTTTATTACTATGAAGACGCCGTAAACAAGGGTAGTACAAGGAGGTGATCTAATTTAGTAATTTACGCTCTAAAAACAGGCCGCTAAATAGGTCATAATCGCCCGACCGGACATAATAGTATATTATGTTAGCTCGCAGTTAGACGATAAAGGGCTCTAAAACACTAATTAAGTCCGAAATGCATACGTTAGTTTATGTCCGGTCTAAATTAATATTTAATTTTAAAGTAAGAATAATTTGAAAGGTGCAAAACTTTAAGTAGGTAAGTGCAGTGATATATAATTACTGTTATTACGTAAACGTAAACAAGGGCAGCTATTTCTCTAGCGGGCTTTAAAAAGTTTTACGGCCCTAGAGCTCTAATTTGAATAGTATTTGAGTGTTAGAACTAGTAGTAGTACTAGTATTTAAAGAATCAAAGTGATTATATTAGACCAAGTCTATATTAAATATTTCTGTGTAGAATAATAAATTCTAAATCAAACCCGCATCCTCACTATCATATAAAGATTGCGTTGTGATTACGTTAACCCTTAGAAAAGATGAAGTGGAAAATGAAATGCAAATAAACTTTGCGGAGTGTAACAGCATCTTTGTTTTACTTGACAGCCCTTAAGGTTTTTCCTTCTCATTGCACATTTTTCGTTACGCTGGAGGCTAATTTAAGTTTCTCCTATCCTTCCGGTTTCTACTCGATCTTTTAAGGATTCTGTTGGTGTACTTTTTTTAGGGTTGATTGATTAGGGTAAAAGGTGAACTCGAACAGAAAGCAATGACCTTCTTGCTGTGAAAACGACAAATGTTTCAGCGGATCTTCTCTTTTCTACTCTTCCGTGTGCGTTGGGCTATGTGTACATACATATATGTTACTGGACCTAATTTTGATACATAGACACTTTTTACCTTCACTTTATACCCTGTTACACTTGCGGTTTTTACGCGTTAAGATTAACTCAAATTATACGTATGACTGGGTTGTCCATTTTATATTATAAAAGCTCGAACCTGTTCGCTTTAAACAAAATGCTAATCGTGTGTCAAAAAATATGCTAAGCCCACTGATGTGTGATATTTTCCAGCTGGAATGCTGCTTTGTTCTTATATGTTTCAATTTTATTTTCATATTTTTTTATGTCGTTGACGATCATCGATGCCAGGATTTTTACTATTTTAATTTTGTCTTCGCAAAATGTAAATAAATAAATGTTTATATCCGAAATGAAGAAAATACCGAACATAAAATTAAAGTTCAAAGTAATAAACTTTTCTGGGAATAAAATAGTTTTTATGTTACGTACATAAAACAACTATGAAAAAGCTTTTGTATTATTACAACTCTTGCTGAAAGTAAAGGTATCTAAGGAAGGGATGACGAAATAAAGTTAATCACATTAAAGTTTTAATAAAAGAAATTTGCGCCTATGTTTGCCATACTTCATTGCAACGAAATTGCTGCAAAACTTTCAATGTATTAAAGTTTTATGTTTAAAGTACGATACAATAAAACGGAGTATAGTGTTAGGTTTTAGATGTGTAACTATACATGTATGATATTGGCAACGATTTTACGGTTTGTTTAGTAACTAGCTCGATGCTATTATATCCGTTTATGCAGTTGTAATTTTATTGATCTAAATGTAATAACCGTTTAATGAGCCAAAACACATAATGCATCTATTTTAATTAAATTCGACTTCGATTAAATTTCATATTCAGGTTATCTTTTACAAACCAGCCTGAACAATAGCCGAGCTTATTTTGAAATTCCAAAATAGTACATTATATTTCCTAGCTGTTAATGCTTCATTATGCTTGCTTAATAGGATTGATAATTTATCAAGAGCTAGTTAAAGTTTCTGTACATGCACGTTTTCTCAAAAAAGATCTGAACTTTGTGTTTTTGGGGTTTTATGGCTATTTCGTGAGCTTTCCAAATCTTTGTTCCTAATTTTCCTTTTTTGACGTGTTACTTGTGTGATTACTAAACTTTAATTCTTTTTTAGTTTTTGTAGTTAGTTAATTCACGAGTGCCAACTTCTTGTAAATAATATACTTTAATGATCAGATCCAGTGTTTTGGGCGTCATGATTTCATAGAACATAGTTTTTTAGGCAATAACAAATTATTAATTAACTATTATTATTATTATTATTATTATTATTATTATTATTATCTTTTATAACGTTGAAATTCACAACCCATTGATTGTTTTACTTAGGTAAACCTTTTTTTTATTATTTTCCACCATGTGCTAAAATCTCATTAAAATCGTATTCTATTTTAGGTAACAAGTCTATATCATTTACCTAGAAGAAATGATTTAATAAAAAACCTTTCAGTTAATCGAAAGGTAAAATTCTTTTCAACTATTTAAAACTAATACCACATACAAAATATTTTATTTTTAGATCTTTTCCTTGTTTTTCTTGTCCTTTTGACCTTGGGTTTGGTTTAACTTGAAGGTCTTCCCTTTTGGGTTAATACCTGCATACATACATACAGGGTTGTTGTATGTAACACAAGATTATACCGGAAGAAGTGAAACAAAAAACTCTAAGCAAGGCTTTTAAACCGTACCATCCGTGGTTCATCTTATGGTGGGATGTTTGTTTGAAACTGTATGTATTTATATATATTGTGTTATTTTATCTACGTGTCCATGTATTTTTGGAATGTTTATACAATTTATTTACTCATGCATGTTAGTGTTTAATTACTAATTCAAACGAGATCTCGAGTAGTTAAATTATCATAGGGTAGTTTTTAAGATTTATAACCAGCTGTGATACAAATCATCATTCTGTCAATTTTACTATACTTATTAAAATCCTTAATCAGTATAGTTAAGAACCTTTACCGTTTACAATAAAGCCCTACTTAGAAAGTTTACATTTCACTACATATTTGTGTTTTATTTATTATTATTTATTTATTTTGTGGTTTTAATATTTGCTTTCCAGCTTGTAACCTGTAAGTGTATATATACCGTACAACCAACATTGTGGAAGTTGTCTATATGTTAGTAAAAGATCTATCTCTTCGTTTATCTAATAAGTTTGAAGCTTTAGTAATGAGAATTATTTAAAACGAAGTGGCGCTTGTCTTTCTTATCTTGTATATCTTGTATTACCCCGCCCTCTATGATTTATTGGGGTTAGCCGGTAAAGTAGCGTTATTTAGGTCAAGCTGATACTTTCAGCACAGCTATATTTTGGTAGGTTTGGTATTTATCTGTATAAAAGTAGCCTTTGTGATTAGGCTATACTTTCACCAACTGACTGGGAACACGGTTCAAACTCGATTCTTATAAAATCTATTTAACCTTTTTATTTTTTTTGTCAAATGAACGATTTCTGCCGAGGCTCTCTGGAAACTGAATTTTGAGATGCATAGATTTAAAACACTGGGCTTTCAGAAGCATCAAGTTGGGTTCGATTTACAATAATTATAAATTTAAAGTTTGCCAATACGAAATTAGAAAAATCCTTATTAGAGGAATACTTTAGTTTTGTAAACTCACCTTTCAGCAAAGATCACATACTGTTATAAACGGAATTATTTAGACTGTAAATAATTCATAAGTTGCATTCCAACTGGTGCAAAGATCATCCAAGGTTAATATATTTCTTCGTGACATTATATAGCGTTGGCTTAATGTTAACCACACACGCGAATCAGCTGCTCTCATTCCAAGAACCTCTACTCAGCACATCATGCGATCGACCTACGCTAGAATGTAGCTGCTTGCCGCACAAGGAAATAACAACGGATACGCGGAACACCTCGCCCACAGATTCACATTAATATGCTAATGACTTCCGCAATACACAGTATATAAACCAGGCTGCTGCAAGTCCATATTCAGTCGCATCATCGACTCCACCGAACCATGGACTCCGACCAGATCTGGTAAGAAACATTTTTATCTGGTGTCCAGGGGCACTGATTACCTGATCCCTAATGTACTTAGATGTAGTATTTTAGGAACCTAGAAGCTTGTACCCAGGGGTGCTGCTTACCTGGTTTCCTAATGCTTAGCTGTAGAACATACTGCTAGTACAGGGTGGTTCCGATCACCCTCACATTCAATATTAGTCTTAGGAGGACCTATTCATCCTCCTACTTATGTTTTTAACCTATTGTATTGTGACGTGTTATCGAGTATATAATTAATTTGTAACCTGCTTTTATTTTCTATCTCTACCCCTGCCTACGACTCTTAGTCACGAAACCCCACGTGACAATACCATTTGAACAGATCAATTTCTGTAGATTTTCTAAGCAGCCGATCATGTACCATGAGATCCATATAAACATTTTTCTAGCAGTGTCTCCAAGTAGACAGAACTCCATTATAATTTGGCGATATCAGATAGGAAATGGTGCTAAGAAACTACTCTTAGAGGACATTAAAAAATGTCTTCACTAGCGCCTTACTAAATTTCTATCCAAATTTTGCGTAAATGTCGCTTTGATGTCCTCTATTCGATTTTCTGTTCTACTTTTTTAGATGGCACTAAAGACCCTTTCGGGATATGGCCTGCTTTCAGCTTTTACAACAGCGTCTTAATGAAACGAGGAGCTTATTAGGCTCCAGCTCATTTATTCAATTTATAATTTAAAACTGTGTGTGGTTTTTAACACTATCACAAATTTCTAACCAGTTTTTACGGTATTTAGGTTATTCACTTTTAGCACTTTTAAGTCCAAAATGACACTGTCTTCCCACCTTAACTTGGTCTTCCTTTGCATCTTGTCTTAACTGAATTTCCACTCACTTATCCTTCTAGGTAATCGTGTTTCCTCCACTCTCTTTATGAGTCCCCATCATTTTAGGTTTTGGGATTTTATAAACTCCCCTTCTAGCGCTTGCAGTATTTCATGATTCATCCATGCCTTTCTTTCCCGACATTCTTCATAATTCCCAAAATTCTTCTTAGTATTTTCTTCGAACTTGATTGAGATTAATACTGTCAAAATGTTGGGTGTTTAGGTTGGCTATTTGCAACGATCTTCCTTTGTTCAAATGGTTTAAAAGTTGCATAAAAATATAAAATAATGGATATTCGACAAAATTAAGTTATACATTTTTAATTTTCCTAGTTTTGGGGAAAAATAAAACTTTACGAGTTCCGACGCATATTAATTCGTTTACTTACATTTTTGTTAAAAGTCATCCCGCAATCTTTACTCTGAAATTCTCTTCTGTTCTAGAAAGTCACTTTTTTTTGTAGCCAGAAATGAAGTACTGCATCAACCTTTAAACCATCCGACGTTTCATAAAATTCTATCAGACGGTTTCCGTACACATGTTCTTGCAAAGTTTTTGGGTATTTTTGTCAACCTCGAAACGCAAAGAAGCGGTGTGAGGAAACTTCGCTACAAAATTCCATGAACCTTGGCATAGAGTAGGTGCAAGAGTAATACTTCACTATTGCAAGAGGAAACATACACCTCAAAGAACAAAAGAAAAATGCTAGTTTAAAAAATATCAATAAAAACAGAATACCCCACAAAATATAGAGTGTAATGAACATATGTTTCTTATAATATATGAAGGTTTATATAATAAATGATTGTATCTGTATACTAAAATGTGATGTTACGTTAAGAACTATCCTATGTTGAATACTATTGAAAAAATGTATTAACGTTTATAAACATTTTTCAAACGAATTGGGGTGATCCGTTTGAGAAATTTTGACTCATTTAGTTACTTTATTTTGGGCGAATCTGTGAATAATAGTTCACCTCATACAGGCATCACGAGGGTTAATTCATTGCATATTTGTATGATGTGAAAGCAGAAATCTACGAACATTCCAGTTTCCATTCGTCCAGCAGTTTTTGTTTTGGTGTGTGCAGGTGTCATTTTTGTGCAATTTAGCGTTAATTTGGTTTGCGAATTATCGATAACTACAGGTACTGTGAATTATGAATTCCTTTTTTTTAATGTTAAAGATTTATGTGAATTTCTTTGGATCTTTGTAATATTTCTATAGTCTGTTTTTTTATTTATACGTAATTTGTATACAATTTTTATTCATTAACGAATTTTAATAGTCAAGAGCTCTTAGGTAGGGAATTATTACATGAACTTTTGAGTTCGAAATTTGTAATTTTTTAATATTTTTTGTTCTTTGTGTTTTTTAAAATAAATATGATCTTAAAGTTAATTAAAACCAGTAAGACTAAACCATATAATTATGAAAGTTTTTATTCATATCATCATTAATCTAAATTTTGACTTTGTTGAAATTAACTAATATTTTGCACTAAATTTATATCGGTCTGATTTCATTTTCTGATTAGTGATTTCAGACAGATTTATTAGATTTATTTGATCTACTTGATCTATTTATTTATTGTTATTAAGCTTCATAATCAGATGGCGCCCTTCTAGTGTATGTTATTGTGTTTTGAAACCTTTATCCATCCCTTTAATAATTAGACAACTGCAGAACCAATACCTACGACCTGAAATTCAAATTTGTAAGAAAGAGCTAAATCTCAAGCCGGCAACTTTGAGCATTTTATATACAGTAACTATCGTATTTTGTGTTCTAAACGAGTTTAAGTAATGTGAACTTTTCGTTTGAAAGTTTAAGCTTTGTCTGTTTTATCGGGAAGAAAACCTTTGTTTCACCGTCGTCCAATCGCGGGGCCTTTTTATTGTTGTTATATAGTCGAGAAAAACGTTTGTTTCTCAAGAAGCAGTCAGTGTAAGGAAACTCCCTGATAGAGTTTTATGAAATTTCGCATGGTGTAGATGTCGATGTAGTACTTCACAAGAAAGAGTCACTTTCTAGACCAGAAGACAATTTTGGAGTAAAGATTGCGGGGTGACTTTTAACAAAAATGAAAGTAGCGGATTAATATGCGTCGAGGCTTGTACCTAATACATGGCTATATGATACAATATGTACGGTGTTTCAGTCGGTGGTACATCTTAAGATAGATCTATCGGGAAGTTAGTTACTGAGGATATAATTATTCGAATAGACGAGGCGCGTCTATGGCGAATAACCTCCAGTTAATTAACCAGGAATTGAAAATCTGGACCTGGGAGCCTGTGCCAGAAAACTATAAAGTATGTGTTTTTTGCCTCATGTATGTAAAAAATATCATTAAGATTATCTCTATATCACCAATGGTATTAATGCGAAGAGCAAAAACGAAAGCAAGTTGACTTTAATGCCCTACAACTAAATAAATGCATTATTAAATGGTTATTTTAACAAATAATTATAGTCTCTTAAAAGAATTTTCCGATTTTCTCGTTCTCGTTCTGATGTAGTTTTGGAAATCTCCAAATTGGCACCCGTAATTGCTTATTTATACATTATCCTGCATCTCTAGAACTCTCTACTTGCTCGACTATTAGTCCATAGTTTTCATTTTCCCTCTAAATAAAATTTGATGCATACTGTATTTTTTCTCGTCTTTATGTTCTTGCTGTTGCAATCTCTTCATTTCTATGTAAATAATTATTATGAAAGTTTGGACAACCAAACCAAAGGAAGTAACAATACTTCCTCGGAAAAATTGCAAAGACCTCTGTGTCTTTTAAACAATGAAATTTAGCAGTATCACTGCTGATATTGGTATATTGGCATGTAGTAAATTACACAAGTAATATACCTCTTCTTTTGTCTTCTTACAAACAAGCGTTGGAGGTTATAAAGGCAATGTTCAAGAAAGCTTTCGCTCTTTGTAGTTGAAAGGTCATTCGTCTTATGTTTAATGTCAACAAGACAAATGTGTTATATTAGCTAAAGTTTTAGTGACCTTTGAGTTTTATAATGTATGTTTCCTGCATACTAATTAAGTCACCTGAAATTCTAGGAATATTAGTGTGGTATAACGTGTTGGTAGTTTCGATTCTATGGATTCAAATAATCGTATAGCCTCAATCTTCAAGCTCGCAATCAGCGGGAGATACATTCCCATATGTTTGGTTCTATGTCAGATTACCATCGTGAAGATCGTCTTTAATTAGGAAGAACTTTACAGCAACCATAAATGGTTGAGTTGGTATTATAATGTGTGCTTCAATCTTGAAATTGTATATTGGTAAGGTTATATTTATGTGAAAGATTAGGTAGTATACAAGGACAGCGTTCCCACCAAGGTGTAATTAAGATTAATTTTACGCACTTACGAAGTCAAGTGTATTAGACATAAAAAAATAAACAACCAAAGTGGCTTTTATTATTAATACATTGCATAATCTAATATTGCGTAAGAATAGACATCACCCCACGTGATATAACAAGTTGATATACAACTTTTAAAATCAATACATAATGGTCTTCACAAAAATAAATAATTATTGATAAAGTATTTAATAACAAAATCACATTTTGCTACAAACCGTAATATCCGTTCTTTATTAAAGTTGTTACGAAAAAAGGTATATATAAGTAGTAGGCGTAGGCTGTAACCTGAAGCTATCACGCTTCAGAAATTTTCAATTTGAACTTCGTTATAGATCCCTGGAGTCCTGTCCCTTACAGCTTGCATAACGTTAAGCTCGCATTATAACTAATCATGAAAGCCTGTAAATACTGTAAGCTAAGCAACATCATTATCTTAAAAAAAATTGTATATTCAGTAAACAAAAATAATTATTATGATGTTCTTAGGCCTCGAGTATAATTTTTATTTCTAATATTTTCTTAAATCTTGTTTGTTTACATATGAAAATGAGGAGAAGAAAATCTGAGTGCTTTATAGAGATTTAGAAGGTTAGGAAATTTCAGAATATAAGCGAATGGACCAGCTGTTACATAAGGGGAAGATTATTAAAATATATTAACTTTGGTGATTTGCACACACATGAAAGATAGCACTGGTTATTTTTTTCTTACTTGAAAATTTTCATCCATATAAAAGTTTTAAAATATTCCTAAATAAATAAGATTTTTCAAAGTAAAAGTTACGAGAATACTTTTATTCAAATAAATACCGCAAAGTTTGTGAAAGTTGAAAAGGAAGCTTCTAAAGATCTTTATAATTCTTTATTGTATACCTATAATACTTTCGTATTTTCTTAAAACAAACCGCATACATTTTTAGAATTATTATATTAGAAATATAGCCATTTGAAAATAAAAATCATCAAGTAGGTATTGCTGGTCAACTTATTTGTAGCCTGTTTTAAGCTTTGTAATAGGGTGGGCCAAATAATCATAGTAATCGATGTCATGATGTACGAAGGATGCTCCGCTATCCTGATTCCTCACCCAAAAACAAATATATAAATAATAATTTAGAAATCATATCGGCTTTTTTTACAAGGGAATAAACTGCCTGAAAACGAATTAAACCTTAAATTTATTAGTTCCCGTATCTGCTATTTGAATAGATTCTTCTAAGTGCAGACGTATAACAAAATTATTGAAGCCACGTGTAAACTTGTGGTGAAGTCCCTGAAATTATATGGAATTCTCTCGAAGCTTTTTTGAATGCTTATTCCTGATTGGTTTATAAAAGTCAGGCTATTTCGCAATAGGTTAGTTTAAAATCTTCGCAATAGGTTAGTTTAAAATCTTTCCTCTTTTTAAAAATTTAAGGTAGTACAGTTTTGTATCTTAAAGTTCAGCCGAAGAGTGGGTCTCGTACCACAAAGATAGCAGCGGGCTGCGGCGTACAGTTAGCGGGCTTTTTGCCCCTAGCAATCTCTTCCAGTGTCATCATCGCGAGTTAGCAATTTTACAATTACAGAACTATAGTACAGTTAAAATAAAGCAATTTTTGTGTTGTATCGTTTCGATTTTGTTGATAAGGTATTAATCCGGTGAAGAGCATTATCCCGCAATTTTAGTTTGGTGAAGTTCTAGTTACGTAAGAAACGTTCAGTTATCGAAGCATTGTTACTAGAGTTCAGTGAATTTTAAATAAATACACTGACTCATCTAGCAATGGTAAACTAATAATCATAACACGTTTCCTGTTGTGCAGAAATAAAAATAATTACCCTCAAGCAGCATTCAAGTTAAATTTAGTATCGTTTCAGTTATCATTATACTAATAAGGAGTTTATTAGTTAAGAAAATGATTGCAGGTAGTTATGTTAAAGTTTAGCGTTAAAAAAATATGAAATAGTTCAGAATTTAAAATTAAAAAGTGTTCCCGTAATGTTCCAGGTCAGCAGTTTTGTGGTGTAAATTTTGTGTTTTAGTGTAATGTGTTTGGAGCCTTCCATTTGCGAAAGGAAAACTTTCTTTTAAATATTATTTTGGATTATGGATAATTGTTTTTGATAACGGTATTGTCTGTTTAATGATGTTGTTTATGAAAAATTTATTTGGGATCCCGAAATTATGTAATAGTTATGATAGATATATTTTTCTTTTCTTATTCAAAATGGTTATTGTGAATATTTCAATCTTTTTCATTTATTTTTTTGTTTCAATATACAAATTTCAAATTTATTTATCGTTTGATATAGTTAAGCCTCAACAAACTGCTGATGTTTTTCTTTGTCAATTAAGATTTTTTTTATTAACAACTAAGGGTTTGATTAATTAACATCAATTTTAAATGCGAAGTCATTTCCAGTCTGGGACTTCTCGATTTGTTTTTTTCTTTAACATCATTCAGTCTGGTGGCACCCACTACTGTTTATTTGTTCTGGACTCTATTACCTCATCTGAAGCTTTTGGGTTTAACACCCACACCTGTATTTGAATCAGCAGAATTAGAGATCTCAGTCGGAGTATTACCATTCAGTAAGTATCGTTTTATTTTGATTTGTTGAGATTACAGTGACGTGGGCCGTGCTGCGTATTTTATGTTTTGTATTTTCGGTAAAGTAATTCCAGTAGAGTAATTAAGTTTGCTACAAAGTACAGCATTTTAAATTAAGATTATTATATTTCAATGTAATATAATATTTAAGTCGATCTAAAAGTACCAAGGTTATTTGCAGCATGATAGTAAATCTATCTCTGACCGAGACCTTGTTTAAATCCGGTCTTATCTTAACACGCGGAAACTTTCAAATTCCCTTCGAATGTCTGAAAGTCATGAAGCATCACCCGGACACAGGGGCTATAAACGGCACTGAAACACAACTAAACTTTAGATTGTGAAAATCACCTATAGAGTGAATAAGTATCATCCAAGCTACTACAAAAGGAAAGTGATTAGAACAACTAACAAGCCATAGGTAATTATGGTAGCTGCGTACGTATTTTAACTTTCTGTACTCAATAGAAAAGATATGAAGTGTAGTTCAAGAATACATTCTTGCCGATTGGAAATATCCAATTTGTTAGAATAGTTTTGGCAGATTTTAATTTATTGCAATAAAGATACTTCCAATAATTTTAGTCCCAAATCGTTAATAATATAACTCACGGACTCAGACCCCCCTCCTAGCCAATGGGTAACTGCATGCCACTAGGTAGATGTGTTCGGCGATGAAAGTATGGGAATCATACTATGACTGTGCATACGATCCACAGAAAGCGTCCACAGCCACTACAACAAAGTGTTGTGCGAATATACAGCCTCTCACGCTCTATTCAACTTCACCTTAACGGGCACATGCCGTGATTGTGCGCAGGTAGAATAAAACAAAACACTGACAAGGGCACATCAGGATCTATAACTTGGTAGGCCGGGGTGCTAAAAAACACAAGTTGGACACATAACCTCATAATTATCTTTAAATGTCATTTAACTGTCTAGTTACAATAACATAGAACTAAAGTCCCGAATGCAACCTTCGAATAAAGTTCACATTTGGGAACTCTATTTAGGTATTTAAGTGCCCTTGAAAAACTTGCAATGCCGAAAGTAGTACTTGTAACATCTGTCAAGTATGTGATTTACTTTTAATATGGAATCAAGTAATAAAGGTGTTTATTATTTTTTTCCTGGATTGTATTAATTCTTCTTGATAGCGCAGTAACTTATAGTTTAAAATAAGTAAGAAATTAAGGTAAGGTTTTAGATCAAAATTGATGTTTTCATGTGAATCATTAATAAAATAAGTACTGATAACTTCTTTTTATTTCTTTTCTGTAATGTTTTAAAACACCGAGATAAATAATTTGAAAATCTTGGCACCCTAATTTCCTATACATTTCAAAATAAATTTCTGGATCGTCTCGAGATTTATACCACAACGTGTTAGTGGAGTGCTTTAAAAGAGCCCAAGAACCTAAAAATTGACAGCGCACGCGTATCTAGCAATATTTTGTGTTATTGTTTGTCTGGAAATTGTAGAAAACGTTAATTTATTGTAAATTTTGAGGTTAACTTTGACAGATGTCAACTTGTGTTAAGTATCTGACAACTCGAATACGAAAAGATTATTGTACGGCTCTTAAGCCTCAATAATAATTAAAAATTAATTTATGTTTCCAAGCAATTAATTTTTGAAGTTATATTTTTGTAATGGTTTTTACTGATGACAGTATCTGTAGGTGTCAAAACGAATTGTTGGCTATTTTTATTATATAAAAGCACACATGAAAATTTATAGTAAATCAAAGCTCTTTGTCATTTACATATAAGAAGCGGCTTTATATCGTTTCAGGCCGAAAGTGGACAAGAAAAAGATGAGTTATAATGAAGGACTAGTACAAAGAAAACATGCTGTAACGCAAGAAAACGACAACGAAGAAAATGCTGTAGAAAGCGACTACGACGAACACAATAGTGATTCTCCAGAAACTAAGTTAACTCTAATGGAAGAAATATTTTTGTTAGGACTTAAAGATAAGGACGGATATACCTCGTTTTGGAATGATTCAATTTCAGTCGGGCTGAGAGGTTGCATTATTGTCGAATTAGGTTTTCGAGGACGTATTCAACTAGAACATACCAGTATGAGACGTAAATCACTAATCTCACGTAAACTTGTAATAAAAAATGATATCCAAACCGGAAATGTGCTGTTGGATGAAACATTAAAGCATATTAAAGAAACAGATCCCTGTGAATCTGTAAGGAATTGGATCAAATACCTTAGCGGTGATAGCTGGAATCCTCTTAAATTAGTGTATCAGTTAAAAAATGTTAGGGAACGCCTCGCGAAGGATTTAGTAGAAAAGGGGATTTTAACGACAGAAAAAAAGAATTTTTTTATATTCAATATGACTACCCACCCTCTAACAGATAATACTGTAAAAAGTAAAATAATGAAAAAATTGCACGATACTCTTTTGGATCAATGGACAAATGATTATAAAAGAATCGATAGAAGAATATTGGCATTAATATATCTGGCACACGCTAGCGATGTATTAGAAGAAGCATTTGCACCTCTAAGTGATGCTAACTATGACCTTGCTATGAAGAGAGTTAGGGAACTATTAGAGGTAGACTTCCATGCAGAAGCTATGGCTTCTACCAATACAGAAGTTTTATGGGCAGTAACAGCTGCATTTAATAATTAATTTTAGTTAAGACATTAAATGTATAACTATTATTTGTAGTAATTTTTTGTCGTTTTAATAAAATTTCTGAGTGTATTTTGTTTATTGAGGTACTGTTGTAGTGGTCCAAACTATAGTCAACCAAGAACACATTGAAGTAGCTGTAGCAAATGATTTAGTCACAAGGAAAATTGCATCATAAGCAATGTGTTGTTACACACAGGTACAGGGAAAAAACATAATGATCTTTAGAATAACTGTTTGATTTGAATGTAAAATGTTTAGGGATGTTTATTGGAGTTTCTTTTAAAGTTGGTAATTTGATTTTGTGTAGTCATGGACGCTACCATTTTGTTTTAGGAATATTATGTAATGTAAATAATAAGAAGGTAGCGTGAGGTTTACGTTCATTTGCCCCGTTTTATGTTAAATAAATTGTGTCTACTTATTAATTAATCAGACACCTAAATCTATCGATTGGAAACTCTAGATAAGTCAAAAAGCATATCAATTAAGTCATCAAAGTGTTGTGTTGACATGACATTTAAATTGGAATTTTATTTAATCCGATATGGGACATATGACTAGATAATACCGATCATTAACGTTTGTAGTATTATGGCTACGGTTTATTGTTAACTGGATATGTTATACGTGCCTTAAATGCAGCTACTGTTTTTATGTGTTTCACAGTCAGTACATGATGATTATTGATTGATTTTACAGCCTTCTGCAAATAAAATACTTTGAGGTCTAAAATATTAGCATGAAATCTCCACTTGGGGGTTCAGAACAGTGATTGGTTTACTATTTGGAAGAGTGCAACCTCTGCGGTGGTAATAAACCATATATAAGCCGTGCAAGAGGTCCCTCTCTCCATTATTTGTGTAGACATGTTTGATTTATGTTATTTTATGTGCAGTGATATATTTATTGTTTGTGTCGATTACCCTTTCTTGCTTGTCTAGGTCTAGGTATGTGCTCCTGTATCTGAAGTGAACACTAGCGTCCTACAAAAATTTAGGTGTGTGCTCCAGTCCTGACGTAACAACTGACGTCCTTCAAAAAGACGTTATGTCCTTTATATACACACAAAGTATCTGTTGCTATGTCAAATATCAGATTATTACTGTTCATATTTATTCGTAGTACTGATATTCCTTTTAAACTGGTACGTTTACCTTTTTTAGTTTATACGTAAACCCATATGGTTGTCTCAATTTCACTTACTTTTGATGATTTATGTCAATAAGAGATTTATGTTTTTACCTGTTTATAAATATTTTGTGCAAACTCCCAATTGTATCAACTTTATAAATTGATTTATTAATATGTATTGTTTAGTTCAATCAAAAACTTATTGTAATCGAACCAACTAATTATTTGATCGCTGAATTAACTTGAAGCAATGACGTATTTACTCTGGGTTAGTATATTTTCAAGGAGTTTTTTTACAAAGCTAACCGTGTATTGTCTGTCGGGCAAATCCGTCCCTCCTACGCTCAATGTTAAGAAATAATTAATAAAATACTACAATAATATTTAACTGTTTTTTAAATTTGTATTTATCTCTCTTCTTCCGACCTTATGAAGTAAATCAATCGTTATCACCTTATGGTCATATGTTATAAAAGAGTAATCACAACGTAGGATCAAGTTTGTTCTTTTGTGTTATATTTTGAATAATAAAATTTGTCATTTGTAAGGTTGGTATTGCAGCACCAACTTTGTATTGATGACCAAACATTTATCTTCAAGTTTAGTGTTGATACTTTTGCATTAGTAAACTAAACGTTAAAGGGCATTTCAGAGTAAAAAATTGATCCCAAGTTCCAAATGATTCTACAGTGCGATTCAACCTTAGACTTTAATATAAACCTTAATAATTCGGTTACTCCTTTTGATTTTGATACCACAGAATTGTTTTCTTTCGATAATTGTCAAATTAGGTTAAATTGTCAAAAACTCTCAAATAGGTAGTTTAGCTATCTCAAATGGATGCTTCATATAGCTGGGCTATTTATTTATAGATCATTTCTAAAACCCACTCTAACTATTCTAATTCAAAATTAAAATAATTTATTACAGAGTTTATTAATTTATTAAGTGCAGTACATTTAAATTAAGTACAAACGATAAATAATTTATTCAGAAACTGTCAATATCTTTATAAATATTACATAATGTTTTATGTTTCAATCTTAGTGACTATTCTTATCATAGAATATTATATAAAAAGTAGTTAGTCAACAAAAAGTGCATGGACATATTATATTCAATATCTTTTTTTTAAAGAAAGACAATGTAGATCGTACAAAATCAATACCTGGATACATCTTTTAAAACATACGTGTTTTTTTTGATTTATTTTATCTCAAGAGTACAAAAACATCGTGATTGATTTTTACGTGCTCTTACTTACCCCGTCAAGGTGCACTTATTGGTAAAGGGATTTTTGTGTTTCTCTACATTGAAGCGATATACTGAACTCAAAGAAGAGAGCAAAGCCACAGAAAAGTTGATAGCTTTGGGCTTACAATGGCGTGTTCAATAGTCCAATATTATCATAATTTCAGCTAAAAGTCTACCTCTTCCCAGTTGGCTGCAATATTGACTGGATATATACTTACTACATCCATTAGTTGTTTCAATAATATATTTTGATTTCGCATTGTCTTTTTGTGAAGTATATTCTTACAACGTGAGACTTATTTATAAACTTTCCGATTTTGCGAATTGCACTTTTTATAGATATGTACTTACAAAATAAGTTTGAAATAAGTTACTATTTGTTGTAACAAATTTTACATTTCAAAACACATCGGTACTTAATTCAGTTGCAAGCGTTGAAATGTTACTGCATCTAACGTAAGTAGTAAGTACACATATCAAAGTGCGCCAATAAGTTTGATTAAATTTCAACATGACATAACGTGTTTGACATGCATAAATTATTAATAGCGAAAGGTGTATTACATGTTGAGCTTTGCTATAATTAATTTTGCACTAATTTATTGTTGCTTGTCGCTTAGAAATCTAACTAACTGATTGTGAATAACTTTGAGTTGTACTCATTCGATGACATATCAACATAATCGAAGTTGCATAATTAGCTAACACGTGCAAGCACATTATATATGATTAGTTTGCTCCTACATTACAAAAATAGAAAATGACAAACTTTATACAAAAACACAAACGTCGTAGCTTATCTTTAGTAATAGTACTAAGCAATAAATACGCCACCTCGCCTTGCGTACATGATTTACTAATTATCAACCACCCTTTCTAGTAGAATACTCATCGACCTAGCAGACGAACGATAGGATAAAAAGTGTAAAAGCAAAGCCGTGTCTGGGCGGGTAGTTCCTGTCCGGATATGAAGAAATATGAAGAAATTGCATTTGGTCATGATAGATCTGGCCAGTAGATCAGTTGAGCGGTAGTTCAATTTCCATATTCAGATATGAAGAAGCACTAACAAAAAATATGGATCCAACACTGGTAAACGCCGTAAATAGCTTGAGCGAAGAATAGGTAGCTCAGCCCAAATTAAGGTGGGAACGTAACTAACCAAGCCATCTAATGTAACAAATGACTTAAGGTGTCTGATGTCGCCGACCCAAGGTACGTTAAAAGAGGGTGGTAACAGGATGAGATCCCCAGGCACACGCACAGTGAGGTCTCGGACTCGGTATGATAAAAGAGGGTGGAAGCAGGATGAGACTTCCAGGCACACGCACAATGAGGTCTCGGTTAAAGTACGGTAAAGAGGGCGGAAGCAGGATGAGATCCCCAGGCACACGAACAGTGAGGTTTTGGGTAAAGTACGGATAAGGGTGGAAACGGAACCGGTTTTTTCCGGTTTCGGAGAGGTGGAAAAGGAATCGGAATTTCGGTTAAGAGTCCTTACTCTAATAATCCTAGCGGTTTGGTCTGCTCCTTCTGGGTCGGCTGGCTGGTTGGTCCAGGAGGATTCAAGTTCCGGGATAAGTTAACTAAAACAACTTGTACACCTCCTTATATAGGTGCTCTCGGAGCGTGGGGGAAGTGGCCTCAAACAGTTAGGGAAGGACACGTGCTCTTGTTTAAGTCGGCGGCTTATACGAACGGCGGTTGATTGCAACAGTTGATAAGCATTTCCATTCTTACCTTCTTCTTTAATACCTTCTCCATATCCTTATTTGTAATGTTTTTTCACTGGGAACATATAACTCTAAGGAGACAGGTTTTGTTTTTTATTAATATTAATTTTAATACTAACTAAATCAGCACTTTTAGCAGCAATTTGACGGTCAGCCTGCGGAGGTTAGTCTCATATCAACGTGACATAGGCTAGCCTTGCCAATTCATAACTCACAATATAGATTTGTCTTAGGTCTTTCTTCCTTGAGGATATGTTTTGCAAAATAATTAACTTTTAATTCTTGGTCCTGGACCGCCTTTCAGATTTGCTCTACTTAATCACATTATAAATTATTTTTCAATTAGTTGCTTGTCTTGTGATGGCGGACACTGTCGGTGCATTGGTTTCTGTTTCTACATTTTGCGATTTTTTTTGTTCTTAGAACTTTAGTTTTTTTTTCAATTTCTTTGTATTTTTGCTGATTGAATCTTTACCCAACGGGGCGTCAGCCTTTTTTATCATCTTTATAAAATTTATTTACTTTCTGAGAATCGGTACGATGTAACTTACATGGGTTTGTGGAGGCCTTCACACTGTATGCCGCGCCTGTAGATCCGGCACTAAATTGTGCAGAACTCCGTAAATTATTAACATTAAGTGCAGAGAAGGAAACAGTAACACAACCCTATAAAAATTACGCTGTAGCTCACCTAGATATAAATTCTCTAAATTCGACGATAAGCATCCTTTGTATCCGGTTTTCCGGTATGCGGACACCTACACATTGTGTCTGTTATACTGACAACGTAAATATAAAATCAAAGTGACTCTTAGATTGCTAAAGCCTAAATGTGAACATTACTTAGAAAACCAAGGAATTAATAGACTTAAGTGATTCAAAGCAGGACTTGACTTTAATTAACCAACCTAATTGTACATAAACCTCTTTTAATACTAATGTTAAATTTTCGTCCCTTCTTGTCATTAAATTTCCCCTTCCATCATTAAATTAATTTGTATTTCCTCGATTGATACTCGAGTACTTTATTCATTAGCATTAGCTAGAAGCATGTAATTGTATACAATGCTCATTTTATATCTCTGAACATGGAAATATCCTGCATGTTAAACACATTAACCTCCTGACAATTATGTAACCAACTTTTCATGACAGTTGTGAGTTAAAGTGAGATTATACATTTTATCTATTTAATGAAGTGTCGCTCATTTGCTGCGAATTGTGTGTGGGAAATTTCTGTGTTAGACAACGATAAAAATTAAGTATTTTATAATGAAAATGCATAAGCATTTTAACAATAATTATTATTTTCTATATTCTCAAGTAAAAACACGATTTTACAAGCTCAACACAATCTTAATGAATATTAATAATGTCAAAAGCAATTTACAAGAGGTATTCAAAATGTCCTCCTCTCTGTTCTAAACAATTCTTGTCGAAAAACCAATAATCATAATTAACTTATAATCATTGAATTAACTTATTTAAGAAATAATGCGAATTTTCTCGAATGAGGTTATTAAACATAAGTGATCTATTTTGTGTATCAGTAGGGAGAAGAAGTACATACGTCATACCGTGCCTGACGTCATAATTCTTTCCTCGCAACGCGCATGTTCGCATCGCTCTACTTCGCTGTAAACCGTTTGTTTGACAGTTTTGACACTGTTGACAGTTGGAAGAGAAAACGTGACGCTACTTTGTGAGGTTAAAATAATAGATAGGTACTATCACAAATAAAATATTGAAACAACAATGGGTGAAAGCCATTGGGTAAGTGTTTTTATAGCTTGTAAACATCCTTTTTAACACTATCAATAATCAGAAATGAAAATATAATGTGCCTTATTGAAGTACATGCGCGTTGCGAGGAAAGAATTATGACGTCAGGCACGGTATGACGTATGCACTTCTTCTCCCTGTTGACAAAATAGATAAGATTAGTTGAACTGACAGGGGTGTCAATGCATTTGACGTGTTATTTTAATAATTGAATATACGAATTTTATATGCAAGAAGTTAACATGTTTGGAGATATAAAATTCGCACTGTATGTATTGTTCGTTTATATCTGATAATATTTGAAAGTTCTACGAGTGCTTTTTTCAGAGAAATATAGAAATGTAACTGTGTCTTTACTGATTTCCATAAAGAGCTCGTAACTCATAATTTGGTAGTTATGATATATTTAAGAAAATGATTGTTTGGATTTCAATTATTGAAAGAAACTGTGTACTATCTACACAGAGAAAAATGCAGTCGCTTAGTTTTGCACAACGTTGGTTAATTGTGATTGTACGATTTTTTTGTACAATTGGGTTCCATTATTTAAAAGCGTTGCGTATTCTTTCTTAATAAGATTGTATGAAAACGCCGTGAAATCTGATTTAACAAATTGTGCAAAGCAAACTGAAGTAACTAAGGGAATTAATAATTCACAAAATTGTGCTGCGTTTGTCCACAATCTTGTTGTATATTTTGATACAAGTTGTTTAACTGTAATCATGCACAGTATTGTGTAGCTTTTTAATTCTATATGAAGAAAAAATGCAAATAAAATTTGAAACTGTAATACAATTTGAGCGAAATCTTATATCTAGGTTATTTTTAATGTAGGATTGACCTATCGCATTTATTTACCCCTCAGATCACAGACTCAATCACAGACGTAAACAAACTGCAAAAAACGCTGTGCTACGTGGAAATGGCACACATTCGTTTAGTAAGTTCGTGATAGTTGCAGAATATGGATATAATATAGGTGAATAAAAATTTAATTAATGTAACTATGTTATTAAGTATTTTTAATTTTTTACCCTATATTTTACATTATTATTATTATGATTAGGTACGCATTATATTTATCCATTTATTTTAGTGCTACATATGTAATAAATAACTAATTTATACATTCCTTTTCCAGGCATAATTGGGTGCGGAGTTTTCCCTTCTTCTTGGGCCAACCACTTATAGGAACGTTTTACAAACCAAATTTTCCATTAATTCAGAAATGGACCGATGATCTTCCAGTGTTTGGCATTATTGAGAAAATAATAAAAAGTTCATGTTTCCAACTTGAAAATTTACTCTTATATGCCATGATTTGTTACTAATTTAAATAGTAAATCGTTTATTTCAATTAGATCGTTTGCTTAATTTGTATTTTGTCTTTATATGAACGTTTTCTCTTTATATTTTTGCGTATACCACTTAAGAGATTTTTCAGAAATATAAATTTATAACTTTGTAATATATTTTTTTTAAACAAAATAAAAAATGGTATAAAGTGCAGTTATAGTCTAAGACTCTAAATATTAATAATACACAAATTAAAAAACATTTTGCTTCATAGAAAAAAAATATATGAGTAAAAAAGTTAGAATTTTCCAGTAGTTAACCACAAACAATCCAGTGTTTGACCAAATTTTTCCCAGTAATTGACCAGTGTTATAATATAACGAATAAAACATCAGTTTTTTATTATTTTATTATATATTGTTATAGAGCCACATAGTATGTATTGCATAAAGAAAAACGAACATTCTTAAAAAAATATCAAAATATATGTATATTATTTTTGATGACATTTTGCTAAAAACAAAAATGGAAAGAAAAATTAACAGTAGTTGACCACTTTACGAAGCCAGTGGTTGAGCAGTAGTTTTGTGCGAACAAATACTGGAAACAGCTATTTATTTGAAATTTTATTAAGAAAAACAGGAACAAGAGTAACTTACTAATCTTGTAGGGGTGACAAAAAAACAAAATTCTTTATTTTGCATAAAACTAGTGGTTGGTCAACTACTGGAAAACTGATAAGATTTCGAATTCTGTAATTACCACCACATTTTTTGCAAAAAAAGTGTCAATTAAAAAATATATATAACAAAAATTTATTAGTTCGACCTTTCTATTACTTGCACAATATGTATAATATAACGATTTTCATTAAAATCCCGGATGATTGCAGATTTCAATAGAGTTGTTTACTTGCCATGCTTACTGTAAAAGCACAAATTTAGCTGTCAAATAAACGAATACAAATTGCACATGTATTTAGACAACCGTTTGACCAAGATAATGCAGCAATGTGGCACCATATAGTAATTAGAGGTGCAATAATCGCTTGTGAAACATAAAATATTCATAAAGATGTACAGGTATCTTATGTTTTTCTTTTAAAGTGAAATTTGGTCAACTACTGGGTGATGGTCAATTACTGGCTTACTGACCCTATACCTTTTTAATAAAATTATGCATAGTTTGTGTTATTAATTCACCCAGTGTTGAGCGTTTCTTTCAGCAATATTAAAAGTTGAAGAAAAATAACCACAATATTGTGTAAATATGCACTAAACTACTATATACACAATTACTCCAATATTCGTATGTGTTTCCAACAACATTGTGCAAAAATTCCACATAAGGATCGCAAGTGTTTAATACAGCATTGTGCAAAACTATGCTACAAAATGTAGAAGATTCTTTAAACAAATTGTTTTAGGTAGTTACCTATTTGGTGTGGAGATAAAAATAATAAGTTGTTTGGAAAAAGATTACAATTGGTTTTACACAAACCAATGCAATTAGATTGCACAAATTGTTCCTGTCACCGTTTTGGACCCAATTTGTTTTAATTTTCTCAACAATTGTGCACTAAATATACAAACATTTCTCTCTGTGTAACAAACAATTAAAAATTTGAAAACATTGGAACAAGTTTTCTTCCGGAAGGCGTTAATAACAAGATCTTTATTGCTGTTGCAAAAAATCGCTGGACTTGATACTGAAGGAATTTGTATAACCTGAATTGAATTGTTTTATGTAAACTGGTCTGTAATTTATACGATAGAATAATCTAATTACTATTTAATTTTATTATAATAACCAGCTGATTTGTTTACATAAACATAAATTATCATAAAGCAGGCAGCCAATCAATCGATTGGTCTTCTAACTGAAAAATTCATGTAAAAAGCAATTCATACTTTACGATATTGTTTGATGTAAAACTATCGGCGTTAAATTCGTAATAGAAAACATTAGTCTTTTTCTTTCACTACACCAGTTTAATTTTTTATCACTGTCCAGAACACATTTGTTACTTAAATAGATCAAGAATTTAACAAAAGAGGAATAAGGTTTGCCGGTGCCAGTTCAAATTAGCATTGAAAGTACTTTAGTATTCCCGAAACACTTTCGGGATATTGCTTTGAATATCGATAAGCGTTAGACAGACTATCCATAGTCCTTTTCGTTTTGGTTCGCATCCACTTTTGGAAAATGTTGAATACAAAATGGATACTATATTTTCCTAATGTTTTAAAAACTGAATGGAATATAAAAAATTCTAATTATTTTTAGTTGAACCAAATTTAGACCGAAATTTATGTTCAACTTTTCTTTACAATTGATGTTCGTTTGAAGACGGTAAATGATTCAAAGTATAAGGTAAGAGGAATGCAGTATTCAGTAAGCATTCAAATGTGAAACTTGCACATTTCTTGGATCTCTGTGAAATACGTTCCTCTGAATATTATTACGGAAACCTGAAGTTGCTTGGGAAAATGACAAATCTAATATCAACAAAGTTCACATTGTTATGGGCATACAAAAGATAGGAGTTGATGAGTTCATAAGGTAATGAAACGCTTCTATAAAATAACTTTGCTCATGAAGAAAGGAACAAATATGAAATTTTAAATACAAAAATAAGACATTTTTTATTGAAGTGTTAATATAAAGCAACAACTTTGTTACGCTTCAATGAAGTTCGTTACAAAGAGGTTTTTATAAAAGCTTTCGGGATCTCCATTAAGAAAATTCGTTTTGTTTTCTTGACTTAACAGAAAGTTTTTTAAATTTCCTGAAGTGACTATATTGTTTAGTAACAACTTTTTCTTTCTCTGGCTTAATATGTAAAATAAACTTCGGAAAGAGTTTATAAAATTTCATATTCGGGGTTAGGTCATTTAAAATTCAAGGTAAAATTAACGAAGAAAAAAAGGTCTAGACGTATGATGCTTACTAAAGTGCTAATTGTGCAAGCACTTTAAAGCAGAGAAAAGGCTTTGAAAATAAAAAAAAAAACAAAAATAGTTGCTGGGGTGAATGTTTTATGATAGTAATAGACGAAGTAATGAAATATTAATTTGCATATGTTTGCAAATTCTAGTTAAGCGGACAGGAAGAAGACTGGGAATAACAACAGACGTGAAATAAAGGGGAAAATCTAATTTGTTTGAAGTTTAATTACGAGAGGCATTGAAATATCTATTCGGCAATAAGGTTTTATTTTACTATATTCTTTCTCAACATTTACGCATTATTATAGGTCCAGCAAGAAGTTCCACTCTGTATAATAAAGAAGTGTTACTGTAGGTAGAGTAGATCGGTCGGTCTTTTGTTTTTTAAATACAAATAACTCCCCCATACTTAATGTTCATATCTACTACATAATATTATTCAGAAATTCTTGGAAAAATTCATTTTAGTTTTCATCTGAAGGGAAATTCAGGAACGTATAAAAGTTGGTTGGGGCAAACAGAAGAAAATGTAATGCTGTTGTTTGAAACAGATAGTTAGTAAATGACTTAATGTACTGTCTGCAAATAAGGTAACAACATGCACATTTCTTTGTAAAACATTATTTTTCACAGGAGCACTTGGAAGATTCTTGCTCATTGTAAAAAGAGTGCTTACAACTCGCTTCTCGCAAAGAAACCTTATTTGTAGAAACATCTTGAATACTTAGGCTAGGCTAGATTAGGTTAGGATATACTATATCTACATATCATTTTTATTTACTAACTAATTGTTCTAAACAAGCTTTCAGAGAAGTTGCAATCTAGCCTTGTCTTGAAAAACTTTTGTACAATTTTTGAAGAGTCTGTTTGTAACGAATACATTCTGATAAACAATAATATTTACGTTATATTTAATTAAACCTCGCCTTATCCTGAACTATAGGCACGGTCCGTCTCTTTTGAAATTAAAGCACTTGTAGATGAATTTAAATGCTAGCTGATTTATAGGAGCTGTGGAGAAGGCGCCAGCATGATTGATTTAAATAAATAAAATATTAGCAGTAATGCTCCATAATAACATAGTTCTAGATATTAACGTGAATTCCTTCACTCCGTTATAACACCAGAATATCAAACAAAAAAAAAAGAAAATAAATAACTAATAATATTATTTACTTATTTACACATAAAAATATTTATCCAATTGTTGGATTGATAGTGAACTAGAAGACCTTCAGTTGCTATTTGAATAATGCATTATTATAGTTAATAATAGTAATGTTACCACTAAATTTAAAAATATTTAAAAATTCATACTTTGATAGTTATTAATTTTTTATTAGTTACTTGAAAAATTAAATTTGGAATCCTATAAAAATTGATTTCTTATCGTATCATGGATCTTTCTTAAATTGTAACTTTTTGAACATTCTAGTAATTCACTCTGAAATTTTGATACAACGGACTAAGTAACGCATCCACATAAAAATAAGATATAAAGAACCAACATGGTTATTTCTATAAACTAAAACGTCACAAACGTGGGTTCCGTTGATTCATGTAGATGATTACCAGGTTGTTAGAAACCCTTTGGAGAAGGCTTCCAGTTGCAACGAGTAGGTACTCAAAATATTTCGGAAGACAAAGCCATTAATAATACTTTGTATTTGATATCAGCATGTATTCACCATTATCATCAAAGGAACAAAGGTAGAGCTCGCAGTTTCAACTATGAACGTCAAACACCAAACTAAACTATCACCCAAAATGGACACTAGACTTAAACGCCAACTTGAATTAAAGTTTGAACCGATTTTCCTATAAAAACAAGAGGAAACTTTTAATTAAATAAAAATATTACCTTTTATGTTTAAAAGAAAATGGTCCCAAAATGCACTGTAGGGCGTAACTTCGTAATACAAAGAAAACTATAATTTTTTTATATTCCAAAACTTGCAAACAATGATTTAATGCTTTATTTCACAAAACCATTGTGTGCACTAATTGTACAATAATTGGCTCATCAAAAAGAAATGTTACCATCTTGTTGTGTCAAGAAATCTTCCAGAAGAGAGCATATATTAGAAGAGAATTGGGTAGCGGGGAGAGTTGTTTTCGCTCCACAAGACGATCTAACATTTAATAGTGTGATAGCGAATGAGGATATTAAAAAACCTTTAGGTACATGTAGGGATTATTAAAAAATCGATAAATTGTAGTTGAAATGCAAAACATATATGGCGCCATAAAAATATGATTAAAATTAAATTTTACAAAAGAGAAAATATTATACGGGGTGATACTAATTATGTTGGCCTAATAATTATAACACCAATATACGAAGTGAAATTAAAACAAAAGTAATCAGAGAAAACTGGCTGTTTAACCCATCTCCATAATATTTCTTGATAGTTTTTCTCTAGCTACCCTTCCCCACAGCTGTTGACTGACCACAGAATACATTGCAAATATTCTTAAACATTTTATTAACAAAGAATTCTATTTTCTTTGTATGTACTTTATATATGTTTTGTATGTTTCAGCTCCATATAATAAGACACGTTTAGAATTGGATAGAACCATTCAAGTTATGCCTTTCCCATCTTACTTCAGCATTTTTATTTTAAAACAAGTATGGTACATTGTTGTATGTTTACAGAAGTTTATTGCAGATAGCAACAAAAAAACAAATACGTACCTATAGTAATGGCTAATTAATGAAGGTTTACTACAACTGTGGTTTACGACAAACCGTCATCTACTTCAACCATGGACTAAAATTATATCCTTCATTTATATAAATTTCTGTCCCATTTTGCAGTTTAGCATGCTTCTGAGCTAGCAGGCCTTTCCTGCTTCCTCGATCTCTTTTCGACAATGCTTATTTTGCTTTCGCCTTCCACGGTCTATGTTAGAAGTTTCGTGTTTGTTTGATGTGCAACACTATTTGTCTTGCTGCAGCGTTCACTCTGATTGCATTAGCTTGCAAATTCCAAATCCTCGAGTTTTGGGAGAATCTGTCAATCATGCCCCCAACATGTTTGATATTTTTCTTTATTCAACCAATAACTACCAGAAATAATATTGGTGACAAAATACACCCTTTCCCACTCCTGCTTCTATTTTGATTGATTGTAGAAGCTGACCATTGCGTTCTGTTTTTGCTGAATAATCTTCATATAGCATTTTTGTATATTTAAACATTTATCTGATATATTTTTTCAGTCGATTAGGTCTTTTTAAAGTCATCAAAGGTTACATTAACATTCTCCCTCATCAAAATGCCATTGAAGGAGAATTAAGAGAAAATCAAGCAATGTTAAACCGCAAAGAGCTTATATAAACTGTTAGTCCAGTCAAACTAAACATTTAACTTGGAAAATGGAAGTACATGGGATTTTTTCTTCCAGCATGTAGGGGGGGGGGTAGAAAAAGCTTAACTTGAAGTTTTCGACCTCAAATTCATATGAGCTTTTCCGCCATTTTGAAAAGAAGGGTGAAGTGTTATTTTGAAATTATCTCTGTAACAGTAGGTCCGACAAAAAATTTGTAGAAAGCATTTTTGTCGGCAATACGATTGTCTACAACTTTTATTTGAAACTTTTTCGCGTAATATAAAAAATGAAAAAGTTCAAACTTTCATCAACTTTCAAGTTCACTTCTTTTCAAAATGGCGGAAAAAGCTCATATGAATTTGAGGTCAAAAACTTCAAGTTAAGCTTTTCTAGACCCCCCCTACATGCTGGAAAAAAAATCCCATGTACTTCCATTTTCCAAGTTAAGCCCGTTTTTCGTACAGTTTGACTGGACTTGTATACTTGCACCTGCGATGAGAAAAAATCTAGATACTATTTGGTTTGAGTTATAACTTGGTTTGGTGGACCATATATCTAAAAAGAATCTAAGTATGCCCGTTCGGTAATATACGCCATTAGTTGGCAACTTGTTAGTTCAGTTCAGGTTAATGTTTAGCTGAACATCTTTCTTCAATTTCTAACTGAAAAATAGAATCGTTGCAACTGATATGCAAATTTCGCAGTGAAACAATCATCCAAGTTTCATTCGGCAGTCAACAATAAGAGCCATTATCAAAAATCAAATTCTGAACTATGTCAATGCAGTTGTGGTACGAAAATAGATCGATATAGTACAGAGCGTACAGCACCAGAAGAACTATGTTTGCTTATTCTAAGGTCGATCATCTTTACATACAGTGAAAGATTTACTCGCTTGGGATACGCTGATGATCTAGTTATAGTAGTCAAGGGGAAATTCATCAACACGGTCAGGAAGCGAATGCAACAAGCCCTGAACGTTGTAGCTAGATGAGTTCAACAGGAAGACCTTAGAGTCAAAAACACAGTAGTACCGTTCACACGAAGAAAAAATGTGAAGGCCTTAGACCTCTATACCCTAGAAAATAAATTAATCTGCCGAGAGAATATTTAGGAAATATTTTAGACTTCAAACTTACCCGGAATCGACATTGTCAAAAGATCGGAGACCACTTTAGCCGTGGCCAGACGAATGTATGACAAATATGGTGTACTGGTTGTATACCAAAGTTCTCAGACTAGCAATAACCTACGCGGATTTGGTTTGGTGGCCCACAGTCAAGCAAGAAACCACCAAACTAAAACTAAACAAGATTCAAAGCCTTGCATGGCTTGGTAGTACAGCAACGATGAGAACAACGCCCAATGCTGTAATGGAGATACTATTTGACCATTCTTCACATAGTGATACAGGGTGAGGCAAGATAATAATAATAATAATAATAATTACTACAACCCATAACCTTAACCAAGGCCCCAGAAGCTATAAGCTTGTGCGGGAGGGAGGGGGCGATTATTATTATTATGTAGGCCCAATGTGCGGCTGCAGCCGACTTATAGATGGAACAGCGCAAATCTCACATTTGTGTTACAGCTAAGGGAAACTGCAGAAAACCTTAACCAGATCTGCCAGCGCCGGGAGTCGAACCCGGGCCGCTTGGGTGAAAGTCCGGCACGCCATGTCGACATAGATTGCAGAACTTACCGAACCATCTTCGGATGGGTACAGAACATACAAGACTGACTAGTCTCCTAGGGTAAGTGTACCCACCCACTTTTTGAGGTAAGTATACAGAATCGCAGGGAGCTGTTAAAATCTAGGCAGACCATTTCTCCTGGAAGCCTGATTTGGTACACGGACGGCTCTAAAACCGAGAAGGGTGCTGGATCAGGCCTATATGGCGAAAATCCAAGAGCTGAGATTTACTTTACTCCTCTTAGACAGTTTGAATCCGTTTTTCAAACGGAAACTTACGCGATACTACTACAGTATGCGCGAGAAAACATAAGGAGTGCTTACAGAAATAAGCGAAACTATACCATATCAGACAGCCAGGCAGCTTTAAAAGCTCTTTCGAGTTCTAGGATTTATTCTAGACTGGTATGGAAATGTTTTACGGAACTCAATGAACTGGTTGATCAAAACACTGCCAAATTGCTTTGGGGGGTTATTTAAGATCGTGCTACTCTGATGTTGCCTCTAGATTAGCATGATAGTTGAGTTGCAGTTATCTACTTCAAAATTATGTTGTGAAATCTACGTTTTTGTTTTTATTTGGATTCCAAATAGTGTCAATAAGAGATCTGAATTCTTCTGTTCTTTCGATATACAGCCATCATTTGAGTAAATTATTTGGTCTATCATTTAAACATTACCTTCTAATAGGCATGTGGGGTAAAGAAAAGATAAATTAGTTAGATGACAAGAAAACTGAAAACTCATGAAAGTGTTGGCCTATGGTACTGACTACTGAAAAGCCATAGCAAACAGGTCGTTTCGTTTTTTGTTATTCCCATTATGTCATTTCAATGCAGGTGCTGACAAATAATAATGTAGCAGCTTATATAATTCATTGCAGTAATGAAAAATAAACGGTAATAGTCTATAGATTATTGTATAGCGTTTATAATATTCAATTTCAATGCAAATTCAAATTGATTTTGCTTGCAATGTTTTTCAAACAATATTGTATTTAATTCTGAATGTTTATTTCGTACAATTTTGTACTTCTACAAAATATATAAATAAAAGTTATTTAAAATAGTTACATCTACAAAATGTTTGCATTCGATAAACTTTATTTTTGCGATAAAGCAAAAATAAACGTATCCTGAAACAAAAAACAGTTTAGTAAGCATCTCTAGTCAAGCAAATACAGAAACAAAGAATTTAGCACAAAAAAGTTAATGGTTTTTTGTAAAAACTTTTAGATATACTATTGAAATTTCAATAGACACTGGAGTAGGGGTTTAAAAGCTTTAAAATTCGTACATGTCGGTAACTAATACATGCAGTTTATAGAACATTAAAAGAGGACAGCTGATTTTATTTCCAATTAACTGTATTGATTATTTATTATTCATTTATTTATTATATTCTTTCATGAAATATAACTCCTGGTACGATTAATAATCGATTATTCTACTTGTAAAAGAGGAGCAGCACATTCGACGAGACCGTAGAGCGAGTTTCACGCGTAGATATCATGAATAATAATGACATCACTTGTTATATTATACCCAAGAATAAGGTACTGTCTCAAAATATAGATAACAAGGGTAGGAATATAACGTTCTCGTTCTTAATGCCATATTTCGAATAAAAAGATGACAAAAGTTTCATTTAATTTCACAGTTTTTGAGTTGTATATCTTTCTTTGTATTCGTATTCAGACAAGTTCATTTTGATTCATGATTGCGAAATAACAACACCATAAAATGAGAAACGCTAAAAAGGCAACACACAGCATACATGGATATTAATTAAAAATTAATAAAGTGTACTTTTAACATATAAGGGAATTAAAAGGTGTGCCTGCTGTAGAAAACCTTGCTTTCTAAACTTATAAATATTAAAAAAAATCTAGACGATTGGAGTACTTTAGAACAGTAATGTTTTCTAGTTTAGAAAATAAGTCGTAATAATGATGAAAATGTTATTGATTATATTATAAAATTTATTACTGCAAAATATCGATTTAACATTTTCATTGCTAACCATCGATTTTTCGAACCCTTTTAGCTCTGATGCCTGGGTTCAACCAATTAAAAGTCAGCGTGTTGGTCAGGAGACCCATGCTTGGTTACTCGCTAGAAAGGAACTATTTTCCCTCTCTAACTCTTAGCTGGAATAAACATGTGAATTTGGTGCACGGTTTATTTTGTAAATTTTCTTGGTGAAACTTGCCTTTTGTTGGCATAATTATTGTGTAATTAGTCCACAAATTCTGTTTTGTGAAATATTAAAAATAATATTTCCCATTTGGAAGTTTTGGAATATAATGAAATTAGATATTTCTTTGTGAGGAGAATTAATGTCCTGCAAACATCTTTGGAATTTCTTCTTATAACCTGAAAGGAAAATTTTTATTTAATTAAAGCTTTTTCTTGTTTTATTGATGTGATCAATAATCTTTTGTTCTAAAAGATAATGGTTCTTTATAAGAAAATCGGTCCAGACTTTAATTCAATTTGACGTTTTTGGATGATAATTTGGTTTGATGCTTGACCTTCATAGTTGAAAGTGCGAGGTTTACCCTTGTTCGTTTGGCGTTAATAGAGAATGCTTCTTCGTTTCTGTTAATTATAAAGAAGATTCGTTAATCCACCTCTGAAGGTGGAATTCGGTATAAGGCACTAATATTGGTCTTGTATTCCGCAAAATGATGAGTACCTACTCGTGATTTCTGGGAACCTTCTACAAATGGTCTTAACAACCTGGTGTCCATTTACTACAAATTACTCGAAGCAATCTGGATAAATCAAATTGATTTTATTGAAATAACCAGATGGGTTCTTAATATCTTATTTTTTATGTGAAATAAGTCACTTAGTTCATTGTATTAAAATTTAAGAGTGAATTATTTGATTTATGTATTAGAATGTTCCTAAAGTTACAATTTAATGAAGATCCATGATATGATAAGAAATCTAGAAATTAATTATGGTGATACATTCGTTAATTAACCCCTGAAGGTTTTCAGTTCTTTATCAATCCAATTGGATAACGATTTTTATTCATGAATAAATGAATAAATACTATTAGATATGTTATTTACTGTATAATTTTTATTATGTGGTGTTTTTGTATAATAACGGGGTGAAGTAATTCGGTCCTTGCATAATTGAGATTGAGTTGCTTTCAGATCTAGAACTCCTTTATTGTGAAATAGTAATGCTAATATTTTATTTGTTTAAATCAATCGTGCTGGCGCCCTTCTCCATAGCTCTATGAATTTGCTGATGCTCCAATCCACCTACGACCTGCCTTAATTTTAAAAGAGAGAGAGAGTCCTCATTCACTTTGTTTAAGATAAGCCGAGCATACATAACTATACACTACACAACAAAATTTATTTCTATATCTACTCCTCATGAAAATTTAAAGCCAGTATTATAAATCTTTCGCTTCTAGTTTCAAATATGTATATACCGAATACGTACTGTTAGGTTTTTAAGACCATGTTCCTAAATAGAACAAAATGTAATTATTTAATTCTATATATGTTTCCGCAACTCAATCTGATAAAAGGTTCGCGTATTGCTTAAAATGAAGCTCCATTTTAAGCTGTAATTGAATTTATCTAATAAAAACTTTTCATAGAAAGGATAAAACCTTAACCCACTGGTTTGAAGATTTGATAGTTAAAAATTCAAAAATCCAGGATTCCAATGTCACAGATTTTAAGATTTCAGTTCCGGAATTTTAAAGTTTCATACCTCTAAGCCAAGGTAGTTAATAGCTTTCTGGGTTTCCGCGAACCAAAGTCTCAAATAGTCAAGTATTTACAGTCTTAACAGCTTGTTAGGTTTTGAATTCAGCGGTTCGAAATTCAAAGTTTTGGTTTTAGATTTCGGAAATTTCAGTCTGTACGATTTAAAGATATTCCAGAAGTTTGGAGATGTTTAAGGCATAAAAACGAATTTGATCCATTCACATTTTGAAGATTTTAAAATGTCATGGTTTCGAAATTTGAAAATTTTAACAAATAAAGGTGTTTCCGAATCTTGAAACTATAATTTGAAGCTTTATATTTTGTTTCGGCCTTTCAAACAGTTGAAAGGTGAATTGAAATTTGAAAGTAAATTCAAAAGAAATAAATACGTGGTAAACTATCAGAAATCGTACTGTCATCCCAACTATCGCTAACGTTTTTGTCAGTGTTGTCAGATATCCTTGTATCAGTATCTGTAAGTACTATCTACGGTAAGACAATACAATTTATTTTTAAAAACAATAATTTTCAAAAAGAAATGGTATGAAACCCAGATGGGTTTCACATTTTACTTTAAATCCCAAATAATTTCAAAAAGTAGCTTATGTCACTATCTTTAACTTACAGAAAAGTTTAAACCATACCAGAGATGCAGCAAAAGCTCGTTTATTACTAATACCTTACACTGGTGTTACACTTTCACAGTGATATTCGCATTTACTGGCCAAAAGTCGATATGGAACCAGTTTAATCCCAACAAACTTTATCCCACACAAACTGCCCCCTTACTAGAAATGTGCGCGTGGAAGTAGAACGTAGGCCTTCCAGTAATTAACTGTAAACTTAACTGCCTACTGTCATGTTTACACCTACACAGCCAAATTAACCCCTCTTTAGCAAACTTACTACTCTACATTTACGTTTACCGATTAACTCGAAAATTAAAAAGTAAGCGGAAATAAAATTAAAAATTTAATTAATATGTTTTATGGATACGAAAAAGTAGATAAAGCACCTTGAATCATCTCTCAATTATTATCTTGAAAAGTTTAAACGGAAAACATTTGCGAAGCTTCATTTACATGGAGATAATAAGCTTTTGGTTGTATTAAGATGAAATTCATTGCCGAGAGGTATGTACGCAAATCGTTCTTTTATTGAAATATTTCAGACAAACAAACATGTTTTACGGAAGAAACCTTTTCTACAGAAATAAGGAATATTTCATTCTTCTTTAATTTCAGATATCAAATTAATATTAGACATTTATATCTTATAATAAATTGTGTTTATTTAACTGCATGAAAGTTGGTATCGCTGGGGAAGCTTTATAAATTATAAAGTTGAACAATGTTTTCACCCACTTAATGGGTGCTATGTGTTTCGGACCCCTCTGGGAAAGTTATTGCATGAAGCGGTTATTAAAATCTCAGGAAATGTGTTTTTCAATAATGAATTGGTAATTTAAAAACGAGAAAATACACTTGGTAAATATTCCTTTTTGAAACATTTCTCTGCTAGAGAATTTATTCAGTATATAGAAAATTGACTCTGAAAAATTCTAAGCACGCGTGCTTAAAATGTCTTTTGTGTATATAACATGATTAAATTAATGGGATGAAAAAGCAACATCAACAGGTGTAACATAAACACAGCAAAGTTAATGAAGAGAAGCAACGACAATAACAAACACTAATTTGCTCCTGGGTTCACAATGTCAGGCATGTGGCTGGTTAAGCTTGTAAGGATATTACATTCGAGAAAATTGTTAGATAATTCTGACAAAGATAAATAAATTATAAAATTAAATTAAAAACTTAAATGAGAAACTATTCTATCATTATGATAATTTATTTTCTAAACTCAAGGATATATATTCTGCATATCTAAGTAATTTTACAGTCACAGCGCCCTGATACAAGAATGTCGCTCTTTTAAGTACAGGAGAAATCCAATGGTTTTATTCTTGTTGCCTTCTGTAGGAGTGTAAAGAATTAGTAAATATATATGATGTATTAAAATGAATGTAGGCTCTACGTGCCTACTAGTCTTTTATACAAAATACTGCTATTAATCTAAAATGCAATATACCCTATATTGCATTTGAAACTGACCAAGTAAAAGCATTAGGTTAAGTTGGTTGGTTGTTGCAAGTACGTACATGCATTTTACCACGAATATAAACGGTTTTTTATAAAAAATATATCTTGACATCTTTTCTTTTACAATAAATGCTTTTTTTAATAAACTCAATTAGTGTTAAGTTATTCCCATGTGAAATGAAAGACGTTAAACGGCTAGCGCATTATGAGCTTCTATGTGTTGTTGGTGCAATTATTCTCAAATGCAGTGTATACATAATATCTATGTGCTCACAATTTTAACAGGTTTGAATCAAGAATCTTGTTTATTTGTAATACGCATACTTATTGGTAAATTATTCGCACTTATCGAATTATCAATATTATTGTAGATCAATCATTTTTGGAAACAACCCAGACTGTACATTAGGGTGTATCGAAAAACACTTTTTTTGGAAATTAAAAATTTCAAGTTGATGGAAAGTTGTCTCTATAGACTCACATATACCACAAAAAAATTTGGGCCAATTGAAAAAAATTTAGGATGTGAAATAAAAATATAAAAAAAGAAGGCAACATTTAGGTCTCCCGCAGTTGGCCTGAAGTTGAGTAATTTTGACAAATTTAGCTTATTTTTGTAGTTCATGTGAATTTACTATTTTGGTGCTGGGAACGATCAATTTAACAATCTAACAATTGTTTTTCAAGTTTCAAATATCTTTCATATGATCTGAGAGAAAATAGAAGTTTTGACAACAAAGTAGGCGGAGCTTATTTGCAGCGCAAGTCGCACCACGCAGGTGGCGTGAGCAGTTCCATTTGTCATTTGGCTCGCAGTAGCTGTTATATCGTGTGCTTCGTCTGTGTTACCACTGCTTTATGGGCTTATTAATGCTCTTTTTTAAAGTTAGTAATTATAATTAGAGTTCTTAGTGAATTCAGCGTGGCTTTTGTGTCTAGGATCATGAGTAAAAAAGCTCACTAAACGCGAAAATCTATGGAAATACCGATTATCGGTCAACCCAAGTCAAGATATAACTGATGTTAGTGTACTGCCAACTAAATTAGATGTTTTAAAGTATTTTGAATGGGTTCGAAAGAAGCTGAAATCAGAGGGTTCTCATCAGCCAGCAAAAAAAAGGTAATAGCTATATGCGAGTGGCTGTAAAGCTTGAATAGTTGTGGAAGAAGGCTACTGTCCCTGTTTGTACTAGTAACAACATTCGATATATGTTTTTCACACTCCACGACCAGGGTAAAATAAAAAAAATCTTTAGGGGCTATCAGAAAACATTCAAACACTTACAAAGCGTCTGTAGATAAGTTAAAATCCAATATTGTAAATAGTCTGTTCGATTGTGTTTCTTTTTTATCCCAACCACCAATTTTCATAAATCTAAGACTACGCTGATCATTTAAAAACTCACGCTCTATTGGCGGAAACTTTTTTGCAGCTGGGCAAAGGCAGTTGTTAAGATCACATTTACAAGAACAAATATCGAAGACTATTTACAATATTAGATTTGAACTTATCTACAGACGCTTTGTAGGTGTTGAAATGTTTTCTGATAGATCCTGAAGATTTTTTTATTTTTTCACCCTGGTCGTGGAGTCTCAAAATCATATATAAAATGATGTTCGTAGTACAATCAGGAACAGAAGCCTTCTTCCATAACTATTCAAGCTTTAAAGCCACTCGCATAGCTATAACCTTTTTTGCTGGCTGATGACAACCCTCTGATCTCAACTGTTTTCGAACCCACTCAAAAACATCAAATTTAGTTGGCAGTACATTAAAATCGCTTATATCTTTGGGTTGACCAATAAATAATCAACTTTTTGTAGAATTTCGCGTTAAGTGAGCTTTTTTACTTATGATCGTAAACACCAAAGCACAAAAGGGTTCTGTATTCATAAATTAAAAAATTTATTATTTTTAACTTTTTTGTAACTAATAAGAAACTTTTTAGTACTGATATTTACTATAAAAAGTAACATATTACTGTTTTCCGTATTCAAACAAATCTCTTTAGAACATACTGTTTTCCGTATTCAAACAAATCTCTTTAGAACACGCAAAATGCGTGCCCTAATAGCTTCATTAGAACACGCAAATATAAAAAATTATTTTTTCAACACTTTTAGTAAAAATAAGTAACTTTATTTAAATTACTAAAACCATCGCGAAAGTTAAGGATTACCAGTCTCGAACAAAATTAGAGACTAAGCGAAACAAGCATTGCATTGGAGCGGTAAATTGCCCTTGCCGTTCATTATATTTAATATACTATTGACAGGTATCAAAATAATTAATTAAACTTATTTAAAATTCATAGTATGTAATCTTAGAAAAAAAAAAATAGTATATTATATACCAAGGTTGTGAAGAGTTTTTTCTAGAGCCGAGCATTATTAGATCCCGAGATGCGCAGCATCGAGGGATATAAGATGAGAGGCTCTAGAAAACACTTCACAACCGTGGTGTATATATTATTTTTTTCACTACTAGTACTTTTATTCCTTTTATTCTTCTCACATAAAAAACGTACTATCGCGATCACGGATTTTTTCCTGGATGCCAGTGTATAATGGGATGAATTTTTGCCCCGTGTTACACTAAAATCTGGATTATTGACTAGTAGTCAATAATAAAAAATTATTTACCACTAGGCAAGAAGGCTAACTTCACAAGGTGACAACAGACTAGATAATAGTATGTTTTAAAGCTAGTAGTGAAAAAAATAATTAATAGGTGTAGGTGTATCAATCTAGGTGGCCTTAGACAAATTCATTAGCAAATATTTTTAAATTGAAAAAAAGGGGAAACCTAAAATATTCCGCTTGTTCGATGTTCCCTGGTTGAGGAATTTCAATAGTTGTGTGTCATTTATTACATGAACCCCGCATTATAATACTTCGAATTTATCTTTTCCTAGTTATAATAAAATTGATACGAACCCTGTATTGTAATATTACGAATTATTTGTTGCCTATTATAATATATTTTTGATTAAGCTGATTTTTGGGTTTATTTAAGACCACATTTAAAAAATAAATAATGTATTTAGTCTCAGTTTACCCTTGTGATAAAATCTAATAGGCCAAGAAAAATCATTTTATGCCGAGGACACATTTCAGTCGAATATATAAATCGAAATTCGAAAATATCGAATGCTAAATGCAGATCTTGTTTATTTAGCATTTGTTAATAATTGCCGCTTGATGTTCTAGAACAGCGTTTCCCAACCGCCGGTCCGTCAGAAATTCTCGCCGGTCCGCAGAGAAATAACAGTATTTTCAAAATTGTACTGAAAGAATTTTTTAAATCGTAGTATTTTGGAGCGAACGTAGGGTCAAATAGTTTATCGCCGTTGACCAAGAATAAACTCGGCGCTAGATGCATACATACGTGATATATAACGCGCCGGCTCCGTACCTATGTGGTGCTGTAATATCCAGTAATAGGTAATAAGGAGGATCTCCATTTTAGAATTTTTAAGCGGGTTTGGCGCACATGGGTCTACGCATACCGGAAACCGAAATAATTTTTGTGTTTCGTCCCCAATTAATGCGAACGATCAAAATCCGGGTTTCGCGGATTCGTGGGGCCGCAAAACTTGCTTCGATCCGGACCATTTTATGTGTGTCGATGCGTTGAGTAGTTCACGTCTCAGATTTGAAGTCTCGACCGTCTCTTTCAATCTTAAACAAGCGCAATACCCCAATCGTTTCTGCCGGAAAAGTCTATTTTGCTAACACTTAGGGTTATAGAACTATAGGGAAATAGGGTTTTTGGGAGCGATCGAAAATGTGTTGGCGGCATTCGATGTTACGCGGCCTGCTATGATTGGTGCATCTATGCTTTTTCCTTATCTCCGCTCTAGGGAGTTCCGCCTGTTTTCGAGCGGCGGTATCTCGAAAACTGCAGGAGCCAAAACGACTGTCTTGCCGTGAAACGACAGACAATCTGTTTCTCCTTCAAACCCCCTTCGACGTTCGTTTGGTGAAAAGAGAAAAACTTTAGCCTTTCGGTACTCGCCGAGTTCGGATCGGTCACCGTTTTGGTCGTTTGAGGTTTAGTATGCGGGAAGCGAATGAGGTACGAAAACCGACTTTTGTTATTATAAATAATGGCTATTTATTTATTTTAGATTGTTCTTGTATAATGTAAAAGTAAATTTATTATTATAAGATTTATTATGCAAAATGTTTTCTTTAATTATTTACCTTACCGGTCCGCAAGCAAATGCTTCGTCGTTTGGCGGTCCGCGAACGAAAAAGGTTGGGAACCGCTGTTCTAGAATATAGCGCTAAGACATTTGCCTGCTCGTTCAACTCATATTGTAATGGGTGTTGTTTCCTTCTTGTGGTAGTAAGATGGAAAGGCAGCTTGTGGGTAATAAGAGAACAACACTAGAAGAGTAGGCTAGTAACTACCTATCGCATCGTACGATCACCAAAGAATGCTCTTAGGATTGTTAACCCAATTCAGTTGTGAATATTAAAATGTGTTCAAAGTAGGGACTTGGACAGAATTGGAAATAGAACCTGACAAACTGCAAGAATCCATAATTTGTGTCGAATCGGAATCTAAACCCTTATCTTTTCAAAACAAATACCTGAACCGAAAAAATAATAGTGCTTTAATTTGTTTTTTTAGGTTATCTGACACAAATGTCTGAGAATTTTCATTTAAAGACTCGGCATTCCCAATTTTAATTTAAATATTTTTAAATACCCTGCCTGTTTTTTGCTTTCGATTACGCACGGTTTATAAAGTACTGACGGTGTATGATCTTCACACATTATCATGATTTTTCGTTACTGTAATTTTATTAAAGAATGTGTGTAGTTATGTATACAACCATCTTTATTCATGAGTACTTGGACGATGCTGGGTGACGAACTCATCCTCAAATGGACAACAACTCTGCCAACACAAATTTTAGTTTCGTGCATATCTATGACGTTGTGGGTACATCTCACTGTAAGCCTCAACCAGGTACTTGGTCAGGGACATAATCGGAACCTGAACTTAAAGAATCGCAAGAACTGGTATTTGGGTCTTACCAGAACCAAAAGCTTATTTTTTCAAAGCAAGTATCAGAATCAGAACCCTAATTTTTGTTTCCCTGTACCGTAACCGTAAGGAAATTACATTTAGTTCCAAGTCCTCGGTTCAAAGTTTAAATAGTTCCTACCGTACCGCCTGAAATGTATTCATTCAAGTCGGTTGTGAAAAATTTGTTTAAATTCTGAATATTTGTTAAGTTTAAACAAATTCTAGTTATGTGTAGAGTTCGATAGATGTTTTTACCGTAAAGTTCCAATTTTTAACAACAAGTTTGATGGTGAAGATAAATCCCAGTTAGAGAGAATATCTACGAAAAGTATTTGATCTTGGTTTGGATAGCAATAAGAACAATATAAGAATATTCCGACGAGGTTTATGGATTTGATTGCTTTCACTGATGTAAAATAATTAATAAACATAATTTTAGGTAAGCCAATGAAACTTTTAGTTCAAACTTTTTAAAGTAAACAAAAGATTGGCATATTATCATTAGTTAATTTATTGAATTCAATGGATTAATTTTTTTCTTTATCTAATATAAAATACACTGAACTGTTCTACCGCAACGTAAAAAAACTGTTAACAATTCTTTTGTTACAAATGTGTTTTTTATTTTTATTTGTGTCAACAAGGGCTAAAGAAGAATAAATTGTTTTATAATTTTTGAGACACATAATTTTTTTCTCATGTTTTGATTTAGTTTAAAAACCGGTCGATATCAACTCTTTCCAGGTTGTAGGCAGATGTCTATTTAATACCATTTAATCACGATCGTTGATCAATTTGGTGGCACTCAACATAGTATTTTCTCGTATGATTATTATGTTTTCTTAGATCTGTAATCAGTAAGCCTTCCAATTAAAACCTGCGGTCTGAAAACAATTTCAAATAAATAATACGGGTCTCCGTATGAACACGATGATAACTCCATTCACACTTAGACTTTCGCCAAATTTGGCATGATGCTCTTTGGCAATCAAAAGCGATTTTTGATATCATTCTAGAAATTGAAACATAAGTTGCCTGCTTTGCTGTAATAGTTCAAAAGCGTTTATTATTTTGACAGCGGTCCAGGACTTGTTCATTTCAACTAGTAAGGTTTAGCTTTGAAAACTAGTACTAAATCTTCGTTAATTTAAACTTTCTGACTTTAAATCGTTCAATAAAGATCCCTAAAGAAACTGTGGTTTCTTCCAAGTTTCAATGGCGACTGTACTTACCTCATTTTATCAATTGCTAAATGATTAAATTTATATATTATCTATATATCTCTATATGTATTATAGAATAAAATTTCGTTCTCTCTATTATAGAATCAAATAAAAATATAGTAATGGTTTCTCTGAAGAATATGCTTCCATCAAACTAATATTTTATAGTCAGTCGAGTCAATTTCTTATCATAACTTAAATTTATTTTTCGGCAAGCTTTATGCAATATGATTATAGTTGCTATTAGTTTCTCTTTTCATTGTATAAAGATTTCTAACAATAGTATTTAATTATTCAGATAATTTGTTTTGTTTTATATTATGCTAAAAGTCTAGAGTTAGAATCTTTGTTTTAATTCTAGAAATTTATAATTAATGCTACAAGTCTCGAGTGCAAGACCTTGCTGTATACAGTTTATCTTGTTAATAGTAAAAATGAATTTGTTGGTAGATCTTGATGTTTTTTTAAGTTTTTGTCAGTGTTACAGTAGATAGTAATGTTAATGTAAATTTAAAAATATTTCAAAGCGAAAAATATCAAATGAAAAATTCTAATTCTAAGGAGTAGGTGTTATGAATTTAAGAGCACATTTGTTTTATTTATTATTTTAATCTATTCAGTAATAATTATATGCATAATGTTCTTGCTTTATTGTAGGTATATTAGTCTTATTATTTTAACTTTACCAACATGAGTTTGAATACAGCTTCCTAGTTGTATCCCTCACTAACTCATTAGTTAATTAAATGTAGTATAGTATAGCACCTAACACCATCATTAACTTTCGCAATATCACCCTTCATATTACTTTAATAATCTTGAACATAAACTTGAACCTTACAACAAAAAGACCGAATTGCAAGCTGCGCCAATACACAGGCCTTTATTGATCCCGCTGGTTGTTTCTATACAACTCTGTATTATTCACATTCTCTGTATGATATCAAAATGCAACAAATAACAAGTTAGCTTATCTATTAGTAAGTAATCTTTAGCTTGTTTTATAAGACTGCATTTTTTGATTATTACTAGCCAAAAATGTTCGCTTTGTCACATTATAAGTTATTCATACCAACTCATTCTAAACTTATTTTCTTTGTAAAGATACATTCTTTGTAGCCACATAAATCATTAATACATCATTATCATTCTAATACATAAATTAATTTTGCCATTAATTTAAAAAATACACTAAGCTGTAAATTTCAAGATGCAAGCTTAAAAATATTGGGTATGGCGTATTTAATTGCGATTTCTTGAAAAATTCTTAATAAATTACATAAAAATTAATCTCCTTAGATCTGAAACATGACTAGCAAACCAATCAAAATCTATAATACTCTAAATCTCTAAAAATCATTTTTAAGTTTTATAGCACTCTATAAGGCAATAACACAACCAAACTGAATAAAAATGTCATTTCACAAAGGCACAATGTATACTACAGGAGAATGGCTTTTACTTCCAAGTTCAGACCTGTTGCGTTTATAATAAAGCTTTAAAGCAACAGTTGGACTCGGAAAGCTCTCAAGGTCACACGCTTGAAATTGATTTTATGTGAGCCGATTACAGCCAAGCTTTCACGAGGCCGACCTCTCTTGTTATGTACCTTCATGCTCTGATAAAGTTAAAAATTGCATAACATTTAAATCTCATTTTCTTGAGTGGAAAGTATCATTATTTTAAAACCCACCATTACAACGAACGTTTCTTTAACTGTTGCATACTGGTAAATATTTATCCCTCCCTCTTGTTGGACTAAAAATCTTGTTCTCTAAGAGCTCTGAAAACGCTAAAGCTCTTATTAGTCTTAGTAGATATTTTTGTCAATAATCTTCAAATTCATTTTTAGATGGCTACATAGTTATGCATTTGTCTTGCTCGATAAACCAATAAAAACCAAATTCCATTAAAGTTGTTATTGCTGTCATGGCCTCCTATAACTCAAGTAATATTCTTTATACACTTTAACGGTCTATATTCCTAAAGTTCAAGGTTTTTAGATGCAGCTTTTAAATCTTTTATTATTGTTTTCCTTCAGTTTCACAAACAACTTTAATTTTATCCAACTTGGGGATGGAAATTCCCACGGTAAGTGCAGTGCGTTACTCCCAAAAAGTGTCAGCCAGATTTCAAGTAGAATAAGAAACAAGTAAGAGTAATTTAAACATCAAAAGTGCTCCTAATAGTACATCCAACTAGAAGCAACCCTAAAAGCGGTGGTTGAACCTTCTGGAGTGCAAAGAACTTCAGAACGAATGTTCTGAATAATAAATCGGAGCACTTTAGCGGAAGAGAGTCGCTTGTTAGTTAAATCTACATTTTAAGCAAAAATTTTGACACTTTTAATTATATTAAGTTAAAAGTGACTTAATTAGTAAATTAGCTTTAAAAATAAATTTTATACTTTTGTTTCCCCGAAGTTGTTTATTCCCCTTCTTCTTTTTTTGTAGAAACTAAAAACTGCTAGCTTTATGTAAGATTGATGTGGAATATGGGAGTTACAAGAAACATTCATTATTAGATATTTTTCTGTTTATTTTCAACCTCGAAATGACGTAATATAAATATGAATTTATTATGAAACCGTAAATATAAAATATACGACGATTTATGCTGCAGGGGAAAATATTTTAATGCATTGCTTGAGATAAGAGATTTATCTTACATATATTTAAGAAAATGGAAAATTGAAATAAAGCATGCAAGGTTATTTTTTAAAATTAGAATTTATTAATATGTAAATGGAGTGGTGTATTACATTTTCTTTATGGGGTAGTGCATTAGGTTAATAGTTTCTACAAGAGCATAGTAACAAGCTTAACGAGTTAATAAAGTATTATTTTTCGTGTTTAGATATCACTTATTCAATTTACGCTTTTAATTAAAACAAATGCGTCATCATATCCGCGTATTGTGAAAGCCGTACGCCCATCTCTAGATAAATCACTTGTAACAGCCAAGACCTGCTTGGAAAACGACTAATTACACGTTACATAACAAACAAATTAACATGGAATCGTTCAGTTAAGACCAAAACCCAGTGAGCAGAGTGTAACGGTAATAGTGCATCCATTCTCGAAAGGTATTTTCAATCTCCGTATTTCGGGATTAGAATTTTCGAATCCCAGAATCCCGGGATCAATCCGAAACAAATGAAAGTCAGAAGGTGAATCGCACATATTAATGTGTATTTTTAAAATACAAAACCGACGTGTTTCAGCGTTTAAAAAAACCGGTTGAGTTCGCTTTTTTTTAATATTCCATACTTTAATCCCACCCTGTTTAATCTTTAACCTCATATACCTTTCGGTGTCGAGGCGTCAGACACACGGAGCCGCAGAGTGGATATGTGCGTGTGAGACGAGGCAGCGGAGCCATATAGGCAAGTACACTGCGCTCGTGCTTTACCCATCCGAGTCTTAACTATGTTAACTATGTTAAGCGATAGAAATCCACTATAACCACTCTGCCGTACTGCCGACCGTAATCTCAAAATACTACATTAAATTATTAGTTTCATAAGACACGTTTTTAGCGCACGCGTCGAAGTTTAGAAAACGGTGTAGCGGGAAATTTTCTAAAAGACAAGTGCGCTAAGATGTCTTATGAAACGAATACTTTATACTATTTTTTCTATTTGCATGTCCAAATGAAACCATTTGACAAGTTGGTATTACTGTTGAACAGCTGTTCTTAAATTGTCAAATTTATTTACGTTGTAAATTTGAAAAGTAAATGCAGAATTAGAATCTTCAGTGTTGCTAACTCTCCAAAAACTTAATAAAGTTTTCCTACTAAATTTTATTTAAAAACTAAGTTATTATTTTTAAAATAATTGCAAAATAACGCAATTTATTTATCCTTTACTTGAACGCGTGCACTACAAACGTGTCTTATGAAACTAATACTTGAATATACTATTTTCTATTTGCGTTAATTTGTAATCATTAAAAAAATAACTTAGTTTTAAATAAAATTTGTTAGGGATACTTTGTTAAGTAGTTTCACAGCTAGCAGCACTGGAAATTCTAATTCTGCATTTGCTTTTAAAATTTACGCGTAATAAGTTTGACATTTTAAGAACAGTTGTTCAATACTAATATCTACTTTAAAAAATAAAATTAAAGTGTTACCTGAATATTTTTTAAAGTTAAAAGAAGACTTTATTATTGTTCTACAATTATTTAAAGTGGATGTGATTATTTAAATAAATTCTGGGAGAATTTATTTTTCTTCATCGATCTACGTATTGATGTTTTAAAGACAGGGAATCAGCTGACAGGTTCTGTCACAGTGTTACCAATAGAGGATTATTATTTAAAAGGAAACTATTCTTGTAACATACCAGGTTGGTTAAAATAAAAGGCTTTAATAAATAAATTTGATTTATTTATTATAATAAAAAATTTGTAAAGTTTAATTTGAATAATTTCTAAATTATTTTGTTTTAACCTTAAAGGTTTTTTAAAAGAATTTATTCTTTGGAAATAAAACAATTCAATTTCTTTTATTTCAATTTATTTTTTATTAAGAGATACAGTTTTATTTGTAACCAATTTTTGATCTGTGTTGGTTTGTTCAAGTGAATGACCGTATTGGCCCTATGTCAGGCCATTACAACTTTTTATCACATTTATCGTAATTTAAATAATTTATGCTTTACCGAGTAACCCTGAGCTGGCTGATTGGAATAAAGAAAAATATCTGTGGTGTATTTTTATTTTAATCTACCGTATATATAATTTATGTTTTATTTGGAACGGTGGGCATACTATATTTTATTTTAAAATTACTGCAATATGTATATCCGTGTAGAAATGTACTTTTATTTACAGGGTGCCAGCTGATATCCAATTGGATTGGTTGATTAATAATATTATTTAGGAGTTAAATATTTATAATTATTAGATATTAAAGATTATTATTGTTCCACTTTGTATGCATTTGTATTTACGATAAGTTATTTAATATGTGTTTTATATATGAGTACCGTTTTCATATTTTCCTAGTTTGTTGAAGATTTTATAAGTAAACCAAATTGGCGACCCATGCTCAACTTCCTTTCGGTTGAACCGGAGCAGCTATTTTTTATGTGTCTAAGTGGTGTCACAAGCGCATCTTGTAAATCTTTAATAAACGATTAGACCAATTTAATAGACGTTCTTAGTCATAGATTCTACTAATCGTATTTCATCTACGTAAATATTGAAGAAATAAATTTGATGGAAGGTGTATGAAATAATTATAACTAATAATAAAAAATAATAAAAGTTCCAATGTAACGGTTATTATGTTACTTGCGGTGTTGAATGTTCCACATTTGCTAGGTATGTATTTAATACATTAATATTAAACGGTCTTAGCGCTTGGAATTTATTTAGATATAAACTTTAATTGTACTATTGGTACTTCTTCAGGACAATAAACCAAGAAGTTCATTTAAGAGCAAAAGAGGGCGTATAATTTAACTTCACCTAGGTCATTAGTCACTACCTAACACTTCGAGCTTCATACAAATTCATAATCAGACCACTCAATTTGTCACCTTTTGCTACCCTTTATGGGACTTGAACCTATGAACTTTGCTCAATGACTCGGTCGTATCCGCCAGCTCAAACAAGCGACTGTACTAATTGAAAGCCATCGATATGGAGATGCCCATTTAAAATATCAATAAGAAGCTTTAGCAATTTAATTACTAGTTCACGTTCATAAATAACTGAACAACAATTTTATTCTTAATTACAGTTTAATTTTTTCTATTTATATGTCCAATGAATTCTGCAAAGTTATTTTTAAATTGCGCATAAATGCCTATTTTAGGAATAAATAAAACACAGATTGCAGACGTTTTGATGTACAAAGTAAAAGGGAATAGTATATTAAAGTATTAGTTTCATAAGACACGTTTTTAGCGCACGCGTCCGAGTTTAAAAAACGACCCGCGAAGCGGGGAGTTTTCTAACGGACAAGTGCGCTAAAACGCCTTATGAAACGAATACTTTATACTATTTTTTATACTTGCGTCGTTATTTCGTTAATTATTAAAAAATAAATTAGTTTTAAATAAGTTTTGTTAGTGAAATTTTGTTAAGTACTTTTGACAGTTGGCTACACTGAAAATTCAACTTCAGCATTTGTTATTTAAATTGTTTTGTTTTTATAAAATTAATTTAGTTTCTGTGACAAGAAGGTAAAATGGTAAGATATTCTCGTCCTCCAACTTATCTTAATTAATCTTAATCATATTAAAATATTGGAATTTAACCATATTGATAGATTTATAACAACTGCAGAAAATAACCAACATTTAGCTATGAAAGTAAGTAAAATTTTGTGCTAAATACTTTCAATTTTTAATATATTTCAATTATTTAAGGTTGCGTTAATAATGGGATTCTGTGGTGCCTGCCGAAGAGATGAATTGACCAACATGTTATTAGACGATATTGTGGTCAAAGATGATGTGTTCACTGTGACTGTAACAAAAACAAAAAATAAAGTTCGAAGAGAATTCTTAATTACAGAGAGACTGTGGATTGATTTAATTAAGCAATATTTGAGCCTAAGGCCTAAGAAAATAAACCACAGGCGGTTTTTATAACCTACCGCAATGGAAAATGTATTTCTACTCCTATCGGTATAAACACCATGGAAAAAGTTCCTTTTATTATTGCCACTTATTTGCATTTAGCCAACCCGAAGATTTCTACAGGTCATTGCTTTCGACGTTCAAGTGCTTCCCAATTGACAAACAAAGGTGGCGATTTAATAACTATAAAACGGCATGGAGGTTGGAAGTCTTCAGCTGTGGCTGAGGGCTGTATTGATGCTTCAGTTAAAAAAAATAGAGGTAGCTGAATTGCTATCTAATAAACCATGTACTTCCACTTCAACGGCTCAAGTTTTAATTGACCAGTCTTCCACTGCTTCATTTTTACATGAAGAATCACACACTTTTAGCAGCAACCCAATAACGAGTCAACAATACATTGTTAAGGGGCAAAATTTACCTTCATTTAAGATTAATGCCCAGGACACTTCTGCTGTTACAATCAAAGTGTATAATAACTGTACTTTTAATACAAAAGATGTATAAAGAATAATTTGTGAATTTATTAAATAATTTTTAATTTAATTAATTTATTTTGTGTATGTTTATTTTATATTTTAAAGGTTTGGCATTTTATCACATAACATAACCGCACTTTTAAATATAATAAGTTTGACATTTAAGAACAGCTGTTAGGTGCTACCAACTTTAAAAAACAAAATTTTACTGTTTCCAGTACTCTAATAAATCTCATTAGGACACGCAAATGCGTGTCCTAATGGAGTTCATTAGGACACGCAAGTATAAAAAATATTTAACTCCATCTTAAATATCCCATTACGAGTTTAATTAAAAAAGAAATTTTAGATGCAATTGCTTTTGAATAAAAAGAATCAAAAGATTTTTCAATGTTTACTTTCTTTGATTTTCCAACTTTAAATTGATTCAAACTTTGTATTTTATCTTGTTAAAGTATCTAATAATAACAATTATTTTGCCGCCAAGAAGTTTCTGTATTAATGAGAAGAAAACTCGACGGAAGTCGAAATATTTCGTTATAGCTGTTGTAAAAAGAATTTTCATATCAGCTATGTCGCAAAGTATTGTCATTACTGGTACCACTACGGGTATTGTATTTCTAGGTACATAACGCCCTTTATCTGGGAAATACAAATAAAGGTACATACACGAGGTAAAATGAAAATGCATTTAGATCGTTACCAGCCAGGTAATGTTACGTCAAGTAATAAACATTTATGTGAATGTTTGTTTACACATAAAATTTAGTTACTACATAAATATTGTTCACCTTTACCGTGCATAATTAAATTTTCTCTTTCCTGAACAGGTATTCATTCAATAAAGCTCGGGAAACTGAAAACCCTAATACGAAAATTGCCTTACAGGTAGATTAAAAAGTTTCTTTTTACAAACATAAACATCATACGGCCTCGACACGTGTCGTAATCCCTAAAGTATTTGTTTTTTGTTGTTTAATAAATATTCCAATTAATTAGTGTTTTTAATTATAACTGAATTATTGTTACTAACGAAATCCTAAAATTTCGGCAAACAACTCAAATGATAATTTTAATTAGATGAAGACTCTTGAATTAATTTGGAATTTTCTGGAGATTTCCAATCTCGGACTTGTTTTTCATAACAAAAACTTTTTCATCTCACTAACTCAAAGAGTAATTAGATTTTCTGGTAATAATTCTGTTAAATTGTTGATTTATTGGATTATCACAAGTAGTTTATAAAAGAGCACAGAATGGCACACTAATTAATAATTAACTACAGATGGACAAAAGGGGATCGATGAAGGATTGGGTTTTAACACTCAATCAGAAAACACCCGAATATGCTTAAATTTTTTTATAATAAATCAATAGCTAAACCTATCTCCGTAATAAACAATAACCAAATGGTGATAGTACAGGGGCTACTATGCAAGATTTTTTGTATTTTTATTCAAGTAGTGTTTGTGAGGATAAAGAAGCTTTAAATTATAATAACCTTATGTATATTCTTATTAATTAATATTAATATTATTTAATATTTTTTGAATCTAAATATGTTGTCAATAATTAACTCCAAATTCTTGGCACTTTCGACTACAGGCGTATCTATATCTCCGATTTTTATAGGTGCAATTGATATCTACTATTTCCTAAAAGTAAGGCAGAAGACTTGGATGGATTTAAAATTAACGAATGGTTAAGTGAATATTTGTTTATAACTTTTAGATCATTATTCAATATATTAACATCATCTTCCATACTACACGGACTGAACGAATAATACAGTTGTGTGTCATCTGCATACATGTGAATCTCACAGATTCTCATGAAATCACAAAGACCTCTGATATACAAGGGGAACAGTAAAGGTCCAAATATGGATCCCTGCGGCACCCCTTCTGCAACATCAACAGGCACAGAAACACTATGAGATGTCTTAGCTCTTTGTGCCCTGTTATAGCAATAATTTTTGATCCGACCGATTGCGTTATTACCAAAACCGATGTAATGCAATATATTAAGCAGTAAATGATGATTTGTTGTGTCAAACGCCTTGCTGAAATCTAATAAAACCAATAAGGTACGTTTCTCTTGTCATGGGCTTTAAAAATTTCATTGGTTATCTTTAGTAAAACGGTTGCGCAGCTGTGTGGCACGATGGTAATAAATTATCAGTGTCTAAATATTCTCTAATTTGTGCGTTAATTATTTTTTTTCTAGTATTTTGAAAGTGATGACAGAATGCTAATCGGTCTATACCTAATCCTTATACTCCACAGGTTGTTGAATTTTTGCTATTGGTGTTACAAGAGCCGACTTTCAGTTGTCGGGAAATCTATTTTCTAAAATAGACGAGTTAATAATATGTACTAAATATAACAGAATAAAAGGGTAACATAGTTTTATCATTGTAGTATTTAATCCGTCCGATCCTGCTGAATTACTTTTTATGGCATTAATTATTTTTGATATAATATTACTGTCTACGAGTTTAAATGTGAAATTTCCCGTATTATATAGTTTTCATAGTAGTTTTTATAGTTAATAATAGGAAAGAAACAAATTTATAAGTTAAAAAATGCAGACGGAGTAATGTGGAAAAACAAAAACGTTATTCTAAAAATCACCGAAGAGTTCTATAGGGACTTGTACAAAACACAGAATGTAAAACCAGTACGCAGACAACAGGCATAACCGCGAGTTGTGCCTGTTGGCTGGGAAGAAATTCCGGAAATATTAGTATCAGAGATTGAAATGGCAATTAAGCAAGCAAAGAATAACAGATCACCGGGAGAAGATGAAATTATCAATGAAATGATAAAAGAAGGTGGAGACGCGTTGTGGCAACAACTAGCAGTACTATTTAATAAATGTCTAGAAGAAGATGATATACCCAAAGACTGGTACAATGCATTAACCATAGTCATACATAAGAAAGGCGATATAACAACTTGAAATAATTATAGACCTATAAGTCTGCTCAGTCATTTATATAAAATGTTAATGAAAGTTATAACAAATAGATTGACACACAGAGAAAAATGTATTTAAATTTCATCAACAATTGTGTGGTATTGTAAAACAAATTGGTCTTAAAAAAGGGACAGGGACAATTTGTGTACAATTATAAAACAAGATTGTGTTATTTAGTTTGTCAAGATTTTTTAAATAATGTTTTCAATTTTTTGTAAGGATGTGTATAAACTCAAATATAACATTTTGTGGAAGTCAATAGTAATTTTGTAGAATCAAATGAATAGTTGTCTATAAGTTTCCATAACAAATTGTGTTACTTATTAAAACAGAATGTGTAATGTTATTGCATACAATTTTATACAAAATTGTACAATTGTTGCGCTAGTTGTGCCACAATTGCTTAATAGTATTTAACGCAATTACTTGTTCACATTTATACAAATTGTGCAATACTCTGGCACAAATATTCTATACAGAAGGTTAGGTATCACAAATAAAATATATATTTTTACATATATAAATAATATGTATATAGCTATACAATGTATAGTATTTACATACTATACAACGTGTAGTATATACACGTATAACACTAAGATTTCCTTTTGCCGTCGCCTGCTTATATATAAATCTCGAATTTACATTAATAGCGACAATTACAAGTGGTGACATCTATAGGATGTCATCCATAAACTTTGCGAAACACAATAATTAGTAGCAAGCAGTTTGAACACTGGATTATGATTTCATTCAAACAAAATATTGTATTTTTCTAAACATCTTTTACAATTATACTTCAACATAATATGCTAGCTTATCCTCTACAACATTGTTCCAAAGAATGCAGAACTAAATCTGACTGTGTTAAATAATTGTCGTACGTTCCTGTTAGACAATTCAGTAACGAAAACCTACACAACGCTGGACAATACGATTCTACAATTATAATATAAATTTCTCCAACACCGTTTTGAACAATATTGTGCAAAGCTCTTATGAAGTATTTCTCTCTGTGCACAAAAACTTGATGCCTACTAGAGAGCAAGTTGGGTTCAGTACAGGATGTAGTACAAATGACCATCTACAGAGTTTGAAAACACTAACAGAAAAATGCCATGAGTATAAAATACCATTGATCTTAACCTTTGTAGACTATGAAAAGGCTTTTGACAGCGTGGAAACATGGGCAGTATTAGATGCATTGCGAGACAGTCGCATAGATTTTCGATACTCCAGGTTCACTGAAAACATATACAAAAATGCAACACTATCTGTAAAGTTACACGAGTTTACCAATAAGGTAAATGTGGAAAGAGGAGTGCGACAAGGAGATGTAATATCCACCAAGTTGTTTAGACTGGCATTGGAAATGTTTTCAAAGAGTTAAATTGGAACAAAAAAGGTATTAACATCAGTGGAGAGTGGCTGAATAACCTGAAATTTGCTGATGAAATCGTCCAAGTAGCAACTGAAGTGGAGGAAATGATTGATGATAGAAGAACTGAAGAAAAAAATCAGCTAAAATAGGACTAAAACTTAAGGAGTCAAAGACAAAAATCATGACTAATATTGATATACCACCTGAACTACACAATGCATTACTATTACCATAAAATTAAATTAAACAGGGATAACCAAACCACTGAAATAACCAGAAGAATTGGTCTCGCGTGGTCAGCCTTCGGTAAACTTTCCCAAACACTACGAAGTACTCTACCAATAACTTTAAAATCTAAGTGTTCAACCAATGAATCCTGTCAGTCATGACATATGCCGCAGAAACGCTAACACTAACCAAAGCATCTGTTCATAAAATCAAGGTAGCCAAGATCAATGGAAAGAACGATGTTAAACATTAGACTAAAAGACAGGATAAGAATGAATCAATTAGAAATCAAACCAAAGTGGAAGATGCGATATGTGAATGTCAGATGAAAGATGGACCCGAAAGCTTTTAGAATGGAGGCCGAGAACAAAACGACCACCAGGACGTCCACGAACACCCTGGAAGGATGACATCAAAATAAGTGCAGGGCATGACTGGATGAATAAAGCGAAGAACAGAGAGAAGTGGAATATATTAGAGGAGGCCTATACTATATCATGCAGTGGATGACAATGGGCTAAAATTAATGAATGAAATGAACGAATAGTAGTTTAAAATATGTTCGGGAACTAGAATATGTGGAATACTATTAACAAAATAACTATTAATTTCATCAACATGACCAATAAAAGAGTCATTTTCATTAAATTTAGAAGATACGTTATCCAACAATCTCAAACTTGTTCTTATGGGTAAGTTTAAATTGCAATCATGTTCGCAATGCTTGTCTTGTGTAATTGTACAGCATCCCGTAATATTCCCATGCAGCTTTAGTTTCTAGGTTTTTATGTTTAGTTTTTGCCTTATCAAAAAATTCATTAATAATCGAATATCATCAGTTAACCATGGCGCATGTTTGTTTGTTATTTTGATGGATTTCCAAGGTGTATGTTTGCCAAACCGATTATTTTATTAATATCGTTTTCATAAAATATATCATCCAACGATAATGTTTGCAATTCGGAATAGAAATGATCAAGATTAAAATTTTTGAAACATATCTTTTCTAGCACCTGATTTAGGTTCACAACCATTGCAATTTGAGAATTATATTATATCCGTTCATGGTATGTTAGTTAAGTTTTTTTTTGATGTTTTTATGGTTTCCCTTATAGGGATGGCATCGATAGCTTAATTTAAAGATCTTAAAATTTATTATGAAATTGACTCTTAATGCTTTAATAAAAAGTTTCATAACATTTATTAAAATATAACCTGACAATTGTTTCGACAGCTAAGCTGTCATTATCAAAGCTAATAAACACTTAATGATTTAATCAAACTTGTAAAAATTCTTATAGTAATGTGATGGGATCGATTCAAATTGACGTTTTAAGCCAGTTGAATCTTCGTAAATACTTTATGAGAAATAAATGCGTATAACAAGGCTAATAATAAACAATTAAATAAAAGCCTGCTTACTTTACGTCAAAAAATTGTTTTTTGAAACGTTTGGTAACTTTTCAAGTCGTTAGAATGGAACCTCGTCTTTATCTTCAGAAAAATTCAAATTGTGTTCCTGGAAAATACAAATTCTGCATTTTCGAGAGATGCATTTTTATCTAAAGTTCTTGTAGTTGCACATAAATAATAATATATGCATAACTACAATTACGTTGTTTTCGTTTTAAACAACTTCCAAAAACACAATACATATTTGTATTTGTTTCTGTTTCAAAAAATAAGGTTGAAATTTGTTCGAAACAATAAAGGAGAAAAGTACAAATAAAAAACAAAAAATGAGTTCGAAATGAAATTCTAAAGTTACAGAAAGAAAATTTATTAAGACATTCCGCTTCATACCAATGATTATTATTAGTACAAGGACGTATTTAAATTTGAGCAAGTTTAAAATGTAAATTGCAGTTTATTTTCTTTAATATGAAAGCACAGAACTTCTAAGGACTTATTGACTTACTTTCAAAGTTAAGAGCAAAGTTTTGTGATGGAAATATTGCAAATCAGATTAGTATTTCAAGGTGACGTTAACGTGCCAATAACTGAATAAAGAGTCGCTATCGATTTCATGTAAATTGATTTATGAATAATAAATATTAATAATTTCCCACGATTTCTATCATATTGAGTGAGTCACATTATATTGTAAGAAAATTGACGGACAAGTTAAATGTTTCTTTGTAAATGTATTGTGTTCTAAATTATTATGTCAATGAATAGTAGGAAACTCCATAAACCTAAAGATTAAATCAAATATCTGTTTTATTTTATTTTCTACTAATTTTCATGTTTTTCAGGAAGTCCAAATATTTTCTGATTAATAGTAAACGATAAATAATTTGTGGAAATGGACACTTAGCTTACAAAGGCGAATATTTTAAATGTTAGTCATCAAATACGTAGAGTTGTATTTAACTTCAAAAGCGGTTTTGGCCGTTGGCTATGACTACTACTTCAAAAAAAACTTACTTTTGCTGATAATTGAAAGATGTGTTGCATACGATCAATAGTGGAAATACCACTTCGATTTCTAAAACATTTCTTTAAACAGCTATACGTACATGAATCTATCAGTGGTTTTTTTTAATTAATAAAACCGAATACTCTTCTATTGATTTTTTGCAGCAGTATAACTACTCAGTTAGGTACAGAATTCTAAACAATAGACATTATAGTATATTGAGTTGCTTGATCTATAGAGGTCACGTTTATTATATATGCACATTTTTGTTTACTATCAGAATTGTTGGTGATGAGCGGTGAGTTTCATCAAAGCAAAATGCCATATAAACTTTCTTGTCTGTACACTTACAAAATTCTTTAATTTTTAAGAAAATACTTTAACAATCCAGAATACTAGATTGCAATAAGAAAGGCATCTGCTACACAATCAAACGTAGTACCAAAATTATTACAGCAAGTAACTCAATCAAAACAAAACAATGTGTATAGGTTCAAAACTCATACAACAACAACTTTTAAATCACGACTACCGAAATAAAAACCAGTATCCGTAATTGGCATTTTACATGCATCCTTTAGCGTCACGTGATGCTAGGGCCGCATAAAAATAATTGAGAATGAGAAAGATCAAAGGTACAACGTACATGTCTATGTCGCATAGTTATATTTTAATTCTTCAGAAATTCTAAAACACTCTAAAATTCTTACTAATTCACGTTTAATTTCATCATCAGAAGGAAGTACGGGTATCAATCAGCCCTATTTTCATTCTAGTTTGAGAATATAATTAGTATTGTAAGTAGTCATTTAATCAAAAAGACCCCATGCAATTTGTATAATTTTCTAATATAACTGGGGCCATTATTTTAACAAAATCTAGTTATGACACGTTTTTTATTTCAGAGCACAGGGTGTTCCGGATAAATTTGAATTTCAGTTAAAGAGTATAATAGGGGAAAATGTGTAGAGTAGTATTTCACTAACAATTTAATGAAATGCGTCTAAAATAAAAACTTACGTGCTTTTAGAACGTTTTATTTTATTATTATAACGAATTATTCCTTCAGAAACTGTAAACAGTAAATGCCGAGGTTCGTTGGTAAAGCAAATTAGTACGTGATTTTAACATTTTAAGCTAAGAGATAGACAGACACGTTCATACAGCAGCTGTGAAAATAGATCTTTGAAATTGTAATCTGCACTATTTGGCATTCGAGTTCCTCTCACATATTTTTTTGTTATCTCTCTAGATTTTTGGATGTTACAATACTTTCCATTTTCTGTTCTGCAATTTATTTATACTATTTTTATAGTAGGTCTTGTTTTTGATTATATAAAAATAATAACTATTATCCGTGGCATATGTTATGTAATCACTTATAACCATTATAAAATATTGTATTACTCACTTGAAACTAACCCATAAGCCTTGATTTAAGAAGAATTTTTTCCATCTTTAATGAGCGAATTGAAACGGCTACAAATACATTTTTACTGTTGTTTTAGTGCAAGGATTATTCTTTGTTAGCAAGAACTATCCCGTTAGCATTTGCCGATTATAATTGTGCGATCATAAATCAATAGTTGCAAAAATAAATTATAATTAGTTAATACTAATTAGACTAAACAACTTATTTAATTGTGTTGCATTTTTAAACTTGAGGCTGATTCTGAAATTTCTGTTTAAATTTTAAACTTTTGAATGTTTTTATAAAGAGATCCCTTAAGCGAACGTTGAAGTTTAACTCATACGAGTTATAGGCACGCAATTCTGCAGATTTGTAACGCTATTTCTTCTTAAGGCGTCTTTCATCTCAGGTGAGATCTTTGTTTCAATATTCGAGGTATATTAGAACTTTTTTTTCTTTTATTTCAGCCTTTTTACATGCTGCATTGAAAACTTTTCGCTTTGAAAGTTGGACTTGAAGTTTAGTTTTCTATTGATGAGGAGATTAATCACCAAACAAATACATTTCAATATTGTTTTATTTTATTTTGTTTATACATTTCTTTTAATTAGAATTTATTGCATTGTTAATTTTAAAAAGGTTGAAAACGTTTAGAGCAGCTACTTTCAATCTAAAATTCAGCATAGGTTGTTTTTCTATGTATTTAAGATGTAAAATTATTTGTTAAATAAATCATGCCAAGTAATTTTGAAACTTTGAATGCAGTTTGTTATTGGGTTAGGAATACAATACCTTTATATTTTGTTAAGAAGTATCTTAATCAATTAATTAATGTTCACATCTATAATAAGAAGAAAATGTTAGATTTATCTTTCTTATTAAGCGTTTACCTTTCCTTTTTATACATATAATTTTTTGTTATAACCATGGCAATTATTATAATATAATAATTTTTGCAAGGCTTCCTCTTTTGTCTTGCTTTTGTTCTGAAAGATTTAGTTTCTATACTTTCGTTTATTAGTTGGATTTTTTTGCTGAGATGTTTAGGTTTAACACTTATTAGGCGAAAGTTTATTTGAGTAGTTAATAGGAGAAACAATGTGACGCGTAAATTCTGTGTTCTTATCCATACCCACGCTCTTTATTTTTTTATGTTTTGCTATTTTAGTAATTAGTAGATACAAATTTATGATTCTGGTGCTGGGGAGGAGAGGTAGCCGGGAAATCGTTCGTCAACAGCATCTATCTCTAAGTTTTGCATAATAACTAAGATAACAAATGGGCGATGAATTTTTTGCTACAATTAGATCAATGAACGTATTTATATACCAAAATTTACATAAAATTAACAAGATCTATGAGTCATGAACGCATGTTTTGTAGATTGCTACGTATATCGTAGGTCAGTTAGTAATTTATTAGTGCAAATGTTGTAACGGTATATTTTCACCAGTTCTGAATAAATGCAGTTTTGTCTACATATTTACTGAAAAATCTTAAGTCCGGTTCTGCAAATTTGCGTTTTTCTTAAAATGTAAACTTGTGTCAGCATTTGGTACAAACAATCCCATAAAAATTATTTTAAAAAGGTCGTGTTTCAAATCTTCGTAAAATAAAAAAAACACTTGGACAATAAATTATTCTTTTCTGTATTTCATTTACGCACGTGTACTTTGGTTGAAACAAAATAATAACATGGATCGTGGCAAATCTAACTTTATTTAGTTCCTAGAGATATTCTAGTTTGGGTTCCGTGAAAATAATATAAAGCAAGTCACCTTTATATAATAAATTTATGTCTGCTAACCGTTAAAAATATTTTTTGGTTATCCACACATGCGTTTAAAAAACAACTTGAGGTGTTTGCTAGAGTTACTAAAACAACATCTGCGTGCACAATTCGTCCGCGAAAATATAAACTACGTAGTATCTAGTCTTTTAGGGTCGGATTCTAGTAGCGGAGTTAAGAAAATCTTCCCTATCGACTCCACGTGGACTACACAGCTCTGATTTGTTCAAATCGGGACAGAAGTTTCCTTGATTGGTGTATGCAGAATTGCACCCTCCAAATATAATAAAACAATCGTCAGTTTTTAAGAGCACTTCAGTTCAGTTGCTGGTCCGAGACACTTCAGTTTAAGTCTTGATACAGTATAGTTTGTAAAAAACGGCCGGGGTCGGATTCCCGTGCCTAATTATTTGAAAATCTACAGTTAATACAAAAATACCGTTGCGTAATTAGTTTTCCAAATACTAATTAAGAATTTGTGGTTAATAAAAGTACCGTTATACAGTTTAATATTTTTCCGGATGTTTGCGTTTCTAAAGAACGGGAAATCTAGTTTTTTCTATTAAAAGTGTAATACCTTTATTTTGTAATATTATGTAACAGCTTACCGATAAAAATAGTTTTCGTACCGAAATACCGATAAAAAATTAATAACTACAGACTTTATCTTCAGTGATCGAAATCTCGGATCTATAATGAAATCCGAGTTATGTGCTTTATAAATTCAGTTCCGATTTAAATAATAAGTGGGTTGTTTTAAGAAAAATAACAAATATTTGCCGATGGTTCTTAAAATTAATTTAATAACCAAATCTTTTGGAAGTCTTATGGTTGCATTCAGTTACTTTATTTTGGGTGAATTCGTGGATAATAGTTCACCTCATACAGACATTACGTGGGTTAATTCATTGCACCCTTGAATAATGTGGAAGCAAAAGTCTACGAACATTCCAGTTTCTCCATTCGTCCAGCAGTAATTATTTTGGTGCGAGCAAGAGTCATTTTTGTGCAATTTAGCGTTAATTTGGTTTGTGAATTAGCGACAACTACAGGTACTGTAAATTATGTATTTTTTTGAATGTTAAACATTTATGTGAATTTCTTTGGATCTTTGTAAAATTTCTACAGTCTGTTTTTTTATTTATACGTAATTTGTATACAATTTTTATTTATTTTAATAGTCAAGAGCTCTTAGGTAGGGAATTATTATTTGAATTTTTAAGTTTAAAATTTGTAATCATTTTATATTTTATTTTTTCTTTGTGTTTTCTAAAATAAATATGATTTTAAAGTTAATTAAAACCAGTAAGACGGAACCATTTAATTATGAAAGTTTTTATTCATATCACCATTAAACTAAATTTTTGACTTTGTTGAAATTAACTAATATATTTTGCACTAAATTTTATATCGGTCTGATTTCATTTTCTGATTAGTGATTTCAGACAGATTTATTTAGTTATTTGATCTATTTAATTATCGTTATTAAGCTTCATAATCAGATGGCGCCTGTATTTTGAAACCTTTATCCATCCCTTTATAAATTAGACAACTGCAGAACCAATACCTACAACTTGAAATTTAAATTTGTAAAAAGAGCGAGATCTCAAGCCGGCAACTTTGAGCATTTTATATACAGTAAGTATCGTACTTTGTGTTCTAAATTAGTTTAAGTAATGTGAAAAGAGTATGTTTCAATGTGAGATCATTGCTTTCTTTATCAGTAATTTGCAGTTAGACCTTAGAAACAACCCACAGTCGACTCGTTTCTTGACGAAAATGCAGACTTTTCATTTTGTGGTTTTTGCATGGTCACCTGTTACTCTCTGAAAGGAACTCAAACTTGTCTGCAACATCCTGTATAATTTGACTTAATCATGATTGTATTTAAAACTTATTACTTAATATAAACACGTTTAGAAAAATTGATACAATCATTGTTTTGAAATCATTAAAATGAAAAAGAAATTCTTTTAGTTCCAAAAAAGAAATCTCTGCAATTTGTAACTACTATACTCTAAGTTCTACAACGGTCATTGTTAAAATGCCTTTCTATTGTATACTTACATTAACTAATATTAGTTTCCTTTGCTTAAATTTGGTATCGAGAAATGAACTGAACTGCCCGTTCATTTGTCTGACCTCTAACATAGGTAACAAGTTACAAACTATTCAGACCACTTGAATGTAACCTCGACAGAGACACAATTCAAATTACTCGCCGACGTGGTACATAATAATCACCTATCACATCGAAATGGGAACGCTTGTTAAATATCAAAAGGTTCAAAGGGTTAAAGTCAGACCAGAGGAGGATAAAATACTGTCACTTATCACACAGTCAGTTTTCAACCACAACGTCGAAATCTCACGATAGTAATAATAGGCTTAATTTATTATGTATAACAAAAATAGAAGTGTGTTCGAATTTCATATTTATTGGTTTTATCTGTATCCATTTACAGTAAGACTTCCCCTCAGAAGCAGCAAAATAGTTTTCTTGTAATTTTGGTGCTTATATAATATTGTCATTAGATGTAATTAAAGGCAGCCTTAATAGGTTTCTGCCTGATTAAAATTTAAGGGGGAATTCGAAGTCAGTCAAACGTTTTACTTGTAAAAGTTTGTCTTCTATGTACTTAATTAACGTTTTAATCCGTTATGTAATACCTTGTAAATCACATAGATAAAACTTTATTAAAGTTTATACATATATTGCTGTTGGCACTATCTTGTTGAAATTTTAATTAAAACTGCATACTACACAAAAATGGGAAGAGTAAATAAAAATCGCATATTACAATAGTATAGTAACATTTTGATAGTAGTTAAAAAGAAGAAAAATAATGTACACGTTATTAAAATTAAAATGGTTCCGTGAATAAGAACAGTTATCTTAATTTAATTTTTTGTTCTTGCATTTGAAGAAAATTAATTTTTCAACTTTTATATTTTTCATTTACTGAGTATCTAATTTAAAATGAACAGTTTGATATTAAAATTCTTCTGGACTTTAATGTTTCTGTTTCAAATGCGTTTATATGTTATTATGAATTAACTGGATAAATATTAATTAAAATCTAAATGCATTTGGATATATTTGGGTGAAGAAAATAAGGTATTTATGTTTAAAACTTTAAGTGCTTTTAGGAAAATTTCTTGCCAGAACTTATGAAGCTTGTTATGGACTTACGTCTCAAAATTATCAACCCTGAGTTAGATCAAGCACAGATAAGCTTTCATCCCAAAATTCTATTTGATGAGTTTATTTTATAAAATGTATTTTATTTTTTTTATCCAAGCACCTTCATGTCACTTTCTCTATAACTTTTGTGATACATTTGTGAAATAAAATAAAGAAAATATCTTGTATTTTAGAATAATAAAAAAATAGAAGATTATTGTTAAATTTGTTAATCAGAACAATTTTATAAAAATTATAAACAAAAAAGGGGTAATTAACTGCGAGAAGATTCTTACTAAAGAAGTAAAATAATTTCAATTGATCAGATCCAAATATAAAATAATGCCACTCATGTTTATACTTTTATCGTTGTGTATCGTCGGTCGTAATATATTGTTATCTTATGATTATTGTTTTTTACACCGAGGCCCTTTAGCATCGCCTATAAGCCAACTACATATGTTCTGATCAATAATATTGCGTGAATACAAATTTGTAAAACATTTGACGCACTGCCACTTTATTACCGACTAGAAATGTGGAACATTAAAAAAGTTACAGACAAGAACAATCACACTCACAGAGGTTTTTCTTTCAGTTTCTGCTATCTAGGATTTCTTTTTTATTCTGAAATATCTCTATACGTCTCTTAAAATATAGCATTACATTACACTATCATTGTTTTGTCATTGATTCTCTTAGTTACTCACTGGCACACAATAGCAGAACCCTATCGCTTTCTACCCTATCGGACTGAGAAAAGCCATCTGTCAACTGCTGCTTGCATTCACATTGCCCAAAACTACATAGAAGGCATATGTTGTTGAGGAATGGGGGATTTTAACTAATTTGTTTTTATAACGGCCTTTTATCCCCGCTTTTTCAAAAAGTAACTCGCTCACGTAATATTCGGTTAATAAATAGTTATTTATGTACCAAGGGCATTATGATGGTGATAATGCCATGAAGGCGACGATGTTCACGCTCGAGAGATGGAGCATTATCATCTAGTAACGGTGCATACAAGATTTTATTTTTCACGAGAATATGTACTATTGATTTCATAATGATCTCTAATATGACACTATTTTTTATTATTAATTATACTACACATTTACACAAAAAAAAAGAATAAAATAGCAGCATATTAGCCTTGCTGTCCTAGATCATCATGAAATCAACAGTTCAAGTAGAAAATTTAATTTAATTTATAATTGTTGGCGTTGCCAAGACCGTTGTTTATATTTATTAATATAGGAGTTTTTAAGTTTATCGGATGGTAACAACTTTTACTAAATTTGCAAAAGCCAAACAGAAATATGATATTTTAAATTCAAATGTTTTTGTTGTTGATTGTGACCAACAGGAAAACAAAAAAATCCTAATAGCACATATCATCTAAAGAATAAGTTAATCTTATCTAAGAAATTTCTGAAAAAGTAGGCACAAAACAATTCGTGGATCACGCGCCCAGAAATCAGATTGGAAATATTCGTTATTTGTTTTGTTGCAACACATCCGTTCGCACACATAATATAGTTTCTAGCCTAATGATCCTAATTACTAAAACGTAACGCCAGCTGCGATTGCATAGTAAACGCAGCGCGGGCGTTATAAACCATAATGCCCTGATTGTTATGAACTTGTTTATATAGTTTATATCACATGCATAAACAGCAAATAATATGCAGGTGGAACATAAAATATTTAACGCGTAAATTTTTAAAAATTATTGGGTTTGTTCTGTTTAATTATTTAAATTGTAATAAAGTAAGCCATCTTTGTCTTGGTTGGCATGCTTAAATATTCTATAAATTCTTTAACTTGAGAAATATTAATTATTCAAAATCAGTTGTATTAGGAGTATTAATTAAATGTCATACACATTATCAGCATAACATGTTTTTGTGCATGTTTTTGTTGTTGATTGCTATCAACAGGAAAACAAACAAATCCTAATAGCATATTTCATCTAAACAGAATAAGTTAATTTTATCTAAGATACCTATTTCTGAAAAAGTCGGCACAAAAAAGTTCGTGGATCACGCGCCCAGAAATATATTCGTTATTTGTTTTGTTGCAACACACTCGTACGCAAGCATAATATAGTTTCTGGCCTAATGATCCTAATTACTAAAACGGAACGCGAGCTGCGAATGCAAATAACCGCTGGGCAGCCATTATAAACCATAATGCCCGCCTATAATGCCCTGGTTGTTATGAACTTGTTTATATAGTTTGTATCACACGCATAAACAACAAATAATATGTAAGTGAAACAAAATATTTAACGCTTACATTTTTTAAAATTATAGGATTTGTTCTGTTTAATTATTTAAACTGTGATAAAGTACGCCATCTTTGTCTTGGTAGACATCCTTAAATACATATTCTATAAATTTCTTAACTTGAAAAATATTAATTAATTCAAAATCAGTTGTAATAGGAGTATTAATTAAATGTCATATACATTATCAGCATAACATGTTTTTGTTGTTGATTGTTACCAAGAGGAAAACAAGAAAATCCTAATAGCATATGTCATCTAAAGAATAAGTTAATTTTATCTAAGAAATTTCTGAAAAAGTTAACACAAAGGAATTCATGGATCACGCGCCCAGAAATTACATTGCAAATATTCGTTATTTGTTTGGTTGCAACACACTCGTACGCAAACAAAAATATAGTTTCTTGCCTAATGATCCTAATTACTAAAACGTAACGCCAGATGCGGTTGCAAAGTAAACGCTGGGAGAGCATTATAAACCATAATGCCCGCCTATAATGCCCTGGCTGTTATGAACTTGTTTATATAGTTTGTATCACACGCATAAACAACAAATAATAATAACAAATAATAAAACATAAAATATTTAACGCTTAAGTTTTTAAAAATTGTAGGATTTGTTCTGTTTAATTGTTTAAACTGTGATAAAGTAAGCCATCTTTGTCTTGGTTGACATGGGTAAATACATATTCTGTAAATTCTTTAACTTGAGGAATATTAATTATTCAAAATCAGTTGTATTAGGAGTACTAATTAAATGTCATACACATTATCCGCATAGCAAGTTTAATACAATGTTAGACTTTTAAAGTATATAAACACGCACTTGGATATGACGTACTAATGTCAGACTAATATTACTAACAGGGAAGTAAAGCAAACAGTAATAATTCAATGCAAATTACATGTCAATATACTATAATAATCTAAAATCATAATGACAGACTGTTTCACTTATAGCATGCTAGATTTGTGAATTGGATTACACTGCAGTTTTCAAATTAAAGATAATAGGTATAGATTTTCTAAAGAATGTCTATCCTTAAAATCTAAATATCACTCATGGTACATCTGATATAACATCGTGATCAGTGATATTTAAATATATACTAGGGAAACCCCCCTAGGACTTACCCTTCGTTCTTCCCTTAGTTACCCCCGTCTTACACCGTTTCCTCCAAGTTATCTCTTCCACAGTATTAACTCCCCTCCCCTGGCTTACGCTACCCCGACTTATCTACCTCTCTGACTTACCCCCTCCGAGTAACCTTTCCTCGGATTTCTCCCCCGACTTACCCACCTATTTTTACCATAAAATTCTGTATTAAACTCATACATCATATGCTTAATATACCAGCTTTCTATACTTTGATTGATTATTTAATATTAATATTCATTAAATAAACGTAATCGAACAAAAAAAGTTGAAAATAGTAAGCTTACCATTTTCAGGCGAACTTTTGATCACGTTATTTAACAAACACCTCTGGCACACAGGATTTAAATTAGTTTACTGTTCTTATCATAAGAACAATATAATTCAAAGAAGTATGATTTACTTCAAAGAATCAGAACCGAAGACAAAGTAATTCAATATGTTAACAATACTGACAGAGTTATTTTTATCTTGAAGCACTATTCCCTTAAGTAATCCACTTCAATCCTTGTAAAATTATTGTTTGTAATTTTCTTGTAAGAAAGTCTCTATGTAAAACAAATTGTTGCTAATTAGATAAAGATATAAATGATTGTATGCTTAAAGTGCAAGAGCATCAGAAGATAATTTCAGTTTGTCTCAGCTTTCATGAAACTATCAAAAAATACACTGATAAAATATTAGTGTTAATTTTAAAACAATAAAATTAAACTTTTCGTTGTATATGCAAGTTGGGTTTCATAATATAATACACTGTTAAAATTGACTGAACAAATCTTAATCTTTTTTCAGACCACGCTTCTAAAGTGACTCATCCATTGTTTTCACTACAACCACACAGCAAATCTACTAAATCTTTTTTCTGACTTACACATTTCAAGAAACACGAAAAAAGCAAAGGTCTTCATGATTATCGTATTTCTTTAGATGCTTTTGTTACACAAAAACGTTTCACTTTTAAAATGTATACAGTATAGCATAAAATCCTGAATATAGTGCATGTGTTAGTCTAGAACGCAATTGGTTTAGTTACAAGAAGAAGAATATGAAGTTTTTAAGACCACAGACAAAAATTTGATTTATTCCTTTATACATTTTTTGAGGGTAGTATGATACTTTATAAATGAGTTTAGATTGTGCTTTCAATGCTCTAAGCTTTCCATTTCAGCACTGCAGTGATCCATTATCAATGTAAACAAATCTGGGTGAACCAAAAATTAATATTTTCTCTTTACCTAAGATTTCCCATCACAGAAGCTTAACTTTGCACATAAACTGAATACTGAATTACAAACCCATATTATTGTTTATAATTAAAAAGTGGGTATTTAAAGTATTGATATTTAATATAAAAAAAATCGAGGCTTCATATTTTGAAACACCATATAGAGCTGCTCGGCGTTATTGTTTGTAGATCAATAATATCCAATACATACATATATATATATATATATACAGTCAATGTTTATCATACTAAGAACACCTCAGGAAATTAGTTTGGAAAAACTGCGATCTTCGTGATATGAAGAAATTATTTACACAGGTCTGATGGACGAAATCTTTAGTTAGTAGTTCTTTTAGTTTTGAAAACTTTCAATTTAAAAACTTTTGGCTAATTTATTTTGGCCAAACTAGTATTTTTCATTACAAATAAGCCTGCATAAATTATTTCAGTTCCTGAACACCACTATATAGGTAAATACTGAAATAAGGTTTCACATTCACTAAAATTATTTAAGAGAAGTTGAGAATTTTCAGTGCAAATCTTTTTACTTAAAAATCACACCATCTGCCTGTACAATTTTACACAACACTCTCCAGGCAGATCCACTGTTATTAATTAAATATTTATATATTCACTCATTTTAATGGATACTTCTCATTAGAATGCAGATCATGACCTTCGTGTATAATTGCAAGGATTTCAATCAAACCTAACGGCATATATTTTGGAAAGTCATTGTCACTCTTGCAACTTTTCTGATCAACAAATTTTTGAATTTAAATAATAAATCTTTTGGAACATAATTATTTGCTAATTCAATTGCAGCCTGCAGATGGGAAGTTTCAATCTTTCACACTTTAATCCACGTTATCAAAATTCAGATATGAGAAAATAATCCGAATTAAAACTTAAATATTTGAGATATGATGAGATAAATTTTGTTAAACATAACCGTTTGAAAAAATATTTTGATCGGAATTGAGTATAAAACTTCCATAATTGTCTAATGACTAATCTAGTGATTGTTCTATTACCTTTTTTTAAACAAAGTTGTGCCTATATTTTGACTAAACAGGTAAAACAGTTGAACTTTAGTTTAATTTTGGCCAAAATAGAAAGATCATCTTTTAGACAAATAACAAAACATTATATATAAACGAATAATTAACAATAACCTAAATAAATTAAATAATTATATATAAATTCAATATAATTGTATTTTAAAATTGCAAATAAGAATTTTAAATTAAAATTGCTGTTAATTAAAAAATTAGTTTTCTAAACTTTTCAAATCTAATAATTACTACAACTAATTACATTTTAATTGTCTAATAAACAGATTTTGGCACCTCTTTTAATTTCAATCATGTAAAATTAAATTCGTTTAATTATTTAATTATAAAGCTTTTGGCTTACATCATTAATATTAAATACTTATAATCACCATCCAAGTTTAACACAAATTTACCCACTAATGAACTAACCGAAAACACCGTAAACATCCTCACGTACCGAAAAGTTTTATTTACCGGAATAAACTCTCTCTGAAAAACTTTTTCAAACTTTTCGCAAACTTCCAAAACAAACCTCTCAATTACATATTCGTCTTTTTTTCTCACTCAATAACAGAAAAATATAATTAACAACAAGTAAATCATACAAACAACTCACCGGGATCACTGTTAATATTCGAATTGTTGGTTTCCTCACTAGGAAGAAGTGACGGAGTCGGACTCCTCACTAGTCCCATGGTCGGAGGATAAGTGCGCGTCGGGACGCCTTTACGAAGTTGGCGGTTTCAAACGCACGCACCCTGACGTCAGCCACGACCTAGCCACGGATTGGTCCAGGCCAATGTCGGGTCTGGGTTAAGGGTAGTTGTAGCAAGGTAGTCCCGGACCCAGACTGCGCTACAGCGTATCCCGGATCGAATCCGGGTATATAAAACAACTGCGCTCTGCTATTATGTATGACTTGTTGCTCTTGTTTTTATCTTGTTTAAGATAGTCTTCTCTCAAAGTACTACTATTGGCATAATAATGTTATTAAAAATTTTGTAAATACATCCAATTACATACTTTTGCATTTTTTTGGTTTATTTTACATCGCTCTTACCTTGCCAAAAGCTATTATTTATTCCGCACGAGTAATATTGAAATTATGTACCTAGCCCTACTTCTGTTTTTGTTTTCATTTTAGAAATTCTTAAAACGTACAGATTTTTTCAACAAAAACATTATTACAAGGTTAGTAGAGTGAAGTTTAATTTTTTTCTTATTAAGCAAAAACGTAAAAAAAACTTAGTTTCAAGGTTATTGCCTGAGCAGTTATTGACATAGATAAACCGCTCATTAGTTATTGTTGTTTTTAGGTGAACTACAAACAACCCTACCTATTAAATCAATACTTTGATAGTAAAGTTTACCTTTAAAGTTAAATCACGAATCGCTGAATCTTTAAACGTATGCAACCACTTTAGACACTTTTTTTCATTATCTGAAGGTAGCGAGTCTACAAATCAAATTTATCTAGCCTTAAAAATCCTTAACCCAGTGACCTTAAATAAGATTTAAAGTTTGTACAGGTGGTTTTATTCTTAAAACAGTAGTCAAGAGAAATAAATCACATGCTGCGACTAAAAACAAAATTAGGTCTCCAGTCCATTAGGAAGAAGCAGACTGGACGGAACGGACAATACTTGCCCCATTCCAATGCACCATTAAAACGATTTAAATTACTAACCGGTTAACGTTAGATTTTTGTATTTGTTTTGTCAGGTATTATAACTAAATATATAAACTTTTTCGTACGTAATTTGACATATGTCAGAGTAACCTCAAAATTTACAATAAATTAATACTTTTTACAATTAAGTATGTGTAATCAAATACAATAATTACACTGTACAACAAAATTGAACGTTCTGTAAAACAAAATTTCCAGGTTCTGATACACTTTTCCTAGATGTTTTTAACATGCAGATCATGAATCTGCTATAGGTTTTTTCGGGTCAGGTCAAATTTTAGTTATATTCCAATTTGTTTTCAAATTAAGAAAATTAAATGCACGAGAAGGACTGGCAAACTTTTACATTTAACAACATCTTGTATAGCTACCTGTATCTGCAGGTACAGGTACAACATCATACCTATACTTGTCTTAGTAGATGCGATTTGAAGGTTTATGTACAGATATATACTAAATACCTGATACAATACTTTTGTCTGAACTTCCAGACTCATGTTAAGTGTTAAAAGTGTGTAACTACCATATTTAACAATTTTTCTACTCCTGTTCCCAAAGGCTTCCAAAAATGAAACCTACACCAAAGAGAGTCTACACCTAGCTGTATAGCATGCTGTATTTCTAAAAAAATTGAAGGTACACTTTCTTAGATATTCAAGGTCAAAGATCCCATCATGTGACCTTAGAATGAAGAATTCAATATTTTTTTATAAAACAAATTTTTATGAAAACTATGCTCTTTTAGCTTTAAAACAAGCCTAAGATAAAAGTTCTACTATGATTAGAAGCAAAGTTATGAATTGTTTTTGTTCACCTTGTAAGCGTAAATTTTACATTTTTTATCATATTTGCAACCCTGCTGTATGAATACCGTGTATCACTGAGGGCTATAATTTTATATACGTAAGTTACTTGATGTCCTCTACCATCCTACTAAATTTCACAAAAATCTGAGATGGTCGGATTGAAAAGTTCATTTTTCTTGTGATGATTTGGTATGGAAATGATTTGGTATGGAATGACCCGAATGACATCGAAACAACAGTATTTGACCTGACTCGAAAAAAACAATAGCAGAATTGTGATCTTCATACCAAAAAGCTGAGACACTTTCATGACCGAGGGCCATAAAGGTCTCCAAGACAAATGATAATAAGACTTCACCTAGCAATAATGTAATATTTAAAGACGTGAATCTGAAACGTATGCATACCAATGAACCCCGCGACACAAATAAAGAAATAAGACTCGATGATGATGCTGAAATAATAAACGCTCGTAATGCTATACGTAGTAAATTAGCCTACTTTCACCGTGATAAAGCTGAACCTCGACCGGGGACCGTTAATCTCTCACCGAAGCTTGAACACGCATCTCCAGTTACATCTGTTGAAGATGAAGAAGAAGAAGAAGAAGGAGAAAAATGCGACTCTGACTTAAAGATTTATCAGGAATTCTCTAACTATTATAGAGCATTATTAGCTAGCGAAGAAAACAAAAACGTAGACAAAACTAGGTACGCTCTATATAACGACATCGATGAGTGGCGATTTGGTTGTTCGCGAGTACAGTTTCAGGGAAAAGAGATTTTAATTAAAAACAAACTTTTCAATGGAACATCCGGCCTGTTTACTTTACTAACGCTTAAATGAATAAGCTCTCCTAGTCCAACAGAGGAAGATATCGACAACTCTATGAAAATAATCTCACTTACTAATGCTCATAAGAAAGACTATAGGCGCAACGGTCGACTAATAAGCGTTAAACATTGGAAATACGAAAATGTAATCAGGCCAAATTTATACAGAATAACAGACTTTGGGATTAGTCTTCCCAAAAAGTTAAACAAGATGAAACCGGATTGTATACGTCAGAGTACGCCTGATCAACTAGTGGACCAACTTCGTCTGTTGTATGCTGTAAAGAAAGCTCTTAGCAGCAGTCTCGAAAACGCAAACGAAAATGAAATAATTTCAGTCATCGCAGAGCTTAAAGCGAGAAAAATCATAGAATAAGTAAATATTTAATTTGTACTATGTAAGATGATCTTATTGTATTGCTATTTATATGTAATATGATAAAATAAACGATATACATTCTATATATGTTTCTTATTTCTTTACCTCTCTCGCGCAGTAAACGTTCTGGTAGATGATCAATTTGAGTTCCTGCATCATCTTCATACGTTTTATTTCATAGCATTACCAGAGGCAGCAGTATCAGGAGTTTTCCCACGTCTTGCATCTGCATACAAACAAAGTACCTGGAATAAGTAGATGTAGGTACAATTAAAACACAATAATTTTTAAAGACATTTATTACATTATATTTATTATACATTATATCCAGATGTAATAAATTTAAGTCTATCATCTAAATCAAGGTCGTTCTGCAAATCTACAATAGTTTTCTAAGTAAACTTATAAACTAATTCATTCAAAAATAAATCATCCTTATATCTACAAGAAGAATTTAACATACTTAATAAAATATTATTGTCTACAAGCGTTGTTCTAACTTTTATAGCCGCGTCCAGGACTTCTTCGGCGAAACATTCGTAATTGCGATGCATAGTTTTAATACTATCAATATTTTTCCATAAAAAGGTTTTCATCGTGTATAATCTCCCTAGACTTAATTCGAAAATGTAAAGTTCAAAACTTTGATTATTTTTTGAAACAAATTTGAGACATTTGTTTCTTACACTATGAAGCGTATAATCGGTCAATACGTATCCATCAAGTTCGTTGTGCTTCAGACATCCTAATATGTACGAAGCATCCTCTATAAAATCTTTAAATGAGTCTTCGTTAAACTAAACACCTAGATCAGTGCCTTTCTTCAAGATTCTTATACACACATCAAAGTTCTGGAGAGGATCCAGTCCAAGATGTAAATATTTCGACCCGCTGTTGTTTAACTGCAGCTGTATTTCACAAAGAAGTCTTGAATTTTCGTAGTTTAGAATTTTTTCATCATCATCCTGAACTTGTATATCGTATGTTTCTTTTGCAAACTTTTTAAAAGTTTTGATATCATCGCTATTCGGTTGAAATTGAGATGAATCACACTTCCTAGGCAAACTATACGGTTCACATCTACTATTATGTTGAATGCGCTCAGCTTTGTAGAATGACATTTTAACTATGAATAAACAGCAACACCGATAAATCGTGACTAAATAAGTAGGTCTTCTGCTGCTTCTGTTATTCAATTACCGTCTAAAGAGGAAGGGAGGAATCACTAAAATGTTTACATTTCCCCTATACCTAAACATTTAATACAACGGTTCTCCTACTAACCGATTTCTGCTTGTCTCAACTCGTTGGATCCTGTTTGACACGGCCTGTAGGTTCCTATATCCCTCACTGATGCTGTTTTCCGCATACTCTATTCGAAATATGCATAGTATTCGTCAGCGCTTAAAGTATACATGTTTATACTTAGACTCGTAATCGTATGTAGCGTATTGATGCTTGCATAGTATAATTATTTTCTCAACGCAGGATATATATATCGATATTTTTCTAGTTTGATTAAATCCTATAAGTTATATTCATATCGCCCTTTTTATTCTGTTAAGATGTTTATAATAATCATGGTGAGCCTGGTATGAACATAATCCGATTGTACCTATTCTTTTCTCTCCGTTTGTATAATATAAAATATATATTCCGCGTCAGACTGATTAGTATCGTCATATGTACCGATTGTTATATTTCCGTGAATATTTGAGTTTTCACCAATACACAGGATAAATTCTTATCTCTAATTTTATATATGGCGTTTTATACAGAGCAGGAGTCTCACGATAATTTATACATATATTGTCTTTGAATATTCTAAAACAGATAAAGAACCCTGAACCCTTCAACACATTTCATTGTAAAAGAATAAGAATAATTTCAATTTTATTTATCAGGCGATATACATTATATTATTTTCATATATTAGTATGCAAAGTTATCGTTTCAATAAAAAGTAAAATATTTATCTGATTTATTTCTCCGGGTTAAGTCTTCAGGGTTCTCATAACTGTAGTTATTGCTAGAGGTAACTACCCTGTGCTTCAAAGTTATGAAAACGTATTACAAACATATGTTATAGACTTATATTTCGAAGGTATCGAAAATGGTTACAGATTATTATTAATCATACGAGTTTACTATAGATACGATGAATATCCTACAAGAGTATATAGTATATTATTACATATCTGCGTATTTCGAAGCTATTGAAAATGTATGATATATTGTAAAATAAAGTTTAAATATGTCGACGAATATCTATATGATGCATAAACAATAAGAACACATATGTAGAAACAGTTTACAAGGTAGTAGATATAACGAAAAAGGCTAAAATCTGTTCAAAACTACATTATGTCTAGAAACTAGAAAATTAGAGAATTGTAGTATACGCTTGTTAAAGAGCCGGTAACAACTCATGCGACTTCGATGTATCTATTGTTGATACAGTAGTTGTTTTACACCCTTCAGCCATAATTATCACAAAAGGACTGTATATCTAAACTTATATAATTTAATACAATTATTCTTAATGCACTGTAAATACAAAAAAACTGTAATAGACGTTTGTGATGTGTTCTTAGGTAACTTATTTACCATATATTATGTTTAAAACACGTAAAGGTTTTTATGTGTTTTTTCTATCTTGTTTATTTCATGCTTGGATTCATCTATGTTACTGTTGATACGACTACCCAGTTCCTAGAGAAGGATTATTATTAGTTTTTCTTACAACATACCCTTTTTTTCATGTACTCTCTCGTAATCTTACATCGTAGGGTTGAGGGTGAAGGGTTAAGGGGTCTATGTACATTAATAATAATAGGAAAATGCTTTTGAATCCTAAAATTTATTTAAATAAAACTTAAAGAATAAAATTTAGAAAAATTCTATTGCTATATTATAAGGTATATAATCTCAGTAAACCTTTATTGTCTAGTTAGAATACTTGTATAGGGTATTCATGAATTTAAAAGTATACTACATACGTTCGTGACAATCTAATAAGAGGGATGTATACCTCTGTTATGTACAGATACAATTGATGTAATACGTGCAACATTAAACTCATTTCTTTTAAACTGACGACACTTCATCATACAAAACATACTGTATTTATGTATTCCCTGTCTCTGCTGAATATGTTTTCTATAGTGTGTTTTAAATATTATACCCGTTCTCTCAAGAATGCATAAAATTTTCGAAATATCTGTTTATTATTTTACTTAGCACATATAAAAGTAGCAAAATGAATTTCTATTTTAACCTGTTAACTTTTATGTACTTTATTTTGCTATTCAACTTGACCCTAATTATGATGAAATTAGAAAACACGTTATCAATCTGTTCAAAATTCGAATGTCTAGAAAAAAATGGGTAGCTCTTACTGAATATACGAAGAATACGTTTTAGGTATGTATTGAGATACATAACATTTCTCTCATATATGAATTTGTATATATCGAGTTAAAGTTAATGAATGAATACAACATAAATCATTACTCTACGTGTTCCGTGATTAAGACTTCAATAATCGAACGAGTTAGTCGTACAATTAAGCAAAAGCTGTACATGATTTAGTTGATAGCTCGTATGACATTCGGAGTTAGATGTTGACTCTATCAAGTTTTTAATTTGCTGATCTGAAGCTGCTGAAGACCTTCACTTCTGAGGGGTAGGAGCATTCTAGATTTTGCTACCGTATATGTTTAACATAAAAATAAATGAAAAACTATAAACTTGTTTTATCGTTTTATTTATAAAATTTTAATAATGATATTAAATGTATACATTGTACGAAATATTGATAGGGTAGGTGAATTGCAGGCATTTAGCAGGCCCATGTTTCTAACTGCGGATCCATAGGCTAGAAGAAGAATCAGAAAGTATTAGGCAATGTTCATTGAATAGACTACCTGTTACATTTCATACCTTATTCGTTTCGATAGACATACAGTCAGTATACGGTTCATATCTTTCTGTCTTTACTTTACCTAGGTAAACCAATCCTAGAGACAGAGTTTTATTCGCTCTTTAAGTCTTTAAATTTTTAAAACCATAAATTTTAAATTCTTTATATCTATTTAAAACACAGGACTTATTTTTGTTACGCTTCGTTTCAGAGTTCTAGTGGGCCGATCTACGCAATTCCAAGTTAAAGGTTTTAGCTAGAAATTTGCCAGCTCTTTTTAGTTTTGCGATTTCTTAATTATTTATTTCTGTTTTTAAAAGCGTTATATGTAACCGATGCATTTCTATACGCTCGACACCGAATGTTTACTTACATCACTCGCTTTGTCAGGTGTCGGAACTAAACATCCTCTCTCTACTTGCTTACTACGTCACTGATCGCTTGCTTACAAATCATATCACAAACAATTTTTAGCCGAGTGTTCAAGTATTTAATGTAAGGCATTTTTACGAAATTCGATACGAGTGTCTGTCTCTGTCTATCAGTTTTTTTCGAAATTTTTTAATTCATATCAGATTCGAATGATTGATGAAAAAGTAGATGAGGAATGTCTGAAGAACCAGAATGAACTTAGAAAGTTAGTATATTAAGCATATGATATATGAATTCAATGTAGAATTTCCGTATGTATGTATGTGGAACAAACCGGCGGGGAGAGGTAAACCAGAGCGGCTGATATATCGGAAGAGAGGAGGGTAAGTTTGGAGAGGGGGAATGTTAGTCTTAGAATTTTCAACTTATGTTTGGTTGCGTTTATTTAAATAATCACTCATGAAAATTCGAAGGACTGTAATCACACAACGAATGTTGTACATAAGGAAATCCTTCAATCACTTCAATTCTTTAGACCGTCATGTCTTGACGGGGTTTCTCTGGTATTTATTAAACACAAAACAAATATAAACTTAATCAGACCCGGATTAATCTCCTGAGCGTCCTGAATATCATCAATCAATAGTATACTATAACGGCGTTGTTCGGTCGATATGTACTGCTTTGGAGAATGGTACAGTATAGCCCGTTTATTTTCAAACAGTAGCGACAATTGATCTCGCCGTTGAAATATGGAATGGTTTGGACTTTTTCATATCAAAAATCTATAACTTTCTCATTTTTTGAGATATAAACCTGAAATTTTGCATAAGTAATCTTGAATATAAGGGCTTTCAATTGAAATCAATTGTTTTTGATATATACTTTTTATTATGCATAAAAAAATAATTTTAATTCTATATTAAAAAATTCGACATTATCCGCTTAAATTAACATTAACAAAACAATATTTTTCTACTTTAAAACAGTAAAATTAATATTTCTATTCAATAATAGAAACTTCTAGTAGCTGTAACGCTTCTTCTGAAAGTTATTTGACTGTTTTATTAGAGGTCCTTCTTAGATTGCTAATAAAGGGGTCTGATATCTACAAACGAGTATTAAAAACATCTTTGTTCGTAGATTTTCTAGAAGATTTTCTTGCGTGATGAAGCCTAAAAGGCTGGTAGTCTTTATTTCGAGACTCCTGTGCATCTTCGGATAATGCAAAATGTAGAATTAGATTTCGCCATGTATTAGCACTTCACTACGTTCAGAAGACGGCCTATAATACCAGTTATATTTACTGGCATAAAGCTGAGCAGTATCAAGAGCATATTTGCCGAGTTTTGTAGCATTAATCATCATTCCAGATGACATGACCTAAAGAATAACATAAAGCCTCTTTATTAATTCGTCATCCACTCCAGTAATGTCAGCTGAATGTGCATAGTTCTGGAAATATCTTTGGCACTGTTGCCATCGTTAGATTTTCCACTAACTTGATGTGACTTAGATCGAGTTCTGCTCGAAATTGTCTCTTGACGTACTTTTTCTTTTCCTCTTCTTTGCTCTGTTTATTTTCAGCAGTTGCTGCTGACCACTTTTGAAACGATAAATTGTAGGAAACGTGAAGAAAAATTCCATACATCGAATCCAGCCAGTCTCGGTGGATGAGTGGTTTGCATGTTTGCTTCATAATCCAAAGATCGCAGGTTCGATCCCCGGCCGAACTGGTAATTTTTCATAGCGGAGAAAAATTTAAAACATGCCTTCTTTTCGGATAGGAAGTAAAACTGTAGGTCCCGTGTCAATGCGATGTTTGGCACGATAAAGATCCCTACTGGGCGTGGAATTCCCCCAGATTAGGCTAAATCCTAGTAGGGTCGGCCAAATGATCATAGCAATCGGTGCCATGGGGTACGACGGATGCTCCGCCATCCTGATTCCTCGCCCAAACACAAACAAACAAACATCGAATCCAGGTATGGAGTATCGAGAGCCCATATTAAAAAGTATTTATGTTTCGGGTTTAGCTTGTAAACTAACTTTTTGTAGATCGTTAATCTCTTTTGGCTTAGGACCACACACAGTACATATTGATCTTGAAGATGTTTTTGTAAGTACTTGAGCTAGTTTCTCAGCAATCATTCAGAATAACTAATAGTTGACCACTACTATTTTTATTTATGAAAGAAGGCGACGATCTATCTATTTGCGCTTTGATATTATCTATAACAGCTTTAGTCTTTTCGGGTGTTCCTTTCGTAAATTCAGTTAAAATCGGCCGACAAAACCTTACAGAAGAAGTCACAGTACTTCATTTGTTACTTGATTAGTAATTTTTATAGACGCCAAAGAGGAAATAAATAAATTTACGTCGGATCTATTGGTCTTCAACAGCGAGTATTTGCTTGTATTTACTTTGCCCTGAGGATCCATTGCAACCCCATTTCGAATATAATTTGAGCTGAACCAGTTTTATAAATAGAATTGAGTTGTGAAATACGAACTTGCAAATTGACTTTAGCTCTTAGATTGTTAATTTATATGATCCTTCTCCCAGGCAACTCGATTGGTATTGACCACTCGAGAATTGCAATTTTTGTACGACTTTTAACTGTAAACAATTGAAAATAAAATAAAGACCACCACAATTGCAAATAAAATAACGGCAAATTGATAGGTACCCATAACGTATAGTTTTTTTATATAAATGGTATATAATAGCACACCAAAGTGGCTCAAAAATGAAGAAAACGAGAATTTCAAAAGCCCATAAATACCAAAATAGTGAAGTTTCAGATTTGAGATATTTTAAACATAAACTAGTCTTAACTGTGTACCTTTTTAAAAAGAATGAGCGCTGATACTTCACCATTGTCTGGAAATCGAGACTCTAAAAATCCGAAATTTTGCAAAAAAAGCGGTAAACTTCGAACTTAATTTGCACCCATAAGGAAACATCTTACAAAATTTATGTTTAGAACAACAAATGTAGTTCGAAATGTGAAGAATGCAATGGTTTTTACCGCGACTTTCTACGACCAAGTGTTCTTGAGATATCAAGATTTTCGTTTACATAGAAAAGTGCAAGAAACGTCGTGCACCACGAAACAAATATGGCTGCCGTATTTAAACCAAAAGGAATAAAAATAAATTAATAGTGGCTTCGAACTATCAATACATAGATGTGATAACACACCAAAAGTCATCCTGTTCTGAGATGGTCGAGATGGTAACCGCTTGGTTATGGTTTTAGGTTATTCGAGTTTCACCACATTTCCCGTTCTGAGCGTCAATTTCTAATTTGCGAAGGTTTTAGTATTTTATATTTACAAGACTTTAAAACAAAAATTACTCAGATCGAAGTAGTTTGGACCTGTTTCGAGATAAAAACGTACGGTTACTCCACTATTATATAATCAGTAAAATCAAGTTAGAAACTGTGTTATGGACTATTCTCTAAAACCATAATTTTTCCCACACGTTACAATTCGACGTCTATCAATAAAATTTGCTATTAGAAAAATTTACAATCTTAACGTCGGCAAACAGCGGTAATAGTTAAAACTTTAACCAAATATTTAAACCATGGGAAAAATGCATGTATCCATGAACTTTATATTATTTAACTCAAATAAAATGTAGCATCATATTTTATTATATAGTGTAAAAGCCGAATGTTTAAGCTTTCTAAAATGGTATTATACTTATATAGTTGCTTTATAATTCTTTTTGAAAATAGACATTGAGAAGCTTATAGCGCAACCAAGTATGAGCGATTTGTTTCGATTAGTTATGTTAAAGTGCGTTTTATATACATTTAACATTACAATATAACCAAAAATATTTTTGAATATTATACACTGACCATTTAACTAGCGATACGTATTTGTTTTATTGGGCAAACCAAACTTATGCATAAACCATTTTTGAGATGCAATGTTAGGTTTCCTTCCACAGTGCGCTGGAGTAAAAGCGCCAGAACGTCGGCGTCGTGGGCAGCATTGAATGTTACCAGATTTGACATTCTACCTTACAGTAAATTTTAGGTTTAATAATAATAAAGCACAAAATATTCACAATTTAAACTTAATTTGACCGTGGACATTCGTGTTCTGTAAAAACGATCAGTTTGCTCCACGATGTCGCTACTATTTGAAATAGAGGGGCTATAGTGTAGAGTATAGTCGACTACCACAGTAGTTGACAAGTTTTAATACTGTCACTCTGTGGTTTTCTGCTCCTGAGAATATAGCAAAATTAGTAGAATTTTCTAGAACTTTGCAATTTTTCGTGAGTGCTTTGCAATGATTATTCGTAAATTTCGAGCAGAAAGCTTTAATTGATTGCATGATTAGTATTGTTTTATTCTTTGGAAACAAGCATGGCGTGTAAGTATTTTAATTTAAAGATAGTATGTTAGAATATAGGTTTTCTCCCCTTTTGGACACACTCATCCAGTTAATTTAACCAGATCGTGGTTAATCCAGGGTCTAGTTTACATACTCTTTCATTTCGATTTTTAGCTTTCAACCAATCTCCTGATAATTAACTCCCTAAATTTGGGAGATTAATATACCTGATCCTGATGCACGAAATGCCACCGTTTTCGGAGTTGGATTTAATTCACCAACTGATATAAGCACTAACTTGCGTGTTAGGGTGAAAGGTTGGACTCTTTGATCTACCTAAAATGTACTTACCTCTAAAGATGACATGATTTCTATGAATTTTTACTAGAACAAAAGAAACCAAACAAGCGCCGAAAAAATGTTGATGTCAAACGCCAATGGTAATTTATTATTTGTCACTCAGAAAAGTTGTTTCTTTGCAGCCAATTCAAATATATTTTACTACACAGTGACATGGTACGTAGTGATATTGAGTATTACTGCGACATTTTTGACGTCTACGAAATTTCCTCCAACGCAAGTTTAATTCGTTTTATATCGAACTCAAAATAAAAATCTGGAAGTACATTTTGAATGGGTCAAAAGTACAAATGACATTTGAGCCGTAGCGCATGTGGATAAAAGTACCAAAAGTAATTAGTGAGAACAATTTAAGGAAAGAATCCCGAGGCCATTTCGGGCATGAAGGTCTAAATTATCTATTTAAGTTCGGAATTCTTCGGAGTTTGGTGGCTGAAAATTAATTAGTAGCCACCCGACCATGCGTCTGTTTATGTCGTCTACTTCTTTACTGAATGCCATTTATCATCCTTTTTTGTTTGTTTCTTTAATGCATTTTTTATAAATATAACAGGTATTGATAAAAAAGGATAATTACATAAAATTATTGCTTAATTTTATAGTCATTGTTTAAACTATATGCATATTTATGTTAAATAAAAATAAAACTAATTTTTTATAGATACCATATTAGTATTTAATTGTAGATTATTCTGTTTTTATATATGTATTATAATTAAAAAAAAAAGTTTATTTATAAAATATATTAACTATTTTATTAAAAAAATAAACGAACTGAGATTTGAACAGTGGTTTGTAGTCGGAAATTCAGCGATCCTTTCAGACGGCATGCTGTCTGTTGACGTTGTTTGCTTCTTTAATGAATGTCATTATTATATCTTTTTGTTTGTTTCTTTTTTATTATTAATTCTATTTTTAAATTCTTTTTTACAAATTACTAATTACTGTACATTCAATTATTAATTGATTAATATTAATTAATCAACAATTAATATTAATTCATTTACGCACACTGTTTCTGGTATAAAAAAATCTTCACGTTCATTTTAAATTCGTTTTTTTTGTTGATCTATTTTTGTAACCGAAACAAAATTGCAGTAAAAGAAAATCCTACACATGGATTTCTATCTCTTTTTTCGTTTTTACATCGTTAAATCCCTATGAAGCTTGCCTGAATTTTGGTTTTCATGATGCACCAACCTAACCAATAAGGATGAAAAATAATCGCAAAATAAAAGCACGTGGAGTGTTGAATAAAAAATGTAAAATGCGTTTTAACAAGAAAAAGGTAATTACAGATTCATCAGTACGTTTCGCATATCAGTTTGCGGGAGCGACCGTTAGCGTCCGATTTGCAATCCTTTGGTAAAAGGTTTGTTTTAACTCGGTCTAGATTGGCTTAAACAGCGAGCACGTTGATATGTTTCTACAAAATTCAAAATGCGTTTTAAAAGGAAAAGATCATAATTAAAAGTTCGTCAGCGCGTTTCGTAGATCAGTTTATCGGTGTGAATGTTAGCGTCCAGGATGCAACTACGAAGAGGAATCCTTTGACAAATGGTTAATTAAAGCACGTGGAGCTAAAATTTTCCAACTTATTTACAGAAGAGCATACTATTTTGTAAAATTAGAAGTAGGTAATTAAACTACAAGGAATATTTATCTAAATTAACTAAAGAAATAAAATATCCTGTACTCTTATAAATTAAGATGAATACTAGTTGGAATATATCCCCTTTTGTATCATAGTTTCAGATTTTTAATAAAATTTTTTAATCTTTAATAAAAACGCAAGTTTTCAACCTTCTCGCACATGTGCGGGCTTCAGTATGGCGAAGAAACAACTAAATTTTTTGACTTTTTTCCGTTTTTGCTCAGTAACTGTTTACCGTTGCATCCTACCAAAAAAACATCATTCATAACTTTCTTGTAGAGCAGAAAATTTTCCACAATTTATAGTTTTAAGATACTTTTTCTAAACCTCGTACCGAAATACAGACACCAATGCAATGGTACGAAAATTCTTCAAAATTTACCAAAAACTATCAAAAAACACAGTCTTTGTCATTTAACTTTGATCTTTTGGGTTCATATGGAGTATTACTTTCACCCCTTTCTATAACGAAATAATTCTTCAATGCCTTCTTTTGCTTGAGCGATCATTTGACCAATTATAGAAACCTCTTCTTTCTCAGTGTCATCCACGCTTAGAATAATCTCAGAAACATTTTCATATGATTATCCAGAATAATGCTTACAAATATTATACAACTCCAAACCAGCCTTTTTGCAGCTACAGGCCCTGTATACCCTTTCTTACAATGGCAAGAAATGAATTGCAACAATGACTCTGCATTTTTTGTAGTTTTAACCGAAGTCAGCCCTTGTGTGCTTGTCGTCCAGTCCTATCCAAAGGATTCGTTTCTATCCCCAATCATATTTGGACTTGTACTTGGTCGGTGCGGAATGTGGATACCGGGCTGCGTCTTGTGTTGGTGGCAGTCCAGCAAGGTGAAACTTACTTTTTCTCGCTGATTTTGCAAATAGCTGATAGCGAAGATCATCCAGTGTTTGAGTATTTATGTTCCAACCGTACGAAGAGGCGACCAGAAATTTTTTACCTGCTCCAGCAATTTGGCCAGAATTAGCTTCTGGTTCTCTGAATACGTTGGCTATATCAATTAAATGAGGGTGATTCTAAAGAGCTCTGCAGAACTTCTTACCCAGTTCAAATGGGGCTGTTGTATCACACCCACTATATGCACGAAGAAAAATAATCTCTTCTAGATTGTATTCAAATGATTTGGGTGTATACAAAACACAGGGGATATTACCTCTCCCACTTTTTTATATGCAGTATTTACTATTATCGCATCAGGGTCTTCTAACATCTTTATCACATCAATACCCGCTTTTGTCATTTTATTCTTCAGCAGTGTAATTAAACGATTTCTGTTGCTATCGTTTGATAAGAGTTTATCTTGTGATACTGTCACTGCAGTCGTTTTATTAAACATAATGTTAGCAAAAGTGTGTAGTGCAGGCCGATGAGATCGTTCCCACGACTTAGCGCTGTATTGTGTGGCTTCACTAGGGTATCCATCAGAAACTACCAAACCGTTTGAACCAAAGTGCCTTCCATAGTCTACATAATATTACGAAGATACCCGAAACTCCAGTTATTACCCTACCAGTACCTTAAACTGTTCAAAATCACAACTACATGCATAAATCCTAGAAAAAAATAATAAAATAATAATGAAGTACTTTTGGACCTCTGTACTTTGGTACGTAGAAGGTTTAGAAAAAAAGTGTTACGGGGGTAAATTGTAGAAAATCTTCTGCTTTACAAAAATTTAGCACGCATATGTGCGAGTAGGAAAAAAGGTCAAAGGATTTTTAATTAGTGCCTAGGTACTAAAAACTACACGATTTTTTGCGAAGCAGATCCTATTTTTATGGCCTAGTGACTGGATTAATTGCCAGTTTTCTGTTTTTGGATCTCAGGTAGATAAACAAAGACTAGAAAATGTGCCCACTTGACGTAGCAGACCCCAGCTTACCCAGAGGTATCGACCCAGTGGCGTGACAACCACTCTCGCAACCCCTGCAATGCGGTTGGGGGCGCAACTAAAAGGGGGTCCCCACACCCCCTACAACCCATACAGGGGGTTCTTTGTTGAATGTATTAATTTATTGTCTTCTTAGAATTTTATGTAAACACGATGAATAGGAAATAATGTTCATTTTATGAAACCATAATACAAACTTGTTAAAGAGTTTCATCCTTTCAGCTCTGTTTATATGGAGCAGAAAAAAAATCCTTATTTTAGGCTGCATTCTATTAAAAGATATTGACTTGATTGTAAGGATCTTCTAAACGCAATCAAAATTATCAATAATTCCATCTAATTTTGCAATTCAACTTCAAAAATTCAACAACGATTCATTATATTTATTACAATACGGAACTGGATCATTATTTATCACAATTTATTAGATGTCCTTATTATAAAAATATTTACGGTTTCCTTTTAAAGAGCTGCAAATTCTTAGAATGTAAATGGAAATAAAACGTACATTATTTTGTTGATTTTGTAAAACTATATCAATATATCGAATTTCATTTCTATGTGTGGGAATTAAGTGCACTCCATTTAATATCATTTATTTCCTGCGTTATATTATTATTATTATATTATTATATTAAAACTTATGTTGTTTATTTCCCGGTATACTTTTTTTTTGTAAAAATGTCTAAATGTAAAAAAGGCTCAAGAAGAAATAAACAAACTACTAACACTGAATTTTCGTATAACCACTTCTACCTGCAAATTTAGATGGTAAATGTTTTAAATGCTGATGTATAGTAAACAGAAAATTTAAAATATTTCAAAACTTAGTTCCGCTGAAAGATAGTTTACATACAATTGCTTAAAATAAAAATAAAACAATAATTTAAAAAGCACATGAAAGAGGATTACAAACTTCTTAAAATCCTCAATTTTGTTACCAACAAAAATATATAACAATTAAGAATAGATGTGCGAAATTTGGAGTACGTGGAGAGAAATTCACAATTATACTTTTCAAAATATGAGTTTTCTTGTGGTGCGTAAAGTGGAATTATATTATTTAAAATAATCCACAAAGAACGGTTTCAGCAAGAATTTTTGATACCCATCAACAGAACTGTTACTTCAAAGAAAATTGGGTCAATTATTGGTTCCAATTCGATTGTCTCATATAAGTTGCAAGGCATCGCTTTCGTAAATGCATGTCGTCATATTGCGTAAAATCGGCAATTGGTTTTCCTTCAATGTAATTCTTTACGTCGAAATAGTAGATGCGAAAGCGTAAATATTAAACAAAGCGTTAGCTGATTTATGCGAAAAGCAATCTTTAAGCTCAATTCAATTCTTAAAATAATGAATAACTTTTCTTTTTTATTTTGTATGGATTAGATATGTATTTTCTCCTGACATCATCAATAATTCTAATTTTTACTAATCTTAGATTACACTGTACAACGACGATTTTGCTTCCAAACAAGATCTCCTAGGATTTCTCCCGTATAAAATACGAATCTGGAAACGTAACTTCTACCACGTAAGTTTTTCGAGAGAAATCGGTTAAAGGTAAAAAATAATAAAAAAATTTGTGTGGGACAGGTTGTTTTATGTGTGCTCATTCTCTATACATACCCATGTATACACATCGGAAACGTATAGGCTTGGTATAGACAAATAAATGCGTTCATAAAAAATGGTAGTGGGAGAATGGAACGATGCGGTAAAGTAACGCCCGTTACACAGTCCACGGATAGCAGTAGTTAGTTTACTCTTGTTCGTCTGATGGAAATTGAATTTATTTTACAGTATTTTTAAAATTGTAATCTTACTTAATCTTAATATGAGCAAAAACAACTGAAATGAGCAAAGAACTCCATCAAAGGTGCCTTTGGAATTTTCAACTCATGTGTATTATAACACCAGAAGATTATATCAAATTAATAACAACTGTCACTGTCAAAGGACTGTCAGAGGACTATTTTGTATAATTTTCTGGCGTTATAATACACATGAGTTCCAGATTTCAAAGGCACTTTTCATGGAGTTACTTTTTGTTCATACTATATTTTTTTTAAATAAATCATGCTCTATTTTAATTAAAATGTAGAATTAATCTTTATTTTATTTAAGAATTAGTACTTCATTTTATCATAAAGTTAATTTTAAGTTTATCCTACAAACGTCTTGCTTGTGGGAGTTATAAAATAGTTAATCTTTCGCAACTTTGACACAAACTCGGGCACATGAAAAAATAAAAAAGAAGGCTCGCCCTAAAGGAAACGTTGATCGTAGATCGTCAATTTCGTTATGCTTCAACAAAATAACAAACAAATATGTACTACCATACAATACAGGGTTGCCAGATTTGTTTTAGCATTTTGCGGTACACTTAAAAACGTAATAATAAAATTCATAATTTGAACGCATTGAATTTGTAATGCCGCCATCATTAGGCGTTTCTGAAAATTGTATCGGATACATATCGCTGCGTCGAAAACGTTCGAAGATTGTTTCACTGCTACTCTACCGCGTTCGAAAATTAGCCGGTGTGTGCCCGTTTCGTCTACCGCGTCCATGATTCGTGAATCAAGATCTATAGTCGGTAAATAGAAATGTACGGGTAAATATAACCTAAAATTGAAATTGTTTTATAGATGTGTGTGAGTTTTTATGTTTTCATTCTCACCAACAAATATGAATAACTGTTAGGGCTAATGTTAAACATTATCGAAAAACATATTACTGAACACAGATATGGTTCTGTAAGTTATGTATATAAAGGTGCACTATAAACGTTCGGAAATGCAGATATTGGTTCCATATACCATACGCATCAGTTGTTTATAACTGGGAATGCGGTAGATGAGTTACCACCCTTTGGGCAAAGAGTAGATATAATATAAGAGGCGAAAGTTGGTAGAGAAACCTCAATTCCGAGAGAGATAGAATAGTAAAACCACTTTAAAGGGCTCATCGCCGATTCTCGGTTACTTTTGGCTCGCTTTTAATTTGTTGCGATGCCATTGGACTGCAGCACAGAAATGCCAAAGATGGATGCTTATTTCCATTCTTTTATACCTGTCAAGTTAATTCGTTATTTCGTATGTGTTCCGTGAAAGTGTACCCATATTGCGACAAACAGTTAATGTGTAATGTGTTTTTTTGGTGATTATGAGAGTTAAATAAACAAACAATTGAACATTTATAGTGAACCAAAACATCAATGGAAAAAAACGTAAACACCACTTGTGTTTGCAAGAACTGTAGGAATACATTTTATTTCGATGACAACGACATTCACTTCTTTCGATTTCCGAAAGACGAAGTATTGTGTTATTTAAGTACCGTATTAGTTTACGATTATTTTTTAAAGTCTTTAACCTCAAAAATAATAATAATAATAATAATAATAATAATGTCTTTATTTACAAGAAAATAAATTATATACATAATAGGTTAACGAATTACTGGGCGAAGTTCAGTTAAAATCTAGGATTCAACTGCTCTACCACTTAACCCAGCATATTACGTGATCTGATATAGCTTAATTAAATTAGTTGATTATAATACATATTTATTAAATTATACTAAGCCATTACTATATACAAGTTTAGTACTGTGGTGCTCACACATCCAACGAACTATATTACTAATTGTAAAATTAGGCTATCTTGCAGATGATAGTTTATTTATTAAGTATTTTCGGAATTCTTTCCGAGATTGAGTTTTTATGTCACTAGATAAAGAATTGTACCATAAGGCAATATTATAAGAAAAAGACCGTTTAAACATCTCCGTTTTACGCCTGGGAGTTGTCAGCAAACCTCTGTGCCTTAAATTCAAATTATGAACATCTGTACGATATCGAATTTTATAATATAGATAGGCAGGAGTTTGCATAAAAATAACATTATAAAATAAGCAGGAGGTATGTATATACCTACGTTGCTGCATGTTAAGCCACCTAATCTCTTGTAATTTATGAGAGATTGGTTCATATTTTCTAATACCAAATATTAAACGTAAACATGCATTTTGAAGTACTTGTATTTTCCTTGAGTCCTTCTGCAAAAGACAAGGCCCATAAACTACATCACAATAATTTAAAGATGACAAAACAAAAGTATTACAAAGGTTTTTCTTGACATTTTGAGAAAATATGTGCCGGTTACTAAAAATAATCTTTAGTTTTCCATATCCAATATTAATACATTTATTTACATACTCACTGAATCGCAGTGATTGGTCAATGAGAAGTCCTAAACTCTTTACTGTTTGAGATAGTTGCAGACTTTCCCCATCTATTTTAATGTTTACTGATTGTGAAGCATCATCTACCATATTAGGCCTTCCAAACATAATCGCAGCTGATTTAGCACCATTAATAGTCAAGCAGTGTTGCTTAGATATGTTGTAAATACGTTGCAAATCATTGTTGATTAGACCACAAGCTTCATCTAATTCTGAACTATAAAAAGAACAGTATATTTGGGTGTCATCTGCATATAAATGACATTGACAATTTTGCAACACAGATGGAAAGGAAGAGATGTAGATAATATATAAAATAGGACCTAATATTGACCCTTGCGGTACACCGGATGTAATAGTTTTAAAAGAAGATATGTTTTCCATATACTTTACAGCTTGTTGACGATTAATTAAGTAATTTTTAAATAAATTAATAGAAGACGTTGACAGACCTATATAATGTAGAATTGCAATTAAAAGATTATGATTTAACGTATCGAAAGCTTTTGAATAATCTAATAATACTAATATTGTAATCTTACCATCATCTGTAGCTTTTAAAATGTCATCAGTTACCTTTAAAAGAGCCGTACAGCAGCTATGCTTAGATCTGAAACCAGATTGAACATCAGGTAAAATAAAATTTTTATCAAGATGCAGTCTTAACTGCTTCTCTAATATTTTTTCGATTATTTTTGATAATACAGGAAGGATACTAATAGGCCGCATATCTTTAAACTCAGCTGGTGTACGTTTCTTTGGCACTGGAATAATGTGTGATCTCTTCCAAGCTGAAGGAAAAACTGAATGGGTTAAGCAATGATTAATAATATGAGTGATATAAGGAAGAAGGAAAGGTAAACATAGGTTAATCATGCGTATACCAATTCCATCATGACCTACAGCACCAGATTTTATTGAAGATGCGGCCCTCAATACCTCCATTTCGTCAACAGGCTGCAAAGTTAACAAGGATGTGACAGTTTCTTTGATGTTATTATTGTAGTTGTGAAAGAGAGTATCATTCTGTTGGTTTATTTGCGGGATACTGTCAAGGAAAAATGTGTTAAGGTCTTCAACATTACCTAAAGACTGGGGCAAAGAGAAATTCCTAGAAGTTTTACTTAAGTTAAGTTGCTTCAATTCTTTCCATATTTGCTTATTATTATTTCGATTTATCAGGTTACTAAAATATATTTTCTTTTCTCTACGTATGCAAGTGTTTGTTAAATTTCTCATTTGTTTATAATAGTCCCAATCACCCATTATCCGAGTACGTTTATACTGCTGAAGAGCTCGATTACGAATGGATATCATTAATTTTAAGTTATCAGTGAGCCATGGTGCTGGTTTTTTCTTAATTCTTACTGTAGTTATAGGAGCCACTAAATCAAAAACTGCTAAAAGACTTTCAGTAAAGTAACTAACCTTCTCATCAATGTTATGCAAATCATAAATATTTTGCCAAGGGATTGACCGTAATAAATTATTAAGTTGTTCATAATTAAGATTCTTAAAATCCCTACAAGTTAAAAATTTAGTAAAATTGTTATTACAACTAAATTTGATAAGGCAAAATACAAGTTCATGGTCAGCTATGCTAATTACATGTTCCACCCCAGACGAATCAATCAATTCAATATTGCTAACCAAGATAAGATCAATTAAAGTAGCACTGTTCTGTGTTATACGTGTCGGTTCAGTTATAATTTGTGATAGTCCTATTCTATCTAACAGACTATGCAATTCCTTAAATTCCCTACCATCAAAATCCAAGCAATCAATATTGAAATCACCTAAACAGAAGATTTCGTCATGAGTAGGAACAATAACTGATAAAACATTTTCAAAGGCACTTAAAAAGTCAAGATAATATTGTCTCTGTGACCTGTAAACAACTCCAAATGCATATCTACACTTATTAGATTCTACGGACACCCACACTTGTTCAGTATCAGTGTTACTATTTACTAACTTAAATTTTAATGAACTTCTGATATAAATACCTACTCCTCCACCGGTAGTTTCACGATCTTTTCTTAAGAAGATGTAACCATCTATACTAACAAGATTAGAAGAATGCTGACTTCCCATCCATGTTTCCGTTACCCCAATTATGTCGTAATTATTTCTTAATACCATTTCCTTGAAGTTGTCAAAATGAGCAATTAGCGAGCGAACATTGATGTGTGAGCATCTCAACACTGTATTCATTAAAATGAATTAGTTATTTATATATTCCTAAAAATGAATATTCGATAAGTAATTAGAAATATGTATATCTGGATTGTAACCAAAGATGCAGTACAAAGTAAGCATTTTGCCATCCGCTAATAATATAAAGAAACAAATAAATACCAAGCAATCTGCGTATAAAAATTAATTAATACCTATAGAAAATATAGTAGCATTATTACACAAATAAATCATTATACTAATATTTATACTATAAAATAAATATATATGCTTGAATTTATAAACCAACAGTGTATATAGTATAAAAAAACAGTATGTTTACCATTTTTGTCAAAACTATGGTTGTAAAAAAATATAAACATTAAAAAAATAAAATATATAAAATTAATTTTCCTTTTTTGAACCTGCAAATTTATTCCATACTAGCTCTGTATCTGTACACAATCATATCTAAATAAGTTGAATATTAAAATTACCCATATTCAAAATATAACCAAACATGTATCATGAATCAAAAAACAAAATTACTTGGTCATTAGAAATCACATAAAATAATGAAAGTAAGTAAAACAAGTTAATTTGAACAATTAAATTAACAGTTGAAGAGGTGAATTTCTCTTACTATAAGATATTAAATAGTTGATATGTGTTTTTACATAATAAAGTTTACATAAAAGAAATAAGGCGAATAATAAGTATTTACTTATTTAAGAAAGAAAGAAAAGATTAAAAAAAAAAAAAAAACTTGCATTAAACTTAAAAATAATCACTGCTTGTGCAGTTGAACTAAATAGAAATAATTTTTCTCTACAAGAGAATAATTTAATAATAAAACGAACTAAAGATTAGATGTTTATGTTTACTGTATATACAATTGTTATTTTTAAAGAATTCAATGAAAAAGATATATTTATTTAATGCAGTATTTATGTTGATAATGTATTGTAATTACCTAAACTTAATTCCTTTTTGGATTTAAATTAATGACATGAGGATAAATAAAATGTTCAGAGGTACCTACATGTCAATTAATTCGTAATTGCAAGCAAATCAATTTCTGATTGCACCTTCCATACACGTTGTTTCCATTTTATGCAGATAATACCATCAGTAGGCCATACGTTGCCTATTCCATATTTTTGCCGTGCTTTTTGCAATATGTGAAAACGTGCCGTCGTTAAATCTTCTGCAATAAATATGCCAGTTCCTTTTAATCTAGATTTAGCCTGATACACACTCCTACGGAAGTTATAGGAAGTAAACTTTATTAACATAGGTTTAGTTTTATCAGCCTTTTTTTGGGCTAATCTGTGACTTCTATTGATAACATGATTTGAATACTCAAATTCAATTTTTAATTTATTTTTGCAAAATTCAAGAACTGCGTTATCACTAACCTCGTTATCAGTTTCTGGCAATCCATATATGCGAAGGTTATTTCTTCTACTGTATTGTTCAAGTTTATTAATTTTTAGGTCAACTTGCAGCAGTGCTTTTTCTTGTTCAGTACATTTTTTTTCAAGTTTGGTTATTTGACCATTAATGACATCCAATAATACACCAATTTCCTTTTTAACGATAGCCGTAATGTGAGTAATTACGGTTTCTGATAATAATGTTTGTTTAATAATTTTTTCAATTTCTTCATTTCTCTTTATTTCTTCATTTTCCACATCTTCTTTATTAGGTTTAAGTTTGGGCCCCATTTTTTATAAAAATATATGACCAAACCACAATAATTTTAATATTTTAAAATATTTAACCAAATGCAGAACTGCTATCACTTTATATTTCACACGGAGCGGCAAAACGTGCGTCTAACTTGTACGACAGACCATACCAGAGTCCAAATAGATGTCATCTAATCTTAAAACACACCTGTTAACTCATAGTGGCGCGAAACCATTTGAATGTAATTTGTGTGACTACAAATGTTTTCAAAAGTTACTCAAAGTGTTAGTCTTAAAACATACATGTTTTGGTGAGAACCATTTGAGTGAAATCTATGTGATTATAAATGTTTACTGTTTAAAAGACATGTTAACTCACACTGGTGAAAAACCATTTAATAAGTAATTTATAGTTTCTATACTAAATACATACTAAATATCGTTCTATAATGAACTGCAATTCATGCGAAATGTTATCATTAGTTGATTATTAAATATTTTATATTGTTGAGAGAGAATACCATATATGTATCTATCAATCACTTGTAATAAGCTTTTTATGTTTGTAAAACTTTATATACAATAAAGATTTGAATTAAATTGAATAAAGACAACAATTGGTGTATAGTTTTATTAAAATCATCCCTTATACACTGCCCAACTAGTATACATACGAAATTAACAACCCTGGACGTTAGCTGGTTGAGTTCAGGTTTGGTTCAGGCGTGGTAAATATTTAAATTTGGCGCGCATTTCTGTCATCCAAGTTAAAGGGCCAAGCGTTCCAAGGTCATTGAAACTGATGACGTGAGATCAAAGACGCCGCGCGAAGTTTTGCCTTTTATAATATATTACTCCTTGCTTTGGGTCTACAAGATAACCAACCAACAAATAACCAACATTTAAATAAACGAGGGGTGTCTGACGGAAAGTCAGCCTTGAACACATGCAATTTGTTTTATAGAGACCGCTTGCGTTGTAGTGCATTTGTAGGAATCTCAGTAGGCTTGCTTCTAGGTTGCAATTTAGTCATATTTTTCATTAGTCAGTAAGCAACGTTATCACAATGTAGAAATTGGAGTACGGTAGGATACCTCACTTAACCCACTAATACCATAAATAACTAGCATTAAGTGCAAAATACCTATGAGGAGTTGAACATAACCTATCCCAAGTCTGCACCATCGTATGCAACCGTAAAAAGATGGACACGATTGTTTCAACATGTAGAAGAGTCTATTGAAGTTGGAGATCGCCGTGAACCAGATTTCATGGTGGTTACTGAATAAAACAACAGAAAAATAGAAAAAATGATGTTGGAGGAAGGGCGAATTCGAATTCGTTGCATACTTGAGGAGTTGAACATGAGCAAAGAACGTGTCGGAGAGATATTACACAACCATTTACATATGAACAAGAAAACTGCTCACTAGTTCTCAGAATGTTAACAACGTTCGACCCACGACGAGTGAAATGTTCACGCCAATTTCTGGAAATGTGCGGTGATGTTTCGGGTCAAATTTATCACTGCATCGTAACATCCGAGGCAACCTGGATTTACCAGTATGACCCGGAATGAAAGCAGGAGTCTATGCAATGGCGAAAAAAGAACGAAAAGCGTCCTCAAATTCAAGGTGTAACGAACGTTCGCTAAGCTTATAGCAACCATCTTCTGGGACTGCAATGACATATTACTTATTGATTACCTCTCTAGAGGATCTAGACAACCGGCGAATACTATGTGAATTTATTAATTCAATAATTCAACCAACAACCATACAGTCCAGACCTTGCCCCAAGTGATTTGTATTTGTTTCCCAATTTGAAAAAAGAGTTACGTGGTAGGGGATTTCAAGATGATTCAAATCGCTGACTACGTTTGCACGTTTATAATCGCTGTCACTGTTGCATTGATGTTCAAGGAGACTATATTGAAAAATAAAAAACAAAATAACTCACACCTTTGTTTTTTTAATTAAAAACTTTGCTGGAAATCTTCGACAAAATTTTTAAATTTATTGTCATACGCACGCGTATTTCAGAAGCAGCTGGGCCGTCTTAGTAAACAAAGTATGTCGTAGTATAAAAACAGTTGGTGTATTCAGAAAAATGTTGTTTACTATACCTTGTAATAAAAATATTGTTTATAAATATACGTGACATTTTCATGCCATTTGTTTTAAGAGTTTTGAATATATTTTATATACAATTGTAAATAGTTAAATAACTTTTATTTTATGATACAGTACAATTAAATATTAACTTATAACATACAATAACAAATTTTAACGATTTCCGGACCTGTTACTGTAAAAGCAATATGGCCGTGCGCATTTTGTTCACTTCAATAAATAAAATAAAACTAAGGACGTTTTCCGCATCTAGCGATTAAATGTTACTTGATTTTTAGCTTTATTTATTTATTATCAGTCGTAAATAGGCATAAATAAATCGATACGACAATAAATTTATAGAAAGATAAATAAGCTTTAGTACTATCTACTACATCTAAATACTTAACTCCTTGAAAAAAAAATTAATTAACTTAAATGTTTAGTCATGGACGGCTATGGATGTATGTAACATAAAATATAACAAAGACTTTTCTTGTTTTACTTTTGAATAATTCAATTTTCATTGTTTTTAATTTAATGTAATATTATATATTTTAACAGTAACCTTCAATTCAAAATTTAACATTCCAATATTACGAAAATGCCAGAGCAAAGCCTACTTCGAATCATAAAGTATGTAAGCTATACATAAGAGAGCATCTTAATAAATTTTGCATCACTAACAAGAGCATCATATAAAAAGGTAAAATCAATAAAAGTCCAAGTAAAAAAGTTAATTAATAAAATATATCCCCCTAAAATATATTAATAAAAATGAAACCTTGCGTTTAACTTTATAATATTAAATTTTGTTTACAATATCTTTTCTGACATAGCTATCCGAATATTGATTTATTTCTTCAAAAAAAAAAACGCTGGGAATAAAATGCTCCCTACAGACGCATCACGATTATTTTTTAGCTTTATTACAATTTCAATTAACCCCATCAGACGAATTTATTACCATTCAACCAAAATAGTAGATGTTTTGAAATGGTGTTTGGCATTTAATAATTCCACTTAATTGACAAGTTCTTTTTTATATTTTTGAAATTTTATTATAACAAATTTATTGTATTTAACATTTACTTAATTAGGACAACGTTAGTAAATGAATTAAAGTGTAATTTAAACTTGAACGAACAATAAATTAATAGCAAATTCGGTTTCACAGTTATACCACAAGTCAAACGCTAACCTTGTGATACAGTTGCTATGGATACGCATAGTTACTTGTTTTTGTTATTGACTATGATGTACAAACATGTTCTTGTTTTCATTTTTATTGAAATTGTTGTTCCTTTGAAAACCAATCCCTTCGGGTATAGGGCTTTGGATGAAAATTATTTAGGAATGCGCATTAAAAATAACACTTCATAGTAGAGTCGAAATGATCATTTCATCAAGTTAAAAGTAAAATTAAAAAATACAGATGTTAATTCTTCTCTGCAATATATTATGAAAGATCTGTTATTTTTATTAGGGGGTAGACTTTTTCTAACAATTAAGGAGGGGATTCTTAAGGACTAAAAAGTGGTACACAGCACTAAAATAAAGTTAAATAAAACAAATTTTTAATCATTTAATTTAATTTAGCAAATAAGGTACACCGGGGTAAGTGGAAATTCGGGGTAAGTGGAACCCAATTTAAAAATAAATATCCTCATACTGTTTCCTGGAGCGCCATCTATCAGAATCAAACCGTTTTATGTTCTACCATTAAGGGAGAAGAGAGCCGTTGTCTCATTGGCGCGCAAAATTCATTTCTTTGATAAAACACGTGCAGTACTATCTCGAACTCGCTGTCGAGGTAAACATCGGTTGAAAAAATTACTCGTCATAGTTAGTGTTTTCTTAAAAGTTTTATTGTTTTATGTTGGTAAGTTAATTTAATGCTTTATTTGGGATACTGTTATATCGTTTTCATAATAAAATAACTGACATTCTTTATAATTATATGGGTTACACTTGCCTCAACTAAAATATGTATGGGGGAAAGTGTAACCTGTGATGGGTTCCACTTCTCCGTTTAATTATTTTGTTGTTTTTTTGCCAGAAAAAATGGTTCGAACTTACATTCATAAGAAACTGCCACCAAAATATAGCAAGGATGACCTACATGCCGCCATAGACGCTGTACAATCAGGAAGCCTAACCCTATGCAGAGCTGTAAAAGTTTATAAAATTCCAAAAGCGACTTTGTTTAAACGGGTAAAAGGACAAAGAGGCGTGAAAAGTCGAACTATGGGTAGGCCAACTGCCCTTCCCTATCACGTCGAATTAAAAATTGCAAATGTATTAAAAAATATGGAAAAATGGGGTTTTGGGCTATCCAAAAAAGAAGTTTTAGAGCTGATTGGTCGGTACGTGAAAGAAAACAATATCTCCACGCCATTGAAGGATGGGATTCCCGGGAATGATTATTTTAGCAGATTTATAAGGGACTTTAATTTGAGTCAGAAAAAGCCCCAACATGTAGAAGTAGCAAGGAAACGCAGCGTTGATCCCTTTATAATTTCAGATTACTTTAAAATTTTAGAAAGAGAATTAGCAAATGTTCCACCAAGTTGTATTTACAATCTTGATGAGACAAGCCTTTGCCTTGATCCTTCTAGGGTCAAAGTTGTAGGGGAAAAGGGTGTGGCTGCACACAGAACAACAAGTGGTCCTGGAAAGGAAAACATTACAGTCCTTATGGGTGGCAATGCAGCAGGGGAGAAATTACCACCACTAATTGTATACAAAGGTAAAAACGTATGGGATTCTTGGCTCTCCAATGAAGAAGAATATCCGGGATTGGCTTATACTGCCACCAAGAATGGATGGATGGAGGCCCAAACATTCCAAAAATATTTTATCACTACTTTTCTAAAGGGTGTAGGCCCTGAGAGGCCGGTAATACTGATCTATGATGGTCATAGCTCACATGTAGGAATTTCTCTTGTTGAAGCCGCAAGGGAAAATAATGTGATCATAATTAAGTTACCTCCACATTCCAGCCATTTGTTGCAATCAATGGATTTGAGTTGCTTCAAACCTCTTAAACTAATGTGGGATGAGGAAATTATAAAATGGCAGAGAAAAAATTATGGATATAAGCTACCAAAATCCATGTTTGCAAAAATATTATCCAATGGATAATATTTTATATATAATGGATTCCAGAAAGCAGGTATATACCCATTAAATACTGATGTAATTCCAAAGGAAAAATATGAACCCGAATCCTATAAAAGATGGTGTCAACGCCAGGGCAAGCCTTTGCCACAGTCGCTCTTATCGCATGAACAACAACCGTCAACTTCAACTCTAGAACCCAATAATAATACCGGGCTTTTAGAAGAAGACCAAATGGTAGTTTCATTTAATGTATCTACCTCATCTACTGACAATCATAAGTCATTTGAGTCGTTACTCCTGGAACAAATAAAACAAGCACCAAGGACAACAAACACCAGAAGAAGAATATGTGGAGGGGCGGAGGTGATAACGTCTTTAGAAGCCATTGAGAAACTGACAGAAATTGAAAATAAAAAACATGGGAAGCAGGTGTCGATAAAGAAGAAGAAAAAATCTGAGCAAGAAATGGAAAGTGAAAATGATTGCATCGAAGATGAAATTAATGAAGAAGTAGAAGATGAAAACCAAACTGAAGTGGAGCACGTACGGCATTATCGTAAAGGCTCATTCAGCAGTTCTTCTGATGAATATGACATACAAGACGAAGTTGATGAAATAAGGAAGGAATCTGTTTTCATGGCCACTATGAACCGAGACCTTTCCTCAATAAAAGTTGGGGATTGGATACTAGCTAAGTTCTGTCCCAGAAAAGTAAATAAGTTTTATGTTGGGCAGATAACCGAAACAAAACCTTGTCTTGAGGCGAAGTTTGCGAGAAGAATTCGTTCTTCGTCATATTTTCACTGGCCAGATGTCGAAGATAAAACTATAATCACAGCTGAAGAAATTGTCTTGCATTTACCAGATCCCACTGTTGATAAAAGAGGAAAATTTAAATTTGATATTTCTTTTGACTCTTATAATATTTTTTAATCACGTTCGATGTTCCTTCCCTAATTTTAGTATTATAAATAAAAGCTTATTATTTTGTTTCAACTTGCCTCTTGTGTATTTCTTCACGATTATATTAGAAAAAGGACGGTGGTTTACACTTACCCCCAGACAAAGGGAAAGTAGAACCTAGCGTCTTGTTTGCATACTTTAAATAATGTCGCGGGTTTTGATCTATGTATTGGGCTCAAAATATCAGTTTATGTAGACAATATAGCCATAAGTTTCCACAAAAAATCTGAACTTGATTGTCAGTTACTTGATTCGGAAAAAAAATTTTATTTGTCAACATTCACAAATAGGGGTTCCGCTTACCCCGGTGTACCTTATATGTAATCTTTCAAACACAACAACAAAACAACAAAAAGGGGGGCGCGAAGACGAAAAAAACACAAAAAAATCCGAACCAAGATAAGAAAAAAATACATTCTGTTAACACAAAAATAAAACGTTACGCTTAAAAATAGGTATAGGTTTACTTAAAATTTAAATAGGCAAGACAAAAGGTAACTTCTAAGTGAAAATTTGATAAATACTGTGAGGCAGTGTTGCCAAATATGGCGTGATTCCGCTATTCGTACAGAATTTAGCCTTGTTGCCGGGTATCGGCAGTCAAATAAACTAGATATAAGAAAAAATATTAGGGCTCCAACAAATCAATCAGAGGGGGGCGCGCTCAAAACTGATATGAGAAATTGGATCCCAAATATTAAAAGGTTGAGAACCGCTGCAGTAACCACAAAGAACTTGGCAACTTCGCAATGATAATATCTCGTACAAGAGACTCCCAATCCGTCAATTTTGAATATCAAGATATAATTGACACCAGCTTCCAGTGAAACGTAAGTCATTAATTAAAGTTGTAGTTTTTGCACAGAAGATCTTAAATATACAGGGTGTAATTAATAAAACTAGAAACCTTGTAATGGGGTGGGGGGGGGTTTAGCTGTAATGATTTAAAACATATTTTTCTCATCACCATGTGGTCACTTCCGGTTCGTTTTCGAGAAATCGCATTTTAGATTTAAGTCCTCACATTACATTAAAAATATTAAACAAGTCAAAAAATTTAAAAAAACTTTTTTTTAATGTGAGTACAATGGGTATACTCAAAATTTAAAATGCGATTTTCTCAAAAACTAACAGGAATCGACCACTTGTAGATAAGGATGTTCTATGTTTCTCCATATATGGTTTTACATATCTATGCATTCGTTTTCCGTAGAATACGTATCTATGTATCCACATTCTACATATTCTAAATCATTACAGCTACCCCCCCATTACGAGGTTTCTAGTTATATTAGTTACATCCTGTATATCTAATAGCGATATTTTAAGTCTTCATAGGCCTGATTTCGACGCTATGTAATGACGATATTTTGGATTTTCGCCAAAGTTTCTGAAGATAAATTTAATATTGGAACGCTCCAAAGACATAACGTTTGAGTTACAACTAAAGCAGGCATTTCATTGGTTGCGTACATGATCACCTACCGCACATCGACGACATTTTGTTTAATTTTGTTGCTATATAACGCCATCTACATTTATTAGCGCGTTCCAATAAGGAATTTTCCTCAAATCGTCACGAATAGCGGCCGGCGTAATAAGATACGAAAAAGTGTAATACTTAACTTTTATTAAAATGAAACAAGCTTTTCAGATTGAGTTATAAGACGACAGTACATAACCTAAAATGATTCTGTTCCTAACCGAATACTTTTAGTACTAAAGGGAGAAAAATGTTATTCTCTCCCTTGTTACTTCATACCAACGCGGACATATTGAAGCATTGAAAACTCAGCTTCTGTAATTCGGATTTAGATAATATTATTGCAAGCATATAGGTAATATATCATGTATTACCTGTACCAAGTTTGATTAATGTTGACTGAATTGTTACCGAGATATAGTACTATAAACTAATTTTTTGCTCAATGGTAATATAAATAGTGTGCAAGGAATCTTTAAAAATCAACTACTAGATTTCTAGAACAGCGATTTTGATTATTTTTTGCAAACATATAAACAATAATACTGATAGATATACTGAAAATAATTTGTGACAAGTTTCATTTGATTTGACAGTAGGATTTTCGAGTTATTACAGTTCAAAGTTCGACCTGCTCCATCGCTACTTAATATATTCTAAACACAAATTAATTAATTAGGTACTCATAATATTCAGGTACAATCTTGTCGATTCATCTTTCCGGTTGTTTGTACACAATGTACAAACTAGTACACAATGTTCTACAGTCGTACGTATAAAATTACGATTAGATGTTTTCGTAATTTTATACTTAAGACTACATAATTGTGTGTACTAAAATACATTATTATATTATTATTACTAGATTAAGGTAACGCTTTTATATCGTTTTGTGTTTTACTGTTTATGTTTCAAATACTGGGTATTACAATTTACAAAACTTTGCCTTCAACATTGTATTATTACCAAGGCAAAGCTCTACCCTGTCAGTTGTTACATAGTTAAGTAGATGCAGAATTGATTCCAAGTTTTCATATTTTTATATGTATCACTACAACGAATTGTGTTCTTAACTACACAACTAGCACGTTTCGTCGTACCATATGTGACACTTTACGCTTCGCTTTGGGCACTACTGTGTTACGACTACAAGTATCTTGCGCTTTGCTATATTATACACTTATGAATATGTTCCGTAACAATACTTGAAATAGCTTCTTTTTTATGCAAAAAAAACTTTTCTCAAATCAATTCATTAAGACAATCAATTGAAAAGTTAATCATCGTTTACAAGAACAAGAATTATTAACAGATTTTAATTTAAAAATTAATTTGGAATAAATACGAAAATGAAATGGATGATGATCTTAGAGCAAATGTAAAGAATACATTATTATTATTAAGATTAGTTTTTTCTCCCCGATCCAACATTAATAAAAACAAATCTACTAGGCCGAGAGACCAGCAATTCCAAGTTCTATTCAGCTAATAAGTTCCAATATCCATGATAAAACGCACCAGATAAGTGGAAATTCTTTACCATCTAATAATCTTAGCTCCAGAATTTTTACAAGTGATAAATATCGTTTTATTGACATAAGTATTGTACCTTCATCTCCAGAACCAACGGCGGAGGGGATTATTTCATTTTTCGGAAGGCCACTGCTTTGGAACATAAAATCTACATATCCAACAAGGATCCGAATTCCACCTGATTTCCGTAATTGTTCATCACAATGGATACCTTTGTCAGAAGACCAGCTAATTGATATAGAAACTGAGTTACAATACGTAGTAAATCAAAACAGAATTCAGTTGATACGCTGTTTATGCCAGGAGACAGATCCACTATACTGCGTTTACCCAACCGATATAGTAATGAAAAACCAGAGACATTTAGATGCAACTTGAAACTTGAATATCCATTGGTTGAAATAAATGGGGCGGTACTCTATAGAAGTCTCATTTACACATACAAACACAAACGGCAAACGCCAGCTTGTTACGCATGCGTTTGCGTCAGTTGTTTTGAAAGTTCCGTCAGTTTTCCTAACTGTGTTACATATTAGGTACATTACAAGTCTTTATTAAGACTCGCACCATTCAATACATGAACGGTTGTCAATAAGTAAGTTAGAATTATATGAAAAGTTAATAATAATAATAATGAGTTGGTTAATTTGTAGAATTTTCCTTACTGCAAAATTATTAAAAATGGATGATGAAAACGTCAACAATATTCAGTTGTCACCACCAAAAAAAAACGCCAAAAAAGCACTTTTCTGTAGAGGTGAAACAAATAATTATGAACGCTTTTAAAGTGTGTGAAGAGCAGCATTCTCAATGGAAAAAACACGAAAAAGTGCTGCTAGATTGATAGGTCATGTTTTAATTTACCTTCCAATCCCACTGCTTATTTACTATAATTTTATGAATTGGTGTGGCCGTGTTTACAACATACTTCGTGAGCACAAGCAACATCCTGATTATTTTGATGCTCCTAAGGCGTGTCATAGACCAAGAGCTATTTTGGACAATGTTTCCGAAGAAGACAAAAATGGCAAAAAAAAGTGGGCTGACATGTCCATAACACATCCACGAGATGCATTTTTAAGAGGGTTATAGACTGGCTTGAGAAATCCATCGGGGAAAGGAAAGCGGCTCATCACCCTTCATATAGGATCTGATGACGGTTTTGTAGATAATGGATTACTGTTATTGAAATCCAAGAAAACAAATGACTACCTTGAAGAAATGAACGCAGATATATTTGAACAATGGTTTAAAAATATTTTGCCCAGTCTTGAAGAAGGTTGCGTTATCGTCTTGGATAACGCAAGTTATCACACAAGAAAAATTGAAAAAATTCCGTCTAGCAACACAAAGAAAGCTGACATACATAACTGGCTGCAGAAAAAACTATCCCCTACGAAGACAGTATGGTGAGAACTGAACTGTTATCTTAAGTAAAACAGCATGCACCTAAACACAGTGAGTGCTAACGTAATCGACGAATTAACACAGGAAAGCAACAGAACTGTTCTGAGATTGCCACTTTACCATGCGACGTATATATAGTATGTTTGTATGTAATTTCTTTGTTTTATTGTAAAAAATATTTATTATATATTATAATATGTGTAAACACATAGCACTCGCGAACTTTTCATGGCTTTTTTATTAAATTAATAAAATGCAATTTTTTAAAATGTATGGTTATTATTTATACTAGTACAAATTTCTCTAAGTGTCATCATTTATAACGAATTAACAATTCATATACAAAAACGTTCTATTGTAAATTTAACTTTCACATAAAACCAAAATCTGTTCAGTGTCCGGAGTATAGTACTAGCACGTTATGCAACATTGCCAACTGGAGGGTCGGCCGTAACAACGTTGTATGTAACATTTTGCTGAAATGCGGTATTTCCGTAGAAACGTCAGTATGTCCCTATTGAAAGGTGTTGGTGTCATAGAGATATAAAATATTCTTGCACTGATTCTCAGAATGCTAGTTTTGAAAGCGTGAATTTGCAGTACGCCGTGTAACATCATTGTAGTCTGTTGTAAGTTCGTGTTGCTGTTCAAATTCTTTTGTTACATACAACGTTGTTACGGCCGACCTTTCAATTAGTAATCCTCTTGAACTGACAGATGGGTTTACGAAGCAATTATGGCCAGTAAATGTTAGGGCAGATGGTTCTTATTTCTATCACTGCATCTCGTATGAACATTTTGGGGATCAATCTGATTCAGAATGTCTATGAATATTGGCTCTTGATTTTTGTATAAAATCAAAAACGCTATTTTATCTGGAATTGATAATCCTCTGTATACTCAACTCTACCGTATATAAATTATAGCCAAATAAAATACAATATAATAAACGACTATTCTGATGAGGTCATAACATTTATTATGAATGGAGCTCTAAAGAGACCGTTCTATATTTTTTCAGCATTTAATATGAATAAGATAATAGAAGTTTTCTTTAAGCTCTTTAAGTCTTCATTAATATCTGGTATATCATTCAAATAAATACTCTTGCATCTGAGTAGAACTGCCTGCATATTCAACTTTTTCAATATTCTCACTAATAACATGATCATAATTCATACATATATTTTATCTCCACACTCAGAAACTTTGTCATCGACTAGTCTTAGAAACACACTTTGTAGGGACTGTCCTCAATAGCCTAGTAGATTTGAGTTTAATATGACAACAGATGCAAATTCCCTTTTTTCTGTGAATTTTTTACATAACGATTTTATTACACAATTACATAATTAATAAATCCACGCTCTATCATAGCTTTCTGTAAGCTTCTATCATATTCATATTAAATGCTGAAAAAATATAGAATGGTCTACTCATAATAAATGTTGGGACCTCATCTGAATAGTCGTTTATTATATTGTATACTACTTGGCTATAATTTCTATACGGTAGAGTTGAATGTACAGAGACATTGTTTTTTCCAGATAAAATTGCGTTTTTGTTTTTTATACAAAAATCAAGAGTCAATATTCGTAGACATTCTGATTCTAAATAAGATTGATCCCCAAAAAGTTCATACGAGATACAGTGATAGAAATAAGATCCATCTGCCCTAACATTTACTTCCCAGAATTGCTTCGGAAACCCATCTGGCAGTTCAAGAGAATTACTAATTATTGGCAATGTTGAATAACGTGCTAGTACTAACGGTTCTGTTTCCTGGCATAAACAGCGTATCAACTGAATTCTATTCTGATTTACTACCTATTGTAACTCAGCTTCTATACCAATTAACTTGTCTTCTGACAAAGGTATCTATTGTGATGGACAACTACGGAAATCAGGTGGTATTCGGATCCTTGTTGGATATGTGGATTTTATGTCCCAAAGCAGTGGCCTTCCGAAAAATGAAATAATCCCCTACCTCAATACAATACTTATGTCAATAAAACGATATTTATCACTTGTAAAATTGTCCACTTATCTGGTGCGTTTTGTCATGGATATTGGAACTTATTGGCTGAAAACAACTTGGAATTGCTGGTCTCTTTGCCTGATAGATTTGCTTTTATTAATGTTGGATTGGAGATAAAAAAACTAATCTTAATAATAATATATTACTTACATCTGCTATAAGATCATCATCCATTTCTTTTTCGTATTTATTCCAAATTAATTTTTAAATTAAAATCTGTTAATAATTTTTGTTCTTGTAAACGGTGATTAACTTTTTCAATTGATTGTCTTAATGAATTGATTTGAGAAAAGTTTTTATTGCATAAAAAAGAAGCTATTTCAAGTATTGTTAAGGAACATTTATTCATAAGTGTATAATATAGAAAAGCGCAAGATACTTGTAGTCGTAACACAGTAGTGCCCAAAGCGAAGCGTAAAGGTGACACATATGGTACGACGAAACGTGCTAGCTTCGACTTGGTAATAATACAATGTTGAAGGCAAAGCTTTGTAAATCGTAATACCCAGTATTTTAAACACAAACAGTAAAACACAAAAAGATATAAAAGCGTTACCTTAATCCAGTAATAATAATATAATAATGTATTTTAGTACACACGATTATGTAGTCGTAAGTATAAAATTACGAAAACATCTAATCGTAGTTTTATACGTATGACTGTAGAACATTGTGTACTTGTTTGTACATTGTGTACAAACAACCGGTAAGATGAATCGACAAGATTGTACCTGAATATTATGAGTACATAATTAATTAGTTTGTGTTTAGAATATATTAAGTAGCAATGGAGCAGGTCGAACTTTCAACTGTAATAACTTGAAAATCCTACGGTCAAATCAAATGAAACTTGTCACAAATTATTTTCAGTATATTGTCTATATGTTTGCAGAAAATAATCAAAATCGCTGTTTTAACATAGAAATCTAGTAGTTCATTTTTAAAGATACCGTGTACACTATGTATTACCATGGAGAAAAAAATTAGTTTATAGTACTATAACTCGGCAACCATTCAGTCAACATTAATCAAACTAGGTAAAGGTAATACATGATATATTACCTATATGCTGCAAAATATTATCTAAATCCGAATTACAGAAGCTGAGTTTTCAATGCTTCAATATGTCCGCGTTGGTATGCAGTAACAAGGGAGAGAATAACATCTTTCTCCCCTTAGTACTAGAAGTACTCTGGTAGGAACAAAATCATTTTAGGTTATTTAATGTCGGCTTATAACAGTTACAACGCAAGTTAAAAATTTTGGATAAAACCAGGTCGGCTTATCCGATATACTCCTTTGCTTTTAATTCCTTCTTTACGTTTGCAAATCAAATAACATATTTTATGCGGAGCTAAAGTGGCTTTTTATGCTTCGACTGTTTTACCTGCCTCACTAACGTTCTCCACTCAAACTAACAGCCTCAGCACAAAAAGCTTTGCTTTTCACAAGCTCCTTATAAACTAATATAGTACTATTAATGAATAAAAGGTGGCGGTCATCTTTTTGCTTATTACCCCGGAGATGCAATAATCCCTAGATCGTTACAGCATCATAAGTCGGAAGAACTGGTTTTCGTTTTTGAATTACATATTATTCAGACGACTTCGCTGAGGTATATTGAAATAGAAATTACATTGATCAGACAAAAATTAACCAGTTATGATGTCGTGAAATCGACAAATTTGGCTCATCGGCAATACTAGCCGCTGCATCTGCGATATTCTCTTCACTTCTCCTCACGCTTTTCGTTGTCTTGTTAGTGGCTTATTGTACTGTAAAGTAAACTAACGCTCAAAATTTTCCACAGTGCGGCGTATAGCCTGTATAGACCTTTATAAACCTAGGTGGCTTGGTGATATTTACAAGTTAGGATAGCGTTAGCTCATGAGGACTACAGTAGACTCAAAACAGGTCTCTCCTAGAGTATTGTGAATTCCAGACATTTTATCATTTTATGAGCTTATCAAAGATTATTTTTAATTGGTTAATTTCAGTTAACTATTTTTAAAGTCGCTTACTTATATTTGGATATTTAAACAGTTACGGTCAAATTAACATATTTTAGATAATTTTACTGCTTTGTACGTTTAGCACTCTGTAGATGTCGCACTGTAGATTAGTTACTTCTCGAGACTACTGTTATCTAATGAATTACAATTATATAAGCCTGGATGGTGTATATGATTTGTGTAAAAACTGTATCGTTTCGTCCGTAAACCAGATGGGCAATAAAATTCGGTATACTATCAATAAATTTTCGTTTGTACACCTATCTAGCGTTTTTAAACTACTTTTTAAACTAAAATTTCTACATACAAACTGTTGATTCCTTTCTAAGTATTTTATATATTTTTTCACACTATATAAATTTTTAAAGTATTAATTTAGACCAGAAAAATTACTTTTCTTATAATTTCTTAAGTAATCATGTGATTTTTATAACCTTCGACTGTTTGACCTAACTTAATTTAGGTTTACCTAACCTAAGATTTACTGGATTAACCAAGTTTTCAACTTCTCCCATGATTTTTACTGTTTTTATAAAGATACTCAAACTTCATACATAAAGTGTGATTTTTAAAAAGAATTTAAAGATCCACCGAATGCTTGATATTCAAATATAAGCAGGTAAAGATGTGCAGGTAAACAACGCACCAAATACAAAGTCATAAACGCCATAATTTTTATTCCGCACAAAACGAAAGTGATGCATGTATACTTCCGTCTGCGAATAAAACGCGATGCATAAAATAGCATATGCATATCACAGTGTGTATAGAAATTTACTCGCTTTAGTTGATGAGAGTACAATAAATTTGAAACAAGTCTTGCCTGGGATATTGTTTGTGAATTCCACACTATTATTATCTTTAATTGGTGAATTTAAATTAACTAATATTTTTCAAACTTCAAATAATTTACATACGTTACTGGTTATCATTAGAATTGCATTAAATAATGAAATTCTACTTTATAATATTTCTCGTTATATACAGAATTGTCCAAAAAGTCCTGTTTTATCCGAAGCGTTTTCGTTTCTTTGTGGAATAAAAATTAGAAAAGTTTCAATTTTGATTGGTATACGCCACTTCTCCTCGTAGCGCCGCCTATGAGTGCAGGGGATTTCACTTCTCCCACAATGGAATCTTTGTTCAGAGAGGTGTTTAATTCGCATTGATATTTAATCTTTTTCTGTTCAATATTAAACACTAAACAGAATTCATTCTTAATCCTGTAATTTACTTAATTGAATGATCCAACTTTCTCTTAAATCTATATAATTCTCATTTAATACTTTCGTACTAGTTCTTCAGATGCTATAAACATAAAAGCTTTTATGTTATTTTGGGTTTGAATCGGTTTATTATTGTTTATTAGTTTTGGTGTACTTTTAACCCAAATTGTACATTATTTAATTTTTATTTTCGTCAGGATTAAGTTCTCGTATAAAATAAATATCATTTGTAAAAATTAAACTTTGAAATAAAAGTAAAGAAATAAAACTTTGGGTTTGAACAGTTTTTCCTTAGTAAGTGTTTGTATGAAATTTCTCTCTTTACCTATGACGATCTTCTCGTTCTGCTTTAATTTGATTGATTTAAATATATCGATTTTAGATTTCTTTTTGCCTGATTTCTTTCATTAAACAATCACTATATATAACTATATTGTGATAGACTATTTCTTATAATAAAAGTTGAATTCCAACTTATTAAATATTTGACTAAAATTATAAAAATTTTAGTAAATTGGAATAGAATTTAATTTAATTGTTGCGAATACGTTTTGCCAATTGTCTTTTATTTTTAAAGTTCAATTTCAACAACCTCCTGAAGAGCTGTACTAAAAGAAATGTAACACGTAAGTCTTTCTCGATCTGGTCGCTCCACCTATTCTTTTGGTCTGCTTACCTCCGGTTTCCATCCTGTAATTTTCTTCACGTCGCTGTTATCCTTCATTCTTCTTATATGCCCATATCATTTTCACCTTGATGCTTTTATTATTCTTACTATATTTTCGTTCTCTAATATCTCTTCTATTTCAAAGTTCATCAGTCTTTGGTACTCCCTCGTCCCTATCTTCGTTGGCCCATATAATTTCCTGATAATTTTCATATGTATTTAAATTTTCTTCCTCTCCGCTGTTCATTATTGTAGTTTCTGCAGCATACGTAACTACTGGTCTGATTGCGGTGCTGTATATTTTCATTTTTGTTTCTCTTTTTATTGTTTTATTCTGCATTAGCGATTTATACTCTACGGTATGTCCTATATCGGACCTGTACTCGTTGTGTAATCTCATCCTTCCTGTCGTTTTTGTTATTAATATTTTTTTCTGGATATCTAAAATTATTCACCACCTCAAGTTTGTGACTTATTATTATTTATTTGAGTTCCTTGTCTTCATTTCCTCTTTATATTTTTATATCTTCATATATTTTGTTTTAGCTTGATTAATTTCTAAACCCCCTGTCCTAGCTTTTGTTATGATGTTTTGCAGTGTTTCTCCCAAACTTCTTTTGTCTCTCGCTATAATGGCCACGTCGCACTGTGGGGCGAGCCTTAACAAAAACCGGACAAAGAGGTAAAAATCCAACTTGTGTAAAGAATAAAAAACATATTATGTTTGATTATAAAATGTTCAAGGCATCTAGAACCGGTGGCAAAATTTAAAAATCTTTGTTATTGATGAAAATTTTGGTGGTTAAAGTTGTCACTACTTTTGTTAGATGCATCCTTTTTTATTATAATCATATTTTAAGGTGATTCTCAATTATAGCTTGTTAATCGTTAGATTTTATTATAAAATTGTAAGCAACGTTATTCATATCTCATTTTCTTTGTTTACCATAACTCAGAAATAACTACTATCATTAGTCACATATTAGTAACTCATTAAACTAAACTTTCCCTTCAAAAATATATTAAATTAAATGCTACATTGGACGTAAATATTTAAGTTCAAAGTGAATCATGTTGTTGTCGTTAATTTTCCTTTGGAACATTTTATTTTAATGAGTAATTGATAGTAAGTTTCCTTATGGAACGCAGTTTGTTATTCAGACAGTACAAGAAGATTCATCGAAGAAACATCATACTATATAACTAAGTACGAAATTAATTATAGTTAAAAAAAGGGAACGTGTAACAATTTTAGTATTAATAAACATTGTCACAATTTCCAATAATTAAATAAACATTTAACATCATCAGTGCCTTGTTTCCTTTTCTGGAAGAACACAACACTTTGAACTAACAATTTCTCGACATTTCCAAGCTTAGATTTAAAATTAAATTGCTTTTGTTATATGGAACTTATTGAAACCAAAATTAAAAATGAAAAAGAGACATGGTATTTGTAGCTAAACAATTTAAAAAACCATGAAAATGTGTCATAGTTTTTAATTTAAAAAATCTCAAATTGTAAGAGCTTTTATTTTGCTAAAATTCAAATTTAGCTCGAGTTATATAAAATGCCCACATATGCCCGCTTTAAAATTTATGTCGAAGAAAAAGCTAAAGCTTCCTGCAACATTGTGTTTTGCACCTTATATTTTAACTGTTAGAAACAACTAAATACCACCTCTTAACAAGTTGGCGTTTTTTAAATTTTACCATGATCCCTATCTACGCAGAATGGGGTTTTCTAATAACTGCAATAAAAATTTAACAAAGCTGAAAGCATCATAACAAAGAGCATGATCGAAACCTTTTACTAAAATGGAGACTATAAAAAGTACTGTTATTTCGTAAGGCATAGTAATTCCTTTATACGTACCGACTTAAAAATATTTTCTCTGTTCTTTTTAAATAATTTAAATCTCTCATTGTAGTATAAAATTCATAGCGAACTGATTGAAAATTGAATTAGGGATATTATAGAATACCTTTGCTGGAATAACATAAATCCTCTCACGTTTTCTAATAAGCTGCAGGTATAATGAAGAAAATAGATAAACTTCCCCTAACTAATATGAAACATAATGCCATAAACTATTAATTGAATTTAATGAATAATGCTCTAATATTGCCGTATCAATTCCTGTAACTTAAAAAGTACATTAGAACAAAAATCGGTAAAAATTATTTATTTTACTTCATTATAGGGCTTGCGCGCTCTTCCCTAGCTTTCGCCCCACAGTGCGTCGTCCGCGTATGCAGCAACTATTTGTACTGACTTATTCCTTATTGTTCCTGTTATCTCGCTGTCCTTTATGATTCCATCCATGATATAATAATTGCAGTAACTAAATCGTACTGTTTTTGGTGAACGTTAGGTAAAACACAAATTTATTCGTAACGATATTGGTTCTGATAGGTAGTAGGCATCTTTATACATATAAATTCTTTCATTTACGTTTCTTACGTAAAATCAATACCTGGACATCTATTTTACGTTTCTATAGTGCGAACATACACATAACTTACATACATATGTAAAGTACGTAAGTCGATTTTACCGGTTGACTGCGTTTGGAATTTGAATATTTCAATAGTAAATTTAAATGGCAAAAATGTATATCAAGGCTCACTGGATCCCCTTTCCTTTTGTTTGTTATGAATTAGCGAGTTTCTTGGCTCCTTCAACTAACTAAAGGTGCTCGGACTGATTAATACTCCAGTCTAGCCCTGTTTAATAAATATTAGATAATAGTATGAGATTAAATATAAATTGCCTTTGGATCATCACTGAACCGCTTATCACCTCTCAGTATAATTAGCTCCTCGTGAAGCTTCTCTATCCAGCTTCTAAACAAATAATAATACTAAATTTTCTAATGGAGTGCTGGCGCGAAACCCAGTTCATAGCTTTAATATTGGAATATTGCTAGTAAATTATTCTGATCTATTAAAGAGTCTGTCAAACACTTCTGTGGTTTCAGACGATCTTCATCTATTAAATAAGAAATTACCAAAGCAAAATTTACATTATTATAAATAGTATGTTAACAACCTCTGTAACTTAATTTTCAGTTTATACGCCGCAGAAATACTTTGTATGCTAATTCCCGACGAACCTGACCATTGCCTATTATTCTGCAATATTTTATGCGCTTATATTCACCTCTTTTAAGTGGAATAATTTCAGGGGGGGGGGCAGTGTATGTCACTATGTTGTGAAACATGAAATAGATATTTGCGTATTAAGACTGGAAAGAAATAGATATTTTCTATTCCGCCTAGTGTCGCACATGGTTTTATTTTAGACCCCGTATTATTTATTATATACTACCTATATCTTGCGATACTGCAAAGTTCTAGCTTATGCCAATACTACATAAATCTACAAATCATTTACCTTTACCGAGAGAGCTCAGCGACTAGCTCAACATACTGTCATGATATTTGACATACAAAAAAGGAATTCACCCACTCTATAATTTTAAATAAGCTTATTTATAAAGTTTTAAAGCGACACGTTGCACCATAACGTTGCAACCCATAAATTTCATAATTATAATTTTGAGTGATTTGTCTTTTATGAATATAAACATGGTTAATTATAATTAATATCCACACTAGTACACTATAGACAGATAAAACTTTTCTGGAAAACTGATTTTCCATAGAATTTAGTTAATTTTCCTTGTCCATTAACGATGTGGGAAACGATTATCTAATTTTTGAATTTAAATAAAGTTTAGGTAAAATCTAAAATAAAATTTAACCTAAAACAGACAAGGTGTATTGTAATGGGGAGATATACAAGTATTTACTACCATACCTTAGCAATTAATAGTAAAGAAATGTATTTTCATGTCAATGAGATTCAGCAGTTCTGTTGTATTAAGTTTCTTGTAGTTCAAAATTTTACAGGTCTGGGTTAAATAATTTTGGTAAGGGATTGTAAAGCTGCTCTTTTACTGCTTTTATTGTTACTATCCTAAATGTAGGGGCTGCTTTTTATTAATGGTATCAGATAAACAGCATATAATTATGTTGTGCTTTTAGACCGTACATTGAAATGCTAATGGCTTACAATGCTGTAATTAGCTTGAATTTTCATGTTGTTTATAGCTAAAGTTATGCAAATAATGTTTATTGGGATATGTTTAAATTTGTGAAAAAAGGAAGGTGTAAAAAGTTATTTTTAAGTATTTAAGTTAATATATGTGTTAATATATACATATATGTGTTTGAAAATTAGTTTTCATGGACATTCATTGGATGCCTTATTTTGTAATGAAAACATATGTATAATATACCATTTAGATTGGGAACTTTTTTATCTATAAGATTAAAAAATAAAAACTAAGCTAATTAGCTTCTGATTTAATTAAAATTTATAAACAATAATTTGATTATTTAAAATTGACCTGTCAAAGTTTCTCTTGTTTCATGCAAAAATTGTATCACATTTAATTGTTTTGACAAAAAGATGTAAGAGCACGGCCATTTTTGTAACAAATTCTCTTCTAATTTCATCTTTCAAGAAGTGCACATCATCTGTTGTAAAGCGTAAATAAATTTAAGTTTATGTTATGTATAAAAATATAAACAAATCAAAGTCATATATTTTGAGGTTAATGATATTTTTGTGAAACGTCAAAGTGTTTTGAAATTTAAGAAAGTTGGTAAATCTAAGAGATTAATTTAACAAGTACTTCAGGTTAATAAAGTGTTTAATTTATTCTACGATGGAAATTTTATTAACTGCTAATAAAGAAAAACTAGACTGGATTATAAACGGGTTTGGACTATAATATTTATTTATTTACTTACGACTGTCATACAATTAAATGAATTTGGAATTCCAATTAGTAAAGCCCTTGTGGGATGTGAAATTATTTGAAAGAGGTCGTTGACACACTTTGTTGATTTATTTGTCCAGATGGATAAAAGCAGAGAGCGGATATTTGTGAATTTATAAAAATAAAGTTGGCAATCTGGTGGCGACAAATATTTAAAAGAGAATTAAAATTTAAACGTGAGTTTTTAATAGTAGTTAATTTTATTTTTAGTAATTAATAAACAATATGATACCAAAAGTATTAATCTCCAAATAAAGAATACTGAATTATTTTGGGATTAAGATCAAGAATTAATGATAGGATTAAAAAGCTAGAATTAAGTAATAAGGCTTTTTACAATTGTTTTTAAATATTTACAGAGAAATTTATAACTAAGTATAAATATAGTATAAATTTATAATAAATTTATACTACATTTATTTATTTTTAATTTTATTTTTGTTTTGTTTATTGTTCTTTGGTATTTGTTAAATTAAAAAAACTAAAATTGTGTTGTTATCATTTTGAAAATTACTTTGTGTCTCTGTTTTTATATTACGGTACCCCTAAATATACTTATGAATTTAGTTATCTATTCAAGCGACCCGCCTGAGAGAGTCTCAATTTGTGGAGAGTGAGACTTTTCACAACAATATATTTAGCCGGAGTATTTATTTCAATTAAAGGTAATCAAGTGTTGAGCTGTGTATTTCATCTGTGTTACGATAGCATCTGTGTCTAATCGGTAAATAAAAAACCCCAAAATAAAATATTATAACAATACGTTGACATTAATAATTGTAAAAGGACAGTGACATGATTATAATACTTTCACATGAACATAACTTAAAACTTAATACTAAGAAATTACATATATTTATTACTGTTTGGAAATAAAAAAATAATTAATTATGTTAAAATTAATAACTTAATTAACAAATTAATATTGTTAGTAATGATCATATTAAGGTGGGCGTTTGTAGACTGATAAATAATTAAAAAAGCTATCTTTTGATCCGTGGGTTCTCTCATTATGTAGCCAACTAAGAGGTTAAAAGGATAGGAAAGAGAGGTTCAGTATACCATTCGATGAATACGAATTACATATTTCTTAAAGGTATGCAACCAAAATTACTTATAATAATTACACTAAACTCATAACATAGACATAAACAATGAAAAGTTGCTTAAAGTGGATTCCTCTAGAAATTTAGGTATCATTTTAGAGTTTTATACACTAATTCATGGCTAAAACATGATTGCAAACTATTACCAAAAAAGTATTCACACTTAAAAGTGTTATAGTATGTTAATACGAATATTTTAAATTTTAGTCAAAGAGAAATGCTTTGCTAGAGTTTAGTGCTGTCACATTTTAATTATTTCAATTTTATTTATGGTCCTTGTCGTGAACAATTGATAAATATCGAATACAAGAAATTCGGAGTTGGTGCTGTCTCAAACTTGGTGTTTCTTCTTATCCTATTTTTATTTTTAACTATAGTGTTTATTGCATCCTTTAGTTAGTTACTTTGTTTCATTAATTAACTTATGCGTAATTCTCAGGTTAGATTGAGCAGCTCTTGGTTATATTTCTTCTAAAGAAGACCTATTTTGCATATTATCATTAACCCTAAAATATATATCTCTTCCTTCTAACTATTTGATTTCATATTTATCTTGAATTGTATTTATCTTAATTGGAAATAAAGACGTTTATACTAATTAAATACATTATATTACATTTTAGATTTGTACGGGGTAAATGAAAACAAATTCCCTTGAACTACTGATGGAATAATAATAATTAAATATTTAATATATAAAAAAAAAACTCTAAAAAATAACTCTAACATCCAATTTGTAGCACGTAATTTAAAGTACATATTGTGATGAATTCCCTTACGTTGGAGAACAAGCTAAACTAGTGTTGTTGTAAATGAGTGAAGTGTCGCATTTACACGGCCGAATTTATTTATGTGTACAGTGTTCTAACTCCTTCGTAAATAAATCGGTTAAGCGCCTGGTCTCAAATAGACGAATAAAATTACCTGTAATCTATTTTCTTTGTAACAGTAAAAATAAACTTTGTCCCATATCTTATAGATACCCTAACCTCTTGTTCTACAAAATGCCTTGTCTGACTTGTTTTTTCGTTATTTGTTGTTAAATTCTAATTACTTTACTTAAAATATAAAGGATACATAATAACTTTTAAAACGGACGGGGTTCTGTTCTCTTTTTAAAAATTCAATTCTTTTAAAAAACCATAAATTAAATTTTAAATAATTTACGCCACCAAATTGAATTAATCATACAAGAATTATCAAGCAGTTAACAAAAACCTAACTTTATTAGGAAAATATTAAAATTTTATAATTTATTCTTGCATTGAATAAATGAAATTTAATTTAATTTAAGGTAATAACTTCAATCAGGAATTAAATTACCAACTTACTTTTCAGCTGACCTATATTAAGTAATTATAAAAATAACTTCCAATGAGTTGTAGGCAAGTAAAATAAGCTCTCCTTTTTTATACCAATTTCCATTTCAGCACGAAAAGAAATCGCGAACTTTCCGACAGGATAATGGTTGGAGAAAACGTCGACTCCTTCACTCTCTTACAACTAGCTGATGATTATCGCGATAGTATCAAGCACTAATGAAGCCTGAGATTTCTTTACCACTTGGTATCTGCAAACCCTATATAAGAAATATGAAATTTAAATCTTATTTGTTTATTAGCATTTCAATCCCATAAATAAACTTTTACACCGTTTATGGTAAATACTTCCATTAAATCAATTTTTTCAAATTTACAGAGGTACACTTGTAATAATTAAATTGAATATTTCATAAACTTTTTTTCATTGCAAAAATTATACCTTCATATTTTCTTTCTTTTAAACCTTTTTGTAAACTAATTTTGTTTATAACTCTCCAAGGAAGACGTTTGTTGCCTAACTTATCTTTCAAGACTACACCTTAAATTCGATTAATCGTCTTGATGTTTGGATTTTCTCACCTGTATTTAAGGTGTTCATTATTGTTAAAACATTATTGACGTGAGATCAAAACCAAAACTATTTCTAACCTTATAATTCAAACTATTTAAATTTACGTCAAACGTGTAACAACGTAACACAAATTTACAATTTCTATTACTTTTAGGAAGTTACCAAAACCTGGATGTACCAAAATATAAATAAAGAAAACTTTTTAATAAGGAAATAAAACTTCATATGAACAGGATAAAACTTAACAATTAAATTATTTTGAGAATGTACTCAATATAACAATTTAACAAATAAGCTCTAATGTATCCTTTGTATTCCATAGTGGTTATGCATAAATAAAACAACCTGTGAAAATATTATTACAATGTGTATTTAATTTACTAAATATGTATTTCTATTACTATTTTCATTTGAGGCTGGAGACTGAAGTAATGCTGTAAATACAATTGCATATATTTAAGTAAGGTTCGTAGTTTATGAACTGAAAACTGAGTTTGTAAATTGGTACAAAAATGATAAATGGCAATAAGTAAAAAAAAGAAATTGCTAAATGGTAAATGGAAATGAGATTTGAATAATATATATATATTTTTTAAATTTACATCTTTTGGTGTTTGAACTAGTAAAACTAGTTTAGAAGACTAATCATTAATTTTACTGTAACACCTCTTAAATCTAAGTACTGATTAGCTAAAGTCAATCCCTGGATGATTTTTGGATTCTTCTAATTACTATATACACTAGGGTAGTTCTTATTTGGGTCATATTAAAATTTCGGTTTGCCGGGTGCCTATTTGATTAAAAAAAAAAACTAAAAATTTTAAGACCAATACGAACATCCTATCTCTATTCTAATCATTCGCTGTAATGAGGAGAAGTTTCCCATTTAAAATACATGTTTTTTTTTCAATTCTTGTGCATATATATTTGATCACTGGGACAAATTTTTGTAAAATTTGGAAATTGATTTTATAGAATTAACGAGCATCGAAGCTACTTTTAGGTGAAAAAAAATTATATGGGACATTCTACATCACTTCCACCCTAATTGAAAGGTGCATTATTTTGAATTTATATGTAAATCGTTGGAAAAAATCGAATGCTCCATATAATTTTTGTTGTACCTGAAAGTAGCATGAAATACTGTTAATTCCAAAAAATTTAATTTTCAATTTTTTTCTCAACAATTTGTCCCAGTGGTCAAATATATACAAAATAATTGAAAAAAAGCGTGCATTTTAAACGGGAAACTTCTCCTCGTTACAGCGAATGATTAGAATAGAGATAGAAAGTTCGTATTGGTCTTAAAATTTTCACTTGTAATTACACGAGTGCTTCGAAATTATCGATTTGTAATACGAACGTTGATTAGCAACCACGAGTGTCATTTTTTGACGTTTTAATTTCCCGACGTGCAACGGAGGGAAATTTGTCAAAAAATGACACGAGTGTTGCGTTTTAATCAACTTGAGTATTACAACAGATAATTTCAGAAGCACGAGCATGAAATTCGGTAAGATTATTTCATGATACAGTTGTTTATTTAAGCATCTACTTATTAACATAAAGATTAGTATTTGACATGAAAGTAAAAAATGGGACACATGTGACACTAGTTTTCAGCGTTGTCACGAAGATAAAAACAGTCGAAAAGGACAATAAAAAATTATCGAATTATCGCTGTAATCCAAAAAATAAAGCCTTGCGATTGGTCAAAAACGAAGTAGAATGAAATAATCAGTCTTATTTTTTAGAATCAATGGGCACCCGGCAAAACCAAAATTCCATCATGACCCAAATAAGAACCACCCTAATATACACCTCACTCGCGCACTGGGCTCTGCTTTTGCAACACAGACACACTACACCAGATCCAATGGTTTGGTCCTCTACAATCTTCGGACATGGTTTTGATTGTGCAACAGCTGTAGAATTTCCGCATTGACATGAAGGTGAAGTCTGGCTTCATGCTTGCCGGAAAACCTTTTGATGTCTTTGACAGTTGGGATACCAAGATCTCTTTAAAGACCTGTGTTGTTAACACACCATGGAGCAGTGGTGGCGAACCTATGACCCTTTTTAAGGCTTTTTAAACGACCCACGCGATGATTTCTATAAACTTATTTTTTATATCATAAAAGAAAGAACAGACAATCAAAAATATTTAAAAAATTCAAGTGTTTAAATTAAAAACTAAAATTAATTTAAAAAATTAAGAAAAAACGTTATTATAAATTAGAGCGTTGCATAAACACAACATTGGCTTGATGAGTAACACAAATGTACATACCCCGCATTATTAAAAATTCTTGCATTTCTGGTGTTAAATGGTGAGTCTCTTTCAATCTGTTGTCGTTGCAGTGTTGTTTCTTGTGCAAGTAAATACTTTCACAAGAAGCAAATTTATATTCGAAAAAGGGTATAAGATACTACGCCGATCGGACACTGTCGACCGTAGACTCTACGCTGACCGTTTTGGACACTTTGCCGACCCTTAAAATAAATTTTGCTACTGGGCACTTTTGCGACCGTGAACACTTGGTCTCCCGCAAGCGGTGGATACTTTGCCGACCCTGGGCACTACGGCGACCGCAAGCAGTGGACACTTTGTCAACCGTGGACACTATGCTAACCGCAAGCGGTGGACACTTTGCCAATCGTGGGCAACCTAAGGTCATACTGTAGAAATCATCTCAGAGATTATATTTGAGAAAATCAAAATTGACCAACAGGTTAATTAGTTTTAGCTTTAGCGGAGCTTTATTATTGTATTCACACCAGAATTTTATTTATGGACAGCTCCTAAGGGTTTCCCGTTTGTGATCCGCGCTGTGAGGATCGACTAGGTGTGCAGCGATATTTATTTTAAGAGGTCGGCGTAGTCTCCACGGTTGGCATAGTGTCCGCGGTCGACATAAGTCTCTACGGTCGGCAAAGTGTCCATCGCTTGCGGCCGTCGTAGTGTCCACGGTTGGCAAACTGTCCACCGCTTGCGGTCGGCAGAGTGTCCACGGTTGGAAAAGTGTCCACAGGTTGCGGTCGGCGTACTTTCCACGGTAGGAAAAGTGTCCACAGCTTTCGTTTGTCTAAGTGCCTACGGCCAAGAAAGTGTTCCGTAGCAAAATTTATTTGAAGGGCTGGCTTAGTGTCGACGGTCAGCAAAGTGTTCAAAACTGTCAGTCAACTCAGCGTAGTATCCACGGTGAGTGTTGTGCCTCCGGTCGGCGTTGTGCATTGGCACAAGTGCTATCCACACCCAATGTTGCGTTTACGCAACGTTAAATTTTTTTATGTTCTAATATATTATTTAATTTTTTTTGTATTAAACAGCTTCAGTTAATGTTAATAAAAATGTCAAAACACAAAAAAAAACATAATTTGTAGTTTTTCTTTTATAGTGGTTTTAAATGGGTTCATAGGCGCCCGCAGAAATTTGTCCAGGGGGGGGCAAATCTAGAATGAACGACATGCTAGGGGGGGGCAAGCTTAAAATAAATTACATGCTAGGGGGGGGCAAGCCTAGAAAAAATGGCATATTATACAAGATTTTCAATAAAATTCAAATTGTTCAACTTCCAGGGGGGGGGGCAAGTGCTAGGGCTTGCTCCCTCTTCCGGGCGCCTATGAATGGGTTAATAAGAAATTTTTTCTAAAATCATTGTATTCTAAATATAAATATTTTTAGTTGTAGCCCTGTACTATGTTAGCGGTTAAAAATATAAATACAAAGGATACAAGTTCCAGACCATATCAAACATAATGGTTTGATAAATATGGTGTGATTGATAAATATGGTCTGTTAACAAATTTCCGGTGTTTCAAATTATTGGTACCCTTTTTACCCCACCCCCCCTACCAAGTAACGCCACTGACTTAGTGATCCACGGGCTAGTATTAAAAAAATAATAAACAAAATTTGACCCACTTCTCAAAAAGGTTCGCCATCACTGCTATGGAGCATTGACGATGTTACGCAGCACCTTGTTCTGATTTGTTGTTCTGAAATGTCTGGATACGAGGGTGATTTGATAAGTCAGTGACTTTTTGAATAAAAGATATTTATTTCGGCAAATAAGCGTTTTATTTCTCTACATAGTCTCCTTTTAGATCTATATATATTTAGTCCAGCGTTTATCCAATTTTTTTATTCCTTCCAAATAATAGGTTTTCTCAAGGCCCTCAAAATAGGCGTTTGTTTCAGTGATGATCTCTTTATTCGACCCAAATCTCTTACCGCCCAGCCATTTCTTAAGGTTTGGAAACAGGAGATAATCATAGGGTGCTAAATCTGTAGAATATGCTGGATGGGGTAGCAGTTCGTAGCCCAATTTATGGATTTTTGCCATGGTACACATGCGTGCACCCGTGCATTGTCTTGATGGGACAGCACTTTTTCTTCGCCAAATGCGGTCGTTTCTGCTTCAAATCAATATCAAATCTGTCCAAAAACTCTGAATAATATTCGCCGATGATCGTTTTACCCTTTTCAAGGTAATCGATGTGAATGACACCGCGTGCATCCCAAAAAACTGTGGCCATGACCTTGTTGGCCAACAGGGGGACCCACCTTGGCCTTCTTTGATGCACGTTCGCCAGGAGAAACCCACTGTCTTGATTGTTCCTCGGTCTCTGGTGTAGTGTGATGGATCCATGTTTCGTCTACGGTAACGACACGCCGCAAAAACTCGTTGGGATTGCGGCTGAACATTGCCAAACACTCCTTTGAAGTGGTCAAACGGTTGCGCTTATGGTCGAGTGTGAGCAATCGCGGCACCCATCGCGCGGATATCTTTTTCATGTCCAAATATTCATGTAAAATGTGATGTAAGTACCCGCTCAGTTGAGATGCCTACAGTCTCAGCCACCTCACGCACTTTCTTTCTCCGATCGTCCAATATCATTCCATGGATTTTATCGACGATTTCTGGCGTGACGACCTCTTTTGGCCGACCTGAACGGAACTCAGTAAACCACTTCTTAACCATTGAAATTGATGGTGCAGAGTCCCCATAGTATTTATCGAGCCATCCCTTGGTTTCGGTGATGTTTTTTTTACGCAAAAAATAATGCTTAATCAGCACACGAAATTCACTTTTTTTCCATTTTCGTTAAAATTCACGAGGCTGTTTGCTTTCAATGGCTGTCAAACACAAACTAAATGGTGCAGCCTTCTCAAAATTTTACAGTAGTCTATTCATAGATGGCAGTTGACGGGAGCAGTGTTTAGAGTCACTGCATCTAGTTACCTAGGCCAGCTGGTCGAGCAGAGTACCGCCGCCATATTGGGGCAAACGAAGCACGAAATTGTTCATTATTTGTTCTGTATTGAATTTAATCAAATCCACGTTTACTTTAAAAGGTTTGTCTTATTCTGAAAGATCAAACCTCTAATATGTCAAACACGTAAAACGTGGTTTTAATTTGTCCATTATTAAAAATCACCCTTCTCCGCCCCAATATGGCGGCGGTTTGCGTTACTCTGATCGACCAGCTGGCCTAGGTGACTAGATGCAGTGACTCTAGCAGTGTTGCATTTAAAATTACTGAGCGGGAAATTCAAAAAGTCATTGACTTATCAAACCACCCTCGTATATTTAATGTTAGTGTCGCTGGCACAGCCCCATAGCTGGATACCGTAGAGCCACCGGTTTCAGGATCTGATTGTAAATCAGTATTTTATTATGTCTTGAGAACTTTTACTTCCTCCCAAGGAGCCAATAATAGTGTTTGTATATTAGACCAAGCTCAGTTCTTTTCTTTTTCACATGCGCTTTCCATCGAAGTTTGATGTCAAGTGTCATGCCGATTTATTTAGCAGTCGTCTCATAAGGTACTAATATACCATTAATCGTTAGATGAAATATTTCTGTTAGTTCTTTGTTAGTAAAACGCACATGGATGTTCATTGAGTTTGATCTTCCATTGTCTGATCCAATTAACTATTGTTTCACTTACTCTTTATAGCGGAATCTTCTTTATTTTGATCAACTGTAAGAAGAGCAGTGTCATCTGTAAATGAAGCTACAATCGTATCTTTTAATGCTGGCAAATCGCTGGTGTGTAGTAAATAAAGTATGGGGCCAAGGATACTTCCTTAAGGCACACCCGCGCTTATTTCTTTCAAGTCTGAATTTTCGTTTTCCTGCTTGATTCTAAAAAGTCTGTCCGAGATTTAAGAAGTCAATATCTCTACATACTGCTTCGGGGGCATCTTATTCAATTTATATGTTAAGCCTTCATGCTAATCTTTGTTGAAGGCTTGAGTAACAGGAAATTACTGATTATACTTGTTTTCTTTCAAGACCATGTTTAATTATATCCGTTATCTGATGGACTTGCTCTATAGTTGAATGTTTTTATCTAAAGCCTAATTGGAAATCAGGAATTAGGTTATTGCTTATTACTAGGGTTTTAAAGTTTTAATCTCTTGAGTAGCAGCTTTTCAAATAGTTTTAAAACTATTTGCAGCAAGGAAACTTGCAGTAGGACTTGACATTGTTTGGTGGTTTTCCTGGTTTTGGCAACATGATTACTTCTGCTACTTTCCAACAAGTGGGAAGATGTTTAAGTCTAAATGCTGCATTAAAAAGGTATGTGAGCATAACTATGACTTTTCTAGGCAGCTGCTTCAGAATTTCACCGGTGATGAGGTCAAATCCTAATGCTTTTTTCGGATTCAAAATTGTTCTAATCTCCTCAGCTACTTATTTTGGAGTAACAGGGGTGATATTTGCTAATTTTTGGTTATTGTTGTTAACTAACAATAAGATATTCTCCACTTGCGTTTGATTAGGCGTGAAAATGTCGGCTAGATATTCTGAAAATAAATCAACCCTTTTTTATTTCTGATAGGTGGAATAGAAGTTACAGGTATCTAGTGAATCTTTCGCTCTAGTGGTCTATAGTGAATAGTCAGTTTCTTTTTCTGCTGATAGGTTTTGTAAGTAAGAGCTTATAGATTCTTTTTTAAGCTTTTGAATTTCTCTTCTTAGTCTATGTATTTTGTTGTTTAAATTAGCCTTGTCAGCAGGGTCTCTTGTCTGCTGCCATATTCTTCTTGCTGTTCTCTTTTCTCCGACCACTTCTCTAATTTCGACCGGATAATTTACTCCTTTGACTATTTAGGTAATTTCTTTCGTGTTGTTATAGGCAGCTGCCTGCACAAGTAAAATTTTCAGCTTCTACTTCCAATTTTCCTCTGTTCTCAGATTAATATTTAGATTTTCCAACCAGTGGTTTTGTTCACTAGTGCAGGTCTGGCTGCTTTTTTAATTATCTTTTCGCTCATTCTTAAAATGACAGCAGAGTGGTCAGAGTCTAGGTAAAAAGCTTTTTCACCCTCAATAATGTTGGATGAAACTTTTCTTGTTATGAAGAAGTATTTCCTAGGATCAGTAGGTGGGCTTACCTAATGAATGGTAATTGCAACCAGTTTCACGAATATCTTTCTTTAATTCACTACCTTTGGTCGTGGTTAGTCTTGATCCCCATCCAATATGTTTAGCATTGTAGTCGCCTCCAATGATAAATCTTTCGCCTGGGTGTTGTAAAAGAATGTTATAGTTTTCTCTTAATTGTATCGAGGCGGATAGTGAACTGCTCTAACTTCCAACTTCTGTTTAGTAGAATTAATTCCTACCACTGTCAGTTGAATATCTTCACGTTGTAAATGACCTTCTTCGAATTGGTCAATCGATTTCTTAACTATAACCGCACTACCACCTTTGGCTTGATTGTCTGGGTGGGTGGTGTGATATATTTTATATCTTCTTATTTTGGTAAAAGATTGTTTTGTCATATGTGTCTTTTAGATGAGACAAATATATATGTGTTGAGTGTTAAGGAAGAAAAGTCATGTTTTTTGTTTAGGATGCCATTGACATTGCATGTACGTAGAAATTCGTATATCTTTTTTATCCATAAATTTATTTTTTCTTTGGTATAGCAACAGTATACCTGGCTTTTAACTTGTCAAGTTATCATTGACTTGTTCATCGAGTTTTGCATAAGTTGTATTATAGATGGTTCAGATGATATGCAGTAGGTGCAGGTTCTGCTGGCCTTTTTTGAGTAGCCTGAGCAAATGAGATCCCAGACTTTATTGGAAGTGAATAATCTCAGTTGAGAGTTTGTTTTCTCTGTTGTAATAGTGGTTTCTCTTATAATAAAATAAACCAGTTGAGAATGGGCAGAGCTAGCATTGCCATGACGAACAAAAACAACTGTATACTTAATAAACTAATTTAGTTTTGAAAACTAATGTTGACGTAACACATTAGTTGTCATAAAAACTAAAATTCTAAGTCCTAAAATTTTTCGTAAAAAAAAGAAAAGAAAAAAAAGTTGCTAAAAATATTTATATTTTCGTAAATTTTTAAAAAATACAAAATTTTTCATTTTTCAAAAATGTACCAAAATTTTCGGTGGTCATTTTGACCACTTTCCCGAAGAGATACAAAAAAATATTTCAACCAAAAGTTTCTTAGAATTACATGTACTATAAAATTCCAAAAAGAAAAATTCAAAAAAGTCAACAGGGAAAAAGGCGACAAACTGACAGACTTCACGAATTCAGAGACGAATTTTTTGTTCGTCGAATATGACATGAAAAAGTAGTTACTTACAGTTATGGATATGGTTCACAGTTTGACACAATGAGTGTCAGAATTTTGCACTCATTTACTGGGTATTTTAGTGTTACTTTATGCGTCTATTTATTTGAACTAGACAAAGAAAACAAAGTAATTTGTTATTAATGAATTTGGATTAAATTGGTGCTTGATATCAAATTAGTTCGAGTTGAATCCTTAGCAACTGTAAAACTCAATAAATCCATAATTATTGTGAAACTTAATTTTTAAGTCCAATGAATCATCTTTACTATTATTATATAAAAATTAAAAGCTTCTTGGTATATTATAGAAATCGCCTTGATAAAAATGTTAATTTTTATTACGGCTTTTGAAGAAAGTTTGATTTCTCACACTGCAATATCGCTTACCAAGTGATCCAATCAAGTTATCCACATCAAGTGATCCAATTTTCTGGAAGTTTTGACTATCACCCTCTTTGATATTTTTCAAGTTCAGCACAACTGTTATACTCCTAAAGATAAATAAAAATCTAAAATATTCTATTTTTAACTCAAGTGGTTCTTGAGTTGTGCACTTCTAAAGTGTACAAAAATGAGTGATTTTGAGCATGTTGCCGTTTACGTCTTCCTTTATAGATTTTGATAGAAATAAGATAAAGAAATGAAACGGGAATTGTTTTAACATCCATCGTTTGGACTTTAGAATGATGGGTTCACGGCATACTTTAACAAGAAAAAGAATTTTATGCTGGGCTTCTGAAGTCTTTGACCTTGAATTTTTCAGAAAACATATGATTAGAAATTTTGAGAGAAATTGGACATAGTGTTGCACATTTTTTAAATATGTGTGCTAAATTTCAACTTAGGATCTCAATGGGATCATTACTAAATTATTTTAACAAAATAGCAATGTTCAACATTTTAACTTAAATATGTTTTCCAATATTGGAAACATTAGAGTTTTGTTTTATGAATGATTTTATTCTTTGTTCTGAGTAATTATTTGCAAAAAATCTGAGTTAAATAAAACGCAAGGATTAACAAATTCCCGGATGATTTTTTAAAACTGCATATTCTTTAAATACCTATATTTGCCAAATTTGTACTTGAGATCTCAATGGGATCATTACTAATAATCTTTTTTAAAAACATACTACTGTTCAGTACCTAATGCCAGTATATACTATTGATTTCATAATGATTTAAGATAGTAAGACTAGATGATGCTATTTTATTCATTTTTTTCATGTAAAAATAGCATCATATTAGCCTTGCTGTCCTAGATCACTATGAAACCAATAGTGCATAGTATGTACCATACTGAATACATGTAAATCTTAATTTCCCATGAACGACTTGATAAAGCAAAAACAATTGAGAGTACTAATATCAAAAGCGGCAATCTCCAATTTTAGGTAAAATGAAATATACACCTCAAATGGTGCGTGTTTTAAAGATCTATTGAACTACATTATGAGTTGGTATCAAAATGGGAAATATACCATGTAATGGTCCATTTGAGGTATGGACTATTAGAAAAAAAAAAACGCCAATCTCCATAGAGGCTGTATATTCAAGAGCGGCAATCAAAAGCGGCAAAATACGTGGAGATTGCATTTGATCTCTTCGAATTGGAAAAAATGTGAAGTCATCGCGTCATTTCTACATCCTGCTGGTCCTGCACCAACATTTATGCTACAAGCAACAGTATGCACCTTGCAGATTTTAAGCAAAGTAACATAGATCCAAATACAGCAACAGGTCGTACACATACAGTATCGGAAAGTAGAATTGGAATTAGCATCCCGTATTTTACATCAATACTGTGCATCAAATTAATTTTTTTTTATTGTGTGATAGTGATTATAATTTATTATTGTCGATAAGAAGTTGTACGTGTTCTGATAATACTGAAAGAATTTCTTGGCCAGTGTACCCAGGATATTTTATTTAGGCAACGTTCTACAAATAATTTTAAGAATTTTTAAAAACTCGTACAGGGATTTGTTAATTAATGTTTTATCTAACCCAGATTGTTTGTAAGTAATTACCCAAAACAGAAATAATCATTTATAAATGAAACCTCTAATGTTCCCAATATCGAAAAAATTATTTATGTTAAAATGTTGAACTTTGCTATTTTGTTAAAATAATTTATCCCATTGGGATCCCAACTTGAAATTTTGCACACATATTTAAAAAATATGCAACTCTATGCCGAATTTTTTCAAAATTTTTAATCATGTTTTCTGAAAAACTCTAGGTCAAAAATCTCAGGGGGGCATTATAATTTTTTTCATATTTAAAGTATGCCATGCAATCCATCATTTTAAAGCTCAAATGATGGATTTTAAAACAGTTTTTGTTTCATTTTTTATCTAATTTCTATCAAAAGTTATAAAGAAAAACGTCAATGTCAACATGCTTAAAATCACTTATGTTGAGAACCACTTGAGTTAAAAATATAATATTTTAGATTTTTACTTATGCTTAGGAGTATCACAACTGTGCAAAATTTGAAATAAAACAAAAAGGGTAAGTTACAACTAATTGGATCACTTGACATGGCACGGAATTAACCCAAGATTTATCTTATCTTCTAGAAAAAAAAGTTGCTTCAAATCTAGATGAAAAGCAACACCAAAAGAATTCGTCATTTTCTTTCCTAATCCCAACAAACTAAAATAACTGATGATTATTAAGAATTTTCTCTTTTATCAAAAACATTCAATTTCTTCTTTTGTCTTAAAATTCGCCCATTTTACATAAAATAATAAACCTTTAAATAATTGCTGTCCCACATTTTGTAAAACAAGGTAAAGGTCTAGGATGTGCTGAAATTCCTGTGACCTTTTCAAAATAGATGACACCGAGGGACTTGTTGATTGCTTTAGGATATCTGGGTGTTCCAGACGGTTAAACAGACTGAAAGTAATTATGGTTTACATGACAGCATGGCGAGTAATTAGACTAAGTGACCACACCCTCCACAATGAACACAACCCATTTTATTATATGCACCTTTAAAGGTTACACATTTTTTTGACAAATTACTGTTTTGATTAAATCATTTGGTAGTTTCGTTTTTAAAACTTTATTTAATAAAATTAAAATCTAATAAAAATGAGCTACATAAAAATATACACATAAAATAATTAATATAAAATTAGCTAAAAGTGATTTTTTTCATGGATTTTCTTAACTAAAAATTAAGTACTTAAATTTACTATCATTGCACAATGTTCAATAATTAACCACAACTTTAAAAATTCAACTGTTAATTTATAATTTTGTTTATTATACATATTAACCAATAATAAATATTAACGGAAATATTCACTGATACCCATAAGTATACAAGAGATTGCCTCTTACGTTAATTCTTATAATATAGTAACTGAAAGTAGATTCTACTTTTTACAAAAAGAAAACTAACCAAAATAAGTACTTTTTAACGTATGAAACAATCTTAGGTAGTAATGGAACCTTAAGTATGGCAAAAACTAGGTGGATTGATGCACGCGATGTTGTAAATCCGGCAGCAGCAGTTGCAGGACATAGCAGGACTTACTTCCGGTACCCCGGAATTATCGATCGTGGTCCAATTCTTGTATTTATGTGCAAGTTTTGTAGTTTTGCTTCCGTTATTTGAATCTGTCACATATATTCGCCGGAATGATTCCAGTCATCTTTGTTGAAAACATATATTGGATTCCTGCCACAGGATTTGCTAGATTCCCTTTCTAAAAAAAGTTGCGCAAATTCTAAAACCTTATATTCAATGATCACTTTTATTTTTTGTTAATGTACTACATCCTCTATAAAATTCATAATAAGTATAAAATCGTAAAAAAAGCACAACTAGCTATATTAGACTACTTATAGATGTAATACAACATGGGAAAACTTGATAACAGGAGCGATCATCTCTGTGACAGGAAATCCTAATTTGTTGATTAGCAGGAAGTACAGCGCACGAGACCCACTTCATCACAATTCATACATTTCAAAGCTACAAATTCTGTAGTAAAGTGGTTTCGGTGGACAGATTTCTTGCTACCGTTGCAAACAGGACAGGGAAGTAAACGGTAGCCACCGCAAGCTTTACAAGTTGTGCAGGCATCCTTGCTCTGAAATAAGAGAAATACAAACTTTAGATTATAAGATGTAATTACATAAGTTAAATTTTAAATAATCTAATTTTTAATGTATGCACAGGTTATAATTAACACCAACTTTTCAGATTGTAACTAAAGACATTCAGGCGACGGTTAATTAAAATTTAGACAAGAAACGTAAGCTTAAATTCTAGTGATAGCTTCCAGGCACAGCAAAATAATATTATATTACATTAAATATAACAATACTTCTATGCGGCAGTAATTAGTTGATTTATTTTATTTATGACGTGGTCAAGATTTGAAAATATATGGATAATGAAAACGAGATAAGTTTGGAGTACTTGAAAGCTACTAAAGTACTTGTAGACAAATCATTAGCACATTAGAGCAATTTTACCAGATTAGAAGCCATATCCATTAAAAAAATTGACAAGAACACAGCAAAATCTTTGAAAGATCAAGAGCTTGTAGATTAATGCCCAATTTCTCCATATTCTACTATAGGAATAAAAGTATTAAATACAGTCACAATCTTAATAAAGTTTGCTGGTTTGATGCTGATGTGAAAACAACTTCCAATTACAATGTTGCACTATTTTTGTAAAATATGCAGTCCACTATCCCAGGTAGAAAAAATACGTGAAAAACTGGTCACTGAGTGACGTAAATGTCGTCGTTGGATGACGTGGCAATGACTTCCGAATGTCTCAGACCAATGACATCATATGCTAGACGTGAATTTCACGTTTTACAAACAGGTTAATTTGACGTCTTATTCAAGTTATATTCGGCAGCCGACTCCTCAGATTTCTAAGAATATATATATATTACAATACTAGTACTTCTTAAGGTTACATATTGGAAAAATATACAAAAATATAACATAAGTGCATATATTGAAAGGTTGTATACTAAAAAATATATACAGTGTTATGATAATGTAATGCACAAAATTCATAAAACGTACAACGATTATTATGAAACTTACGTTTATTTCGTTTTTTATTCATTTTCTCGTTTTTTTTTCTTATGTGAGCCCTACTGCAACTATTGTTCCCTAGTGTAACAAAACAAGCTTTCTCCAATAATGTAATAAAAATCTTAGCTTCCCATTAAAAAAATATGTTAATGACGTCATAACTTTGACAAATTTGACGTGTTATTTTTGTAACTTATGTCAAAAGATGCGGAATAAAAAAAAACATTTGACGTGTTTTTGCATTTTGTTCCAAAGTGATCGTTGTACGTTTTATGAATTTTGTGCATTACATTATCATAACCCTGTATATTAAAAAGTACAAACAAAAATTTGGTCATTAAAATTAAAGATAATATACAGGGTGTTTCACTGTTGGACTACCACCAGTCCAGAGGATACGAATCTTAGTGAAACACCCTGTATAGTACACAGTCTAGTTTTATTGATGATTGTTTCATTATTTATAATGTATTGCGGGCCATGAATTAGTATTGGCGTGTTTAAGGTTTAAAGGTGAAAAACAACGATAGATCATCCTGGATTTCGCAATATAGCTGAGAAATATTATGAAGATTCCTTTTGGGGATTCTTGGTTTTCCAGCTAATATGGGCATTATTATTTGCTAAGCGCCGTTCCTAACCTCTGTTGAACTGGTTAGGAGTTATCGATTTCCATCATACTTATATTTCTTATATGAAAATCATTGCTTCCTGCCATAGGAAAGGGGCCTACTTGAATGTTTCATTTATAATGTAAAAATTACCGTTTACCGTATAAGGTAATTCGCCGATTTCGAGTGCTTTAATGTCGTTCAAATGTGCGAAGTAAAAGTTTTGAAAGTTAAAATTTTGAGGGAACTCCATGAACCACTCCATACATTTAGATGGTTCTCAACGTTTCCACTATTAGAGATTCGCAATTTTGTGCGACTCTCTGGAAAGTATTGTTCATTCCCTATAGACAGCGACATTAGAGATCGACATTAGAGCATTAACAAAAAATTAATATAGGCTGAATAGTCTTCAACAGTCAAAGGAATATATGTATAAAAAGAAGTGTTCTCGATTTTCCAGAGCAGATTTACCGTTTCGTTCCTGAAGTTCCAGTTCTATTATTCCATGTAGTAAATATATGTAGTTCATACGGTAATTACGTACACCGACAAGATTCTTATCGACTCCACATTGTCACATCTTCAATTTTGGAAGGCTAGCTTGTAAGAATAATTATGAATATTACTACTAAAGACGATCATATAGTAGACCATTCTACACACCATTCTGATAGTTGAAATTTGGGCATAATAAAGAAATATGTATATGTCTACCTATAATAGACAGCACATCCGTTCCCTCTAATTGTAGAAGAACAAGTTATGAACGTGAGGAATAGTTATGAACATGAGTTATGACCATTGCAATCGAATATGCTTAAAGAAATAAATACGACAGAAGTAGTAATCACAATTTACAATTTTGTTTAGAAATCCATAGTTCCTAGAAATAATTGCGAACCTATCTCAATTTACTGTGAACCTTCCTTAATGTATTCGTTGTATGTATACAAAAAAATCAAACACAAAAACCTTTACATACGGTACGTTATTACCCTTTCGAACTCGTAATTCTGATCTTATATAGGGTGGCACCAGGGAAGGTGACTATTTTAAACATTACATCTTCAGTCTTGCACATCAATTGGATTAATTTCACCAAAAATTACAGCGTACTAATCGGGCTATGTTTTTTTGCAAATAGTAATTTCATATAGTAATTTTGAAGCAAAAGGATCGCTGTATAATCTAGAGGAAAAAACGTGCGAGCAGTTCTTCGAGAGGATGCCGCGGATTCCAGTTACTGTTACCACGACCACTTCGCGACCGTTAGTCGGGCTTGGTGAGTTTGGATAGTGTTAAGTGTGAGGTCGTTAGGCTAGTTTCAGGAAGCAGCCCCCTTCTACGACAGCCTTAGGGTGTTCAACTTTCGGGTTCCTTATGTGTTTATGTGTATGATGCGGCAGCCCTTAGCGGTTGAGAAGGTATCTTCGTTTGGGTTTTTTTGGTTTTATTTCGTTATTGGGTATAGCAGTTTGCCGTATGTGTTAGACTGTATGTATATTTACATATGTTCGCTGTCCAGAAGGGTTAGTAGTGAAAGATTTAATGCTGTTGGTTGATCAGATCCAGTCGTTGATCTTACTGGCTTAGATTAAAATGCTAGAGCTAGTGTTTCTAGCATTAACATCACTTTCATTCGAGGAAGATAAAATATAGCTGTCCTAGATACACATACTTCTTCAGATAGAGTTTTAAAACTATCTCACTATCTCCCATGCATTTACCCTCAAAGGTGTTTATATAATGGCGGTCTAAATCGGTTTCGTAACTTTTTCCCCGTTCATGATTGAGACACTGTTACCAGTTTTAAAGCCCGTAACACTTGTAAAGCTGTTGGCTTTGAATTATCGTGTCTTTTAATTATATAAAATAAGTTTTCTATAGCATCCTGGTTGAGTCGTGATGTTAAAAAGTATTTGTACGACACAGCTATCCTTTTACTAATGAAATCATATTCTTTATTGTTAATAGGATCCTTGTTTATACAGGTTTCCAAAAACCATTTTCACCAATTCGTATAGTTTCTATTAAATATATGAATTCAATTAAAGCCTGGAAGTGTTTTGATTTATTATTTTTGGTAATAGAAAACTTTAAATTTCTGCTATTCAGGATATTGATATTCGCGGAATGAAGTTGCCATTATTTACATTTTCAATAAATGTGACATAAGGCAATGGTATAACCTATTATGTACAACTGACGTGGGCCTAAAACATTGTGACTATTGCTACGACCTGGTCAACCCATACGAGATGGTCAAATAACCTAATCTCATCTGGTGACCTTGATTTGTTGGTATAACTAATGCCAACAGTTGGGCAAGTCCAGGTCATAATAGATCTAATTTCAGCGAATTGGGATTTTGCGGCTGATATTTGGCACTTTTAGATTCAACGATTCAGTCTTCAGAGGTAGAATATATTCTGCGTTGAGACGTAGAACCATATAAAAAGGGACAATGCAATTTGCCCCTTTGAGTTAGAACATGCCAAATCCAAAAATATATTTTACTATTTCGAATGTGATAGAATTAAATTTTTCATTACATGCCACTTGTCAGATGATGTTGAAAAACTTTGAAGTGGATTAAGCCTTAATTGTATCAAATTTGGACTGGTTCTTAGAAATCTTCTGATTATTTGATCTACTTGACGATAACCTCATCTACTGACTCCTGGCGACAATTCCTGCCTGATATATAATAAGATGATCAAAAAGGTTTGTAAATAATTAATCAGAATTATTCTAAGGTATTAATCTAGAAACCGGGATAACTCTTCTTTTTCAAACAGAAACTTTTTCCCGTAACCGGACGGTCAGTAGAGTTGATGATAAGAAAAAAACTCGTTTTGCATCGAATTGCTGACTTTCTTTATAATTTCCTAATAGAGAAAAGCAATTCTTATTTATTTTTGACTAAATATGTTTACCTGATTTTGACCATAATACCTGATAATAAAAATTAATACAAAATCTCGGTAGGTACCTATATCAAAACAACTTGTGTAGCAAAAAGTGTAAGGTCAGCGAAAGATTAATAATTACTACTATTATTAATATCATGTTTATACATTCCTGTGGATTTATCAATTTTTAGCATTCTGAGTATTCTTCTCAATTTATTACTTGCACTTAATGTTTTCAGTTGCAGGTTCATTTAGTCGGTGAATTTGTATACAGCTGTGTAGCAATGGATAGCTTCGGCCCCTTCGGTTCCTGCAAGTGACTTAATCTTTCTCAAGCTAATTCTGTAATTGCATCTGCTGCTGACAATGTAGCCCTTAAGATTTATCTATAATTAAACAAACAAAGTGGGCGTTCAATTCATGTTGTACAGCACCGTTGGTATTCTAAGTTACGTTTAGTCTTACATCTAGCAAAATATATGTATGCTTGATTATTTTGCATAAAGTGGGCGGAAGTCATGTTTCTAGAACTCTCCTAGTTTTAATCTGTGTATTTAGAATTTAAAGATTGTCCAATCCGGAAAGGTGCTTACTGTGGCCGAATAAATGAATTCCATTCACTACTTCTAAGGACGGTAACACAAATAACCTATTTTAGTTAGTTTGTTTGTCTGCCAGATTTTATCTAGAATTATTGATATATAGGATATTTTTAGTCGTAATCTTTTATACGACCAATCTTTTAGTAAATAATAGTTTTTTCCTCACATCATACGCTAAAATTATAATAGAAGCTTTCGTATTTGAATATCAAAAAACATCTTCAGAAGCTGAAAGGGTAGATTCTCATTATATTAACTTAAGAAGATTGTAGAATTTCATATTTATCCAAGCGTTAAGACTAAATAATACCAAGATGTCTCGAGATGAATGTTACGTATCGGAGGATTTAAAAATGTAAATTAATGGAAATCGTTTTTAATTTTTAAAGAAAATAAATAGAAAATTTAGAAAGCATTAAGGTAAACTTGTGAAAAATTGATGTTTCTGTTCGTGCTACTTATAGAAACAGTCTCAAGAGGATTACAGAATCTTTCCATGTATAAGTGAGACACATGAATAAAAGCAGCAGAACACTTACAATGATAATCAGGTATATGGTATTCCCACGCAAGAAATGAAATAGGGAATAAGGACGTCTGGGAAGTATTTTTAACCAGAGAAATATATTTATAAATCGTGCTGTGGATCATCTATATATAGAAGTTTTGGTGCTCTAGAAAATTGTTTATTTAAATAAACCGAATAAAATTCCCATAAAAAAAACTCAAAAAGTTTCAACTGTGGAGGTTCGAAGCAGAAAATGTATCAGTGTTTATAAAATTACAAACGACTGACAACAATGTTAAAAGTAATGTGTAAATGTGTAAAAGTATTTTTTAAAACATCAACTATGTACTGAACGAAAACATTACCAAAAAACCCAAACCAGGAATTTAATTATTCATGACACTTTTAGTAATTAAATAATAGTAAGACGTACAACGACGTTATAACAAATACTATTATTAGCACTCACCTACGGCTCGTGTTTTGATCGACTAGCGCGGCCTAGGTGACTAGATGTAGTTACTCTATTTAAAAATAGAGTCACTGCATCTAGTCACCTAGGTCAGCTGTTCGATCAGAGTACCGCAAACCGTCGCCATATTGGGGCAGAGAAGGGCGATTTTTAATAATGGACAACTTTAAACCACGTTTTACGTGTTTGACATATTAGAGGTTTGATCTTTCAGAATAAGAAAAACCTTTTAAAGTAAACGTGGATTTGATTAAATTCAATGCAGAACAAATAATGAACAATTTCGTGCTTCGTTTGCCCTAATATGGCGGCGGTTAGCGTTACGCTGGTCGACCAGCTGGCCTAGGTAACTAGATGCAGTGACTCTATTTAAAAAGTGCTATGAGCGCCACCTTGTGTGTTGTTTCCAAATTAAAACGAAATAATTAGAAGGTGTGTTTCATTTCAAAATTAAACTTTTCCTATTAACCTGTACAGGAAAAAAATTCCAAAAGAAGAGTATGCCGAAGTATTAAAATGTTTCAAGAGAGTGGTATAAAAGTTCACCACTATTTCAGGTATTTTGTTAAGGTTAAGTTCAGGTATTTTGATTTGAATAAAATTGCACGCAAAATCTACCTTGCAGTCAAACAAAATTAGACCGGTTTTCCTTTCTTATAGCCATTTTATTGTTGTAAGCTGAGTAGCTTAAATTTCTTTCCACAATTAAGGATCAACCAAACTAAATACTGTTACTTACGATTTTACTCATAGGCAAGCAGTAATAAAATCTTCAATGATTACTGAAAACTATAAGTTGCTGTTTGTTATACATGCCATCTCAATAATTATGTGAATTTGGTTTCTTGGAGTAATTTAGATTTCCATTTCATGCAATTCCCATACGATAAAATATGATAAGAAAATTAAAAAAAAGCAGAATGTACTTACTTAGAAATTCAGAAGAAATATTCGAGATTAGAGTAATAGACGAAAAAAAAACACTTTGAAGTGCTACTTAGATGGAAACAAGGTTAGTTTAACTTGAAGACAATAGAACTATACTAGAAGGAACTATAAGGAAGATTTCAAGGGCTATACTATAGGTAAAAGCCTCCGAGTAAAATCCAGAAGTTTTTTATCAATTTGACCATAGGCACTAACAAAGAGAACCTTATTAATCGCCAATAATTCTTCAAATAATGCAAGTATTAGATTTAAAACCACTTACAATGGTGTTAAACACCACAATGGATTAAAATTCAACTAACTCGTTACATTAAACGATAAAATTGCCTACCAAAACAATTTGTTTCGCAATTCACAAAATCTAACAAGACCGAATTTTGGCGCGTTGCGACGAGTTATCGTTGAATGACCCTCCTACCTGGATAGGTAAAATCTTGTATCATATCATTGGATTTTAAGCCCTTGAATGGCTTTTATAGATACATTTGTAAATGTACAAAGGATAATCTATAATATAATGTTAATAACTTCCATATATTATAAAGATAGAATGCGAATTTATTTAAATATTTTTGTTTATTGAAGTACAAGGGAGATTTCCTAGCCGACTTAGAAATCTGTTTTATACATTTTCATAACATTTTTCCGTAACATTCTTTTAAAGTTAATATTTCAGTTTTTAACCCTTATCCGGTTAATATGTACCCTACAGTAACTTACTATATTGTTTCACAAAATACAGCAATATTAATTTTTTGAAGGATCACGATGAAATGACCTTTAAAAGCGGATGCTGCAAAACTGCTATTTTTTCAAATTGAAATTTTATAATGATACTCCGAATTTTGGTCCGATATTATTAGTTATTCGAAATAAAACAACAAAATGCAATAATATCCAAATAAGAGGTGATATTAAACTGTTTACTTAAATATCTGTGCATGTGTTTCCTTAAAACCGTATAAATTCTAACGAAACCTTTCAAGAAATACTTGCAAAACATTTCTACGGGAAAAAGCTTTCCATAGCAGAAAAATATTACCTAAACGTGAAACAATATGTCACCTACACCTTTTATACAATTTACTTCACTTACCTTATAAGCTTTTAATATTCTTCTCAACTCCCCGGTCTCGTTCAACCTTTCAACGGTCTCTGCATCCTGCAACAAGCACAGAATTAGAAAACGAAATAGACTCCTACTACATTATCTTCGTCTAGGGTGGCATTTTACTCGAAAGTGGTATAATGTAACACAGTGAAATTTTGTTATTGAAGTCACCGTTTGTATTCCTGTTTCCTTTTTTGGTTATAAAAATAGAATGTGTCTGGAGACTAGGAAAAAGGTTACAAGTCACTGTACTGTACTGCATAGTAGTAAAATTTTTCGCGTACGTAATTGGAAATGAAAAATTTACTTAATAGTAGTCTTAATCATACAAAGGTGACAAAGATTTGTGCAATGTTTAATAACTATAATTTTTTATATTGGGATTGAGTTTTCTTCTAGAAAGTACGAGCTAAAATTCTACTTCTTTTGTCGTATCTACTTAATTAATGTCGTTGTTTATAATAAAAATAACTAAAGAATAGGTATGCGCAGAGGACATTTATTTGTTAATAAATAAACAGTCTTTTTAGTAATACAATTAATTGAAGTTAAAAATTACAGGTTAATTTGTATGCCATTCTTGCAGCGAAAGGCTGTTACTGGCAGCGACCGATACTGTTAACGATCAACGGTAATCACAATGTTTTGCATTACGACACAAACAATTTATACTCATTATATTTGTGACAAATATGCAGTTAAATGCTGCTGTGCTCGTTTACCTTAGATAGTAGTTTATACATAATGCAAATTTTGCAAGTAGACCCGTTTTTAATGAATTATTTTCTATAATAAGTACTGTTCTGTGAATCTGTTCCATGCCATATTCTTGATTATCTTTATGATGTATTAGAAATTGGACAGTTAGAATTAATAAATTTTCATTCACATATATTAAATATGCAGCGGCATTGTAAATAACATCAGAATGGCAGAAAGAGATAAATCGTCTTCCTTTCCTAGAACGAAACCAAAACAGTCTAAGAGATAAGTAATTAGGCTAACAAGAGGTCTCCTTAAATTACGTAACGCATATTTAGAAGAAATTTGTTACTCTCATTTCTCAACGCCACGTAACGTTACTCTGAATCTCTCTTCGATAAATACGTAACGCTACTATCCCCTCCCACAATAATTCTAAAAAGCAGTAAATTCCGAGATTTTATGACCTCGACAAATATAAGCGTATAAAGCATATTTAGAAAAAATTTGTTACCCCTATTCCCCTAACGCCACGTAACGTTACTCTGAATCTCCCTTCGATAATTACGTAACGCTACTATCCTCCCCCTCAATAATTCTAAAAAGCAGTAAATTCCGAGATTTTATGGCCTCGACAAATATAAGCGTCTCGAACAACGCGAAATTTGAAATATCAGTTTATGAAATGATGAAATAACAGCAATAATATAACGTAGACAAATACTTAATTTGTTAAAATAATATTCATACTATCGTTTTAAATCAATTTACAATTTAAAAATTAAATTTGTTTTTGTTGGCTAAGCGCTAAGCTTAATACCCCCCTTCCCTTGTAACACTGCGTAACATTATAAAAAAATCTCCCTCCCTTTTCAAGCGTTACGTAATTTAAGGACGACCATTAAAGTACTCCTATTATTTTTAAAGGAACTCCATTGTTAAAAAATAATTATTTCAGACATGAAAAATATTTCATATTTCTGAATGAAGAATCCTAAAAAATTAAGAAAACATAAGCAGTCCAGCACTCTGGATTTATTTCCAGAAAACAATATCGTGACGTAAGTCTTGCGATTTCAGTCAAATTCAAGAAGTAGGTTCGTATTTCCACTCACCAATACTAAAGTCTATAACGGCCTTGACTCGTTAATTAGGTTTATCTCATTTTAATGTAGTTTAATTTTAGAAAACTTAGGCTACCAGCATTACAGCAATATTAGGTGTAATAAAAACTTTATTTTTGTTTCTTACTTTCTGTTATTAAATCGGTAATGGAAGAATAGGTGTTAACCTCAATACAACGACTTATTGACATTTAGCTGGTCCTGCTCGATGCTCTCATTGATTCAGATTTGATTAGACTATGAATCAGGAGCGCTTATCCCCGCAGCAGATTGGGTACAAGAGAGTAAATCTTTAAAAATAAGGTTATGTGTGTTTGTAAATCATCGGCGGGTATGTAATATCGCTAATGTGATAAAATTAAGTAACTTTCCAGGAGAAGGAATTTATTTCCGTCTTGGTTTATGGGGACGTGTCACATTACAGAACGAAAACACTGTTCTAAGTGGGTTCTAGAGGGCCCATTTCACATTGAAGCTGGTTATTCCTAAACACCGTGGAGATCTCCGATGAAACTGCTCATGCAAGAATCCTTGTTTTAAGCAGATAACTATTTCACATTAAAGCTATTACACGCCCGCAGACGAAATGTTCAATGTACGTTCAACTTCCACACTTTTATAGTTTTAACATATTCGAAACAGTCATTAATAATAATTCATTGTCAATTTATCAACACACACACACACAAAAATGAATTGTCTTGGTAACAAATTTTTTTGCTCATGAAGTTTTTGTTGATAGAGCAAATATTTTGTCATAATCACAAAAAATTAAATTAATTTATGTTATAGGAACCAATTTTGTTAGTATTCTTAGTAAACATAACAAATTGTTTATGGTTTACAACAAAAGTCATTTATTGTTGTAAAAAATAATACTTTATGCTAAAGTGCAATATTAGTAGAATTTGTAGTATCGACCAAATTTCTTTGTATCTGCGACAAATTATTTTGCTGAGAGAGAACACACTAAGAAATAAATTATCGTTGGTAATAAATTCTCATTTGCTGAATTAGTTTTTGTTGGTGAAGTTGATGAAGTATTGTAATTACAGATTAATTTGTAGTATTAATGTTGTAGGAAAAAACTAATTAGTTTCCATAGCAAATATATTTTGTTAGGTTTTTATCACACGTGTGCTCAATCGGCAGTCAGCTCGGTTACGGTCGTGTCGGACTCTGTTTAATCTGGTTTGAGTTTTCGCTTTTTCCACATTATCCTTCAGGGCCGGCGAAGTAAGATTTGTTGAGTATACATATAGAATAAATAACAGGCGAGCAGTAAATTAAAAAGTTACATATTTAACTGCATATAATTTAAAAGTTTGGAGCAAACCGGCACTACATCTGTGAAACTGCTAAAATCTGAATAAAATGCTCTAATAAGTGTTATCCACAAATTGGGGTCGCTAATTGGGAATCCGTTACAACCTTTAACCGCAGTTAATCCTGTCCAGCTAACTAGTGCGAGGTCGTGAGTCTCCTAAGATGTCTTCTGCAGTGGGTGATTCAAATAAGCTAAAATAGAGTCTACTGCCGACCATATCAGTAAAGAACTACACATCTACTTCTTCCAATGTGGTAGACTCTTTCGATAATATATACCCAAAGAGCTGAAAGCTTTCTTTGCAGGAACAAAATCACATATAATAAATACACACAAGTAATAAATCAGCAAATAAAATATAAAATTCTTTATTGCCATAATAGATAACTTGTAAATAAACGTTAACTGAAGGACAAATAACCTTAGCACTAATTTAGCTAGGTATTTAGGTAATAATTATGTATAAACGAAAAATAGTTAACGCTTCTACGGGTTCACCTAGATCAAGGGTTCCCAAAGTGCGGCCCGCGGGCCAAATGCGGCCCCCAAACCCTAGAAATGCCTTCCGCGATTTAGAATTCATAAAGATAATTTAAGAAATAAATAGATTTCATCATAGTGTAATTAAAAATTACTCAGTTAAAAAAATACTAAATTTTATATGTAATATATTTTGTTATTATATAGATTGTATATATTTTATTGTCTTAACGGTCGCCCTCAGCTGATTAGGCTGACTAGCTGATGAGTATTAATAAGTCCAAATTGAGATCAAATTTAACTGATGAACATTTACAAACGGTGTTACGGTAATACATTAAACCGACTTAGAACTAAAACTCAATCATATTATTAAAAGAAAACAACATCTGCACAAGTCACACACTTCTGATTGAGGAATTTATTATTTTTTCTTTTTTTATTTGAGATTATTTAGTTATTTTTGTTTAATTATTTCTGAAATGTGTTAATAAACATTTTGTAATAAAAAGTAATTATTGTCATAAATAAAGGACGATTATGTTATAAAATTAGTATAAATCTTTCTGTTGTGTCAAACTTTTTATCGATTTGAACGTATTTTTTCATAGAATTTTTTTGGTAAAAATATTTTGTAATTTACAACCTAGGCAAAACTTTGGGAACCCCTGACCTAGATGGTACAATCGGATGTGCCACAAGTAAATAGTAATTAGCTAATACTCTTTACGAATCAAATTAAACTGGCACACTCGCAGGAATAAATTCTAATAAAGTTTATATGCACAGGTTCCACCGGAGAAAAACCATTTAAATCAGGAAAATACTACATAATACATTAATGCAATGATTGCCAGTTGTTATAATTAAACGTACACATGATTTTAATTAAATACAGCTCACGATCATGCTATAAACGCCAGGCGGAATGCCATGATGTTATTCGTAACGTTACTCAAGGGCGACAACAGCAAGTAACCAAATTCCAGATAATAGAAAGATTACATGTCCAATGATTTTTATAAAATTATAAAATGTGGACAACGGCTGTTTTATCCTAAGCCCTTCAATTAAATATTTACGAATGTTTAATCAATGGATTTTTGTTTAATTTATTTGCTTTGTTTGTTAGTTCTAATTAGATATTATTATATTTTAAACGAGTATTTTTAACTTTTTTAGGTATGATATTCCATACGGAGACATTTCCGAGGTATGGAATACTACATACACTCCAGACAATGATCGCCGGACCTATTAACCTTCTAAGTTAATAAATTAGGCATTACTTTTTAAGTGTGAGCAGATTTGCTCTTACAGGATCAGATAGAGGGTTAGATCCCTTTTTTTATGTATACACTTGCTAGAGTATTGTTACATTTTTGATTTTTAATGAGTTTTATTAGTTTGGTGGGTATTGAATTTGCAACCATAAGCTCTTATTTCTGTCAACCGAATCGTACATCGGTTTGCAGTCAACAAATATGCAGTATTTGCAGTCAAATTGTGAACATTGTTATTGCACTCCCAGGCCTTTGTTAAAATTTGTTTAATAGTGTAAATCTGATTGATAATAATTAATTCCTTCTGCTAACGGTTGAAGTTTTTTGTTCAGTTTACAAGTAAGAACCTTGCGTACTGTAGGCAAAAGCGAAATTCCGCGGTAGTTCTTACAGAGCATTTTACCCCCTTTTTGTAGATGGAGCAAATAATACTTTTTCACTACTTTTTCTGTTGCCATATCTATACCTTATTTACTAGGGCGTATATTCTCCATTACATCGCTACCTCATAGAGTATACATTTCGCGGAGTTTCATCGATACAGGGTGTCATACAGGGTTTCATCTACAGTCGGTGGCTCTACTAATCCCCGTTCTTCTAAATAATCCAGGTCAGATTCTTCTTTATGTCCAGTAACAATGCTGTATCGTCGAACCCTCCTATATCGTCTTGTATTTCTATTTTCTCGTTTTTCTTTAGAAAGTCATTAGCTCCTTTTATGTCAAGTTATCATGCATGTTCTGATTTAGATGGTTTTACATTTTCTTTTCTTTTTCGTACATGTTTTGTCACGTGTCCTGTTTGTCGCGTATGATTTGTGGGCTTGGTTTCTTTTTTCTATAATTTGCTTGCACACCTCAACAAACCATGACGCTTTATTTCGCTTCTTTCTTATTTCCAGCAATAATATTGCTGCTTCCTTTATAGCGATTTTTATATCCTCCCATTTAGTACGTAGTGTTTGTTCATTCTTCGTTTTCCTAAAATCTTTCCGCAATCTCTCATACAGGTTTCCTGGATCCTTGAGTATGTCAAGGTCTAGGTTCATTGTTCGTTTTAGTTCCTTTTGGTTTCTGCTGATTTTGAATCTAGTTAAATGCTACCTGAACCAACTTATGGGCTGACCCGCAGCAGCTTCCTCGCTGTTACCTGCCGTCTAGGTTAACCGGACAACTGTTTTTGTTTATTAGTAAATGGTCGATTTGACTGGTAGTATTTCGATCAGGTACGATCCATGTCGTTTTAAGCAGTTATATCCCGCTGGGAGAAGCATGAAGCATTTAAATAATATTTACATTATTTGTTAATTTATTAATAAGGCAGAAACAATTGTTGCAATCTGAAAAAATAAAAAACTTTGGGTGGACTTTGAGCTGAAGTTTATTTTTATAATGTCCTAATAATCTTACTTAGAGATCTCGTTACTGAAGAGTTATTGAAATACAGAATTAAAAACCTCATAAAAATTGTTTCTAGCTCTTTGCTACAAATAGAAAAATTCGTCTTCTAAATGTTAGTTCTGCATTATTATTCGCAAGGAAGAAACGTATAGAATTTGTTAAATAGCTCCATAGATATCAAATTTAAGTTTCAATTAATTTTTCAAGCATTGTGTCAGTTGTTTTATCATTGGTCCATAATACAGATGTTATATAGGGTAATAGTCAGTATCGATAGATTACACAAATTCCAATAGAGCTCTATGCCACCAGCTTCATATAGTTAATGTAGATATTGCCCATAGAAAATCTGCAATATTTATTCTGAACTAGAATTTTAGAAACAAGTCCAAGTGATCAGAGATAGAGATCACAATTAAGAGGTCAGGCGGAAAAAGCGCACTTCTTGTTGTCATTTTGAGATATAGTCAGTTGAAGTTTTGGTCAAATGTAAAACACTGATATTTACGTTTTTTTTAATTTTTGAGTTTGACTTTGGTGATTTTTTAGAGATATCTCAATGCCATTGTCAGCGACGGCTCGCTATATGACGCAGATGATGCAGGTTACACGCTGCTTCACCAACGTTTTCTTGAAGCATCCTGCGGCATGTCGCGGGCCGCTGCTGGTCATTGTTCAAAATAAGGACCCTGCTATTGAAATAAATGATTTAGTACTGAAAAATTCCATATTTCAAAAAGCGTTCGGTTTCCTGTTCCTGATTCTGAATTCTTTCTGTTGCAAAAGTCATGTTCAACTAAAAGTAAAAAAATGAGTTCTAACGCAAACCTATAAAACTCTTCGCCTAGGATAAGTTTTATTTATGTTAATATGTATGAGTACTTATTGAACAAAAGCGATCTGTTATTATATTTTTCAGTAGGTCTGTAATTAGTGATTGGTAAAAGTAATTTTCTTTTGTACACTTTGACAATTCGATTATACAGCAGAATTAAGAGATCCGTTTATCGTTATTTTCAATTTAAGATAGTTCATAACCGAAAATTGAATACTATATTCAATTGTGGTATAATATAAATAAAGCTCTCGTGCGTAAAACACATCCGAAAAGTATCTATAGAATTACCAAAAACGATACCTAAAATTACTCACGAGATATCTAAAAATTAAAGAAGATTAAGAACCTATGTAATGAGTATTTAACAGTAATTTCTTAAATTATCTTGTCAAAAGTCTATTTGTCCAATACATCCCACAAGTACCACTATATAGTAGTACACGTTTAACAGATTGAGTCACACATCACATTATTTACATTCCTATAATAATGTTATTACGTTATTTCTGACACAATCGCAATTTTCATCTCTAAAAGTATAGAATAATCTCATTTGAATAGGGTCTGAATTTGTATCAGTTTACTGGATCGTCTAGACTACAAATTTGACCCTTAATAGGGTAATCTTCCATAAATTGCCATATCGTTATTATTAACGTTATCGAATTCCAATAAAATGTTAATACAAATGAACGGTTTCAAACCTAATTTAAATAAGACCAAAATATTTCACTCTAACGCTATAAAATGATTATTTTATTTGGATAATTTTCGATTATTGCGTGTTTATTTTGATATGCTAATGCTGATATATTGTGTATGTACTACAACAATAAAAACGATTTTGCAAATAAAATTATGTTACAGCACAAATATACACATTGATGTTTACCTTAAATGTTGCTACCATTATACAAAGGTTTTAATACGTGACTGCCTGTATAATCAATTAAATGTACGTATACTAGTTTAAAGGGTTTCTAGGGATTTGCCTACATTAAAGTTGAAGTAGTAAGTGAAGTAATTCACTACAGTTTACGTAGTTACATACAATAAGTAGTATACAGGGTGTAACTAATATAACTAGAAGCCTTGTAATAAAGGGTAGCTGCAATGATTTAGAATATATTTACCTTTAATTCTTTTTGGTTGTTTAGTATTTTTAATGAATTGTGAGTACAATGGGTGAAATTAAAATTTAAAAAGCGATTTTCTCGAAAACTAGCAGGAAGCGACCACATGCTGATCAGGAAAATATGTTCTAAATTATTATAACTACCCCTCCCACCCGGCATTACAAGATTTCTATTTATATAAGTTACTCCCTATATAGTTGGTACTATAAGCAATTCAGTATGTAAAAAATTTCAAATACCCTTCATTTAAAAATAAACACGGAACATAAAAATATTAAGAAATAAATAAAAAACAAAATACCGGCTTTTCTTCGGTTATTAACTCATAAATATTATAATTAAAATAAAAATAAAAATTAACCATAAAAATTAGATTCAGTTGAACAAAAGTTTAGACACTCTTTCGTAGATTATTATCAGTATGGTACCATCCTCTGCAATTATCACACCACATCGATTTGGTATGGATTCTACCAATATTTAAAATACTTTATGGACAAAATTCAAAACACTTTCGTGATATAATTTCCTTCAAAGCAGTTAATGAAGTTGGTTTTCTTTGTTCTACTTTCATTTTTAGGATTGATCATAACTTTTCATAGTGTTCAGGTCAGGATATTGAGGAACCCAATCCACAACTCTAATTAGTAGTTCATTAACTAGTTTGAATTGAACCTGACCTCAAATCGCGTACCATTGGGCAAAATAACTATTGATACTGTGATGATCCAGGTGTCTTTAAGCTGCACGGATGCACCAGAATTAAAAGAGAAGTTATCCTTGAAGAAATAGCACTTGAAGGTACTATTATTAAAAATATAGGGTTATCTCGGGGCCAGGCTTTATTAAAAGGCTGAAGCGATTCTCATATTTTTAACACTAACGCTATAAAATTAAGTAAATTTCTTAAGGGCTTCTTAAAGTCAGCTTTTATGAAAGAATTTAGAACATTCGGAAGCATGAGTTTCACCAATCCACAATCAAAGGAGAAATAATTGAGATACTCTCAACCAGTGCGCACTCGCTATTGCAAGTGATAACAGTTCACACTGATGGGAGCGAGGTTCCCTCTGCTAGCTCTATAGGTTAGTACCGGAGCTATAACTGTATTCACCCGGCGGGTTCCCTTTCCGAAGAGATGGATCCCTAGTTCAGCGTGCGGACTTCACCCACAACGTACGCGGGACTTTACTGCTCGGCCGAATCCAACCTCAATCTGGCTGGACTTGGAGGTTATGCCACCCCGGGCCTTGGGTGGCATAACCTTATGGGACTAGTGTACCATTGTCAGTGCTAATGTTTAATTACACCTAAGCAGAATCCTGGCATGTACCCAATAAGATGAAGTTGTCTTGAGCGTGATATGCTATATATTTGCAATACACCCCTTACGTGCAATGGTTCTAGACGGCTTGTTTGGATCATAATATTGGAACTGCACAGCCGTAGCATGATCCTCATACTTCCGTCACCGAACACATCTACCTGGTGGCATGCAGTTTTCCATGCACTGACGGGGTCAAGACCCCCAACCGGAATAAACCTCACTAGATTCTCCTCCATCAGACTAAGTCTGTAAACGGCGAGAACTCCTGAGGTCTCGTTGCAGTTACTAGTAAGTCAATTGAGAATCTCCACCAGTGGTTAAAGGCACCCATTAACCTTATGTATATAAGCCACCGATTGCTAATAAACTAAAATTGTGTGTCATGCTTAGCCTTCTAACCTTCTGTGAAAATTACGATTTAAATAGTCAGTTAAATAGTCTCCAATGGGCGTTCTATTAGCTCTATCATTTAGAACCTTCATTATCCCTACTCAGAATCATCAAGCAAAATAATCCACATTGTTCATTAATAACAGTTATTACTCATCCCTCGAGGTACTAGGATGAGTTAGATGTACTGCATTTGAATTTGTTTTGTCCTTAAAATCAAATACACGCTTTATTAAATCAGACATAGTTTACACGCATTCTTAAGTGGAAGTCAACACTCCAAAAGCTCAGGCCTTTGAGAAAAGCATTCTAAACAGTATTGGTTTTTAACAATCTGATTGTAATTGAGAGCAGCAGAAGTAACGGAAATTATTATTTTTTGTTTAATTTTTTTCTCATATACATATTTATATGCACGATTCTTTAACCCAAACGATGTTTCACTGATAATTGTTAGGCACTACGGTAATGCCAGTAAATTTATTATGGAAGCTGCTTTCGGTGAATTTTCTAATTAATTATTAAGTTTAGAATAAATTCAAATTACAACAGATCACCAGCGGTGTCTCTTGGCACTCTTTCAGCACATGTACTTCCAATACATAATTACTCCCCTAATTCAGGAAATGTTACTTTCACTAGCAATTGTTGTAATACCTTAGAAGGCATGTATCAAAATATAATTTGCAATTTTCTCATTTAGCACGAATATAAAGTGTATGGAGTACCAATGAATAAGATCTTTTAGATTAGTGATCGATATACTTTATAAAAAAAAAAGTTCAATTTTTCACTGAAAGTCAGGAAGCAAAAGCTACTTTAAGCTACACAATATCTAACGGTCTGGGTGACGCCCTTAATATTACTTATTTATCCCTGCTTTTCCGCTATAATTCATAAGCATTGGTATGTAATTAGCACTCACTGAACTCAATTCGAATAAAAAAGAGGTCTCTGTCGGGGAATAAGTTTTAAAGTAAGCCAGTAAAGGTTCAAAAGCTTTTTTTTGGTGTTAATAATTTAGTTTGTTACACCTTAATATAGTACTGTCCATAAGCAATTACAAAATAAGCTAGTAAAAGAAGAGATAGTAGAGCAGGATAAATAGTTTTTATGGATAAATAGACTTTTACATTTTTTCTGAAATTTGCATTTCATTTTTTTTTATGGTTTCAGCAATTGTAGGAAATTGGTAAGTTTTAAGGATTCTTGAACTAAGAATAACTTCCGGGTTTGTACTGTCTCTTTTTGAGAACATTAAAAACTAACCGTTTCGTTGATAATTGTTGGAGATTTTTCAGGAGAATAAACAAAGCGCCTAAGAAAATATGCACCTAGGATACAAAATTAAGCAAAATAAAGAAATAGAAACAGTAGCAAAGCAGTGTAGCTCAACATGCCGGCCATGCCAGAAACTCCTATGAGAAAGATCTAAGCTAGAAAATGTAGTTCTTTGACCATAGAGATCGTGAAAAGCTTCGGTATATGTTATATACTGTCATGTTATTTTGAGCTACAGAATAAGGAATTCACCAACTCAAAACTATTGAGTTAGCTCCTTCATATAAAGCAAGCTTAGATATGAAATTTAAAACGACACGTTAGACTAGTTGCATACTACATTTTCTACGTTTTAATTTTGAAAAATTTGTCTTTTAAGAAGCTATGAAATAGTTTATTATAATTAACATAAAGGATATCAGTAAAGCTAACTTTCCATAGAATTTAATTAATTTTCCTTATCCAACTAACGATCTGAGAAACGATCCTCCAAAATGGCAATTAAATTAAGTTCAGGCTGTAGTTAATGTAAGATTGACCCTAAACAGACATGGTGTGTTGTAATGGGAAGGTAGACAAGTACTTACTACCTTACCTAAGTATTTTATAAGAAAGAAATTTGTTTCCAAGTAAACGAGATTATTGATTTTTTCTATTGGAACATTTTACAGTTCTTGGAAAAATACTTTTGATGGAGAATTGTAAAGTCGTTTCTTTACCACATAATTGAGACTATTTTAAACGTAGGGGCTACTTTTTACAAATTATATCAGTAAAACAACATACAAGCATCTGCGGTTATGCATAGTACACCGAAAAAATGTAATTGGCTTGAATTTTCATTTTGTTGATATCTGAAATTATGTAAATAATGTTTGTTAGCATATAAAGTTTAAATTTGTGAAGATAGGAAGGCGTGGAAAGGCATTTGTATGTAAATAAGTTAATAAATAGTTGTGTAAAGATGAGATTTCATCGACATACATTGGAGGCTTTGTTGTGAAATGAAAACATGAATGTTATATGTCGTTATATAGCAAATTTAATAAGCTAACAGTTTATCTAATTAGTTTTAGGAATAGTGAAAAATTATAAACAGTAATTTGGTCTTGTTGTAAATTAAATATCAGAGTTCTTTTGTTTAGTGGAAAATTTCCAGTAGAGTTCAATTGTTTCCCAGAAAAGTATAAAAACCCGGTCATTTTTGTATTATGTTTTAGGTTATCATGTTTGAAAAACATTGAACTATTTAGATATTTAACAAAGTTCTGTGAATCCAAGTGACTTTATTTTAATAACAAGTGCATTGCATTTATTCCAGTGACAATTTACTTAGAAATGGAATTTTCTTATTGATAATAGATTTATCAAATTTTTGTTACGATTGGATTTTGTAAATGGATATGAACTATAATTATAAAATTAATTGACTTACCACGATTAGACAAGCAACTGCATTTGAAATTCAATTTATTAAAGCCATTCATATGGAAATATTTGAAAGAGGTGAATGACTTTCTTCCTTCATTTTATTGCTCAACCGAATGAAAGCAGAGAGCAGAGACTTGCAGATTTTATAACAATACAGTTGGCAAATGATGGCACCAAACATTTAAATATTTAAACGTGAGTTATTTAACAATAGTTATACTTAATTATAATAATTATGTTGATGCCAGAAGTATTAATCCTCAGATAAAGAGTATCAGACTATTTTGGGACTGAAATTCCATAGGATCTTGGTATCCAAGTTTAAATTTCCATTTTATTTTATTTTTCTTTGTTTGTGTTAAGTTTATTAAATAAATTTGTGTTGTATTAGAAAAGAAAAATTGACTTATACTTGTTGCATATTACTCTGTTCCAAGATTTTGTATAATTATTTAGTGTCCTATTAAAGCGCCTGAGAGTCACAATTTGATGGATAGTTAGACTTTTTACAACAAATCTAATACTAATACTAATAGTACATGCATTGTGTATTCATTCATTCATTCATGTGTCTGGTACATTTTTTGTGTGGAGACAGCCAGCGCTACCTAGCGCTGGATGACCCAAACCCTATTGAACTATGCGATGTAAGAGAGAGAGGTGAGGATCCGAACTTGAATTATTTTTTCGTATTTCAACAAAAGCAACAAGCAGTAAAAACAGCAGTGTTTTAAGAGTGCGTTAGTTACTAAAGCTTACCCATTAGGGTAAGCAGTTGGCACCTAGTTTTATTTATTTATCCAATTTATGCATCTGTATTACGTACAAATGTTATGTCTGTTTGCCCCCACACCCGATATATCATAACAATACGTATATTGATTTTTTAGGAATTATCCTATTTTTTTCACTTATCGGTACAGTGTATACTTAAGTGTGTTTTTGCGAGTTCCTGAAATGCTAAGTCGGGGGTGTTTGTTAAGTTAAATGCGTTAACCGATGAAGTTCAATTAGATCTAGAAAGAATAATATGCAGTTGCAAAATTGCTTAATACTTTTAATTTTATTTTAGTTATGCGCTCGCTTCATTTATTTATTATTTATTTCTTTTTCATACTACCGTTCTTTTTCAGTGTAAATTAACAGCCAATTTCATTAAATCGGAAACATTTTAAATACAAATGCTCTAACCTACTTCTAAACACAATTAGGTTGTGAGGAGAACCTTTACATATGTAACTTAATTTATATCTCCAGCTGCAGTTATAAGCACATAAAGCAACAAACGAAACGCACTTTTAAAAAGAAAAAAACTCTTGTGAGGGGTGTGTGTTTTCATACATACTACCAACCTACTACGTATTTAGTTACAAATTGTTTCGTACTACGGTACACGCTCGTAACGTGTAACCTTTAAAACTTTTAATAAAAAGCACAAAACGTAAATATTTGATTGTTCTACGCCAAATTTTTTTAAATAATTCGAATTCCTGAAATATCTGAAATATATTCTGTTTTGTAAATAGAAAATTTGTGGTCGTTCAAACACACAATCCTATTATTTATTCCATTCCATTCTATTTGGTTTTCCATATTTTTCTTTAATTATCTCACTTTTTAATAAAAAATCAATGCTGAAAATTCTTTCTATTACTAAACCCTAGAGATTTAAATGACAAGGAGAAATTAAATCAAATATTTTTTATTATACTGGTATTTTTTTCTTCAAACTTATAAATTGTCATCGGCATATTACGAAGCCTCTATACACCTCGTTTCGAATTCCATCATGCTTTAGGTGACATCAAAAGGGGACGCAAAGTGGCTCCTACTTACGTATGGATGCAAGCATAATAGAATCGCAAACGGATTCTCGCCCGTTTTCCTCGAGTTTTCGTCACGGTTTCGCCGTTTTCCTTGAGGACAGTGACCTTCAGCCAGACGCCGTTTTCTCCGCCCTGTGCACTTTCCATCGCGTAAACTCGACTTACAGAACAAAGAGAGAAACTCTTCCTTGTTTTATGTATTCGATTTTTGTAATGATGAAATTTCTTTAGGGACTTGCACGTTGTAATTTATTTTGTTCCATGGTTACTGCTAGATGTATTTTTCTCAAAAGTTTCTTTACCCTTCATAATGTACATATAATTCTTTTTTTTTGTTCTTTTTTCATGCATATAATAAAGGAAAAGGTTCTGTCAGCGTTGACTTGAATTGTTAAATATCTTCTCTAAAACGTTTTCTACGATTTTATAGTGGTTGAGATAAGAGAAGAAAAAACGATGAAACCGCGGTTTGAATTTTTGAAATACAAAGGATGTTGGGATGACACATATTGAAAAATGTAATTAAAAGATCAATCGAATTGATAAAAGAAAGCTTCAAATACATTCCCGTTTGTATAATTGGATAAAACTTTGCATACTGGATACTTTTTTGTTTTGATCCCCTATGCTGAGCCATGACATAACTGGTTTTTGTGAAAAATGCCAGAAACCTACCACTTTTTGTTTTCGTTTAGTTGCTCATGCTGTTTGTCCACAACAAAATTTTTCTGGCGCCCCTAACATTGAATGACGCAGCGTATTGAGTATTTTTATTTCTTTTTCTTATTCTTCTGCAGGCCCTTAATACGTTAGATGCTATCGTACACCGTAGATAGATGCCTTTGAACTGGTTTTGCCTAAGGTGTCTAATTTACCATTGTTGTTTCAAAGGTCGGGAGCACTGCAACTGCTTCAGGATTATCGGTGTTTGGTCTAGCTTAAACTGAAAGTAAAACTGAGTTGGGGAAGGACATCTGTAAAATTGCTCTCTAAGCAAGTCTAGATTTACTTAGAAGGAATTTGTTTAAAACGAAGCACCTTTTTAAAGGAGACAATTATTTTTATTGAACATCCAATGGTAATACTATACAAAGAAACGAAGAACTTCTAAACCTTGTTATGTTGGATTATGTTGTCAATAAAAAGGTATCCATTAATGCGATGATGGTGGAGGTAATTTGTAAGTATGTTACCATTACTTTTACATAAACTTAGGCAAATTGCGTTCATCTCGATAAAATTTAGCAAACGATACAGGCAATATGGGGTTTTTCCATTGAAATAAATAAAAGAGCCCTGATTTATACATGAGTAAAGATTTTCATTCACAGAGTCATTTATCATCGTTGGTTATATACGCATAAAATTGAAGACTGATTATGATGAATAAAGTAATCAATATATAGTTTTCTTCTGTGCTAGGCAAGAGATTTATTAATACATCCTTGCAGCGTCGGACTGATGGCATTGGGGCCCACCGGGCAAACAGCGGAGGGGGCCCGCTTTCTTGTTAGTAACTTGAACATATGTCAAACCGCTTCAATAACTCATAAATATTACAGTTATTTTTGCAAAATTATCAAGATTTAGCAAAAAGAGTGATACGTAGTGCATTCTGGAAAGTACCTACTGTTCCAGACAATGTTCCTGTAGAGTGTGGATGAAGCCTTTTAAAAATTAATAGCATATGTTAAATAATTTTTATTGTGGGTTGGTATTGTCTATTACTTGAGAATTTTGTTTTGTCGCTTTTCTAAGATGTTGATTTATTAGTTTATTGTTTCCAGAAATAAAAAAAAAGTTGAGTTTACTTTATTTCATTCAAAAAATTCAATTCAATTTTTAAGAATCTTCAATCAATATCATCACGGTGTTTATGACCCCGGTCTCTATTCAACCATCAACTCATTAACACAGCTAACATTCAACAGCATTCCCGTCCTACATTTACCCAAGAAAATATACAAAAACAAATTACAAAGGATTAAACCATTTGTAAATTATTTAACTAATGGGCACAAATAACACAAAAAGATTCAAAGCGACAAAAGAAGAAAAATAGTAAAAGAAAAGATAAGCAGTTATAAATTACAAAGACGAAGAAATTAGAAAGAGGTGTCAGGTAACAGAAAATAAGAAATTTAAAGAACAAAATGAAGAAAAAAGGAATAGAAGAGGAATGGGAAAAATTTAAAGAAAATGTGCTAGAGTTGGCCAAAAAGTGCTGTGAAATTATCAAAAATAGTAAAGGCAAATGAAAAGAACGGAATGGTGGAATAAAGAAGTGAAAAGAATTATAAAATACCTAAGTACAAAACAGACTGAACATTGTGAAAAAAACAAAGAAAAGAGAAAAGAGCCAAAAGTCGCAAGCAGAGGAGAAAAAAGAAACTCATGGGACAAATTCGAACTGAAAATGAAAGATAACTACAAAGAAAATTAAATGCTATTTTATGGAACGATTAAGCAATTAAGAAAAAAAAAGAATATAATACAGTGAGTATAAAGAAGGAAAGATAATTACTGATGAGACCAAAATAATGAACAGATGGAGACAGGCACTTCAAGAAGTTAACAGAAGATACGACAAGCGAATTATAGAAGAAGAAGAAAAGAATATAGAAGAAAGTGAAGATGTTGAAGAAATCAAGAAAGAAGAAGTAATAAGTGTAATAAAACAATAAAAATATGAAAAGTACCAGGAACTGACAACATTACATCTGAAAAGATAAAGTACTTAGGAGAAGAAGGAATATACAAACTTACAGAAATACTGAATAAGGCAATAAAAAAGAAAGAGATACCAAAAGATTGGAATACAGCAATAACTCTTGCAATTTACAAAAACGGAGATAAGCGAGACTGCGATAACTACCGAGGAATAACGTTATCAAGCATCCCAGGAAAGATTTAGCGCGAATAATAGAAGAAAGAATAAGAAGAAATATAGGAAATACAATAATAATAATAATAATAATAATTACTACAACCCATAACCTAAACCAAGGCCTCAGAAATTATAAGCTTGTGCGGGAGGGAGGGGGCGATTATTATTATTATGTAGGCCCAATGTGCGGCTGCAGCCGACTTACAGATGGAACAGCGCAAATCCCACATTTGTGTCACAGCTAAGGAAAAATGCAGAAAACCTTAACCAGATCTGCCGGCGCCGGGAGTCGATCGCGGGCAATCTTCATAGAAGAAACACAGTGTGGAATTAGGGAAGGAAGAAGCACGATAGACCTAATATTTATAATCAGACAGAATAGTGAAAAACAATAACTAAAAACAAAGAAATACATGCTTGCTTCATCGATCTATGTAAAGCATTTGATAAGTAAAAAGAGAGTACATATAGAAAATATTAAAGAAAAGAGGAATTAACAAAGGCTTAATAGAGGCGCTAAAAGTGATGTATAAAAATAACAGAAATATAGTAAGAACAAACAATGAAGAATCAAAGAATTTTACAACAGAAAAAGGAGTAAAACAGGGATGTGTCCTCAGCCCCCTATTATTTACGTTAGTGATGGACGAGTTAATTAAAGAGATAAGAAATAAGATGAAAAATTAAAAATAGATACTGGAAGATGAAGGAAGTGAAATTTACAGAAGTAATGTTCGCAGATCACATGGCCACTTTAGCTGATTTAGAACAAAACCTACAATTTAACTTAAACGTATTAAACCAGGAATTACAAAAGTATAGTATGGAAATATACGTGGGTAAAACAAAGAACATGATAATATCAAATATAAAGAATACACATAACGTACAAATATTGAAAAAATTAGGAACAAAACCATTAGAGAACAATTCAAAGTCAAACCAATATATGAAAAGCTAGTAGAAGGACAACTGAGATGGTTTAATCATGTATATCGGATGGATGAGAAGAGACTAACCAGAAGAATATATTGCGTAAAAACTGAATGGTAAGAACTGAAAGGGAATACTGGAATGAGGGAATCAAAAAAGAGTCAGAGAGAAAAGAAATCGAATGGAAATAAACTAGACAAATGACACAAGACAGAAAAGGATGGAGAAAAAAGTTGCACGACAGAACAGTAAAGTACATACATATGACTTTACACTTAACGGTAGAAACGCAGAGAATGAAAAAGAACTAATGGTTTAATACTTTGTAATTTGTATATTACTTCTACTTAGATACTAGATTTTAAAAAAGAAAACAAGTAGTTATCGAAACATCTTGATAAATTTGTAAAAAATAAATTTGAGGGCTGAATCCCATGAGGTATTATTTAATTTCAACAACTATTAATAATTATTCAACTTTTAATTTAATTTTTAATAAACAGTTGTATTCTTGTATTCACAAAGTCTGGCATTCGCAAAGAATTAATAAAATTTGAATTTTGCAAATTGGTCTTGGGGGCCCACTTTTCGGTCTCCAGGGGGGCTCACCGGGCATTTGCCCGGTTGCCCGGCGGCCCAGTCCGACACTGCATCTTTGCCGATTCTTCGTAGAAGTTCAGCGTTCAGCAGTTGTGCTACATTAAAAGTCTTTAATAGAACGCGTATCTTATAGAAAATAGCTTAACAAAAGTTTTAGCGGTTCTCTGGAAGTCTCATAGTTTTTGATAAAACGTAAAGTCTAAAAGTAAAAATAGTCTCTAATAATGTGTTGGCCAAAAACTGAAGAAAGAATTACGTACAATATTGTGACTAAGCTCATTCAAGACAACAGAATAGGTAGTATTATTTCGTGTTTTTGAAGTGGTTAAATATCGAATGTGTAACGAGTTCAATTTTGTTCACAATATTTACGTCTTTGTATTTGTTAAAATAAAATTATTGTTTGTGCAAACAAAACTATCTTCTCATGAGATCGTATTCCTATTTATTCACCTACGTAACGCATTTCTGTTTATTGTATTATGAAAAGACTAACGAAATAAAAGTTAATTTTTTAAAAGTATTGTAATAAATTCGTTTTAATAAAGATATATCGCATTTTTATAATCCCTTTCTAGGCAAACAGACTGTTTGAGGCATGATTTCTTCAATACTAGAATGTTCACAAAGGAACAAACCGCTTTTATAACTATAAATTCATGTATTACCAGACATCATTATAGTTACGTGGAATTGCATTTTGATAAGTTGGTTTCGGGTCTCAGAATCTTATGGCGTCTGCATTTTTTATAAACACACAAAAGAGACTTTCTTTTAAATGTGTTATAGGTAGTAAGAATGACATATTTAACGTCTGATTGTGTGCTCTTAAATTTTAGAAGGATATGCACATTTTTTGTTTTCGTTTTTAAGTAATATTAGATTTTGAAAGTTTTGTGTTCTAGAAATGAATTAACTTCTATACTATTATCAGAAAAGTCATTAATGTAAAAAAGTTCGGGTCACTGCACAGTAACTACTAGATATGTAAGTTATAAATAATGACAAAGTTAACATGCCCACAAAATTGCAGCGTCCGAAGTTTCAGATTTTATAAAAAAGATTCAGAATTTAACTACATATGTTACATTCCAGCATCTATAGTATGGACAGTGTTATTGTGATGATTAGTCCTCAAATGTGTTTGTGTCAATGTGGATTAAGGTTTAAGCAGACGTATAAGAATAATTGGATTGTTGACAAAACCTATCTTTAGTAATTTTACAGATCTTAACTAAATTAATTATTTTGAAATTAATTTCGATAGTAATAAAGTAAATTTGATTCTCGATCTAGAAAATAGTAAAATTGTATTTAGAATGGGATCTCTAAATAAGTTAATGTGTAAAATCTAGGAATGTTTTTAGGTTTCATACAGCAATTAAGTGTTGTTTCTGTTTTATGTACCTACACAAACTGTGCATACGTTGCTAATCATTTTTCGTAAATTTGAATCAATAAACAGTTGAAAGTTGAAAATTAATAATCATTCGTTATAGGTTGGCACGGCAAATTGTTTGTAGTCCATTTAACAAAATTAAAATAATATCAATAAGAGATAAATAGTTTAACGTAATTCAGATCTAATCTAATTAGGTCGTAATCTTTTCCCGAATTGTAGTTTTCCATCGTTGCTTATACAGTAACAACAATTAGGGAGACGCCCTCTATAGTGTGTATTTATTCTTATGTTCTATCTGAAATCAGTAAGCCTTTGTAATTAATACCCACGGCCTATGAAAATAATTCGAATAAGTAAGTCTCTGTAGGGAGCTTATTTTGCGTTTTAATTTATTCAAATTAAAATCAATTGAAATCAATTATGATTTATTTTTTTTATTTGTTGATGAAGAATTTTGCTATTTACAAATATAACAATAAAGGTTAGTTGCGTAGCTATTCTATACAATTATATATCATCAAGGATTGCTTACATTTTGATGTATACATGTCAATTTTTAATAGTCATGTAAGAACATGGCCGTTTCTGGGCCAATTAAACCTAAGGTTATTACAAAACTCAGAACATACAGTGAATTATAAAGCACAAACTTGGCCAGGGTACATTTAAAAATTTCCAGGTTGGATTCCTATTCTATCAGGAATAGAGCAAGTTTGAATGGGAGGGAGGATGTTGATGTTTTACTGACTTATCAATCGTCGTGGAAAACCAGGAACAGGAGCTTTTTGTAATAGTAGGTTACTATCTTTTACTGTCTGTTCTTTTACACATGAAATCTACCACCTGGTTAAACAACCGGAGTTTCTGCTTCAGCTGCTTAGTCTTCCCTCTGCTTCCTTCTCACATTCTAAATTTCGCATCTACAAACTGTATGTTACAAAATGTCTTTTCTTAGCACTTAGTATGCCTTTACATAATCAAGAGACTGAAAAGGAACATTCAACAACTCAAGTAAATATTTTAGTTTCTTAAAACAATTCCTCAAAAGTCAATCAAGAAGAGAAATATTCGAACTTTTCTTTCCTCATAATCGTTTTCAAATATTTACGAAGTGAAATCTGTAGGTGTTTAAAATAAATACAAACTAGTTATAACAACTTTCTTTACGCACAGAAGATTTAAAGAAATAGCCAACGAAACGATAATGTAACTTAATTTTCTCCGTAACGCAATTTCTGTATTAAAAGGTCATATTTTCGCCTAAAGAATTGAATCCGATCTTCTTTAACGTCACAACTTTTTATAAAATTCATGATTCTGTTAAAAAAGACATCAAAGTTAAAATTAATTTAAGAATTTGTAAACTTGATTAAAATCCACCAAATGGCGTTTATAATAAATTAAAATATTATTCGCAGATTTTATCGTCGCCTCTTCTTCCATCCCAAACTTTACCAAAAGTTTGGACGGAAAAACTAATTTTTACGGTCAGCGTTCGTTCGTTCAATCAATTTTTATTTTCGATAACTTAATTATCTGCTATATCATTCAGGAAGAACTTGCTAAAAGGCCTATACAAACCGCAAGTTGTAGGGGACGTGATGTTTGTTGTTGTTTAAATTAAGGGTTGTATTTTGAAAGGATACCTCTTTTAAATGTTCTTATTGTCTGGATTTCAGGACGTTGATATCGATGTAAACGCTCAGTAATCCCATTATATTCCTTGCTCCTTGTGTATCCTTCCCCTCCTTTCTCTTACATTATACAATTCCTTTATTATTAAACTTCGCTAATAACCATAGACTACGTTAAATTCTTTAAGAAAATAATAATAGCATAAAAGACTGGAGGGAGATTGTATTAAAAATGATATTTTCGTTGTTATAAAATTACAAGGCAGTTATTTTCTATTTTTTTACAATATCGATTTTATGTAGTTGTATAATATCACAACCAATGAATCTGTTGAATTTTTATTTAAAGAGTCCTATCAATATCCTCATTTATGTTTTTCACATTTAACAAGATTTTTTTCGAATATTACAGCTACTTTTGTTCAGTGATCTACTTTGTTTTGTAAATGCGATTTGTTTCCTTCTGAAGTTGGTACTTACTACAGATCATCTTGTGGAAGACGCTTTGTGTATTCCAGCAGGTATTTATACAATATCTCTCTCTACGCAATCCTTGTTTGATGAATAAATATTGCGCAAGGTCTTCATAGCTTAATTGTCCTTCACATATTTGCTTTAGTTGTTTTTGTTAGTACTATTCTTATTAATTTGCTTTTCTTGCTGTTTGTAACAAACAAAGCACCTGATTTTCTTTTTATGATGCTCTATAAACTTTTCCCGAGTAAAAGGATTCTAAATTTGTAGAAGACTATAACATGCTTTTGATGTTCGGTACGTTATTGTACAAAGCTCCTAGACACGTGTACATTAATTTCGTTTGCGTTAGTTTCTTATTCCTTTTCTAAACTTCAAACTGGTGCTCTGTTTCTTATAGAGATTTTTGTGGAGTTGGATTTAAAGACACCATTATTTTCCTTGTAGTGGTTAACACTCAAGTTTGCCTCGACGTTGGTTATTTTATCTCTAACAGTTGACCTCTCAATTTTGTTCATACATAGACATTTTCAAACATATATGTATTTTGGAAAAGGCTTATATTTATGTTTCAATTTGTCTCCTTTGCTGGTGGCGGACGAGAGCGTAATATTCTAATCACTTTTCAGTCGTCTTCAGTTATTCAATTACACAACAAGGTCAATTTTGTGTAACATTTTTATAGAGATCTTAGTGTCGTTATACTTAGAAGGTCATACTCTTTGCATCTATTATATCAGATAGTTTGGACATCAGTCATAAGAGCCAAAGATAAAAGAGTCTAAAGAATCGTAGGATATGCTATTGTTGGAGAAGGAGGTTAGACCCATTCCATGGATACATCGTGTCTGCTTGTATTTTGTTTTGCAAAATGTCTGCGCTCGGCAGATGAGCCAGCAACCAGCAGATCTTATAAAAATGACGGGTTACTTGGTCAGGCAGGGTCTATTTTAGATTATGGTATCGTTGGAGCCAGAGCATAACAAAGTAGGTCTGATTACCTGAAACCATTAAAAGTGAGATATCAGAATAACAGCTTAGTAGTCATACGTATAACCATTTTAAGTGGTGTTTCAATCAATTTTAATCTGGTGCTCGTACATTGATGATTATTCAAAAACTCTCGGTTACGGGAACACCAAAAAAGTTTAATTCAGATATTATAATAGAAATGATCGATACGGCCTCAGCAAGACGATAGAAGCTTTTGCAAGCAACATTAACTTGTTGAGAAAACAATATTCGAAGACTGGAAAAGTATTGGCACATATTCTTAGATACAAGGAATACTGCTAAATGTATTTTTTGGTAGTCAATAGCAAATTTAAGCTTTGGAGGTGATCCGAATAATTAAATCAACGAATTCTGTCAACTGCTTAATGAAATAATTAAAAACAAATTGAGTCCAATTCATGTGATTAATAGGATCTGAAAAAAGTATTTAATCCATAATGAAACAATATCACTAAAAACACATGTCTTTATACCTATATAACCAAAACTTAAAACAAAAAGTACAGAAAGGATTCAGAGTTTCAGAGTTACCGTTGGTGCAGGAGTAAAAGAATAGCAAGAAAAGTAAAGTTGGTATAATCCAGAAAGCAAGGGGTATGACAAAGATGGTAAATGGTAAGTTCTAAGAATAATATGTCTGAAACAAGAGAAACAACATGGAAAATATACTTACATGTATAGTAAACAGTTTGATTGGAGAAAGTTTGGTTAATTCTCAGTTCAGAAAAACCACAGACCTACAGAAAAATAAGGACATCCGTTTAAGGGCATTGTCTGACTATTAAGAAGAACCTGCACAAGTGCAAATACTTCAGACAGTTTAATAATGAAACAAAGTATATCAGAGTTCATTACCAGGAAACAATAATCATCTGATCTGATCAATTACTGATATCTTGTTTTCATATCTCCAAAAGATCCAGCAGAACAAGCAGATGGTAGCTGGAATGGTATGGTAGCAACTGCATCAACAAATTTTTACAAATCTACAATCTTATTTATTTCTGAATGGCTTTTATTTATACTAATATTGCTCCGTTTGAGCTATCGGTTTTCCTGTATTGCATTCTTATATATTTATGTATATTCTTATAGTATTAAATATTGGTTGTAAATTTGTTTTTAATATATAATTAAAAACAAATTAATATAATTAATATTAATATATAATTCTCGAGTTACTTGTCCAGACTCATAAAGTTTTATTTTAGTACATCTAGTTGTGCTATCTCGTTTTATCGACTTAACTACAAAATTATTAATTTCTCTTCAGCTTCCAAATATTGCCATGTCGATGTTCCGCTACAATAATTGACTATTAGGCCATTAAAATTATTTTGATGCAAAAACACGCGAAAACCTGCATGCAGGATGTAGTTGTCATCAGCCTATTAAAAAAAGCTTGGGTTATCACGGGTTATCTTTAGACGACCATCATTCTTAGTTTAAATCGTTATGGTGCAACACATGCGTGTTATGCAGCGCCACAAATTGTTTTTTTGTGATAATTTATCGATTAATGTTACAAATGAAGTTGCATATAAATCGTCTATAGTATCATTCTTGATTCAGAATTAGTAGCAGTTCGTTTTAGAGATCAAGAATGCCTAAATGTCAACATTTCCTTTTTTGTGAGGATCGATTGTAGGTTACCATCTTGAAACCATGCAATCTGAAAGATACGTTCGTATATTAACATATTTCCCATGCATATAAATAAGTAGTTTCTTAGTAAAACATAGTTACTCTCTTGAGGGTTTCTACCACTGAGGTCAATATTTTACCGAAATCCTCGAATTTTGCTTTGTTCTGGAACACACGAAGCTCCCTTTATCAGCTCGCCTAGATACGAGACCTGGAATTTGATGGTGGACGTGTTTTCAGTCAAGTTTTGCTGGATGAATTTATTTTATGTTGACTTATTTTAGATTTATCTTGGACCAGTCAATAGTATTAATTAATTCAACTAAAGTTTTTGAAGTCTGGTAGTGATAATCTTACGTCATCGTCAAAACAACATCTGGTGTTAGCATCCATTTGAAATGAATCTTACAAAGCTTTATTTTGTTAAATAATTATAAGGTGGGTTGTTTATGCTATTTTATCTATAATTTGGAAGAATTGTTAAATTAATTATTCATTTTCATACCGAAATTTGATGAAAATTACTTGTAAAACCTGTTGTAGTTTAGATAATGTCCACAATATTCGGAAAATTCATTTTAATTAAAATTTAACAATTCAAAATCAAAGTCAATAAAGATTAAGGTATGATCTTATAAAAGTCAATAAAATAGTTTTTGCACTAGTCGAAGTTGTTCTATAGAACCGTTAGCTGCTTAATACATGTATTCTTAAGGGTGCATAGTATGAATGAACAATCATCGTTTGGGACATAACCTAAAGATAATCTTCTATAATGTGGGTGGATTCGTTTTCTAAAATTACTTGCTCATATTGAGCAGTGAGAGTCATGCATCTCTTTTCTACTCATTTCCCCTCTTTGTTATGGAATTCCAACTCCAAAACGAACGAAATCTAGATACTGAGAGCATATTTTACATGCGTAAATGAAGGAATATTAATTGTTGATTAGTTAATATTAATCAATTGATGAATTAAAGTACTGTAATTAGTAATATTTTAAAAAGGAATTAAAAAGTAATAAATAATAAAAAACAAACCAAAAATGTATGACAACCGTCACCATAGCCGAATGCAGTGCACAATAGATTTCGAATTCCAAAACCCGAGTTCTAATCCCAGTTTGGGTAAATTTTCTTTTATAAATATTCAAAATATTTTATAAATAAAATTTTTCTTATAAATATACCTAATATTTATGAAAAGAAATAATTGCATGATATTATCCCTTAGTTGTATAGTCATTGTTTAAACTACTAAACTAGGAAGCATCTTCCATATCGAATGGGCAGGGAATAGTTTCTTGACGCGTTAACGTGCATTTTATAGTACTTTTAGAGCTAATGTTAAATTTTATATAATATTCTATGTTTAATCGTTTGATTTTCAATTAACGTAAATATACATAGGTTAAACAATGAATATAAAAATAAGGGATAATCTTATGTAATTATTCCTTTTTATAAATATTATATTTATAAAAAAAATTGTTTATTCTAAACATATTAAGTATTGATAAAAAAATTACCCAAACTGGGATTAGAACCTGGGTTTTATAATTATAAATTTATCGTGCCCTGCATTCGGCTATGGTGGTGATTCCTACAATTTGCATTTATTTGTAATTGTACATTATATTTTGCGAATCCATTTATGTACAAATCACCCCAGTAGTAAAAATGTTTTAAAATTGAATTGCTGAATTAAAAAAATTGTTTATTGATTGGAAAGTATAAATGAATTGCACTTGCGGACTATGATGAAAAAATGTGTATAAACTTAGTGAAATACTGAGACCATTTCCTTCAAAAATACATAGATCCTGTAATGAAACTTTTTAAGTGGCCCAACGTTAATAGGAAATGTTAAACTAATTTAATTTAAAACAAAGCAGAAGCTTCGTAGTGAGCAAAAGCCACCGTCATTAACTCATTCGATTGCATCAAATCAACAATTACAGAGTTTCAAAAAGAGTATTAATTCTCACTGACATTAATTATAAAAAAGAAGTTTGCTAAAGTACTTTTAGATCTAAATTTGGTTCATTACTGCAGGCAGATTAATGCAAATGGAACAATTAATGCATTTTTCAACTTCTTATATAACCTTGACACGCAATCGATTTACCATTTCCATGTCTTTGAAAGTATTCGAAGCGATATAAATTAATTTAGAGGCACAAGTTCAAAACATACACCCTATTTCCCTTTCTAAAGGTTTCTCAGCCATTAATTCTGCGAGAACTTCTCAAACAACAAAACCACAACAAGCTAAAGTTGAAAGTAATTAAAAATACGTAGAATTAATTAAGTGAAATATGTACTTTAAACAGCAATTCTCCACGTGTGCTTGTGCGTACATGTGTACCTAGTCTGAATTTTACGTCGCATTTTGAATATGTTATCCTAAACTCACACATAGTAATTGCGTCTACTGAAACCTTTGCATATCCAGTACACAATAAAGTTCAAATACTGGAAGGATCTGTTTTGAATGTTCAAGATGTTTATATTAAGGGTCTTGTAATGTAAATAGCGGTAGGGGATGAACAAGATGGCTCCATTAGCAGCCACAGGTGCGAGATGATCGATAAAACGGAGGATGGGCATTTGACTGTTTAAAGCTCTCGGTCCAACGGATTCATCTCGTGCAACGGTGGATAACAGATTAAAATAGATTTTTACAACAAAAGCTCTCGATTTTTATGTATAGGACTTTTAATTCCCCACAACGTATTGTTTTAAGATAGATCTAGCATCTGTCTCAATGTAGACAACATTGGAGATAGGTTCTGTACGGAAAAGCACAACCAAGGACAATTTAACTGAGTCTCGGGAGACCGCATATCTAACTAGGATTGTGTCACTTGATAACTGGATGACATGAAACCAACTGTTGCCACTGAAATATAGGTTATGCAACCTTTTCTTTCTTTCATACAAATGAATTGATTTCTAACCTCATTTAGGGTGTGAATATTATTAAAGCATACTGTAGTTTAAATTTAATTTACAGGAAATTAAATTTCAAACATACAAATCCCGTCAAAAAGTTTTACGCAAGGCTATGTTATAATAATATATAATTTTAGGTCCAGGAAGCATTTTACATGGCCTAAATATAGCTTTTAATTACATTTGCAATATAAGTACTATCTAATATCCTGTTTTTGTAATATTTTATCTTTCTTTATTTATGTAAGTTTGTTTTAAAAGTTAACCTAAAATACAGAGCACTTGTTATTAAATATAAATAACAATAAAAAATTGAACTTAAATATTCGCACGGAAAAACCACCGTTGTCATTTGCTGCTATCTTTTGTAAAAAGGCACGATAAGTAGATCTAAACAAACATAAATTCTAGGCAAGTAAAGGTACACACACACATACACAACATAAAAAATATGACCGTCTCAGGGTCTTAAAGGGGAGATAAATAACTGCAGTATGTTTTTATTTAGAGTTTCAAAGGGAGCTTTCAATATCCTCTTTATTGATGAAAATGTACCACTCTTGGAACAACAAATATTTTGAGTATCTTTAACATTATGTATTATGTAACAGATACTCTTGAAATTATAAGTATCTAAATTATTATAATTTAATGTAGCTTTTCACCATTTTATTGTGTACCGTTACGTATCTGATATGATGATCTGATCTGATACGTTAATAAATTACAATATCAATAAACTTAAATAGCGAGTCTGCTTCTTCATATGAGATTGTAAATTTTTGGCCAAAAGTTGGTAGGAGATGATCATTGCATTGGTTATCCAAGCAAGTTCATCACGGAAGGAAGCAGAAAAATTTAGTTTAAAAGATCGATGAATTCATATTAATCAAATGATTTGTGAGCGTTTTGTGCGTAGCGTTTCGTGCTAAGCCGTAATAGAATTCGGTGTATATGATGCGCTGATCTAGCATTTACGTGTCAACTTTGAATACTTTTTAAAATAAGATTTCAACATACAAATTGTTGACTTCCTTCTTAGTATTTTACATGTTCTTTCATACTAAATACAAAAAATCTGAAATATTAATAAAAGGTAATAATTTAGACCAGAAAAATAATTTTCCTCATACTCTTTTTAAGTAACCATGTGATTTTTTAAACCAGTTCGACTGCTTAATCTAACCTAGATTTACTAGCCTAACTTAAGTCCAAAATTATCTCACGATTTTTGCGGTTTAAAATAAAAACTCAAACATCATATATAAAGCGCGATTTATTCAAAGAACTTAAAGGGCCATCGAATGCTTGATATTCAGATATGAGCTGATAAAAAACGCACCAAATAAACAGTCATAAACGCCACGCGAACGACACATTTATTCCGCACGAACGAGAAGGGCTCAGGTAGACTAACCCGTTCGAAACACAAAATGGAAAAATCAATGTACACTATTACAAAGGCAAAACATTAAGCAAGCTATATCTTAGAAGTAGAATTTTAGAAACAATTTTAGACCTCTGTAAAGAGACTGAAGTTAATATCATTTAACGGATTATTACCAGAGACAAAATAAAGATCCAACACTATGATCGATGGAACGTAAGAGTTCTCCATATACAAAAAATTACAAGTATAATAAGGAAAAACCACTGGCAATACTTCGAATGACAATTGGTGCTTTTGCACGACAATACTTCCACAACACGAGTACAAAGCGCAGATTGTGCAATAGGTTTTGAGAACCTTAAGAAATGAAATCGTCCCTCTTACAGTTTAAGTTAGCCACCTCAGTCTATATTTCCTATTTAAAAATTTGCTACAGGATAAAGAACTAAAGTGAATAGTAAAACCTATTTTGGAAATCAAGAAGAAAAAGACTTTTGTACAGTACTCCTTCATTGTTAGGTACCTTATCTATCAACTAGCAACCATAAAATAAAACATTTTAAAATGAGTTCGAAACTAACTACTTGAACTTCATTGTTTTAATTTTAAATTTCATTTTTCATAATTTTGTCCATAATTTTTTAAAAATTTATTATACTTAACCTACAATCACGCATATACATTAGTAAAGAGACTATGCTGTTATTTTCAAAATCATACAAATGAGATTGGATTTTTACTTAGCAGTATTTTCATATTAACATACCAATATCATAATTCCATGAAGTAATAGATATCAATTATTATATTATTATCAATATTATAGCTGGTGTCGAAAGATCGGGTTAAGGTTTTTTGCAATTTTCCATGTAACACAAATGTTGTATTTGTGCTATACCATCTGTAGGCCCATTGTGTGGCTGCAGCCGCACAATGGGCCTACGTAATAATAATTCCCTCTCCTCCCGTACAAGCTTCATAGCTTCTGGGCCTGGTTTGCCAGGCAATGGGTAGTAGTAATTATTATTATTATTATCATTATCAAAAATATGAAGAAAATTATAAACATGAGGATATACCCATATCCCATATAGTTAAATATTCAAATTTAAAATTAAAAAAGGCAGCCAGATAGGTTTGTATTCATTGCCGATTACTTCATTTTGCTTATATGAAAAACGGGCGCCATATTTACTCTACAAGTATATCAGGATATTGTAATAAATATACAGTACATAAAATGTAGTAAAATGCAATTTTAGTTTTTGTTTTTAAATTTTACTAACAGAATGCTATTTAAAAACTTGAAAACTGCTGCAAAATAAATAAATATAATTATAATTATTTTGGATTATAAAAGGTTTCACAAAATTTTAACTGTACCTAAAATTTTAATTCTACCAAACAATTGTTTCGACAGCTAAGCTGTCACTATCAAAGGTAAATACAATAAAAAGATAACTAAATAAATATAATAGAAATTATTTAAATATCAAACACTTCCAGTAGCGGAGAATTACTGAGCTGGATCTGTTCATTCGTTAAAGGTACCCTGAGTTTGTGTTTGTATATCGCGAAAGCTTCTAGAATGTCTACTTTCCGTTTGTTTTTACAAGAGGAAGGGATGTTATTTTGGAGTGTCATTATGATATTATCTTCTAAAAGGTGTTTACCGCAATTAGATTTTACTGGATGTTTATTTTTGTAGCGACCCAACAGGTGGCTTATATCTTATGTCGAAACTTCGCGTGTTTGTCCGATACATACTGGTTGCGCTGCGCTCACCGTATGTTTGAGGTGACGCCATATAGCGCAGGGCGCTCTCTTGTAATTTCTCCGATTATCGCTATTTTGGATAGCGTCTATGGCGTTGCTAGGATATGATGGCCGCCAACTATTTGTTTTGAAAAAACACCTTAGCAACAAGAAAAAATACAAAAGAAAAAGACGTTGAAATAATTTGTATTTGCCCTTTTTTGTGTGTGAATTCCGATAAACCCGCCCGCCCCTTCAATTTCACCATTTGGATTATTGGTGTGGATGGAAGAAGTCAGCAGAAGTAGGAGGGATTACTGATCAATCTTACTCCCACATCTTTTGTCCCTTCAATTTCACCATTTGGATTATTGGTGTGGATGAAAGAAGTCAGCAGAAGTAGGAGGGATTACTGGTAAGTCCCTTGTGCTTTGGCTTCTCAATAGCATAGAGTTGTAGATCAATCTTACTCCCACATCTTTTGTTTACTTTATAATTCTTTAATTTTCTTAATTAATTTTTTGGTGAGGCTATTTACACGCCCCATCACATACTGAACTACAAAACGGACAATTCAAACGGTAAATGCCCGATTTCATGATATCGTGTGTTCTGTCCTTAGCATTAAATCAAAATGAAAACGTATTAGTGTTGGTTTTAGAGGTTATTTTGTAATTGTTGGTTTTTCGTAGCATACTGGCAACGTGTTCTGAAATTTTTCAAAAATATGGTATAGATATGTAATTTGTGACTTTTGTTTGATTGTTTGTGGGATAGATTTATCTTATAGCTAACCTATCATCATTTTGTTAAATTAAAGTATCAATCACGTTTAGATTATAATGCTTTAGGATTACGATTTTTTGTTTGATAAGTAGGAGGAAGCTATGAAATTGAAAAATGTTTTAAAAATATACTTTTTTGGAAACTCGACCACCTGGATGGACTAAGATTAGACATATTATAGATCTGAGTACTGCCTTTAGTCATACATAGCCCTCAGAGTTTTTCCTAATGGGAAAAAATTATATTCCAAGCAGCATCTAAAGCAGCAGTAACTGAGATCGAAACTTTGAGTAGTTGTTACGTAACTACAACAGAATTTCTGACTATAGATTTCATTACTTCAGTTCGAAATATTTTAGTAATTATGTACTTGTTTCTACCAGATGTTGGAACTCTGTAGCTCCATTATTTCTGAGTAACTTTTAAAGTATGTGGAACGGTATTACCGCTTAGTATATATACTTTGAAGTTGTTGCAACTTCAAAGTGGCATTATGATTGTAGTAGTAACTTGTCCGCAGCTACCTTAAAGTTTTTAAAACTTTAAAGTAGTACTGAAAGTTCCTGCCACCTGTCTGAAAACATTGATTAACTTTTAAGGTAACGGAACCTTACAGCAGTATTGAAAGTAAAACTTAGGTTTTTTGCTACCGAGGAGAACCACTTTGAAGTGATTTTTACTACTTGTTTGCATCAGAATTATTACAATGTTCCAGTTACTACTAAAAATTACAAGGAAGTGACAGGCAATCCAAAGCAATATGGTTGTTGTGGCAAATATTCTCGTCGGCGCCATAAAATCTCCATTTGACAGACTATTGGATTAGCTAACAAATTCGTTTAATCGATCGAAATAATAATGGCCGCTATGGGCAAATATTTCCATGGGCGACACAAAAACACCATTTGATTGGTAGTTCCACTACAAAATATTATTTTGCTCCCATTTACAAGAAACGGGAGTGAAGTAGATTCCCCTTCTTCTTTGGTTGCCACAATCTTAAAATATGACATATCTAATTATTTATAGTAGCAGTATAAAAAACATAATGTTTATGTTCATGGTTAAATGTGAGGTTAACCTTAAACGTTTTTAAAGTTCCAATGGGAACTTTGGCAGTGACATTAGGAACTGGAAAGTACTTACGAAAACGTTGAAGTCGTTTTATAGTAAGTCACTTAAAAGTTCCAGGATTTTTCTAACTTATTTTAAATTTCGTGGTAACAACAACCTTAAAGTAAATCTAATTTGTTTAGTTCCCGTTACTATTAATTCTAATACAAACTTATTTTGGTGGCCATTAATTAATTTGCAATTTGTTATAATTGTTTATAGATGCTTTACTATAAGTTTCAATAAAAACAACAAATTGGTGCCAAATTGTGCTCTAGGAATAATATAAAAATGATTTTTATCATGTATATCATCTTATAAGTACATATTTTTGTCATATTTTTTAAAAAATATTTTTTATTAATTTGGGTATGTGGGGAGTTGATAATTCAGTGGGTTGGAGTGTCAGGTGGTCGAGGTCAAGTCGGAGAGGGTAGATGGCTAAGTCGGGAGGAAGTGGGTGAGTTTGGGGGAGGGTGGGTAAGTCGGGTATACTAAAGCAATGCCGCAATTACACGAGAGCCCTGTATCATTCAAAGGATATTTGCACTCAAACGGAAGACATAGATTCATAACCGAATAATAATATAAGATTTATGTTGTTCAATAAGGTTACATATACGTATTAATAAGCTTTTAACTAAAAAAAGTTCACGAAAATAATTTTAACAAAAGCATGTGCCTACTGACTACATGACTGGACATTATTAATATTCTCTTCGAACAAATAGTTTTTTTAAATCGCTTTTCAAGTTTTTCAGCTCGTTGCTTTGATATGCTTAAGATCCTACCCAATAAATTCCAAATTCTAAATTCCAAACATTTTTATAAGGTTCAAAATATGTGTATATGCTGGAATAATAGTTATTGGGCTGAAAAAGCCACGTAATGGATATTTTTGCTATTTCTTTTTAATAGTAAGCTTAGAGATCGTTTGATAAATATTAAGATAACAAAAAAATATATTTTGTAATTGAAAGTGATTTATTAAATGTAATACTCAAGTTTTTAGAAGATTACAGTACCAATAAAGAAAACCAATCACTGCAAAACAGATATGCACAAATCTAATGAGGTAATAATGTTCAAGGTTATAGGTATCATTATAAGAGGAAAACTATTTGAGATAGCTTTTAACTGCCCATCAATTGGAGAATAAACAAGCCTCTCGATAAATGTAATTGTAATGGTAACTATATTTGGAGGTAATAAAATCGAAATGTAAAGTATTTAAACTCGAATCAACAACTCTGAAACTTCATGCCATTTTTTCCAAAATAGCGTTTAACATCTGAAAACTTGTATGCCTTTGGGAATCCGTGTTAGTGGAAATTATGGTATCGTTAGAAATGTGATCAGAGCATGTTTATGTTTACATCACTGACATATTCTGCAACCACAAGCATTTTATGTTTGAATTGGTTTCAACAACATTACCTTATTTGCATTCTGAAACGCGAACATAATATTTGAGTTTTCACGAGAGTAACTATATATATTTCTTGCTATTACAACACTTCCGGATTAGATACTTATTCGCTTAAATCAGTCTTCGTAAACAAGAATAACAGTTTGTTATTGTAATACTTACGTACTAATCAATGTATACTTGGTACTGCACAAGCAGTGCCGTTTCAATTTACAAAGTGTTCCATTTGAGTAATTAAGAACAAAGCATATAACTCTGGGAGTTTGAAATTGAAATACACCAGTTGGGGTTTTGTAGAAGCGTGGTCTGTTATCGGAAATTAAAACAATCCAAATCTTAAATTAAATTACTTCTTTAGGTTTTCAGAGTTATAATTGTCTTTTTAATTTCAACAATATGACAGCGTAGACGTCCACAGGATTAGTTACTTTCAGCTGAGTTAATCTGAAACTCAATGCTAAATAAATAATCTCCCAGACTCATATCTATATTAATATTATAAATGTGTGTTTGTAAAAGGTAATCTAGAAAATTTAATTGATTTGTAAAATTGTTTCATTATTGAAAAGCGTATTCTTTATGGACAGAGGTCATATACTATTACTCTATGACAAAACAGGGATGAACGAAAAACGCTTTATAAAGGGTGTCTCAAAAATAACTTCAATACGAAGTAGCTGATGTGTAGAGAAAATTCTTCTTATAACTTTTTTTTTACTAAAATGTTTACTTTCAAGTTATTTGAAGTTCAGACTTTCAGTCCGGTTCTGCACGTTCTGCTAGACATTCTCCTTATGTTGCATAATGCTGAGGATTGTAGTTTGTTGAACTTGAAATAATTTGTCAATAAAACACAATTTTGTTTATGCCGCAGAATGAGACTGTTGATCTTGAAATATATTTGTAAATAAAACACATGTCCTTTTTACTTATGTTGCAGTTTGTTTATCTTAAAAGAAATTGAAGGTCTAATAACAGCTTTAAAATACAAATATTGATTTTTAAAGGGAACATCTGGTTTCTTAATAAGTTAAGTTAACTAATAAAGAGAAATTCTTATTAGCGTGAGCGGCTTTAAATTAATTTTATTTTTTAGTAACATGATATGGATTATTTTCGTCCTAGATACCAACTATGAAAAGCAACTCATATCTCCCAAGGGAGTTTTAACACCATCCATACATGAAATCGGTCATATTCTTTGATGTACAAATGTTCAGACTTCTTCGGAACCAATAACTCACTGGCTTTTTCCGCTTTTATAATCACACTGTGAGGAATAACGCTGCTGCTTTCAGACATTTTTTTTTGTTGATTGAAAAACAAATTCATGCAACTGTAGCAACCATCGTAACAACGGCACAGTCAAACCACCTTTGATATTCACAATTTATTTTAATTTTGAATGTTTTTTACGTTTTAAGTTGAAAATAAAGAATATGATGTTACTAAAAAATAAAATATTTAATGCACTACGGGAGATATTCTGTTTTTTGCCCTCGGTAGACTTACAGACCGCGGGCCTTCGGCCCTTGGTCTGTAACACGTCAACCTCGGGGGAAAAAACATTCATATCTCCCTTAATGCATAAATATCTATAAAAACCATAAAACATTAGTTTTTTCATGCGGTCTTATGGCTTCTGACTTTAAAGATCTAAGTAGTCGAATTCAACGTACATGGATCGTATTATGATGTGGATCAGAGTCGATTGAAGCTTACGAGCCTGCGCCTATAATTTGTGACGTCACAATAGTCGCCGTGGGAATGAACTAAGAATGCGTATAATTTAAAGACCTCAATTTTACGCAATAAATATCCACGTATGTATTTACCAGTGCCGAATCTTTTGTAAAAATACTAAGTAACAGTGAGGTTAGAAATAAGAATGTTCAATGTGTACAATATAAAGGTTTTATTCAAACACACACACATTATAATGTACGCGAAAGGCATTGATAAAAACATAAATCGAAAACACAAAAATTAATTATTGTACTAAGCGATTTAATACAAGGATTAATTACAAGGAAAGGATTCAGTAATAAGAGGATTCTTACAGGAAGAGGTTGAAATAAGAGAATACACTCTCTAATGAAATTGTGAGTAAAAATTAACTTAGATATAACATTAGTATAGGTTATGAGTGATAGCAGTAAGGCACAAATTTGAATGCAATATTAGTGATAGGAAAGTGATAAACAAAATTCCTACAACTACAAAACCACCAACAAGTCGACAATTGGATAGGCAACCCATTGTGCATAGTAGAGCTCAGTGGGCTGCATAAATATATGATAATTAATTTCAATATAAATGCAAACACAGAAGTTGTAGCTGTACTGATAAAGCGGTGCTTTCCAACGAAAACTTTGCTATTACAAGAATTAAACAGCATTAAATTCTGCGTCGGCTGAGTATCCAACACTTTAAATTCGGTCCAGTGGTTTGGTCGAAATCGACGGTCGAGAAACGACAATTCTACATATTTTCGATTTTCCGTCAGACCGGACGCCCAGAGGCTTTCCGTATAAAAAAGCCCGTTGGATTCATTCTGATTGTTAATATAAGTCGAGAAATACCTAAGCTTTGATATTATAGAGGTTGCCGGATTAACTTAATGGCCATTTTTTGTCATCCCCCATCATAGCAATTAGGATCAATCCATATGAAGTAGTGCAGTACTGGTCGCTCGATCATTTCGAAAAAAGATAATTTTTTGTGTGTTATCACCCCTAAGTATTGGTAGATCAAAACCACTGTCATTTTATTTTTATTTCATTTGATTGAAATATGGCAGCCATATTTGTTTCGTGGTGCACGACGTTGCTTGCAGTTTTTTCGACAACTGAAACGAAAGAAGTAGAAAAAGATAAACTAGATACCGTAATTGAGATGATGCTCAATTTGGGGGAGGAGATGAAGGAGGTAAAAAAGGAAATACAACAGATGAATAACAATCATAAGGATCTCTTAGCGGAGATTGATAAATTAAAAGAGGAAAACAAAAGCCTGAAAGATGAGAATGACAAGATAAAACAAGGAAACTGCGAAATCAGAAAAGAGTTGTGGGAGATCAAAAGTAATATAGAATTTATAGAGGAAGAAAAACGGAAAAACAACGTAGTGATGACCGGAAGAAAGATAAGCACAAGCGAACCGGAAACATTGAAGCAAGATACGGAAAACTTTATGAAGCAGCACTTAGGAATAGAAGTCACAGGAAGGCAACCAAGATTAATGAAAATACGTGTCTAATAGAACTAGGAAAGGAGGCAGATAAGAAGAAAATAATGCAGAACAAAGCAAAACTAAAGACTATGACATCAGATAAGATATACATAAACGACGATCAAACAAAAGCCGAAAGAGAAAAGCAGTGGAAAATTAGGAAACTAGCACAAGCTGAGAAAAGTAAAGGAAAATTGGTTAAAATAGGATATAGCAAAGTAATAGTAGACAACACTGAATGGATATGGAACAATGACAAAAGAGAACTGGAAGAAAGAAAAAATAAAGCACCCTAAAAAAACTAAGAAAATATGGAAAATTGGAACATGGAATATTAGAAGTCTGCAAGGTAAAGACAAAGAATTAGAAGAGGAATTCGAAGAAGCAAAATTAGATAAACTGGCTGTAACGGAAACAAAGAAAAAAGGAAAGGGACAGATTAAAGTGGAAAAGAACCATACATTCATCTACAGCGGGGTCCAGGAAGAATCAAGAGCAGCAGCGGGAGTGGAGTGTATAGTACACAAAACATTAGCAAATGAAATATACAAATGGGAAGCTTGGTCAGAACGAGTATTAAAAATAGAACTTAGAAATACAAACATGTACAAAAAATGATAATAATAGTCTATAGCCCAAATGAAGACGATACGGTACAAAATAAAGATAAATTCTGGGAAGAGTTGAATAAGGTGGTATAAGATTCCGAAGGTGAAATAATAATAGCAGGAGATTTTAATAGTAGAGTAGGCAAGAAAGACGAAACGTACAAGGTTGGAATAGGGAAACATTGAGAAGTGAGAAGAAACAATAATGGAGAGAGAATGCTGGAGTTTTGTATGCTGCACGATCTGATAATAAAAAGTATAAAAGTATATATAAAGTATAAAAATAATGGAAATAACTAGGAAACAAAACCATCAAAAATAATAGAGTTCGAAACAATAAGAACATACAAACTACAAAATGATGATGTTAGGGAGAAATATAAGCTGGCGCTAACACAAAAGGAAGAAAATAGAGAAAGAATAAAAAATGGAAGTTTAGAAGATGCCTGGAACTACTTTAAAAACACAATTGTAGATACAGCCAAGGAAATATGTGGGACCAGTAAGAAAAGTAACAAAAGAAAGCAAACAGCATGGTGGTCAAACGAAATTAAAAATCAAATAAAAATAAAAAAGGAAAAATATAGAAAATATTTAAATAATAGAACAACGGAAAACTACGAAGTATATAAAAAAGAAAGAAAGAAGGTAAAAGAACTTGTTTTTGGGGCGAAACAAGAAAAATGGATAGAATTCGGCGAAAGAATGCAAACTAATAGCAAATGAAATCAAAAACTATTCTACAAAACGTTAAAGACGCTTAGAAAAGGGAAGACTTTAGATACGAATCGAATTCAAAATAAAATTAAAAATAGGAGATATACTAACAGATGATAATGACATAATGAAACGATGGAAAGAATATTTTCAGGAATTTCTAAACATAGACGCAGTAAGAGAAGGATAAGAGCAATACGATGATATAGAAGAGGAAGACAACGAAAACATAACGATAGAAGAACTACAAGAAGTGATTAGAAGTTTGAAGAATGGAAAAGCACCAAGTTGGGATAGAATAGCACCAGAAATGATCAAGAACATGGGACAAAAAGCAACAGAGATACTGCTGGAAATATATAAAAGAGTGTGGAAGGAAGAATATATGCCTCTCGATGGTAAACTGCTTTAATAGTGCCTATATTTAAAAAAGGGGACAGGTTAGACTGTAATAATTATAGGGGCATAACTTTACTAAGTGTGGTAATGAAAATATACGAACAAATTATAGATAAAAAGATCAGACCAACAATAGAGAATACATTACAGGAGGCACAAAGTGGATTTAGGAAAGGAAGAAGCATACATGATCATATATTTACGGTTAAACAAATAATAGAAAAGTGAGCACAACCGGATAAAGAAGTATATATTGGTTTTATAGATCTGTAAAAAGCTTTTGATAAACTACCAAGAGGAAGGTTATGGAGAACATTAAGAACAAGAGGAATTAGAAATAAAGTGATTAGGTTAATTAAAAACATATACAAAAATAACACAGAAGGAGCGTTCGCTGATGACATTGTGATTATGGCAGAAAGTGAAAAAAGACCTCCAAACAAACATGGAAACTTGGAATGCAATATTAGCAGAATTTGGAATGACAATGAATAAAAAGAAAACAAAGGTAATGGTAATAGGGGGAAAGCAAGAAATGTTAAATATACAAATAGACGGAGCAAACATAGAACAAGTGAAAAACTATAAGTATCTAGGAGTGGAAATAGAAGATAGTGGAGGACAAGATATAGAAATTAACAATAGAATAGAAAATACACTGAAAGTATTTCATGCAATGAATAAGACATTTATAAGTAAAAAAGAAATATCGGAAAAAACAAAGATAAACGTTTTTAAAACCATTTATAGGCCCATCTTGACTTTTGGTTGCGAATCGTGGGTATTAAACAAAAGACCAGAAAGCAGAATTCAAGCCGTAGAAATGAAATACTTAAGAAGAACAAGAGGCGTAACAAAGATGGATAGGCTAAGAAATACTAGAATAAGAGAAGATTTAGAGATATAATCAATATTTGAATTTATAGAAAAAAGACAACTAAGTTGGTGGGGACATCTACAAAGAATGGAAAACACGAGACAGGTCAAAAGAGTATGGGAAGCAAAAATACAACCAAAGAAGAAACGAGGAAGACCGAGAAAAACATGGGATGGAAAAATGGGAGAAATACTAAAAAACAAAGGAAAAACATGGACAGAAGCTAGAAATATGACAAGTAATAAGAAACAGTGGGCGAAATTTGTGCATACCGAAAATTAACATTTAGAAAGTGATTTGTGTTATATACTCAATTATAGAATGTTGTATTAGCTGATTTGATTGAAATGTAATTTTGAAATTGTAAATACTACCCTACACCTATCAGGTAAATAGGGATCTGATTATATATATAATACTAAGCGATTTATAAACTAACTACATCTGCCTTTTTCAATTTTGCTGTAGTTATTCAACAAAGTATCTGACACCAGCAACAGTTTTATATGCTAAATACGCTCGTATTATGCTTTTATTACTTTTTTGGTACTGTTTTGTGATATGGAAGCGGGAAAACCAACTAAAAAACAAAGAGACAGACCCAGGAGAAAATGTATAGAACAAATCAAGGAAATGGAAGCAGAAAGGGGAGTGGCATTGGAGGAATTAAAAACAATTGCAAGAGACAGGAAAAGATGGAAAAAATGGATACAGGACTAGGGGCCAGACATCCGACGCCCAAAAAGGGCATTAAGGATTAGTGAAGAAGAAGAAGATTATAGTTATATCCACAATATCTTAATTTGGATATTTTAGACTTTCCACAAAAAACATCAAATTGCTACACTCTTGTAAGAACAAACGCAAGTTAGTCATTTTAGAAGCTTTTATGAACGAACAGATTGAGCTCAGTAATTCTCAGTTTAATTATTAATATTTAATTTCTATTATTTTTATCTAGTTATCTATTTATTGCATTTACCGACGTGTTTATTTATGAAACAATTGCCAGGAAGATTAAAATAAATTTGTGAAATATTTTATTAATCCGATTTATTTATTTCAACAATACTTTCAGACCGGATAATCTGTAAATACTCAGCAGTTAAGAAAATTTTGCTAAAAGTTTAAATTTATTTCTGATTTTGTAAGTTATATTTCCACTGATTAAATCATCAACATTAAATTAGTTTCTGAAAACAAATCGTGCGGAGACAATTCAAAATCTTCACATTCTTGCAACAGTTTTAATTCACCATTTGACTGTTTTTTAAATTTGCATGCGATAAGATTTGAATTTTAAAACTCAGTTTATAGCTTATTTTAAATAAATAAAATTATTAGTATTCTTTAGAGAATTATCTTTTTAAATACACAATACCTAATCGTCGTAACAACTCGTTAAAAATAAAAAAAGATTGTTACATGTAAAATGTACAACTTTCAACGTTTTAACTATTTCGGCAAAAACAATCTAATGTTAACTATTTCCGTCAGTCATGCGGAATATAATGTTAAGTAACTATGTTAAAAAACTTAATGACTAGTTATCAGTAAGAAAAGTGCCAAAATGATAAAAATAAAGTTCTTTCCCAATAAATACTTCGCATTCAATCTTCACTCGCTAAGCGTGGGCGTAAGCTTTAGTTGACTATAGTCCGGTCAAAATAGACGAAAAAATAGTGGTAAGTTTACATTAATTCACATAAAGCTGAAAATTGATACAGGTCTTAGGTACACTATTACAAATAAAATTTTAAAAATCCCCACCGATCCTACGTCTGCTAAAAAATTTATTCAAGATCAAAGGTCAAAAGTATCGGTTTTTTGCATTTTTTTGGTAAACGGTAAGTGTTATTATAAAAATAAGTCAGACAAAAGTTGCAGATCATGCAATTATCTACAAGAATTGTTCTTATACTTTTTGCCCTACGAATCACCATTCCTGAGATATCGCGATTCTAAAAGTTGAAGAAGTCGTATTCTACATACAGTCTTTTTCTATTGCTTTTCCTTTTTTGTCAATTGTGTTTCAATGTGTGTCTAATGTGTTTCCAATGATCAATAGGAAATGTCATTTGCAACATAGCTTTGACATTTCATAATCTGGAAAGTCATTTGCTAAATAGGGAAACGCAATTGACACAAGAGGAAAAGCAATAGAAAAAGACTGTAATATGCACACATTTCCGCACCATCTGTGAGATAGTGTACGTGGCGCATTTTTTTAACGTGGTTTCCCCGGTAGGCATACTCCACAATCTATTGTGATTCAATTTTATTAAATAATATTCAAAAATATTTTATTATGTAACTAAAAAATGGTACTACTGCAAATGATTAAAGTGGCACGAATTATTGTTGATTTCGGGAAAATTTTAGTCTGGCTGATAATCTTCAAATGCTACTTCAACAGTAATGTCTTCTTCGCTTTCTTGTTCGTCTTCTTCTTGCTGGATATCTGTCAATTGTTTTAAGAAAGATGCATCAGTTGCCTCCTCATTGATATCTTTTATATTGCTGTCTTTTAACCGCAGCAATAGTACTCTTCCGAGTGTACATTTTACGGCACTGCACATGAATTGTCACAGATTTCTTGTCTTTGAGGTATTCAAAAAACCCATCATTTCTTTCAACGTCAAAGTCTTCATTCCACGATCAACAACAACAATTTCACTTTCAATCAAAGGTTTACCACAAATAAAGCAAAATTGCGACATTTTTGAAAAAGTTATAAACGGCACAAGTTATAATAAGAAATATTAGCAATAAGCACGTGTATTCATTGCGAAGGACCGTTCAACACTAAAGTAAAGGCGCCGCGCCGCCTTGAAATACTTCGGAATAGACGTGCATATTCTTATTTTCGATGTTTCAAATGGTGATATCTCAGGAATGGTGATTCGTAGGACAAAAAGTATAAGAACAATTTTTGTAGATAATTGCATGATCTACAACTTTTGTCTGACTTATTTTTATAATAACACTTACCGTTTACGAGAAAAATGCAAAAACCGATACTTTTGACCTTTGACCTTGAATAAATTTTTTAGCAGACGTAGGATCGGTGGGGATTTTTAAAATTTTATTTGTAATAGTGTACCAATTTTTAGCTCTATGCGAATTATTGTAAATTGAATTGTCTACTTTGACCGGACTACTACGTGGATATATTAAACCAAAACGCTCGCGGGCAAAGGCTAATATATGATGAATAATTGTGTTAAGCTTCATAATCCGAGGCCATTCTCCTTTCCCTGGGGTATAAGTTAAGCAGATGATTGTTTTGACCCTTAATTTAAAAATATACAGTCTTTTTGAACTAAAGCGCCCCGCTTTGTAGCACCTTTATTTTCGGTCAGAAATGGTATAAACCATATAAAACCATACATTACTAATTGGCATAAAACTCTCTATGTTCTGGTTCAGAAAATTTTATATTTACTAAATCGGCGTGAGCGTGATGGCGTCATCAAACTTTTTAAATTACACGATAGGTATTTTTTTACTGAAATCGATAGAGTATTGTGTTCTCTTTTCAACTATAATAAATTTTCATATTATTACGTAATAGAATTTTCAAGAAAAACATGAAGAATGATTTACGACTAGTAGGCTTTGATTTCTGGTTCTTTAATTAATAAAATATAATTATCTAGCAAGCTTAGGTAAATAACGAAAGTTTAGTTCTTCCAGTGGCGTATTTACAATTTTTGTTGGTAGAAAAATGTAGAACAAAACAGTACAAAAATAAACAATCCATAGAATAAATTTAAACACTTATCTTAATTTCCAGAAACATTGGAAAGGCGGGCGTTGCTACCAGACCGCCCGAAAGATTTTAAACGAGCGCCCTCTGCAGGGGACTGAGATGAAAATGTGTTATGGCCACATTCTTGTTCCTCGTGTTTGAAATGATAAGATTAATACTTTCTGGCATGGTAAATAATACATCAATAATTTCCTATTGCGGCTCTCTAGTAGAATTCTAAAATAACTTTTTCAATTTATTCTATTGATGATTTATTTTTGTTCTACATTTTCCTTAATTGAAGATTAAAGACCATCAGAATAAGTGGCGAATTTAGAGGGGCACTAATGGAATAGAACTCCTAACCCCTCGAAATTTTTTTAATAGTCCAGGTCATTGTTGTCAAAATCTATGTTATGTGAACGTCTAAGTATTTTGATTCCGAGTGGCACCCCCCAAAATTTGTAAATACGCAACTGAAAGAACTAAAGTTTCATTATTTACCTAAGTTTGCTAGATAATTCTGTATTATTAATTGGAGAGCCAGCGACCAAAGCCTACTAGTGGTAAATCGTTTTCCACGTTTTTCTTGAAAATTTTCCTATGTAAGGGTATGAATATTTATTATGGTTGAAAAGAGAACACAACACTCAATCAATTTCAGTAAAAGAATACCTATCTTGCAATTTAAAAAAGTTCGATGACGTCATTGGACTTACGCCGATTTAGTAAATATAAAATTTTCTCAACGAGAACAGAGATATTTTTATGCCATTTAATAATATATTTATATGGCTTATATTATTTTTGTACAAAAATAAAGTTGCTACAAAGCGGTGCGCTTTAAATCAAACATACTGTATAATGTATATACAGTAGTAGGTTAGGCACCTTTATAATATACTATGGTTGTTTTCACATAAAAGAAATCATTTTACGTATAACTTATGATTTAGAAAAATAATCCTGGGTTTCTGAAGTTTTTCCAATATTTAACATTTCTACATAAATTTCCGGTTCATCGATGACAAGCGGATATGATGTCAGAATCAGATGCAATCAACAACCTGCGCTAACCATCAGTTATGGAGCACTAGGGCGCAGAAGGAGGTCGGCTCTTGCAGTTTACTAATGGCGTTTCTTCTTTTAACTTGTTTTATTTCCAATTGGTGTTTCTGATGTAAACAACAACTTCCGGTAGCTTCACGGATTACAGAAAATATAATTAATAATTTATTAGATATCGATCACGTTACTAATATTAATGCTTTGTTGTTGGATTATCCTAATTAGAGCACTCAAGTAGGAAAAGTTAAAAATTCTATTTGTTAACAAATTAACTAGTACTACGTATTAACGCATAACAAACCAGATAATGAGATAGGTATAAACGTATAACATGAAACAATAAATAAATCCTCGAAGCATTAAATTGGAAACCAGAATTTGTAACCATTTAACGGTCTGTTTATAATTCGGGATTGCTTTAATACGTTAATCCGTAAAAATACGTCATCCTTCACTTAATACGAAAGCATATATCAAACCCTCATCATCAAGGCAATAATTTAACCTTGACCATTTTAAATATTAACATTTGCAGGATAATTTCCTGAAATCTTTGGGAATTTCAATAGCAACCTTTGTTTGGTTTTGAGCAAACACCACAAGCATACTTTGTTTTATTTTGTTTCCTTTCTTTTATATTTATATATTTTTAAAAGAATTTTAGACATATAAGGAACCTTGATAAGAAGTTGAGAAAGCATTCCAGATGTAATTTAAATTTTATTTTTCCATTTTCCCTTTTCATTTTACAAGAACATGGATGGTATTATCGAGAACTATTGTGTGTGTTTTCACGCTTCATAGCTTCTATTTATTTCACTTTTACAAAAGAACACTTTACGTACTGTTTTTTATTTTTATGATTCAATTCAGCTTTAAATTGTAGGTCCTATGCAAATTTTCATCAAAAGCATTCTGATTAACATCATCAAAAATGAACAATCCTTTGATCTAGATCTTGCGTCATTTAATCCAAATTCATCCTAAATTTGGTCCAGGAACATCTAATTAATGCGACCCAAGATGAATACTTCTTTGATCTAGATCATACTCTCAATACTTCCTCGCTAAATTCCTCCCAGAAGCGTCTTGATAATGATTATGTCCGAAATTAATAATAATCGTTTGATTTAGATCTTGCGTCATGTTGTAATCCAAAGTTAAATTTCTTCCTGTCTACGTTATTCCAAATATGCGTAGAAAGCTATCATCAACAACCTGTTCAATTCTGGGCACAACTACAAGAAAATTAGTTGTCTACAAATTGAGGTCGTGTATATGTAGGTCGAATCGTTTAATACAAATCACGTCTTTATAACGGACGACTGCTATGCAATATCTTGCATAAAACTTTATAGAATTTGAATGATATTTAGGGTTTGAAATGATTTCAATATAGAGAAATATGATGAAAGGAACCGAGGAAATATAAAACATATTTATTTATGTGTTCCGAAAAATTGAAAAAAGAAGGTTATTAATAAACGTGGAAAAAATAAGAAATCAGAAAGTGGAAACGGTTGATAACTATAAATAGACAAATTGGAAATTCTATGAAAAGTGGTTTAAACATTAGAAACATTGCTAGACCCTTCGAATACTAATTAAGACTAAAAATTCATAATTTTCAGTTTTGAAATATATGAAAAAAAAAACGTAAAAACATGTTTTCTGCATGAGGACATTTTTCCATAATAGAATTAGTTTAATTTAATAAATAAATATGTAACACAACAATTTCCCTTTTTCTGCTGCTTCATTTCGTTGTACTTGCTTAGTTTATTCGACGTTTCTTAGATCCATGTCCTTGTGAGAACTCACATTTTCAATTTCGTATATAAGAAATATCTTTCTAGATAAATTGCTAGAAAACTACGAAAAGTTTATTTCATCAAAACTGAATTTACCGTTTCTGGATCTAGTTATGTCAAGGTCCATGTTTTTAAATTTTAAAATTCTGTAAAATGAAAAATCTTGCTGCCTCGCTCAGCAAAACCCGTCCATCAGTCTCACTGATAAGTGCGGCTAAGCTTCTCCAATTGTCCTCTACCCGAAAACCGACCCTTTCCATAATTAAATGGAAACTGAGTCGCTTTAGGTTATTTAAGAAATTTATCTGATGGTACTTTAACCGTTGATAAGAAATTTAAAAAACTGAAAAGATCCGTTCCAATTTCTTGTCGTTGTTGTGGTTCTCGAGACCGACTACTTAACGTACCCATCTGACAGCACTGCGAAGTGTACTGAGGCTTTATCGACGAGAAAGATCTTCTCGCCAGTTTCGGGGATCGAACCCTGGCCGTCTGAGTAAGAGTTGAACTCTTTACCATGCGGTCACCCACTTCTAGACCTTAATATGAGCGTGATCCGATCAGTAGCTTCAAATAAACATTTTGTCTTCTGGTATAAATAATTTAAAATATGTATGTACGAGGGCCTCCCGGTCTGAAAAGTGAGGTAACTAACATAGAGTAAGACTATTTTTTCGAGTTTTTTAATTTTACTTTTCGACATAGTCTCCTTTGGGGTATATGCACTTGTTCCAACTATATTCGCTTAATCTCATCATTATAATACGACGAATTGAATGCATCAAAATAATCGTTTTTTCTGCAATCACTTCTTCATTTGATGAAAATCTTTTACCACCAAGCCAAGTTTTTAGGTTTGGAAACAAGAAAAAGTCGGACGGAGCTAAATCTGGACTGTAAGGTGCATGAGGAAGAATTTCGAATCGTAATTCAACTAATCTTGCCGTTGCAATTGCCGATGAGTGAGCCAGTGCATTATCGAGATGGAACAACACTTTGTTCTAGCCAAATGCGGACGTTTTTCCTTTAATTTTTTATTCAGTTGGTCCAATAGCGACGCGTACTGCTCTCCTGTGATTGTTTTCCCCTTTTGGAGATAATCTATAAAGATAACACCACGAGCATCCCAAAACACAGTGGCCATAACTTTTTTAGTTGATGCAACCACTTTTGCTTTCTTCGGTGCACTGCAACCGGCTTCTACCCATTTTTTTTTATTGAATCTTTGTTTCAGGTGTATAGTGAAGTATCCAAGTCTCGTCAATAGTAATAAATAGACGCAGAAATTCAGGGCGATTACACTTAAAAAGGCTCAAACAGTACTCAGAAGTGGTTACACGAATTCGTTTCTGGTCCTCAGTTAGCAAACGCGGCACCCATCTTGCTGTCAGTTTTCTCAAATGCAAGTGTTCATGTAAGATATGACCAACACGTTTGTTTGATATGCCAATAGTGTCGGCTATCACACGCACCTTCAGTCGACGATTATTTAAAACGAAATTATGAACTGTGGTGATCATATCGTCAATGGTAGCCTCTTTTGGACGTCCTGATCTTGATTCATCTTCGGAGCTTCTACGATCATGTTTAAATTCATTCACCCAAAAACAAATTTTGTTTTAAATTTAAAGTTTTAAATGATGGTGCAGATATGCCATGAACACGATCTAACTCCTCTTTGATCTCTTTTGGTTTTTTCCCGTCAATATGAAAATGTTTAATAACAGCACGAAATTCTTTTTTATCCATATTCAGAAAACAACCGATCTCGTTTATTGTTTATAACTGTAAAATTCAAATGACGCAATATATTTGGCTCCAACTTTTACAGCTGTCTTATAAAGGGTTATAAATTTGATAAATGTCACTCGTGTGTTCATTGTGTTGCCATTTCTGTATTACTTACCTCACTATTCAGACCGCCCTCATATACATCTCTTTTATCACAAATAATATACTAAAACGCGTACTTACTATGCTATTTTTGTATTTCAAAAGCAATCAACTCCAAGATTTGAAAAACCCTATTCAGTGTCTTTTATTGTTTAAAGTTGTCTTCTTACAGATTTTGTAATATTAACATATTTCAACTAGTAGCAACGATTTCACAGATCTCGAAAGAAATTATTTTCTAAATCATACGAGACAGTTACTTTTGATATACAGGGTGGGATTAAAGTATGGAATATTAAAAAAAAAGCGAATTCAACCGGTTTTTTCAAAATCGCTGAAACACGTCGATTTTGTTTTTTAAAAATATACATTAATATGTGCGATTCGCCTTCCGACTGTAATTTGTTTCTAAGTTATGACGTCATGACAAAAGTTTTTAAATGACAATATAGATTTTTTATAGTGGAATCCGATAGTGATTTTGCTTCCCTTTATGATCATGCAAGAAAATCATAAACTTGCATAAGAAAAATTCTGAGAAAAACCGAACTGAACATTTAATGTTATTGATATTATGGTATCAATATATCAATACATATATCAGATTGATTTTTCTCAGAGTTTTAGTTATGCAACCTTATGATCTTTTTGCACGATCATAAAGAGAAGGAAAATCACTATCGGATTCCACTACTAAAAATCTATATTGTCATTTAAATTTTTTGTGATGACGTTATAACTAACAAACATTTACAAAGTTCAGATCGATTTTGCTCAGAATTTTTGTTATGCAACCTTATGATTTTTCGCACGATCATAAAGAGAAGAAAAATCACTATGGATTCCACTATAAAAAATCTATATTGTCATTTAAAAATTTTTGTGATGACGTCATAACTTAGAAACAAATGACAGTCGGAAGGCGAATCGCACATATTAATAGGGAGAAGAAGTGCATACGTCATACCGTGCCTGACGTCATAATTCTTTCCTCGCAACGCGCATGTACTTCAATAAGGCACATTATATTTTCATTTCTGATTATTGATAGTGTTAAAAAGGATGTTTACAAGCTATAAAAACACTTGTTTCAATATTATCACAAATATTTTATTTGTGATAGTACCTATCTATTATTTTAACCTCACAAAGTAGCGTCACGTTTTCTCTTCCAACTGTCAACAGTGTCAAAACTGTCAAACAAACGGTTTACAGCGAAGTAGAGCGATGCGAACATGCGCGTTGCGAGGAAAGAATTATGACGTCAGGCACGGTATGACGTATGCACTTCTTCTCCCTATATGTATTTTTAAAAAACAAAATCGACGTGTTTCAGCGTTTTTAAAAAAACCGGTTGAGTTCGCTTTTTTTTAATATTCCATACTTTAATCCCACCCTGTATAAAAATATCTATCCCTTATTTTTGGCATATTTTGTTGAATTTGCTAGAAATGTGCCATTCATTCAATTCTGAACTCCCTGCACTAACAGCGCCTAGTGGCTGACTCTAATGTTAAAATTTCTTCCTTTGTCTCTTCAACTTTGGGAGTTACTTATCAATTGAACCTTTTTATAAGTTGATTTTCAACTTTTATCTGAAATGCAGAAAAAAAGAAGACTCTCAATACAGAATGAAGATACTGACAATTTCTTTCGTGTCTTCTTTGTGGATTTTTAAGGTTAGCCAGTTACTTGTTATTTACTAATCATATTATATTGTATTTTTTCATTCTATCTATCACTATTCGATAGTAGTATTGCAAACTACATTTTTAAAAACAATAAAGATAGTTGAAAATGAACAGAATAGTTATGAACAGTAAATGGCACAGTTTCCTTGACGAAAATTGTCAAAAACCAATCCACTATCATCAAAACATAGGATGGAATCAATATGGACAGTAATTATATAGTAATAAAAAGGAAATACGAGGGGAGTTTTGTTAAAGTTATCTACCTAGCTATGAAAACAATATACTACCGCGACAATTTTCTTATATCAAGTTGCTGTGACATTTTATAGCGTCATCTCCAAGTTTGACTTCAATCGCTTAACATTTGTCATCAGTTTAAAGAAGCGAAAATGAGTGATTTGAAGCTTGAACGCAAAAGTGTCATAAAATTTCTAACGAAAGAAGGCAGTAGCCCGAAGAATATCCATGAGAGAATGGTAGCAGTGTATGGAGAAAATAGTTCGTCCTATTTCCAAATCAAATATTGGCGCAAGCAGTTTAAATGGAACAGAAAATCCATTCATGATGACCCAAAGTGTGGAAGACCTCTGGAAGCACGAACTGAAGAAATCATCAACAAAGTTGAAGATTTGGTGTTGACTGACCGCCGAGTAAAAGTTTCAGTTATTGCTAGAGAAATGGGAATATCAGAAACGAGTGTTTTTAAAATTCTACACGAATATTTGGGAATGAGCAAAATGTCGGCACAATGGATTCATAGGCTACTCAGTCCCGAACAAAAACTGTGTAGACGACAGACTTGCGAGGAGAATTTGACTGCTTTATCCCAAGATGGACTTCTTCTATAGAATTATAACCGGGGATGAGACCTGGGTATACCCTTGGGACCGTCCTACGAAACAAGAGTTCAATGCAATGGATTCACAAGGGCTCTCCACCACCCAAGAAGGCGAAAGCGCAATTTCCTGCAGGTAAAGTGATGGCCACAGTTTTCTGGGACGCGGAGGGGGATTCTCTTAATTGAGTATATGGCAAAAGGGACTACAATAACAGGATATGTCTACAAAGACACAATTAGGAACTTGAAAGCGGCTATACGCGAAAAAAGACCACACAGTTATGCTCAGAAAACTCGGCTTCTGCACGACAACTGCAGGGTGCATAAAGCACGAATTGTTCAAGAAGTAATCAATGAATGCGACTTTGAGGAATTACAACATCCACCTTACAGTCCCGATCTCGGCCCCTCTGACTATTATATTTTTCCAAAACTCAAAAAAACACTTGAGAGGGCGTCGTTTTTTATTGAATGATGACTTGAAAAACGCTGTGGAGTTATATTTGGCAGAATTACCAAAAGAGTTTTTTTTCGAAGGCATAGCGTTATTAGAAAAACGCTGGAATAAGTGTTAGTGTTAATGGTTCTTACGTTGAAAAATAAAATTTTATCTGTTCTCTAACTCGTTGTTTCCATAGCTAGGTAGATAACTTAAAAGACTCCCCTCGTATCTAAACACAAACATCATCATCAGATTGGGAGTAGTGTCTTTCAAACGGGAATTCTGGGAGGTTCTTAGTACTCAATAATTTGAACATTACAAATCTGTGACGATTGTGACTGTCAACTCAATCTGTTTTTGTGAGCTAACAACTTCACCAATCACTGTCACTTTTGCCTTAGCCCTGTTCAACTTGCACTTGTCGATAATTGAATTAATAATAACCTACACTATTAAACCTATAATAGTAATAATAATAGTCCCCTTTCACAGGCCATGAAGGCCCATTGGGGTATAGCAGGGAAGGCTGCTATTCTCGAGCCGTTGTTAATCCTATACCATAGTTTATATTAATCTAGGTCCAATTTTGAACTTTTCTACAAAATACAAGCTACTTAAACAAAATAACCGTATCTAGGCATGAGCTTATAAAATCAATTTGATCTACACACTCGGATTAAGACCGTTCTTAAATAACTAGTAAAGCTAAAGACAGTAGTGGTATCTGACCCAATCTAGAGGAAATATGTACATACGTAATTGAAGTTGGCTCAAATGAGTACCTATAATCTCTATAACTATTAGAAAGGTCTTGCCCAGGACTAATAGACGACTATTCTTGCTTCACTGGTATGTCTAGATGCCGGGTGAAGGTGTTTTTCCTATGGTACCTAAGTCTAGTTAGAAACTAAACCAAGACTTGGGAACATTGTAATCGGCAACTCTTTCAATTTGCTTAAGAACAAGGTTCTTGATGCAAACAATCATTTCATTCACTAGGGAAATTCCTCTGAAAAGATTTTATTTCCTTTAGCAGTGAAAACATATTAGGTATTGAAATTCAATAAAACTTCACGGGATTTAGTCATCAAATTTATTCATGATCTTTCGACGTTTTGACAACGGTTTATTCGTTATCTTTATCAAGACCTAAAATATCATAACACACACAAGATACAACTACTATTAGGTAATTGTGTGTATTGCGATATATTAGGTTTTGATAAAGATAACGAATCTTTATCAGAACATTGACAAATTGATGAATTTCTTAAATGTCGTGTATTGAATTTCAAACTATAAACGGTCATGGTTTTATCAATATTAGAATTTACTTGTTGAACCACATAGTCTCGTTATTTCGAAAAGTCGACGAAAAGCGGAAATAGAGTAGATATCTTAAATGTAACTTACACACAAGTAAAAACTAATAAGTATGAAAGAGGATAAATTAATCGTAATATTCAATAATATAAATACAATTATTTAATTTTTGCAAACTATTTATCCAATTTATTACACTCTATTGTGTGATTAATACTTTTCAATATTAGCAACATTAATGTTATGTTAATTTCAAGAAGATGTGAAACCACCACTATCTAATACCAGCCATTAATTGATGATAAATTGGCTGTAAAAATGTACTCGTACATTTACCAATTCACACGTTTTAGCAATCTCCATCAATCAAGAAATCAATAAATTAGTTATTACGTAACAAAGATTTAGGAATAAACGTTTGGTAACATCATACTAGACAGATATAAATTCAGTTTATATATAGTTAATTTACTTTCAACTAAGTGTAAGGAAATTTCTAGAATTTTAACAACGTAACCCTTAATTTATTACATCGGGATTAATATTATCAACTTGAAAATGTTAATTTAAAGTATTAGTCATTTCTTTAAGAATTGCAAAGTTTATAAAAGATAAAGTTTGGTTTAATTAAAAAAGTTTAAAGATCGAATTCATATATCCTTATTTCTAAATCTACCAGTACTAGTGTTTCTGAGCCTCGACAATTTTTCTATTACCAGGACACATATTATTATTATTATTATTATTATTATTAACTATTTAAAAATAGTAGTACCTATTTATAAATAACTTATAAAATTTCGAACGGAGACCTTGTTTGAATATAATTGAATAAAAAGTACAAGTTTATTTAATGAATGGTCTGGCCAGGTATCCTATATTTCGTTAGTTCTTTAATGAAATTAAACTAGTTCCTTTCAGAACTGATTGTTTCTAGACAGGTTGTAAATAATTTGTATGTATTTGAAATGGTTTTTTAATGGTTTCTTTCAAAAAACTAGCTAAGAAAACCACCTGTGTTAGGTAACCTACTTGTTCAGAACTGTTAACTAATTGTTGCTGATTAACTTGTATACAAAAGCCCTGTGTTAAATATTATTCCTGGGACTCGAGACAACAGAAAATTCCGGGGGCTTGTCCCAACTAAATTACTTTTGTTGATTTAAATTGATATCTTCTATATTTAGCAGGTTGGTTTATTTTTATTATTTACAAAGACTGCGGAGTAATCAGTCGAACGAACATAAAGCTTGATGCATAATTCCTGTCCTAATTTGCATATTATCATTATGTACCAAAGAGCGCATACTCGCAGCTGTTTTTTTCAGTAATTGTAAACAAAAGCTTTTTGTTGACGTTGTTGAAAACAATTTTAATTAATTCAAAATGGAAACAGCTACAAACCAAATTAAAAGCGACTAAATTATCTAGTTTTTGCGTAACCTTTGCATTCAGACTGTATGCTAAGACATTCATTTTATATTATGCAACATTGTTGAAAGTGCAGAAAATCAAATAGACCATATATTAATTACTAAAAATAAGTATTCTATAGTAACTATTCACTTTCTAGTAACAGCAGCGACGTACTTAAAAGAAACCAAAGCATTAGACAAGAAATATAAGAATAAAAATAAAAAAATAAGAAAACTAAAAAAAAACTCACAATACGATGAGGGAATAGAATACATTGAGAGACAATGAGCACAATAAAGGAAAGAATTATATAAACAGTAGAGGAATGTATAGATTACAGCAATATAGGAACAAAGCACCAGAATGGCACAACAATGATTGCGAGCACAAGATCAGCAGTAAAGATTATTTTTTTTGCTTGCTTAGTATTTTTAGTGTAATGTGAGTACAATTAAGCGACCACATGTTGATAAGGGAAATATGTTCTAAGTTATTAAAGCTACCACTCATTACGATGTTTCTAGTTATGTTAGATACACCCTGTATGCAAAAAAATTAACTGATAGTTGTCCTGACTTGAAACTTTTCTATTTCTTTTCACTTTATAGAACAGAAGCCACAAGTTATAATTTTATTGGAGGAAGTTCAGAATTATACCAACTGCTGTTGTAATTTACTTCTTTCATTTTGTTAAGTCACGCAGGCCTAACAGTTGCTCATAGAAATAGTTGATAACCACGGTTGCCAAGTCAATAAAATGGTTCCATTATTCAAATTTCTAAACACTTACAATATTTACTAATCAATTTCTTCCACTGGCCGATTTTAGACACAAATATATATTTTAGGTTATGGAAAATCGCAAAAAAAACTTTTACTTAATCTTGTCTTCCAGAGGAGGGAGACCCAAATATCCATGCGCAACAGGTAGTTAAGAATACTCCTGATTGGGGTCTTGCCGTTATGTCTGGTAGGTTTATTGATAAATTGTGCTTCTTTCGCAAAATGTTGAGCTTGTGAACTGGAAATTTGGTTTGGAAGTTTTAGAAAAAAAATCTTGGGTTTTAATGGAATAGCAAGAATTTCCTGCAAACTTTTGAACAGTAGCTTCATGAAAATTGAAGTGTTTAGCAAAATGCTTCAAATAAAGTCTGTAAAGTGCCAAATGATATTTAAGCATGTTTAATACATTACACAGACACATTTTGCTTAATTATTTCGATAAAATAAGAAAATATTTTATTCTACAGCCTTTTTAATTAATACTTATTGATCTTTTACTAGATAATAAGCATTTTCTAGATAATATAGCAAATAAACTTGGCAAACATTCCTCAAAGAATCTTTCCTTTTCTCTTACTTTTTTTTATTGCAATTAGGATTTTGCAAACTTGTACCTCTAGTCTTTTATAAGTTTTTGAATAAAAATTGAAAACGATATCCACTTAGGTTATTCGCTAAAAAAGAACTTCAAAATTCTAACAAAATTTCTGGAAGAAACCAGGTTGTTCTTCCATCATCGTAACAGACCGACTAAATACTTTTGACAGAGAAGATTTATTTTGATTGTGTCTAGGCAATTTTTTCCTATGACATTTATTTCCAAAAGTGCACAATTGAAAAATCTCATCTAGAACTTGCATTTCAAGAAGTCTGATGAACAAGTTTTTGGTAGTTTTAATTTAGTTTCGATGCTCTTTCCAAGGCTCCTTGCAAGATATCTATCAAATTGTTTTTATACTCTGTAATAATGGATTTCTGTTCAATATTACGCCTATAATGTATGCAAGGATACACTTCCCTAGCAAACCCTTTTTTAGAAGAACTTAAAAACAAACAATAAAAACGGAAGTAAATTAATTAGGTACGCCCATTACCATCAATGGAAAATGAGAACTCTTAAATTATTCAATAGTTAATAGTTACTTTTAAACACTTTGCACAAGTGTTTGTGGAATTTTTATTAACTTCACGAAAAATAGGTTAACAATTTTTTCACTTGAGAAAAATAAAAATCTATGTCGTTTTCTTCCATCCACATTAATATTCATAACTTATTCTCACCCGGCAGTGATAACATGTTAAAATTTTGAACTTCCAAAAATCTGAAGATCTAAATTCACTGTTTGTGGCATTTAGAAAAGCGTCTGGGTTGTGAACGATGTGACGGGCGTAAACGTAGTAAGAAAAATGGAAAAAGAAAACCCAGACAGCGTAAAGGAGAATATATAACCTTGCAAAGCCTGGGATGTCGTAGAATAAAAGCGAAGATTGCGAGAGAGGCACCAAGATCATCAGATATTTTCAGTTTTATGTTCTACAATTGTTTTGCTTAACCCTACATAACCAAGGAATGCTATTAGACACCGAAGTTAATTCCATAAACAACACACATTTCCTGCTTCATTTAATTATTTTAATTAAATTTATTAATAGATATTTTATTCATAAAACCTTTTTCAACTTTTTGCGGACTAATAAATAATAAAAAAGAAAAGCAAATTAGATTAGGGATACGTTTACGGTTACAATTTAAAACTTTTTTTTTAATATAATAAGCTTCTCAAGATTATAAACAAGAAGGTAACGTTATTATCTGTAAAATTAACCCAATGGGATGTTACATAAAAAACGTTAAATTTGTTAGAACTAGGGAGAAATATCTCTTTATGTTTTAGGAGTTGGTTGACACCCCTTTGGTAAGCATCTAATAATAAAATGTAAATAAGTATTTTTTTTGTTTGATATTAGTTATTTTGCTTTAGGTTTGGGCAAACTTAAAAATTGATAAATAGAAGAAAACAAGAAAAAGGGCAGTGTACCACTGCTATCTCTACTTAGACTTACGAGGGTGCGTTTTTATATTCGCAGAATGGAGGGGGGTTGCTGAGGGGCGGGGCTTGGTAAACCAATCATAAAGTCTAGCTTGAAGTCTTATTACTAAAAACACCGAACTGGATTATTATTGAATTACTGGTATTTGAGTTATTCACATTTACACAAGTCAGAACGTGAAGAGATTTTCAATATGAGTAAAGTTGAACATCGTACCGTTATACACTTATACAGTTCTTGACAAAACAAGGAAAACCAGTGTAAGCCATTATAGAAGAGATGTCAACGGTTTACCAAGACTCTTGTCTTGGAAAAACCATAATATATAAGTTATTTGCGTTTTATTAAGAATAAAACAACAGTTTTCTTTTGCTGTAAAACATATAAGTTTAAACAATTTCTTAGGTATAAGCAGCAATTAAAATAATAATCAAAATAATGATTAGCATAATATTTGAGAGATACAGAATTTCAAACAAAACACCCCTAGACAATTGTTTCGCCCTTACTTTGGGCTCCTCAGTAGCGGAGGCTCTGTCTGAAACCCTGTACCTCTCAAAACGTCGCTTGTTTATATGTAAATCTTGAAATTGTTTAAACTTATATGTTTTTAAACTTATATGTTTTACAGCAAAAGAAAACTGTTGTTTTATTTTTAATAAAACGCAAATATTTTATATCTACTTCCGGGTTAAATGGAAGTTCGGATGGCATCTTATAGATGTCTCTAAGTATTAAATGTTGCTATTAATGTAAATTCAAGATTTACTTATAAACAAGCGACGTTTTGAGAGCTACAGGGTTTCAGACAGAGCCTCCCCTACTGAGGAGCCCAAAGTAAGCGCAAACAATTGTCTAGGGGTGTTTTGTTTGAAATTCTGTATCTCTCAAATATTATTCTAATCGTTACTTTGATTATTGTTTTAATTGCTGCTTATACCCAAGAAATTGTTTAAACTTATATGTTTTTAAACTTATAATATATAAGTGGCATAACCTGTTTAAACAAGGCAGAGAATCACTGGAAGACGATCCGCGCCCTGGACGTCCCATCGAGGTGACCACGCCAGAACTTGTGGAAAACTTAATATTGGATGCCTATTTGAAAAAGAAACAACTTGCAGAAATGGTTGGAGTAAGGCTAACTGTCCGCGAAAAAGAACTGAATCCCTTTCTACAGTGATCTATTAGCCTATTACCTTTAAAATATACAATAGGCCGTAGTAATTGTCTATTAGGTATTTGATACATGACTAATTTAACGAACTTTAAGGGTGTTCCTTCCCGCCTTTAAGACGAGCCGAAGCTCGAAAAATTGAGTTACGCTCAATTAGCGAGCATTGTCACTACACTAAACAATGCTACCAGTATTAACTCACTGGTTGGAGCGAGATACTATCCATACTCTACTAGCTCTCCAGGCTAGTACCGGAGCGATAAACGTGCTCACCCGTCGGCTCCATCTCCGAGGAGGCTGTGAGGGACGTATCACACGACCAAGGAGATTTCACCTAGTCTAGCTTCAGACTTTTCCCCCAACATACTGTCCCAAGCTGTTGGGAGCCACTGCCCGATCGAATCCAACCTCAATTGTGGAAGGAATTGGTTTTTAAATGGTTTTGCCACCCCGATCTACCAATATACAGGCTTGGTGGGCCCTCGACAGAGCTTCGTTTGTAAGTCTACAGCTTATAGACTCCCAGTGTGTACCTTGTTGAGGTGAAGTTGTCTTGATTGTGAGAGGCTATGTATTCGCATCAACTATCCTTAAGCGTAAAGGGTTTTAGAGCTTCTCCCAATCACTGTACCCGGCTGCAATCCGGATCATAGGGTGGCCAGGATAGCTCCTAAGCACAATAACCTGGCGGCATGCAGTTTCCCATTGTCATGAATTTACCCCTTCACACTGGGATAAACCTCACTTCGCTTCTCCTCCTTAAGATTCAGTCAAGCAGCGGGTTCCGTTTGGTGACCATAAATGACCTCTTCCAAGGCGAGACTCGAATCCGCCCACACCGGTATCATATTACCAGGGCTCCCCCTGATCGGTATGAGTAACCGTCGAGAATTCTCAGGAATTTCTCTACCACACACTTGACCTGACTGCTTCGCCCATTACCCAGTCTTGTTTCCATGCCCCGTACCCAGGTTCCAAGGATAGGGTGGAAGACAGCCAGTTTTACGGGTGTGCGTCATGTGGTCTCCCACACACCCGGAGTGTTAGAGTTGGAGTATTAGATACAACCATTTTTCAAGTTCAGCAGGCTCATGTCAGTATGACAAAGGTCTGTACAAGATGGGCCCCGAGAATGTTAACACCACCCCAAAAACACGAACGAATGGCATGTTCACGGGCGTTTTTGAAGCTCTATAGTGAACACCAGGATGAAGTATTAAGTCGGATTGTTACAGTGGATGAAACGTGGAAAAAACTATGAACCTGAACCCAAACAAGATTCAACTTAGTGTTCACAACGCACCCGTTCATCGAAGTCGAGTTGCACAAGCTGCCCTGCACAAGGCAGGCATCCAGGAATTAAATCATCCACCCTACAGTCCAGACCTGGCCCCCAGCGATTACATCTATTGAGATATAGTCATAACTAAGTTATTTAAATTAACATTCCATTAAATAAAAAGATAAGGTTAAAAAAGTAATAAATAATAATTATTATTGTTTTTTCGATTGATATGAATGGGTTCTGAATTGAGCTACATTCCTACTGCAAATGCAAGTATTTGCAGAAACTTCATGATCATCAATTGTACTATTGATTTTATGACGAACTAGGACAACAAGGCTAACATGATGCTTTTTTATTTTTTCAGTGTAAATGCTTTGGATAAAATAATAAAAAATAGCATCATATAAACCTTGCTAGATCATTATGAAACTAATAGTACTTTAGAGAGAATTCTAGTTAACGTAAAAATGTATAGAGATGGAATTGGAAAATATGGGTACACATGGGAATGAACTTAAGATATGAGGTTATTGTTACAAAATCAGCACTGAATGTTAAACTGCACTTGCCTGAACCATATCTAAAATCTTTGACAAAACGAATAGTAAAGATAGTGAATTATCATATGCATTAACAACACGTTAACAGATTGCCAATACCGCTCGTTCAAATGTTTTATAACAAAGATTCTTCGAAATATTTGCATAAGGCACGTATTTTCCAGTTACCAAAAACACCCCGTGCTGGAGGTGTTAATATTTTATCAGGTATCGTACGCAGCAAACCATGTACCCAATCCATATGTAAGCATCCAATTCATTCTTATGGAAATATATGCCATGCTACATAAATTTATGGATATAGAAAGGGTATCACGATTCTCAAACTTTTTCTTCATATCGATTTTTTGAGGCAGTCCGTGGTCCAGTAGAGAGAATTCCTGTCTGACTGTTATAGGTCTTAGTTTACCGAGGAGGGACGGCAACTTCAGCAGGTGCTTGATTGACATATTTCCTGATTGGCAGAGTGAGCATGAGTATGAGCTCCTACACGGTGGAGGTGCTTCTAGGGTCGTAACCAGTCGTTATCCTAAAACAGATCCAACAACTCCCCCCCGTGGCAGATGTTCTATAATTCAACTTGGTAGGCCGAGGGAACTTCATGCTTTTTCAAACAGTGTGTTGGTATATCTCTTTGGTAATAGTAAATAATTCTAATACTGACTCATTTAATACTATCATTATGTTTCATTTGTTATTCGTTAATAACAAACATATATTAATAGTTATGTAAGTAAAGACATGTTTAGATAATTTAATCTATCCATTAATAGGTATTTTTACTTTTTATGGAAATCTAAAAGTTTCTTTAGTAAAATCTTTATCCTTTTTTACATTTTGATAGAATGACCCTGACGAATGATAATTTGTTTTATTGGAAAATAACTATATAGTATAAAATTAATGCATAAAAATAAGTACTGTTACTGTTTTATTACTAAAAACTGATAATGTGTCTATTAAAAGAATTTGAAATTGTCTTACAAATCAGAAATACCAAAACAAAAATACTGTTTTTGAAACGTAAAATCAAACGAGAGGTCGTTTCCCAACATGTTTTGTTTATTTAGTTATGTTTTCTACGAAAAACTTTACCAAAATGAAGACGGGTTTATTACTTTATTACGCTACCTTGCACGTTCTAGAAAACAAGCCGTAATATTTATCTGCTTGAACTTCAAAATATGTGTTATATGCATTGTTACTATTCAATTTGAAAATATTGGGCTGAACTTCGATGCTATTTTGCTCCAAAAGTATGAGAAAAATGGTATATAGCAATTTTCTTTCTTTCATGGTTATATAATCACTGGAAAAGTCTGACTATTCCGTAATGGTACACCGTGTATGTAGACCCAACACTCCATCAACGAAGTGTAGGTCACTCATTGACATGAGCTCTTCTGATCCCGTATGTGCGGGGAATCGGTCCGCTTGCTTTTCGTTCATCTTATACGGACTGTTGTGTGACTGCGCCTTCTTTGTTATTTTGCTCCATTTCTGTCTATTTTTCACTAATTCTCTCCAGTTCCTTATCCTAATGTCTTCTTGTACGTATCCCTCTACTTGATATTGCCACCTGATTTTTGGTCTTTTCTTCCCCTTGGTCGGTTTTTTGTAGATCTCCAGTTTATTAATTTCCTCATTAGTGCATCGTGTTCTCTTCTTTGAGTGTATCGTGTATCTGAACCATATAAGCCCTTTGTGCCTTTATAAATCTAAATATATTTTCTCCTTTCAGTAGGTTTCTCACTTCAAAGTTCATACATTGTCTGAGTTCTCCATCCGGCATCTCCCCATATCCTTTTTATACTTTTTCTTTCCAGTATTCTCATCCTTTCTTCATCTTCTCTGGATAGGCACATTGTTTCTGCGGAGTAAATTAGGACTGGTCTGATCACTGTTTTTTATATTTTTAATTTTGTTATTTTACTAAAGTTTCTGCCTTTCAAAAACTTTTGATATTTCAAATATGCTCGATTTCTATACATATGCTATTTCTGGACTTCTCTTGTTGTTTCTGTCTACCATTACTGGGTTGGTAAAGGGTGTGTGCTACATGCAGGGGTAGTGGGGATATAAGATAAGATAGTTGCAACCCGAGTGGCATCAGGTCGTTGATTATATAAATACAATAAATAATTATATAAAGATTATATAAACTCTGATTATATAAAGACTGATATATGAAAATGACCTTTGGGTCGTTTATGACACACCATTTAACTACACGCGGCATATGCAATGTTTACAATTTATTATATACATTAAAAAATTACTTATGTATTTAGAATAATTAAAAAGTAAAGACATATTTAAACAACAATAGTGCACAGGAAGGCAAGTAACAGAGACAATGCTTCCAAGAATTAAAAAAAAGAACATATTATCGAAGTTAGTGAACAACTGTGGAATCTGAACAGAAACTGAAAACTAATGAGGAAGTGACTAAATTAATGAGGATTGAATGTCAGCACCTGTATAATTATTTTTCAACAGAAATAAATTTTGCAGGTGAATATTGTTCCAATTAAATTTTGTAAGAAGGATGCGTTTTCCGTAACAGGATCCGTACCCTGTTACGGAAAACACATACTACGGTACTATTTGTTGAAATTGTGTGTTTAAGATTAAGGTCATATAAGAAAGGTTTCATAAAAGACAATTTTTAGGTAGATGAATTGATAGAAGTGGTAGAATAAATTAAAACATAAGATTTCCACAATTGTATTACACAATCACTTTAACGCTTTTCATTCTTTCGCGAGGCTATTGTTGTATAACATACATTATATTACATAATAAAATTACATTGAGATTATCTTCTAATACGAAGTACGGTTAAGACGAAATGTGATCACCTCGCTTGCACCTTACATAGGTCTAACGGTACACTGAATTCCAATGGTTTGACAATGCACGACAAATAATTAGAACTTGCTAAAATGTTAACCATAAAACAGCTTGGAAAAGCTAAAACTCCCGAATTTTGACCCGGAACTCATGAGCGAAGAAAACGTCATACCCTCTCATTACTCCTACCACAACTGTAAACCGAACGACTACACTCTACGATTTTTCTAGTAGTCTTATTCTCATCAGGTGGCGTTCTTGACCTCAAAACAGCCTTTTTTAATGCGGGTATCTTACACGGTTTCATGAAAGCTAGCTGTTCTATGTGGCTAATGGCAAGTCGTACAGGTGCTATTTTCCCAGGGAAATTGGTGCAGACTATTAAAAATTCTCTATTAAAAAATCGATTATACCTAGAAATGAACGACAGTGTTGTGATGTCGGAAGTGGATTGCGGCAAAGAATATTTATTGTTATCGTTGACGGTCAGTTGTAATGAACATTTTATTGAATGTAATATTTTAAAGATTAAATAAGTCACTTGGCGCTCTCTGTATCTTGTTTATTTCAGAGGAATGTATATGCTGTGCAGCGAATTCAAAAATCAAAAGTTCACATGAAGTAATAGACATGGCACCTCTGAAACGCAACACCGGTTTTGTATTTTCTCAAGCTACCGTTTTAATAAGTTTGGAAGATGTCTGACGGTAACAAGTGTTGTGTCATCCACATAACTCTTATTAACGTCATGTGGTCATGGTTAGACTAGACAAAAAAATGATGCTTCTTCAGAAGCTGCTGTTTTGCAATGACTTCCAGTCTAAGTAAGGTAGCTATAACTGTTCTCAAATTATCCTCCACTAAGATAGAGTGAATATATTACATCTGTAACGAACAGATTTTCTGATTGTCTTTTGGTAAACACCCTGTGTCGTGGTATTAAGTTTTAAATAGTGGCACCTAGTTCGAGCGACTTAACTACACAAATATCGATATCGATCTCTACACAAATAGCTTCCCAATATGGTTATAACGATTGTCCGTTGTTCTGCTTCGATAACAAGTCATGAAATCCTCTAGTACTAAATTGGGCGGTAAAACGTAGTTGCAACTAGCCTATTCAAAGGAAGCATGGGTTATCATGTGACTCCCATTCTGCTTCAAGCGACAGTGACGTTAGGTTTAAACGCGCTTCTTGCTCGAACGTTCGGTAATTTCTTGATGTAAATCTCCCTTTTAATGGGAAAATTTGCGTGCATTTGAATGCATAGAGTGTGATCCCGTGAAAAATTTTCTGATATAAGGGTACTAAGACTTTAGGTCATCGAAAAGAGAAAAAAAATCTCTATCAAATGAACCTAATGAAAGGGTACATTGCTATTTAAAAAAATTAGAGTGTTGTTCATTACTCATTTGTTTTCTGATATAAAAACAATTGAATGCTATCTTATTATGGAAAATAAAATGTTAAACAACTTTTATATAACAAATTTTTTTATAAAGTCGATATTTACCGAGATATATACTATATTCCATACATAATGGGCACCCTGTATAAAGTTCTTACACGAATTCCAAATCGTACGACAGCCTTCCAATACTACGATTGAACTACTAATATTATTTTATTTTATTTGTGTTAATAAATGAATAAACGATAAACTTGTTAATTATTTTCTATTCTTCTTATATAAGAGCTAAGGATATCCGGCTTTTGCGCTATTGAAGCATTAATTAGTCATTTATTCAAGTCAATTGCGATGGCGCCCATCTCCATAGTTCTACAACCAATTTACCAATGCATCAATTCATCTACCTCCTAAAGTAATCTTAATAGAGGTTGTCATTTCTAATGTTGTTCCAGATAAGCCGAAGCACGATGAAGCCATAATAGAGTGAATATCGGTTGTTGTTAAGTATTTACTTTTGTTTTTTATAAATAAAGTGTTTTTACGAATTCTCTACATAAATTCTAGGACCATCAGGGTTGGAGTATCAATCCCATCGTCATTGAAAAACGTTAATTAGCTTCTTATAAAAAGACGACTTTGTACCGATTCACTTTGTTTAGCATTTTGGTTACGTGAGGAATTTAATTGTGAATTCAAAGACATTTACATCGCCTAAATGATTTTCAAGTTCAAAAAAGGTGTCTCTTAAAATATTGAATATATTTTTCAACTCTCAGACGTTCTCTATAACAAAAAATTTAAATAACAAATACTTGTAACTCAAGTAGATTGGTTGCTATGGGTGACGTAACTAACCATGGCAATATTTTCTTATTTAAGAAGAGTTCCAAGGTTTATACAATTTTCAGTATTTATGTGCTTTCGTTAGTCTAAACAAAACTGAGGAATTGAATCCATTGAATAAAGCCTTATAGTAATCAATAATAAATAGATTAGTAATTCTGCCTTTACAGATTATTTGTCTTGTAAAAAATTATTTTCTAAAAAAACCCGTAGAATCAGTTTATTTCCCAGTAATCCTTTTTATGAGAGTTTTTCTTTAAACTTTTATATCAGGATATGTTTTCATTCGGTGGTGGTTAAAAATAAAGTTAACCCTAGAAAGAACGTATAAGCGCTGCTTTTCACAAAAGCTTGTATGTATATGTATATTGCCGAAAGCAACATATTTGACGTCAGAGGGGTTAAAAGCAAGAATAACCAATTTTATTTATGTAATTACACGCAGACGTTAATCGGTTGTTTAGTCAGCCTTTCTTTATGTTTCCTGACCTTGAACTAGAGTAGAATCAAAATAATAATTTTAGATGATTTACATATTTATGCCCTCTCAAAAAGGGATAGGATAAACATATTTTTTTAAGTTTTCGTGCGTCATCCGAACTTGTTAAAACATTAAACTGTATCAAATTATTTAACAAAACTTTCGTTCAAAGTAACAGAGTACCTAATAATTACAATAACTTGTAAACAACCAAAACTTTTCAATTTTAAATAAGATTTTCTTATAGTATTTCATTTCTTTTAGTAAAATGAAAAATTCAGAAATTCAGTTCTGATCATGAAAAATACATTTATACAAGCTTACATTGCTCCTAAAAAAAGAACCCGCAAAGATAGGTAGTCAAGAGATACAGAAAAAAGCGTAAAAAGGACGAAATCGTCTGCAAGGAAGCTATCCCTAGATTCAAGGACAATCGAGCGACTTACCCCAATGTGTTGTCCGTCGACAAACACCTGTGGCACTAGAATATGGTCACAACGCATGCGGTCTCGAATTTCGCCCTGAAACTCGTTGCTCATGAAAACGTCTCGCTCTTCGAATTTCACTAGCAGCGTTCGCAGTATCTGCTTTACTTTCATGCAGCTATTATAGGTTTCCCGGACTATTCCCATAGTTGTTGTATAGACTACCACTTTTCCTGCATCTTTTTCTTTGTAACTCTGAAATCAGAAAAATTATTCAGACAATCGTAAATACGCATTACAAAAAATTAGTTTTTCATTTTGTTTTATTCATTGCGGAAAAAATTTCAATCATTATTATTATTTTGTTAATAAAATAGAATTATAGGAATCGGCAGAATTTATATGTGAAATCTGAACGTGTTAATTAAAAGCGAAAATTGGTAGCCAGCATAGGAAATGTGTCTATCAAACGTCAATCAGTTCAGCTATAATAGGTATTGTGATGAATATTTACAGATTTCATTTTCAAAACTCGTGCATTAAATTATTATCGTAGCAATTCACTTTGTGTTATAAAAATTGGATCAATCAATCAATCATTTGACATTTCTAATATTTAGATTTTTTTATTTTATAAATGATTTAGGTTGACTAAATTCTTCATAGCTTGACTAAATCAATTTAGGAGAGATTCTTAACATTTCTTTAGCATATTCCAATCATTAGCAAATTGGTAATCACAAACAAGGAGGGATCTATGACATTACATTGCGGTCGCCCTCTAAAAGCATGTTTTTAAAATTGATACTAGTTATCACAAACAAACTTAAAAAGTTTGTCTAACTAATTACACTGTGTATCAAAGTTAACACTTTTTCTCCAGGAATTTGATGTGCAACTTGTTTTAGGGTAATTTGAGGTGGCTGATTACAAATTCAATACCCAATGTGCAGTAATCCGTTAGGTTTTCTCCGTGTTCCCTGTTTAAGGTGAAAAAGGAAATGTAAGTGAAGGCAGCAGTTGAAGTGTTTGTAATCTGTTCGTTATAAAATAACGAATATTTTGTGTTTAAACACTAACCACCTATCACCTTTCATTACTTAGCAGTGATTTAGAGGTCTTTTTTAAAAATTAGGTTAACTTTTTTAAAAACACTCCCATATCCAGTAAACGACTATAGTAAGTATCAAATGTTCTTCTTAAAAAATGGGGAACCAGAACAACTGTCTAGGAAGTCCTAGATCCAACATTCAAGCAATAATTAAAAAACAACCTTTTTTCTAATTTTATCTACAAAATTTAATTTTCTTTAAATACAGTATTGGGATTACATAACACATGGGGTTATATAATAGCTATTTATGTAACAAGTACATAATGTAGGACTTTATAGACAAGCCCAGTTTATGGCCGAGCGAGCGAAGCGAGCAAGGTCTATAAAAAGGGCGAGTCTAAAGGTCCGATTATGTAAGAGTTGCATACAAAGCTTTATGTTCGATTCCTAAAATTGGGTAATTATCAAAAGAAAATCAGTTTATAAATTTGACATCTATTCTTGACAGAAGAATATTTGACATGTAATATACAGTTGTCATACTTTATTATACTGCTATATACTTTATTTTACTACTACCACTTTATTTTACGAGTACAATAATAAGCCAGTTTACTGCCGCAAAACAATACAATAAACAGTACTTTATAATGCAATCGGACATAAATGACATTTTATTTTTTTTAAAACCGTTGATAACTGATTTTTATCTAAGTACTGCAAACGTATTGTTGAGATTTAATGAACGAAAACTCCAGTGAAGATCACTATACGTTGTTCGCCCAAAAGAAATAGTAAAGCCACTCCCCACAAATGTTTGGTTTCGTAGAGCAAAAACCAATTTCAAACACAACAAATTATTAAAAACACATCATGTTTCCATTTAGTGTATTTTTTTCTTTTTAAATAAATGATAACAATTGTTTTAATCTGTTGTTATAAAAGGTAAAAGTTTGATTAAAAACATATAAAATAAAATAATTATCAAATAATTTAATTGTGAAAGGATTAATGAGACATTGGATTAGTAAAACTGAAAAAAAAGAATATAATCACTTGAAAAAGTACAAAATTTCGACAAACAAAGCAGTATTAACTCTATGAGATTTTGATGCCATTAGCGTCCAGCTGGCTTTTGTTTGATCATAGTTATTAAAGCAAGTATTTTGGTGTATAAGCGAGAACTGCCAAATTTTCATTGAACCATACTCAATAATTGTAATAAATGTATAAGTATAGTTTTATTTATAACAATAAAAAATTATTATAGAGAATATACAAATTGTCGCATAAAAATTATAATATGTATATAAGACTAATGAGTCTGATATACCTGGGACAAAAAATACCCTAATAATCGTAGAATCATCAGCTACGCTGCTAATTGGGAGGGCCATTTCCCAACAGTGTATTTTTTTCATCTTAAGCAAACGATACCATTCTTCCTTTAATAAATGATTAGCTATTTCTGTTGGTTTTCATATCTTTTAATTGTAAAAATAACAAATAATTAGGTTTTTTTATTGTTACTTTAACATAGATTTTGGGGGGATTTTGTTGTTTTGATACCCCCTCCAGTTTTTAATGAATAATATTTTTTTGAAGACACCTTGCCACGTATTCTAGGCATCTATCCAGTATGAAAGTAAAACTCAAAAATTATAACTTTAGAGTTTTTTCTTCCAATGTAGGGTGCTTTTGTTGGAAGGGTGCTCCCTAATTGTACCATGCAGTACAGTTACGGTCATTCGCTAACGAACGATGACAAAATCAAAACCGCCAATTTTCCAGTTTTTTGTGCAACGTAAATGTAAGTTTATTTTATGGTATTCAAGAACATTTCATTTTTTAACATTATAATTGCCCAGTCCATAAATCAGGACGAGTTACAGTGTACATTGTACAAAAAGCTGAAAAATCGGCAATCACTACTTTTTCATCGTTCCTTAGCGAATGATCGCAACTGTGCTTGTTCTAGCTGTTTACCCCGTATGACAGTATTTTAAAATGTTAAAATCTTCTAAAATTAGGTTTAAGGGGTTAACGGAGGGTTAGTGTCTTAATAAGAAATATTCATTATTTATAAAAGAAAATTTTCTCAGATGCTCCACAAATTAATACATTATTTGTCCAAATTCCATGACCATGGGGAGCAAGAAAAACAACCAAGTTTTACTGAGATATTGCTTTATTCATTCAAAGAATAAATATAGCTGACGTTTCGCATGATTTTGTTCATGCCTTTTCAAAGCTAAAATAACACATAAAGAAAAGGATGTAACTTACAAGGTTTAAAATCTTTCATACACATCATTTCAAACACAAAACAAAACAATTTATAAATATTTTACATATAACAAACAACTCTAACAATTAAAAGGTTAAAACAATTAAAAACTTAAAAATTAAAACTACACTTATCTATTATAAAAAAATATAATATTGATAAAATAAAAGAAATCATTTCTTCCAATTGGACCCAAATATCCAATTACACTAACCTTCCGGAAAATGAATTGTTGAAGGGTTTTGAGTTGATGTTTAAATATAACACTTTTAGATACGATGATAAGATATTTGAAGAGAAATTTGGTAAGGAACTAATTATGGAGGAATTAGAAGAGGTTTGTTTAGGACAAGTTAATTTTCAAATTCCCTTTTTTGATAGATATGTAGATGATATCATAACCTGTGTACCTGAAAGAAAGGTGAATGAAATTTTAAAGATATTTGATAGTTATCATCCTCGTGAACCTTAAAGAAATGAAACCCCCATGAAACTTAAGTGCTATTATTTTGATTAATTTTGAATGTACAGTTTCTCCAAAATTAATTTTTCACGTATAACATGTGAAATAATTTAATTAAAAATTTTTTTTCCAAAACAAGTTAGGTAAGCAAGTTTTTAACATTCCTAGACTATTAACTTAAAACCAAAGTTATCACATTATTATATTATTTATTAAACAAACAACACTCGTTTTTTTGGTACACTTGGACCTTAAGAGATTTCTTAACAGTTACTCATACACCTATCTTCACCGAATACATTGTAGCCTTTCTGAGACACTAAGAATTTTTGGCATGGCACCTCGCATTTTCTATGAAATTAATCTAGTCATTGAGACAAATTGGTTTTATTGGAATAAGAAATGAGGTTCGATATCTTATTATCAAGATATTGATTAAACCGTAGACTGTACCGAACAAGTCTAATTCTAGCGATAATCTTGCACTACAGAAGACGGTTTTTGCTCAATTGACTTTCAAATATTATTTATTTCAATTTCTGTTCTAACATGAGGTCTTCCAGTTCTTGATAGACTTTTTACTGGCTGTGAACTAACTGAACCGATACCTTGTTGAAAAGTGTTTGTCTAAATTCGTCCTTGCAGTAGATGTTGCTACTATTTATTCTTCAAGGCCGAATTATTTTTTAAATACTGTTCCGGTAAAAAAGTTTTCCCCTATTACTTATCCTGCTTTAGAAAAATGATAAAAACGAAAATAACTATTTATAATTGAAGTTATTTAAAATCAATTTTATTACTGCATGCCTTTTATATGTCAAAGCCGACCTGATAACGAAACAGTTTGGATGCCCGTTAGTCATGTATTCCAAAATAATAGTCTCATTGCTATATTATATTTAGTATCCATTATATCCACTTTATTTAGTTTACTGCTCGTATCACCCAACTAGAACTATAGTGCAGCGGTCGAGCTAGGTTTGCTATTAACGACAATACGTTCGTGTGCGTGCTTGTGATTGAATCCCTAGTTTTTTGAACATCTTGTATATGAAATAAAAAAAGATTAATAAAAAGTTTCACAGTATCCATTAAATTATAACCTGACAATATTGTTTCGACAGCTAAGCTGTCATTATCAAAGGTAATATAAAAATAAACAAACACGTTGCTAAGGTAAATACAATAAATAGGTAACTAGATAAAAAGAATAATCAGAATTAAATATCTAACACTTCCAGTAACGGAGAATTACTGAGCTCAATCTGCTCATTCATTAAAGGTACTCTGAGTTTGTGTTTGTATATCTCAAAAACTTCTAAGATGTCTAATTTGCGTTGGTTGTTACAAAAATGTAGAAATTTAATATTATTTTGAGGAGTCATTGTGTGATTTTGTTCTAAAAGGTGTTTTGCATAATTAGATTTTTCAGGATGTTTATTTCTGTAACAACTTACGTGTTCTTTATATCGTATGTCAAGATTTCGAAGTGTTTGCCCAATATATACCGAACTACTTTTTATTACCTTTTATAATGACAGCTTAGCTGTCGAAATAATATTGTCAGGTTATAATTTAATAAATAATGTAAAACTTTTTATTAATCTTTATTTCATGATTATGGAGTTCCAGAAAGTAAGGCTGGAAACAATAAACAAGATCTTGTATAATGTTAAAAACAAAGTTCAACGGGGATTAACATACATAACATAATTTAGTCTTAACTAAATTACAGTTTCTTTTATCTAGAAAAATTTTAGGGAGTTATATTATACAGCAGATATTCTCTAAAAATTGTAATAGAAATTTAGTTTGTAATTCTCTAAACACGTTGTGAGCTATTGTTTGGAAAATAAAGCCCAAACTAAATTTATTTTATAAACATAAACGAGATGCTAATGCGTTTGCGTCATGCTATTTATCTTAGTTTAGTTTCAGAATTTCTAACAAAAATCTTTTACTATAAAAAATTGAACAAGTAATTTACTTAAATGTAAAAAAATGAGGGATTTTATTCTGTTCTCTGTTAGATTTTATTACTGGCTTTTAAATAGGATTGTTTAATTAAATATAGCAACCTCACTTGTTGGTTCAGAAGACATTTAAAGACGACAGAGAAAAAAGGGCGATTGTATTTAAGATAATTTATTGTAACATACATATAACTCCAAGCTGAAACAGTACGGTTAACATCAAATTCGTTATCTAACTATTAAATTTGTGCCAATATTTTACTTAAACAAAGTATGTAGATGTACTAGATAAGTTCACATTATTTAGTTACTGAAACATTTGTCGAGTGTAACACGGCATTCGTTAACTATTCGTTGTCGTAAACTTAGTTCATCGTATTAAATGCTCGAAATGACCATCACCGGTGTCCATACAGTAATAATGGTTCTGCCCAAAATGTCGCCGCATGTTCTGGAGTAATTAGACGACAGCCAGTAATTATTACGTTGTTGTAAATCTTCTAAAGAGTCCGATGCCGTTACGTAAGTTTTATTCTTCAGATGATCCCACAAAAAGAAATCTAGCGGAGATAATCTGGTTACCTTGGAGGCCGTTCAAGAACGCCCCTTCTTCCAATCCATTGAGCCGGAAACCTTGGATCCAAATATTGTCGAACAGGCAGTTATTGCAGAGGAGCTCCGTCCTGTTGGAAAACCAAATGATCTGCGAGGTAATGATCATCATTTACTATGATCTCAGCTAATATTGGATCAATGTTGTCTTCTAACAAACCCAAGTACATTTCTCCATTCAAACTACTAGGTAATAAATAAACAATCACCAAAACTGCCATTGGAGAGATTTAGTTTTTCAGGGTATTGCGTATATGATTAGCAAAATTTGCTAGGATTAGAATCTGGCCACATTATGCTGATTGACAGTACCATTTACAGAAAAAATTGAATTCGTCGGAAAACCAGATGTTAAAAAGTAAATTTGGATTATTTATCGCTCGTTCACTTAAAGCCTTACAAAATTGCACACGGCGATCAAAGTCGTCTTTATTGAATTCTTTTACAAATGAATCTTGTACAGATGGAACTGGTGGTGTTTTAAAATTGAATACTGGTTCGATTAATACCCGATACAATAGCCATTTGCCTTGTACTCAACGTAGGCTCGACAACAACGTGTTCCAGAACCCCCACTTCTACCACTTCCAGACCCACACACCGACTCGGTCTCCTGAAGTTTTCTGACTAACTCCAGGACATACTTGCGATTTACAGACTTACCTGGATGTCACTGGTTAAACAACTTAGCGCTTTTTTCGGCATTTTCATTGGTTGCGAAGAAAAACGCAGTACATCAACTCTTTCTGCAATCGAATGAACCATTTAAAGTGTTGAATGAACAGTTACAACGAACCCTTCAAAATACGGCATTGAACTGACATGCTAAAGTCAAAATAAAAAGCGTTCAAATGTTTACGACAACTTATGGTCACTTATATCACTCGACAAATGCTCCAAATGTGAAATTAAATTTGAATTTGTACTGTTTCCTTGAATTTCATTTTCGCGGGAATTAATACTCGAAATCCAAAAAATAAAAATACTACCTAATGGTGTGTTTTTGCCATCCCATGCCATTTAAAAGTTTTAGAACGAACCTCCCCTATTTTAGGATTGAAAATGGCTGAACTTGAAAATAGCTATATGATATATCCCCCTGCCTAATAACGTTTGACATGTCCAACCGTTTTTCGAGAAATTGCCGTTCAGTGCCTCAAAACAAGTTCGTTAGGTTTTCAGTGGGCTACCCTGTATAGACTAAAGAACGGAAAATCCTGGAAAAAGGCAGCTCTAGGTTTTATTGAATGACACCAACCTCTTATGAACAAAGCTCTTGGGACGTCGTTCTTATATGAACTACCTTAAGTGCATTTCCTTGACTATATTATGACGATATGGCTGTTGCAAAAAACAGAACAAGAAATTTTGGTTAGGTTGGAGCCCTTGAAACACCTAATTGAACAGATTATAAATGAATAGAATCTACTTACCACTTAGCAAGCGGTTCAAGCGTTTAAACTTTAGTGTAGCATTTAGTGTTTGTGCTGTATAATTCTATCCAACATTCCTACAAATAAAATGTATTTTTTCAGAAACTTAACTTTTTTGTAGGCAGTCTGCAGGGTACTTTCTGAAATAATAACAATTTTGAACAAAATTATATTATTGTACGTATATGTACATGTAGTGTTTACTTTCAAATTGCTTTTTTTGCTACATGGAAGCGATATTCAATTAAATAAATATCTTGTGTACTGAAAAACTATTGGCGGAGTTGTAGAAGCAAAACCAAAATAATTACAGCTCCTTACTCAATTATCCTTCACAAGCTCTCTTGCCTCATCCACCTTCTATACATTTATTCATTATAAATGACCACTAAACGTGAAATAAAGTTCTTTTCTTTTAATGCATTTCAGTTAGATGGAATTCTGCTTTTTTTTTCTTATCTTTAACAAATTACAAATTCTATTGCTTTATCGCTAACTACGCTTCGAGTGGAAAACTCTAGAAAACTTCTAGATTGGATACTCATAATAATAGCTCAAACTTTTTCTTTATTGTTCTCATCTAAAGATTATTACCTACCTCCCAAGAACTATCTCGAAGTTTGTTGTATATCTTCCCAAAAGTTTTGTTCCCAAGTAAATATTTGTGATACCCTTTTTTTTTTATTTAATATCTTCTTTTAAAATAAAAAAGCTAATGTTAGGTATTACAGTAAAGACGTTCAAAACAATTTTTTGCTACTGACCCATATTTAAAGAATCGTAATATCTTTTCTTAAAACTGTTTCTAGGCGTATATACAAGGTGTTTTCTAAATAACGAAAGCTGTTTTTAAATAAGAAGCTGGAGCGGCTGTTCTTTGCATAACATTCTTCCAAAGCCTATTCAAGATAAAAAAGTAGGCTATTTAATTGATTTGTCAAATGGGCCAGTTATCATGCATCGTGATATTTCAAAATTAAGTTAAATTCCAGAGATTACCTCTATGTTTTTAATGGATGTGCATAGTATATTCTTTGATTTCATATATCTGTAAGTCGGCTGCAGCCGCACATTGGGCTTACATAATAATAATAATCGCCCCCTCCCTCCGGCACAAGCTTATAGCTTCTGGGGGCCTTGGTTTAGGTTATGGGTTGTAGTAGTTATTATTATATTATTATTATTATATTCTGTAATGAACTAACTGTATTTCAACTTAAAATGTTATTTCCTGTTATCCTGTTATTGTCTGAGCAACCTGTATACTAAAAGAAAAACATTGATGGTCTTTATAAATTAGCGTACTAGTCTGCTTTAACCATAAATTTTCAAAATCAATACTGAAGGGCGTTCAATAATTCTGTGAAAATTTTGGAATTTAATAAACGCTTTAAATCTTATATTAAATCTTCGTCCTTCTTACTTATTCGAATTTTTCGACGATCGTGGGAGTTAATCGCAAAGACTTACTGAATAATGAGGGCGCCAGCCAAATTGTTTGCAGTTATTGTTTAAAAGCAATGATGGAAATCTACAATTCGGGAAAAGATCTCCGTCTGAGTTAGGTTAAGTTCGTTGTCTCTTATTGTTCTTATTTCATTTTTGTTAAATGGATCATCAATAATATAATTTGTCGTACCAAGTTATAACGAATGACTACGAGCTTTTATTAATTCAAATGGGTTGGCGTATATAACATGTGAGGAGGAACATCAATAATGGTCTCCTGTCATTATATAATGTATACCGCAATCTTATATTATCTTATGTTTGTATTACTTAATAAATATGTCACTAAAACACTAGGGTGATCACTAATCCGGTCGTTGTATCTGCTGCAGCGATCTTTGATGACATCTTTAATCCATGGGATCTTCAGATCGTTATGTAATTGTGGCTTGTACATGGACAGCTGTAGTTTTACTCTGAACCCCCTTATAAAAACAACTGAATCTTCGGACGTTGCAATTATTTCCACTTTTAGACCTGTTAATCTTGTTAATTGTATTTTTTAGAAAATTCCTAAATACTACAAAAATGATAATCAGCTGATATGTATCCACGTTAGTAACTTTTCTAAAGGAATTGTGGAAGATAATTTTAGTAGTAATAAGCCTCGAGGTTACACCATTTATACTCTTGCGTTAAACCAACTCAAATTATCAAATTAAAAAAGGCAGCAGATTATCATAATTCTTAATCCTATGTACTTAAAACATATTCATTGCTAGAACTACTCAGCATAGCCGACTTGACGGACGAAGTCACTACATCATGGACATCATTATCTACAATCAGAAGTTCGACCAAATTCCCTGATATATTTTTATGAAAAGGTGCAAAAGCCATAAGACTTTAAGACCAGAGCACGTTATCAGGATATAAACCATAACAATATCTCGTAAAGCATGAATTTATAGTTTTAAAAGCGTTTTATTTCTTTGTGGACATTTTAATATTGAAGAAATCCGACTAAAAATTACGCCCCATTAGCCTAGAAAGGGTACTGATATGCTATATATTTTTGTTAAAACTTTATTATAGTGGTTTAAAAGAATTGATCTTCATTTCGTTAGTCTTTTTACAATAAAATAAGCAAAATTATTATAAATACGTGACTATAACAGGGAATCTGATCGCACATAAAAGCAATCCCGTTTACACAACCGATAATTTTATCTTAACAGGTATATAGGCGAAAATATTGTAAATTTATACCATTTTTTGAATTTGAAACGAAGAAAAACAAATGTCCTCGCTACAATTGACTAATTTGATTCTTAGCCCGTGTAAGAAAGATGTAAGTAAATTGGTGTTAAACTATCATTTATTAAGAACAAATAGTTTATTTACCTACTTACAATAACAGAAAATACCTGATTTAGTTAGTTCTTCTTTAGTTACAGAATTTATAAATGTGTCAAAGAAAACTTTACAACTGCTTTGAACAAAGACGTACCATATCCTACATCATTTAAATTATTCCGTAAACTGTAGAACCCCAATGAAGAAATGCCCCTGGCTGTTCTGGGCAAAAACCAAGGCCTCGACAGCTAAGAGATTTCAGGGATTCTTTAAGGTAGCTAAAAGCTATATATACTAGTCCGGTAAAGTAAAAATGGATTTGATATGCAGGAAAAACATGTTTCATTGTTTAATAAATAATGATACTGTAGTAATATAAGATTGTTTTGTGGGTCTTGTACACTATCTTATAAGTTATCTCTTCTAGAAGATAATAAAACACATGTAACTTCTATGAGATATTTATTTATACTCTTTTGTTGTTTACTGTTGTCATGGCAATCACTTAGCATGCAATGCCTTCTTGAGGGTATATGTATGTAATGATTGTTTTTATGAATGAATATCATTACATGACACCCCGGGTAAAAAAGGCTGAACATGTACCAAAAGAAATCAGCCATGAGTCAAAAGGGCATTTAATGCATTCCTCAACAAAAAAAATAGCATGCATTAATGTCGTACTTGTATGTATTGGCATGGTTAATGTATACTAGCTACAAAAAAATTGAGGTCGTTTGCATCTTTTCAATCGTTCCTTAGATGCTAAGACAATAAAACTTATGTTAAGAATTAATTGCTAATAATCAAAGAATTGAAAAGCCTTTGCCGCTGGTAGCTAATAGTAGGCATCAATTGCTTAAAGCAAAAACGTGAGTTGCTTATTGCAAGGTGTTGCCGCAAATTTAACCTAATTAAAATAAACTTGATGTACAGGAATCACTTGTTACGACGTTCTGTAATTCTTAGTAGAAAGAAAGAAATAAAATTTAGGAACGTGAATAAAACCAAGGAACAACATAATAAGTGCTTCGTGAACAAGTGATGTTTGCGTTACGATTTATTTGTTGTAACTTTTAAAATTAAAAATAACTATGCTAATTGAATCTAAAAGCGTTAGCCTAAGTAGTAAGTTTGTGGTCAACATTGATAAACGTAGATATATTCATTTTGTCCGTAGGAATGGAAGAAGTGGGGTTGTACTCATAAACGGAGGCAGCATTCATAGCATTGTCCTAAGGTTGTAGGAAGTACTAGGTGAATTGCCCGTTGGAGAGTATGATTGAATCTTCTTGAATCCTATATTTGAGGAGAATGAACACTTGAAGCTTAATCCGGTAGCACATATATTTGAGAGGTCCAAATGCTATTCAGGATTGTTTAGTTGAATGTTATCAATGTATGATATCTTGTAATGTCGAGTTGACAAAGTTCACGTGGAAAATTATAAGTCACTGCTGTTAGTCTTGCACTTGTGTTTATGGTGTATAACTAGAAAGTTGGTACACTGCACATAATGCCGAAGTTTATTAGCGAAATAAAATTTGCTATTATGATCAGATAATTTGAGTTTGGTCAATAGCAGTTGCACAGTTGTATTTTCTCGGTTAGCAAAAAGTCGAATGTTCGCATTGTTCTAATTACGAGGTAATAAGGCCGTTTAACCGCGTGACCTTTGCACAAAATTTCGCGTTTTGCCTTAACAAAATTTGGTTGGCTAAGGTTGTTGCGAAGTTCGTTGATGGTTATCCGAGAAAATAAACTAAACATCAAAATTAAATAAAGAACAAAAGATATTAATCCTGTTATATCCAAGAACAATCTCTTCTTATGGCATCGTTCCAATGGCGAAATGAGAGATGTCGGCATAGTCGTGTCCGAGAACTGCTGAAGACATTTTTCAGGAGCTGTTACTACGGGTGTCTTAGCGTTTGGTTCTTGAGGAACGTTATTGATGTGATTTCCATCACGAGCTGGAGGTGTTGTAGCTTGTAGATTCCAGGAATTATTTTATGGATCCAAGCAAGTCTTCGTAGAAGATACGGCGGTTGATATCCCCAAACCGTCGGCCTTCGGAAGCTTTTGTAATTTCTGATTTAACAAACATTGGTTAAGATTCAATTTCAGCTGTATCCTGATTGACTGTGATGTTTTTGGAATGTTTGTAGGAGAATTTGCTTCTGTTTGGTTGTGGAATAAATGCACTTTAGAAACCAAATCGTTTGTAATATTTTCAGTAATAGAAGTATTATCCTGTGAAACATACTTTTCAAAATTTGAATGTTCAGGATTATTAATACAGAAAGCATCAGTGGATGCAAGTGTATCTGAAAGAGCATTGCATTGATAAATGACGTTTTGAGTATCGTCACTTAATTGGGGGTTAGGATCCTGAATTTGTGGCGGATCTTGCGATATTTGATTACATTTTGTAGTTATGAAATTATAATGAGAAATGATTTCGTCTTTGAATAGGTTAACTAGTCCAAAAGATTCAGGTGAATCGTCTTGCTGTAACCAGAAATCTGTAATCTCTTTGGGAAAAGAGATAGTATTTGATTTTGGGTTGTATGGAAGTTTATCCAAAGAAGTACCCAAGTAATAATTTAATAGTTTGTTGATGAACGTGGTGTATGGTTCGAATGAAAGTTTATTGTTATCAATAAACTTGATAAATTCGAATGGAGTTGCAAAATGTTATATGGCAAGTTTGAAATTAGAATATTATATTTCTGAATTTCGTTGTCAATATGTAGAAATTTAAAGTATCTATCGATTAAGACTATTGACATTTGTACATGTGAAATGTCAAAAATAGGAAATTTTACTAAATTTGCTTTCACTTGCGCCATATTGAAACGTAACCAATATAATATAGTTTACTTATCTTATTTAAATGATAAAAAAAAGGATATAATTAAACTTCTGAAAGTCGACTGGTTGCGGGAGATAATCAAATAACCATTTCAAGGAACTCCAGGTTGCAGGTTGCGTTTGTCGGCAGAGACAGAAAACCAGAGCAATGGAATATTGAAGATATGGTGTTGATTATCTAAGTTCTTCTTAGCGTCGGAAGGTCACCAATGTAGTAATACAGGATTTTTTATGTGGGTCTTGTACACTATCTTATAAGTTATCTCTTCTAGAAGATAATAAAACACATGTAACTTCTATGAGATATTTATTTATACTCTTTTGTTGTTTACTGTTGTCATGGCAATCACTTAGCATGCAATGCCTTCTTGAGGGTATATGTATGTAATGATTGTTTTTATGAATGAATATCATTACAATACCATTTAACGCTCATAAGTAACTAATATTATTCTTTTGATCATTGCTGTGGAGTACTGAAAAAACTTTATTTCGTAGAGTATGTGTGCACACTTTTACAGTATTTTTGAAATTGATGTTGCTTTGTAACTTTTATGAATTAGAGCTGATACACTGACGCGCTTTGGTGAAGTAATCAAAGGCGTGAAACAATACGGTTACAAGATTTAAAACTGTTCATAAATATATCAAGTTTTCTATTTTTATTTTTAGGTAAAATTTTAAAGGTAGTAATTAATAACAAAAAGAGAAGCTTTGTAGTTATCAAATGTAAATCACGCTTCCCATTAAAGATAGCAAATATGAGTAGGGTATGTAAATTCTACAATTCAAATAAAATGAAATCGTGCTTAACCTTAAACATTCTAAAATGACAATTTAGTAATTGTAGAATGGAAGTTGCATTCTTATTAATTAGAGTCTGCTGCAGCGTATAATTCCATTCACTGAACTGTTGTAAATGGCCATTTAACGAAATTTCTCTGAAACTTTGCATAAGTTTACTCGTGAATAATTCTGCGAATATGATGTTCATATTAAAAGGCGATAAATAAATTAGTTTCTTTTTTATTTTTATGATCAGATCATCACACTTTTACATTTATATAGAGATAGTGTTGAGCAATTGAATAAAAAAGGTCAAAATATAAAAATCGACATTTTTCAAGCGGATCTTCTTCATAGTTCAAGGGGAACATTTTCGTGATTGCTGGCAATTTTACAATGTCAGATATTCTGAATTTTTTAATATTGTGTCAAGAGCTGGTAATGCTTCTATTTTGTTTTAAGAATGAGTTAGTCGAAAAATTTAATGACCATCTTCCTTCTAGGGTAACTAATAATTATTACATTTGGAAAAATTAAACTTGGAAGGTAATATAGCAAATTCGGTCAAGGCAGTCCTACTATACACAAACATGATTGTAATTACTTATTTCTACTACCTAACTATTATTTATACAATAGTTTATATAAAAAGATTGTCACAATTTTCGTTAATTAACTGCTTCTATATATTTGCAAATAATAATATTGTTGAATAGTAATAATTATACGCGAGAAGTTTGTGAAATATTGTAATAAGTGTAACTTAACATTCATTCAACTCTTCATAATCCTTACCTTTTCATGTCACGTAATGCAAAAGAAGAATTTGCGTTTCATAATTATAGTGTAGATGAGACCTTAGAGAAATATCGAATTGAATTATAGAATTCTCACGATGAGATATCAAAAAGTTCAAGGTTGCATTTTGTTTAAATTACAATAATTAATGAACAGTATGGACAATGTAACAAAACATGAAAAGCTTCGCCAAAAAAATCGAAAGTGTTTATCAAAAAACTCTTTTTTGTAAATTCAATTTTGAAACCTGTGGAAGTGTTCAGGTAACCCTTGTGGGTTCTGGAAATACGTGAGTTCCTTCTTAACAAAATGAAACGGAGATACGATACTTTTAAGGTAGCTTTTGATAAAATAAAAATTCACCAACACGTCTTACATTCTCAGCAAAAATTATTTCCTTTTATTTATTTTTCCTTAAACATAAAACGTGAGTGGGTTTTCTAATTTAAAGGATCTCATCGTAGTGCAATAGTAATCTTTTCTAAAGAATTAGCTGAATTTATTACATTGATAGAGATAGAAAGATTGTTATATGGGATATTCTTATAAATAAAACTTATAATATAACACTTTAATGTTCAAGTTATTATTACAGTAGTGGGGTGGATCATTCTTAATTGCTTAGGCAGTTTGCCCAACACAAATATCACTTTAAAATTCAGTTAAATACAATTGAAACAATGCTTTTTTAGCAACGGTAAAATAACAATAAATTTATCATACTTACGTTATCATATATACTCAAAATAGTTGCCACAGCTTGAGATTTAGCTCTATCTTACAAATTTAGTATTCAGGTCGAAGGTATTGGTTCCACAGTTGTATAAATTATGAAAAGGAGTAGATAAGGGTTTCAGAACACAAGTAATAACTCTAAAAGGGCGCCATCTGATTATGAAGCTTAAAAGTGTTTATTATAAATAAACGATCAAAGATGTTGATTGAATAAGCTATTAAAAGATATTAAATTCACTAACCAGAAAATGAATTAAATATTAGAATGAAAACAAAAAATTTCGTTTATGTTTAAAAATTTTGGAATAAGAATGAAATAAAATGTTCATAATTACGTGGTTCCGTTTCTAGATCCTCAATATAAACTGAAAACATTTATTAAACAATAAGAGAAAATAAAACGGAGTAACAATACACATAAATAATAAAACACACACAACATAGGTTTATTACACAAAAAATCAATATTCATTAAAGAATGATTTAACTGCTCTAAAATGATTTAATTAAAAAATTTAATTGATTGTTGAAATTATATTAACTTAACTAAATTGCAAATTCAATAAACAAATATCTGAAGGATATTACGCAAATTCGATTAGTCTAAATATTATCAAAATTAATTATTCTGAAATTCACTAGCAATAATAATAAATTGAATTTTAAATGCTAATGAGAGTTCTCTTCCTAAAGAAAAAATCACAAAATTCCTTGCATGAAGGATTCATAAACTAAATTGCAATAAAAAAACAATTTTCTATAAAGTACAGTACCTTAATTTTCTATCCGCATTAACCTGACGAAAAACATACTGGATCTAGACCATTAGAAATTGGAAAGTTGCCTTTATTCTTGAAAACCATAATTGACTCTAACTGCATTCAAAGTATGACATAACGGTAGCAGGTCCCAAGGATAAAATTCATTTCAGATACGGCCAGTTGTCCAAATAACTCCACAAACCATCTTCATTAATGCACAAATTAAACAATCGTAGCATAAAGATGAAGTCTTTAATTTAATTTAATTCACAGCAGTGGTTATTAATCTTCGAATACACATTAAAATTTTTAAATTGGTTTAAATTTAAACGTATGCATTACCATAGCTAGCTTACAAAGATAACTTTAAGTATCTGTAAATCAATTATGTAATGCAAAACAATAATATCTCTAGTATTTTTTTTTATAAATTCTAACTAAATATGTAAAAATTATAGCGATCGGCCTTGTAATTTATTCTAAAATTGAGGCGATACCGACGTTTTAATATGAATTCTGTAATATTTATACAAAATTATTATTATTATTACAAATCATTGTAGTTTCCGACGCGAGGGCCACCTATGGTTTTGTAGTATAATCTTAAAAGTTTGAAACTGAACTAAATGAATTAATGTTTGGTACCAGTAGCGACGCCAACGGCAATTTTCCCGGAGTTTCTCAATTTCCAATAATTATAAAACTTTTTTTTTATTGTACCTAGCAGGGGCGCATCCAGAGAAGTGTTTTGAAAAAACTTTCGAATTTTGGAAAAACTTGGAAATTTTTGGAAAAATAATTGTTTTAATAAATAATAATTAAACAAACATTATTTGTTTCTATTCTGTGTATACTTATTTCTAAATAGGGGGGAAGGGGATTATTCCCTCCCCGTTAATCCGCACATGTACCTAGGTGTATTACAATTAAAATCGTGGTTGCTTCCTTAGTCTAAATTCTCACCGCACGCCACTGCAAGCAATTCTATCAACATTAAACAACCAAGACTTTTCCTTTATAATATTCTTTCCGCGATGTTTTTGCCGTTATATATTTTATAAAAGGTGGCAGAAATATCGCAGATATATGTTTTATAAATACCTATATAAGATATTTGATTTTCTGTTCTACAATATTTTTTCGTTAATAATTTTTTTCAATATAGGGGTATATATTATACGATATTTTTTCGGCGATATTATTTCCAGAAACGATGGTTCCAAAGGCATCGGTTAGTGTAATTATACCTGTCCAAGTTTAGTCTCAAAATTAACACGGTTCATAAAATCAACAATATTGTTTCCGCCACAAATTCTCAATATGAAAGCTAATGAACTATTTAAATAGTTAAGTGTGGAAAATGCTAAGTTATATTCTATTAAATGAATCAAGTCGCTAGTGCACAGATATATGCCTTAAAAGAGTTTTAATTACTGACATAAACGGTTTGAATTAGAGAAAAAATCTGTATATATAATACCTTTTGGCTTTAAGCCCACTTGCATATTATGAGCGGTATAGATTTTCAAACAAAGCACCCCTAGACAATTATTTCGCCCAACCATTGAATTCAACAGTAGAAGAGGCTGCGCTTGAAATCCTGTACATCTCATAACTGCAGTATTAAATATACAGAGTATTAAACTATTTTTCAAGCAGATTTCATAAAAAAGCAAATAAAGCTATTTTTGTAAAAGAGGGTTTTGCAGGGAAAATACAAGTAAACACATTTTCTTGTACGAGTATTCAGCGTGGATTGAACGAAGGATTCTAATCTTAATCCATAAAAAATATATTTTGAAAATATCGCTAGGAAAGACCAAATATAGAATATGAAGGAGATTCATTAATGTGGTAAATACCATAATTCCATGAAAAACATATTATTTGACTAAAACATCTTAAAAACAACTAAATATTTGAGCGTTGGACGAATTTAATATCAAGACGAAATAAAAATAATGTACACAATAAGAAAGGCACATCACAAAATGTCACTCTTGCTTCATGCGGCCATTATTATTCTAATGTTTAATTTATAATTCATAAATTAGTATATTCACTTTGTTTTATTAAATTATCCGGCCCACATAAGTTCTCAATAGGATAAACGTGGTGACAAAATGTGAAAGACCCACATTTCGGGTATGTGGGAGATAAGATTTTTAATGAAATCATGACACACTAAATTATTCAAATTTCGCATTTAATTAATTCATAAAGATTTTCATTGAACTCAAATCTCAGGTTGCGAATTCATAATGCTCTAAAGACGTAGTAGTATATTGAGAACAATGCTGGCCGAAAAGAATTAACAAATATTAAGTATCTATTCAAGCTGAAACTTAAACACATTCCTTTTCCTTGCACACCCACAAAACAAACAACATCTAAAGAACGGGTCGAATTACAAGCTTTTAAGTGTATTGGTTTACAAAAATGGAAAGCAATTTCTTTTGATATCAAGTGTAATTTTCAATACTTATATTATTATTTCCAAGAGTTTTTCCATTATAGTTTTATGCTATCAAGAGTTTTGTTCTAGATAAAGAACTAAACTATTTCAGCTGAAATCTTCCAGAGTAACAGCTAAAATTATGAACGCTTATCGCTGCAGTCTATCTAGTTAATTTTCAATTTTGTGGGTGGTATTCATTGAGATAAACACAGCAATCACTTGAGCTAGATCACAGGGTTAATGGAGAAACTCACGCTGTGTTAAGTGTGAGTAATTGTGCATGGCTTTACAGATTAGAGACAATTTCATGATCATTACTAGATAAGTACATCTTAATCTGGATTGTTAACTAACATATTATTTATTACTTATCTACATTCATACAATTTATTTTTGAAGTATTTCTCAAAAACAATTACTAGTCATAAACATAATAGACATAATAAGAAGCATTCTATTTCCAGCTCTATTATGATTATTGTTTACGGTTCTTGCATCGCAAGTAATGCATATACTCTTTGATATACGAGAAATTGTTTACCTGCACTGCTCCAGAAAATTCTAATATATAAATGTAGAGAAAGGCGTTTAACCTTTATTTACTTTTAACGAATAAAAGTATAGCAGGGTTGGTTGCACCATCAATTTTCTCTTACAAGAATGAGTTTCACCAAAAAAGAAAAGCAGGAATGTGCTAGTCTTTTGGATTTCACACAAATTTCGTTTCCTTATTCGCTTGTTTGTATTTTACTTTGATCATTCTAAAAGGAATTATTTTAAATTTCTAAATTAATTTTGAACATGAATATCGGGATACAAACGAACCTACATACTTGGCGATAAATCAAAGAGAAGAGAGAGAATTTCAATTTGTTTGAGAAAATTATATCTTTTTATTTACGTTTAGTATTTCCAATATGATGCCGCATAAAAAATTATCGAAAGATTGTAACCGATACGACAAGAAAATAATCTAAGGTAACGAAAACCATCAGGTCAAGTACCGGTTAAAGGAAATTTTATAGATATACTGTGTGTGAATGCCCCACACTTGGGACAAGACAATTTTTGTAATTAAGGAAATCTAGCGCAAAATCAATACTTAAAAATTCAATTCTCCAAATCAAGCATAAACGAAATTTAAAATGCTCTATACTACCAAAAAGGACGCACTTTAATGAGTTAATCAAGAAAAATTATCAAGCAACCAACAAAAACAACATAACCTTACTTTGTTTAGGCAAATATTGAATTTTTGCAATTGATTTTATAATTGATTAAATAAAATTTAATTTTAATTTAAGGAAAATTTTAATTATTAGTCAGGTTTGCAGCTTACTGTACAAAGGACCTGATATTAACTAACTAATAAAAAGCTTCCAACAATATACAGGTACGTAATATTACTGCTTGTTTCTGAAAAATTTTAATAACACTTTAGTTTATTTCAGCACTAAAAACAACACAGGCTTTCCAATGGGATAGTTATGGAGAAAACTTTCACTTCTTCCCTTTATTTAAAATAATCTAATTTTACCTTACTTATCAATTTATAAGACGTGAAAAATGTGAACACGTGATATGCAAAATGAAATTAAAATATAGAAAAACCAATGATAATTAAATAAATATTTGTTAAATGTAGTTTTTAAGGAAGGTAGATAACATATTTTAGTTTTATCTTTTTAATACGGGAATCATTAATATAAAATAGCAATGATATTAATTTTTTGATTATTATTATAAAAATAAATATAAAAACACCAAAACCAACAATAATAAAAGCTGCCTGAAGATGGCCTTGTAAAGTTAAATATTGTTAATAAGGCTGAAACAATTGTAGCAAATTAATAAAGTTGTTTGGATGGACTTTGGGAAAAAGTTATTATTATTTTTTATTATTAATTACATTACCAATATCCAAACTTAGAGGAAAATGGACTAGTTTTATCACATTGAATGTATCATATTTGTTGCCCAATTCTTGAATCTCGCAACATCTATCAATCAGCCATTTTTCCTATGCTTTTCGGGTTTTTTACGAATTGTCCTGTGTATTTTCTTATATTTGTCTGTAAATTTTCTTTTTCCTGCGATTCTCCATGAGTTGTAGAATTTCGATATTTATCCAGTCATGTTTTTTATTTTATTGCCCAATTTATTTTTTTATTGGTAATTTTCAGAATTGGTTCCTTCAATGTCTTCCAAATTTTATTTACATCATTATCGTTTTCTCGCAATTCTTACACTACTCTTTGTATCTCTTGCTAGATTTTGTTTCATCTCGTTCTGTGTGTGTTTCGTCCTTGCAATTCTTTTGATCGTTTTGGTTGTGATCTAAATCGACCTCTGTATTGGGGTATGCTTTTACGGCTGTTTTTAAATCTTTTATTTACAAGTATTTAGTTTATCTGATTTCTGATTAATATGTTATTTGGAATGTGAGCTGGTGAGTTCACGTGTAGAACCAAATTTCAAGTATTAGTGTTGTTATTTCAAGTATTAGTTTCTATAAGTTGTTCTTCTTGACAGAATTGCACTAGTCTACCTCCATGCTCATTTTTTGCACCTAAGCTGAACTCCTCTACTATGTCACTATATTTACCTTTGCATATCTTTGTAATACCGATCTTAATTGTTTATAGAATTTTTTACCATATCTTCGTTCTTATCTGCAGTTGGGGCATACACTTGTATTTGATTGATATTAACAGGGTGCGTTGCTATTTGTTTTATCGTAACTCTCTGTTACAACGGGATCACCAACAATGTCTACTTTTAGTATCTCCATTTTTTCGGTTAAACTTCTATGCTTTCCTATTTCATATGCACTTCTAATATTCCAGGTCTGGGCTGGTCCAGGGATTTTTCGCACTTTCTGTCCATGTAAAGGCTACCGGTGACTATGGACTCTTACATTTATGTATTCAGCCATTAATGATTTTTCTGAGGAATAGTAGTGCGTGATTTTCCGTTGTCTTACTATAGACTCTCATAACTTAAAACCATACTTTCTTGATTATATGTAGATAGTGCAATATTTAATAGCAAAGTGAATTGTATTTAACAAGAAGAAAGAAAGTGATGTTAAAGATGCTATAGATTTTCAAGTTGAAGAAGATTTAATTGGAATACAAGATTACTATACAATAATAGGCCCTTGTAACGTGCTAAAAATTGGGATATTCATTTTGCAGAAATAATTCCAATACCTGTATAATAAAAAATATTTCGTCTGGGTTAAAATTAAATGTCAAATTCAAACCCAAAAATGTTTTATCGGCGAATATAAACAGTAGCTCAACTCTGTAGTCAGCTAAAAATCAGTAACTGTAGAGTAACTAAAAATCATGCAGTTCCACGACTAAAAATCTATGTAGCTTGTAAGCACGTTTTTTTGAATTATCCTCAATAAAACATGCTAAAAATCCCTTTTTCAGTAATCAATGTGTAATTTTGTTTCAGTCACAAAATAAAATTGTGTTTATATTAAGATTTAAATATAGGGAAAAATAGGTTAGGAAATCTAAGTAGGAAACATATAATAATTATTTTTAACTGATCAAGTTTTATTACATGTTAGTTCCGTTCCATTGCGATATGCACCTTTTAAATTAATATGTAGAGAATTTACTCCAATTTTTGCGATTGGATAAAATATCGTCATACTTCGTTTTGTACGGTTGTTTCAAACACCCCATTTTTAAGGTTCGAAAAATCGTAAGATTTGCACCCCTTTTCAGTCAGTTCGTAGTCGGAGCAATAGTCCTGGTTGGAGCAATCGTCGAAACTTAGCGTCCCGAGCGTAGGTGTTTTATTGTAGAGTGGGACCGTGGTGGTTTAATAGCTTGAACAACGATATGTGAAGTTTTTGGTAATTAAAGAATTACTAAGGATAGTTGTTACGATGGATTAAGGTCACACATATTAATCTAAGTGTCAAAGAATATTTGGTTAAATTGTTTTTGGCTATTAGTGAAATTTTATATTGTCTGTGGGTTTTTTTTTGAAAAATGTACGTAGTATGGGATCCCGAAAATAAGTTAAATGTATGGTTTAATATTAAAAGCAGGACTTTTAACGAATTAACCGTTATGGTTTTTATGTATAAACGATTTTCCTATTGTTATTTTTATTCAATAATCAGACGTATACAGACAAATTTAATAATTATTGATATAAACTGTTTATAAACTCCTTTCATAACCAAAATTCTATTATAAGAAAGATTTGTTCAGATCAATCCTAACTTTTTAAGGGAAATTCTTTCCCAGGCTGTGGATTTTCTGATTTTGTTTAATAATGTAACATCTTTATAGTTTGGGTGGCGCTCTCCTATGTTCTATTTCTAATCCGAAGCCCTTGGGACTAACACCCACGACGCCTGAGTATAATTTGATTAAATGAGGCGTCTCTGCCGGAAAAATAATTTTACAGTAACTATAGTTTTGATACTTTGATTTGTTTCAGTGTTGGGAATCACAGAGATTGTATTGTTTAAAATCAGTAAAAAAAACTAAAACGGGTCTTTAAAAGACTTAATGTATAACCAATACTCCTATTTCCATTAGTCATGATGGTAATAATTATTAAATTGTAGGTGATTTAACATTTCTAATTGTTATATGTGTATAAAATGGACAAATAGTACAAAAATATGCTTTCCATCAGCCTTTCAACTCACACAAGACACAAATAAAGAGACTGGTGTGCAAGATCAAACATTATCTACACGAACAGAATGGGGAAGTCAATTTTCTTTGTCATACCAGGAAATACTGAAATTTGACTTGGCTGATAACTCTTCATTTATCAACTAACGTAAATGCAACATTAGAAAACGTACCATTCCCATTTAATAGATAACCGCAATAAAATATAAAAATTCAAATTCATAAACTGTTTACGTGTTTCAATTGAATGTTTTACGTGGGTTCATTACTATTTGAGATCGATACGAAACAGTGAAATAGGCTGTTACAAAAACAGCAACACGGAAATAACAGTACGATTCTATTAAAAGATATTCACTTAAAAGTACCACAGGATAATTGGAGAGTGCATAATGACATGCAACAACTCTAACCATTATTTAGCTGTAAAATTTTAACGAGCAATTTTCTCCTTTGATAATAATAAATTTCTCTTCAACTAATTCCTTGGTGAATTTAGTAAATGAACAAATTAATTTCCTAAATATTCAGTTATATTTAAGCGTTATCTTTACGACCACTATAACAATTAACGTCGCTTTTCCAAAGCTATGCTCTTCCTTGAACTATTCAAGTTTGTAGATTTGAGGGATACGCATTAACAATTCGGGGTAAATCTAGCGGTTTTATTTGCATAATTTCTAGGCGGTAACAGAACAGATTACTCTGGTTAAATTTTGAGAGATGGGTTCGACGTACTCAGAAACTATTCAAGTTCAACCAATTGCTTTTGATTTCATTTATGCATGTCTCTCTCTTTGTTCCTGCATATTTGAAGCGTGGGTGTCTTATAGGGAGGAAGAAGTTTTTCTTTTGTATCATTCAGACTCGTTAAAAGTTTTCTTAAGAGCGGAAATTTAGACTTCTAAGGTTTTATTGAATGGCTTACAAAGTGAATGTACTGGGATATAAGAAAAGATCTTTATGATGACACTGTTACAATTTTTCTAACGGAATTACAGCATTAAATTGTATCTTTCTCGCCTGGTGTGGCAATTTTGGGACATATAAGTTGTTAGAAACAATGTTCAGACAGTTTGTGGTAATGGATAAGAAACGGTAGTGCGTGACGATGTTTAAAAAGAAATGTTCTCCTAGTTTTGTTTGGCACAACCAAGCTTCAATAATTCAAGGTGTGATACTCTTCCAATGAATAAACGATTGAAGGAGAAATTCTCCCTTCATTTCGAAGCTTGAAAACTGAACTACATAAAGGTATATAAAATTATGCACCTGCTAGTTAAACTTATACTAAGCACTTATCAAAGCCTAGAATTAACATAGTGACCTATAAGTTTCCGTAGAGTTGACTATTATATAGCCCTACTAAGTGAGATTACTATACACAAAGTTAAGGGAGAGTTTCTGTTAAGTTTAAACATGACACGGACGTTTTGTCATAAACTTTATGCAGATTTAAAATGATTTATTACACATAACATAATGCTTTGTAATATTTGCTAATGTGACTTGAATAGCATTTGAGCTTTCACTTTCGTTAAGTCTACCTCGTGCAATTTCATGCCCGCATGTTTAGGAAAATTATTTTAGATAAAATCATGCTGGAACTGAATTTAAAGACGTTACTGTACTTTTTTTCTGTATTTTGTCATGCGTCTGTTACACAATAAAAACTAGGTCAAACTACAATAATTTTATTTAATTAAAACAAGTTGAATAATGAACTCAATTATCACCCTTTTTTAATTTCGCTGATTGTCAGATTTTAATTGAAGTTTTAATTCGAATTAAAAAGACTTAAGAAGAGCTTGTTAAAGAAAGAGTATTAAACTATTACTTTTTAAATTTCAAGTAGAATCTAATTGATTCAGTGAAGCAATAAGAATTTAACGAGAAAATAAGTAGTCGAGCGCTTTTTTATTCTAAAATGATTACATACATTGGTAATGGTGGCCCACAAGGATCTTTTGAAGGGCCAGTATTATGTTAAATTTATCTAAGATTAAATTAACAACAAAAATGACCCAAGTATGCTTTTACGTACATTTAGCATAAGATCTGTAAAAGAGACTATTTCAATGATCTACGGATTAGCTTAATTAATTAACTAAATATAAATAAATTGTATGTGTTAATCCGAATAATATGGGTTAATCACTAATTAAAAATAATAATCAACTGGAATAAATTGATAAATAATAAATACTTTATGGATTCCGCCTTTATTGATTATTGTTTTTATTTAATGAATTAATTGATATTCAAGGTGTTTACTGTTAGTGTTGTGCAGAACTTATTATGCAAAAGTTATAAAAGATGTAGAAGTGTAGTTGCTGAACTTGCATTATTATTGAAGCAAGGAAATTTCTACTGACGTCGGAAGCTACTCTTAATAAGGCTAAATTATTTGTTTAATATTATTTCTTAGCCTTAGCAATGCTAGACAAATCGAAAACTACCGGTAATTGAATGAAGCGAATATTACCATTGATATCTTTACCATAAAAAGAAACCCTCAGTTTCAAAATGATCGAAGAACTGAGGTAAAACTACTTTATGCAACACTTTTTTGCATTCGGACGATTATCGATCTCCTTTCATGCCAATACTTACGATTCGTATTTTAATAATTAATTCAACAATTCAGTACGATTTACGCAAAGGCTTTTCGTAAATGCCAATCGTAGATAATATCCAACATGTTCATACCTTATGTAAACTTAAACTTAGAAACAGTGATGAGCAAAAGGTGCAGTTTGGTACTCGTAGAATTACATATTACAATACTCAAAATATCAACGATCCTCGTTATTATTTACTTGTAGTTTAGATATTACTAGAAATTTGTTAGAACCGGTATTGACTAGGAAGATTGAGTTTTAACTGTAGATAACATACATTTCTCATTTTTCTTGTAAACATGTAAACATTTTTGTCTGGTATTAGAGGAAATTTGTAAATTGCGATAAGAATTTTTAGTATTCCAAGTATTTTTGAACATTTTAAGGAGTTTCTGTACCTACTTGTAAGATATTTGTAATACCCAATTATGCAACTGAAGCACTACGTTTTAAGTAAAATATAAGTATACTTATAGTTAATTATAGTTTGGACTAGTTAATTCTAGAATTAACAGAGGGCTACCAGTTAAAACTAGTTATGAAATAAATAAAGATTATTAAAAGTTTCACAGTTTTATTAAAATATACCTGACAATATTGTTTCGACAGCTATGCTGTCATTATCAAAGGTAATATAATTATAAACAAACACGTCGCTAAGGTAGATACAAAATAGGTAACTAGATAAAATAATAATAATAAAAATTAATAATAAAAATCATAATTAAACATCTAATACTTCCAGTAACGGAGAATTACTGAGCTTAATAATTAATTTCTCCGTTACTGGAAGTATTAGATGTTTAATTATGATTTTTATTATTATTATTTTATCTAGTTACCTATTTTGTATCTACCTTAGCGACGTCTTTGTTTATAATTATATTACCTTTGATAATGACAGCATAGCTGTCGAAACAATATTGTCAGGTATATTTTAATAAAACTGTGAAACTTTTAATAATCTTTATTTATTTCATGATTATGGAGTTCCACAAAATAAGGCTAGAAACAATAAACAAAACTAGTTATTACTAAAAATCTCTTACTTAATAACAGTTTTGGCTAATCAAGACTGAAGTTCTTACTATGAAATGTAATATTAGGTAAAACTAGTTTTAACTAGGAAAAACCAGTAGTGACTATAAAGAATAATTTATTTAGAAATTTATTGATCATTTCATTTGTTACGAGATATTTATGGCGTTTTAAATTACAAAGATTTTCATAAATTACTATTTCATTTTTCCAGCTTGAAAAACACAGGGTGTTAGAAAAATTTCAAATGGGTTAAGAATTTTGCATGTTAAGTCTATGGTAAATGAACTTAAGTGGTTCCTAACAGTATACCTAAGTTAATTTAACCTATCGTAACCTGACCTAATATACCCTAAGTTAACATATTCTGACCTACCCTAACCTAATCTAACTTAACCTAATCTGACCTGATTTATATTACCTCATCTAGCCTACCGAACCTAATTTACCTATTGCTGCCCGTTTTGACACTCTACTGTTGCCCAAGGTAACACGTTCATTTTTTTGTAAGCGATGCGTTTGGTAAGTTTCGGTATATCACCGAAGGTAAACTAACTAACCCAACCTAACTTACCTTAACCTAACCGAGCCTAACATAAGCCAACCTAACCTAACCTAATCTAGCCTAATCTATTCTAACCTAACTTAACCTAACCAAACCTGACCGGATCTAACCAAACCGAACCTAATTTAACTATTGCTGGCCTCACTCTATTGTTGTTCAAAGCAAGAAGTTAGTTTATCTTTTGAAACGATGAGTTTGGCGATTTTCCGTGTATCACGATGATAAACTAACTAATCCAACCTGACTCGACTTAACCTAATTTAACCTAACCTACCTTACCAAACCTGATCTGATCTAATCTAACCCCACCTCACTTCATCTCACCTAACGGGACTTAATTTAACTGTAGCTGAACGTTTTGCCACTCTATTGTTGCCCAATGCAACACGTTAGTTTCTTTTTCTAAACGATGAATTTGGTGAGTTTCGGTGTATCACCGACGGTAAACTAACTAACCCAATCTAACGTAACCTAACCTAACCCAACCTAATGTAACTGTTGCTTCCCGTTTTGCCACTCTACTGTTGCCCAAGGTAACACGTTTATTTTTTTGTAAGCGATGCGTTTGGTAAGTTTCGGTATATCACCGAAGATAAACTAACTAACCCAACCTAACTTCACTTAACCTAACCGAGCCTAACATAAGCTAACCTAACCTAACCTAACCAAACCTAACCTAGCATAGCATAGCCTAGCCTAGCCTAGCCTAGCCTAGCCTAGCCTAGCCTAGCCTACCCTAGCCTAACCTAGCCTAACCTAACCTAACCTAACCTAACCTAACCTAACCTAACCTAACCATACAAATATTCAACTAAAAATACCAATATGTTGAATCACACTCTTCATCCGATACTTCATGTACTAAAGGTTACTCAGTTTATGGTATTAATGATTTGATTTATGTTGTTTTGTTATAAGATATGTTAACAAAATACAAGAAGAGGCTCAACAAAATTGAAAGAAATTTGTACAACATCAACAAAAAGACGATATTTGGTCGACAATTTATCGAATATTCAGAAGAACACCAATGAGAAAGTGCCCAGCGACAATTGAGATACATGGAAAATTTACTGAAAATGGTATGGAGACAGCCAAAAGTATACTAAAATATTTCTTTCCTGATGATAATCCACAAGATGACACGAAAGAACAGAAAGATATAAGAAAAAATGCAGAAGAAGTGTACATAAACCATAGACCAGAACCAGACATAAATATGGCAGAAATTCTGGATGTAATTAAAAACATGAATTCAAAAAAGGCACCAGGAGCAGACAATCTTAATTTAGAAATTATTCGAAATGTGATACAAAATCATACAAATTTGGTTCAAAATCTTTTCAGTACATGTTTACACATGGAAGTTTTCCCCAAAAAATGGAAGGAAGCACATATAAAAATATTACCGAAATCGGGAAAAGAAGATTATGAAAATATAAAATCATATCGTCCGATTGGATTGCTTTCGGTCATGGGAAAAATTTTCGAAAGTATAATCATCAAACGCCTTAAACATGATTTAAGGAAAAGAAATCAACTAAATGAAAGACAATATGGTTTCATGGAACAAAAATCGACAATAGATGCACTTCATGATGTTATAAAAATAATTTTAGATAAAAAGAACAAGAAACATGTGGTTATGATATCACTTGATATCAAAGCTGCATTTGATAACGCTTTTTGGCCAGCTATCAAAAAACGCTTAAAAGAAATGCAGATTACCAAACCAATCTATGAGATATTTAACAACTATTTAAAAGATAGAACGGCTAAGATTACCATACATGAAGAAACAGCATACAAAACATTAACAAAAGGATGTATTCAAGGATCAATCGGGGGACCAACCCTATGGAATGTATTACTAAACGAAATATTCGATATTAATTTACCACAAGGGTGCCATTTACAAGCATTTGCAGATGACATATTATTAATAGTATATAATAAAAATCTTGGACAATTGCAAATTAATACAAATGAAAGCTTACATGCCATACATGAATGGGGACAGAAAAATAAATTAGATTTTGCACCTGAGAAAACTCAAGCCTTGGCCTTCACTAGAGGAGCTAGAGATTTACAATATAAATTGAATGGTAAGACGATTCATAACAAAGAAGACTTACAATTAAAGTACTAGGAGTGATACTGGATGAAAATCTTAAGTTTCATAAACATGTACATGTTTACATTTTACATAGACTATATAATTACTAAAACTACGCTAATATATAAAAATTTAGTCAAGGTAATGAGAACGACATGGGGCCTAAATTCAGAAATTATTAGGATATTATATTTGAGAGTAATAGAACCCATTGTTAGTTACGGATGTGAAATATGGGCGACGGCTCTGAAATACAAATATATAAGAAATAAATTACTGAAATTACAAAGACCATTTGCTGTAAAAATTGCTAAAGGTTTTCATACAATATCAACGACGGCGGCTTTAGCTATAGCAAATATAATGCCATTAGATATTCAGATAGCTAAAGTAGCAGAAATAGAGCGGGCAAAAAGAAAATTCATTTATAAAACAGAAAGAGAAGAAATACAATTACAACAGAAAATTAAAATTGAAAATTTAAATCATCCAGCCAATAGAAATGGATTGCGATATGAATAATTTAATGGTAACACTGAAGAGCTTCATACAATCATGAAGAACAAAGATTTAACAATATTTACAGATGGAAGCAGAAGGAACAACAAAACAGGTGCTGGTTTGCAAAGCTATATCGGTACAATTCAAAGTCAACGAAAAATTTTTAAATTAGCAAACAACTGCTCGGTATTTCAAGCAGAATTGTTGGCAATCATGGAAGCCTTAATATATATAAAAAGATATAGAACAGTAGAAAAGGCGTTGATAGTCTCAGATTTTAAATCAGCGCTCGAAGCGTTAAAAGATCGAAACAGCGTTAATCCACTTATATTTAAAATTCAAAAATTAGACGAACTAATTAAAGAAGAAGGGAAAGAAATAGCATATACATGGATTAAAGCACACGCAGGGTTTAAAGGAAATGAAGAAGCAGGCAATGCGGCTAAAGAAGCTACACTATCGGAACAAATACCAATATACAACAGAGCACCAATGAGTTTTTTAAAGAAGATAGTTAAAAATAAATACCAAATTGAATGGAACTATCGATATATAAATAGTACAAAAGGCAAAAAAATTAAAGAAATTATTAAAACAACGGTGGAGGCCCAGAAATGGTATGAAAATAATAAACCAGACTTTTATACCACGCAATTACTCACCGGACATAATTTTACGAATGAATATTTGTATCGATTTAAGATAAGAGCTAGTCCTATGTGCCCATGCAATGATAGATTTGTGCAAACGATAAAACATTTAATTTACGATTGTGGACTAATAAAATTTTAACAGACGTGAATTACTTCAGATAACTATTCTAAATAATGTGGACAAGTTTAATTTAACAAAAATTCTAACAAATGAGCAAACAAGAGAGTTATTGTTACAAATTATATCGGACATATTAAAACAATGCAAAGAAATTAATGACAGTTTTAACGATATTTAAAATAAAACTAAAATCTATCTTGTACCTGGTCAGGTAATTGTTTATTGCTAGAAACTGAATTACAGGATGATTATAGCAAGGTAGATTTAATGGTAGGATGTAAAGAAAGCAAGAAGGGTGTAAAGAAAGCAAGGTATCAGGAATGAACATATTCAACTAAAAATACCAATATGTTGAATCACCTTCTTCATCCGATACTTCATGTACTAAAGGTCGCTCAGATTATGGTATTAATGATTTGATTTATGTTGTTTTGATTTATTTATGGTATTAAGGTCTTATGGCACCTATTAATTAACATATGCTCAGCTTACAAGCTGTTGCGTAAAAGGTTTAGGTAAACTTGATACTTTTTCAAAGATTGTTTTTAAATGGAATCGAAGAAAAAAAAGAGCGTTTTGAAAATTTTATTAATATCAATACCCGTTTCCCTAGCGGGTAAAAATACTCAACAAATAAGTATAATAAATGAATAGAAATGAAGAAAGTGTAAAGGACTAAAAAAGACTATTATAAAAATATAATTTCAATAATTATAAATTAGTATATAATTAGTTTAATTAATTTAAAATCTTTATAATGTAATATTATAAAATAATATATTTGTTGAAATATTAAAAAAAAACCTAACCTAACCTAACCATGAAAATATTCAACTAAAAATACCAATATGTTGACTCACATTCTTCATCCGATACTTCATGTACTAAAGGTTACTCAGTTTATGGTATTAATGATTTGATTTATGTTGTTTTGATTTATTTATGGTATTATGGTTTTTAATTTATTTATGGTATTATGGTTTTAATTTATTTATGTTATTATGGTTTTAATTTATTTATGGTACCATTATGGTCTAAATAAGTGTGAAAGTGATGTGAAGAGGTGATATTTTGGATGGTGGGGGAGTAAAGTGTGACCACTTGTCGTGGAATGAAGGTTTAGGTAGATTTGATGCTTCTTCGGGGATTGTTTTCAAGTGGAATAGAAGAAAAAAAGAGAACGTTTTGAAAATTATATTAATATTAATACCCGTTTCCCTAGCGGGTAAAAATACTCAACAAATAAGTATAATAAATGAATAGAAATGAAGAAAGTGTAAAGGACTAAAAAAGACTATTATAAAAATTTAAATAATTAATTATAAATTAGTATATAATTAGTTTAGTTAATTTAAAATTTTTATAATGTAATATTATAAAATAATTATATTTGTTGAAATATAAAAAAAAACCTAACCTAACCTAACCTAACCTCACCTCACCTAACCTAACCTAACCTAACCTAACCTAACCTAACCTAACGTAACCTAACCTAACCTAATTTAGCCAAACCTCACCGGATCTAACCTAACCGAACCTAATTTAACTATTGCTGGACGTTTTGACACTCTATTGTTGCCCAAAGCAACAGGTTAGTTTCTTTTTTTAAATGATCAGTTTATGCGTTAGAAAGCGCAACACCTTCAACCTTGGTAAGATCGAATACAGTAGAAATGCTCCAATTTTAATAATTAAGCGTTATTCCAGCTTTAAGATCACCGAGCAAATATATCTAAAAACATGTTTTGTTATTTAGACCACCTCTTACCGAGGTAGACATGTCTCTCCTTTACACGTAAAATTAATTGGCTCTGATTATCACATAACAGGAAACAGGTTTCAAAGTGCCTTTCAAATAAATGATTGATTTGAATGAAGACTACCATTTCAGAAACACACTAAAAGAATTTGTTCTTCTGCTTCCCGAATGCCAAGATTTTTTTAATTCTAAGCTGTACTGTATAATGAGTCTATTGTTTTTTAACTACATTATATTGTCCTTTTGGGTATAGTTCTCGGGGATATGGTTGTATCATTTGGCACCCATGTTATCTTTATATTGTCAGAATAATTATTCGTTGAACGCAAATGTTGCATATATAGAAAGTTTTAAAAATAATATCATACGTTCAAGCACCTGCGTTTTCCCAGTTAGAAATTTAGGCTACTGTCTTTTACTAAAAGGCCATAATTTCGAGTCACTCCAAAAAAGAACAGATAAATACAATATCAATTTTATGAATATATCCGAATTTAGGCGCGAAGTCAAATTTAGGATATACACGCAGAACACCAAGCAACTCAATATGAATTAAATAGTAGAATAGTACGCAGGGTTTTTCTTAGGTATCGATGTGCCTTAGGTGTTGACATAGTTAAGCAGAACAGAGCACCAAGATCTTGGGGTAACACGTGTTAAATAGATAATATCTTTAAGAGTTATGGTAAAAACAATTATCAATTACCGCTAGTTACCTGCCTAACAATTTAAGTAATCTCTTTAACAACTTAGACAACTCCTTTAACAACTGGTTGCGATATATCTATAAAAATTGAAATAATTGTGTGCAATTGTTTTTTGTATGAATTATTCTAATTTCTTTGACGCCTATTAAATGAACAATTAAAGATTATTTTGCACTGTTGTACTTGCTTTTTGGGTCTCGACCATACCAATGTATCTTTTACTGTATTTCAGGTGCTATTTATCCAGCCTTTGTTCCACTATTTATATTAATCGACATATCATCACTTTGAGTTGTTGCAATCTTAGGCTTTAATTTTAATTAGCTGTACTATTTAGCTAATTAAGCAACGATATGTGATACAGAACATGAAAACCGCCACGGACAAATACCTATGATCGATACGTATCACATCTGTGATGGTTTAAGTCATTTGGCTGACTTGTCAATTACCTTATATACTAATTTAATAATTGCTACAACCCCATAACCTGGAAACCAGACCCCAGAGGCTTTGAAGCTTGAGTGGGAGGGAGGAGGCGATTATTATTATTACGTACGCCCAACGCGCGGCTGCAGCCGACTTACAGATAGAACAGCGCAAATCCCTCATTTGTGTCACAGCTAAGGAAAAAATGCAAAAAACCTTAACCATATCTGCCTAAAATCTACTAGGAATATGGTTATGGATGTGATTATTGCGAGGACACTATAAAACAATAAAATATGAACTTGTGGTATCTTCAAACGAGTATTTTGACATTATTGGAAAGTATAAAGAATATTTCAGGCAGCTATACTCCCTGAAAGAATGGTATGTAATAAGAAAATGTAAAATGAAAACACGTTTGAAGTGATTGCCATAACACCAAAGGATTTTTTCCATTATAGAATAAATAAGAAATTTGAAACAGTAAACACTGGCAAAGGAACAGCGTGCTTATTAGAGCAAATTACCCAAAATACTCTGATGTTGAACGAAAAATAAGTTGGAAATTTAATGAATTTATTCCAGTACATGCGTTGTGATCATGAGTATTCTTCAGATGCACTAAGTAATGAAGCACTTGAAGATATCGGTGTACAAATGCGTATTTATGAAAATCAATCATACTTATTTGTTTTATTCTTCATTTTATTACATGTGTTAAATAAGTTTTTTTTTATTTTGTCATCTAATGAAGAATAAAACAGGTAAAAGGGTCAGAATGAAGAAGATCTTAAGTCATAAGTTTTATTCAAGAAATAATTAAGTAAAGTAACCTCAATTGTTCTAAAGTGAAAATACTAGTGTATGAAGTTCCTAGGAACTATGTCTATGGACTAGAATTCCGTACATTTGTGTTTTGAGAAAACACTCAAAAATGGCTTAGTGAGGGCAGATGGCACCCGACTGCTTTCTCTGCAATTTATCGCTATTTCACTTTAAATTATTCATACAACGTTAATTTTGTACATTATGTAACGTGTGTATAAAAAAATCTTCATTCACAGGTAGACTACTATCGAATGCAAACGTTCTGAGCCCTGAGTTTGAATGCGCATATCAAAAAAACTAACCGCTCAAATTAATACAAACAAAAACAGTTAGATAGACATTTTATTTTTGTATAAAATAGTAAATTTGTAAAATTATCTGACTTTTAGGTCTTTGAATTTTTGCTAATTATGTTACAAAAAGTTCGATTTTTTTGAAATTTTGACGTCAAGCGTGTCTTTTAATAATAATTAATCTTTCAATAGCTACTTGACAGAATTGAAGGTAGTTTTATATGCAAATAGTTAATGTGTTGTATGAATGTGAGAATTTTTGTAATTTGATATCTGTATTATTTCTCAAGTTATTTTATGAAATAGAGAGTAATGCATTCTGGTCTTCTAGTCACCTTAATCAAGATCTTTTTCTTACAAAAGATATAATATAGTATATTTTAATAAAACAACAAATGCGTTAAGAGTTGTTGAAAATATTTGCGAATTGATTAATAAATAATTCTCTATTATTTATTAATTATTTATAATTAATTCGTAAATAATTCTTAGATTTTTTGTCGTATTTGCTGTTTTATTAACAAAATACTGTCTTTTGTAACAAAAAGGGTTTTGATTAAGGCACCAGAGCACCAGAATACATTACTCTCTATTTCATAGAATAACTTAAGAAGTAATATAGATATCAAATTATAAATACTATTTTCACATACATACAATACTATAAGCTACTTGCATATAAAACTGACGAGTAGTTATTGAAATATTAATTATTAAAGTCAAGTAATTTTTAATTCAAAACTCAAAAAACGGACTTTCTACTCTCTTATAAAAAAGTAAATTGTCTATCTAACTGTTTTTGTTTGAATTAATTTGAGTAATTAGTTTTTCTGCAATGCGCATTCAAACTCAGGGTTCAGAACTTTTGCATTCGATAGTAGTGCTTTTATATTAATGAAAATCTAATTTTGTTTATTTTAATTTTTTATTTTCTTTACTTAGTTATTTTCTGCAGAACTACTATTTAATTCGCCATTAACTCTATTTACAATATTATTCGTCATGATTATCGCTGTTGCAGTTAGTAATAGAATAATGTTTTATCTCAAGTACGATCTCGCATTATCAATTATTTTATCATTTAATATTATTATTTGCGGATATTTTTTATTTATTAGTGATTTAAAGCAATATTGCTTATCAATAACAATCAAATAATTTTTGATTTGCAAAATTGAGGAGTTTTTTAACCATAAAAATCATTATTATTCGCACAGAACTTTCACTTTCTTTCTTTATCACTTATTTATTATTATTTTTTATTAATTTGTCACTCTCTACTCTCTCTGTTAGAGGTTTTGGTCAGTTTATCTATCTATCGTTTAATAATTCTTACGAACCATTTCAATCAATTTTATTACATGATAGATGTGGCAGTGTTGAGATTGAATTTTTTGAAGCACGTTTAAACGTCTTCCTGATCTAGTCCGATATAAATATTAGCATCTCGACTTTTCATAAAATTATAATATAATACTTCTTCGAAAAATAAAATTATTTAAAATATATCTTTTTTTTTCATGATTTGCAGTAATAAAAATTTTTTAAATTATTATTATTAGCTACAAAACGTGGAATTTAAATATTTCGTCTTTCTAATTTTGCGCTTAAGATAACAATCTAAAAAAATGTTTAAAAGCTTCCTATTCCAATTAAAGTTTCATTTTTGTTGTAAATTCTCATGCTTATTATACTTTCCAAATTGCAAATTGTTTTTTGATTGCAACATTTTTTTAAAAACTATATTCGTTTTTTTACATTCACATAAGTTTCCCTTAATTTAAAGTATTCATAACCATTAAACAAAATTGAAGTTACAAATACGTTTAATTGTGGAGTATGGAATGTACAACACGTTCTAAGCCACGGCTGTAACGTCCCATTTATATTTCTTCAATCCCTTTCATTGATAAACTCTTCTGTTTCTTGATTCTTTCACCCTTTTATCAGACTCTAATAGCTGATAGTTATATACACATTCTTTTCACAAACGAGGCTATTTTTAACGTCTCACTGATCTGAACTTATACAATGAACATTTCGAAAGCTTCCTGAACTTAAAAATACATTTACCCAAAGCGTAACTTATAATAGGTTATGTATAAATGTACCATGTGTATAATATCATTTAAAGCAATCATAATGAAGGAGTTGACCATAGAACAAACACTATTTCCTATACAATATTTTCTACAAAGTGTGCTAAATACTATACTTATTTAAGCGGGTACGTATGTTATTAGATAACATTATTATAGATAATATTTACGTATTTATCAGAAACTCGATTCCTTATTTTTAAATAAACACACTGAAGAATACATAAATAGAAAACATAAAAATTACTGTTGACAGCCACACCTTTAGAACTTTCTATTTTAGGGTTTGTAATGATACGGAACTTTTGTAGAGAATCATCTTACATACAGAAGATGTTCATGGAAGAAATATTGGCATTTTTATAATTCACAATTAATTTATAAAACGAGTGTGACTATGTTTGACTAAGTATACTGGGAGATTTAGAAACTACAAATTTGTAGTTATGTCATGAGAGATTATGTATGAGATATTCAAGTGGAATTTATTTTCAAATTAGTATTTCTATTTCTGGATCTATTAAGGTGAACGGTAAGAGGAAACAAGTTGATATCTAATTAGTTCGGGAAATTGTCGTTACGTTTTCGATGCGATAGATGTGAGTGTTAGGAAACATTAATGGAAGTTGAAGGTAGATATGTATTTCAGATTATTTACTTACTATTAAAAGATAATATTCTGAAAACCATTTTTTCTATATAATTCTTATAACCGTAGTTGATTTTCCCAAGAATGCAAAAACATATCCTATATAGTAGACTCCATTCAGAATTCTCAATGTCTGAATAGCACCTATTGCTTCCAAAAATGATTAAGTTTTCATTTAATCATTGCCCCGGTATTTCAAGAACTTCAAAAACAGTTAAAAATATTCAGTTGTATACAAAATGTGGTTGTTAAAAATTTAAAACCTATAAAATTAAAACACTTTTATTGATAAATAAATACATCGAGAAATATTTATGGCCACTCAATAAACCAGAGATAAGAAAAGTTGTAGGTGCAATACCAGGTACAAGTAGCAAAGTCGTTTGCAGGTTGGAATGCTTTTTTTCGAAAAAGTTTATTATGAAACGACACACAAATTTATGTAAAACTTATGACTAATTTAAAACTTGTCGCCAAACATTTAACACTTAACAGAAAAGGTGTTGAGATAAAAGAAAGAAATTTAATAATCTGCTGTGTTTTATTAAATACAGTTATTTTTGAATGGAAACTCTTGGGAAAAGTTACTCTGGGAATTACCGGTACTTTCCGAAAGCTCGAGTGACACCTATGGAGTCAAAGACAGGAATTTAAATAACTAAGAAATGCACACATGCCCAGTTTTACCAGAAATTAACTAAAAATCATAACATTAGACATGAACTCTAGACATTTCTTTAATGGCTACTGGTTTTTACATTTTGGCAAACTGAATTTAAATTTATTGCAAATTAATGATTCCTTACAATTACTATTCATTTCATTCCAATTTTCAATGATAATGGGCCCAGGATTCAGCTTAAGTAACCTTTAGCCTCTTCGGCTGACCTTTTTCAGAGATTTATAGAAACTCCATCCCAGCGATTTGTCTTAGCTTGAATTTAAGCCGAAAACTGTTAAAAGTCCGTTAATGAATTTTTGAAATAACTTAATTCTGTTACTGTCCAATGTGTAGCTTAGGGCAGCAAAACTCCTTCCTACAGCCTCTTAACAATGAGTAGTATTTGTGCAAAACGTTTAATATGTTTAAAAACATTTAGCTGCGCGCGAAATCCACGAATTATTCTTATTTGGGAAAAAGTAACCTCATAAGCAAGCTTCTTTATCCGAACCTATTAAGCCCCTTACAGGAAATAAGTTCATTACTAATAACAAGAATTTTATATCATCTTTCGTTTGCTTTTGCCGTTTAATTTTTTTTATCTGTACCTACACAGTAAAAATCCAGCCGCGTGAACAATTGTTAGAGAACTGGGCAAAGATTTTAAAGTTAAAATTTAGAGTAAAAAAACATTTTTTACTCTATTATAACAAAAATAATTCTTCACAAAGTAATATATTTTCTCTCTATATTATTAATTAACTCTGTAAATTAAATAATCCATTTAATAGTATTCTACTCTAAAAGTATAAAAAGATTCACTTTAATTTCAATTTTTTAAGAGAAAAGAATGCCGTTGGAAAGTGATCTAAATTGATAAAAATTGTTTGTTAGTGTTACTCTAGAGTTACTAAGTAATTGGCACCAATATACACTTGACAGTGTATTTAACTATAAAAGCCTGTTTCCAATAACGAGAATAACAAAAAATGGCGACAAGCAGTTGCTGTATTCGACTTCGTTCATTTTCATAATTAAAAATAAAGTGCATAAAATTCATATTCAGTATTTAAAAATCGTTAACTAGATTTTAGGAGTTTGAAGAGAATTAAATAATTCAAAAGTTCTAATTTACGTTTATTGATTCCACCAATACCCCGAATGCAAACTGCTAACCTATTTTAAACTACATAGAATAATGAACACTATTAAGAAGATACGATAGAATTTAAAATTAAATTTTTTTGACTTATTACAGTAATTGAACAAGTCTTATATAAGTTTCAATTGTTAAAATGTATAATTGTTTTAAGTATATTAATACTTAATTTCCATCAAAGAGACTAATGAACTAAAGTTTTCAATTATCAGAATTAAGACTTTATTTTCTTTTGTCCTTCTACCTCCTACACCCTACACATTTTTATTAATACATGTATTATTTCATAATTAATTAATGTTGCTATGAAAAGTAAGAGGAAAGTTTATACACTTGAACGGCAGTTGAGATTTATAAGACACATTTAATTCACTATCACTTATATCTAATTCGCAAAACAAAAGAATAATTTTGGACTGACGGAGTTCACGAAGTTGTGCAAGAAAATCTCCTAATTGAATTTATGATAAGTTGGCATAGAGAGAGGCAGTAGTTTACTCTAGCAACAATTATCAGCCATACCGTGGACCAAGAAAAGCAATTTCGAAGTAAAGGTTCCGGGGTATCCCTTAACTAAAATATAAGTGTATTTTTCAATATATGCTTGTTTTTAATTGTATGTATACACCTTTTATGTATGTTTACATTGCAATAAATAAACAAATAATTTATTTTATTATTAATAACTTCCACTATCCTAAAAACTGCACTACTTTCACCGTTAATTTTAGTACTTACTAAAATTTCAATCTAAATAGAAAACAACTTTGTAACATTCATAAAATGTTACAAGGTTTTTTTATCAATTGGGTGGTTGGTAGGGCGTTTGGTGGGCCGCGATTGGGTGGTTGGTAGGGCGTTTGGTGGGCCGCGATTGGGTGGTAGGTAGGGCGTTTGGTGGGCCGCGATAGGGTGGTTGGTTGGGTGTCTGGTGGAGACACTTTGGGAGTATGCTCACTTTCCTTTTTCCGAGTATATTTCCCGACCTCGTTTTCAAGGTCTCGTGTTCCTTCTATGCCCTATACTCTTCCTGTCTGTGATTGTACTCTTTTGTGCATTGTTTGTTTCACTGTGCGTGAATGTCCTCTCTTTGTACTCTTTTGTGCATTGTTTGTTTCACTGTGCGTGAATGTCCTCTCTTCGCCTTTTTACTTTTCCGCTTTTCTATCTTCTATTTTCTTTCTACTCTTCACTTTCCTTTCGTTGTTCTGGGTGCCTTTACACACTCTAGAGTAACACCTGGCCGAAGTTAGCTGGTGAGGTAGTCCAACTTCTATGTATTTTGTTATTTTTTTGTTTTTTTGTAATCGGCGACTCTCGGGTTGTCGCGTGGTTGGATGTCCCACGTTAAAAAGTTGGTTCCTTGCTAAGAAAGAATTGCCCTGTGCTCTTCTTTCGAAGCAAGAGGAGTTGCGCTGCTTTCCACTAACCTCTCGAGCTTCTTTAGTTCACCTGATCCGTGATGTAGAGGGTTAACGTCTTCCCTCTGCCTTGTGATTTTTGGGGAAGCCCCCGCAAGGTGCCAAAAGACCTGTCCTTGTCTTTTGTGTTGTATTTGTCTCCTCAGGGTTTTGGGAGGTTTTGATTTTGTTGGGGTTGGGTTTGGTTTTCACTGGGGTTTGTTTATTTGAGGGATGGGTCAATTGGTTAAGATTTGTTGGTAATCAGGTTTGATCTGCCTAGAGCCTTTGAAGGTACATTGCTATTGATTGTGTTTTGAGCCAATTTTGTGCTATAACGGGCGACGCGTGCTACGTGATCTGCTGCGACCGTGGTCAATATGGGATGTACTCTTCAATTGCAGTACACAAATTAACACTCTTCTGACAATCTTGACTGACTTACTAAAAGTGTTTCTTTTAGTAAATCATGTTGTTGTGGGTTGGTATTCGTTATCAGGGTTTTAATTTTTAGCATTTGTTTCCTGATATCCAGACTTCGGTCGTTTACAGTTTTTTTCTAGCTTGACTGAATTCCTGCTTGCCGTTTATTATTAAATTATATTTGTTTAGGTTATTTAGCATTATCTAAATCTTTATATCGGATTTGATTAGCTTCCAGTTATTATCTCTTTATTGATTTGATATAGGGTGTATTAGTATTATTATTATTAGAGTTGTGAGGGCTCTCTTTGAATGATATAGCTTTTTAGCAGATTTGAATATTCAAAGAGCCTGTCTGAATTTATTGAGATTGAAGAATTTTGATTTCTTCGTTATGATTTATAGGGTGACTACTTTCTCCAAAGGAGTTTTTTATCTATAATAGATATTGTGTATTAGTTTCAGTAAATAATTGATAAACTAGCTCCTTCACAAGAAACAGTCTTTGGAAGAAATAGAAAAACTGTGTTGTAACAAGATTCGAGTTCCATCTATTTTATGAAATTTCGTTCATTTACTGTGAAGTGTTGAATGTACGTGTGAGAAGTTACACAACGATAAAAATCAACTATTTTATTGACAATAATAATAAATTTGTTGTTCTTTTGATACACTGATCATAACCAAGGAGAGTATAGGAGTATATATACCAAACAGTCTTGGTAGTGTAATGTCTGGCGTGCCGGACTTTCACCCAAGTGGCCCGGGATCGACTCCCGGCGCTGGCAGATCTGGTTAAGGTTTTCTGCAGTTTTCCTTAGCTGTAACACAAATGTGGGATTTGAGCTGTTCCATCTATAAGTCTTGGGCCTACATAATAATAATCGCCCCCTCCCTCCCGCACAAGCTTATAGCTTCTGGGGCCTTGGTTTAGGTTATGGGTTGTAGTAATTATTATTATTATTATTATATATTAGCAAAAATAAAAATATATACTATAATAAATAAAGCGATTAGTTTAACAAAATGGAGAACCAAAAATCTCTAAGTGGTTTGTAGATCAGATAGAGGTAGAACAAGTATAGGTCTTCGGTTTCTTCTATGTTAATTCAGTTGCCTCTAGATCATTGACTCTTTGTCATAATTGAGCATTAGAACTTCTAGATGCTGTCCAATGAATAAAAACCATTTATTCCATAGCATATCACATAATTTATTTTTAATTAGTAGAGTCTTTAATTGTGTTACTCAGTTATATCTTTGGTTAGTGAGGTTACCTGCATCTAAAGCTTTTAACCTTTCAAAACAATTTTTTGATAATCTGTGCGGTGGCATTTTTAAAACCCTACACCACCAAATAATTGCCCTCATTAAAACTTGTTTCTCTAATTTATGCACATCAGCTTCTAAATAATAATTGGGTGTACAGGAGGGTAGTAGCAGTAGTGATTTGATATAGGTATCGTAGTTGCGCTTTTTCTATTAACTATTTTATTAATTGCATTTTCATTATATATAAGTATTTTAACAATAACGGTAATAATTATTAACTATACTCGATGTCCCTGATAGGCAAAAACATGATTTTAAAAACTACACAATATTAATGAATATGAATAATTTATTCTAAAGAAAATTCTTAAACTATTTGTATCAAAATACCGTAATGTAAAATTTTGAATTTTTCTTCTTTTGTATACATTATTCATTTTATTGTTAAATAAACTTATTTAAGAAATACAGAGAATTTTTGTGAATGAGGTTATTAAATTTTGTTCAAGAAGTCATTCATTTTGGTGAGTTTGGTTGAATAACTGTAACGGATGTTAATGCTTTCGATGTTGTATTTTAATAATAATTAAACAGTTGTGTTTTAAATGCAGGAAATTTGCATGTTCGGGGATATTACATTTGTGCTATACAGCATTGCAATTTAAATGGGTTTGAAATGTTTTAAGGTGAATCATGTATATTTTGGTTTTATCTACGTTAATGTACACTTACTGTTTAAAACCAAGGTCAATTCAGTTAGAAATATCACATTCTCATTTTGAACGCTCACCTGAAACAAAAAAAAATAAAATTGCATAAAATTATGTAAATATATTCACATACACAATAAATTTTAAATTTTTGCATCTATCAAATAATTTGGTATGGAAATCTCAAATAGAAATCTTACAGAATTAAATTAAAAGGTTGAAATGAGGTAAGTAACAAATATATAAAAAGTTTAAAGATTATATGACATTTTTGATAACTACCCTGCGTATTCAGTAAAAAAACAGTTAACCAATATTCAAGAGGTATTTCCACACAATCATCCTTTATTAATTCTTCTTCATACCCAAAAACCTTCATAACACAATTACCGTTTACTTAACAAGATTCTTTCCAAGGAATTATTTTCTAACGGTTTAATTTTTTTTATTACTAATCAAATAATTATACGAGGGTAGATTGAAAAGTTTCCGGAATGGGCAAGAAAACGCAGTAATTGAACAGGTTTTTGTTTTTATTTTTCAACATAATATCCTTGCAGGGCGATACACTTTTCCCAGCGGTGCTCCAACTTTTTTAAGCCTTCAGAAAAATATGATTTCGGGAACTCTGCAAAATAAGCTTTAGTGGCGGCGATGACCTCCTCATTTGACGTAAAGCGCTTGCCTCCGAGCCAAGTCTTCATGTTTGTGAACAAAAAGAAGTCGCACGGGGCCAGGTCTGGAGAGTACGGGGGATGCGGCACCACCTCGTAGCCCAATTCAACCAATTTAGCATTGGCGATTCGGGATGAATGGGCCGGCGCGTTGTCGTGATGGAAGAGCACTTTTTTTCGCTGCAAATGAGGCCGTTTCTCCTTCAAAATGCCGTTGAATTGATCCAATAAATCGCTGTAGTATTGTCCCGTGATAGTTCTTCCCTTCTGCAAAAAGTCGATGTGTATCACACCTTGCGAATCCCAAAAAACGGTGGCCATGACCTTTCCAGCAGATGGGACAGTCTTTGCCTTCTTCGGAGCAGATTCGCCTGGAGAAATCCACTGTTTCGACTGCTGCTTGGTTTCTGGTGTGTAGTGGTGGATCCATGTTTCGTCCACGGTCACGAATCGGCGAAAAAAATCCGTTGGATTACGATTTAACAAGGCCAAACACTCTTTCGAAGTGGTCACACGATTTCGCTTGTTGTCCATAGTCAGCAAACGCGGCACCCATCGCGCCGAGAGCTTCCTCATGCCCAAATGTTCGTGCACGATATTTTGCACACGTTCATATGAGATGCCCGTGGTCTCTACTATTTCGCGCAACTTCACTCGTCGATCGGCTAACACGAGATCATGGACTTTATCGACCATTTCTTCATTTGTGGCCGTTTTTGGACGTCCACTGCGTGGTTCATCCTTGGTGCTCGTACGGCCACGTTTGAACTCGCTCACCCAGAAACTAATAGTCGAAAATGAAGGTGTGGATGTGCCATGAACTTTCTGCAAAATATCTCGTATCTCCGTCGCCGTTTTCCCGTCCATCCAGAAATGTTTGATGACTGCACGAAATTCGTTTTTATCCATTTTTGCAAAAGTGCCTGAATTGCTTCACAAGATATCCTAGTAAACATAAACGGAACGACGCACGTGTCTGAAAATTTGACAGCTTTCCTAAAATAGGTTAGCCTTGACAACCATCATAACAATTTCACGATACGCGCGCCATCTCTTGCCCATTCCGGAAACTTTTCAATCTACCCTCGTACATACGATTAATTAAAAATTCCGGTTTTGAACATGTTGTATTTGCATATACCCATCATCTTACAACAAAAATAGAGAAAAAAACAAAAACGATATTCAATAGAATCTATAAACGTCATCTTCAGAAAAGGTCGTATTAGAAAGCCACTTATTTGGCTAGGAGCACTTTAAAAAAATCTTCTTCAGGTTCCGGTTTTGCAAGGTTCATTAAAAACTAGCTTGTGGACAAAAATGGTTAAAAGGGATAATAAAAAATGAAAACTTATTATTAGTAAACAGAAAGAAAATTCTTGTTGTAGAATTATTGTCATTATTAACTAGAAGAAAGTGAAATTTTTAAACTAAATGAGATTATCCACTAACATGCAAAAGTAATCCATAATTGAACATATAAATATAAAAGGTAATGTGTAATGATGATAACCAAGGTGTGGTTAAAACTGGTCTTGTGTTATTTGTAAATTAAATATAAATTAGTTTCTTCACAGTAGGACATTCAACTGAACCCATTTTAAATACCCATATTTGGTGTAATAATAACAGGAAGTTCCACATATCAAAAGTCATCAGAATAAAACCTCATTTAATAACGATTCGATATTGGATAGGAATACAATTAGAACGTTACACACATAAATAACAAATGTCCAAAGATGAGGGCGTGTGCTAGATTTTAATTAACACAGGCATTTACGAAAATTATATCTAAGATAAGATATAATCAGGTTCTAAATTGTTATCAAATAATTTACTAGGTCTATAATTAAAATAGATCTAATTAAAACATTAATGATTAATTATATTAGCACGTTCACTGTGTAAAGGCCGTTTCTTTTTTCTTGAGCGCTCTTATATATTGCTCAACGCGTAAAAATCTACAAGGTCTCGATAGCAATATGGGGCAGTTCTGAAAGGTTTTTCTTTGAACTATGTGACAGTTTTTTGCCAATATGTTACAGTTTACACTTCACTACTGATTAAAGATAATGAGTTTTAAAAATTAGGAAATGAATGTAGTATTGCAAAATTGTTATTTTATAATAATTTTAAAGGTTATACACACAAATGATTAGAATATAAATAGTTCTAGATCTAAATAACTGCGTGAGTAATCAGCATTTAGCTGTTATTAATGGTAATAAACTAATAAATTACTAAGTTAATAGCTTGTTAAATGTTTATATAATTACAATATTACTGGTTGAAATTATTATCACAAAAATTAAACACATAGGTAACGGAATCCTTATGGGAGAATTTTCATAATCAATGGAAGATGGAAGTTTTCGTGTAATATAATAATATCTTTCGGATGTGACGATATCATTTTCCATTTTATCATCTTCGCAACTCTATGAGACTTTTATTAGAAATATCCCTGCTTATATCGATCTTTCTTTCTCGATAAATTATGATTGTTCTACCACTTTTCTTAGGTCTACTATGAGTTTACTATATTATATTGCACTTCGATTTATTCCCAAGAAACACATAGTGATCTATAGACCATCTATCTACCATCTACCTCATCTAAATTTCATCTACATCTACTATCTTACATCTAATAGATGTAGTTTAGGCACAGTAATTTATTCTGTCTATAACGCTATATCTTTTAGACGTGTAATAGACAATATTATCTATAATTTTAAAAAAGGTGTTATTATGCATTAAATTAACCTGATAAAAGTTTAGCCTCTTGCTTAAAAATAGTTTGTTAGGGAAAATAATGTTAATTTTTCATAAAAAAACTTTTTTTAATGTTATCTGAAATGCGTTTAATTGATGTAACTTTTTGACCGAAACACATGCTAAAATATATACCATCTATTTACAATCTAACTTAGATGAATCCGAACTGAGTCTATTGTCTTACATTTAATACATGTAGTTTAATCATGCTACTTTATTGGTCTATAAAGCTATATATTTTAGACATGTATTAGATTATTATGCTTAAAATTAACCTGATAAAAAGTCTACTCTTGCTTAAAAATGGTTCCATAAATAATGATAATCTTTATTTTTCAATTTTATTTTTTTTAATGTTATCTAAAGTAAGAATTTTGACACTCCAATCGCCTCCAGAAAAAATATCAGAAATAATATTTCTGTTGGCGTCTTTTCAAACTTTAATTATCATACATGCACCAAACATTTTCAATTAACCTTGCCTGAGGGACGTTTGGAGATTAGTATTTTTCCTGGAAAAGATCAGGGTTTTCCGACCCCGGCTCCTCGGCATTTGCCTGTCGGTACCTGTTTGTATTTTTACTTGTATTCATATTGAAATAACAATAACATTCTAGTAATAAACATAATCAGAAAGGACATCTCCTTTCTCAATAAACCCCCAATATTGCAACCCTGCACCCACGTGATGCAACTTTGGATGGGGGCAGGGGGTAGTTATTGTTGACTTACCGTTATTGTTTGGTACTCAGTTCGTTTGTAGAACTACCAGAAGTATCTCTGCTGCTTTGGGTATCTAGTTTTTGCATTTATAATATAACAGCAAAAAGTTATTGTTGTAAACTTGCTAAGGTAAGTGTTATTATTATATCAATAATATTTACTTTTTAAACACCCTCTCTATATTTGAGATTGTAAAAAATTCTTATTTTATACTCTAATAAGAAATATTTAATTTACAGAAAAACAGACTGGCTATAATAGGAGGTGGAACCGTGAGACGACACCCCAACGACACCAAAAAAATCAAACATAATTTAATGTATTTTATAAGTATTGAGTACTGTTAAGATTCCATTTGACTTTTTTAATAAAAATTATACAGATTATTGTACGTATTATTGTTAACATGATGTCTGATATACCGTCTATGCAAATGCAAATTTGTAGTCTATTAGAACATCTAAAAATAGTATAAGTTAGACGTCGGATATTCCGTCTACGCAAATGCAAATTTGTAGTATATTAGAACATCTAAAAATAGTATAAGTTAGACGTCGGATATTCCGTCTACGCAAATGCAAATTTGTAGTCTATTAGAACATCTAAAAATAGTATAACTTCGACGTCAGATATTCCGTCTACGCAAATGCAAATTTGTAGTCTATTACAATATCTAAAAGTAGTATAGCCTAGACATCAGATATAGGTCCTAAGCAGCTGCAGATTTGCAGTCTTATTAGAAAATCTAAAAGTAGTATAACTATAACTTAGACGTCGTATATACAATCTAAGTTGCGGACATTTAGTGGTCTACAATGCATCTAGAAAATACAGTCGATAGACATATATGCTAGATGTTAAGTAAATGTTTATTAGATGACACTGTGTTCCTTGGGTTGTTAGCATATGTATATCGTATTGATTTTTAGTTACGTATTTACAACATTTCTGCTTATTGTATTATAAGAAGGTGATCAAAATAAAAGCTATTCCTTTTCAAGTATTGTAATAAATTCGTTTTAACAAAAATATATCGCATTCTTATGATCCCTTTCTAGGCAAACAGACTATTAGTTTGAGTCAAATTTCTTCAATGCTAATATGTTTATAAAGCAACAAAACGCTTTTAGAACTATAAATTCATGTTTTACGAGACATAGCTATGGTTTAGATTTTGATAACGTGCTCTGGTCTTAAAGTTTTATGACTTTTTGCATCTGTTAATAAAAATATGTCCGGAAATTTGCTCGAATTTCAGTTTAGTAGATCATGACGTCAGGAATATTGTATGGGTGGTTGAAACATAATCACCCCTCTTAAAACTTCAAAAAGGGAGCTAAAAATTATAAAATTTTAGTAAGTCAAGTAAGAAGTGGAGATTTTAGCAGTGAATTTATTTCGTATATTGTGAATAAAAATTCGAGTGCAATTATTTTATTAGTTTTTGGCTTTGCGTTTTGAGTTTTGTATCGTTACGTTATCGTATAATTCGGTTTTTGAAGCCGTGGTAGTGTAGGGACTAACGTGCTCGCCACTCACTCAAGCAGCCCGGGATTAACTCCCGGCACCTGCAGATCTGATGGTTAAAGTTTTCTGCAGTTTCCTTAGTAATAACGCAAGTGTGACATTTGTGCTATACCATCTGCTAAGGCGGCTGTCGCCGCACGTTGGGCTTGGGTAATAGTAAATCGCTCCTCTCTCTCGCACAAGCCTATAGTTCCTGGGGCCTGGTTCGTCAGGTAATGGATAGTAGCAGTTATTATTATTTAATAGTTAAACCCTTATGTGGAATTAAGTTATGATAATCTCTGCCGTTTTTAGTTTGATAATTTAAGTTAATCTAACGTAATTCCCTTCGAAGAACTTGAGAATATGTCTTTTGAACGACAAAGTTCTTACCTATTGAAGTCTGAGCGTCATTTATTTGAACAGTACAGATTAATCAATAATGTTAATTCTTAAGTTCTGTGTTTTAAATATTGGCGAGTTATCTTCCATCATAATACCTTTAGAAAAATTATTAATAAATGTGGATGCATATCAGTTCTCATCATCATTTTTCTACTAACTAGAGATTTACTATAATAAACAAAATAAATATTAACAAAATTATGTCTAAAAGTGGAAATAATTGCAACATCCGAAGATTCAGTTTTTTTTGTAAGAGGTTCAGAGTTCAACGGCAGCTGTCCGGGCTAAGGACAGTGTTTGTTTTTTTTTGTTATTGTGAGTATTAGTCTTGCCAATGTGAATTAAGGTTAAAACAAACGAATAAGAATAAATGGATTATTGGCAAAACATACATACATAAAACAGTAACATTTTATTTAAAAGGGGATCCCTAAATAACTAACTTGTATTGAATGTCTTGAAATGCTCTTATGTTTCATACTTTAATTAACTGTTGTATCCGTTTTATATACATAAATTGTGTATTGCATATTTTGCTAACCGATTTTTATGAATTTAAATTAATAAATGATCTTAAAATCATTAATCATTCGTTAGAACTGGCCACGAAAAATTGTCTGAGGTCAGTTTGACAAAAACAAAATAATAATAGTAAGATATAAAGAACTTAGATGGAAGTCTTTCCCGAATTGTAGATTCCCATCGTAGCTTTTAAACAATAACTACAAATAATTTGGGTGGCGCCCTCTATATCGTTTAATTATTCCAGTGTCCTATCCAAAATCAGTAGACTTTCTAATTAACACTCACGACCGCTGAATATAATCCGAACAAGTAAGAAGTCTACCGGAAGCTATATTTTGAGTAAGTATAAGATTTATTTTTGTTTCGTGGAATTTTTAATATCACAAATTGATGCCCAAGTGTGGGAATTTGTTTATTTTTTGTTAAGGAAACTTGTTGTTTCATAATAAGAAGCGGGAAATAAAGAATTCAGTCCTCTAGCTCAGCAGTTATAACCTTAAGAGCTTTAGTTGCGTATCGTAAATGATGTCTATCTATGAACATAGCAGTTTGCATTTCACCAGTATGCAGTAACTCTATGCATTAATATCTAGTAAGTTAATGCATTTAACCATGAGTACATATTAGGAGTAAATTCAATAAATTGGAAACGAAAATCTAATTTTATGTTTAAAACAACCCCTAGCAAAAGGTTTTTACATTTTAATTTAAAATCACATCTGCACAATTATTACTTATATTTCTAATTCCAAAGATCAAACTTTTGATTCCGGCTTAGCTGTAACAAAAACAATGTGAACAACAGTCTACAACCTGTACATGAGCGACTTTTGTAATTTGTATCTAATACATTAATCTTTATTGAAACGAATCTTGTCAGTCATTGTTAATTTGAAACAGTTGTTTACTGTGATCGATTCTCGCAATGCACCTGCACAATTTGTTCTGTTTTTGAGTTATTTCTGGTACATGCAATTCTTTAGATAGATGGTGTCCTATAGTACCCATCAAAAGATGGTAAATGATATTGGTATTATTGATTTATATGATAGAAGCTTAGAATCGTTGATTATATATAAATTATTCCATCTCTTTATAGCTTTATCTGACAGTCAATTGTCAGATACGATTACAGAAACAATTGTAACTAGATAAATTTATAAAAAGGTAAAAAGACTGGTCCTTAGTGTATAAAAATGAATTTCCATTTGTTAAATTAATTAACGTCTAGCCAGTTTTCCTTCATGTTAGATAATTAACTGATGGATTTTGATCTAAAATATTTTGGCTCAAAAGAAGTTTTACACATACATTTGGAAACTTCCAAAGGTCCTGAAAATAATCTTAAAACTTACATAGCCCTTTTAGAGGTTAGAGGCATGTTTTATTGGATTTCTCGAATAATCTTTAAAGTAATCCATAGAGATTTTGGATATGGATACATTTTAAGATATTTTCAGAGACTGCGAAATAATTCGGAATAGTAGTTTAGAACATAATATGTACATGTACACTTATGGATACATCACGAAATACTGTTATGCGGCTCTCTTGTAGTAAACATTAGTGTCTCTGTCCCCGAATACAAGTCCCGGGAATTACTCAATTTTTTGTTGTCTCGAGTTCTGGAAAACGATAATTCGCAACACGGGACTTTTGTATACAAGGTATTCTATTAAAATTCTTGCTTTAGAATTACGATTTTACTTGTTTCAATTTCTTGAGCAAATTATTAGTAAAAAAAGGTCATTCTGAATCAGAGCTTTACACAGGTGGTTTTCTTAACCGGTTTTTAAAACACCACAAATTACTTACAACCTGTCTATAAACAATCAATTAGGGGAAAGAGATTAGTTTCAGCAAGAAACTACTGTTAAATATGAGGCCTGGCCAGAACATTCGTTAAGTAAACTTTTACTTTCTATTCAAATATATTCAAAAAGGGTTTCGATCCAGAACATTTTATCTTATAAACAGGTACTAATATTTAAATAGTAGACTTCTTAAAGACCTAAATAGAATGATTTTACCATGGTATTTTTTGACCATATCTATGAATGAATAAATGTAAATGTTCATTTGATTGGACATTTCTTGTAATTTTAATTGCAGTTTCTTGGAGTATTTTAATTTGCAATTTCTACATTTTTATCGACATCTCGTCAGCACTCACCTCTCACGAGGTAAGTATTGTGTTTGGTTCTAAGTGTTAACTCTTCTTTTTTGATTGTTACAGCCACTTTAACGAGTTTGTATTGCCCCTGTTACAGTGCGTGCGCTGCCACAGTCTGCCTACAGAGACTTAGTCTAAACCATTAAACTCTATCGGGTCTGGATCAGTTACTTCGATAATAAATATACCATCTGTGCACTATGTGTCTCACGACCGGATCAATGTTGAGTATGACTCGACCCTACACTAAAATCCTTTGATATTTTCTAGGTTTTCCTTTTTCTTCGGTGGCTGTTGCGTCTGCATCAGATCCAGGCTAGCTCGAGCAATACCAGTATCGGTGATTTGCTTCACATCCCGGCCTAGTTTTGGAAATTACCACTATCCTATTCATTTTCATACCGCTGTAATATTCATTTTCATCTCTGACACGATCTTGGATTTATTTTTTATTTCTCACTTTTTAGGAAATACACCTTTATCGACTGCTAAAGGTACTTCGATCGAGTAAATAGGTTTTTTGTGAAAGAATTAGCAACAACCCATCCGCAATATGCAGGTATTTTGACCTATCTAATCAAGCCACCGTGTGTATAACATATGTTACCCTTCAAATATGCCAGTCCAATTAACCAATCTGTGGGTGAAGCAACATCTACATGGTATCCCTTATTTTCAAGGGACCATAGCCTTCAAATACCTCCCTGGATTATTACAGGAGCTAACAGCGGATCTTCCAGTGTATGTTTAAACCAGACGAGACGCTTATCTATATATACAGAGGATGCTTCAGAATAACGAGATCTATATTTCAGAGGCCCCCGGTTAAAACATTTACCATATTAAAATTTTTACGACTTTCAAGACTTGTTATCTCTAACTCCTCACGAAGTTGATGTGTTCTTATAATTCTATTATCAGGATATGTACTGTATTTTTTGCAATAAAGATGTCTTAAAAATTTGTTTTGTACTTTTTGCAGTTGCTGTTTTTGATTAAATATTATGTAAAGGATACCATATAGTTGATGCACATTCTAACTTTGACGTAAGATAGCTGAATGATAATGTTTTCAAAGTTTGGATTTGATTGAAGTTTTTAGTTTGTTTTATAATAAAGCCTAAATTACGAAGTGTCTCGCTTTTTATACATTCAATATGCGTGTCAAATCTTAGTTTTGAATCGTACCGTACTCCTAAATCTTTTAGATATTGAATCTCACGTAAAGAGATGCTATTTATTTTATAAGCACAATCAATATTTTTAGATTTTAATGGTATTGTGATTTTATGACATTTAGTAATATTAAAAAGTAATTTATTGATAATATTTTATTGATATACTTTACAAATATCATTTTGTGATGAGATACAATCCTGGTATGTTTCGATCTATATATATATATATTTTCATGCCGTCTGCAAATAATAGACACTTCGAATTTTGTATCACCTTGGCAAATCATTTATGAATATTGAAAACAACAGATGTCCTTCATTTGACCCTTGAGGGACACCGGAATTTACTTTGAATTTGTTAGATGTGTTACCATCATGTTTAACGACAAAGTGTCTATTTTGCAGATATGATTTAATGACATTTAAGGTTTTTGATGCCAATCTGCTTTGATAAAGCTTCTGCAATAGAATGGCATCATCGACTTGGTTAAAACCCTTTTTAAAATCTGTGTATGACACATTTGTTTGTTTCCTGTTGTTTAAAAGTTAATTGCAACATCGTGTACAAAGGTTGCTAAATTAGTTTTTATAGATTTCCTGGAAACAAAGTCATGTTGACATTCACTAAGGTATGGAGATATGTGAATGCATATGTTTATATACAAGATTTGTTCAAGAACCTTAGCAACTGACGCTAATTGAGCAATTGGTCTGTAGTTTTCAATCATTGCTGAATCTCCTGGATAAAAAATTGGAGTCACCAACACGGTTTTTAAACTATCAGGAAATATTGTCTCAGATATTGTCTAAATATTGATGTCTCAGATTAATTACATACAAAAAGCTTGAAATCATTTTAAAATGTAACAATGTAGAAACGGCCTAATAGAATTATTGTCCAAAACAAATTTCTTGTAAGGGTTCGACGACTAGTGGGATGGGATTTCAAAAGAAATATTGAAGAAGATATCGTACTTTGAATCAAAAAAAAATTAAAATAAACTCTCAATTTTAAGATTTTACAAAAAAATGAATATGAGTGAAATTGCATCCCGATAAGCTGTAGAAGATGAAATATCAATTCGAACTATTGCTAATAATACTTATATTCATATTCAGGAAAAATATTTTGTAAAATCTATGAATGGCTTAAAACTCACATATGTAATAGAACACTTAAACAAGAAAGGTTCTGCCATAGAAGAGAAAAAATACATAATTTCATAACACGAAAATTTATTTATATACTGCTGCGCTTTTCAGTTACAGTTATTTATCAATTGGAAGTTTTGGGAGAAAGTTATTAGATGACCAGTTAAAGCGATTTTAAGAACGAATATTTAAGTTTTTGTGTTAGGTACCTACGTGGGGGAGTTTCGAGTACCGGGGATAGAAAATTGTCAAAACTTAGAAACACTATAAACATGTTTGGAATTCAAACACTTTATAATTTTGTTATGCAGCAAGTGCTATTATATCTTAGTTTATTCTTCAGTTATATCTTAAGACGAAATCAAGTCAGATTTAAGGGAAATGTTTCTTTTACTACTAATCTCACAATTGTAAGAAAACATCAAAATCTGAATTCGGTCCATCTCCAATACAGATCAACTATTTGAAATGCAAGTTCTCCTGTTACTTTATTTACTTTTTTCACAAATATATATATTTTTACGAATAACTTTTTAGACATTTAAGAAGTATTTGAAACATTTTGATTCATGATACCTACATTAGTATCTAGGTACTATTTACGTTACAGCTACAGTTGATGAGTAAGTGCTTGGTCAAAATAAATGTTTGTAGATTAATTTTAACTTCTTACTAAAAAGGGTGGGGATGACAGTGACTTAGGAAAAATATTTACTGTCAGGAACTCTTAAATATCGGCATCCTTCGAATAGGAATGTCTGAAGAAGAACACATATAATAAAATACAGTTAATTGTAAAGTAAAGTAATACAACTCTATGATAACTAGTGACTACAATTTGTTAACTGGCTACTACTAAGATGAAAAACATTCCAAACTAAATAATATATGGTTTTAAATAAACAGAAAGAATAAACAAACACGCAAATAAATAAAAATAAACACACTAACAATTTGATGAATAGATTGCAGTTACAGGTAATTATAATTTTGTTGTTTACAAATTCCTTTCTAACCTAACCATAGTATTAAAGGTAGTATTTAATTTTATATAATTTATTAGCAATCAGCAGCGATATATTTAATAGCCCAAAGAAAACGAATATATTTTACATTTTCATATCATATTAGCTCACGTCAGCAGAAGTAGAAAAAGTCTCTTCATAGAGGTATATACTACATAAATACATCAGAAAATTAATCTAGAAATTAACTATGCGAATAATGAAAAATAATTAGAGTATGCAAGAAGTTTGTTGCGCTACCATTAACGTTAGTAATTTCTCCAGTAATTTCAAACACAAAAAAGATGAAGGTTTGCACCATCCACTAAGGTAAAATAAATGTCTGAATGTTTTTTATTTAATTTTTTAATTAAAATAAATGTGTTTAATTTTCATTAATGAATTTATTGTTGTAAACATAGGTACAAGGTACATGTGTTGTACTACACTTTATTGCATTATCTGTTCTTTATGATAAATCGTCAGTTGTAAATTACGCAGTAGAAAAACTAACTTCTACTTGAAATAATATTTTCAGGCTGTAATTTTGATATAAATAGAGCACATATACTTACTTTTGCTTTTTTAAGCTCTTTTTCTAGAAAGAAGACACAGTTTATGTAGCCAAATTACATTCTAAATAGAATAAAATACCCACTACTAAAATAAGTAGGTTTCCAATTTTCTTTTCTTTTTATTTACAATCAGTTAATTCAAAGGCAACAAGGATACAAATTATATTTGTTTTCTAGTTCGAGTGGGTGTGTTTAGATATTAAAAATAATAAAGTTTTGATTTTTTGCCATAGTTTCTTGTTTAGTGGAGTGTTTCATTACAGTTGGTAAATTAAATTCTTGCTAACTTACTAATGTGTAGTTACTGTTTCTCTGATTCAGTAGATAATAAAGTATCATTCTCAAATCCGTAACGTTTTATAAAATAGCGTTCACTGACTAAATATACACTAAAAGTTGTTGTATACAATGCAGGTGTATGTGCATGCATATAGTGTGTATATTTTGCTAACTTTTAACATTTCACTGAACATTTAATGTTAAACTTATTATTTATAATTTAAAGTTATTCAGATTTTATAATTAGACATCTTTACATCTTAAAAAGTGATTTCTTAAATTTAGCAATTTTATTTCTGCTATAACACATTTCACATTAATAAATAAATACATTTCTTAAATGACTTAGCGTTAAATTAATAAACAATATGCGTATTAAACAATTGCAAAAACAAAACAATGTTGAAAATAAATGGATATTTTAGATGTATTAATTGGTATTTTAGTATAACAAAAAACCGTCTTTTAACTTTAACTTGAAACAAAACAACAATAATTTTATTTAAGGAGATAAAACAAACTTATTTAGATTCTAATGAAAATAATGTGCCTACGTTAAGCTCTCTTTTATAGCTTAAAATATTGTCAAACTGTGGTGCAATGTGTAGAGTCTTTAACCTCAACTACAGACGACGTCATATCTTAAGTAGGATCGTATATTAAATCACTTAATCATTTACGGTTCTAAATAAAAACATTAACTTTAATCTGAGTATGCATCTGCATCTGCTCTTGAAGATAAGTGCAGCAACGTTATATAAGTGGCATAATGCTACTCTAAATGCTGCTGTGAATAATAATTCTGATAGTATAGCATTTAAGAGAGCAAATGTGCAAGATGTTGAGGACGTAGTGCGAAAATCAAATACATATGTAAACCCTAATTTAATACCTTTCTACATACTAAAGCGTGCCGTGAATCTCTTAGTTATTCTCTATCAATATTATTAAATACCGCCTTAAGAACAAATACATTTTCTGTTATATCGAGTGTTCAAAAACTCCCATCTTTGGAGTTGGCCTTGACTTGACATGTAATCTAGTGCATCTTTACTTGCCGCTTACACAACACATAAACAAACATAAACAGCAAGATAATGAAGGCTATAAACTGAAAACTCATTTACATTTTAAAGTCCAGAAAATAAACTTTCTATTAAGGCCATTCTACTAAATGCAAAACATAAGTTACTGCAATTTTATTTCATAACTATTCCATAAAATATTAGCTTTAATCTGCTAATAATTGTAAAATACATTGTTTAACTGGTACCTAAAAAAATATAGATGTATAAAGTAAAACGTAAGAATAATTCAAACCTGAGGAGCTTGAAATCACGTCCTGAGCGCTGCTACTTTACTGAGTTGTCTACTTCTTGATGTGTAAATTAAATAAGGTGGTCGATAAATTTTTACAAGATTACGTTTACATGATTCCTACATGTTCTTTTTTTATAGTTATGAATAATAAAAATTACACTTAACAGAACATTGTATTTGTCGTTTTTAGTTTGTTAGTTATATCTGCATCACTTGTGTTTATTCCACAACTTCTTTATGTACGGGTCAAATATAATTTGAAATATACCGGTAACATAATCAACATCTTTGTCCTTCTCATGGTGTTGCTTATATACCCAAGCAGCATTTAAGTAGCAGTAACTGAGATCGGAACTTTGGTTGAGTAGTTGTTACGTAACTACAACTAAATTTATGACTTCATAGGTTTAATTTCTTCAATTCGGAATATTTTAGTAATTGTGTGGTTGTTTCTACTATTTATTGGAACTATGTAGTTCGATTACATTTAAGTAACTTTTAAAGTATGTGGAACGGTATTGTCACTTAGTGTAATCACTTTAAAGTCGTTGCAACTCCAAAGTAGTATTATGATTGTAGCAGTAACTTGCCCGAAGCTACTTTAAAGTTTTTAAAACCTTACAGTAGTATTGAATGTAAAACTTACGTTTTTGCTACCCAGGAGAATCACATTAAAGTAATTTTTCGTAAACTACTCCATCTCAATATTTACTTGTAAAATGTTGGATTAATCAATAATCATTAAACAATTTGCAATTTGTTATGATTGTTAATAGATGTTTTACTATATAACCTCAATAAAAATAACAAATTGGTGCCAAATTGTGCCTTAGGAATTGTTATGTATGTACGTAGCTTGAAGTTGGCAACATTTATTTGTAGTGATGTAACTAACTAATCCTGAACCGTCCTCTGGGCGAGCGTCAGTAGCACTTGAGTCGGCTTGGAGGATATACGTCTTCTACAGTCTATGCATTGTGTATGTAATTCGCCCTGCTCACTCAGTATTAATAAAGTTAATTAATGACAATAATTGAGTATCTTTTATTTAAACACATAAAAGAACATAACAGGAATAATATAAAAATGGTTTCTATCATGTGTATCAACTTATAAGTATTTTGTGTATATTTATCATATTTTATTAAAGACATTTTTTTACTAAAAAATATATTTAAAGAATATTTGAGAACGTTGTTATTTTTCGATCTATCATCATCATATTTAACAGAAAAGTTGCAATGGTTTATAATTTTGGTGTACTGGAAATGACAAAATAATCAAACATTTCATCGCTCTTTGTATTAAGTACGTATTACAAATAAACTGGTAATTCATTTTGTGACACGATCCAGCATTATATAGTATAGAAAATGATAGAATATTTGTTAAGTTGCAAGAGCAAGAGAGAGCAACCGCGCGACACGATGTGTCAAAGAGAAAAGAAGTTCCACGAAAGTAGCAATTACTACGCCGCCACGTACCTGCTACCCAAAAATTGTTTCCCATTTTGGTTCCAGGCACGTAACAAAACCGTAGCAATTACGTGCTTGTGACTAGTGACAAAAACTTAATAGTTCCACCGGTAGTTGCTGGTACGTAGCGATGACTAAAAATGCTGCTTGGGTATTCGCTGATTTTTGTTTCCGGGTTTAATACAATAAAACTAAGAGCTGTACTTATTTGTGTCAGAATTGGTGCCGTCATTCCTGTTTCTGTGCTATCAAGTTAAGTAATTTTACTTTAAAATTTATTCAAGGTATCAATTCAATACACATTTTGATGAATTTTGGAATGTGTGATTCGTCATAATCTAACCTCAAAGTGCATATAGCTATGTTTGTTTATTTCACGGAACGTCATTTCTATGTTTGCATAGGATTTATATGATTCCGATTGATAGGCAGAATAGGCATCTCAAGGCAGAATTTCAAATTTTAATTAATTAACGAGCTACATTCCTAATTAAGAGCAGTGACGGTTACTACGTACCTTTTTGAATGTGCTGTTAGCGGACGGCAAAACGTTGTATCCGTAAAGTGGTCACGAAGCAACTGGTTAATATGCATGCTGCCTGTGAACAGAACACCCAAAGGGTTCGTAGTGACCGCCATTGAAGTTGTTATAAAGCGAAACGGGAGTTGGCTTAGTGGTAGAAATATTTAAAATATAAGTACTACCTTGACATCTTAATACATTTTCTCTAGTTTGTATTTTTTATATCTAAAATCGTTTTTATATTCCTTAAATAATTACATAAATTAATAAAATTTAGTAAATGAATAAAATTGTATTTAGCTTTTATTAAATTATTTAAGTGGTGTACAAGATAAATGTTTACCACAGAGGATGTACTTTTCTGGTGCAGGGCTCGTACTATAGCAAACACCACAAGGTTGTGATACGATATTAAAAAAAATAATTTGATAAAAAATGTGCGAAGATTTATAGAAAGAAAAGCTGAAGTGATAAAAAAAGAGCTATGCAATGCAAGCAAATTGAAAATATAGAAGAATGTTATAATAAAAGAAATACGAAAATATTTTACAACAAAATATCTAAACTCAAGAATGACCGTGTTAAGGAATAATCATGAAGAGTTAGTACCAGGTGTAAATAATCTAGCAGAGAAATGGCAACAAAATTTTAAAAAAATTATGCAGAAATATAAGAGTTAAAAGTGTTAAAGTATGGAGAAGCTATAAATAGTATAGAACAGAAAATCCAAGGACTTGTAGCACAAATATAGCAAACCTATTCAATACTAGAAACAACCTGAAGGGACAAGTATTAATCTATCTTTTTTATTGAATGTTACTTGTAAAATGAAAAACTGAAGAGCATAGTAGAATAGAAAATAGGCAACTTAAGAAAATTGGAAAAATAAGTGACGGCAAGTTCTACAAGTACGGCAATGCTAAAGTAAATATTAATTAACAAAAAAGCGACGTGGATAGTTACAATATTTGTATACAAAACGATAGTAAGGCCAATTGTAACAGATAGACAGTTGCGGAGTCGGAAAGGAAAATTTTACAAATAAAGAGCACAATAATAAATATTGTTAAACAGGTAAGGTAACGTTATCTGGGGCATCTCAAGGGCATTCTCAATGAGGCAGTGGATATAACAAAATGGTTGGTTTTTGCATTAGAATGTTGAATGTGGGATGAAATAGAAAATTGGTTTTGATATAATTCGCTTTAGCGGAGAAAATCTCGCATTCAACAAAATGATCATTTGATTGTTTATATGTGATCAATCGTCAATTAGACGGATTAGGTTCTAGTGTTAACCATTTAGGTAAAGCTTTTTTATTTTTCACAATGTGCTAAAATCTCATTAATATCTTTTTCTATTTTAGGTAACATTTTCCCTATCAGTTACCTTGAAGGAATCGTGTAATAAAAGACCTTTCAGTTTATCGAAAGGTAAAATTCTTTGTAAATATTTAAAATTAATACCACATACAGGGTGTTTTATTTTTAGGTCTTTTTTGGGTTTCGTTGCTCGATGTTTTTTTCCTGTTCCTGCCCCTTTGACTTTGGGTTTAATTTGAAGGTCTTCCCCTTTGGGTTCGTACCTGCATACATACGTACAGGGTTGTATGTAATATACCGGAGGGTGAAACGAAAAACCCTAAGCAAGGCTTTTAAACCGTACTGTATCAGCCGAGGGTCATCGAATGGTGGGATGTTTGTTTGAAACTGTATGTATATGTATATTGTGTCATTTAATCTATGTTTATATATATTTATAAAACGTTTATACAATTTATTTATGCATGCATGTTAGTTTTAAGAACTAGTTAACACGAAATCTCGAGTAGTGAAATTGTCTTAGGGTAGTTTTCAAGATTTATAACCAGTTGTGATACAAATCACCATTCTGTCGATTTTACCAGATTTATTAAAATCCCTAATTAACATAATTAAGAACGTTTACAATTTGCTATAAACAATAAAGCCCTACTTAGAAAGTTTACATTTCACTACATGCTTGTGTTTTATTTATTACTATTTATTTATTGTGTGGTTTTAATATTTGCTTTCTAGCTTATAACCTGTAAGTATATGCATCGTACGACCAAAATTGTGAAGTTGTCTATATGTTAGTAAAAGATCTATTTCTTCGTTTATCTAAGAAGATTGAAGATTTAGTAATAAGAATTGTTTTAAAACGAAGTGGCGCTTGTTTTTTTATCTTGTATTACCCCGCCCCTCTCCGACTTATTGGTGTTAGCCGGTAAAAACTAAAGCAGTGTTATTTAGGTCAAGCTGATACTTCCAGCACAGCTATATTTTGGTAGGTTAGGTATTTATATATATATAAAAGTAGCCTTTGTGATTCTGTAGGCTATAACGGAGTAGTGCCAAGCTTATATATTTTTTGTTTATAAATGCACCTTGTTGAAATTGGCATGGGTACATTTATTAGATGTAAATTCCTTTTTTCTTTTTTTTTGATAAACTGATCTAAGATGTCTGACTTTGATCTGATTTTACCGGAAATAACCCAAATTTCGATTTCTGAATGAAACAGTCTATATATTTTTGCAAAGTTGGGTTTTATGGGTAAAAATTAGTATATCACGTTGCCAAATTTAAATATTTTTTGAACAGAAAGATACCGATTCATCACTAGTGAATCGATAGTTTTCAAGATTCTTCACTTTTACTTTCACTTAAACACTAATACAAATAATTACAAATATGATGCGGTAATTTATGACGCAACAAGTAGTTCTATTTTTGTCTCCATAACCTCCTTCCTTTTGTGCAAAGGTAAATCTTAAAAAAAATACAATTTGATCACTAGCACTTTTCCTGATTTTTTTAATTTAATTTATTGATAAGGGTTGAAGCAAAGTACGTTTCATTGAATTCGTAATTTAATTTCGTATCTAATAGTATAGGTCTAAGGTCTGGGTAAAAAAATGTTCTAAAGATATTTAAGCTTTAATAAATTAGATATAGTTTATGGTACTTGTGAAATGGCTTATTTAGGTGACTTTGGAGTTATTGCTTAACATTTGATATCCTCGGGTTTCTAAAACAAAAAAAAAATTAAAAACTTTTTTTGGAAAAAATATAATTTTTCTAATGTGGTTATACTAATTTTGACCGGTAAAATTCGAGTATTCAAAAATATACAGGGTGTTGTGTGTATCAATTAGCAAAATTTGGAGTAATTTCCGTCACAATCTGAAGTCAGCCATTTTGGATCTGGCCCTACCCCCTATGTATGTACGGTATGTACGACATCAGTTACCCTAAAATTGGAATAGAATGGGTGCAATAACAGCTATTAGATTGTTGCTCGTAATATACACATAAAATAATAATCTTTGCACTTGGATGATAAAGAACAGTAGTATTTTTCAAAAATATAAAAGAAAAAACAACTTACTTAGACCGGAATATCGATTTTATGTAGTACAAGTTATGATCAAGGATCTTGGATATGTATTCATATATGTAAATAATCATTTAGTACATAAAGTAAACAAACATATAAAATATATTTACTACCATGAACCAATTTCTGATTAAACACGTCGAAGGAAAATTTATTCTAGAGTTGTGAAGTGCTGTAACGATAACTTTAATGCAACAGTTTTGCAGAGTAATTAAAACATACACGTTACAAGAGAACGTTTTATACGGTCGTAATGTTCACTAAACTCATATAATCATTTTGATCTACATGTTAACGGTTCATAAAATCATTTTCAAATGCATTCAACATGAAATAAGTTAGTTCCATATCATTGATAATATACTCAATAAAAAAAGAAAAGATTGATGTATAATTAATTTGTGATGCAACTGAAAGCTATCCGAGAGCCCCGGCATTTTTTTAATTCTAGAAAATAGTTATAAGAAACAGGTTAGAATTAAAAATTAAAAGAAGAAACAACAAACGTTAAGCAGAACTATAAAGACAAGAAGAGTTTTCACCCAGAGTCTTATAAAAACATCATAGAAGATAGCTTTTTTATCTTCTATGATGAAACTTGTCAAACTATGTCAAACTTGAATAATTAGAAATACTAAAGAAGAGTCAAAAGATAAATACTAGGTGATAAGAAGGGCGACAATAAAATTATTAAGAAAGAAAAAAGTCAGTACCAAAATATACAAATAGAAGAAGAGCAAAATAAATGAATGTGGTTGTATGAAAAAACTCGTGAAATGAAAAAGAAGCGATTTACGCTAATACTAATGGAAAAAGAAGGAAAAAAATTGGTAACATGCAGGAAATTAAAAAAACTATGGGCAGATCATTATGAACTAATGTTTAAAGAAGATTTTAGTAGGGACACAAAAGAAATAAATGGAACGGAAGAAAGTGACAACATAGAAATACCTATACATCAGAAGAATCACAAAGAGTAATAGCAGAATTAAAAAACAATAAACCAGCAGGTAGTGATCAAATATACAACGAATTTTTGAATCATGGAGGACCATCCTTAATAATGATAGTTTGGAATAAAGAAGAAATGTCCGAAGAGTAGAGTGAATCGATAATCCTAGCAATCCACACAAAAAATACAGGAAAACGTGAAAACTACAGACCCATAAGTCCTACAAAACGTAGTTTACAAAATACTAGTTATTAGATTAATAGACCAAAAGCTAAAAATAGTAACTAATCCACTCTAACCACATCTTTACTATTAAACAAATAGAAAAAAATTAAGGAAACTGAAGATTAATTACTGGAAACTACTAGCTTAGAAAGGAAAACATGCAACAGAATATTAGACAAAGCCAAGGGCCTTTGAGGCTTGCAGTGCTGAATTATATACATATACAAGGAAGTGGGTCAGATATCTAAATGTATAAAATATGTCTTGTAATAGTACAGTAGGTTTAGAAATGGGGTTTGCGGGAATCGATAAATAATGATAAATTTACCAGTTGCGATTTCTGGGACACTGATCCTCTACGGGATCAAATTTTGTAAAAAGAAAACACCCCCAAGAACATCACAGGTCTACGCATGGAGATTGAAGGTATCTCTTAATTTAGTCCCAAACATTTTGTAAAAAAGTCAGATTGAAAAATCATAAGTTGACTCTTATAAGTACAAATTATTTCAATCATAAAAGTCGAGAATTTACTATCCCTAATCAAGAATTTACTTCAGAAGGGGCACGGGTCCGCGACATTTCGTAAAAAATAGTCAGGTAAAAAAATCACAAGTTTGTGAATGGCATTCAAGCATTTTGTTAGTATACACTTACTGAGTACAAAAATACATTGGGTATCTTTAAAAAGTGGTACAAGATGCTACTAGAAAAATTTAAAGTGCTAAGCATCTGGTCCCAACAAATTACCAATTTTCGTCCTAATAGAGTAAAATTTAATCTCTTCTGATTAGTTTCTCTGCTAGTTTTAATGTTTTACGAGAATTTGCTATTTTAATTAATATTTATCCGTAGAAGAATTTTTTATTTTTGACAGTAAAAAAATAAAAGAATAAAAATAAACATTTCAAGCACCTTTGGAGTAAGCTTATTATACACAATTAGTGGTCGGTGGTATCCTGGTCCACTAGTCATGAGTCTACCTGAATCCTTCTCATTTCGTGCGGAAGAAAAATGATAGCGTTTATGATATCTAATTTTAACATGTTTCCAAAGCCAGAGGATAAAATGTTAGATGGGCGCACAAAACGGGAAGTCATTAACACCGAATTTTATTGTCCATCTGATTTACAAGTAAGACTAGACGGTTTTACGGCTTGGCACGAAACACTATGCCCGAGATGCTTACAAATGGACAAAATAGTAATATCATTAAATAATTAAAACAATAAAGTATTTAAGAGAATAGGTTTCTTGCATTACATTCAGTAGTGTAATGGCCACCATGCCTTGGATAATATTTAGTATTCAAGGCAACAAGATGTAAACAAGAGTCAGATATTAATCTATTAACCAAACAAGTCAAACATTGATTAAATCCTCTTCAACGCTAAAATAATACAGCTTTCAAAGAACAATCAGTCTTTTAATCAACAAAGTACAACAAATACGACAGTAGTCTGTAGTCAGTTGTATGCGCAACATTGGCGGTAGATGAAATCTATTAAAAGAATTAAAGATAGAATATCTCAAGGTTGATTGAGGTGTAAACACCTGATCCAAAAGTAACCTTTTTTTTAATTCACTTTGATACCCAAGTTTTAAAACTTTCATTTAACTCTTACAACCTATAGTCAACATGCTTAAACATTAATTTATATCTTTACTAATTATTTTCATTAATTGAATTTGAATAATTAGCAGTTACATTAAAAACGACAAGAAGTGTACCTATAGACTTCTCAATTAAGTGCCATATCGATTATTTTTACGTTTCCTATCTGTTACGGCTGATCAGATCTCTAAAAACTTCTTATCAAAGCTTTCATATAATTAATCATCAAAGAACTTTGTTTTAAACATCCTAGTTCGGGCTAGTTCGTTTACTTCTTTTACAGATTTCCAGATAGTTTTTCAATCCTGAATGGCTTTAGTTCTCATAAAATCCTTAACGACTGAAATTTCTTAACATCTCATGTACTTTTTTCAAATCATTTCAAAGTCATATCAAAGAGAAATTGTATATATTTTTTATTTTAAAGATTTAATTAATATTTGGAATTGGGATATATGAGGTATGTAGATAAAAATAAAATGTCAAACGAGTTCCTTTACATGCTTTGTTTCATTTTAAAACGAGTAAATAATAATTTTAATAAAAGCAAAAGTAAAATGAAATATTTGCATAAAATATATCATTCACAATTGTTTTTAAGTTAATTATTTCTTTAATATTATATTAAGATTAACATTTCTCTTCCGCATACCATGACTAAAAGTGTTACCTTTTCTTCCACATCTACAAACCGCAACCCAGCATTATTATTTATTTTATACAGTAAATGTTAAGCGTTTATTACGTAAGGTGCTAATTTTCACTCCGAATGTAATAATTAGTTAATTACAAATAATTAGAAATTTTTATTCGCGAAACAAAATAATTAAAAACTAGTTATTAATGGGTTAGTTAAAAGAGTTAATGGCTCACAAAATTGTAGTATCATACCATGGTGCTTTAATATGTGCACTTTTTTTATCGCATTTTCTAATTTTATGGATTAGAACCATAAAATAACCTAAAGGTTAACCATTAAAAGTTTATTTTTCTCATTTTACCAATGCGTAAGGCCGTCTCCGTATAACATAAACCTACATACGTTTTATGATATGATTGGAATTTAATGTCAATTCAAAGAGAACATAAATAAGGGAGCTAATTTACTGTTATAATAATTTTTAAGATTACTCCCTTTGTGTTTTGATTTGAACATAAATAACGAATTACTTTCACCATAAAATTTTTTTTTGAAATGTATGAACATAATTTATCACTGTTTAAATAACTGCTTGATACTTAGGATATAAAACCAATGTATGTAATTTCAAACATACTTTGAATTAATATCTACAACTTGCTAATTATTATTAAGTAAATATCCTAAGAATTACCCACAAAAGAGAATATATGTGTACAATTCACAGACGTTACTCCGAGACAGGCTGTTTCGGGTAGATTGACTTTCTTCAGTCGGAGCTACTCGCCTGTCAATTGTACAGACCATCCCGGGCTCTGTAGACGTACCCTAAATAACATTAATACCGTGAGATAGCAATGGCGACACCTTTGTCTTGGCGCTTTTGTGGGTAAGGATTAGGGCTATTTATTTAATTGGCATTAGCTCACTAGTGACAAGAATTATTACTGTAAATATTTATATTTATAGGTTTATTTTTGATAATTGTTCGTAAATCGTAATTAATATTGAAGGTTACAACTAAAAACAATTTTTATATCACAAATATATTACTGTAGAAGTGTAGATATTATTCTATTTTAAACCTATAGGTACATACATTATAAGTACATAAATTCTTTTCATTAATTTAATATAGTTGCAGCGCACTCACAATCTTATCAGGGCACATAGGTTGGGTAGCACAGGTTTAACTGAGAATCTCAAAATATAAAAGTTTCTATTCTTTCGTAGAGCATTAATTGTAATAATTTAAGTAGCATGTGTTATAGTGACATACTAATATAAAATTCATAAAAACGAAACAATCCCAGGGCACGGGATGTGTAGACAACTAAGAAAGATAACATTCCAGATATGGCTCAGATTCATTCGCCCCTTCCAAGAAGTTAATGTAACCAGTCAATGTCCGCTTACGAAGAAAGAAAACCTAAAGAAAAATTGATTCATTAAAATGTAAAAACGTACTTCAAATAACTAAACTAAATAAATTTAAAATTGTTTAGTTTTAGTAAAATTCCAAAATAACAAAATCTAGTCATTGTTGAGATTTTACGGTTTGAAGGTATAGGTTAGGTTAGTGGTTAAATTAGTGTAAGGCTCAAGATAAGATATACTTAAAACAGGTTTTAATGTCTTCAAATCAAATCAATGGAAATTTAAATTTGCAGGTACAAAACTTAGACAAAAGAAAGAGATTTTCAAAAGTGTGCTTCAATAGACTCAGTTTGTCATGCATTTTCAGTACATATGAGATGTGATCAGAAAGCATCCAAGCTGGGTTCATTAAAAAACAGTAACTCCCGTTATTATATTAGATTTAAGTGGACACTGCCACACTACCCCACCACTGTTGCCACTGGTCAAAACATGTTTTAGACTCATTCTTTAAAATAGCTAACAGCCTCGTCATATTTGTTGTATGTTCTTAGCATTTTGTACTTTTTCCTTATAAGAAGAAAAGGTCGTGGGAAGCGTTTCGAAACTGCTGCACAAGTGATACATGGCCAGGTGCATTGCCTTGGTAGAGTGGCTACAGTTTCAGTGCTGACTAGGGCTATGCGATTATGGAAATCAATAATCGAAACTCTAATAAATCGATTGATTAATTTGTACCTTCTATGTTCTGGTATAAAGCTTTTTCTGGATGAATATAATAAATTAGTATTGTCTATTAAAATTTTGCTTAAGTACATTTTTAAAAATCCACTACGCTTTGAGCGCAGTGTATATTCTGTTTGGTCTCAGTCCGTGTAAAGAAATCAATATTTCTAAAATAAAAGGCATGCTGATGAGCATCAAACAATCGATTTTAAAAACAATCGATTAATTGATTGATCGATCAATCAATTAATCGGACCTTTAATTGTTTTAAAAATAATAATCGATTATTCGATTAATAGATTGATCTATTTAAAAAAATCGATTATTATGCACAGCCCTGGTACTGTTGTGAATGGCTCACAACTTGAATTCATTGCGTTCCTTCCGCATCACGCACACTTCTCTTTTAATAGAAAAAATAAACTGTCAGCATCTCTTGGCATTGTTGTGGTTTTGTCATACGATATGCGTCTGGGGGATATGACGTCTTCCGGTGTAATAACTAGGCTATAGTTTCGAAGTCACACTCATAAACCCACGAGGGTTTATGATTCATTGAGGGTTAATGATTACTTTTAAAAAGATTTGTTGTTTTTGCTGCATTCAAAGACATACCGAATAGCTGAAAGACAGGTCTCTTTCTAGTCAGCTGAGAACAACTTTGGTATTCATTTAACTGCAACGTGTCTTCCACCTGAAACGTCCGTGAGTATTGGCATTAAGTCTTCAGATAACAGGGTAACAAAAATATAAAGGTTCAGATTCCGGTTCTGGACGACACAAATATTGGTTTTTGTGGTATTTTAGGTTGCGATTCCAATTCGGTTTTCCAATTCCAAGTTCCTGGGTGAGACTTTTAATGATATGTACGCACAACGTCATTGGCATGCCTTAAACTAAAGTTTGAACAGTCAGAGTTATTGTCCGTCAAAAGCTGAGCACGTCACCTAGCAGCGTCCAAGCACTCATGAATAAAGATAATTACATATAAACACACATACTCTAATAAAAATAAATAATAGTACTGAAAATTAATATGACGCACTTGTACTTATCATATCAGTACTTTACATACCATACGTGCTTAAAATAGCAAAGCAGGCAGAGTCTTTGAAATATTTTTAAAAAACTTTCAATAGTTTAATTCGGTTCGGGTTCTGATTCCACTATTTGTTTTGCAAAGATAAGGGTTCTGGATTCGGTTCCTATTCTGTCCAAGATGCTGATTAAAGATCAAAAGTTATCGTGGAATACAGACGACAAATTCGCCTAAATACGTGTTTGACACACACAGACACAGTAAAGCGACTAAAGAGGAACCCCTCTAGCTGCTTTTTGTGGGTTTTTTTTTCTTGAAAGCGCAATCCTTATATTACTAGACTATATGAGAAGTTACAAGATGCACCTCTCCTCCTTAAGAGCTACAAACCCCTTTAAAAGTTAAATTATTATTATTTTATTATTAAATTTATAAGAGATTTTGCTGTTTGTCTTCATTTTTCTACTTCAATAATTTATATTTTAATAATGTGAGCTACTACGAGCCCTGCGTCAAAAAGGTATATCCACAGCAGTGAAAGTAATTTTATATGATTGCCAATCCGATTAAATCTTGAAACAGAATTTCAAATTTTAAATTAATTAACGAGCTATACTTAAGAGCAATTTACACACATTTCACACATGAATATTGCGAAAATGTTATAGATACCACATCAAAGCGTAATGAAGCTGTTCAGCGACGTACGTACCTTTTTAGATATTCTTTTAACGAGCGGGAAAACATTGTATTCGTATAAGCGCTTACTAAACAACTGGTTAATATAAAATAAAAATCAAAAGATTTCTTAAAGAATACATAAATTAATAGAATTTCATAAATAAATCAAATATAACAAATGAATAAAATGTAATTTATCTTTCATTAAATTATTTAAGTGATGTATAAGATAAATGTTTACCACAGACGACTTTTTTGGTGCAAGGTTCGTAGTATTACAATCATGATACTGGTATCTAAAATCAATACAATTAGAGTTGTCTATTTATTCCTCTATAGAATAGCGCGTTCGGCCATACACGTGGCAATTCTGGGTAAGCACACGCACAGAACTCGAAATCACATCACACGAAATTGTAAGCCCGACTACACAATTGGCAATTGCATAGCCCCATCTTTGTTATCATTACCATAATATGTAATGTACATATATTGTACTTCTACATTTTTTTTAATGGCAATGAGAATAGTCAAACACTTAATATGTTAAAGTATGTACGACACTTTTGCCATAAATTTTAATTAAATTAATCTGATAATTAATAAATTTCGTAAATTCATATATTCGTAAAGGGATACCTTTGAAGAATTCCAAGTCTTTTATACATATAACATGTATAACAATATAACAATAACAGTTTATTACAAATTTTATAGAATTTGCCTATCAGAAATTGACTTTCTGCTAGTCAAGTTTCTTGACTTGGACGTTAAATAGCTAAACCTTAAAAAGCTAAATTCTGACTGACTAACTATCTTTAAAGCATATTCGTGTAGAAACGTTTAGAAAAGCTCAGTACTTGTTCAATATTCTATTTACTAACATATATGGCTAAATTTTTTAAATATTGTTCTTTGCTGATTGATTGATTTATGTATACGACAGTGGCAGCAATAAAAGTTACACTTGGGCTTATCTACATTTATCTATTCTACTTATTTCATACATAATCTTAGAATTGGAGGACGGTCAGAATAGACCACTCATCTGAGATGTGAGTTCTACTGCTGTCTCGATCTCCATGGGTTTTTGCTTAACATAGTGAAATACCTCAAAGAAACCGTCCAATCACCTAAAATCAAATTTGGGGTAAATCTGGACAATGTCAATATGTAACATCGCCAAGACTATTCAACCATTTACACAAACATTAATGCCCCAAGCAGCATCTAAGTAACAGTAACTGTGATCGGAACTTTGATTGAGTAGTTATTCATTAACTACAACTAAATTTACTTTATGACTTCATAGGTTTAATTACTTCAATTCGGAATATTTTAGTAACTGTGAGGTTGTTTATACTATTTATTGGAACTATGTAGTTCGATTACATTTAAGTAACTTTTAAAGTATGTGGAACGGTATTGTCACTTAGTGTAATCACTTTAAAGTCGTTGCAACTTCAAAGTTGTATTATGATTGTAGAAGTAACTTGCCCGAAGCTACTTTAAAGTTTTTAAAACTTTAAAGTAGTACTGAAAGTTACTGCCATCTGTCTGAAATCATTGCTTAACCATTTAAAGTAACGGAACCTTACAGTAGTATTGAAAGTAAAACTTACGTTTTTGCTACCCAGGAGAATCACTTTAAAGTATTTTTTTTGTAAACTACTCCATCTTCATATTTACTTGTAAAATGTTGGAGGCCATCAATCAATTTGCAATTTGTTATGATTGTTATTAGATGTTTTACTACATAACCTTCAATAAAAATAACAAATTGGTGCCAAATCGTGCCTTAGGAATTGTTATGTACGTAACTTGAAGTTGGCAACATTTATTTGTAGTGATGTAATTGACCAATCCTGACCCGTCCGTCAGTACCACTTGAGTCGACTTGGAGGACACACATCTTGTACAGTGTATGTATTGTGTATGTAATGCTCCCCGCTCACTCAATAATAATAAAGTTAATTAATGACAATAATTGAATATCTTTTATTTAAACACATAAAAGAACCTAATATAAAAATAGTTTCTATCATGTGTATCAACTTATAAGTATTTTTGTCATATTTTATTAAAGATATTTTTTATTAAAAAATATATTTAAAGAAGGCGCGTTGTTATTTTTCAACCTATCATCATCACATTCAACAGAAAGGTCGCAATGGTTAATAATTTTGGTTTACTGGAATGACAAAATAATTAAACAATTCATCGCTCTTTGTTTTATTAAGTACGTATTCTAAATAATCCATTTTGTGACACGATCGCAGCATTAGTATAGAAAATGATAGAATATTTGCTAAGTTGCAAAAGTAAGAGAGAGTAACCACGCAACACGATGTGTCAAAGAGAAAAGGGAAGAAAAGTAGAGAAAAGAAGTTCCATAAAAGTAGCAATTACTACGCTGCCGGGTATCTGATACACAAAAATTGTTCCCCATTTTGGTTCCAGGCACGTAATGAATCCGTAGGTATTTACGTGCTTCTGACTATTGGCAAAAACTTAATAGTTCCACTGGTAGTTTCTGGTACGTAGCGATGGCTAAAAATGGTGCTTGTGATGTGCTAATCTTTGTATCAAGACAGATATCATGGAGAAGATCTAATACAAGATGCAGGCTTTAAAACTTTCAAAGTTATGTTTTCTTGTGTGTATATTAGAATTATTACTGATTTTCTCATGAAGCATCAGTATAGACATCAGGATGTCAATAACGCATCAAAACATTTTCCTTATATTGCTTTCTTTTTCAGACTGGACCAATTAATCAGAATAATATTTAAAATGCATATGACCTTTCAGCGAGCAGATACTCAAAATAATAAAAAATCTAAATCTATTAGATAGAATTATGGAATGCATTTATAGAGGTATCATAAATAGAATGTTAATCATTGACGTTCAGAGACTTTAAAAATGGCAATCCATTCGAGTAATCTCAGTAGAATAAAAACCGTAAAAGAAATTAGAAAGATCTCGTAGAAACAAGAATTTTACAAGACGGTAAAGTACAGTAAATCGAATTAAGCTCGTTGTAAATCCGTTAAGAATGACATTTAATTTATTATAGTAGGTACTTGTACGGATTTGACGTGTTATGCAATAAGATGTTAAGGTTTTTATCCTGCCGTGATTAGAATAACAATGAGTCTACCAGTTTTACGCATTAGATTTTCAAATCATAATCAAGCGTCTCTAATAAAGAATATTCTATTGTTGTCGATTAGAAATTAGAAAAATGCATAACAACAATGAATCTAATATTTCTCAAAAGAATAATAATAATTAGTTAATAAGGAATGTACTTATTTATTAATATTAATTTATTTAAAAGTAAAAGTCATCACTATTAATTGAAATAAATTTTAAGCATTGCAATTGCTTTCTCTTTTTTTGTTTTTAAATATTAAAGTGGCTTTAAAGTTAAACTTACAAAAATGACTTTCAGTTGCAAATGTAATGATTCCCACGTCATCCTTTTGTTAACTTATAATTCTAAGCATATAGAAACTAATGCATATTATTATAAAATATGTAATATATTTCTAGTAGTAGTACTCTTGCAGTTATGAAACAATTAACCTAGTTTTAAAAATTTAAATTAGGCAGTTAAACATGAAAAGCAATACTAGACATAAATTTACTCACACATGGTACAAAACTCATGTACTACTCACTTGTATTACCTGGAGGTAATTCCTGTTCAGAACGGGATTTAAATTACCATACGTAATTGTTATTTAATCGAGTGGTTATAATTAATATATAACTTTTCAAAATAAAATAATTTATTAAAGATTACTTAAAGGTCTTATAGACGATTTTCTCATACTATTAAAGTGATGTTACAAAAGTTGCCGTAGCATGACGATCCGCTATGTCCATTTACCGCTATCTTTAGTAGCAACAGATGACTTTTCATATAATAAAGATGGATTATTATGTGAACAATTTAATTTAATTTATCGTAAATTTTAATAATTACGAAAAAAACAGTAGTATAATAGTATCGCGACTGGAACATAAAAAATAAATTCGCTTGTATTTGAAACAGTTGATAGTGTTTGATATCCATTAATGATTCAACAATGTTCAACATTTGCGTTGAAAAGTTGCCTCCCATGACATAAGATACATTAAGGTTAAGGTTTGTGTAGAATAGTAAGTATAATAGATATACCGAATAACTTGTACTATAGGGACATATTCAGGATGACACTGTTCTGAATACCTGAATTATCTCCAACGATGTTTAACTTTCGATGAACATATATTTACTGCACTAACAAAAGCTCACCTAATCGGACCAATCCCAGTTTACAAATAATATAAGAAAGTACCATTGAGACTGATGATGTATCTCATCTAATCATACAAGCACATATGTCCATTGTGAATTAGAAGAGAAGCGTTAGCCTTCTATATAACTATCTTTATAAATGACTTATGACTCTATTTTTTGGCTCTTTAACGTGCTATCCAAATTTTGAATTTAATCATGGAATTTGCTATTCAAATAATACAAAGGTATGGCAGAGTATAATACATTACGTAAGTGTAAATTGTGATTACGTTAAATTCATCCATTCATCATGGTTTCATAAGAATGGGTTTTACTGAATTGTAGAGTTCCTTAGAAACTGAGCTTTTAATATAGAACATTCACCGAGTCAACTGAGCTAATACCACAGCATAAAGATATACAGCATATCCACTCGCGTGTCGGCACTTTGAAGTCCTTCGAATATTACATCCACAATAAAAATAGTTCGCCGAGGTTTGTTGACCGTCGTCGTCTGCGTATGCAGTAGTAAACAACAAGCTTAGGTAAAATTATACTTCTATTATTGTGGCAAGTAAATTTTGTAAAAACTGAAAACTCTTGTTATAATGGTAGTAAAACAGTTTTCTAGTTAAAAAATTCTTTATTATAATAATTTTGTATTTTGAGAACTGGCTGCCAGTATAACATATATAGAATATTACTACGTTTCACTTATCAATGTAGGCTTTTTCAAGTAATTTTTTATTAGTGGGAAGTTATTAGTTAATAGATTGATCTGAAAATAAAACAGAGTACATTTAGATTAGTGTACAAGTTTCTTTTTATTTTATCATTATAGAGATTGTCTTATTTTATTTGATGACGATTTAAAAGTTCATTAGTTAGAATTTTTTTATATAATATCCAAGAAAAACTGTTTTAGTGTAAACATCGAAACGTACCGTCTCAGTTCGAGTGATTTTAAAATAACTGAAATGTACGGGGACATTTAAAGATTAAATTTTTTTATTAAATGAAATGTAATTAAATTTTTAAAATAATCAAGTTACCTTACGAATCGCTTATTTCGTGACACATCAAAAAAAATAAGCTTACATAACAAAAAGCAAATAATATACCTCACATTTGGCATATACTGACAGCTTTATTCGTTTATTATTATTACATTAATAACATTTAATATTTACCATAATTTAATTCTGATACAACATAACTAGACGACCCTTCTAACGAATGGAAAATTACAGTAATTTAATCTTTTCGCAACTTTTATTTTCTAAGGGACCACTACACAACGCACAATTAAAGTTATACAGCTCTGGCGCAATCGATGTATTCGCTTGCGCGTATCAAGCATAACAGCTGTCAACGTCCCGACAATTGGCTTTCAATATTTGCAAGAGTGAACCGACTGGTTATTGTTATAGTGTGCTGATACGAGATCTATAAATAAGCCGCATCACGTATCCGTAAGTTACTTGATATCGCAATATCACGTGACCTCAGCCTGACTCTGAAAATAAGTCCGTGTGCTTTAGTATGCATGGGTTACGAGGAGTCTGCGTGTACTTGGTATGTTTGAAGTATAGCACTGAAAATAACTACTGAAATGTTGTACGAAAACAAGAGAGTGAAATGAAACTAGAATGGAAATAAATAGAAAATTGCACTTAAGCACATACAAATAGAAATCAAAAAATAAACTCACATAAGTTCACTAAACTACATTAAAACAATAAAGGCAAAAGTTTTAAATCTACCAAAAATTTGGGTTGGGTTCAAGGTTTGGAATTTTGAAACTTCTACAATCTAACACTTTGATAATAATAAATTATGAAGGTGTTTTATTTCTGCTTTGCTGGAGTTTTCTTCAATCGCGATTGAATAATGGTCGCTTCGTTTCTATCACTTACTATGTGTATGAGTCAGTTGTCCATAGTTTTAGACATAGGAAGCTACTACTTCACCTACCCTGATGACCCATGATTATTTCATGGAGCTCTCCACCCTGACTCCATGAATAAAGTGGCAAATTTAGTTTTATACAAAAATTTTACTTATGGAACCAAGGTGCAAATATGTAGTGTAGTTCGTGCTTCCATTCCTTTTAGAAACGAGATTTATTCGTCTCACTACTGGAACAGGTGTACAGATTTTCGGAAATATATCGGGAATATACAAAGAATAATCGGAAATACACGGCAATACCTGAAACATTCTCAGGAATACTCGGAAATACTAGGGAATATTTGGGGAATATACGGGAATAACGACAATATTTGCGGAATACTCAGGAATATTATGAAAATACATGAAAACTTGGGAGTGGGGTACAACCAACTCTGATGCTATTTCATTAAGTTTTGATTAGAAAATACTGGAACACATTCAGAAATACCGGAAAGTAATTCAGGAATACGGAAATAACCGCAATTCTTAGAATCTAAAACTGTAGGAAAGAACATAATCATCTATCACATATGACCGGGATGGGGTGTCAATATGGCGGAGTATGTGTGTTGTAATAAGATATTTCCATTGGCGGTTCCCACTGTCTTGAAATGTGCACATGAACTACATAACCTCAATTTCAAAACATAGTATTTTGAAATTATAATCTTAGAATATAAATTTTATATTTAATATTTTAAACAAACGGATGCTAACTTCTGAAATGTATTCACTTCTTCGTATTTGTCGGAGTTTGAGAGAAAAGCAGATTTAGATGGGATCTAATGGCGGACAGTGTGACGTCATATCGGTCGCTTTTAAAGTTCATTGCGCCGGGTAGTTACGCTTCATCATACAGTTTTATATTCTAAGCCGCAGTTATTTTCGTATTCCCGGCAATTGGCCTATAAAAAGACGGGTTTGTTTTCATTTATTTCGAGCTAGTTGTTTTATTCGATCGAAACCAATTGAACTAAATGAGATCAAAAAGGGAGGTCCCAACAAGACTACTCGGGGGAGGTAATCAACTTTTTTATCTTTCTTATATGCATGCATTTATTGATACGCACTGAAGAAAGGTTCTGGATCATTTAAAACATTAATATGGGAAGTTTAAAGAATTTTCTGGAGAATTTCAAGATATATTCAGAAACTTCCACGAAGTTGAAGTAACGTTACGTAACAAAGTTTCGAAATTTAGAAAACTGTGAATAACTTTAAGGCATCTGTTTAAGTAGTTAAAGAGATTTAAAATGTTCTTAAACACTCAAAAGAACTCTAGGAAATAGTAAGGAATTGTTAGAAATTGTGGAAAATTCGAAGGGTGTCTCTCTGTGGAACTAGGTGTAAAAATTTTCGGAAATATATCAGGAATACACGGGCATATATGTATAAAGAGTAATCAGCAATACATGGCAATACCTCAGAAATAGTCAGGAATATACGGGAACACAGGGGAATATTACGGAAATATATGAAAATAAGGGAGTGGGGTACAACGAACTCTGACGCTATTTATTTGTTAAGTTTTGGTTAGAAAATACGGGAATACATTCAGCAATACCGGAAATTAATTCAGGAATACGGAAATAACCGCAGTTATTTTCGTATTTCCGAATTGGCGTACAAAATTTGTTTAGTAAGATCTCCCGAGGGGCGCGTCAGTACTGGAATAGGTGTACAAATTTTCGGAAATATATCGGGAATACACACACACGGGTATATACAGAGAATTATCAGGACTACACGGCAATATCTGAGAAATAGTCAGGAATACTAGGAAATACTTGGGAATATTTGGGGAATATATGGGAAGATTCGACAATACTTGAGGAATACTCGAAAATATCAATCTGTCGACTTAGAAATTATGAAACTTATAGAATTTTGAAATCTAGAAACTAACATTTTACAAGTCCAATGTGACTGAAATTTTTAGTTAGTCCTGAATCTCCGAAATGTTTTTTAAAGCTTATAGATTTGGGGGATTAAAATATTAAACCTCTGAAACATTGAAATTTCAAAATTATAGAACATTTGAAGCTTAAAATATAAAGTTCCTAGGTTAGTAGGTTGTTGTAAATATGTAGAAAAATTATCAACCCGATTGGAAATCGGGATTTCAGAGGATTAGGGTAGGCTTATACCACAAAATCTGCTTAAATTTAAAATCTGAATCTTTGAAGGAATTTCCAAAGGTATCTCGCTTTAATAGATAAGATGTGCATGATAATTACACACGTTGATATTGCTCATTCTTAGGTATTTACAGTTAAGATTTTCGTACATATTAATTTTTTTATTCATTTCAAAAACTTCAAAGTGTTCTATTTTCTAAACCTCCTTTTTCGTTATTTTTAACGTTTCTTCATACTTTTCAAACTACTTACTAGTATCCAAGTTATCGATTTTTAAAATAACTTATTCATATTATGATATGAGGTTGTTACATGTAATTTTCGCAATATATTTTAATATGTTTGTGAGCACCTATAAACTGGTTCGATATGTTTTCTTGAGTGTCCTAAAAATGTACGTTACAGTTTTACTTAAGCAGGTCATACAGTAATGTGATCAACTACTACTGAATAGTAATTGGAATAACATATACCTACTTTTCAAGCAAACTTGGTTAAGTATATTACTATATATTTAGCACAATTCCTGTAGTCTCCAGGAGTTCAAACTCAAAACAGGAATTACTGAAAATTTCAAACAATTCCACAGGTTTATAAGAAACTCGAAACCGAAGAGTATTTATCACCTTTTGAAAGTTCTCAAGCTCATTGTTCAGATATTCAAAAGAACTTAAAGTATTTAAGAGACTTACAAATTCGTCTGAAACTTTATTTTCTATTTATGCAGTGAAAAACGGAAGATTAGATGTGGTTAATTAAAATTACGAATGGGTTAGAACTCGAAAGTTATTAATTTTTCTAATTACGTAACTGCAGCTCGCGTGAATTTTACAGTTCTGGTTCTACTTTTCAGAATATGGTGTGCGCACTATAAATTACACCATTTAAAGTAATCCTTATTAAATTAATTGGAATTGAACAGCGATAAATTCAAGTCAATTAAATCACTTTAGTTATTATAAATAATTTAATTTTTCGTGTTTTTAGTAGTACGAAATATTAACATTTAGCATTAATTTAAATTAATTCAAATAACAGAAAAGTGGTTTTCATAGATGTTAGCACTATTAAGTAATTAGCATCGGCGACTTGTCTATAATTTTTATTGAAATTCATTAGAATCTGTCGTGATTTCAATACAGAAAGTATTTTATTCTAAAAATAGAGATAGAAAAGTGCTATTTTTCATAATTGAATGTAAAAACATTTTGGGCAGACGCATAAAAAGTTATTTGCAATTCGTTTAATTAATTTTTGTCTATCATCTTCAGAGTTTGTCATTTAATCTCTAGAATTAGTTTTTCAAATTCTTTACTTGGTAACGCGTTTAAATAAAAAGTGGTCTAATGTTTTTATTAAAATTATGTTTTTAGTCAAATAAATTTTAGTCAAATTAATTAAGTGCAAATTAACACAGTGAAAAATATCTAAAGTAAATTCACATTCGAAATGCTTCTCAAGTAAACAATGATCAGCGCGTGATACACACGTGATCAGAGGATAACTGCACTATTGTTGGTTAAACGTTAATAAAATGTTAGAAATCTTAACAGGGTTGCACAGTATGCTATTTCTGTTCATTGCATGGTTATATAACTTTGAATTGTTTATTTGAGTTAAATGTATTGAGATGATATCGTATCATCAATTTGAGAATTTTCTCACTTTAATAACACATTAACAATATTTAAAGGCTACGATAAGATCGGAAGCACACAAATAATCAGGATTATGTTATATAAAGTATTCCTGCAATATAAAGAAGGATAGGCATGCTAGGATACTAGTTTTACTTATTGAGAAGGTTACATGCTAGTTTACAAATAGACTTATCAAGTTGAAGCAGAATTTATAGGAGTACGATTCTCATGCAAATATAACCTCACTTTTATATAAAAAATGTAAGATTTTAAAAAGGCATATCAATTAATTGTGTTGTTTAGGATAGTTTATCCACTTTTCTTGAATGTTTTATCTTTTCCTTAGATTTGAGTTTGACGATTGTTAACGCAGTTGATATTTTTCCTCCTCCCACAAAACTAAGTCAGTTTCAGTTCAGTTTCGGTAGATATTTCACTGGAAATAGTTAAAATAGATCATTATCTTGAAGTTTATTATGCCACAATTAACTTACCAATTCATGTATTTGTTTAAAATAATGTCAATTAAATGAAGATATCGGCTGTGTGAATATTCTTGATTTTTACAAAATTTTGGTATAATTAGGAGGTGTAGCCTTAGTTTTGATTCAGTTAGCTGGAGCGCTGTATTCTGGACGAGAATGGGTATAGTTTTCATCCATTTATGTTGTTATTTATCTTGAACTTGCAAAAGCATCAATTTTTCTTTGAAACGTAAGGTCAGATTTTTAAGTTAAGTTTTTCTTTATTACTTTGTGATAATTTGTGTGAACTCCATATGAGTAGGTTACTAGAGTAACTATGTGTATATTCCATGTACAGAAAACAAACAAAAATATCCTGTAACTTCTTTATTTTTTATTTTAAAGAGGTAGTAATTTCGCTCCATTCATTTTTACAAAAATATACACGGTGTCCCATTTAAAAAATGTTACTGTTGAAAATAACTGGAAAACGCGACATTCACTTGTTTTTTTGTTTTCGCCATGTTAATAGGCAGAAAGAATACTGCTAATTTGCTAATTTAACCGACTTCATAGCTCCAACAATAACGGAGATAGTCAATCTGTTTAATATGTTGTTTATTAATATCAATGAGAAGCTCTAAATAGTTATGTTTGCTTTTAATATGTAAATATTTTACTTGACGGGTATCTCTACTGTTTGTATCATATAATTTTGTTGTTCTATTATCGAAGAATTACATAACAGAAAGTATATTTATGTATCCACGTTACATTAAAGCTTGTGATTGAGGACTGACAACGTGACCTTGAAGGAACCGATAACAAGTTATATTTGCTAAAAAGTCACATACGAATTTAGTTTCCATGGAAATTTCATAAGATATACTCTAATTCACTATACTGTAATCTTACGTAACATGTAGAATAGTACTTTCACGGTTGTAGTATTATGCGTGATATCCCTTATAAATCCAGTTCTTTAAAAAGAAATTCTACTCGTATTTATTTATTTATTTATTTCAGTATTTCATTATATATTCCTGAACATGCATTTTATTCATAGTTTAATTTTACTGAAATTTTCTTGTGCGCGAATGGTTTCTATTTTGATATTGTTAATTTTAGATATTGGTATTTTTCACCAAACAGATCATTACGCAAAACAATATACATTAGTGGATAATGTCTCGTGAATGAACAAATTACGTAGGTGTATACAAAGTTAACTCTTCGAATTAAAACCACATAATTAAATACTGATTGTAGGTTTATTTCACAAATATGAGGATACTATGGTCTAGAAACGCAATATATAAAAAGGCCCAAGTTTAATATTTAATTTTCTTTTCTCTACCCTTATTATAGGAACTCTGTAATAACTCGCTATTGTACTTTCTGTGCTTTTGTTGCAGTAAGAAAATGTTATTTAAGTGCGGTGTAGCCTCTAGATGTTGCTATTGTGTGTCTGTAAGAAAACAAGATTACTGTAGGTAATTATTTCATTTAGGGGTTGTTATTGGAAATAAATATAGCTAAAGTCAGCAAATACTTTTTCCGTACGAAACCATGAATTTATGTAATTTTCCATTATTACTAGAATGCAGGCGCGTGCTGGCCCACCGGGATACCGAGAGTTTCCCGGTGGGCCTTTATAAAAGTGCCTCGAAGGGCCCTACCACACGACTGAATTTAAATTACCAACAATTAAATTATATTTAAAGTACAATATACCTCGACGCTATTCAACTCGACCACACCTGACGAACAGCGACGATTGAATCTAATCTTCTTTCCCGTTTTTAGACTAGCGAACCATCCAAGAACTCGCTAATTTAGAAGAATCGAAGTATCCTAATGTTGCGGATGCGTTGCGTATCATATTTATATTGATGACATAATTTGGGGATATTTTGTAGGTTCTGCCTAGAAACTTCAATTGGAGTTAATACAGGTTATGTGATTCGGTGAATTCGAGTTGCGTAAGTGGGCAAGTAACTGTCTGCTAGGAACTTCTGGCGGCTGTACCATCGACTGATGTCCAAATGCCAGTTCTATTCGACGAAAAAGAACCTATCTTTATTAAGGTTTTAAATCTTCATTGGGACCCCTGGCCGAAGTGTTTTTCTACTTGTGTTACAGTATAGGTCGCTTTTGCACAAAAAGAAATATGTTATCGGAAGTACCGAGAATTTACGATCCGCGAGAATTAAGATTTTTAACCCCAGTGGTTCTCTTTGCAAAAAGGTTGATACAGCAATTATGGATGTCGAAAATAGATTGGGATAAACCTGTTCCTGAGGCAGTGATCAATAACTGAAATTTGTTCAAGTTATAACTTCCTAAACTTTCAAATTTAAACTTTAAGATTGTCTAGATGTATTAGTTTAGACTCGGCTGTTATTAAAAAACTTAATGCATTCTTGGATGCGTCTGGAATTGATTACAGTGCTGTAGCGTATTTAAAGGTTCTATATTCTGACGGCTCTATCAGAGTTTTTTTGATGTGAGGGAAAACTAGAGTTGTGCCTCTCAAAACAATATCCATCCCACGTTTGGAATTGTGCGATGCTGTTTTGGCAGCAGAATTGGTGTACTAAAGTCTCATTGATGCTTTGAAGAAGCAGAATACGTTTGGCGATACGATCGCTTGCAAGACTCCCAGATACCAAGACATTTGTGTCTAACCGAGTAGCTTTCATTCAAGATATCGTTTTGGCAATTGCTAAATTATAGTTTGAGGTGGAAGGGACCTCCATGGCGCTCTCATCTCTTAGACTCGGGGCCAAAACAACCTTCATTCTCTGCAAGTTTCTTTCCGCAAGAAAAACGTAAAAATTGTACCGACGGTTACTAATGAATCCCATATAATAGATGATCTAATTACACTGTACAACAGTGAAAAGTTTTTTCATTTGAAAGTGGGGGCATATATTGTATTTTGGAATGCCGTCTTCAGAAGTGCAATTAGTTAAAGTCACTACATCTAGTCACCTAGATGGTCGATCAGAGTACCGCAAAACGCCGCCATATTGGGGCAGACAAGGGTGATTTTTGCTAATGGACAAATTAAAACCACGTTTTACGTATTTGACATAAGCGCGGCCTAGGTGACTAGATGTAGTGGCTCTACAATTAGTTTTGTTGTAGCGCCCTCTGTTTTTGAAATATTTCATTTCTGATGCTTGCGTATATTTTAAACCACTGTTGTCGGTACTCTTAAAATTATTTATTCAGTTCTCATCCAATTTTTATTTATTTTGAAGATTCCGAATCAAAAAAACTTATATATTGACATAAATGACCTGAACTATTTAAAACATTTCGGTTAGCCCCCCCCCCCAATACGCCACAGATATGACGATTTATAAGTCTTTTATGTCCCTTTATCACAAATTTGTCGTTCGCAAAAATACAAACTATTGAAGCACCATTCAAAATCTACATCTATAGTAGATTCTAGATCTAAATCAGACTATTGTTGGCAATTGTTAGACATTGATTACGAAGACGCCAGCTACAATAAAAGACAAAGTAAAAGAAAGAAAAATCAAATCTTTGTAAGTTTTTGTGAATATTGTTAATTTATTTTGTATAAAATTCAATTGAAATGCTCTCCAACATCATTACTTTAATCAAGGGTGCTAGAAAAAAATCTAATTTCAGATTTAAGTGCTCCATATTAGAGTACATAACGTACACTATATTTTTAAACAATCTTAATAATCTCAAATTTGTTGTTCAGTGTAAGTAATATAAATAAATAATCATTAAAAGATTAACCGAAGTGGGGTGTGGGGCCCTCTCAGGAAATATTTTCCCGGGTTCTAACATTGACTCAGCACGCGTCTGCTAGAATGCCTGTACACTATCCACATCTTTTCTTAGAGTGCGAGAAACATTGTATCAGTTAATTAATAAATATGTTGTTGGTCGAAAATGTGCAAATTACACTGCGAGGACAACGTGTAGTGGGAGACTCAGATACATAAAAATTGTTTTAAATCTTGAAGCATATACGAGAAATTTTCTATTTAGTTATTAAATGATTGACAAATATTTTGGGTTAATCCGAGCATAACAAAAACCATTTGTTTATTACTTTAAAATTATAGAAGTCCTAAATTCCAATCTTGTTGCTGGAGAGTATTGGAGCGTGCCGGAACACAAGTTGTTTAAGATAAAAGAAACACTTTTCAAATCGTTTCAAATATGTACTTATTTACCTGTTGAAATGTACCGATTGTAAATTTATTTTAAGAAATCTGAAAAAATGTAAAAGTACAAAAAGAATGCAACAAGGTAAAAATGTAAATGCATAAAATGTATGCATGTTCTAGTCATAATAGAATAGACCGCCTGGTGTTTAAAGCAAAAAATTGTTACTAAAAAAGGATCTATAAATGCAAAACGGATTATATGGAAAACATGAGCACATAATACTGGTAAGTATTCTGCTTAGTCTTCTTTTCAAAAGTACTATTCATTAATTGTGTATTTCTACGTTATATTTATACACAAAGCGACCAAAAATATTGCAGGTCGAAACACTTATTTTAGAGATACCTGTATATGATATACAGGGTACGTCAGTGAAGCGGGAAAATTTAAAACTCTTTTATTTAAAAAAGTTTTTATTTTAGCATGAATGTTTTTACAATTTTCTGTTAAGTAAGAGACGCCATTCTATTTTTTAAAAATAACGCTTGGCAGGTGGGCACCATTAAGATCTACGTACTCTTGTAGTCTTAATCGAAAATTATCCATTACTCGCCCTAACATGGCCGGTGTAATGCGTGCAACTTCTTGAATTTTTAATTTTAGTTCCGCTAACGTATGCGGTCGCTCGATATACACCTTGCTCTTGAGTAAACTCCAAAGAAAAAGTCGCATGCGGACAAATCAGGAGATCTAGCTGGCCAAACAATGTCCCCGTTTTTGGATATGACATGATTCGGAAAGAGTTGCCTTACAGCAGTAATAGACACACGAGCAGTATGACTTGTAGTACTGTCTTGCTGGAACCACGTAATATGAGGAAATCGAACCAATTCTTGCCTAGAAAATGTTGTGACCATGCTTGTGTAACGTGCTGCAGTAACGGTTGTAGCGTTTCCTCGATCGTCTTGAAAAAAGAACGGTCCAACAATGCCAGCTGACGAAAGTGCACATCACTGTGACCTTCGGACTGTGCAATGGTTTCTCATGTAACTACAGTGGGTTTTCAGCGCTCCAATATCGACTATTCTGATTATTTACGTAGTCGTTCAGGTGAAAATGGGCTTCATCTGACATAAACATATGGTGGATTAAGTTGTCATCGCCATCAAAACGCTGCAACATTTCTTGATAAAAATGCATGCGAGCAACAAAATCAGCATCTTTTAATTCCTGAACAATTTGAATTTTATAGGGGTGAAAACTTAAATCCTTATGCAAGATTCGACGTATCGATGGTTCGCTGATATCAAATGCTAATGCATGTTTAATCGCAGAACGTTTTGGACTGCGTGTTATGGCAGTTCGAACTCTATCAATGTTGTCCGGCGTTCTAACACTTTTTGCTGCTCCTTTATGTTTTAAATTTATTGTGGACTTAGTTTCTTCAAACTTTTTAACCCATAAGTTAATTGCATGAACAGACGGTACCTGCCCATGACGTAGAATATTGAACTGATTGCGAAATAACCTTCGTACAGTTGTCGCGGAATCACCATTTTTATAAAATTATTTAACACAGAAAGCACGATGTGCACCTGCCACTGTTCCATGTTTACTAAATGGCAATAAATGACTGATAATATTATCATCAAGTTCAGCGCCCTCACCCAAACGTCAAATGAATTACCAAGATTTAAATTTTTCCCGCTTCACTGACGTACCCTGTATGTAGATATACAGCGTGTTATCGGAAAGGTTGCAAAATTGAAATCACAGAGAGTCCACAATTAGTGCAGTCATAGCAATTTTTTGGGTGTTGAAATTCAGTTTGGTTTAAACTTTATGGTCTATCAAAGAATGACCCCAAAAACGTTTAAGAACTTCTGAAATTTAAATATTGATTGTAGTCCTTGTAGACAATGGTACAAAACTAACATAAATCTCTGACCTTGTCAACCTCGTGCTTCCACTGCAGCTACCATACCATAAATAAAAGGTTTTAATTAATTATCTACAATGCCACCAAAAACCAAACTAAATGGATCAAAACGCCTCATGCACCAGTCTTGGATAGCGTGCATGAATTTATAGCCTCAACGAGTTGGGCGAGTACGGTCCACTGCGCACAATTTGCTAGCGCCTATAATTATTGCAACTTATCGGAAAAACTTGCCATAAACTAAAAGCCTAAAATAAATGATTGGTCGTAATAAAAATAATTAATTTATAGTAAATTAAAGAAAAGTTTTACCTTGCTGGAGAAGGCTTAGTGCTTGAAAACAAGCGAAATCTTTGGGAACATAAAAATGCGAATAAGAACCGACAACGTCGAATTTAGCTGCAACTAAATTTAAAACTGTGTTGATATGAAAAACCCCATATCTTAGGAATCCACCACAACAGAATTATTCAAATAACAATTTAAATTATTATTAATTTAATTGCACAAAACTGCGAGGTGTAATTACAATTTACTTAATAAAATCAACACAATTCGCAAGTGTTCACCTAAATAACGATAATCTGCGTTCAAGACTCAATGCTCGAATGCCCTATGCGTTCGTTGTTCCTACATATCTGCCAAAATAAAAAAAGATAACCGGATTTCAATTGAAAACATTTTCTCACCTAAAAATGTTAAAATAATGTATTAGGAAATTTTAGAAAATACAGGACCGGGTTGAGGAAAATTATTTTAAAATACAAGAATTAATCAAAATTAAAATAACCCGTTACAACCTCCCACATTTAAGAGCAGTCGGTATTTTGTTACCTCCTCGCTGTGATCTTTGCCTGGTTTTACTATGGGAACAATTATTGATGTTTTCCAAATACTTGGAAAAATCCCTCGCTTCAAACATTCATTATATAAGGAAGTAATGAATAGGGGTAGCACTTTGTATATCAGCATTAAAATATCACTACCTATCCCATCTTCACCAGGTGTTTTTTTACTATCTATATTTTTTATCACGTTCTCAACTTCATATTCAGTAAATCTCTTATCATCTGAAGTGTTAAATTCCTCTTTTACTTCTTCTCTGATCCTCCTTTGTGTTATGTTATCCGTTTCCAATTTGTCTTCGGGAATAAAGTATTCCATCATGTGTTCAGCCGTATCTTCTAAGTTAACTGTGTAAGAGCCATAGGCTTTCTTAAGGGTTGATAATATTACAGAAGGTTTTGTTTTACCTGCAGCTATTTTATAAACGGCATTCCAAGGATTTTGAGTTGTGGTTAAATTACAATATTCTTTCCAGGTGGTGTGTTGTGTGTGGTGTGTAGTGTATGGTGTGTAGTGTGTGGTGAATGGTGTGTGGTGGTAGTGTGTGGTGTGGTGTGGTGTGTGGTGTTTTGTGTGATGTTTTGTGTGATGTTTTGTGTGATGGGTGTGTGGTGTGTGGATGTGGTGTTTGGTGTGTTGTGTGGTGTGTGTTGTGTGGTGTGTTGTGTGTGGTGTGTTGTGTGTGGTGTGTTGTGTGTGGTGTGTTGTGTGTGGTGTGTGGTGTGTGGTGTATGGTGTATTTTTTTTGTTTAATAACATTTATTTAGCATGCTCCATTATTACATAACATTACATGCCTTAGCGTCTAATTACATTTATATTTATATTATATTTTCACATGTTGACTTATTGTATACTTCTAATTTGACAACAATACATTGCTAACTATGCTTAGAATAAATATTATTTTATGGTTCTATTAGAGAGTCAAAATCAATTTTTTTTACAAAGTCAATAAAACTTTTACAGTACTTATGAACTAGGCACTCTTTAGTAACAGGCCATGTATCACCTTTTGCTACAATATTATGCTTAAGTAGTGTTCTACACTGTTCTAATCTCGGACAGTCATATATGAGACGGTTCACTGTTTGTTCTCCTTCTCCACAAATACACATTGGATCGTCTCTTATTCGAAATCTATGGAAATAAGCTTCTTAATTTTCCGTGACCACTTAAAATAGTAGTTACCTTTGGACATGGGTATATTTTAATTTTGAGACTATTTGGTACTGACGGGTTGTGAAGCGTTGTGGTGTGTCATATGTGGGGGGTGACGTGTGGCGTGGCGTGTAGCGTGATGCGTATGGCGCGTGGTGTATAACGTGTGGCGTGTGATATGATGTGGTTTTAAAATGTAACAGTAAATTATTCAAGTAATGAACATACGTATTAATTTGACATTCTTTTTCTCGGACGTTTCACTACTTATTACCACTATTACAAATGATGTTTTTAAAGTTCTTGTAGAATTCTATTGATTACCTTAGATAAATTGCGTATTAAAATGTTAGTGAAAATGAAATATGGAGGTATTTTATTCAAATTAAGGTAAATATAACACTGCTATCTGTTTATGCATTTCTAACTGACCTGCAACTAACTCACTTCGTTAGTCGTAACATATTCAAATTTATTTCATACATTTACTAGCTATGATAAAATTAAATTGAAAGTATAACAGTATAATCACCATTAAGCCGATAATAGGCTCTAGTAAGTAAGCAATGAAAAATTATTTAGAAGGGAAAGATATTTGCTGGAATAATATTAACGATAGTACATAACTAGATAGCATTTCTACGATCCTATACTGAGAAGTTTACGTAATATTATTAAAATTGACGGAAATTGTAGCGACATAAATAGATTACATACTTAGAAAGACTTAATACACAGACATAATAAAAGTGGCTACATTAAATGTATAAAATTATAAATAGCTGGCGTATTTATAACAAGAATAAAGTAAAAGTAAGTGAGAGCTGAACTATAAAGTGCAGTTAAAATTAGAAAAATCTTATAAAGCACAAACGATTTTCCGAAAAGTATAAAAAATAACTTAAGAATTAAACTTCTCATTAATCGTGTAAGTCTAATAATACAAAATATAATACTGTATAAAGTTTGTAGGTTGATTAATATTATTTGATGAACTTTGAAGTTCGCTTATTTTTAAAAATCATAAAGTATCAGTACAGGTTTCTCATCAATAGTTAAAAAGTTGTTTTTTTATCAATTGTAGATTAATTATTATGACAAAATAACAGCATGAATAAACAATTAAGTTTAAATTTTAAAGTTCAACCTGTCTTTTCCATACAGTTACCTAATTATTACATTCCCTAACCTAAGGCTACTTTATATAATGTTACGTTTTCCAGCCATAACACTATTAGAGAGAAAGCATCATTTAATGATAATTTTAGAAAAGTATTAAATTTAAATGAAAATATTTCCATCAGGATAACATTCCCATATATAGTTAAAATCAATTACACTAAACTAAATGGTAGAAAAACAAATCGAACGCAAACACGATAATTATGCGTTAACTGTAATAAATTAATTACAAGGCTGTACGCAAATAAATATAGGAAGTAAATATATTGAAATGTGGTTTATATTAGTAAACTAGTTTACCAGTAATAACCTCTTTTTTCTTTTAGTTTAAAATTATAATATTAATTTCATGCATTTAAAAAATCGATCAGTTATTTTTCGAGTGACATAATATCTGCAAGTAACTAAGATATAATTATTACCAATAATAATAATATTAGAAAGTGCATTAAGTATTATTACACCGTGTCGGTTTTATTAGATGAAAACATTCACAAAGTGGTTTCGTACCCTATATAACAGATGTCAGCTGGTTGTAACGTTTGATAGAGATCTGGCATGCGAAGATCTCTAGTAATGGCAATTTATTGTAAATGAGATCTGTTTCATTAATATTACACATGCGATTATCCTACAAGAGATGATTTTTTTATTAAGAAATAACTACTGCATGCCACCAAGAAAATTCTAGTTTATTCAAGAAAATAAAAGAAAATCATGCAATTTTAGTATTTCATGCAAGAATTATAAAGAAATTGCAGCAAGGTGTGAACAAATACAAACGAACATTAAATCTAAGTTATTGCAAAGTGAAATTTTATGCACTTAACGATAAAGGCTAGTTTTATTATCCAATAATACACATGCCAAGAATCAAATTAAATCTTTTTCAGAATATAAAATATTTGTATGGAATAGAATTGGTCACAATTTTCTATACAGATGCAGTAGTTCAAACTAATCTTATTTGCATTTCCAGAGAGTTAAATATAATAATGTCTTGAATTGAAATACGACACGTACAGTAAAATATAAAAGTAATACAAATTCTACTTTAATATCAATGGTGATGTTATAAAAGTTTTACTTATTGCATATTAAAATGCTATAATATACAGTTTAAAGAATTTACATTTACAAAATATTCTAGATTTACAGATAATGGAAAATAACGTAAAAAGCAACTCTATTATAATGTATAAAATTATTCTCTATTAATAATTTTATATAAGTACAAATTATTTTATATAAATAAATATCAATGAGATTTATTTTAAAATCAAATAGTATAATTAAATGTTAATTCAGAGGTAGTTTTGTAGTATTTTTATTGATCATTAATTTACAAATATATAATAATTATAAAATATACTATGAATATATTTAAAGCATTATTACTTCATTTAGGAGGCATACCTTTTTTAGTATAAGCAACATTTTACAGATATACTTATTTGAGATTTGTTAGCAAATAACAAGTAGTGTTATTTCAACTATTTCAACTATTGAAATCTTAAGTAAGTAATATATGCTGCAATCAAACTATGTATGATGTGCTTCTTAAGCAGTTCTTGTACTTATAAGCAATCAATTAGTATTTATACTTAGATTGATACGTACAGATTAAATATAAAATATATTAAATATGAGAGATATTAAACATTTGCGACGAAATTTTGAGTAAGAAAATATCGCATGTTTTTACTTCCCGAAAGATGTAAACTTATTTAAAAAATAGGATAATGCAATTCCAACAAAATATAAAAAGTTACAATAAGTTAAGTTACAACATACAAAATCATGTTTGCGAATGATATTTTCGTCGACACGATTTAATATAAACATGAACGGTAGGTGGTTTCAACAATCAATCTTAATTTGTATCGTAGATAATTCTTAGTTTATTTATCTTTTTCTTTTGATAATAATCCCAGGTAAAAATTAGTTTATCTTAGAGCTTTATTTAAATTACTAGGTAGGTTATAAATTACATTTTCAACAAGTTCGGCGTGATTGTGCGATAACATTCGCTATTGTACATGACCTAATAGATATTGCTGAACATCATTTTTATTACTGATGATGGTCTTCTTACTGTGACATTCTTTTTGATTAACGATTTTGCTTAATGAATTTGCTTAAAATCGGATATTTATATGTACTATAACGCGAACTTTCTGATTGGCTAGCTCGGAGTGTCAATAAAAAATCCCGTTACATTAAAATTTATAAAGTCGTACATTAATATAATAAATATAAAATTTGTGAGCTACAAAACGCGTCAGCAAGTGTTAAACAACAAAAAGAAACTCAAAGGAACTAGCTATGTAATCAGAGAGGATTTAACGAAAACGAGATTAAACAACTTACAACAACTACAAGCAAAAATAGGAAGACGTAACACCTGGACTCACGACGGAAATATCTTTTCCGTCGTGAAAATCAGAAATTTATAATTAAATTACAAGATGATTTAAACAAATTCTTTAGTGATACATCTGAGTAAATTCCGCTTTATAATCGCTATACCAACAACTACGTTTGTTATGAAATAAATAAAGGTTATTAAAAGTTTGTGATAAAAATTTTATTTTATTTTGTTAGGATATTGACCGTAAGGGCTCAAATTAATTAATAATTTATTGGTTTCTCTAAGTATAAGGTTACTTTTTGTTATTACTTTTAGTTTATTATTCTTATTACATTCAATCTTTTTTATATTTACTTATTTACTTTCTTCATCATTATTAATTATTGCTGTATTACTTAATCTCTCATTACATTCATTACAATTATTATTTATTATTTTCTAGGTTACATATATGTCACTGGACTGTTTGCGAATTGGACACATAGCTAGATCAGGGAATTAGTCACAAATTTTGAAAATCTAGCCGTGACCGAAAGTTGGTTATCGGATGATATACCTTCTGGAGCAATTAATATTGAAAATTATAAATTGGTACGTAAAGATCGAGGTGGTAGGGGAGGTGTGGTTCTTTTTTATGTAAAACAAAATTTCTTTAAATGTATCATTAATGCAAGTAATTTAATTGAACAATTATGGGTATTAGTTAAAATTAATAATAAAAGTAATGTGATGGGAGTGTTTTACAGACCTCCAACTTTCAACTATAAGACATTTATAGATGAAGTTGAAAATTCTATTATGTTGTGTTATAAACGTTGAAATTCACAACCCATGGTTTGTTTGATGGTCACTGTTTAAAACCACGCTTCTCCGTCCGTTTGGTTGTCACTGGTTGCCCCTTTCCCTCTGTTTATCGTGAAGCCGTATCTGCGCGGTGAAGCGCTTGCTCGATAGTGCATTGGATATAACAAAATGGCTGTCTGGCATTAGAAGTTGAATGTGCGAGATGTATTAGGGAATTGATTTTGGGTGTAATTCGCTTCAGCGGAGAAAATCTCGCATTCAACAGAATGATCACTTGATTATTTATATGCGATCAATCGTCAAATTAGACGGAGTACGTTCTGGTGCTAACCATTTAGGTAAATTCTTTTCATTTCATTTCCATGCGCTAAAATCTCACAAAATGTCTTTCTATTTTAGGTAATATTTCCCTAGCAGTCACCTTGAGGGAATTGTATGATAAAAGACCTTTCAGTTTATAGAAAGGTAAAATTCTGTTTTAAATAGTTAACATTAATACCATATACAGGGTGTCTTATTTGTAGGTCTTTCTTTTTCTTTGTATTATTCGTTTGGGTTTTGCTGCTCAGTGTCTTTTTGTCTGCTTGCCGTTGACTGGGTTTAATTAGAAGGTCCTTTGGATCCGTACCTGCATCTATATATGTACCGGGTCGTAACAAAACAAGACAATATCGAAGGGTGAAGCGAAAACCCTTAAGCAAGGCTTTAAATTATTCTAAAACAGCCGTGGGTCTTCGAATGGTGGGATGTTTGTCTAAAATTGTATGTATTCTGTGTCATTCTATTTATGTTTATATATATTTATTAAACGTGTATACAATTTATTCATGCATGTTAATTTTAAGAACTAGTTAACACGAGATCTCGAGTAGTGAAATTGTCCTAGGGTAGTTTTTAAGTTTACAACCAACTGATACAAATCACCACATTAAAATTTTTGATCAGCATAATAATTACAATTACAATAAAGCCCTACTTAGAAAGTTTACATTTCACTACGTGTGTTTTATTTATTTATTATTTATTTATTTGTGTGATTTTAATATTGCTTTTGAGCTCGTCAATTGTAAGTATATATGCACTGTACGACCAAAATTGTGGAAGCTGCCTATATTTTAGTAAAAGATCTATTTCTTCGTTTATCTGATAAGCTTGAAGCTTTAGTAATAAGCATTGTTTTAAAACGAAGTGGCGCTTGTTTTTTTATCTTTTATTCTTGTATTACCCCGCCCCTCTCCGACTTATTGGGGTTAGCCGGCAAAAACTAAAGCAGTGTTATTTAGATCAAGCTAATACTTCCAGCACAGCTATATTTTGGTAGGTTAGGTATTTATCTATATAAAAATAGCCTCTGTGTTTCTGTAGGTTATAGTGTACACCATATTCAGACCATATTGTATGTTTAGGTGATGGAAACGGCAGCTTTCTAATGGCAGCTAATCCATCTACGGAATATTTTAGTAATATGCTAGAGCCTTTAAATTTTAGTCAAATAATCACAGAACCTACTAGAAAGAATTCTTTATTAGACATCATCATCATCACTTCTCAACCTTCACTTATACAGAAATCTACTGTTGTAAATTGTCATTTTTCAGACCATGATTTAGCAGCCTGTGAAATTTCATGTCATAAAGTTCTATGTTCTCCTATTAATTATACTTATAGAGAATTCAAGAATTTTAGGCGTGATAATTTTTATCCGAATTGCAAACTCTCACTTTGGATGATATAATTTATGAAGATGATATTAATCTAAAAGTTGAATTTTTAAGTAGCAGAATATTAAATCTATTGATCTCCATGGAAAACAATCAAAATAACAAAAAGACGCTCGCCATGGTCAACTGATAACATTAAACTGTTAATGAATTTGAGAGATCAGGCAAAAACTAAGTATAAAAGATTAAAAACCACAGCTGCATGGGAATATTACAGGCCGTTGCGTAATTATACAAATATCGCAATAAAGAACGAGAAAAAGGCTTACTGACAATTTAAACTTGACCCTGCTAATAATTCTAAACTAATATGAAAGGAATTTAGAGCCTTAAATATTGTCTGTTCTAAAAGTAAAGAAAATAACACTTTCATTGGCCGGGTTGATGAAATTAATAGTTATTTTGTGAATAGTATTCCACATATTTCAGTATCCGAACAACTACTAAATTTCTATAAAAATAATAATTTAAATAATAATGGAGATTTTAGTTTTAATCTCGTAGACATCTACACCATATCAGAAATAATTGATTCGTTAAAAAGTAATCCGACGGGATCAGATGGATTAAATATCACACTAATAAAATTATGTTGTCCTTTTATACTGCAGTACATAGTACATATTGTAAACTCATGGATTTTAGAAAATATTTTTCCCAACAGCTGGAAGTCGGCTATTGTAACACCAATAGCAAAACTCGAGCAACCTGTTGAATATAAGGACTACAGACCGATTAGCATCTTACCAACGCTTTCAAAAATTTTAGAAAAAGTAATTAACTCACAAATTAGAGAATTTTTAGAGCGTAATAGTTTGCTGCCATCTTGTAAGTCGGGGTTTCCCTCAGCGCACAGTTGCACAACCGCTTTGGTAATGATAACAGACGACATTCTTAAAGCACATGATGAAGTAAAAAGTACAATATTGGCTCTGTTAGATTTCAGCAAAGCGTTTTATACAATAAATCATGAATTACTGCTTAGTATTTTGCACTACATAGGTCTTGGTAATAATGCAATCGGTCTGATCCAAGATTATCTTTCCAACAGGACGCAATGAGTTAAAGCATCTAATGCTGTGTCTAGATCTGTTGATGTTACAAGAGGGGTGCCGCAAGGATCCATATTAGGTCCCTTGCTGTTTACCTTGTATACCAGAGGTCTTTGTGATTGTGTGGGGGCCTGTAATATTCACATATATGCAGATGACACACAAATCTACTACTCATTCAGTCCAAATCCTACCGAAGATGCCGTTGATATACTAAATAAAGACTTACAAGCTATAAATGAATTATCCGCTAAGCATGCATTGATCTTAAACCCAACTTAGTCTTATATTCTACTTTTAGGCAAACCGATCAATAATTATCAATTATCACCCATAAAAATTGGAGATATCAATATTCCCATAGTTGAAAGTGCCAAGAATCCTGGAATCGTTTTTGACAAATCATTTAGATTCAAAAAACAAATCAATAAATATATACAAAAAGCTTATTACAATTTAAAACTTCTTTACCCGCATAAAGACTACTTAAGCAAAAACGCAAAGATCTTATTGAGTGAATCTCTTGTACTATCTCAATTCAACTATTGTATACCTGTCTATGGCCCTTGTCTTGATTTCGAAACATCACAACGTATACAACGTGTCCAAAATCCTTGTTTACGTTTTATTTACAGAACACCCAAGTTGAGCATATATCCTCAAAATTAGTAGAAACGGGCTGGCTTGGTATGAAACAACAGCGTTACGTACAGACAGCAATATCCTACCACAACATAATAATTAAAAGGCAGCCACCCTATTTATGCAAGAAGATAAGGTATAGGACAGATGTACACAATATAAATGTGCGACATAGAGATCTGTTGACTATACCCAAGCATAACACTACATTCTACGAGCGCTCATTTAGCTATAATGTCGCAAAAATCTATAATGATGTACCCTTATCATTCAAGGCATTATCGGTTATACAATTCAAAAAAGCCTTGATTAAGAACTTCATTGCAGATAGTCATTAATGCACCAAATCGTAAACAGTCTATACTAGTTAAATTAGTTTAGGTTAAGTTGTTCCATACATAGTTATCTACGTCCAATAGTCCAGTTATGGTTTTATGTAAAGTGTATACAAGGTGGAAATGGAAGAACAACTTTTATTATTATTATTATTATTAACCTTAAAAATCTACTAGAGTTTGGACCCAGCAAACGTCTTCTACTAGATCACAGTAGTCTTTAGAACACATTAGAAGCAATAATAAAAATAAAAGAAACAGGATACAAAAGAAACAGAAAAAAATTTATTCATTAATAAAATAATAAACAGTAGACAAGGTAAATATAAAAAATCGGCAATTATTTTACAAATAACCCCTTTAACAACGAATCAATATGAACGATAACTATCCAATTCTTATAATTCTAAAATCGGTTTTTAAGGTCAAATCTTGTAATTTCAATCAACAAGTATAACAAAATCAATGTATGTCTGTTTATTACACTTTAAAAGTTGAAGAAATAATTTTTGCAAAGATTATAAAGATTAGCAATAATTTGTGTATAGAATATTGTTGTCTATATCCAATCTAATTCGATTTGCTGTGTATAGGGAATTCACCAACGTTAAACCAAATGTAAGCTAATGCACAGGAAATAATTAAACTTCCATCCACTTAAAAATCTCAAAGAGGGAAATTATAGTTCAAACTTCACGAGTGAGGAAAGCACCACTACATGTTTCAAGAGAAATCGCAGCCCTACTGGTAAATAAAATAAAACCAAACCAAAAGAAATTGTAATATCATAAGTACATTTGGTATTTGTACCATAGTTAAATCAGTTAAAATATTTATACATTGAAAAGAAAAAGCATTCTTTATTAAATAAACACAATTAATCATTTTATAATTTTGACATTCGACGTGGGATCATTATCTAAATTATTCCTACTCTTGTTGTAAGAAAGAAGATTTCTTAAAACATATTTTAAATTGTTTATCACGTTTAAAGCAAGTTAATGGTGTATTTAATACAAATTTCTTGTTTAATGGAGATAGAGAGATCTTTAGTGATTTTTACTTCGCCTTTACTATACATAAAATTATTAAACAGTTATGTTCGTATCTTCTTTAAGAACGGTATACTATATATTTATTCTCAAATCATTTAAGGTATTTTAGTAAACTATAAATTGTATGAAATTACACCAATTACTTCAATAATACCTTACACGCAGATCCATGATGAAATAAGGTAATTATTATAGTATAAGTAAAGTGCAAAAATATTAAAAAATTAATTAATCTATAATTAGCGAATTGCTTCCACGAGGCGAGTAAAACACCGCTGGAAACAACTTGATATACAGATTAAGCTGGATTTGGGAAAATTATTTATTTGTTATAGATTATTATTGAATGGAATCCGCCCCTTTTTAAATTAAATTAATAACGTCTTAATAATCACTTTTAAATTACCAACTAAAGTTGAAGTTTATTTGAAAAAGTAAGTCATCTTGGTACTAGAAATACCTATAAAAAAGTCTAATAAGAGTTATTTATAACATTTTGTGTCTGATCATCATGTATAAAATACCTGAAACCGTTAATTATTATTATTAAGGAAATAAAATTTGAAGGTCGACTGATAGTATCATACTTGTTTATCTAACTGTAACGCCCTTAAAACATTATTTTCCTTTAAATAATACATACATCTTTAATGTAAAACTGATGAAGATTAAGTGAGTATATCTCTTTGTAAGTTTTTTTATATTTAAATTATGAACAAAGGACTTTCATTCAAAGATAATTTTCATAGAAAATATGATCCTGGAAAAACGTTCCGCAGAATTTGTATTATTTTATATTCCTTTGTTTTAATTCAAACTAAACGAATTAATAATTCAAGAACTGTGTGGTTTAGTGAAAACACAGTAACTTTCAAGTAAGCACAGGGTACAATAGTAAGCAGAAGTGATAGTTAAATAATATTAGATTATATGAACTGAATTTCTTTCCTTGTTAATATCTCACAAATTAATATCTTAAAATAATAATCATTTTAGTTACCTTTGCTAGTAGTACAACAATATTGCTACTATTAATGTATTTACGTATGTATGTACTATGTAGCATTATCATCCAAGTGCAACTTAATACTTCAATAAATGTCACATGGTGAGTGATTTGACTTTGTAAACTTTTAAAATAGAATAGATTTTGAATTAGATTCAAGCAAGTAGTGTGAGTACCTAAGAATAAAGGTAATGTAGCCAGTACTTCTGTTCTGCATGCTATTCAAGAATTCGAATACAACTTTACAATGACTCCGAGCATTAAACCTTCAAAGTATGACCTGCAAAAACTTGATGTCTGAGAGTAGATGAAACCTACAGACATTTGAAAACAAATCAAAGTTCTTCATATCTGTCTCTAAAAATTATTAATCTCTAAAAGTCATTAGAAGAAAACCTGGAAATAACAAGAAGCTGAGAAGGTCCCTGTGGTTTCGGTTAGTGCTTGGTAATACTAACTTACTAACTACGTTCACCTGATGACTTTATTATAACTTACTTCGCTTAATAATGTTAAGAATATTATGGGGGATCACATATCAGATAATGTCGAATAAGGCGAACTTCGAAAGAATTGCAAAAAGATAAATAAATAAGCATTTTCTTTGTAGTTTCGAATCCGGATCAATCAAAATCCGAGAATCGGGAGTTTCCAGAACTTTTAAACAGTTGATTATAATAATAAGATATAATATTAATAATAATTTAAAAGCTTTAGAATTGCAAAGCTGATAAATACGTCCAGAAATACTTATAAAAGTTATGGGTGCAATACCAGGTACCTTTTTCTAGTAAATACGAGAAAAGCGATTTACATAAATGAATGTATTTAGAGCTTCAAAGGAGTTCTTGAAATAATACATATGTTGACTGAATCATGATATTCAGAAGAGATAGCTATGAATCACTTAAAACTGAGGACGGTACACACTGCTGAAATACTTGAACACATGCTACGAAATTCTCAGAAATATTATGCAATTTTTATAAATTTTAGAAATTTTTTGAAATATTCAGAAAAATTCCAGAATACTAAGCCACCTGCACAGTCAAAAGACAAACATGTGTTTAACGATTTTGTTCGCTGCCGTCTACGAAGAAGGAGTTGTTGAATCTTTAAATTTAGGTTCGGTCTATTAGCGCTTCTACTTCAATTAGACGTTTGCGAAGTGCTGGGAGTAATATTTGAATACAACTGAAATGAACTGAGCCCAAAATTATTTCTAACCGAAGAAAAGTTAGCAAGAAATTTCCTGCCACAAATAAATATCCTAATATTCTAATCCCTAGCAATTCCCATCAGCTTCTCTGACTAAGATGGTTGATTACCTTAAAGGTAATTTCATCGTTTACAATATTGTAGCAATCGTAATAATTATTTACGTGCTAAATTTTGTAAATTAATCTTTATGGTGAGCTGGAAAGTTTGTAGTGCGAACGACGAAGGAGCGAGCCTCCATAATCAAGTAAGCCCAGTAAATATTAACTAATTGCAGTGTGCCTTGTACAAAGTTTTATTTCCATCATTACCAGCTTTTTTTATTAATTTATTGTATATATTATTTATAAAAAGACATTTTTTAATTCAAGGTGGTAGGACAAGTTATAGCTAGACATTGTCATGGTATTGTGGCTAAGCAACAAAGTAGTTTCCACTACCTTTTTGTTGATGAGACATTGTAGAATTTTACAGGTCTCTTTTAGGAGCCCGTAATAATAATTGCTACTACCCAATAATAGGTAATAGTAATTTACATTGCAAGATCGTTACTTAGAATGATACTGTCTTTAATAAATAATTATTTAATTTATTGAAGCAGTGCAGCACAATACGTAGGATATATATGAATGTTTTACGTAAATATGTAGCATGTTGCTAAGGTATTGATGACAAAGAACCCGTAATAATTCTTACGGGCTTAATAACGGGCTAGCCCGTACAAAGAATATTTACCTTTAGAGACAAAGCTCAATAAACAGATGTTTACCAGTCAGTATACCATAAAGTGTTATACACAGCTGAAGCTGGAACTACTCATTTACTTAGTTACAGTAAATGCCTTTAGAGTGTCATTTACATTGAAAGTGAAAATAAAGAATATTACTTATGTAAACGTAGAATAATAAGTATAAAATTAATTATTATTGAGTTAATGAAATTGCTATATCGGATATATTTATATTTCGCTTATTTATTTCATATATACACCACCAACAATGATATAATAATCATCCTCAAACTCCCAGTGCAGTGCAGGACAGTTTAGAACATTTGGGCGCAGTCGTTTTGGTGTGGAGGGAGTTTAACGTGGTACAGTTCGGCGCAGGCACACTTTGGCGACGGCACATTTTGGCGCAGGTACACTTAGACCCAAAGATTGATCGACGCACCTATATTTTTGCGCGGCAAATTATCAAAAATTTCGCTGATATTTAAAAACTTTTTTTCTTGGACCATTAGTCTAATTTTTTGAGTTAACTAGCCTTTTATCAGCGTAACTTTTTTTTCTATTTTTATGTACACACATATATCTTCTTAATTTTTTTCTAGCCTTCTTAACTACCACTTTTGCAGCAGGTTTGTAAATAACGATGATTTAATTACACTAACATTAGTTCCGGATTATTCCTTACGTTAGATATTAATAGATTTGACCCTTCAGGAGACACTGTCCTTCTGGCGACATTCATTTTCAGATACCAAAAATAATTACACTAATAATAAAGAATACTCACTTTTAAGGCAAATATTGAGTATTTTTCTCATTTATTACCTATAAGTATCTACACATTTTGTTTAAATTTAATTATGGCAAAATACTAGACAATTTCTTTAAATAAAGGTGTAGTACTATTTATATTTGTGGCGGAATCTTTTGGCATGGTTACGACCTTTCGCCGAACTGAAAAGTCCAGGTGCCGAAGTGTCCCTGCGCCGAAATGTCTCCGTGCCAAAGTGTCACTCCGCCTAATATGTGTCCTGCGTCTAATATAGATATGTATAATACAGATTTAATTAGACTTTTCATGTTTGTTTCTAAGAAATTTAGGAATTTATGAAATGATTAGAAATTATCAGAAATTTAGAAATTCTGCAAGAAATTTTGGAAATTTCTGAAATTTTTGAAAATATCAGAAGTATTTCTGAATTTGTGAAATATCGCACCTTTTATAAGGTAGTTAGTATACCCTCGCCTAAAACTCGCCAACGAACAGTTAACACTCACTGGAAAGACTGAACACTCAAGAGAGCAAAGGAATGAGAATGTTATATGATAATAATTTAATATTACCATATATTTACTTGCTGTTCTTTTCATTAGAACTGCTTTTAATGGGAACTTTTTAGGGAGTTCTTGTAGGATTACTTAAAGTGATTATAAGAAAGAAAAATTTAAATTTTCGTAGGTTGCGATGTAAGATTACTATCTGAGATTCCCGGGACTTAAAGAAATGTCTGGAGTCGCGGTAATAAAAAAAAATTAGTTTAAGAACTTATAAACATACTGAAAAATTATCATCTCTGACTGGGATTCGAACCCAGAACTCTCTTCTATCCAGGCAGATGCTCTACCAACTGAGCTACCTGAGACGACTACCAATTGAAACGACAATTTTTCATATAAGATGGAAATAATGTTAACAAATGAAGTATACTAATTATTTGCTATGTATAGATTGGTTGTTCGCTAATCCGCGACTCGTTTTTACCAACTATCACAGCTGAATTAGATTTTTAGAAATATTCTTCCATAGGAAAATTAATAATAGTAAATGAAAATTAATTGTGATAATCACAGAAATACTGAAAATTAGTTTAAGAACTTATAAACATAATGAAAAATTATCATCTCTGACTGGGATTCGAACCCAGGACTCTCTGCTATCCAGGCAGATGCTCTACCAACTGAGCTACCTGAGGTTCGAATCCCAGTCAGAGATGATAATTTTTCATTATGTTTATAAGTTCTTAAATTAATTTGCAGTATTTCTGTGATTATTGGAAAACCTTAGACAATGGTTTGGAATGTCGAATGGATTGAAATTATTTAGAAGCAATTTGCCATGATAATAGCCGACGTCCAAAACATATAGGAAGGACAAGAATAATCATTTATCAAAATGAGGCTAAGAAGAAAAAATTGTCAAAATGATGGTTTTGAGTATTTTATTCAGTCCTGTATTTGTTAGATTTGGAAGTAAATTTTCAATTAAGGAAAGAATTTAGTTGAACAGTTGTGTTCTATTTCAGTCACTCGCTTATGGTATATTCTTTGTAGGTGCAAACCCTGATTGCTTAGCAATGGTGCTATAAATTCTTTAGAATTATTGGTTCGATTTGTGAAGTTATGAAGTTGCCAATACTTATGCTAACAAAATTTTTAAATTAATAAATAAATTATTTCTGTTTATATAATTTGTCTATTACCTATTCTACTCTGCTGTAAGTAATAAACGAAAGTTAAATTAGTATGTGTTAAGTTTCACCTGAGATTGTTTAGAAAACGATACTTGAGGGCATCTTTCCATCTGTGCCCAAACAATTACAAATAATACATAATAACAGCAGACGCATTTATGCATAATTTCGATGGCATATTTTTTCAAAAACTAAAAGCCAAAGCCAAACAAATGTCTCAAACACGAAAGATGAAAGCTCTGTTAGCAAACAGTTTTTGCTGGAATTTTGTTAAAACATTGTTGAAAATTTAGTTTCGGTTATTTTACAAAGTTAGTTGTCATGTGAATACCCAGCAAACAAAAACACTACGGAAGTTGTTACAAACAAATTCTGAATTTCAGGAGGAAAACTAATTTACAAGTGCATTTGACAGTAGATGACCGCAGGAAGCAGTTGTGTTTTTCATGTTTTCCAGTAACTAATTTGGTAGAAAGTAATAGTTACACATGCTGTGCATATAGGTACGAATATATATTCGCAAACATATTATGTAGTGTTGTGTTCTCAGTAATAGTAGTTTTCAGGATTGCCTCTTACTGAAACATTTATAGTTTTCTTGTCTTTTAAGTATTAAAAGAAATCTGCAATTTTTATTTTTACTCTTTTTAAACCAATTACTGCATAATCTTTCAATAAATAAATATCTCAAAGACTAAATTGAAAGATTACACTTTATTCTCACTTTGAGTTCCATATTACTATAAATATATTTAATTATATTTTATAGTTTATTACAATTACTGCATAATTATTACAGCAGGAAATAATATAATAATAATAATATATACATTCACTTTAGTACATTTTCATAAATACAGATTAAACTTTATAATTTGTAACTGATTGTGATTTCAAACACTTTCACATTATTATATCAGAACATAAAAGTTCATGTAGTTAAGATTTGTTTTGACACTATATGAACCTAAAATTAATAACAGCCTTTGTTAAACTTTCTTCTTCTTATTTTCAATATCATCAAGAGCTTTATAAATTAATGAATAGACAGAAGCATCTAGTTTGCATTTAACGAAATTATTATAAGAAATTTAATTATTTAATTAGTAACAAACTAATATTTTATTTTTTGCAACTGCCGTAATTTGAATAGCTAAAAACACTTTTACTTCGTCAAAAAAGTTTTCTACTTACTTCTTTTTCATTTGTAATGGATGTTTGAACAAACCAACGCCCCGCTCCACTCAATTCTTTCTTTCACTTTTATATTTCATTGTATTCAAGATCACAATCAATATAGCAAAACGTTTTCGAAATAATTGCGGCCATTAAAGGGATTGTAAATGTTAAAGCTGTAACTGTTTTATTTTTAATTTGAATACATTCACAGGAGGGTTATAAATTAATTAGTACTTTCCGTGCTTTTTTAATCAACTAAATCCCATTTATTTAACGTTAGACAGAATAAAGTGAAAAAGTAGTTGTTGCATGTTTTATGTGGATCGGTTGATGAATTTTCCAGCGTACTTTCAATGTTATTTGCATTTCAAGCAAATACCTGGTACTCGTTTACGCGGAAATATTTTGCAATAAGAGTATTATTTGTTTTTAACATTTCTTTACTACTTAAAACAAATAAACTATTTTAAACCGCTTATTTCCTCGATTTCTCTTTCTGTTTGCTTCTTTAACTTGTAAAAAGCGTAATTAGGAAGAGAATGAAGATGTAACCTCTAGTTATCTCTTTGGAAAAGATAAATTGGGAAGATACACAAAACTTGATAAGTAGTACTTAGCGTAGCAATTAGACGATAAATTTTATTCTGGGCAACTTTTAAAGTATGCAAATTTGGAAGTCAGAGTGCGCTCCATATTATTTCAACCATCTCATATTCAAAGAAGCTGTGAACTTTTAATCTGCTTAAAAAGTAATGCGCTGTTTAAGATACATTCACCTCTCTCTTTTGTGTTAAATTGGTACTAGTACTAAATATGGCAAATTTTAAGAAAGTTTCACATACTTACAACCTTGTTATTAAGTAAATTGTTTGACATTTCGTTTAGTTTCCTATCATACAGAACCTTTTTAAGGTAGCATGGAATAAAATAGGGCAAATCCCAATTTCACAGCACTAGAATTAAGATGGTTGTAAGTATATCCAACAGAGAGGGATACTTGATTAACTTATCGAACCATGGTCCCTCTACTACAAATTGTAGCGACATCCTGGAAACAAACGTGACACACATTCTTATAAAAGCTACCCCCCAGCCAGCACACTGACGTCATAATGTCGCCGTTTTTCCGGCAGTAACAACGTCAAATTGTCATAAAACTGACATCATTATGTCACAGCCTAAAGACGTCAATATAAGACGTCAGTAAAACGTCCTATACTAGGACTAAGACAGAAATTATAAATAAATAGTTGAATATTGAAAATAACATTTATTGTATACTACTGTCAAAACATCTCTATATTGTGACCACCTGCTTAATATGACCAGTATTCCTTGGCTCCTGCTCAAATAATATCTTTTTAATGAAACTTAATGAAGACGTCAACGAATGTGCCATTATATGACATCTTATGGACATCATTCATTAGTCATATGAGTCGTCGACCAATAATGACTTAAAAATAACGTCATTATAACCTCAGTGTGCTGGCTGGGTCCTGATTCTAAAATCACTGCTTATATATTGTTATAACACTATATGTGATTTATTAAGGGCGTAATGTCAAATTTGGTAACTTTTAATGTAGTTATCAGCAGTGCTAATATAATTGTCGACATTAATCGTTGTTGCTATTTATAGATATAAGAGCTATAGGTTTACCTTAAATTAATTACCTTTTGTTAATGAAAATTTATTACTATAGGCCATTATTATTATTGTTATTATTATTTATTACATTATCACAGCCAACTTACAATTGCAAGAAAAAGTAAGGGTATTACAAATCTATGCCCCAACAGAAAATGCCAATGTAAAAGATACAGAACAATTTCACGAAGATCTACTGCGAACATTAGACGAAATGCAACGTAGGAATCAGCACATCGTAATCATGGGAGACTGGAATGCACATATAGGCAACAACAAGGAAATAGGGTATGAAACAAAGGGAGTATATGGACTAGAAGGGGAAGTAAATAATAACGGAGAGAGAATGATAGATTTCTGTATCAGCAATGCGCTCCTAATAGGAAACACAATGTACAAACATAAAAGGATACATAAGAAAACATACGAGGTCGAAGCCCTTAGGACACAAAAGTATGATTGATTACATAACTATTACCAGAAGTATGAGATACGCACTACAAAATGTAAAAGTGCTAAGAGCAGCGGAACCAAGTATTATCAAAATCCTAACCTGACCTAAATCGGAAATTGGAAAGAAGTACACAAGTATCAAAACAGAGGCACTAAAAAACCCACAGATAAGAGAAGAATACGAACGGAACTAAATAATTGAACAATAACAATTAGGAACGCCCTGGAACCTTAATGAAAGATGGAATACATTTAAAGAAACCATAATTCGAACCGCAGAAGAGGTATGTGGGAAAAGAAAAGTAATAAACTACAGTGCACATAAGAAAATAACGAGAATGTGGAATGAGCAAGTGAGGAGTAAGATCGAGCTGAAGAAAGAAGCGTGAAACAGATTCAAAAGGACCAATACGGAAGCAGAAAGAGCAAACTATATACCAAAACGTAATGAAGCTAAGGAGGCAGTAAAACAAGCAAAACAGACATCCTGGGAGGAGTTTGGAAAAAAATAGAAGAAAACTACATTGAGAACCAAAAGCAATTCTGGAATGTTATCAAAAGATTAAGAGGGAACCGAGCAAAGCCGATAAGAAACATCATAAATCAAAGAGGGGAACTAGGAACCACTACCAAATCAAATTTAAAACAAAAAGCAAATGAAGAACAAGAAGAAGAAACCCCAGCAGTAGAAGATACAGAAAACGGAAATGAGGAAGAAGAAAACAGCATAACAAAGAATCAGAGGAAGAGATTCAATTAGCACTTAGAAATACACGAAATGGAAAAGCCTCAGGAGAAGACAATATCACACCAGAACTACTCAAGGAAGGAGGAGAAAGAATACCACATGGCAGAAAGATATCTTCCAACAAGCATGGGAAACAGAAGAGATACCGACCGACTGGGAAAGAAATATAATAGTGCCAATATATAAGAAAGGGAAAACAACAAACTGTGAGAACTACAGGGTAATATGCTTATCTCCAGTAGCACTAAAAATCTACTCGAAAATAATAGAAAAAAGGTTAAGAAACGAAATTGAAGATAAGCTAGCATATATAGACTATTAGACAGATAACAAAGAAGATGCTAGACAAAACAGGGAGATAATAATAATAATAATAATAATAATAATAATAATAACAAACGTCTTTATTTCATACAAACAATATACAAACTATACAAAAGTAAAAAAACGTAAAAGAAAAATAAATAAAATACATTGTTTGCAGAAACCACAAGGCGTAGTTCAAGCTGAGAACTTGCTCTTCCACTAAAACCTTGAAAAATAAAGAATAGAAATTTAGGGGAAAAAAAGTAAAGTAAAGCTCGGTGCAAATTCAAACATAATAATCTTACTAATCATACTCTGAAAGTAAAAAACAAAGTATAAAAATATATTAAAAATGTAAAAAAAATATATGAGGTGTGAAATCCCATTCGAAGTGGTTCGCAAAATGGTGATAATTAGTTGCATTAAAGTTTTAGTTATTGGAGCTAATAAAACTCTTTTCAAAAAGAGCCGTTCTATGGCGTGGTGGCGTAATTGTGCCCTTAAAACGAATGTTGATATTGTGAACATCGCTTCTATATCTCATTTTACGATACAAATAAGAAGGTTTTTTCAGTATTAAAATTTTATGATAAAAACATGCACTTAATAATTTCCTTCTATTAGACATGGAGAGCCATTTAGAGCTGGAGAAAGTATGTGAGATATGGTCATATTTTCTTACACCAAAGATGAGTCTCAAGCATCAGTTTTGGACTCTCTGAATTCGTTGTGCTCGATGGTATGTCAAAGATGGACCATATACTTGACAGCAATGTGCAAATTGAGATAGAACTAAGGCCTCACATCAATTGGACTTCATTTTAGTAGATAAAGATTGTCTGTGAGGATAAATTAACTTTAAGTTAATATATGCTTTCTTTACACAATTAGTTACATGCGAATTAAACCTGAAGCTATTATCTACAATAAGTCCCAAATTACGGGTTTCTTTGACTAAAGGCAAGACAGAACCATCAACAGATAATTTGAAATTATGTTCTAATAGTGATAGCTGAGTATTGTTACCAAATAGTAGTGCTACGGATTTAAGTGGATTGAGCTTGAGACAGTGTTCCTTAGAAAAATTTGAATCTTCATTGATTTTAAGAGAAGCATGCTCATCAGCATACATATGAGCATTACAGGTGTTTAGACATTTGTGAAAGGTAGAAGTATAGATAATATAGAGGAGAGGTCCTAATATGGAGCCTTGAGGAACACCGCGCAAGACGTTTTTCAAGTCAGATGTACCATTGGGTAATTTTACAAATTGAGTTCTATCGGTTAAATAACTTTGCAAGAGGGATACAGAATTATCAGATAGTCCAATATAATGTAGTATAGCACAAAGTAGTTCATGATTGATCGTATCAAACGCTTTACTGAAATCTAATAACACTAGTGCAGACATTTTACCTTGATCATAAGAAGTTAAGATATCATCTAAGACGTGTGCCAAAGCTGTAGTGCAACTGCTGATTAGGTCGAAAGCCAGACTGATTAACAGGTAAAATATTATATTTCTCCAAATGCTGTCTCAGCTGATTATCAGTCACCTTTTCAAGTATTTTTGACAAAGTATGAATAATGCTAATAGGTCTTAAGTCTTTGTAATCTACAGGTTTAGTAACTTTAGAGATTGGAACAACTACTGCCTGTTTCCAAGCTGTAGGAAATTTACTAGAGGTTAAACAAGTGTTAATAATGTGAGTGATATAAGGGATAATCATTGGAATACAAAGTTTAATGATTTGTAGATTGATACCATCTGCACCAGTACTATTACTTCTCAGTTTATTAATAATAGAGCAGACAGTAGCTTCGGTTACAAGGTTAAAATTAAGTTTGATAATGAGATTATTAGTAAAGCTATTGTTAAGGTAATATTGAGAAAGGTCAGTGATATCATGATTTAGAATAGGAATTGAATCTAAGAAATAATTATTAATGTCATTAGAGTTAAGAAGATTGTTAGGCAGTACATGATTATTATTTTTAGAAATATTTAAGGATTTTAATAAGCTAGCTAGGTATATTAAGATATACCTAGCTTTCCTAGACCTTACAGCGGCGTTTGATCAAGTACCAAGAAAGTACATATCGAAGGCATTGGAAGAACTACAAACAAACCCATAGCTTATAAGAGTGATCAAAAGTATAAACAAAAAAGTGGTGGGAGTAGTAAGGATAAATGGACAAAAATTACAAGAATTTAACATAGACAAGGGGGTTAAACAGGGCGACAGTTTGAGCCCATTGCTGTTTGTGGTCTGCATGAATAGCATAATTAAAAAATGTAAAGAAGAAATCAGAAGGAGAACAAGATTAGGGTACCAAAACCTAAATCCCATAATGACCCAAGAGCTACTGTACGCAGACGATATATTAATAATGGGAGGAAATCCAGGACAACTGCAAGAAAATATTAACATATGGAAAGACAACCTAGAAGACAAAGGTATGAAAATAAACGTAGGAAAAAGCAAAATAGTGAAGAAAGAGAAGCAAGAGTACCCATTACAATAGAAGAAAAACAACTGGAGTATGTGGAAAAGTACGAATATTTAGGAGTGATAATAAACAAGGCTGGAAGAATAAAGAGAGAAATTAAGAACAGAATAAGCAAGGCAAATAGGATATATTACCAAATAAACAAAACAGTGCTAGGCAAAGGAGAGCCAACCACAAAAGCAAAAATGCAGCTGTATAAAACAATATTCCTCCCCACACTACTCTACGGATCAGAATCCTGGGCAATGCTGGATACACACCGATCCAAAATAACTGCAACGGAAATGAAATACCTGCGAAGAGTGCTGGATAAGACAAGAAGGGACAGAAGCATAAGAGATGATTTAGACCAACAACCAGCTTACAGTGAAATATAAATGAAACAATAGAAGTGGTACGGACATCTCATGCGCATGGACAACACAAGATACCCCAAGAAAATTTATCAAATGAAAGCAGAAGGAAGAAGAACCAGAGGTAGGCCCCGAGTCCAATGGGAAGACAACATCAGGGAGGCGACAAGAAATAGGAACAAAAACATCGAGGAATTCTGGAGAATGGCGAGAGACCGCAACATTTATAGGAGATGGATAGAGGACCCAACGCCCTAGGGCATAAATGGGAAATAGAAAAAGAAAAAGAAGAAGACATAGTTACTATCGCACGTAAACCATAAGTGGTTTTCAGTTGATATGAAAATATCCTAAAACTAATTAATTAATAGACGTAGAAAAATATTTCACCTAGGCTAGTGCTTAGTACTAATATACCATAATGTGTTACAGGTCCTATTTATGTTTAAAGCATTTCGATTTATATCTGTTTTTGAGATTTGATCTTGAATTTGGCAACATGTGTACTCCTTGATTGCAGCGTTATCAATGTTTATTTTCTTAGCCTTTTTATTTTATCGGTTTAAAATATTTCCAGTGTCGCCTCATAAAATAACTTCGCTTTATTTATCGTTTTCTTAATTCAAGTAATTTAGCTTATTACGAAACTTATTATGATTAAGCAAATCTTTAATAATTTTTGTTCTCTTTGTTCACTGAAATTACAGACTTTTTATCAAATGTGGTCTGTTTCCGCTTCGCTTACGACTGTTTAATTATTTTAGTTCCTTTTTATTCTACTTTTGTAGGTAAACTTGGCTGAATTAGGTGAACTTTTAAAAAGGTAGGAGATAAATAAGTCTTTCCTATTTACGGCTTCGCATGCCAAGAAATTCAAGCAAACCGTTTAAGACCTTCAGTAAGTTATCTTCTACTTAATTAAATCAACAGCTAGTACATATTTTCGGCCATTTTAAGGTAATGTAGTTTATCTACTTTCAGGTTTTTTTCTTACTTTGTTATTTTCTGAACGAATTATTTAAACCTTTTCGTTGGATTATTAACCATATCTGGGCCAATGTCTACTGCGAGCCTTGAGTTGTTTGACAGCAGCTGTGACAACAGTTAGGATCGCACAGGGGGAAGGTGAAACTGACATACACAGTGAAATAACTGCAGTGCCAAAGAAATTATGGATTTATGTGGGGAAACTTGCCCCAAACACATCATCGGATTCTGTTAAAAACTTCTTAGGCAGAAAAATACTTAACCGAAACTTCACAGATTCCGTTAGAAATGATACTACAAGTTGTTCATTTCGAGTTGGGGCTGATATCGATCTGCTTGAAATTCTATATTCGCCTGCATTCTGGCCTAATAAAGTTATAGTCAAAAGGTTTCGCTTTCGGAGGACAGTTAAACAAGCCTCAGAATTACCTTAGCGTATTAAGCCTTAATATACAATGTCTATCTAATAAACTAAATGAAGTAGAAGTTATCTCTGCGTTACATTCGCCTACTTTTATATGCCTTACCGAGCATTGGTTAAATGAATCTGCCCTAGGAACCTATAACATTCCTGGTTACAGGAGTTTCCTACTTTTGCAGAAATCAGAGTGAGCATGGTGGTTGCGTCATCTACTGTGATGAACATTATGATGTTAATGAATTCACTGTCACTAGCATAGCAAGACATTTTGAAGGTAGCTGCGTTAAATTTAAGTTTAATGATACAGCTGTAGCTTTATTAAATATATACAGATCAACGAAAGGAGACTTCATTACTTTTATACGGAGTCTTGAAGAAACCCTCTGTAAGATCTTTAACACTTGTGAGTATGTAATCATTTGTGGTGATCTTAATGAAAATTCACATGCAGATAGTTTTCAAAAAGACATTTTAAGTGATACATTAACCGCATTTCAACTAAAAAGGTGTATTCATGGTCCTACGCGCATCTTTACTAACAAAAATGGACAACTACAAAGAAGGGCATCGATTACATAAATGCCAACCTTCCCGAAGCCTGGTTAACATGTAATGTAACAGAACTTGGCCTGTCTGATCATATGTGCCTACACAACATTAAATGCACTGAACTTAAAAAGAACAAATCAACAAAAACAATCACAATTAAGAGAAAACTCACTAATATTCATTTTTTTTCTAGAGTCCTCTGACTTTGAAAGCATATTGCTCGGGAACTACTGAACCAAATTAAATATTTTAAAAAGGAGCAAATAGTAAATTCATTTCTACATACAACAGTAAAATATTATATTTCTAACTGGTATACTTTTGTTTTTATCGGACGATACGCAATAAAAGGTACCCATTTTTAGGGACAATTTCATTGAAGTAAGTTCATTAATTTTTTTCTCAGAAAGTATATGTCATATATCTATGAGATTTTTGTAGGGGTTAGAAAGAAACCTTGCGGTTCATATGCTATTGATTTTCAGACAAAAAAAGGGTTTTATTTAAGATTTATGTGAATAAACAGCGAACAATGCGTTCTTGTTTATTAATAGAGATAGCGTCAAAAATTTTTCGCTAAATCAACACTTTTTATTTGTAGACATTATTGTTTAAAAAAAAATTATCCCAATTTTAATAATGAAAATGCGGAAACAAAAAAACCATTTCTGATGATAAGCAGTTTCGACAAAAAACGGCTTTTTGTTATTGCACTTTTATTGTTAAAATTCGGAACATTTCTTTAAAGAAAATAATGTCTACATATGAAAAGTGTTAATTTAGCGAAAAAAATTTGGCGCTATATCCATTAATAAACAAGAGCGCATAGTTCGCTATTTTTTCATATATATCTTAAATAAAACACTGTTTTGTCCGAAAATTAATAGAATGACAACCGCAAGGTTTCTTTCTAACCCCTACAAAAATCTCATAGATATATGAGATATATTTTCTGAGAAAAAAAATATTTGACTCACTCTCAATGAAATTTTCCCTAAAAATGGGTACCTTTTATTATGAATCGTCCGATAAAAATAAAAGTATATCAGTTAGAAATATGATATTTTACTGTTACATGTAGAAATAAATTTACTATTCGCTCGTTTTTAAAATATTTATTTTGCTTCAGTAGTTTTCGAGCAATACGGTATCAAAGTCAGAGGACTCTAGAAAAAAAAGAATAATAATAATAATAATTGCTACAACCCATAACCTGGAAACCAGGCCCCAGAAGCTATAAGCTTGTGCGGGAGGGAGGGGGCGATTATTATTATTACGTAGGCCCTATGTGCGGCTGCAGCCGACTTACAGATGGAACAGCGCAAATCTCACATTTGTGTCACAGCTAAGGAAAACTGCAGAAAACCTTAACCAGATCTGCCGGCACCGGGAGTCGATCCCGGGCCGCCTGGGTGAAAGTCCGGCACGCCAGACATTACACTACCAAGGCTGTTAGAATAGTAGTGATTCTCTCTCTGAATTTGTTCAACTACTAGCCAACCAAGATTGGTTCAATGTTATCAATATTACTGATTTTAACATTGCATTTAAAAATTTTTCTGATATATTTTATTCTCTGTTTAGTATAGCGTGCCCTGAATACAGGCACAGTAATAAATATAACACTAATAAATCACATAAGAGGTGGATCACTGAAGAGATCAAAGAGAAGAGCCGTAACCTAAAAGATCTTCATTGGTTAGTTGTAAATACTAATAACGATGATCTACGGCAGCGCTATAAAACTCTGAAAAAAGAGTACAGCTTACTACTAAAGACTACAAAACATGCATAGTTTGCAAAGCAATTGGACAATTCGATTAATAAGCAAAAAACTGTTTGGAAGATAGTTAATGAGAAATTAGGCAGAACAAAAGTAAAAGAGAGACTGGTACTTAAAACTGTTGAAGGCTTAACAAATCGTCCAGAACAAATTGCAAATTTATTCGCAAAATATTTCTTGACTTGTGCCACAAGTAGAATTGAAGCACTTTATGGTACAATTACTGCTGCCAATAATAAGGTGACGTCTTCGACATCATTATGAAACTCTTTTTCTATGTACTACATAGAAGACCGTGAAGTTGTTAGTGTTATCAAAACTTTAAATAGCAAAGCTGCGCCAGGAGGTGACCTCATAACCACAAAAGTGATTAAACAAGTGTGTGAATTCATAAAACATCCCCTAACTTACATATATAATCTTTCAGTGATGACTGGTGTCTTCCCAAATACATTAAAGTGTTCCAATATCATTCCTGTACATAAACGTGGAAATAAAAGGGAACTACAAAACTATCGTTCGATATCCATTTTAAGTGTGTTTTGTAAAATATTAGAGAAAATATTTTGTAAACGAACTGAAGCATTTCTGGATAAATACAGTATTATGAATCACATGCAGTATGGGTTTAGACCAAAAAAATGTACACAAGATGCTTGTTGCAACCTTCTTGACTATATATACAAACAAATTGATAAAAATTATTATGTTGTAGGGGTCTTCTTTGATTTAAGTAGTGCATTCGATATTGTAAGACCTGACATACTAATGCATAAACTTAATCTTCTAGGTTTTAGAAGTAATGTAGCTGCTTGGATAATGTCTTTCTTGAAAAATAGGAGAATTGTGGTAAATATCAATGGTACTAAATCTGTTGTTAACGACATTAATATTGGAGTTGTTCAGGGATCAGTGTTGGGACCACTAATGTTTGTGCTCTTCGCAAATGATCTACCGTCCTACATAAATGAGGGACATGTTGTTATGTATGCGGATGACACAGCGGTGGTGGTTTCTGCACCAACTCCTGAACTATTGATTACCCGCGTTAATAAAATCATTGGCGATTTTAAAAATTGGTGCGAAAACAACTACCTTATTGTTAACACTGAAAAAACCATTTGCGTTAACTTTCATAATAGTAAGTCTCTACCACCAGACATATCTTTTAACATAGCTTCAGATATTCTGAAGCTATCAGATAATGTGAAATATTTAGGAACTGTACTTGATTCTGAGCTTTCGTGGCGCAAAGAAGTTGACAACATTTCTAATAAATTAAATACTGCATATATTGCTATTCTTAACATAAAAGATGTGTTATCCTCATATAAATTATAATATTATCATTTGGGGACGAACGCCTTATGCTTCACGAATTTTAATTCTACAAAAGAAAATAATAAGACTTATTTTTGGCTTATCTCGAACTCAATCCTGTAAGCCCTTCTTTGTGAAATACGGTATCCTAACTATTTCCAGTATCTGCATATTAAAAACTATACTTTGGGTCAGATCTAATATCGAAGACTTTATGTTTCTTTCACAAACACATACTTACGCCACCCGTCATGGTAACATGTTACTAGCGTTTCCACAACATAAAAGTACGCTATACGAAAAATCTCCATTATACACGGGAATATCATTGTATAACAAGCTTCCAGAAAATGTTAAAAAAATTCAATCATTTAACTTATTCAAAAATACTCTCAAAACTATTTTATCAAAGAAGGCCTTTTACAGCGTAGAAGAATTTCTCTGTGATAACAATTTTACATGAACTTTTAATTTTTTTAACTATATATTATGCATGAATTTACTGTTTTTGTAGCACTAGTTATATAGTTTAATGATTTAGAAATATCGTGTTTTAGCACCAAGATTAATGTATATTAATGAAGACATAATTTGAATTATGAAAAATTATTATCTCTGACCAGGATTCGAACCCGGGCTTTCTGCTATCCGGGCAGATGCTCTACCGCTGAGCTATCGGAGATCGATTACTGGTGAAGTAATAATTCTTCATATAAGTTGTAATAATGTGTAAACACATAAGAGAGTACTAATTATATTTTGCTATGTTAAAGTAGGCTATCGCTGATTAGCGACAATTTAACCCACAATCACAGCTAAATTAGATTTTTGAATTATTACCATAAGGCATATAATATTAATAGTTTAATGATTTAGAAATATCGTGTTTTAGCACCAAGATTAATGTATATTAATGAAGACATAATTTGAATTATGAAAAATTATTATCTCTGACCAGGATTCGAACCCGGGCTTTCTGCTATCCGGGCAGATGCTCTACCGCTGAGCTATCGGAGATCGATTACTGGTGAAGTAATAATTCTTCATATAAGTTGTAATAATGTGTAAACACATAAGAGAGTACTAATTATATTTTGCTATGTTAAAGTAGGCTATCGCTGATTAGCGACAATTTAACCCACAATCACAGCTAAATTAGATTTTTGAATTATTACCATAAGGCATATAATAATTAATTAATCAGCTAATCAGCGATAGCCTACTTTAACATAGCAAAATATAATTAGTACTCTCTTATGTGTTTACACATTATTACAACTTATATGAAGAATTATTACTTCACCAGTAATCGATCTCCGATAGCTCAGCGGTAGAGCATCTGCCCGGATAGCAGAAAGCCCGGGTTCGAATCCTGGTCAGAGATAATAATTTTTCATAATTCAAATTATGTCTTCATTAATATACATTAATCTTGGTGCTAAAACACGATATTTCTAAATCATTAAACTATTAATATTATATGCCTTATGGTAATAATTCAAAAATCTAATTTAGCTGTGATTGTGGGTTAAATTGTCGCTAATCAGCGATAGCCTACTTTAACATAGCAAAATATAATTAGTACTCTCTTATGTGTTTACACATTATTACAACTTATATGAAGAATTATTACTTCACCAGTAATCGATCTCCGATAGCTCAGCGGTAGAGCATCTGCCCGGATAGCAGAAAGCCCGGGTTCGAATCCTGGTCAGAGATAATAATTTTTCATAATTCAAATTATGTCTTCATTAATATACATTAATCTTGGTGCTAAAACACGATATTTCTAAATCATTAAACTATTAATATTATATGCCTTATGGTAATAATTCAAAAATCTAATTTAGCTGTGATTGTGGGTTAAATTGTCGCTAATCAGCGATAGCCTACTTTAACATAGCAAAATATAATTAGTACTCTCTTATGTGTTTACACATTATTACAACTTATATGAAGAATTATTACTTCACCAGTAATCGATCTCCGATAGCTCAGCGGTAGAGCATCTGCCCGGATAGCAGAAAGCCCGGGTTCGAATCCTGGTCAGAGATAATAATTTTTCATAATTCAAATTATGTCTTCATTAATATACTAGTTATATATACATTTATATGTTTCTGACGATCTCAATCCTAATGTTAGATTATTTGGCTAATTGAGTAATAATAGCTATTTATGTATCAAGTACATAATGTAGGACATTATTGACAAGCCCAGTTTATGGCCGAGCGAGCGAAGCGAGCAAGGCCTATAAAAAGGGCGAGTCTATAAGGTCCGATTATGTAAGAGTTGCATACAAAGCTTTATGTTCGATTCCTAAAATTGGGTAATTATCAAAAAAAATCAGTTTATAAATTTGACATCTATTCTTGACAGAAGAAAATTTGACATGTAATATACAGTTGTCATACTTTATTTTACTACTATATACTTTATTTTACTACTACCACTTTATTTTACGAGTACAATAATAAGCCAGTTCACTGCCGCAAAACAATACAATAAACAGCACTTTATAATGCAATCGGACATAAAAATTATTATTATTATTATTACCGTCCTAAACTCTTTTCTTCTTCTTTCTGCATGAGCTTCTTTCAGTAATATACAAGGAGTGTTCTGATAGCCCTCTATAAGTCAAAAGTTATTCCCTGTTGAAGCTAGTTGAGATTTTTAATAATGTTTAATACATTTGGATTTGTTTCAAATGAAGATTCTTCGGGCAACTGTGGTTAATTGAGAAAAGTTGAAAAGAAAATAAAGATACACAAGATACATCAGAATAACAGTAGTCATTACTGTTTCAATATTCACACAAAGGCTAAAATCATGGACAGTACACACTTGCGATGTCATTCTACTGAGTGTATGCTAGTTGCTCACTACTCCTTTAAGGGAGAGTGGAGAACTTTTGACAGCACGTAATGCTAATTTAAAATTTGGCAAGTAAAACGAGTGGTCGTCTGTAGTTCAGTGCGTTTTTAGGCAACCATACATGTTAATAAATTGATGTTAATGACTTTTAAAAGATTAAACATTTGTTTCTGTGTTTGGTTTATTACCCAGATTAATCAGTTTGGTATAAAATTTAAAATAAACTCAATCCGATCCTGATTGCCTCAAATTAAGTGGTAGATAGAATATAGAATTTAAAACATATAGCAAAAGCAATCAGATTTACATAAAAACCATTTTCAAATCAAACACTTTGTTCGTTCAACTTTTACTAATTAAGTATAGCTACTTTAAATTAATTATGGAATTAAGTAGGTTTCGCTTTTTAACCTAAAACTTAATCCATTCGAGTTAGAAATTGAAGAAAACTTATATTACCCTCGCATTACTATAAACGGTCCATTTATCAACGTAGGCATCACAAAGCTTACAGTAGTACCAATAGAAACTTTAATTACTACCACCCACAACGCCAACGTTTTCTCGATCAAATAAGCCAAGCCGTTTATCTTTTAATAGCCAAGTCCTCTCACGTGCTGTAAAGCCGTAAATGCAGAAACGGATAAACCGCTGGTTAGTTAATAAATAATCAATAATGTGAATACATTTACATAACCCTGCAAATCATCTAAAAAAGGATAGGGTACAAACAGATTTAATCAACACCTCCACAAGAAGCTGAGGGCATGTTGGTAACGTCAAGTTGATCATAAATGAAACTGTGAACTTGAAATTTTCATGAAATATGAATTAATTTGACCTTTCCGAAATTGCAGGGTCCTAAGGGCAAGGGTTCTACGACCTCTGCTTTACTAAAGGCGATTAAATATTTGTTAAGGGAGATTGTAAATTAAAAAAGTAATTTTTCGTGATTTGTTTGGTAAAGTTATTTTTGATATTTGCTTTTTGTGGGTATAATTCTAATTTACTTGTTTGGGTAATTTATCATTAAATTAATTTGCTCTAATTTAAACCTCCATTTTTATGCACGATTGAAAATTATTCATATATCTAAGAAAAATTAATTTTTGAATAAATCTGATTGAATTGCTGATACACTAAGAACTTGTATTGAAAAATTGTAATTTTAATGTATAATAACCTCTTAAATTATTGATTCTTTCCTTCTATAATTTTTTTATAGACATTTTATTTTCATTATAAAATTCATAAGAAAGTGAATAAATTTTCACGAATGTGAACAACGTTAACCACAGTAGCTTTTCACCACGCTTAAAGTTGTTAATTATATTTACATATTAATTTACTTGAATTAGTAATTATAATTTTAATAAAAAACTACATTTGGAATATAAATTAATAATATTAATAAAGTAAATTATAAAGTAAGTAGGTACTAGATATTTTTCTGACAAGAACAGCAATTAAATAGTTTATTGCTTTATAAAGGAGATTAATTGCCAGTTAGTCAAACTTCATGCTACATCATACAGATTAGTGGTTCCCAAACTTACTTCATAGTAGAAGCCTTATACGGTTTAGATCACGAAACCATTGCCGTGGTATGTCATGGTGTATCAAGGCTATATAATTTAGTTAAATCAAGAATCTCGAAGATAAATTAGCACATTCTAGAAACTTTAAAGGGCTCCATAATGTTTAAGGAGATGAGGTGCATCTTATAACTTCTCATATATAATCCAGTAATATCAATGCAATCAATTTTAAAGTGAAAATTCCTCAAAAAAGAGGTCATGGTACTAAAGGTTTCTTCTTAAGTTAACTAAAGCTATATGTATAAATAATGTATAATGATAGGCTCCTGAACTACTAAAGATAACAAAGTTTCATCAGTTTTTATTTGTTTTGAATCTTTTCACTTTTTTCAATTTAGGAATATTAAAAAGGTAAACAAATCTGCGACTAGTACTTCAATACACTAAAAACTCATTTATTATTTAAAAACCTCTAGTACTGTTGGTTAGTGTTTATTTCAGAAATGAAAATGTCTTTTTGGAGTTCTTTATATAAAGTTGTATTGACATTCTGATTTTTATATTCATTGAGTCAGTTTGTTTGTCCTTGAAGATAATGTTTAAACTGAAGACTGGGAATTGAATCTTGGTAGCATACGTAATTGCTACTGCAGTAATCGCCGCGCATAACCTATGTCCTGGTCAGGATGCTGACATTCTTCAGGTGATATCTCTATTAGTATACACTGCCAATTTAGCTAAGGGGATTTTTTAGATTCAAATGGAATCATATCTGTCTAGGTCTTTATTTTTAGTTATATAATTATTATACGTATTTACATTGAACTCATGTCAACTAGTAAATAAAGTTTGTTTGAATGTAAGAAAAAGAAATGAAATACATAACGGTTTTATTGTTTCTATATTTCGGATAATATTAGAATCGCTATTGCTAAATTGTATGTAGTAAAAAGAAAACCGTAGGAATTGCTTAAGCAAAATTGTAAACAACATCAAGCACCTGTAAATTCAGGTGTAGTGTGGGCGAAATCGCAGTTATGTGCATCTGATGCAAGGTTGAACTTGCTACTACTGTGCTCAGTGGCTACAGGTGTGTGAATTCGTATGAAACACTTAATTAAATTAAGTTTTGATTATTAAAAATTCTTCATTTTCCACCAACTTAACTTTAAGAAGAGCTTAATCTTCACAGATTTGCAGATCTATAACCAATATATCCACTTTATCCACCAGTATATATATTAAGGCTGGGACATTTTTGGATTTTTGTATTCGAATAGTTACTTGAAAATGTATTCGATTATTTGATTTATTCGAATAGGCAAATAGCACGTAATTATTCGAATAATTCCAGTATTCGAATATTGGAATAATTCTAATATTCGAATAATTACCTAAATAATTTTAAAAACTCATATGGGTATAATTATTTCAACGTTTTTAAAGTAAAAATTGAGTAATGTAACTATTTATTTAACAAATGAACACAATTTTTGTAGTAAATAATATCTAATATAAAACAAAAGAAAGAACGAACCATTAAAAAATGTATTTTATAGATTTTGACTTAAAAAACAAATTTTATTAACGTTTTTTGCCTTTAAACATGAACGTTTGGCATTAACAATATTACCGGCCTTTGAAAACGCTCTTTCCGATGGAGTGGAAGTTGCCGGTATACATAAATATTTTTTGGCAATTTTTGACAAAGTGGGGTACTTTGCTTCGTTACTTCGCCACCAGTTTAATGGGCACATGTCTTTATTTATGACACATTCGAGTGCGTAAAGATCTACTTCGTTAGTTGCAATCTGTTCATTTGGAAAAAGAATATCCAAGGCTGATTTTTTCTTTGGATGCGATTCTTCATCTATTTTCACACCTTCTTCTTCGCTCATACTTTCCAAAACTGAATTTAAATGCCTTTTTGTTTTAATGATCGAACCTAAGAATCGTTCCTTATTTTTAAACCTGGGATCAAGGAATGTACTAATATCAGTCAAGCAAATTTCGTTTCTTCCAGTAACGGATTCTGATGTACACAAGTCTTTAAACCTACATTTAAATTCGTTGTACAGAATTCTTTTAACTGTTTTAAGTTCAGCTTCTTCTTGATCACTTTCTTTTAAAATAAAATTATTTAGTAACGACTGGGCAATTGGCATCAGCATCGAGAATGTGGGCTGTGTTTCGGACGATAATAGTGTTGTAACCAATTCAATTGGCTCCAAAATTACCACCAGGGATTCAATATTGCTCCATTCATCTTCTGACAGTACAAGTTGTCCCGCTTGAGGGGACAACTCTCTCCCTGTTACGGATCTATCAGATAATACAGCGATTACAGCTTCACGTTGTTCTATTAGTCTTTTCAACATATAGTATGTTGAATTCCATCTAGTCTTTACTGATTGAATGAGCTTGTGATTTGGTAAATTTAGTTGATTTTGTTTGATTTGTAAGGCGTTTGTGGCTTTGTTTGAATGTTTAAAATGCCCTACGATGCTGCTACATCTACTGATAATGGGTTTAAAATAATGTCCATCTAATGCTTTATTTAAAACAAGTTGGAGTGAATGTGCAAAGCAGCATACTGATTCATACCGAATTTCTCTTGCTGCGCCTACGATATTGGAAGCATTGCCATGGACAATTGTAATGCATTTTTCTTGAATATTCCACTCTTCCAGAATGTTTAATAATTTATTTTGTAAATTGAAAATAGTATGAGATTCGTCAAATATTTCAGTTGTTAAATTGCATGATATGTGTTGCCAATCATTATTAATATAATGAGATGACACGGTTATATATGACTCGTTAGCTCTTGAACTCCAGCAATCTGTGGTTACAGCTACATATTTCGGTGCATTTATTTTTTCAATTAATCTTTGTTTTTCAGACTCATACAAGACGTCTATTCTTGAAGAAATTGTTTTTCTAGTAGGGATTTTATAGCCTGAGGCAATATAAGATAGCAAATTTTTAAAGCCCTTATTTTCTACAAAGGAAACAGGCAAACTATCCACACATATCATTTTTGTAATAAGTTGTGTTATAGTTTCTCGTTTTTGTTCTGTAATTTTCGTGGAACCAAAAATTTCATCAATTTTGGGCTGAGGCGACAATACGACCGCTGTAGTCTGCATTGAGCTTGCTGTTGAATTTGAAGTCGTTTCCTTTTCATTTTTATCTTGTTCATGAATCCTGGAATGGTGAATTAATAAATTAATACACACGTATAATAGCATAATAGTAATTACTTTTCCATTTTTATATTGAATAAGTCATTTAATGCAAATAGACGATTATTTTATTATTATTATTATATTATGCATAAGACGATTATGCGACACAAATGAGTTTTAAGCACAACGAGCGCAGCGAAGAGAATAGAATGGAATGAGTGTCACACACGAGTTGTCTTATGAAACAGGTGTAATATACTATTTTTTCGACTTTGTATAAAAAAAGTCAAAAATAAATTTTTAAAATTATTATTAATTTTTCATTGTGTCACTCATTTGCGTGAATGAGTGCTCCTAATGACATAAACTACTATTATTTGCACTTACCGAGATAAATTTGTGGAATGTTTGCTTCTAAAATGTGTCCATAAGTTACTAGTATTGTTTTTGAATATTGCACTGTAAGGGCACAATTTACACTTTACTTTATTATCTTCTTTTTGGAAATATTTCCACACTTCACTTCTACTTGCACTAGCCATTGTCTAAAATCTGAATGTAACTGACTAAATGAATATATGAAACACCAACCATTTCTTCAACTTCTTAACACAAACAATGATAAAAAAAACTGCTCAAATTACATTTGCACGTGCGAGTAAACTTATCATTGACCTAATTCAAATATTTAATTTATTCGAATAAATAATAAATCAAACTATTCAATTATTTGTAAATTATTCGAATAGTTAATAATTCGAATAACTGTCTTTGGGCCTATTCGAATTTTATGTGGTCAGCTAATCGAATATTCGAATAATTCGAATATGATTCCCAGGCTTAATATATATATAATCAAATATCCATTGTAACTGAGCACTACTGAAAGTGGTGTTGGTGTAAACGACATAAGAGTAGTTAACTTATCTTAACTACCCGCACAATCAACACAATCGATAGTCGCTAAATTGGTGGATTACATAATCATTTAGTATCGTAGTACCATACCATACTAGAAAGTGGTCCAGATATTTACAGTGTTTAACAAGTTTAAAGTACAGTAACAAGATGTAATGTATGAATGTTACACAAACCATGTAGCTTTTAGATAATCTGTGATAAACGTTTTTTTTAAATAAAGATTACTAAACCTATCGATACTGTTGCGTTTTACTATGAGAGCAAGTCAGCAAGACAGACGCAAATCTTGTCATAGATAAGTCATCAGATTTAGTTTACTGTGCACATGTATAAAATAATTTTAATTTTCTACATTTTTGCCCAATTTCACCAACTCCACTTTTAACTAAAGATTAATTATTTGAACATAATTGTTTCAACAAATGTTTCTATAGAAGTATTAACTACTAAGTTGTGATGGCCAAGTTCTGATACTATTGCAATATCATTGTTATTATATCAATCTGCCTAAGTCATCGTGCATACTAGTAGTGCAGCATTTTTACTTTCTTTTCAATTTTATAACTTGATGCTATTATTCCTTATTGTTCTATAATAATTTTTATTCACATCGAGTAGCTGCGAGTTAATGGTAAGATTACAGTTAATTAATTTTTAATTTTTATGACCAGAAGCATTTACACGCTTCTGGAGAATGTGAATGTTATCATTCACTGACCATGGTTATGATGTGGTTTAAAACTCATAAGTAAATAAATACATTTCTAGAAGTTCGAAAATACCTACTGAGACATTTCTAAACCGTTATCGTCATATAGTCACTACAGAAGCCCGCCGCAGTCTTTCCGTATTCTGAAGTCTTGTAAGTGCAGTTATTTTCTACTGTTCTTGTCGGGATTTAACCTATTTCTTTAAGATTATTTTAAGTCTCTAAGCATAATCTTTAAGTATCAATCTTTGCTGTTTATTAAAAAGCACTAAATAATGGATGGAGATTTCCGGTACTATATTGTAACGAGCTCAAATTTGAAGGTATTTATTTTACTTAGTTCTAAAAGTTTCTCATAGTTTCTCAAAAAATTTTCTTAGTTTCTAAAACAGACTGTATCCTCTTATTATTCACGCGTGCAAAACATATTTTGTTCTTATATCATTTTTATCACAAAATGAAATCTAATTGTTTTAGCACTTTAATATATTTAGTTTTGTTTAAAATATATAGCATTTTATAATCCGTTCTAGGCAAGCACATGCTAGTTTGAGACAGTTTAGTTGGAGTTGGATTCTAATAAGCTTGTTCTGATTTTTTAGTTTAATGGCTGTTTGCAACTTTTATAAAATACAAGATAGAAATTTGTCTAAATTGATCATTGGTAGTTATTGACGTTAAGACTATTGTGTGGTTGGTTGTAAAAAACCTCTTAAACTTTAGTAGGGTATATACATTCTTTGTTGGGGGAGAAGTCAAGTCACCGAGACTTTCTGAGACGCTTCCGCGGGCAGCAGCTCGTTTGGATGGCTCTGGCCGTCTACCGTTGACGATAAATTTATTTCGCGCTTTGTTAGAGGAATTCCTGAGGGATTATCTTTTTAGGTGGGTTTGTTATTAAGTGTGGTTACCGTCTCCGTACCGTACCGTAGTTTAGTGCTTAACTCTCTTAGTGCAAGTAAATGTTTTTATTAATTTAACGGAGGGAATAAGTGATATATACTAGTTTTTCTATATAAAATTTTGCTTTGGGAAGTTACCATTAAAGTTAGTGTTCTTTATAGATATTAACGCAATTCTTGAATAATGTTAGTGTTAAACGTTATTTGTTTCAGTAATGGCGGGCTATCTTCCATATTTCATTTAGTAGAATGGTTAGTAAAAGTGCATTTTAAATCAGTTTAATTAACAGTTCTGATTATTGTTTTGGTAGTAGTTAGCAAATTAATAATAATAAAATCATCTATCTAAATCATCAAGTATAAAAAAATTGAAAATTGTTGAATCAAGTTTTGGCACAGTTCTGAGTTCAATGAAGTCGTTAAGTTCCGGCAACTTTATATACACTATATAGTGTTTTTTTGTAATTTTTTAGTTATTTGTAATCATAAGTCTTTTGTTTATTGTGATTACAAGCCTTTATCTGTGTAGTACCAAAGTGAATTGAAGTGAAAAGAAGAAGAGTATAGAACAAATGGATTATTTACAAACATACCTTCTGCAAGTTATTTGCAATTAAGTTTTATGAAATTTCATTCACGATAGCAAGAAAATATATTGTTTTCTGAGTTAGAAATTTAGGAAAGATGTATTTAGAATTGGACCCCTAATAAGTGTAGAATATCATAATGCTCGTAGGTTTTATATAATAATAATAATAATAATAATAATAATAATAATAATAATAATAATAATAATAATAATAATAATTAAATGCTGTTTGATAACCGAATTCTGGTTTGTATCGTTGTTAAGCAAGTTTTATGAATTCAAATTAATAAACAAAGCTTAAAATTACTAGTCTCTGGTTATAGCTTGATACGATAAATTGTTTTGTGATAATTTTAGCTATAATAAACTTGATACAATAAAATTTAAAGTAATTAATTTAACTTCGATGGATTTTTGTCCCAAACTGTATTTTAGTCCATCGTTGCTTTTCAATCATTGATGATAATTTGGGTGGCGCCCGCTATCTCGTTCATCTATTCCTGTGTCTCAAATTAATAAGCCTTTGCTAGTAACATCCACGACGCCTGAGCATAATCATTTGAATTCGAGCATTATGGAGGTTAAAAAATTGAACCTTTACGTTGGGAATTCTTGCTTGTGTTTAATTAGTGGAGAATTAGGGAATAGAGGTTACAAATTGACTAACCTAATAGGCCTTTTGAGTGAAATAAGTAATATGCTACAATAAAATTTGTTGAACTTGTTAGGTTTGGCTTAGATTGTTCGCTTAATCCCAATAAGTTTCATATGTAATCTTTTTACCTTTAACTTTGAACTATAACAGAAAACATATCTTTCCTGTCTAGTCTAGTAAGGTCTGGGTATACCAACTTGAGAATTGCTTTTAAATATACTCATAGGCCGAGTTTCTATAGTTCGCAATGTCTGTGACGCTTAGGTTGCAGTGCTTCTTTCTTAACCATTTTTCTTTTAACCATTAGGTTAAAATTGAATCTCGTAAACATAAGATGATTAGCAAATTTGACCACTTTGATAAATAATCTTTAAGATCTTAGCTTGAGGTGGAAAGGAAGTTTTGTAAGATATTGGATTCTGGATGAATAGACTTCATTCTCGGATTACATACTATATACGTTGGCAACTATCCAAAAGAATTATGATTTATGAAATCACCCGTCATTTTTTTTAATATCTGGTAAACCTCCGGTTGTCTTAAACTGGAAGTTAAGAAATGAAGAGTGCTTACGGTAGAATTTTTTTACAAAGTTGAGTAAATTTAGTGTAAGAGTTTTTGCAATTTTTAAGGTCAGGGGGCTATTAGAGGATTGCGATAACATATTCGACTGTACCCCTATTTTAGCTCAAGTGATGAAACAGACAAGATTTTCATTTACCTTATAGAAACATTTTTACCCTTACGCGCACCGTCGCCGAAAATCCAGCTGTCCAGGTCAAAAGTGGGCCAACATTCTATTGGAATTTTTTGGGTTTAATAAAAAAAGGCGGTCTAAAAGGTCGGTTTGTTTTAGTACGATTCCTCATTCACATTACCATTATAGAGATATTAAAATTTTCCCAACAAACAGGTTTGCCGAAATTTATGATTATTATGGAAATTCTACGATTCCACTTTCCAAGATTGATAAAATTGACACAAAAGGAAGGTAACTATTATTTTTTACTATTTCGAATATCTTCAATGAATTATTAATGAAAGAATCGTCTCGAAGACCTTGATGGTTAACTATCGTAAACGTTATCATCAAAGTGCCGCGTAAAAACATTAGAGTTTATTATTTCACTACATTCTAATAGGTCAAGTTGAGTAACTTTATTAACAAGTAAATAATTACCGAGTACGCATCGTTGGAATTTACCTGCCTACGTTTATGTGTGCGTTATCTTTTAAAAAGTTAACAGCACAGGTGCGACTATCGTTATAAGAGAAAGCGGGTCAAAAGCAACACAAAATCGCAAAAACACTCTTTTCATATGCAAACAAAAACTTGTATGTCTATGTACATTCTGTACTAAAAGGGGCCAACAACCGCTTCTTCTCTATGTCGTAACTTCTTTTCAAACAATAATCTCCCCGGAACGTTGAATAATTTCTAAGGTATGCGCGGTCTATAAGCACCGTTTAAAAATAACAGATTAAGAATGATTGATTCTCCCTTTTAATGGGCTTGTTTTTTAGTTTAAACTTTCTTTTAGCTTACCTTCGTCGTTGAGTTTATCTGAAGGAACGTAGCTATCCCGGCTCTAACACGGTTTTTGACACCACGTACCGTTCCTTTAGCGCTACGTATTGTTGAAGAACCATCAGCACCAAGAATGTCCTTATAACCGGCAAATGTCTCTTCTTCGTTATATCTTTGAACAGGAATCACATTTGTGTCTTTTTCGATTACATGTTCATTTAAATGGAAATCATAAAATCTATCGGTCTCGTAAGTTAAACTATAGATTAAACTTGCCGTTTCTTGCTGTTCTTTTTCGTATTTTTTACGATCCTCGTACGTGCTTTGATCAATTACAGCTTTGGGTAAAACGGGCGTTTCACTAAGAGGTGAAGACGGCGATGAAGAATCTGTATTGACCGTATGTTCCGATTCCGTTATTACGTTATTCCTTTCTTCGAGTGTGATTTGAGATAACTTGATTGATCGGTCTCTAATATCTTGCAGTAGACCTTGAGGTAAGAATGTGCCATTTTTACTGTTATTTATATGAGTGGGTGTTTCAAGTTCTGAAGGTGAAGGTGCCGTGTTGTTAGTTGCCGTTTCATTTGCCAATTCACCACTATTCAAGGAATCGCAACTAATATTACTTTCATTATCGTCGCTATCAACTTCAGCACCACTACTTGTTAAACTAGGTACTCTCTTATGATGACCTCCGATTACTGTAATAGATACCCCGGGGTTCTTCTTTTTCGGTAAAGGTGGAGGAGTGCTATCCAAATCGCTGCAAGTTCCTGAATCGAGAGTATCGCTAGGTGACACCTGTCCGCTAGACATAACCGTCCCACAGTTAAATGGACCGCAAAAGAAATAGGGGTTGGTGCGTTCAGAGCTGGTTTTAATAAAGCTTTCTGACATGGTACTCCTTTGAAGCATTTCTGTTTCGGTATTATTAACGCTTATACGGATGCAAGGGGTGACGTCACACACAACACTCGCGGATGTTTCCTTATTATTGTTCACTACTTGATTGTCTTGGGGGTTGATGCGTATTTTAACAACATGGCTGCCGGTATTTGCACTAGGAGATGAGACCTCCGAATGGCCTCCATGAACTTCCGGGAATCTGTAGCTGAATACTTCTGCAGCGGTGCTGGTGAGTACCGTTGCGGATGCTGGAGGGGACCGCCGTGTCTTCGGCGGTAAAGGTGGAGGAGCTGCAACAACCTGCTCCATTGCTCTTAGATGTTCTCGTGCATCTAATTGAAAGGTGCACTAAAATAAACTAAACCAATCTCTTCACTACCTGCTGCACGGTATACTGGGAGTCACAAAATTATAGATTACACACAGGTAGATTTACCGACGAGTTTGTTGGCGAACGATAATTATAAATCCATTGTCAGGTTTTAAAAAGAAAAACTAACAAATAATTTACTCTTAGTGTAGTTTAGTAAATTCCAGGTAATTACAGTAAGCAGGTTCTGTTTTTAAGTTAACAAAACACACACACACAAAACTTTAAAGTTTCAAATTAATCCAGTCTGTTAATTATAAACGAAACAGTGTAAAAGTGTTAAAGAATAATTACAGGAACGGTACGTTAAACTAGCGAATTAACTACGGAACAGATGCAGAAAATCGCACATTAAAATCTCCCGTAGCAGATGATTTATTAATTACTGGCACAGTTCGTGAACTAACTGTACGAGCGTTCTATAGACCGGCTGAGCGCGGACTGAGGTTGTGCCACTTCTTGTGCTAGCATTGCAATCACCAAGACCCTCACGAAGGCTTTCTCAATGACACCGGACAATCTCACACTCTCACCGGATAATGAGATCTCTTCTTCAGCAGAAGTCTAGACAATATAAACCGAAATTCTATAAAATTTTAAACAATCGAAAGGACTTGTATATTAAAAACCACTAACACTTATGTGAAGACATTTTAATATATTTGTAATTTCTTTACCTACATACTTTTAACTTACCTTAAGTCAGTTAGAATATACCAGTTTATAGGTAATATAAATAATTATTCGGTAACAAACTAGCAATACAATTCAGGCTTGTGGTTTATTGATCAGTTTTTCGCGATGTGACCTTCAGCAATTAACCAGGTTGCCCAAGAATAAAAATAAATAAGACGTATGAACTGAAAAATTAAGATAATAAAAAAACCCAATACATATTACATAGTAAGTATAATTTTCCACAACTGTAATACAATTTTTGAGTTGCATTTTTGAATTGCTGTTCATTGGAAAATCTATAACCTACTTTAGAAAAAATTAATTAAAAAAATTAAATAAATAAGGAAATAAAATATCAAAACCTTCGTATTGACTTCTACTTATGGGTGTAATAATATGACGAATCCGATATTAATAGAAACATTCAAACGTCGGAAAAAATGCAGAAATGATTAAAGACTTCAATGATTGGTCAAGCAGCATTCCCGTGGTTTTCGTAATATGAAAGCTATTGGTGTTGACAAAGTTATTAACACTTAACAGTAAGATTAGTTGAGGTTACTGAGTGCTACAATATTTATTTGTTTAATTATATTAATTAATAATTACTATGTTAAAAGCAAAAAAAAAATGAATACAGAAATGTTCTTTTTGTACCCTTGAGTCTTCCTTAAACTAGCAAGGGATGAATACGGTTAATGAAACTTAACATTTGATGTACACATTAAATGTTTTCTTATCATTAAATTAATTAGATAAGAATTTGGTTAAATATACGCAGATGGTAAAATATAAAAATTCAAAACAGCAAACATCATATTGCTGTTTAACCAGGCCTCAATGGAGAATAAGAAAGTGCAACTTGTTAACTTTTAGGTTTTTTTATTGATCTTAAAAAGTAAATACCAGCAAGGCCGGTGCAAGGTTGTTCAGAAACTGCCTACAAGACAGTTGTGAGCGCCCCGTAAACAAGGATGTAGTGAAGTCAATTACAGTGCTGACTACTACGTGCTTCGGGTAGGTATTCTGTACTATTGTTCCAAACCGAATCTAAGGCGAAGGAAGTGGTCGGAGGTCAAATCTGACCTACACGATGAGATCTTCGAATAGCAATTGCTACCAGTTACTTACTGGTCGGAGCGAAGTTGCCTAACCACCCTCTACTAGCTCACCAGTTTAGTACCGCAGCGATTAAATTAATACGTGCTCAACCGCCGAAACCCTCCCGTCCTCTTTCATACGGAGCTATATTCCTCCCTAACTTCCTCGTCCAGCATTAGGACTATTCCCCCAACCCGGGTTAGGTACATCAGAACCCTCCAGCCCTCTTTCATGCCTTCATAAGTTTCTTTGCTCAGTCTAAGAATAAACTATCACTGCCCGATCGAATCCAACCTCAGATGTTGCTGGACTTGGTTTTTAAATGGTTTTGCCACCCCAATCTCCTAGTTATAGACCTGGTGTGCTCCCGACAGAGCTTCGTTTCGAGGCTACTTCATAGGGCCCATCGAAGCAGCATCCCGGTGTGTTCCTTTTAGGGTGAAGTTGTCTTTAACGTATGAGTCTATGTATCTTCGCATCAACGCCACTTAAGCGTAGGTCTCTAGACGACTTCTGGGAATCCGACGACTGGAACTACACAGTCAAAACCGGACCCCCATACTGACATTTCCAAGACGCTACCTGGTGGCATGTAGTACCCCATAGGTCAGCGAGCAAACTCCCTGACCGGGATAAACTTCACTTAATTCTCATCCATTCGTCTAGCTCCATTTTAGACAAACTTGTCAGTGAGAACTGCAGTCTGTATTCCATACGATTGTATGGTGGACCAAAAAATTATTTTACAAATTTCAAAATGGATTATAAAAGTTACATCGAATGATACAAGTTTGTATCATGTTGTAATTTGAAAAACGTGAAAGCAAATACCTCGGGCATGTCTTTAGCGCCACCAGTTAAAGCAGTTGATCTATCTATTGGAATAATATCTTTTATATAAATAAATACGAAGTGATACAGACTACGGAGGAGACTAATTCGTTTACTGCTTTAGTGGAGCGTATGTCTTCTCCGTGTAAATAAATTGACGATACATTACAACAATGTTTAATTTTTACAGAACCAATTGGTTCACTGCTCGGTGAAATGAAAAAAACCCCGGTTGCAGAATTTCAGCCAGTTGCCATTTAACTCCCTAACCTAGATGAAAAAGACCGGAACCCAGTAACACTATTTAGTTTAATTTGTGAACCCATAGAAAATGTTACTTGCTCTGTAATTACTGCTGTCAGTACTCCTGGAGAGATGAGTCACTAAAAATGATTGATTACTGCACGTAGGATAATCTTATGATTATATATTTTTATAAAGAATATATTTGCAAACCTGTGGAATTCATTTATGGTTCAGAAATAAATTAAAATCATACATGCAACATGAAACACGATGTTTATGGGATACGTACCTCTAGACAATGTCAAAAAAGTCATTAACAAAGTTGTAGCAGGTAACGCATATTTTGCACATGCAGAAAGATCTAACTCGTGCTAATGTCGGAAGAAGAACGGCCACATTATATTACGATGTGGCCACAGAGCTTGCTATAAGTAGAATGCCTACTGAAAACAAGACAAAACAGGCCAAAATGTATCTCATATTCATCATCAGGACATTAAGAATATCAAAAAAAATTTTATGCCTAGGACAGGACCCCATTGATTTAATTGGCTGGGTTCAGTCTGTAACAGAACCTTCACTCACTAGGCACAACTCAGATGACGACTTTCTGCGAAGGATAAGTGACAAAGCCTCGGCTGTGAAAAACTTAAGTTGAGAAAAAGTTTTACAAGTTTTGGAAACAAAACACAGTACTATGAAAACAGAAAAAATGCTAAATTGTCTTTTGGGAGAGTGAGTTTCTGGAACCTGAGGTGTTGTAGTGAGTTATGAGCTGGTATAACATTCAAACCTAATTACATTAATCATATTGAATGTAATAGAAAAAAGCTACAAAAGACAAATGACTATACTACACTGAGAAAAATATTAACAAAATATGATAACTATTTTATAGTAGACCGATTTTTTGTTGTTCTAACTAGATTTTAGCAGCGTTAACTAAAAACCAAGGTCAGAATAAACAAGCGATTTGTTAAGTGAACTATCTATTTATAGTTAACCGGTCTTTGGTAGATTTTACTCAGATTCTAGTAAAATCAGCCACTAGTATGGGTAATGTCAGCTTAACAAGGATTTTACCTTACTTGGGTTAAATCTACATGTACAGTTGGCTATTTTAACTTACAAGTCAAACTAAAATAACTTAACTTAATGATTCAAGCTACTACATAAATAGGTAAAGTGAACCAAACGTTATGGTTAGAACTTTTACACTTCGAAAGGGTAGTATTTACTTTGTGATAAGTTTTATTTACCATATGTAAGGCTGAAACAATCTAAAACGAATTATGTCAAACCAGGGAGTAAGGTTGAAATAACCCAACTGGTATCTTGGTATCTATTCAACTATTTTTCGGTTGCTTCTACCATATGGGAATGTGATTGATTTAACCTTATTGCGTAAATTTAACCAAATACATTTTACTAAAATCATATAGTTTGTATTACACACAGGTGTTGTTGTCATTATTTGTACATATTTAGAGGTTGCTGCAACTTATTTTTGGTTACTTTAACCTGACTATTTTTCTCAGTGTATAAAGAGTATGCCGAGTACCGAATACCGAGTATCGAGCGCTCCCGCGTGACTCATCAGTCACCCTGAGGTTAAGTTTGAGCTGTACAATTATCGATCCTCGTTATTTGACAAGGAACTTTTACGAAAGGGAACCTAGCCCTCCAAGAGAAGTCTTTCAGAGTTCTGAAGCATTGCCTCCCATTTCATTATGTAATACATGGAGAATATCTTCTACACAAAATAGTATGGCATCGAAAGGTTTAGTTCTACGAGTTGTATAAAACATATTTGACGTTTTTGCAGAAACACTTCCCGGGCACTAAAAGTGTGGTTTTACTTGGTTAAAGTCAGAAGAGCAAAAGGCTAAATGAGTCCAACAATTAACTTTTCAGATACTACAATGTTGTCATGTCCTCAGGAATACTTCCTGGCAAACATACAAGACAAATATCGGTTTGTTAAGCTGCTAGCGTCATGTCTAACACGTAACAACATAGATGTCATTGAAGCGCTTGGCGATGCTGACACATTAATAGTAGACACGGCTATAAGGTACAGCGACATGAACCATTCGTAGTCCTAGGGGAAGACACCGATCTTTTAATAATGTTGATAGCCCGAGCTGATGATAAAAGTCTTTCATTTTACACTCCAAAAATCTCACAGAAAGAGACTAAAGTTTTTGGCATACTGGAGCTACCAGAAGGCATAGGACATTTAAAAAAATACCTTCTTACCCTACATGCCATCACAGGATGTGACACACATCAGCTTTGCTGAGGCAGGGAAAGAAAAAAGCTTTCAATTTAATTAAAAATTGCCAAGAAGTACAAGCAATGCTTGACCCGTTCCTAAGCACATCGTCCGATGGGGATGTCATAGCCAAAGCTGGGGAGAACTTCCTTATTGCATTATACCGTGGTACAAAATGGAAATCATATAAAACCCTGAACCTGCGATTTTTTACTTGCCACAAGGCAATTAGCAAATTGACATTGATTTAAAGATTTTGACATGGCTTCTTTGCTACCCACGAGTGATGCAGCAAGACAACATTCACTCAGAACATACCATCAGGTAGCACAGTGGTTGGGTTTGGGTACCATTTTTGCTCCTGAACAGTGGGGTTGAAAAATGAATTATTGGTAGCAGTGAAAACAACGGAGGATATAGCACCCGAGCTTATTTTGAACATGATCAGTTGCGGCTGCAAATTCGGATGCAAAAAAAGTTGCAGTTGCGTCAAATCTGGCTTAAAATGTTCAGAAATATGTGCTCACTGCTTGGGCGTTAACTGCGAAAACGCTAAGGACATTGATGAAGAAAATATAGTTGATGAAGAAAGTTTGGTATTGGTAAACATTATATTTTTATCACATTTTGATTTTTCAACTTTGTCGTTGATTTTGTAGGATGAAGATTGAATTTGGCTTAAAGCCAGCTCGGAAAAGTTTTCTTTTAATGTCCCCTAAACTCGTATTTAAAAATTGAAAATCTCAGCCAATTTAAGAAATATCAAAATTGTGAAAATGTTCTAGGTGTACCTTTCACGTACATTAAAATAAAGAAATTATTGTTCCGGTTCCCCATTATGAGCCATGCGGGAGCGCCCGTCTTGGGTTTATCTCTAATTACTCATCACCTCGTTGACCTAATCCCAACAATCATTATATTTTGTGAAAGCTAATAAGACAATGCACAACTTTTATGTGAACAAAAACTTGATTTAATTATTATTTTCTTAAATATGACGTCTTAAAAGTAATTTTTTAGTAAAAAATTGTATAGTCTCCATATTTTCGAAAAAACTATTCGAAATATCCGAAAAATGAATATAAAAAATGTTAAAGACTTTTACAATAATCGAATACCTTAACTATATAAGTTTGCTATTTCTCAGCTAACTTAAATTAAGCTCAATATCAGATTTTATCTACGACCACCATAGAAAGTTACATATTCCGCACAATCTAGTAACCGTGAAAACGACCAATTGCAAACAATCTCCAAACTCAACGGTAAAGTATGTGAGGAAGGAGTTCTCAATACTCCGTAGTTCTATTAAAACGGCATAGATGTCACCACTTGCAATATTTATAATATTATTAATTATTTGAAATATAAGATTTGTTATAAATTTGAGATAAAGGTTAATTTATTTTGTTTAATTAATATTTTACATAAAATTATATTTCGAATGGAAATCCATCTAGAAAAAAAAACTAAGGTCAGACCCGGGCAATTGAACCGGGATCGCTCGGTTAGTAGCTACCAAGGTCCATTCATTGTATGTATACCTAGTACACGATATAATTATGCATGCATCAACGGACCGTTTTTTCTCATTATATAAAGTTACAATGATTGTTATTCAATTAAAACGTAAAATTAATTAATGTTTTACAGTATTATATAATTTTTAATGTAATTTTATTTATTATTATTGCTAAATTACAATAAAAACATTGAAAACATTTATAATTTGCTACATAATGCGAGAATATTTGACATTTTGCGCAGAGGTTAATATCCTTGACAATTGAATTGTGATTTTTGTACATATAAATTATTTTTTGAAAACGAGTACATAATTATTTAGCTGTAGGTACTAAATAGTAGATTGACTGAAATTATACAAATTGTAAACGTATTATTACTATTGTCTTTACAAATTTAATGTTTACTTTTGTCGTTTTTAAAATTCTAGATGTATCATGAGTGAATTCGATGAAGGGAAATTGGGGTGTACACTCGTACACCTCCAAACATCGTGGAAGCGGCTCACATTACATCTCTTAATTTATTGCCAAATATTTCACTTAAAAAATATGAATGCGAGTATAAATACTAGGTTAAAAAACTTTCTTAGCTGGTTTATTACTTTTTTTGTTGTCGTAGATAAAGTATAGTGTGTAACGCGTGCAAAAACACCAATTTCTCACTCGTGTGATTGCGGCATTCGACTACGTCTCATGCCGCAAAATCTTCACACTCGTGAGAAATTGGCACTTTTCTGCACTTGTAACACAATATACTATTGTTTATACCAAGCTCCTATTTTCTATTCTGTAAAAATAGTTTCACTACTCTGAATACTTGAAGTCTTGTAGCATTCGCGCAGTGACTGCGTAACTTCAAGTAGTTTATATTTTACACGGATGGATCTTTTCCTATTTAATGTTTATTGTTAAATAGCTTAAACTGTTGATATATAGATAAATTAGTGGTACTGTATACAACATACAATTCACTACATATTTTATCATACATACATAACACAACACCAAATAGAAAACGATAAAACTATAGTGTCAATTAACTGTAATTAGCATAAGTTCCCAAAAAACAAAAACAATGGAATTCTTTTCTGGTATTCAATAACTGCTTTTGTGTAAAATGCAGAATTTCGTGGTTTACTTGTTTTCTTATCTAGATCTATAAAATTTGAAACATCCAATTAGTATACTAGCATTTCCCGTAAAGCTAGTACTTTGCATCAAATAATAATTTCCGCGTAATTTAATTAGAAGGTGAACAATTTAAGCTATTTACAGTTCATCAATAATTACATTCTGTATTTTAGTTCTCTGGAGAAAATTTAATAACAAATACAAACAATAACAACTACCACAAAACCTTCATGAAAATATTAATTAGTTGTTAAAAAGAAAAGAAAATTGAAATTTGTTTTTCAAATATCAGATTACTGTTTTATATCATGAGAAATTAATTTTCTTTTTAGTATATTCAACGGATTTTTTTAATACAGCTTATGTAATAATCATTTTATTTTGATAATGCGAAGAGTGTTATTTTGACAGAAGACGCTATTAAAGTATAATTATTTATGAAAGACAATTTTTCTCTTGATTACCTTTCAATTAATTAACTTAAAAGCTGTAGGAGTTTCGTAATAAAACAACGTCTATTTTATTATAATTATAATAAAAGTTTATCTAAATAAATAAACGTAAACCTTTCGAAATACATTTTTAGGCATAATAATATTATAATTAGTATTAAAGCTGAAGTTAAATATTTAACTTTTCCAACACCCACTTTTTCAATCTTTATCAAACGCCCACTTCTTATGAATAACTTGAGTATTTTGCAGTTCCTGCTATTTCCTCTTTTTACATATATAAAACAAACTTTTAAATATAATGATTTAAAGAATGTTAGATAAATTTATTTTAACAATTTTATTGCTCAATTTGTTCCTTTTCAGGTTTAATTATACGGAAATTCCAATTACTTATAAATAATAATTTCACTTCTTATAATTAAACGTTTTAGAAATTAAACTATTCTAAATTTTTGCACGGAAACAATTCTTATTGAAAATTTAATGCGTCTTGCTATTCAATTCTCTCTTAAAAAGAAAATCGTTTGAAAGTTATATTAATAAGAGTATTTACTTCTTATTATTTGCGTGTTTTTCTTATTTTAATTATTATCATGAAACTTAAAGGAGAATATTCTTTCCACGTGACAATCGCATTCGTGCTCTCAAGAAATTCACGTGTTTTAGTTAAATATAGCCTACTTATAATTGCGTATTTTATAACTTTAGTTTGCATTTTACTGAATATATTTGCATAAGTATTTATAATGCGAATTCAAACAAGCAGGACTTGTTTGTTTTTATGGACTTGGTTATGTTTTTAATTTTTTCCCTTATAGCGATTGTTTTTATTCGTTATGGTAATAAGTCTTTTAAGACTTACCAACCAGGGTAACATTTTAATTTTTATATCGAGAAAATTTTATACCACGCATGCACAAGGTACTAACATCTGACTATAGGTAGTAGTAAATCGTAAACGCGACTATTGTAAAAATTTTGAATTTAATATATGTAAAAGGTCGGGAAAGATTTAACAGCCAGCAACAACTAATACACTTCGAGGAAGAAATATGAAACGCTTTTAAATGTTTATATATAGATTGTGATTTTGCAAATTGCTATTATGATTTTTGAATGAAGAGAGCCACAACTCCTCACAATCCCTAATACGGCCTTTCCCGATTTAAGTAGTGCAACAGAGATAGATATACACTGTTCCTGTTGTTCCTAGTGTAACAAGCTAGTTACGTAAGATTCTTAAGATGTTTCCTTTACATTAATCATCGCTTCTTAATTGCGTTATTGCATTAATTTGGCAATGTTTTATTCATCTGAATTGCTAGTCTCATGAAATATCTTGTTTTCAGAGTAGCATTATCCCTTTTTACTAATTGTTCTAAACCTAGCAGCAAAAACTAACCGTTCTTACTCTCAATGAAATGCGTGATGTGGTGGCTTTGAATGTACTAAATAAATAGTCGAGGATTTTTTATTACTTTTACTTTACAAACAACTTGACTTCAACTTGACATAAAACTGTAAAAATTGCAATTGCAATACTAATTCAAAAACTGACACTATCTGTTCTAAGTCCACTTTTTTCGTGCTTCCATTCGTCCTATTTCATTTTCAACATATCCTCCCACCTTGAAATTGGGACAATTTCAACACCAAATACATCATAACCAGTAACAATCTGAATTTACATAGAAATAAACAATTGACACTTAAGCCTCTTGAGCATTTTCACTTCTCGTCCTGATTTAGTAAACACTTTCACTGCATCGATCTTAAAGTTTATTTGCAACTTCCTCCTGTATATCAAGTTCCATAGGCTACCGGCGCCTCCGGACGCCTCCCGAAGTGGTGGATAGGGGAAAGCCCGCCAGATATGGCAGGTACTGAGGGAATCAAATACTCAGGGCGAGCCAAAACTAGCCTGCCAGTACTGCCATACAGCTGAAGATAAATGATATCGTTAAGGTATATGAGCAGTAACTCTTAGGGACAGTTGGGTCAACAGTATGGCTAAGACGCTTCGGTGAAGAAGGCAAGGGGAAACCACTTCACAATTTTCCCAAGAATAGTCACTATGGTAGATACAAAGCAGGATATGGCCCCAAGTTCCCGGCGTCACTTAAATGTGACAGGGGTGCGAAGAATCTCCGGGCGGATAAACAATACGAAAATAGAAAGAATATGCACATGAAATGTGAGAACAATGTACGAAGCAGGCAAATTGACCAACTTCATAAGAGAAATAAAGAGAAACAAAATCCAAATATTAGGTGTGAGTGAAGTCCGATGGACGGGATCTGGAATGTGTAAATCAGACGGTACTGCGACTTACTTTTCTGGAAGAAGCGACGACCAACATCAAGAGGGGGTAGCATTTATTGTAGATGAGTCAATACAGAACTCGGTGCAGAACTTTTGTCCATATTCAGAAACGGTAGCCTTGTTTCAATTAAAAGGCAAACCGGTAAACATTAACATCATTCAAGTTTACCCCCCCCCCCCACGGCAGAGAATAAAAATGATGAAGCAGTCAAAAAATTGTACACACAAATAAGCACCTTGCTGAAATCCATAAAGAAGCAAGCAGTGATCATTATTATGGGTGACTTTAATTCGAAAGTCGATAAAGAAAAATTTCTAGACATAGTGGGAGAACATGGAGTAGGTATCAAAAACGAGAGAGGAGACCGCTTAATTGAATTCTGCCAAGAAGAAGCAATGGTTATAACCAATACATGGTATAAATTACCAGAACGAAGAATATATACATGGACCTCGCCGCAGCACTCTCCACAATCAATACTAAGAAATAAAAATGATTATATATTAATAAATAGACGTTTTAGAAATGCAATCAAGAGCGCAGACTTACCCTGGCGCAGACGTCTATTCAGACCACTCACTACTGATAGCAAACATAAATGTAAGCTTGTCAGCCAAAAGACGAACAGCCGAAACAAGTAAGATGGACACATTAAAGCTCAAAAACAAAAAGATTAAGGGAAGACTAAAGCTGGAAATTGATAAAGATCTGCAGGAAATAAATACAGAGAATGATATAGAAGCTGAATGGAAGAGACCAGAATAAATAATGATTTCAAACGGGAAGAAAACCTTGGGTACATATAAAACTAAATTCAAACAGCAATGGATGACCGAAGAAATATTAAAATTAATGGACGAACAAAGACAATTCAAAAACAGGAACGTGGAACAGTATATACAGACTAACTCAAAAATAAAAAGAAAAATAAAAATAGCTAAAGAAACATGGATGTAAGAAAAATATGTAGAAATGGAAGAACTACGAACTCCTTATACCCTCAGAGAAGGACCGGCAATATTACAAACAGAAGTAAATTACCTACGTATTATCCAAGAGCTGCAAAAACCAGTAAAGCAGTTGGGCAGGACGAAATCCCGGTAGACGTTATTAAGTTTTATTAAAAACGGTATTTGTCTGCTTTATTGATCTGGAAAAGGCGTTTGACAGGGTACAACATGAGAAATTAATAAAGGCTCTTGAAAACATTGGGCTCGATGGAAAGGATATTAGGCTTATAAGAAATATATATTGGAATGAACCAGCTGTAGTATAAATAGGTGATGAACAAATGCAAGAATGCCCAATAAAAAGAGATGTTAGATAGGGATAGATGCCTTCGAAATGTGGATATACAGGCGAATCCTGAAAATCTCCTGTGTAGAGCCAATCACCAATATAGAAGTGCTAATGAGAATAGGCAATGAAAAAGAGCTAATGAGTACGATAAAAAGAAGAAAAATTGCCTACTTCGGACATATTCTAAGAAATGGAAAATATAAATTATTGCAAACAATAATTAAAGGAAGGATACATGGAAAGAGAAGTGTAGGAAGGAAAAGATTATCTTGGCTACGCAACATACAAAATTGGACAGGCATGACGGCTCTACAACTATTTCGGGCAGCTTAGGATAGAGAGATGTTTAACCAAGTGATAACCAACCTCTGAAAACAGAGAAGGTCCTTAAGAAGAAGAATCGCCTAAAGCCGCTGCACAGGTCTGATAAAATTGCAGTCTTGGGTCCGCAGCTTCGCAGTTCGAGGTACTCCATCTTTACCAGCATCGAGCTCGATTATTTGCCCTAATGGCCACATCAGTCTCTTCTTGTCGTCAGAACCAACAATCAGTTCTTCTCTAACTGTGAGGAAACGAGTTGGGTTTTTCTTAGATCGATGAATGAGTTACGACAGATATTCTTTATGGAAACGAGTTGTCAACTCTTTCTTCAATTGTATCTATACCTATTCAATTGTATTTATACCAGATACGAAACTTCTCAGCTTCTGTTGCATCGACTTCAAGAAACTTCGTTTAACCTACAGAATTCAGGAACATCTTAGGAGTTAGTGGTTTCAGGTCGTCAGGGTCTTCGCTCACATATGTAAGTGGTCGTCCATTCATTACGTCTTGTATATCAATCAGGACTACCTTTAACTCGTTATTCGTCAGGGTACCATTTTGAATCATACTAATAACCTTCAGTTCAGCCTTGCGAATTTCATCCATCAAAGGTCTTTTAAAATGTCTGCACGCCTTCTTTCTAGTGTAATTAAATGACATTATAATAACTTTAATTAACTCATAGTAGACGTCAGCATTTACTCTCCAGAATAGCTCTTAGAGATTGTCATTCTATTCTACTCATTCAAGATAAGATGCACAAATTGTAGTTCGCCGTAATCTACTCCAACTCATTTATTCAAATGTTTTAACAAGAGCTGTACGATGTAGACGAATACGTATGCAACATCTCTATAACAAATATGGTGATTAGAAGGGAATCATTTTTGTAGCAAGAATTCATTTTCTTAGCTGAAGCCTCCAAAACCACCCTTGATTGATGTTCCCTTATTTTTGTAGTGTTTTATACCTCTAAAAACACGCCCAACACAAATAATTATTCCCGACTGATATACTTCCATGTAGTTATACGTGATAGTTAGTGCTTTCATGTTTTTTTATTCTTACCACTTTTACTTACCATGGAACTGTCAGAATTCTGACACCATGATTTGAATAGTTCATTGAGAGCATTCATCGAATTTCGAAAAAATATCGAAATAAAATATTATTTAGATAACAACCACATATATAAATAAAAGTAATCAATTCTTCTTTGTTCTCTATTTGTTTGTTGAGTGTTTGAAAATCTTTAGTTTCAAAATTCACATGTTGGTGGATTTATTTATTTTACCTACAATACTGGATAACCAACATCTAAGTTAATATGTCTTCCATCTAATATGCAACACAATCACACACATAATTGAGACGGCGGAACTTTCTAATTTAGAAAAACCTTACCGCCCCAAGTGGGACTCGAACCCACGACCCTTCGTAATACGAGTTATGCACTGACACCATTCGTTTAGCACCGGCTCTGGAATATTTATTAGTATTAAAAAAATATATTTTTCCAGTCAAAAATAATTATTAAAAAGAATATCCAATAATTAGCAACAATAAAATAAAGAATAGTATACTATAATACAAGAGTGGAAAGGGTCTTTTCAACGCATACTTTTGAAAAAAAGTCTGAATAATAAGAATCAGAATAAGTTTGAATTATTTACAGAACTGAAGTAAATTCCATTTAGACAATAATTCTAAGATTATTTTACGCGGACACATAATGTTTACATACAAGTTGAAATACACAAATAGACAATTCATATTAAAATATAATTTTATTAGCATCTGTTTTCTCTCTGATAAAGTTTTTGTTCTGCAATGCTGCATGAATAGAAAATAACCTAACCCATTTACATAATACAATTAAAGTGAGATATCGTGCAATCGAATGGGGCATTAAGTTGTCGACGATAGTACATATTATAACAACAAAAATGACATTAAGAAATACTGCAACATTTTATTTAGAAAAACAAATTAAAAGAAGTTATGAAATATAGCATTTTATTATATAAAAACAACATTATAAGCAGAATGCACGGAAAATTATATATTTAATTGATTTGGAGACCAGATTTATTGGAAGTACTTTATTGCAATAAAATACAAAGTTGAAAATAAGTCCGACAAATTGGGTCTTTATAATGGGCAACAATCTACACTATGGCTCCGCTTAATGTCTTCCTTCTTGAGTTCCAAGCATTAGAAAAGTGCAGTAACCACCATAATCATCTATGGCACGTTATGTCCACTTTCCCTTCGTAGTAGCTTTTATGACGTTTACTTTCTGGATGATCTTACTTTCTGTCAAATTTAGTGGAGTTTCAGTTTCTTCGTATATGTTCTGTGTTGGCCGAGGCTTCATGTGAGCCTTTATTGTGGTAGTTGACTTTCAAACGCTCTAAAATGATTTCAATGTACTGACACGACTTTACAAATATAAAATCAATTTCTTTGCCTACTTGATTAAATAGTATTTTTCTTCATTCGTTCTAGTTAAGCTCATGTTACGCCCAGATTAAACATTTTCCATTAGGTGTTATTCTTTACCGGTACTTATCTCAACACCATACATTTAAATTGCCATTAAAAATATAAAATGTGCTACAAAAAATCGTTTATTGTACACCCAAGTTATATCCAGTTCTAAGAAAAATAATTGTAATAAATAAGGTCTAGTTGGTAGTTAATACTTAATTTTTAATTCAATGTAATCACCATGTAAAAACTAAAATACCTTTAACTGTTAAAAATTTTAGAGCTAATAATGTTTATAATACAATCAAGGTTTCTTAAACCTTTGGACTTTCACTAGTAATACAAGCATGTACACATACTTTAGACGTATCATAGTATAAATAATTGTTTATAAACTTTAAAGCAAGTAATTAGTATTGCTTTTACAATAGATGAAATAGACGTAGACGTTATTAAGGCGAGTAGAATATAAAACAAAAGATCGATAGTTATTATACACACCGCAGCGTTGCAAGCGCTGCAGCTGTATTATTTTACAATTTACCAGTATCTAGAAATGCAAACAAAATAAAATGAAAATAGATTGAGTGTATTTATTTATAAATTTCATATTTACAAAAATTGAAAATAGCTATCCAATGTGTTTTAATATTGTGTAATATACATTATATTATATATATATATATATATTATATAGAAATGGTTTCATTTGATTGCTTTACCATTATTAAACTATAACAGCAATATCTTATAGAATAGACGAATATTTATTAATTTATTATGTCTTTGTGAGAAACAGGCAACAATTTTCAAGTAAAACTTCGAGATTACTATCCACAACTCAAATTATCCCTTATATACAAATTTCTAACAATTCAAGAAAACGGGTAGAGACTGAAGTCATGAGTTTGAAAGAGAAAGGAGGTCCTAATTTAATATTTACTTCAATAGCTTATTGTATATTTGTTCTAACCCAGAAACACATCAAATGGCTGACTACGGTATCAAACCTTAATTACCCACGAAAACTAAATACAAGGTGATTATTCTTATAGTCTAACATAATGATAAGCAAGCACATGTACATAGAAGATCAATTATTTCAATAAAAGTTGTAGTATTGCGATATAAATACAACATATATCTATTTGAATTTGAAAAGTTAATATTGCGGTGTTATAATTTTATAAATTTATTTTTTTGATAAAAAAAATCTTGCTTTCTCCCACGTTCGGACAAGCCAATAAAATTATTGGTATGTTATAAAACTACTAAATATGTTACTTATGGATTCGGCTAGCTTGACTGAAATTAAAATATAAAAACACCCCAATAACTCTCTGTTCACCCAGTAGGCTAACTCAGTCTTTTCCAATTTGTTTGAGTACGAGACCAACATAAAGTACCAAATAAAAATCTTACCAATCTTAATACCCGTAAAAGCTTACTTCAAAAACAAACCTGGAGTGCTGCAGCTAGGTCCTTTTATATGTTTTGTTAAAAACATTCGAAAAACCTGAGCTTTTCTTCACATCAGTTGTTTATGACGGCACATAAATTAAACATGTGATCATAATTAGCGAATTACCTAATTCTAATAACATGGAAATGTAGTTCGTAAGAAGGCGAACAAATCAATACAATACACTTATGGTCTACAATGCTTTCTAACTTTGGAAATCAACAAAAACGCCAGCTGTCAAAAACGACAATTAAAACTTAATTATTCCCTAATTACAAAAATTTCGGCTATGCTTCAACATGCAATAGTTGCCTTATAATACATAGCAACACCCTTACATAAATTTACAATGAGTACAAATGAATACTAAAGGAAAACCGTATCATAAATGACGCCAACATGATGCCAAATCAGCTTATGGCATAGTAAAATCCTTAATCTAAATAGAACTCAAACCATTCTGGTCCAAGGTACACTACTTCAGGTGACAATTAAAACAATGGGCAAAAACATAAAATATTACATAAATTTCTAAAGTAACTAACTAAATACAAACCATTCAAATTTACACCGCTGCATACTCAGTTGAGGGTGAGATTCCCAACAAAGATTAGCATTTTGTCAATTGTTTATTAATTGTTGCTATCACAATCCCAACTTTTGTAAACTATTCTTATGGAGCGATGTGTCCAATTTCTCGAATTTTGGTATGTTTAACTCTAAAAACTCCCATTATCGTTCTACCGATAATTCTTTCGTAACACATCAAAGAAATTCGCAACGCTGCTGTAACATTCATTACATGACAACCTTAATATTCATAACAGACATGACGGAGACCTTTTAACATGAATGTTTAGTAGCATTCTTACTAGAAGCTTATTATCTTAAAATTAAAGTAAAGCGTTGTTAATAGTATTGGTGTTTGATTCAAAATTTTGCACGGACGTCTGGATGATCCGTCCCATCTTATTACTAAGACACAAATTGAGATACGCTCAATTAGCGCGCATTGACTACACTTCACAATGATACTAATCACTCAGTGGTGGGAGCGAGGTTACTATCCAGCCTCTACTAGCTCTTCAGGCTAGTGCCGTAGCTGTAAACGCGCTCACCCGTCGCCACTTTCTCCAAGGAGTCGGTACCTCGTCCAGCTACGGACTATCCTCCAACATAAATGTTGAGAACCACTGCCCGATCGAATCCAACCACAAATGTGTCGGGACTTAATTTTTTAATGGTTTTGCCACCCAGATCTACCAAATTATAGGCTTGGTGTGCCCTTGACAGAGCTTCGTTCTTAAGTCTACACGTTATATACTCCCGGTATATAAGTGTTTCAGGGTGAAGTGGTCTTGAGCGTGAGAGGCTGTAAGTAAGCCCTTGGCGTTCCTGAAGTGTAGAGATTTTAGAGATTTTTCAGGTCACTGAACTTGAACATTGAAAACATTCCGCTAGTGTGCAAATATGAAATAAAAGCCGCAATGAAAGAAATGAAAAATAACATAGCCGGAGGATTAGACAAGTACTAATAGATATGATAAAAATGAGAAACGCAAAACTCTTACAAAATATATAAATGCTTTTTAACCAATGTATCAAAACAGAAAGAATACCTGAAGCCTCCAATGGAAAACCTCCAAGGTTATACTAATATACAAAAAGAGAAATAATAAAGACTTGTCACACCTGTATAAATTACTGACGAAAATCTTAAGCAACAAGCTACCTTGCAAGCTAAAGGCATATCAAACATCAGAGCAAGCTGGGTTCAGCAACAGATTTAGCACAATGGATCACATTCATACACTGTATGAATGTGTACCACAACTCATAGAGAAATCCTACGAATATAATGAACCACTATATATGATATTTATAGACTTCGAAAAGGCTTTTGATACAGTCGAAAGCTGGGCAACAATCAATGCAATCAAAGGGTATCGAATTGATCACAGATACGTGCTTTTGATTAAAGACCTATATGAAAATGTGAAAATAATTATACAGGCAACAGAAAACACCAACCCTATTCCAATCAATAGAGGTATCAGACAAAGAGGTACTATCTCTCCTAAGCTCTTCGTAAACAGTTTGGAAGACACATTTAAGACCCTAAATTGGCATAACAAGGGCATAAACATAAACGGTGAATATCTATCAAACCTGCACTTTGCAGATGATATTGTACTGCTGTCATACAACATGCCTGCCCTAGACCTAATGTTAAAACAACTACAAGAGGGCGCCGAAAGAATAGGACTCAAAATTAATGTCGCAAAAACAAAAATTATGTCGAATAGAAACAACGCAAAACCTATCGAAATGGGACAGGAACCCATAGAAGTGGTAGATAAGTACATATACCTGGATCAAAAATAACAATAGCAGAAGAGACACAGGCAGCGGAGGTAGAGAGACGCATAAAACAGGTGTGGGTAGCATACGGCAAACTTAAAAAGCTGGTATTTAACATAAGATTACCACAATACTTAAACACAAAAGCATCGCAAAATCCCACATAATAAGAGCTGATGATGGTAGATGGAATAAGAAAGGTAAAAAAACAGTGGGAAAATTATGGTCCCGAAAATTAAGCTGCAGACCGATCCACATGGACGAAACTTGAAGAGGCATATGTCCAGCAATGGAGTAACTAGCTGATACATGAAATGAATGAATGAAAAATAAAGTACTTGCTGCAGACGAGTCATAGGGTAATCCACATAGCTTCCAGAACGCAACTACTTAGTGGTATGTAGTTTCCCATTGGTCAGAATCTACCCCTTCTGTCCGGAATAAATCTCACTTCTATTCTCCTCCTAAGATTCGACCCTTTAGCGGGTACTCTTAGACGCCTTAAGATACCGTCTCCTAGGCGAGAATCAAATTCACCCACACCGGTCCTCATAGTAAAGCTTTCTCTGCAACACTTATGAGTATTTGTTGAATTACACTTGCGTATAACTCTACCACACATTTTATTCTGGCCTGAGTCATTATTCCCCAGACATGGGTCCTGGGCTTGAATATGCCTGGACCAGTTCTATGGGTAGGTGCACTCAGGTCTGTTACACCCATCCATAATGTGGATACAATTCCAATGCAGCACGGAACTTGCTTACAGGATTCTTCGATGACCAATGGGTAGGAACGCAAGGACCCATACAGTGGCCTCTGCGTTCTCCTGATATAACGCTTTTTGTTTTTATTTGTCGGGGTATCTTAAAAATTTAGTTTACAAATAAGTAAACGATAACCTAAATAAATTGCAAAACTACCATAATATCAATGATAGGAACATTTTAAAAGCGGGTGCGTCATGTTAAAATTCGAACTAGAAAATGTATCCAGCAAGAAGGAGTTTTCGGGCATTTATTCTAAATGAATGACATTTAATTGTTCTGCCACTATTATTTTAGATTCTTTTATAATATTCATTAATATTTACTACAATCTAATCAATGTTTCAACAACTTTTGTCATTTTTTTCATCGCCTATAACGGCTGTCACCAAGATTAAACTGAAAGAATGAATTAGATAAAAAATAACAAACAATAGCCCTTAACTTCTTTGTTTTTTATTTTAAAGAGGTAATGAACAAAAGCTTTTGTGTTTATAATGTCGCTGTCTATCCAGTTCTACAAAAATATACAGGGTGTCCCATTTAAAAAAGTCACTTTTGAGAATAACTCGAAACGAGATTTTCCTGGCGTAGACAGAAAAAGAACTAAGGGTGTTCAAAAAAGGAATTTTGCATAGAAGGTTGGAATATTTTAAATTCAAATTGAAATATCTATGATATTAAGAAGGAGTGCTAGGCTATTTTTTGGGAATGGTTTATTAATAGGATTCATAAACATCTACTATGGTTTCCGTTTATACCTTGATCTTATTTATTATATTATAATAGATGGATACGTTTGTTTTGATTAATTTATTAACCACTGTTATAAAAACCGAAATTGCATTAAAAACAATTATCTCCCACACTAACTTGCATGGGAAATGAAATTTAACATGAACTCTTTGTTTTAAAAAAAGATCTAATGTAATTTTCGCACTTTAATAAAACAATAACTATATACGTGTCATGCATGTTCCCATAAAAATGTGTTCTAATATAATAAATACATTTAATTACCTACATTAAATGATTTTTTATTTAATTTGTAATAGTGCAATATAAATCTACAGTATGTACGTGTATATATTCTTGTTGTTTATATTGTGTAGTTACATTACCTTAACAGCTAGTCCTATAACTAAACAACTTCTATTTTAAAAAGTCATGATTTATATCTATAGAATTTAAATAAAACGTTACTAAAATAAATAAAATTGAAATGCATGAAAATTCGTAAAGCCAAAGAACATCCATCGCGTGACATCATTGACTAATAACAACTCCGGCCTAGTCGTTACTACCTCTCCTGGTGTATAGTAAACTTACGATAATAAAATAATATAAAGGAGTTTTTCAGAAAAGTTTTAATTAAAACAGGGAAAGTAACTTTAAATAAGAAAAATTTCCATATTAATTCGACTTGGCAACAAATCGGATAATTTTTTAAAATTCTAATTAGATCTTCTAGATAAAATATTATTTTGAAGAACATTTTTAACTTTTGAATGAAGTTTCAATAGAATGAATATCTTTAGAATGTTAAAATTAAATTGCAAAATGGTGTAATTATGCGATGGTCAGGTTAAAATACTTTATTAAAATTTTGCAAATAATTCCATTCTTCAGGACAGGTTTCAGTTCAACGGTTTCTTAACACTTAATCGTTTGTTATTAAATTTTAAATGACTTTATTTCCACAGTTGTATCATTATTTCGTTTTTGGTATACTTTCTAAAATCTATTTCTTTTTAGTGGTAAAAATCATGGTAGGTGATTTTCGATTTGACTTGGAAAATAAACATAAATAAGTTTTAAGTTATGAACAATTTAGTTCAATACTATCTCGCGGAAGCTGTTCGTTGACTTTTCAAATGCAATTTTAATAATTACCAATAGAAAGAGCATCCGAGAATAGCGGGTACGCAATGTATTTAACACCAAACAAGCCAGCACATTCTAAGTAAACATGGAGCCCTTACTAATTACATTACTTAGACGACTTATTAGCGATTTGTAATTTTACAAAAATGATGTAGAGATATTGCAACTTCTGCAAAAATCTTGTAACATGAAGTTTCCTGCATTTATGTACCATGATTAGTAGAAATATCTTTATTAATACCAGCATTTTTAAAATATTAATGGAAATTACAGTTACTACCTATAATACCAACTTTCTTTACTACTTCCAAGACATTGTCAGTTTTTTTTATATTAGTGACTTTACCTTTGTTCTCTAGAATATTATAGGATTTGGTATAGTTCTTAATTTGTTCCACTATATGTTCTAATAGTTACTGACACTACCTTGGATCGTCTTTAGAATAAATGCCGGTTTACTTCCTTCGAGGCAGGCCAGTGAGCGTTATCAATTAAATTACCCTCTTCATTTTGGAGATGAGAAGTTTAAAGTATTTTTGAAACAATAACCAGTAGACTCACTCTCGTAAATATTGAAAACCGATTCTCGGGACGTTGACAGCAGTTATGATTGATACGCGCAAGTGAACGCATCAATTACATCAGAGCCGTATAGCTTTAGTTGTGCGTTGTGTAGCGGCCCCGTATGAAATGAAGGCTGCTAAAAAACTTTATTCCTGTAATCTTCCATTCGTTAGAAGGAACTTCTAATTATGTTGAACCAGAATTAAATTATGGTAAATATTAAATGTTATTATTGTAATACTAATAATAATAAACGAATAAAGCTGTGAGTATATGCCAAATGTAAGGTATAGTGTCTGTATAAAACAGAAAAACCGTTCGATTTGATAAGAAAATTGCATAACGAATTCTAACAACTGCGATGTGATGTGGGGATCCCGCAGACTATGATGCCTTGTTTTGACTACATTAATTTTAACATTTTAATAGGGTGAATTTCAGGTTTTACGCGCGGCAGTTTTTACGACATTGATGTCTTCGTTTAAAAATCCTTGACTTGCACCAATATTCTTTTTTTAATTATCGGTGTTCTCCGAATTATCATCTGACTAACTCATCTCATAAAATTGTATTGTAAAAGAATCAGGTTGCTAAATTAGAAACGGAAACCTAACAAAAGATAACACATCTTGTTTTGAAGAATATTTCATACAAAATCTTTTAGTTCTCTCGAGAATAATTGTTACAAACTTGAATATTTATTATTTTTCTCTGTTTATTCTGATAGAGAATCTGGTACAAACATTAATCATTAATAGGGATATAATATTACTCAGATCTTTAATAAATTATTCCTGTTTGCGTTTCAGTAACTTTTAAATTTGTTTTTTTATCATTTGTATTTGTGTCACAATTTTTACTTGAGTCTTTTGATTTGACATATGCTATGATTTGGATTTTAAATTAGAATATCTCATTCGTTTCGAATTATATATGTAAGTTATGAATATCAATCATTAAAATACATAATGTTGAATTTCATATCTAGAAAGTTTTCAATCTTCGTATCGCAACAACTTTGGTTGATTTGATACAATATAATTTTTGAGAATTTATCGTAGACTCTAAACTAAGAAGAATTAGTACGAAAGTCATTTTGTATAAAAAATGCGATTCGATCATATTTAGAAATGTATTGATGATAAAGAAGCCAGAACTCCCGACAATTTTTATCTTTTCTATCCAAACTTTAAACTTTTCAAGTCTTTAGATTTCTACAAAAAATATGTAGCACTTAAGATAAAGTAGCATTATTACAAAGATCATATCAATGTTGTTTCCTCCACCTTTTTGTGCTTTTCTTTTGGGTTTTCCGTCTATAATCAGTATTATTATCTTTAAATTATTTATTTTTGATATTTTCTGACGTCCAAATTCTTTACATCAAAAAACCCAAAATGCCCACGATTAGGCTGGTCATTTTGTAACTCTCAAATTTCCTTAACGCAAATAATCAAATAAATCACTTGTACTTACTTTAAACATGTGTCTCGGCTGATAATTCTCGCTTATTCAAATTATGTTCAGGTGTCGTGGATATTTACCATAAGGGCTTATTACTTTTTACATAAATAAATAAATCAGACAGAGGGTGCCAACAAAATTTTCTGTTATCAATCATTTAAAAGCAACGATGGAATCTGCAATTTGTGAAAATATTTCTAATATATCTAAGTTACGTTAAGGTCTTTAGATTTTATTGTACCAAATTTATTTTGGTTAAAATAATCACAAAGAAGTTGTCATGCCAAGCTATCACCAGAGATTAGCAATTTTAAACTTTATTAATCTGAAATAATAAAAATCAATGTTGTCAATCATTGTCAATCTCAAAAATCATTGTTTAACCACATTACATTCCATAATTTGGTTACAAAACATAAACAGCATTTAATGATTATCTGAAATCTATTAGAATTATCAAATTCTACAATTTAACATATTTTGGGATCCCATTCTAGATACATTTTTGCAGTCGTAAATGCAATTTCGAAAAGTTTGAATATGAATAACTTACAAAAAGTATATTTGACACTAACCCTATTATGCGTTGCTTCAATTCAATCCACCTTGGCACTACCAGATAAAAGTTTCTACTCTCAATAAACAAAAAACTAGCGATCACAAATAATCAAAAAACCTTAAACACATTACTGACTAAATTCTAGTTGCCGTAATATAACAGTTTCACTGAATCCTGAACTCTTTAGATAAATAAATCTTTAGACGTTACAATGATTTTATTATTATTGGCCTCGTTTTAAAGCTTTAACTGCCTCCAAAACAATGATCAGAACTGTTATCTCAATGCACTTACTTATATTAGCCATTTTTCTAATGGAATTATCGACGGTAACTCGTCATTACTACAATGCGTAGCTATTAAAATAAACATTGTCGAATAACTTTGATAATTTACAAGAAGGATACTCAAACTTTAAAAGGTACTAGCCCAGTAAAGATAAATTTTAGAGTTTTTCAAAGCGACCTAGGTTGTTCTATTTATTCCCTTAGTTAATTTCACTCCTTATAAAAAGAGAAACCCGGAGCAGATCATTATTATTGTTCTAACAAAACTTCCACAAAAATAATCAAACAGTAGACCCTCGGTCGATACGGAAACGATAAAAACTCTTTTAAACTCAACTAATAAGATAATCCTATATGACGTCGTCTAGCAAAACGTTAAGCACTAGACGAACTTATCGTTATCGGCTAACGGTATACACGAGCCGAAAACGCACCCCTTCGCGTCTATCGGTCCTGACTTGACTGCCACACCCTCCGAACGAGTTCCGAGTTCTCGAGAACAAGCTCCAATCAACCAGCAATATACGTTAATATTATTGCTAGTAACTGCCAATGAATGGACAATTTTGTCTTTTATATTAGACAAATTTATCTCTAATATTTTATAAATGGTGCGGAAAGCAATTTCCCAAAAGCAATTCTTTTATAAACCTTTAAAATTAAAAAAAATAATTAAAAAGTATTGAAATTCTTGATGCAATTATAACATTATTTGTCCAAAATAAAATCATAAAATAGATTAAGTTTGTGTTGTACTCAAATTTATTGCTTGAAAACCGCATTTTATATGTGCTTTAGATGATTTTAAGTAAGATTGGGGTGAATACGTGACTAAAACACAATACCAGCCCGTGGGAAATAGATTTCGTTTACACAAGTGTTAAACTTGGTTATAAGTTAAGGTAGAATATCTGCGGCTATAAAATTTTCCTGAAATACAGCTGCCAGTCGCACCCACAAACGAAAACCTTTTATATTTTTACACCAAATTAAACTCAAAATAAGACGAAATAAATATTCACAATATTGAGCTCGTTACATCCACTGGAAATTTGTAGAAGATTATCTAGGTTTTCTTACAAGTAGTCAGTCTTTTTCAAAGCAGCTTTAATTATTTTGTTGATTTTATTGATTATTATCTTACCCACTATCTTGTATTTTAATAACCTGTCTGGTCATTGTTTTGGTTGTAAGTAAATTTACTAATTTATGAATATTTATTCATTTATGGTTAATTATCTTGCCGATATTCACCTTAAAAGTAGCATCTTTCTCGTTCTACCCTTTGATGTCATACACCTGTTTTTGTGTAGATTTTTGTGGTTTTGGGAATACATCAATTGTATCCCTGTAGACAATTACTGCAACAGCCTACCCATGTTTTATAAATATCTGAATAATCAAAAGTGTTAATGTAACATATTCAGACCAATTGTGCTAACTACAGCTATCTTCATAAACAAATGTTTGCTTATTTCGAGCCTGTATTTATATGTATTTCGAACACAATTTTCGAAATTGCAGTACAATACAACAATAATAAGAAAGCAAGAGAAACTCGTTCAAGTTAAAAGCTGGTTTATAACACACAATGCCTTTAATTAAATAACTAATAAAACTTAAAATATTGCAGTTTAATAAAGTGTTGGCAATCAATTAATAAGAAAATTACTTTTGGCATCTTTGCGAACTGATTTATGCAAACAAATTGTTTTTACATTATTTATTAATAAAAGTGAAACTATACATACGTTTAAAACTTTATTATAATTTAACTTAATAACTTCCTTCATAGTTTCTTTAACAATTAAATTATGATGAATGAATTTATTGAAATATCATTAATATCATCTTTAAACAACAATTTATTGTTAAAATACAAATCCAATTTTTTCGAATATAAGAGTGTAAAATTATTAACTTAAAATAAATGTTCAAGGATTTCTTGTTATTTTCCGAACAGGAAATTAATCGAAAATTTAACACTATTACATAAAACAAAACAATAATAAAAAGAAAATGAAACTAATAAAAATTTAGAAACGAATGTTTTTGGTCGAAATAATGGACTTGTTCTCCAAATTTACTAGAATGATAAAACAGGTCTCGCTAACTTTCTCTGCTTAATTATCAAAAATTGTTGATTACCCGTTAAGAATCTTTTTTTATTTTACTTTTTTTCCTCATTAACGGGAAACTATTAAGGCAACCTGGATATTTTTTAAATGGCAATTACATTTCTGAAGGTGACTTGAAGCACGCGTACGCTGTGAGTTAAAATTAAGTATAGGAAATTGCATGTATAAGTATTTATTCTATGTCGTTTGAATCGAACCTGATAGAATGCTAATGATACATCATAGAGTTATAATCTCATTACCTTGAAGGTAACATTAATGCAAAAATGAAAAATGAGGAAAGGTATTCGCCAGATAGAACAACGGCACAAGAGTAATACGATGATTATAAGAATCAATTGCATGCAGGTAAGTGAACTGTATTTTGAAGCTGCTAGAAGAAAAACGGAAACACGATAAAAATGAGAAAAAAGTGCTTAATCCAAACCCAACAATTAAATTTTATGGATTTACGCTACAAAATAATAAATAATTTCACTCAGGTTTTCTTATTCAATTTCACTTTAATAAGAGTAAAAAGATTATTATATCCGATCATTTTTACAACTTTTGTGTATTCAATTAATTTAGCTATTTGTGTATCCAGAGCAGAGAGTGATAGATTGCAGATCGAGAGAGAACGACAAGGAAACAGACGCACAACATATATCTCGAAAGCGGCAATGACATTTTCCACTAGCAATACGCACAAGATTGTTTCTAACATAGCAAGAATATTCAAAAATTCTAATTTCATATTTATCTGAAAGCAGTACATAAAAGTAGTCTGTAGCAATATTTTTTCTATAATATTGTTATTGTTGTATTACACTCAAATTAATTCATACTAATTTTATACTTTCGTAGACAAAACAACGAACAAATGTAAAATTGGTATGAATCATTTTAAGTCTAATACAGTAATAACAATATTTATAGAAAAATGTTTATCGTCCGAACATATAGTGGTTAGGGTTCGTTAAATAGGAAAGATTAAATAGATCCAAATCCCTACAAATGATAATGTAGAACAAGAATGGAAAAATATAAAAATTTGCATTACGAAAAACAAAATCGAAGAATTAAACAAGTACTAAAGCCGTCGAACAAAGAAATGATCAAGTCGATAACTTTGTTTAAAAAAACAGGATCGAACCAATTACGTAAATTATAACTAGGGATTTAAGCTTATTATACGCGACATATTCAATCTATACGAAACTTGTCAATCCGTGAATAACAGTAATATCTGAAGCATAAATAATTGAAAAACAGAAAGGGTTAGAGAAAATAGAAATCATGTGTAGTTGAGAAAATAGAAATCATGTGTAGTAGATAAAAATTGAGAGTTCTGAACCTATCCCCCACTCCTGACATTGACCTTGAACCTATCTCTCTCTAACACATGGTGACCTTGAATCTATCTCTGTCACCTAAACATGGCAACACCGCACTCGCAAGGTCAACAATATGGCAACACCGAATTCTCAAGGTCATCAAAATGGCAACAATGTTGGTGACCTTGAACCTATATCCCTCTAACACATGGTGACCTTGAATCTATCTCTCTAAACGTGGCAACAACGCATTCTCAAGGTCAACAATATGGCAACAACGCATTCGCAAGGTCACCCAATGTTGGTGACCCTGAACCTATCTCTCTCTGGTGACCTCGAATCTATCTCTCTAAACGTGGCAACACCACATTCTCAAGGTCAACAATATGGCAACACCGCATTCTCAAGGTCATCAATATGACAACAATGTTATGACCTTGAACTCAAGGCCACTCTTCAAGGTCATCAATATGACAACAACGCATTCTCAAGGTCAACAATATGGCAACAACGCATTCTCAAGGTCATCAATATGGCAACACCGCATTCTCATCAATATGACAACAATGTTGTGACCTTGAACCCAAGACCACTAAATAATGTATCTTCAAGGTCATCAAAATGGTAACAATGTATAGTCACCAAATAATGTATCAAACATTCAATTTATTGACCTTGTCAAAGTTAGAAATGATTACGACAGTCTAAGGGGGAAATTAGATTAAACATGTTAAAAATGTTAACATCGAGTGTACACTGTAAGAAAGAGAAGTTTTGGAGAGAGATAATCATGTCTCGCTGAACTGCCCCACAACCTACTGCCGGTTTCCGCATTCCGGACGCGATACAACATAAGTTCATCGACATCGGCTTTCAGAGGATTACATATTTCAACCTTGTATTTACCTAATGCATTTATATTTTATTTGAGGATGTTTCGAACTTTTAATTCAATGTAGTATGCATTTGTAAACTTGTAAGGTTGACTTAAATAGTTTTTGCACTGAAGACTTAAGCCATACCGACTGTCATCATGGAGTAGAAGACCGCATCATCAATGCAACCTGGGTCTTGGACGAGCTGGTAATGGCCATACGAAAGGGTTACATCGTACAAGACATACAAGAGATTTGGGCCTACGATGTAAACCTGTACAACAAAGTGTCCAAGACCGGGGGATTGTTTTCGGGCTTCATAGACAAGTTCCTGAAGATGAAGCAGGAAGCTAGCGGTTGGCCCTCTTCAATAGCTACCGATGATGATGATGACGATGGAGCCCGGGTATGTCTTCATGGTTATCCGAGAACAGATTTCAACCCTAATAATAATTAGGGTAATAATAATATTACCTTTGATAATGACAGCATAGTTGTCGAAACAATATTGTCAGCTAATAATAATTGGTTAGTTATTTAATTATTGTTTAGTTGTTTAATAATTTTGAAAAAGATTGTCATAGAATAAAAGATTAATGTTCTTTCATGGTTATTCGAGAACAGATAATTGTTTAGTTATTTAATTATTGTTTTGTTGTTGTTCAATCATTTTTGAGAAAGATTGTCATAGAATAAAAGATGAATGTTCTATATGTGTATTATTACTATTCTCCCCTCTGTACCATGGCATGAAAGTGATAGCTATAACTAGTATGAGAGAGAAGCAAGAATGAGGTAATTACTTACACACACACCTGACGATAATGATGATGACGTGTCATTAAACAAGATGAGACTTGTCTGTCAACGTCGACAACTTGTTTACCGTATGCATGTTACTGAGCATGCGTTGGATCTAGGTAAGTATAAGCGACTATATAAAGTCCACAGTTGTTAGCGTGTAGCAGACACCACGTGTACAGCAGCAGCAGCAATTATGATGATGACGGGTATAAGCAGTCCTAATTATTGTTATGATAACGAGACCTGTGAGAGTGAATTATTTCCCCTGGAAATAGGTAAGTTGCTGTTTATAAAGCTTCAAGTTTGTGATTGTATGCTAATTTGTGTCTATTTTGTTACTTGTTTAGATGAAGGCCCGGATGTTGCAGATCATGCATCATCATCAACAGCAAGTACCGACAAGTACAGCGAGAACGGTCAAGAGTCGAACAATGAAGAACTAGGTAAGGTGTTTAAAACTTTTGTATGTTTATGCTTATATTAATCGATTATTGTATTATTGTTCTAGCGTTCCATGATCTGTCGCAGCAGCCTCTACACTACGCTGATGACGCTGTAGCAGCATCAGCAAACTTTACCATTGTAGATACACCAGTAGCAGCAGCTAAAGGTGAAGTACGTGTTCAACTGCTCAGGGCTGTCCAGTATCCATTGTATGTTACGAGACCTCCAGGTGAAGAAGAAAACTACGACCATATACACAACATCCAAGTAGTATTTATTCCGCCCGACGACGACGACTACGCCTTGGGGATCTATCAACATTTTATTATAAATTAAATGTAGTCATAACAATATATTAATAATAAACATAATTTTAATTCCTATCTGGCTTTATTATTTCTTCTAGAAAAGGTGGTGGTGGAAAGAGTACAGGGTGCGTGAGAGAGAAAGGTAGCAGAACTTGTAGGTCGTAGCGAGAAGGAGAAACAAATTCAAATCTGGGGAAATCCAAGATGGCTGCTTTAAGAATGACAGATTCAAAATGACAGATTTAAATGACAGATGCAAAAATAACAGATGCAAAAATGAGAGAATTAAAATGACAGATGCACAATTGACAGATTTAAAATGACAGATGCAAAAATGACAGATTTAAAATGACAGATGCAAAAATGACAGATGCATAATTAACAGATTTAAAATGACAGATGCAAAAATGACAAATTTAAAATTGACAGATTCAGTACAGATTCAAATTTAGCGTCACATGTTATTAGGATGATGGGAGAGAAGGAGAAAGTGAGAGAGGAGACTCTTTATTGCGGCCTCTAATAGCATCAGTACATACAGGTAATACAGGTTTCTTTAATGCGACCTCTATTGGTAGCACATAGGTCGTCGTCGTCGTCGATAATACAGATTTCTTCATGACGCCCTCTATTAGCAATACACACTTATTGTAGCATGACACCCTCTATTGGCAACACACAGATTGCCGGTAATACAAATTCCCGTAATGGCGGACGGGCGTGGTCAGAATGGCGACGAGTTCCAAAATGGCCGACGTCAGCCAATCACAGAACAGCAGGCGTGGCTACCGGAGTGGGGGTAACCAATCGCAGCGAAGGGGGGAGGAGCTACAGGAGTGGGGGTAACCAATCAGAGAGCAGGAGGCGTGTCTACAGGAGTGGGGATAGCCAATCAAAGCGCAGCAGGCGCGGCCAGAAAAAAAGGAGTGGGGATGGTCTCAGGTGGCGCATTACCTACTTGAGTCTGGTAATAGAATCATAGCATCTGCAAACATTAATTCTTGTATTGTCACCATTTCAATTTTCCAGCTTTCTAATTCCATGTGCCTTTTCTTTACTTTTTTGTAAAGCATTGTTTATAATTACCAAAAACAGTTTTGAGCGTAGTACGCGCATCCTTGTTTTTGACCTATTTTTGGTAGAATAGAAGAACACAAACAACAAGAGATTTATTCCGCAATAACGCGATTGGAATTTACCCCAACACAATATACCAAACAGGTTAATTCCATTAAAACAAATTATTGTAATTAGGATCCGCATTAGGATACTATTTTAATCTTTTAATATTTTTCCATATTTTTAATAATTTCTATTATGTCTATTTCTGCTCCTATCTTTCTTTCAAACTTTCCCAAACCTCATTTCTTCTTACTTTGTCGTAGGTTTTTCCCAAGACGATCAAACAAGTATGGATTTATTTTTCTTTTCTGAGTAACTTTTGTTTTAGCTGTGTTACTATAAAAATTAACTCTTAAGTTTGGAGGTAATTAAGAGTGTTAAAAGTGGTAAACGCTTAGTTTATTAAATTAATTTATTATTAGTGAATGTAACAAGCAAGTAATGGACAAATAATAATGCTGACACAATTAGTTTAACAATTTAACACATCATTTATTGATGCTGATGCTTAAATTTATTGATACATGCAGTTTTATTCTGAGAATTTAAAAATAATTTTTTATTTATTAGTGTGGATTTATTATACTTATTGTAGTTGTGTAATATGATTTTCTATGGATTTTATTTTATTTAAAAGATACATAGGTATGTAGGTACATATTAATAATTAATGCTAGGAAATTGAAAAGTTAGTTTTCAAACCATATATTTATGTATGTTAATTTCTTAGTTGAAGTATGTGTGAATAATGAGAAGAGTAGTAGGTTGATGAGTAGGTGAAAAGTGGAGCAAATTGTGAGATCGTTTGTGAACTTTTAATCACTTCTGAACGTTCAGTTTCCTTGAGTTTAACATTTTATTGCACTAAATATTTTATGTTTTGTATTATTATTTATGTAGAATAAATTTTTCAGGGGCTACGATATCAAAACATTTTTATTTTAGTACAGTGACATTGTGTGTTATTTCAGGACGTATATTTTAATTACACTTTAAAATAGTTTTTATGTAACAAAAACTAGTTTTTGGTGTTTTGGTTTCGTTAGAAATATTTTTAGTGCTGTTATCTTCGAAAATTATGCACACGTAACAACCATTAAAATTAGTGAGTGGAATTATCTAAGTATGCATAAAACTCATATAAATAAAATATGTACAATAATACAAGGTCCAGTGTATATGTATAACAAAGCGTTCACATAAATTGAAGTGATAGAAAGAGTAATATACCCTATGAATGACTAATCGTATCTAGTGATATCACATTTAAATTTCCGCATACTTTTATTTACTTTCAATTCGATAACATTTTCAAATATAATAAATATATTTGTGTCAACGTCTTTCCTTTATTATTATTATATGGGCAAGTCACGCCAACTAAACAACTTTTGGTAGTCTTGCTGGGTAGGTTCAAGAGAGGTAGGCAAAGCGAATGTGGTTAACGGGCAAACTGGCTGGAAGTTCTAGACAAGTGATCAAAGAACGAGGCGGTTCACCTTGCTGCCAAGGTGCTTTTGGGCCCTGGGCAATGCTGATCCTGCTCTCTGGGCATTTATTAAGTATTTTATACGTGTTTATTTTTAACGGTCACTAAGTATGTTTCACAAATGGAAAACTACATCTTTTCTCATGGCTTAATAATGCGCTTCTAACAATTTTCTACTCAAAGTACTCAAAACATGATATCATCTAAATTGTACGTGCAAAAAATTATTATTAAAATATTCAAATCAATTATCATTAATGTAGTAGCCACAAGTGGTTATTTTAGTTCCTTAACGAAAGAATGTTATTGTTATTGGGTTACCGTTATTTATTTCTTTACATTTTGGTCAACTTAAATTTTAATTGCAGTTTATTATTTGTGTCATTGTGTGAAATTAAACTTGACGCAAAAAACTAATTAATAATTTTAATAAACGACAAACACAATTCAATCTTTTTAGGCCAAAAAACAAACACTGAAGATGCTTATCTCTTGAAGCTTGTCACATTCAGGGGTTAATGATATTCATTGCGGTTTTTTAATAAACTCTCTAGAATTGTTTTTTATATTTGTATGTGTGTTTTTCATTATTATATGTTTATGTTTGTATACACAATTGAAAATACTAACCTACATATCTAGAATAAATTTATATTAATTTTTGTTTTACTCTTATTTTTTGTTAATGTTGTATATTCTTCACAGAAACTGCTTCGTTGCTGATGGGTTCTTATTTATTCACTTTAGGTTGCATATTGATGTTATGACATCAGAATTATTTTATATAAAATATTTAAGGTATTAGTAATGTAAAATCAGAATTTACCTAAAACGATGACAATTATATCTTAAACAAAATTAGAAAAATAAGAGAGTTTTTAAAAGATTATTATTTATTACTAAACTTAAAAAATACTACTATAGTACCATAATAAATCTTTAAAAGATGATTGCCAATTATGTTATTCTAAGTTATTCTTAGTTTGTTGAATTTGCAAGCTGCAGAAGATCGTGTCAAGATCAGGACACATTTGTTGTGTTTATTGTTGTTATATCAGCTAATTGTTATTAAAAACAGTCAATCAAATGTGTCAAATTATATTTGCCAGCTCTTATTTAAATTAACATATAACTGTTATTATCTTCAAAATATGACATTAAAACATTTATTAAACAATAGAAGGGCGCCACCCAAATTATTCTTGTTATAGTTTAAAAACAAAATGAGAATTCACATATGGGAAAAGGTTCCCATTTAAATTGCGTTAAATTTTTTGCTACTTTTGCCATTCTTTCATTTCTATGCATTTCTATTCATGCCCGTGATACGCGACTTGCATCCTTATGATCTTCTTGCAATTACATCGTGCTTTTTTTTGTTTTACTTACCACAGCTTTGTTTGCTAACATTCAAATTGCGTCATAAGCCTGCTAATAGGCACCATGACTATTATATCAAGCATTTTTTAAATTGCTTACTTTTATAGTAAAAACGTGTCAAATAAATTTATAGCCCAATTTATGAAAATTACAAGTAATTAATCCTATTTCGAGATATCTCGAAAAGTAAGCATTTTATTTCAACATTGCTTTATACAAAACTTGTAGTATACGCTTTCACACTTCAGATGGTTTCTAAATTTTGATCAACAATTCAGTGATTATTGCTAAGCAGCACAAATTACGACCTCAAAGACATGCAGTCCCATCACGGGCAGCCGCTGTTTCTGGGTTTATTTTACTGAATTGAATACCAACTATAGTAATTAGTAGTAGTTTTGAACTTTGCATATTTAATTAACTTCGCGAAAATCGTTTACATTCCATGCCATACTTCCTGTTATAACACATACACATCAGTTAGCGATCGTCCAACCTACACTCCTTATAGGTTTCTATATTTTAACTTAATTTGAGATCCCATTCTAAATACATTTGATTCGATTCCTTAATTAAAACCAATATGTTATGTGATCAAATAGTCTCGTCACGCTGTCGCACCCAAAAACTTACACCAAATTAAACTTAAAACAAGGCAGAATAAATAGTCACAATATTGAGTTGTGGCAATGATTTCCTTATGGATACAGAAGACATGCTTTGTAAACAGCGCGCCGATTATGAAGCTAAGTGCAGGAGAAGATCAAAAGCAAGACTGCTGGAAATGTTTCTATGATTTCATTTTGAAATGCTCGAAAGCTTCCAAGCAAAAGTTACGGAAACGATGATCATTACAAAGATTTTAAATGTGCTTTTACTACTTTTCGCATGACCTAGGAAAGCAGTTCTTCTACAGAAGGTAATGTGAAAAATTGGATGACTCGACTTATAATAGAAAACAAGCGAGCAATCGGAAGTGAACAAAATGATTCTTCTTTGAGGTTGCAATTAAAACATTTACAGAAGACTGTAAATGAAGTGAAATTTTTAAATAAATAATCTTCGTTTGTCAAAAAGGATTCAGATGAACATAAATGCCCAAGAAGTTCGATAGAAAGCCGCAGTCGCTGTCGGTGAATTATCGTAAGAAAGTGACAAAATGTAGTTATTACCAAAAAATAAAAAAGGTCGAGTGCAGTACAGGGTACAGTTAATTTCAGTGAAACGTACAGCTTCCTTTGATTTGATTTGAGTTGTACTTTTTAGCATTTCTTTTGAGGTTATCTTGTTTTGTCAGTATCTTATTCGACATTCGATTTATTCAAAATGACATTTCAGATCAAATTCTACTCTCAAAACCGACTCATATGTCAATTTATAGATAAACTTAAGTTTAGAACACAAATGCACAAATGCAAAAAATGCACAAATCAGTCTTGCGGTGAAACTCGCTTGAAGCAACAGCTCCTTAACATACACTTTCACAAAAACCAGTTGCGGAAAAACTTGCGTTTGCGTTTTCGTCTTTTCTTTTACTCAAGAAACCCTTATTTCTTTTACCAAAAAACGCGGAAAAAAGGCGCGAGATTTAAGTGTTGACATTTTAGCTGTGGCAAGTTTAATCATTATTTAATCAATGCAAATTAAAGAATTGCCAGTCTCGGTGGATTAGTGGTTGGCATGTTTGCTTCATAATCCAAAGAACGCAGGTTCGATCCCCGGCCGAGCTGGTAATTTTTCAGAGCAGAGAAAAATTTAAAACATGCCATCTTTTCGGATAGGAAGTAAAACTGTAGGTTCCGTGTCAATGCGATGTTTGGCACGATAAAGATCTCTACTGGAGGTGGAATTCCCCTAGATTCGGCTTAATTCTAGTTGGGTCGGCCAAATGATCATAGTAATCGGTGCCATGAGGTACGAAGGATGCTCCGCCATCCTTATTCCTCGCCCAAAAATAAATAAATAATAAAATTAAAGAATTGAACAAAGGGCTTCTACAAAAGGAAAACGTAGATTTTTTTGAATTTGTGTGAATTTCTCAACTAGTGCGAAGTTCTTTCCGACTTCAAAGCTAAAGTAGGAAAATCTGTGTATACTTTAAATGAAAAGTGGCAGAAAGCTCATGGCATCCAGTAAAGACTTTTAGGTTGTTTGGGAAATTGTTTGTTAAATTTGTTTTGGCTTTGGAAGTAAAGTAATTATTGCCTCACTGTTCAAAACAAGCTTCATTACAATCTTCAAAGAAAAGAAAATCTTTACAAAACCTCATTGGCCTCCAAAAAGATGAAAAACTGCCGAGATCAGAGCTGATCCGGCAATGAGTGCATTCCTTGTTCAATTGCAAAAGCAATGATATCCAGTTTGTTTATCATTTTCATCAATGTTGTCCTGATACTGCTAAAGATGCGAGAAAGTACTGCGAAGACTATGATAACTCTCAAAAAATTAGCAAAATTACCAGACTATGGTATAATTCAAAAAGTTAAACGTGTTTGTTATCCACCAAATGATGCTTTTTTTGTAACCCCAAATGAAAGCAAGATTAATTTACAAGCTTTTTTAAATTTAACAAGTGCACGTTTTATTTTTTTAATAGTACTACTTAATAGCAACTAGTTTAGAAGATGTTACTCAATTAACTATGGTTTCCAAATGAGGTGTAGATGGTGCGTCTAGCCAATTTCAATAGAAAATTAATTTTGAAGAGTCCAATAGTTAGTTAAATTGTAGTGTACTTCTTTGTAGTTTTGTACTATTCACATGATGGATACCGAAACAAATGCAACTGTTTGACAAAATAATTGCTCTTTATCTGTTAGATTTTGCCGTCCTATTGAATTTAAATTCACCAACTAAAGCAGTTTGGAATTTTTTCAACTGTTTCAAACTGCTCAGAAGTATATTTTTTTATATATGGCTGATTGTATGCCAGCTTCAGGACACAAACTTTTTATTCATGAGGGAATATTATTATACACGCTTTAGTGTCAATTGGCCAACTTTCCGAGGAATTGTAGCAAACCATAAATGATTTAGGGACTTTTAGACAGAATCGTTCAGGAAAAATATCTAGAATTGGAAATAACAGAGATATCTTAATAATTTCCTACTAAATTCTGATCCCGTTATGTTATTTTTACTCTAACTTCTACCAGATACCAATGATTTATTGGAATTTTCGATTAATTATTATTTAAAAAAATTATATTCTGACATATCATGCCCTAACAAAGAAATCTACTTATAGACTTAACACTTACTGTAAGTAACCATTTGTAATATAAAGTTTACAGCAGTTTCGTTTAATTAAAATCAAATCATGCGAAGCCAGTCTCGGTGGATTAGTGGTTTGCATGTTTGCTTCATAATCCAAAGATCGCAGGTTCGATCCCCGGCCGAGCTGGTAATTTTTCATAGCGGAGAAAAATTTAAAACATGCCTTCTTCTCGCATAGGAAGTAAAACTGTAGGTCCCGTGTCAATGCGATGTTTGGCACGTTAAAAATCCCTACTGGGGGTGGAATTCCCCCAGATTCGGCTAAATTCTAGTTGGGTCGGCCAAATGATCATAGCAATCGGTGCCATGGGGTACGAAGGATGCTCCGCCATCCTGATTCCTCGCCCAAAAACAAGCAAATAAACAAATCATGCGAAAATCGCGCAATAAATAACGGAAACTTCGGAGAATGTCTGGATTTTCACAAAAAGTCGTCACTGGTCGTCACCCACAAACGGCTATCGATTTCTTGTCTAGTTAATCAACCCAACCGATCTGAAATTACCTTGCTGAGACGCCCAGCACGATGAAGTCTCTCTGGAGGAGCTTACCACTGGAATGATAGCATTGAATAAATCAGAAAGGTATTTTGATAAACCAGCATTTATCATATTAATGATTAACCTGGTAAAGATTACCAGCTATAGTAATCCTAGTAACATAGTACTGATAAACTGATATTATAGTAACATATAACGCGTAACCACTACTTTTTTCTTTGTTCTTCTTTAGGCCAGTCAGAAGAAGTTGTTATGACGCCCTCTTTGGTTTTTTTGTTGTTATACTTATAGAGTATTATAAATAGCTTGTTTAATAGCTTTTATAATGAGTAAGTCTCATCAGGCCAAGTGGTCTAGTGGTGAAAATACTCTGCTATTTTGCGTTAAAGGGTCAGCTCAATATATCTTAATTGAGCTGAGGATAGGTTGAAACTTAGATTCGGAAAAATATGTTTCGGCTCTGGAATCAGATTATGGCCTTGATGTCAATGACTACAATGGAGAGCTGCGATAGATTCAAATTTACTAATAGAGAATAAATGTGCCACATTTTGCTGGAATAATGGAAAAAGTATTTTTGATGCTATTTGAAAAATATTTTACAGCAAATTGCATGACTTAAAAGTTGACATTTTAATTAGTAATTGCAAAATAGTTATTTGTTTAACCCTTTATAGGACACTGGTACAAATATGTACCACATGCACTTGCAGGCGTCTACGCCATTATATAAACATTAAATATGATCCTTACGGATTATACACTTGCTCTGAATGGATAGTGGTAGAAATATATACCATAAATTGAATTGCGCGCCGGCAACGGTATAAACTTGATTTAGTGGTATCCATGTGTACCACTGAACGTCTAATTATTTGTGCAAGGAATGCTGTGTTTTTTTCTGGTATTATAATATCACAAATTGTTTTAACTGTTTAGGTTGACGCGAAATAACTTTAGATATTGTTTTAACAATTAAAGTTGATATTAAATTAATTAATTTCACCAAATTTTAACAATTAGTAAATGTAAGGTTAGAATCGCTAAATTTCAGTGGTTTCTTTGAATTTCATTTGCAAACTTAATATTACCTGTTCGTATTTAATTTTTTTACAAATGATTTCGCATTATATGATAATTTCACTCTGTTATTTGTTTTGTTGTATAATGTTTGCGGCAAGGAAAATAAAAAGCCCTAAAAAGTGGTGGTACAACAAAACTCCTGTAGCAATATTTATTTCTGAAGTATTATGACTTTTTTCAGATGGAAAACGTTAAACTTTTTGATTTGTCGAATAAGAAACATGAAGAGTATCCGCAAATTTACTTATTAGGTTTTTATTTATAAAGTAGCGGAATAAATGACTGATTATTTTTTTCTGAACTGAATTATGTTTAGTTTTCCTTTACTTAAGTATTATAAAATAGTTTATACATTAGTAATAATGTGATATCTATACTTACATGTTGTGATATTTCTTCTAGTGATACCAGTTATGTAGGAGGTATAAGTATACATAGATTTTGGTTTGTATTATTCTACTGAATAAACTGGGTTTTGATAAGATTGTTTATTTTACTTATGGTACAAATATATACCATAAAAATATACGTGTAATTCTTTTATCTAACGATTTGTGGTGTCAATATGTACCACAAAAATATCATCGCAGTGCACTGTGGTACTTATATGTACCGATCTAATTACAAAAAGCTAATCAAAAAAAATCTTTTTTAGTTCATGGTAAGTTATGCTTTTACCTTCTAGCAACCCGTTTTTCAACTCAAAATTGCATATTTAATAATAGATGTTTCTTGCCCTATAAAGGGTTAATTAGTACAAATATGCATGTTTTTGGGACGAACTAGAAAGTTGCTGGACGATGCGATAGCGAAGTCTGTCAATATTATTAGTCTAATTATTTTTTTTGTGCTAATATAAAGAATGGTTACTTAAAAAAAAATTATCATAATTATAGTGTGTTATAAAGAGCTGTAGTTATAAACAGCCTTGGTAGTGTAATGTCTCGCGTGCCGGACTTTCACCCAAGCGGCCCGCGATAGATTCCCGGCGCCGGCAGATCTGGTTAAGGTTTTCTGCAGTTTTCCTTAGCTGTGACACAAATGTGGGATTTGCGCTGTTCCATCTGTAAGTCGGCTGCAGCCGCACATTGGGGCTACATAATAATAATAATCGCCCCCTCCCTCCCGCACAAGCTTATAGCTTCTGGGGCTTTAGTTTAGGTTATGGGTTGTAGTAATTATTATTATTATCTCCTAATATAATAATAGTCAGTTCCGGTGTCCGACGTCCACCGAAAAATATCTCAAAAACTAGAAGACTTAGGAAGCTGAAATTTTACAGGCAGGTGGGCCTTGCCCCAAAGGGGTGCATGAGTATATTTTTAATCCTAAAAACCAGAGGCGGTCGCAGGGGGCATTTCTTAAAAAATCATTGCTGCTGTATATCTCTTGAATGGCGTAAGCTGCAAACTTCAAATTTTCACAGATTACACCCGAAGCAATTCTGAATATGAAAAATTACCGGTATTTCATCCAGCGTTCATTCAAGGGGGAGAAGAGTTTTCCGCAAAAATAACTATTATAAAAATTTTGATTGTGAGTAATCTGTAATAGATACGTATATGTCATCCCGGACTTTCTTGTAGATCTTTTTGAAAGCTACAATTCGCTCGCTTATAGTTTGGCTTTATATGTTACCATTTTTCAGCGTAATGCGTTTTGTCTCTGTTAGAGCTAATTTTTTCAAGTATGTATTTAATACCTTGCTCATTACTAGACTCTCGAGAAATCCTCCGAATAATCTCTATATATAGAAACTTTTGCTAAGAAATAAGCTATCAAATGGTAAAAACGGCATCAAAATCTATTTAGTGGTTCTCGAGATTCACCGGTTTTGACAAAACCTGGGCTTACAAAAACTACAAAGTTAATGGGGGCACGCACTGATTTTCAGCGACTGGCGCGTTTTCACAGCTGTGCCTCCACACGCCGTTGATTTTCCAACGAATATTATGCTATATAAAGTACATAATATATTAATAATAAACTACATAGGTATACATTTAAAATAACTATATTATGTATTCTCTTTGAACACGCCTACCATTCGTTTAAAGTTATTTTGAAAAAAGGGCAACTTATGTGTTTTTCTAACATTTATTTGAACAAAAAAACTGTGGGACTTCTTACTTCGTGGATAGCTGACATGATCAGAAGGGGACCGTTGATTTTTCAACGGGTATTATGCTAGTATCTAATATATTCTAAATATGTTAATGAGCGTCTACCTAATAAAATCGCTGTTTTACTATTAAAATTAAATGTTAGCGCTGTAAGTATTAAAGCTTTTAATTTTCCAGAAAAGATTTTTTCATTATTGCGTACTTAAATTTATTATACTGATATTTCACGTACAATTAGCATTCCTAACCATGTTTATTAAGCCCAAAATTCCTCCTAAGTTTTAAGCGAAATTCTAGTGTCCCACTTTATGTTTTCGCAATGGTAACTTAAGGAGATTTTGTCACATTCATCAAAGTAACAAACTTTAAAGACAGAACCTTTCAAGTTTTAATGGCAAAAAAAGGAAAATACTCAATAAGCTGATTTTCACGACTACTGCAAACCACGTGTAATACCTGAAAAGAACTTATCTGTTAAAGATGTGCAATGTTGCATGAAAAGGATGAACAAGACGAGTTTTCAGGAAGAATACCGATATACAGATGAACGAACAGCAATTTCAAATTCACGTTACCAACTTTATTAATGTTAGGTATATTATACACACAGTTGTTGTCCTTCAGAAACTCATAAATCCAACCACATGTAACCAACCGCACGGTGAATTAACTTTACAAACAGATGAAAACAATAGTCGTTTGAGTATGCTAAAATAATTATAATATCAAATATCTAGAAACTGCTTCCAGGTAGGTAGTTAATACCTTTGCTGATATTGCATAGCTATAAACAATCAGGTACAGGTAACGAAGAGTTGGAAGGTAAGTTTATATACATTGCTTTCCAGCATTGTGTTATCTGTATTTTCTGCATTCTATCGTCCAACTAACGGTTGATTATATATTATTTTACTTGATATTAGGTTAATGTTATTACACGAACGAATAGATTTTATTTGTTTCATCATTCTTGTTAATTGAAATCTTTTCTTCGTTTAACTATTTATTGTTAATCTAAATTCCATAAAAGAAAGCCACCGATTCCGGAAATAATAAAAGATTAAACCTTTCTCAAACTAATACTGAAACAAACAAAACAAAATAGGTGTGTCCTCTTTTCCTTGTATATTAGTATCCTTTATAAAAGTACGGAATTCTAAAGAGTGTAGAACTAACTTTACGAAATAAAATTAAAAGTAATGTAAACAACAGAACAATAATTAATAACAAATAAAAGATTGGCAATCTTTACAATTTTTATAAAACATGATATTTACCTTACTGAATTTAAATACGTAAAACTCACCCTCGGGACCTATCTACGGTGTCTTTTATATAGCGATAGGTCTATAATATCGGAATTTAGAAGGATTTTTTTTTCAATAATTGTAGTACAAAAGCATTTACAAAAAAGAATGTTTATTATCAACATCATATACAAAAAAATTACACCTCATTTTTAAAAAGTCTACAATTTTTGTTTGTTTTGAATACATTGATTGGGAACAATTATCATCTAGATTGATTAATTAAAAATGTAAAGCTTTTATAATCACCTTTGATTAAAAAAAAGTTTGTTTGAGAACGTTTTTGTAAGTTTTGATGGGTTCTCGCTCTATTTGTAAACTGTCATCAACATCACTGTTTTATCGGAGTCGTTGTTGTCAGTACATTCTGTGAGGTCCCTTGCCATAATACTAATATCAAGAACTACGTATGTTCGCAGTTTGTAATTCACCATCAAAGAATAACAAAATCTACTGCTTTCATCCCATTATTCCCACCAAGCATGCACTTTTATAATAAACCTTCTTTATAACAACACTGTTGAAACTATCATATAGAACAAATGCACTAAACCTTTTTGCTTTCTTTATTTATTTAAAACAATTTTTTCAATACACAAACCTGATGAATATATAGATGTATGTTTCTTCTTGCAGGTTCTGTCTGCGGTGAATGGTGTAATTGGGCTCCCTACACCCTGCAACTCAGCTTCCGGCCTCGATATCTAGGAGTTGTTGAAACGTTTAGGTAACTTTGTCGAAAAGTTTATTTTATCTTCCTACGTCAACTTGTATTGTTGACTTTAAACTTCTTTTCTTTCTTTACTGGTACATCCTGCTCATCGCTTGATTTTCTTTCAACTTGCCTCGATGTCTCGCCTTCAACACCCAATAATTTTTTTCATTATTTTACTTTATAATAATTAAAACTCGGAGACTGTTTATATGTATGATGTTTTAATATTTACTTTAACTTTTTTAACAAATTTTAAATGAATACATAAATTTTCGTACTTTTTTGTATAATTTTATGATCATTTTTTTCATTGATTTATAGAATTTAATTCAACTTTTCTTGTCTCAATATAAGCCAACATTGTGTTTGTCTTGGCTCCATGGAACCTCATTAATTTTCTCTATTATTTCTTCTCATTACAATTAATGGTCAACTTTTATCATGGTAGCCGTGGTCTAGGCTATGTTGAGATTATAATGCTCTGTGAATTAAATTTTATCTATTGTTATAGAAATGGATGCGTGTATGTGCATCAATTAAACACATGAATAACTTGAAAAACACAAACTTTATTTAATTTAAGAAAATAAACGGAAATTCCAATTAAAAAAGGAATTAAAAAGAAAAACTATTCAAATTGGTACAATAAATCAATCAGGAAATTAATTCCCAAGCTTGCTCAAGTGTAATGAATAGTTGTAATAGCCTGACATAAGGCTATTACAGTTATTCACTTGAACAAACTAACACAAATCAAAAATCAGATAAAATGTTCACAAATGTTCAAATATTTTGTTTTATGAAAAAATAAATTTTAATAAAATAGAAATTAAAATGTTTTATTTGTGAAAAATAAATTCTCTTAAAAACCTTAAATGTTAAACAAAATAATTCTGAAATTATTCAGATTAAACTTTATAAAATTTATTATAGGCAAATCAAATTTAAAAAACCTTTTATTTCGACCAACCTGGTATATAATATAAATAGAATTTCCTTCAATTTCTATTCGCTATTGGTATAACTGTATTTACATCCGTCAGATGATTTCTTATTATACAAACGTCAATTCATAAAATCGATAATGGAAATAAATTCTCCCAGAATTTATTTAAAGCAACTCGTTCACACTTCCAAATACTTTGTTGATAACAGATAAATCTTCTTTAACTTTTAAAATGTTCAGGTAAGTTCTTCAAACTTAATTTCAATCTTGTTTATACTTTGTTGACATAAATCATATGATCAACACTTTTAACCTCACTTAAATTTACAGATTTTTAATCCGGAGTCAAACATAGATTCGCCAAGTGCTTTTGATCGACTGAATTTGTTAAATTTGGCTCCAGCTTATATATGTTTTGTGGAAACAAATGCCGACACTGACATATTTTCAAAATAATCGCAACGCGGAAAATATTTATGACGTCACAATTTCACTCAGCCGTTAAATTTTCTCACGAATCTTAATTCTATAAACACAGGATTATAGCTGATAAAACAAGGATTAGAACAATATAACACACTTATGTCCTAAAATGCATCGTAACGAAGATATCAGACCAAAACAATTGACAATGAACAAATCTCATTATGACCTAATTACATACAAAATTCAATAAATCCAGGTGTATCCTTTACAAAATGGATACATAATTACACAATGTAGCTAATACATATTAAATTTACACAGGAACGTCTTTACAATTTAAGAAAAACATAAATTATGATCCGTTACAACAATCGGGTAAACCAAATGATGCATATACAAGTTTTACCTTTGACATTAATTCAAATGAAGTCAATTTATGGTCAAATTGTCCAGCATACAGTCCTCTAAGTGTTTCCATTAAAACAATGGTGAGAAAAATAGTATAAGAGTCAATAATTATCAAAACTGAAGCATAGCAACAAAATCGAAACCTTCAGTAATAAAAATGCTTACGATTATCATATTAGAGTTTAAACGCTAATTGTGCTATATAAGTCATTACAAGATTGACCTAATTTATTTGTTTTTAGCTGACTGGCAGCCCGAAACTAAGTTAGTCTCTTGGAAAATAGAAAAATTCATCCTACGTTAAAGTTCGTAGACTCTAAATTTAAATAAGAAGATTACATCTTCTCTACAAATGAAAAAACCATCCCAATATGCAACTTGGGTTGTATAAACATGTATTATCATAAAACAATCTAAATGTTTGATATCCTTTTTTTAAAAATAAAACATTTTATTACATATACAAAAATTGAGGTTATGTTTGCATGAGATTTTAATCTTGATTTCTATTTTGAATAGTGATGAGCCTAACTGTGACCCAATATGTAGCCTTCAGATTAATTATGCCTAACACCTAGCATATCTATCTTTTATTTTAATTTTGATATGCGAAATAATTGTCTTCACATTTACGATCTTGTCGTTCAATAAAATTTTCAATGAGATGGACTTATTACATCTCAGCATATATCCTCTCGGCGTTTCTCCTAAATATTTTTAACATAATTTACTTTTTCCTAGAATCGTCAAAAGCAATGTATTTTACTGGTAAAAAATGTGGCACTTTAATTAAATTTGTACGACATTGAATATTTGGGGTATTGGCAGTTTACGATAGAGTTTCCCCCCCCCCAAGACTGAGCAAAGCCAAAATATACTCGAATTACACGCCATAAACAATTCATCTAATGATTTTATTAATGATCTTGAGTTAAAACCTTACTAGCCACAGGCAATGGCTGCATGAATGTTAACCCCTTATATTTTTCTTTTTTATGAGTCAACTATAGCCATTATTAAATTTCAGATACCTTATCTCTCTTTCTTAGAGTTTCATCAACTGATCTAACACTTCGAGTGTACGAATTGTTTGTATGAAATAATAGTATTTATAAAAATGTCAATCGTATTAATGCGTTTTAGTTGTAAGATAATTACTGTAATATTTTGATAGGGAGCACTTTAGTTGGTGGTATAATAGAAATTTTAGATTTTGAAATTATGATAACCGTAAAATCCACCTATCGTTCATGTTTTTATTATTCTTCTTCTTGGAAAAATGGTTGTTCGTAAACAACTTGATCTTGTATCATTTTTTATATTTAATTGAAATTGCGTTTTCCCAGTTATTAAATTAATACGTTTTCATCTTTCGGAAAGTAATAAGAAAGATACTTTTTTCCTTACATAAGACTCATATTTAATTTCGTATATATCAAGCGAAGTATCCATACTAACTGCTTTGCGTACAACCTGCAAAACACATGCAGTAATTATTCAGCTTGATCGTATAGCGCCTAGTACTTAAGAATTCAGCAATCCCGTGCGCTCTCAACATGTTGATGGTTTTAGGTATGTGTGCAGATAGAAGCATTTTATATCTTTCATAATGTATTTGGATTACTAACACGTAGCCCACTTCCAATTATGGGTACTCTTGTGGGACATTAATTTTTTGTATGAGAATTTTATAATAGGTAATGTTTTAAATAAGTTCAACTTTCCTTGTAGGAATTAAAAATGTATTTACGAAATACGAAAGAATGTGTAGCCATAAATTAGTCACCCCTCTGACCCTACGTCTTAATAGTTTTTGTAACACCGTCTAAAGCTGTAGAAACACATATTCAAAAATATACAAAATTAGGTGTAGCAGTCGGTTATATGATGTCAGAAGGGACAGTTGCCTTATGGTAGTGTTGGGCGAACGGTCAGGCGGGTTCGAACGTAAAAAGCCCTTCGAGTAGAGTGTGTGTATTCTGTATTGGGACTTGAATTGTGATTGTTGGGCAATGTGTGCTGTTGGCTTTATGTTGATGTTAGCAATTGGTGGAATTGCTCTATTATATTGATGTGTTGGCAATTGAGGAATTGCCTGTTGTTGTGTTGATTTGTTAGCAATTTGTAGAATTTCTGTTGTTGTTGTTGTTGATGATATGTGAATTGAGCTCTGTAAAATTAACCGCACAGTATAGTGTTTGCTTAGAGACGGAGAGATGGGCGCATCTGGAAGTTCATCTCTACCTGGGTGACTAAGTTAGAGTCAGGCCAGTGGCTCCGGCCGATCACCGGGCAGCAATGGAGTGCTTATTCCCCTACGTTCCTGTATGTCAATCCCAACGAGGGGCGGACTTGGAGGGAGATGAATACATTGACATTACCTACGTGTACCTGATCTTGTTAGCGTTTGGCGAAAGGGCGCCCGATGCGGCAAGCATCTGTTTCAGGTCATCATGATCGTGGCAGTGCACTGAAGGTCTTCACTCCCGAAGACGCCAATCATCCAGAAACCACGTGGGACGGCACGGGGGAATCCCAATCCCATCCGTAAGTACTGATAATTTCCATTTAAAGGGTAAGCGACTAATGTGTTGTAATTATTTTTTCATGTGTGCCTTAATCCGGCCCTGTGGTATTTTACGTTTTGGTCTCAATGCGGCGTGTATCTGTAATTATAGCCAGGACTTTTTACATATGAACCTTTAATGTATCTTTACTTTCATACACGAATATTTGAAAAATTTATTGCAGTATTTATTCGCTTGAAAATGTTCGTCTTTCTCAATACTAATTGTGGAATCTAAATTTTTGTTTTTTTGCTTTTAAATCAACTGTCAGCTGAGCTTTGAGCTTAAGACAATTAACATAAATGTATATTACTTAAATTTATTAGTTCCAAATTCATCTAAATTGTAATTTAAATTTTAACAACTCGTTATTTATGATCGTGTTCAAGGCAATTTTAATGAAACTAAAGTCGGCCTATTAAAGAATTGATGTACCACGGGCGACATAAAAAATGCAGACGCCTTAAATGTTCTATTATGAATAAGGGTTTTAAGAGAGTGTTGCTATGATACGCAAACTTAATCTAACTTTAGTTATAATGTCATTATTAAAATTTTTGCTAGGACAATGAAAATCTGATGTGTAACATTACTAACTATAAAGATGAACATACGAAGCTTCGTTTAAACTAATAAAATAAAGTTAAAATTGCTACCAAGACTTGTCCGCATTTTTTATGTCGTCCGTGGTACATACGTACAACATTAACTAGGTAAGAACTTACACTAAACAAGAGTTTCCATGAATTACATCTTGTCTTAAATTTAAAAATAACTAAAAATGAAATATAAACTACTAGGATTCTTTTTTCAATTAATAAATATTAATAAGGCAGTAGTGTATGTGCGGTTAACCTCAAACAACATTCAGTAACCTTTGACTTACTCAGGCTAGCGCTACGCCTACCACATAACATTCCTGCATTTCCGTAATGAGTATCCTGTTTGTCGAACACTTCGTAACCATTTAAAATGTTTGGTAAGATAAACTAAATGAATTGTACCTAAATTAATATAACGTAACTTAGTTGTAAATTAAATCACACATTAAAGGGAACGTCCTATGATACATGTTTGCGTTGGTCTTTGAGAAGTGCCTTGGTTTGATTACATGGTACCTGCAAATAATTAACTAACCTCGCATCGTTTGAACCACTTAATTACATGTACACCTGAATACACTTTATATTCCTAGTACAATTAATTCTAATTCGTTGCACGTCATTATTATTTATTGAATCAAAGATGATTATAATAATGATCGTGTTGCGTAAACTTGATAATGAGTAGTATTTCATCAACATGATTAATACTAGCTTATTTCTATCAACTAAAATCGTTTCATGTGGGATAATAGATAATTTTAACATATGACATTGAACAGGTACTTCCTCAGATTTTATATTTTATTTTTAGATAATAATTTCTTTTGTTTTGAATCTATTTTAATTGTTTTAGGACGAAAAAATCTTCGGTGTTTTCACACTAATTAACAAATTTGCTTCAAACGTGTACGAGTCATAAAACGGTTATAGGTATAATTTTTGGAAACTTTCTAAAGTTATACCAATACATAAATCCGGTGACAAATCAAAAGTAATAAATTATCGTCCCATATCAACATTATCAGCACCGGCAAAGATATGCGAACAAATAGTTTATAACAAAATCTATACAACTTTAAAAAATAATATAACAGAATGTCAGCATGGCTTTATAAACAGAAGATCTATCAAAACGAATTTAATAACTTTTACAGAATACGTTAGTAATATTCTCGATAAAGCGGGTCAAGTAGATGTAATTTACACCGATTTTTCAAAAGCATTTGACACCGTTAATCATGACATATTATTGCGTAAGTTACACGCACACGGGTTTTCTCTAGATTTATTACTGTTTTTCAAATTCTATCTACAAAATCGATTTCAGTTTGTACAACTAAACGGAACAAAATCGCAAAAATTCTCTATAAGATCAGGTGTGCCACAGGGCAGCAACTTGGGACCTTTGCTTTTTCTGTTATTTATCAATGATCTCCCAATTTGTATTCGGGGTTGCGAATGTCTTATATTTGCCGACGATGCTAAGATCTATAAACAAATTATTAATACAAATGATTATCAAATATTACAAGATGATATAAACTCTTTACTACGTTGGAGTAATACCAACAAGTTAGATCTCAATATCAATAAATGTAAATCTATGACATTCACAACAAAGAAATATCCTTACCTTCATCAATATACGATGAACAATAACGAATTGGAGCGACTGTCTAACATGCAGGATTTAGGAGTTCATTTTAAGTCTGACTTAAAATGGGACGATCACATTGATAAGATAGTAAACGCATCGTTAAAGAATCTTGGTTTCATCATTAGATCTACAAAAGATTTTAGCAACACTAAGACAATACAATTATTATACAATTCGTTAGTTAGATCAAAATTAGAATTTGCGTCGGTAGTCTGGAACCCAGGATTAGTTACTCTAAAACATAAGATTGAAACGGTTCAAAACAAATTTTTAAAATATTTGCATTACAAAAAGCATGGACAGTATCCCGATTATGACGAATATCAAGATATTAGGTCGGAATTTAACATTGCTAAACTGTATATAAGAAGGGAAGTGGGGGACATCTGCTTTGTACATAAGCTCATAAATAACAGAATAGATTGTCCCAAGTTGTTGCCTTTGGTGCGTTTGTACGTACCAGCGCATCGATCACGGCCACGAGGTATCTTGTACATTCCACATCATCGAACTAATTTAAGACTACACTCTTCATTAATAAGAATGGCGACATCTTTTAATGCTGTTAGCTATGAAATAGATATTGATTTGTTTGATTCATCCCCCGTAGCGTTTAAACGATCACTGTTTAGATTATTATTCTTCTGACAAAAAGCACTTGGATAGGTAATAACTATAGCTTTCGTCTTAATATACTGAAACAGTATGTTATTGCTTTGTTGTTTATAATTATTATTTAAGCTTTAGATGCTTTTGTTTTTCTCTTATGTTTGAACTATATGTAATTGAATTTAATGTATTCTAATTTTAATTTAAAATATCGGGATTCCCCGACAATGTAATTGGGCATTGCCCGTTTTGTTTGGGTGATATTAAATAAATAAATAAAAATTTTCATACGAGCCCACTCATTGAAGTTCGCACACTTTTATTTCTGTTACACGGCGCCACGAGTTAACATTTGTTCATTACCCAAGCGAAATGCGACCTCATTATAAATGTATGCAAGCTAAACGCCTCAAGCGGGGCGCCCACGATTGCAGGCGCGGTATCAAGCCCACGGCCACGTGTGTGCATAGCGGGATCTGCAGTATGCAGAACTCTATAAGGAAGTCACGTAAGCCACAGCAGCCGCAGTACACAGAACTCTATAAGGAAGTCACCTAGGCCACAGCAGCTGCAGTACTTATCAAACCCACGGCCACGTGTGTGCATAGCAAGCATCTGCAGTACGCAGAACTCTATAAGAAAGTCACGTAGGCCACAGCAGCCGCAGTACGCATAACTCTATAAGGAAGTCACGTAGGCCACAGCAGCTGCAGTACTTAGAACTCTATAAGGAAGTCACGCTGGTACACGGCCACGATTTCACGCCCACAGAAGGAGTATATAAAGACCAGCACATTATGGGACAGTCCAGTCTGAGTTACGACGAAGCTTGAAAGATAGAAACTGTCTATCAGGGTAGATGTTTACCTTCTTTTAAGCCATACTCATCCAGAAAGCCGTAGAAACTGGTAGCCATGGTTACTGTTTACCTCGGTCTTTCTGAACATCATTATTATCAGTTTTAAGTTGAAATTGTAACATATAATAGTATTTAAGTGATTATGCAAGTGCATATTGTGTAAATTCACGATGAATATCTTATTGTACTTAACAATAAACTATGTTCATTTTGTAACTTGGGCTCCGTCTTTTGCGTTTTTAAAATAAAGTACCATTTTTAAAAACGCCTTTCTTCGTCAAGAAACGTTAATTCCCGCAATTTACATCCTGGACTTTTTGCAAGTAGCTATTTCTTGTTGCTAGAGTAAAGTACTGACCTCCTATATTATAAATTATGTTGTTTTATTGTTATATTTGGTTGTGTATTTATTATTTATATTTTCAAACAAAATACACCTTACAATCTTTTTCCCAAAATTTCCTTTGGTGTTCAAGGTAACTGTTCGTTATTGTTAGAATAAGGTATTGCTTCTGCACCTATTTCATGTGACGTTTTATAAAGTTTTACTGGGGCTGGGATTCCTTTTACCTCCCCTTTGCGTCCGCAAATTGATTAGAGTTGAAGGGGCGGCATAAAAAAACCATTCGATAGGATTTCATGAAACTTAACATGGAATAAATGCAAAGACAGTAGTTCACTCCAGCAACAAGAAACAGCTCATGCGTATAGCAAAAAAATGCGGGGCGTTCTTTAAATAAAAAAATAGAGTGTTCGAACATCAGTAAGAAAAGGCCCGTAGGATATTTGTGCATTTTTAGGCTTTTTTAGCTTTTCAGTTATTAAAAGTTATTGCTTATAATGCAACGTTTCATAAAAATCTATCAGGGGTTTCCTTACACCGCTTCTTGCAAGGTTTTTGGGTACTTTTGTCAATGTCTAGACGAGAAGAAGTGGGGTGGGGTGTAACGGTATATTTTTATTAGTCCCGAACAAATGTAGTTTTGTTATGAAATAAATAAAGATTAGTAAAAGTTTCACAGTTTTATTAAAATACAACCTGACAATATTGTTTCGACAGCTATGCTGTCATTATTAAAGATAATATAATTATAAACAAACACGTCGTTAAGGTAGATACAAAAATAGGTAACTAGATAAAATAATAATAATAATCAGAATTAAATATCTAGTTAATACTTCCAGTAACGGAGAATTACTCTGCTCAAGTTGTTCATTCATTAAAGGTACCCTGAATTTGTGTTTGTATATCTCAAAAGCTTCTAAAATGTCTAATTTGCGTTTGTTATTACAAAAATGTAGGAATTTAATATTATTTTAAGGAGTCATTGTGTGATTTTGTTCTAAAAAGTGTTTGGCGTAATTAGATTTTTCAGGATGTTTATTTTTGTAATGACGTACGTGTTCTTTATATCTTATGTCAAAATTTCGAAGTGTTTGTCCAATATATACCGAACTACAAAAAGAACAATTTAAACGGTAAATGCCCGATTTCATGATATCATGTGTTCTGTCTTTAGCATTAAATAGAAATGAAAAACTGTTAGTGTTGGTTTTAAATGTTATTTTATAATTGTTGGTTTTTCTTAGTATATGTGCAATTTTTTCTAATATTTTGCCAAAATATGGTATAGATATGTAATTTGTGTCTTCCGTTTGATTGTCAATGGGATATATTCTTTTAATAGCTAACCTATAATCTTTTTGTTTAATTAAAGTGTCAATCATGTTCGGATTGTAATGATTTGCATGTGCTAATTGTTTAATGGTTGATATATCTTTGCTAAAATCTGATTTTGTTAGTGGAATAGTTAAAGCTCTGTGTACTAATGATCTGTAGGCTCCTATTTTATGTGTATTATGGTGACAAGATTCATTTGGTATTGTTATGTCTGTTTGTGTTGGTTTTCCGTGTTTGGAAAATTCAAATAGATTGTCTGCGTTAATCTTGATATTTAAGTCTAGAAAGTTTATAGCCCTGTTTTGTTCTGTTTCTAGTGTAAATTTTATGTTAGGGTGGATACTGTTAATAAGAATTAACAATTCATTGATAACCTCAAAAGAACTGTCAAAACAAGCTAAAATGTCATCAACATAACGAAACCAGAAGATAATGTGTTTAGAGAGGTTTAATTCAAATATTCGATCTTCAAACTTGTCCATAAATATGTTAGCTAATAGAGGACTTAGAGAATTACTCATAGGTAAACCATCCTTTTGTAAATAAATTATGTTATTAAAAGTGAAATAATTTTGACTTATACAAAGGTCAAATAATTGAATTAACTCTAACCTTTTAACTAATTCTATATTACTATTGATCAAGAAACTATCTAATAAAGGAATACATTCTTGTGGGAGTATTCTGGAGAACATGTTGCAAATATCAAAACTAACAAGTTTTGAATGTGGTGGAAGATGTATGTTTTGCAGCTTATCTACTAATTCTAATGAATTTCTAACAGAGTATTTGTAACCTATCGTGTTAATAATCTGGTTCAGTTTTCTGGATAAAATGTGATTAAGTGCTTTGATGTATGATACAACTAGTGTTATTGGCATATTCTGTTTATGTGTTTTGACTAGTCCATATAGTTTAGGTGGTTGTGGGTTTTTATTGATGATTTGTTGCTTTTCTAATATGTTTTCAGATATTGCAGTTTTCTAAACCTTGTTTTATTTCTTTTTGGAATTTTGTGCTTGGGTTTTTGTTTAAAGTTTCTAAATTTTCTTTATTAATAAATTCATTAACTTTTTGTATGTAAATATCTTTTGAAAGAATTACCAAAGTGTTACCCTTATCTGCTTTAACAGAAATTAGATTGTTCTCTGTGATTTTGTGTTTTATAGATTGAAGAAGTGATATGTTAGATGTGTTGTACATTTTGTCCTGTTTCAAAGACGTCTCTTTTAACCAATTCGAAATTTGGAATTTTGCATAGTTATTATGATTTTTCTTAAGTATAGTTTCGCATTCAACGGCCAAAATTTCTATTTTTGTATCTACCTTAGCGACGTGTTTGTTTATAATTATATTACCTTTGATAATGACAGCATAGCTGTCGAAACAATATTGTCAGGTTGTATTTTAATAAAACTGTGAAACTTTTACTAATTTTTATTTATTTCATGATTATGGAGTTCCACAAAGTAAGGCTGGAAACAATAAACAAAAAAATGTACTTTTGTCTACATATTCACTAAAAATCTTAAGTCCGGTTCTGCAAATTTACGCTCTTTTAAAATGTAAACTTGTGTTAGCATTTGGTATAAACAACCGCATAAAAATTATTTTAAAAAAGGCTAAGTCTCTAAATTTCTTAGAATTATAAAAAGCATTTGGGCAATAAATTATTTCTTTCTGTATTCTATTTATGCACGTGTACATTGGTTAAAGTGGCTTCTTTGTTAAAAATCTTGGAAAACTATTAAATATGGTTCGTGATAAACTTAAAGTAAGTCACCTTTATCGAATTTCGTGCTTGCCATGTGTTAAAAAAATAATAACTTGAAGCGAATTAACCTTTCTTGACGAAGAAAGGCGTTTTTAAAAATGGTACTTTATTTTAAAAACGCAAAAGACGGAACCCAAGTTACAAAAATACACAGTTTACAGTTAAGTACAATAAGATATTTATTCGTCGTGAATTTACACAGTATGCACTTGCATAATCACTTAAATACTATTATACAATTTCAACTTAAAGCTGGTAATTATAATGTTCAGAAAGACCGAGGTAAACAGTAACCATGGCTACCAGTTTCTACGGCTTTCTGGGTGAGTATTGCTTGAAAGGAGTTAAACATTTACCCTGGTAAACAGTTTCTACCTTTCGAGCTTCGTTGTAACTCAGACTGAACTGTCCCATAAAGTGCTGGTCTTTATATACCCCTTCTGTGGGCGTGAAATCGTGGCCGTGTGCCTACGTGACTTCCTTATAGACTTCTGCGTACTGCGGCTGCTGTGGCCTACGTGACTTCCTTATAGAGTTCTGCGTACTGCAGATGCTTGTTATGCACACACGTGGCTGTGGGTTTGATACCGCGCCTGCAATCGTGGGCGCCCCGCTTGAGGCGTTTAGCTCGCATACATTTATAATGAGGTCGCACTTCGCTTGGGTAATGAACAAATGTTAACTCCTCCCACGCAAGAATGAAATATACTTTGAAGAAGAATATTTCAGTGATGACAATAAAGTGACTGGCTAAATGAAAAGTAGGAGGTGTCACATTTTACAAATATACTGATAATAATAAGAATACATAATAAAATAGTACTTAATATATGGAGATTACATAGATATATAATAGAGTACATAGTATGAATATAGAACAGAGTAATAATGTAATGAGAATATATATAACACTAATACCGATGTGTAAGCATAATTAGGTATGAGATTGGTATTGATAATAACAATAGTAGTTATGTTAAAGGTGATCTGCTTTAGACCAGTGGACTTGAAGTTGGGTTAAAAGTTACATTGTCGGGTTCTTTAAGGGGTGACGTTAGTTGATACATTTTGGTGGCGATTAATTTGCGTTTGTAGTATACAAAGAAGATAAGACTTATTGTTATGATAGTCATGATCAGCGTGAGAATAAAAGGGCCATAATGTAATGGTGTATATCTGATGGGACTGATACTTTTGAGTGTAGACATGTCTTTTGTTAATTTCGCTTGATTCTGGATTAATTGATGAACATTTATAGGCGATAGGTCAATTTTTGTAATTTCGGGTACATGGACTGAATCGGGTTGCAATCTTCCGATGGATGCCATAGCGATTTGTTTCTCTTCTAGGGAAGATGATTGAAATGTAGCCAAAAGTTCGTTTTGATTGATTAGAACGGAACAGCCACTGGTAAGATGGAGCAACATTGATCCAGTAATGGTCTTTCGTGTTATGGAGTCGATACATCTGCTATCGATGATCGTTTTATTAGGGGAACTAATGATCCAGGTAGATCGATTTATTTTTATTACTTTTGTCGTATGCAATTCAAATATGACAGGTTGACAGTTTTGAGCTTCCTTGAAATGTAATAATTGTGTTTCGCACAATTTGGAATTTGGGATTGTGAAGTAATTTGTTTGTGAATAGAAATAATGTGAAGGGGTTATTTGCATACACAGATTATCGGTGATGGGAATGCTAAAGTCGGTATTAAACAGTATGGTGTTGTAGATGGGAATGACCATTTGGAATTGGTTGTTGTGAGCAGCAGGAAATGGGATTAGTCTTATGTATTGGTGTTCTGTGGATGGTTTTATTAGAGGAATCTCGTATATAAAAGTGAGTGTGGTGTTCTTTTGATATGCCTTGATCCAAATTAAGGATTCATAAAGATGTAGATTCTCATGGTTAATGGGATATGGGACATCCAAAGTTTGTTTGGTAGGTAGTCTTTGTAGTGTGTTTGAGATTTGAGGTAGTATCGATAACAAATCGTTGTTATCAATTAAAGATAAATGTAGCTGATGGTTTTGGGCAAAGGTTAACGAGGTTTCGAGATCCATACATGTGGTGATAAATAGTTGTAAAGATTGAATTGATTGATCTAATACAGTAAACGTATTTAGGGTTCCAATGATTTCTCGAATTTTCACAGTGGTATTGAGAATAATTTTATTGAGATTTTGACTTAGAAGATTTTGGTTCTGTGCGAGGGTTTCAATATTGGTTTTGAAGATGTTGATTGTATTATTTAAAATTTGGGCTTGTTCTTGTAGGATCATTTTTTGAGTATCGGTAGATGTTGTCAATTTTTGGATAAGTTTTTCATTGCGTCGACCGTCGTCAGCGTCAAGGTTACCCGTTAAGAATTTAATAACGTTACCTACACCGTCAAATAGGGACCGTTTTGATCTTTGATGCGTCTGTAAGTCAGGAAATAATTGATTGACTAATTGATCGGCTCTGTCTAAATATTGTCGTATTAGTAGTAATTGATTATCATGGCTAATAGCAATGTCTTTCGTAGTTTTGAAAGATCGATAAGGAAGTAAATATTCTTGATTGTTTAACAAGGAAATAGTGTTAAGTAAATTAATTTTGAGGGTTTGATAATTATTTAATAAAGGAGAATAGTCTAATGTTTTAATTAAGGTCCAAGTGCTTTCTTTAATGAGTGCTTTGCCTTGCACTAAAGGGTATAATCCGGGGTTGTCGATTAGTTGGTGAATCGTTACGTCACAGTGAACGAGGGTCCAGATGAAGAAGAGGATCTTGATTGTCCTGAAAAGATCATCAGGTCATTAGCATGTCTTTTTAGCAATGCCTTTTTAAGTTCATTTCTTATGTCATATGTGTCATGTTCATGGATCTTTTTGATTATGTAGGGTCCAGAGAAACGTGGGACTTTCTTATTTCGTGCATGAGTTTTGACATATACCTGATCACCTATTTTAAAAATATGAGACCTGGAGGTGCATTAATTCTGACGTTTCGATGTTCTTTAGTTAGGTGTTGAGTGTCATGAAGACTGTTATAGATATGCTTCATTTTTTCCTTGTGGTCAATAACATAGTTTTCACAGAAGGTTTTCTCGAATTCCAGATCAAATGGGTTTTGGCTTTCAGTATGACCAAATAAGATTTCAAAAGGGGTATATTTTAGGTTTGAATGAATTGAGTGATTATAGGCTAGGATACAATAATAAATTCGTCTTTCTTCAGGTGTGTTTTCTAATAGTCTATAATGTTCGAGAAGCGTAGAATGTAAACGTTCTACTGTAGCATTCGATTGATGGTTATAGGGGGTGGTTACATGTAGTTTAATTTTGTGCAGTTCAGCAAAATGTTTAGGTGTTGTTTATCGAATTCACCGTCAACGACTAATATTTTCGACGTGGTATAGGTTACAATGAAATGGAATAATCGGTCTACAACATCTATGGATGTTACTTGATTTTAAATAGTAGGTTTGAGCAAATTTTGAAAAGCATCTTATGAAATTTGCAGGTATTTTCATTTGCTATAGACAGTAGTATAAAATGGGAAAAGTCCTTATATAGAGAATCATTCGGAAAGAAGCAGTGATAATCTGTGGTAAACAATGTTCCAGTTAGTAATTCATGAAATTTATTATTTTGATTTTGTTGGTTAACAAAAACTTGTATTAATCGATTTCCGTCAATAGTGGTTGAATATATTTGTCGTGATAAGGTAGTAAATTTGTCGTGGTAGATTGTAAATTTAATTCCTTGCATTTTCTCTTTATTGTAATGAGGTTCCAGAATGCCTTATCAGTAGCAGTAACTTGAGATTTAAAACAGATAGTCTCAGGGTTAGCAATAGATTGCGCTGTGTCAAGGTCAGATTTATTGTATATAGTACAAACATATAACTTGCATACCAGTATGCACTTTTAAACTTCGTACAAGGGAAAAAAGCAGATACTACCAAGAAGGTTAACTTAAAAAATATTTAATTGTTGTTCTAGTAGCAAATTTATAAATAAATTATTGACAAATGATTAAAAGGTCTATTACTATAAATATATTTAATTATATTTTATAGTTTATTATGATATACTTGGTTGACGGCCAGGCCAGGATATACACTGTGAGGACCATTTCTTTGTCGCTTTGTGCGAGTGTTCTCATAGATGTCAGCATTATTACCTTTTGGTATTAATGTATATTTGGGTTTTATATAAAGCCCTGGAGGGTGTGTACAAATTGGAGAAGACTATCTTCGACTGATGATAGCTAATAAGCTTGAAACAGCTGTATCGAAGTGTCTTCTTTAATTTGTACACACACATTCGTTTTGTGAGAAAGTCTTCGAGATATTTATTTATTGAAAGATTAAAAGGTGTTACGGTTTACGCAATCTGCTTATTATAGGAACACAACGTTGAACAACGTCTAGCCTTTATTGAAATAAAGACCTTATATTTGCAAAAGTGGTTATTTATTTAAAAACAAAGATTCTTATTATTAAGGATTGGCAAAAGATAGTATGAATAGTGCAGACTCTAGCGTAAGCTTATCTTTAAAATGTATTTTAATGTTGCATCTAATTAGCATTTCATTAGATAATAAATAGAGGTCATATTCCGAGATTTTGCTCTATCCGACTCTTATAATATGTACAGTTTGAATTTTGCAAAAGGGGGTTTTGTTAATTGAAATCTCTTTAATATATTAATAAATATGAGTATATGAAAGTATTTTCTTTTTTAAATCGTATTCAAGGTTCTTTGCCTGCAAGTCATTTTCATCTACTTGAAATTTAGTTTGTCAGATGATTTCATTTTGGGTTTTAAATATGTAAATCGTCTATTATTTATCCTAAGAGGTATTATCTGTTTATTTTTATCTTGAAATTTTAGGTGTCCCATTAGTTGTTGGTTATTTCTTTTCAACCAAGTTTTGTTACGACTTGATTTTCTCAAAATCCTTTTCTTAGTTTTATGCAAAACAGTTTTACATTTTCTAACATGTTTTTTATTAACATGTTTTTTCCGTTTCGGTTTACGGAAACCGTTTTTGAGTGTTTTATTTATACCGACAGATTGTTTGATTTTAATTCGTTTTGCTCTTTGGTTAGATTTTGCTTCATAAGATTTGCGTTTTTTTGGTCCTTTTAGGACGTTATGTAATTTTTGGGTTTTAGTGCTATTAAGATTATTGGTTTTACTACGAATTGGTTTTGGAACAATGATTTATGTATCGTTTAAATTGGATTGATCCTTTTAATTTGATTCTTGAGTTACCGTCGGGACAATGTTTTCTCTATTTGGTTGAGTTAGAAAATTTTGGAAAATATTTTCAAAGTCAATAATAAACATTGTTTGAAGTTGATTTTTCTTGAACATTTGTACGTTGTTCCGACAGATTTGGTGAAGGAAAATTATTTTCACGTTGATTAAAACTAATATATGTTGGGTCAAATTGCGGAGTAAAGTTGTTTGAAGTATTTAAAATTTTGGATTTCTTTGAAGCGGGATTTTCGAAATAGGATGGTTGTATTAATACAGTTTCTTTAAGAGATGGTTCGTTGAAAAAGAATGGTACTACGGTTTTTCCGTTTCGTTGGATATAATTTCCACGAAAATTGTTGCTTGCTCCTAATTTCTTCAATAAGTCATTTCCAAGAATGCCAATATAATTGGAATGAAAATTAAGAAGGTATACTAAATGTTTTCCTTCTATTTTATCGAGTAAAAGGGAAATAGAAACTGTTGCTATTTGATTGTGATACGTTGTACCGTGAGAGGTTGTAATTTCAAAAGGATATTCAAAAATGGATTCGGGGTAATGTTTATAAACAAATTCGGGTGAAAGGATAGTTTTGCTACTCCCTGTGTCTACTAGGAGTTTTTCATTTGTTTGTGGTATAATTATAAAGGGGGTAGACGATTTAGGGTTAAATGTAAAAGATTTTAATTGTTCTCCGAGGCTTCTTCGCGAAAATTTTGGTTAATTTCTTCTCCGTGGGTCTCATCGTAGTGGTCGTAATCAAAGTCAGTGTTAATTTGATTAACACGTGGGATTTCTTCTTGAAATTCTGTTGAATATAATTCTTCAGAAAGGAAATTTCGTGGTTGGGGACTTGGTCGAATAAAATTAGATTGATTTATATTTCGATTGAAATTTGAATTAGGAGGTCTCATGGATGTATTAGGATGTATCGGTCTCGGTTTAATGGTACTAGCTTGCATTGATTCTGACCGATTTTGTGGTTGAAAATCTCTTTTGGGTGCAAAAACATTAGGTCGGGAATTATTTCCAAACTGCTGAGTTACTGGATTAAATTTAAATTGATTTGTATTATTAACATTTGGTTTGAATTGATGAGTGGGATTAAAATTAGGCTTAAATTGAGGCAATACGTTCTGGTATTGTTGTGGTTTAAACTGAGGGGGTTGAGAAGTTGGCTGTGGTTTATTGCAATTGCTTAGGGGAACTGGTTGTGGTAAAAACTTAGGTTGTGAGTTATTTTGTTGTGTATTTTGAAAATATCGTATGTCCAGTTCTTCTTTTATATAAGTTAAGGCTACTTCGAGCGATGTTGGTGCTCTACTACGAAGGAAGCTTCCAAAAGGTTCAGAAAGTCCTCCTAAATAGGTTTTAAGAGCTAAGTCTTTAGCATCGCGGGCTTGGTATTCTTTTATTTCTGGTATTTCCGAGCCTAGTGCAATTTGAGAATTTAGTATGGCTAATAAGGATCTAATTCGATTATAGAATTCTACGGGAGATTCTCGTGATAATTGTCTCGTACGAGACAGATCGATCCGGATGTTCAGTTCCGATCGTTGGTCTCCAAAATTACTAAGAAGGGTGTCTTTTAAAGAATACCATGAATCAAATACTTGTCCAGTTACGACCTCTAAGGCTGGGCCTTTTAAGCGGTTGCGTGCTGAGGAAAGTAAAAGTCTGTTGATATAAGCCGCTGGGTCGCGTGGTTGCCAAAATTGTTAATTCTATCTTCTTAAATCCCGTAACCATCCAGGAAACTATTAAAATAATTAATTGTGTTTGCAGAAAAATGTCGTCTGGGATTGACGAAATACAGTGTACATTATTAATTGAAATTTCGTTTTCTTTTTTTGATTTGAGTTCATTGCCAAACCACTCATCCATTTATTGAATATTTCTTTAGAAGTCGGATACTTTCCCGAACATTTAAAACATGCCTTGATTGTGCCTGTTTATAAAAAAAAACCATCCTAATGAAATTAGTAACTATAGACCGGCAGGTAGCCTTACTACCAGCGTTTTCGAAAATATTTGAAAATATGTTTTATGATATAGTTCTCGAGTTTTTGAACAGAAATGAAGTGCTCTCTCCACAACAGTTTGGTTTTAGAAAAGGTTGTTCCACACAGGACGCTGTTTTCTCATACTATAAAAAGACAATTGGTATATTAAACGACAAATTAAAGTCTGTTGGCATATTCTTCGATTTAAGTCGAGCATTTGATGTTATAGATCATGATCTATTATTATTTAAGTTCGATAAATATGGCGTGCTTGGTCCGGCAGCATTTTGGATTAGATCCTACCTATCTTATAGGGTGCAGTCTACTATAATTAATTATGATAACATAAAAACCTTATCTAGCAGCCTAACTGTCCATAAGGGTGTCCCTCAAGGGAGTCTTCTGGGTCCCCTATTTTTTATTGTTTTTATCAATGACGTAACTAAACATTTGAACAATTCTTTTCTGACACTTTATGCCGATGAAACCTCAGCAATCATCTCAGCAAAAACAGTAAATGAGTTGCGTGAAAAAACAACCGCCTGTGTTGTAAGTATAACCCAATGGTGCCGTTCAAACGGTTTAGTATAAAATTTTTCGAAAACTGAATGTATGTTATTTTCACATCATCTCAAGGTGTTCATTATGACTACTCCCTGCTTATACGTAGTGCAGCTGGTACAATCAAACAAACCAACTCTACAAAATTCCTAGGTTTACCTGCAGATAGCAACTTATCATGGATTGTTCATATTGACAAAACTGAAAAAAAATGAGTGTCCAGAATTTTATAATCTATCAGTAGCGTGATATTGTTAGCTTCATTACATTAAAATGTTATTACTTCTCTTGCATATACTCTGTAATCCAGTATGGTAGTTATACTTTGTTGGGGAAATTCTACTAAAATTTATGACGTGTTTATATCTCAAAAGAGAATAATTCGCAGTTTGTTAAAGTTTGTTATCCTTGACAGCTTCTTGTAAGCAACACTTTATTGGTACCAAAATTTTAACAGTTCATTGCTTATATATTTTAGAAGCGGTGTGTTATTTTAAAAAACACATAAGTCAGTTTTCCAAATGTCGAGATATAACAAATGTATCAACGCGTGCCTCTGAAGACTTATACATAGCCCCATTCCGATTACAACAAGTCAATAGAAGTCCAGTTGTTAACTCCATACGATTGTTTAATCACTTACCAATCCACATTCGGGATATGAATTATAATATTTTTAAAAGAACTGTCAAGGTATTTTTAACAAAGAAAGCTTATTATTCAGTACAAGAATTTCTAAACGATAATATTAACAACATGTATTTTACAATTATCTCAATACGTTCTCTAAAATTTAATGTATGATTGATTATATCTAGATTTATATTCTTTATATCAAACTTTTTATTTATTCTCCATATTTATTTCTTGTTAACGTATTTTTATTGTTGTTATAACTTATACTGTTGTAATTGTGTATATTGTTGTACTTTTTTCTGTAACTGACAATTTCCAATACTATATGTAATAGTCAAAAGGAAATAAACATTATTATTATTATTATAAGTGGGCAAAGCGTAGCATACTGATGCATCAAATTCTAACATACGAGTCATTCCACGTTAAATAGCACAAAATTAGGTGAAAATTTACCTTAGGGTCTCCAATTTTTTTCAAATTCTGTCAGTGTATTCTAATGGATAAAATATAATTTATGCATAGTTTTATTTACCAAAGAAAAATGTATTTTCCTACTTATTGGTTATTGAAGTATTTCTCCGATTATGTTAATCGTAGAAATGTGTCGAGTATGTCAATTTAAAGCTAAAAGAAAAATCTATCTCTTGGAATTTTTTATCAAATTTAAAACATAATGTGAAACATTATTTTGCGTTTTATTTTGATAAAATGAAATTTTAATACAACCCAGCGCGTTGAAATTCTAAAAAAATACCATTTAATTGCCGCATATTTCTTACATGATCCTAGGAAATTACAAGATGTAATTACTATTACTTCTATCAGAATTAAATCACTTACTAATCGGGTGCTCCATGAAAACGTGTGAGTAGTAGCTACTGGATTCGTCTTCGCGGCTACATGCGTTAAGTCACATAAAGTACTGTACTTTTAAGTACTTTTAATTTTATAGTTTTAATTATAATACAGTTTGCCACAAGCACAAGAAAGAAAATTGGAAAAATCATATAAAGGGGCAGAACTTAGTACTAATTAATCTGTACAAATTTGAACACGCTTTCCTTCACTTTCAAAAGAGTATTGTTTGGTAAGGACCTCTGTTTTCGATAATGGGATAATGGAATGCAACTTCAACGTCCCACGTATTGGTTTTGCTTTTTCATATCTGGTATTCAGAACTTCATTATGTTCTTTATGTTGATTTTGAGTAAAAAATTTAAAGTAAATGTTTTTAAAATTTTTCTGAGCCCAGTTGAATAGTTTTTTAGGTGTTGTAATGGAATCCTGACTTAATTGGAGACTGGCCTTCGCAGCAAGTCTTTTAGTGGCACCTCCAATACCATCGCATGGCCCCTTTCCATGAGAAGTCGCTAAAAAATGCCATTCAGCGCTAATACCAAAATCCTCTTCATGGAAACATAGATTTGTAAAATTCTTTATATTTTTATATTGTCCACTGGCTCCATCCGAAAAGTAAATCATTTTTTAACGGCTGCTACTTCATTTTTTACAAAGCTTATTAGTGCAGTTTGAAAAAGATGGACAGCGTTTGTATCATGTTTTAAATACTCTGATATTGCTACAAAGTTCTTGTGCACTATAATATGATTTTCTTTGTAGTATACAACAAAAGGGTGAATCGTGGTCTGTCTGTTATTCCAATAAATACCCTGAACAGAATCTTGAAATACAAAAGCATCATTTTCAGAGAAGTCACCAATTACCATGCATTCTCCTGACTCCAATTGTTCTTTACGTTCTTTCAAAAATAAAGATTGCTGTTTAGCTATAAATGTATGGGGCAACAACGGTAACAACTTTACAGATAATTTCTCTAGAAAATCCTCAACTGACGACTGCAATATTTCAAGATTTGTACGGTCGACTGTTATCTATTGCTTATAAGTAATCTGTTCTATAACTTCTGCATCAAATATTTCTTCAATGTATGTAATTAGATTATTAGTTCCTGGACAGGCAGAACATTTCATTAAATAGCAATCTGATGATGGAGGATTACAGATTATTTGCGTCAGACAATCATTGTAATTACTGGTTACCAAACCTGAGCTTTCTGACAGTCGATAAATGTGAGCACCATCAATCATTAGCTTAACATTTTCGTGGTGAGCACAAACGCAAACAGAATGTGTCCCATGGGCTCCAGGAAGTACGCATTGTCTTGGCCTTAACTGCGCAAATTTTGAAAAATTTACTTTCAGATTACGGTGTTGTTCTTTAAAACAGCGGTAAGTTTCTTTGAGATTGCTTAACATTTAATCGTTTCTGTTTCTGAATTTTTTTACCGTTTTGTTTCACTGTTACGTAATTCTTTTTTCCCGCCATTACTCTACTAACCTCATCAGAATTGTAAAATTCTAACACTTTTTCTACAACAGAAACTTTTAAACTCTTTCTGGATTTTGGTTGAGGTGTTGTCAAAATTCCCTTTTCCGCAGCAAATTTTTTAGAAACTCTTATCATTTGTGTAGACGCTTCAAAATGTTGTTTAATTTTACTATAAGACCAATTTTCAAAAATTGTTAAGATCTGGATTTTCAAATTTCTATCCTCAGTAGCATGAAACGAGTCAATCAACTTTTGTACTATACCTGAATTGTCATGAACTTTGTCTTGTGTTTCATCCAAAGTTGAGTCGTTTTCAACATTCTGAAATATTTTATCTTGAAGTGTACGGTTTATTTTTTGTAATTTCTGGCGCGAATAGCGTTTTTGTGCAAGTTTCCTTTTCTTAATAAGAGTTTCTCGTAATGACACCAAACTTTCATTAACAATAGATATGTGAGTTCTGTTCCCATTTTCATTTACTAAACTACTTGCAGATGAGTTTGTATCACCACTTTCTGTACTTTTATCGGAAATGGGTTCAGGAAGATTTTGGGAACTAGTCCCAGGTTTACACAACTCACTACTGGATGGCTGGGGGACTTCAGGGTTAGAAAGTTTTGAAATTCTTAGTCGGCAAATATCACACACTTTCAGTTGAGACGACAATTCAATGTTCTCCAACTTCAATTTCACTAACATAGCACGTGTCACACGCCGCAAAGACTTCCTTTTTTTAAATTTGTGGTTTTTCTCATTGAATGGATTGAAACACGCATCATACTGATTTCTTTTTGCACCACTCATGATTTATTTATTTCACTAAATTTCTAAAATTACTTATACTTATGCTAACAACATACACCGAAAGACTGGGGTTATTTTGTTGGTTGATTTGTTCACTTTTTACAAAAGGGCCATAAATACTTCAATCTGCAGACTTTGTCATATTTATGTGTAACAAATGTTTAATATAAATGATACCACACGTCCACACCAATAGCAATTACATTGACCGAATTCGCCCAGTGCTAACTAATAACTAAACTTTCCTTTCTTTTAATAATGGTCTTACGATTGCAGGGCAGACGTTCCGCACCATTAATTATTTATGACCCTTAAAAGTTATACATATAAACAGAACGTTTTACAAAATAATATCATATTACAAAATGAGATCATATAACGAAACAGCAAGACCAAATATTATGAAGCCTGAACTACAATAACCAATAGCATACGTATAAAGGGCTGATTCATTCCCGTATCACTACAAACATAAAGATTTAAATGTATATTATATTATAGTAAAATTCCCTTTTGTGGAAAGTAACAAAAACAATATAATAAGACAATGCACTTAAAAAGTGCGTAGCCGGTACTTACCGTTCGGAGCGGTGCGTCTCAAATAAATATTTATTTGATATATTTCTAAAAGGAATTCCAATATGAAACTTTGGTAACCATTAGAATAAATATGAGGCAAAATTCTAGTATTTTTTCTAGATTTTTAACATGTTGTGTTAAATGTAAATTTCCAGAATTATTGTTAAAATCACGTAAAATTCAATTTTTTAAACTTTAATTGCATAACAAATTATATAGCGTGAAAGCTTACTTTTTAAGCTTTAAAAAGAGCTATGGGTCAAATCTGTATAATGAAGAAGTTAGGAAAAACAAGGGTTGATATAACACCTTAACCGGTCAATTTCTTTAAATTTAACTGCAAATAGTTTTGAAAGAAATGATGTTAGATGAAAATTAAAACCCTGAGGCTGTTTACTTTAATATACCAAATATCTGAAAAAAGTTCGAACCTTTTATAAAAATGTAGTGTTTTTTAAGTGTTCGATTTAACGTGAAATGACTCATTACGTAGCATATACATTATTCACGAATTTGCGAATCACGAATTTACGCATAGTGAGTAGCCGGCTTTAAAGCGAGTTTTAAAAATTACCCAGGAATTCTGTTTTAATAATTAAAAATTTGGCTCAGGAATGCAGCTTATGTGGTTAGTTTTAGCATAATTTATTGCGTATTCTATACTTACTAATAATATGCGGATTGACCTTTTCATCATTTTCCTATCAAGTCTATTCAACTTTATCTGGTATATTTGTAAAGTAATATTCTGAATACAATAGCTTTGTCTATTTTTAAATCTAGATTACTGGTTTTCCCTGTAAATTAAAATCTCTCATCACTATACGATTTGATTTTTTCTTCCACTATCTAAAAAATAGAATATTGAAAGCTGATGTTTATTAGAGCGATACAGATAAAAATAGTTTTTAATTTAAAAAATACAGAATACAATAAAAAATTAATTAAAATGACAAAGGGGAAGTATTATTGAAAAAATTATTACCTTGGTGGCAAAGGGTGTCATGCATGCATTTTTTAGTATGCTAAATAACTCTACAACCTGCTTGTAAAACATACACACCTTGATTTTTTAAAACCTAATCGCACAATCAAATTTATCTAAACAACTTTTACTTTTTGCAACAACGCATTTAGGAACAAAATGTGTTGAATACAATGAATATTGTCGTAAGGTAGTGAACATATAGTCCCATTTTTAATATAGTTTAATAGTAAAGTAAATAATAGGATAGGTACTTATTTAATTGTATTTATTCTTATTAGCTTCTTTTAAAAGTATTACACCTAAAGATGAAACGACATAAAAAAACCACATTTAGAATGTATATTTCTTGTTAATTAATGTTTTAATAATGGTGGTGTTATTTATGTGTGAGTAGAACAATATAATTACATCAGAATTCAAAAACAATACCTTAGTTGAATGAATTTCCTAATTAATTATTAATATAAAAATGTATTTTTGTGAAAAGAAAAGTATATTAATAAACTAGAACGGTAACACACTTTTCGGGAAGTAACGCATTCTGCGAGTTGACAAAATGACCTTAATCGACGAAATGAAATGTCAAGAACTGAACGCAATCATAAGTCGTAAAAATTGCCACAAATATTATAGTACTTATTAATTATTTTCTTTTCTATTTCTCTCTAAGAATGTTATTTTTAAGTTCGTAGGTAAGTATACGTCAATATAAAATAGAAAACTACTTGGAAGTAGGTAAGTTTTCTTATCATATTCATATTTTCGACTAACTAATTAAATCCAAAAAGTACAACAGTGACAAATTTTAATTTTGTAAAAATTAAGTTAAGTCAAGGAAATATAAAAACATTCTAATTTAAAATGGTTTGAACGGTTAATGAAATCTAATTACTCGAGACTAGCATTTTAGGTGACCTCCCTTGAAAAACCCATGATTAGCTGATCTTTCATAATAATACAGTCAATTTGTGCTCAAAAGGACCCCCAGCGGGAAAGTTGTGGGGTAGTTTTGATTTCTTCCATTTTATATGGTGGTTCCATTTATTATAACATATATTATATTTATTATAGCTTATAACTCGGAAACTATCCACTTTTCGTAAATTCAAAATGAAAGTGCAAGTTGAAAATTGGCGTATTTTATCTGTCTCCGCAAAAACCCATATTTTTCACTCCAAAACTCTAATTTATTATTAAAGGCTCTCATTTAGTGAATTCCTCCTTCCAATACAATGTAGACTGTTTTAAACTATTATGCCATCTCCAGTACTAAAAAAAAGCATTTTCAAAATCACATTGTATTTAAATTCTATGCAAATATAATTCCGTCTTGTACGTATTTTTATTTTATTTATTCTTTCCCACCCTCATCAAATGATTTTATAACTGCCCCGTTTGGTTTAAAAGCCCTCTTTCCTTCCATTCGATTCCTTCATAGAAGAGTCAAGGCCAACTACGTCACCGTGTAGATGCGTTCTCAGTTTCAAACCAAAAAACACACCGGTCATCTGCTCACTGCCAGTGGCAGTGCGAAGGGAGTAGTTCGGTGTTAAAATCCAACGACAACACAATTCAACAAATTATGTTGACGCGTAGTGTTGAAAATGGTTTCAAACTGTTTATTTGTGATGAAGTGCTGGATAATAATATTGAGAAGGTGACAACGGTGCGAGAAAGAGGTTTGAAAATGTTTATCGAGTCAAGCAAGAAGGGGAAGGATGGTGAGCATGTTCAGCTAAGTAAGATCTCTGCAGTTGATGTTCATGAGCGATGCCGTAAAAACTACAGTAATGAAAGAATGATTGCCGCTCATTTGAAGAAGGTGGAGTAGGGTAGGGAGCAAGTCAAAGGACGTTCTACTGAAGCAACTTTCAGTTTCAAAACTCATTGATTTATGTGTGGCCTCGACATAACACCTGAGTTTATAGAACAACAAAGAAAAGGAAAACCAATCGCAATATTGTGTATCAGGTTCGAGTTTTCAAAATCAAGCAAAATATCATGAAAAGAGCAGAAGAACGTGGTGATGAGTATGGTACTAAACAAAAAACCTGGGGACCATGATATGTGGAAGAAGAAGACCACAGTGCTGGCTCATAATCTTGCAGCAGCAGTGAGGCGCAGATCATACGTCTCACCAGTCCTCGTACGGTTAGCAGTGTTTCTGTACAAGAAGTACGGCTCAAGGAAATTGGTCGATGTGGTTTCCTCATTGGCATTTTGTTCGACTTACACAGAAGCTGTTCGCCTGGAAGCATCAGTAATCACCGGCTGCCAACGCAATTGTGGATGCAGGGAGGCTAGCCTCCATTGCTCCCCGATCTGCACATCGTGTGAAGGGCTGTGTGAAAACATCGAGCTCCCGGAAGACAGCATTGACATTGACAAAGAAGAGGTCCAAGAAAAAGACCAAGAATAGACTGAAGAAAGACGCTTACACGATGCGGAAGGTATGTCTAAACTTACAATCTATTTCGTAATCACTCATCTCTCCTTAAGATATGATCACAAGTTGTTGTTTTCTCACCACCTCTTTCATTTTCCAGATGTACAAGCCCCGACGCTTATAATAGAACAACCCGAACCTGTGCCAGGACTCGCCGCTTTCGAAGAACCTCAGCCAGGACCCTCTGAACGACAACGACTCATATAATTTTTGTTTATGCAATAATGTAATATATTTAATCATGTAATATAATATAATAAAATGTAATAATTTGTCAAGATTTCTCGGTGGAATTTCAACTTTTTTGTAACTGAATTATGTGCAAAGAACTGGGAGGAATTCACTAATTGGCAGCTTTAAATAATAAATTAGAGTTTTGGAGTGGAAAAGGTAGGTTTTTGCGGAGACAGTTAAAATACAACAATTGTAGATCAGGCTTTTGATCTACTAATATTACTATCGATACACAGTAGCGTCGCGTACCTAATAATTTCCAATGATGCTTTGAATTTAAGATTCATAATTTTAAATATGATTCATTGAATAACAATAATCTAAACCTCGTACCCAGATTTTTTTGACTGTAACTGTACTGTTGGTTTCATAATGATCTAGGACAACTAGGATAATACGATGCTATTTGTTATTATTTTATCCTATCCATTTACACTTAGAAAACATAAAAAGTAGCATTATATTAGCCTTGCTATCCTAAATCATTATTAACTAATACTACACACTAGACATAGTATAATAAAACGAAAATATATATTTTAGCTGAAGGTCTTTTTTCGAGATTTTTTGGCAACAAAAGTTTTAATAACTATAAAATCGAGATTTTTCATCAATTCTAATTCTATGGTCATTATGGCTAAACTGCTTAATTTAGATTTGGATAATTTCGACCGTAAATAATTTTTGACTTTCTTGAAAATGATCGGTCATCGGAACAGTTTGTCACGGATTTTCTTAATGCTATCTTCACATTTGGGAATATTCCAGTGATCCTATTCGTTTTTATTGTTTAAAGTAAGATCGAGTGTGCTTCTCATAAAACACCAAGTAGATCTTTCAGTTGAAGGATTCGTCTTGCAATTGATCTACCACAAGGTCTTTATTATGTATGTATTCTGACCCAGTTAGAGCAGCGTCGTCCAAGTTCTGCACGATTTAATGTTTTCAATTTTGCAAGTCCCGGTTTGACTCTAAATTCGCCACTCGCCGCTTTGACGGTTCCGTCAGTAATTTATCAACTAAAGGAAGAAACACTGTCGTTCGAAATTTGGTCTTGCCGTCACTAAATTCGACTTTGTCTTTGGCTTAATTAAATTGCAATTTTTTTCTTTTCCTCGTTACATCATGCTGGTATATTATTTTTGGAAAGAGTATAACCCAGATTCAAACGCTTCCAATTCATTCCGCATGCTATCGAGATACCCATGCAACGAATCATATAATGCAATCAATTGTTTCTAGATCGACGTCAACCGCTTGAAGCGTGTTACTAGCCTTGTTAAAGCTTCCTAACACTTTATGCCAAAAACAAGAACCTCCGACGTTTTAACGTACGATGAATACAATGCTTTCCTGTCATCTACACGTGCACTCCAAAGAGTAACGGACAATATATTCACATACAATTTGGAGTGTAGTTGCGACCATTTCTGCGTAAAGGCAAAGAAGAATTATAAAAACTCTTGTTCTATATCAAAAAAAGTAGACGAAAATTCGCAAAAACCAACTACGAATGTTTCAACAAGATGTAGTAACGAATGGGCTGCACATAGAACATAAGTCTCTAGCGGATTGATGGCTTTTAACCGTGCTTGCAAACTTTAATAGCATCCAGATATATTTGCTGCATTGTCGTAGCTTTGTCCTCGGTATTCCATAATTCAATCTTTAGCTCTTTTAATTTTTCCAAAATTATTTGAAATAGATGGTCAAATTTGTGGCCAGTATTAGGAATAAAACATATAGAATGCTTCACAGGTTTAATTACAACAATCAATTGATCCACATGACTTACATCCGGGTTAGAATCAACCATAATCGAAGAGTACTTCGCATTTTGTATTTCATTTAGGATTTTTTGTTCTAACTTCTTTAAAATATGGATAATCAATTCATTGACAGTTGTTTTTTTTCTCAGAATATTTTGTTAATGAAATCAAGAAATCTTTGTCGAGATTCTGATTTATTCCTGTAGCTGCAAATCTATCCCGCAAGGTATCGTCAATCAGACATCATCTGGGTCTGTGGGTGTGCTTCAGTCACCTAAAAAAACGAATAAACCTGTTGCACTTTTGCCCTTTAGCTATGAAAATACACTTTTTAAATAATCGGTTTTGTTCCATATTAATCTGTAGTTTCATATGAAATTTCATTAGTAAAAATCTGATTCTTCATACATACTGAAAATAGTTATACAGGTTTAATTGCGGTCTTTCGCAGGTTTTTTTGTAGATAGAATCAAGGGCATATTTCAATTTGCTTCTATACCTTTTTTACGTATTCAGTTTTTTGACTCGTGCCGCCCCTAAAAGATTGCGCCCGAAGCTCGGGCTTCTTAGGCTTCTACAATAATATGTCCCTGGCCGTCGCTATAAGCTAACAGATCCAATTTCCCTTTATATTTTTGCGGCAAGGGTATCCCAAACCCACCATTTTCAAGCGTCCGCTTGTGTTACATTGCACTATTTCAGATTAAATTGCTTCGCTTTATTGTCATAGTGGTTTTATGCTTACCTAAAACGCACGTCTCTACTAATTACTTATTGCAAAAAAACGAACTTCTGTGCTTTTCATAATTTTGGAAAAGAAAACAGAGATCTTTCCAGTAATTTAGTAATTATTCGTAACTGCTTGCTCTACCTCAAAAGTAGTTGTCACATTTAAAACAAACTAACAAACCACTGGCAGCTTTTGCTTTGTGGAAATTTATGTGTGTCTGCATCGTTTATGTTTGTACTTATTCGTATAATTGTTTGTGTCAAATTGTTGATGATACAAATAAAGTTTATTATTATTATTTCGTGACAGTTCTATCTTTCAGGAGTCGTCAAATTTCTAAATAATATGTATTAAAAACTCTCTAAGTAGGTATGAGAACTTGTATTTATTTAGTATACTTAAAGATTATATCTTAAATTAAAGCAACAATTAACCATTCCTGTTAATACTAGGACACTTCTTTTGCTTAATTTACGCGAATCTTTACCTTACTGTTAGGATTTGAATGCATGTACAGTATAAATGCTAACACGACTTGTAGCTGATTTATTGGCATGTTATCTGTGTAACTAAGACAACTTTAACAATTCTCGGTTATTACAATGCACTAGTTATTAATGAAATAAATTAGATAATTTTAAACAAAATTGAAGGGAGTACGTGGCTAAAAACAAGATATCGTCCCGCGGGAAATAGATTCTGTTTACACAAGTATTAACTTGATAATTTCTTGAAATACTACTGTATTTCAAAATCAAAAAAACCTTTTGTATTAGAAGCCACATTAAATTTAAAACAAAGCGGAATAAATATCCGCAATAATCAGCTCGTTACATAACCAAAGCAATATTCTTAACCAATTTAATCACTTTCAATTTAAATTTTTTGTAGAAATTCTCCTTGGATGACAAATAACTCTGTGTTTGCAATAACTGTTCCAGAAATCTTTAATGAGCATTGATTTGTATAGTTCTGGAAATATTTGATAAAAACACTGGTTTTCTAAATACCTACTATGATTCTTACCTTACTGGGTAGATAACATAGTAATTATGATTTGAAATTCATGATTTTGGAATTGTAAAGTAAGAACCAATTTTAAATAGCATTAAAACCATTGAGCTTTGAGAGGACTATAAATAATAACTAGTACCGTTTACTGTCTCGAGCCTTACTTTATAAAACTCTATAATCATGAAATAAATAAAGATTCATAGAAAGTTTCACAAGATTTATTAAATTATAATTTGACAATTGTTGATTATCCAAGCTAATATATAAACAAACACGTCGCTAAGGTAAATACAAAAAATAGATAAAAAGATAAAAATAAGAATTAAATATCAATAACGGAAAATTACTGACATCAATCTGTTCAATTATTAAAGCTACCTTGGGTTTGTGTTTGTATATCTCGAAAGCTTTTAAAATGTCTAATTTGCGTTTGTTATTACAAAAATGTAAGAATTTGATATTATTTTGAGGAGTCATTATGTGATTCTGTTCTAAAAGGTGTTTGACCTAATTAGATTAGATAAAAATATACAATTTTAATTTTTTAACAAAGATCCGACCACAAAATTCTCAAAAGAATTCCTTCTACGCTTCGGTCTTCTTAAAGTTCAAAGTTTAGCGAGCAGTGCCAGTAACTTTGGTTTGGATAAGTGATTACTAGATTTTGTTTATAGGAGTTTAAGCCTTTACTTGTGAGTGCTAAAGTTAATTGAAGCCATACTGAAATACTTTAGTATAAATAGATTACTGACACCCACATTGTCTGTAAGTTATTTATAATTATATTATCTCAAAATTCATTTTCGATAAGAAAAATGTATATTGGGTTTTAATTAAGAAATTTAATGAAAATATTTAGAATAATGATTTCAGATAATCATTAACTGTTGTGTATGCCTTAAAACACGAAGTGTGAAATAAAATGTTGAAATAAAACGATTTTCCTGAAGTTAAATTAATAAACAAAGTTTAAAACTACTACTCATTGCTATAGTTTGGCACGACAAATCGTTGGTGTTCTATTGACAAAATAAATCTTAGAAAAAACAGGTGCTAAAAAATTTAACGTAAACTAAACGCCCTTTTCCAAATTGTGGATTTTCATATTGTTTTTAAACATAGCAGTAAATTTGGGTTGCGCCCTTTTTTTTGTTGTTTGTTTATATGGTAAATTTGGTTGTTCATGCGTGGGCTTTTGTTTGGGGATTTTAGTATGTTGCAGTTGTTTTCGACGACTTCTATATGATAAACTATCCGCAGAGAATATACCTTGCAAACCATCCAAAATGATAGATACTTCATAATTCGTAATGACGTACAGTACTTTTTAGATCAGTCATCAGAAATTAAAAACAATTCACCATATCGTTAAACTACAATAATAAATAATTTTGTTACATAATATAATGTCAATATTTGACATACCAAAAAGGAATTTACCCACACTACGATTTTAAATAAGCGTATATTTATGACATTGTACAACCTCAATTTTCAAAATAATAATTTTGAGTAATTTTTCTTTTATGATGTAAAATATGGTTATTTATAATTAAAATGCACACTTGCACACTATAGTCAAATAAAGGATATCTGGAAAACTGATTTTCCATAGAATTTGGTTAATTTTCCTTGTCTATTAACAATGTGAGAGCCAATTATCAATGAGTCAATTTTAATGTAAGGTTTAGCCTAAAACAGGCAAGGTGTACCGCAATAGGGAGGTACACGTATTTTCTATTTTACCTTATCAATTAATAATAAAATGTGTTTTCATGTTGACGATATTCCTCAGAGCTGATACATTGATAGAAACCATTTTTATATTATTCCTAAGGCACAATTTGGCACCAATTTGCTATTTTTATCGAAGGTTATGTAGTAAAGCATCTATGAATAATCATAATAAATTAAAAATTGATTAATGGGCCCCATTAATTTACTCCATTACATTTTACAAGTAAATATGGAGATGAAGTAGTTTACGAGAAACCACTTTAAAGTTACTCTCCTAGGCAGCAAAAACGTAAGTTTTACTTTCAGTACTACTGTAAGGTTCCGTTACTTTAAAGGGCTAAGCAATGTATATTAATGAAGACATAATTTGAATTATGAAAAATTATTATCTCTGACCAGGATTCGAACCCGGGCTTACTGCTATCTAGGCAGATGCTCTACCGCTGAGCTATCGGAGATCGATTACTGGTGAAGTAATAATTCTTCATATAAGTTATAATAATGTGTAAACACATAAGAGAGTACTAATTATAATTTGCTATGTTAAAGTAGGCTGTCGCTGATTAGCGACAATTTAACCCACAATCACAGCAAAATTATATTTTTGAATTATTACCATAAGGCATATAATATTAATAGTTTAATGATTTAGAAATATCGTGTTTTAGCACCAAGATTAATGTATATTAATGAAGACATAATTTTAATTATGAAAAATTATTATCTCTAATTATTATTATTAGGTTCGAATCCTGGTCAGTACTCTCTTATGTGTTTACACATTATTATAACTTATATGGAGAATTATTACTTCACCAGTAATCGATTTCCGATAGCTCAGCGGTAGAGCATCTGCCTAGATACCGGGTTCGAATCCTGGTCAGAGATAATAATTTTTCATAATTCAAATTATGTCTTCATTAATATACATTAATCTTGGTGCTAAAACACGATATTTCTAAATCATTAGGCTAAGCAATGGTTGCAGGCAGGTAGCAGGAACGTTCAGTACTACTTTAAAGTTTTAAAGACCTTAAAGTAGCTTCGGACAAGTTACTGCTACAATCATAATACCACTTTGAAGTAGCAAAAGACTTTTAAAGTAATTATACTAAGTTGCAATACCGTTCCACATACTTTAAAAGTTACTCAAAAGTAATGTAACTGGATAGTTCCAATAAATAGTAGAAACAACTACATAATTACTAAAATATTCCGAATTGAAGTAATTAAACCTATAAAGTCATAAATTTAGTTGTAGTTACGTAACAACTACTCAATCAAAGTTCCGATCTTAGTTACTGCTACTTAGTTGCTGCTTGGGTGTCGTACCCAAAATGTATATACCATTTGTTGATAATGGCTGTGAGGACTGATCTTCTGCAAAATGAGTTACTAAACCCAACTCATTTGAAGGGGCATCTACAGAAGATAAAGGTAGTTTATGTATAAAAATTATACAACTGCAATATTGTTTTGTATGATTATATTGTATGCATAATAAGTACTGTAGCGATGGTTTAACACAAATGTAGTGTTAGGGCTACTTATATGTGTCTCTTGTAGGAGGTAGTAAAACACAAGTAATAACGTTTATGAGATATTTATTCGACTTGTTTATTATTCTCGTTGCCTAGTACCATTCCGTATCTACGCAATGAATGCAAGTTGTGAGCCATTCACCACATTTACCCCGCCCGGTCTGAAACGAGGGTAATACATGAAAAGGAAAAAATACGGAATAGTATTTTGGAGAAAAAATGGAGTATTTTAAAGGAACTTGAATAAAGTTGTAAAATGCTCTAGCTACAAAACTCCACTAGGTAGTATACAATAAAAAACTTAAGTTAACTAACAATACGGAACTTGCGACAGCAACTCTTAGAACCTGTAAACAGAAAGAAAAAATAGAAAAGTGTTCAAATTTTCAAAGTCAACAGATAAAAGGTTTTCAAAAAATGCCTTCGCGTAGCATTTAAAATCAGTTCATTGTTGGCTTAACATTATAAAGTAACTAATCTAAAAAATATGCAGGCTTTAGCCTATCTAAAGAGATAGGGCCAGTGTGATTTTCTAAAGTGGCGTATTTAACGTTTGAGATCGGCTATGAAATTAGGGAGGTTCATGTCGTTAGCCAGTTGTTCTTCTTCAAAGAAATCTCCAGGTAGTCGTAACGGGGTAGCATACAGGATTTCTGCAGGAGAAACATTAACTTGCGATTTCAGTGTTGCACGTAAGCTCAAGAGAATCCAAGGGAGATTCGTTAACCAGGAGGAAGTTCCTGTAGGGGTTTGAATGGATTGCTTGAGTGTCCGATTAAAACGTTCGATAACGCCCTGACTAATCGGATGGAAGGCCGTGCATTTGACGTGTTTAATTCCTAACATGGCCATGAAGTTGATCCATGCATGAGAAAGGAATATTCTTGCATTGTCCGTGGTGAGATACTTGGGAATTCCAAAGCGGGACATCCACGTGTCGACAAATGCAGAGAATTACTGACTCCACGGAAGAATCCTTCAGAGGAATTGCTTCCGGCCACCGACTCTAGCGGTCAATAATGGTAAGGAGGAATTTATAACCTCCCGAAGAAGGAAGGTGTACTAGGTCGAGATGGACCTTAGTAAAACGTTCATCTGGTTGTACAATAGATTGTAGAGGGGTTTTCGTATGACGTCGAACTTTATGTTTCTGACATTCAGCACAAGATATGACCCACTTCTGAATATCGTGGTGCATAGATGGCCACAGATATTGCTGAGTAATCAATCTTTTAGTACATCGCACATCCTGGCATCCGCCAGGATGTGCGATGTTGTGTAGTTGTTGGAATAAGGGATACCTGAATTTGAGCGGGATATAGGGTCGTGGTTGGCCTATACTAACATCTACCCAGAGGTTTGATTTGTTGGCAGTTTGAAGGGAAATGAATTGAAAATTACTACGAGATCGGAGCTGGTTTAACTCGGGATCTTGTTCTTGAGATAGAGCGACTTCGTCGTAATTAAGATCTGGTCCAGGGACGTTAATAAGATTAACTCTTGTCAGAGCGTCCACCGGAATATTCTCTTGACCTTTGATATATTGGAGATCAGTTGTGAATTGAGAAATAAACTCTAGTTGTCGAAACTCACGTGGTAAATATTGATCACCATTATTTTTGATCGCCGTACACAAAGGTTTGTGATCCGTAAAGATTTGAAAGTCTCTGCACTCAACGTAGTAACGAAACTTCTTTAAAGCAAAGTATATTGCAAGAAGTTCCCGAGAAAAAATACTGTACTTTTGCTTTGTGGTGGTTAACTTCCGGAACAGAAAGCTAGTGGTTTCCACATGCCATCTTCAAACTGTTGTAATACTCCAGCTATAGTGGAAGACGAACTGTCTGCAGCCATACTAAAAGGGTTATTAATTCGCGGATGTACCAATAAAGTAGCGCTAATCAAAGAATTTTTCGCGTGCCTAAAGGCTTCTATTTGCTCATGATTTAACTGGACAGGCTTTAGCGAAGCTTTACCAGGAATAACTATAGAGGTTAACGGTGCCAAAATTTTCGCACAGTTTGGTACAAATTTATGGTAATACGAAATTAAGCCAATAAGATTGCGGAGTGCTTTCTGACTTGAAGGCAATGGGTAATCAATTATAGCCTGGACTTTGAAAGCCATTGGTTTGATACCGCGTGTATTAACGTGATGTCCTAAAAATCGAGCTTATTGACTCCAAAGAGACACTTGGTAGGTTTATAATTAGTCCATTGTCTTTTAATCGGGAAAACACTTGGTGTAAATGCTCAACATGTTGCTGCGAATCAGCACTAAAGACTAGGATATCGTCTAGGTATGAAAAACAAAATGGAAGCCTGATAATACAGTGTCCATGAAACGACTCCAGGTGCTGGCTGCATTCCGTAGTCCGAAACACATCCGTTTGAACTCAAAAAGCCCCAGAGGTTTGATAATAGCAGTCTTGTGAATGTCTTCTGCTGCGATTGGTATTGCGAAGTAGGCCTTTTGGAGGTCCAGCTTCGAAAATATGGTTGCGCCAGCAAGTTTTTTATAAAGTCCGTTAAAAAAGGGATCGGGTAACGATCTGGTACTGTCACTGAATTGAGTTTCCTATAATCGCCAGCTAAGCTATAACTGTCTGTTGGGGCGATGGGGGTGATGTCCTGGTCGTCACCAGTAGGTAGCGTCTCTGCTGTGCTCACTGCTTGCTTCCCGACGATGTGAATTGGCGTAGCGTAGCTAGATGATGACCGCTGTACTACGTTAGCGTCCAAGAGCTCATTAAGATGATCTTCTAGAAAAGAAAGATGATTAGGGTTCAGTTTGCGACAGCGTGCTTTAACCGGAGGGTCGGTCGTGTCAATGTGATGGACTACAGTATGTTTTACGGGTTGATGGTAGTCGAACTTACGCAAAAGCTCCGGGAAGTGTGTGTTTAGCATTTTGCTATAAACATCAAGATCGCTAGACATGTTGTTAACAGTACCTGAAGATGCTACGTCAATGGGTGAAGGTAAGGGAAGAAAAGGGGAAGGAATCGCAGGAGTAACGATTGACTCGGAAGGAGGAGTCAAAACATTAGCCTGAGCAGAAAATAGTTTGCGTTTAGTGCCAGTCTTAACTGGGGGGGTTGTGGAACCTCGACTGTGAGTTCGGACGGGCTGGAAATCTGCTGTGCAAATGACCCGCTGAGAAGAGCAGTCAGTGAGAGGATTCACTGTTGGACCTGGAAATTGACAACCTTGGCTGCGGGTTCGGGCGAGCTTGACATCTGTCTTGCAAATGACTCGTCGAGAAAGGCAGTCAATGGTTAGGTTGTGCTGCTGTAAAAAATCCAGGGCTAGAATGGCTGTAGATATGTCAGCGACATAAAATTTCCAGGGGCATGGCTGTAGGCCAGTAATCGGGAAATGTAACCTCAAAGTTACAATACCTGTCACAGGAATTGACGTGTTGTTCACGGTCATAAATGAAAGGTTGGCAGGCGTGATGGTTTGGTTACAGGAAACTGCAACGTTGGTGGGCAAAATGGAATAATCAGCACCAGTGTCAACCACAAAATTAATTTTGTAGGTTAGGTCCTGTAAAAAGATTGAAGAATAAGTAATTGGTAAAGAAGTTGGAGGCATTGAATTAACCCTGCATGGCCCTCCCTGGAGGCCAGGAGAGTGCGAAGTTAGTTTTTTGTTTGGTATGAACAATTTCCCGTACAATTACGTGCATTATTTTGAAAGCGTCTGTGATAATAGCACGGTTGCAATTGGGAATTGGCATTGCCCGAAGGCATGGAACGGCGTTTATTGAAATGCTGGGGATTTTGGGGGTTCGGAGAGATGGTGGGTGTTACAGGGGATTGTCGCTTGTTCATGGTAGAAAGCTCATTAGAAATGGTAGTAAGATTAGTCGTCAAATTGTCTAGCTTAGCTTCTAATGCAGGAGTAGTTAAAGGTTGTGGTACCTGTTGCATAGAATAAATTAAATCTAATTTTTCTACAAAGGATATTAACGGTAAGTCATTGAAATTTAAGGATTGAATCTTAAGTTCTGATGGTAGTTTAGCTATTAAAAAATCTTTGGTTAATTCCTCAGTTAAATCCAGATCAATTGCCAATTTTTGGATGTTAAAAAGTAGTTCTTTGATACTACCAGAGAATTGAAGAGTCTCCAAAACGTTATTAATTCGAGATTCTCGTGGTCCTAGGACAGATTTTATCACTGCCCGTTTCAAGGTAGTGTATGGTCGTTGTCTAGGAGGGTTAATGGTCAGGTCGCGATGAGCTCCTAAAACGTCGAAAGGTAAGTTTAGTGTTAATAAGTTATATTTGGCGAGCTCATCATTGATCAGCATACGAGTAAAGTATCTTTCTACCAAAATAAAATATAGGTCGATATCGTTACTCGTAAAAATTGGAAATGGAACTTTGACAGTCGCCATTTGAAATATTAAATAAGTAAGTAAAAATAATTTGAAACTTACCGGATTAGAAGGAGCACTAGTTCCGGTTCCAACGGTCACCTCTAACCAGCCACGACAAGTCACGCAAGCGAAGCACGTAGCAGGATCTTACGATGACAGAAGTCGAGTAGTATCTGATGACAGACGATGAAGGGAGAACTAGCAGTTGTTCACCTGGAGAATTCAGGGCAGCAGGCAAAGACCAGTGGTGCTAAATTCTTCTTCAGGAACGTGGGAACCAAATGTAGCGATGGTTTTAACACCAATGTAGTGTTAGGGCTACTTATATGTCTCTCTTGTAGGAGGTAGTAAAACACAAGTAATAACTTTTATGAGATATTTATTCGACTTGTTTATTATTCTCGTTGCCTAGTACCATTCCGTATCTACGCAATGACTGCAAGTTGTGAGCCATTCGCCACAGTACCATGATGCATAGAGACTTCTATTGGTCTTTAAACTACACTGTAATGAAATTTTAATTAACTTTAATAATTAATGGTTAATTAATAACACGTTTTCTGTCTACAAAGACATTAATTTAATATGTAGAAGTAATATGAACTCGCTTTTTCTAATAAATGTTATGGTTTCATGCTATGCACGTGTATCTTTAAGCAATTCGTATTTTTCAAGCATTAAAAGGAGAAGAATTTCTTGATAGCACACTTTCAGTATTAAGCAGAAACTTTTAGAGAAAGACTTTTCCACATTCAGGATCAGGTTAACTGAGGGGAAAAATCCTAGCACTAACTAATGAATGTGTGATCTCTCTCCCGGGTAAAAACGTCAGGAAATGCACGAGTAATTTTCTGCATGTTCTCACGTCGTGCAGAACTTTACAAACGAGGTATTATGTTAAATAAGAAAGAAAAAACTAGGTTAATATAGTAAGTTTAAAATATAATAATGATAATGCACTATCCGACTGTTGAATGCATTTACTTTCATGAAAAATGAAAAAAGTGCTAAATGAAAATATAAAAGTGTAGGTAAATATTTTAAAATTACTCGGTAATCATTACGAGAATTACAACACAACAGTTATCTTTTTAAATAGATATAGATAGTCAATAATAATAATTAGACAAGTATGTTTTTAATTATTAGTATAAAGAATACCTTGATTGTAAGAAATACTTTCGTTTTTTCTTTTACAAAACTTGTTTTAGTAATTAAGAAATAATAATGAATAAAATTATTAATGTTTAATGTTTAAATTTCAGAAAACCAATAGATCTATTGAATAGGGAGTAAGTTTCTTTTTTTTGTATTATTTCTAATAAATGCCAAGAATTTAAATGAGGAAATTTAATAGTAAATAAACAAAACCACAAAAAATAACAAAAAGAACCTCTTGTTTCGGTTAGAAATCGAATTGTACAAAAGTTAAGGTTCAATAACTTTTAATCTGATTTCTCTCATTTAGATGGTCAGTTACTTGTCCTGAAATAAACATTATTGAGTGACTGGAAATCATACTTTACGTGATTTCCATTTATTTGTAACGTGTGGATGAGATATTGTGTTTTAGAATTATTTAAATTATTTTAACATGTGAATACTTATTATTTCATTTACTTACCGTTAGGTTAAGGTGTGATTGATTGAAGACTTCATTCTCCATTAAAGATAACAGGTAAGGATAATTTTTTTGTTATTAAATAAGACATACCAATAGAAGCATTCTTTATAAACAATATTGAATTTTCCAGATTGACTAGTTGTGGAGGGATATTGTACTTTTTTTATATTTTTAAATTTCATTACGGGCATCAAGATCTTAGGTCATAAAGTCCCATCAGATCAATCCCGGAGCCGAAAAGTTTTATCCAAAATCTAAGCTTGCATATTTTCATGTCGATGGCTTTGCCCAATAAGCGTCATTATACTATGTTTCCTCCATTTTGTCAACTGTGACAAACAGTTCTTTTTGTGATACCCTTAGCGTTGAATGTAACGATATAGTTGAATTTTAATCTATTGTAGTGGTTAACAATTGTTTCGAAACTAATACTCCCATTGTTTGAATGATTATCAACAATTAATAATATTTTCTTAGTATCTGTCTTTGGGCGAATCGTGAATTAAAAAAAAAACAAAGGTGAGTAAAGGTTTTTACTCTGAGTTTTTCCCCGAGCCTTTGACTTTCTTTTCCATAATTCGTAGTTGGATTGTCTTTAAGTCATATTAATCCAGTTCTCATCTTGAAAGACTCCAGAGATAAAATATTATTTGAATCAAATTTGAAATAGCTGTGCAACATTAAACATTTTATTATTATTTGCTGAAGAATAAGATCGTAAGTGACAACCTTTAAGTTGCTTCATGTTTTATTATGAATAGAAAGTTAAGATATATAGTTTGCAACAATTATATAATTATACAGTTTATAGAAAACAAAAATTTATCTAATTTAAGTTAATCTATTAACCTTGTTAATATAAATTTTAAGTGTAATATAATTCCAAATACAAAATCTTAAACAGTTTAGCTTAATCCTTCTAATAGTACGAGACATACTGAAACAAAATACATTTGATTAAAGTTCATTTACTTCTGAAACAGTTAGTAATTTAGAATAAGTAATTTAAGTTTCACCTTTTGTAATAGTAATAGGCTTTCGTAACATTATTTCATTTGTTAATATCATTTACTTTTGAGGCAAACTATTTTCAAGTATGTGTATCCCATCACCATCATTTAAATCAACTGTTTTAATTTTTTATTTCATTCTATGATTGTTTATGTGAAATAAATGTATGAAAATTATCTTTGTATATGAGTTTTAATCATGTGCTGTTTATTTACGTTTTAATAAATTTTGAAGCTTCTAAATGATGTAGGATAAAATTCCTCGTTTTAATTTAGAAACAACCGCTTGAGATTATGTTGCCAGATTCTAGAAAACTAGTGATAAATCAATGTACTGTTAAATTATTTTTATCCAACACCTCTATATAAATATCATGTTTACTATGGTCATTTTAAATAAGGAAAGTGATTGTTTACTCTTATGTTACATTATAACCTACGTAGCCCCTAGCAACGTGGGTTATTTTTAAAAAACTATGCCCGGTTTCATAAAAGCTTTGTTATAATTTAACACACGGTTATATTTTTAACAGGACATTATATCGAAATGTTTGTTTCACAAATCATTGCTAAGTTTAACAATGCGATAAACATCTTGTTAAAATAGCAGGTGCTTAGAGCACAGGTTAAATCTTAACACACAGTTAAAACTTCTATAGACAAATAAAAAGCAGCAAAATTTCATTTTGTTTGTAGAAGTAATTTTTATTTAATATACTTTATTGTCAATGCGAAACGTTATAAAAAAAATTATAACTAGAAAATCTTGCAATACTTAAATATAAAACATTGTTAAATAATAATATAAACAAGATTTATAACATAACACCTTTCTTGTAGTGCTCTCCACAAACGTAACCACCTCCAGTCTGCTTAATTTCTGTTGTATCAGTAAATCAAGGTACTTTACATAAAATTAAGTTATTGGAAATATTTACCTTGTGTAGGGGTCTTATGTGTAGTAACATTCCTTTTCGCATTCTATTTTATATAGTAATAATTATTATCAAAAAATATAATACAATGATTTTGAATAGAAAAGTATTCAGGTGCCATAGATCTAAAATGCACGATAGCGGAGCTAAAACTAATTAACTTTTTCTCACTCAAATCATTCGGACAATATTCTGGCCTTAGCAGTGAAACTAGACGATATAAGATGAGTTCTAATACTGATCTCGTAAACTAGGGGGTAAAATGAACAAAGTTCTTGAGTTCCAGTGCTAAAACCTCAACTCCAATGCCAGAAGATTGTCCAAATGGTTGAGTGTAGATTGTTAAACGGTACAGAACCCATTAATTGATTTTAGGTTCGTTATCATGCAGTTTAGAGCTGTAGGGTCTTAATACATTTCTATCAAAAATCATACTTGCTGTCAATTTTCATGTTTAAAACTAATGGTTCCATTTAAAAAGTCACAATGTCATCACCACATGTTCTAAAATGAGTTATAATACTGATTTCGTAAACTAGAGGTCGACATACTTATACACAATTCTTTTAATTTCATTGCAATAGCCAGAAGCTTGTTTGAAAGATTAAGTGTAGACTATTAAACAGGGCACCCTGTATACCACGAGACTTAAGTTTCTATTAATCCCCTTTACGATTAAGCTTTGTACTCTGGATTATAAGACTGATTTTAGTTTCTTGGTACATACATACTATTAAATTCCAAATATTATTGCTGAAGGCTCTCAACCAACTCGAACAATCTAAGGAGCTGCTTCGACAATGGCCGTTATACCGGTATAGTGAGGATATATTTGATCAGATAGTTCAACTAATAGCCAAAAGATGTCTCTACTTAACTTATTCTTCTGAATCAAATAACCCGCATCGAGTTATTATGTCGTCCCAATTTAAAATAGATTATTAAAAAGTAAGCTTGAAATGTACAAACGGTAGCAGCACCTGCAAAGTCTTTTGTACTAAAAGAACATTTAGATTATAGCTTTGCATTTGATGGTTTCTGGCAGGTGGCAGTATGGTAAAATAAGGTAATTTGGTAATACAGGTTATTTGACAATAATATTTAAAAAAGTGTCACCGCAGAATCTGTCACTTTTACGTAGATTGCTTTTGCACATGTCTTACCACCACGTTTTTTAAGTATTATGAGCTATATCACCAAATTACCTTACTTTACTGTTTGTCTTGTCCACTGTCGGTCTGGATTAGATACGTTATTATGGTCGTTCCAAATTTGAATTAGACAGATAAATGACTAGCCAGTCGATAATGCCATCTGCCATCTGTCTAAAATTTAAAGTTGATATTTCTATATTTGTAAATGTTAAATTAGTACAAGAGTCTTTGTTGGTGGAATTTTGGCATAGGCATTCCTTGTGGGTTGTTTAACAACCCACTAAAAGCCACCACATGTAGGTCAACTCAAAGAGATAATAAGGCAAATCACGCCCTCTAACGGTTTTTGTTCATTTTTTCGGAAACTATTAGGTTTATCGAAATGAAGGAGGTTAGGTAATAATAATAATAATAGGTTCCATTATTCCCTTAAGGGACATACGGTTTTAATATAGTCCTTCCAACTTTTCTTGTCTACTGCTACTTGTGCCAGCTCTAAAATTGTCATCTTTGCTTCCTTTTCTATTGTATTTCTCCAGGTACCTTTTGGATGCCCCCTTTCTCTGCTTCCTTCAGAATTCCATATTAGTATCTTTTTACAAATTTCACTTCCATTTTACGCAGGGTGTGCCCCAGCCAGCCATACCTTCTCCTTCTTATCTCCATATTTATATATGTTTGGTTTGTTCTTCTCCATAACTCTTCATTTCTAATGGTTTTTGGCCACCTTCAATACACCCTGCAAACAACGATTTACAAACACTTGCAGCTTCTGTTTTATTGCACCAGTAACTACCCACGATTCTGATCCATATAACAACACCAGCTTTACCATAGAATTAAAAATTCCCATTTTGGTTTGGATATTTAGATTACTTGCACGCCACACTTCATTAAGTTTTATATAAGCACTCCTTGCTTTATTAATTCGACTATACACATCTTTTTGAGTATATCTGCGACCGATACCACACTTCTCAAATAAATCAAATCATCTACTCGTTCTATTTTCGTACCATTTACTAACATGTTCTTCGGTCGATCCACATTTAGAAACATATACTTTGTTTTACTAATGTTAATCTTTTATCCCACTCTTGCTGATTCTTCAACTAAATTATTCAACTTTTCTTGCATAGACTTGCTAGTTTTTGAAATGAGACATATATCATCTGCAAAGTCCAAATCCCCCAACGTCTCTGTTATATTCCACCTTATTCTTCCATTTTGCTTTTTCATAGTTTTTCATAAAACCTCGTCTAGCACTAAAATAAATAACAGTAGAGAGAGAATATAACTTTGTCTTACGCCATATGTTGTTGGGAAGGCTGATGAAAGTGTTCCATTATCTTCGACCTTACATTCATAATTGTTATACCCTTCCTTAATTAGATTAACTATCTTGCATGGTATCCCTCTGCTTCGAAGGGTATTTCATATACATCCTCTGATAATGTAACGTGTTAACATTTTAAGATATATTTTATTACTTTGCAAAATAAATTTATAGAAATAATCTTAGTACGGCCCTGTATATTAGGAAAATATTTAGTCGCGTCTAGATAGTAAATGCTTTCTCTTTGCATTTTTAAATAAACAAATGAAATTCTCATGGTTAGAAATCATTTTGGGAGTAGTTTTTAGTTGGAAAATCATTTTGTAGTTTCGTATCTTGGTAATAAAAATCTAAAAATATTTAGTTTATCAAATTATGTTTAGTTTATATTAAATTATTAGTTCCTTCAGTTAATAGCAAGTACTAAATAAATAAAAGATAAATTATGGACAGGCGCAGTTTAATATCGTTATTTTCCTTCGCCAAAAATGATATTTGGATCTTTTTAGGCATTTTATTATCGGAATTTTGAATTTTTGCAACTAAATAAAATAGTTAATGCGTCTAGGCTTCAAATTTATGCTTGCATTTCAGGCGAAATCGTGATAAACATTTCTTAAATATAGAATTAATACGTGAAATTCAATATTTTTCTTATTGGTTAAAATCACCGTCAGCTTTTATATGATATATAATAAATAAATATCCCTCTCTTAATTTAGTAGGAAAAGATAGTTTTGCATTCCTAAGCTAGTCAGTCTAGTAGAGTCTAATACGGACAAGGGGTCACGTCTTACGACGGGCTACGGCCTTAAGAGTAGCGGGTTCTGGGCCGAACGCCATCGGTTACTGCCGTCTCGTGATTCCACCGTCACATATTTACAGTACAGTTTAGAATGAAGCAATTTTAGTAGTATACCGTACCGATTTTGTTGTTAGTGAATTAATCCAGTGAAGAGGATTATTTATAATTTTTGGTTTGGTGAATTTTCATTTATGAAAGAATGGTTCCGGTGCCGCGTATTTGCTAGCAGAGAATTAGTGTTAATTCCCTCTTTTGGCTTAAAAGAATCTGTTTAAAGTTAACCAACAGTGGATTTTTAAATTAACACATTGTCTTTTTAATTCATTTATCAAATTTCCAATGGGTTGATAGTTCAAATAAGTATTTTAGGCAAAATTTATTTGGGATCTCGAAATTACGTTACCTATAGGAATGATAATAATTTTTATCTGGTATAGCTTTGTTGTGTACTGTATTTGCAATTTTTTCTATCTTTATTTAATATACAGACAAATTAACTTATTTATCGTTTGATACAGATAGACTCAACAAACTGCTGATGTTTCTGTTAACCAAAAATGATTATTAAATATTTATATGTTTGATTAATTTGATGTCAATTTTAAATGGGAAGCCATTTCCCAAACTGTGGACTTTTTTATAAAGATAAATATGATTCAGTTTGGCGACGCACTTTTTGTTATTTGTTCCTGACTCAATTATTTAATCTGAAACTTTTGGGGTTAACACCCACACCTGTATTCGAATCTGCAGAATTAAAGATCTCAGCCGCTGCATAACTACAGTAAATATCATTTCTTTGGTGTTTAGTAAGCAATTTAGTATTTTCAGCAAAGTAATTTATAATACTTAATTAAAAAGCAGTTGTTACAATTGACAGTCCAGCGAAGGGCAGCATTTTTTCAGTCGTTACAATAGGGGTGTCAAAAGCGCGTTGAATATCTACAATACTAAGTATAGTGGTGCGTAGTACTTCAAAGATTGCTCTACTAGGACTTTTAAAGTTATTATGTGATCTATGCATGATCTATTTGCCTTAAAACCACATTGCTCATTTCTTAATTCTCCATCTAATAGTTACTATTATTTTCTTCACAAATCTGTAAAATATTTTGTTTACACTGCTGAGTAGAGTGATGCCTCTCCAGTTTTCGCACTTTTTCAAATCGCCTTTCTTTTTGGTAGTTTTACAATCACCATTTCTCTTCAATCTTTTGGGAACCTTCCCTCATTCCGTATTTTAACTATCAGCGGTTTTAATATTTTGATTGCTATCGCTGTATCGATTTTATGTATATCCGCTGAAATATAATCAATACCCAGAGCTTTTTGTGATTTTTAGCCAGTTTTATAGCCTTTTCAATTTCTTCATCCGTAGGCGGGTCCATCCTAATGTTAAGTTCTAGTCCCAAGCTTACATCTTCCTCGAGAGTCTCTGTGATACCTTCTTGAATGAAGAAAGGTTAGGTAAAATAGTTTATTTAATTTCCTACCAGAAATGTTGGAATGATTTTTGTACCTCGCGGTTTTTAGTGTTATAGAAGAGAGAAGATATGTCATACATGGATTAGTAATTTGCAGCAATAAATTTGCTCAAGGAACTTTTGGACGTAACTTTTTGTGGTCCATAATCACCAAGTAACCAAAAAAATCCGTTGAGAGCTTTTACCTTAGCATCTCTTCCTTAGCAGCAAAATCCATCAGGCGATATTAACCGTTATTCTTGGTGCCAGTCGGATAAAAGTTTTGTATTGGCAAGTTAATTCTTAGCATAGTACACTATACTATACTGATATAAAATCTGATCTTAGATTTTATGTGTTTACCAGGTGGTGATCACGCGGCGACCTAAATCCTTCATTTGTTTGTTAGAGTATAGTCAATTTTTTATTCAACCCAATACGTACAGGCCCTTTTGCCTTTTTTAAAATTCTAATTTCGTTTATTTGTAAAATCTTGGTAGCAAGTAAATTTGTTTCTTGTGTGATGTTTGTTGTAAAATTGAACACGATATAATTTTTTATTTGTTTTAAATGGTAGGGGGCGCCACAATACAACAGTTTCGCTTTAAATCATGTTTTTTCAATTTACAGCAAAACTTAATCAAGAAAAATTTTTAGTGCAAATTGCTGAGCCATGTATGACATATTTTCTTTCTTCAATAACACAAAAGAGAAGGTGAAGTACGAGAAAAACATTCAAACATTTTTGGTAGGGAATTAAATAAACTTTATTTTACCTAACCTCCTTCATCTCGACTAATCTAATAGTTTCCGAGAAAAACGACAAAACTCTTATTTGAGACTATTATTATTTGCAAAATGAGATTCTGTTTCTTTTCGTTTCGAGGGTGTACGTGTATTTATAGTATTACTAAATTGTGTGTTGAACCATATAATCACTACGCAATTTATCAGAAGTTATTGTCACTCTTCCAGCACAACCAATGCGTAAACAAAAAAAATTAGAAGAATCCTATACAATATTTATTTCCGCTAACGTTTTTATGCAAAATGTCAGAATTATGTTCTTATAATACTTTCCAGTAGATAACTCATGCGTCATGAGAAGAAACCTTTCAGTTTAAAAAATCCTCTTAACACTAATTTGGATCCAATTATAGTTTAAAAATAAGAGATATATGTAGAAGATATACACATTTCGTTCCACACAATCTAGAACCCTAATTTATTGTTTACCGAATTTCACGTGTTCTATGTCAAGTTATTGTACCAAAAAATTATAATGACTAATAATAATAAAAAATGTGAATAGTTAGATTGTGAAGTCGTGCAAACAGTTCTTAATAAGTGTAGAATAATAATGGAAGTAATTTTGGAAGTTTTTTTCGAAAATTTTTCTCAATTGGAGCGTAACGCTTTGCATGCGCGATATAAGAGACGAGAAATGGTTGAGTATCTTAGCACCTTAATTGAGGGATGTTGCCGAGGTAACCAAAATTATAATTAGTATAAACAAAACAAAATAATATGATTTCATTATAGCGGAAGAATGTGATCCGCAGAAAACTTGTCGAGAAGCAATTATATCAATTTTACGCTATCACGAGAAATCTATGAAAGACAACAGTTCTGTGTGCATGATGGGAAAGTGCCATAATGTACTTTATGTAGCAATAAAATTATGTTATGACTGGCAATTAAAAGATACGCCAACAGTAGCCGCGGTTTTAGATAATATTTATTTATGTGAAAAGACATTCGAGAGAATATGGGTTGGAGCACTATTTGGTATTAGGGCTCCATATTTTGTTGCTGGCTGGAAGAGCGATTTTGATGATCAAGAGGAGAATTTTAGGGCAGCAATTTATTTTTTATATCACGCTACTAACGCCGGGTTGGAATATCTTAGTGATAAAGGAGAGATGATCAGATTTATTGATGTACCAATTGAGAGTTGTGGAAAATCAACCGCATTAAAAGTTTCTGTGCAACTTGGCCTTTCAGACAAACTTCATATTTTGTTAAGATTTGGAGCCTTATATGATAAGTTAATCATAGAAAGTTTATTTGAAAAATTAAATTCGAATAATCGGAAGTATTCTTATAACTCTGTTGATTGTTTAGGATTTCTGTTAAGGACCTCTCCAAATATATATTCGTATGTGAACCAAGAAAGTAGTACAGGAGGAAATAATAAGGGTATTTTAGAAACATTTCCTTATTTCATAGAAGATTGCATAATTCCACCTAGGAGATGCGGTATTGAACCGGCAGAGTTAAAACATTTATGTCGTTGTTGTATAAGACAGAAATTGTGGAAAAATTATCAATTACCTAACGGAATAAAAATGTTACCCATACCGGAATCACTTCAAAAATATCTAGACCTATTAGTGGATTGATTAACGTTAAAATAAGAAAAAAAAATCAGTGATATGCATCTGCGGACACATTAATTCTTTCAGGTCTCTCAGCTTCTCTAATGCGATTGGTTAAATTCAAGGTATTTCCGAAATGGTATGGATGATGTCCAATGACCCTTGTTACTATCTCGCTTGAGTGGACATTCCAAATGTGATAATTCTTTAAATACTGTATAAATGTTGAGTAGTTTGCTTTGTATTAAAATCAATACATGTTTGCGGTTTAACTTCCTCAGAAGCCTATTCTGTCACAATCAACTAATATCTGCTCATATCAGAATTAATTCATCGTCATGTGTAAAATTAACCCGACAATATCTACTGTGTGGGTAAACTTGGGTCACCTTGCTTAAGTGGTCAGAAGAATACATTTTGGCATTTTAGTTTATGAATATGAAAACCTGTAAAAGACTCATGTAAAAAACTGCATGTTATGAAAAATGCGTGACGTAATCATATGTATTAATAAATATTACGGCAGGAACAGGTCTCTTATGACGTAACAACTTGTATCTACTTAATATATCAAATAATAATACAACAACCTGTTAAACCCAAAAATAACACCTATGAGATATTGGTAAAAAGTATTGTTACGAAATATAACTATTAAATTTTAGAAAGTGATTTAAATTGCATTGCAATAATAATATGATTATTATTGTGTGTGCACGACATAATTTGTTTTTATTTTTAACTTTTACACCTGCTCATGTGTGTCGGATTTTTAAACTTGAATCGTGCTTAGAAAACCTGATTCAAGAACTAGATTTATTTATAGTTACTTAACTAAATACCCACACCAAAAATGTCGATTTTGAAATCGAATATTTTCTTTAACTGAGAGGCTCATGATCTGCGTGATATGCGAGTGGGTACTTTTTATTTATGATGCGTGGTTTTGGTATGCGACTGGATTTAAAGAAAAATAAAAGTGGATTAAATTTTGTCAAATCCGCTTTGATGATTAAATACTTCAGAATATCAATGTGGAAATTAGAAATAGAATATTTTTGCCAAAATACTGCATAAAATAGAAAATCAACTTGAGTGCCAATTGTTATATAGTGGGTTCACTATATTTAATAAAACTATACCAATTGGTTAAACCCTTTCGAATGAGGTACCACTCGACCTCCCTTACTATTTCAAAAATGAAGAGGTAGATTTTATGTAGAGGGGGTTGAAAATGGCGATGAAAGAATGTCTTGACTAGAACAAAAATTGGTGATTCGGAACATTTTTGTGCAAAAATCAAATGGTATCGAATTTATTCTTTTCATCGTGAAATGACTGTATGGTACAATATCAAAATCATAGTAGTTGGTTCATTTCTCTTTTTGGTTTTTATTCCGACAGCAATTTTTATTCCGAATTTTCTTTTATAGTCGACAAGGTGGCTGTATCTTATTGTTACTGTTTCTACCTTCTCCATGTTTCATTAATTCTATAAGGGGGTTCCTTCACAACGCCCCTTTAAAAGTTTTTGGGTACTCTGGTCAATATGCAGACGCGAAGGGGTGTTGTGAAGGACACTTTCATGATAGAATGGCATTACTTTATTCTAGCTACAAGAAACAGGTACCTAATTGTATAATTTAAGTGTACTTTCAGATAAATATTAATTAAAATATAAATCGATTTCTTATTAAGAGTTCTTGATCAGAATATTTAAAAATTAATGTTACAAATTAAATAAAATAAAATAAATCTGTCTTAATTTAACAAAGACGGCATATGTAAGGCACGTCTTGACACGTGTTTCAGATAGAACGTAGATCAGATAGATCAATCAAGGCAAATTTAATTAATATAAAAAATACCAACAAACGAAAATGTTCAATTCTATTGATGGATACTATGATGTAATCCTACGGTGGTTGATACCGACTGCGGATACAGTACAGCCTCGAAATTTGGCTACTGGACCTATTCAGCATACGATAACGTCTCAGAGATGAAGGTGTGATTCAGCTCGTGCACCAGGAAGACTGGAATCCCTTTTAACAAAACGGCTGCACAATTTGGTGCATATGGGTAGGCGTAATGTTACAGGGTAGTATAGGTTTCCTTTATAAGGGAAATCTTCATCAATAAAATTCCTCAGCAACAATCAAAGGCCAAACAAGATAGTTATGAATATTCTTCACCGAGAAAATTATTTACATTCAGATGCTCATTAAAAGAGTTTCTAATGAAGAACGCTTGGTCAAAAACGTGACCAAAAACCAATCCTCCTAAGAGAGGTCTTTCCAGCACGCACAACAGAGAGCGAATCCTTCTCTCGAAAAATCATACGCGCAAGGCCGTCATTCCCACCAAGGAACATTGATATCGATATCCAAATTTGAATAAAAAAATCCATTAAACAATAATATTCAAAAGGAAATTATTAGTAATTAAATGTAAACTCAGGGAGTCTACATTTAAATATATACGACGAAAATCCACCAATATAAAAATTATAAACAGAGAAATGATATTTTTCAAAACCCGCAAAATATTTAAAATAAATATTTCTAAAAGTGAGCTCACACGAGGACCCTTTCAGTAAAAGAACAAATTAAGGAAAAATAAATGTTACAAGTGGAACAAAAATGAGCCGTGTTTTAAATAGTATATATATATTAGTAAAGTTCAATATGACCGATGTATTCACTATCGAAAGACATAAAGTTTTCGTAATTTAAAGCAGTGTTAATGGTAACACGCTAATAAGTGTGATCGCCAATAATGAAATCTTTATAGTAGTCGCCCCAGTCATTTATAACAACTTGCAAACATATCTAACGATGATTCATTTTGTCCAAAACTCCAAACAATATGAAACAGCTATAAATAAGCAACTGCCATAACCAAATATTTGTATAATTTGTCTGCTTTCTATGGCTTTCAACTATGCGGGTTTGTCTACGGAACCTAATAACAAATCAAACATTAAACACTTTGATGATGCAAGTGGTGGGTTGCAGAAAACTAAAAAACTTTTATAATTGTGAATAGTTCTAAAACTTATCACAGTGGAAAGTGAGATGGTGCTGCGAGTGAATGTCCGATACGTGCATCTCAAATTAAACATTTTAGATTTATTTATTTTAAAAATAAAAAATTAAAGTAGTGTTGACTAATCTACACAGTAAAAGCTTCTTTATAAAAAAGAATCACGTAAATTGCCCAGCGAAACTCTCAAACGAATCGGAACAAAAATTAGCGGTGTGTTTTAAATATATAAATATTGATAAGACGATTAAGCTAATTGGATTAGCAACAGCGCATATTAAGATTTTGAATTCAGAACATTCTGAAGAATATTTAATTTCTATACGTTTGAAACTAAAAAGTAACGGGGTAAGTTAAAAAAAATTAATGATTAGTTAAAAAAGGTATGTTTATATTTCAAGAGAGAAAATGGAGTTCTGTCACCTAATTCACAAAAGAAGAAATAATTGTGCGTATGATTGATTATGCATCTTTTAAAAAATTGTATTTGTTTAAGAAATATGTACAAGTTGGAAACCCATAAGCTTGATATAAGGAAATAAAAACGTTCATAAAAATAGTGAAACGATACGAAAGAAGGGCAATATTATTATATATTATAATACATTATAGTCTTATATTATATAATATTCTTCTTCTTTATTGCATTGTTTCACTATTTATATAAACGCTTTTATATCGTTTTTATACGCTAAAAATAGTAACGACGTTCGGTAGTAACGACGTTAAATGACGTATTAAAATAATGTCAAATTGTCGTAAAACTGACATCAGTATGTCACAGCCCAAAGACGTCAATATAAGACATCATTAAAACGTTGTTCAATGACGCCATTGAAACGTCCTATACTGGAACTAGAACAGAACTTATAAATAAATAGTTGAATATTGGAAATAACATTTATAACAATTTCATACATAATTATTAACCAAATGTAAACATTCAGTAACAGAAAATATATTTCTTCTATTAACCCAACAACCATAATTATTAATCAAAAGTAAACATTTACTAACTGAAAAGTTGCTAAAACAATATGCAAAATAATTGATGATACTAAAATAATATTAGTAAATACAAAGCAACTTTTGCATTATTTTTAATTTATTAATAATACTAATCTTACAAAATCGTCGAACGGGTAAAATTGTATAGGTTATGTAGTATTGTGACGGAACAAGTAACTATTATACTCACCCTTTGTGACAAACAACACAATTATTATGCAGTAATTGTACCTACACATACACTACAAATGTATGTACGTCAACAACTTGAACAATAAGTAGGAACATTACTAATTAAACAGCAAAACAGTATTCAGTCACGTGGTCTCGTGCGGTTTACTAACAAAATAAAGTATTGGTAAAATAAAGAAACAGTATTCCCAGATTTGTCTCTCGTACATCAGTGGACCTGGCAATACAAAAATAGTATATTTGAATATTGAAAACAGTACAATAATGTATTTTATTTACATTCTTCAAATGCAAAAATAGACATATAAAATAGAAAAGACTATACTATAATACAATGAGATCCAAATTGAGTGAGGATGGTTTGAATTTGGCGCCTTAGGTTTTAGTGTATTTCACGTTGTTAATGGGTAAGTTCGCCATTGTAACTCTTTTTGCTCCAAAAGTTCTATTGTCATAGTTACAATTATTTGCAATAATGGATACTATGGAAACCGAGCTCTTCGAGTTAAATAGATCTGAATGCCGAACTTACCCAGTGTAGCACTATTGAAATGTGTTGCGTCAAATTACAGCGGCAACTCGTCACTTTCTCGTTTTCATCGTTGTGCTTTGCCAGGTTGTTCTGGATTTTCATTGAATTTTTGCTTTATTTCGCTTGTTTTCTGATTTTACAAAACAGTTCTTTTCAGAACTACGATTTGTTAAACGATTTTATTTTCAAGTAAGTTTATTATTTAAAATTAATGAAATTTATAAGCTATATTATTTTTCAGACGCCACTGTAAAATAAAAGAAGGATAAGAATATCCGACAAGTATTTATGTTGCCAACGTGACAATAATTTACCGTGGCGGTAAATTCAAACAGTCTTCAGTCATTTTGGATCACCCTGTACATTTTACGGGATATACCACTTTTTGCTTACCTATCTAGCTCATATTTACGTCTAAAAAACGTCGTTTTAAAGACGTCTAACTACGTCCCATAATATGACGTCCTATGGACATCATTTATTAGTCATATGACGTCGCCGACTTTTGTTTAAAGAAATTCAAAAAGCTATAAAGTGATATTTTTAAGATCATTTAATTGTTTTCCGTCAGATACTTCTTGGTACTCAGCTTTTAAAAGAGTATAATTGTACACAAATTCTATTAGAGTTTTGTCTCTTTGTTTTACTTTAAATGAAATCAACTCCACTAATTCTCTTCTGGTCACCATTTCGTACATATGTATAGAAAAAAATTGAATAACTCCAAAAAGTGTAAAAAGGTGGAAATAATGTTTTGAAGGCATGACAGAATAAACATTAGGCTATCGTTTAATGCAAGTAGCAAACGTGCAATATTGTAATATTTTGTGATATCTCAAAATAAAAATGATATTTATGAAAATTTGAATGAACATGAAAAATTAGTCACTTTGCCTATTAATATTAATTCTAATTTTATAGAAAACCGGTAATTTACTGTAGAGAGATCTAATAGTATAGGATATCATGAGTGTGCGAAAGACACTTTCTAGCGAGTTATGCACACTGTTTTTCCTACAATCCCAAAAAACAATAATTTTTTTCATCAATTATCTCCATTTTTAACTTAAATTACAACAGAGTGAAATTATTATAGAGTAACAATTTTTTAAGTAAATTTTAAATTTCTTTCATTTATAACACTTATAGTAATGGTTTGTTAATAAATACGTTATATAGAATTTCTTTTATATTTATTACTGTCTACATTTACCGAATTACGTCAATAGCAGCAGATGCATTTATGACATACGAACCTAACACCCCAGTAACGTACGTATAATCACACTATAGATAAGATCATGTTACATGAGAATTGTTTAGGAATGTGAACACACGATATCAAATTACATTTTTCTGATAAGTCTACGTTATCTCTATGAGAACTTCTTTAGCATTTACTCTCTCATGACCATCAGAACTGTGTAGGGAGATAAGGTATAAATACCTCTGTTTTAATCTTAAGTCTTTAGTCTTTATTAGTATTTATTCAACTCACAAGTCTCTTCAACAAGTGTTTATCCAGAGTGAGTATTAAACTAGGTGTGGATTTTAAAATTGTCCTGCTAGTAAAACATAAAGGCTCATTCGAGGTTTTAATTAATTATTTTGCTTAATGTCATTTAAATGTGAATTCTAAGATTGTTCTGTTAAGTGTGTTAATTCAAATCTAATTATTTAAACTCGTCTTAAACTCGTTAAATAATTACTGACAAAGTAATATTAATATATTTGTATCATAAATGTTAAAAAGAGATAAAGTTTTCTCTTGATTAAAAATAATAAAATATATTCTACTACTGCAAACGAAATATATAAATGTGTTTTATTATATTCAATAAATAAAGTTTAAAAAAAAAGCTTCGGCCACAGAAGATAATAAAACTGGCGCAGATTTCGTACGGATTTTGGAAAATCGAAGATAAATATCGATTTTGTGTTTTAACATTTGATCCAAAGAAAAACATTGTTCCCAACAAGGTGTCGCAGTCAAAATAATTAAAGTTTCACAGCTTCTAACATTGGCACAGAGGCTTCGAGAATTAAGGCGTGACATCCCAGCAGCACCGTCGACCGCCCAGGCTTCCAACGCACGCTTCTAACATTGGCACCGCGGAGGTTTCCCGTTCGACAAGGTACACAGCAACATCGCATGGTTATTGCAACCTTGGGACCTTTCCTGCTGATTATTGCAATCAATTTTAATTCTACGCAATAAAGTGTTTTTTTTTCAAAGTGAATAGTGTTTCAAGAAGAAACCAGCGAATTTATTAAATCATTTTTAAAAACCATACTAACTTAGTTTTAACATTTTTAATTAATTTAATTAATTATTGCATTACGTACAGTTACATAGATTGACGCTTTATTGATCGGTTTTTGCTGATTAACAGCATTGTAAAAACAAATCCCTTCATACTGGTCACTGTATGGGTAGGAACCCCGAAACTGTTTACTAACAATAAAAATAATTTTAAAAATAATTGTGTTATTCTAATTATTCTTTTCTTTTAACAAATTAATTTTTAAGGTAAAGATTATACAATTTTTGTTTAATTTTAAATGCTTAGAAATCGTACTCGATCTCCGAGACGTTGTAGAAGTGCTGAACGCACAGTAAATCCAAGCTCAAATCCAAATACACCCCCTTTATTATTCTTAAATAATAACAACAATAATATGGCAGTTTTCAATCCAACACTTTTAAATGAAATTCCCATTTATGATGGCAACACAGCCACTTTATCAGAATTTGTTAGAGCTACAGAAATTACTACCACACAATTTTGTACAGCAAACCCCGAAGAATTCATAAATAAACTAATTATTTCTTCAATTAGAAATAGATTAAAAGGACAAGCCCTTGAAATTATAACAGGATATAACTACAATACCTGGAATGAAATAAAAACTTTTAATAGAAAATTTTGGTGATCAAAGATCAGAAACAAATTTATTAATTGACTTAACTAGAATTCGACAAGGAAAAGATAACCCTATTGAATTTTACAATAAAATTAGGACGCATTTAGCGACCCTAAATGCAAAAGTTTCATTAGGACCAGATCCAGTAGTAATGAAAACCCACAAATCAGAAGAAAATTCAAAATTAGCTTTACGAACATTTGTCAGTGGACTAAACGAAAATTTAGGAACATTCGTCAGATCTAGAAATCCAAATTCTTTAGGTAATATAATGACAGCATAGCTGTCGAAACAATATTGTCAGGTATATTTTAATAAAACTGTGAAACTTTTAATAATCTTTATTTATTTCATGATTATGGAGTTCCACAAAATAAGGCTGGAAACAATAAACAAATTCTTTAGAATCAGCCCTAAAAATTATTAAAGAAGAACTAGATATTCTTTATTCACAAAACCAAAATTTTAAAATGAACCAAAATTTAACAAAAAATAATCAAATACATTTAACATCTAAAAATAACTATCCTAAACCATCCCAAAACCTATGTACTACTCAACCTAGAACTGAAAAATTTGGAAATCCAAATAATTTTCCTAATTTCTCAAGACCTAATAACTTTTCAAATAATTTCCCTAATTTTTCAAATAATAATTCGAGACGAAGTAATTTTACTAATAGACAAAATAATTTCCCAAATTTCACGTCGAATAATGCTTCAAGTAGCAACATTAGATCAAATCAATCTAGAAATTTTAGTTCTTTCAAACCGAACCATCGACACATATACTCCAGAACCTATGGAGGTTAGCATAATTAAATAACCCGCTACCAGACAATTAGGAAACCAAAATAAATTCAGAATGAACTCACAACGCTTTAGACGCTTTCCAAATGCAATTCCAGAAGAAATAAATTATCACGACGATAATTTACCATCAACATCTTTCAATAATATTCAATATGACGAACAAGATCTCGTATATTTTGATAATACTTCTAATGAAAATCCTAATTATCCTCAAGATGAACATCCCCAAGACGAATATGTCCAAGAAAATCAATATTACAATGAACCAGAAGAAGAATACGAAAACATGGACTCTAATGTAAATTTTTTACTGTCTCCAGCCTTACTTTGTGGAACTCCATAATCATGAAATATAATATAAATACAAAAATTAGTTAAAGTTTTATTAATATCTTAACCTGACAATATTGTTTCGACACTTTGTGTCATTATCAAAGGTAGATAAGATTGATAAACAAACACGTTGCTAAGGATAAATACATACAGAAAATAGGTAACTAGATACAATACATAACAAAAACTAAATATCTAACACTTCTAATAAAGGAGAATTACTAAGCTCAGTTTGTTCATTCATTAAAGGTACGGTGCGTTTATGTCTGTATACTTCAAAAGCTTCTAAAATGTCTAATTTGTGTTTGTTGTTGCAAAAATGTAAGAATTCAATGTTGTTTTGAGGTGTCATTGGGTGGTTCTGTTCCAAAATGTGTTTGGCATAATTCGATTTTTCTGGATGTTTAAGTTTATAAGAGCATACGTGTTCTTTGTATCTTATGTCTTAGTATCTTGTAGCTTAGTAATTCTCCTTTATTAGAAGTGTTAGATATTTAGTTTTTGTTATGTATTGTATCTAGTTACCTATTTTCTGTATGTATTTATCCTTAGCAACGTGTTTGTTTATCAATCTTATCTACCTTTGATAATGACACAAAGTGTCGAAACAATATTGTCAGGTTAAGATATTAATAGAGAAGGATCAACGATACCTTGTTATAAAAATTACATACCAAAATTACTGTGGGCCATATTCCTATGACATCATTGAAAGTGTCTTCAACTAAAGTTATGATTAAAATCAACATGGAGATAGCTTTATCTAATTCTGATAGGTGGGAAAGGTTAGGATTGGTTGCCATGGTAATACAACATGTTATTAACTTAATAGTGAGATGTGAATGCGACCCTGTATCTTTATTGGATTTAGAAATATTTAAAAAAACAATAAAAATAGTAGTTTGAACATCTTGTACCTATCTCAAAAACGGTTGAGATTTGGAAATGTATTTACGAGTATATACTTAAATGTCATTACTTTCTCACCTTTTGTTATTTCTCTAAGGTTTTCGACTAAACTTCGGTCCATCCTATATACATACTATATGTATATTATCTACATACATATAATATATATTATGTAATTAGGAGATCAAGCGATACTGTAAATCCGAGAAGATTTATTATAACGCTGAGGCGCTAGCCGAGGCGTTATAACATCTTCGAGGATTTACAGTATCGCTTGATCTCCTAATTACATAATATATATTTATTTTATTTCGTATTTCAATCCTAATTTCTCCCTTTTAAAATTTATCCGAATTTATTGTATAATGAAGCAAGTTGCCTTGTCTGTGTCATCATACGGGTAACCAAGGAGATAAAAAGCAGCCTGTCACGTGTGGCTGTTATGCAACATCAAATGATTTTTACGTTACCAACAACAACGGAGATCAAGAACGTCTTGTACTCCGGTGTCATTGACAACGGAAATCAAGTTATACTTTATTTTACTAATTGTAGTATATAAACAGTTGTTTGAAATACGAAATGAAATAAATATGTATTATGTATGGATTAATTGTTTTGCAGAGCATCAGAATATAACAGAAGACGATGAAGAGACGAGAACTTGGCTAAAATTCAACTATGATCAGGGGAGCACAACTCAAGAAATTTTGGAAAAATGGCAACAAGTGGAAAATTTGAGGCAAAGGGATTGCCATACCGAACCACTTGAAGAAATTTTAAGAGAATGGCCACTTTACAAACATGCCACGTTAGGAGTGCAAATGGTTATTTTTCTACAACTTTTGTCATAGTAACCAATTAAAGTTTTTTTTATTTATTTTTCTTATTTCACGTCTACACTATGGGGAAACCAACAGCTAAGGTCATATGTCCCTCATCTAACATGCAACACGAATGCACACACCCATAGTTGAGGTGGCGGAATTTTTCAATTAGAAAAATCCCGCGGCCCCAAGTGTGACTCGAACCCACGACCCTTGGAACACGAGTGATGCACTGACACCACTCGTCCACCGCCGGCCCAATTAAAGTATTAATTACTATTTTAGATCAACTCCGACTTCAACATGAATCATCCAGAGAAGACGAAATCTCTGTTTAATAACTGGGAAACTTTTAAAACCAAATGTAATAGAAATGTGCTAGGGGTGAAAGTCAAAGACAAAAATTCGATAATTGATTTAAACAAGCTCAAAGAGTTAACTGATGAAAGTGAGTATACTCACACTTGGTTTTGAAATTTACTGCTTAGCTCTTATAAAAATATGTTTATTGCAACAAACTTCAATGCCACCGTTCTTGTCTTCTTGTATACCAAGTATACTTTATTTCAACAAGCAGCCTTGGCTTTTATAAAACTAAACGTTGCCAAGTTCCAGTTTTGTAGTGACCGTTAAAATAGTATACTGTGTAATTAGGATTAAAAGTGGCAATTTGTTTGACGAGCATTTATATTTGCATTTGCGTGGCGCAGCGCAGCGTAGCAACTGCAAAAATTGCGAGTCAAACAAAGTAACTTTTAATCCCTATAACACATGCTGTTTCTTCTCCTATGATTAAAAATACTCACTTTTAAGCTGTATAACACATGCAAAAAAGGTGTAGCATTGCGACAGTGCATTTTTGTATTAGTAACAAAATCGTCTACTTTAAGGAGTAATAATAGTATTCAAACACAGCTTTTTTAATCCTGTTGGAGTAAATAAATATTATATTTGCGTTCCTATGAACTTGTTAGAATTTCGTTAGTTGGATTTATAACAGAAACATACTGTCCTATCTCCCTTAAACTGCCAGCTAGGCTAGACATGAAAGATTATTCATAATGTATCTACTATAATTTTATTATTTCACAGATGCTCAAGATTACTTGACCTTAAAGGTGGTGCATGCCGTTTTAAAACCTACTTGCAAAATCATCTATATGGACAAAAGTACAAAAACCAAAAAAACCTGGAAACCTAGCATTCCAGACAGTAAAAACAGCATAGTCGCAACGATTCGTAGTGCCAATGATCTGCAAAATTGCATTGAAGAAAGAAGGAAGAAGTATTTAGGACTTGGTATGCCTTTGCTACCATTTATAGTGGCTATAGGTGAAGAGCCATTTTTCAACGAATATCTAGTATGGTTAGAGGGTAATGTGTTGAAGTTTACCAGATTCTTAAATGCGTTTGACATTTGCATTAAACTCTTCCATATCTTCCATTTGAAATATAGTAAAGAATCAGAAATTGTTTGGAATGCCATTCAAATTTATTTGTATAAAATAGTTACGCAGTTTGACTTAAAAAGTCCCATATTAACCGACTTTATTGATTCTATTGATAATGCTTAATTTTAAATTAATATGTTATTCCAACACTTTTGTATATTCCAAATTAAAGTATAAGTGCTATTTCTTCACATTACTTCTAAGAGTACAATTTTTGTTTAATTAGTTTTTCTCGTAATAATCGGCTTCGCATTGTTCTTGTAAACGCAGTATTATGACAGTGGGGGGTAACTGTTGGGGAGGGGGCAGTCGTCCCAGGGCGCACGCTGCTTCTTGTTAAAGCAATGATAAAATCAAGAAGAATTTTATCTAGAAACTATTTAACACAGAATGCTAAAGTGGGGATGTTTTGAATAATATATCGAATAAGGTCTGCAACTCTTCTGTACTGGCTTTTCCTCTAAAATAATTAGGGGAGCCAATAAAATATTTTATCCAGCACCTCTATATAAATACCATGTTTACTATGGTCATTTAAAATAAGGAAAGTGATTGTTTACTCTTATGTTACATTATAACCTACGTAGCCCCTAGCAACGTGGGTTATTTTTAAAAAAACTCACTCCTTCAAAGATAACAACCAATCACCAGCTTACATTGCATAATATTATTAAAATCCAGTCATCGCACTAGAGTATTAAATTTATTACTTTCAAAACTTCAGACTAACTATAAATTGCAAATTCGATGTTTAAACTTAAATAAAGAGGCGTTGGATAAAATTTTGTATGGCACGCGTGAGTTAAGGATATTATCTACTCAGAAAAATTAACCCTAAATTTTTCGTTCGTGGATAATATCTTACTTAACACACTTGTACCATAAATAACTATTTTCTACAGCTGTCAAAAAATAGTTACATTTTTTCATTAATATCCGTATGCAAAATGTCACGTTGGTTTTGTTTACTTGACAAAGTGAACGAAATATTTTTCGCTTTAGAGCGAAAAGTATTTCGTGCATTTATACGATTTATGCATATTTGAGCAATGGCGTTTCCGTAGCAACAACGAAACTGTCCACTTTGCGCTAAAATAAAAATTTCCTTGTGTTATTTTTTTATGACTTTTTCTCCTTTTTCGGTTATTCCAATAACGCTGTAGAAAAAACGTTGTGTGCAATTCGTGCTGGAAATGACTGGTGATCTCGAATGAGATTTTGACTCGGCTACGTCTCGTCAAAAGACTTTTAGTATTGACCACCAAAACTAGCAGAAAGCGACCGATATATTAAATCAAAATGTAGTTTGTTAGAAAGATTAAGTATACATACATAGTTTTTGTTACTATAATTTGTATTTTTATTCCATCAAAGAATTTAAAGATTTAGGACGACAAACGATTTATTGCCCCTCGGCACAGACGCCTCTAGTTACGCCTCTAGTATTATCATTTAAAAATTTATCCGATAACTTCTGTAAGAAAATATTTGCTAGTTTATATTATAGTAACCCTTTCGGTATTTGTTGAGACAATAACGACACCGTATTTGTTTTGCTTTATTTCTGTGATAACCTTTGTAGAGTATGTACCCTTCTAGTGTATGTTTTTTACAAAAGTTTGAGATATAAGGCTGTTTATATTAATATATTATATGTATTTATATTATTTATTGAAGAATCGTTTTTTGTTTGAATAAATCTTTTGTATACCTTTCGTTTTCTTTTATTTTGAATGAGAATTCCTAAGAACTAACCGCTAAATTCAAGATTGAATAGTGCTTAAAACAACGGTTATTCATTTCTTAAAATAAGAACAAAACAATTAAAACTGATCTTTTATTGTTCTTAGATTAATATATAAAATACTTAAATTAAGACGCCTATGTTTCAAAGATCGAAGCCAGCACCTAAATTTAAGAGCGAATAATGCTTAAAACAACATTAAGTCGCTTCTTAAAGTAAGAAAAAAATGTTTATTGCAATAATAACATAGTTTATAACAAGAAATAGGTACGTTGATTTGAATTAAGCTCTGATTATTCTTAAATTAATATGCAACAATGTAAAAGCGGTAATGTTTTGAGTTTAAGTGAAGAACCTGAATGTTTTAAATTAAGAGATTTTTCATGTTAAAATTAAGAAAAATTCGTAAAAATAAGAACATAATTTAAGCAGCTATTCTAATATTATTCTTAATTCAAGCTATCCTACTTTTGAATCGCAAACAAGAATATTATTCTTATTTATTTCTTAAATTGAAATTACAAACTTCTTAGGTTCTAAAACAGCATCAAAATTCTTAATTTAATGTACGATTTTCTTACTACAAGTATTATTTTTCTATGTGTACCAGCTCGAACCGAAATTTTTACAACATTTCCAGCATTCGGAATTAATGGAACAAAATTAACCCCCAAACTTAAGTTTAACGCCCACGTCATTATGCCTTCAGCTATTGTCAGATTATACAACAATTATTTTCAAATAAGCCTTATCAATACTTCCAAGGAACCTCAAGTTATCAGTATTTATGACTCTTTAATTTTAGAAGATTATAACACTTCAGATGATTTAATCAAAATTAATAATTTCAATGTCAAATCCCCTTCCAACGTAAGAAAAATTTTAAACGAAAATTTAAAAAATAATTTAAGATTAGAACATCTTAATGAGGAAGAAGAAACCCTCTTAACAAACCTTTGCTATGAATACAAAGACGTATTTTACACCACAGACATACCCCTTTCAGCAACAAATTTAGCAAAACACCATATTAGGACAAAAACAGATGCCCCAATTTACACTAAGACATATATATACCCCCAGATTCACCGTGAAGTCAAAAACCAAATTCATGAAATGTTAAAGGACCAAATTATTGTACCATCAGAATCCCCAAATTTAATTTTCCAATTTGGGTATTAAAAAAGAAATTAGAAGCATCCCAAAAACAGAAGTGGAGGATCGTCATAGATTATAGGAAACTGAACGAACACACTATCGAGGACAAATTCCCATTACCCCGAATAGAAACCGTTTTATATAATTTAGGCATATCAAAGTATTTTAGTACTCTTGACCTCGCATCCGGATTTTGGCAAATAGAAATTGAAAAAAAGGATAGAGAGAAAACAGCTTTCTCGACAGAAGAAGGTCATTTCCAATTTAAAAGAATGCCTTTTGGTTTAAAAAATGCACCAGCTACATTCCAGCGTGCAATCAATAACGCTCTTATAGGTTTAACACCCCAACAATGTCTAGTCTACTTAGACGACATCATAATTTATTCCGCTTCTCTTCAAGATCACATGTTTAGACTTAAAAATATATTCCAAAGATGTAGACAACATAATAATAAAATTCAATTAGACAAATCAGAATTTCTACATAAATCCATTAAATATTTAGGACACATTGTAACTCCAGAAGGAATTAAACCAGATCCAAACAAGATCTCAGCAATCAAAAACTTTAAAGCACCCAAAACAAGAACCGAAATTAAATCATTCTTATGACTATTTGGATATTATCGAAAATTTATAAAAGATTTCGCGAAAATCACAAAATTCTTAACCATATGTTTAAAGAAAGATAACAAAATTGTTCATACAACAGAGTTTTTATCTAAATTCGAACATTGTAAAAACATTTTGACTAACGAACCAATTCTACAATAGCCCAATTTTGATGAACCTTTTGAACTAACCACAGACGCTAGCAAATTTGCTTTAGGCGCAGTATTATCTCAAAAAGGAAAACCTGTTTGTTATGCTTCTAGGACATTAAATAATTCTGAACAAAATTATAGTACTATCGAAAGAGAATTATTAGCAGTTATTTGGGCAACAAAACAATTTAGACCCTATCTTTATGGAAAGAAATTTACCTTATTTACAGATCATAGACCATTAGTATGGCTCAAGAATTTAAAAGAACCAAATTCAAAATTAACTCGTTGGGCAATGAAATTAGAAGAATTTGACTTAAATTATATCCCCGGAAAAATAAATAAAGTCGCAGATGCATTATCCAGAATTCAAATTCACCCATTAAATATTAGACCTGCATCGCTATCAACCCCTGAACCAGAACAAACTAATTATTACAGCAGACTAGCTAGCAGAGCAAGTACTCCCGATATTACAGACTTATTCGACATTCCAACTTATAATAATCCCCCTCAAACTGACGCTACTGAAAACATTGAAAACCCGAACAACGAAGAGAATAATGATTAAAATTCTTATATTGACACGGTACATTCTCAACAATCTTCAACCCCCGTAATTGATATTTCAGAGAAACCTCTACAACATTTTAAAAATCAGATAGAATTTATTAATGGTCAAATTCCAAGATCAATCAGAATCACAAAATACGACGGAATTACTCATTACGCCGTCTTCGTTAATCAAATTAATAAGTCAGAAATATTTAACACCCTATTAATTGAACATTGTCAACCCAAACATCATTACTATTGTTATTTCCCAGATGATCAACTTTATTTAGACTTTTTAAATTTCATGAATACAATCACAAACGAAAATACTCCCAAATTTCATCGTTTTAAATTCCGAAGAAAGACAAAAACAAATTCAAGAATACCATTTAAGAAAAACCAACCACCGTGGAATAAATGAAACTATTGAACATCTCAAAAGAAAATATTATTGGACCTCTATTATAAAAGATGTTACAAATTATATTAATAATTGTCAAATTTGTAAACAACAAAAATACAACAGAAAACCTATTAATCAACCTTTTCAATTAACCCCTACTTCTAGACCATTCCATACAATTCATATCGATATATTCCAAATCAAAAATAAAAGTTACTTAACAATCATTGACGCTTTTTCGAAATTTGCACAAGCTTATCCTTTATAATCCCGAAATTTAATAGAAGTAACTGAACAGTTATTGAAATAGATTTCAACATTTACAACTCCTAATGTCATTATAGCCGACGGAGAATTTAATAAAAATATCTTTAAAGATTTTATAGCCTTGCATAAAATCCAATTACACACAACAACACCTCATCACCATCAATCTAATTCACCAATCGAAAGATTACATTCTACAATCATTTGAACATTATCGACTATTAACCAATATACCTGAACAGCAAAAAATCCAGTATTGCCTTTTAGCATACAATCATACTATACATTCGAATCTTCATTTAACCCCTTTTGAAATCGTATTTGGACACACTGAAAGTAAAAAACCCTTTTGACCTTGATTATAACAGAACATATTATCATGATTACTTATCTACACATAAAAATAAAATGAAATATTTATATGAATCCCTATAAAAAACGCAGATGGAAACTAAAGAAAATCGAAATTCCAAATGAAACAAATCCAAAACAAATAAACAATTTAATTTGAATAGCAAAGTATTTATAAAAACCAATCTAAGAAATAAAAAGGATCCAAGATTTGGCGGACCTTATATTATCTCAAAAATCTTAGAACATGACGTTTACGAACTAACACCCCCTGATGGTAGACCACCACTTCAAAGACATGCTAACGAAATGTTATCTTTTTCAGGACCACAATGTTCCTCATCCTCTTCCGTGTTATCGCATCAACAATCAGCGATGTTACAATAACAAATATAGACGAAATAATTCAAAACTTAAATAAAATTTCTTCATATCTCACAGATCATGACGTTTTAACCATCCCTTATCCTGCTGACCCAACATACCTACATTTATATGAAACAATTATCGTTACTAAAGTTTACCAAATTGACAACAAAATCACATTCATGTTTGAGATTCCATTAATCTCTAAATTCGAAAATAATCAACCGATTCAATTAATACCGTTTCCAATCATTACCAGCACCAACCAAGCTCGTATGATTATACCGACTTATAACACCTTACTATATAATGCTCAAGCTAGCATTCCTAGTGAGATCGATCATTGTAAATCGACCGCCCCCAATTTATACTTTTGTCAACATAAAAACTACTTCGAAATCCCTAATAATAAACTTTGTGAGACACAACTACTTTCTTTTCATCATAACCAAACTTGTATACCTTACCTACTTGAACTTATTGATATAAAGGTTTCCCAAATTAATTCTGTAACCTGGTTAATCAGTTCCCTTTCCAGATCCATTTTAGACATTAAATGTAGAGATCAAACGTATCGAAAAGAACTTGTTGGTTCAAAACTTATACATCTTAGTCCTGACTGTATTGTCATGATCAATCATAAAAGCTAGTTATTTACAGCCAAAAGTATTTCTAATAAAGTAATAGAATTTAATATCATAGAAATTGCAAAATTAACAACCTCTCAATTCGAACATGTAAATATAACTAAAATCGATTTAACTACAATCGATACACAGAAATTGAACAAATATCAACTGAAGATCACAAACCAAAATCATCTTCTAAAGATGAATAGTACTACAACCGTCGATAATTTGAGCTTATTAAGTATCATTATAATTATATTTATCATTGTAATAGTTATAAGTTTATTATTGTATATTTGTTGTAAACGTAACTCCTTCAAAATCAAATTTATAGATTTTCTAAATAAAGATTTTATAAATAACCAAAATAACGAAGAAATACCAATTTAGATTTCTTTGAAAAATTTTATAATATACAAATATTATTTCAAATTATTTTAATAACATTGAAAATACTAAGGGTGGAGGAGTAACGTACGTATAATCACACTATATATAAGATCATGTTACATGAGAATTGTTTAGGAATGTGAACACACGATATCAAATTACATTTTTCTGATAAGTCTACGTTATCTCTATGAGAACTTCTTTAGCATTTACTCTCTCATGACCATGAGAACTGTGTAGGCAGATAAGGTATAAATACCTCTGTTTTAATGTTAAGTCTTTAGTGTTTATTAGTATTTATTCAACTCACAAGTCTCTTCAACAAGTGTTTATCCAGAGTGAGTATTAAACTAGGTGTGGATTTTAAAATTGTCTTGCTAGTAAAACATAAAGGCTCATTCGAGGTTTTAATTAATTATTTTGCTTAATGTCATTTAAATGTAAATTCTAAAATTGTTCTGTTAAGTGTGTTAATTCAAATCTAATTATTTAAACTCGTATTAAACTCGTTAAATAATGACTGACAAAGTAATATTAATATATTTGTATCATAAATGTTAAAAAGAGATAAAGTTTTCTCTTGATTAAAAATAATAAAATATATTCGACTGCAAACGAAATATATAAATGTGTTTTATTATATTCAATAAATAAAGTTTAAAAAAAAGCTTCGGCCACAGAAGATAATAAAACTCCCCTCTTTTAAATAACTTGGATTCAACAACACGCATGTTGCGTTACACGTGACACCTTCTTGACAATTGACATAGCCAGTACCCTAAGTCTACTCAAGCAGAATTGGTCTGCATTCCATCTATATGCTATAATTATTTATCGTTATATTAATTTGATAATAAATTATTGAAAAAATCTGGTGTTATTTTCGTTTCCATCCATTATTTCAAGTCATTCTAAAACATATTCTTATATAAATTTATTCATATTTTACGTTACTGATTAACCTTTGGTGTTCCTTTTTGAAGTATCCAGCAAGTAGGCGAAAAATTTGTATATCACTGACAGAAAATCATTTGCAGTCCTTAGTTACCTGCTGCCCTTGCTTTGTCGGCTCTTAATGTTTTATTATAAGTTAATATTTAGTAAAAAAGTTCATTGAAAAGATAAATGTTTAATAAAATATGGAATAATATAGATTTTGCGATGTGTAGTGACATTAGTGTGCGGCTAAGCTAATGATATTCGTGTGCGGAACTTAATCATATCGCACGCAATCGTCATTTATCAATTGTTTTTAGAGGATGATTTGATATTGCCAACTTTCAAGCCTACCTTATTGTGCGATATTGTTAGGTTTTCTATGGGGACGTGGAAAGAATTCTTATCAATATATATTTTCTTTAATATGTACGAACTTAGAACTAAAATTGTATCACTAAAAATGCATTTGATTCGCACCCACTTCACACTTTTCGCAAGCTCTAATTTCAACGTCTAATTGTCAACAAAATAATAAGTCCCTACAGATGTGATCGGTTTTACTACAATTATACTACTTCTACTCAGAAAAACCATAAATGTGCATAAATATTAAAGTGCATTTTTCGCATTTTTGTCGTAAGTTTAGCTGCATCCGCCCCATAGTGCAACGCTTTAAATAACATCTTTCGTGGTTTGTACTACTTTAAAATGCAGATTTTCGCAATAAACAGTTTTTTTGGATTATTTTGAATCGAAGTAATTTAGATTTCTTCTTTTTTTAGACACATTAAGTATTAGTGACATTCAACCCACATATAATCGATATACAATCGACTACAAATTATCCACAAGTTAACATTTTAATCTCCTGTAGTCACATTCAATTCTATTGCCAATACAAAATCTTCTACATGTATGTTATTATGTGTAGGAACTGGATTCAACATTTTATATTTCCAAGGATAGCATTGCCTACCTTGTTATACTGTTTAACTTACAAATTACAACGCTTGAACAACAACAATAGTTAGTTTCCGGTATGTGTATGTACGTAGCATATGTCCTTATTAACCGAGATATTGTACGTTCAACGAGTTCGACACTTCCGATAAAATATTTCATAAACGTGGAATTCAATAAATTCAGAAAACAGTCATTCCAAATGAGGTCGTATCTGAAGGTTAAACACATGTTATAATAACATTAAAAACAAGAAATGCGAGAAACAGAAAATTTGTGAGCCGTGCTGGTTTTGTAACAGTTAACCGCGCCATATGTGTGACATCAAGAATTATTTTCTGTCACTTTTAAATAACATCTTGGATTCATACTCATTGAGTGATAGAGAAAGAACCTCATGATTAATATTGGTATTTAGATTAAAGTGTAATTAAGCGAAGAAAAATAATTATAATTATCGAATTTAGAGTATTCGTAATTATGCAAGTCAGTAACTTTCGGAATGATCCCTTAGGCCCGGTTTTTCAATTGATGATTAACGTTTTGATTAGCTAATCATAACTTGTTGATTAATTTCAAATTAATCATGGATAGTGTTTTTCAAACCAATATTCAATTATGATTAGCTAATTATAAATTAATTCAAAATTTATTATATTGGTATTAATTTTTCTGTCAAATTTGACACCTTGGTTGTTTGTGATTTGTGACAATTTCAAATTTATAATTTTTATTCATCCTAATTTTGGTTAAAAGCCATTTCTTGGGTAAGTAAATATTCTGAATATGTAGGATTTATCGAAATGGAATATCATTTTGTAGTTAACATGACGAGTACAAGTGGTGCGAGTAACTCAGCTAATAAGCGATCTGGCAATTTCTCTAAAGAGGAAGAACAATTGCTTGTGAGCCTCGTGGCACAAAATAAGCACATTGTGGAAAATAAAAAATCAGGTGTTATATCCTGGAAGGACAAACAGAATGCGTGGAAAAAAATTGAGGCAGAATTTAATTGCCAAAACACGCATAGTTTATATCGCAGCATGAAAGGCCTCAAAGAGAAATACGCAAATCTAAAAAGAACTACAAAGCAAAAATTTTCTAAAAACAGGCAAGAGATTTTAAAAACGGGTGGAGGATCGTGTGAAACTATTAATTTTACGGATATAGACACAACGCTGAAAGATATCTTGGGAGAACAAATCGATGGTTTGAATAATATTTATGACAGCGACTGTGTCCAAAGTAAGAAACTGTATTTTACTCAATTTTTATTCATTCTTATTATTTCATATTTATTGGGTACAGACGAAGTAAATGAAGATAATACTGCAGATGTTAGAGCCGAAGTTATTTCAGATAATGATGAAATCGCCACACCGGCCAATGAACAATTTTTTCATGAAGGTAGGGATGAAAAGCGGAATGATGAAGACGATTAATTTCATGTTATGTATTAAATATCATTGATTACATATTAATAATATTGCAGAAGTTGATATTGGCGACAGCATTAACTGGTCTACACATACCCCCAAAGATTTAAAATCAACTGTGTCGGAAAAATTAGTTGCGAAAAGCAAGAGGAATAACTTACCACCAAGTATATAATTTTTTATAATACTGAATTTAAAATTTCATATCCATCATTTTCAGAAAGCCGATCAATAATTACTAAAAAGTTAAATACAACAAAAAAGTATGTCGGTATTAATTATCAGTTAATAGAAGAAAAATTAAATTTTGTTAAATTACAAAAAGAAAAATTTTTGGAAGAACATACCATTCGGATGGAACTTCTAAGAAAAAAAATAGAACTGGTGGACAAAAAATTAGAAAAAAACTAAAATATTAATTGTAGTTTAATGTATTTCCTTTTTTTAAAGTGTTGCAAAATAGTTATTTATTAAATTGTATCTTGTATTATTATTAACTTCTCCCCTTATTTCATTTTGATCGTCATTGCCAACATTATTTACAAGTTCTATGGCAGCCTCTTCATGCTCATTAACAGGAGGTTCAGGTTCATTTTCAATGCAGGCTATATTATGTAAAATTGCTGTAGCGACCACAACAGCTTGCGTTGTGTCTAGTTTTAACCGGAGGCCTAAAGCCAGTGCTGGAAATCTGCGTTTCCAAACTCCGTAAGACCGTTCCACCACATTTCTTGTTCTTATCTGGGATTCATTGAATAAATTTTCTGCATCATTTCGAACATTTAATAAAGGTGTTATTAAATATGGTTTTATAGGATAACCACTGTCACCTACAAGAACTCCATTTCCAAAATTTCCCATCGACATTGACGCGCATAACACAGAATTTCGAAAGATGTGAGCATCATGCGCAGATCCTGGCCATCGTGTTACAATATCTTGTATTTTTAGGTCGGCATCAGATACAGTTTGTACATTTAAGGAAAAAAACTGTTTTCTATTTCTATAAATTTCCGCATTTTCTCCACCTACTGATTGTATTTTAACATGGCTACAGTCTATAGCGCCAATACAATTAGGAAATCGTGCAATGTTAAAAAACTTTTGTTTACATTCGTTAATTTCATTTCGGTTTTCGGGCATTTTAATATAATTTGGACGCAAAGCCGCTAGAGCTCTACTAACTCTTCTAACAGTTTTACTAGCTGTAGATTTATGTACACCACAAAAATCTCCAGCCACGCTCAAGAATGATCCCGTTGCATAAAATCGTAGACTCAAAAGCAACTGATTTTGAGGCGATAAACAGTCATTTCTGAAACAAAAATTTTGCTTATAACATCAAAATTTGATGCAGACTACTCTGCAACACTCACCGGTTAGTTGGATAAGAAATAGCTTCTTCTATTTCTTCCAACAATCTTTCTACTGTTCGCGAAGATAAACGAAAGCGATTGAAAAAATCTTTTTGGTCCCATTCTTCGAAGTGATTGGGTCTGAAACGTATAGTTTTTGGTCTCCGTGGCTCTTCATCACTACTATAAGCATTAATCTCATAAATCTCATCAATCATTACTCTTTGCTTATGGTTCGAGTTATGGTTTAATCAAAAATTTGCAATAAATCGGCAATGTCAGTTTTGACTTTAATCATCAAATTCGAATTAATTGATAGAATATCCTATGATTAGATTAATCAAGAATAAACATAAACTTTTTTGTTAATCATAGATTGAAAAACGGTAAAATTGTATTAATTACAAATTAACCCTTAATCAAAAATTAATCATCAATTGAAAAACCGGGCCTTAATGATACCTATCGTCCTAGTTAAAATTATTTTTGTATGGAACGGAAGCGCAATTCACTTTTTGCCTAGTAAAAACACAGTTTTACTTTTAATCAGATTGTAGATTTAAACCCATTTTATTTTTATGCTAATGGCCCAAGAGTTTTAAACTCGCAGGAAAATAAAAGTTAATTTACTAAACAATATGATATTTTATATACCTATAAGGACTGGTCGTAGATCTTCAGCCGCTTAGGTGCAGAAGTTCTGATTGCTCCCTTATCACCTAATCACCAACTAATTTTTTATCATTTATTTTATGAAGTAATTAGGTATTTGTAAATTTGCCTTCCTTCCTTCATGTAACTCTATTTTCTATTCTAATATTCGAAGAAAGACCTACAAAATAATGGACGAACATGAAAAATAATTTTAAAAGTTAAAAATTGTTAATGTACAACTATTATACTCACATTTTTATAGTGGTATGTGTATAAATCACAGACGGTACCCTAAGACAGCTGTTTCGAGCTATTGGCTCTCCTCATTTAGGGGTAGCTCGCTGTGAATTCTACACACATCACCCAAGTTTATATACTAGCTCGGAAATAACATGAACACCATCAAGAGCTAACAGCTCGAAACAGCTGTCATAAGGTGCCGTATGTGATTTATACAGATACCACTATAAAATTGTGTGTATAATAGTCGTCCATTAACAATTTTTAACTTTTAAATTTATTAAAAACTCACTTTATTAAAATACGTTTGTGTTATTTTTGTATTTTATTTATATGAAAAATAATTCTTGTAGAAACATTTATAAAAAAACAAATCCTAAAACTATAAAATAGTAGCTAAGACACATACAATCTTAATTTTTGAGTTTTCTTACGCAAATTTATCTATAATTATAGAAAGGTCTAGCTTTTCGGAGATTTTATTTTTGTCTATCTTGAGCTAAATAATTGTTGATCTTAAAAATTTTTAATTAATTTCAATTTTGAAAAACTTCCTTCAGACACTAAACGTAATCGTAAGGTCACAAATATTCTTAGTAAAACTTAAAAATTTGTGAATGCAAGGTGTCAAATCATGTATTTATGATTAAGTGATCTAAATTCCCAAAAGACTTATCAACTGTTACTAAAGAATTAGATAGAGAGTGACACTCTTCGACTTATAACAGTCATGCGACACTAGATAAAAGTTAACTTGAAAACCTATAACAGTCGTGCGACACTAGATAAAGGTTAACTTAAAGTTAACTAGATCAAAAGTAAACTCGTCCTGGGTAAGACGTACAGGTAGTATATATGATTTAAAATCAATACAGTACAATAAAAGCCACCACCTACTCATTAGATACCTATTTTATTTGATTTTGCACCAACCGAACGTTTATTAGCTAACAAACACCATCATACGGTTTATTATGCGTAATGCAATTCCAACGGACTAACATCGACTGCCGTAACCAACCGAAACATTTTTACACAGGATATCAACAGTGTCGCTTATGAGCCACAATTAAATTTTCATAATCACATTTTAATTATAAAGTTAAACATTGATTAGCTATGTAATATTTATATAACCTATAACATAGCCTACATATTGAAAATATATTTTTTAAATGTATGTTAAATTGTTAAATATTGATAAAACATGAAGATTTAAAAGTTAAATTGTTTGCTCAAAACAAAACATTTATTAAATATATCTAAACAAGCTAAATTTTATGTTAAGTTTTATTTTACGTATATGAAATGTTTATCAAATATATACTTACTTTTAAATGTTAGTTTTCTAATATCATAAAAACATTTAATACATATTGTCACGATATTTGACATATAAAAAAGAGAATTCACCCACTCTATAGTTTTCAATATGCTTATGTATGAAACTTCAAAGCGACAGGTTATATTGGTTGCATAACCTCAATTTGAAAATAATAATTTTGAGTTATTTGTCTTTTATCAAGTTGAATATGGTTAATTATAATTAACATCAACACTAGTACACTATAGTCAGATAAAGGATATCTGTAAAACTGTTTTTCATAGAATTTGTTTAATTTTCCTTGTTAATTAATTTGATTTGAGTTTAGGTCAGAGTTAATCTAAGATTTAACCTAATACTTGTAACGAGGTTACTTTATTTTTCGTTAATTATTTTGGGTATAGGAGTGAATATGCTTATCAACCGTTCAATCTACAACCGCTCGGATAAAACGATGACTCAAGCGAGAACACGCGTCCCTTTCCTAATGATATTTGACATGCGCCGCTCCGTTTCACTCACCACATCCCCTACGGTCCGAGAGCACCTATATAAGGAGGCGCAAGCCAATTTATTCATCCACGTCCAGAACTTACCGACAGCAGGACCAACCAGCTAGCAGCTAAGTCAGCCCAACAGACAGATCCCAGGAAATATAAAAGGACGGGGCCGACCTCAGTGACCCCAACAGTTCCCTGAATTACCTTTTTTCCACTAGCAGTTGCCCGGATCCGTGGAGCATACTACGTTAAAAGAACTGGCGCCCGATAGTTACCGTCGATTCCGAAAACCACCCAACGCCACTTCGTAAGCAACTTGGCGCCCAGGCAGAAGCCCTTACAAAGTCAAGCAAATCTGGTTACAAACAGACAAGGGGTATTGTGATAGAGATGTATACAAGTATTTACTACCTTACCTGAACATTTAATAAAAGAAAACCGTGTTTCAATGTTAACGAGATATCACAGTTGTAATAAGTTTCTCCTATTTCAAGATTTTACAGCTCTTGGGTAAATAATTTTGGTGGAGGATTGTAAAGCTGCTTAATTATCACATAATTGTAACTACCTTAAATGTAGGGGCTGCTTTTTATTAATGATATCAACATGTAATTATGTTGCAATTTTGGATCTAACATTGAAATACTGTAAGTGGTTAGAATTTTCATATTGTTGATGTCTGAAATTATGCAAATAATGTTTGTTAGAATATAATGTTTAAATTTGTGGAGATAGGAAGGTGAGAAAAGGTAAAGGTATTTTTATGTAAATAAGTTAATATATAGTTGTTTAAAAATAAGATTATAATGCTCCATCGACATTAAATGGAGGCCTTGTTGTGTAATGAAAACATAAATGTTATATACCATTAGATTGGGAATTTTTTATCTATAAGTTTTTATGTTAATTAAAATTTATAAACAATAATTCGATTATGGTAAATTGACTTGTCAAAGTTGCTTTTCCTTCGATTACTTATTTTGCTTTGACAAAAAGGTACATAAGCCCGACCAGCTTTGTAACAAACTACTAATTTACCCTTCAAAAAGTACATATCGGTTGTAGAGCAAAAAAAATAAATTTAAAGTTATGTGTTAAGTAAAAAAAATGTAAACAAATCAAATGTCAGAATTTTGAGGTTATTATGTTTGTCAAACGTCAAAGTGTTTATATTTTTAAGAAAGTTCAGTAAATCTAGGTTTCTTTCAATCAAGTGTCAATTTATTTTGCAATGGAAATTTTATATTTTTATATATGTAAGGAAAAAAATATCAATTTTTTTATAAGTGAATTGTATAAATAGATATGGATTTGCTTACCACTACTACACAAATAAATGGATTTGTAATTCAACTTAGTAAAGCCCTTCATATGGAAATATTTGAAAGAGATTAATGATACACTTTCTTGATTTCATTATCGAGACGTATGAAAGCAGAGAGCAGATATTTGGAAATTTTATAACAATACAGTTCGCAAGTTTGTGGTGGAAAATATTTAAAAAAGAAAATTAAATAATAATTGAATTAAGTAAAATCTGAAATGTCAAGATTTTTTGTATTTTGAGAGAATTCATTTGTTTCTCAAAATGGCATATAAAGGGAAACCGTTTTTACCAATTAAGTAGCAATATTCTATCAGAGAAACAAGGTGTGTTTCTAGCTGCTGCAAAAATTAATATTGTAAGGTTAGAATTCAAGTTTGAAAATAATAACATTCATAATTTTGTTTAACCTTGTCAATGTTAAATTAATTTAACTCTAATTAATTTAATCTAGATAATATTTTCAAATTTAAGTAATTTCGTCGAGATATACTAATAAAATAATAAACCTGAGAGAGTCTGATGTAGTGAGATTATGTTATTGATTACAACACATTTGTAAAACCGGAGCATTATATAACATTTTTATAAGGTATGAGGTTGTATTCCATGTCATCTCTTTTTGTCATCTCTAGCAAAAAAAGAATAAAACTGTGTTATTTAATTTTTAGTGAAATTATTTAGTGTAAATTATTCCCAAAAGAGAATTGCTTTGGATAAAGAATGTTGTTGCCATCTATAAATAATCAATAAATTAGAATAATGTGAATTCAAACTAGCCCTACATTACAAAAGTAATTGCGTAGTATTCGTTCTACTATTACTCAACTGCTGAATTTTGTTACAGCAAAATTCCTCACTTTGGTAAATCGATGCTTCAGAATGGTGCAGTTGTCCCGAAAATGGTCAAGAAAAGCTTGTTCAAGAGAACATCTCTAGAAACCAGAAAAAACGAAAATGAGCACTCTAGATAGTTACCTTAGCTAAAGTGAGGAACATCCAGGAATAATCTCCAATTGAAGAGACAATATAAATAACTTGATTAATAAAATGCTGACTAAAAATTGAAACAGTGAAAAAATTGATAAATTATAATAATAAGGCAACGACGTAGTTGCTGTCCTTTTGCGAAAGAATAACGTAATCTCGAAAAATGTCACTTGGGGAGTTGTGACTCTGCTCACAGCACAATAGCAATTAGTAAATTTTCACTGCAAAAATTTCCTGAAATATAAAAATATCGAACATAAAAAATTGTGATATTTTGTTTTGAAATTATAATGTCGATGATGCAGATAACGATGTCCTAAGTAATTTTAAAACGTAAAGCACCTAATTATCTATCTAACATTCTGAATTAAATTTTAAAATGAACTACACGGGCTTCTGTTCCCTTCTATAAGGTTTGATTAAGAATTTAATATACTTACGTATATCTCCACTGCTACATAGTAGAGTCATTGCTATTATTTCAATAATCTGTAACCGTTTATGGTGATAATTACAGGAAATAACAATGAAAACCATGTTGTTATGTTTTGTTTGCAAGTTCATAATTACAGAATATAATTGTATATGACTTGCAAAACATTGATGATTGGTATGTAGGAACAAATCTTAGCTGTAGGTACCTATCTTTCTCCTACAGGCTTAAATCATCATAAATCAAAATATAGAGTATTGATTATTCCGTTCTATATTACGTTATTTTTCCATCTCTCTTGTAAGGGTTTTGATTTTTAATAAAATTTTAAAATAAAAAGTGCTAAAATTCTTTTCTACGGGATTATGCATTATGCAAATAATGCAATTTACTGTCTAGACTGAAAAGCTAGGTATTAATGCACACAGGCCAGGTGAGTGTGTTGCAGACACCTAGGCTGTTGAAATGAAACTAAAACAAATCGTTGAATCAATGTGGCTGCTTTCCCTGAAGCTAAAATGTGTAAGTTAGAGGAACCTGCACTAGATGTCCCTAGATAATAAATCAATTAAGCAGATCAAAATTATAAATTTTTAGATTTTTTAATCTAATATGCAAAGAATTTCGTTAAGTTGTAAAAGATAAAATATACTGCTGAAATTAACTATTTATTACCTAATTTTAAATTAGTTAAAATCTTTCTTTTTACAAAGAATTGCATTCAAATAAAATACAATTTTAGTTTTATAAGAGAAAAGAATTACACCCACGAAGGTAGAACAAAAGAAATCTTTTTGATAATTTTGTATTATTCTCAATTTAGTTATTTTTCTTGGGTTAAACTCAATTTAAAATTTTTTTTAGATTTTTTGAAGCATTAAGGTGGAATTTAAAATACTAGTTGTATGAAGCTTACAAATTGATAATCATATTTTCTATGACATTCACTTAGAAAGAAAATCTAATAGACATTTTTTCAAACATCATATTACCATAAAGATCAAGTACAAATTGAAATTCGAAGTATTTTTCAGATTTATAACATTCACATTCATATACTAACTTCATTAAACTTTCGGTTTTTTAAATAAAAATGAACATGCCCATGATTTAATTCTTGCACTTTTTAGTATAATGTATTTGTTAATATAGTGATTTTTAACTAGATATCTTTAAGTTGTTTAAGTTTTTGAAAATTATATTATGTAGGCTAAACTCGCTATAATTTACCGTCAATAAAGATTAGATTAGATTAGATAAAAAGTGATATAACGTTTCATCATTTTTTGCTGTTGAACAATGCATGTAAACCTAGATCGTTCTCTACTTACTCATTCAAATTAATTTATTTGTTCACTAAAGAATTTTTTTGTTGAACGTCATAAGAAAATTTCTTTCAACCGAATAATTTTTTGTCAATTTGAAGAATATTTTATTTAAATCAACAAAGACATTTTTAAGATCAACAAAAACTTTGCTATTAAATTCAAATAAAATGTTTTTGTTGAATGGAATATAATTTTGTTTTAATTTTAACGGAAAAATGCCAGCAAATTTTCATTTCATTTAAGAAAATGTACATAACAAAATTGTTTGTAAATTTGAATTTTTATCCATGTTAAAACGTTAAGCGTGGCTTACAATCATCATCAGCTACCTCTTCATTATCATCGTAATATACATCTTGGAGCAGCCGAACGGAATGGAATCAAAATATTCTATACGCCGTCTCTTGGTGAACGTTATCTTGTAGGCTTTTGATTCCGTTCGCGTTAATAATAGTATTAGATTTATTAAAAATAGATTGTGTAAAAGGTTTCAAGTAATACAGTTTTCCTACATAATATTCTTCTTGTAATCCGTTATCATTTATAACAAAAAAAAATTTAATTCCTAAAAATTTAATTAACAACCCTTCGAGTTCGAGCTGACAGCCATAAATGCTCCTACCAGCTTTCCGACACAGCCGACAAAAAATAATCAAGATTGAACTTGTATGTATTACGTCATTAACGTCTAGAACCAGTAAGATCTACCCTGTTTATCGTGGTTTTGTCTAGAAAAGACATTAGCCTCATATCATATAATCCAACGAAATCATCAAACATGAAAAATCATAATGGAACAATTCATACTATACATATTTTATAGTTTTAAAACGAAACGCATTTTTCATATTTCTATGAAATATTAACCCGTATATCATAATCTGTTTATCTCAACTGTTAAAAACAACTAAATACCATCCTTTAAAAAGTTGACTTTTTTAGTTTTACCGTGACCCTACCTACGCAGAAATGGGGTTTTCTAATAACTGTAATAAAAATTTAACGAAGCTGAAAGCATCATAACAAACAGCATGATTGAAACCTTATAGTAAAATGGAGACTATTTATGAATGAAATAATATTACAGCAAGTTAGAGGGATTTGAAGCAGTGTTATCTTAAACTTCGAATGTGTTTAAATTGTATTGAAATTGGTTATATTATTAACAAAGTGAAAAGCGTGTATATTGTTTTTAAAACCATATAAATATGTCCTAAAATGTTTCAGATAATATGATTAATCAAATAAAATAACTTTTTATTATTTCATTAACATAGTAAAAGCTGTTTGAAGGATACCTAAATACATTTTAAAATAAACCACCTCAGCAGATGTCTAACATCTTCTATATAAATTAATTATCCCCTGACGAATATACCTGTATGTTTTTGAAAGAGCTAGGGATAAATTGAAATTCCACCACAGTTAAATTATAATCATGTTAGTACTAAAAATAACTTAATGTGAATTCTGGGCCTTCATTTATATTTACAACACATGAAAGATATCTCATATGCAAGAATTATGGAATATTGATGTTTATACCTTTTGTTCTAACGTTGAACATTTACTACTACTATGAACATTTCCAAATTACTCTCCTATAAAATTAAAATTGTTGTTACCGGTGTTCTATATTTTTTTTCAATCTACTAGTTAATAAATAAACATTCTTTATAATTTATAGCATTTTTTTTATTTAAAAACTCATTTTAACCGTTGAGTTCTAACAAGATTTGATACACTCGGCAAACGGATTGACCGTCTTAAAAATGGCAACTTTACAGGAATAATAAATATTTACGTCAACACAGTAATATGAGATTGATTGATCATATAGTTGATATATTAATTAGCTACATTTTTCTCTTTCACAGCCGATCGATGAAACGAAATAGGTCTAAAAGATGCAGCCATGAAGGAATCTATATTGAGGACAAAATATGTTCGCTTTCTATTAAAACAATCTGATTAATTTATATATTTAACAGGTATAAAAGCCTCTTGCATCCAGGTAGCGCTAGACTATATCCCATTCGAACCTTTATCTTTTCCCCATCTTTTAAATTCATAAAAAGGTGTTAAAATAAGGTTTCCGCATAGCATTTTAATATATGAACTGAACTGATTTATGTATCGTATTATTTAAATTCCACCTTATTACATCCAGTAACTCGGTAATTTTTTTCAGCTTTAGCTGTTTTCTCGGCGGTACGTGTAAACGGGATATAGAACGAAGTTCTAACTCTAGATTTCAGTCTCAGTGCAGCAACTGAACGCGTAACACTTACCTCTCGTAGCATTCATATTTAAACGTCTACAAGAAAAAAAGATGTCATTCGCAACTCAGCTTATTGATAACCTAAGGGATCTTGCATACAACCCGCAGCTACAAGGTAATGCTCGAGCCATCTCGAATGCTTTAAAACAATGTACCTCGGTTATATGGAGAATCAATAGAGCACTGGAAAAAGAAACATCTATAAGGGTTAAGAAGCATCTGTCAACCTGCCTGGGTCAAGCGAGATCATATAGGGAGATTATTAAAACCTTAAAAACTGTAGGTGGAAGCAATAGTCAGCGAAAAGAGACAGCTCACGATCGCGTGAAGTGGGCTGATATGAAATCAGCATTTAAGGGACGCATGCGAACTGCTGTAATAACTAACACCAAGCATATCGAGCCGAAGGCTTTCATGCAGGACTGCTCGACCATTTTTCAGAGACGTATTCTGAATACATTGAAGAAAGATGCATCATTAAAAGTGAACACAGCTTTAACAGGCGTATTCGAAGTCAAAAAAGGGAGTACTATTATAGAAGAAATAAAGTATATAAACACCAAAAATGCAGCCATATACCAAGACAGTAATTTAGCCCAATGGTTCAAGATCAATATACAAGATTCTATCCTTAAGGATCTCGAAGAGTTTCAAGTAAGTATAGAAATTGTAGAAAGTTAGAAATAAACTAACACGCACATATTTCTTTATCTAGCAAAAAGATAGCGGATGGACGCTTAAATCAATCATTAACCTCCAGCTCAATATCAATAAGTATACCCAGCAGCTCGGCTCATCCTATTAAATCTGAAGCTCAAGATAAATCACATAATACAGCGAGTGTACTTGAGGTCCTCTACTAGCGTCCGAAGAGATTGACGAAGAGATACAAAACTTGTTTAAAAGTGTTTAAAATGTATATAATTGTTCTCATATGTATCCTGTGTTAATAAAACTCAACAAATGTTTTATTGTCTTTTATTTTATTTTTATGTTTTATTCTGTAAGTTACTACAAGTCTACGGGTAATCAACTTATGCATTGCATTCGATGACCTAGTGCTACAAATTAATCTGATGAAATTCCATTCGGAATATAAAAGCAATAGGGCTCGTCCAGGATTGGAACCCGGGACCTCTCGCACCCAAAGCGATAAACATACCTCTAGACCAGCGAGCCAGTTATATATGGAAAAAAATTTCTTCGAGAAGATTAGTATGTTTCTCATTACATCTGAATAATATAAAATATAGAACCGATCTTGGTAAAAGCATTTTCAAAATTTGACGTAATGTTTTAGCTAAAATTATAGGTCGCTTTGCCCTTATACACAACATTATTAACAGATTTATTTATTATACGATTTAATTCGAGTAATGCAATTACTTGAGTACCTAGCGTGAAAGTAAATATTGCTATTATGTATTATACAATTTTACAGTGTTGAATAGAATATTTGGCAAAAAAAACCTTACAAGACATTCAATCGGCTGATCGAAGAACAATCTGACAGTTACTAATACATTCTTGCAGACAATGCAATGTATTTCGCAAGCTAACCCTCAAGTGCAAGATTTATACCAGAGGTATTAAGATTTCTTCGAATAATATTAAAACACATACGATAAACAGATATCGAACATACATCAGTGAACATTCTGAATATACTAAAATTATATGGTGTATATAATAAATTAAAACTTATTATAAATTTAAATTCTATTCTCCCTCAGGGAGTAAAAGTGCTACTTTACTCCCTCTTTTGGGGGACTAAAGTAGAACCTTATATATAGGACGTGCAAAAACATTGTTACCCACTTTATAATGGTGATTGGCTGCTATTAAAGGTAGCAACCAATCACCAGTTTACATTGCATAATATTATTAAAATCCAGTCATCGCGCTAGAGTATTAAATTTATTACCGTCAAAACTACAGACTAACTATACATTGCAAATTAAATATTTAAACTTAAATAAAGAGGTGTTGGATAAAATTTTATATGTCACACGTGAGTTAAGGATATTATCCACTCAGAAAAATTGACCCACTCGGATCTACCAGCCGTCGAGGGCAAATTTTTCGTTCGTGGATAATATCTTACTTAACTCACTTGTACCATAAATAACTATTGTTAAAGAAAACCCGAAACATACAATATCCTTACTTTATATGCCTTATGTGTGTCTATTGTTATGTGCATGTTAATTTTAAATGTTTACTTTAATTCAATTAAAGAATTTTTTTATTGAGGTAATGTGAATCTGTACATAAATCGGGAAATTGAGATTTATGGATGATATAAGACTATTAAATAATTTAAACGCATCATGTCTCTAATAAACACATAAATATCATGTCATTATGTGCATATATCATTTCTTGGACGACCTATATATCAAGATCCCTCAAAAGAGGGAGTAAAGTAGCGGTTTTACTCCATATGGAGTAGATTGGAGTAGTGTTTCATTGGCAAACCTAGGATCTATTATTCTGAGGATTTTAGTGTTTGCAGAGTTCAAGAGTTCAACTGTTAGGATTTAACAAATTTTTGAAAATTTCCAGAATATTTGCGATTATTTCAGTCCTTTAGGTCGTGCCAAAAATAGCGGGCGGATACACACGGAAAAGTGTCTTTTAATCCCTCGTGTGTTTATTAAACACATTAAATAAACTTCTAACTCGGGATTCGTATTAGTCCCTTGGTATACGTATAATGTATTATTATGTATTCAATTATTCATTTGTCATATGTTATACGTTTTTTAAATAATTTTATTCAAAACGTTTTCATATAATAACTAGTGAGAATGCGCAGAGCTAGCATTGCCATGACGAACAAAAACAACTGTATACTTAATAAACTAATTTATTTTTGAAAACTAATGTTGACCTAACACATTAGTTGTCATAAAAACTAAAATTCTGTCCTAAAATTTTTCGTTAAAAAAAATAATTGTTGCTAAAAATGTTTATTTTTTTGTAAATTTTTAAAAAATACAAAGTTTTTCATTTTTCAAAAATTTACCGAAATTTTCGGTGGTCATTTTGACCACTTTCCCGAAGAGATACAAAAAAATGTTTCAACCAAAAGTTTCTTAGAATTCGATGTACTATAAGATTCCATATATTCAATATATTCCTAAAAAATTCAAAAAGGCGACAGACCGACAGACAGACAGACAGACTTCACGAATTCAGAGACGAACTTTTTGTTCGTCGAATATGCAGATGTGACTGTTAGTTGGAATAATATATTAAAATTGTATCAATTTATATAAGTAAGTGAAGTAAGTAGTTAACAAAATATAGATAATCTTCCACTTGTTTTCAATATTTTCTATCAATTTTTATTTAACATAAACGTACATTAGCAACGTAAACGACTATTTTAAAACAATACTAACTCCATCTGTGTATATCTATACATTCATAATTATTTATTGATGATAATGTTTAATGTTAACTAATTTATTACTTGTATACTAGATTTCACAGAAAAAACGATAGTAAACAATTTGAAATCCGAACACACTTAAAAACAGATTTAATAATATAGTATTTACAGTAATTAGAGAATGTGTTTTATTTCTTCAAGATAATAGATCTAGAACTAACAACAGGTACTTTATTAAATCTTTATAGATGCTAACATAAATACATAAATATATTACTATCTAATGTGTATTTAGAAGATTCTATATTAACTACGAATTAGTTAATAAAATAAAATTTTACTGAATCAATAAAAACCTACTCCTGCGCTTCTTCAAGATTTGCACGAGAAAGAAGATATACATTCATTGGCTCTGCTTTGCCCTTCATTGAAACTGGACCACGGTATTCCAAATGAAACTGTTCATCAAAGTGCTCTTCAAGGCATAAATATCTGAAATAGTAAAATGTAAAAATTACTGACTTGAGTTCTATGAACATAAATAATTGTATGAAATGTAATAGTATATAGAATATATTGCAAAGATAAATATAAGAAAAGAAGAGAAAGAGCAAGTATTTAACGTCTGTTTGGTACATACTGATATGCATCGTGAGATACATTAATCCTTCCAGGTTCTCCAGTAGTTTCTGTTCGACTAGTCAGATTCACGGTGTTTCCAAATAGACAGTAACGAGGCATTCTGTGCCCAATAACACCTGTCACTACCTCACCTGAATGAATTCCAATGGTTATTCTCTGTAAACAGTATATAACAAAACGTAAGTCTTTACATACGTACATCAAAAGTAGTAAATTAGTATTTAAACAATATATTACCACTGGTTCGCCCTCAACCTCAACATCTTTCACTATATCCATCATATCTAAAGCCAACCTAGCTATATCTCTGGCATGGGTTGTGCAAGGTTCTGGCAATCCACTAACAGCCATGTATTTATCACCAACAGTCTCTACCTATCAAATTAATTTTGAAGATGCATATTACATTCTGAATAAGATATAAAGTTATAAATATCTACCTTGTAGATAGTTGGATTTCTATTAGAATCTGTCAGAACATCAAGCGCTGTATAAACTTGATTCAACAACGATACAATTCTCATAGCCCCTGTAGAATCATTATTGCTTGCACAATAAGTAGAAAATCCTACAATTCCAGAAAACAGTACTGTCACGCAGTCATACCTTTTGGCTGGAACAGGTCTTTGATGACGCAATTCGTTTGCTACAGTTATTGGTAGCACTGAATATAGCAACCTGTTAACAGATATCTATTGTATTAAATATTTAAAGTGAAATTTAATGTATATTAAGATAGTTAAAAATGTTGATTAGATAATGCTTGTTACTATAGTGTTTAACTTATTGGCAAATTATTACACCTTTGTATCAGAGAAATTTTGCACTTTATTTTAAATGGTGTCTCCTAACCACACATTGTATTTGACTTATGCTGTTTTAACAATAATAAGCAAACGTTTGTTCAATATTTTATATGATATTAAACCCCGAATGCTTTCTTTGTTAATTCTTCTAATATACTTGTATTCAAAAATACAATTAGTTGTCTATTTTCAAGAATTAGCAGAAATTGGACGAGTACTGTTGGACATTCCAGAATGCGATCAATTACATCAGTTTGAATCTTATGCATTTAATACGGGTATATTCCAGGATTTTCTGAGATGAAACAACGTGCATGAATTATTTCTAATGGGAATTAAACATGAAATGTGTGGAAATGAACAGAAATAGATACGCCTGAAAGTGTTTTACAACGGATTCTTAGTGAACTCAAATTAATACTTAGTTGTGTTCTTTTACTGACGGAGTTTTGAGAGAAATACGGAAAAATTCACTTTTACTCGTAATAATTAAGGTACATCGAAAGAGTTAGCCCTGAAACCTATTTAGCTGCATGAGAGTTTGCTCTGGTTGCCCTTTTTGCGCATGGTCACCATATTTAAGGAGTTCAGTAGTCAGGTTTACATTTCCTTCAGTCTTAATATCTTTAGCTTTATACTTGAGCCTTCTCATTCACAAAAAACGAAAACTGTTAAATGTTAGACTGTTCATAGATAAATCAACGATTTTGACCTATTATGAAAATAATGCAAATGTTTCAATTATCAAGTTTTCAATAAAAAATATAAGGGAAAGAGAAACATACTGGAAATATATGAATTTCCCAAGAACAAACGAGGTCAGTTACGTTGGAGATTAGGTTAGGTAATAAATGGAATGGTATTAGTTATTTTTAGGTTGTATTAAGTTAACTTAAAAATTAAATTACTTGCTAGGTTACGGGTTATAAATTAGAAAAAAAAATAATTAAGATTAGAGATAAAATAGATGTAGGTTATGGTAGGTTATATGTCAGCGAAAACTACAACTAAAATTACACTAGAGGTAAGCAAAGTCGTTCATATACACGAACTAACTATTAATTCACTAGTTTACAGTGAAATGTATCCTCAAAATTTTTTGATCATTTTCGTAATAAAATGGCTCGCTGAAACCGAAAATGCGGTCGAAAAATTTTTTATGGAACGAATTTCGCGATATTGCGAAAAAGCCATTTTTCGCATTTTAAAAAAATATGTTTTCACTACATCGCAAATATCTCCAGTTGTACCCAGCCGATTTCGATGATTTTCAAATTGTCGGTAATTACATTACCTATCGATTATTTACATAACATTCTCTTGTCACGTTTACATTTTGGTCGCTATTTATACATTTTTACTTACAAATTTTAATTTGACTGTGAATTACTCAAAGAAAAACGATTTTTTTATTCAGTTTGATTCATGGACGTTGGAATTTGATCGATTACGAAAGAAATGAGTGGTCGTTCATTGAAATCGGAAAAAATATATGTTATGGGTATTTTAGTAAAAAGTACAAAAAGTCAGTTTTTCTTAGTTTCATAATTTACTGTATCTGGGTTCCTATAAATGTTGCAGGATATAAAAAACATATTTTGGAAATGCATAAATACATTTTGCATGCACAAATGAAGTTCCGTATCCTGTTTACCCAAAGAGAAAAAGAGAACTCGGCACATCATCGTCGGAATCAAGTGAATCCAATGCAACTGACAAAGAACCTATAGAAGGTCCAAAGCTTTTTGATCAATTTGCTCTTAATGATTTAATGAGAGACTTAAATCTGGGAAAAGAATACTCGGAGATATTGGCATCACGGTTGCAAGAACGAAATTTATTGGCTTCGGGCGTGAAGGTGACATACTACAGAGATCGTCACAAGCGATTTGCTCAATAACATTCAAGGAAAGAGGATGTTTGTTTTTGCCATAACATTAACGGTTTATTCATTGAATTTGGCGTGAAATATGATCCAAACGAATGGCGTTTATTCATCGATAGCAGTAAATTGAGCTTGAAAGCTGTTTTGTTACATCTAGGAAACAGCAAGCCCTCCGTTCCACTAGTCCATGCTGTTAACATGAAGGAATCGTATGAATCTATGGCCATGTTACTTGACTTGATTAACTACAAAGATCACGAGTGGAAAATTTGTGCTGACCTGAAAGTTGTTGCTATGGTAACTGGTTTGCAGCAAGGATACACAAAATACTGCTGTTTTTTTGTGCAAATGGGACAGCAGAGCACGTAATGAGCATTATGTGAAGAAAGATTGACCGAAACGAATCAACTTCACCGTAGGTCAAGAGAATGTGAAATTCAATCCACTAGTCAAAAAAGATAATATTATACTTCCACCGTTGCATATCAAACTTGGGCTCTTCAAGAACTTCGTAAAAGCTTTGCGAAAAGATGGCGATTCTTTTGACTACCTGAAATCCGTGTTCCTGAATTTGTCTGATGCCAAGATAAAAGAAGGCGTATTCGTGGGACCTCAAATAAAAAAACTTCTCTGCGACTCCAAATTCATTTCAAGTTTAACAGTCGACGAGGTGAGAGCATGGAATTCGTTTCGTTCTGTTGTTGATGGCTTCTTGGGTAACTCAAAAAGTCCGAATTATAAGAAAATCGTCAAAGATTTGCTAGCGAATTATAAGAAGATAGGTATGCCTTCAATACAATCTTATCTTTCCAGTTTTCAAATTTATTTATATTTTTTACTGTTCTTTGGGAACATGTGCGAACATGTCTCTGAAAATTCATTTCCTACATTCGCATTTGGATTTTTTTCCGGAAAATCGGAATGGAAAGACGATACCAAGGATTTTGGGATGAAGCAATGATGGGCGACTATTGCTGGTTTATAGTTCGAGAAACCGATGATTTACACAAGCGACAAAAGAAGTCGGATGTAACCCACTTGTAAACAAATCAAAATTCATTTTATATAACATTTCGCGAAATAAAAATTGATATTATCATGAAACTAAGAAAAACTGACTTTTTGTACTTTTTACTAAAATACCCATAACTTCTATATTTTTTCCGATTTCAATGGCCACTCATTTCTTTCGTAATCGATCAAATTCCAACATCCATGAATCAAACTGAATAAAAAAATCGTTTTTCTTTGAGTAATATACAGTCAAATTTAAATTTTGTCCAAAAATTTGCTGAAAATGACGAAAAATCTTATATAAATGTGTAAATAGCGACCAAAATGCAAATATGACAAAATAATCGATAGGTAATGTAATTACCGACAATTTGCTATAAAAATCATCGAAATCGGGTACAACTGGAGATATTTGCGATGAAGTGAAGACACATTTTTTTAGAAAAATTTAGAAAAATTTTGCGACCGCATTTTCGGTTTCCAGTTCTTCTATTTCAGTACCAAGGCGTACAAATTTGGAGCTCCATAAGTTTTTGCTTGTCAAGTACAACAATTGTATTTGAAAATTACCCGTGTCAATATCAAACAGAGAAAAAACGAATTCCTTCACATTGTTATTACGTGGATTCGTAATAAAAGCTTGAGTCGCTTTATCATTTCTGAATTCCTCAACTTTGAAGAATAGATTCTCTCATGTTTAAAACTGCTCTATTTAAATAATCTTTTGTTAATTAGATCATTGTTTTCTCGGCAATATTGAAACAAGTTTGAGAAATAGATTAAAAGTTCCACACTCTCTAAATCTTCAACGAACATAATCATTTCTTTTTAAACGTAATAACTTCTTGCATTGAGAAAGCAATATTTTCGTTGCCTTGTAATTTATGATCGAGCTGATTTAGTTGTCATGCAACGTCCACTATATTGTTTTAAATCACTGATTTTTTATAAATGATTTTAAGAATTTTATAAATGAAACTATGATATTTTCATTTTCAATTGTACTTCAGAGCCACATGTACGTATTCAAAGAGCCGCATTTGTCTCACGAGCCGCAGTTTGCCGACCCCTGCCATAAAAGTTTATTTGGCATGCGCTGCTCCGTTTCACTCCTACCATTTCCCCCACGCTCTGCGAGGACTTATATTAGAGTGCACTAACCGATTTGTCGTCTCCACAGTGGCGTCCAGCCGCGTAAGTGAAAATTCAACAGTCAGGCGCACCTTGGATACGGCCCCCTCTAAAACGTTATGCCAGCTCCAACCAACATCTCGGGAAGAGCATCCAACACCGACCTACCCCTCCAACTACCGCCACCGAACAGCTGCTTGCCTGGTCACTTTGCCTCCGCCATATCACTTCACCACGGGTTCTTCGCAAAGTGAAAAATAACGTTGATCAGCAGCGGATGTATTCAGTTCCTTCTCGGAACTCGAAGCCAACCATGCAGCCATCCGACCCAGAAGGAACAGTCTAGCAGCAAGCAGCCCGATCTACAGGGATTTTAAGAGTCCTAAACTTCACTTAACCGTAGTTCCGATTCGCTTTCCGCCCGAATCTGATCCTTCATCCCTTACCCTTACCAAGAACTCGCTGTGTGTGACCCCTGGCGTTCTCATCCAGTCTCGACCCTCCTTTATCCGGTTCGTCTTCCGCTAGCCAACACTCTGTTTATCCGACCCCGTATTCCGATACCTTACCGTACGCTGGATTGTATCCCGCTTGCTGTGGCTACCATTGTTAACCATATGCTTTTGAGGCTAGAGATTTCACTTGTTGGAGCTCTGGTGATAATAAATACTATTAGACCCAAACAAACAAATTAAGAATCTAGGTCAGCACGTGTTCAACAGCTGTGAAATACATTAAATTAGTATAAGAGAGTAAGCAGCATCTTGTGTTACTCTTGACTGTTAAAGAAAGTAAGCAGCATACGTTAAAATTGTATTTTTTAACATTTCGTTTGTCATCGTTGAATACATACACCCTAATAACGAGTTAACAAGGATATTGAAGACATGTAAAGAAAAATAATTGCAATAATTGTAGCTATAATATGTTATAAATTTTGTGACGCTACTGAATCATTTCAGCTTGTCTGCTGTCAATTAAATTATTCAAGTCGAGCACGTGATCGGACGCGTCTCGCTGCCTGATAACTGCGTGATTCGGGATGCATTTTACATTTTCTACCTCGTGATTTCTGTAACCCAGATTCTTCATTTGTTTGTTGGGTATAAGTTTTATTTGCTAGAATTAACACCTTTTTCTTTTGTGAGAACTTTAGGGACAGGTAAAAGTGGTCCAGACAGGGTCGACCTCTAAGATTCTAGCAGTTCCCTGAATTACCATTTTTCCACTAGTAGCTACCACGATCCGTGGAGCATGCCACGATAAAATAACTGGCGCACAAGAATTACCGTCAACTACCGAAGACTAGCCAGCGCTCTTCGGAAGCAACTTGTGATAAGTTTGGCGCACGAGCTGGGACCAGCTTACCAACTCAGTGCTTGAGCCAAGAAATTCTATTACAAAAGTATTGGTTATATGCATGATTTCACCTGCCCTTCTAAAAAAAAAATTAAAAAGATTATATTATCGGACAGTTGTTCTGAAAATACGGCATCGCATACAGGACTGAAACCTGATTCTAGCTGGTTAAAACTCCAAAAAGGCAAAAACCATTGTTAAAATCAAAGATATTCTACGAAATAGTATTTTAGTAGAAAGCTTAGTGAACTCATAACTACCTGCCGTTTACCGTTACGGCAAATAATAACCATTAAAAAAATCCGACAATTCCGTTAAAGTGCAGTTCAGTGTTAACCCTTCTGAAGGCGCCAATCTGATAGTTTGTAGTAGATGTATTTGTAGTTTGTTCGTTAACGTGAAAGTTTTTTTGTGGAACTGTTTTTTTCATTGATTTCAATAATTTATAAAATCAAACCATCCCAAGATTGGGTATAACCACCTCTTACATCAGGATTACAATAAATAAACACACGAAAATTAAAATACATGCAAATAAATAGAGGTAAAGAATATCGCATGGAAATTTTTTACTACGTCACGTCGTTGCGGTTTTCAATCATATTTTGAATATATTTATTGTCGCCATACGTCAGGAGTGGTTTTACTACATTTTGGGGGTTGTTTTTGCCTCTAGCGCAAGATTTTGAGGGTATATCTACTTTTCTGAGATCGGATTCGATTTCAGCGTCGAAAAATTCATCGGATCACCATAGTTCCCAGGTCAGAACATTATTATTTTTGTGAGGCTGTGTAAGTATTCTCCTCGTATAGAATATGTATTGTATAGTAAATTATTTTTCGTTAAGCGCGATAACACGAATATTAACTAAGTTATGATAATTTTCCTAAAGCTCGATTTTTGAAGAAAACACAGTAGGTTGGTGTAATCAAATGAGTGCTGCTGCAAAACAAAAACAGTTAAAAAACATAATATAAAGGGATTTTTCAACATTGGAAGTATACGAGAACATTGAGGGAAAAAACAAAAAAAAATCGAAAGTGGTCGAGCAACAACTTTTGGTTATTTTGGTCGATTTCGTATAGATTGGACCCGAATGCCACTTACTATCTAAATTAAACAACATTAAATAGCAAAAAATTAAAAAGATAGCAATCACATCCAGTTACAATTAAGTAATACTTTTTTATACTGTTTCAACCACCATAGCAATGCACTTTTGTAAGTATACTATTTTATATTAAAAGAGCTTTATTCAGAATGAAATGAGAGGGCAATATTCTTGTGAAGGAAACATACCAATGAGCCACTCTGTGAACACTTTTCCTAGTCATTTGTCTATATTTCTATTATCCGTACAGTTTCAAAGCTGCAAGGTTAAAACAAGCTTAAAATCTAACTATTTATCACTGATGGGGTGTTTGTACACCAATTAATTCATTTAATTACTTGACATTAAGGGAAATACTACATAATCCGATCTTAGTCTATCGCTAATTTTAGTATTTAGTAGTAGTGTATTTTTATTATGAATGTGTGATAAAATGTAGAAGTTCAGAAAACAATCTTCATCAAACCTAATTTTCTTAATGATATGTCATTAATTCTGAAATTTAAACTATTTCGTTTTGTCACGTATATTTTCTCTTTTATCGTACCTTCTTACCTGTCAGTCTTTTTCTTTTCTCTATCAAGTTCTCTGTAAGTTTGCTGTAACTTATCCGTAAGAAATTCCAAGTTTCTAGTAAGTTTATAATCAGCTTCGAATTGTTCAGACATCAATACCAAGTCCCTCGTGGCATCATGTAAAGGTATATCGCTAATATAAAGTCCTCTCCTACAACGTTAAAAAGTTATAATGGGAAGTAGAGCGCAGTTTTCTCGAGGATAATGTTACTTACCTTGTTAGGTCATCTAAGTTCATAACGCTGGGATAACCCAAAAAGATTACCAAGTCGGTTTCAGGTACGTATAACATTTGCCCCTTAATACGAAGAGAACGATACTCTGGTGGAGCATTAGCTTGCATGACTCCTAGTTTGGTTTTCAGCACATAAATTGTGTTAATATGGGATAGGATATTTTCGAAGGTTAGTTCCAAATGAGGTCGAACCTAAAATAGAACATAATATGTATGCTATTAGCAACATTAATTGAAATATACAATAAAAAAAGTTTAAAATTTGCAGACTGCAGTAGAAAACGTCATGTGTATGATATGAAGGAAATAATATTTTATAGTAGGTTTCCTGTGGTTATAACATGTTGAATTCGTACTTCTTTGTCATAAATTATTTATGCGAAAATTAGAAATTTATGATTCCTCTTAAAGAGACCACATAAAACATAAAATAAAATATTAGAATTTGATATCTTATTACCGGATCTAAAATATCTGTGAACTTGCAGTCCAGATCGATGGCTTTCGGTATTATCCTTAATATGGTTGTTCCAGTTTGCACTATTGTCATGTCCCGGTTAAACATAATGTGGAAAGGAAAAACACGACAGAAGGTAGCGGCGCTTACTTTTGGTTCTAAAAAAAAAGAATTTACTGCATGAACGTAACCATTAAAGACTAGGCGATAATTTATAATTAATGATGGTTAATTTAAAATGTTGCACTTGCTATAACTGTGCCTTTAGAGACTAATGGTGTAAGAGCATAAATTACATGCGTGGTGTGCGTCTTTCTGTATGATTAAGTGTTCATTATAAGCAAGTAGCCTCGAACTATCTCCTTATAATCACAAATAAATTATCAATAAGTAGAAAACAAAAAAGTTGTTGGTCATTTCTTAAATTAAAAATCTATTAAAACACATTTTGTTGGAAGCATACATTTTGAGTTTATACAGTTCATAATGTGTTGTCAATATTAGTCAGGGTAAGAACCTCTTCTAAAAATCCTTTATATTCAGATTTCACGCATGCCTTTATATTCGGATAATGTTTATATTGTAAACATAACAAAACCTTTTTTATTACATGTAAATTAGGTATTATTCGATGAGATACATATTATTACGTCTCAATCTGCTGCAATAACGTCAATATCGACACAGTTTAAATTTAAATACATACGAGGTCTGGCTATTAAATAACGAGACTGCTTATGAAAAAGAGTTTTATTTTAAAAATTATTCTACAATCGAATGTTTTTTCGATTGGCCAAAGCAATGCTGGAAGTCTTTTTTTGTAAGAGCATTTAGGAGCCCCGCCGATTTTCGCTTCACCACTTCGATCGACTCGAACCAGGTTCCTTTTAAGGCAGACTTGATTTTCGGAAACAGGAAAAAATCACAGGGTGCTAAATCAGGCGAGTACGGCGCGTGTTCGAGCACTGGAGTGCCTCTAGCGGCTAAATAACGCTTCACAGACAGCGCGTTATGGTCAGGCGCGTTGTCCTGGTGCAAGATCTACGACTTGTTTTTCCACAACTCCGGTCGTTTCTTACGAACTCGTTCTCGCAGTGTTCCCAAAACTTTCAATTAGTAAGTTTGGTTTACAGTTTGACCCTGTGGCACCCATTCAGTCATCACGTTGCCGTTGATGTCGAAAAAAACGATTAGCATTGCTTTAGATTTTGATTTCGACATCCTTGCTTTTTTCATTCTTGGCGATGCAGGAGCTTTCCAGTGCATGGATTGCCGTTTAGTTTCAACATCGTATTGGAATATCCATGTTTCATCGCAAGTGATGATATTTTCCATCAATTCAGGCTCTTTATCTAACCTCTCAAGAAAATCTGAGCAGATCTGTTGACGGACGAGGTTTTGTTCAGAGGTCAAATTTTTGGGACCAACTTTGCACAAACTTTCTTCATGTTCAACTCGTCATGTAAATTTTTTCTGATAGTTTCTTTGTCGGCGTTTACAGTCTCAGCAATCATCCTAATGCTCATACGACGATCTCCACGCACAATTTCATTGATTTTGGTCACTGTTTGCGGAGTTGAAACAAAGACAGGTCGACCTGGACGTTTGTCATCTTCGGTGCTCTCTCGGCCTTCAGAAAAACGTTTATACCATTCGAAAACACGCGCACGAGATAGAGAATTCTCACCATAGGCCTCTTTCAACAACTTATTTAACTTATTTAACGAGAAATTTCACATTGATCCGTTGCTCGTGTTTTTCGTCACACATTTTACGGCACGAGAAAAAAACACGTTCGTTTCTAACCTCTATGGAAAAAATACTACTACAGCGACAAAAACGTCTTAAAAAACGTCAAAAAAGATCTTAAAATAGTAAAATATGAATGAAATGGAACGTAAAGGAGTAGATGTTTGGTGTTAATTGGTATAAGATTTAATACGAAGAGAGAGTTTAGGATAGATTACAACCATAGATGTTTAGTTTTTTTCAAGAAACATACCTCAAAAAAAATGTCTCACTGACTAGAAACGAGGTGACCGCTGGTAATTGCTTAAAAGAAGATGACGATAATTGCTTTATTAAATTAATTTCTTTAATTCTGCTTGCCGCCATCATGTATCTCACAAATATCTACCACGATTAGTCCATTATGAGATCCGTAAAATTTGAAAAACGGTGGTAGGTTGTTGGTATATTTGCAGAGTTGTTTTTCCAGCTAGTCTAATTATTAACATTTTTATAATTTTACTTATATACAGGAAATACATTCCTAAAATGTACTTTCATCTTAGCATGACTGTTCAACCTTTAAAACTCAACTGCTTACTTAAAACTTAAACTGGCTTACAGATACTTACTCAAACTATCAAATTTTATTAATAAATATACAGTACGGAATTTTATATTGCTGAAAATGCAAATTTCCTGCATATAAAATTTCTGTATTAAATTATTAAAATAAAACGTCAAGTGTAACGTTACGTTTTTTTAACCTAACAAATATTAAAGAAATCTCAGTATGGTTCTGGGAGTTTGGTAAAATTTATTTATGTTGGAACATCAAATATTATTTCAAGTACTGTAATGATATCTTGCTACTTATATATCAAATACACATCATTACATACATATCCATCAGAAAGGCATTGAATGATGGGGATATTGCCATAGCAACAAATATCAACAAGAAGAATAAATAAATATCTAATACAAGTTACATGTCTTTTATTATCTTCTAAAAGATATAACTTATAAGATTGTGTACAAGACATATCGTCGGTCTAATTCTAATACCTTGTAATCCACTTTTTTGCGATTTTGGAATTATGAACTATTCCCATGGTAAAAAGTGAGCTGAGTCGATTAGTAAACTCCTCATAAACCACAGGGCTTCCAGTTTTATTCTATAGCGATTTAAAAAAATACCCCGTATCCCAACCTGGTACAGTTTTTGGGATATGGGTAACCCACTTTTTAATAATGTATGCATGCTTAATCGAGCGATAAATTAATACATTTGTCTGTTTAAATTTAATTAACAAAATTTCATAATTCAAACCATTTAAAAAAGTTTTGTTTTACATTTGATGACATTTTCTTGTTCTCCTGAAATTGAGATTTGGGGGTTACGAGGTATTAGAATTAGACCGACGATATAAGCAATCCTTGTATCACAACAGTACAAAAGAGTCACTTAGAAATAATTTCGTAAACAGTATTTTGAATTTCAGCATTTCAAGTGGCGTGAAAACACAAGTTAAAGCGTTCCCATATGGATCAAATAATTCTTTCCTAAGAAAATGGATTATTTCAGAACAAGATTGTTTTTAAATTTGTGTTTATAAGAGCTAGAATATAGTACTAGTTTTAATAAAAGTTCCCTTATGGTTAGAATTAAATAAACCTTGAATCTCTGGTTTTAAAATGTACAGAGCTACAGTTCCACTAGTAAAAAATCTACCGCCAAAAGGAATTTTCTGGAACGAGCTGTCTAGACAGCATGTCCTGTGGAGGTTATTTGCTTTCCGTTGCGTATAAATTCAAAAGGTAATCCCCTTCAGTTTAGTTAAGAAGGTTCTCGAACAAATGACATGGACGCATTTCGTTGGCTGACAAGAATCCCGCTATTTTTATATTGGTTTGTTAAAATCTCGCCCTCCTCAAAAAATCATACTACCGCGAAATGGTTTTTAGTTTAGCAGAGAGAGCTTCAGTTAGACAGCAGGTCTCGTACCTTGAAGTGGCGTCCGTTCGGACAATGGGTGTCTACATCGAGTTAGCGGGCTTGCTCCGGGTGAAGTATGTACTGATCTTTATTTTGAACACTACACTTTTTAATATGAACAAAGTTACCGCCTTTAAGAGTATAATTAAGTTATACTAATAGTTTTTAGTTTCGGAAAGTTGACAACAGAATCTAAAAGAGTAAACAAATAGATAGACGGACCGAGCGGAAGATAATTTCTCGCGTTTTCCCGGGGCTCTCTCGCTCGGAGAGATGCCCTAGGTAAAGTTTATGTTAATGTTTATTTTGAACACTACAGTTTTTTAATATGAACAAAGTTACCGTCTTTAAGAGTATGATTAAGTTATACTACTACCGTTTTGTGTGTTTAGTTCCTCTATCGTATCAGAAGCTCACTTGCTTCAATTTATCGTTGACTTTTGGGGTTAATAAGTTAACCAAACTATAAAGTTTCCCGCTCTTTAAAATTTGTGAAATATACAGAAACTTAACTGATTAATTTGGAATCGCTCTTACCGAAACTTAATAAATAATTCCGTACGAGTCATCAATTATAATCAAAGTGCAGTTAACGTTTAGCAGATACGTTTCAGTCTTGTTGAATGATCTTGTTTAATCAAAATACAGTTATTTGAATGAACAATTATAGTTATCAAATTTAACGTATCGTGAAATAAGTTCCTTATTGGATTCCGTTTTTAATATGATTTAAAATCGGTGTTAAACAAAAAGTAAAAATGTTAAACTAAATAATACATTTAAGGGTAGCGTTACCTCCATTATAGAAGAGTGATTTTTATAAACATTTAAAAATTGAACTTTTATGGCTAGTTCGGCTATTTCTTATAAGAAAAGGAGAACGTTATTAAACATTAGTTCTAAAGAGAGACCGTTATTATGAACTTCATTTCCTTGGATTAAATTCAGTAGCAGCATCAGTAAGGTGTTTTCCAGATTCTTCAATTTCATCGAGCGATCGAGTTTGGTGATATGTGTTTGTTCCGATGGAACAGCAATATTGTTTCAATTGCTTTGTAAGGGGAAATCAGATTAAACAATCTGAATAAGGTATTGTGACTTAATGAAATTTATTTTGTTATTATTGATGTAATTTGAACCATTATTTCTGTATCGAATATTTTTGACTACATTTTTATGTGCATTATTTACCTGCTGTTAAGAATTCTTACGTTGGGTGTCATGTTTTTATACATGCTTAAACCTTGTAACGATGTTTTATTTGGAAACTTCATTTTTTATTTTTTCATTTATTAATAAATCTATAATTAAATTCAATTAATCCGAATATTACAGGACCATATATTTATGAAAGTTTTTAAATATTTTATTCAACCTAACTGTGACATTACCGATTATGATTAAACAAAATTATCCTACACCAATTGGTATCAGGGGTTTTTGATTATAATAATAATAATAATTAAATTAAATTTATTAGATCTGATCCCAGTTTCTGGTTATTGGTAACGAGTCAATATTTTTATAAAAAATTACTGAGTTTCCTAATCAGATGGCGCCCTAAATATGCATTTTCTTGTGTCTTAAACCTTTATCTATTCTTTTATAATTGGTGAACTATAGGAAACAATACCTGCGACCTGAATTTAAATTTGTAGAAAGATATCTCAAGCCGTGGCAATCTTGAGATGTACAGTAGGTATTGAATGTTTTGTGTTGTACAGTTTGCGTAAGAATTTTTGAAGATAATGTAATCTGTTCTGTTTTCGTTTCCGGAAAAATAACGTTCGTTTCACAAGCACCTCGACACCCCTGACACTTACGCAACGTCTCTTACTAATATTGACAGCTTGTTTTGGCGTATTAGAGTGTAGAAAATAACTATTTTATTATTATTGGTAAAATACCCATGTAATTTTTATTGATGTGCCACACACAGAAATATCACACACGTGCGTTCCCCAATGCACAGCAAATGATCAAAAATTTATTAAACTAATAGAACTTCTAATCTCATTTTTATTAAAATAGTAACAAAGAAATGAATCCAAAAGGAACGTAAACCAGTGCAATCTACATTTCATAAATGTTAGTTTTTCAGGGCAATCCCGTCACCACTTTACTACTTAGTAAGCCGTTATAACTGTCACATTTGACGTGCTACTTTAATCATTGAACATACATGCAGGAAATTTGCACGTTCAGAGAAATAAAATTCCCACGCATAAAAAGAATATTATACTTTTGTGATTTTAACATATACAGGTGTGATCATTCAAGTACTAATAGTGATTATAAGAGAGGCGAAGGAGTCATAATATTAGTTCGCAAAAATATCCAGTCTACAGCGATACAAGTATTTACAAAACTTCAACTTGATGTATATAAGGTCATACTGGTCGCGGTATACATACCACCGAACGCATGAATCAACTAAATATTAAGAATATCACTGTAATTAATTAAATAGAAATGTTAAATGAAACATTATTAGTACATAAATAACATTATAATATGTGAAGATTATAATATTTCGAGAGCGAAATGGGTGACCAAAGATAATATGGGATCTCAAAACATACTTGATATTCATCATCAAATCGTATCTGGAACAATTAGCCTATTAAGTATGTTTCAAATTAACTCTCTCACATCTCAATAAAAATGAAAGATATTTAGATCCAATCTTTTCTCAAGATGGTAATATCGTCGGTAATGGACCGCTACTAGATGTTAAACATCATCATCAAATTGCGACAAAAACCTCGAAACTTTAAGGTTTACTGTTGAAACTTATGACTTTCCAAAGAGGTGATAAGGAAGGTATGAATTACAATCTGACAAAACGTTTCTTTGAGAACTTGTGTACCAACGAAATGGAAACTTTTTGGTATGGTACGAAGTGGTATTGTAATGAAAGGAAAAAAACACCGTGTATTCCGAAGCATATCAAAGCGGTGGCAGAGACAGACCCGACAGAGTCCCGATTAGACGAGAATATTCTAGAACTCAACACGCAGATATAAATACGCGACAGCACAAGAAGGGAAAGAATTAAGTGCATAGCGCAATGTAAAGCAGATATCTTCAGTGAAAATAAATAACTGTGTATTCCAAATAAATAATCACATAAACAAATCAGTGTTTAAATAAATTAGTTTTAAGGTTGTTTATTAATAGTACATTACTTAATGACTTAGCTTAAACCTTAGTTATCTTAGATCTTATTTCTCTGTTATTAAACAGCGTCTTGAGTTTTATTTAAAAGAACGTTACAATATTTTACAGTCGTTAATCGAGAATTACAATTTGGTACAATACAGATTCTAATTCGCGTGGTTCATGATAAAGATCTCCATTTTTTGTATAAAAGTACTAGTTCACCACTTCATTACGATAATTTTAAAACGTTACGTGAGAAGTGCAAAAAGTAAGTGCAGACGTATATAATAAATATATTAATCGGGTAGAATCTAATATAAACTCAACTACGATAATTCTGATTGTTTGAACTTGTTTGCGAACTATTTTGAAGTTAATGAATACTTTATTTTAAGGCTCCGAAAAACTGAATTCTACTAAATCGAGTGGTCCTGATGGCGTTACGGCCAACCTGCTTAAAGAATGCATGTACTCAATCAGCACTCAGATTCATCTAATCTTCAGTAAGTCTCTAGAAGTTGAACAATTTTCAAGTTACTGAAAACCAAGCTATGTAATGCCTATTTACAAATACGGCAAACGTGAAGATACTATTACAAATTATTTCGGGGTGAACAACTAATCAGCTATTCCCATGTTATTTGACCAACTTATTACCAAACAACTCCAATGGTGCTGTAGAAACCTCATCGAACCGAATCAACATGGATTTACGAAACATCGATCAACCACAAGCAACTTATGTTATAATCAAAAAAAAAAAATAGTAAACGTTCTTGAAAGTAGATGTAAGCTAGACGCAATATACCCCTACTTCCAAAAAGTTTTCGATAGAGCTGACTAACGTATATTAGTATCCAAAATGTCAACATCTGGTGATTGGGTAAAAAGCTTTTTCTAATCGAATTTATTTGTAAAAATCAAAAATTTTGTATCGCGGAAAATTAAGGTGCTATCGGAGTCCCACAGGGTTCACACTGTACTCCGATTTTATTTTTGATTTTTATAAATAATTTGCATAAGTTTTAAATTTTTTTCCAACATCTTGTGTTTGCTGGCGATTTCAAAGCTTTTTAAGATTGTAAAAAATGCCAACGATTATACCAAACAACAGGATTTAAATTCTAGGTTTGCTTGGTACCATGAAAATAATTTAGAGCTAAATATGCAAAAATGTTATTCAATTTTATTTACCGAAATAAAAACACCGATACAAGGCCGTATTCAAGGAGCGGTTAGGGGGTCTGAACTATCCCCGAAACTAAACTTAATACTAATAAAATGACAATAAAATAAAATTATTTTTCTATTTTGCATCCCCCCCGAAAATAAGTTTCCCCAGAACCCCCCGGAAATAAATTTCTGGCAACGACTCTGCACTCATACATGTATTCACTTTATTATCGGTCATAGGCTTTCAACCAATTGTAACTATAAAGGAATTGAGTGTTTGGTTTGATTGTTATTATTATTATTATCATTAATTTAGACGATTTAAAGTATCGGATTTGTGTAGAAAAAGAAAATACCAGTTAGAAATTATTCAACATATTTACAAAGTGTTTACACACGTGCCCGTTAATGTCAACAACATTTTCATCAGGTTTGTTATTGAGGTTGTTCTAACTACTGCTTTTTATGTCCTTTAATTTAGAGTTTCAATATTATTTTTATTTATATTATATCTAGATTTGCATTTTTTACGCTTTATGTGTATTCTTCTCAAAAGACTTGTTATGCGGAGTACTATTTTTTTCTCTCCATTTAACTGGCGAGACTATCAAGATCTATCAAAAAATTGCTGGAGTTGCTACTTAAATTTTAAAAACATTTTTATTTAAAAAAAATTAAAAACACACTTCTACGTTAGGAAGTGCCCTTTAAATAAAAATTTTTCAAAGTTAAATAACAAATTTATCAATTTTCTGAAGAACTTTATCACTACTCTTTATACAAGCCAAGAAAGTAAAGTTTTTGTGCTAAGTTTAGGGACAATGTCCTCATAAAAAATAGTGAAATATTAAATTATATTAATTTACAAAAAAATAAGTTAAAGATTATAACGTGATTGGAATAGACGCGGATCACAGCATGAAATCAGCAGCATATGTACTCGCTCCCCCGTACCCGTAATAAATGAGTTTTGTGAGACGTTGTGAGGCCAAATGCTGTATAAATACTTCGGAAAATACTTCCATTAGTTTTCCAGATTTCCTTTAGATAATCACCGGTAAGTATTATTTTTCTTATATATTTTTTAATAAATATTTTCATAAAATTGACATATTTAAGAATTCAGTGACACATATCAATTTTTTTAAAGAACTTAAGAATGTTACCAAACTTCTGAAGAATTAGAAAAGAATATTTAATAAAAAAAAAGTTTACTTCTGCGTAAATCTGAAATATATAAATATAAATTTTAGAACATTTATATGAAATATAATTATGTACATATTTAAGTTATCACCAATATAACATGTTATCAGATTTAGCAAACGGATAAATTTACTTGCCACAATAATATTATTGTACGGAGTAGATGTTACGAATTTGTACCATCTTTGACACACTTTGACACAGGTCGGCGAACTCTTCGTGTTTGCATGTGTGTGTACGATATGCGAGACTGGCTGAGAAACATCAAAGTGTCGATAACGGAGTAAATCTGCTGTTTATTTTTAAGCTGTCCCAATATTAACCTATATAAGATATAGATATCAAAGTGAAAATTTATGTGCGTTAATGTGATGCAATAGTAGATTATAGTTCCTTGATAGTAATTCTCTCCTACAACAATATTTAATATTGTGCTGTAATAGTTACTTAATAAATAGGTGAGTGCATCGTGATACTTATTTGTTAGCGTTTCATGATAAAACTACTTCTAAGAGTGAATAGTAAATGCAAAAACTATATTTTACAGTTGCAAAATTTTTTGCAACTAGGCCATTTAAGTTTTAAACGATGTTTTTAAAACATCTTTGTTTAGCATAAATTAGCCAATTAAGCCTATTGTTAATACGGACAAAACAGATAGTGTCGGCACAATCAACTGTGTATAACATAATTAACCTTTTCTGCTAACACTCCTATGGAATTTCTCTGGACTGTTAAAGGTATCTATAAAATGATATACCATATTAGTGATTATATCACTGAGCAAGTGCACAAAAAAGAATATTGAAACTAACCACGAAAGAAATATACTCACCAAGAGATAGTGTTTCGATTTCATCAATTTCGGGTAGTTGGGATTTCCTCGGTCCTGATGTTTCTGTTATTAGAAATTGCACGTGGTCACATTCAGCTTTGGTCTTTAGTATATTAACTTCAACTTCGGTTCCGTGCAGCTTACTTGCAACAGTCTAAACAATAAACTGTTTATGAGCAAACATTTCCAGCTAAAGAAAACAACAGCGAACTAACAGTAATGAATCAAAGAGCGTTACTTGATATGAGCGTAATATGGAGTCTAATATTAGTTGTAGATACTCTAGAGGCCGTATACTCCAATTTACTTATATATACATTATACAAAATTTCGTATACAAAATAAATTTCGTAATTTATTCATACCTATTAAAGAAATAATCAAAAATCACATGATGTTAATCACAGGTTTCATCTAGTTATGGTTATAGCATTGGCACGGGCGAAAATAAATTTATATCCATATTTGGATATGCAGATGATATTGTAATTATTGGAAATACTTATCATCCGGCAACGAATTGTTATTAATGGTTGAAAATAGATTAGTGGAAAATGGTTAAAAAATAAGTCGGGGAAGTCGTGAGCTATTGTTATAGAAGAAGAGAAATTATTATCTAAAAAGTTATTCACCTCATCTTTCCATAGCATTCCATCTATAGGTAATAACGAAACGATAAAATATCTGGGTGCATAGACTTGTAAAAATTTTAATGAGGGCTGGCCAGTTTACAGTTTTAAAAACTGTACTAAACATGGACTGCATACATAAGTATTTCCAACGAATTTATTACTTAAACTTTTACAGTATATAATAACAATATAACGTAAACAATCAAAATACTCAAACTGTAAGATCTTCTCAAGTAAACAAAATGTTGTTTATTAGTTCAAACGGTACTCATACTCCGAAAATGAAAGAATAAATACATTTAGCCGGAGCGGTGTGATAATAAGCGTCGCTGTCGTCCCAGGTACAATTCTAACTATATATTATTTTGCATATAATTTTAATAAATTGCATTTCAAAATTGTAATTCTGAACCTACACTAAACTTGAGCATTTATCTTATCAAATTAGGCAAGTCGCAAATTCCACTGCAAATATCCAGCAAGATCGGTATTGATTCAAGGTGGTAGGAAACGTATCAAAAGTTGGTGAATCTAATTTTGAACACCTCCTTCATAATAATAAATTGTAATACTTTCGTTATTGAAAAATGTATGTATTACTAATTTTATTAAATAAGTTTTTTTTTCAAAAATTGCTTTTTGAAAACTTCAACACCCTATATCTCGGAAATGCTGCATTTTCGGATATGTGTTTATTTAAACTTTTTTCAGTAGCTTCGTCAGTAGAATTACGTTGGTAAAGTTTCACCCAAAAAATGAAACAGCCTGTATACTATTTACGTGTTATTATTAAGGTAATTTAATTAAATGTTTATACATTCATAGTTTGTGTTTGTATATTTAAATATTATGTTATATTTCACATTGTATCCATTTTAGGTTAAAAAAGACAAAACAAAAAATTATTGCCGAAACATACCATTCGATAAAATATGCATCAAAAGAAAGCTTGACTACATTTAATAACCCAATCCCGAAGTAACAAAAAAAATTAATCTAGGCTCAAAAAACATGAAAATATTTAATAAAGTTTTCTGTCGATTCGCTCTCAGAAGGATACTGCGCGGGCGGGCAGTCCAGTGTAAAGATGGCCCTTTAGTTCAAATTGTACCAGGTGTGCATGAGAGAGTTTTCTCTAAAAGGTACTTTTAGCAGTTTAGTGGAGGTATGGGGAGGTTCAGGAGTCGGGAATGGCTGTCATTTTTATATGAAATCACCGGATTCGGATTTTTTGAAGTTTTTTTGCGTCGGGAACTAACTTTTTGTTACGATTCGATGAAGGCCGATCGGATCGTGTAAATCCTATACAGAAAGCGCCATAAAACAAAAGAACTGGTATGAGCCAATCATCAGCATGTCACAGATTCTAAGCGGCTATATAACGATCAAAACTAGACGTTAGATGTTCCCTATCTGTGAATATTTTAAGATTTTTACCGTTAATATCAATATCTAATTTAACAATTCGTTAATGTTTTTTTTTAATTGAACAACTAGTAAAAGCCGAGGGAAAGTGGGACGCCTCTAATAAAACCGGTCACCCAATTTGCACATGAAAATTTAAAAAAAAATTTATTCTCAAGCGCAACAAATGTTAAAATCGAACACATAAGCATAATAAGACTAACTAATAAGTAATAACACTTTTAATTGATTCACTTCAATTCAATAAACATCGTACGAAAAACAAGTTATATCGTTAATTGCTCTATTTTTCACCTCATTCATTTGAGGACCGATATACCTTGAATTCAAAGATGCCACATGAGAGAAGTTGAGCAATGTTATTATAGCAACGAGTGGAATAATTTCCACTCGTTATGGCCTTATGGCAACAGTCAGGATTTGCAGTTATATAAGATATCTTTGAAGCCATCAAGGTTCTCCAAAGTAAAAGACGGAAACTTTCAAACATCTTGAGGATTGACGACTACAGAACTTACGATAGACCAGACAAATGAATATGCTACGTAATAAGAGAAGCATTTGAGTATTGGCTAGTTTCCTACATTTGAAAGAAGATTTACCAATATATTGACTTTACTGTGTCAGTTGATACTTTTTTGTGAACTAAATTAAAATTAAAAGATGTCGTATCAACCGAGGAAATCACTAATGCCTTAAACGGTCACATTTCCACAGCATAAGAGCCAAGTTGGCTTGAATAAGTTAGGGAAAAAGCTTCGATCCTTGCGTCCAGCATTAACAACATTGTATATATGGTGTTAAAGTTGCACAAACAATGTGAAAAGATCATTTGCACTGTATGGTACCAGTTTGGGAAAAAGTTGCTGAATTGCCAAGACCTGCCAGTTGTTAAATACGAAAAATTTAAAAGCGCCTTACCAGAGGTCGGCGTGCAAAACTAAGCAGCGATCAGGGATACTTGCGGGAATATTTGCCGAGCCGTGACGTTGGGCTCTTGCCCTGTAGATTTAGCTGCTACGAATTCAAGAAGCCTTTCTCAAGGAAGATGGCTAACGTTGATATATGGAGCGCTACTTTTGTATATTGTGTCAAAAGACCCCAGCCCACAGCTTCACAAACTAGCTGAGTTTCTAGTAAAAGCCTTCTCCAAAGAAAATTGGACGATCGTTCAATCTACTTCGCAAAGAAACATGTCTCATCCTGAAACTTTTCTAGAAATGCTGTTCGATTCGACAAGACATTAGGTTGCTTGCAGCAAACTGAGAATAAAGAAGTGAAGACAATGAAACCGACTAAAGATAATTTTCAGGCGCCAGATTATGTTTATCTCGTCGACTGGCAGTCAACAATTGTGACGCAGCCACCCTTTGTTTCCGACATGAACAACAAAAAGTTTAATCAGATGGCAGAAATTTCCATCAGTGACGGGAAGATTTCCTCGCACACTCAGACGATAGAACGTTTCGTAAAAGAAATTACTGATGCCTCAAAGTACACATTATCCTCTTGTGAAATATTATTGTATTAAAGGCCTACAGTGAATACCCTCCTGAATAGGAGCATTTATCGTTTTAGACATAACCTCGAAATAATCTTCTGTAATGTGAGTGGATTCGTTTGCTAAAACTACACGCCCATATTGGGTAATATATGCGCAAATGAATTAATATTAATTGCTGATTAGTTACTATGATTCAATTGATATGTTAATGTACTGTAATTAGTAATACTGTAAAAAATAATTAAAAAGTAATAGTCCAAAGAGCCAGCAACAGGTTTGCTTACAATATTTTTAACAAGCATGTAACTGCTATGGAAAGTCCCTTTGAATATACTGAGAAGGGAACCCAACGTCTGGCAACTCTGCGGTGGTGGTTTTAGCGCCCTAGCGCTTCTGAGGGGTTTTGCTAAAGAAGTACTTGCATAATAAAAGTAACCATTTAAAGTAAAATAACAAGGCTGGGGTTTATATATTATCATAACACCTTCAGTATAGTATATGTAAAAAGCCAGATAGAAATTGTAGTGGAAACAAAGCGACAGACCATAAAACACGTTTGACATAAGTGCGAGAGAGATAACCTTATGCAGACGCATGAATGCGACCGAGACAGCCTTGATTGCCAGATTGCGCTTCAAGAATGTCGCATATTTTCTTCTGGTAAAGCATATGGAGTTTCCACCCCAATTTCGATCTGGTTTTTTAAATATACCATACTGAAGGTGTTATGTGAATAATATATAAACCACAGCTTTGTTATTTTACTTTAAATGGTTACTGGCGAATCTGGCGTAAACTTACCACTCGCAAACACGTCTGTAATTTTTTTTATTTATATAACAGATAAATATCTTTAACATAGCAAAGCGCCAGACTTGTTATTCTACCGTTTTTCTTTAGTAGTTTTTTACACCCTTCAGAAGCGCGAGAGCGCTAAAACCACCACCGCAGAGTAGCCAGGCGTCGAGCATCCTTTTCAGTATATTCAAAGAAACCTTCCATAGCAGTTGTACGCTTGTTAAAAATACTGTATGGAATCCGTTGTTGGCTCTTGGACTATAAATAATAATAAAAAAGAAATAACCAAAAAATTATGATAAATCATAAATAAACATCCATTAAAAAGAAAATGTATCACAACAGCAACCATAGCCAAAAGTAGGACGCGCTAGATTTCAAATTCCAAAACCCGAGTTCTAATCCTAGTTTGGGTAAATTTTTTTTATAAATATTTAATACATTTCATAAATAAGCATTTTTTATAAAAATAATATTTATAAAGAAATAATTGCATAAACTTATTCTTTGATGTTATAGTTATTGTTTAAACTATGTATATTTATGTATGTTTAAAACTTGAAAATATATAATTGTAAATATTATATTTATAAAAACTGTTTATAGGATCAGATGTATTAGGATTTATTTATAAAGCATACCTATTAAATATTTATAAAAAGATTTTTGCTAAACTGGGATAAAAGATTCCCGGCCCATCTACAATGTTCGAGACGAGGCATAATATACCACTCTAATCTAGTGCGTTTTAGAAAGATTATAGGGGGTATATAAAATCGGCACATGCACGAAGGAGGCAATTATTGTTCAACCGGTGAATTGAATATCGGATTTGTGTAATTAGTAGTTAAATATCAGTGAATAAATAAATGTTATAAATAAATGTTGTATTAAAAATAAATAGTTCTTAAATAACCTACTTTAAGTTTGTGGATATCTAGCATTTAAACTCGCTAACAGTTTATAATTAGTGTATGTAAATAATATTTCTCTTGTTAGTAGACGATTAAACAGCGTTTTTGCTATTATTTTAAAAAGAACGTTACAGTATGTATATTGCAGAGAAAGTTATCGCGAAAACAGCATTGGAATCAATCATTTCCAAAAATTATAGCATGCTATATTTCCAATATTATTATTACGTAAACAGCCCTCTAAGTAGATTATTGTTAAAAAAAATTCCATATTGAGTCTCACCTTTACCGAGATAATCAATAATTTGCGCCACACAGATCGAAATGTTACGCATACCCAAATTACCAAAGCAACACTAATTTATTGAAAAATTAGTTTTCGCGAAAAATCAAATTACTACTTATTTGGTAGAAACGGACTATTAGTTACTTGCGTGGTAATAGAATTTCAAATAAATGAAATTCATTCAGAATAAAAAAAAAGGATCGTCGCTGCATATATTTAGATAACTGAATATATCGTATTTACAGTTTTAGACTTTCCTGGTATATATTAAAATATTCTTGCATTTAAGGTAACTTTTGTTTTGTTTAAGTCTCATGTAAGTGATTAATTGAGTATAAACATACAATTTTCCAAATTACTAACATATATATTGCATACTGGTGTTCATCCAGCACATAGTGTTGCAATTTTTAGTTTCGCTACCTTAATGCATGAACATATTTATCTTAATTAAAGTGCTATTTAATATTACTTTGTAATCTATAATACCTAAAGCGTTAATTTACATTAAAGTAAAACTCAATGGAAACAATTGAAACATCTCTCAAACTCGATAACAGCTCTATTAAATCAACTCGCAGAAATTATAATTTAAATTACCTTAACAATTCCTATAACAATATGTTCTAATCCAGGTCTATCAGAATAATAATGTAAAATTAGGCCCCCATCCTCAGGACGTTCCGTACAACGAAATGAAGGAGCTTTCATTCCAGGATATAAAGTACCCAAATGATCATGAAGAGCATCTAAATTCTTAAAAAAAAATCATATTTAGATAAATATGAATATTTTATTTTATTTATGTACTTACTTGCAAAAAATCTCTTGGTGTTGCACCTAACACCTGCAGAATTTTATCATAACCGGAATCTTGACAGAATTCAAAAAATGTTTTACCGAACAATTCCAAAATTGTGTCGGCAGGAATCTCTACAATTTTAGGTAATTAAATTAGGAATTTTAAAAATTATTTTGGTTAAATACTTAAAATATCCACTGCTGCTCCTATAACATTATAAGTTAATTCATCTTCGTAAATTTGACGAACCAGAAATTGACCTTCCATTTGTACATCTGCCTGTTTTCTAAAAACAAAAAAAAACATTGAAGATTCTGTAAAGATTAAAGATTAAACTACTTACTTTATGGTTTCCCATGTTTCTTCACCAAACGTGTTTACAACCAATAATTCCAAAGCATAATTAACAAATCCGTACTAAAATAAATAAATAATTTTTATAAATGAATTTTATAATTATATAATAGCTTACCATCTTTTTACCGGTATATTTATCGTCAGTTAGTTACCAACACGTTCACAAATGCTAGGAGTGTTGCGTGCTGTCTTAAAGAAAGGTAAGAGAAAACTAAAACTAAATTTGATTTTCCAAAGGTGAAATCGATTTTCTCTTAGAAGGCGCTTGCGCCTATAAAGTGTGGAAAACTCCGTTAGATGGCGTACTGAAGCAAAAATTGAAAAGAATCTTTCTTCAGGTTCAAGTAATTTTTTTCTGTGCTAACTTTTATTGCAGAGATAAAAATGCCCATTTAATGTCAGAAGATAACGCAATGAATTAAAACGAATAAAGACGAGAGAAAAATTTACTTTAGAATGAAAAATTTCAAGAAGAAAATTGAGAACTGTATTATTAAAAGTTTTAATTGAATCAACTTCCAAAACAGAGTGGAAATTATAAAATCATGTTACGTACCTCGGTAAAACGCAGAAAAGGAGTCTTTTTGTTTATTTAGATATTTACGCTTTAATAATTTAAGTCTTTTCTAATATCTAAAAAAACTAATTAGTCAATGTCTAAGTGCTCAAGATAAAACTGCTATATAACAAAAAGATCGTTTTTCAGCCATTTAGAAAAAAGAATAAAACCGGCACTTTAAATGGTAATAAATGAAACCACGGCTGCGACCCTTCCATATGAGATAGTGGATGTCAACCACAAATTTTCTTTAAAAGACAGTAAAATCTGCAGGAGTAAAATTAAATTTCCTTTTTATGATCACAAAGGATTTTCCAATTCTTAGGTTAAAGACACCTCTTCTTCTCTTTAGGTTTTCGTTTGAAATATATCGTTTCATTTTATTAAATTTTAATAATTAAAACCACGCATTTCAAAATGCAAAACCAGTAGCAAACTAAGCTTCAAATTTATCATACATGTTTTTGCTATAAACAAAAAGTCGGGACACAATTTGTAGATATAATTAATATTACCTCTAAAAGCACCTTTTGCTATAATAGATTTCATTAACACAAAATTAATGATAACCCTTGACTGCAACAACAACAACAACCCTTGCTGTTTACACCAAAGATGGAAGCCGTACAATAAATTTGTTTGTTTACGATTCAATGTTTGTAATATTAGGCAAGTTTGTTTTGCTGTAATTTAGATAATAACCAGAATATATCCAAATTTATTGTAGTCTTATGGAAATATAACTGTAAATTAGAAATTCTAAAACTATTAAAAGCATTATTTTACTGGGAATTATTACAAATTGGAGTAATTTGTGTTTTTAGCATCTTTTAGCGACAATATATTTATATATTGTCAGTATATACATTGTATATATATATATTTATATATAGTCAATACATGTATATATTTATATATACAATATATTGTCAGGTTAAGATATTAATAAAACTTGTGAAACTTTAACTAATCTTTGTATTTATATTATATTTCATGATTATGGAGTTCCACAAAGTAAGGCTGGAGACAGTAAAGACAATATATTTCCTTAAATTGTTCCCTAACAGTGGCTTTTAACGGGTTTCGTGTTTTCAACGGGCTGTTTGCACAACATGCATGCGCCCGACAAGCGTTAAGAGGATGTAAGTGAAATTGTAATAAGGTGAATTGCACAGTATTATCCAACATTACTAAACTTTGATACATTTAATATTACTGACACCATCACACATTGTTTATTGTTTCGAACCTTATTTGGTGAATCTCCATAATCATGCAATAAATAAATCTGATTAATAAAAAGTTTCACAAATTATTTTAATCTACCTGAGAACTACTTTGACACCTAAGCTGTCATTATCAAAAGTTATATAAATATAAACAAACACAACACTAACGTAAATACGAAAATAGATAACTAGATAAAAATAACACAAATTAAATATGTAACACTTCCAGTAATACAGAATTACTGAGCTCAATCCGTTCGTTCATTAAAGGCACCCTGGGCTTGTGTTTATATATCCCAAAAACTTTGCGTTTGTTATTACAAATGTGTGTCATTGTGTGATTCTGTTCTAAAAGGTGGTTGGAGTAATTAGATTTTTTTATGTTTATTTCTGTAACAGCGCACGTCGAGATTTTAAAGCGTTTGTTCAATATATTATGGTGTTATTAACTAAATAATGAGAAAGATAGGAAAGCACTTTCCAAAAAGGTTTAATAAAATACTAATAATGAAATAAATTCGGATGGCTTTAATAATTATAAACAAATATAGCTTTTCTTTTACCCAATAGGGTAGTTCAGTTTTAATTTAGTTGAGCATGAGACTCCACGCAATACCAAAATGAACATTATCAATTCCAACATCTGGAAAGAAATACTTTCTACAAAAGCCTGGAATTCTGCTTCTGGACGAGAAATAAATTTAAACTCTGTACTAGAATATAAATGGATACTTGCAACCCACATCAATAATAAATAAATACTTTTAAAATTGTAACAATATTCAAAAAACTCAAAAAATCTTAAAACAGTAGACAAAAATCGATTTAAAATAGGAAATATATGTAGTTATTTCTGTATTAAGGCACAAAAGTTTGAGTTTTTATCGTTTTTATGTGTTTTTGAAATATATACTAATAGACGTGTTCAAGAATTTTAAAACAAGATCGGACCTAGATCTTGTTTTTCATCATTTCTTTATACGCATGCAATATTTAAAAGCACTACAATAAATTAATTTCAAACGCTAGAAATAGCGTATATCGCGTCAGCGGTTGCAGCCCTTTCAGTAAGGTGGCAAAAAAAAGTCGAAGATCTTATGCTCTCGCCCCCTAGGATTTTTCTACATCGAAAAAATACCTGTATTTCTTTATTTTTAAATCAAACGATATTTAGGGGTGCCTCAAAGTCATACAGCCATACAGTTTCCCATGTATTTTATATAGGAAAAAACACGATTTGTAGATTTGGTATGAAATCCTAGAAAATCAATATGTATTTTATATCAATATACACATATAGAAAAACAAGTTGGAAGTATCTACGAAACCATATGTATGATAAAGATCGCGCTAGTAAAATAAAGAAGGGTTTATATCGGGTCACGCCTTTGCTCTTCTTAAATTTTGTTAGTGGGGGAATATTCGAGCATTAAAGTTGTTTAGTAAACTACAAACCAAGTATTGGTGTAGTTGTTTGTAATTGAAAGAGAATTTCATGGTATTCAATTTTCACAGAATTAAAAAAAATATTTGGCAAATTAGGACCAAATAATCACTTGCTTTTTAAGTAGCTTACAATTTTTAGCCATAATGACTGAAAATAAAATAAATATGCTTATGCTCGAATATTCTCCCATTAACACAAATTAAGATGAGCAAAGGCGTGGCCCGATATAAACCCTTCTTTATTTTAATAGCGCGTTCCTTATCATACACACATATGGTTTCGCAGAGACTTCCAACTTGTTTTTCTATATCTGTATATGTGTGTCACACGCTACACTCGTTTCAAAATTTCCCGCTGTGTACAATCGGTAAAAACGCACTAACGCTGATCCACATTCAGCTGTAGAATTCATTCGATCGAATTTTTGGTCGATGACAAAAAATATTTGTTTTTTTAATTAAAATAACTTATATCACAACTGCCTGTGGTTGTAATTGAAAATGAAATTAATTCTTCTTTGTTCTATATAATATAAGGGTATGTATTCTTCTTCTAAATGTTTGAAATATATTTGTTTATAAAAAAAACATATGATCAATCCAACCCAACTTTATTTTTCAGATTTTGATCTGAAGCCGAGCATAGGTTCAACCTTTAGCTTTTATCGATTGAAACTGTTTCTTTTCGAAGGCCCTTTTATATGTTTGGTCAAAACAATCGAAAAACAAGAAAATTTCTGAACATCGCCTAACTCATGACGGCACAAAAATAAACATGTGATTATAATTAACGCTAATTTTAATTCTTATTATTAATAATTCATTCTCATTAAAACTTAATTACATTAAAAAAAACTCAATTTCTAGCTACCTCAGTACATGGAATATTTACATTGTTACTCAAGATAACCTCTTCATATGAAGTTTACAAAAATGATAATTAAATATTAGAAAAAAAAACTCAACTTAAAAATTTGACCATTACGGTCTAAAGCAAAATAATGCTTATGCAAGTCCTGGATTAATAAAAACATAAATTGATCAAAACTTCAACTATTCTCGTCCAGGATATAGTACTCCAGGTGGCTGAATCCAAACAATGGTGCAAAACATCATATTAATATCAAAATTTCTAAAAATCAATGAACATCAATTCTGCCGATATCTTCTTTCAAGGAACATCAATAAAAGCAGAAATAGAGGTAGGTAAGCTAATTGTGGCATAATAGACTTTAAGATAATGATTTGTTTTAACTATTTCCAGTGAAACATTTGCCCGAAACTGACTTTAATTCCCTGGGAAATGGAAAAATCTCATCTGTATCATTAAATAATAATAAATAATAAATAAATTTAAAGCATGTTTTATTATAAAACTGCATAATTTGCTCAGATGTCTTTTTAAAAAACTTATTCCTTTTTTATGTGTAAATGAACATAAGTTGATGATTCGTATGCTACCGAAACCTATCGTAGCCTTGAAACATTCTTAATTTGTTATTAAATAGTTAAATTTTCAATCTAATGATAAGATATCATCTCAATATACTGAAATACAAAAACAACGATTCAAACGGTAGATGCTAGATTTTAAAATATCTTGTGTTCTAATTTTAGCATTAAATAAAAATGAAAAGTGTTAAAGGGTATTTTGAAATTGTTGGTTTTTCAAAAGATATTTTGCCAAAATATAGTATAGATATGTATGGTATAAAACCTTCAATAATATACCAGCTGCCCCAGGAAAAGTTTCTACAATCAGCCTATTCTAACCTAATGATCAGCATATCTCCTTCTGGTTATCTTGTTCCACTAGCAAAACATCACACTGCAACAGGCTTTATTGTTTTAGTTTTGTCCCGATGAACGAGATTTGACGAATATTCTTTAGGGAAGCACCTTTTGAACAAATTTATAAATTCTGGATGCTTCTAAAATTCTGTTGAAATAGTACCGCTCCAAGATCACGACGGGGTTCATATAAGAACCAAGTGGGCATCAGTGGCACCAAATCGTCAATGTCCTCTGAAATGTAGGTTAGTGCGTTGATGATTGCCTCACACTGAGAAGACTCTTTACCATTCCCACGATTTGTTTATTATAACCCCCACACAAGGCGCCGCAGGTACTATGAACTTCTACTCTGAAGTTGTTTCTTTAGTTTACTTAAGCTCTTCTGCTACTCCTACCACATACGTTCCATTAATTGAGTAAATCACCGTCGGATAGGCTCTTCTTGCCATGTACTGCTCCATTTTGATAATGCGAAGACAGCAAACCAAGTTTTCAAATGGAAATTCAAATTTAATTGGGGGTTTCCCAAATCTATCCCAGACATTTTGAAAACAAGGTGTGCACGGTCAACAGGCAAAGGAAGTTTGGTGGTCTTCATTATTTTTACATATTTAAACTGTTTACACAAGAACAAATCACATTGGTTAGCAGTTTTTTATCTTTGGAATTCAGTATTTCTCTCTCAGCTAGATTTCGCAGTGGTAAATTGTGTTTGGATTTAATAATCACTCTTGTTATTTTATATATTCTTCATTGTTCTGTCTTCTCATAATTCTTTTTTTTATATGCCAAGCTTCATTCTTAGTCTTAAAAGCGTGTAGCTGTTTCAGAAAAGGTTTTTCTTTTGCAGTAAATGATTCTTTCTGGATGAATCGAATCAGCCACATCAGTGCGCGTTGATAAAGACTTACTTCTTGCTTTTGTATCTATTTCGTAATCCAAGCAATAACTTCTACAATTTAATGTGTATAAATTGAACTCATTTCCCAGCGTACATTTTGAGGTACCAAGACAAGATAGATTTCTTGTCTTCGGATGACTCAACTGAGCGAGTCTTTTTTTGCATTAATATCACTCAGATTATATTGAACTTGTGAAAAAGGCCACTTTTCTTATTCCATGTAAAGCAATCTGGGTCTTCGATATCTCTCTTCAAACTTCTCTTTCTTACAGTGTACACTCGATGTTAACATTAATATACCCCTAATAATGTTTAATTTCATTTCCCTTTTAAACTGTTGTAATCATTTCTAACTTTGACAAGGACAATAAATTGAATGTTGTTTGATGACGTTGAAGATACATTATTTGGTGACGATACATTGCTGTCATTTTGATGACCTTGAAGATACTTTATTAGATGACGTTGAAGATACATTATTTAATGACTATACAGTGTTTTCACGTTTAGGTGACAGAGATAGGTTCAAGGTCACCATGTGTTAGAGAGAGATCGATTCAAGGTCACAACATTGTTGTCATATTGATGATCGTTGTTGCCATGTTTAGGTGACAGAGATAGGTTCAAGGTCACCAACATTGGGTGACCTTGAAGTTATATTGTTGTCATTTTGATGACCTTGAAGATGCATTGTTGTCATATTGTTGACCTTGAGAATGCGGTGTTGCCACGTTTAGGTGTCAGAGATAGGTTTAAGGTCACCATGTGTTAGAGAGAGATAGATTCAAGGTCAAGGTTCGTTGTCATAATGATGATCATTGTTGCCAAGTTTAGGTGACAGAGATAGGTTCAAGGTCACCATGTGTTGGAGAGAGATAGGTTTAAGGTCACCAACATTGTTGCCGTTTTGATGACCTTGAAGTTACATTGTTGCCATATTGATGACCTTGAGTTCAAGGTCAAAACATTGTTGTCATATTGTTGACCTTGAGAATGCGGTGTTGCCACGTTTAGGTGACAGAGATAGGTTCAAGGTCACCATGTGTTAGAAAGAGATAGCTTCAAGGTCAAGTTCAGGAGTGGGGGTGGATGTAGTTTTCCCAATTTTTACCTACTCACATCCGTTGCTGTTAAGGCAATTGTAAATAAAGCCGCCAATATCAGTAGGGGGAGATCATCAAAGGTCTGGAGACGTCAAATCAGTAATCACTTGTCAAGAATAATCTTTATTGCCACCAACTTATGTTACGTTTTTGCAACAACTAGTAATATCAAGATAACTACCCAAAGACCACCCCAAGACCTAATAGACCAGCACAATATGTACTTGATAGTCAACAATTTCTAATATCTTTTTATAAAATTATGAAACAGTCTTCACCCATTTTGGATCACATTGTATACATTTATTAGCAAACGACAAGCAGAAACCTAGTAAAACTTGCAGTTTAATGTTCACTTGTATAGCATTGAAGCTGCTTTTCGAAAATTCTATCAGTTCTACATTAACTTTGTGTTGAGTGACTATATTTGAAAGAACATGCTATGCGATCTGTTCTGGTGAATGGAGTCAACCATTCTAACACCGTTCTTTTAGTCCATTGCTTTATATTTAATAATATGCAGTATCTTGCTAACTTGTCATTTTGGAATGTTCTGATTCTGAACATGCTTTGATTAAAATACTTGTGTGAACATTCGGGTGTTCCTTCCCGTCAAAATACTTCGAATTGAGGACGCTAAATTAGCATGCGCATCATGTTTGAATCACAATGCTACAAGTAACCCACTGGTGGGAGCGAGGTTACTATCCATCCTCTACTAGCTCTCTAGATTAGTACCGGAGCGATAAACGTGCTCACTCTTCGGCAGTTTTTCCTAGGAGACTGTACCTCGTCCAGCTTCGGTCTCTCACCCAACTCTTATAGAGTTGGAGACCACTAGCCGATCGAATCCAATCTCAATTGTAGAGGGACTTAGTTTTTTAATGGTTTTGCCACCCCGATCTCCCAGATTACAGGCCTGGTGTGCCCTCAACAGCGTTTCGTTTTCAAGTCTATATGTTATAGACCCCCGTTATGTCCCCTTTCGGGTGAAGTTGTCTTGATAGTGAGAGGCTATGTACCTTTCTCGCATCACTCCCTTTAAGAGTAAAGGTTCTAGAGCCGCTTCAAATCACTGGACCCAGACTAGTGATGAGTCATAGGGTGATTCGAATGGCTTCCGGAACTCAGTACCTAGTGGCTTGCAGTTTCTCATTGGCCCAGATTTACCCCTCTGGACCGGGACAAAAATCACTTCAATTCTCCTCCATAGGATTCGGTCAAGTGCGGGCACCACAGTGACCTTGTTCCAGGTAAGAATCAAATCCACCCACACCGGTTCTCATGTTAGCAGAGTTTCTTTCGCAACGTTTATGAGTATTCGTCGATAACACTTTCTCACCCACACATTTTAACCTGGAAGCCTAGGCAGGGAACCTAAACTTTTTTTACTAAATAACCTTTACCCAGACAAGCATGGGATAGGAGAGCTCGGACCAGTTCTATGGGCAGGTGCCGTGTGGTCTGCTCCGCCCACCCTGAGTATTTAGTCCCCAACTTAAGTTGGAGATCATTGTTCGACCGTTGTGGTTTCCCACGTCTATACGTTATAAACCACGGGTATGTCCCTTTTCAGGTGAAGTTGTCTTGAGAGTGAGAGGCTATGATACCCCCTTTCGCATCAACTCCCTTTAAGTGTAAAGGTTAGAAAGCTGCTTCAGATCACAGTACCCGGACTAGTGACGAGTCATAGGGTGAAACGAACAGCTTTTGGAACACAGTGCCTGGTGGCATGCGGCTTCCCTTTTTGGCCCAGGTATACTCCCCTAAGCCGGGATAAACTTTACTTCAATTCTCCTCCTTGAGATTCAGTCAAGCAGCGTGTGCCCCATGGAACAATAAGTGACCTTGTCCTAGGTAAGAATCAAAGAATCCACCCATACCGGTACTCAAGTTAGCAGAGCTTCCTCGGCAACGTTTATGAGTAATCGTCGAGAACACTTGCGTGTATTTCTCGCACACATTTTTATCTTGGAAGCCTAGACGGGGAACCTAAGCTTTTCTTTTACTAAATAATATTCTTCAATAAATTGAGTGCCGAACGGCTCGAGAATAGCAGCCTACCCTGCTATACCCCAATGGGCCTTCATGGCCTGTGAAAGGAGACTATTATTATTATTATTATAAATAACCGTTAATCAGACAAGCCTGAGATAGGAGAGATTTGAAAGAATAATGATCATAGTTCTATATAAATTTTACATCTCACTATAAACAAGCTTTTAGTTGGCATCTCGCTTTTTATTTTTTTGCCACGTTTTCCATATTACAATACTGAAGACTAGCATCATTTTAGCATTCGCATTGCGTACTACAAAAGTTAGGTTTGGCAAAAAATATTTGCATTCCTTGCAAAATGATCTTGAAAATAACCGACTCAGAACTTCTAAACTTTTTATAAAAATGTATAATTCTTTCAAAACTATGTTTTTCTAGGTATGATTTGTTTTTTGTTTTAATATTGTTATACTTTTGTTATGTGTTCTATTTTGTTCTATTTCAGCTTTCAAACCTTTTTCATTAAGGTACTTTGTATAATACAAAGGTACATAACATCAACTGCATTAAAGTAATTAAAGTCTACAGAACAAGCAGAGAGAGATATCGTATTAGTAAACAATTTTAACGTATACAAACTGCTGTTATCTACATTCTTTATTAACATGAAAGGTATTTAACCTGTAAGTCAAATTCTTAGCTATAATATAGGTAAGGAGTAACGTTTAAAGAAGTTTGATAACGCAAAGTGTATCAGATAATATAAGCACCACATCAAAGTAATATTAGGTTGATATTAGCGATGATATCTGGGCAAACTGTTAGGTTTTATTATACGTGTGAGTTCATTAAACGACTGGTCGGATCAACACAGTGTTGCAAAGTATCATTTGCTTGCATATTGTTGAAAATTTATACACACATGAATGCAGACATAATATTATGATACCGTTTGAATGTACAATTTTTTTTTAACAAAACTTCCAATGCTATCATGGGAACAGATCTTTACAGAATTGTTTCAGAAAGTACATACATTCTGGTATGAAAGCTTGTGAAATAAACGTGTATATCGTGCGTAGAAGGGAATTTGTTTCAATTTACCCCGTAGAAATCTTACATACACGTTTGTATTAATGAAACAAGAATCGTCTAAAAAGAATGTTACAAGTTTATAAAATGAAAACTGCGAAACGCCATGGAGACTAATGGAACATTATTTAAAAGGTTAAAAACCCTAAAGCACAAAGAACGAATACAGGTTCGCCAAACACACGCGAAAATTAAATACACCCTTCAATCTAGGGACACAAAAATTAGGTTTTTAGAAAAACCCAGAGAGAAAAAAAAAGAAAAATATTTCTAGATAACTACTCCAACGTTTCATCATCATCATCATCATCCATCAGCCAGTCTCTTGTTTCTTGCATTATTATATATAAATAGGCCAATTCTACATGTCTCTCGATCTGGTGATGTTTTCATACAATTTTTTGTTATCCTCTTGTTATTGTCTATCCAGCGTGTTGTGCTGAATCATCAGTCAGTCAGCTTTCCTGTCCACCTTCCATCCTTTATCCTGACTAGATGTGTTGCCTAGTTTCATTGCGATGCTCCAGCAAACGTCCGTGTTTGCGACAGCGCAGAAATCTTTGTTAGAGAAAACCTTTTCTACCATCCAATCGCTCTCTACCAACGATAGTTAACGTATCAGAATGCGAATGAGAACATCCCTTTCCGATACTCCAACCTCGGCTCTGGGGTCAACTTTTTAGTACGTGAACGTCGTCGTGCTACCGATATATGCTACCGATCCTCTGTAGACGACGCTTTAAAAAATTAATTGCTGTCGGTATTCGATGCGTTGATGCACTGAGCAGAAAGTAAATGCTTTACATTCTTTCTGGGCCTAACCTCCGATTGTGGATTAAATCGAAAGGTACATTCTAACTTTTGCGGTTACTGCAGAAAGACGCTGGACACCTTGACGTGTCTGACCAACACTAAAATGAGGTGCAGATAGAGAACGTTTAGTTAGAGTGCATCATGCAATCATGAAGCCACCGTGTATGGCTCCGCAAGGAGGGTACGGTCGGTCTTGCATATATGCTACAATGCTACACAATATTTGGCAAAAAAATCCTTGAGAAGAGAAAAAGTAATCTATGAAGTAGTCTGTAATTTCATCCAAAGCTCTGAAACTTTAGAATCTGTACTGACACTCGAAATTATCAGCAAACGTCTTTGGGCAAAACCGGTGAAAATAGTCATCGGATTAAGCAAACTATCCTCCATGTCTCTTTTATCCAATAGTGTCTGGAGGAGTACCAGGGAACCGATCAAAACTACAATGACTTGAATCGGCTTTCAGTGATTTTGCGATGAATGAGGCAAATCTGTAAAATCAACAACACGCATTAATTAGGGTTTGGTTTGTCTACATGATTGGCCGATTTCCGCAGTGGGTGATGAAAAGGGTTGATTTTTTCCATTCACTTTAATATGCGAGATGGATTATACTCGCTTATACTTATTTTACATTGCTGTAAAGGTTAGAACCATATGAAGATGATTACTAATGTAAATATAAAATTGTGCTATCGTGAATATTTTAAAAACAATGAAACAATAAGTAATTAACATGGACAGATCGTGGGTTATAAAGTGAGTGTTAGTTACTGGACTTAGTGTTGTTAATAAGGTCAGAAAATTAAGAGAATTATAAAATTTTAATAACATTTTGCAAGCTAAAATATAGTTTGAAATCATAAAATCGAACATTTAAGTCTGTACACATTGGTTTATCGTACTAAATTCGGATAAACTGATATGAATGAAAGTGTGTACTATGATAACGAAATACTCGTGTTTTGAAGTGTTGGGATGTGATAACTAAATAGGAATGTTTTAAACAGATAAGCACTGCACGAAAATTTAAATTCACTGCAGTACCTATATGTATTGGCCTTTCTCTCCTAAAACTGCTTATAACTTTAAGAAATTGTTCTACATCAAAAAGAGTACTTGAACTCTAAGGATTAAATTCGAAGTGGAATTGTGTCTACTCAAGAATAGTGGCTGGAAGAAATCCTCCTTTGACACCACCCGCACTCGAACTAGGAATTAACGCTGGCAGATATACGTGCAGATGTAGATCTTCATATTCCCTTCAAAGAAATTTGGCTGGATACCAGAGTAGTAAAACAAAGCCACTACTGCCTCATTTTCTTATGGGATTTAACATGGGCTCAAAAAATCTATTTCACTTCCGGTCTGTGCTCGACCGCTGAAGTCATGAACGTTGTAACGAACTTTTGCATCCGCTCCAAAATTTGAAACAGGATGCAGCATCCGGTCCAAAGCATCCGGCCCGAAACATTTTCAGACGCATCCGGTCCAGAAACAGGACACGACATCCGCTCCGAAATTTAACGGACTTTTACATCCGGCCTAAGCATTTTCAGAAGCATCCGGTCCAGCGTTGAAACAGGATGCGACATCCGCATCACTTTTAGTAAGTACTGCCGAGAGAACTCGGGAAAATTTAGAATAAAAAGACGAGGCATTCTCAGGAAATACATCAGTTCATCATCCACATTCAATAAAGCAATATCTCAAAGTTCAGTGAAGCATAATATTTTTTTATTTCGATTTTCAGTGAGTCAACTTGATATGAGTGAGTCCCTGACACCAAGAACCAAGGACCAACACAGCGATAACGTTTTAGATAAATTCCCAACAGCAAAAAAGAGTAAATATGAAGAGTCGAAAGAAGTTTCGCAGGATACAACTCAACAGAGTCATCCAGTCCAGTAGTGAAAATTACAGACGATAAGCAATCCATCACCTACCTACCTGAAGAGTTTGGGGGATTCATCACACACCAACGGCAGATATCAAAATTCTGCGATATCAAAATGATGCATAAAATTTTATGCATTCTTGAGAGAACGGGGTATAATATTTAAAACACACTGTAGAAAACATATCAGCAGAGAAAGGGAATACATAAATACAGTATGTTTTGTATGATGAGGTGTCGTCAGTTTAAAAGAAATAAGTTTAATGTTGCACGTATTACATCAATTGTATCTGTACATAACAAAGGTATACATACATCCCTCTTATTAGATTGTCACGAACGTATGTAGTATACTTCTAAATTAATGAATACCCTATACAAGTATTCTAACTAGACAATAAAGGTTTACTGAGATTATATACCTTATAATATAGCAATAGCATTTTTCTAAATTTTATTCTTTAAGTTTTATTTAAATAAATTTTAGGATTCAAAAGCATTTTCCTATTATTATTAATGTACATAGACCCCTTAACCCTTCACCCTCAACCCTACGATGTAAGATTACGAGAGGGTGCATGAAGAAAAGGGTATGTTGTAAGGAAAACTAATAATAATCCTTCTCTAGGAACTGGGTAGTCGTATCAACAGTAACATAGACGAATCCAAGCATGAAATAAACAACATAGAAAAAAATACATAAAAACCTTTATGTGTTTTAAACATAATATATGGCAAATAAGTTACCTAAGGACACATCACAAATGTCTATTACAGTTTTTTGTATTTACAGTGCATTTGTTCCGATGTACTATGCCAAAACGACGTTTCGAATTTTTACTTGTAGTTCTCAGATTTGACGACGTAAATATACGAAAGGAAAAACAAGACCAAGGAGATCCTGTACCCCACATATCCAAGATATTCAACTAATTTATTGAAAATTCGCAAAGTGCCTTCAATGTAACTATTGATGAAATGCTTGTTGGTTTTAGAGGTCGTTGTAAGTTCAAAATATATATGCCAAAGAAACCCGCTCGATATGGCATCAAAATAATGTGTCTCACTGATGCCCGAAACAATTATCTTTTCAATGCTTATATTTACTCCGGAAAAGGCTCAGATTCTATTTCATTATCGAACAGTGAGAAGAAGCTGAAAATTCCCACTCAAGCTGTCATAAGACTGTCTAAACCAATTCAGAAGACTAATCGAAACATAACTGCTGATAACTGGTTCAGCTCTATTCAAGTTGTGCAAGAATTACAAAGCAGAGGTCTACGTAACATATGTAGGGACTCTTAGAAAGAATCAAGCAGAAATTCCATTGAGCTTTCAAGCAAATAAAAAACGAGAAGAAAAAAGCAGCTTATATGGATTTAGTAACAATAAGACCTTAGTTTCCTATGTACCAAAGCCATCAAAATCCGTAATTCTGATTTCGTCCATGCACCATACGAAATCAACTGATATCACTTCTGGAAAACCAGAAATAATTGAATTCTACAATTCAACAAAAGGTGGGGTAGATACATTAGATAAAAAAGTTGCCAATTATAGCCACAGCCGAAGAACAAAGAGATGGCCGATGGCTATTTTTTGCGTTACTAGATGTGAGTACGGTAAATGCCTATGTTTTGTATGGTAGTTACAAAGATACTCCAACAATAGAAAGGGCAGATTTTTTGAAACAGTTGGCTAGAAGTCTTACTTTGCCTCAGTGGAAAAGAAGAATAGAAAATTCAAAACTTCCGAGAGAACTACGCATGACAATCTCGAGATTGTGTGGAATCACAGACGAAACTGTTGCTGAAAATAACCCTCCTCCAGAGCGCCTTGAAAAAAGAGGAACTTGTTATCGATGTCCACCGAAGTTGAAAAGAAAAACCCAATATATTTGTGTATGCTGCCAAAAACCGATTTGCCTCCAATGTGCAAGAAAAATATGCGTAGAATGTGTTGCAGAAAAAGTCAACTAATTTTAGTCGCAAAAAGGGTCAATTTATTTTTTGCTGAATTTTCGTTGATTTTATTAGAATCTAAGTGTGTTTTGTTAATTTCTCAATTCTGTAAACCTGTCTGAATAAACATTTATTATATATATTTATTTTTAATAATTTTTTTTATAAAAAAAAATACTAAAATCGCGGTCTACCAGACCGCACGTTAGCGGTTACGTCAAACTTCGCCACGTTAGTGGTTAAAGGTTAATAATAATCTGTAACCATTTTCGATATCTTCGAAATATAAGTCTATAACATATGTTTGTAATACGTCTTTATAACTTTGAAACACAGGGTAGTTGCCTCTTGCAATATCTACAGTTACGAGAACCCTGAAAACTTAACCTGGAGAAATAAATCAGATAAATATTTTACTTTTTATTGAAACGATAACTTTGCATACTAATATATGAAAATAATATAATGTATAACGCCTGATAAATAAAATTGAAATTATTCTTATTCTTTTACAATGAAATGTGTTTTGAAAAAATACGATAAAACGTTATATATATTAATGCAGAAGTTCTGTTAACGCATTCGTTATTTAGAGATTCACTTATAAGTACACTATCTATTTAGCTGATTCAATAAAGATTTCGTTATTTTTAAAATTCCTAACAAGGGTTCAGGGTTCTTTATCTGTTTTAGAATATTCAAAGACAATATATGTCTAAATTATCGTGAGACTCCTACTCTATATAAAACGCCATATATAAAATTAGAGATAAAAACTTATCCTGTGTATTGGTGAAAACTCAAATATTCACGGAAATATAACAATCGGTACATATGACGATACTAATCAGTCTGACGCGGAATATATAATATAAAATAGATATTTTATATTATACAAACGGAGAGAAAAGAATAGGTACAATCGGATTATGTTCATACCAGACTCACCATGATTATTATAAACATCTTAACAGAATAAAAAGGGCGATATGAATATAACTTATAGGATTTAATCAAACTAGAAAAATATCGATATATATCCTGCGTTGAGAAAATAATTATACTATGCAAGCATCAATACGCTACAGACGATTACGAGTCTAAGTATAAACATGTATACTTTAAGCGCTGACGAATAATATGCATATTTCGAATAGAGTATGCGGAAAACAGCATCAGTGAGGGATATAGGAACCTACAGGACGTATCAAACAGGATCCAACGAGTTGAGACAAGCAGAAATCGGTTAGTAGGTGAACCGTTGTATTAAATGTTTAGGTATAGGGGAAATGTAAATGTTTTAGTGATTCCTCCCTTCTTCTTTAGACGGTAATAAATAACAGAAGCAGCAGACCTACTTATTTAGTCACGATTTATCGGTGTTGCTGTTTATTCATAGTTAAAATGTCATTCTACAAAGCTGAGAGCATTCAACATAATAGTAGATGTGAACCGTATAGTGTGCCTAGGAAGTGTGATTCACCTCAATCTCAACCGAATAGCGATGATATCTAAACTTTTAAAAAGTTTGCAAAAGAAACATACGATATACAAGTTCAGGATGATGATGAAAAAAATCTAAACGACGAAAAAATCAAGACTTCTTTGTGAAATACAGCTGCGTTAAACAACAGCGGGTCGAAATATTTACATCTTGGACTGGATCCTTTCAAGAATTTTGATGTGTGTATAAGAATCATCAAGAAAGGCACTGATCTAGGTGTGCAGTTTAACGAAGACTCATTTAAAGATTTTATAGAGGATGCTTCGTACATATTAGGATGTCTGAAACACATCGAACTTGATGGATACGTATTGACCGATTATACGCTTCATAGTGTAGGAAACAAATGTCTCAGATTTGTTTCAAAAAATAATCAAAGTTTTGAACTTTACATTTCCGAATTAAGTCTAGGGAGATTATACACGATGAAAACCTTTTTATGAAAAAAGATTGATAGTATTCAAACTATGCATTGCAATTACGAATGTTTTGCCGAAGAAGTCCTGGACGAGGCTATAAAAGTTAGAACAACGCTTGTAGACAACAATATTTTATTAAAAGTGTTAAATTCTTCTTGTAGATATAAGGATGATTTATTTTTGAATGAATTAGTTTATAAGTTTAATAGGAAAACTATTGTAGATTTGTAGAACGACCCTGATTTAGATGATAGACTTAAATTTATTACATCTGGATATAATGTATAATAAATATAATATAATAAATGTCTTTAAAACTTATTGTTTTTTAATTGTACCTACATCTATATATTCTAGGTAGATAGATTGTATGCATATGTAAGACGTGGGAAAACTCCTGATACTGCTGCCTCTGGTAATGCTATGAAATAAAACGTATCAAGATGGTGCAGGAACCCAAAAGGATCATCTACCAGAACGTTTACTGCGCGAGAGAGGTATAGAAATAAGAAACATATATAGAATGTGTATCGTTTATTTTATCATATTACATATAAATAGCAATACAGTAAGATCATCTTACATAGTACAAATTAAATATTTACTTATTCTATAATTTCTCTCGCTTTAAGCTCTGCGATGACTGAAATTAGTTCATCTTCGTTTTCGTTTTCGAGACTGTTGCTAAGAGCTTTCTTTACAGCATACAACAGAGGAAGTTGGTCCACTAGTTGATCAGGCGTACTCTGACGTATACAATCCGGTTTCATCTTGTTTAACTTTTTGGGAAGACTAATCCCAAAGTCTGTTATTCTGTATAAATCTGGCCTGATTACATTTTTGTATTTCCAATGTTTAACGCTTATTAGTCGAGCCTATAGTCTTTCTTATGAGCATTAGTAAGTGAAATTATTTTCATATAGTTGTCGATATCTTCCTCTGTTGGACTAGGAGAGCTTGTTCGTTTAAGCGTTAGTAAAGTAAACACGCCGTATGTTCCATTGAAAAGTTTGCTTTCAATTAAAATATCTTTTCCATATATCTTTTTCAATTAAAATATGTACTCGTGAACAACCAAATCGCCACTTATCGATGTCGTTATATAGAGCGCACCTAGTTTTGTCTACGTTTTTGTTTTCTCCACTAGCCAATAATGCTCTATAATAGTTAGAGAATTCCTGATAAATCTTTAAGTCAGAATCGCATTCTTCTCCTTCTTCTTCTTCTTCTTCTTCATCTTCAACAGATGTAACTAGAGTTGCGTGTTCAAGTTTCGGTGAGAGATTAACGGTCCCCGGTCGAGGTTCAGCTTTATCACGGTGAAAGTAGGCTAATTTATTACGTATAGCATTACGAGCGTTTATTATTTTAGCATCATCATCGAGTCTTATTTCTTTATTTTTGTCGCGGAGTTCATTGGTATGCATACGTTTCAGACTCGCGTCTTTAATTATTACATCATTTCTAGGCTTTGTCTTATTATTATTTACGCCTATGGTACAACGGATTGTTTTCAAGTGCCATTTATAATTACTATTACGTGAAAAAGATTTGAAACATTTAGTACATGGGACTTTGTGTCCACGGTGTATATTCATATGGCTTGCATACCCGGGGCGTCGAATGTTCAGACCGCATACATCGCACAAGCGTCGTTCCATACCGTCTAATGAATGAATGAACAGGAACAAAGTTCCTGTTTATATAGTCCAGTTGCATACACATACACGCACAATTTCAAACAGATACACACACACAGACGTACATAATAAAGCAAATACACGCACAGACGTACATAATAAAGCAATTACACGCACAATTTCAAACAGATACACGCACAGACGTACATAATAAAGCAAATACACGCACAATTTCAAACAGATACACGCACAGACGTACATAATAAAGCAAATACACGCACAATTTCAAACAGATACACGCACAGACGTACATAATAAAGCAAATACACGCACAATTTCAAACAGATACACGTACAGACGTACATAATAAAGGATATACACGCACAATTTACAATCATCGTGTTATATTCTATATCAATATATCCTTTTTGTTGCCTTTGCTGTTGCCTATGTTATCATGTTTGGTCTTTCTAGTCGGAGATCCATCATCTTGACATATTCATTTTCTTTTATACGAAAAACAAAAACATTAAAACATTTATCGAGTTCTCATAAAACATATACAATTATTTAGATATGATTGAAAGCATTTACTAAATACAAAATTTATATATTTCATCTATTTCAAAGACTTCCTGCAGCGTGAAAGAATATATACAAATGTACTACAACTATTTTTATCAAGTGTTGACATAAATGAGCATGCAGTCATGTATTTTATCATGTTTCATATAAAAGATGAGTGAATTCGCTATATACAAAATATATATGTATGATGCACTAGGTAAGTATCGACTTATGACGTAATGAATTATTAAGAATAACATATCATATGCCAGCTAGAGAGATAGTCATCGTCACTGTTGCCAACATCGTTCTGGTGCTTTTGCTTCAGCGGCGAGATCAATCGTTGTCGCTACTATTTGAAAACAAAGGGTCTATGCCATCAATAGTAAGGTTAGCTAAGCTTAAAAAACTTGAACTAAAACATAGCTTCAAGGAAAAAGATAGTGCTTACCCCGTAGGCACGGAATCATACGTAGCGTCCTGCATAGTATAATTATTCTGTTAAGACGTTTAATCATAGGGAGCATAACATAAACCGATGGTACCTACTCCTGTCTCACCGTTTGTAAGGTACATGAACTTTTACATGTATTTTATTGCATGATTCTTTTTTTCTGCAGTCGTATAGGCTGAAGTCTCCGAGCGGCTACAATTATAACCGAGAACAACTGATTGCGCTGGTCTATCAGTATAAATAGGCGGGGGTAGTGTTCTTGTCCCTTCATTAGTCGAGATGAAGCAACACGTGAACGACGTATGTAAGAAGAATGACTCTGGTAGTATGAAACAGGATTGCAAAATGCAGTGTTTGGTTTGCTTCAAGTTTTTCCCGAGGCCATTCACCTGCAAGAGACACGTAAAAACCAGACACGATTCAGACAGAATCCGATGTTCTAGCTGCGTCAAAACATTTTTAAACTCTTGATGCCTACAAGATACACAAGTGAGCCGTCCACGAAACAAACAGAATCCAATGTTCTAGCTGTGTCAAAACTTTTTCACGTCGTGACCACTTAAAAAGACATATGAAAAGCGTCCACGAATCAATCAAAGTGCGGTGTTCTAATTGCTTCAAATGTTTTTCACGCACTGACCACTTAAAAAGACATATGAAAAGCGTCCATGAATCAATCAAAGCCCGGTGTTCTAGCTGCTTCAAATGTTTTTCACGCACAGACAGCTTTTCATGCTTAAAAAGGCATGTGAAAAACGTACACCATAACGCAGCTGTTGTGAAGACAGGAACGGGAGCAAATACTGACATCGTTGGGACAGAAGATATGACCGCAACTACGCAGCCGGATGATTATCGTACCAACTATGAAAGTAACGAAGAATTAGGAAAGGTTACAGGGCCAACGAGTCATTCCACGGACTTTATACGTATTAGTATTTCTGCGAGGGCATACGACGACTCAGAGATCCGTAGAACTACAACAGTCGTCATAGAAAACAACTTATGATCTATATACTTTTATTATGTTATGTATACTAAATAAATGTTTGTAAAATAACTTTATATGTTTTATTTATCACACCCATACTCTGATTTCTTGTCTAACAGGGAGGACTCTGCCAATTTTTGTTTCAAGACTGTTTCTAGTCTAAAGATGTATAGCTCCCAGGGTTAATTAATTGAGTTTGACCTGTAGAGCATATTATGTTAGCGTTCAGTTAGTATGGCTTTGATATCCCTAATTGTTATTTACGCTAAACCTGACTGCATGTATTGTTAAAGTAAAATTTAGAGGTAATATACAGGAATATATGCGACTGTATCCGATCTCTAAAATATAAGCCTTTTAAGCCTTTTAAATATTACTTTGTACAGCTATGTTCAACAGGTATGCGCTAAATATGTTAATGTCAGCATTGTACATAAAATATATATAGGTCATTTGTTGCATGGCAAATTAAACTTCTCTGTAACGTATATCCTATATTACTTTGTACAACTGCGTTCATCAGGTATGCAATCAGCAGTAGAGTATCATACGTACCTGGTATAATATAACGCTTATCAGTAGGTCCCTCGTAAATATATTGCGACCCCTGATACCATAATAAGAATAATTTCAATTTTATTTATCAGGCGATATACATTATATTATTTTCATATATTAGTATGCAAAGTTATCGTTTCAATAAAAAGTAAAATATTTATCTGAATTATTTCTCCAGGTTGTCTTCAGGGTTCTCATAACTGTAAATATTGCAAGAGGTAACTTCCCTGTGTTTCAAAGTTATAAAGACGTATTACAAACATATGTTATAGACTTATATTTCGAAGGTATCGAAAATGGTTACAAATTATTATTAATCATACGAGTTTACTATAGATACGATGAATATCCTACAAGAGTATATAGTATATTATTACATATCTGCGTATTTCGAAGCTATTGAAAATGTATGATATATTGTAAAATAACGTTTAAATATGGCGACGAATATCTATATGATGCATAAACAATAAGAACACATATGTAGAAACAGCTTACAAGGTAGTAGATATAACTGAAAATGCTTTTGAATCCTAAAATTTATTTAAATAAAACTTAAAGAATAAAATTTAGAAAAATTCTATTGCTATATTATAAGGTATATAATCTCAGTAAACCTTTATTGTCTAGTTAGAATACTTGTATAGGGTATTCATGAATTTAGAAGTATACTACATACGTTCGTGACAATCTAATAAGAGGGATGTATACCTTTGTTATGTACCAATACAATTGATGTAATACGTGCAACATTAAACTCATTTTTTTTAAACTGACGACACTTCATCATACAAAACATACTGTATTTATGTATTCCCTTTCTCTGCTGAATATGTTTTCTACAGTGTGTTTTAAATATTATACCCCGTTCTCTCAAGAATGCATAAAATTTTCGAAATATCTGTTTATTATTTTACTTAGCACATATAAAAGTACCAAAAATGAATTTCTATTTTAACCTGTTAACTTTTAGCTACTTTATTTTGCTATTCAACTTGACCCTAATTATGATTAAATGAGAAAACATGTTATCAATCTGTTCAAAATTCGAATGTCTAGACAAAAATGGGTAGCTCTTACTGAATATACGAAGAATACGTTTTAGGTATGTATTGAGATACATAACATTTCTCTCATATATGAATTTGTATATATCGAGTTAAAGTTAATGAATGAATACAACATAAATCATTACTCTACGTGTTCCGTGATTGATACTTCAATAATCTAAAGAGCTATTAGTACAATTAAGCAAAACCTGTATATGATTTAGTTGATAGCTCTGTATGATATTCGGAGTTAGATGTTTACTCTATCAAGTTTTTAATTTGCTGATCTGAAGCTGCTGAAGACCTTCACTTAGCCGGATGATTATCGTACCAACTATGAAAGTAAAGAAGAATTAGGAAAGGTTACAGGGCCAGTAAACCAATCCTAGAGACAGCGTTTTGTTCGCTATCTTCTGGTTGTGATCGACCACTTTATCTTGTTTGTCGGCGAATCTTTTGGGTAGATATGTTATATGTTTTTCCTACGACCCCATACAAAAGTGAACAATAGCAAACGCTACCGATATTAAGAAAGTGAGTCATATAACACGCGTATGTTAGGAACATAACACACGTGTGTGTTATGAAAATACGTCACGCTAAGCAATATCTAGAAATCCATGAATTTTGTTTACATTAAAATGATGACATTAATGTTTAATCCAATTTTGAGAAGCATTTTAACCATTATGTATCTATTCTTTTATTATAAATATAACTTTAATTAATGTTTAATTAGTTATTTTAGCTATCAAAAAGAAATATCTAATAGATTACACCTAACGTAACCTCACTATAATACATGAAAATTATTGAAGCAAGTTTGCCAAGATTAAAATCAGCGATGCCAAATGAGAGAGAAATAAGAGTAATCATAGTCAAATAATTTAGTTAGGCAACCTCTTTCACACCTGGCATTGTGTTATTAGTTGAAGTTATATTTGTTAATTATGGAGATATTATTAAATATAAATAAAAAATAAATTATGTGCCTCTGAAATTATTATATTATAAATTGTAATAGTAATTCATTTAATTAATTTTGCTGCTAAACCCAAGGTTTAATTTTATTCTATGTTCAATTCGTTTAAAAATTCCATTTCTTACTGTAAGTAATCGTAAAGCATTTACATATCAGGCAGTTGTAAAATATAAGCAACTGAAAATAAAACATACCTGCTTGATATATTTCAAATAAATTTGCAAGATACAGAATTATCAAACGTTGATAATTTCGCGTCTTCGACTTCCTTGATACAATAACCTGTTGGAATAAACACTATGTGGATTTCACGCAGATAGAAACTGCAGTCAGTCTATAACAAATTTCAAAATAAGTTTACACAACATCGTTAAAAATAAATGCAACTTACTCGATGAATTTCAAATGAGGATAAAACATTCGTAAATCATTTACATATAGTTTTTAAAATATAAGCAAAAATAAAACATACCTGATTTTAATATTCACTTGATGTAACTATCTTGATGATTCGAGAAGTCTTTTGAAATGGTTTATTTTAAAAAAAGCGTTCAGTTTTTATACTAGTTTTCGGCGTTTGCGTAATTATGATGAACAATAGTTTTAAAATAAAACAACTTTTCTTGAAAGCTGTTAGTTATTATAGAAAGAACTCGTATTAATCTTAAGTAAAGAATAATAATAAACATGTTTCTCGGTTAAAAAGTTAATGAAGCGTACATCAAATCTGTATGATTCAGAGCTCTGAAACAATACAACTAATCACACATAGTACGTTATAATGTTATGCCTCTTTCAAATTATTTCCGTATTCAAATTTATACACGTCTAACTTATACAGATTAACACAAGGGTGAGTATGTTAAGAAATGTAAAACCAATTAACAGGTTAAAATCTTTGAACTTGAATTCATCAGTCATCTGTAAGAACGATTTGTTTATTTATAGTTGAAAACAGTTTTAAGGAATGTTGAAAAACAATGCGACTAATTACCTTGTACGTATTTTCATGCAATAACATTAGTTTGAAGTAACTTCTTAAACAATTATAAATAGCTACAGAAAATGTTTTTGAATTTTAAAATAATGCTATACAGTATTTTAAAAGTTTTACTTAAATAAGTTTTTAGGAAATGATAACGACGCTAATTGTTTTCTTTCAAATAGAATTTGCGTTCCTGAGAAATAATCAACTAAAAACCTTTCAAGAAATTTCAAAAGAAAGCTAATCTGTTAATATTTGTCATTCGTATGAAACAATACATTTTTTTACTAGATAATTCTAAATGAAAAGATGCTAAGATAATAATTACATGACCATTATCGATTTACTTGTAGACTGTATTTTAAATGTTTATGACGTTTGGATTTAAACATGTCAAAATGCAATAAAGGTAATCCGACAGGTGATTGACAGTAACACTTTAGAGGTACCTTGTATACTTGAAAGTAATTTTTTCTCTTATGATTATCCTAGGTGTTTCTACATGTTAATTATATTACGCGTATGTTAATCATATGACGTATAGATCTATATTTAAATATCAATTAGGAATGACAACATAAGATTTATTTTAAAATAAATTTATGAGAGAGAGATGACAGATGCAAATGATATATAAAAATGAGATGTACAAATGAGAGATGAGTTATGTAAATGAGAGATGAGATATGCAAACGATACCGTGAATTAATTTAATTGGCGCATGCATATGAGATATAAAAAATGAGCTAGGCAAATGAGAGATGAGATATGCAAATGATACCGTGAATTAATTTAATTCGCGTATGCATGTGAGAGATGATATATGTAAATGAGAGATTAGATATGCAAATGATATCGTGAATTCATTTAATTCGCGCATTTAATTCGCGAATTTAATTCGCTAATTTAATTAGATCGCGCCTCATTTGAATATTAATTAGATCGCGGGTCATTTGAATATTAATTAGATCGCGGGTCATTTGGCTAGACAGCGGATGACCTTGAAATTGACAAGAAATTCTACGTTGGACCTTAGCGATATCCCATGTTAATTTCCATAAGGATTGCCGCCGAACTCTCCTAGCATATCTAGTACTAACTGGTTTTCTGACAGAATGTCGAAGAAATCAGAAAAGTATCAACAGAAGTACTTAGAAACAAATTATAAAATACTTACTTACCTTTTGTCTATGCAATTACACTGAATTTAAATTTATGTATGTATTAAACTACTAAAGCTAATACTAATTGATTTATGCTAATCAACGAGGATTTTAACACCCAAACTTTATTAAAACTAATTTTCATCAATAGTTTGGTCCGTAGGATTCAATATTCTAAGGGATTAAATTAAATCATAATTGAGATACCTGATACGTCTGTCTAAACCAATTTAGAACGACTCGATGCCGATAGGGCATATAAGGCAAGGCAGTCAGGATGGTTTCCAACAGATAACTTCGTCTCTTGAATTCTTGATGAATTATTGATTACCCAATTTAGACGGTTCGGCACCAACAATTCTAAACAACTTTTATTTTACTTCATATAATATCAAATTAAAATTTTATAAATAAAAAGAGATGTTTACCATACAAGCCTTTTCCCTTCATAAAAAAACGAGAACTAGGAAACCACACTGAAATGTAAAAAGTATATCTCCTTGAAATGTTGATTTATGCAATACTTTAGGAATAACTTCGAGGTGGAAATATGATAATTAATATGCATACCTTTGATATTGGTTTTAACATCGCCGGATGAATATTCAACTTTCTTGGTGCTGAACTCAAAATTGTTTATGAAATTTCCTATAGGAAAGAAAATCGTGACATTCCCATATTTTCAAATACTTATTAATTTACCTTCTTTTAATGGAAGTTAAAATTATCAGATTTGAAATTATTCGACCGCCTCAAATGAATCGTAAAATCGCAGCTTTCAGCCAACATTAGCAAAAGAAACATTAAACAATTCAGGCGGACTTTTATCAGAAAATCTTTTTTTCATGATCCAAAAATTGTTTTCACAATATCCGCTAGGCACTAAACAAGAAACTTTGTTAGCAAACCAATAAATTCCACTGGGAAAAACCCCTAAAATGAATCTGACAACTCACACAAATATAAAATCAATAAATCGCTGCTTAAAATAATAAACAATCCAAGAAGAAAAATTGGAAATTAGGTAAAGGGCCTTTTTTGGGGATTTTATTAATTTTTACTTGATTTATAGATTAAATTTGGAAACTTTGTGCGTGAAACGATCTAAATCAAACTATAACTTTGTTGTACAAGAAATTTATAGTTAAAAGCTGTAAGAGACTATTAAAATGTTGTACTTTATAGCTTTTTAATTACTTGATTAACCAAGCTGCTCTGATATTAAAAAGAAGAAATAATAATAATTTAATTAAATTTATTGGAGCGTGTACTTCATGAATATTGAATTATCGTACGTCCTAACGTTGTAACAGTTTTAAAAGGTTTTGACATATTTTTAATTAATTTTGCATATTTTTATAGAAGCTAAGTGATTCTTATTGCAGTCATCAGACTTTCATTTTATTTGATAAAGGTGTGTACAGGTAAATAATTGGTTAGATTTTTCAAATTCAACTTCAATTTCATATTGTATTGTTATTAATTTTTCCTAAATAAATTATTGTTTACAAAATAAATAATTAAGAACAAATAAATAAATGACTTTGAAAAATGAACATTTTCTACAACCCAATGTTTATGATTTGCTAACTCAGCATACAGAGTGTCAATTAGAATAAAACCATCCGCCGGTAAATATCTTTGATACTGAAAAAGATACTAAAATAGGAAAAAGACTTTTGGGAAAACTGAAGGGGAGCTATAGTATAACGGACTACTTTCTCTGTATATCGCCTATATCCTCTACCCTAGCCCCCCCTCCCGCCACAAGTCCAGCCATCTTAAGAATATGGCTCAAATAAAAGCGGCATTTACTCGAATGAAAGCTAAATACAGAAGCGATTCAAATTTGACAAAGAGAATTGCGCCGATCTTGAAACTCCGAATTAAACCCGTAAGAATGTTGCGAAGAATTTAAGAAAAGCGGAAAAAACTCCTCTCCGAAGAGCATTAACTGTGAAGCTATTCGACTTATTGTAATTTTTACATAGTATTTTCATTTCAATTGGGCCGACAATATCTGATTGCCTTCTTATATTAAGAAAGTTGTGGCTGTAGAAAAAAATGATAAAAATGTAAAAGAAATTAGTGCAGTTAGTAGATTTTAATGCACAAAGTTATTTTCTGAAAAATCTTTAATGTTTAGGAAGTTTGTTTATGCATAAGTTGCATTTGGAAATAATACGCGATCTTATACAAAATGGTAAGTTGTTGTAAGTTAAAAAATGACACTAAAACATTTCACGTAAAAACGTTGTAATATTGTGTCGTTAAAGTCTCAAATTTGTTAAAAAGATACTTTTGCAAAATAAAATTAATATGACGAATTTGAACGCTTGATATAGCTCGCAAAGTAACAACGTTGCATTGCGACAAACGAACAGGAAACTTAAATGCTTTATACAGGGTGCCCATATGGATACTTATAATTTCTATGTGAGTAGAAATAAATGATGTATAATGAAGCAGCAGAGAGTAGTAACTTGATTCTTTCTTTGTCAGAAATAATGAATGAATGGAAATAATAACCCAACAGGTATAGTTAAGGGCTTTAATGTAATGTCTCGTGAAGTTTAACCTAGTTAACTTTGCAACATATTCTATGAAACATTCAAACATTATTTTATACACATAGTCATTGTTTACATATACAGGGTGCCCATTATGTATGGAATATAGTATATATCTCGGTAAATATCGACTTTATAAAAAAAATTGTTATATAAAAGTTGTTTAACATTTCATTTTTCATAATAAGATAGCATTTAATTGTTTTTATTTTAGAAAACAAATGAGTAATGAATGACACTTTAATTTTTTTAAATAGCAATGTACCCTTTCATTAGGCTCATTTGATATAGATTTTTTTTCTCTTTTCGATGACCTAAAATCTTAGTACCGTTATATCAGAAAATTTTTGAAAAAAATGTAAAAAATGTTTATAAAAATAAAAAATAAATAAAAATGAACCATTTTTATCTTTCCATGTACCAACAACTTAATTAAATAAACAAACTTCTGTCACAATAAAAGCCTACAATCAATTGTTAAGACAAATGAAAGAGATCTCGGATATCTAGATTCATGTTATTGGTGAAATTAAATTAATAAACATTTTTTACGTTTTTTTCAAAAATTTTCTCATTTAAGGGTATTAAGATTTTAGGTCATCGAAAAGAGAAAAGAAATCAATATATCAAATGAGCCGAATATATAATAACGTTTATTAATCATGCTTTTTCTTTTTTTTGTACAATTCGATTTCCTATACTAAAATTATTATTAACTAACAACGCAAACTTATAACAAACGCTGAACGAACTCATTAGGACCGAAAAGGTTGTGCATGAGTTGGATAGTGTGTGTTATAATGTTTTTTTTATACATGTGTTATACATATTAACATTTACGTTTAATTATTTTGTTTAGGTATGTATAGTTTTTTAAAATTAATTTATTTTTTTAATATATTTTCTTACCTATAAACTATGAACAGAAATTTTTGAATTAATTTTTTTTACTTAACTAATTTTAATACAAACAATACTCAATATACAACATTTATAATGTAACGCAGAGAGTTATAACTAATTTTTCAAACTTTAATTTTGTAATCTGTTTATTAGTCGTTTCTATTGAAACAACACTTAACATATAACATTAATTTATAATACAATTCAGAGATGATTTACAGCCATTCACTCAATTAGTCTTCGAACATATTTCCTTTCCAGATTGAGGATAAACTGTTTACTGAATGAAAGGGTACATTGCTATTTAAAAAAATTAAAGTGTTATTCATTACTCATTTGTTTTCTGAAATAAAAACAATTGAATGCTACCTTATTATGGAAAATAAAATGTTAAACAACTTTTATATAACAAATTTTTTTATAAAGTCGTTATTTGCCGAGATATATACTATATTCCATACATAATGGGCACCCTGTATAGCTATATGCAGCACCACTGGCCGCTCGTAATTTACATCTCGAAAACAAAATCAGTTGTGTTAAATAAAAAGATACATAATTCGGAATTTTTTTACTGCTACTTTTTAAATGAATCTGAATAAATAGTGTTTCATCCATCGTTTAATAAACATATATTTGCAAAGTAACCTCAAAACTTGAGTCAACGTCATTTAGTGCATTAATCTGTTTTCATCAGAACAACAAACGAAATACTGGTGTTAATTTAAGGCAACGTTGTCACTTTTTCACTACTCTAGGAGCGTATAATTTATTTATATTCTAGAGAGATTTCTTTATTTTTTAGTGTTATATTTTTGTACACAATTTTAGAAAAAAATTATAAGTTACTGATAAAGACAGACGAAAACCAGAATTTCAAAATTAAATTTTTTTTCATTTATTTATTAAAGATTAAAATGTGTACCAGATGTTTTAAAATTGAAATTAGTGGCTAACAGCCCCTAGTAGTTTATGTGCTTTCCTATTGTCTTTGCTTTCTTTTTAATTATGAAAAAGATGTTTAGAATAATTACTTTTTTTAATAAAGATCATAATCTGTTGTCACAAATTTCATAAAGTATAAGCGAAAAGTTCTTATTTAAAAATATGTCATGATCCTCATAATTATGATACTGTTTTTACTGCATCTTATAAGTATAGTAAAATCGAAATCATTGTTGCTTCCATTGCATAGATTCTCGTCGCAAGCCACTGGTGTGGAGTAAATTTGTGAATAGCAAATATCGTGTGATCAACAATGATCGAAATACATGGCTGTGTTTCCATAAGATTTAAATATACTCCTTATTTACCCTGTTTAAATATAGTTGGTCTTTGAGTTCATGCATTTTAAAATTATAATCGTACGTTATAGAGCACTTAAACGTCAAGTTTAAGTGCGTTCCATCAATCCATTAAAAATATCAATAAAAATATGTATTATCTGCGATAAGCTTATTATACAAAATGAAATTTTCGCTATCAGGCATTGTCAATACATGGAGCCGGTGTTTAGAAGTTAATACAACCACTATATACTGTGAGTATCGCTTGAAAGTATACACTTCCCTTTCCGCGGGCATCTTACAGATACACCTTTCAATGTGTTGCTAAAAAACTGCTATCTCGCGTTATTTCCAACATAGGTACTGATTAAAATGGTAACTAATTTTTGTGTATATTCTCAATCTATTTGAGATTGTACACCCGGTGTTCTATAAAATAGTGGTAAATAATCAATTTTTCTAAATGTAACATCTTTATATCGTATTATTCAATGGACATACTGACATATATAATACGTATTACATCTATTTTTAAGTAAAGCAAAAGGTACGTAACTAAAGGATTTACAGGAAATGTTTTTCGGGGTGTAATGCATTTTAAAAAATAGCAATAACAAGAAAAGCGTATCTGGACTAGTTGTATTTATGATTTCGAAAAAAATGTCCTTTTCCAGAAACTTCTATCTTAAATCTTTTAAGAAAAGTGAACGTGTTACAGTTTATTTATGAAAAACTCGTCTGTGATCTTTTATAACCAACAGTGGACAATACATGATAAATTGTTACGAAGAAAATTGATATGTGCAGGAACACCATTTTCTCTATAGAAAACACACTGCGATATTCAAGCCCGAAAATTCTATAAGGTAATGTAAAGGTAAAGATGATAAGTTAACTTCTTTCCTATATCGTCAACATCGCCCTGTAACTTTCATAGTCGCTTCACTAAAAATTCTTACTCAAACTCGCTGTTCCACTATTATATAAGTCTCTGCTTTTGCGGGTTGTATTGGGTAATGAATTTTTGTACTATATCGTACGTTCTTTTAAACTTCTAGTCATTCCATTAATTAAAAAAGCAGGTTCATACATATTGTATATTTAACTGGGGTAGGCTAGAAACTAATTGATTTGTCTTCGAGTTTGCGGTGATAATGTTATAATATTTATATATTTTTAGTTAAAGTAATTATTAAAGCCCCACGTTGGTTTGATAATAATATATTGAAATGTTTTGACTTTATATATTGGTAATGAACTAATGACAAATAATAATTTATCAACACTATAAGTAACCATTTTATCATACAAACAAATTTTAAGCTTGGCTTTGAAATATTACTGTGGAGAAACTTTTCCTTAGGACTTTGTATGAGACATTTAGGGTGGTCGCTTTGCTATTTTTATCATCAACTGTAGTTATAATGGTAGCCAATAAAGTAAAATACGCAAACAATAAGATAGGCAAATAAAATGTAAGCAACATAAAGAACACAATGTTTTATTTATTAACTTTTAAATTAACAGATAAAGAAATAAAAACGAACGTATAAGATACCAAATATATTTAGGTAATTAAGAAAGATCGATTGTAATAAAATTTATTGAAGATCAATGATAATTAATAACCGAAGTAATAATAGATCTGTCTGATTTCATAACTTTTCTTAAAACAGAGAAATACAATAGTACTCTAAAAAAGTAATCAATTAACTTATTCATAAACAACAAACAAAAATAAAGAAAATTATTAAATCAATAATCTTTTCAATCTTCATCAATTTGAAATTTCTGAAAAGTTTTGTTATTCTAAATTTTAAATTATTTTGACCACAAGTAAAAATTTCTTATTATTCATAATTATTATTGGTATCAAAATTAATTAAATTTAACTTGTTAATCAAAAACTCAGTTTTTTAGCGCTAGAAAACCCAATCTTTATTTCAAGTTGCTTGACAAACTTGAATAAATAAAATACTGAAATAACTCCCATCTCTAATCCAAATGACCTTTTCTAAATTTTTGACAGCTACGTAAAATATCGATCCAGTCAAAATTTATCAATTAAAGTGATTTCATATATCCATTCAAATAATTCCAGTTTGTTCTTGCTACTAAAATCGTTGTTACAATAAAGTCATTTGTGTTTAATCGCTTAAATTTTTATTTATCTTGTATAACAAAACGTTTTATTTATTTTTATAAATACTTTACAAAGTTATTTATAATCGACGTTTATCATAACCTCACTTATTATTATTTTCAAAGCTATATTTCTCACCTCACGTTAAATTCAGATTTAACCTTACAATTTTAACTTTTGAGTAGCCAAGAAACACGTTTTGTACCTTAGAGTATAGCTAATGGTTTGTTTTGGGAGCTCGTTTTATTTATACTTTTTATCAAAACAAAACACTTGACTTTTGGATGTACACCAATTATTATTACAAAACTTTTAATAAAATTAAAAATGAAAGACAGAAGGATAGCCCTTTTTCTTCTTTATTAGAAAGATATATAGCACTCTAGATCTATTACATTTTAACCTGTTCTTTGAGGTACGAAATTATGATATGGTTGGCGAAGGGGGTATTATATCAACATTTTGTGAAGAAAATATGTTAAAGTGGGTCAGCACTAAACATATAAAATAATTTGTATATTTCCTATGACTTAATTAAAGTATGACGTTTATCTATATTTTCAAGAAAAATTTACATTGCTTATTAAAAGCTGTTAATAGTAGGAGGGATTTGTTAAAGATCTGTTAAATTGAATCCCGTTCTTGTGTTTGCTAATAAGGCGGTATCTTTTAGACATTTTTGTACAGAAACACAATTCTAGAAGATAGACAAATTGTTTATCTTAAATTATGTTAGATTAAATGATTTACCCTTTCACGATAGTAGAACCGTATCAAGACAAAGCTGAAGGGGAATTTTAAGTATTATACAATTTTATTACAGAGAATATGTAACATATTAATTAAAATTTAATTATTACAAAAATATATTGAAGTGAAAAACACGAGCCCCTTTCTTGCCTGCGTGCCTGGTTACTTGTTTATAACACTGGTGTAGCTTGTGCATGAAAACACAAGGAGGCGCGTCCTCTCTGTTCAAATCGCAAATCGAAGAATAATCATGGTTATAAATTCATATTAGAAAAAGTATTTACTTCAATTAGTATCTTAGATACTTTTTGTCGACGACGAATCTCCGGTGTTGCTTATTATTTTCAGACAAATCTCATAACAGTTTCATATCAACACAATGCGCAGAAACCCAAATTCCACCTAAGGTCGAATAAATTTGAAGTTTATAGATTCTATTAAGTTAATATAGTTATTTTCTTTTGCAAGAAGATATAAACTCTTTTAAAGAGGTTCCTTAAATATAGATGTAGATGGTCGTAAAAGGGCGCTTTCGATTCGAGTTGTGGTTTCTAGGGGTCAATCCGGGCGATGAGTGCGAGTGACGCGGTGAGGAATTGTAGTAAGTAATTAAAATTATTGGAAACATAACTATGTTTATATTACGTTTATATAATTGTGTGCCAAAATCGGATATGAAAAAAAAATTAGAAAATATAGGCAAGAATAAAAAGGGTAGGTATCTAAGAAAGTCATGTAAAGTTGATAATAATATTTCAGTCAAAATTGTTGAATTACAATAAATATTAATAAATAATATGCTTATAATTTAGTTATGAATTAATTGCATTATTTATGTCAAGTGAAGTTTTATTCACTTCAGTTTAGAAGTTTAATAGACTTTTAAAATTAATGTAGGAGTACGTCTTGGCAATAATCTTCATTTTATTACTCATGTGGTTATTATCCGAGATGCTAACTAATAATATTTATTTCATACTGTGTCACATTTGTCAGTTTTACGTCAAACTTCTTAGTCCAAAAAATGCGATGTAGCAGTCTAGTATGATTGTAATAGTAATTTACGTTATAAGTCCTGGAAATGGAATTTTGCAGTCGAGTAAGATGTTGTGGAACATCGAAACGAGACTGTAAGACCATTTCCAGAACGTATGACGTAATGCGTTTTATTTCATACTGCAATTATTGGAATATTGGTTTAATTAAAAAAAAAATATATATAAAATAAATTTCCGAATGCAAAATATGGACATCTATGAAGAACGAGTTTCCATGGTAACTGATTACGTACTAAAACATTGTCCACTTGATTGATTGTATTTGCCTGCGGTAAAATTTTTTACAGTCACATGTCCTGTAAAATTTTTTATTCACAATCGATACATAATGTGTTCATTACTGACGTTTAAAAAGTTAGAAAGTAGTTTATTATACATCAGAGTCAATAATAAGTTCTCTTGGTTAGTAATGAGTTCTCTTGGTTAGTAATATCCATTACTTACCTTTTGCTCGTTCTAAATATTCTCAACAGATGGCAGAAGTTTTCGTATCTATCTTTACTTTTAGCAGGTAACAAACAGTCAGTCACTGTTTTAGCAACTTCTCGCTATTCCGGTGGTGTGCAACTTACATCAGTTTCACTATCAGGCATTTTAAATCGTGTAAATTGCAATTAGGAGCAATGTAATTAAATTTGGTTTAGTAGTGACACGAATTTACTTTGACAATTGTTGCAGCAATTGTCATTTTATCGCCACCTGAATAAAAACGCTGGTGTTGTGTCCTACATATATCAAGTATAAGGTATCAATGTCAGAACATAATTATGTACGATTGTGAATAAAATAGTATACATACCTCGGCGGGAAGACATTACGCGCCGAGCCATTGCTGCCCTTGGCAACATTGCTCTCCGCGTAATGTTCTACTTCCCGCCTCGGTAAGTAGAAAATATAAATAACAGTAGACCATGAAATCACATTCTACCAATCAGAAGGCTTCATCATTGAGACCAGACCTTTAGAGTACAGGACTTTAAGAACTCTACAATATTTAAATCCAAAGCACACTTTTAAAGAACAAGTAGTAAATTTATTTATTTATTTATTTACTTTTGGGCGAGGAATCAGGATGGCGGAGCATCCTTCGTACCTCATGGCACCGATTGCTATGATCATTTGGCCGACCCTACTAGAATTTAGCCGAATCTGGGGGAATTCCACCCCCAGTAGGGATTTTTATCGTGCCAAACATCGCATTGACACGGGACCTACAGTTTTACTTCCTATCCGAGAAGAAGGCATGTTTTAAATTTTTCTCCGCTATGAAAAATTAAAGCTCTTCTTTTACAGTAATTTAGCTGTTCTGCCACTCTACTATAAAGATCCATTTGACACTAGATGAACAATGTCAACAAAACGTATAAGGCTTCTAGACTTTTCGGTAAAATTCATGGTAATGAATGATTTGCAGCCATTTCTTGATAAGTTTTATATAAAGAAATGGTCATTTTCGTCAGATAATTTAACACATTCATCCGACTGGCATCCGCTTCTTATGAGTCAATTTAAGCAGCTTGGCACATGTATTTGACCTTCATCATTCATATATGCAGGTGCCAGTTGGCGAAGGGGTGAAAAATGCAGTGAAAGTTGGTGAATATTTGGCCACAATTATGTTCTTAATGGTTATCGTTCTTTAAAACATATTATAAGAATGATACTAATATAAGAAAAAACATTTTAATCTTATTTTACATCATTTATATTATTTAACGATTATAGTAATTTAACAAAATTAAACAACAAACAATAAATAAAAGCAAAAACGAGAATCAATTTATAAAATATGTTCATAATACAAAAGCATGACATAACCTCTATGTGATTTTTGAGATTAATCTGACAGCTATTGTCATGGCTAATAAGATTTTATAAAAATAGATTTCTTGGAGAATTCTCATGTATTTCTTATACACCGGTAGCAATTGTAACATTCTGATGAGTGATTTTGCTCCATGAAACTCTGCTTAATAATTCTTGCATTTACACTTAAGGTCTAAATATAACGTAGCAATTGCTATTAGCGAATTTCCCATTTACAATGTTAATTTCTTATACCAGAAAATCACTTGTATCTCGGAAACTATTTAACACAAATGATAAAGTAAAGGTGTTTTGAACAGTATTCAATAAGGTCTACAACTTTGCTACAGTAACTTTTTCTCCAAAATAATTAGGGGAGCCAATATTTGATAAATTATGGTTTTACATGCTATTTCCCTATATTACAAAACCGATAATACACCCTATATGTACCTACTATGTTAAAGAAATTGCAGCTATACTAAAGTTTCAAAATATTTAAAAATACGATTGAAATTTCCATTCCTTGATTATTATTCTTGATTATTTAATCAATAAAATTTAACTATAAATTAATTTAATTAAAATCGAAAAACCAAGTGCAATTAACACATACATGTATACATAATCCATTACCCTTTTACTGCATTTGCAGTGTCGAGATTCCACACAAACTCTTATGGTAGTACAACGGACGTAATGGAGCTTTTGTAGCAAATAAATTATGCTTCCCATACTTTATCGCTCATACAACGTTCACAACTTATCGTAAGGAGTTCAAATACTATTGTACTCAATTATTAAAACTCAGTCACGGAGAGCCATGTAGTTAACACTGAACTAAATTAACCAAACTTAATTCCTACTTAAAAGTTTAAGTCGTAAACACAACGATACGCACGGTTACAAAATCATCAAAGCACAAAGCTGAAATATCTCGATAAAATTTCCTCTTTTGAAATTATACTTAACGAGTAACGATATAGTCTGTTTTCGCGAAAAGCTATGGAGGGCAAGCGTCCGTAGCGAAACGTGTGTTTATCTATGCTGAAGAAAAATCCTCACCCAAAAGTCAAAGATGTTCATATATTTTATAATTTAAAAGAGGGGCGATTATATTCCAGAAGATTCTATCTAACCACAAGTTGGGCCTGACATCATTATAACCAATAAAGTAATTGAACCAAAATTCCTCTTGTATTTTATCGAAAAATGCAGGTAGTTGCAAGATTTGAATTAAATGAAACCCAATCATTAGTGTTATTAGGCTTTAAAAAATATAAAATATGGTCCGCAATATATTCTTTAGTGAACATTTAATATCAAATGGTTTGGCTCAAGGTAAACAAATTATTTGCTTAAATAGGGATCGTAAACTGCTATATAGTGTAACATTCAATTTGCACTAAGCTGTATATTTAATGTTTTCATTTATTTATACTTATATAATTGTATTAAGAACATTAAAAACACACCATTAAGATTACTCAAATCAAGGCGAGTAAAATCTGGCAGTAGCGGCTAAAAGTCATCCGCAAGTTGCAGGTGAGTCAACTGTACAAAAAAAACAACAATAATATATGAGCGTTCCAAAACCTCAACTTCAACATGTACCTGTAAAAGAAAAAACGGCGGCTTCTTTAATTTTGGTGCCGAGGATGAATCCACCAATTGGCCATTATTACCAATTACCCTAACTCGAAAACTGAAATACTGGTTTCGACCTATTTAGAAAATAAATAATTTAATTTGTAATTCATTTGATTTTGACAATTATAAATCTTCAATTGTTAATTGAAATTAATAGTTAAATAATCGATTTTAACTGTTAGTGGTTGAACAGATTTAATTTTGCCCAACAATGGTATCTACGTAGTTAATGCCAATCTTTATTTCTACTTTTCCTGATATTAATGCCGTTTATGAAAAGATTTTGTTTGTATCTCGAATGCTACCTGCTTTTGCGTTCTCAAATAAAATACATTCTAGAGACAAAAATATTCAGCGATTAAACTATTACTATTAAAGTTATGACCTGCGGTAGACCAGTGATGTTAGCGTACTGCTCGTATAACAATGGCCGTGGGTTCGAGTTCGACTTGGGGCGGCATGTGCGATTGTGTTGCATGTTAAATGGAGGGCATTTGACCTCAGCTGTAGATTCCCCAGTAGTGTAGGCGTAAAATAAATAAATAATAAAAGAAAAACTATTTTTGACATGATAACTTAATGATGTTATGTCAATTAATCTTTGTATTAGGAGTATCAAGAAATAAAAAAAATAAAAGATAAATTTCAGAGAGCTATTTGACATAACAAAAAAGAATTATTAATTAAAGGAATTCTTAACTAAAGTCAACTTTAAAAGCCGTATTTCAAGTATTGATGGTTGTTTTATGCCTTGATGTACATTTGCTTTTCCCATCTTGATAGAGTAGTTATCTACTTTATAAATTAAACATATAGAGAATGTGCGTTTTTCTATTTTTAACAGCACTCCGAACAAGCGTTTTATAACACAACAACGCCTTACTTTGAAGTTACAACCCCTTTTCAATGTAATGATAAAACGTGCTGTTTCAGCTTATTTAGATTTACAGCTTTAAAAAATAAATATTCGTTTTGATATTCCACCGCACTTGTTTCGGGAATATTTATGTATTTCAACATATTTTCTTTTTCTTTATCTTATTGATGCCGCCATATTTATAGAACTCCGTAATATTAACAAAAACTAACACGTTTTACACGTAGATAGTCTAAATTATTTCTTTTCAGTGTCAGTTGTTACAGGTCCTATTTACGTGTTGAAAAGAAATTCTGCTCAATTTTGCTGCGTTTCATTCTCCTTAGGGATAGACCACACGTTGTACGTTCAGAGATATATGTGGAACTTTCAAAATGTCGTTATTTTTGAACCTTGATATAAATCAAGATAACTCTTAGGTCAGACGAGGATTTCTGTGATGTCTTTAATTAAGATAATATTGCTTTATTAACTTAATTATTGTAATTTTTCAACAATTTCTGGCAGTCTATTCTAGCCCGCTAATGCCATCCATTCGAAGTGTAATTGTTTTTGGGTTTACTTACGTTATAAAGTCGGAATTTTTTGGTGAACGTTTAGATTGAGTTAAGAGATAAATTCTTCTTTTCCGGCCTCGTTTTGGAAAAAGTCTTCTTCGTGTTCTACGACGTAATTTTGTAAGTGTGAAAAATATTTTTTGAAATTTTCGGTTTTGAAAAATCTAATGTCATTGTTTGCGGCCTTATTGGATTTAAGTAGTTTAGGTTTTCCCACTTGATGTTTAGCGATTTGTGTTTTGGGTCCAGAGTTTGTCCGAACCCATTAGAGGATCTTTGGGAAAACCATTTTACACTACGACTGCAAGTGCTTCTGCAAGCCGTTTAAGATATTAAGTAAGTGATTTATTTTCTAGTAAAGTCTATTAGTGAATTACTAGTTAACATATTGCCAAATTTTTATAGTAGCATAATTCATCTTTGCAAGACTTTTGTTTTTTGGTTCAAGATTTCTTCCTAGTTTTTGTCTTATGATTAACGTTTAGGCCTGTTGTAATAACCAACTCCGGGATCATGCTTACTTTGTGAAGAACTGTAGATTAAAGATGTATAAAATATTTCCGACGAAAGAAAAAGCTCAAGCAAACCGCGGTTGCTAAAGCACGAGAATTTACAACAACTAACATTTTAAAATCATCTATAACTATTACCAGATTGTTGAACAACAAACATTTTTCGAGTTCAAATAAAATTCTACGAAATCCAGCATTTTAATCTAATCGTACTGGTAATGGATGTATTGGATAGTTGTAGGATTAATTTAATTATTGCCAAGGAAGTTAATTTCTATAGGTGTACAAGGTTTGAAGCAATTGAACACTTTGAGTGTAATCTATACTAAGTTGGAAGAAAAGTGTACATAGTTTATTTTACCAAGTTAATTGTTCGATCTATTAGTTTGTGTTACGTATTCGTACTTCATCACTTCTTGTATTACAAAAGACCATATGCTCTGTAATGTTAAAATTCTCGATTTAATTTTAATGCAAATTTAAATGCATTACTGGTGAAGAATCGTAGTACGTGAAACCCTGTACATTTCAGCATATTTTAGTTGGGTTAAAATTGCTGACGATATTTCGAATCAAATGGTGTTTTCTTTACGTAGATGAATTCTTTCTCATGTAGACGAATTTTGTTTGGTAATAAAATCTCTAGTCAAAATATTATTTTAGAGGTAAAATAATTCAGATAAATGCATTAAATCCAAATTTATGTCTTTTCTACGTGTATAATTTTGTTTTTAAAGAATAGGTTTTTAGAAGGCAGATATATAAAAACAGTTTGCGAGCACATTTAGATATCAGGTTTCTCACCATAAATGCAAGAAGTGGCCGTTGTGAATTTTTCGATAGAACATTCAGGAATAAATTCCTGATTAGGTTAACATATATCAGTCTCAATTTTGATAGGGTAGTTAATTTTCCCTTTTTAAAAATGCTTAGGAAAACAGATTTGCAACCTCAAGTTCAGTCGGACAGCGGCTCTCAAAGTCAAAAGCTTATTGTCACATATTTACAGTACAGTTAGAACGCAGTAGATTTTAGTGTTATACCGTATCGATTTTGTTATTAGGAAATTAATCCAGTGAAGAGGATGATTCCGAAATTTTAGTTTGGTGAATTTTCATTCATGTAATAATAGTTCTAATGCCGAAGGTTTGCTATTAGAGTTCAGTGTTAATTCCCTCTTGTTAGATCGTTGTATTGGCTTAAAAGAATTCGTTTAATGCTAATTAACAGTGGATTTTTATATTAACACATTAACTCATTTGATTAATAGAAAATTAACAATAGGAGTACGCTATCTGTTATACAAAAATGTAAAACAACAATCTTCAAGCAGCATTCGTGTAATTTAAGTTCCTTTCTAGTTGTTGTAATAATAATAGATAATTTATTATTAATGGAGATTCTTGCAAAGTTCAACGAATTTTGTTAAGATGAAATAGTTCAAAATTTAAAAAGTGTTTCCGCAATGTTCCTGCTTCAGTTTGAAGTTTATGTGAAATTTTGTGTTATAGTCAATAATGTGTTTCAGTGTAATTTTTTAAGCCTTTTGTTTGTACCAGAAATTTATGAAAATGAAGAATTATTATTATGGAGAACTGTATTAATGATGTTTAGGTATGTCTAGTAGTTGGTTTGGGATCCCGAAATTATATAATATGACGAATTACTATTGTATCTATGAATGAGAAAATTTATCCAACACGTTTCTTTTGTGTACTGCATTTCCAATTTTATCTTTATTCAATATACAGACTTCAAATTTATTTATCGTTTGATATAGTTAGGCTCAACCAACTGCTGATGTTTTTGTCAATTAGGATTTTGATTAATAACTAATGTGTTTGTTTAATTTAACGTCAACTTTAAATAGGAAGTTATTCCCAAACTGATGACTTCTCGCTTTATAAAACAAAAAACAAAAAACTATATGAACATTATTCAGTTTGGTGTCGCCCTCTATTTTTTGTTTATTTACGACTCTATTAATTAATCAGAAGCTTTTGGGGTTAACACCCACACCTGTATTTGAATCTGCAGAATTAAAGATCTCAGTCGGTGCATTAAAATACAGTAAGTATCGTTGTTATCGCGAAGTAAGCAATTGAAGTAAGTATTCAGTATTTAAATTTTAATGGTGTTACAGTTGACGTCCATCGCGCGGTGTATTTCATGTTATGTGTTATTATATTCAAAATAATTGAGTAACAAAGGTTTTAATTGTTACAAATGGCGCCCAAGTGTGGGAAATGAATATTTTCTTTTAAGAGTAAAATTTAACTGCACAATTAATGCGCATCTGCTCATATATTTCTCATCTTTCTTTATGCATTGCAATTGTTTCCAGTTTGGTTGCTCGTTATCTTACAAATTCTATTTACGAACAATTTGAAGTTGTATTGAACTAGAATTTGCAGTTTGAGTTTGGTTTTGGTTGTTTTGCAAAACGCGTAACTAAAAAATAGTGTTTAATATAAACCAATAATCACAATATAAAAATCAATAATGTTTGTATCTTTAGAACTTTGCGAGTTAAGCTGCAGTTGTTTGTTTATGAAAAAACGAAGAATAAAAGTGAAACTGTCGTAAAAAGTAGACAAACTTAGAGGTAATTTGGTTTTCACGGTTCATTTCTCTAAATATTTTATGTCGTTTTCGGCAACTAAAACAAGTTACATAACATAGGCGAGCAAGTTGTTTAAAAAATTCTAAATTATAACTTGGCCCCTTGGCTATTAAATTTAAATTATTGGTTTACACTTAGTAACATTTGTTGCCTCCTAATAACGTAGAAAACATTTCTAAAGCCAGAGAGTTGTATGTCGAGTAAGAAGAAAACGGCAAACCTTATTGTACTTTATAATACAGCAGGGTTGCTAAAATAAATTCTAAAAATAACTAAATCGAGTAAGTTATTTCCCTTAATTACTTTATTTCTTACTGCGATTAAATCGTCTTATTTTACTAACAGAAGGTACGTACAAATCTTTCCATATCTGACGTTCAATTAATTAAATATTAAAAATTTTACATTAAATCCAAATGCGACAGTCAAAATTCGAGTATTCACGCAACATACAAGATATCTACGAGGTGTGTTTGATCAATAATAATAGGAGCTTTTGTTGATTTATACACGGTGTTTATTGGAAGCCTTCGCCTATTTATGGTAACACCTGGTTATATAAAGAGTATATAAAAGTATTGAAAGTATATGGTTTTATAAGATTACAGTACGCTCTAGGTATACTATGAAGTGATATAAAATATTTCCATAACCATTTTACGAAACTTATAGTAACCGTTATCCAAGTATATATTAACAAATCTATAAAAGATTTACCTGTACCTGATTATAAAACTAATATTTGTGAAGTTATGTAGTAGTATTGTTAATTATTTTTATAAACTCTAACAGATAATAATGTTTCTATATGGAATGTTATTCAAAAGTAAATACCCCTATTGAAATGGCTATAACTTCTGTATATATTGATATGATATAGTATCATCTATTGAAAATTTAACACATTAATAAAACAAAAATTATTTAAAGGCTACGATTAGGCTCCGAAAACACAAAAGTAATCACGTCATGCGTTAAATAAAAGACATGCTAGGACCTTTGTTTTATTCATTTTAAAGGTTACATGCTAGGTTACGTGTAGGTTTATTAGCATAAATCAGAATATAGAAGTGCGATTTATTTCGTAAATATTTAACCTCACTTTTTATAAACCGGATTTAGTTTATAAAAGGATATAAGTCAATTAGGTTGTTCTAGATTAAAACATGTTGTATGCAACTCAGGTTACATGTTTAGAATAGTTTATTTACTTTTCTAGAAGGTTTTGTTTTCTTGTTAGGTTTCTGTTGACGTTAAGTAACGCAGAACAAATCTTTATTTCCCCAATAAGGCTAAGTCAGTTTCGGGTACATATTTCACTGGAAATAGTTAAATCAGATCAGTATCTTGTTGTTTATAATGTTACAATTTTCTTACGGATTCCTGCATATAGAAGATTTGAGGTTAAGTAAATGGAAATATCAGCTGCGCTGGTATTTTTCTTCTAATTTTGAGATTGTTTTGATGTTTTGCACTATTTTTTTGAGTCAATTACTGAGTTAATTTATTTTGTTAATTTATATTGTTATTTTATTCATAATTTTCAGAAGTATCATTTGGGTTATAAAACGTGTAAACAGATTTTTAAGTTAAGTTTTTTTATATATGATTATAAATTGTGTGAGCTCCATGCGAGTGGGTTACCTTGTGTAACTATGTATTCATTTGACGTACAAAAATAGTTGGTAATTCTTGCTTTTAAATGTAATTTAGTTTTAATGCGATTAGTGACAGCTGATCGTTTTTATTGATTGTCTGTGCTATTGTTTAATATAGATATAGACCATAAGTGTCTTATGTTATTTTAATCGTCCTTTTGCCAGCTATCTCTCTGTCTATCTTTCTGTCTTTGTAGAATTAAGATTAGTTAGTGTAAATTATGATCATATGGTCGATTCTGCGATGTCATGACATTTTCTGATGTTCAGTTTTTTTGAAAAGTTTTGTTGTGTCTTCAAATGTTTTCCATAAACATATAAAAGGGCTTTGGAAATTCAATAAAGTCAGTCGATAAAAGTTATTGGGTGAGCCCACGTCGACTCGTATAAAGATTTTCTAAAATAAAGTTCTAAAACAAACGTCTATCATAACGAATTGGATATTTACCTGAATATTATTGAATCAAAGAAGATTCGTTTTTCGTTTTTCAAAACAAGTATTGGAATTGTGGTTAATTTATTTTATTTAAATCAAAGAAGATTCTTTATTTTTAACATAAATTCGGATATGGACATTGTATGTATTGGATCACAGCTGATTTGGATAAACGCTGGTTATATTACCGACTGTGCACAACGAAAAATTATACCAAGGATAATTTATCAACAGATTTAGTTTGTTAAACCATATACAAGGTTGGTCGTAAATAAGAATTGTTGCCCATTGGGAATAATTTATTAAAACAATTTTTATTTTACTCTTGCAAAATTTAGGAAGTTCTTTGTGAATAAAGTTTGTTGTTTTAACAACAATCTTAATTTGGTTATTCATTTGTAAATATTTGTTTGTTGGTTTGTTTGTTGAATTTAAGTTATTTGATGCTAGTCTGTTTAAATGAATGCGGCTGCAACCCGCATGTCAGGTTGACAACCACCCAAAGTTCATTTATACAAACTAAAGGAAGGTTTTCCTTGATAATTTTTCCTGAAAGAATTTGTTTTGTTTTTGGTAAATTTTTATTTATTTGTCTTAATAAAATAAAGATTTGTGGTTGTTAATATGTAAAAGTATTCAATTTTATATACAGGGTTAAAGATTATTTCCTGTCCAGACGCAGTGGTCCAGGTGTGGCTTGTAGTAAGTTCTTTTCTTCCAGGTGCAAGAATCTATAAGATTTTTATAATTTGTTCATCTCATGCCCAATCGAAATAAACCTGAGTTACCTTATTGGGAAAAGAAAAACTATTGGGTTGTTATATTTTCATTTTTATTAAAGCTAATCAATTCAGTTCATATCAAAGTATTATATATTATTATTATGAATATCACCTCACAGTTTAATGTTTACCCGAACGTGGGGCATTTTTATTACAATCATATTATTATTTTTATTTTTTTAATATAACATCTCAATATTAACGGTTAGATTTCATACAGATATATACGACCAAGATTCATACGATCAATATGACGTGTCATTAACTCTTGTTGCTATAGCTACTTTTATTTACGAAATTAAAAACACACGTCATTTTAAGGTTTACGCTATTTTTGTTAACAATTCTTGGAATGGTGTTGCTTTTTATATTTTGTATTTTCCTGATTAGGTGCTACTATAAATCTAATCTAACAGACAGTTTTCCAGTGCAGTAAGGAACTTGGACATTAAATGGATTACAAAACGACTCCTTCAGTCTAAGATCATTTCGAAAGCTTGTGAGGAAATTTGTAGCAAGTGGCATACTTGTTGATAAAAGGCAAACTGGTAGACCGAAACTATAGTCGAAAGGATGTAGCTAAAAAATAAATTAAAAAAATCAAGTAGACGTGTAACAATTGACTAAGCGTGCTACTTCTGATAGTTCTTCGCAGATAATTTTTATTAAAACCTGGAGCTCTTGATAGTTATTTAATTTTTGTTTTAATACTTTAAAATCAAATATCTCGACAATTTTAAAATACAGTTCACACTTTCTTTTAGCATACATTGACCATACAAAATTTAAGGTTTTCATTAAGAAACAAAATTATCTATTACCAAAACTCATAAACAAAAAACAATCTACAAATAACCGTTAAACTAAAATATGTCCCATTTAAGATAAAAATTAAGGTGTTCCAGGAGTTTTTCCATAAACATTTAATAATAGCTATTTATGTAACAAGTACATAATGTAGGACATTATAGACAAGCCCAGTTTATGGCCGAGCGAGCGAAGCGAGCAAGGCCTATAAAAAAGGCGAGTCTATAAGGTCCGATTATGTAAGAGTTGCATACAAAGCTTTATGTTCGATTCCTAAAATTGGTTAATTATCAAAAAAATTGGTTTATAAATTTGACATCTATTCTTGACAGAAGAAAATTTGACATGTGATATATTTGTAGTTGCCATACTTTATTTTACTACTATATACTTTATTTTACTACTACCACTTTATTTTACAAGTACAATAATAAGCCAGTTTACTGCAGCAAAACAATACAATAAACAGTACTTTATAATGCAATCGGACATAAAAGATTTATTTCAATAGTTCCAGACTTTACACTCGCACAGTATAAGTTTATATCATCATACGAGTATATAGTGAAACAACAGTTCATTAATAACACCATATAGTGTTACCTCGATTTATATAAGATCACTATGGGTGCTACTGCAGTTTCCGGTTTTTATAGTAGTATGACGGTATATGCCAAAATAAGAGGCGCTTTATATAGACATTATTTAACTTATATGTAATGATTTGAGCCTAAAATTAGGATTCGTTTAACGTAGTCATATAGGGCAACGCTTTTATCAAACTTTTTTAATGAACGTTAAAAAAGCATATACAGTTTCAAATCAGTAAAATTTATTTTTACTGTATATTTTAAGGGCTGCTTTAATTTTTAATAACCCTTCTTGCCCCCCTTCCGGGCGCCTATGGTGGCTACTACTACTAGGTGGTTGTGTGATATTCCTCCATTTATTATATCGTTATCAGAATCTGACAATGATTTTGACAACTTTGATGATGAATTCTGATCTAATCCTAACTTATAAATGAATATTCCATTAATAATTCAGAATTCGTTGTTATCATCTCCATTGGTTGTTAAAACAGTGTTACTTACTTTCCTTCTTGGTGCATGAACAACGTTAAATTTCTGTAAAAATTCCGTAAAAGTTAAATTTTTTTTATACGTAAACTTCAAGTCAATTGAAGTGTATACTATTTCCTAATAGGCTGGAAGGTTTAGTTTTTGCTGTAGACTATATACTGCAGAATTTCTCTAGTTAGAGCATATTCTTAATGTGATTTTTAATATTGCAAATTTAATACTAATAATAATAACATTTTTCAAATGTAAATTCTAGTTACTGAACAATCGCCATATGTATGGTTATCAATCTCAGAAATAAAATATTTTCTAATTTCTCAAGTCTGGTGCCTTTATACTTTCTAAAAATATTATAACAAAAATTTCTAAATGAGCATGCTACAAGAAAAGGAAATTGAAAATTTTGTTTCCGCATTAGATTGTATTTTTTATTTTAGAAACGTCTGCAAATAATCCTCTTTCTTTCAATATGAAATGCTCACAGGCTTTCAGTTAAATTGTCTAGTAAACATGGTTTATGTAACATGTATTAAAGGGAAACACTGGGAAACATAGCCTTTTACCGTATTTACGGTGCACCGTAAATCGCCAGAGGGCTACGGTGAAAATACATCATTTAGTATTTTCTCTGTTGAAGTTGTTTAGTTAAACATCATCAAATTCCATATTATCTTAACATTTAGGTACATTAAGCGTAACAATATACTGGTTGTCCATAGCAATAAATTTTAGTTTTTCGAAATGTATTATATATAACTACATGTACTGTGATTATTAATGTTGCTGTTTGAAATATCTATATATCTATATGTTTATGTTTTTTCATAAATCGTATATACAGTCTGTTTGATTTAAAGCGCCCCGCTTTGTAGCAATTTTATTTTCAGTCAGAAGTGGTATAAACCATATATATTATTAAATAGCATAAAATTCTCTATGTTCTGGTTCAGAAAGTTGTGTATTTACTAAATCGGCGTGAGCGTGATGACGTCATCGGTTTTTTCCTTAAATTACATGGTAGGTATTTTTTTACTGAAATAATAATAATAATAATAACTACTACAACCCATAACCTAAACTAAGGCCACAGAAGCTATAAGCTTGTGCGGGAGGGAGGGGGCGATTATTATTATAATGTAGGCCCAAATGGATAGAGTATTCTGTTCTCTTTTTAACCATCATAAATATTCATACTCTTACATAAGAAAATTTTCAAGAAAAACTTGAAAAATGATTTACGACTAGTAGGCTTTGATCTATGGCTCTCCAATTAATAAAACAGAATTATCTAGCAAGCTTAGGTAAATAACGAAACTTTTGTTGTTCTAGTAGCGTATTAGCGTATTTGCAGATTTTTCTCTAGGGGGGGGGAGGGTACTCAATAAAAATCCCTATTCAAAATACTTAGATTTTCACATAACATAGATTTTGACATAAATGACCCAGACTATTAAAAAAAAATCGGAGGTGGCTCCGTTCCGTTAGCCCCCCCCCCCCCACAAAAGCAAGCCGCTAAGTTATTCTGCTGGTCTTTAATTGTCAATTAGGGAAAATGTAGAATAAAATAGTACAAAAATAAATAATCAATAAAATAAATTGTGAAAACTTATTTTAGAATCTCGCTAATAGATAGAGAGCCGCAATAGGAAATTATTGATCTACTTTTTAATATGCCAGAACGTATTAATCATATCATATCGAACACGAAGAACAAGAATATGGTCATAAGAAATTTGCATCGCAGTCGCCCTGCAGACGGCGCTCGTTTAAAACCTTTCGGGCGGTCTGGCACTACGGGGTTATTGTTTGGTATTCTTTGCTATCCTTGATATTTTTCATTCATGTGTATTAAATAATATACTTCAAAAATAAATAGCAGCACTTACACAGTAGCTCTCGTGGCCAAAGCAAAGCTTAAATCTGATATCATTCATGATAGATGAGATGATAAAATTTTATTTCACTGGTTTATCTTATCATATCGAAAACGAAGAACAAGAATATGACCATAAGAAATTTGCATTTCAGTGGCCCTGTAGAGGACGCTCGTTTAAAGTCTTTCAGGCGGTCTAGCACCCACGCGCGACTTTCCAATGTTTCTTGCAATCATGGTTTGGTATCCCTTATGATACAAGAACTCATTACCAAAAAGAATCGAGTGGTAAAAGTATATCACGTGACCAATCCACTAATGCAGTGCATCAATACATATCAATAATTTCCTATTGCGGCTCTCTATCTATTAGGGTTATAATAATAATAGGTTACAGCCAGCGGCGTTCGGTGAGAATTTAGGCTAGGGAAGCAACTACGTTTTTAAATTTAATATACCTAGGTACAGACGCGAATCCACGCGAGGGGGGGATACCACCAAAGTTTTGATAAATACTTTAGTATTATAGTTAAATAAATTTTGAATGTAAAAGTAGTTAATGTATATTAAATATTGTGCAATATATAACATTTATAAATAAATATACATAGGATAAAAACAAATAATGTTTGTATAGTAATTATTATTTAAAACAATTATTTTTTTAAAAATGCCACTCCCCAAATAATTCTCTGGATCCGCCCCTGCTAGGTACAATAAAAAACAGTGTTATAATTATTAAGCTTAAGCGTTAAGTTTTTCAAAAAAGAACTTTTATACTTTATACTTATGGAATTTGTTTACTATTATTCTTTATTTAGCAACTATGCAACTCGATTTTCCGGTCTTTTTTAGCAAAATACCTAATGCATGTTTTAATCTTCGTTGTTAAATTTGAAGGTTCTGATTTTGATCTGCCTTTCTCAACAATTTGTAATTTTCCTTCAAAACCGTACACATGAACAAAATCTAATAATTTACAAACTGAACAACAAAATCGTCGTCGGTTGTATCGGAAGTACTCGAACCTTCCACCGAAGCAGCTGAATTTACAGTCACGATGATAATGCAATTTTAAATTTGCATACAAAGCAAACTAAATAAAATTGTCTTTAAAAAATTACAACTTATATAAATTGAAATAATAAAATCTTTCAAAATACAGTCTCATTCGCAGATTTCCATTACCTAAGTAACATTTAACCAACACTAAATCGAACAAATAACAATAAATAAACATTTGGGCATGGAGCTACGATGCACAAAGCACCCGCCCAAGGCGCGACTGACCGGCTGGCGGGTAGAAGTGCAATAAGCAACGAGATCAGTGCTTATATGCAGTGTATGCAACACATTTGAATCGGTATTACCTTTCCGCGCTAGTTTAATGAGCCTAATTTAAAATAGTAGCCTAAATAATTATACTTTTTGCTGTACGTAATTGATATTGAGCTGTAAGTTAATTAAATATTACAAATTTAAATAATCGATAACCATAATTTTATCAAAATATTTTTGTTAGCATTGGTTTTTATTTTTAATGAATTCTTTAAGGGAAGCATTGCTTCCATTGCTTCCATGGACCGCACGCCACTGGTTACAGCCTTGGTAGTGTAATGTCTAGAGTACTGGACTTTCACCCAAGCGGCCCGAGGTCGTTTCTCGGTGCCGGCAGATCTGGTTAAGGTTTTCTGCAGTTTTCCTTAGCTGTGACGCAAATGTGGGATTTGCGCTGTTCCATCTGTAAGTCGGCTGCAGCCGCACCTAGGGCCTATGTAATAATAATAATCGCCCCCTCCATCCCGCACAAGCTTATAGCTTCTGGGGCCTGGTTTCCAGGCTATGGGTTGTAGCAATTATTATTATTATTATAATTAATTCTAAAATAAGTTTTTCAATTTATTCTATTATTTATTTTTGTTAAAGACTAAAGACAATCAGAAAACCTCAGTGAAATATTTGGGGGGGGGGCTAACAGGATGGAGCCCCCTCCGATTTTTTTTAATGGTCCAGGTCATTTAATATGTCAAAATCTAAGTATTTTGATTCTGAGTTTTTATAAAGTACACCCCCCCCTCCCCGAGAAAAACTTGTAATACGCAACTGGAACAACTAAAATTTTGTTATTTATTTAAGCTTGCTAGATATTTCTGTTTTATTAATTGGAGAACCAGAAATCAGCCTACTAGTCGTAAATCATTTTTTACGTTTTTCTTGAGAATTTTCTGATGTAACAGTATAAATATTTATTATGGTTGAAAAGAGAACACAATACTCTATCGATTTCAGTAAAAAAATACCTATCATGTAATTTAAAAAAAAGATCGATGACGTCATCACGCTCACGCTGATGTAAATACAAAACTTTCTGAACCAAAACATACAGAATTTTATGCCATTTAATAATATATATGGTTTATACCTTTTCTGACTGGAAATAAAGTTGCTACAAAGTGGGGTGCTTTAAATCAAACAGACTGTATATTTACTTCTTTACTGCCTTACAAAAAAAAACTACCAAAAAATATTAACTATCAGCATCATCTTTATTAGATCTCGTTTACTATACTATTTCATTACTTACTCCTTGGGTAATAATAGATATACGACACTAAGCCGATAGGACACAACGCCGACCGTGGACACTACGCCGACGGCAAGCGGTGGATACTTTTCCGACTGTGAACTAGTGTTCACAGTCTAGTAACTAATCTAACTAAAGGTCATGTTGTATAAAACATCACAGAGATTATATTTGTGAAAACTATTTCAATACCGATCAACATGTTAGTTAGTTTTAATTTCGGAACTCTACATTAACACTCCTATAAGAATTGTAACTATGGACGTCTCTTAAAGGTCAGCGTAGTGTCCACGGACGGCAAAGTTTCAGTATCAAAATTTATTTTAAAGATCGACCATAGTGTCCACGGTCAACAAAATGTGGAAAATCGCCAAGTTTTCGGCGTAGTATCCACGGTCAGCGTTGTGTCCGGTCGAAAAAGTCTCCAACCACCACAATAATACTTACATGCAATACCAAATCAAAATTTATTATTAAAAAATCAACACTTTATCTGAGATTTGAATGTCACACCATATTTTAGAATATTTACCAACTTAACACTGCTCAAATATAATTAGTTCTATTTATTAATTATTCATTTAAAATGCAATGTCTGAATTTGAATTCGGACTTGCCTTATAAGAAATACGTAATACATTTACTTATAAATGCATTCATTCGTAGTGGCCCGCTGAAAGAACCACACCATTATTTCGTGAAGAATTAACAGAGATTATCTGAATGTTTTACGTGGAGTCCCCGTGTGAACATACCTCCACGTTCCTTCCAATGAGGAAGTAATTGAGATACGCTCAATCAGCGCGCAATTGCATAGCAATTGCTCCCAGTCAACTCACTGGTCGGAGCGAGGTTGCCTATCCACCCTCTACTAGCTATCCAGGCTAGTACCGGAGCGATCGACTTAACACGTGCTCACCCGCCGGTACCCTCCCGTCCTCTTTCATACAGGGTGAAGTACCTCATCCAGCAATAGGACTACTCCCCCAACTTAACTCAGTTGAATAGAGAGAGCCCTCCAGTCCTATTTCATACCTTCACAAGCTCCTCCCCGAGACAGGGGTTGGGGCCACTGCCCGATCGAATCCAACCTCAATTGTGGCGGGACTTGGTTTTTAATGGTTTTGCCACCCCGATCTACCAATATATAGGCTTGGTGGGCCCTCGACAGAGCTTCGTTTAAGTCTACACGTTATAGACTCCCAGTGTGTACCCGTTAAGGTGAAGTTGTCTTGATGTATTCGCTTCAACTCTCCTTAAGTGTAATGGCATTCAGAGCTTCTCCCAATCACTTTATACTTTTACTAGTAGCTTTATATTACTGTTTAGCGGCTGTTACTGTGATTTTTCTTTCTGTGATTTATTTACTGTGATGTCTTAACATTATACAAAAGTAACCTGTGATATAGTACTATTAATTTACTTGTTTGTTATACATATTGTTCATTATGTCGTATATGCATAGAATTCTATTGATTTGTGTATTGTCATGATTTATATGACATAATTTGGAATATAGGTATTCCTAAGTACATACATGCTAAATGGGTTGCATAACTTTTAGAAGAAAACTTTTTTTTTACAAAATTTCTGAAAGAAACCTGAAGGAGAAAGAAAAGAAAGAAAGATATTTTATTTTGATATAGAACCCTTCTCTAGCACACTAGATAGAAAAAGGATAAATTTTGGAGTTGATTTTTCTTTCTATCTTTATAAACCTTTATGGCTTACCCAACGATAGAGCTATTATCACAAACGGAAATTACTTCGCATTAAATAATTCATGATATAATATATATTATTCCGTTAGTGCAAATGTTACGCCAAGGTTACGTTCCCGTTTGTAGCAATGACCCATGTTGTTCGACCATCTGCGCGGACAGCTGTGATCACGCAACCCACGACTTGGAAGCAAGTGTGCATTCTTCGTAGAAACGCTCTCGCTTCGCCCACAACTGCATTAGTTGGCATGCAACATATCCGCCTACTTACTCCGTATATGCGGGGCAACCTACACGATTTGCACAAAGGTGCACATTCCTTAAGAAGAATTTACCACACTTCCGTACAGCCTACAGATTGGTGCCAGGCACCAGCAGCTCGAATGTCAACTACCCACAAGCCTGCAAACAGGAAGCGTGAACTTCCTTAGTTTCATACTAGGAACTCCAACCCACTGATTCCCACTACGATGCTAATTTCTTCCGCGTTCAGCAGTATATAACCAGCTTGCTTGAGCTATTAAATTCAGTCAGTGAAGATGGCTCGAACACTACATCTACAAGCAAGCTGGTGAGTACTATTTAAATTATCTAATGCTTAGTGCCTAGTATGAGTGGGTTGCGCTAAACGCCCACTCTCTGCTTTGGTTATGGGAGTTGTGTCCAGGCTCCCACGCTTAGTTGTAGATTACTAGGAGTTTAACTCCTACGCTGAGTTTATAGATCTAGTGCTAGAACAGGGTTGGTTCCGACCACCCTCTTGATTGTATTAGTTTAGGAGGACATGTACGTCCTCACGATGTATTCTCTTTATGTATGTGAACCTTTGTACTCTCTTATTGTTATTAGTATATAGTTGTTTTCTACTACTTGTGTTTATTTTCCTTCTACCTCTGACTACGTTCTCCAGTCACGAAAACCCCCACGTGACACTATCATTACATAGATTTTCTATATAAATAAGTATTAAAGCCATTTCAAGGCTTGTTTTAATCTAAAACAGACAAAGTGCATAATTGTGAGAATGTATGCAAGTATTAATTACCTTACCTGTACGTATAATTAATAAATATATCTACTACAAGAATACAATTTGGTAGTTTCATTATAAATTTGTCGTTTTTAAAGATTAAAAAGTTTGTGAGTCAAATATTTCATTATGTTGTCAAGTAGTTTTTTGGACACAACTGAGACATAAAGGTAAATGTAGGGATGATTTCTTCTAGAAGATCTATGGGTTTAAAAACATATATTTCTGCGTTTTACCTTGATAATCTGTAATTATGTGATTTAGTTATTATTTTGTAGTTTGGATATCTAAATTTGTGTAAATATTGTTCTATAGTTTGTAAGAAAGGATTTTGTAATAATTAAAAGAAGTGAAACAAGAATATTAATTAAGTAATTCATATTTTAATGTATAATTGAATGCATTTGAAAATTGATTCAGTCGACTCAATGTAATCCATCCATCCAAGCCATCTTGCTATTGGGTTTCAGTACAAGTGATTGGTGTTTTGGAAAGAGGAATTTTTTCTAACTATAGAATTTGTTTTAACAATAATTAATAATTATAAACAATTATGTGGTTATGTAAATTTAGTTTCAAAACGCCATTTGTTTGTAACTAAATAAATTACTAGATTAGTGTTTTGTTTTGGAAAAGATTTAAATACAGCAAGCAATTTGGTGACTATCTTTCTGTAAATTTAGAGGTTTCAAGCAGTGTACTTATGTCCAGAGCAAAATGGTTAATTTAAAAGTTATGTTGTGACCTCAAAATGTAAACACAGGACAAACGTCAAATTTTTAGGTTGTTTTGATGAAACATCAAAGTGTTTGATATTTGTTAAAGTTCATTGAATTTAGTTAGTTGTTTTAATAATAATCATTTTTAATTAACTTAATAAACAGTGCTGCGAATTCTATTAGTGTTTAATTTTTCTTCTTTGTTAAGAAAAATTTTTTTGGGTTGTTAGTTTATTAACCCTCATTTAATTTGGATAATCAAATAGAATTTGTCAACGTGACATTTAAATGGACTTTTTTTTTATTTTTTAATTTACCAGACAGGTGGTAGTTAACAGGCGCGTGCTGGGTCAATTCTAGGGCCCGGGAAAATAATACCTTAGAGGGCCCCACCACCTTACTTCGGTTAATTTTTTTTGATAATTTATTTATTTAGAATAATTATTAGATCATCTATTATATGGGATTCATTAGTAACTGTCAATACAATTTTAGGTTCCTCTTGCGGAAAAAACTTGCAGAGAATGAAGGTTGTTGTAGCCACGAGTCCCATCAACCGCAAACTATGATTTAGCAATTGCGAGGGGAAAAGTCTGCGTGAGGCACTATCAGCCGGATTATTTGCTGATGGAACGTAATACCGTGACGAATGAAAAATACTCGGTTAGACACAAATTTATTGAAGTCTGGGAGTCTTCCAAGCGATCGTATCGTCAAACGTGATCTGCTTCTTCAAAGCATCAATGAGACTTTTCACCAATTCTGCTGCCAATACAGAACGCACAATTCGTCAGAATATTGAACCCTTAAATGCGCTACAGCAGCGGACCGCAACCATAAGGTCGCGACCCGATTTTGGGTCGCAAAAGTTTAAAAATGGGTCGAATAAATATTTATTTTTGTTATATCATTTAGGCTCATGTTAAGAATATATGCTATAAAGGTCCTGTAAATTTAAGTAACCCCACGCTCCCTCTCGTAAGGGTCGCCTTACCATTTTATTGATATTTTTGGGTAGCTAGATAAAAAAAGGTTGCAGAACGTTGCGTTACAGCACTGTAACCAATTTCAGACGCATCCGAGATTGCATGAAGTTCATTTTTGACGGCCGAGTCTAAATTAGTAGGTCAGATTATATTCATATCAGAGACCTGCTCGAGTGATTGAACAGTTTCCTGAACTCCACCCGTTTTTGCAAGGTAGCCCTTTTTTGGACCTAATTTTACTTGTATGTAATACATCTAGACAATTTTGAATTTGAAAGTTTAGGAAGTTCCAACTTGAATAAATTCTAGTTATTGATTACTACCTCAGAAACAGGGTAATCCCAATCTATTTTTACCATCCATAACTGCTGCATAAACCTTTTTGCAAAGAGAACCACTGGGGTTCAAAATCTTAAAGGATCGTTATTTGCGCTACTTCCGATAAGATATTTCTTTTTGTGCAAGGGCGATTTATAGTGTGACACAAGTAGAAAAAACGTCGGTCATGGGGTCCCAATAAAGACCTAAAACCTTAGTAAAGATAGAATTTAAGTCTCTGGGCAGAACCTACATAATCATATTCCCAGATTACGTTGTCAATATAAATTTGATGTATCCGTAACATCAGGATACTTCGATTCTTCTAGATTAACAAGTTCTTGAATGGTTCGCAAGGCTAAAAGACGAGGAAGATTAGATTAAATCGTCGTTATTCGTCAGGTATGGTCGAGTTGAACAGCGGCGAGGTATATTGTTTCTACTTAAATATAATTTGATTGTTTATAACCTAAGTTCAGCCGTGCCGTAGGGTCCTTCGAGGCAACTTTATAAAGGCCCACCGGGAAACTCCCGCTATCCCGGTGGGCCAGCACGCGCCTGGTAGTTAATAATTTCTATAATATTAATTATTTGGATTTTTATAATGAAGAGAGGTGAATTTGTGCATTTCTACTATTTTGTAATTAAACCTTAGGAATGCAAGGCGATTTGCAGGTTATTACTAATGTCAGTTGGTAATTTAAAAGGCTCCAAAAGTTTGATTATTTGTAATTATTTTAGGTAATTATTTAAATTTACTTTTTAAGATTATATAAATGACAGGATATTACTTTTGAAGAAAGAAAGAATTAAACTGTCTTAGTGGTTGCGTTACGCTCACCGCATATTTGAGGTGACGCCATATTATAGCGCAGGGCGCTCTTTTGTAATTTCGCCGCTTTTTTGTATCTTTGGATAGCGTCGATAGTGTGTCCACTATATGATGGCCGCCAACTATTTTGAATAGTTAAAAAAAGGACCTTAGCAACGAGTAAATACGAAAAAACTTTGACAAAATTTATGTTTTCTTCTTGGTGAATCACATACAAGAATAGTTTAGATAGAATAGAATAGAATAGAAAGATAGCTTTGACAGTGTATTTGTGCTTCTAGATTTATCCTATAAAACCGCCCGACCCCTTCAATTTTACCATTTGATTAGTTTACGAAACCATTGCCGACCTACAAGAATTATATAAGCAAGCTTCACAAGTGGATGAACTACAGACGTGAGAACAAGTAGGAGTAATAACTGGTGAGTCCCTTGTGCTTTGGCTTCTCAATATTAGCATAGAGTTGTAGTGTCATGTTCCTCCAACATTTTTTGTTCTTTAAATTTTTTGATTCTTAATTTTTCTGGTGAGGCTATTTACACGCCCCATCACTTAGAATTAATCTTTCTTTTATTCAAGATATCCAAAATTCATTTTTCTGGTTTTTGAATTTCAATTTTGTTTATTTGTTTATTGTGTTTGGTTAAATAATTTTTGTCTGATAAATTTTTAAAGTAACTCCTGGTTTATTATTTTGTTTTGTGTGTGTAGTTTAATTATGTTTTATAGATCCATAGTTAGTTATTGCCCTATTGAAGCGACCGGCATAGTAGAGTCTCAGTTGTGACTAGAGTCTATGTTCACAACAATTTATTTTAGCCGGTGCATGTTTCTTATGATAAGGTAGGTGGATTATATTTCGTATATGTCTTCACTGTGCTTTTACTGAAGTTTGCTTTATGTGTTGTTTAGTAGTCTCAATTTAAAAACAAATCAATTTTAATCAATTTACATATCAAGTTATGTAAACAAATTTTAACATTCCTAGAGTATTAAGTACTGTGCCACCCGGTACTCTCTCTTTCTGTAATGCCAATACGGACTCACGCGAATTAAAGAATTAAAAAAAGCCGCACTGAAGATTTTTCCTTGTATTTATATGAGCTTGGACAAAAATAATTAGAAACTCAATAAGCTAGTAATATTCCAATTAACAATCTAATAGAAACTTTAAATTTTGGAAAATGAAGTGTAATCGACTATATCAGATCAATTGGTATGACTGCTTAGTAGTAGTACTATTGGATTATAATTCTGCCACTTAGTAAATATTTCATATTATCTATTGTTTCATTTACTGAATGCAGTGTACAATTGTATCTTTAAATATTAAGTGCGAGGAAATCCTTACAAAAGGTTAATCTGTTGTACTATAACATTGAAATTTACAACTCGTTGATTGTTTGACGGTCACTGTTTAAAACCAAGCTTCTTCGTTAGTTTGGTTGTCACTGGGTTTCCCTTTCTGTTTATCGTAAAGTCATACCTGCGCGGTTAAGCGCCTTCTTAATAGTAGAGTTGAGGTAACAAAATGGCTGTCTTGCATTAGAAGTTGAATGTGCGAGATATATAGGAAATTGGTTTTAGATATAATTCGCTTCAGCGGAGAAAATCTCGCATTCAACAAAATGATCGTTTGATTATTTATATGTGATCAATCGTCAAATTAGACGGATTACGTTCTAGTGCTAGCCATTTAGGTAAATTCTTTTCATTCTTTTTCCATGTGCTAAAATCTCACAAAATGTCTTTCTATTTTAGGTAATATTTCCCTAGCAGTCACCTTGAGGGAATTGTATTGTAAAAGACCTTTCAGTTTATAGAAAGGTAAAATTCTGTTTTAAATATTCAACATCAATACCATATACAGGGTGTCTTATTTGTAGGTCTTTCTTTCTCTTTGCATTTTTCGTTTGGGTTTTGCTGCTCAGTGTCTTTTTGTCTGCTTGCTGTTGACTGGGTTTAATTAGAAGGTCCTTCCCTTTGGATCCATACCTGCATCTATATATGTACCGGATCGTAATAAAACAACAAAATATCGAAGGGTGAAGCGAAAACCCCTAAGCAAGGCTTTAAATTATACTAAAACAGCCGTGGGTCTTCGAATGGTGGGATGTTTGTCTAAAATTGTATGTATTCTGTCATTCTATTTATGTTTATATATATTTATTAAACGTGTATACAATTTATTCATGCATGTTAATTTTAAGAACTAGTTAACACGAGATCTCGAGTAGTGAAACTGTCCTAGGGTAGTTTTAAGTTTACAACCTGCTGTGATACAAATCACCATTCATTCATTTTTTTATTAGACATTAACATCTTTGATCAGCAGAATAGTTACAATTACAATAAAGCCCTACTTAGAAAGTTTACATTTCACTACGTGCGTTTATTTATTCATTATTTATTTATTTGTGTGATGTTAATATTGCTTTCCAGCTCGTCAATTGTAAGTATATATGCACTGTACGACCAAAATTGTGGAAGTTGCCCATATTTTAGTAAAAGATCTATTTCTTCGTTTATCTGATAAGCTTGAAGCTTTAGTAATAAGCATTGTTTTAAAACGAAGTGGCGCTTGTTTTTTTTATATTTTATATCTTGTATTACCTCGCCCCTCTCCGACTTATTGGGGTTCGCCGGCAAAAATTAAAGCAGTGTTATTTAGATCAAGCTGATACTTCCAGCACAGCTATATTTTGGTAGGTTAGGTATTTATCTATATAAAAATAGCCTTTGTGTTTCTGTAGGTTATAGTACTAAGATGTTTCTTCCATCATCTGATGTATTTCGAAATGTAATTATCTTTCATAATTTTTTCCCTTCCAAAAGTTTCAAATTATTTTACGGTTGATGTTTTAAATTAAATATTAAAACATAAATGAATCCATTGAAAACGGATAAAATATTATAATAAAAGAAAATCCCCTTATATTTAATTTCAGAATATCCTTTACGAACATACAGCTCTGATTAATATTCTAATAATTACAATTGTGAAAACTTAATTAAATAAAAACGATTACATTTCTAAAGCCGACTTCTTCATTAAGTGACAGCCTGATTAAAATTTGAAAGATTGAAATTAATAAAAATTTAAATAGAAGCCAAATTGATTTATAAATCTCACTTTACATTCGCGTTTACCAAATCTTAATTGAAATCCTGCAATAAAATAAAATTAGATTTTATATGAAACTTTAAACCGGATTCATTTTCAAAGTTAAACCGTTTCAAATAAAATCCTTTTTAGAAAACTCTTAATTATCATGGGTATTTGGGTAGGTATCTATATACTGCTGTACATGCATATATCAACCAAAAACCACATAAAAGTGAAAACATTTCTGGATTGCCCAAAAGCCATCCTTTTAAGGAAAATATAATTTTATCTCAACGCACGACAAACAAGCGCCTGTAGCACCCGCATAACCGTCATCTAGTCGAATATTCACACAAAGACAAAGCTTGATAATTTAATAGCAGATGGCATGGAATTCTGGAGCAGGTTACATTCTGTCATTCATTAGGGAACAGCATTTAACATTACAAAACCCTTTGGAGTGACAAGAACGAGAGATACCCATATATTAAACAGATCAGAAATTAAATGAACCATTAAAACCCAGCATATCTGCAGCTGTAAATTTCTCATCGGCTGTCGATCGTTTATAAAAATACGTTTGCAAAAATGTCTATATAAATGGATAAACACCGATGAAAATTCGTTTTTTAAAGCTCGTTGAAATAAAAGTTTTTCACCCATCCTCTGCCTCCCTCTTTTAAAGGAACTTGTTTTAAAGCAGAATATTTGAACGCCTAAGTGGATTTCCATTTTACCCGGCTCATCAAGTTTACCGAACTACTGGTTGGTATTATTATACTATAGGTAATCAGTAGGTACTTTGAACAGCAGTTCCTGCTCAAACTATTATCAAGGATCGATGTTACATTAAGTAGACCTTGTAAACGGCTTAGGACAGGAACTCAAACATCTATTCATGTTGGTTTAAACGCACTGGGAGTTATGGAAACATTATCATCTCCGAGATAAACTTGAAGGATAATACCAGCTATTTGGATGTACATTTTCTTAATAGAAGATAGGGAATTTGTAAACATTGTCATACTTATTGCTGCTCTTTTCGTGATTCCTTTATTCAAAAAACAAATAAACTGTTCAAAATTTAATTCTCAATGAAGAATCGGAATTTTATGAAAGCAAGCAATAACTAGGCAAACAAAGATTTGACGTAGAATCTACGATTCCCTCGTCATTATCTTCTAGTAACCTGTTGTGAAATAAATTCAGCCTTTTTGACAACAAAAATATACTAGTGACCTGGAAGGAATATTTTATAAAACATTTCAAACGTTTTTACCAGTGAAATCAGGTTTTCCAAAACAACATCCTTCAAGAAGCATCCTATCGCAGTTATTTCTTGATTAAGTTCAAATAAATAATAGTCTATGTAAAAACTATAAGAAAAATTCAATCCCCATTATCATCCTCGTTAAAATAAAAAATCTGTAATAAATCCGTAAAGATGCAAATACGTTATTATTTACACAATCTCCTTTGTATGATGTGGATAGTTCGTACATAATTATTTATTTATTAGGGCGAGGAGTCGGGATGGCAGAGCAACCCTCGTACCTCATGGCTCCGATTACTTTGATCATATGGCCGACTCTACCATAATTTAGCCGAATGTTAAGGAACCCCTGCATGGATCTTTACTGTGTTGTCAGTTTTGCTTCCTATCTGAAAAGAAGATGTTTTAATTTTTTTCCGCTACGAAAAATTACCAACTCGGCCAGAGATCGAAACTCAGTTTCTTTGTTGAAATTACTCAAAAATATATTTGCAAACATACGTTCTTCATCGTCAAGTGGATTTATATAAATCCTGTTACATAATTAACTGTAATAGATCTAAAAGTATTATAAAAAGTTAATTAAATATGTAATGTAGGTGTTTAATGAGATAAAGCAGCTTACAATTATATTAAAAATAGATTATATTAGTAGTTATATTTTGAAATTTCTCGTCGACGCTCAACAATATGGTTATATTACAAGATAAGCCTTAAGCGTTATATATTTTTGTAATCAGAGAAATAGGGCTTTCTTTCTATCTTTTGAATTTTGCATTTAATTGTAATTTGGTTAGATTTTCATAAGTCAAAATTGTTTTGTTTTTGAGAAAATTCTTTTGTATTGGTAAGCAGTACATAACAAGAGAGAAAGATTTAGTGCTTATAATCCATGAAAAGGAAAATATGCGTTCTTCTGCTACATAAAAGTAAAAAAAGGAATAATAAAAAAAAATATAATTAATAATATGGAAAATTTAATAATTATTAAAGCTTACACTTGCCTGTTGATTGTAACGGAGATATTAATTACATGGAAACAGCAAATTAAATTTGAACGATACATTTTCAAGGTCATTGAAGGTCTGCTGTCACAATTTAAACAAGTTGAATTTTAATAGAGATGCAAAATATTTACCAGCATTTGATGATTTGATTTTTAGAGCGCCAACTTAAAAAAAGTGAGTTTTTAATAATAATATTTAGATTTAACTAAATTTGATGCCATTTATTATTAATAACAGAAATTTCAACTGATACTCAGTTTTAGTATTGTGTAAATATATAATTCTCTATTTTAAAAGTAAAGAAAGCAAACAGATTTATTATTATTTCATTGATTCATTATCGATCATCAGGTTTAAATTAATACAATCTTTCTGAGATTCTTAAAAATTATTGGTATCTTATATGACTCTTTAATTTTTTTATGTGTTAGTTTAAGAGTTAATAAATAAGACATTAGTAGGTATTCGTCCACTTGAGTCCATCCCCTCTAGTTTTATGCAAATGACCCGCGATTAATTAATATTCAAATGAGGCGTGGTCTAATTAAATGCGCGAATTAAACTAATTGATCTAATTTAATTAAATTAAATTAATTCACGGTATCATTTACATATCTCATCCCTCATTTACATATATCATTTCTCATATGCATGCTGGAATTAAATTAATTCACGGTATCATTTGCATATCTCATCTCTCATTTACATAACTCATCTCTCATTTGTACATCTAACCTCTCTCATTTCTCATATGCATGCTCGAATTAAATTAATTCACGGTATCGTTTGCATATCTCATCTCACTCATTTCTCATATGGATGCTCGAATTAAATTGATTCACGGTATCATTTGCATATCTCATCTCTCATTTACATAACTCATCTCTCATTTGTACATCTCACCTCTCTCATTTCTCATATGCATGCTCGAATTAAATTAATTCACGGTATCGTTTGCATATCTCATCTCTCTCATTTCTCATATGGATGCTCGAATTAAATTAATTCACGGTATCATTAGCATATCTCATCTCTCATTTACATTTATCATTTCTCATATGGATGCTCGAATTAAATTAATTCATGGTATCGTTTGCATATCTCATCTCTCATTTACATAACTCATATCTCATTTTGTACATCTCATTTTATATATTATTTGTCATCTCTCATCTCTTTCTCTCATAAATTTATTTTAAAATAAATCTTATGTTGTCATTCCTATTTGATATTTAAATATAGATCTATAGGTCATCATGTAATTCGGCGAAAACAATTTAACATGTAGAAACATCTAGGGTAATAATAAAAATTTGCTTGCAAGTATAGAATGTACCTCTAAAGGTTGCTGCCAATCACCAGTCGGATTATCTCTGTTGCATTTTGACCTGTTTAAATATACGTCATAAACATTTAAAATACGGTTTACAAGTAAAGCAAATTCTATTTGAAAGAAAACAATTACGGTCGTACGTTATGATTTCTTAAAAATTTCTTTAAATGAAACTTTTAAGAATATAGAATACTGTACAGCATTATTTTTAAAATTCAAAAACATTCTCTGTAGCTAAAACTGTTTAGGAAGTTACCTTCAAACTAAATGTTTTTGCATGAAAATACGTACAAACTAATTAGTCAGGTTGTTTTTCCAACATTCTTTAAAACTGCTTTCAACTATAAATAAAGAAAGCGCTCTTACTGAACATTTCAAAGGAATTTAGTGAGTTAGTCATATAATGATACCGTGAATTAATTTAATTCGCGCATACATATGATAAATTATAAATGTAAATGAGAGATGAGATATGCAAACGATACCGTGAATTAATTTAATTCGCGCATGCATATGAAAAATGATATATGTAAATGAGAGATGAGATATGCAAACGATACCGTGAATTAATTTAATTCGAGCATGCATATGAGAAATGAGAGAGGTGAGATATACAAATGAGAGATGAGTTATGTAAATAAGAGATGAGATATGCAAATGATACCGCGAATTAATTTAATTTAATTTAATTAGATCAATTAATTTAATTCGCGCATTTAATTAGACCACGCCTCATTTGAATATTAATTAGATCGCGGGGTCATTTGCATAAAAGTAGAGGGGGTCAGCTCAATGGTCCGAATACCTACTGACATTCTTTATTTGGTTATATTTTATTTGTGTATCTTATTTAGTTAACAACGATCATAACAAATAATGATAAAAATAGCAAAGCGATCCATCCTGAAAAAGTCCCATACAAGTCCTGTGGAAAAGAAATCTCCACAGCAATACTATCAATTAAGCAAAGCAAACGCATTTAGATCTCAAAATGTGAATATTATAACAACCATAATATTTTTGTTTTAAAATAAAACATGATCTATTTTACCCAAAATGTATAATTTGGGTTTTTTGTTTATATTTAAGAACTAGTACTTCTTTTTTATCACAAAGTTAATTTTTAGTTTCTCCTACAAACGTCTTTAGTCATTTAGTTGTATAGTGTTTACAGAAAAAAACAGTGGAGAAGTACTTGGTGCATTTAAGTATCATCCGAAATGATAGTGTCGCCGATACAAATAGTATCGTCCTATGTAGCTAAATACTTAGTTAATAATAGATGTGCTGATGCTTGAAAGAATAGTAGTGACGCATCCTTTATTGCAAACATTTCAGTATCCCACTCTCGTTTTCTATGAATCATGATTTTATATCCCTATACCATGCGCATGCGTTTCCGACCTGTATATAATTATAACATTTTATTTCCAAAACTTGGGGCTAAGTTACAATTACAGATTATATATAATAATAACAATATGTATCTTTATTAACATATATATTCGTTACTGTTTCCTTACCATTGGATTGGCCTGCTACTGTTTTAGTCTGTAACCACTCACGACGGTCTTTATTGACGATATTCCGTTTGCTTCTCTGTGTCCTTTGATTTTTATGTTTGAATACCAAAGTCTGTAGGCTGAAATTTTGAATCGTTGAAAAAGTTATTTACTGAGAGTGGAAATATTTGGTTATCTAGTATAAAGCATTAAAGCTATTAACGATTCTGGTGTTTTGTTGATTTAATCGTCCAAATAAGTGGTTTTGTCCTGTGTCTTCTTAAAAATAATAAATCAATCAATATCTAGATATGTTATGGAATGACAAACATGATGACATAAACATTAAGGTTGTTCTGTAAGGATAGACGTAAACGAATGAAAGTAAATTAAATATTACCCTGGAGGACCCAGTTTATATGTTGCGTGTTTAAGATCAATTTAACATAACAATTTTTCAATGTTGGAAACATTTAGAAACGTCTTCTTTTAGTACTGCGTCAACATCAACTACCTTAACGATATCTACGGGATATTAAAGCTACCTTAGGACGAAAAATGTATATTATAAATAATAATGTAGTGATGTTATGGAAAGGTGCACGAAAATTTCGGTTTCTAGCTTTTTCTACTGTACTGTATAGACATACCATATACTATATAAAATTATAGACATCGTACCCACCGGCATGGCATCGCAGTCATTTAGGTTTTCTATACAGGGTGCATAGTAAGTAAAGGGTCCTGCGTTGTTGATAGAGAGGTGGAATATAGTAAAGCAAAATTTTTCTTAGAAAGTTTGTTTCCTAGATAAATAATTTGAGAAAAATTTATTTTGCAGTTGCATTGATTTTGGAGTTCAACCCTTTAGCACCAACCTACCGTAATAATCCGTACAAACCTAACTTAAAAATATGACAACCTTAAATGTATATGTTAAATTATTAATGCCAAATTACACACCTATTAAACCACGTCGGTAGTACATAAATAGCTTTGTCTATATTTACAAAATCATGATGTTCTATTTTACTGAACAGCTTCAAACGATTCAAATTTCATAAACTACAATTCGTAGTGAGGAGTGCACAACATAAAAGATTTTGTGAATTACTGACAATTACAGTAATTAACAAAAAATATATATTCAGTATATGTATGTATCACAAAAAAGAAAATTGGTTAGGTCTCAAAGAGTGTATGAATAAAGTGGTTGGAAGTTGTTATTGTATTGCTGTTCTTTATTATTAGAAACACCATTTTGCAGTATGAAAGGAATACCAAATTACGTCTATTTCATTAATTGCGATATGGAGTAATTAAACAAATAGGATTTAATGAAATTAACAAATATTTTTGCAAATACCATCCATATTTAATTTTGATATCAAAGCATATTGAATGATTTGAGCACATCTTTAAACATATTTTAGTTAGGTATTATCCTTAACTTACTTACATAAAGTGTAATAAATGTTTGCACACGTTGCATATTCCTAAAACGTTTAACGTAAAAACGTTTTGCATAAATGAGCAAATTTATGGATTCTTTGTAAAAATACAGATGAATTTCTACCAGCCGGCAGTCCAATAAGCAGGTCATGAACATTTCCAAAGAGGCCCCTTTTCAAAATTAGTAAATATCTTATTACATAGCAGAACTAAGCGCCGGTGTCGACATGCGGGAATTCCCGTTGCGAGCTCGCTGCGGGCCCGCAAATGCGGTCTACGATACTAGAAGTAAAATAGTGCAGTTCACACATAGTGCGTCATCCTTGCGAGCTCGCAGCGAGCATCTTGCGGGCGTTTCTTGACGCAGATCCCTACAGCCCCGCAAGGTTGACGCAGCCGCAACTACGGGCTCAAGATACCTTGTTGTATATTGTGCGGTTCACACATGCGGGCGTTTGACGCAAGAATGGTAATAGAATTAACAATGGTGAGTTCTATAATTTTGAAGAATTATTGGATATTCAGCTGTTTATTGGTGTTATTTGTCAAAATTTAATGAAAAGGATGACAAGTATTGTTAAGTGAAGGGAAATAGAAAGCATTAAGCATGTAGTTAAAATTTAAGTCATATGTTTTTAAACCTTTATATTTAGAAATTCAGTTTTGGTTCACTTTTATCTTCTTAATATAAATAACTAGGGTTTTTAAACATATTTCTGATAAAAGTCTATTGTGGGTGTTATTAAATTTAGAAATACCTACCTGCTTATGGGGGTTATCAAAAACCTACATTTTCCGAATGTCCAGAAATTTCTAGTGAAAACTCTTCTTTTATTTATGTTACCTTTTAAGGAATATCCTATTATTTGTTATTCACTCTGTAAATACAGAAATATTGCTTAGCACTATCCACATCTTTAATAAAGATTTATAAATGATACTAACCGCTCACTCTACTTGATATACTTACTAATGACGTAACATTTGTAGAAAGCTATAGAATTATAAAACAGGTCATTTAAATTATATAAAAAAAACAAATCGATAAATATAAATTGTAGTCTACAAGGCAACCTATTAAAGTTTCTTTTATAAATCATACAGGTATAAAAAATATTTAAACGAAGAAATGTTAAAAACGATAGCCAAACCTTAGAAAGAATAATTAATAAGAAAATAGTTTGATATAGTGATGTTACTTTTAGCACTTGTTTCATGTAATTGTCGATATTAATATTAAGTAGTACCTTTCCCTCTTGAATATGTAATGTGTATAGATTCAGATGTTCAGTACCTTGAATATTTTTGCTTAAATATTTAAATATTTATTCCTTAAGTTGATAATACATGTTAACGTCAAATAAGTTTATTTTGTCATATTGCTCATTCATAAAGTAATGACATTTCGATGTCAAATACCAACTACAACTATAATAAATCTAATCAATCATGGAATACTTAAGGTCCAAGTGTACCCAAAAACGTGTGTTATTTGTTTCATAAATAATATAATAATGTGATAACTTTGGTTTTAAGTTAATAGTCTAGGAATGTTAAAAACTTGCTTACCTAACTTTTTTTGGAAAAAAAAATTTTATTTAAATTATTTCACATGTTATACGTGAAAAATTAATTTTAGAAAAACTGTACATTCAAAATTAACCAAAATAATACCACTTATATTTCATAGTATTTGAACTATTTTCCCAGAATTTTAAGAAAATCGTATGTCTAGCGACTAAATTATTGCCAAGAAACCTGCTTTTTGCCAAAAAAACTGCTTTTTTCGGCAAAAAGGAGGTAATAGTTTAGTCCCTAGACATACGATTTTCCGGAAATTTTGGGAAAATAGTTCAAATACTATGAAATATAAGTGGTATTATTTTGATTAATTCTGAATGTACAGTTTCTCCAAAATTAATTTTTCACGTATAACACGTGAAATAATTTAATTAAAAAACTTTTTTTTCCAAAACAAGTTAGGTAAGGGTCATTCCATGCGAAATCGATCACTAAAATGGGTCGATCTCACGGATTTCGATGAAAATCAATTATGAGGTAGTAATCAACTAAAGAACATAACTTTCATTCATCAATTTGCTATATTACGCAGAACTTCGGAAATATTCAACCTAAAAAAATTGTCAACACTGCTTGCACGTCTTTAAAGAAATATAAATATCTCGAAAAGTATTTATCCTAGAACAAACATTTTTTTTTATAAATTACTCACAAGAAGACGGGCTTTTTGGACGGCCTAATAATTTTTTGCTACCAAACGTATTTCTATTTTTTTCTTAACGAAATATTCTAAAATTGCAAAACAATCGGTGTGGTCACATTTTTTAAAATCTGAAAAAAATTGTACAGATTCTTTGAACATTTCTGTATTTAAATGCAAAATGGCAAGCTGGACATTTTAATAGTTTTTGCAGGAGAAATTTTTAAGGAGCGCATTGCAAGCAGTTGGTAAACCATAGCCCACGACCGGCCGGCGCAATCCTATCACTACCTTTTAGTTAGTAATAATACGATTCATATAATAATAGCGATCTGTCTGTGTAAGTAAGTTTTTAACATTCCTCGACTATTAACTTAAAACCAAAGTTATTATATTATTTATTAAACAAACAACACACGTTTTTTATGAGTTATGTGTACACCTCCAGAAATTATTTGACAAGAGAGGGAATAAAGTTATGAAAAGGATGCAAACATTTTTTGTTATATTTCCATTTACAATGCAGCATTGCATTTATTCCATAATATTAATTGCTCCTGACGTAGCATCGTCGAAAATACATTATGGGATAGATGTTTTTTAAGGGGAGAGTTGGTATCTTATTAAATTACCAAAACATACTCGGATAATAATAGAAACACACCTGCTTTATTGTTTAGTAGGCAAATCTTTTCTAAGTGGTGAACCTTATAAATGTTATAGTATAGTACTACCATTTAGACAATCATTCAGTCTATTTTGCGGAGTTTGATTTTTGAAGTTTTCTATATTTTATGACGTTTACTTGTTCTTCTCTTTTCAATTTTCAAAATAGTTTTTAATTGTATGCATAACCGTATATAATTTATATTTTTTATTGTAATGTATTTTCGTAACATTCTTTTTCGATTACCGTAATTTCAATTAATTTTTTTTTTATCGACGATTTGTATACAGATACCATTATTCTACGTAGTTTTAATTATTAATATGAAATTAAATTAAACAGGATGAATACTGAAGTTCAGGATCGTATGCAGGAGTGTCCCAGGCGTAGTCCAGGAAGTACCAGGGGCTTAGAGCGCAATTTCTTAGGGACGCACTGTGGTGTAAAAGTAGAAAAACGAGCGCATCGCGTTTATCTCAACTAACAATGCTAGCCAAAATACCGTTCTTTACCAATGTTTGAATTGTTTTGTAGGAATAACGATAATTAAAATTAAATTACCACTTCTGCAAGAACAAACCTGGATACCATTGAGTTTTTGTTTAATTTTCTAAAGAATGTTCTGTTGCATTTCTTATGTTAAATTTTAAATAAATTGCAGTAGTAACTTTAAAAAGTACCGATTCAGGTAGGGGTATTGAGGGGGGATAAAATTTTCAGAAAATCTTCACCAAAGATGCTTCCGTTTGATGTATAAATTAGAACGCAGGAATCGACGAGAATCGAAACTTATGACAGATTATTACTAAAATTATTATTATTAAAATTTAAAAAAATACCCATAATCTTCGTATGTATATTTAATACATCGTTATAAATACAAGCGGAATAACTGCACCATAAGCTAAAACTATTTACCTTGAAAATCTATATCCATATTTTCAACAGGCAAATTAACCCTTCTGTTTAACTGTGGGTACATTTAATTAATGCACGAGTGTACTTGCTTTTAGCGCTACGATGAAATGACCAAGTACGAGGGTGTTATTTCAATACGTGGCTCCTTATCAGTTCTAAGGTCGTGCATAAAAAAAGCCCGTGTATAAATAGAAAGTTTAAGAATTTCAAGAACTTGATTTTCTACCCTTATACGCCGTTTTTGTGAGTTTTACCCTAGTGTGGGACGGCACGAGTCAAAAAACTGAAAACGTAAAAATAAAAGCAAAATGTAAATAAGCCCTTGATTCTATCTAGAAAAGAACCTGTGCAAGGGTACAAAATTATACCAGTATGGCAGGCCCGTAGCCTGCCGTAGATTTTATCAACATTTTGTTAAAGAACATATGAAGTGGGTCAGTACTAAATACATTTCTAAATTTCGTATGACTTAATGTAAAACTCATTGTTTATCAAAAGTTGTTAATAGTAGGAGAGATTCGAGATAAATGATTCCTATGAACGCACGCGAAGAAATGAAATTAATTCGTTCTGCATTTAAGTCGCATATATGCTTGGGGGGAGCTTCATTTCCACGAGCCCCCACTCCCTAGCTACGTGACTGCTGTATGGGTATTTATTCTAGGAGTCTGTTTATGCCACACAGTTCAAGATGCGCCCTGGGTTGGGTACGCTACATTAGTCAATCACTTCAATATGATTCAAACCATTAAGTTACCATTGCAACTTCAAAAGTTGCAATTATAATACTTTTACATATAAGTTATATAGAAAGTCCTGGAAGACGTTTAGAATTTAGTATAGAATTTCAAGTAACCTTTATGGAATCAGGGTAGGTTTGGTTTATTGGAAAACTGGGATATTCCTTTATGTCCCTCTTTTAACGTTTTTCGTTTTAATGTTCTGTTAACAGGAAACATCCGATTAAAATTAACAGATTTAGAACACTTATTAATACTCATGCACCTTTTAAAAACAAAGAGAATATCGAAAAGTATTACAAGGTGGACCTAGAAAAAAGATGTATTTTGAATAATTTTTGTTTTTGAAATCGATCGACTCATTTGTTTTACAGAAAACCGTTAAGAGCGTAGAGCTAAAAATGGATTCATTCCAAGCCAATGAACGGACTGTTAATATTGTTTATATTTATATTAATATTTATCTTAATGAAGTTGTGGCTGTAGAGAAGAAAAAATGAAAATGTAAAAGAAATTAGTGAAGTAGATAGATTTTAATGCACAAAATTATTTACTGAAAAATCTTTAATGTTTAGGAAGTTTGTTTATGCATTAATTACATTTAAAGAAAACACGCGAGCTTATGCAAAATGGTAAGTTGATGCATTTATTATAATAACATCATAAAAAACGAAGAAAAGAATTTGACACCAAAACATATCATGTAAAAAATGTTGTAAGATTGCGAAGCTGGGCATTTGGGCGCGACCGTTTAGGCGCCGCCATTCCGGCGCGGCCGTTTCGGCGCGAGACGCTTAGGCGCAAGGACACTTCGGCGTAGGAACCCTTTAGCGCGGATCACTTAGGCGCAGGAACACTTCGGCGCGAGAGATTGTCTAGAATTATTGTAATGAACAAAATATGTATGTAAGTACATACTGGTAATAAATACAGTATTCAATAAATCCAGTATGATGAGAAAAAACTCAGTATTTGAAAATCACCAAAGCTCGTATGTACTAACAAATTCAAGAAAAATTCATTTTTCTAAGCTACTAAAACATTAAAATCAAAATTTTACAAGTCTCTGCATAAGCGAACAATTTGTAATAAGAATTTAATTTGCTTATTATAAATTCCTTATTGTTAATTAGGAATTGTTAATATTATAAGAATATCATGTTTCATAATCATATTAATAACTTTGAAAAAATCAAAAATTTTATAAAATCAATTAAATAGGAAAATTTATATTAACATTGAATATCGTACCACTGATAAATAGGTATCCCACTTCACGAATTTTGTCTCAGTGGGTAACACTTATAAATGGATACTGCTTAGTGCTTATAGTCCAGACAAAAAGCACTATAATAATGCAATGTAACCAATCCAAGCGAAACTCTAGAATTAAGGAAGTGTATGTGTGTACATAAAAATAAAAAAGGTTACTCTGATAATAGGGTAGCTTGTTCCAAGAAATTAGACTAATGGTACAAAAAAACGTTTTGTTTAAAGATCTCCAAAGGTTTTATCCTAATTTGTTTCGGAAAAATTTAGTGTCTGCGTCTAAGTGTCCCCGCGCCGAAGTGTTCTTGCGCCGAACTATCCGGCACCAAACTCTCCTCGCCCGGAACGGCCGCGCCTAAACGGCCGCACCCAAATGTCATAGACCGGTAAGATTGTGCCGTTAATGTTTCAAATTTGTTAGGAAGATAGTTTTGCCAAAAAAGTTAATACGAAGAAGTCAATTTGTCGATTGAACGTTTGATATAGCTCGCAATGTAACAACCTCGCATTACGACAGACTAGCGGGAAACTTGAATACTTTATATAGCTACATACATGCAGCACCACTAACCGCTCGCAATTTACAACTCGAAAACTAAATCAATAGTATTCAATAAAAAGATACATAATTCGGAAATTTTTTACTGCTAGCTTTTAAATGAATCTGAGTCAATAGTGTTTCATCCATCGTTTTATATATCTATATTTGTAATATTTGCATAGACAAACTCAAAACTTGAGTCAGTCATTTTGAAATGACTGTTGATTATGAAAATTGACTTTTTTAAAGAAAAATCGTAATGAAAGTAGCATTGTTTTATTTATTTTTTAATTATGTTTGTAAATTTCATCATAACAACAAACGAAGTACTGGTGGTAACTTAAGGCAACATTGTCACTTTTTCACTACTCTAGAAGCGTATAATTTAGTTATATTCTAGAGAGATTTGTTTATTTTTTTAGTGTCTACATAGTAATATTATTTTATTTTTACGAAGAAAAAAGTAAACTTGAATAAAATTTCTGATTAGAAGAATTGTTTTTTCGTCATTTTTTCACGTTCTTAAGTTTGAACTACACATTCAAAAGTTAATTTTTGCCTTTAAAAAGACTAATAATTAATTAAAGCCATATAATTAATACCAACCCACCGATTTGGCTTTAGGAAAAGTCACTCAAGTATACAATAATGCCACAGGATCGTTAAAAAGCCATGAAGTGAAAATATTATATACAGCTGCCTTCTTGAACGTTTAACAAGCTTTCTACCGAATATGGCATGAAGATCTCCTGTATAAACTTAAACCATCCTTTCCCACACCGCACTATCTCATCCTTAAATCATATCTTATAGACCGATACTTTCAAGCAAGATTCAACACTGAACCCTCCAACTATATCCTATGAAATCAGGTATAGTAATCAAAATATGCACAATTGTCACATTAAACTCACAATTACCAGTGAACAGAGAAGTGAAATACCTGAGACTCGATCAAAAACTCGCATCGAAAGCACATATCACAGCAAATAAAACTCAAGTAAACCTAAAAATTCAGGAAATGGGTTGGCTAATAGGACGTAAATCAAAACTCTCCACAGAAAATAAAATACTACTACATACTAGTAGATAAGTGTATAATAAGGTCTATCTTGACCTATGGTATACAACTCTGGGGTTCTGCTAAACCATCAAACACAAAAATAATAAAGTGTCCAATCAAAGATGGAATGATCTTCAATGCACCGTGGTACACTAGTAATAAGACCCTGCTTGATGATCTGGTATACAGCTTGTGAAAGAAGAAATTAGCAGACAGAAGGAATTACCTCGAACACCTCCCTGGACATTCCAATGAGGGAGCAAGATAACTCTGCATAACTCTGATAACTAAGATAACTCTAGTTTCAGGCTAAAACCTGAAATCAGAAGAAGGTTAAGAAAACAGTCGCCTACTGATGTTTTAAGTCAATAAACAGTTACTTTATCAGTTATCACTGGATAACTTCTCTGTTCTGCCCTCATGTGTAGTACATTGATCTCATTTACGATATAGCTTTAAAAAGCACGGTTCTAAATTTGCAATTTAATATAAATAAAAAATATATATCTCTTGAAGGAGTCATCGGAGAAGAAAATGTTATTAAAATTCTTAACTCAGTTTTCAATGTAGAATACCGCACTGCAGAGTTTTACCTATCGAATCAATACACCCTGTATATTTGAATTTAATAATGTATAAAAAACGTTTATTAATAATATATTTGTATTTGTTCCAATAAAATGTGCGTAAACTTGTAATTATACTATGTATATAAGAACATAAAATTATATAACGTATATAAGAACAAAAAATTCATAATTGAAAGAGGCACAAAAGATTACAGACTTTGTGCGCCTGTCTTACCTACTTAATACGCCTTGGACCGTATGCACATAAAAATCCAATTAATGGTTTTTAGTTGTAAATCTTTAATTTGTAAAGAACTAAGTATTATAATAAACTAATGATATGAAAAAACGCACATAATAATAATCGCAACAAATGCTGACTACAAAAATAATGTTTATGTCTACCGGGAATATGAAACCGTATTCTCCTTAAACGCCATTGCGATAACAGACAAGTGGAAGGGAGTTCACGTTTAAATTCTGGGTGCAAATTTATCAAAATTATGTTAATCGGGAGTTACTGTAGCTATAAATCTACTTAATATTTTTAAATACAACCTTCACTAGTTTAAAGTGGAAGAATCGTACTACACTTTCACGTAAGCTTATAATTATATTACCCCTTCAAACTTAGATAAAGGCGTCTAAATTTCATCGATTTTGGGTAACTTTGCATTTTTTTTCTCAAGTAAGTATTTACCATTTTGTTGAAATATCACGTGAAAATGTAGTTCATACTTTGTAGTTTCCGGGGAAAAAAAATTGTTTCAATTAGTTTGTAAATATCGATGCTACAGAATCGCGCGTTTTACATGTTTTAGCAGACAATTTCGAAGGTACACATAACTCTTAAATATGGCTTATCAAGAAATAATTAAATAAGCCCAATTAATAAATAAAATGCAGATTTTTACGTCCGACTGCTTTTATGCATTTCGCTAACAGATACTTCTATTTTTTTAATGAAGATCAAATATTGTATTTAAATATATCAAAATAACATAAACTTAAAAGTTGAGTAATTTGAATCAAGTCGTAGATTCTTAAATAAATGCTAAAAAGTAATAAATAAGATATATTGCGGTGATCTTTGAAGATAAAATAAAATGCAATATGTCCACCGTTCCAAATATAAACATAAATTATATACGGTGGATTGAGATGAGAATACACCACAGATATTTTTCTTTATTCCTCTCAGCTAGCTCAGGTTTGCTCAGTAAAGCATAAATTATTTGAATTACGAGACTCTTATTTACTTTTATGCCTGGAAAGGAAGAAAAACTTATATCGTAAGCACTAAAACTCCTGCAAGCTGGACAACTGCTACTAAACTCTGAATTTAAAAGAAAAGAACGCAGGATGCTTGCATTAACATCAATTAAACACATATGTAAAATTGAAAACACATAAACTTTATTTTACGAACAAAATAAAAATTCAAATGGAAAGTCAAAGTAAAAAAAAATGTTATTCAAAATAATACAGTTGATAATTGAGAAACACTTATCAGGTTTGCTCAAACGTTAGAAATAATTGTAGTGACCTGACATAGGGCCAGTACGGTCATTCGTTTGAACAGACCAACACAAATGAAATTTGTTTATAAATAAAAATATTCATCAGATGAAAATAAATTTTATGTAAAAGAAATTTAGTTGTTTTATTTACTTCAAATCAAATAAATTCTCAAAAGAACTTAATGAACTAAACCAAATAGTTTTATATTTGAGGATGAACATTACAAGTTAATTATTATTCATGAAATTAACAAGAATCATTTATTATATCCAACCTTGTATATTACGATATATTTTCAACTTTTTAAAGGTTAATCCTTTTTATTGGTAACACTGCGATGAAACCAATCAGCTGAATTCTTGTTTATGAATTATCAATGCAAAGATCGATGATGAAAATAAATCCACTTGAATTTACTTAAACAATCACGTTCACTTTATATAATTGTTAAACAACGCTAATAGCTTCTTTCAATCTTCAAAAATGTTCAGGTAACACTTAGTTTAATTTAAACTTTATTTATATAATGACATTTGTGTCAAAAATATATGGCTGAAATATAACCTCAAATTTATTACAGATATTATCCGGAGCCGGGCATAGATTTTGCCTTGAACGTTTTATCGACTGATTTTGTTACAATTTGCCACAGCTTATATAGTTTATGCCAGAACAAAAGAAGACTATTACACTTTTTCAAAACAATGAAACATCGAGTAAGCTCGTGACGTCACTAATCCCGCACAGCTGTTATTTTTTATCACTAATCCTAAATCTAATATTACAGAATTGTAGCCCTTCAGAATTCAAGAAAAACAATTGACAATGTACATATCTCGTTACGATCTAATTACATATAAAGTTCAACAAATCAAGGTTCATCCTTTACAAACTAGTTACATAAATACATGACACAGGTAATACAAATAATTTCTCCATAAAAACATCTTTACAATTTACTATAAACATAATTTTTTTAGAGTACAAACACCAATTAGTGCATATACAAGTGCCAGCTTAAATATTAAGTCAACATTTATCAATTTATGCTAAAAATATCCAGCATACAATGCTCTAAGCACTTACATCAAAACAATGGTGAGGAAAACAGGATAAGAGTCTATAAGAGTCATATCAACACGAACGACAGGATTTCATTAATTGAAGTGATCAGAGATCTTATAAACAAATTCAAAAATTAATTGTATTGTATAAGTCACAACAAGATTGACCTAATTAATCTATTTTCAGCTAATTAGCAACATAAACTTGAGCTGCCCTCCTGGAAAATAGAAAAATTTATCTAACGCTAAACATCGTAATCTGTACATTTAAATATGGAAATTACTTCCTCCTAACAAGTGGGACACCGTCCCAAAGTGTAACTTGGGTTACATAAACGTATCTATGATCAAGCAATCTAACTAATTGATATCCTTTTTCTAAAATGAAACCTATTTATTTATGCATAAGAAAGCTAGGTTATGTTTGCATGGAATTTTTATTCTTAATTTTTAATTTAAGTATTAATGAACCTAACTGTGGTCCTATATATAGCCTTTAAATTAATTATGCCCATGACATAGCATGTCCCTCTTTTAATTTAAATCTGATATAAAAATATTTGTGTTAACATTTCTGTTCCGTTGTTGCTAAAATTTTCAATACGGTGATTTGATATCACCGCAATATGTATATTGTGTATATGTCAAGACATGGTCGACTTGTACCGAAAGTTTTGAGTAGATTATAAGATACTCCGAACGAAAGCATTCAATGCTGGTTGCACCACTTCTAAGAAAAATAAAGCCAAAAGAAAAGTATAGAATCACAGCGTATCTATAACAGACTGGAACAACGATTAACCATCATAAGTAATAATAACCACAAAAGAAAAAGGACCTCTGTGTTAGTATTTGATAAATCAAAACCTGATCCATCAAATAATTCCTTAAAATCGAAATTGTGACTAGTGTAGTGATCAGACGTCGGCAATTAAGAATACATAGTAGCAGCTATAGAAAGTTATTTTGTCACAAGTAAATACATAATAATCTATTTATTTAACTATGCTATTATATACACTTACAGGTACAGGTAAAAGACAAATAATATTTAAAAGAAAACCAGATGTAAAACATAACAAGATATAACCTTAATTAATATTATCATAAGAAATAAGAATAACAACTGTTTGGTTTGGATATAAAATGTGTATAGTTTCTTTTAAAGTTGGTAACTTGATATTGTGACAGAAACGCTAGATTTTTGTTTTAAAAACTTACAAAATTTTTTTTTTCAGGCAAGTTTTATGTGTATTTGTTCGCTTTTATGTTGAGTATTTGTGGATTTTCAATTCCATTTATCATTTATTTTGAAATATAAATCTCTTGATTGACAACTTTGGATAATTCAAAATTCCATTGATAATAATTTATTAATAAACGACGTGTTGGTTTGGCATATTATTGTAAACTAGAATTTTATTCATTGTATTGTTCACTTTATTGTACTTTATAAGTGATACATTTATTCGCCTGTGCCCATAGCTGCCGGGAAGGAAGGACAAGGAGAGGAACTTGCTCCCCCTTGGAAGTTGAACAATTTGAATTTTAGTGAAAATTTTGTATAATATGCCGTTTATTCTAGGCTTGCCCCCTAGCATGACAGACGTTTACTTATGTTTCTGATTTTTATGGGTACTTTATGTATGTGTACTTACATGTTTGACCACAAAATATCTGTAGCTATATTAAATCTCAGATCATTCTAGTAATTCTTTTGTATTGGCATGTTTTCTAGTTAACACGCAAACGAAACTTCTCTAATAGTTTTTCAATTTTACTTATATACTTTTGACAATTTACGTCAATAAGAGATTTATGTTTTGACTGGTTCAAATTCGTTTGAATTACAATGTAGAAATACCCAAGTTTATTGAGTTTACAAATTAGCTTATATGATGTGTTATTCAGTTTAATCAAAAACTCATTGTGATATACCTTAATAATAATTTAATTAGTGATTGAACTTGAAGCGTTGACGTATTTACTCTGATTACTCATCTTCAGGCAGGTTTTTACATAACACCGTGTCAAGGGTAAATCCGTCCCTCCTACGCTCAAGGTATAAAATAAATTAATAAAATACTACAACCATATTTACATAACTGTTTTATTTGTGAGTATCTCCATCCTTGTGAATAAATCAATTGGTATCGGTTTATTGTCACACGTTATGTAACAACTACAAAAAATCAGCACCACAAATGAGCGCCAACTTGTAACAAACAAATATAATACCCCGCGTTGGGCGCCAATTTGTAACATACAAAAAATCATCCCCAATTTATAACCTTGAAAATCTACTAAACAATAATACTTATTCCTCGGCCTGCACAATAAGCATGAGTCGTCATTTGTTAAATTAAAGCAGGTTATGGGTGAATTGGAATATCAGAAAATTCATAGAATATGAAGAAGCTATGGAGAAGAGCGCCACCACGATTGATATTAATCCAATAAAATATTAGCAATAATCGTCTATAATAACGTAGTAACAGTGACGTCCTAGAGCTTAAAATGAATCAATTTTAATCCTGCAAGAACCGATTTTCTTCACTCCGTTATTATACAAGAATATCAACCAATAAAAAAATAAATAACTCCAATAATATCCTTTATTAAGTTACACAAAAATTCATAATCCATTCATTGGATTAATAGTGAACTAAAGGGCCTTTAGTCTTTAATTAACTAAAGTAATACTATAATTAATAATGTTGTTACAAATAAATAATCGCTTAAACAATTCATAACTAGTTTAAGAAGAATTCTAAAATCTAACCTTGGTCGTTATTTATACTTATTAATTGTTTGAAAAATTATGTTCGAAATTTTATGAAAATAACTTTGTGAACATTCTAACACAATTCTATTGATTGAATCTTAAATTTTGAGATTCCACACAAAAATAGGTTAAAAAACCTACCTGTTTGCTTCTATAAACTAAATTTGCTTACTAACATGGTTTCCATTGACACGTTGCAGATGATCACCAGGTTGTTTAGGAACCTTTTTGGAAAAAGCTTCCAGCTCTCAGGTGTAATGGATTCAAAATATAGCGGGCGATATTCGTCACTATCTTCAAAATGAATAAGAATAAAGTTTGTAGTTTCAACCAAGAAGATTAACACCAAGCTAAATTACCATCCCAAAATTTTCCCTATAAATATTGATGGATTTTGTAGTAAACTCTTATTGATCAAGTCAATAAAACAACAAGAAAAAAATAAAGATTTTTTTATTACCTTCTCAAATTCTGAAGGGATTGTTTCAACGGCGAAGCGTGACAAAGAAAACTCTAATTTGGATATCTTCCAACAACTTTCAAACAATGAGTTAATGCTTTTTTATGGTCCCCAAAACCATTTTATGCACTAAGAACAAAGGAGAACTTTTCAAAGAAATTTGCAAAGTTAAACAGAACCCGAATTCACGTGTTGATTTGACTAGGCTAGCACCAGAAGAGAGGGAAAAACCTCCCAGCAATTAATAAACATTCTGACATCAATCTGATCTTATCTTGTCGCGAAAATGTCATACCAGAGATTTATTATTGTAGCGAAAACGGATAAAACGGTGAATTGAAATTTTGATTATTAGTAAATGCAATGTTACATGTAATTAACAGAAGAGAAAAATACAATAAAAATGCACTTATCGCAAAGAAAAATTGATAATTTTGCAGTTAATAATACTAAACCTAAATGCCGTTGTAAATAAACAATAAAAATTGAATTTTCTAATATACAGAGTGACTTCTAAAGGATAACCCAATAACATTCTTATCAATATACAAGGTAATCTTAAAATAAAAAATAGACACAAAAACTGTCTCTTACAGTTGTAAAAACTAAACACAACGTAGGATCAAGTTTGTTTTTGCTATATTCTGAATTAAGATTTTTTTTATTTGTAAGGTTGGCAGTGCTGTACAAGCTTAGTTTTGCTAAATATTTAAAATCACGCGGGAAGTCACCCTTGGTCATGACACAATATCATACCAAATCGAAAGTATTGAGCAGCATTCTAATAAGTGATTTAAATAAATCAATAATTATCCTAATAGATAAATCGCTATTAAATGAGATCGCTATTGGAACCCAAATGTTACAGGGATTTAATTAAAAACCGACCGAGATTAAAAATTTTTTTTTAAATTATAAAAACTACAATATCAAAGTCTTTCAGCTAAACGCGAATGTACTATCCTAAGCGTGGAATATGATGCTTTTGTTTCATATAGATGGCTAGATGCTCAAGTACAACAGGCGCCTGTGAAAGGCGAAAGCAGTCTTTAGTCGGGAGTTATTATCACCTGAGCTATAAGGATATCATATTAAAACTGTTTATTTCCAAAGGGATAACGAGAGACACTAATCGTAAACCTTAAAAGAAAAGCAATTAATACTCGTAGAATACTACACCCGGATATCTAATCACAAGTGATTGTAAGCTTTTACATCCGCAGTCGAGTTTCAGCCACCCTCATTTGTCCATGTTTTCTATGTTATTCATTTAGACACCGCTGTGCTACTGCAGCGTTACCAGGAGTGGGCGGTCTAATTCAGTTATCGAATTCAGTGAACATCCAGAACTAACTTTCAAACAAATCCTAGGAAATCGTTCGTTTGGGACGTTTAAGCAAATTAAGTTGAACATTCCGACTATCTATTGCATAATTATATCGATATATTGGAAAAGATCGAAGTAAATGATTTAAAATTAGGAAATGGTAGTTAATTATGTTTTATTTTTAAGGACTGTATCGAAAAGAAAGTTGACACCTTCAGACACATTCACCTTTTAGAATTATGCAATACTTTTAATAATTTTATAATAAAACAACACTTTAATATCTAGAAAATTTAATAATTTATAAAAGTATAAAAAATTATTATTATTTTGCCAATTGTCTCACTTTCGTTTTCAGGTTATGTATTAAGTTTTGGAGGTCTTCGTTTGTGATTGCTTTGGAGGCCTTATTTCACTTTTTTGAAATCTAGGCTAGTTGTAACTTCAACGTTTTTCTGAAGATGTCGTTTAATAATAGCCCAATATCTTTTAATGTGCTTCAGGGTAGTTTGGGAGGTTAGGTTCTTTTGCGTCAAAATTTACTTTATGCTGGTTATACCATTCCCTAGTGGCCGCTGCATAATGGCATGCAGCTAGGTCTGGCCAAAATAAAGTAGGCACTGTATGCTTTTTAATCATTAGCGACAGTCTTTTTTGAAACATGTTTTGGTATAAATCTGCATTCAAATTTTCTTGAGTAAATAAGGGGCTAGGTTTCGTGCTGCATTTGCATAAGGCTTGCCATACTAAGACCTTTCTCCTATATTTTTCCACAAAAATTCACTTGTCATTATTGCTCACATTGACATTTTTCTCAGTAGTGTAAAACTAGGGCGTTGACAATGTTTTATAATCAAATTTGTAGTAAGTCCTATCATCCATCATAACTCACTGGTCTTTCTTTGTTAAGATGTTGTCGTACAGTTTTCTTCTCTGTTTTCTTACAGCTACAGATTATTTTTGGTTCCTTTTACATTTTTTATTTTTTATAAGTTTTTAAATTGTACTTTTTCTTTATTTGCTGAATCATTCCTATTGACGTGTCTGCTTGATGACAGCATTGATTTACTTTTAAAAATCTTCAGCACCTTGCTATGTAATCCTGGATTAGACGCTCCATTTTTAAGACAAGATTTTGGCAGTTTCTCAAACTACAACTCTTGCCAAGCTTTTTATTTAATTTCTGACACTTCCATGGCCAAGATTATGATTTTTAGCCAGCTGTCTTACAAAAATCCCTTTTATTCTGCACTACTCTTCCAAAATCTAAACACAGAGCCCCGCGATGGGCGACATTTATAACATTACTTTCTTAACACAAAATATTTCATACTTACTGAACTAAATTCTCCGGCTGTTGAGATCTCTTATTACGCAAATTTTAATACAGATGAGGTGAATCACTTCAAAGTCAATTAAAATTAATAGAAGAAGTCACCGAACAAAATGAACAAATTGCTACAGACAAACAAATATACGAACATGCTGAGCGCCACCAAAACTGAGGATGTTCTTAGGTTTTTTAAAGATCGGGAAGTTATCAGTTTTGGAACTAACTCATCTAAATTTGATGTTAATTATACATTTATTAAACAAAAAAAATCTTTATTGGCCAAAAAAGCATCAGCAGTTCGTTGACGCTAATCATATCAAACGGTAAATTAATTTGAAATCTGTATATTCAAAAAAAAAATTAAAATAAAATAAAAAATTGGAAATACAAAACGCATTATAATCAACAAGTTATTATTCCTATAAGTGAATTCAATAAATATCGGGATTCCAAGTAAATTTTACACAAAAATATTAAGTAAAAAAATCAATACATTAGAAAATTTTCAATAATCCAACAAAGTTCAAAATTCCTTACACAAATAATTTCAAACACTAAAAAGAATAATGACCATACACAAAACAATCACAAACGGCTGACCTGAAGAACCAAAACGGGAACAAGTCTTTTGAATTTTTAACTATTATTATTTTTCTAGTTTAACTTTAACGGCAAACTTCAACATAATTAAATGCAATGACAATAAATTCCAGTGCTAAACAAATTCTTTTCAAATTTTCTTTAGACTATAATAGCTGTACATAACACTACATACTCGAATGTTGTTCTACTTTTATAATAACGAACTTTTATTACTTAAAAGTTGTAATTATTCGACGTAATTTTTCTAGAACTAACGCAAATTCTGCTAATCCACTAATTACTATCAAAAATCCGCCGCGTTTACAATAACACGATACGCTGCGACCAAAAGATATTAATCCAGAATCTACTAAAAAGCACGTGCAAGAAAATCATAAATTAAAACCAAATGGATTTTAATAATGTATTTTTCGAAGAAACTAAGATTATATGCATGGGAACGTCTTAAAATGAATGTTCCCACCAACGAATACTTTGCTGAAATTTAAAATATGGTTTTAGAATGCACAAAGGTGACCCTTTTATACTTGAAAGAAAGCATTATTTACTTAACGAAATATTTGTAGTTCCGACGCAATTAAATTTGATAAACTGCCAGGAACGTACTAAGGATTCCTTTATTATTTATGCATATAAAATGGTATTTATTAAATCGAAAGAAACGTGATGTAACAAATTCCTTTTCTTTCATTTATATTGCTGTATATTTTACACAAACTTGAATTTTTTTTCATATGTTGAAACACTTGTTTTTCAGCCGAGATAAAACAACAAAAAATAACTATAAAAAGTTATAAAAATACATCATACTTACTGTATTTGAAAAGCTCAAAAAATATCTGCCACAGCTTGAGATTTAAACTCTCTCTTACAAATTAATTAACCAAGTCGTAGGTATTGGTTCCACAGCTGTATAAATTGTGAAAAGGAATAGATAAGGGTTCAAACACAAATAAAAACTTAAAAGGGCGCCATCTGGTTATGAGCTTAGGTAATTATAATTTAACCAATCAAAGATGTTAATTGAATAAGCATTAAAAATTATTAAATCCATTAACCAGAAAATGAATAGAATATTTAGTTGAAACAAAATTTTGTTTACTTAAAATTGTTGAAGAAATGAAATTAAGCATTCATAACTAATATGGTTCCGTTTTTCAGATCATTCAGTTTTGAATTAATAACATTTATTAACAGGAAAATAATAAAAACAACAACAAAAATAAAGCATAGATAAAAATAAAACACACCTCGTATATTTATTACAAGTCCAACCTAAATTTATTAGGTTATAATTATACCAAAATTAATCAATAAAAATTCACCTAGAACTTTTCATTAAATTATGAAAATAACTCAAAAAGATTTGATTAAATCGACCACAAATAATGTTCAAAAGCATTAACACAAATATTAAAATTTATATCGACTGGTCTTTTTCTGGACAAAAATTTATACACAAATATCTAAATGAGATTAGACAAATTAAATCAATTCGACAGTATCAATACAAATGATTTGTAATTACATTAAAGTTTAAAGCTTTTTTAACAAACGACGAGAGCTCTGTTGCTAATTGAATTTAATGAGTAAAAATTTATAATGAATTTCTATTAATTGAGAAACAATAAAAAATGACTACAAATTCAAACAAGAAATTTACCTAAATGAATAACACTAAAAACAATAGTCACAATACCTTTTATTTTTGGTAAGTCACAAACCAAAATCAACGATAAACTGCATAAAATTTGACGACAACGTCACAGCAAATGGAAACTGGAAGATTGGGATTTTTCTCTCATACATTAAAGATGTACGGAATGACCCTCGTAGAATCTGGATACGGCGAATCATAATTTGCAAATTCACCCCAAACGGTAATAACTAAATGCAACCATAAAAGTTCCATAAAAGATTTGGCTATTAGTTTTGATAACCATTTCAAAATTCATTGTTTTCAATAAAACAACACACATAATCATTAATTCTGAACTGAATTTAGAAGGCACACAGCACCAATCATTATTAATCGAAATTTCGATTACAGAGAAAGTGTCTGTAAATATTAATTTAATTCTGTACAATAACTATTTAGACGAGAATACGGTACTGTAGGCTATCGTAACATTGTTACATAGCAATAAGGAAAACTGAATTTCCCATTTTTCTGAAGCACAACGCCCGAGAAAATACTTAGCGGAATAATTCACTTATAGCATTAAATGCGTTTAAATTCTTTAAGCGGAATTTTAATTTACAAACGCACTAGAAAATATTTAACGGAATAACTGTAACTTTTATTAACCACGAATTATTGGTTAATTTCCGAACACTTATTTAAACGGTATAACTATTAAATGTTGATTTTATTTAAATGTACCGACTATCCGAAAGTCGGCAATTGTTCAAACTATACGAAAAACTGAATTTAGAGTTTTCTTTCAAACTCCATTTTACTACAACAAAATAGCATTTTTAACACAAGATCGACCGTACGCTCTCGGCGTGTGATTTTGGAAGACAGGCCCCGTCTCAACATCATCTAGCGCTTATATTGACTCTGTACCCCTAACAACGCGATAACACATCTGTTTTTATGCGGCAAGGGTGCTTGTTGCTTGGCCTACTATAGGATTCCCGACCTTACGTATAAAAAGCAGTACATGAAATTTCGCGCCCAAGCAGTGTGGAATAATATTGCATGTGGCTTGTAGACGATATTCCTACGCTACATTGACTTAAAATTTTTAAAACGCAAATAACAGACAAAGGAAAGTGTATTTACGAATCGTATACACTCAAAATGTTTACCGAGATATCTCTATAAATGAGTTGACTAAGCGCTTCTCACGGTTTCTTAGCAAGGTCTCTCCCTAAAATAATTGATATTATCTTAAAATGCAATTTAGCAGGATACGAAAAAGACAACATCTTTATGACGTTACTTCTTTAATTACATCAAACATGACACAATCTCTTCCCAAAATGCTTTCTATAGGAAATGTTGACATGATGAAATGCTGATTTAAACAAACGAAGCCCACAGGACCGAACTTAAGATTTTTAATAAGAATAAATGCTAAGTTCTGCATACTAAATGCCGGTGGAAAATGTACCCGTTACAATGTCAATAAACAAATAAACAAATTTGTATCGATATTATCTTAAAAATATTTCACAGCTAGCTTTTGCGATTATTTAAAAGTGTCAACTTTCTTTTCGATACAGTCCTTATTTGTTGTTCGATTCTGTCAGTCTCTTGTGTTGCTTTCGATTGAAAATTGGTACGAAAGCCGAAGCACTCATAAACACTATAAATACCAGAATAAATAAGGAAGTTTCTGCGATGTTTTGCTGCTGAAAGTAAACGTAGTTTCCACCTGTTTTCCTGTCAAGGACTAATTTTACTTCTATAAATATATAGAATACAGCAAGCGCGTAGGATGTATTTTAGCTACTGTTGCGTAAATTCCAAAATTACTTTTGCTAGTCTGGATTTTACCTCTTATTAGCTTCAAAAGTCCCTGCTCATTCAACCCTTACAGATTTAATTCTTTCAACCCTCCCACATTCGATATTAAATTTTTTCAACCTTATAGATTTTTTAAACCGAAAAATAACATTTTTTTTCTGTCCGTTTATATCCAATGATTGAGTATTTCCTTGCAATAATAATGATATTATGTGCACGAAGATGAAATTAGTTTAACCCTTTCGGGGTCGCTCCATTCAAATTATAAATGTAGCAGGTAAAGCAATTAAAAGCATTTGTAAAGTGACAAGTTAAATATTCTCTCGTACGGGGAATTTCAAATAACAAAACTATTCAAATGTCACATGACAAATCCAATTAAAACAGTTAATTTCTCTAGAATCAAAAGACTAAAAATAGCAACTAAATGGATATTTTATGTTCCGTATATAAATTCGCAATTCCCTTTTGTTCACTAACAGTAAAAGCCTGAAAATCCATATAGGTCAGCAGAGGTACCATAGTAGAAAATTTAGTTTCTTAAGTGAAATTATGGGTCTTACCTCGAACTGTAAATCTGAAAAAGGACAACAACGGTTTCAGTGTTACTTCCTGCATATAAAGAGAATTGTTCCATAGAATACACATAACAAAAGATTTGAATATGTTCTCGGATGATGCGAAAAAATTGAAATATGAGGAACATTTTCATGTCCGCGGTTTTGTATACCTACTCCCTTTTGCATTTTCTTTTGCTTCCGTGCTTTTTTAGCCTCATACATTTTATATGCGATATTTTTTAGATGATGAGACCCTAGGTTAGAATTATCCTCTATCTTAAATAAGAATTTATGAAAAGTACTCTTCTCTCTCAATGCCCACGTCTTATGCAAATTTAATGTTAATATTATCATGGATATTTAATTTAGAAGCTAAGCCTATCCAGGAAAAATGTCTGGTGATATTAATATTTTACAGATAAAAATCTATGGATGATAGTACACGTGTATCTTGTTAATGCATTTATTATTTATACATACATTCTTATGGAATATTTAAAAACAAAACTAAATTTTTAATCTTGACTATCACTTTATAAACAATTTTTCCTTGGCGGTAAGCATATCTATTTCTTAATCATGTTATCTGTTTCAGTCAATAATATAAACTAAACGTGATCCTGAAACATTATTAAGAATATGAGAGTGATATACAGTTCAAATAATTCTACCCGGAAATCTTTTATATCTATTGGTTTACCATACCGTGTACGCCAAAAATTAAAATTACAATAAATCGTAACATTTTTTAAACTGCGTCTTGTTCATCAAATCATCGTTTGAGAAAAGCACTCACGTCTCTTTATACTTACACTATAACAACCTTTTTGGGGACAATTAAACGACAACAAAATAACCTATACTTGCATTTCAATTGTAGCTGGCTAAAATTCCACCAAATCAAATAAACATATAAGTCACTTATTATACTTACGTTAACAAATATCCCGACAGAGACGCCTTATTTATTAAAATTGCTTTCAAGTGTCGTGAGTGATAATTGCAAAAGCTTACTGATTTTAGATATAAATTAGGAATAACTAAAAAGATAGAGGGCGCCGCCAGAATTGTTCGAGGTTATAGTTTAATATTTACGTGAAAATCTACAATTTAGGGAAAGATTTTCTCTTGGTTTACGTTAAATTAATTATAAATAATTGTCAATATTTTCAATCTGTAATATATTCCGTGAGTAAAACAACCATTTGTCGTGCGAAGCTATAGCGTTGATTATAATTTTGAATTCGGTATATTAAAGTAAATACAAAAATCGCTAACAAAATACAAACACTCATAGTTATTGATAATTGAAAACCTACTCGTATTATTATTTTCTGCATTATAACTTAGTTTGGGATTTTACAATTTACAAGTAAGATGCTGTATTAATAACTTTTTTGAATTTAGTAGCCCATTAATCCTTTATTCCTTTAAATCACCTTGTCAGACACAGAAAAATGCTTAATTTCACTTTTACACACACAAACTAACGAAGGCAGTTAAAGTTCCTGGAACATAGAAGTAGTTGAATTCGGAATGATTTATATTAAAACTAAACCTTCGGGCGTTGCAATCATTCTTTTCCGAAGTAGTTTATTTGTGAATTATTTTCGAGTTTTGCAAAGTTTAATTTTTATTATACGGTATTCAAACCATTATCAAAACAACTCGACTTTCACGGTTTATTAACAATGCTTAATACGGAAATTGTGGAAGCAAATTTGTTATAAAATTCACAGCGTTTGCAATAATTTACATTCTTAATAAATGCAGACGTTCTCGAAAGAACACTGTAACTTTTAAGAACTACCAACTCGATCAAGACCAATTCTCGAATAGTTTCACTAAAGCATTTATTTCATTTTCTGAATTTAAATAAGTTTATTAAACCGGCATACTCACGGTAGTTTATCATAAGAACTTTGTTTAAGAGTTCTCGTTTTAAACCATAAAACAGACCCAACAGTAAATTAGCCAAACTCGCGCTTTTGCTACACAAATTCAATAGATGGACGTTCTGACCATACAGCGCTAGTGACCTTTCAATTAGAGTGTGACCAATGCGTTGCTACGGTGCCCGCCATTTTATATCCCAATATTTTTGATATAATATTTTAATTTTGACATCCTAATTTTAATGTAATCTTACTGCTAAATAATGTTTTATACACACAATTCACTGTTTCGTGATTTTTAATTGAGTCAAATACCGTTTACATGCTTGCCAGTATTTGGTCATGCAACTATTTCTGTACTTTTCAAAGTTGGCACCACGTGTTGTGATATAAAATAGCTGCCTTGGCCAGACTTTGATTCAAGGGTCTATATACAGCGCATGTATCAACTTAAGTACACTACGAGATCATGGAAATTTATCTGATCTCACCCCCCCCCCCCAACAAGGATGAACTTTCCATTTTTTTTAAGTTTAACCATTTAAACTTAAAGATGACAACACGTGTTGCCAATAATAAAATTAGACGAATTTCTTTTTTTATTTTGACAAAAAGGTGTACAGAGTTAACAAACCCAACATTCGCAGTAACAAAATTATCTAATAAAATAAGTCCAAAACATGTCTAACCGAATACTTCGTATTTTTAAATAACATTAAAAGGAATTTAAAAAAAATACTTGCCTAAAGTAAGTTTTCTACCGTGAGAAATAAATACCCTTACCCTCTTTTCTTTCGACATATCTTTCTCTCTGGCTTATTCCTACCCTCCGGTTTATTCTACATACATACCGACGTTGTTCTGACAAAACGACGAAAGCGCCAAAAAGTCAAAAAATGGGTTAAAGCACCATCCTATACTAGAGCGCAAGCCCCACCTATTCCGATGCTAGGCGTATTCACCAGCAAATTCTTTTTAAGGGATATTTACGTTTGAAATTGTGTAAGCGCCATTGAGTGTAAATGAATATGCGTGAACTACTACTACAAACCCGCGTGAATGACATTTTAGTATGGTGTAGAATAGGGGACGTATGGGTATTGATGGTATGGTTTATAAGTAAATAAAGACGTACTAGGTGAGTTGTACTATGTTTGATTGTATTATACCGTTATCTATTTTTCTAATTTTCAACTATTTCTTATGTAATCCTTAAACAAATGGTTCAAAATGATGATGAAAATGGTTTCCGCTTACGTCTGTTTGACTACCATTTATTCATTTGCGTAAGCGACATACAGCAAAATAATTTGAATGTAAATCTCTGTCTCAAATATTTTAATTTTAAATAGCAAAAACTGTTACATTAATTGATAAATCGTAATTACTGCTTCTAAAATGTAAGTTTAATCTGTTCCTTTAGACGTAAGTGACGTTAGTTGATAGTAAACCACCGAAAACAAGACGTAAGTGCCGCTTAAGCGACAATTTCGTCAAAATTCACTAATAAATTTCGCGTAGACATACTAGTGACATAGAAAAAAGACTTAACCACAAAATTAGTTGGAGTAAATGACTTGACCGACAGAACTAGCTCTAAAAATTTGAAAAGTGTCTCAAAGTAAATATATTTTTTCTTAAAAATTGCAAACAAATAACAGAAGTCATGTTCAGTATTCTTGTTTGTATTGGTCACTCAATAATTATTCTATAAACATTTTTTGCTCTCCTGAAAAATTAACAGAATGGCACGTCGAACAACGTCGGTACAAAGGGAAACTGTACCTTACAAAATGATAAAAATAAAATCAAAAATTGATCTTGTTTAAAAAATTCTTGAAAACGTCTATTAGTACATATTTCAAAAACATGACATAAAAATAGTGTTGGCAAATTTCCGGAAATTTATTTTTTGGTAACTTTTCATGGAAATATTTCCGGAAACTTATTGAAATGGCAAATGTAAAAAAAAAGTTGATTCCCAAAGTGATTTCCGTGAAACCCTGGGGTTTCGTGGAAATATTTTGGGGTTCTGCGGGACCAGTTGTAAGTCCTGTAATATAACAAAAGGATACCACTTGCAACGCTTTAAACTTTCCTACAATAATGGCCTAATCACTATTTTATTTGTTGGTGCTTTTTGCTACCACATATTTATGTGAAATACAAAAACAAAATATCGCAATAAACTGGATGCTACACAGCGAAGCTTCAATATAAAAAAATTATGTAAATTAAATGTAAAATGTAAAATAAATGGCCCAGTGGAACTCTCAAACGAACTGGAACAAAAATCAGCTTTGTATTTTAAATATATAGGTTGATTTAATATAAAGTATATTAGTAGATATTCGCCCTCCTGCGTATCTAAATAAATGTTTTAGATTTATTTATTTGAAAATAAAAAACTTAATCAAATACAGATATTAATTTTTGTTGACTAATTAGTTAGTGTTGACACAGCGAAAGCTTCAATATAAAAAGGAATCACGTAAATCAGCCCAGTAGAACTCTCAAACGAACTGGAACAAAAATAAGCCTTGTGCTTTAAATATATAGATTTTTAATGGCTAAGGACAAATGTCATGCGATTGCTTAAAAAATACATTCTGAAAACTAATAAGTAGTAAGACACACAAAACACATGGTAAACTTATAAAATAATATTTACATGTAAATTACAGATCAATATTAAAAAGAGGTGTTGATCAAGCTTAAATATTTTTAAAACTATTTACTGATGTTGCGCGGATGCTTTCAACATTAGGTTGCTCCATAATCATTATAATATGCAATTTTCCAAGAAAAATTGACTGTACTTTGTCTTAAAACGGCACTGCACAAAGTATACGTATTCTAGGTTCCGTGAAACTTCCCTTGGTACTTTAATATGTTGCTGTTGATAGCCCAAGAAAACCTTTTTACCAAGCCCCATATCTCTTAAACTATATGGTGAATAAGCAAATAACGTCAAAACAAAAAACTTTTTCAATATAAAATTTTTAACAACACTAAAAAATTTTTAGAAAGATGTTTAAACAAAACTAAAAGTTTATTTACAAATATATTTCATTAAAGTTAATTAGTCGCCCTGTCGGTCCACATACCATTTATCTTACAGAAAGAAAAACAATAATTTAGTTTTCAACCAAGTTTATTTTTTTTTAAATATTGTTAATTAACAAAAAGAACCCTAAGTAACTTAAATAACTATAGTTGATCATAAACTCTTACAAAAAAGTCGACCATTTAAGCTATTTGGAACCGATAAATATATTATGTTTTCCCTAGCATCCATCTCTCTATCATACTACAGTTTTATCAGTATCTTACGAAATACACTTCATAGGTTTTCCTTGATTCTCGCCTTCGCGTTACGTGACGTTGAAATTGTTAAATATTAGGTGTTTTATTATAGCGTCTTCGCTTGCGCTATCGTTGCAGCTGGTGGTTGATTGCGAGATCTGTTTTATGCCAGGCTATCTCTTTTATATACCATTGTAAAAGACTGAACTATGGAGTGTATATAATTTCTTTTGTTTATTCCACTAATAGTCTTTTTATAGATTCTGCTACTGTATTACTGAAAAAGAATTATTATTAATAGTATTCTGGCCCCGAAATAAATAAAGATATAAATAGGAAATGGCTAATTAGCCTTTTCTGAAACCAACCTAAAATTCAAAATTGTCTGCTCCTTACAAATTTAACGATATATAAACGATGCACCTAACATCCTTTTATCAAAGATGCATAACTTGTTTGATTTTCTTATCATAGTAGATAATGTTACAAAATGATGAAATTCAGTGAAATACGGTAATTCCAAATGAGACTAAAAGAGCTCTAACCAAAAATGTATTTTTTTAACTGTATATAACTGGTCAAAAACATAGATAGTATTGTTTCGTTCGGTGGTAACCAGGGGCGTACCTATATTACAGAGGCAGAATAAAGCTGACTATTTTAAAAATATAATAAGCTTAATTAACTACTAATGGCAGGCATTAGGCGAGTTCCGTAATCATCATGTCCACCATGACAGATTCTGGATCTCCCCAGTGTATACTAAAAGCAAAATAATATATAAAGTCGCTTTCCAAGGCTGGCTCGAAGATGGTTGGTTGAGCTCCCAAAGGAAGCTGAATTCGCTTAGGACCAACCTCGTTTACCCTATTTTCTAAAATATTAAATTAGAAAACCTGCATCTTAAATGACTCATGTGAAAAGTACTTGCAACTACTTTTTACCAGGTTTTTATATTTTGTTACTCTTCTACATATTCTTCTTCTTCTAAATACTGATAAACATACGAATTCCCAAAGCTCCTTCCTTTATTCTTCCTTAAAACTGAAAACAGACACCGTTACGGTTCATAATCTTGACGGAATTTTGTACATTTAATCGGTATATGAAACATGTTCCCTGGTTCAAGCTTAAGCTTTTTCGTCCATCTATCGCAATCCAGTCGAAAGACACAGAAAGCAATAGTCCCTTATAAAGCCTTGTTGTATTCACAAAAATATGACAACAGAGTATTTATATCCAACGAAGTAAGTAACGCTTCCACATAAGATATAAAGAACCCACTTGATTATTTCTATAAAAACTCACTTGACTTTTGGTCTGCAAATGTTGCTTAAGGGGACTTGTGTAGATGGTCACCAGGTTGTTAAGATTCTGTGACGAAGGCTCCCAAAAATCACGAGTAGGTACTTAACATTTTGCGAAATACAAGACCAGTAATAATGCTTTATATTCAAACAAGTACAAAACTCTCAGTTTCAACTATGATGATCAGCAACAAACTAAATTATCATCCAAAATGAACACTAGACTTAATCGTCAACTTAAATTAAAGTCTGGACCGATTTCCCTATAAATAATAATTATCATGTAGAAAAAAGCTTATTGATCACGTCAATATAACAAGAGGAAACTTTAATTAAATAAAAATATTATCTTTCAGACTCAAGAGGGAAATTTAAGATGTAGCTATTTTTTATTATATTCCACAACTTCCAAACAATAATTTAATACTTTCAGTATTTTACAAAACCATTTTGTGCACCAATTACACAATAATTGGCATATCAACAGAGAATTTTACTAGTAAATCACAAAAATTTAAACAGCACCAAATCTAACATCTTGCTTTGTCAAGAAATTTTCAAGTACAAGGTCTCTTACAAAGGTCACGTGGAGGGTTGTTGAAGAAATTCTTACCAAGTCAGTTTCTTTCCGACTAACCGGTCTACAGCGATTCAGCAAAATAATCTTCGCTGCTATCTTGAAGTTTTCTAAATAAATAATAGTGTACATCTGTACATGTGTAGTATAGGAGTAAGAAGGGTATCACAAAATAAAGTCGCTGTAGAATTACACTTCTAATTTATTAGTTATGCACTAAAGAAGCAACTCCAAAACTACTATTTCCAGTAGTTTTTGGGTTTTAACATCGTTGAGAGAAAATTACCAAAGTATAAAAGTTTTTGTACAAACAAAAATGTGATTATTTTTAGTAAAGTTATAAACTAAAGAAATTGGAAAATTTGTTTTAAGGCACTCCATATAAAAATAAAATAAATATATAAAAATATATTGAAATTCTAATTCCCTATCAGCGTCGCAAACATAAAAAACCACACTACAAGCTATTCACAGACTAAATAAAATTTAGTAAAATCTTTAACATTGCATAAGTATACCTATATAGAAAAAGTTGAAATTTCAGGCATAGGTTTATAAGGAAACCACCTAACGTTAATTTTTCCTAGATCCTCAATCAATTTCTTCCTACAATTTGTTTGATTGTAGATCTCTACTAATCGATCTGGTTCTATAGTTGACGATCCGATACTATTTAGTGTCTGTAGTCAGAGACGGTAATTAATGATGGTCATTAACGATGGTTAAACTAAGAAGGTTTATTAATTCTCATAGAGCAAAACTTACAACCTTACAGAATATGTTTATCATCTCCAAAAAGCACTAGAAATGCGTGCCTTTATCAAAAAAAGAACAAGAAATGTGGAAATTTGGCAACGTAGATAACATACCAACTACTAATTCTAAAAAATGGTCACTACAAATGTTCTTCAAAAAGAGAACTAGGTCACATATGCAACCCATTATACCTGAGAACTAAATTGGAATTTTACATAATTAATGGTGCATTTAAGTGTAAATTCTGTAGCAAATGGCGTGAAAAAGGTAAATTTGCAAATAAGTACATAATAATAATATAATAGTAATAATTGCTACACCTCATCACCTATGAACCAGGCCCAAGAAGCTATGAAGCTTGTGCGGGAGGGAGGGGGTAATTATTATCATACGCAGGCCCAACGTGCGGCTGCAGCCGACCTACAGATGAAACAGCGCAAATCGTACATTTGTGTCGCAGCTAAGGAAAAACTGCAGAAAACCCCAGAACTGCCGGTACTAGTAGCCGCTTAGGTAAAAGTCTAACATTCTGGACAATACACTAGCACGGCTGTAAATACATATAGTATAAGGTACAAACAGCTTTCAAATAAAAATTCAACTTGTTGCTAAATTTCTAACGAGAGATGGCTGATGATGAAACCTACATAGATGAAGTTATGTATAACTGTTACATTTAAATTTAGATTAAAGTCGATTTATTAAAACAAATATTTATGTTTACCAATATTGGAAACCGATGCAGCGATTTGCGATTCAAAAAGGATATCTTTATAAATGTAAACGTCAATTAACTTGTTCAACAAATTTTATTGAAACACAGTGCCTCATAAATAAATTGATTTATTATGTTCTGTAACTTACAATTCAATTTCAATAATTTTTGCTGAAAAGCTTTTCTTTCCTCCAATTAGTAATTCCCATAACTCTCTTTACATGTATATACAACTCATGAACTGGAGTCGAGTCTCATAATAATATTCTTAGACAAGATTCATGTTTCGGTTTGATTCATGTACCAATACTACCATCTAATAATATAAGATGTTCATACATAAATAATTTTTAGCTATTTTAAAAAATGTAAGAGTCAGTTCATGAAGTTCATCTTCATTTCACAAAACAGAGAATTAGACGAACTGTTGCCACAGGTGCAGCACATACACAATTTGGTTATCACTTATCACGTAATATCAAAAGAACAATTCTAGAGTCTAGACTATTTCATAAAGAGAACAAACACATTACCATTAACTTTTCCTTGATGATTTGATAATTCAATATTTCAAATTTATTACTTATGAAATACCTTTTCCACTAAATAAAAACTCCTATCTATTTTAGCAATGCCATTGCGCGAACATTATAAATGATTTAACTTTGTTAACATCTCCGGAAAAAATTATCTTGTTCAAAAGCGACAGGGATGTTTTATGGCGTTACATTTTTTCACAATTCTTATCTACGTAAAACGTCCATTAATGTATGGCAGCTTTAAACACTGGACAGGAAGAGCTTAGGCCTAAATTGAGGCTATTACAGTTTCACATTAAAGATTCGTTTTATATAACAAGTGTATAAGAGTTTCGAAACAGTTTAAGGACGTCCTTTCTTCCAAATTAAGGGCATTCAAATTAAGAAAACATTAATCTAGAGATTAAAAATGCTGTAATACTGTTTTAAACATAAATTACAAAGATAAAAGGCTGTAGTGATCAATAATCCTTTTACATTTAGCTATGGCGAGTGTTATCCCATTATCAGTTACTGAAGCAACTTCAAGATTTTAGCCGTTTTGAGTTACAAAAATAACTTTCCGCCGTATATACAGTATAGAGTTGTAAATGAAATGTGCTTTATGTAGATGGATATGTAAATGTAAAATTAAAATACACCGTAATACATCATTATTCTACTACAAGCAGTACACAAGCTCTACTAATGACGATTGCATTTATTGTAAGGGTTGGTTGTACCACTTCAAAGCCAAGCTTAGCTTTAGTTGCCAGCTAAAAAGTATTCTCAGAAACGTAAACTAATTACATTGTTAAAGATAAACTGTTAAGATACTTATAAATAATTAGTGAGATTGAAGTCGCGGTAGGGTCCTTGTATATAATAGTTTTAAGAAAAGCTGTTGTACCTATTTAAATGTTTCGATAAATTATGTAGAATGCTCTCTACACGTGTTTCGGTTTGCTAGACCTTTTTCAAGAGATACTCGTACGTTTCTGATTTGAAACTAACGCATTCGACAGAAGTTGCCCTTGTCACTTTACAATCCCTTCCATCTGGTTTTAAAATTTGTTTTTCTTAGAAAATAAATCTATTAAGGAGGTGTTCGTAAAACTTGTTTGGTCGTTCACAATGAATGTGTTCTTATTATAGGATTTTTTAATTTCTAATTGTTCTAGCAAATCTAACCTCTTACCTTTCTTTTGTACATGCAATAGGTCTACTCTATCTACATCTATGAAATGATTATTATCTATACAATGGGTGGCTAGTCCGGACGATTTCTTATTATATACAATATCGCGTTTATGTTCCGCTAAACGTTCCGAAACAAAACGAAACAATTCGGCGCCTGACACATTCGGCGCCAAACATTACTAATTTGTACTACATTGTATTTTGCATACAAATCTGCATCAAACGGTCATCTATTGCTATGAATATCAAAAAATATCTTGTATTTGCTTAAAATTAATAAATTTAATTAGTTCAATCATTTTAATTGCCAAGAACCTACAATTTGTATTCATTTATTAGTATTAAATATTGCACTTACTACAAATTTATTATCAACAACCATAAAATAAAATAACTAATACAAAAAACCTACCCTATTAGTAAAACCCAGAGCATAAATTCTTCCTAGAAATTTTTACCAACCATCTTAATATGATGATTATCTTATGCATTGGTAAAAGATTAGAGACATAACTTCAACTATGCATTATTACCGTGCTAATATCCTTTTTTGTTAACCAACAGCAAAAACGAGACGCGGTACATACATTGTTTTGCGGATATATTTGCTTTTAATATACCTATGACAAAAATTAAAGCACCATTGTGTTCACACAAAATCAACGCAAAACTTCTATTACAGTCGTTTTTTCTTAAAACGTACTAGATTTGGAGATATTAAGTGTTAAATGTAATTTTGTTAAACCTTAAAAGTGCTATTTCGAGAACATCGGCTTTAAAAGTAGGAATTCCCGTAAGAAACAACATAAATAAATATCTTAACTGTTTTTTGACAACTTAAATATCGATGTAGCCATTGTTTGTCACAATATAGCGAATGATGTTCCGCAACAAATAATAAAAATTCAATTTCAATCCTTCTTTACTAAAAACCCCTTTCCCGCACTCCCGCACAGTTAGCTTAACTTAGGGATAGACTACAATATATATTTCAGCCTAATAAAACTCTACCATATAATTACGTACATGACATTAAGTCACGTCAAGTCACAAATTTTAAAAAAATATCAAATACAATGAGTACTTTAGTACAGCGTTATGAATGCAGATAAAACGTTGTAAGATATACGTGTAAAAAGTCTCTTCATTGCACTCACATCCTTTAAGACACTCGCTGGTACCTCGCTCGTGTGTTAAACCGTTCGCGCAATAAAGAATGACTTTTTACACTTATATCTTAAATATCTATTTTAGCTTTTCTAGAATATCATGTATTATTAAAAATAACAATAGTTTACAAATTTTTATGTTTTTACCTTCACAAATTAAAATAGCGTTTTCTAAAGCATTTTTGTTTCCTAAAATCAATCCCGAGATCAGAAATGCTCTATCAAGTCAGGTGTTCGAGATATCATTTGTCATTCGTTTACCTCTATCAACAGTCAGATTTTGTACATTAAGACACTGCAGCATGGACGTCATTAAAGAATGTAATATTTCCTGGGAAACAAAACAAGCGGTAATTACAAATTATTCCCGATTTAATAAAAACAATGGGTGCTAAAATGTGACTAAGAGTTCATTTTTTAGATTCTCACTAAGATATTTCCCAGTAAAATTTAGGTGCCGCAAACGATGATAAGGAGAGCGCTTCCATCAATATATGTGATACTATAAAACACCGTTATCAGGGATAACAGGGGATCATTTTTGGTTGTTTGTAAGGGAAACTGAGCAGTTTGCTAACAAAACACGAAAATTAAGTGCCAAATATTTTTAATTTTTGTGAAATAAGGTATATTAAGTGATATAAAATTCTGTTTCCTTTTTCCCCAATATCTTAAAATCCTGACGTGATAAAATTTTTCAGATCTAAGATTTAGATTCAGCATACAAAATACGTTAGAAACTGATATTCATTTACTTGGAGGAAAAACTATGTAAACTAGTGTTGTAACGTATTCAAATTCCCAATTTTAGAATAATGCAACTTTAACTGCATTAACAGTAAATAATCTTAACACGGCTCTGTGCATTTGCATGTTTCAGTTGGATTAAAAATACAGACTATTTTCGAATTAAATGGTGTTCTTTAATGCCAGGAGTTACCTTAAAATGTTTTCGCCTAAGCGACATTCCTTCTGAAATAAAATTACAGATAACATTGTTCCTAGAATAATCACGTTGGCATTATTTCATTGCATTTGACGCCTTTGTAAATATTAAAGTTCATTGCAGAACCTTCCCACGGCTACAAATTGTTTGTCGTAGCGAAAATATGGACAAAATTAAGATTATAAATATTTAGAAATCATATTGGCTTTTTTACAAGAAAATAAACTGTGAAAATGCAATAAACCTTAAATTTATTAGTACCTGTACATGAATAGATTCTTCTAAGTGAAGACGTATAAAGTATAAATATCTTGGACCACGTGTAAAAATTATTAAGTTATTCCGGCGATGCAGATTGTAAGTTTGGTGAATTCCCTTCGAACATTTAAAAGGTTCCCGAAAGTTTATTTTGCAGTCTCTTCTTCCATTGATCGAAGAAATATCAACTCTTCTTGGATAGGCCAGTTTAAAATTCTTTTCTTTAAAGATTGTCTGACACTTCAAGAAAGAAAGTCAGTCAGTGGGTCTCGCATCCAAAGTTGGCGGGCTTCTAGCTCCCAACGTTTGACTTAGTATTATCACAGTATATATACATACAGTAATGTGACTGTAGCAAATAATTTCTATCCACCACACTACATGCTGGCGCGAGTCGGCAGTATGCAGACAGCAGTTCTATTTCAAACACGCAACAGAACGTATCGAAATTACCAGAGCCGGATTATACCCACAATCGTGCAGTATTACTGCCAGTAAACAAAGCATAGTGTTAGTCGTTGTGCCGCCAAAGGCTGTAAAAATACCTCGGAAAGAACTACAATTAGTTTTTTCAGGTTTCCGATTTCAGGTTATTTTTACCTACATACTATTATTTCTTAATAAATATGCTCGTAAAAACAATGCCGTATTTAAGAATTCACTTTTGTATATGTTTACCAATTGCTTAAAATTGAATTACTAACACGTAATCGAACAAATAAGCGATTACGAAATCCTACATAATAAAATTTTTTATGCTGATTTTTAAAAGAGTTCAACAATCTAGGTCAACGCCTTATCAACAGGTGTGAACTACAGCGTCTTTTGTTACTCTCAACTGTTTAAAAAAAGTCAAAGCGTGCGTTAGGATTGTACTTTTTAGCATTTCGGTTGTCATTGTGTCTTTAATTTAATATGAATGAAAATAAATTTTATGATTATTAATTATTATTATTATAGTGTAAATTGATTTCATCTCCCCTATTTTGTACGTATGTGATTTCGTGACCTAGATTCTCCATTTGTTTGTTGAACAGGTATTCAAATTGTATACAGCTATGCATTTGTTCGTAATTATTTCTAAATAAAATTAAATGACAATTGCAGCGCAAGAATATGCTTGAAAGAATAATGTAACTTTAGTTGGTAATTAACGATGTAACAAGAAACAACTCTTCTAACTTAGTTTAATAAATGTTTTAAATATCCTAAATTGATTATCGTTTTATTTATTAGATTCTATAAGTAAAACAACTTCAATCAAATGGTTCACTACACATAATTCTACTTCATATTTTACTATACTATTATATAACAAGAGATTTTGTTTACATATTTGTTTAATGCGGCTCTGCGTTTTATTTACCGGCGATGAGGACCGATAAACATCGGTCCACTACTTCGTTTATGGGCGTGATATTCGAAGGTGGTTTAATAAAATGAATGGTGTCGCATGCAAGTGAATCTACTGATTGTTTTATATATATATATATATATATATATATATATATATATATATATATATATATATATATTGTTGTATTATTTGTTTGGTTAGGTTTATACAAATAATAAAACTTTGATGAAGTTGTTTATTTTTTTTTCAAAATCAGTTTTAAAATAAAATTAAGGTGGCAGAAATAGTTTTGTGTGATTTATTATTGAGTGTACCTCGTATGATATAAAAGTTTATTTTAAAATTTTTACTATAATATTTAAAAGCTGTTTTGATCATAGCAAAGCAAGCATTTATTTAGTATTATGATTACAAAAGCAGACATGTTGATAAAAGCATTAAATTATAAGCTCTGGTAGCATTTTTGTTTTAATAAAAATTTAAGAAATTATCATATTTAATTTAAATAGTTTTGTAGAGAGTATATGGTTATTGATTGCATTATTTATGTAAAAAGGGTATTTTGCATTGTTTTGGTTAAATTGTTGTAAATTAAATTTCCTCTTTATAATTTGGTTGTTGACCCATAAAAATAATAAAAATACAATAAAATGAAAATTCTTATCAAAATGTATGGAGTGTTTAAAAAGGATAATGTAGGGAGATAGGCGGTGCACGTCGAACAGAAAAGACATGCATGCAAGAAAGATATTAATAAAAGTGAATGATTAATTTGTTAGTAAATTAAATACTAAAGATTAGTTGATGTAAGAAGTAGTTTTACTGGTTGAAGGTGTAGTGTTGAGGATGTTATTGTGCTACGAAGCTAGTGTAAAAGTTATGTGATGATGCGAGGAAAAGTGGATGAGGTTAATAAATAAAAGTGCTGGGGTTGATTGTTTTCAAATCCTGAAGAAGTGACACGAAGAAAAATTTAAATTGGGAGTACTTACAAAAAGGGGGATTATCTTGGAGCTAATGTCAATGTGAAATGTAAGTGGTCAATAATTCATAACAAAATTTTTATTATAAAAAAAAAATAATTCTTGTTTAATAATTTTTGTAGCTTATAAGTTATTACAGAGGTGTTGCGGAGAGATAATTTAATTGCACGAACCTTTACAATTTTAAAAGATCCTGTAGTTTCTTGCTATATGTAGCTCAGCCGGCGCATTAATTTTTTTTGACTGTAGTCAGATCACAACATTTTGGCGCTCCAACGTGGTTGGGCAATGTAACATTTTTGGCAACTACATATTTTGACTTACGTGGTAGGACTTATTAATTAGTTGCACACCGTTTTGGCTACCATCAATTTGGAGTTGACTAATTAATGCAACAATTTTATTGAAAAGAGAGGAATTAATAGTTAGAAACAAAGTTAACCTTATAATATTTTTTTAAGAATTTCTGTTCTGGTAGATAAGAGTTGAAAGGAATTTGTTTGTGGAATTTAAAATAAATTTTGGGACTCAAAGGACAAATGATAAAATATTTAGATTTCTTTTGTTGAGAATATAAAATATTTATGTAGAATTAAAAAAGGGAAAAGGTTTTGTTTATTGAATAGGGATAGATACGATAGGAAAATACGTAAGGGGATAGGTTGTATGACGTCACTAAAGAACATATGCAAAAATTTGGAGAAAAAAGAAAGGAAGCTAGAAAATCGTAAAAAGAAGCAACAAAGGAAAATAAAAATGGCAGAAGAATTTCCATTCGCGGATATGATCGTAGAAGGATTCGAAGACAAAGAAGGGGATAAAACGCTGATTTTAGAGCAGAAATTATCAATGGAAGATAAAATGATGTTAATGTTCAAAGAAATGATGGAAGATATGAAAAAAGGTTTTAAAAGAATTGATGAAAATTTTAAACGAATGGAAGAAAGTTTCGAACGAATGGATGAGAAAAGTGATTTGGTGATAAATGAACTGGAGGAAGTTACGATGGAAATTAAAGAAAATAATATGGAAACCCAGGGAAATTTTGAAAGAGCTAGAGAGGATTTTAAAAAAAGTAATGATATAAAGATTCAAGAGAATAAGAAAGAAGTGAATCAAGTATTAGAACAAGCAGAAAAAGTTAATGAAGACGCAGAAGGTAATAAAATATTAGAAATGAAGAACGAAGTAAGCAAGGAGGACGGAAATAATGTAATGAAAGAGAAAGAGAACGAGATAAAGAATAATATGGAAGAAGAAATAAAACAGAGAATTGAAATAGTTAAGGGAGAAGTAGTACAGGGCATAGAAGCAAACAATAAAAAATTTACGAATATAAACAAGGTAGTAGAAGCAGAAACAAGAATAGGGGATCAAGGAATGGATGTATTAGAAGCGTTTAAGATGGAACTAGAGTGCGAAAAGAAAGTGATTAGGGTAAGAGGAAAAATATTGAACTGGATACTGCAAGAGTCTGAAGGGGAAGCTAGAGGGTTAAACATGATAAGTAGAAATGGACGGTATGAGAATAAAACGAAAGAAGAATTCAAAGATATGGAGGGAGAAATAAGTGAGAAGCTGGAAGAACAAGAACGATACAAGCAAGAGATTTACAACAGGTTAAAAGAATATAAAAATTTAATTATTGATGAAGCCTTGATAGCAAGAAATTTTGTACTCAAGATAGGGAATTTGTTAGGTAGAGTTAAGAAAAAATTAAATAAGAATAGAAACAATAAATAATTATAACATATCAAGTAGGGAACTTGTTAATTATTTTCCGTATTTAATAATATGTAAATAGGTGTATATAAAAAAGGGAATAATCAAATTAAATAAGGTTAAAAACATAAAAAAATTAATTATCATATATCAAATGGTGAACTTTTCAATTTATTTCCATATTAAAATCTGTAAATAAGTGTAAAAAGTTGAAGGGGAAAATGTTGTATTATTTGTTTGGTTAGGTTTATACAAATAATAAAACTTTGATGAAGTTGTTTATTTTTTTTCAAAATCAGTTTTAAAATAAAATTAAGGTGGCAGAAATAGTTTTGTGTGATTTATTATTGAGTGTACCTCGTATGATATAAAAGTTTATTTTAAAATTTTTACTATAATATTTAAAAGCTGTTTTGATCATAGCAAAGCAAGCATTTATTTAGTATTATGATTACAAAAGCAGACATGTTGATAAAAGCATTAAATTATAAGCTCTGGTAGCATTTTTGTTTTAATAAAAATTTAAGAAATTATCATATTTAATTTAAATAGTTTTGTAGAGAGTATATGGTTATTGATTGCATTATTTATGTAAAAAGGGTATTTTGCATTGTTTTGGTTAAATTGTTGTAAATTAAATTTCCTCTTTATAATTTGGTTGTTGACCCATAAAAATAATAAAAATACAATAAAATGAAAATTCTTATCAAAATGTATGGAGTGTTTAAAAAGGATAATGTAGGGAGATAGGCGGTGCACGTCGAACAGAAAAGACATGCATGCAAGAAAGATATTAATAAAAGTGAATGATTAATTTGTTAGTAAATTAAATACTAAAGATTAGTTGATGTAAGAAGTAGTTTTACTGGTTGAAGGTGTAGTGTTGAGGATGTTATTGTGCTACGAAGCTAGTGTAAAAGTTATGTGATGATGCGAGGAAAAGTGGATGAGGTTAATAAATAAAAGTGCTGGGGTTGATTGTTTTCAAATCCTGAAGAAGTGACACGAAGAAAAATTTAAATTGGGAGTACTTACAAAAAGGGGGATTATCTTGGAGCTAATGTCAATGTGAAATGTAAGTGGTCAATAATTCATAACAAAATTTTTATTATAAAAAAAAAATAATTCTTGTTTAATAATTTTTGTAGCTTATAAGTTATTACAGAGGTGTTGCGGAGAGATAATTTAATTGCACGAACCTTTACAATTTTAAAAGATCCTGTAGTTTCTTGCTATATGTAGCTCAGCCGGCGCATTAATTTTTTTTGACTGTAGTCAGATCACAACAATATATATATATATATATATATATATATATATATATATATATATATATATATATATATATATATATATATATATATATTTGTGATTTTACCGTCATGTATCTACAGTACAGTTTAAAATAATGCAATTTTAATCATAATATCGTATCAATTTTGTTGTTGGATTAATCCGGTGAAGAGGATTATCCAGGAATTTTAGTCCAGTGAATTTTCATTCACGTAATAATAAGCTTAATGTTGAGTCCCTTTCGTTAGATCGTTGTATCGGTTTAAAAGGATTTGTTTAATGCTGATCAATAGTGAATTATTAACATATTGACTCATTTAATTAATGGCAAAATTAATAATCGAAGCACGTTTCCTGTTGTGCAAAAAAAATTATGAATATCTCAAGCAACATTCATGTAATTTAAATTACTGTTCCAGTTGATGTAATAATGATAAATAATTTATTATTAATGGCAACTATTGCAAAGTTAAACGAATCTCGTTAATATGAAATAGTTCAAAATTTAGAAATAAGAAGTGTCCCGCAACTTTCCAATTAGTGTCATTCCATCCTGTCTTTTTCCATCCATTCTGGAGCAGCCCGGAGGTTCCATAATGGAAGATATTCCTGCTTATTGTAGTGCTCGAAAGATGATATTGTTTATGACATTATGTCTTGGAATTCGTCCTGATGAGAATCTAGAGTGTAATCCATGATGCCAGATATTATTAACTAGAACTCCGCAATTGCAAGTGTGACTTTCGCATATTTTGATACCTAGACGAAGGGCGATTGCTACCTCAAACGTGATGTTGTCCATGAGTTTTCCAAGAGGAGGAGAAGGAATAGCTTTAAACCATGCTTCGATTTCAGTACAGCTCACAGCCAAAAGTCTAGCCCATTCGGAATAATCTGGAAAGATTTCCATTAGTTGGTTCACAATATTTGTTTGAATTAGTGATTCCAATGTTCCTTGTTTTGTTAGGTCTCCGGTGGGGATGTCATTTTCAGTTAGTTGTTGGTAATGATGTATGGCTTCTATTATGGTGTTGTTGAAGAAAAAGATAACTTATGAAATGATGCACGAGAGGAGGGGTTACACATAATGAAATGACGCTAGAAAATACGAAATCGACATATCCATTGTGTGTCTGATACCCAGTCCACCCATTTTAACAGAAAGGCAAGATTGCATCCAGGAGTTTTTGAGGAATTGGCAATTAAGAATTGCTTCCAGCATTGCCATTCTGCTCTTGTCCACATTCTGTAGAAGTTGGGGTTCTTTCCAATACAGTGATGATCTTAAGAAGTAAGTTAATCTTGGGAAAAAAAGGAGACCCGAAGTGATGTGAGTTACGTGATCAACTTTCATAGTTCCCAATTTTTGATTTTAGAAGCGTCTTAATTGATTTGTTATGGATTGGTGAACAAAAGCAGCAAAGTATTTTCGTCCAGAATAGGTTGAATTCCATGGATAAAATCAGAAGAAAGAGCATAGTTATTGTTCTCGTTTCCCCATAGTTTTACTTCACATTTACAAGGGTTAAGGGAGTGTCCAATCTTCTGAAAACTGCTCTGGGTTTTTTGAGCTTTTAAAACGGAGTCTGTATAACCGGCAATAGTGCCGTCATCGAGGTTGGAAACTACAGGTTGAGGTCTGCTTGAAGTTTCATTATAAAGCATTGCGTCACGTCTTATGCATCATTGATTCCCACTCCTACTTGAAAAGGGGAAAATTATAGGAAAATTTCGGTGTGACTCATCAACATAATATTTTAGCAGCAAGTCTTCGCCATGTATTTCCAACCGCTACCGGCTTATTCCTCCACATTTTTGTTGTTAAAGTAGTTAGTGATGATCCAAGAATATGGAGACAAATGAAAATGGTACTTTTCCTATGACTATTTGTTGCATGAAAGCAGTGATTGGTTGAAGTAGTTTAGTTCCAGCTTCTATTGGCTGAATCAAATCTTTTAGAATTTTAGGACGAAGGGAGAGTATTCGACCTGCAGTTCCTGGTGGGAAGAAGGATATTGCGAATGTTGTTAGAGTGAAGTAATGCCTCTGCACCTATTCCATGTCAAGTTTCATCCAATTCTATTATGAGTTTTTTCACACTGCTTCACTTCGTGTTTGCAGATTTTCAGAGTACCGAAAAACTTTGAAGAGGTGATGCGAGAAAACTTATATTTCATAAAACTTTGTATAAAGTAGGTGCAGGGGCAGTACTTCGCTCTAGCAACAAGCAACAGTCTTATCGTGGACGACGAATAAAATTTCAAACTAAAAGTTATGGGGGGGTCCTTTAACAAAAATAGAAGTGTACGAACTATTATGTAGTGGGGCTCCTATACTTAATTCTTGAAAGTGTCTGCGCTGCTTGCAATTTCGCATAACATACCTGATTAACTAATTCGACTTAAGTATTTTATAAATATGATGATTCACAGTTTTGTAATCATTCTTTCTATCTATCATTAAATCGTAGACGTAAGTCGCTTCTCATTTTGTGTTATGTTAGGTTTAAAGATAAAGTTTCCAGTTTAATTAAGTACTTGAAGATTCAATTAACTGATCCTGTAAAAACCGCTTGCATCATTACCGACTTGCTTCATTTTTAAGCAATCATATTATGCAAATTTTGTTACTATACTAAATTACACAATTAGAATCTGACGATGTCAGTATCTAGAAAATTACGATGCCTTGCAAGATAAATACTGCAGAAAAACCATTTAAGGTAAAAATAAAAATATTGAGTGAGAAATGCAGCATTGTCACAATCATTATGTTATTCTGCATTATGATTGCTAACATTATGGATCCATCAAAGCAGGAAATGCGGTCGTATCCGAGAGCTGTGTGACTTGAGGCAATTCGTTTCAGGCTGAAATCTGAGTTCCCTAATACAAACTCGCCATGCGCTCTTTTCATAAGATTTTTATCTGAACGCTCTTCTTGGCGATAAAATATACTCTCCTCTTTTCCTGCACTCATAGCGTTCTAAATAAACTTCAATATCCCTTCAATTTTTAGGGAAAATGTAATAACAACTTTAAAGATGTGTTGTAAACATGTGCTAAGTATGAAATATTAGAGCCGTGTTTTCATGAATGACCTATACGACACTATTTATTTATTGGAAGAAACATTGCCACCGCCACTTTCGTGTTTGATGCGTATTAATTGAAAGGTCTTAAAAAAGATCTCGTTACATGTCCTGAAAGCAATTTTAAACTATAGCAATTAAAATTTTCTTTTGATCTTCTATCCGTCTAGGTAATTATTAAATTTTTGTTTGTTTTGTACCTACATACCTATCGTGCGCACTGACTTCAAAGGAATAGACCAGGAAATTCATTTCCGAGATTGCTTTTCCAAGAAATTATTTTGTAATGTGTAAATTCTAATAAACCTGATAAAGTTGTTGTACAAATAAAAGAAGTCATTTTCCTGTAAAACGTCTAAAATGAATTATATAAATATTATTACTCTGTAGCACAGACATGATTTTGGTGTAACAGCAGCAACAGTTGTTTGTGGATATGTGATGACGGAGAAAAGGAAAATGAGGGACTATACAACGATTTAGCTATTTACACTTTTAACTAGTTTTTAATTTTAAAAATCGTTTTGGTTCAATCCCGACTAAAAAATTGTAAAAAACACGCGTCAATCCAAGTTTGCCAAGGCCAAAGCTATAACAGTTATTGATTATGAGTCCCAGAAAAGTCTTTCAATCTATGAATTTATGAAATTAAACTTACCTAGGCGTACAGAATATTGTCAGTGGAAATACTTTATTTACTCATTTTTTTAAATTTTATAATGAAAACTATTCGCCATACTACTCGTAGGGGAAAACGCTCATTTACCGTCAAATAGAAACTTGGATAGGACTGTGCTTTTTAAATAAATAAAATTAATATTATTATTAAACTATAAAAGATTTGGCTGACAGACCTTATGTTATCTATACATTATTCTTTTCAAGTTGAAATTAGCACTAATCAAAATCAAAATGACACTAAACAAAACTAAAATGAAAATTAACAAAACCTAATTGACGCTAATCAAAATCAAAACGGTACTAACCAAAATCGCAATGACATCAATCAATACCAAATTGACATTAAACAACTTCAAATTATCGTTGAAAAATAATGCTTTAGCAACTTTTGTAGGAGTAAAATACTAAATTAATTAACTAAATTAAAAAACTAAACATAATACTAAAACAACGGTTTACATAAAGAAAGTTGATAATGCTAACGCTAAATGACAAATGACAATAAATTGTCGGTTGCATGTCCTAGCGCTACGAGTACTCGTTAAACGGTATTTGTAGTTAAGTTACGTTGGTTCGAGTCGAAAGTTGGGTGGGTGACCCCTATAGTGCTGCGAATATCGCAGCCTGTTATACTTATAGTTATACTGATAGTCGTTAGGTCATGTCAGAGGCGCTAGTGAGACCTGAAAACTCTGGCAATCAAGCTTCACCACGAGCATACGATACTACACTTTACTTTGCGCTGTTTACAATACTAATGGAGATTGACGCAATCTTGCATATGTTGATGGAGGTTCCGAAAAGTGTAACACACTTAATTACTCTAATTAAAATATGAATAGATCTGTACTTACTTTAAAGTTGCTCAACGAAAATGCTTAAACATTCATTACAGATACTTACGTTACTAAACTTATTTGCCCCGGCAGATACATCTTATTCAATCAAATTTTTCTCAGGCGTCACAAGTACTGCTTTCTTAAGCTCATAAACTGCAAAGGGGAAACAGGAAATATATGTAAATAATAATTAGAAATATTGTCACCATTCACTTGATTAAGTCTGTTCTTGTTTATGAATACTGAGACCCCCAAATGAGAATGGGGATCTAGTTTTATTCGATGGTTTGAATAACATAAGGACAGCTATTCACTTTGACACTTCATTAAATTAATTGAAATCTAAAACTTCAACAAATGACTGATCCAATATTATCACAACATTTAAGTTAAACATTTTTTATTTACTGAAAAAATATCGTTTTCAGTTATAAAAAAAATATTCGTTGATATTAAAAACCCCTTTAAGGAAACTTGATTTTACAAAAAAAGAGATTATATAACCTAAAGGAATTTACGATATGTTATCAGGTGATAACTTTACTGGTTTACGTAATTTTAACTTACTTAAATTATGAAAGATAGCTGCTAAGTCCTTGTTAAACTTAATTATCTGATAATCCATAAAAACACAAAACTGCACAATAATGACAGCAATCATTGTACCTCTGTAACACTAATAACAATTCAACATCTCTTCTACCGTAGAAGTTTGAAGACTGCAACACACATAACTTTCGTAACGTTAACTATGAACTGAAGTATGTTGTTATTAAATCGTTTGTAACTCAGCAAATACCACTAGAAAATGAATTCGTTCCATATGATTTCATTAGTAGACGAACATTCAAGTAGCATTATTTAGGCTTACAACAGGCTTACACAAATTTAAATTTTGAACAGAAATCTTAATTCTCCATTTGTTGATTTTAACTAGACAACTGTTTATCGTTAATTAACTCCTAAAAACTCCAAGAATTATGCATTATTTTATTTTCCCCTTCTATGTAAATGACACTTTACAGGCCTTTATGTAACTAAGTAAATGAGTAATTACAGCCACAGCCCTGTAAAACTTTACGGACTCCTAAAAGAGACCTGTATAATTTTACAATGCTCATCAACAAAAAGCTATGGCAACTAATGTGTTGCTTAACCACAACACCATGGCAACGTCTAGCTATAAATTGTGCTACCACCTTTGATTCCAAAATGTCTTTTTATAAATAATATACAATTCATAAAAAATGCTGGTGAAGGTGGAAATAAAAGTTTGTACGCGACACGCTTTGCAATTAATCGTTACTGGGCTCGCTGGATTATGTAGGCTCGCTCCTTCGTCGCTCGCCCCCACAAACTTTCCAGCTCACCCGTAAAGATTAATTTACAAAGCTTGGCACCTAAATAACTATAATATTCCTGAACTAGTAACATATTTCTGCAAGACAGAAAAACTTGATTTTATTAACTTCAAAACTGCAAAGCTATATTCACGATTTCTCATTAATTATCGCTGTTATACTGTATGTTAGTCTTAAATTGACTGTATCCAATAACTGAAACTTTTCTTTTACATCCTTGCATTAAAACAGAATATTGCCTGTAATACTCGCTGTTAATTACCACATTCCTTTTCTTAATTATGCCTAAATTCGTGTATTTCGATACAGACCGCAAATCTTCACTGGGGCCACGTTTTATTAACTCGGAACAACTAAACGAGAGGCTCTATAGTCACAAAACGTGACTGTACATAAATTACATCCGACGCTGGCTGTCTTGCACCGGCAAGAATCAGGCCCCTTATAATTACTCTGGCAAATCGCCCAGACTAACTAAAAAGGAATCGGACTTCACGTTCTATTTTTTAAAACTTAAAGTAGAGTAATTCAAGTGCACCTATCCGAGACTGTCAAGTGTTACAAATAGCAAAAAGTCAGAATTTCTATCTGAAAATGCACAATTTAGAAGTGCTTAGCTACCCCTACAGAAATGGCAAGCAATAAAACGTGACACATAGACAAAATTTTATTTGTAGCTTAAAGTACAAAGGGATATGTCACTATTTCAATTGTCGTAGGCAAATAAATTGTTTCTATACGAGATATGTACATGCTTTTCGTCCAAAACAAAATATATTGTAATGAATTGAAATAAATATATTGAAAATCAAATCTAACCCAGCTAGAATATTTCGATACATGCAGGGCCGTAGTAGGATTATTTTTATTAAATGCATATTCAAATTTATAAATTGAATCTTCTAATTTTCTGCACGTTACAAAAGAACGGCCTATCGATTGGTTGAATATCAAGAGGAAATGGAAAAACAACGTGAAGGTAAACGAAGAGTGAAAATTACTGATGAAAATCATCATTTTCTTGAATTCGTATTTGAAGAATATCCGAAAATCACTCCTTCAGCAATTAAGAAAAAAACTACAAGAAGCATTTCAAATTAATGTAAATATAAAGTATATCCGTCAGCACCTTGACGGTCTTATTTTTATGATCAAACAAACACGTTTGTAGCTGCTGGTAGTCGAAGAGAAAATGTCATCTTATACGATGCATAGGTAATGTGGATGTAATACACTATGAAATATGAAGGGGATCCTGTAGAAAACCAGAAGCAAATGAAAAACAACAAAAACATTATTATGTAAAAGGTTCTTCAACAATCTTAATTTTGTTATTCGTATTTTACTAAGGCAAGCTGTTAAAGTACAAATCACAAAAAGTACAAATAAGTAATTGTCTGCCTTAAAAAGTAACGTTACCTTCAAAAACCTTACCTTACGGCAGAAAAACATGACAAGAGACTCGATACATAACGTTACAGATTTCCATTTTTGCAACAGGCCGACAGCGGTAGTAAAAGTGCTTTCAAAGCTGATTGGTCAACCGCCGGCAGTAGAGGTACCATTGCTGCTGCCGCGCCGATAGTAAAAGCACTCACCAAAGTAAGCTAAATTAACTTTCAGTCTTAAATAATACTAATCATTTTTAACTTTTAAGTAAAAGGAACGCAAGAATGTCCAAATATATATGAATAATATTTTCTTTTTAATTAAGGGCACAAATGATATCTATTACTTCTGTTTTCTCCCCAGTTCGATTTCAGAACTTATACACTTTTAAGTGCCGAGCGTTATTAGCATCTTTAAAAGAAACTTTGTTTACAGCTCCTGTTTTAACTAGGCCCGACTTTAATCGAACCTTTTACTTTCAAACAGATGCTTCAGTCTTTGTGATGGGTGCGGTCTTGACGTAGCAATTCGACGATGGTAAGAATGATGGTCATAAGTCATCACTGCAGCTCCACAATTAGAAAGACCTACAGGATCATTTAGCTTTTTGGGTTCTAACGTTACATTCGTAAGACTTTGAACTTATTCATCGGAAAGGGACTGACCATGTTTCTTGTACCTGATCTGATCTTTCACGTTCAGTTTTCGTATATTGTATTGTATTGTATAAATGTTCATTGTAATTAACATTGCTAAACCACTGAAATAAATACATACTTGTGCGTGGTATAGGGCGGTGTTATTTTTAACGACAACCACAGAACAATGTTTATGTGGTTGTAGAGACCGACTGCTTAACGTGCCCATCTAACAGCACGGCAAAGTGCACTGAGGCTTTATCGACAAAAAAGATCTTTCCGGGGATTGAACCCGCACCGCCCAAGTAAGAGTTGAACTCTTTACAGCGCGGCCACCTATTCTTTGAAGACATATTCCCTCCAGATCTGTGCTGCCTCAATGAAATCTGATCCCTGATACTAGAAGAGCTCTACCCGTTTCAACAAAGCGCTCCAAAATATCCTGCTTGGTGGGTACACAACAAGCTATACGATTATAGCTATATGATCGTTATCATTGCACTATTCAATGTAGTGCTATTCATTATAGTTTACGACACTCCCTAAAATGTTTTAACTATTTTAATCAAAATGGCACAGAAAATACATTCTTTCTGACGCTACAAGATACTTACTTCGAAGTTAGCTCCCACGTATATGAGACCTTTCTGCGTGACCAAAATTGCTTCTTCCTGTAGTTACGAGTTGTTGAATGATACTGGATGTAAATCAATTTGACACATGAGAGATTTAAAAGCACATCTCCCGACAATTATTAAACGCCTTTATTGTTAAAATAAATATAAACTCATAAGTTAGAAACAAAAAATATATTAGTGAAATTACTATTGTACAAATAAATAACTAAATAACTACTCCTAACATTTGTTATAAATGCGTGGCCCTTGGTGAAATCTAGCCAAAGGCTACTCTATTTAACCAAAAGAACCACACAAGTAATGCAACCAACAATAGGTTAGAAGAGTAAAGAAACAGAAGAAGGAAGCAAAGGTATGCAGATGATGAGAAGACTAGCCTGTGATAATATTATTGAAGTTCTACAAACTAGTTTTTAGGGCAAGTTTAAACTATCTATTGATGTATAATTTCATATTACAAGGCAATGAATTCTATAATTTTATTTCTTTATAAACAAAGCTTTTACGAAACAAAGAAGATGTATGACTTGGCATTGTGAGCATATAAAAGCGAGTATCCACAGAGTGCACATGAGACCTAAGTATCAATTCTGAGCTAAGAGATGTAGAATACTTCAATATTAGCAGAGAATGACTATGTAAACGATCCCAACAGATATCTCCAACGATTCTTCATTTTCAACAAATCGAGTTCTTTAATTTTATCAGAAATGTGATCATAGCGACTTAAATTGGAAACAAACCAACAGCACCAATTCTGGATTTTTTGAATACGATGATTATCTAGCTTGTCAACACAAGGCCTGTAGACAATATTGCAATAATTAAAATGTGACAACACTAATGACTCACTAACTGTCTTTCATTAAAATCCCAGATTAGAATCTGATATTCTTGTAATGACGGTATGGCTTCGATGTACATATTTAATCTCCTTTTGTAGATCTTTGTTTTTGGCCTAATTTATTTTTGGATGGTTGTTAATTTTGGTTCTTTTGGTTGGAGAAGTGTTCACTTTTTTATGCTTTGAGGGAGGGATATTAGGGATACCAGTTCGGTAAAGACTTTACATGTCTAGTCTGGTAAAAACTTTACCCTTTTTTCAAATCTTGTTATATCATACGCAATAAGTATCTTTATATGAATCGTAGTCATCCAGACGACACTTCTTGTAAAGTGCAGTTTCACTGTTTATGTATTATATGTACTGTTACGATATAGGCATTGCGCATTACATGTATGCACGATGTGTTGCCTATCTTCCAGGCGAAAGAGATTTTGTTAAATCTATTTGACACGGAGATTTAATTTGACTTTGTTCCATGTTTATTTAATTAATTTTAATTTAGAATTTTAATAGTTGTTTTTTTCTCTTCATGGAATTTTAAATATTTATTTCTTTTCTGTGTTCATAAATAAAATTATTCATTTAAATGTTTAAAAAGAAATTTATTTGTGTATTTATTTGTGTCTGGTCCATTAACAATGTTTTACAGATTTAGTTTAAATAGCTTCCTAATTAATTAGCGACCAGCCTGATTTCGTCTCATGCATTTATGGAACTTGTTTTCCAGCTTAGAAATTATAGCCGGAGATTTTTTTTATGATAAAGGTGAGTGATATTTACTTGTGATATTTCCAGACTGTTTTACCATGATTTTGTGTTTGTGAATTTCTACAATAACAAATTTATTTTGCAATTGATAACCTTTGATCTTTCATCAAGTGTTGGAGGGTTTATTCTTCCCTACAATATATATTTTTTTATTTTATTGACATTATATACAAACTCCATCCAATCTATACCATAACATTTTGGCGCCCGAACGTGGTTTCTTTTTTTCTTTTTGACATTAAATATATCACAACAGTACGTACATCTAAATGTATTCCGAAGTAAACTAATTACTCAATCTCGATAATATATTTTACGGAAAGAACAAAATTGTACTGTTCTGGATCATCATATCCAGCCAAACAGAAATTGGTACTGGTATAACTTGTTTTAGGTTACCCTGGTGTTTAGTTTCGAAGAGAAATACATACGAGGGAAGGTTAATACGAGGGACCGTTGATGAAACTTGGATACGTTATTATGACCCTGAGTCGAAACAAGAGTCAAAACAATGGATAATTGGATACAAAGAGGAGAGAAACCCCCAAACAAGTTTAAAGTTTAGAAGTCAGTTGGAAAGGTTATGGCTACGATATTTTGGGACTGCGAGGGAGTTCTTTTAATCGATTACTTACCCAAAGGTACTACAATGAATGGCCCATATTGTGCAGCTCTTTTTACACAGGTGCGCCAGGCTATCGCGGAAAAAAGACGTGGAAAGTTGACCAGAGGTGTTCTGTTTCTCCAGGACAACGCACCGGTTCACACCCCCATGTTTTCAGGCAGGCCTTAAACACAACTGGTTTTACAGCACTAAATCATCCACCGTATAGTCCCGACCTGGCCCCCAGTGACTTTTTTTATTCTATAACTTGAAGAATGTTCTACGGGGTAAAAGATTTGATGAAGATAACGAGTTGAAGTCAGCTGTTAACGATCATTTTGCAGGGAAAGAAAAAGATTATTTTTTAATGGTATAAAAAAAGTTGTATTCACGTTGTGAGAAATGCGTTAGTCTAGGTGGGGACTATATTGAAAAATAAAGCTATTTTTAATTTTAATTTATGTCTTTTTATACGCTAGGCTACGAATTTATCAGCCATCCCTCGTATGTCTCTAACGACAATCTATAAACCTGGATTAATTAGTTCTAGTTAGCAGTGTTACATGTGGTTAGTTTTACCGTTTTACGAACGATGTAACAGTAGATGTATAAAAATGCACAGTGCGATTATTACTGCGAGCCATTTACAAATTTAAACCTCTTTCTATACTAATAATTTTATATTAACGTTTCAATTTTACACAAGTAAACTCGCATTGAACAAATATGTGACCTCCCTAAGGCAGATCAATAAAGAAAACACACATGCTAGCAATACGAGAATGCATCCTCGATGTGCAGCTCTGAATTTAAAAATGGATAATAAATTTATATAAAATTGGAAGCGATCCAAGTGTTTATCAATTTTTATGGCCGGCAAAACGTTATGACCCATCCTGCCATAAATTTAAAATTTAAAGTCTTTATACTGAATTTCTGGCGCAATTTTTTCGCAAGAAAGTCGTAGTTCCGCACAAGTAAAGTATTTTATCATATTTCATCTGAGCAGTACATACATTAATACAATAAATTATTATTATTCTATATCTACTATATAATCATTAGAAGCAATGAGCATTCAGACAAACAAGTGAACACGGATCTTGCTACTATTACATGCACTTTGCGTACATTAATTAGCAGGACCATTAGGGCTGAAACGTCAAGATTTAGTGGGTGAATTAACTATTGCGTGCAGAAGGTCTTGGTCTTCATAATTGTTTTATTTCTATCTGGCGATTTGAACAAACATTGAAGATGTGTTGTGTGAGCTTATATAGAAAACTGATTTCGTTGCCATTTGCCAAGATAGTCGCAATTTTTATTTGATATTTAACAAAAATATCATCTTAATATATGAATATGTTGAAATGTCAAAAATAAAGACTCCTTTAAATAAGATTCTATATAGGATGCATTGCCAGTAGTAACATAACGAGATGATTTAGGTTATACTAAAGAGTGTACCTACTATCCAGAGAAATCCCATGGGTTCTGGAAGAGGGGGGGAGACTGACGCTAAAGAGACTCCGACACTGTGCAATACTTTTGCCAGTCGCTATAAAACCAAAGCGTATACATATTGTCATGATATTTGAAATAGAATAGAAAGTATGCACCCACATATAAAATTTTTCCAACAAGATGTTAGATGGGTTGCATAACTTCAAGGAGAAAAATAATTATATTTAATAATTTTTTATGAATCCAAAGAAAAGGTTTTAATTTAATAAACATGCACTCTAGAACACACTAGGCTGTAAAAGGATAAATTTTAATTTAATAAATAAGTTGATTTTTATTAGAATCCTGGTAATTTTTCATTATTCAGCTAACGATGTGAAATCGTGACCTAATTAGGCAATTAAAATAAAGTTGAGGCCAAATTAAGGGAAGTTTTGACCTAAAACAGACACGGTGTATGGTAGTGCTGATGCATGCAAGTGCTACCTTACCTGAATTGTTTCTATGGAAAAATAATGTTTCAAGTTAACGAGATTTTGATATCGTTAAATTCTTCTTCATTAGCTAGATTATACAACTCGTGGCTAAAATGTTTTAATGCTGTTTGTTAAGCAGTTTCTTGAGCACAACTTTGAAACAATCTCGATTTAGCTATCTATTTACTGAATTTATTTAAAGAATAATTAATAGTTATAAACAATTATGTGATTATGTTGTATTTAATTTAAAATATTCTTTTGTTTGTAACCAAAAAAGTATTACGTGAATGTAGAACAGAATATGACTACTACACATTTTGACATCTACGCATAATTTTTGCGGGTGACATCGCGACATGACATGACATCGACAAAAATCAATAGATAAGACTTAATCTTACGAAAAAACCTAGTCTGAAAAGATCATGACCGACAAGATTAGGAAAGGCGAGTCAGAATTAAGTAGTGGAGTAGGAGTTTATATAGGGTAGCTTTTCGCTAGTACTCTTGAAATGTGGTTAGGTTCACAATAATTAATACTTTGCCGCTTTTGCAGGGTTATCGTACGATTTTGAAGGTTTTTTTGCAATATTGTATTCACCTCTAAACCAAAGTAACTGATACTGATGAAGATCGAGAAAAAATGCTTTTATAATAAATTAAGAAACTATTATCCAAACTAGCCAACCTAATAAATAAGAAGTGCTAGCACTAATTAAATGTATTAGCAGATATAAAGCCCAGAGTGTCCAAACAACCGAATGAATCGTACGATCTATTGCACTTCGAGGAATTGGAGAATTGGTCCTGGCTGGGTTGTACCGATTAATGAAAGCGTTCTTTAAGAGAAATTATTTAAATTAAGGTAGTAGATATTGTGAATACGCGGAAAGTTACGCGAAAGTTTTAATATTTAGAGTTAACGTCCATCATCTTCTTTAAAGGATGACTAGTAAAAGTTTAAACAACATTAAGATCATTATTTATACCACAGTTAAAGTTTAAAACAATTTAATAAAATCAAAGTTAATGGAAATTATTGCGACGTTCAAAGATTCAGTTTTTAAAGAAATCGTTTGGAAATCAATCAGCTGTTCCCGCAACGTTATTTGGATTTTGTTGTTAATGGAGTTTTGTTTGTGTGATCATTGGGTTTTAGTGCTTAAGTATCCATTTAAAAGGTTAAAGTAAAATAAGAATTGCGCGGAGCGCTGGTATAAAAGGATTAATGTCATACATATGTTATGTAAGTTATTTGTAACTGTACTTGTTGAAATTTTATTTGTTGGTAGCGAAAATTTAGTTTGGTTTTTAGATAAGAAATTGACAAGAAAATGCACTAGAAATTCTAGACTGCGATTTAATTATTTATAGTTTTTTCCTACTGTTGTAACGATTCATTTTTGAATTTATTTCAATATACAGATTTTAAAGTTAATATTCAATGCTACAATATAGTTTAGCACGATAAATTGTTAGTGTTTCATACACAAAATTAAAAGAAAGAACAATGAATTTAACGTAAAATAATGGGGGATATTTTCTCGAATTGTAGATTCTCAGCTTTTGCCAATAAATAATAACATTAAATTAAATTTGGGTGGCGCCTTCTAATCTGTTTTAATTGTTTCTGTGTTCTAGTTCTAATCAGTAAGTTCGACACCCACAACACCTGAGCAAAATTTGAATTAATAAGATATCTCTGCCGGGAGATAAGTATCAGAGATTTATTGTATTTTATTTGTTCATTTAATTAAGATTGTTACTATTGAAACCCCAAGTATGGGTCCTCTTTTTTAGAGTATTTGTTTTTGACGGTTAGTTTCTTTGAGAGAGGTTGGCGGTTACAGTTAGCGTCCAGTGTGGGACTTTTTGTTTTTTAAATAGTATAGAAAACAGTTTGTTACACAAATTTAACTAAATCTCTCACCATCGCTATTTGACCACTTTCTTGTCCTAGTCATATTTTTTTACACGCCAACACACATATTTTATACTATATAGGCCGATATATTATACTTATTTCGCCTATACCGATTTCGATACTTTCATGCTTTTCAATTAATGGGGTATTTGGATCGGCCATTCAAGAAAGTTTCTTAGAAACGAAGAAGCTACTAGTAACGAAGAAACGAAGCTGCAGCAGTAACACAAATTTGGCGAAAGTTCTAGAAACTTTTGATCAAGAACAATTATTTCAAATATCAAACTGTATAAAACATATAATTAAACTCTGACTATGGTTTATTAACGTTTTCTGAAAACTTTCTTATATTTTCTAGCCATTAGCAGGTTTTTAATAAAGTAATTCCGGCAAGAACGCGACTGTAAGTATTAATTAGTTTGATCGGGTTTTATCCACCTTTTGACAACCGACTCACACCTAGATACAACAATGGCACTACAAAATCAAGTGATGTATACAGATTTTTGGCTTGAATGTGCTATTCTAGTCAACGTCGTCGACGCCCAAGTAGTACAATTCGACAAGGAAACTTACTAGTGCCTTGTTTTGAAAGCTTTTAAACCCAAATTAGCAATAAAAAGGGTTTGGTTATAAAGTAATATTAAACCTTACTGAGTCCACCCTTCTAAGATTAAATTGATATCTGGATACATCGGTGATCTGGGGTCACTCCGTCAACTGTTTTATAAATTTGCTTGTCTGGAGAAAAAAAACTTATTCGCAGATTGATTATATATTTTATACCTGCAGGGTCGCGAATGGTCCTGCAATAAAGGTTGTTCATAAGAAATACATTCATACATTCAGTAACATAAATATCTTACCATAAAAGTGTTCACTCATCTGGTAACAGCAGAAAAGACAATGTGACCATTAAGACATTCATGACTCGGAAAAAAGCACACGTTTTTGCAAAGTCAAGTCTATCCCCAATAGAGATTTTTAACCTACCAAACATCCCCAATAAAAGATTTTCCACATAAATTAAAATGTATCATCCCTTTAAAACAAAATACCTTTCGGTAAATTTTTGATGCAGCTATGTCTCAAGAAAATTATGAAACATTTGCATAAAGGGCATTTATCTAAACTCGCCATTAGCTGAAATACACGGTCACAGCGTTTCTAAAAATTGTTACGATCTCCATCGCTTACTTAATCAATAACTTCTAAAGGCCAATTGGTAAGAATAAAACTGATTAAATAAATTTTATTTAACTAGTTAAGTCATTTTTTTTTCTTTTGGAAAAAGATTTTCCTTGGTATATTGAACCGTTGAATTAATGTTGATCAGTCTCTGGATTTCTTCCTTCTTCTGTCTTTCTGGTATTCCAGCTTTCATCACAATGATTATTTGTTAATTACACCTCAAATATTTTTAAAATGTCAACTTTGGATTAACGCCACACCGCAAGAGGCGCTATTAAATTTTGTCTCCTATAGCCCCTTTATTTTCAAATAGTAGCGACAACGATTAATCTCGCCGCTGGAGCAAAAGCACCTGAACGATATTGGCGACATTGAAAGTTACCAGATTTGACATTCCGTTTTGCGATAGATTTTAGGTTTAATAATAGTCATGTGCAAAAATATTCACAATTTAACATTAATTTGATAATAGACAATCACGTTCTGTAAAAACGATCAGATTAATATAATATACATTTATGAAATTGTAATCTTTCAACAACGTTTTATTAAACTGATGTAACAATATCCATGTAGTATTTTTTTCTTTATTAAAGTTTACGTCAGGTTTGCTTAACGATGCCGCTACTATTTGAAATAGAGGGGCTATATTGTCTCCCATTTTTCAAAATAAGTTTCCGGTATTATCTGACCTAGCGACGAAGGTGCCCGCCACTCTTACTTTCAATATTTACCAAAGTATACGACGTTTACAGAACGAAGTCATCCCAAACCAACATGGGTTTGAATCTAGATCCAGAAAAGCTTTTTCGTGAGAATTCGTGAGAATGTACTTACAACCTAAAATTTAAAAAGTGATAGGTTTACTGTTTCTTTGCATACTATTCACTGAATCATTTTTCATATATCTATAAGCACTCGTTTTTGACGCATCTAATCTCAGAGAGTTGCTCTATTGTACCATGAGTACTCACTGTTTGCCTATTCGTGTGATCTCAATTCAGAAAACACGAACGGTTTTAGCACCAAGTTACAACTGTATGTCGTAGGTTTGCAGCAAAGTAAAGTCATCTGCGTTGTGTCACAACAATTCATCATAGCAAACCGAACAAATACTGCAACAGTTTACAAACGCAACAAAGTACAGATGTTTTGCATCCGATTCTTCGAGTTTAATGCAACGAATTTGGTGTCATGGTGAAGTTGGCAATCAACCTTTAATTTATATCCTAAAGTAAAAAATAGCGGAATTGTCGATTATCTAGTACTCAATATCAGTGGTCTGTTAGTCAAAGATTTCTTACACAACAACGAACCACAATGAATCTAGAACCATTAGGATGTTCGTTATTTCCCAAAGTTTCTTTTTCGGGGGAGTACCAATCTAATATCGAAAATATGTTGAAAAGTTTATCGTGCCTGATTTATCCCATATTATTTAAATGGAGTTTCCGCATTTTATTATATTAATTTTTCTTTCCCCACCATATCAGACCGTGCTGTCAGATGGGCACGTTAAACAGTCGGTCTCGAAAATCACATAAGCATCATTCTGTGGTTGTCGTTAAAACTAACCGCCCTATACCACGCAGAAGCTTGTATTTACTTCAGTGGTTTGGCAATGTTAAGTACAATTAACATTCAGACAATACAATACAACAATATCATCATTTCAACTAGAGTACCCGTCTGATATAGAAAATATGTTGGAAAATAGTAGGTTTGTTGCTGCAAAAAAATTGTATGATGCATTTTAGCGTGCCTTTAGTAACTTGATTTTCCCAGGTTATTTGAATAGAATTTTCACATTTTATTGCATTTATTTTTTCCCCCCACCATAACATTAATGTTTACTATTACACTTTCATACCCCTGTATGAAAAAAATATCACCATGTGTTATCTAAGTAGTATTTTATTATGCAAAATTTGAAAGTCTGATTTATAAGCAAAATATGTTTTTAATCTGTTGATAACAAAAAAAAACAAAACTGAAAACCTTAACCGGATCTACCGGTACCGAGAGTCGATCTCGGACCGCATGGGTGGGAGTGCAACACAAAAATAAATTTACAAAGATTACCAGTTACTCCTGTTAGGTTATACTCCTTTAGGCTTTACTACTATAAAAACTTTCTGGTAAAACTATCAAGGGACTAAAACCATTTTTTGCCCAAATCAAACTTTTTCAATTTTAATTTTTAAGCAAAGAGTTATGTACGAACTTGAAAAATGTTAATTGTAATAAAATTTATTTGTTACTGTAAAATAAGAAAAACCTATATTGATATATTTAAAACGCAAGACTTATTTTTGTTCCAGTTCGTTTGAGAGTTCCACCGGGCCGATCTAAGCGATTTTTTTATATTACAGCTTTCGCTGTGTAGATTAGTCAACACTACTTTTTAATTTGAAAAATTCTAAAATGTTTAATTTGAGACGGACGAATCAGACATTCATTTGGCGCGCCCTCTCTCTTTTCACGGTGATGGGTTTCGTAACTACTCCCGCTTATAAATATAAAAGGGTGATGCAGCCGTCAACTACCATCATTAATAAGCGGTTAATGTTTAAAAAATTGTTAGTTTGCCTAGACAAAACCCGCATTGTTGAAAATTATGAACAATAGACGAATTATACAAATAATAGCTGATGGCAATTGCTTATTCGGAGCACTTTTATGTTGATAGTATAAAACGCAGGAAATTTGCCAACACTATTTATATGTCATGTTTTTGAAATATGTACTAACAGACGTTTTAAAGTAGGTTCTAAACAAGATCGATTTTTGATTTTATTCTTATCATTTCGTAAGGTAGAATTTCCGTATGTATGCATGTAGAATAAACCGGTGGGGAGTGTTAAGCCAGAAAGGAATATATGTCGGAAGAGAGGAGGGTAAGCTGGGAGAGAGGAGTGCTAAGCTTAGAATTTTCAACTGGTTATGTTTGGTTGCGTTTATTTAAATAATCACTCACGAAAATCCAAAGGATTGTAATCACACATCGAACATTGTATATAGAGAAATCCTCCAATGCTTTTGACCATCATGTCTTGACGAGGTTTCCCTAGTTTTTATATAAAAAGGCTATAATTTAGTGGTCCACAGAATGAATTACTACTTAAAAAACACATAGTGATATTTTTTTTCAGTGGTATGGAAATATAATGACATGCAATAGCAAAAACATTAATTGAAATGATGATATGGTTGGGGAAAAAATAAATATAATAAAATGTAACACTTTTATTTAAATAACATCAAAAAATCAACTTATTGGAAGCACGCTAAAATGCAACAAAATTCTTGTCGCAGTGACAAGCTTATATTTTCCAACATATTTTCGATATCAGCCGGGTGCTCCCCGAAAAACGAACTTTGGGATATAACGGACACCCTAGTGCCCATAGATCTAATCAAATTTGATGCAAACTATTTAAGTACAAATATGTACAAAAACAGCAATTTCATTTTTTGAACTTCGTTCTATGTTTCGGCCGACAGGTTCTATACATTTACAACTTCAAAATGAAACCAATCGACTTCAAAATGAGACCAATAAACTTCAAATTGAGAGTAAACAACTTGAAATTAAGATAAACATATTCAAAATGAGAATAAACATATTCAAATTGGCACCAAACACATACAAATTGGAACTAAACAATTTCACATTGATAACAGCCACACACAAATTGGGATCAAACAATTTCATATTCAGATCAGTCAAATTGAGACAGAGAAATTGTAAACAAATTTCACATTAGGAATAATTAAGATTTATTGATTGATATGATATATTAATTTATTTAGAATTAAAACCAAGCTTATTTGACATTAACATTTCTAATCAAAATATCTGGTGATTCGGAATCATTTATTTCTCAATTTGATATTGTTTGATCCTAATTCGTATGTGTTTGTCATCAATTTGAAATTGTTTTGTCGCAACTTGTATGTGATTGGTGCCAATTTGAATATGTTTATTCTCATTTTGAATACGCTTATCTTAATTTGAAATTGGTTAGTCCCACTTTGAGTTTATTTGGTCTCAATTTCCCAACTAGCGTACTGACGTTATAATGACGTTATTTTTAAGTGATTATTGGTCGGCAACGTCATATGACTAATAAATGATGTCCATAAGACGTCATGTTATGGGACGTACGTAGACGTCTTCAAAACGACGTCTTTTTGACGTACAATAAGGTCGTTTTTAGACTTCTAATATTATTAATTATGAGCCATCCATGTAACCAAAAAGTGATATATTCCATAAAATATTTTTTATTTTTACATTTGCAGAATGTAAATAGAATACATTCTTTTACTGTTTTCAATATTCAATTACACTATTTGTGTATTGTCAGGTCCACTGATGCACGAGAGAAAAAACTAGCAACACTGTTTTACTTTATTTTTTTACTGAACTGCACTTGACCATATGCCGCAATACAAACAGCAACAACGTCTTTCGTGTATTTGTTTTGCTCTGTAATTAGTAACGTTTCTACTAATTATTAAAGTTGTACCTACATTTATAGTGTATGTGTAGGTGCAACTACTGCATAATAATTGTGTGGTTTGTCACAAACAGTGAGTATTAATAATTACTTGTTCCGTCACAATACTACATAACCTATACAATCTTACCCGTTCGACGATTTTCTGAGATTACTATTGTTAATAAATTAATACTAATACAATGGTTTCTTAGCACTTACTAATATTATTTTAGTATAATCAATTATTCTGCATATTGTTTTAGCAGCTTTTCAGTTAGTAAATGTTTACTTTTGTTTAATAATTAGATGTTGAGTTAGTAGAAGAGAAGTATGTATGTTCTGATATTGAATGTTTACTTTTGTTTAATAATTATGTATGAAATAGTATATAATATATATTATTTCCAGTATTCAACTATTTATTTATAATTCCTGACCTAGTCCTAGTATAGGACGTTTTAATGGCGTCATTGAATAACGTTTTAATGACGTCTTATATTGACGTCTTTTGTCTGTGACATAATGCTGTCAGTTTTACGACAATTTGACGTCATTTTAATACGTCATTTGACGTTGTTAATGCCGAAAAAACGGCGACATTATGACGTCAGTGTTCTGGCAGGGTTGAAGTTGATTGGTCTCATTTTGAAGCTGAAAAGGTATCGTCTAGCCGTGGAAACCAAAAGATATTAATTCTTTTACAAATTTTTTCTGTTTTTAAATTATAAAGGAATTACGTTATGGAGAAATCTACTCCCTACTCCTATGATTTACGATAGATGCATTATGCTCCTATCTAGAAAGTAAGTTTCAATTTTGTGATGTGCGACCGATCTATTTAGCTTGCACTAAATAAAATGGAGAAAATATTTGAAACATTCTGTGGTTATAAAGAACGTACTGTTTGGAATCTTGGAGAAAATTTTAAATTCGAATATGTAACAAAAAAGATCAGGGGGATAAATTTATGTCATATAAGTCTATATGTATATAAATAGACGACAACATAATGTTCTTAGGCAGTCTACTTACTTAGCGGTCACGTTCACTTCACGTCATATTACGACCATGTTACATCACGGCACGTTCACATTCGGTATATTTGAACATGTTTGTGTGTGTTCTAGCCGATTCTGTATGCTAAGCGCAATCACCTTCTTCCTCTTTAAACAGACAAACTGAAATATGGATCCATATATACAATGATATTGTCGTTTCAATTGCTTGTAGTACTTGTAAACAGTAATTATTGTTATTATCTGTTTGTCGCACATTGGTAATTCAAATACTCTAATAACTAATTATATCTGAGCAATGATTAAGCACTTGTAATGCAAATGCTGACATATCCCCCTATAAATATTCATAATTTAAAATTCAATTCCATTACGTAGGAGAACTTCATGAAAAATGTACCAGTAATCATAAATTTATGAAATTCACCAGAAATACATTTCTCTTTTTTGCTTTTTTATATTGCATACCACAAATATTTACAAGTACGCCGCGTAAGCTCACGGAAGATCCACATATTATGAAAAGCCGTAATATTTCCGTCATATTGAGGATAGCTGCTGCGTCGACACGGGCTGGTGGTAAAAGGACGTGTCTAAAATATCAAGACGGTTTGTATTAAGATAAATGTTAGGTAAGGGACTTTTATCAAGTTTGTCGCAGAATTTCTAAACTCACATGTAGAATTTATTATAAAGGAAGAATAAAGATTAATCGAAAACAAATCCAACTTTTATTTGGATTAATAGCCGTATCTATAATAAAAACAAAAAAAGGGATAACATCACGTACTCGTAGAGTTGCGAAGAGTTGACCCTAATTTCCTAACGTTCTTGATGTATTAAATATCGATTTCTTATATCGCAACTTTGCAGTTGTTACATTGAAAACTTATTTGCGCAAAAACAGATGAGGCATCATGTTTGTATTTGGATTTTCTATTTACTTGGAAAATCTTGTTTTGTATCGGATAATTTTTTTAAATATTTGGTTTTTGTAGATTTTTTTCTAATAAACACTGAACACAAAAGATATCTATTTGTTAGTAGTTACTATATTTTGGGTAGTATTTAAGTAATTAAAATCTTTTATTAGCTCTGATACCTTATATTTAAACTAATGCTTTTAAAGCATACAATACAATGTTGACAAATAACAGATATTTTAAAAAGTAACACAAGAGTTGTTAACAGCCACGTCACGGTTACCTCAATACCTTTCTAAAGAAAAAGAAAGAAATATTAAACTGCCTCTTAGAAACTATTTTGATAGTACTAGTGTTTTCCGTCGATTACTTTATGATAACAAAAGCTGTAGAAAATTGCATTTACTATAATGGCCGTTTAACCTTCGAGATTAGTTTGTTAAATCGCTTGATCGCACAAGTGGTTCAAATATGAGTTCAGAACTGAAGAAAGTATATATTTTTATATTATTACTATTAATAGTAATAAGTTTTATGATAAAAGTTTTAGTTGACGTTAGTTATACGATGAAAGTTAATTTTTATTTTGTTTAATTAATGTTTTATTTATATGGAATGTATAGGTCTATCTTAAATTAATAAAAGACGCTAAATAATAATAATAATAGTGTCTTTATTATAAGTAGTTATTTTTTACAATTTTACATGTTTTAAATATTAATAAGCGAAATTCAGCTTCATGACATGTCATAGCGCTGCTTTTCCACTTAACCTATTTCTTAGCAAGTTTATGTAACTTTAATATTAACTTACTTTTCCGGCATGGAGCCTACTATAATAAAAATAATAATCGTCTTAATGCTTACATAACTAGTAATGACTGTTTACAATCTGAACCATCAATGAGAATCTGTAACCAACTGCTTGATCAAGCCTTTTTTGAATTGTTTGACTGATAATGATTTGAATGCTGGAGGTACGTCAGTATATATTTTTGCGACATCATAATTGAATGACCGCCCATAAAATACAGTATTCTGCTTAAGTATTGTCAACAGACCTCTATGTCGCAAATTTATGTTGTGTACATCTGTTCTATACCTTATCTTATTATATAAATAGGGTGGCTGCCTATTAATTATTACGTTATGGTAAAACGTTGTTGTCTGTATATGACGCCGCTGTTTCATATCAAGGCAACCCGTTTCTACTAATTTAGAAAATATATGTGCAAACTTTGGTAGTTCATAAATAAAACGTAAACAAGAATTTTAAACACGTTGTATACGTCGTGACGTCTCGAAATCAAGGCAAGAAGCATAAACCGGTGTACAATAAGCAAATTGTGAGAGTACCAGGGCTTCACTAAGCAAGACTTTTGTGTTTGTATTCAAGTAGTGTTTGTGAGGATAAAGGAGCTTTAAGTTGTAATAAGCTTTTTGTATATATTTATTAATTTGTTTCTTGAATCTGAGTTTGTTGTCAACAATTAACCCCGGATTCTTGGCACTTTCGACTACAGGAATATCAATATCTCCTATCTCCTTATCTGGGTTTCCAATCCGGTGCGTACGACCGAGTTCATCTTTTACAACGTTTACATTTAATTTATTATTGAATAAATTCAAAATCTTTTCATCAGTATTTTCGTTTTTATCTTCAGCAATACCGAAGATACGGACGCAGTTTCGCCTAGTGTATTGCTCCTGTCGGTCGAGATTATGTTTGTGGTTATGTTATTATCTAGGTGACTAGATGCAGTGACTCTACTTTAACTCCCTGAGGGAGTAATGTGTTTATGTCATGTGTTTATTTTAATAAACTCAATAAGTAAATAATGAGTTTTTAAATAAACTCACATTCGGGATTAAAAGATGCACTTTAGTCCCTGGGTATATAATATACTATTAAAATTCCGCTAATAGATAGAGAGCCGCAATAGGAAATTATTGATATGTACACTGCATTATTGGATGATATGATTAGTGGTGATATGCTTTTTACCACTCGATTCTTATTTCTAATAACTTCTTGTATCATAAGGGATACCAAACCATGATTGCCAGTAACAGTGGAAAGTCGCACGTGGGTGCTAGACTGCCCGAAAGACTTTAAATAAGCGTCCTTTACAGAGCGACTGAAATGTAAATTTCTTATCGTCATATTCTTGTTCCTCGTTTTCAATATGATAAAATACATAATATCATAAAATACAGTATTGTGCTTAAGTATTGTCAATAGACCTCTATGTCGCAAATTTATGTTGTGTACATCTGTTCTATACCTTATCTTATTATATAAATAGGGTGGCTGCCTATTAATTATTACGTTATGGTAAAACGTTGTTGTCTGTATATGACGCAGCTGTTTCATATCAAGGCAACCCGTTTCTACTAATTTAGAAAATATATGTGCAAACTTTGGTAGTTCATAAATAAAACGTAAACAAGAATTTTAAACACGTTGTATACGTCGTGACGTCTCGAAATCAAGGCAAGAAGCATAAACCGGTGACAATAAGCAAATTGTGAGAGTACCAGGGCTTCACTAAGCAAAACTTTTGTGTTTTTATTCAAGTAGTGTTTGTGAGGATAAAGGAGCTTTAAGTTGTAATAAGCTTTTTGTATATATTTATTAATTTGTTTCTTGAATCTGAGTTTGTTGTCAACAATTAACCCCAGATTCTTGGCACTTTCGACTACACAGGAATATCAATATCGCCTATCTCCTTATCTGGGTTTCCAATCCGGTGAGTACGATCGAGTTCATCTTTTACAACGTTTACATTTAATTTATTATTGAATAAATTCAAAATCTTTTCATCAGTATTTTCGTTTTTATCTTCAGCAATACCGAAGATACGGACGCAGTTTCGCTCGGAAAATAAACTCACATTCGGGATTAAAAGATGCACTTTAGTCCCTGGGTATATAATATACTATTAAATTTCCGCTAATAGATAGAGAGCCGCAATAGAAAATTATTGATATGTATTGATGCACTGCATTAGTGGATGGGTCACGTGATATGCTTTTTACCACTCGATTCTTATTTCTAATAACTTCTTGTATCATAAGGGATACCAAACCATGATTGCCAGTAACAGTGGAAAGTCGCACGTGTGTGCCCGAAAGACTTTTAGACGTCCTTTACAGAGCGACTGAAATGCAGATTTCTTATGGTCATATTCTTCTTCCTCGTTTTCGATATGATAAGATAAACCAGTGAAATAAAACTTTATCATCTCATGTATCATGCAGGATATCAGATTTAAGCTTTGCTTTGGCCACGAGAGCTACTGTGTAAGTGCTGCTATTTGGTCTAACGGGGCTGAGTGGGCTAACGGAATGGAGCTACTTCCGATTTTTTTATAGTCCGGATCATTTATGTGAAACTCTATGTTATGTGAAAATCTAGTATTTTGAATCGGGATTTTTATAGAGTACCCTCTTCCCCCAGAGAAAAATACGCTACTAGAACAACAAAAGTTTTGTTATTTAGCTTGGTACTTTGCTAAGCTTGCTAGATAATTCTGTTTTATTACTATTAACCATAGATCAAAGCCTACTAGTCGTAAATCATTTTTCACGTTTTTTTTGGAAATTTTTCTTATGTAAGAGTATGAATATTTATGATGGTTGAAAAGAGAACAGAATACTCTATCCATTTCAGTAAAAAAATACCTATCATGTAATTAAAAAAAAATGCCGATGACGTCAGCACGCTCACGCCGATTTACTAAATACAAAACTTTCTGAACTAGAACACAGAGAATTTTATGCCATTTAATAAAATATATGGTTTATACCACTTCTGACTGAGAATAAAGTTGCTACAAAGCGGGGCGCTTTAAATCAAACAGACTGTATTTCGTGCATAAATCTTCTACTTTGGTTTTTGTTAGTGGCATGGTGTAGTAGATAACAGTACCAAGTCAGTTTATAATACACAGAAATTCAAATTATAAGTTTTATTTAGTAATATTTGTATCACTAGAAGAAGTTAATAACGACAGGGTAATTTTACTTTTAAAGCACACGCGTTTGGAAGTTTGGACAGTTTACACCTACTCGCATCGAAGACTCATGCCGGAATGGCATTATAATAATCATTATAAATTCCATTTTTATTCTAGCTTAGTAATATTCACAGATTATCGTCAGTAAGTAAAACAACTTAAACTATCAGAACTTAATAATATCTGTTTTGGCATGGCAACCACCGTGTACTATATGTAGTTTCCTACATCACCCCCTGCGGAGAAGAGTTGTCCATCCTAAAACGAACATGACGTCCGCGGCGGATGCCATATTTCCTAGCGGTGGTATCAGAACGAGGTACAGGCACTGAAGCAGAACTTAAGACTACGTCATTGCTTTGTCTTCTTCTATGTACGCAGTTTTATTCTGTCGAGGCTCACTCGTACATCTTTTTCCATAAGACGCAAAACTACTGTTTTGTCATCACGAGAAACTATCCGATACGGACTTTTGTAAGGAGGACGAAGTCGATCTTTTCTTAAGAAAGCATGCGAACATGTTTTGAGGTCTTTAAAAATAAAAGTTGCAGATCTTCCATGCCGAGATGCAGGGACTGGTCTTAAACGTCCCATTTGCTTTCGCAGGTTATTCAAAAAATCGGAAACATCGCTAGGTTGTTTTGAATCAGTACATAGGCTGCTAATTAGTTCTCCTGAAAGACGTAGAGGTTCTCCATAAACCAGTTCCGCTGCAGATGTATGAAGATCTTTGAAAGCGATGCGTATGCCAAGAAGTACTAGAGGAAGAGCTTGCAACCATGTGAATTCCGTATGGCACATTTAGAGCGACTTTTAAATGCCGATAAAAACGTTTCATCGTACCATTCGCATATGGGTGATAACTTGTTGTTCTAGATCTCTTGAATCCCACAGTTATGCTCAAAGCCTTGAATAACTCGGATTGAAATTGTCTCCCTTGGTCAGTAGTTATTTGAAACGGAGAATCAAATCGAGATATTCGACACTACAGGAATGCTTCAGCAATATCTTGAGCCGTAATGCGCTCGAGTGGCCAGGTTTCCGGCCATCGGGTGTATCTATCTACGATTGTAAGGCAATATTTGTAAATTCTTAACTTAGGTAGCGGACCGATGATACCCAGTTCACATGCTGGAACCGAGCTGAAGGTAACTGAAAAATTCCTACTATCGTTTTTGTTGGAATGCATAAGTTAGAGGTTCGTGGTCTGTATAAATCGTACAATACTGAGCCACGAGTATATGCCTGAAATGCCGTACAGCTTTATAAACGGCTAGTAGCTCTCGATAGTATACAGGACACTCTGACTGTATTGCAGATAGCTTTTTAAAAGAGAAAACCAATGGTTGCCAAACGTCGCTAACACGCTGTTGCAGGCACGCTCCAATGGAAGTTGCCAAGCATCGGTGAAGATACCTAGAGATGCGTTCACCTGTAGATGTGCTAGAAGTGTGACTTTACTTAGGTTTTGCTTACATGCATCAAAGTCTTCTTTTAAAGCTGGGGTCCAGGGTACAGATTGAGAACCGCGCAAACCTGCTATTAAAGCGTGAAGTGAAGCTTGATATTCTGCTGCCGAAGGTAGAAAACGCCTGTAAAAGTATATCATTCCCAAGAATATTCGGAGACCTCGTGCAGTTTGAGGCAGAGGATAGTCCTGCAGGGCAGCGACACGATCGTGAACCGGACGGGTTCTTTTAGCGAATACTTCGTAACCCAGAAGTATAACCTTGGATGCACCCAGAACACATTTACTAAAATGCCATGCTCTGCCAGTCGAGTAAAAAGGATACGGAGATGCGCTTCATGCTCTTTAGTTGAGGGAAATCAGTTAAAATAATGTTGAAAGAGGATTGCTCAGTTTGCTCAAATAAAACTTTAATACTAGACTGTGTGATACTACTTGAAATCTATCCATGGACAGATAAGCCTGTTATCCCATCAATTAAACGATTATTGCAACAGTCGGGTAGTAAATCATAGTGTGCTAAAAAATCTGCACCTATTATAGGTATAGAAACGTTAACCACGACAAACTGTCATACAAATCTACGACGAAGACCCAGATGCAAAGACAGCTGTATACATCGGACAGACACGTTTTGAATTTTATATATGCAGATATTCTGTAATACGGGGCACAAAAAACTATTCATACTAATTTTATAATAAATGACGGTAATACCAATCAAGCACATCGGCCAAAAGGTCGACGTGAGGGCTTCAAAAGCCGCTACTCGAATCGCATTGGAATGGTGCGAAACTATATGATATTTTCAAACTAAAATAGAAAGGATCGTTGGAACTTCCACTGAAATAAAAGCTGACGACATTAACACCCTACAAAAAAATGAAATTTGAATCATATTAAATATTTTAGAAAGGCTTATCAGCTCTACAGCAGTGCCAAGCTATTAAATCTGACACCTACACACAGTAATATAGTTGCAAACTAAATATGTGGCTATTTCAATTGTCGTAGGCCAATAAATTATTTTAATACGAGATCTGAACGTGCTTTTCGACCAAAGCGAGGCCAATTATTGTATTGTTTAGTAAAATTATCAAGAATTTGTTTACAAAAACAATTTTACCCGTGAAAACGATATGAAAGCTCTATATTAATTTCAGTTGTCTGCAGTTGCGAACAGGGTTGGCAAAAAACATGTTTTTTCAAAAAAAACAAAAACAGTTGTTTTTTTTAAATTAAACATGTTTTTTAACAAAAATGAGATTAAAACACCCCATATAAAAAATGATTTAAACTGTTTTAAACTAATAAAGATTTTGAAATATTTTAATAAAAGCTTTTAATAAACATATTATTAAATTCGGATATAAATTACCATCATGAATCATGATTATGCATGCCTGAAACAATAATAAAAGTTCTTTTATTCTTATATCATCACTTTTTTAATTTTACGACTTCCTAGTATAGAGTAACTTAAATAAAAAATACCCTAATAAAAAATCTATTTCAATCCTCGCCAAAACAAAAGTATTAACTATTGTTAAGTCAACACCTTGCAAATTGAAAATTGAATTGTAAATAGAAAATCACTGAGATATTATACAGATATAGAAAAACAAGTTGGTAGTATCTGCGAAACCATATGTGTGTATGATAAGGAACGCGCTAGTAAAATAAAGAAGGGTTTATATCGTGCCACGCCTTTACTCTTCTTAGCTTGTGTTAGTGGGAGAATATTCGAGCATAAGAATATTTATTTTATTTTTAGTCATCGTGGCTAAAAATTGTAAGCTACTTAAAAAGCAAGTGGTTATTTGGTCCTAATTTGCAAATAATTTTTTTAATTCTTTAATTTAATATCATTAAATTTTCTTTCAATTACAAACAACTACACTAATGCTTGATTTGTAGTTTACTAAACAACTTTAATGCTCGAATATTCCCCCACTCACACAAACTAAGAAGAGCGAAGGCGTGACCCGATATAAACTCTTCTTTATTTTACTAGCGCATTCTTTATCATACATATGGTTTCGTAGATACTTCCAACTTGTTTTTCTATATCTGTATATTCATGATGACCGGTCGACGAAAGCACCCTATACGGCAGCATTTTTTAACAATTTTATTAAAGATGCTGTTGAACCTGATAAAATTCGTGCCAAGTGTATCCATTGCAAATAATAAATGTGCGTGTTAAATTAGTTTCATTTATGAAGTAGCAAAGACTATTGCTAATATTTATAGGGGAGAATTTTCTAAGGTATTTTTGTTTATTTAGATTTACGTTATTTATAACAACTCATTATTAAATGCTCTACATCTAAAAGAAATATTTAACATTAATTTAATGTTGTTGCAGCAAAATTAGTTGATTTTATACAATGTAATCTAATCCTCGATCCACTTTTCACAAGTTTTAATCTAAGTTATGTTCCAAAATAGATTTAAATAATAAACAATCAATAAATTGTCTATACTTTTACATTTTATAATTTATAATTAAGATGCTTATTAGTTATTATACATAATAATACACGTTTCATATGGAAACTGGTCATTTAAATTCGAAAATGCAGTATAAGAATCTAAAATTATCTTAAAAGTTTTCAAAAAGCTGTTTTAAAACGATTACAAATAAACATGTTTTTAACATACGATTAAAACATGTTTAAAAAGAAATAGTTTTAAACAAAATGGTTTAAACATGCCAACCCTGGTTGCGAAGGTTTGTTAAAATACAGCTGTCAATGATAAATATTCAACAAAAACTCATAGTAGGATTATTTTTATAAATTAAATCTTCAAATTTTCTGCATGTTACAGCTTGTGGCTAATTATTACGTAATTGACACGTTTTTGGTAATACACATTACTGACAGCAAAAAAGAATTACATTAACTAAATATAAAGAAAAACAGCTGGAATTTGCCAATATTTTATTTTATTAATTTTGCTTAATTGCAAATTACATACTTAGTTGAAAAATATGTTGCCCACAGACAGTCAAAAACATGTATCGAAAATATAATTAACAAAATGAGTTAGTTGGGTGAGGTTGTCATGAGATTGGCATTAATTAATTATGAATGCAATTTGTTATATTGATATAATTAACGCCACTTTTATTGCTACATTACAAGTCCTTGAGCATAAATTTCGACTACACCCTAACAGTAAGAATTTTACTGTGGGTATTTATTCGGCAATAAAAATTTCAACGGCGTAATAAATAAGTTTATCTGTCGAACTAATAATCAATAAACCAGTCAATACAGGGTAAGATTGATCTAAAATTGGCACTCAGCCAACGTACTGATAGTGTAAAATGTGTGAAAACGTCAACGAACGAATACCCATTTCCAATCAGCCAAGCATACAACATATTTTCGATAAAAATAAAATACCTATTTTAAATTTCCTGTTAGATATGGTTGAGATTTACATTTATGATAATTTACATTATCGTCAAACTTTCATATCATGATTTATCTAAATTCAGTTTCATTTTAAACTAGCGTTATTATATTTTGCAAAAATAGTACAGAGTGTAAACTTTAAGTAATACTATTTCATGCAATAAGTACAATGCAGTACAATTGCGTTATTAATCTATATTATCCTTTGTGCCTTCTTCTTTATGAGTTATTATTTTAGTTAAGTAAACGAAAGATTTAAACGAGGTCAGAAGTTTGACGACATAGGGTTTCATAATATAATTTGCTACGTTATCTTCTTTGAGTAAAACACGTTTCTGCAATGAAAACGCGCACCTAACTATAAAATTCAGTACAATTGTAAGATTTTTTGACTAATATAGCTTACAGTTAGTTGCAAATGTGTAAAGACATTGTAAACTCTATTATCGGTAGGTACTATTGTTTACTATTCTTTAACTTTAGTAAATACTTTAATGTTATTAATACCGGAAACTTATTTCGAAAAATGGAAGACAAAATTTAATAGCGCCTCTTGCGGTGTGCTGTGCAAATAAACCGGACATTTCTAAAATATTTGGAAAGTATTAAATTAAAAAATCATCATTGTAATGAAAGATTGAATAGTTTAAATAAATTGTAAAAGTTTATATATTTTAGCATAACAGTAATAAACCATAGTTCAACAGAAATAGTGCGATTTTTTAATTACATGTAGGTTCCTCACCGAAAAACCGTTTGTTAGTTGCATACTTTTCTACAAAGATGGCGCTTAAGAATTCTCCTATTTAGAGTTCCTATATAATAATAATAGGTTATATAAGATAAGAGTTATGACATGTTGATCCAATGTCAAGAACCACTTAATTTCTCATGAAGTATTTTCACCTATCAACTTTTAGTTATTTGATTTGACAAATATATGTAGATCGATGCCAATAAATTCTTTGATTCAACATTATTATAATATTCTTAACTTTTATTTACTAATAGAAAATACATATTATTATTAAGATAATTTAATACAATACAGAAAAAATGTGTATTAGGATGTAATGTAAATTTTGTTATACAATCTAAAAAACAAAGTGTCAGACTATTAAGATCATGTACTTCTTGACATTGGATCCAGCCAATTAAAATCTGGCATCGTACGTGTTCCAACTTTTATTCTTATTATTTAATATCATTATAGAGGAACTCTACCCCTATTTAGAGACCCTTCAATCAGAGTCTGGCCAAGGCAGCCATTTTATATCACAACACGTGGCGCCAAATTTGAAAAGTACAGAAATAGTTACACGACCAAATATTGGCACGCATGTAAACGGTATTTAACTCAATTAAAAATCACGAAACAGTGGGTTGGTATATAAAACATTACTTAACAGTAAAATTACATTAAAATTAGGATGTCAAAATCAAAATATTATATCAAAATGATTGCGATATAAAATGGCGGACACCGTGGCAACGCATTGGCCAGACTCTAATTGAAGGGTCTCTACCCCTATTTTCGGTATTAATATTTTAAAGAATTTGATTTCAGTACACAAGTTTCTCTCCTATGGGTTTATTAAAAGGTTGTTTTTTGCCGATTAGTTGTTTTTGACCGCAGCTTAATTGCCATGAAATCTTTTTCAAAAATCAAAGTTATGAAGCAATTTTGTTAATTCCCTTAATTTGAGAGGCATTTTAAGTGAAAATAAAGCTTGAATTGAAACAACTAAATTCAAGGAAAAATTCAACCTTTTAATAAATTTACAGGAAAAGAACCGCAATTGCAAAGAATAATGAAGTTGATCAATAATGATAGTACCGGTACTACAGCAAACATTATCTTTTAAATGTCTTAAATGTCTTTAAATCTCAAAGGAATACGAACTTTTACCGGACATAGATGTAAGTAAAATGTATTTTCGCTGAAGGACTAAAAGTTACTAGACAATAACTGCGGAATTTAGCATTTTTATTGGTAGGTTGTGAAAGACATCTGTTAATCAGTAACTGATAATTAGAAATGATTATACTTCAAATAAGGCTCCCCATGGTCGAGTGGTAGAGATCCTGCTTTTCGATTAGAAGGACAGGGGTTTAAATCACGGTAGCACCTGAATTGTAGAAACTTACTGCAATCGTATTAAGCTAAGGTATGAAAGTTGCATGAGTGATAAAATATGAGGGAGCATAATATACGTGCTACAGTGGTTCAATTACCTCCGTTAAGCTAAGATCACACACGGCTACTTTTACGGCTACAAGTAAATTCTAGTGTGAACACCCCTGCAACCATAAGAGTAGCGCATGGAAGTCGGTTGCATGCAGTATTTGTTTACTGCGCGCTGTCCAAAAAGTAGCAGTGTGCGTATGGAATTTTTAACAGTTGGGATGGCTGTAAAAAGATTTGTTTGGTTGAAACTATTGCAGCGGCTGCGCCTGCCGTATTAATCTAGTTCTGATGTGGAGAGTGTGTTCTTGTTTATTATTAAAGGTGTCACCTTTCCTATTAAATACACGATATCCGTCGCTGCCATTCTAAAAAATTTATGTAAAATACATCATTCCTTTCACGCAATATTTATAACTCCACGTTCTTTTTTATTCAGTCTTTTACCCAAGCTGTTTGTTTTGGTGGGCCTCGTCGGCGTCATCTATGGTTTATTAAGAGGAATCCACCCTGATGACCCGTATACGCGCTATCCAAAAATTACTTTATTATGGTTTTTTCTAAACGTAATTGCATTACGTCTAAGCTTGATTAAGGCGTGCTATGTGTGAACACTATTGCAGCCTTTTATTAGGTTTGCAGTTTTAAAGGGTAGCTGCAGTAGAAAAGGTTGCTACGCGCTATTTTTAGAGTATGTATGAACGCCACGCGAAACTTTCGCAGCCGCAACTCTAAAACTTTGTTTTATTGGATAAAATTTTGTATGCCACGCGTGAGTTAAGGATATTATCCACTGAGAAAAATTAACGAGAGTAAATTTTTCGTTTGTGGATAATATCTTACTTAACTCACTTGTACCATAAATAACTATTAGTTATAGAGTATTTGTGAAGCTTCTCTCTTTGGGTTTGCATTTTCATGCGTGATCAGAGGAAAAATAACGAATAGCAATCAATACATCTGGAAAAGATAGATATTTATCGCATACTTACCATAAAATATAGTAACCTTTTTGCTAGGTAAAAGATTTAAAAACGAATGACGCTTGTCATTCTGGAATGTAAAACTGGGCAAGTACGTGCTACTTTGCTCAGATGAATTGTTATTCGCTATTTTTCCTTTGCTCACAGCTAAAAATTAAAACTCAACGCGAATTTCTACGAATACTGTACATATATCTGACAAAACGAATACAATAATAATAATGGCCACTTAAACATACGGCGATCGAAATGATTTTATTCGGGTGTGTATTGTGAATCACTCTTCGACCAATCTAAGGTCAATCTACATAAGAGCCATGACGTCATACCCGTTTTGCGAGCAACCACAGCGCAATCTTCAATTGAGCAATCCGGGCTCCAATTGAAAACGCTATTGTTTCATCTTTATTTTATCTCGAAAAATATCCTAGCAACAAGCTTTCGTTTTGAACGAAAGTTTGTCCAATAAATGAAATTGTTGTTGATTATCTTATCATAAAAACCAATAAAAGTGTCCAGCAAAAATCAGCCAAGAAATTTTGATTTCACTTCCCACTGTATCTCTTCTCCATTAAAAATATCTTGATGAAATCTTTCTACGTGTTTGTCAGAGACAGCTCCTATATTTTCAGGAAAGAAATCCAAATGGCTATGCAGGAAATGCAATTTTAAAGACCTATTGCACTCTATGGCGTGGTATAAAGAAAGTAACTCCTCCACGATCTCGATATAGTTGTGCGATCTTGTGTTTCCAAGGCAGTTTCTACAAGTGTTTTCAAAGGCATTCTAGACTCTTTTTCCACAGCATTCAGTTTCACTCCGTAAGAATACTTTCAATAAACGTCGTGATAACGTTACAGTACGTTACAACTTTTTAGTATTCGTATTTTTCTTCCTTGTGCTTTAAATGACTCGATACTTTTTAAGGTGCGTTAGATTTACTCTTTCGAAGTTAATAAAAGGTATGCTGTTGTGGTCACAAGCACTTTTTGATAGATGCCTCATTATTCATTTTCCTTGGACATGTTTTCCATAATATTAGTTTGCAGGAAAACGGCTTGAAACATCCCTGCAGACGTTTTTAAAAATGTTAAACGTTCTTTTCTTATATGTGTTTTGACTAGAGGTTAAATCAAATGGAAATAAGCAGTATTTTAATTTTATAGAGTACGAGCCCTGTTTTATATAAATTTAATTGAAAAAATATTTATTATTCGACAAATAATTAGCAACAAATAAATCACTTTAATTCGAGATGAAATAAAAAAGGTCAAACGCAAATTAAAAACAAAATTTATTCCTTGGTCCAATTCATGTGAGATAGGGCTCGTATATACTATAAGATTTTACTTTTTTCGGAGTATCTCATTATGTGTTATACCTCATATGTCTTCATCTACTAGGTGAACTAGATTAATTGCATTTATTATACATGTCGAAAAGCGTATTTTAATCTATGCCTTTTTCTGCTTTTTCCATTAGAGGAAAGGAATTTAAATCTATCTAAATTATGTGATATAATTAGAGAGAACAGGATAGACTATGAATAGAGGGAGTCGACTCTAATGACGTTTACGAAAGAAAACGAGGCATGTAATCATATAATACCTCGTTTTAAAGCTAACATAGAGGGCAGCAAGTGTCTACAACACACTTGACTTCATTGGCGTACCATTCCAAGTTTAACTTTGCGAAATGATCTCAGGGTTCAACAAGTTTTCAACTAGGTTCTTGGTTGGTTAATTGATTATTGGCAATATTTTATTGACACAATAAAATACAATAGCAATACATATACAAATTAAACATACCAGCATGAAAAGAATAATAAATTAATAAATAACAACTTATCTTTTACAATAATTGATTTTTCTACATTATAAGCTGCTCTTATTGGTGATTACCTTGTAGTAGATCTAGTCCTCTAAGCGCTCGAGACCAACTGTCTTCTTCACGCATTTTTTGTTTTTGACAGTCAAACCCAGTGGCGTAACAAACATAAATAAATGTTCAACAATAAAATAAATTCTGTTCAACATGGGAACTTTTGAAAATTATTGCTTAGGGTTTTTTGAGAATTGCTTACAGCAAAGTAAAATTACTTCGAAAATGCTTCTAGAGATGCTTGTGGACAGTGTCAGGAATCTAGCTACGTTAACTTCATACACGACCAATATCTTGATTCAGAAGACTCCGATATTGATGGATGAGTGTTCATATTACAGACTTAACACAATTCTTTGTTGCTCATTTTACTTCATTTTGTCCTTTTTGTCATTTTGGAAAATATAAATAAAAGTTCGCTATTACAGGAGATTTGTCGTTAGCATGGAAAAGTAGACTAGAAACATATGTGTCACGTTCATTTACTTGTTGAATAATTAAAGTAAATTTTAAGTAATTTCCCGTAGATGAATTCTGGCGGATTTTCGATAGATATTGTAGCACATATTATTGAGACTAACCACGAAGAATTTGCTTCTGTTACAATTTTTTCAAGGTTAGCTCTATTTTTTCATAGTTTGACCTGACTAATATAATAAAATAACCTTTAGAACTGCTGTGCACCATTTTAATTTAAGATATAGAGTAAGCATAACCCCACCTGCTCATCGCACTGCACTTTTTGAACGTGCATTTTCTTTTAACATTTATATATAAACTATACTCAAACTCATGTCTGTCTGATTGATACCTTCAAGAATTATTCTGTGAATTCCTTCACGCAGCATCTGCGTAAGATCTTTTTTTAAATGCAATCAAAGTAAAAATAGAATGACTTTCTTTTCTTTTCCTATAATCTCGCCTTATTTATGCCTTTTGTATAAAAATATTAATTTTTAAATTTCTTGTAATAACATGCTCATCATAATCAACATCATGTTCTTTTATTTAATAAAATTACTAGTAAATTGATTACAAAGTACATTAATAGTACAATTTTCCTTCAATTTGTGTTTTAATCTCAACGCATTTCTTATATATAAGATTAACTGCAGAGCTTATTATTTATCAAAAATAGAAATATTTTTAAAACTATAAAATAAAAAATTTTAATCATTTTAGAAAAATGTTTAAAAGAATCACATTAAAGGAAATTCAAAAAAACACGTTGCGATATTTCGGAGACAACAACACTTTGGTAACAGGATCACATACGCTGCTGAAGGTTCATACTACTAGAAATTATTTTTAATTCAAAAAAAGTCGATATTGCAATACGTTCGCCATCTGCTGTTCACTAGATAAATTCATACTTCTTCTACTGCAACTGTGAAACTAAAATGATTGTGGATCCAAACCCCCCCTAGATTTATTTGTATTAGTTTGGCTAGTTAACAGCAGATGGCCACCGTATTGAAAATCAAAGTTTTTTTTTATTAAAAATTATTTCTGTAGTTTAAATCTTCCGTAGCTTATGTGTTTCTGTTACGAAAATATTGTTCTGTCTCCAACATAGCGCAACGTATTTTTGTATTCGCTCTAATGTGATTTAACTTTTAAAAAAGTAATTTTTAAATAAATTGCATCTGCGTCATCTCCAACTGCAACTGTGAACTAGAATAATTGTAGATACAAACCCCCCTACATTTCCATGTATAAATTTATTTAACAAACAGCAGATGGCGACCGTATTGCAAAATCAAAGTTTTATTTAATAAAAATGATTTCTAGTAGTTTAAACCTTCAGCAGCTTATGTGATCCTGTTAGCAAAGAGTTGTTGTCTCGGAAATATCGCAACTTGTTTTTGAATATTTCTTTAATGTGATTTTTTTAACTTTTAAAAAATTTTTTATGTTATAGTTTTCAAAATACTTCTATTTTTGATAAATAATAACAAGCTGTCAGGGACGTTAAAATTAACGTAGCCCAGGCACCAGAGCTCAAGATTTTGCAACCACCATCATATAAAGATTTCTTATTGGGAATCGCAGGGTCATAATTCAACTACATCAGTATTTGTAAAAAATAAAATATATAAAAATGATCATTTTCTTTCAGAAAAACGTCAGTATTTGTTTTTAATTTAAGTCTGTATTTTAATGCATCCCCTTAATAAGAGAACAGCTAATAAACTGTTGCAGTTAGCTTTGTCTTGTTATTATAATTACACCCATATTGGACACAAATTAATGTTTCTTAATTCACACTTGTTAAAAACCAATAAGCACAAGACGAAACACCAAGGAATCATAAAATATAATAATCATAGAATACTGCACCTATGCTGCAGCTGTTGGTTGCACACTGGAAAAGCGTGTTGTGTGTGAACACTATTGCAGCCTTTTATTAGGCTTGCAGTTTTAAAGGGTAGCTGCAGTAGAAAAACTTGCATGTTGCGTGCTGCTTTTAGGATATGTGTGAACACCACGCGAAACTTTTGCAGCCGCAACTCTAAAACTGTGCTGCAAAAGTAGCCGTGTGTGATCTTAGCTTAACGTCCACATGTTTTTTTATGTTTAATTTACTTTTATGTTTAATTTAAGTATAAGGTTATAGATACTTATTTAATTGTGTACAGAATATTTCCTAATTTTAGGTTTAACCTGTGAGGAAATAAACAATTATTATATTATTATTATTATTATCAACTTAGGTACACACTGTGTAACTTGACAGTTTTGCTATTCAAGCCACGTAGGATAGCTGGCGCCGCATACTTACAAATTATTTCTTGAGCATGTTGTTGCTGAACAGTTTTTGATGATATTACTATTTGACAATACGGATCAAAATTTAAAGCAAAATTCTTTAAACAAACCTTGCAATTCATTTTCCTTTCAACGGATCATCATTTTAAACCATTTTCTTATTCGAATACAAGAAAAATGTTTTATTTCATATCATATAATCTCAAAATGAATAAACTTGACTGTGAAAAACAAATGCCAAACATTATTTTATTATATTAAAACTTTTTATGAAATACTTTAGAAGAAATGTTTCTAGAAAATTGTTTTTGATTATTATTACGTTCGTCAGTTCTGTGACATTTACTGCATAATTTTTTATTTCACAATCCCTCAATTTCATGAACTTTTTGTTCCCAACGTTCATAAAACATTACCAAATATCGTGTTCACAGTAACCATGATTGATTGCGTGTTCATAAACTGAGAGAATATGCGTATACGAAAGTTTTGTGATTGATAAGACCACGGAATGTAAATCTAGGGGAAAATATATTGCTTGCATTGCTTTATATCGGAATACGTGTCATAAATTTCATTCTTTTTCAGCCAATAATAAAATTTATATCTAAAATATTTTTCATTTCATTTTTAAAACGTGTCAAAATTTTAAAAACACATTCTGACATTAAGGAACCAAGAGCACTTCAATAATTCTTTACTTCTTTTAACATAAAGCGCTTATCATGTATAAGTTTGCATCCGATATTTTATAACTTTTTTTCATTTACTAACCAAGTAATAAACTTCTAAATTGATCCGCTGTAAGTACCTACTACATGCAAATGAATTTTCTTACACCAACTCCAACCATCGTAAACAATTTCTTTTTTCATTTTCTTTGGGATCTTGTGAGCTCTTCCATCTTTTCATTCTAAGGTTCAAGCCGAAAATAAATTATTTTTTCCACTGACCGTGCTTTATACCCAGGCACTTTTCCTGTGATGACCTGACTGTAAAAAAACAAATTTCAAGTTTTCTTGTTAGAAAAGTGAAATAGTTTCCTTTCTAGAATTTTGATGTTGTCATTTCTGATTTATTTCAGATTTGTATATAGAATAAGGGATTACGAAAAGTAACATATTTTTGTCACATGCAACATTATTTACTATCCATTTTCTTTCTAGAGTCCTCTGACTTTGAAAGCGTACTACTCGGGAACTACTGAACCAAACTTAATATTTTAAAAACGAGCAAATACTAAATTTATTTCTACATACAACACTGAAATATTATATTTCTAACTAAAATACTTTTATTTTTATCGGACGATACGCAATAAAAGGTACCCATTTTTAGGGACAATTTCATTGAAAGTAAGTTAACGAATTTTTTTCTCAGAACGTATTTGTTATAAAACTATGAGATTTTTGTAGGGGTGAGAAAGAAACCTTTCAGTTGTTATCCTATGAATTTTCGGACAAAAAAGTGTTTTATTTAAGATTTATATGAAAAAATATCGAACTATGCTTTCTTGTTTATTAATGGAGATAGCGTCAAACTTTTTTCGCTAGATTAACACTTTTCATATGTAGACATTATTTTCTTTAAAAACATGTTCCAACTTTTAACAATAAAAGTGCAATAACAAAAAAAACGTTTTTTGTCAAAACCGCTTGTCATCAAAAATCGTTTTTTTGTTTCCGCATTTTTATTATTAAAATTAGGGACATTTTTTTGAATAGAATAATGTCTACACATGAAAAGTGTTGATTTAGCGGAAAGAATTTAACGCTATCTCTATTAATAAATAAGAATGGATAGTTTTCTATTTTTTCATATAAATCTTAAATAAAACACTTTTTTCCGACAATTCATAGGATAACAACCGCAAGGTTTCTTTCTAACCCCTGTAAAAATCTCATAGATATATGACATATACTTTCTGAGAAAAAAATTAGTTAACTTACTATCAATGAAATTGTCCCAAAAAATGGCTACCTTTTATTGCGTATCGTCCGATAAAAACAAAAGCATACCAGTTAGAAATATAATATTTTACTGTTGTATGTAGAAATGAATTTGCTATTTGCTCGTTTCTAAAATATTTATTTTTGTTCAGTAGTTCCAGAGCAATACGCTTTCAAAGTCAGAGGACTATAGAAAAAAAATAGTAGTTTGTTGTTATAACTGAGCCTACACTATAAACGTCTGGGAGAGGTTAATATAATGGATTAGCAGCTGCTTCTAGGTTAGTCATAAATAGTTTTCTATCGGTAAGTATAGTTAAATAGATACTAGGGAAACCTCGTCAAGACCTGACGGTCAAAAGCATTAAAGGATTTTCCTATGTACAACATTCGATGTGTGATTACAATCCTTTGGATTTTCGTGAGTGATTATTTAAATAAACGCAAACAAACATAACCAGTTGAAAATTCTAAACCTAGCACTCCTCTTTCCCAGCTTACCCTCCTCTCTTCCGACATATCTTCCTCTCTGGCTTAACCCTCCCCACCGGTTTATTCTACATACATACATACGGAAATTTTACATTACGAAATGATAAGAATAAAATCAAAAATCGATCTTGTTTAGAACCTACTTTAAAACGTCTGTTAGTACATATTTCAAAAACATAACATAAACACTGTGTTGGCCAATTTTCTGCGTTTTATACAAACAATATGAAACTGCTCTGAATAAGCAATTGTCATCAGCTATTATTTGTATATTTCGTCTGTTGTCCATTATTTTCAACTATGCGGGTTTTGTCTACACAACCTAACAATGTTTTAAACATTAACCGCTTATTAATGATGGAAGTGGACGGCTGCATCACTCTTTTATATTTATAAGCGGGAGTAGTTACGAAACTCACCACCGTGAAAAGTGAGAGGGCGCCCCAAGTGAATGTCCGATTCGTCCGTCTCAAATTAAACATTTTAGAGTTTTTCAAATAAAAAATATAAACATTAAAAAAATATAAAAATTAAGTAGTGTTGACTAATCTACACAGCGAAAGCTTTAATTTTAAAAAATAATCGCGTAATTCGGACCAGTAGAAATCTCAAACGAACTGGAACAAAAATAAGTCTGTGTTTTAAATATATAGATTAGTACGAAAACAATATTTAGATGTAGGTAGTAGAGTTTTATTTAGCCAGAAAAATTGTAAAATTATTTTTTTTAATAAAATCATGGAAATATTTAGGTACTTACACCTCTTTTCAAAGATTCTTATAAAATTACAAAGACAACTCAAGCTCAAATTAAAAAAAATATTATGCAATTATCTATTAACTATTTGAAAGGAAGAAATTAAGATAAAAAACTAAGTAAACACGTTCACTCGGAATACTCGGATTCTGAATCTGCTTCGATGTCTGCTTTTGGTAAACCATTTTTCTTGTTGTTGCGTCCTCCATGACATTTGCACGTTGGTATGCAATAAAATTTATTTTTCATGCAAAAACAAGTTTCTCTTAAGAAACCATTGGTAATGCACATAACGTCATTAAAATACTATTTTCATTTTCACACAATAATGCAGCACAACAAACACGCACCACAAACTATGTATATAGAGTGCATAATACTTTTGCGAGGTTATGAATGTTGAAAATGCTACGACTTTCGGGAACTTGCAAGTTATATAAGCAGCATTGCAGTGGCGGCTTGTACTTTAGGAGATTACCATCACTCACAGTGAGGAGCGCTACCATAAGTATATAACGCCACTTTTGGTAACTGTAAACACCGTAAAAATTATATAACAACACCTTAGCGCCGTATTGTACCTTAAATTTATATAGAGGTTTAGGAGTATTTATAAGTACACTAAAACTTACATCTTGGTTTTATAATGTTCTCTTGGCTCTTTTAGATGCACCCCGCCATATTTTTGATGCATTTATGGGGAAACAAGCAAAAAATGTTTTTCCTGAAATTCTAAGATATTTATGACATTGGCGGCGCTCTTATTCTTTAGAGGTACAAATGAAAATCATACCGTCCAAAAATAATTGCAGTACAATTTTGAGCATTACAAATGTCTGCATGATAACCTCATTAATATCAGTGTATTTTTACATTAAAAATATATATTATATATTGTATGCGAAACAAGAGACTTGCGCTGTGGAGATGTTATAAAATAGTTATGTTATAAAGAGTTATGTTATATTATAATAATAAGTGCTAGAGCAAGCAAAATAACTAATAAAGCAGTACGGGTGCCTAAACGTTGTGGTTACCATTATAAAGAAGGTTTATAAAAGTTGTGAAAACATTATTGTTACTTGATTAAAGGCGTGTAAGGCCTATATGGGCCTATAAGAAGTTATATGAACGCAACGATTATAACTCTATCACCGTTATTTTAAGTCATAGAGCCATATAAGGTTACCAATCAGTGGTAACGGTAATCCTTATAGAGCGCGCCATTTAAGCTTTTTAATGGGTGTATAGAGGTAACTGAAAAATTGTCATCAACAATTTATATTACCAAAGGTTTTGTTATTTTGTTGATGGTGATATTTTGAGAACGTTTATAAAACAAAAATTGTTTATTGGGTAGTGAATAGTGGACATTGCGTTGACTTTTGGAGTTTTTACATACAAAATAAGGAGTTTTGCTGAAAAAGATTTTCTGTTGGTCTCCTGAAAATACAAAATTTATCAGTGTTTACGTCGAGTGTTTCATGTTCGAATTGTTCTGATCTATAGACACACTCCGCATGTATTCATAATTCGAATCTACGAGTTCTACAAGATTGATTTGCATGATTCTTTTTTATATTAAAGCTTTAACTTTATAATTTTTTTAGTTTTTTAAAACCATAAATTTAAAATATTTTATATAAAAAGACAAGGCTTATTTTTATTACGTTTCGTTTGAGAGTTGTACTGGCTTGCTTTTCGTACGTAATTCCGTTTCGTACGTTTTGGTTTGGTGACAAATACAGTAATTGTAAGTAGATTTACCTTAGAACGCGTGGACTAAATAGATGTAAAAGTAATTCAATGCAAGTTGGATTGTTACAAAAATAGATTGCTATTGGAGAATATCACAGCTCAAAAACACTTAAAAGATGTATTGTTTTGTAATACTCTTATTTTCTTTTAATGCAAGTAACTCGAAGTAAACAACGTTCTAAATCGGACATGAGATGGTTTAGGAACACAATAATCAATTAAAGTAAACCCATTAGAGTGCAGGAGAGTAATTATTGTTAAGTACAGCGAGGAAATGAAAGCTGCTAAGTCTGGGAAAGTAATCGATGTTTAAATTACGACGAGAACAACACAAGGTATACATAAGAACATAACATAAAGAGAGGTTACTAAATGACATTTCTGATTTAAGATGACTGTCTAGCCAACAATTTGAAACTTTTGTTTAATGCTTTATTGTTATGAACGAATGAGCAACAAGATTCGATTGATTTCAAATTGAATAAATTCGTTCGTTGCTGGTCCGTTCATTCTAATTTAAATGCTCCTTCATGGACGAGAATTAGCATTCATCGATATGATGTTCACATTGAGCACGAACTTTCTTCGATGATTCGTCGATTTACAAACATGTGTTGGAATATGACCGAGCGCGGACGAGTTTGTTCGTTTGCGTTCTGTTCTGCATTTAAATTACGCGAACAGGCCAGAACGAATTCGTTCGTTCGGTGGTGCACGATATAATTTAAATGTACCTTTAGAGATAAATCAACACTATTTTAGTTTTGCAGTGCTAAATTATATGTTTTATTATAATTTTTGTATTATACGTTTTTTTATTATACTGTAACATTTTTTTTAAATAATACTAAAAATGCTATTTAATCGTCTATTAACAAGAGAAATATTATTTACATACACTAATTACAAACACAATTATAAATAAACTACTAAAAAAATTAGATATTTACAAACCATTTATTTACAATACAACATTTATTTATAACATTTATCTCGTACTAATTACACGATGCGCGCATTCAATTCAATGGTTCACTAATGACTGACTCTTCATATAATCTTTCTAGAACGCGCTAGATTAGACTGGTTGTGTATTGTGTTTTGTACAGCTGTCGATGAGTCATACATTCCGCCGCTAAGATCGAATGTTCAATGGCGGCGTATAGGGGTTAATCCCTGTCATTACAATACTTTTAAAATTAAATTTTGCATTAATTAATTAACTGTATCACAGTGATATTTTCTCCGCAGCGGCAATTTCGTAACACACATTTGCTTAAAAGAATTAAAATTATAACATATTTCGAAAATAAATAGAAAAGTCGCATTAACCAAGTAATTAAACCAATCATTAAAACAGATAGACAACACAGCACGGCAATAATAATCGATATAATATTTTGATTGATTTCATCAGTTTGCTAAAGTGATGGTTATAGAGTTAATGTAGCCAAACTTAACGTATGAATAGCTAAAGTATAAGAAAAGCAGTTTTTTATGAAAACTTACCACTGATTTCCCTACTGACGGTATTTGATACTTCAATTCAGTAAAAATACTAAATGTACCATTGATTTCATAATGATCTAAGACAGCCAGGCTAACATGAAGTTTTTTATTTGTTTTTTAGTGTAAATGCATAGAATAAAATAATAAAAAATAGAATCATCCTTGGTGTCCTAGATCATTATGAAACGAATAGTACATGTCAACGCAGGCGAAACTTCTAGTCAGGATACTCTGGGACAAGATTCTGAGTACCATTACATCTAAACTACATTTTCAGAAAGAGATAAATAAATAAAAGCTCCGGGTCTTCCACTAGCAGAAAATCTTTAAAAGAAACTAAAAATCGTCTGGCGTATGCGTACTGCGTAATTCCATTTATCCATTTTGAATTTTACATGTGAACAAAACTTTATTACGCGAATATGATTGTATATTGCAGATTTTGATATTATTACATCATCGTCGCTGGTTTATTATTTAAGCTTTTTTTTATCTTGATTGTTAATGATCCCATGGATGTTGATCTCTAGCGTTAAATTGAAAGATTTCTTGGTTGTAAAGAATCTACGTATACCTCCACTAGTCTTATTTCTACTAAAGGTTTGATAATCCGAATATAAGTTAGAAAAGTATCTCCCGCATTTTCTGTTGTCATTTTAATTATTAATCCACTTTTCTGTATTAATATTATCCTAAGGACCTATGTGTATATTATCCTAAACAAAGTATTCATTATGTAATGTTGTATATTGAATAATAAATGTTCTAATAACAGTCAAAACAAATTTTGACCACAACCACAAACTTGCCAAAACCGATTTTAATTCCTTAAAGTAAATAATTAATTTGGTTTATAAATACAATAACCACAACCCAGCATCGTAGAAAATTTAATCGGAAAATTCGATTTTAGCGTAACATGTTAAACATTGTATACAGTGGTTTTTGCGGTTACTTTGCTTATTCAGGTAGCAATTTTCTTGCAGATCCTGTGAAATCGAGTCGCAACATTAGAACCTGCCTCTTTGAAATTCCTTTCTCCTACCCTCTTTAATGAGGAATAAAATTTTCGGTGTTTGTTATTCCTTTAAATAAGTATAAGCACTTTTTTATGGAAATTCCAGGAATGTTTCATTAAATCTCTGAAAATATGTCTAGAATAATAATTTGTGAAAATCATAAAATTTTATAACATCTCATTCTTGTAATGTTTGCTCTTTTAGTTAAATACCAGGGAAATGTAAGAAAAGCAGCAAACTTCAAATTCATAAATGAGACTTCTTTAATACTACGGGAACGTTGTTCAAGACATATTGAGTAGATAAGTCTGATACTCGAATGAATAGGGAGGCTTTAACTATTCTATGTACTTAATACATATGCAAATAATACTTACATACTCTATTCAATTTTAACCGCATATGAAGTGTCGGAGTAAACTTTTATGGGAGTGCAACGGACGCAATGGGGCTATTTTATCAAGTAGCTTACGCTGCCCATTTCCATACCTTATCTTAAGGAGCTTAGATACGATTGTACTAAATTTTTAATACTCAGTCGCAACCGAGATTTGAACCTTATTTTTTCTTATGTTTCTTTTATCATCTCTTAATTCATTTCTGTTCCCTTCGTGTTCTGTATCGCTAATTTTATTTTCTTGTAATTTCTTACCGCGTATTATAGTTAACAGTAATTTTTTTATTGACAATCACTTTATTATATGCACTCGTGGCCTTATAAGTGTGTTTTCTCACTGTCTTCATATAACTTATTAGTAGCTTTCTTTGTTCCTGGATTTGTTTTGTATAATCTTCGATTATCCATTGTTTCTCAAACTTGATCTATTTTATGGTTTTATTCTGGACAAATAATAACTTAAATTGAGCGAAGTTCCTTTAAATTTTAAAAATTTACAGAAGAACAAATTGCTTTTGGAAAATTATTCATGTTTTACGACACGTGGCAATCGGTTGCATTCTGATAAGCTTGTCTGTACTTTGAGCTAAATAGTTCTGTGTGTTTTTTTTAAATATTAGATATAAATTATGGATTTATTTACCTTATTTATTTTAGTTTATATATAACCTTTATATTTTCTGTGATACTTAATAGTTGTTAATAAATAACTTTGGAGTTCATTGTGTTTTAATGTTATTTAAATCATCGCCCAATAATGACCAATCTGAGTAAAACTAAATTTTCAAAAGTTAAATTATTGCCGAATAATTTTTAAACAATTAATGGATTGAAGTGTGTAAATTATTGCTGCTTTCGGAGGTTTTCATTTTCATAAAAAAAGTTCTGGTGTTAGGAGTTATTTGTAAGTGTCAGCAATTTTCATGCAAATAATCGTGACTGTGTCGTCTGTGATAATTAGGCTTTTATTTAAAATCACTTTAAGCATTTACTTGTGACTGCTAAGGTGAATTGAAGCAATACGTTTATGAGCATAAAAGGATTACTTACACACACTTTGTAAGTTATTTGTAAACATAATATCTGAGATCCCATTTCTAATAACAAAAACATACAGTTTATTTTTTAGCCTTATTTGGTAAAACATGAAATAAGGGAAATTGATTAGTTTCATAAGTTTATTTTAATTTATTTGACAATTATTTCGATAGTTAAATTGTTATTACCAAAAGTAATAAAAATATAAACAAACATAACATGTCCCTAAGGTAAATACAAAAAATAGATAAGAATTTAATTAAGGAACTTGTAATGGAATGAAAATGTATTTGGAATGGGATCCTAAAAATCAAAATAAAGAAATGTAGTTGCAGAAACCACGTTCTTGTATAATATGATTTTATTTTAGTTTTTTAAGGAGACAACTTCGCAATTTAATGTTTGGAGTTATATATGGTGAGTATTTTAGAAGAATTTCTTGCTTCTCTTGAATTTAAAGTTGCACCAGTTAGATTTATTTGGAAAAAGTAATTCATATTCGTATTAATTGTTAAGAAACTCGTTTATCAAAAAAATTGGAATAATTAACATTACATGTTTAGATAAACGACACCATAATTTAGGGGAAGTTTATCTTGACAAAAATTTGATGTTATGATTACCTACTACAATTCGGTTCTGACCTAACTGTTTTATTTCTAATTCGAAAAGGTCGTTAACAGAAGTATTATTTACGATTGTTGTTTACAGTTGTTTAGCTAATTAGATTTAATCATTAACTTAATAGCATCACGAATAAAAATATTAATTTGTTGTCTTTTGTGGGAGTTTTGTTACATAATAATAATGAAATAAGTAAAACTGGTTAATCAAAAGTTTCACAAGTTTGTTTTAACTTACCTAACAATTGTTTTGACAGTTAATATGTCATTATCAAAGATAATAGAAATATAAACAAACATGACACGTCCTTAAGGTAAATACAAAAAATACATAACAATTTAAAAACAGGATCTTAATGAATATGTATTTGGAATGGGATCCCAAAAATTGAAATTTAAACTTGCATATATAATGCAAGTAGGTTAACTGTAGCGTATGTTTTATAACAAGAAGGTGGATTTGGAACATGCAAAGTATAAAACTTCATACTACTCATTGCTGTAATTTAGCAGGGTAAATTGTTGGTTTTTCATTCACATAATAAATCTTCGAATTAAAAAATGACAATACGTAATAATCAATTTAACGTTCTTCAGCATAAGTCTTTTAAAATCCTTGAAATATATGCATTATAGACCTTACTGTTCGTTAAAAAAATTACATCACAAGCTTGAAAAGTGCCCTTATAGTTTGCTTTAGATTAATGATCCTGTTTATACATGCAGACGTGTGTATATGCTTTGTCATGATATTTGACATGAGCTAGGAAGTATGCATCCCTATTTAAAAAATGTTAGTTGGGTTGCATAACCTCTAGGAAAAAAAATTATAAATTTTTTAATAAAGCCAAGGAAAAAGTTTTAATTTAATAAATACGCACTTTAGAACACACTATGCAGTAAAAGTAAAAGTTTTAAAGTTGGTTTTTTACAATCTTGGTAAATTTTCATTGTCAGTTAACTATGTGGCATCGTTACTTATTAAGCACTCAAAAAATAAATTTGAATCCATTTCAAGGCACGTTTTGACCTAAAACAGACGAGGTGCATGGTAGTGATGATGTATGTAAGTAAATATTTGCTACCTTACCTGCATTATTAATGTGGAAAAATTCTGGTTCAATTTAACAAAATAGTAAAATCGCTAAAATCTTATTCTTTAGTTCGATTAAATAGCTTGCGGCTAAAATGTTTTATTGCTGTGTGAAGTGCTGTTGTCAAGCACTTCCTTGGACACAATCTTGAAATAAATGTCAATGTTGGGTTTATTCTTTTATAGAAGATATCTAGAAATAAAATAAAAAATTCTGCGTTTTGACATGGCAATCTGAAATAAACAAGAAAATAATCCGGAAATATAGCGCCAAGTAATCTTTGCAGGAGAATTACTAAACCCCAAGATACGGTAAATAGCCAAGACTAAGGAATACACAAGCAATAAAAGGATAACGGAATGTAGGAACGATATATTTAATAATAAAAAAAGTAGGTTATGTTATAGTACAATAGTTAGGATACAATAAATGTAAGGTTAAGTCAACAAAATGTTAATGCAATTTTAGTTAATAAGTACACACAGTATATATGTATATTTAAAATTCACTACTACTTGTACACACTGTATATAAACATGAAAGATGAATAAAGTTTATCCAAAAGCTCTGAGTAATTTTGTTATGTTTTCTTTTATACATCAACGATTAATTACCTCTTCTTATGTACCTTTGTTTGCAGATATAAGACAGATTTATCCGCAGAAATTAAGGAAATGACGTTGTTATTTAAAGGTAATAAACTAAAGGTTAATAATGATTAACCAGACTAAATAAAATTCAATACCCAAATAAACGCGCTATCACGATAACGAACTAGGCCCAGCGTTTATCATTGATAAGAATAAATACTCAAAAGAGAATGTACGGTACCAAACTTTAAATAATAATTTAATTTCTGTTTACAAAACAAGACCAATTTAACATTTACTTAGTATCAGCAATGAACTCAATGGTAGTACTTTGACAGTTCAGTAAATCACTGACATGATATCTTAACCTGTATATCCAATGTGAATCATGATAACCCCCAAAAAAATAGAATGATTTCGTTACTATTAAACAAAGAACGTATGATCAATCTTCCCAAAATATACACACAAAATAATAATGGTTATGAAGAGCTGACCTTCTGTACTCGCTTTCTATAAACTTACACCTGGTAAATGAGTGAATTCCAGTAGCTGTATCTCCCAACGGATATATCTTCTGCTTCTGAATACCGTGGCAATCAGTAGCTAGTACTGAGCGTAGAGGGTAATCCTCGATGCGTATGCACTGGAGTCTACGTTAAATACTTGATCTTCGTATGATAAACAAAAAAAAGGTTCAATGTCCATAGACACAGGCAGGTAGGTAGTCAATCAATTCGGTAGTTAACCAGTTAGATGGTCAAACAGTTCGGTGGTTAATTAGTTCGGGGGTTAAATAGTTCCCTACAATCAATTACGATTTATTCTAAAAAAGAATTAAATGATGACGTACCTCGTGGCAATTCCAAAATCCGCCTAAGCGAGCAATTTGATAACCACTAACCAATCAACAATTCCAATAATTATTGTTCCCAAAGTTATCAAATAGTATAAAAAGGATAAATCCTGAAGAATCAGTATCCAAAACCAATTGGATATAAATATTCCTTTCTATTTAAATTACCACAGAGGGCCCACCATTTAGTCAAGTTTTATGAACAACTTCCTTCACGGAAATCGGAAAAGTCACAAAACAACCAAAAACAAAAATGCGTCGTTCGCACAGTTGACCTTTCGAAATTTATTAATGCCTACTAACCATATTTTAGAAAATTTGTTAAAATGAATGAGTACAGTGTGTTCCAAAATTAGTTCATGAAAAAAATTCAATGGAAGAAATCGAAAACTCAAATTTGAACGTTACAGAACCCTAAGAGAAGCCATTGAGATCGAGAAACGTCCGAACAATCTTAATACCAGGGACGATACACAGCGACTACCATCAGCTTGGAAACCAGCTATAACCAGCAGCACCGTCAAGAAGCGAAAACCCGAACAGCAGAACGATAAAATGGAAAGCGAGAGAAAGCCACCGGATCAAGCGAGACCAATGACACGCAGCCGCGCCAAAAACCAGCCGACCGCAACCATGCGCAACACCGTAACCGTATATAAAGACCCACCGGTGCAGCAGGGCGTCAGTCTACATTGTGTAACCACGCGAAGCAGAAGGAAGTTAGAAGTGACCTGAAGATGGCAAGTTTGATCTTGCCGAAACGTCGTCAACCATTGTCTGGTTCCTCTAGGAGCCGAATAGTGAATACGCGAAGTGAAACCCGGAAAAGTAGTGAAGTATCATATAATATCCGCGGAAACTTAAAATGTAACAATAATTAAATTTTGTATACACATGTTAAAGTATGGGTTTGCTATGGAAATAATTTAAGTGTAATTGATTTTATTATAAATTTTAATAGCGTATCTCAACTTCATGTAAACATAATAAGAAACAACAATTAAACAGTTTGCAAATTTTTTACTCTTTTCCTTCTTTTCTCATTTGTCGGTTTAAAAAAAGCAGGTACTAAATCATAATTCCAGAAAACCCAAATCCTACCATTGTTTTCTGTTGTCACTACTTATAAAAAATTAATTTTAAAGAAATATTTCAAGTGTACTTTATGACTGTTTTTGCGAGTGCAACCCCTAATAATAAAGGCGCCATTGGATTTAAAGGGATTTATTATTATTCCTTTCTACACACCGGATGATGTATATCTGCAAACTGACAGTTTTTTTAAAATAACGTCGGTCAGCGCGCGAAAAGGTGCATTTCTCCAATGGCCAGTCAATGGACCGTACGCGAGGCTCACGGCTGAACAAATACTCGCGCTGACTGTCAGGCTGACGATGACGGTCAGCGCGCGTATTCCAATGTTGGGCACAATTAAATCTTAGCGGCAGTTAACAATTGACAATTAAAATCGTAATTGTTAATTGCAAAGGACAATTAAATTCATTAATTGTGCATATGTTTTGTTTTGTATGATTACAATTAATTAATCGTTAATTGCACTGACAATTAACAATTAATTAATTGTTAATCGTTAATTGTTGCTACAATTAAAATTAGTAATTGTAATTGTCATCACAACTAACAATTAAATCTTTGTGGCGACAATTAACTTCGAAGTAGAGTGCACAAATAAAAAGCTTCTAGAAAACGATTTTCTGGGCGTTTAAAGAGTAAAAGTTAACTCATATTTTAAATTGAAGGTTATGCTTATTACATGCTAAATCCAGATTTGTCCCATAATTGTCCAGTGCAAAAGGGCACTATTCAAAATATTCGAGATTAGATGGCAAACGATTATTTAGTTGTGAAGCTATATTTCCGTAAAAAGGCATTTCAATGTTTGTAGCGGTTTTTGTGAAAATCGAAATTCAATTTTGAAATTACTATTGCAGCTTATGGTGCTGTGAAACTTCACAAGCCGTTTTCTCGGTTTCATGCACCGTAAAAAATCGGAAATTTTGCTGCTTTTTAACATTTAACACTCCATATCTCGCAATCTAAACCTTTAATCAAAAAATTTATTTCTTACAAAATTGTTTTCTGCTCTCTTGGAATGACGATGATCCCCTCGGAATAATTTTTTAGTTAATATTAAGGATAAAAATGATGAAAACATGAGTGTTGCACAATGACTCGCGCTCTCGGTCGAATCTCTCGATAACCCTCTCCCATCACCCCGCTTACACCCTCGCTCGCTAGTTCATCATAGTTCAATCCTATAATATTATTAATTTAAAAACTGTTTTCGAAGATAATTAAATCAGAAAACGAATAAAACTATTATAAATAAATAAATAAACAGGAAATAAATTGTTATTATTACAAACAGGCGCGCGCTCGAATTTTTTGAAACAGGTATATATTTACTTTTTAACATAAAAAATCTAAAGCGATCTAAACTGTACTATTTCACGAGTTTTACTGAACAATATTTAAGGGACAAGCATTTTTGTCTAATAACAGTAATAACGTAATAAAAATGCGTACTTATCTGCATCTGTGCATTAAAAAAATAGTTTGCTGTAGTGTAAACTTTACAATAAAGATAAAAATAACCTGCTATGTAATAATTCATCCCTTAAGAATAAGATGTTTTTCATTTTTTACAGCTAAGACATTGTTTGCTGACAAATATATTTTGCCATTTGTATTTGTGGAACTTTGACAATTAAAAAAAAATAGATAATTTATACAAAAGGTCTTATGCAGTCCGTGTTCTCTTCTATTCAATGGTGTGATAATATCAATTTTTGATCATAGTGTGTTTTTACTAATTTCTTAAATTAAAAGTTTTATACAATTCCTCTTTTTATAGAGATTACGTAGATTGTATATTTTAATACGTGTACAAGATGGTACAGGGCGGCAACTTAATTGTCGAAACAATATTGTGAGATTATAATTTAATAAATACTGTGAAACTTTTTACTCACCTTTAATTCATACAAATATACTGCTCAAAAAATGAACTGAACTTGCTTATCTTGGCATCTGCGTATATTTTATTAATAAAAATATGATTTTGTGAATGCGTAAGTTGATATTGAAACGCAATACAATTAAATATGCTTAATATAAGTACTATAAAATAAACACGGATGGTTTTATGGGAATTATTTAAATATTTAAAAAATTACACAAATCTGTGCAAATGGTCAGTTGATTTGTGGAGCATTAGTATATTTGTACAACCAATTGACCCTATTATACTTTATAAAAATATATTTCAATTGCAATTTTTATTAATATTTTGGTGGGCTTGTGTACGTCTGGTACGAGGTTGAAATGTAATCTACTGCTACAAAAACCAGAACGACATCATTATTTAATTTAAACATTTCATAACGTGTGTGTGTGTAATAAATTACAGTAAATCTAAACATTGAGCCAATTATCCGCACCCCGTCCCGGACGTTATCCTAGGATATAATTATGTCCACGTGGTCTCGAATAATGTTGGGTTTTAATAATAACAAATATTTGTAGTACTTCTAATTTTAAGAAAGATATAAAAAAATATTATCGTCTATAAGCAATTTCTGAAAGGAAATACATCTACTAAATGCTGTTTATATCATGAACATGTGCTCTTTTACTTCCAGTGTATTCAATTCCTTTTATAGATTTTTAAATATCGGTCGTTTTCGGTCGTTCAAACAATAACTCTTATGATATCTCTTCCCATTTTCGAAACAGTTAACTATTAAGCTAGAAACCTTTATTTTCAATCGCGGATAAAGGTCCTTTATAACTCTTAAAGAAAATTATCTCGCCTGTCAAAACTGTTATGTGGCCCGGACCGTTATTATTTCTCTCTTCAATCCCTGCTTTTAATATTTAATTTTTTTTATTGTGTTTTGGTATTCGTGTTCATTGTTTAATAAATTGTTGTCATTTCAATTCAACGACAATTCTGGGGTTTATTTTTTTGTGTGCACTTTACTTATGTTTCCTCGATATATATCTATTTAGTGCCCTATATTTAAAACCACCCGCCTGTAAGTCTCAGTTTTAAAAAGGTTCAAGCTTCACAACAGTTAATTAGCTGGAGCATTATTTTTTATGGTAAAGGTAAGTGGTTTATATTTTGTATATATCATCACTGTGCTTTTACCGAAGTCTGTTGCTATATGTTATGATTGTACTTTCAGTTTAAATCAATTTAAATCAGTTTATCAATTTTCAATCATCATAAATAACATAGCGGAGATTATTCGCCCCAAGAACAAAAACACCGGATTATTAGATTCTTATTAACTTGTTGCCCGAACGTGGGATTTTCAAAATAGTATAAACTCGAGATTCATATTAGTATGTAAGATACAGTATGCACATATATGTAAGTTCACGAATGTCAGTCTTGTATTTAAGCCCGTTTAATATTACTCAATAGTCAATACCACAAAGCAAGTGAAGTTAACTGTAAGTAGCAATTTCAGCAAATAAAGTGGCTGTTTTAACTCGATAGGGCCAGTCAAAATAGCGATAAGTTTCGGGTGAAACATCTTTGATGCTTTCTACTGATTGGTAGAAAACGGTGTACTAATATAAAGAAAGGTACAGGATAATTTCCATAATTTCCACATCGTTACCAAAAATATAAAAAATTAATATTCGGTATGAAGTTAAATATATTCAAATCGCAATCTTTATATTAAAATTTCTTAAAATTCTTTTAACCAAAAATTTACTTAATTAATTAGGCTTTACTGACTGATCAAACTTCGGCAAATTGCAGGCTAAAATTTGTAATTTCTATTCCGTATTATAAAAATAACCGCCTATGGAATAAATTAAATTCTCAATTAATACAATTCTTTTCTGATTTAAAATTATCTAATCAAAGCTCACTGACAGAGAAGAGAAGACTTTATTACTTACTATCATCGAAAATCTATTTTTAATAGGTTATTGATGCGTCCTACTGAAAAGTTGAAATTTTCAAGCTTTAATGCATTCTCTCTCTAAAAAGGTGGTGCTCCTGGAAAGAAAAGCTTTGGAGAACTTAAATTCTGTCGTCGAATGTCGAATAGACGGAGAGAATAGAACTCATAGGAAGAAATTTAAAGCTGCGTCGGCAATTTTATCTGGATAATTGGAAGTAGAACTTCCTACACAGAACTGTTATTTTTTCTGACAATTCGAACAGGTAGTTGTCTAATTTATGTCAAGAACTCTACGTTTAAGTTATAATTAGATGAGACGTACATTTACCAATTGCTAAACCTAAAGGAAAACTCGATGATGTTTAATATAATTATTAATAGACAGTGCCAATAACGCAGAGGTTTAGAACTTGTTTGTTTTCAGAAGTTGTGATTGTAACTTATTTTCTTATTTAAATTTAAATTTAGTGAGTAAAGTTAAATAAACCTTCCGCTTTTTATTAAATAGGTATAGTTCATGTGAAAAATTAACTAGTTTTGTTAGGTTAGGTTATCTCATAACAGTTTATCTCGTAACAGAACACTGATCGCATCTCGATGCATTTACGATTCATTTCTGATAAGGAGTAAGCTTTCGAAAATGGATTAAACATCATGAATTATGAATCTAACATTAAATAAAAAAACCCCTTTTTATTTTACGAAGAGTTGTTATTCTCACTGCGAGAGGAATACATTGTGCCAGTTTTATACCAGATTTTTTTAGAAAGATGAAAATCTTTCTTTTGTATGTTGCTCTCGGTCAGAAAATAAAGTAGGTACCTAAGATAAGGTATATATCAATCGACGCGTTTTTGTGAGTAGATGAAAATCTGAAAAGAATCTGACGACGCGTTTTCGGTTAAATCCCGTTACATTAAATTTAAGTATGTGTTTTTTCAAAAATTATATTTCAGCAACGGCTTGTCCTATTTTAATCATCTTGGGGTCTATTTAAAACTAAGAGTGAGTTATAAATGCGTGTATAAAAATACTTCTGAAAAAAGTTCTCAAACTTGGTTTTAAGATGTTTAGAACTTGTTGGAAAATCTTAGAACAAAGTTCTAGAACGGTTTCCGTTTTTTAAGATGCCCCCTGTGAAGAGCTTATTCGTTTTAGTAAAATACCAAAAAATGAGAAAAATCGGAAGAGTAGTTTTCGAGAAAAGTATTTTTTTAAAATATTTTTAAAATAGAATATTAATAAAAAATTATTTTTTTAAAATAGAAATTTTCAGATTTAAAGTATAAATTTCATGTTTTCTATGGAATTGTTTGTAGAATTTTGAATTTTCGAACGAAATTGATACAAAAGTATAAAATTTAATCTCAAATATGATTTAATTATTGATTATTGGGTAGTTGAATTATTTACAATTAAATTTTACAAGTACAATAACAATATAATTGAATTAAATTTTTAAACATTGAAAGGAAATTGTGATCTATATTTTCTAGAATTAGTATATGCTTCAGTTTTCAAAAACCAACAATAATCAGATAACATAAATTTATCGTATCTGCCTTGATAAGGTTTTTCAGCCATTTTAATATCTTCATGAAAACGTTAACCCATTTAATTTGAAAAATCACTACAATTAGCTGGAAAATCATTTAACTCACTTGATTTGCTTCCTGGGAAACATCAGCACTACCGTGAAAATCATTGATATGCTGATCCATAATGTGAAGCTTAGGACATGTTGGAACCCATTGCTTCATAGCTATCAACTAATTCACGAGCAATTTCTTGATAATCTTGAAAACGTGTTTTACCAAGGAAATTTGTACAAACGTTTTTAAATGCCATCCAATCTCTTCTTTCAGTTAATTACAAATATTTTTCAAATTGTTGTGAATTCTCTTTTTTTAAAAGTTTACATATTTCTGGACCACCTTGACCAGTTCCTAAGTCACAAAATGTACTTCATTTCACGCGGCAGATATTACGTAAAGCGATAAGCGATGCTTCTGCGCAAAACTGATGCATGACCAGTAGTCTCAAGTAGCATGAAGAGGTAACTGCGGCAATAATGTTTATTAGACGAAAATTCGCGAGACGGCGCAACAGAAAGGAAGTTGCAAGATAAAGTTTGTTTACAAAACGTATACAAAATGAAAATTTATAATTTCTATTATAATACTTTTATATTCGACAAAACTGTTTACTAGGAGGTGGCTGCAAACTACATGAGATTGTTAGCATCAGCGTTATAGATAATAGAAGACTCGAGAGTTGGGTAAATACAGAACAAATTTAATTACTTATTTATTTCGAACTAATAACTTCTATCTTTTAGGAATAGCCGAGAAAAATACGAGGAGAAATCTTTTCCATGTATGTACGAAACTCTAGCAAATGATCTAATTGACTAACGATAATATCTAATAATTTTTTAGCTATTAAAACGAGTGGAACGCAAAAGATGCCAAATCATCACTAAAATTCTTACCAATGCAAGAAGGGTTGCCTATACCATCAGTATTTTATTTATATTATGTTATTATGTATTTGAAATATTTTAAAAAAGAGTATATTAGAAAAATATTGTATCGCTTTCGTAATATATTATAAGCTCAAGCTACTACGGCAATTGGTAAATAATTTAAGTTAATTCTACTGGCAAAACGAACCGTCACCAGTTATTAGTCTCATTGTTAAAAATGTCGAATTGTTAGTTTGTTTGAACCGTTTAAAAAAACCTCCTTTAAATTAATGAAGTTCGTATAGTTTTCACATCCCTGTAGGCCAGTCTACCAGTCGTCTACCAACTCGCGGCCTTCTGGCTGGCGTAACTGCTTATTCTTATTATCGACATACAAGTTTTTATAAATTTACTCGAGCGTATCGCATTACATAATTAATTTAGTGACGAGATAAATAATAAATTTTAGTATTGTTAATGTTTGTTTGGTATCAGTTGGTGTAAATTTGTGTTTTATCGTTTTATTCTCGTTCAGTGCAATCTAATTTTGATTAACCGTTCTTTTATGTGGAGAATTAATTATAGTCCGGTACAACGTATTGAGAATAAAGTCTAATATTAAGGTTCTCTCATTTGCACACTATATTGGTTTTAAGAATCAGTTTAATACTATTAAATAGTGAATGCACGTTAAATCGACAAATTTTAATATGATCATATAACGTCTTATGTTGTATGAGGACTCGTCAATAATACATTCAAGCAACATTCTAGTTGATTTTCGTGCCGTTCAGTTTGAGGTTAGTCTTTAGTGCCTATCGTTAAATGTTAAGTATTACAATGAACTTGTTCCGTATTGGAGATTAATTCAAAGTTTAAAGTTAGGTTGTAAATGTTTTGAGTCTTTCTTATGCGAAGTTTTGGAAGTTTAAAGTGTTAACGATATTTGTATTCGGGACTACGGTCAGACTGTTTACGTAAGTTTTAAAGTAATGTTGTTTAATAATGTAATGGTACTTGTGAATTTTTCTTATTGTTGTTTAAAATTAAAGATTTTATAGGCTTACATTTGATTTGGTTTGGAATCCTGAAATTTAAAGTGAACTGGTTTTTGTATTTAATAGTTTTTTGTTATGAATTTCATGTGTTATGATCTTTTTTTTCCTGTATTTTACGTTTTTACAAGCTTTTATTTAATATACAGATTTCAAATTTAATTATCTTTGTTATAGTTCGTCTCAACGAACTGCTGATGTTTTTTGTATTAACGAAGTTTTTGATTATTAGAAAGATTTGTTCAGATAAATTTAATGTCAAATTTAAAATGTAGGTCATTTCCCAAACTGTGGACTTCCCACCTTTATTAAAAAATGATGTAACATTTTTTCAGGTTGGTGGCCCCCTCAACCCCCTTCACTTTTTTGTAACTCGTATTACAGACATTGTAGTACATTTTATTAAGATGATAAGCGATGTCTAAGTTTTGCGTAATTTCGATTCATTAAAATATTGTATATGGCAGAGGAAATGTATGTCGTGAAAAAATGTAACATACAATTAATATCAGATAAAATAACATTTTGTTTTTATTGAGGGTGGGCGATTTATTATTATCAGGGGGAATAATTTTTACTTCAGAATAGAAAGTATTTTTACTATATAAAAGTTAACTAGGGAAACCTCGTCAAGACATGACGGTCAAAAGGCTAATTTATTGAAGCGTTTCCTTATAAACAACGTTTGATGTATGATTACAAACCTTCGGGTTTCCAAGAGTGATTATTTAATAGTAACATTTATTAAATAAACGCAATCGAACAAAAACAGTTGCAAATACTCAGCTTATCATTCTCAGACGAACTTTTGAACGCGTTATTTAACAAACACCCCCTTATTAAAAAACATTATTTCTTAGACATTCCTATTCTACTTTTTTATCAAATATCCCAATCTGCAAAATTTAAAAATTCGAAAGAACGAACGCACAGAGACAAGCAGAAATATCAAATCTTGTGAAAATGCCCCAAAGCAAATACTGTGAAACTCGACTGAGAACTGCTGGTGGCATAGTAGGCAGGTATAGGTATAGGGAGGATGTTTATTGATTAGTGCCAAAACGTAACGAAGCAAACGGCCTTGGGAATATTGAAATGCATTGATTACAAATATTGCTTAAAAATTTAAATAATTAAAAAAACACAAAACTAAAACTCCACAGACTAAAAAAGGACAGTTTGAAAAATATAAAAGTTAAATAAAAATAAAAAGGAAGTGGTGTTGACTAATACCTAGATTAGTAATCGTGAATAGTTCTAAAACTTACCACCGTAGAAAGTGAGAGGGCGCCCCAGGTGAATGTCCGATTAACGCGTCTCAAATTAAACATTTTATATTTATTTAAATTAAACACATAAATATTAAAAAATATATAAAAATTGAATAGTGTTGACTATAATCTACACGGTGAAAGCTTCAATATAAAATAAGAATAGCGTAAATCGGCCTTGTAGAACTCTCAAACGAACTGGAATAAAAATAAGCCTTGTGTTTTAAATATATATATAATTAAGATTTAATGTTTAGATAAGCGACGCCATAAACTAGGGGCAAGTTTATTTTGACAAAAAATTGATAATGTTTTGATTCGTTTGTTAACAGAGGTATTACTTACATTTGTTGTAAGCTAATTAAATTCAGTCAGTAACTACCACATTATAAAAAATAATATTATTATTTTTTCTTTTGTAGAAGTTTTGTTAGGTAGAACGCAAGTTAGTTCTAGATTCATAAATTTGATGCCTTTATTAAAAAACTTTTAACTCAAGATATATCAAATGGCCTTCTAATACTTTCCCTTTGTTTTTCAATACATTTTATAAGAACAATAACATCGCGTGTCTTTTTTGCTATGTCTGTTTAGTTTGCCAAACAGAGTGATTAATTAATAATTGTATTAAACAAGTTAATAATTTAATTTAATAATTTTTACGCATTTTGCAATTAAATAATAATTCAAGAAATTTTATTTAGTCTAAGTAATTATTAAATTAGTCCAATAAAATGACTTTTAATGACTCTTGCCTTGTTACCAATGCGATACATCGCTTCGATAACAAACAAATCTGTTAGAGAAGCGAAAATCAAACAGACAGTGTAGATAATAGTATCGGCATAAATCGACAACAATAGGGCCAATCAATCAATACCCATAGATGAGATTGCTGTGGGAGAATACGTCATTTATTAGTTCTAGCATTGCACATTTCTGCCCCCATCCGCATCTTGTACAGAATTATAATCTAATAGCAGCTGAAAATTGTAAAACAGATAAACTATATGGTTTATGCGTTTTACAATTTTCAGATATAGCTTAAAAAACATTCAAAGTCTAACAATTTTAAGTATAGGAAAATCTGTTAGTAAATCTTTACTTTAAAAAGAATTAATTGCAGATCGGTATAGTAATTTGAAGTAATTCATATTTATCTGGGTAAAAATTATTAAATGTCTTTAGAATCGATAAGACGTTTTTTATTTGTTTTAAAGGTTGTTATTTTAGATGTTTTAAAAAGTATGAAAACGATTTTCAGAAAGCTCTAACAAATAAAAAAATCCCGAAAGCATTTATATTTTTTGAGATCATATTAAATGGTTAAGCAAATATTTACATTAATTTAATGATTAAATTAGTAAATATCGCTAAGTCGAAAATATTCGACTTAGGAGGTAGTATGAACAATAGTTCATAATACCTCCCATTAGATTTTGCACAACTTGAGTGCCAACTTTTTCTCATCAGTGAGGCCTAGTTTCTTGAAGTCGTCTATGGTTTTCAGTCATTGACCATCACACTCGATTGGATCCAGCTTTGCAGTATCTGTTTCTGTAGGAATTAAAAGTTCCCTTATGTTGCCTTACTGTTATCAAAGCCATCCATTTATTAATCATATTTTTAAACCATTTCAAAATTGCACAGCCGGTCATGCTGTGCAAAAACAGGTATACAATACACCACTACATACCTCTAAAAATACCGCATAATTTCTTGTCTGCTTATTAATTCTACTACATTTACTACATAATTATAGTAGTGTAGCGGCTAGCGTGCTGATCTCTCACCTAAACGGACCGAGATCGAATCCCGGTGCAGGCAGATCTAGTTAAGGTTTTCTGCAGCTTTCCTTAGCTGTAACACAAATGTGGAATTTGTGCTATATTATCTGTAACTATGCTGCAACCTCACGATAATCGCCCCTTTCTTTCACACAACAAGCTTTATAGCTTCTAGGGCCTAGTTCTACAGGCAATTGGTAGTAGTAATTATTTATTGTTACTATTAATATTATTATTCGGGATTAAATTTGCATTTTAATCCTTTGATATATAACATATATAACTATTATATCATTTGTTCGGTAGAAAAATCTGGGATCCTGTGGATCACCTGAGAAAGACTTCCCGACTGAGACACCAGGATTGTTAAGATTTTCGTTATGGGCGCCACCTTATGTCATACTGTTCCAAAAAATTGATCCCGAACCCGAAAAATCTTTCCTGAATGCAGGATCGCTCTCATGTCGCTCGTACCCGTTGTTTTACTCAGTAGGCGTCATTATACTCTATAGTGAAAAGTAAAACAACTGGTATTTTAACCTCTAGTCCAACCGGATCAATTAAATCACAATTAAAATGAATACAGATCTTCATTCAATGCAATTCAATTAACAACTTAGTATCAAGCATTTTGTAGTGAATTATACCTTGTCCAACTTGTTTTGCAGATTGTCAAGGCAGGTTTGGATGGATATCTCCGTGTTTTGTTATAAGCGGAGCCATCACAGCATACTAGTCGTAAAAGCACTGTCCAAGATTGGGGAGACAGGATCGGTTAGGATTATAAACATTAATGTAGAGCAGGTCATTTTGAAGAGGAGCACTCGTATGAATATGAATGATGTTAAAAAACCATTGATCAAAGACCAAGCTGGAAAAGCAGCGAGTTAAATTACTAGTTCGTGCGAAAACCCTAAATGAAATGGAGTTGAAGAAGAGGCACGATTTAGTACATTGATAACCAAGACATCTTCGGTTTTGACAACAACCAGAAGGCACGAACCGATTTGGTGCGACATAAAATCGACACCAGGAACTCTAGGCTCGTCCTACAACAACCGTGACGTCTAGCTTTAGAAAGGCGAGTACAAGCCTAGAAGATTATCACCAACACGAAAAACAAGGGGTCATCGAGGAATGTAGCAGCCCATAGGCATCACCGATAGTCCTGGTCAGCGAGCCTGGGTGAATGCGATTGTGTATGAACTGTAGGCTGCTCAACAGCGCAGCGTGGGCAAAAAGAACATCTATCCCCTACGACGAATTAATTACGCATATGAACTTTGAACTTAAAAGTGACTATTAACATATTGAGTTTGAACTTTCACTATTTTCGTAATGTGCCAGTTCAAGGTTATGCTTTTTGGACTAGATATAACGTTTCGGCCACCTTCAAAAGGTTGATGCAGACACCTTGAGGGGTCCTTGCTTGGTATATCTAAACGGCGTAGTCGAAAAATCATTTGCCAAACACTTTAAAAGTGTTTCGAAGACTACATCGAGTCAATCTGAAATGAAACCCGAAAAGTGCCACATATTCCAAAAGACATTAAAATACCTTTGGCATATTGTATCACAAAACGGCGTAGCGGCTGATTCTGATAAAATCCGAGCAATTCAAGAGTGACCAATACCGAGAGACATACACCAAGTCTGTAGCTACTTGGTTTACGTACCTATTACAGACGTTTCGTCCCTCGGTTTTCCATATAGCGACGTTCACAAGGCTAACTGAGCACGAGTGTGTTTGGAGCGGGAAGTATGAGGAAGCTTTTCAACAGTTAAGGTATACCCTTACAACAGCATGGATATTAAGCTATACACAGCCGAATGGAAAGTTTATACTCGACACGGATGTAAGCAGTCTGGCCATCGAGAGTGTATTTCTCAGACAGTAATGCAATACCGAGGCCAAGGTCGCAAGTTGGATTGAACAAATACAATAATATAATTTCAACACGGAACACCCAGCGGGTACCGACCATCAAAACGCTGTTGCTTTTTCAAGAAGATCTTGTCCGACGGAAAGTCGTCACTATGAACTATTAAGAACCACCACCGTCAACGACCATTGGTTGCCAGGAGAGTTACAGCGAGAACAGGATGCGCATCCTTAACTAAAGATGGTACTGTAATAGAAATGTGAATGAGAAAGACCAGCCTGGGAAGCCATCAGCTCTTCCAACAGAGCCTTAGAAGCTTCTTGGGCCCCTTGTTGTGAGAGTTTTTTGTGGAGTGAAAAATGGTTCCCTGAAGCGACTCATGGTAAATGAATATGACATCAACGTTAAGCCTCAGTAGTTCCAAGAAGCAGAGTAACAACAGTACTACGACACCTCCATGATGGTCTTCGGGAGAACAGTTTTGTGCGAAGAAGACCATGAAGAAGATTAAGGATCGTTGTTATTGAGTCAGTTGTAGAAACAACGTTAAAAAACAGTACCGTAAATATGAACTGTATGCCACTGGTAATGGAACCCTAGGAAAACGTAGAGCACTTCTTGTAATAAGTACATCTTGGTAACGGTGGATTATTTTACCAAATGTCCAGAAGCATACGCATTACCAAATCAGGAAACAGCGACTGTCACTGAAGTATTGGCTAAGGAGTTTGTCAGTCATTTCGGAGTGCCCTTGGAGTAATATTCTGACAAAAGCCGAATTGTTAGTTTACATTCTTTGGAGACATCTGCCAATTGCTGGGCGTACAAACATTTTAGTTGGGTTGGATAACTTCCAACGGCAATGATATTTTATAAGACAAATTTTAGTCAAAATAAATTAGCCATGTTTCATGTTGTTAAAGAAACACTATAACACACTAAATAGGAAAAGGATAAATTTTAAAGTTGATTTTTCTCTTAATTTTGGTAAATTTTCTTGGTTGGTTCTTGGTTACTTGATTTTGGAATATAAATAGGTATTGCAGCCGTTTTAAGGCATATTTTGACCTGAAACAGATAACTTGCATGTTAGTGGAGATGTATGCAAGTATTTATCACCTTACATGCTGGTTTAGTTTATAAAATTTGTAAAGATTTTATTGACAGTTTTATTATAATTTTATTGGTTTTCAAAGGTAAAAGGTCTGTGGGCTTAAAAATTTTATTATTATGTTGGGTATAACTGAGACATATATAAGAGAGGTTTTTGTAATCATAAAAAGAGGTAAAACAAGGGTATTAATTAATAAATTCATATTTTAATGTATAATTGAATGCATTTGAAAATTGACTTAGTCGACATGTAATGGCTGTCGTGTTTAGTATAAGTATTGGGTATTACTAAGTAGAGGATTTTTTTTTCTATCTTATTCCTTTAAACAATTAATAATAATTATAAACCATTATATGGTTATGTAAATTTAGTTATATTTTAGCAGTTGTTTTCCACTAAAGAAATTACTAAATTAGTGTGGTACCCTGGAAAAATAACCAATTCCTTCTTTTGTTTTTTGAAATATAAATATAGGAAACAATTTGGTGACACCCTCTCTGTAAATTTAGTTGTACAAACCACGCGTTATGTGCAGAGCATAATATTTAAAAAAAACTAAGATTATGTAGTCAGTTAGAAATGTCAGCGATAACTAAACGTCAAAATCTTGAGGTTATATTTTGATGTTACGTCAACATATGTTTATTATTTTTGAAAGTTTTGAATTTAGTCAGTTATTTTAATAATAAACAATGTAAATTAATTGAATAAACAGTGGTGTGGATTTAATAGTGACTTAATTTTTTTGTGGAAAGAAAATCTTTCTTTCTGGAATATCAGATTCAAATTGGTTATTGGAATTTGGATGGACTATGGAAATTCATCATTGTATAAATTTAAATAGATTTACCTTATGTTTGAAATACAGCTGTTGTTTATAATTTCAATTTTATCTAGTAATAAAAAACTTTTTCATAAAGAGAGGTGAAATTTTGGTACATTTTGACATTCAATCATGTGGCAGAAAGAGCATTTACAGGCTACTACTAATTTCAGCCGGTAATGTCAAAAGGCGCCAAAAATTTGATCTTTGTCAATAATGTAAGGTATTAAGTAATACAAAATATTGTAAGTAATACAAATAATAGAAATATGAATAAGAAATATTTTAAAGATAAAAAGAATTATACTGTCTTAGAATTAATTTTTCTTTTGTTGAGGATATCCAAATTACTTGTAATTTTTAATAATCTCTAGAATTTCAATTTAAATTTTGTTTGTTTATTTTGTGCGTGTTGGTGTCAAATAAATTTTGTCATTTAAATATTTTAAAAGTAACCTCTGGTTTATTATTTATTTGTCTGTGTGTGTAGTTAATAATGTTTTATAAATCCATATTCTTTCATTGCCCTATTGAAGCGGCCCGCTAAGTAGAGTCTCATTTGTGACAAGAGTTTAGGTTCACAATTAATTTAATCATAGCCATAGGATCATTTTTCTTTTATGGTAAAGATAGGTGGTTTATATTTTGAATATGTCTCCACTGTGCTTTTACCAAAGTCTGTTTCATATATGTGATGTGTACTCTCAATTATAAAATCAATTTAACAATTTTATCAACTTCATTTAACCTTCTACGAACAACGGTAAAGATATATCATATTTTACATAGCCCCCCCCCTATATTTTATAGGATATGTAGATGTACTTATCATTTCAAAATATTCAGATTTATTATTAAATCATTTGAATTTTTAAAACCAGATATGTATACGGAAACCAATCTACAAACTCAAAGTTCAAATCGACTTTAGGAAATACAAATACTACTTCACGTAGACTATATTTTAATTAATTTAATTTATTTGCTGAAAGTTCCCTAATAGCCCTACCAAAATAAATTATCACAGGCAAATAATAGTGATTTATGATACGAGGGACGAGGACAACAACTTTTCGGACGAATGCGTGAGTCGCCGGCCGAGCGAATGCGAGACGCGAGGCGGACGTATAAGTCCGAAAGAAAATGTTTTCGTCCATGTTTCATACATTATTTTTTATTTGATTGTAATCAATTTTAAAGAATAATTTAGTATTTATGTTAAATGATACTTTACTGAGATTTACTCTACGGCAAGTAGAGTAAGAGTTAGAGTAAGTAGTAAAGAGGCAATCTGCGTATCTTTTATTCCTCATTTTACATTCAGATTTTAGCGAATAGGCTGTCTTATTCTACCAAAAATAAAAAATATTTCTCAGAATATTAATTAATAATGGGTTTTTATTTGGCAGGAACCTATTTTCGTAAGAAAATCCTAGCGTCAATATAAAATACCAACTTATATTTATTATGTATTTGCAATAAAATATATTTAAAAACACATTTTTGTTGTAGTTAGGCTAAGTCGATGATAATAGAATGTACAAAATAACTCTGAGAATAGGAATCTTAAATCAAACTAGGGAAACCTCGTCAAGACATGACGGTTAAAAGCATTGAAGGATTTCCCTATATACAACATTCCATCTGTGATTACAATCCTACGTATTTCCGCGAGTGATTATTTAAATAAACACAACCAAACATAACCAGTTGAAAATTCTATGCCTAGCACTCCTCCCTCCCAGCTTACCCTCCTCTCTTCCGAAATATATTCCTCTCTGGCTTTCCCCTCCCCGACGGTTTATTTTACATAAATACATACATACGGAAATTCTACCTTACGAAATAAGAATAAAATCAAAAATAGATCTTGTTTAAAACATTCTTGAAAACGTCTGTTAGTACATATCTCAAAAACATGACATAAACATAGTGTTGGCAAATTTCCTGCCTTTTATACAAACAATATGAAACTACTCTGAATAAGCAATTGACATCAGCTATTATTTGTATTATTCGTCTGTTCATAATTTTCAACTATGCGCTTATTAATGATGAAAGTGGACGGACGGCTGCATCACCTTTTATATTAATAAGCGAAGAGTACTTACGAAACTCACCACCGTGGAAGGTGAGAGGGCGCCCTTAGTGAATGTCCGATTCGCCCGTCTCAAATTAAACATTTTAGAGTTTTTCAAATTAAAAATATAAACGAACTGGAACAAAAATAAGCCTTGTGTTTTAAATATATAGATGACAGAGACAAGGCGTAAATAATCAGTAAATCATAAAAGATTATTAGGTTACAGTTATACTTGACGGAAATATTTTATAATTCTTATTATTTTGCGAAGTTTTTACATATTTAAATAATTTTGCACATAATGCAACATTAATTTAAGTTTTGTGTTCAACTAATGCGTTAAATTAATTTTTTAAGCAAATTAAATTTATTCCAAATAATTCAAATTCTCAAGTAAGAAAAGTGGATCTTAGAAGAAAACTTTCGTTGCATAAGATAATTCTTTGAAATTTTGAGAATTTTCTATACAATAAATTTCATTTTTTAACAATTATTGAATTACTGTATCATGTCTGGAAAATTAGTGGTAGATATGAAGAGTTATAAAGAATATTTTTCATTTTATGTCAAATATAAGTAGAATTAGTGGTATTTTAAGTTGCAAATTTTTATAAATGTATTAGTAATTGTAAATAAAATAAATCATAAGTATTAAAATAGGGTTCTTGTTGGATTTTTTTATTATGTGACGACTATTAATTCTTTTTTCATTTTAAGAAAGTGTTTACTTTTGTTGCTAAATTTTGACTGATTGTTTTTTTAGTAAGCATTATGTACACTAATGAGTGTAATCTATGAAACACAAACCCGATTGATATAGTTAAAATCGGTATTTTGATGTATTTATTTACTACTAGTTCGATTAACAGCATCGCTACTCATCAAAAGGGTCTTTAATTAGGCCAATTAGCATCAAATTTACAGCTGTCAAATAAATGCAATATACACAAATTATAAACTAATTTAATATTTACCCCTGATTGCTTATATCAGGGAACGTTGTATTTTAAATAAATTCGCATCTCTTTTTTAGTGTTTTATTCAAAATCCTTTTATGGACTTTTCGTGTGCCTTTAAAATTTACAGCTATATATTCTTGATCCTTACACAATACCGAAATAAAATTGGTAACCAGAAAACGAAAAATTGAGAAAAATCGAGCGAAACGAACATTCTCAGTGTTGCGGACCTTGAGGACTTGAATAAAAATCCGGTTTTAGTGCTGTACGCGACTGGTTTTTTGAATTCATAGGTATCATTCAATCTTTTCAAGTGCAATCTTGGTCAATTTAAAATGTATTACTTGATATAGCTTTTACTGTAATCATTGCATATACCTACTGTTATATATTTCTACATAATAAAGGTTGATTCTTTTAAAACGCGTCTTGATTGACTAAATTATAAATTGAAAATGACATAGTTTCCATTCAGGTAAAAAAATAAATTTTCAACACTGTTAGTAAACCTTCTTACTTTTATAAAGAAAATTGTTCTGCAACGGCTTTGGTAATATTGCTGTGGGAACTTGTCTGAAACGCTTTTCAGCGTGGAACGCTTTGCTATGCTTATCATAAATTATTATGATCCTAGTTAAGAAATAATTATAGGCAACAGAAAATGATATACACAAACAACTAACACACTGTTTTATAATTAAACTTTAAATTAACAGAACAAAAATATAATAAAAAAATATATGTGATACCAATAAAAATTTTCTAAAGACTCAGAAAGACTGATTTTTTATTTATAAAGATTATTGAAATGAAATTAAAGAAATATTAATCAATATGTTTGCCTTCTTGAATTTTTTAACACAAAAAATTATAATCGTATTAAAAAAATAAATCAATTTATTAACTTTGAGTAACTTAAGTTTATCACCGTTTTATTTTTTTATGATTTAAAATTTTTCATTTTTTTCTATTAAATGTTTTGATCACAAGGCAAATCTTATATTAATAATAATAATAATTAGTATCAAAATTTAATAATTAAATTGATATTTATAATAAATCTATTAACTTCTTTAAATAATTATCTCTCATTAACGACATTAATTAACTTTCTTCTTTTAATATTGGAAATTTTAAATGCTGCGAAACAACGCTTTTTTGATACACAAAAATTCAAACTACTGGATACATACTGTACTAAATGCTCCGGATGAGATCTCTAGTTATGCAAATTTAAATACAGGTGTAGGTGTAAACCCCAAAAGCTTCTTATTATTTATTAATGGAACCAGGAACAAATATAAAAAAATGTTGGGCGTCACCAAAGCTGAGGATGTTTTTAAATTCGTAAAAATTTTCAGGAAGTCATCAGCTAAGCGAATAACTTCTCATTTAAATTTGTCGTTAAATTAATCATACATTTATCAAACAATAAAAAAATCTTAATTGCCAAAAAACATCAGCAGTTCGTTGAACCTAACCATATCAAACAGTAGATTAATTTGAAATCTGTATATTAAAACAAAAGAAAAAAATTGAAATAATAATAATCATAATCAGAAAAATTATCATGCAAAAAGTTAATTAAATTTCGGGATCCCAAATAAACTTTACATAAAGACTTAATTAAAAAAATCGATACCTTACAAAATTTTCTTTCATCTTGTATAATTTTCATAAAACATTCCTTACACAAACGGAATACGTCAATCACAATACATTAAACCACAATATTGACATACACTTAATTTTCACAACAAAACTGCTGACCTAGAAAACCAATACGGGAAACAATCTTCTGAATTCTAAACTATATTTGTTTTATTTTAACGACGAACTTCAACATACTATTTACAATAATTTCCAATAACCAATAATTCTTTATTATCATTTTCATAACTGGAACGGTAATTATATTAACTTGAATGCTGCTTAAGGGTGGTTATTTTAATTTGTAAATAAAACTTTACTGACTGAAATTACTGGATAATTCTCTTCACCGAATTAATAACTTCATCACAAAATCGATACTATACCACAATAAAACTTTACTTTATTCGAAATTATACGGAAAATATATGTGAAAGTAATATCACTTACACACGACGGCCGAAGCCGACGCGTATCTTGGGGTAGCCCATAGCTTTGGCTTTGAGAGCCTCTATTCTTCTGTCCGAAATAAAAAAGGCTTCAATTTTATATAATGGCAAATCGTTTTAAGGGAGATATTTCTAATTAACCAATAGCGAAGCAACATGGCTTCCACAAGCCAGTCAAAATTAATATTTTTGAACAAAGAACGTTCACGAAAGAGAGACTTTACCCATAATTAACATATACAACGTTTACAATAATATGATACACTGGGATCGCAAGTTTATTTATTCAAAACTTGTTAACAAGCACGTATAAGGAAGTCATAAGTTACAACGAAATGGTTTTTTGACGTGAAAACCTTTGATAAGAAGAATAATCTTGTTTTTTCAGCCTATATAAATACAATATTGAAAACAATTTTGTTCTAGAACATTCTATTCACAAGAACAATTTCTGTTGTCCAGAACATGAAATAATAAGCATTAACACTTGCAAGGACGGTACTTTTTTAAAACAAAATCTGCAGATTTTTCTAGAAGCAAATATTATTTGTCTGGGAATATTTTTTGAAAGTGACCTTTTATATTTAGTAGGACTCATATTTATGCACAATATCAACTGTAATTTCAAATCAAGAAAGAACATACAATAGTATGCAGGACTGCATTTAGAATTTTATCAATTATACAAACTAAATTGCCTTCAAAAATTAGAAAAACGAGCACGTTAAAGCTGATTGTTATAAATAACTTTTTATTGTTTCCAGCCTTATTTTGTGGAACTCCATAATCATGAAATAAATAAAGATTAAAAGTTTCACAGTTTTATTAAAATACAACCTGACAATATTGTTTCGACATATTTTAATATTTTGTCGAAACAATATTGTCAGGTTGTATTTTAATAAAACTGTGAAACTTTTAATAATCTTTATTTATTTCATAAATAACTTTGTTTATAAACTTTTATTTATTAATTATCTTTTTAAACTTTTATTATTGACATTTCATTATAACCTCACTTTGATCTATTTCTGAAGTTTACTGAATTATAACCTTACCTTAAATTCCGCAATCTAACAGTAGGTATACCAGCGCTTGGCACACCCCCACTCCTACTACTTGTAGCCACGCCCCTTTCATTTCTCCCTTCTGATAGCCCCGCCCCTTGCTTCTGATTGCCACCCCCACTCCTGTAGACACGCCTACTGCTCTCTAATTGGTTACCCCCACTCCTGTAGCACCTCCCCTTGCTTCTGATTGGTCGCCGCCATCTTGGATGACACGCCTACTATTCTCTGATTGGTTGACAGCGGCCATTTTGAAAACGCCTACTATTCTCTGATTGGTTGACGGAGGCCATTTTGGAACGTCGGGCGCCATTCTACCATGCCCGCCATTACGGGAATCTGAATTACCGACAACTAGTGTATCGTCCATAGATGGCGTCATGAAGAAATATTGGCAAACTGTGTACTGCTACTACTAGAGGGCGTCATGAAGAAATCTGTATTACCGGTATGTAGAGGTCGCGTAAAAAGAGAACTGTATTAGAGAGTCTGGCCAAGGCAGCCATTTTATATGTGGCGCTAAATTTGAATCTGTCATTTTGAATTTGTCAATTTTGAATCGGTCATTTTAAATCTGTCATTTTGAAGTAGTTGCCATCTTGGATTTCCCAGATTTGAATTTTTTCTCTCCTTCTCGCTACTACCTACAAGTTCTGCTACCTTTCTCTCACGCACCCTGTACTCTTTCTACCTTTTCTAGAAGAAATAATGATGCCAGATAGGAATTAAAATTATGTTTATTAATATATTGTTATGACTACATTTTAATTTATAATAAAATCAAATGTTGATAGATAGATTGCTGGTGATGAAAGCTTAAGCTTGAGGACTTCAGGACTGACCTCTGTTTTCTATTTGCGGTTCCAGGGGCTGTAATAACAACAATAGAGCATTAAAAAGGGGTTTATTGTAAACTTGATGTTTCCCCATACCTTATCTGTTTCGACAAACATGCAGTCATCATAGCAACCTGTTTTTCTCAAGTACACCAGACCCAGAGAAATCATTTTAGTTGTTAGCTTCTCATTAACTTCCTTAACCCGTTCATCTGTTAACTTATCGCTGAGCCGCTTTGGTAGAAACGTGACGTGAGCGTCAGTCTCGATAATCACACTATGACGTTTATCACGACAAACGACGCTTTTGAACCGCAATATTGGTACTATTTCTTTAATTCTGTATTGAAATAATTTCTTGATTGGTTTTTGGCTGCCTGAAGGTTTGTTCAATTGATGCAACAATTCCATTTTGTCTAAGGTAAAACAAACGTACGCACACATAATTTAAATAATTATTCACGATAATAATAATAATAATAACATACCTATTTGGCGATGTCGAAACAAAATCACTATTAGAAATAAACGCAATCGTGTAACTGACCGTCAAATAATAGCGCTAATGCTGCCGAATTTAAAACTGATGATTTTGTGAGAATCGAAGGCTTTTATACAATAAACGACCCCGAGGGGATGCATTATCGTCATTCGAGGATTGCAAGATGAATCATATCGGCGACAAGATTCATCTCGCTTGCAGTCCTCACAACCGTTGTTCTTAGACATTGTTAAAGATTTATTGCCCTACCAACGACGGCGAGAGTTGACCAATTAACGTATCGCCGTAATAAATATGCATTCTTTTCAGAAACACTCGAGCCGCAGTCAAAATCCGCACCTGCTTTTTTTTCGTGTTTTATCCTGCCAAGTGACGTCACGCGAGAGCGTTTGTAACAATCGGATTTCATATTAGCCCCGAACGATAATAGTTTCTTTGCTAAAAATAAGTCAGGTAAAAATTTCTCTTTCCGTTTTAACTAACCAACTTAAAAGCTTATATGTATTAACTAGAATGTTCTAACGACCCCGGTTCACACAGGTAATAATAATTACGATGAAAGGGAAACTTGTATTTATTTGTTAGTCGTCGAAAGTACGGTCTTTTATCCTTATTCTGATTACTGTTTCATTTGTTATCTCGGTTGTTCTTCTGAATTGATTAAATGTGATCACTAGTTTAATAAATATTTCAAATATATTAGGACAAACACTTATCTCGTATAAAAGGTTAACATGTACGTTATAAATAATAATAAAAGTGAATGTCAGTAGCAGACTATAATAATAAGATATTTTAACCTGCAATGTAGAATTCTTATATATTTAACGCACGAAATTTAATTAAAAGGTACGGCTCTATTGCTTGCATATACGGACAAATCTCAATGAACTTACAACACTACCAGGCAGTAAGTAGATAATTACATATCATCATTTTATAATTTCATATACGTGAAAAATAAAGAGGACTTGTTACCTGAAAAGGCTGCTTAAACCTATTCCTATTCGAAGTTGCCATTATAAAAGTTTAGCCAACAATAATAACAACGTTTTTGTTATAAAAAATTCTTTTTATAACGACAGTAATATTAGGAAAAATCATTTCTAGCTGATTATATGCCCTCTCTACAGGCAATCTTTAATGGTAGGTCGATCGATACCTTAATTAAGAGTTTAGATGTTATATGACGATAAAGTGGGCATTTACTGCATTTAGTTAAATAATAAATTGAAGTCATTCTCTTATTTGACTACATGTCTACGGTGAATTTAACTCTAATAAAATAGGGTTCTGAATAAGAAATCATATCTATTAACAAGAATTTGCATTTATTTATGTCAATATAGGATCAGAATATAGAGTGCTTTGTTACTAAAAAAGGACAACGATCGTTCAAAGCGTGACGATCTTAAAGTACCTGCTATTCGTTTTATAATAGTATATTTTAAAAAAGTATGCTATATAAAAATAGACAAAGCTTTAATGAACCTTAGTATTTTAAACCAGGGTGTTTATTTAACATTTACTGAATAATAACAATACTGTTAATTTCTACCTGTTATAATGGTTGTCCAAAGCTCACAAATTCTAAAATTCTTAAAATTTGCTTTTTGTAAAACCAATCGGGGGAAACGTCTGTTAAACAGAACGAGACTCTGTTTGTATTGTTTGACCTGGAAACAAGGTAGGAAAAAACAAATCTCTGAAGGTGTTAACATTCCTAAGCCTGTATTAACAGTTATAGATTTATTACCTCATTGAAACGTTCTCAGACAAAATTGTAAATTTCGTGCTGTTTTAAGGATTGCATACCTACCTCGGAATCATAGCTGTTGTTACTATTGCGTTTAAACTAGATGTATCCATTTAAAAAAAACCCTGGATCGTTCTCAAAAGGTTGTACTAATAAAAGTTGACAAAAGGGCAATACAATTGAAGGAGGTCTTAATTAGGCTCCATTGTTCAAAAAAAGGAAACGTTTAACGTTGGTAATGTATGGAAATTCCAACATTTCGAAAAAAGGCCAGTGTCTTCGAATGACTTATTTTTGCTAGGGCACAGTCGGTTCACAAGCTGAAAGAACCCAAGATAATGGACGTTATAATCCTATACAAATCTTTTTTAAACAGGTACAATGTAATATATATAAAACTGTCACCTGATCTGATTTCGGGAAATCATAAATTAGAGGCATCCCTATGACACCCTTAAATTGTTCCGTACAATGGAAAGGTGAAATTGACTTAACCAATAAGGGAAAAGCTCAAAACAGAGGTAACCATCAGTACCTTAAAACGTAATGTTTCGGGGGCGGTTCTACAAATATATCGTTTTATATATACAGCGTGGAAATAAATGATTTTCATCAAGTTCCCTTTGGAATTTTTTCTGTACCGCTCTACTCTTTTTGATTTAGTACTAAATTAGTTCTGTCAATAAATGAAATCAATCTGTCAAACAATTCATAGAATTTATTGAATTTGAGGTTATGGTACTGCCTTCTCTATTTTCGTAGAGCGGCACGTCGTGCTTTTACATGGGGAATGCAACGGTAACTTGATGAAAATCATTTATTTCCACCCTGTATATAAATACAGCGAAGTTTGTGGAATATTTAAAAGAAAGTTTACAATACGTTCTAAACTAACATTCGTTTATTAATTTTTTTTTAAAAATGGGTAAGTTTACACGTTACATTGCTTATAGTGTAAAATGAAATTATTATTACAACCGCTTTGCCTAATATCTATACATGTTGTGAGTAAGCGTATGTAAAATGAAAATTATTCTTGCAGATTCCGCAAGTAATTTAATAGAGGGCTGGGTACAGAGTATCTTAATAAAATTATATAGAGGTACGCCTAAAGGTGGTTCTGTAAGTGTTCGCTTATTTATTTGTAAATAGTCGGTTATAATTGTAAATTTCTTTTCAGTTTCTAGTGCATATATTAAACGAAGGAGAAACGCTGGGATCGTATCCGGCTAGAGTGTGTACAAGCATCGCAAGAGGATCATTTTGTATGAAAGATGATTCATACCTGACATTACAATTATTTGCAAGATTAGAGCATAGAGAGGTGTGGGTCGTACAGGTAGTCATGTTTTTTCAGTTAATTTACTTATAAACTCACATATAGAACCGACTACGTTTAATTACGAATGAACCACCACCGGGAAGCCAGTAATAAAAACAAGTTTTATTGAATTGTTAACAAATTTATGTAATAAGATGTTATGCAAATTAAATGGTTTATTAAAATAACAGGGTTTTAATTTTAAATTTATAACAAACATATCAATTGCATAAATTAAGCTTAATAAACGATTTGAAATGTTTTCTGTCTTTTACCAGTATACCTATCAACATTTACAGGTGGTAATGTACAAAGGTGAAATATAACTCAAATGTATATTCGTATAAAAAGGCTAACGATATAGTGGAAAATCTTTCGATATGCAAATATTTTTCTGGGAATTGTGATTTTAAATTTGAACAATATTAATTTACAACAAAAGGAAGTGCTAAAACTACCTGTGTTTTCTCTTCCTTTCAAAACAGAATCTATTTCACGTTAAGCTTTCAACTTACCCTAAGATTATGATGTCTTCCTTACATCGTTAGCAGCTAACTTACGACAAATCTACATTTAAATCTAATATAATCAAATGTGTGTATAATAAAGGGAATTTTCCTCAGGCCTAAAATAAGCTATCAAGGTTTACTAGCTATTTTCTACGTACAGTTTGACCGTTATCTTCTGAATGTAATTATGTAAGAGAACTACAGAGGCGTCCATATTTCCCCCATTTAATCGTAATTTATAATAGACCCGGTAAATATTTCAACAACAAAATTTCAATTTTACATACATGTAGTATCTAAGCTTTTTATTTTTAAATTAGGGGTTAAGGCAATCCTTGTATTAGTAACAGGTAATATATATTTTAAAAGTTCGTGATTGGCGTTTGAAAGATTTCCAGCTATCGTTAGATGATTAGGAAAATTGTCAGAAAGGGATTTTGTTTTCTCACCTGCTATAGATCTGCTAATCTGATTTAAAAAGGCTGGTTTACATGTAGCTTTATTATTTTACGTAATTAAGCTCTCTATTGTATTAGAATTTATAGACATGCCCTTTTTCCCCGTAAACCAAGAACAGAGTGACTGTTAATAAATATAAAATGTTGCCCTGGCAGGGGGTAAGAATAAACTTGTCTATGTTCAGATCTACATTTTAAACAAAACGATAAATAAGAGGCAGGTGTCCTCGTGGGAACTTGATTTTACCCAACTCTCAGGCGGTAACTATCAAAGGTATGCTGCGCATCATACGTCAGGATGCTTTGATGACCCTATGGGATATTGCGCAAGATCTTGTATTTTGGTAACGCATTCACCAGGGGTCTCCTTCACTGCTTGGTATCAAACCGAATCTCATAGCGTTACTGGTTATATATAGTCGACTACTGTTCAAGAGCTTCATAGCGTTTAGTGATTTAAATAAAACTCTGTGTGTGTGTTAGTACCTTCCAATCATCATCAACTTTAGCCAGCCAAAAGGTAGGATTTTTCTTATTTTTGTAATGATTCGTTTGTACTAAATTTACGCGTTGATGTTGTTTTAAGAAAGAAAAAAAAAGTAACATCATATCATGTCGCTATTATCATTAAACGAGATCGAAGACGGTAACAGTCTAAATGAGTTACAATTACAACAGTTTCGGCAATGTATCTTAGACGCAGGCTGCATACCTATTTCAGTAACAGCGCTTGTATGTTATGAATATGATCAGTTGCTATCTAGCGGGGAGATACTATTTGATTCACGTCGTTATACATCGACCTCGGTTCAAATACAGAGCAGTGACAGCGAAGAACATATGATCAGTGCGTGTAATCAGCTTTTACAGGAACTTGAAACAATAAATAGACGTTTAGGAGTGAATTGCATCACGTTTGTTAAATTGATTCGTATATAAGTTGATATTTTAATTAAACGTTACAACTCGGGTCAGCGGTAAATATCTCTTAATACTCATCCTGCTTCTACGTTCTACTATGAACCATATTCATTCCTTTTCTTTATTATTGACATCACTTTTGATTTACTCTCGTTAAAGTGAACTGTAGGAGAGATCATTCTTTAATGAAACAATATAATGTGACATATATGCCTGGTTTATTTAACTGTCTACAAAGTATATACAATTTTAGATATAGTTCATTACATAATTTATATACAGATTTATATTATATAATAAAATGTATCATATAGACTAATTACTTTCATAGAATAATTATTACATATATACAGGGTTTATATACAGACTTATATAACACACAAGTTATACATGTAAACTTAACTATTTTCTTAATTATCGTTAGAAATCCTATAATAATTTCTCCAGCTATCACCGACCGCTGGTGTATATTTCCTCTCTTGGCGAAATTAAATTATTACCGCTGTTCATCATCATCTTTAAATGATAACATTGCTTTATCTTTAACCCCGAGTATAAAGCTGGTATTTGTATGAACGGGAAGAATGATATGTTTAGCCAGATCTAGTACGCAGAAACCAATACATATTGACTTGTCGTAGTGGACTTGTAATTTTTCCATGTGAATAGCTACCAGATTATCTGCAAAGATAGCGCACTCTTTAAATTACAGCTTTGAAATCAACTTCTCAGCTCTTAGTATTCTGCCTTTATTTCCCCCTAGTCGTATATCTGATCAACTGTCTGCGTTCTCTAGTACGATAACTCTAGTATATATTTATCATTTTGTTATATGAAAAACTTAACATTAACTTATATCTAAACTTAAGTATTATTTTATACAACCATTTGATGTTGTTATAAATTGTTCAATTGTTGAGAAGGATGTCATAGAATAAAAAGATTAATGTTCTATACGTATTATTCTATATACCTCTTTATATCAAATTGTTACCCTGTATACTCATGTAACGAGTATACATGTATGAGAAGTAAGATACAGTTGTTACCTATACGAAAACCTTTAAGTAAAATATTTGTGTAGTACCATATTTTAACTCTTAAGTAGTAGTAGTAGTAATATAGCTTCAATAAGTACAACACCATCTGAAGAATAAAGTTTTAAAGATAATTACCATTATTAATGTATATAATTGTTCAATTACTTATGTAGGAGTAATAGTTAGTTGTTATAAATTGTTCAATTGTTGAGAAGGATGTCATAGAATAAAAAAGATTAATGTTCTATACGTGTATCATTATTATCCCATGTACCCTGGCATCAACTGATAGTCATATCTAGTATGAGAAAAGCAAGAATGATGCAATTACCTATACACCTGGCAACGATGACGTGTCAATGACAAGATGAGACTTGTCTGTCAACGATGACAGGTTTTAACTTGTTTACCGTATGCGTGTGGATCTAGGTAAGTATAAGCGACTATATAAAGTCGACAGTTGTTAGCGAGTAGTAGCAGCAGACGTGTACATCAGATTAACAGCAATTACGACAATGTCTGGTATAAACAGTCCTAATTATTGTTATGATAACGAGACCTGTGTGATTGACTTATTTCCCAGTAGCCTGGAAATAGGTAAGTTGTTTATAAAAACTTCAAGGTTTTTGTATGCTAATTTGTGTCTATTTTGTTACTTGCTTAGCAGAAGGCCTGGATGTTGCAGATCACGCATCATCAACAGCAAGTACCTACAACGGTCAAGAGTCGAACAATGAAGAAGAACTAGGTAAGCTGTTTAAAACTTTTGTATGTTTGTGCGTGTATATTAACCGATTATTGTATTATTGTTTTAGCGTTCCATGATCCGTAGCAACAGCAGCCTCTATACTATGCTGATGACGCTGTAGCAGCATCAGAGGAAGCAAACTTTACAATTATGAAAATAAACTGTTTTAGAAATAGGTTACAAAAATATTTAAACAATTTGCAAGTGTTACGAGACGATCTCAACTCTTACTGAGTAATGAATAATTTGTCAAATAATATGTTACAATTGTCCATTTACTCCTCGAAATGTATAGTATAAATAATGTGTATATTTAAACATTGATGTTTTATTTACTAGCATGACTAAGGGTGAAGGGTGAAGGGAGACTATATAAAAGGTAGATCGTCATCAGCGAGAGAGTACACGAAAAAAGCCGAAGATTTTCAACGGCGAATATCCTAAGTTACAAAGCAACCGGTAAGTCGTCATCCTATGAGAAGGGGAGAAAGAGTTTCAGTCTAGTGAAAGGGATAAAAGATGATCGATCCAATAAAATGACAGATGTAAAATTGACAGATTTAAAATGACAGATGCAAAAAGGACAGATTTAAAATGACAGATTCAAGATTGACAAATTCAAAATGACAGAATCAAAATAACTAACTCAAAATGACAGATTCAAGATGGCGGATATGCAAACTTGACATCTTCAAACTTGACAGATTTATAATGACACAATCAAACTTGACAGATTCAAAATTGACAGATTTAAAATGACAGATGCAAAATTGACAGATTCAAAATGACAGATTCAAATTTAGCGCCACATGTTGTGATATAAAATGGCTGCCTCTACATACGGTTAATACAGATTTCTTCATGACACCCTCTAGTAGTAGTAGTACACAGTTTGTCGGTATTCCTTCATGACGCCATCTATTGATGATACGCTGGTTGTCGGTAATACAGATTCCCGTAATGGCGGGCGTGGTAAAATGGCGCCAGACGTTCCAAAATGGCCGCCGTCGACCAATCAGAAGCAAAGGGAGGAGCTGCAAGAGTGGGGGTAACGAATCAGAGAGCAGTAGGCGTGTCTACAGGAGTGGGGGTAATCAAACGCGAGGGGCGGGGCTAGCGGAAGGGTGAAGGGGAAAGGAGCGTGTCTAAAAGTAGTAGGAGTGGAGGAGTGTGCCAAGCGCTGGTATACCTACTTCTAACCTTACAATTTCAAGTTCTGTAGTAGCTACAAATTCACGTTGTTCCTTCAATAGAATATTGCAGCTTGATTGTTTTCTGGGAGCAGCCTTATTACTTTTGACAAAAACAAATGAATCTCCCTTTGAAACAAAACAATTTTGAATTTTCAAAATTTCCATAACCAAATTCTTGTTTTTAAATTAACATTAAATACAAAACTAAAAAGACGGAAATGTAGTCCTTCTTTTTCAGATTCCAAAAATGTACAACAAATAAAGTTTATTTTGGATATTGGCATCTTTTTTTGAATGTTGATGAAGAAACTTTAAATCACTTACTCTAATTAACTTAAATTACTTTTAACACGTTTGGAAACTAATCCAGGATACCATTGAAGAGTTTTATTACATGATTAACTAACTTATTTGAAAACTTCTAGCATCATCTCTAATTGATCTGCAACTCCATTTATGTAAATCTATTACGATGATAAGGTGCAGGTCTACCAAAATATTTTACAATAATTTTAACAAAGAAACAACCTTTCCACTAAAATCTCTACAAATGAAATGATTAAGATAAAGTAACACGAAATACCAGCAATAACTATATTGTATTTTACATTGATGGCGTTATCATGAAATTCAAAAATTAACACAATTTCTTCAGGTAAGTCAGTTTATGTCTTCACCTTAATTACAAGATTACAACTGGCTTTAACCATTCTAAATAAAATGCTAGCAGAATACCAGCCAATACATTTCTACATTGAGAAATATATATACACGGGATACATCTCGTTACATTATGAACACACTAACAATGAAAAACTTTTTCATAGAAAATCGTGTGCATGTTAAACTTGTATTTCTTTAAAACCGGTATTTACCGTTTAAATTGTTCTTTTTGTAACTCGGTTTATATTGGTCAAACACTTAGAAATTTCGACATAAGATACAAAGAACACGTATGCTCTTAATGACATAAATATCCAGAAAAATCAAATTATGCTAAACACATTTTGGGACAGAACCACCCAATGACACCTCAAAACAACATTAAATTCTTACATTTTTACAACAACAAACGCAAATTAGACATTTTAGAAGCTTTTGAAATATACAAACATAAACGCACAGTACCTTTAATGAATGAACAAACTGAGCTTAGTAATTCTCCTTTATTAGAAGTGTTAGATATTTAGTTTTTGTATGTATTGTATAGCCGGCAGTACGACAGGGTGGTTATAGTGGGTTTATACCGCTTACCGGAGTTAAGTCGAGTTTCTTCCTGAAAGTACTCGGATGGGTGAACCGCGAGCGTAGTGTACTAGCCTGCATGGCTCCGCTGCCTCGTCTCACGTCCACATATCCACTTTGGCTCGGTGCTTTCGGCACCTCGACACCGAAAGGTATGAGGGGTTAAAGATATTTTGTACTTTCCGCATAATAGCTATGCAAAACTAATCGCAGAGGCACGTTACATATTAATGGATTTTTAAGTAGTAATAATATTTATTTAAATAGAGGACCTTTACCCTTGACCTCTTATTGAAAGGTAGCGAACTAATATTTAACACCTGTCAGGGAGTATTAAGTTCTGAATAATACATTAGAAAAAAAAGGGTTCTATTAAATAACTAATGTAGTAATTCGGTATACGCAATAACATCTCTTAAATCAGAATTTTAAACGATATTTGATGAAGTAAATGAAAAACTTCAGTTATAAATATTTTATAAAGGGATCACACAAATAGCTATGATAAAGATTATATTCACAGCAGAAGTAGGTTATAATGAAAAGAAACTAGTGAGTTATGTCTGGTCGTGGGTAGTTTAATAAAATAAGAAGATTCCTAATCCCAAATGAAATTTAAATTTTCCAAAGCATTTGAGAAAGAGCTCAGATGCATTATTTCGTTGGCTGAACGTATTGAATGCTGTACAAAAATGGTGTTGATTAGATATTTGACGGATGATGCATTTAAAGTGCAACGAGCGCATTGTAGTAGAAAATGATCTCTAGTTTTCTGACCCAATTTCGTTTTATATATCGATTTTATTATTGTTGTCTATCCGTAAGACGAATGATGCGAGCACAATGGTTTTCAAACTCCTTTTGTTATAAACAAAAATAACAGGGTTTGTTTTTTATTAGTCTTGGACTGTGCTATTTGATTTATTTATTTCCATGTGTACATAGAAATATCTCGAATCGCATTGTACATATTGTCATGATATTGGATTGTGCTAGAAAGATACTATACGTATAAAATTACATTTGTTAGATAAATATTATGCATATTTTAAATTCCGCGATTTAGAGGTTACATAACCTCATAAAAAAAATAAATTTTGAAAAAGGGTTTTTAAATGACATAAAATAGAATACGCTTAAGCTTAACATGCACATAATTACACTGAAGACATAAAGGATACTGTAGTATTTAGAGTTTATTAAAAAAAGGTAGTTTGTATCGTTGCTTAACGAGATACACTACGATTATATATTTTTCAATGTAAAAAGGTATTGGTTAATGTTCTGTTGAAATTTTATCTACAATATAAGAAAGCAAGTTGTTCTTAGGGTGTAGCCATTAATAAACTGACTTATCTAAAGAAATTGTGTTGGTTTTAGCATTTCATTATAACGCCATCCATGTAAGATGGTTTTCTTGTATTTTTTTGTTAATTGTGTGAAAATAGAAAGTATTATTGAATTTTATGTAATACTATTTTGACTATATGATTTGTAGAGATTTCAATGGAAAGGTTAAGTTTCTTTCATAAAATTGATGAAAACATGTATGTAGAGCTGTGTCTTGACCTTGTAATAGAGATTCATGAAAATTGAGTTGCAGATTTTGTTTTCAACGAGCTAAAAACATTCAAGTAATAAATACGATTTGAAGTTTTCTGGGTCGACATTGAATGGGGAAGTTATTATCCAAAATAATCATAAACTGTTGTATATTTTTAAAATCTGCGAATACAGGGCAACATTTTTGTATTTTTAATTTTGTAATTAATGAAAAATTTTATAAAACAATTTGATTATGTAATTTTGAAATTCAGAAATGTTTTTGCTTCAAAAGAAAAATTATTTGTGTCATGTAAAATTATATAAATAATACTGCTTGCGAACAAACAAATAAGTAGCATTATTCTATTGAAGGGACAAGGTGTGTTCCTGACTATTTCAAAAGTTGAAAATGTAAGGTTAGTTTGCATAAGATTGCAGAATTTAAAGCAAGGTTAGAATTTAATTTTCAAAATTAAAACAAAATCAGGTTATAATTTAAATGTCAATAATACAAGAGTATAAAGTGATAAACATAACACTATATTTAACGGTGTATCCTAACCACACATTTCTTTGACTAATTGCCAATACGTATTTCGGCAACGATGTTACCTTTTTCTCGGCATAAAACCGTCTGACGATTTACATTATTTTTATGCATATTATTTTTTACATTTTTTATGGTTCTGTAGTAAGGTTGGGATCTGATAAGCTTGTTCTTAATTTTTATTTTTATAGCCTTTTGCATCTTTTATAAAATATAAGACATAAATTTGTCTAAATTGATTAGTGGTAGTTATTGACGTCAAGAATATTGTGTGGTTGGTTGGAACAAACCATTTTTTATAGTATGTACAATTATTCGTTCGGAGAGCAGTTAAGTCGAGAAGCCACAGACACACTTTCGAAAAAGTACTTGACGTGTCCGCGGGTTGCAATCCGTCTGAACAGCATTGGCCGACTAACTTCCTTATTGAATTTGTCTAGGGTTCTTGGCTATTAGCATGCTTGCGAATAATACATATTATCTGGAAATCTTCCGTTTGGTTTCAAGATAGTTTTGGTTACAGAATCGTTTAATTAGATTTATTATTCAACCTTGGTGTAGAAACTTTAGAATTGCTAGCATCAGTGGTTAATAAATGTGAACTCTAAATTTCGTTTTGACACCAGTTTCGGTTATCGTGCAGAAGTGAAGAAATTTAGTAGAATATAAATTATGAATAAGTCAACGTTTAGGAGTGAACGTAATTGGATCGTCCGAAGGTTCAGTTCTTTATAAGAAAAGTTCAGAGTTCAATTTTGTTCGAGCATTGTTCCAGCATCTTTACAGTGCTTGTTCTTTTTGTTGATGTTTTATGATGCGAACTGTTTTTTGCACTGTTGTTAACGGTTTTTGTAAATTTATATTAATAAACCAAAGTTAAAATTAATAATTTGGTATAGCTTAGCACAACAAATAGTTATTAAATTAAAATAATAACCAATCAAAAATAAAGAATTTGACGTAACTCAGCTGTAGGCCCAGACTAGGCTATCGGGCAACTGCCCGATCAGCCGGTCGTTGAGCGGGTCGGGCCGGTCCGTCTGCCAAATCTTAAACCCCCTTCCCGTCCGCGGCGTTGGCTGATCAATTGTGAACACAAAATACTTACGTATGGTGAATTTGCAAAGCTGCCCGAGAGTAGCCGGCCGACGAAAATAGTACGAAAATAATAGACAAATATCATTTGTAGCAACCAACCATCATCATTACCAAATAGTGCCACTTTAATATCTAAAACAACGACTGGCCTGATAGACAGTTCTTCATTTGCCAAGCTGTCATAGTCTTTCGTTCTTGGCCGTTTAAATTAAAGGGTGTAGTCGACACGCTTTAGGATAGCACTACGACGTTAGAAAAATAAACAATTTTTTATATTTTGCTCAAAGACTCTCTCGAGTCTTTCCATCCGCCGATCCGTCATAGTCCACCCTTCTTGGCCGTGCAAGTTAAAGAGTACAAAAGACACGTTTTAAGATTTTCAAGAAAATCAAGAAATTTCTGACATTTAAATAACCTTTAAATAATTTTAAGTAATTATTTCCTAGCACTAAATCCACATATAGTGTAAAATTATAAAAAAGTTGATTAATGGTGTTTCTATTTTTTCAGCCGCAGTTGTACATATGAACCCTTATTATTATTATTATTATTAGATTATGTTATCTAACTATATTATAATAAAAAAGGGTTAAATTGATTGGAATGTTGTATTATACGTATTGCTTGTAGTTGTAATAGTATCACGTTTTTTAGTCTATTGTTAACGAAATTAAACGTGCAAGTTTTATGTTTCAGATTATCTCCAATAATATTACATGCATTCCTTAAATATACTACACGTGTTTGAAAATTCGTCATCATACAGGGTAATAAAAATAGTTTTTTAAAATGGAACACCCTGTATATTTTTCACTAATTGAAGTCCTCAATATTTTCCGATTTCAAAAATATATACTTATCGCATATTTGACCTAGCAGTTTTTGAGTTATTGTTAAGAAATGATAGTCAACTAAACTATATAGTAATAAAAGACAACATAAACTACTGCTATTTTCAATGCATTTGTAACATGTTATGAATTCAGTTTTCACTTTCTGAATTTCGTTTGAATTCAAATTAACGTATTAAGTAAATGTATTTCTTCTTTTATTTTAGTATTATTTAAAACATAATATTATTTAAAATTACTTTTTGAGCGAATCCTTTATCTTAAAAATACAAATAATAATAAAGGTTTAGCATATCCTTGAATCACCCTGTACATGTAAACCTAAGTCTTCATTTTTTATCATGGATCAAATAATCCTGTCATCCTAGTAGGTCACGGAAATTTTGTGGTTATATTTTCCAAAGAGCATAGGACGCGACCACGCTTCAAACGAATTGATCTTAACGTAATTCTTATTCCATTTCTCAAAAGCTTCTGTAATAAAGAATCAATTTATTTTTGTTTATCCTACCGTGCGTTACCTAATCGAACAGAGAAGGGCACTCGACTGCTATCGGCAGCCGATAGCATTCGACGCCCACACACCGGCCACGAATACATACGAAAAACATAAATCAGTTGCCCAACTATTTCATTACGAGAAATGAGCGATGTCAGTATGTGTATCTTATATGGACGATTGTAATTCCTTTAATACACGTCAAATGACATTTAGAATTCGACAATATACGATAAAGATTGTGCATTAGCCTAATAACTGAGGGGAACTGAGATGGGCAATGCAGCTTTTTACTTTAATCTTAATATTGGTATTTAATTAAACAAGATTTGCATAAAATAGAAATATGGACAGTTACCAATATGTTTATAGATTATGTGGAAATACTTAATGCTGTTCAATTAAATGTAGTTAGCCTCAAAATTAAATGTTAAATAGTATAGTAACGAAGTTTTGTTTTTAATGCCAGTTATTCACACAAATATTACAAATTTGTTCAGTTTAACATGTTTCAGACATTCTATAACTCTTTAACTATCCATCTTAACTATCCAATTGACTTAATTTTTTTCTTATAAGCATTTGCTTTTACAGCTTTATAAAAATACAAATAACTCTCTCTATTTCCTTTTGATGTTCCGTATATGGACGTTAGTAGAAGTAGTCGCGACTAGGGTTTTTGATCCGGGAAATTCCCGAGACCCAAGTCACGGGAATTACTCTATTTTTCTCTTGTCTCGAGTCCCGGGAAAAATTATTCGAGACACGGGACTTTTGTATTCAAGGTGTTCAATTAAAATTCTTACTTTAGGATTAAGGTTTTATTTGTTTCAATTTCTTGAGCAACATATTATTAGTTAAAAATGATAATTCTGAACAAGGATGTTGCTTTGCGCACGTATGTTTTTCTTAACCAGTTCTTTTAAAAGTACTATACAGCCTTTGCAAACACTACAAATTATTTACAACTTGTCTATAAACAATCAATAAAGGTAAAGGGATTAGTTTCAGTAAGAATGTACAGTTAGGTATGGTGTCTCGTCAGAGTAATCTTTATAAGTGAACTTGCAGTTTCTATTCAATTATATTCAAAAAGGGTCTCCATCCGGAATTTCCTGTCTTATTTATAAACAGGTAAGATATTCTTCTTAAAACCTAAACAGAATGTTATTACTTAAAAATTCATATTGAAGTATGAACCGGTCGTTTTCAATAGTTAAAGGGTTCCAAGAAAATTTTAAAAGTTTTTGTAATGACAATAGTTCGCTTTCATAATTAATTGCGTATTTACTAGATTTCTGAATTTGTTTCATCTGACTTTTATTTAGTTTTACCTATTAAATTTAAAAATAAAATTTTTCTGTTTAGCTTCAAGTTGAAAATAAACCAAATTGTTTTAAAAATGTCAAAACGGCACAATGTAATTATTACCTCAAACGAATTTTGTGTAAGGTTGGAATTCTAGAGGCCACATGCAGCATTTAGAATGCATACACAGATCGCAATGAAAAAAATAGTGAAGAAGATATTGTACCTTGTACCTCAATAAAATATTAAAAATTAACAATCAATTTAAAGTTTTGCAAAATAAGGAATTTGAGTGACATTGTATGTATCTCAATAGGTCGCAAAAGATGGAATATAAATTGGAACTATTGCAAATAGTATTTATCGTGTTCATATTCAAGAAAATAATTTTCTTAAAAAAGCTGTGAATAACTTAAGACTTACCGACAAACAATACAACACTAAACAGGAAAGGTTTTGGTATAAAAAAGAGAAAAAAATAATTTTATGATATAAGAATTTATTTATGTACTGCCGTGCTTTTCATTTAATGCTTACAGTTATTTTTCAATGAGAACTTCTAGAAGAAAGTGATTAGAGGATTAATTAAAACAACTTTTAAAAATGAATATATTTGGATTTTTGTGTTAGGTACCTATGTGAAATTACTTTCAGGGACTCCCGGGAATTCCCGGGACTTTCGGAAAAACAAGTCTCGAGTCCCGGGAATAGCAAAATTGTCGAGACTTAGAAACCCTAGTCGCGACGCAGTACGCGCCTTGTAATGATCATTTAATGATCACGGGATAAGCGTGTACTATCGCCTTAATTAATTTTCAGAAACTAAACTGTTTAAAACAAGTCTGCTAGGGTGACCGGTGACAGAACCATTTTATCACACGATATTTTAATTTTGGACTTTGACAATTGCCTTTTACAGTTGTCATTGATGAAGTTAGATTAAGCACTTAGAATATATTAAACATCATATAAAATTTTTGGTATTTGAATGCATTTAATTTTTTTGAAGAACAATAATTGTAACAGTAAGCAGATTAGATTAGCCATGTTTCATAAAGAAGTAAGCAAGAGAAGAACAAGCATGTGAAGAACAGCATTCATTGAAGCACTGTGAAGATGTAGTACAACTAATATTTTCTTAGGGTTAGAGCCTAAATATAATTTTGTAAAGAACTAGACTACTACTTTTTAAATAAAACTAAAAGTGCTGTTTTAATAATCTATTAACAAAGGAAAATATATATATTAACACTAATTATAAGCACCATAGTTATAAATTATAACGAACTTAAACTAGATTATGTATAGACTATGTATTTACAATATTTATCTTTAAAATTTATCCTGTACTACACATTTATATTCGATCAATTTCCGATGCGCTTATTCATTTGATTAGTTGGCTAATGACTGATTTCCTAACTGCGGGGCGACGCTTTATATACCGTGTATAAAATTTCTGCAACGCGCTAGATTAGACTGGTGTAGTGTGTTTCGTTCCGCTGTCGATGAGTCATACATTCCACCGCCAGTCTCTAATGTTCGTAGGCAGCGTATAGGGGTTAATCTCGTTTATTACATTATGTTTTATTGAAATATATATATTTTTATTGTTAGCCTAGTATATTTATATTTAAATATTTAACCCTTTTCTTGACAATGTGTATTCTAAGATACACTTTCTTCTATAATTTTCTTCCAAGTTTAGAATTAAACATATCCTAGTAAAACGCAGTGTATACATAGATAGACATGTATACTAGCTTTCTGTGATAACTTTCTGCATGTTTTTTAAATTGGGGCTGTTTCTAGTGAGTTTTGCATGTTGGTGTTGTGTGTTATTGTCTAACGGCAAGTTTTACTCACACTTCAGATAAGAAAATTGGTTATATTATGATTTCTATGGTATTTTATTACATTTTGGTAATGCAGATGTATAACTAAGATTTTAGTAATTGTACGTGTGCAATTAGTTTTGATTTTATTTTATGAGATAAATTAGAGATTCTTGAATTAAACGTGTATCTTCTGAGACACTTTGCCTAATTGCTTGTATACAGTAGTACCTTATAGTATACATTGCCTTCATTATCATCATTTTCATCGTGTATCTAATAATTTACATTGCGTTCTTCAATATTATTTTGGTATGTATTCTTACTTGAGCAGACAAACAAGATTTCATAAGAGCTTACTTTATGTATGTTCTAAACGCAGTTATGAAAATATACTTTTCGAGTATACTTATTGTTATGCGTTTTTAGAGGTAGCATATTTAATTTCTCATGACGATAAAATTTCACTTTTTTATATAGGTAAAATTGGCTAGTCAACGTACCAAAAGAATTTTAGAATTTGGACGGGAAAGTATGGTAGACGAGACCGATGATCATGACAGTAAATTTACTGAATATTCGCCATATAATTTGAATATGAATTTCGCCCGGTGTCCGATGTCCAATGTCCACCGAAAGATATCTCGAAAACTAGAAGACCCAGGAAGCTGAAATTTTACAGGCAGATGTGCCTTGCCCCAAAGGGGTGCATAGTATATATTTAATCCTAAAAAACCCGAGGGGGCATTTCTTAAAAAATCATTATGGCTATATATCTCTTGAATGGCGTAAGCTACAAACTTCAAACTTTCACAGATTATACTTAGCAATTCTGAAGATAAAAAATACAAAAATTACCGGAATTTTATCCAGGGGCGAAATAAGGCAACATTCCAGGGGGAGAAGAGTTTTCCGCAAAAATAACTATTATAAAAATCTTGATTGTGAGTAATCTCTAGAAGATACGTAATATACCATCAGGGACTTTTTTGTAGATCTTTTTGAGGGCTAAAATTCGTTCGCTTATATGTAGTTTGGCTTTATCTGTTACCGCTTTTGCAGCGTAATGCGTTTTGTCTCTGTTAGAGCCAATTTTCTTAAGTATGTATTTCATACATTGCTTATTACTGGACTCTCCAAAAATCCTCTAAATAATCTGTATATATAGAAACCTTTGCTAAGAAATAAGCTAACGGCATCGAAATCTATTCAGTGGTTCTCGAGATTCACCGGTTTTGACAAAAACTGCGCTTACAAAAATTACAAAGTTAATGGTGGGCACGCACTGATTGCCAGCGACTGGCGCGTTTTCATCTGCTGTGCCTCCACGCGCCGTTGATTTTCCAACGAATATTATGCTATATGAAGTACATAATATATTAATAATGAACTACATAGGTATATAATTAAAATAACTATATGATGTATTCTCTTTGAACACATCTACCATTCGTTTAAAGTTATTTTGAAAAAAAGACAACTTACGTGTTTTTATAGCATTTATTTGAGCAAAAAATGTGTGGTAATTACGAAGGAAGGCATTGCTAATTATGAATCAAACGTGATTATATTAAATTATAGTTACATGTTATGATCCGATTGACATTATTATTAAGGAAAATAAAAACTCCACTGCAGTAGCACATCCTGAGCTACGGGATCCCAAAAAATAACTTTTATAAGTAGATCTGTTTTCTTACTTTGTGGATAACTGACATGATGAGAAGGGGACCGTTGATTTTTCAACGGGTGTTATGCTATATATAAATAATAACTAAACTGCTTTAACATGCATTCTAATAAAACTAGTATCGTTTGAGCCATTATTTGAAACAAAACTATGTAATTATTTCTATTTGTGAAAATAACACAGTTCCATAACTTTTCGCTCAGATATCCCACCACAACTGCCTTAAGTAAAAAAATCAAACTATAACTATCCAACATCCACAAACATACTGATTTTTTACCCTACCAACTGGATTAATTAGTCAATGTGGAATACCAATATTCACTTAGCGACACTTGTTTATTAATATTACAATGTTTGTTTGCGAATATTTAAAATGTCAAAATGTTAAAACTATTAATATAAGAAGTGTTTCTAATAAGTAAGACTTCCTAATCCATTTGTTTGACACTAAACAAGAATACCCTAACGTAAATATAGTTCATTCATTTAAAAGTAAATCATCATGTAATGTTCGTTTATTCTTCTACAATTCAGGAAAGTTGGAGTTGTTATATGTTTGTTATAACATGAATTGATAAAAATGAACTGACAAGCTTTGGAAACGGTAATTGAAAGGTAACTGATTAAGGTACGTGCCCCTTAAATGATGAGAAGTTATTGTTAATGTAGGTTATGAATTTATAAAATATTGACACGATAAATGGTGATGAGGCAAACGCGATAAAAAATGCAAGTATAATGGAAGACTATAACATAAGAAATGATATTGCAATATGCAGTGAGAGTAATGAGCAACTGTCGTCATATGCTTTTACGGCATCAGCGGACAAACACGTGCTGATTCATAAAGGAGAAAAACGATTTACGTGTAACGTATGTAATTATAAATGTTCACGGAAATCTAGACTCAAGGCACACATATGTTACTCACTCATACTGGCACGAAACGATTTAAATGTAATTTATGTGATTATAAATATTCACCAAAAGGCAATCTCACAAGACACATGCTCACTCATAGTGATGAGAAACTATTTAAATGTAATTTATGTTATTATAAATTTTCACAAAAAGGCAATCTCACAGGACACATGCTCACTCATAGTGGTGAGAAACTATTTAAATGTAATATATGCGATTATAAATATTCACACAAGAGTTGTATCAAACTACACATGCTCACTCATAATAGTGAGAAACCATTTAAATGTAATTTATGTTATTATAAATCCTAAAGAAAAGGCAATTTCAAAAATTACATGCTCACTCATAGTGGTGATAAGCCATTTAAATGTAATTTATGTGATTATAAAACCTCAAGAAAAAGCACTCTCACAAATCATATGCTCACTCATAGTGGTGATAAGCCATTTTGTTTCTCCATTTTTACCACTTTCTGCTCTTCTTTTCCTTTTGCTCTTGTACATCTTTAATTAAATTGAAGAATTTTATAATAAATTTACTTAACAACTTATCGTGCTTCTAGCTTTCTCTCATAATCCATTAATATTGCTATAATACCGACTACCGACTGTACATACATTGTTGTAATATCCAATTGTAATAATTAAATTCAATATTTTATAAATTACGTTTTCTGTCTTTTGATCAACATGAATTGTAAAGTCACGTAATCTATTTTCAGAATGTAAAATCATTACTTTGTATTTTTTATGCACTTGCATTCTTAAGACTCCACGTGTATCCTGTGGAATATGATATTAATGCGTTCCATGAGAACCGCAAGCTTGCATTTTATAATAGCAAGCAAGTCTTGAAAGAACAATGTAAAGTTCAGTTGGTAAATATCGATGTAACATAAAGGAACAGCTTTTTAAACTTTTAGTTAATAAATGTTTTGAATTTTAATTGGTTATCGTTTTATTTATGAAGGTCTATAAGTAAAACCTCAATCAAGTGGTTCACAACAACATTGTACAGATCTAAAATTGTAGGTATACTCCATACCCTGTAGTTTCCGATGCACGTCATCAATAATCTTTTCAAATTCTTTAAGGACGGTTTTGTAACTGTAATAGTTATTTATGGTATACTGACTCGTAAACATCTGTTTATTGAGCTCTGTTTCTATAGGTAAAGATTCTTTCACGGGCTAACCCGTTATGAAGCCCGTAAAAAAATATTACAGGCGCATTATCATCAATACCATCGATCATCGCTCGCATGCTAGGTACCGTGCTCGCACCTAAAGTTCTAGGTAACGGTCTTGCAATGTAAACTACTATTACACGCTGGTCATTTTGAAATATCGTAACATGTTGTAACTTACAACACAAAATGAAGCCCCACAATTGAACTGTCAAATTAATTTTCTCATAACACAAAGTCCCACGCATGAGCGCCAATGTAACTTAACTTTTTTTTGTTACTCTTACGAAATTACTCTTACTGAAAATGCCAAACGTACGCCGCGCGATGGACGTCACTGTCACCTCAATAAACTCCAAATACTGAATACTTACTGCAAAACTCATAAATGCGATACAGCTTTTAAGATCTCCCATTTACAAATTATCTCATAGTCGTACAGAATTGTACAGAAAAATAAGGTGTAATAGAAATAATAAAAAGATATGGGCGTCATATGCTCGAAGTCATTACAATTCTAGATTCACAAACAAAAAAGAATCCAGAGTATATAGGTTAAAATTAATTAACTAAAAGAACGAATCACCATTATTTAGATTAACGTTAGAGCAAGTTAGATCACTGAATAACTTTAATTAATGGTCGGTCCAGTATCATCATATAGGGTGAATTTAAATACTCATTTATTCGTCGATAAAGTAATTCTTTGTCGAAAATAACAATACTGAAAACAGTTATTATAAGATTCTAATAAGGATTCTTATTAAGGAAAAAATGTTGAATAGTTAACAAAAATTTTCATAATAAAAAATGGTACAGATAAATTTTTAACTTAGATTAATTTAAAACTTACTCCTATTAAACAAGTTATCCTTTAGTCCTTAATAAATTGGTATAATTTAACAATTCTTTAAATTCTTGTAAAACAACACTTGCACGATAATGCCCTTGACTTCACTTAACACTAGGTACAGAGTACCTAACAAATTATAGATGTAAAACAGGAAGAACTACGAATTCTGGTAGACGTGCTATATTAATTAATTAAATCTCTTAACTGTTGTACGAAAATTATTTCTGTAATAATTCGGCACTACTCCACGATACTAAAACTCCTAAACTGCAATAATCCCAATAATACATTTGTTAAATGCAAGTTTTATTTTTAACTAAATTTCGTTATTAAAAGGTTATATTGATTCAGCGTAATAATTTTGTAGACCTGAACAAATTCTGCAAGTTCACTATATACTACTATTAAAATGAAAATCCCAAAGATAAAGATTATTAACAGTGAAATTCCGAATGCTATAGCTTCTCTTCTTAAATTGGTAACTAATAACACTTTAAATTCGTTAACCAACACGACAAACTTTAAAATTCAATTCGAGATTGAATTTCCTTCACTAATTCTCAACGAACGGGAAGCTGGATTATTTGGATAATTTTATTAACACAGAAAATTAGACGATAAAATGAAACAAGTAAGCTTCCTTTACGGTAAACGAAAGTAAACACGAAACAGTATTAGCACAACTCATTTGTACTCTTCAAACTGTAACTTGGTTTTATATAGTAAACTATAATTTTAGGAACGCAGACTAACGTAACATACTACGAGGAGCTTCCACGAGGAGAAGCCCCAGGTCGCGAGGAGACCGCTATCAGCCGCCCGTCTTTCGACTCTGCTAGCCTATATCAGGCTGTCCACTTGGGCATGCTAGAATATTGTTTGCATTATAATTTTTTAAGAGAGGGAAACCCTAAATGTCCTATCAGAATTACGCTGACATATTTGAAACCAATGGTAGGCCGGTTCCAGAACCTTCTATGGGGATTCACAGCGGCTAGAAATTGCGTTACAGGGTGAAACCTGATATTTTTATATTTGGTTTCAGAGCGCTTTTTATTTGTCGGCGTTCAGAAAATCTATTCATGCAAATTGAAGACAAACACGTACAGAAAATATAAATTTAAGCTAAATGTTTTGTTTGACATATAATTCCTTTGTTGAAACAGCAAATTTTATTTTTGAATCTTTACAAACTCAATTTTATCTGTATTTTATTCTAGAAGCAATTTCATCTTGTGTGAAAACATTTTGGGGTGACCTTTGATATTAAAGAAAACACCGTTTTAATTCGAGATATCGCCTGCAATTTTAATCCAACTAAAATATACTGAAATGTACAGGGCTGTACTAAGATTCCTTACCAACAATGCATTTAAATTTGCATTAAAATTAAATCGAGAATTTTAACACGTTACAATGTAATGTTACAATAATCGTTACAAGGTTCTAAATACCTTTCAGGAATTATATCATGTTGTTTTACGTTGTATCAGAAGAGACCACACAAATTAGAAGGTATTCAAAGGTGCACCACTGAGAAAGACGGTATTTTTTTGATAAAGTAAGTTAAGTTAGTTGTTAGTTAAAAATTGAGTTTTCTATGGCTGATGTATATGGAAGTTTGTAAAAGAAAAATTAAACAAATTACAGTTAATAATTTTATTTTATTTGCGAGATGCCAATAATTGTAGTAGAAAATGTACTATTATTAATTCGATTTAAATATCCCAGTTTTATTTACTGGTAACTACATAGCCAAAATATACAACATTTCACAAACAGTCCTAACCTAACCTAATTTTGAAAATGAAATGTCATAAATCATTAGCATTTTCATCTTAACATGTTTACAAAGTAAATCACGTGACTAATGACGTAAGACCTCTGGTTGACCGAATAGTCTATACATAAATATTCATTCCACTCATGCAAAGAATATAAACATATTAAATTAATGGCGTCATTTGAGGTTATGACGTAGAATGTGACGTGCATTGGAACTTACAGAGTCTGGAGTATAGGAGCATAACTGGCTGTGACGGTGAACATCAAAACAACTTACTCATATGACATTTGTCATTTTTACGAGTATAAAAATATTTAAAAGTAATATAACTGCTATACAACCTAAACTTGTGAAAGTAATTTATTAGAAATATACAATAAAGCTGTTATTATTGTTATGAAGAATTATTTCTCATTAAATGCAACGTCCAAAACACAGCCTCACAAAAGCCATTCGCATATTTCCAAACAGCTTTGGCCTCTTCATCATGATGGAACTGTAATTGTAGAACGAAATATGACTCACTTTATTGCTAATAATTTGCAACACAAAATTAAGGCATCGGTCACTGCAGAGAAAATACATGAAAAAGGCTCAAAGAAAAAACGTGTAACGTTTAATTTGCCGGTGGTTTGTGATGTCAAAGCCTTTAATGGAGATTTCATTGGAGAATTAGAAGTAGAATCACAAGAACTGTCAGTACTACTAGAAAATCTCCTCAAAAAATTGTACAGGATAATGCGATGTATGTCTTCGATCACTGTTAAAAATTTAAATGTCTTTAAAGATAGCGTCTCGATAATGTCAAATGATTTAGACCATTGTATAAAAAATACGTTTCTGATGTTAATAAAAGTGGAAGAGATTTTCGATGTCATGAAAACTATGGAAAAACATTCTATCAGACTTAAGGAAATTAAATTGTTGGTAGACTATTTAAGTGAATTCATGCAAATTTGATAAAACTTGTTTATTTGGTAACTCACCGATACTCTGTGAACTTTTTCTTATTGTATACGGTTCCAATACAAATTCACGCCACTTTACTGTTTCATTGTCTTATGCATAAAATGGCCACAAAATGAAACAAGCCGCTTTAGTATTATTTTAAACAATGAATGAAGTAGTTGTTTTGGTCACAATCATGCAAAAATTAAGTAAATATTTTTCCCTGAACCTGAGTAGATTTTGTATGTTGTATGTACTCAGGTACTGATTAGAAATCCAAGTTTTCGACCTTCTCGTACATGTGTGGACTTTGGTATAGTGAAAAAAACCATAACATTTTTCGACTTTTTCGGTTTTTGTTCAATAATTATTATTTACCTGTTCGTCCTACAAAAAAACCACTTAGCGCTTTCTTGTAGAGCAGAAGTTTTCCATAATTTATTCCTGTAAGATAAATTGTTTAGAAAAATCTAAACCTCATACTTACCGAAATACAAAGCTCCAATGGTACAAAGATTTTTCAAAAGTTACGGAAAACTATCAAAAAACACAGTCTTTATCATTTAACTTTGATCTTTTAAGTTTATATGGAGTATCACCTACATTCCTTTCTATAACGAAGGTAAAGTCGTCAATATCTTCATTCGCTTAGGCGATCATTAGAAACCTCACCTTTCTTGGTGTTATCACTTAGAATAATATCAGGAACATTTTCACATGATTGTTCAGAACAATGCTTACACATATTAGAGTACTGGCGGTCGCTGCATACGTAAACCCGGGGCACTCGCAGTGCAACACGTGATGATATACTGCTTTAATGTGTGCGTACGAACATGATAGCGATATACCAGTTTGTCGTGTACCCCGAGTTTGACGTATGCAGCAACCGCCACTGTAATTAGAGCACTCCAAACCAGCCTTTTTTGCAACTGCAGACCCTAGTACACCCATTCTTACATTGACAAGAAATGAATTGCAACAAAAACTCTGGTGCTACATTTTTTATAGTTGTAACCGGAGTCAGCCCTTGTGTACTCGTCGTCCAGGTCCAACCCAATGGATTATTTTCTCTCTCCAACCATGTTTGAACTTGAAGGTAGGTGCAGAATGCTGTGATACCGGGCTGCGTCTTTTGTTAAAGCTTTTGTGAAACCTTACCTTTTATCACTAAATTTGCAAATAGCTGATAGCGAAAATCGTTCAGTGTCTGAGTATTTCTCACCTGCTTCAGCAATTTGGTCAGAAGTAGCTTCTTTTTCTCTGAATACACGTACTATGTTAATTAAATGAGGATGTTTCTGAAGAGCACTGCAGAATCTCGTCTTCGATTGTCCAAATGGTACTCGATATGAATCCAAAAAATCAAAGTTAAATGACAAAGACTGGTTTTTTCGTAACCTTTGAAGAGTTCTCGTACCAGAGGAAGCTCTGTACTTCGATACGTTTTAGGTAGGTTTATAAAAAACCGTTATGGGGATAAATGAAGCAAATTTTGAAAACCTGCAAAGATAATATGCAGAATGATTTATACTATAGTAAGTATATACAAAATATAACGACTAATATAAGGAAGGCTGAAGTAATAAAATGGCCTTTATCAAAATTGTTAACATTGCAGTTCTAAACCTGTTACACAACATCACTCGCTTCGTTGCCTAATTAATTTACCTTTGGATATTTCTGTTTGTAAATTTCCATAAGGTATAGGTCTAGTACTGTTTGATTAAAATTTGCTTTGCTACTCGCTGTTGTAGCCTCTCTAACATTCTGAATACATTGCTAGTAATGCTGGGCTTTGTATCTGAATCTTCATGTGTGAGCAAAGAAAAAATAGCGAATAGCAATTTATCTGAGAAAAATATATAAAAACTTAGAAAAATAGTTGAGTTGTTACTTTCACTTACGTAAAACTTAAGCAACTATGCTATAAATACTGTAGTATTGCAGATTTTTATTTTTTATAAAATAAAATATCTTTTTCTTAACTGCACACAAACATAATGAAAGCAAATATGTATCTCGGGTCGGATAATGAACCGTCATTTGCGTTATGACTTCCCATTTATAACGTAACCTTCTGTGAGACTTGGAAATGAGTAATGAATTTCCAATTCAGTTCTTCATTGAAAATTCAGAAATATTTATATAAAAGAAATTTGAATTAATTGTATAATTTGTTATCTTTGATCCTTGATAATTTGATTCAATAATAAATTCTTGTTAAATTATGAAAACTCAAACATTTGTTATCTCATAACCCCAAGAAATGTGTAGCAGAGCTGATACGATTAAAGTAAGTTCTGATCTTTGATTAAATTAAATGACTATTATTATTGACTATATTTATTTTAGGTTATGTAATGTCTTTACTTGTCACTTTACAAATGATATTATTAAACATAGTTAAATGATCCCCAGTTCCTGCTGCGGGTTCCCTTCTTGGAGAGTTGGACTTCCTCCAGATTCATGTAAATTCTAGTAGACTCTGTCATATAATCAAAGCAATCGGTGCCATAAGGTACGGGAAATGTTCCACCATCCCGGCCCCTTATGCAAACGAACAAAAGAGACATGGATTCTTTAAAAACCGTTTCATACCAATTGTTATGAGTAGCAATTATTGAAGAGAAACAAATTGATGTAAACTCATATAACAATTATGCAAGTTGGTTTTGGTATTCTGTAACGTCAATTGTTACGCTCCGATAAAAGAGAAAACGCAGCAACGTTGAAAACTTCGGAGATAACTGCGCATGCAAAGTCCGTGAATGTAAAGCAAGCTTAGAAAGATAGGACACATCAGTAGACGGCATTTCCTTGCCTACTGACATTTCTTGGAAAAGTCAGCGTGATTGTCGTTTGACATTATTTCCGTCTTTGTATACTTCAGGTACCTATCTATGTATACAGATTCAAAATTAAATCGCTGTACTATAATAATACGCCACCGGAAAACGTATACTCCGCTTCCGTAGAATTTCTATCTGGATACATTCTTATGAGATTACAGCAGAAACTTAACTGCAATACTTGTCTGGAACCACTACTTTCCACAACTATTTCTGAACCATTATTGCAGCTAATAACACTTCAGAATCGTGGAGGTTTAACATATCCTACTAGCTACTTTGTAGGACTTATAAAAAATTGAGCGGATATAGTTCAAGAGGTTTTACCATTCATACAACCTGATAAAATTTGTAGTCAATTGGAAAATCTGCTTTACCCGAACTTACTTAAGAGCGCTTATCTACAATCATTTAGTTTCACCTGAGACGCAGCGGTACAGGGGGAAGAGTATTGTAGACGGAGATCACAGTTCCCTTTCTCATCACTTTTTGAGGGGAAATCACGAATTCCACCGATTAGATGCGAATACAAATCGTAAAAATTAAATTTCAGTATAAATCTTTTTTTAAGTTTTCTACCTAACACTAATTTTAAAAATAATTATGACAATTACATTCAAATTTATTGGGTTATGTATTTTATCCTTTTTTTCAGTAATAGTAATCGTAACTTGCAAAATATTATAACAACATTAAATGTTATAATCATTTTTATGTAATTGTAAATTAAAGTTCCGCTTGTCGAAATTCACTTTATGGCAAAGGATCAGAACGGATATTTAATTCGTTGGAACACACAGATATTTCTTAGGAATGGTTAGTTTTTTTATATTTCTATACGATCTGTTACTATAATTAAATAAGAATAATGATAATGGTTGGAAATAACTACTGGTCTGTCCCTAAAATTCAAATTGCATTATAATTCCAAGAATTAACACTATAACTTTTGAATGAAGGGATGTTTTAATACAATGTTTACTTTTCGAAATATAACCACATTTTAGACATATGCACTTTTAAATAGGATCGATCAACGCACACTTTATTGTAAACAGTGTCAGTTTGCAAGTGCTTTGTGTTGCACGTGATTTATTTTGTGGTAAATTATAAATTATAATTTCTAACGTTTACGGAACGATATGGGCAAGCGAAAAGGGGAGAAAAGTACATTATATTTATCAGTTGCACGAAAAAAGAAAGGTGGATATTATCCACGTAAAAATAAGAGTACTTCCCATGACATAAATTCTCAACGAGGTACAATTATTGCTGAATTGCAAGATGCAAGTACTTCTTTTGTATTAGACGATACCAATGACATTCTTCAAATTTCAGGTACTGCACAGTTTTTTACGACGGGTAAACCACTTCGATAAAATGTGTGTAATGTTATATTTTATCGACATTATTGGATTGTTGGTAAAATATTGTGGATTTCAGAGATTGTCGAAAAACTAACTCAAATTGTCATTATTGCAAGAAAATTGTTAATACTTTGTTTATATTTTCAGGATTGTTAAGTTTTCTATAATATTGTGAGATTGTTGCAATCTGGAGGGCAGTATTGCTGCTTGTAAACTCCACAATATTGCTGCAATGTTTTACAATATTGTGGGGTTGTCGCAAAATACTGTGGGAATGTCGATATTGTTGAGAATGAAGGAAGATTGTGAGATATTGTCCAAATTGTTCAAGGAATTGTTGGATTGTTAAATGTTGCTGATATTATCAAGATTGTCTTGTTAGAGTACACCATATTCTCTAAGTGGTTTACCTCTCGCTTTTTTACATATATTATGATATTGTAGAATGAATTATCTATCTTGTTATATTTAGATAACAATAAAGAAAATTTGAGTCCTCAAAGTGGTAACAATCCACAAACGACAAATAAAACTTGTGCAGAAATTGTACTTGAAGGGCGACGAATAGTTGACATACAACATACATTTGTTTCCATGCAAAAGCTAGGTGAGCACCAATCTGGTTTTGGGTGTACTTTTAGTAATTTGAAGATAGTCGGAGAAAAAAGAATAGGCTTGAATTCTATTATCTACTTTAAATGTAACATGTGTGGATTTGAGGCTCACATGGAAACAAACGAAAATGTCGATGAAATTAATGAAGAAGCTATAGTAGGAATAATAAATACTGGAGGTGGTCACAGCCAATTGGAACAATTAACTTCAGCCTTACAAATTCCATGCATGTCGGTAAACAAATATCAAAATTTGCATGAAAAGGTATCAAATGCATGGGTGGAGTTAGCTTTAACGAGCATGAAGGATGCTATTGAAGAAGAAAAAGCTTTTGCTCTTCGATCAAATAATGTTACCACAGAAGGCGTTCCTAAAATTATGGTTGTCTGTGATGGAAGTTGGGCCAAATGATCATATAGAAGTGGCTACAATTCCGCTTCAGGAGCTGCAACAATTATAGGCTACCATACAAAAAAGATACTGTTTTTGGGCGTCAGGAATAAGTATTGCACGATTTGTAAGCGTGCAGAAATAAACAATTTATCTTTAAAAGCTCATGCTTGTTATAAAAATTGGACAGGATCTTCCACCAGTATGGAAGCAGATATAATTGTAGAAGGTTTCAAGGAAAGCTTGTCCATGTATGGAGTTATCTATGACAAGATGATCGCAGACGGAGATAGCAGTTGCTATAAAAAGATTGTAGATGCTAATCCATACAAAGATTATAACATAAAAGTCTTAAAAATTGAATGCCGGAATCATCTACTACGAAACTACAGTAATAAACTGAGGGATTTGGCAAATGATACACATGCTGGGCCGTTAGTATTACGAAGGAAAATTAGGGTAATTCATTTATAACAAACCTTTGATTCATTTAGTTTTATTGAAATTTATATTATTATAGGAAAGCTTGCTTAGATTTAGATCTGCGATTACAAAGGCAATTCAGTTCAGAAAAAACCAAGACGGAACTTTGGAAGAAAAGACTCAACGATTAAAAACCGATATTTTACACGGACCAAGCCACATTCTCGGAGAGCATAAAAAATGTACCGAACTAAATTATTTTTGCAGTGAAGAATCGAAAGCGAACAGCATTTATCAAGATTTAAAATCATGTGGTAAGTGTTTCAGTAAGGGCGTGGTGACAAGAAACCCGTACAAATTTGAAACTATTAAATTTAGATAAACTGCAATTTATAACATATAACCAGAAGTTCATAAATCAAAATCTGAGAAGAGTAACTTGCTTTACGGATTCTTGTCTTTGCTTGAAGCACTAGACGTGTAAATGCCAATTCTGGAGTTTGATACAAAGCTAAAGTTCAGCGATCAGGAAGGTGAACTGACTTTCCTGGAGCTGCATTAGTGAGCAGTGGAACTTCTTTGTTTTTGGAATGTTTATCGTTAATCTTCTAAAATTTCATCTTCTAATCAGTAAATTATTTATAATACAATACAAATATCATAAGATTTGCTTTTAGGAGTATCTATTTTTTAATGTAATCTACAGTATAAATGCGTTTCAAAGTTCCATGCAGACTATAAGATTTCTGAACTTCTGAAGCTGGTTTTATTTTATACATACAAATAGTGACTACTTTTTACACTGATTTACGTATAAAAAGTTAACGTTTATTGAGCTAGTGTTGTAATTTTTTTTCTACTGCTGTACTCTAATTAAATTCGTCGCGAATATTTATAACACAATAAGAGTTTAAAAAATTAGAAGTAGTATAGAAAAACCCTCGTCTGATCGTCACCCAGTTTGCAGTTTGAGGTTACATCTTATAACAGTTTTAGAAATCCACTTAGTAGTAACAAATCGGTTACGGACAAAGAAAAAGTAGTGTATGCAACTCGCACATAATGGTTATTAATACACTCGTATGAATTACAACACTCGCTGCGCTCGTGTTGTAAACGTCATACTCTGTATTAATAACCATCATTATGTGCTCGTTGCATAATATACTATATTGCACGCTAATGTAAACAAAAGATGTGTGATAAATGATTTATTATATTTTACAAACTTGTTGCTAAAGAACTTAGCACGTAAAAATCCAAGCTCGCTGATATACATGACGTAAGTCACAAATTTTAAAAAATTTAATTAAAATGAATACTCTTTTAACTTTTAAGTAAATGATGATCGTAGATAAAACGTTGTAAGATACACATAAAATTCTCTTCATTGCACTCACGTCTTTTAAAGCACTCGCTCGTGTCTTAAAACGTTCGCGCAATGAAGAATAACTTTTTATACTTGTATCTTAAATATCTATAAATTATTCCTTATGAACATATGCACTAATAATAATTATAGCACAAATGTTCTATAATTATAATAATTATCAAATGCGATCAACAAAATTTGTTTGGATTTTTTGTCCCTACGCCCTTATAATTATGTTACACAAGTATACTGAGAGTTGTAGTGTACGATTACTATGTATTTTTCAGATTTATTTGAGAAGCTTGGCAAACATGTGCAAAATATAGCAAATCATAGTTCGAGCTTGATAATGGATGTAGATAATAATATCGTCGAACAATTTAATTCCATCATTGCAAAATTTATTGGTGGAAAACGTATAAATTATTGTAAAAAGGGATCTTATAGAACTAGATGCTTTGCCGCTGCTGTATCGCACAACACAAAAATGCCAATGTCTAAAATATTAAATAAATTACAGCATGTAAAAAAACCACGGCTGACTAAAAAAATAGAATTGCGGTACAAAATGCGTAATGCCAAGAGGCTACGCAAGAAGAAATTTCAGAAAACAAGACACATATCGGCGAACCAAGATGAAAACTATGGACAACATTGTGAGAAACCCGATATCGATGATGAAGAATTGCACTATAGAAAAGAGAACTTATTAAAATCATTGGAAAAATCAGATAATGAAATAGAGGCTGTAGAAAGAAGAACAAGAGACCAACGTTTAAGTTCTGAGTGGTTATCAGAACGGAAAATCAGATTAACCGCTTCTAGATTTGGCGATGTATGCAAAAGACTACCGCATACAAGTTGTAAGGTGCTTGTGAAAAATTTATTATATCCAAGAAACTTAAACACCTCAGCCATTAATCATGGCATTGCGTATGAGGAAGAAGCATTGGCAACGCTAGAGAAAACAATAAATAAATCGATAGAGAAATGTGGTTTATTTATTTCTAAAAAATATCCATTTTTGGGAGCTAGTCCTGATGGAATTGTAGAAGATCACATCGTCGAAATTAAATGTCCTTGGTCGGCTCGAGATATGTCACCCGAAGAAGGAATATCTAAAGGAAAAATAACTCTCTGGCGTAAAGACGGAACGCTCAATAAGAATCATAAATGGTTCTACCAAGTTCAAGGGCAATTAGAAATAAGCAATAAATATGCCTGTTATTTTTGCGTATGGACACCAAAGGGTTTGAAGATGGAGGTTATAGAGAGAGACAAAAATTTTTGGAAGAAACAAATGATAGAAAAACTAACTGTATTTTATAAGGAGTGTGTTCTTCCAGAAATAGTGGATAGTAGGCAAGAGAGGTCCATGGAGATAAGAGAACCTGCTTATATTTTGAAAGCCCAAGAAAATAAACAAAACCGTGGGTTAAAACGAAAGACACGATAATCTATTTCTAGCACCAAAAGAATTACATATTGTACATAATTACAATGTGTAGTGTGTTTCTAATATCCTAGAGCTAGTAGGAGGTTTACTTAAAAATTTTTTGGATTTTGTCTTTGCATAACGCACTAAGTAGAGGTGTAAATATCAGTTCTGGAGTTTCCCGAGTTTTTAGTTAGTTTAATTTGTTTAACTTCTCCTGACTTGAAATCTCCTAAAATTATAGTTAATTTTTAGTTAAAGATTTTTATAAAATTCCTAGTAGACCCTTACTAGTTTATAAAAATGTCGATGATAGTAATATATATTATTACATTATATATGTATTATTAAATGATATATATATTATTTACAGTATATGCTGTCTGAAAACTACAATCATTGCAAGACAATTTATCATTTTCTAGTTAACCTTTCAATGAACTGAAATATTCACACATTGTATGTGCAGTAAGTACATATAAAATCCCGAAAACACATGCATCAGCATAAAAACTTTCAGAGAAATTCCGATTTCAGGCAGTGTAGAATACCCCGACGTGTACTTAATCTTCATCTCTTACTAGCAAACGCTATTAATATGAGACAGACAGCTGGCATAAAACAATTTTAAGACCATGTGTAATATTTGTAGAGAGGGCATACCTCCCCTCCGAGGAGTAAATATTTGGTGCGTGTACCGAATTTCTTTCATTATGCAGATACTTTAAATTAATTCGATTATTCAAAAACAAAACGAAATTATGCGATAATTTTTGCAGAATTTGTTAGAAGAAACATTAATACATTACCACACATATAAAAATTCCCACAAACTTCACTGATTGCTGCTAGGGTTGCCAACTCTCCACCAACATTCACCCGGAGAAATTTAAAATGTTTTTAATATGGTATCGAAATGTCATTAAAATACTTATTAAGAATGTAAATAAAATTTTGAATACATGTAAAATAAAACGCAAAGTAAAAATACAGTATATTCTTTACATAAAATACAGTTCAGTTTAACAAAATAAATACTGAATAACATTTTCTGAAGTCAGTCTATGAGGACTAGAATAAAAAAATAAACATATTTTTTTAAACTCAAATATTAAATAACGTAATATTATTTTATATAATATTAGGAACACAAACAAAAACAAAACACATTACTTCTTGAAATTGTACTTGCCTTGATTTCTAACACTTTGCACAAGTTCTTTTTGTTCAGACTTTTCTAAATATTCGATGAAACTTTCACAGTTCATGTTGAAATTAATTCTAATCGCAAGTTCAGCTTTTACGAGATCTACCCTCATTTTATTTCGATCATCTCGCCATACAGATTCCATAATTGAAAAAATTCGTTCAATAAAAGCGTTAGAGACTGGTATACTAAACACTCGTTCAAGTAATTTACGAAGTTCAGGAAAATTGCAGTTTGTTTGAAAGATCGACACCCACATTTTTTCTGTTGTAATGTCGTTATTTCTCAGAGTAGGTATTATTTTCTGTACACACACAATTTCATCAAATAAGCGATCTTCGTCAATACTTGGTTGTAAAAACTCTAACAATTTTGAAATTTTATCAAAATCCAAGTCATATTTTTTTATGTTAAGAGCACTAAAATATTGCAAAGGGCTTCCATTAAAATCGTAAAATTTACTTAGGTATGTTAGTGCTCTGTCGTAGACCTCTAAAGCTTCTTTAGTAAACTTGTTTTGTTGAGACGAGCTTAATTCTTTCAGATGAGATTTTACTTTGGCTCCAAAAAAATGATTTGTTCTTCTACTCTCAATTTTTTCCTTAAGATCCGTCATAATGTCGTGAAGCTCTGTTGCTGTAACATCAGTTTTTGTAATAACAGGATTGTTTCACTCATAAAATTTAAAAAATGAGCAACAAAATACAAATATAATTCTGGCATTGTTGGCGAGCTAAGGTCATTCTCCATTTCGTTTTCTTGCTCTTTTATGAATTTCCAAATTAAACGATCACAGTTATCTTCCCCTTGACTTAGAAAATACATTTTCAAAGCAGGCCAAGTTGACAAAATTCTATCAACAGCATTTTTTAAACTAAGCCACCTAGTAGGGACGTTTTTAATTATTTGCGCAAATTCCATGTTAAAATAATCGTAACAGGATTTCAATTCTCTTATTGAACAAGTACTACTTCCAAACTCCGAATATATTTTGTTTACTAAAGTTTCAATATCATAACTTAACTTTTTACAAGCATATTTGGCCGTATTGTGGATAACATGGCAATTACAATTAGCTTTTAAAATATAAGGATTTTTTTCAGTCAACTTTTTGAACACTGAGTTGTATTGCCCATAATTGACGGCGGCATTGTCAGCAGAATATGCAGTAACGTAAAGTATATCCAAATCATTTGCTTTCAGACAGTTTAAAATTCTTGTTGTGATGTGTTCAGCAGATTCATAATCATCACAATAAAAATCCAGAATTTTATACTGAATTCCTTTTTCCGGAAGAAAATAGGTAACCACTAGAGGAAACAGTTTAACATTTCCTTTGTTGGATGCATCAGATGATATGGAAAAATAACGGTAATGTTTTTCTTGTTCTTTCCCTTTTAGATCACTCAGTACAAGTTCTATTGCTTTTGGGCCTAAAACATTTTCTGCTAGGGCTGAAGCTTTGGTTCGGCCACAATGAATTAATTTTGATTTTATCGAGTCATCAAAAATTTTACAATTTATCTTAATGCCACAATCAGTACTATTGTAACTATGTTGATGTTTGACTGCATGATAGACGAACGATAATTCGGCAATAGAAATTTTTATTTCTTCTTGTGTATCTCTTTTTGTAAAGAAATTTGTAACTAACTGACTAGTTTCTTGAGCACAACTTAATTGTCTGTGTTTTTGACTTTTTTCATGCCCTTTGACTGCCTTTTCTCCGTCGTGTTTGATAACAAAAATTACATTACATAGTTTGCACTTTGCTGTAAACTGATTTTCCTTGATTAACCAATTTTTATATTCCGCTTTTTTCAACCAGTCGTCGTTAAACGAAACAAAATATTTTTTCTTTGGTTTGTCAGACATATTAACTAACTAAAAGTAAAAGTACTTGATTACTTTTCGTGTAATTAGGTATAATTTTTATGTAGACTTACCCAACAAATTTAACGAGTGAAGAAGAGTAAAACTAAAGGAAAAAATCATCAAATGCGAATATTTTACAGCTACAGCAACTCTTATTAAACAGATCGTGTATGAACTGGAACTGGCTTTAAAACCGAATTTGGCCTTGAGCAACTTCCCTCAAAGCTATTTGATGTAAAAAAGTAGGTACCGCTGTGAATGTGAAGAAGCAATATTGACGATCTACTCAACGTTAGATGGCGCTGATGAAAACCAATAAACTGAATTTTGAATTAATGAAACATGATTTTGAAGATTGTTGCCACTTTGTACCTAACACAATTATGATTTCTAAAATGTCAAAAGACAAATTGTACAATAAGAGTGATCAATATGTTTTAAATGAAACAGAAGAGGATTTTTATTATGTTTAATTTTAGTAATAATGTGTTAAGAGTTTATTTTCTGTTTTTTAAATGTTGAATTTTTATGAAGTTTATATTTGTTTATGAATTATATGTAGCTTTTAATAAAATTGCACTATTAATATGGTGTTTTATTAACTTAAAAAAAATCATAGAAGATGACACGGTATTATTGTTTAAAAACATGGTAATTTCTTGTAAAGCGCACGACATTAGATATTTCTAGGGTTGGCAACACTGTCAGAAGCGACTAAGCCACTAAGCGACAATTATATAATTTATTGGAACCCGGAGATTCTGTTCAGTAACCCTGAGTCCTGAGAATTTTAATTTAACCCGGAGTCTCCGGGTGAAAATACCCCAGTTGGCAACCCTAATTGCTGCTAAACTACTTACCTAAAGGTTACTAATTTTGAGTACTTTTCACTTTCATTTTCTTACAAATTATTAAACATATTATTATTTTTTTAACTATCCGTAGTCAATTAAACCTTTGTTAATCATTTCCCGTTTTTGTTATTACCATACATAATGCAATAACTGTGAAATCTTGGGACAGCGAAACCGCGATTTTGTAAAAACCCAAGAAAAGGGAAAAATCTCAACGTTTTTTGCAGTAATTACTAAACATATGGTTATGTTTTTAACTATCCGTAGTCAATTAAACCTTTGTTAATCATTTTCCGTGTTTCTTGTTGCCATACGTAATATAATAGCTGTGAATTCTTGGGACAGCGAAGACTCGATTTTGTATGAATTAAAGAAATGAGAGATAAGCGCTCTTAAGAATTATTTGTTTAAATGTCCCACGCACAAAGCAGAATTGTGCAAATTAATTATTAGCATGGTAGTAAAACCAGTATTAAATAATATCTGTTTGAAAGAGAGTAATTCTATAAAAAGAAAGTTTATCAACAATAAACCACTTAGCAGAAAACTGTTAAAAGTGTAAAAGAAAAAATTACTATATCTCGTAAACCCTCAGTAGGGCAGATAATGCTATTTATGAACTTGACACTTATAAAGACTTTCACATAATCTGCGATGATTTGTTATTCATGGACTGTCTAATAACATTTACTATTCTAGTAAGATATTTCTTCCACTTCAATCAATTACAACAGCTAAATTGCATTATTTGATATGGGAAGTCTTGGAACTTGTAACAGACTGCGGATTTACTGTAGTACAGATTGTCACTGGTAACACTTTAGCCAACATTTCTTCTTATGTGGTTCTTTTCACTACTGATTCAATCTTTGACATTTGACCCTATCAGATACTTGCTAAAAGACATCTTTTAACACTTAACGCACAGTACAAAAGTGTTCAAATTGTAATTAATTTAAAGAAAAGTACTAACTAAAAATTGCTTTTAGTGTTTAGCCAGTGTTTTATTACGTTGTTTTTATTATTGTTAGTATTAGTTATTTGCGAGATATATCTAGAAGAACACTAATGCCAATTCAAAGAATAACAAAACTGAATAATTCTATATACATTAAAAACTAGAACATTATTTTTCTTTCCATTTGCCATTATTAACCTCTAAATTCTGACATTTAATCAAATTGATTTTATTTAGATCAGCAAGAGGTCTCTAGTAGGAGGACTGTCAAACTAAACATTTTTTATGTCCGATTGCATTATAAAATACTGTTTATTGTATTGTTTTGCGGCAGTGAACTGGCTTATTATTGTACTCGTAAAATAAAGTGGTAGTAGTAAAATAAAGTACAGGGTGATCCAAATTGATTAAAGACTGTTTGAATTTCGCGCCGTAGGTTTTATTGAATTTCACATTGTTAGTGTAGCACTATTGCGTTGCGTCAAATTACAGCGACAACTCGTCACTTTGTCGTTTACATTGTTATTCCAGGTTTGCATTGGATTTTTGCTTTATTTTGTTTGTTGTCTTATTTTAGAAAACAGTTCTTTTCAGAACTACAGTTTTTTAGACGATTTTATTGTCAGGTAAGTTTATTGTTTAAAATTAATGAAATTTGTAAGCTATATTATTTTTGAGACGCGTAAGTATACGTGTAAAATAAAAGAAGGTAAAAAGTATTTGTGTTGCCAACGTAGCAATAATTTAACGTGGCGGTAAATTCAAACAGTCTTCAATCCAGCTAGCGGATGAAACATTCAATATCTCAAACAAAATAGATTTATTAATAGGGGCTACGGGGGACTCAACTGAGGAGACGAAACGAGTCAAATAAAGCGTCCCCGACCTTGAACGTTAATTCAAGTTTGAACGTTACTTCTAGATGGCGCTACGATTCTGGACAACGCTGACAGTGTTGACAGATTATGCGATTTATCGCAAATCTGGCTAATTTTTATGAAACATTGCGACCCATATGGCACTCCAGCGAACTGTCAACAATGGCCAGCGTGGTCTGAGCGTTGTCAAGGACCGAAGCGCCCTCTAACGAAAATTTTTTAAAATACAGGCCATTGGGTACGCAAATGTTTGGAACGCCCATTGCCGATTCGTCTCCTCAGTTGAGTCCCCCGTAATAGGGGCTCAAGTATTTTGGAACTTAATATGTGTCGGTCAGTTAGGGTTTGGTCAATTAACACTTCAGAAAACCAGATTTGGTTGGGTGCTATCAGGTCCTCTCAGTTATCAGGTTAATCATATTAATAATCCTCAGTGTAATCTGAGTACTTCTAATGACAACATTGAGGTTCAGAACCAGCTGGTTAAATTTTGGGAATTGGAGGAATGCCGATGTATAAAGGCATTGTCACGCGAAGAAAATTATTGCGAGGAGAATTTTATAAACACAAAGTCTCGCGGTAAAGACGGACGATTTTACGTTTCAATTCCTCTAAAGGAACCCGTTGAAATGTTAGGCGACTCAAAAGAATTAGCAATAAAACGGTTTAATTCACTTGAACATAAACTTCAAAAAAATCCCCAACTAAGGGAATCGTATATAGCTTTTATGGATGAATACGAGCGATTAGGCCACATGGAGAATATTGAAGTTCCAAACAAACCTGCTATTACATATTATTTGCCTCACCATGGTGTTTTTAAACAAGAGAGTATCACCACCAAGCTACGTGTTGTTTTTGACGGATCTGCTAAATCAAGCACGGCTATTTCTATAAACGATCTAAATGATAGGCCCCACGGTTCAAGATGACCTTTTTTCAATTTTAATTAGGTTCCGCCAACATAAATACGCTTTAACAGCCGATGTCGCGAAAATGTACCGACAAGTGTTTATTCATCCAGAGCAAAGAGATTTACAACGCATCGTATGGAGAGCGGATCCCTTAGAGCCATTATCACATTACATGTTGAACACTGTCTCCTATGGAACCTCAGCGGCATCGTTTTTAGCAATTAGGTCGCTCCGTTAATTAGCATACGATAATATAAATCAGTACCCACATGCATCGGAGGTAATTTTGCGTGACTTTTACGTTGATGATCTGCTCAGCGGAGCATATTCCATCGAAGAGGCTATTACTATCAAAGAACAAGTAACACAAATTCTCAAACAAGGCTGTTTTGAACTCCGAAAATGGGTCTCTAACGGCAGAAGAATTCTTGAAGGATTACCTGACTCATCCAATACGAACATTATTCAATTATGTCCACAGTACCAAGGCAATTCATACTGAATTAGTCTCTGAACTCACCACGGAGGCATTTTTAGCGTCTTTAAGGCGATTTTTGTCTCGAAGAGGAAAACCCTCAAAAATATACTCCGACAATGGCTCCAACTTTGTTGGTGCAGATAATTGCCTAAAGCAATTCCTAACGAGTCTAAATTCTCCTGCCAAAAATAATAATTTTCAAAATTCATTAGCCTCTGAAGGAATTATTTGGAATTTCATTGCTCCTCGCTCCCCTCACTTCGGTGGCCTTTGGGAGGCCGGAGTCAAGACAATAAAGTTCCATTTAAAACGAGTATTAGGTACTGCTTTGTTCACCTACGAGGAATTAGATACTTTACTAACTCAAATAGAAGCAGAAGCAAATTCACGTCCTCTCTCTCGCTTGTCTAGCGATCCTACCGACCTTAATCCTCTGACTCCAGCCCACTTCTTAATTGCAAGGAGCCTTGTTAGCGTTCCAGACCAGGACGTTACGCATATAAAGGAAGGAAGGCTATCGCAATTTCAAAGAATTCAAAGGGTTATGCAAAACTTCTGGAAGCGATGGTCGAAAGAATATGTCAGCGAATTACAAACTAGGGTGAAATGGAAAACAAGCAGCTCAGGATTGATTCAACCAGGTAAAATGGTTGTCATTCGAGAAGATAACATTCCACCGTTTAAGTGGCGTCTTGGGCGGATTTCGGAGCTGCATCCCGGTTCAGATGGTGAAGTTAGGGTGGTGAGTGTTAAGTGCGCGAACGGAACAATAAAACGTGCCATATCTAAAGTGTGCGTCCTTCCAATAGACAATTAGTATGGAAGTAGTGCAGCGAATTGAACTTTTTCTCATTAGAATTTTACGCATTATTTAATAAATCTTTGTAATAGTTAATAGTAGAAATAAATCTATTGAAAGAAGAGCCTTTCAAGGTGGGGGTGTATGTTAGAGTTTAGGTTACATATGTTATTTAATTATTTATTGTATCATTGTGTCTTCTTTTAATTACGTTATAAATTTAGGTTAATAATTATGTTATTGTACAAATTTGTTGTTAAGTACATTTATTCGGCTATGTTCGCCTATCGTCGTCTTAAGCATGTTTAGGGTGCATAGTTCAAGGGTTACTTGTCAGGGAGAGGGGTAGAACAGTACATTTTTTACTCACTTGTATATAAGTTGCTGTCCTGTACAGTCCAACAAAAATCATTAGTTCAAATAAAATTATTAAACGTTTAACTAAGAAGTGTTTTTTATCGTTTAAACAATTACTACAACCCATAACCTAAACCAAGGCCCCAGAAGCTATATGCTTGTGCGGGAGGGAGGGGGCGATTATTATTATTATGTAGGTCCAATGTGCGGCTGCAGTCGATTTACAGATGGAACAGCGCAAATCCCACATTTGTGTCACAGCTAAGGAAAACTGCAGAAAACCTTAACCATATCTGCCGGTGCCGGGAGTCGATCGCGGGCCGCTACCCAACATACACCAATAATTGCAATAGTTGGTTCAAGCTATAGGACTATTAAATCTAGGACAGTCTTTGTGATTACTGTGAGACTGTATTATTATAAGATCAGTTAGCTTTGAGATGTGAGTATGTTGTAAGGATCCATTTATCTATGGTTGAGGCTACGCTTCCATCAGCAGTAAATTTAATTGGAATTATTTCTGACGCGTATGCTGACAGCAACCGTGCTGTCCTGCAACTATATCGATGGTGGATTAAGAGCCATAATCTTAATAACGGTTTCCTGATGGGATGGTGGTGGCCACTGCCTGCTCTTAGTCTGCTGAGATTGAAAAGACAACTCTTTGCTTGGTCTCACTAAATTAGAAGCTGAAATAAGTAAAGTACACACATCGGGAGAGATGAAAGACGAAATAACGGAGTGCGGATGTGGTGTTTTATATTCTTCTGGTTTTTATGTATATCTTCGAATGTAGCACGCCAGAACTTAACTATTCTGTATACCAGCCGTTAAATGTCTGAAAGGGTCTGACTACTAGCATGTTCATACTTGAGAGAGCTTTATAGTAAAATCAATATTCATACTGGCAGCAAAACCGAAATGGGCTTTTAACATATGTAGTTTCAATTATGGAAACAATACTCATTAGTTAGAAATTCACCACAATATTTAGTTACAAACTTTGCAAGTATGCAGTACTGCGTTAATGCTTGCTAAGTTGCGAACTGGAATATTCTGCAAGTCGTTACGCTGTACTTTTCGCAGTTTGGTATTCTACAACAGAAACACTTTTTTCTCAAATCGTATTTGCACTATAAATAATCATGATCGAAAGATTTATTTCTGCTTAAAAACCTTTGCATACTGAACGTCGAGAAAAACCACCGTTTAAAAAGAAACAACCGCAAACTCCGACCGTATTTAGTCGTAACGCTTATCACGATGATGTTAAGTGACGCGAAATTTCAGATAAAATATTTAAATCGATATTACCTTGTTTACTTGAGTAAAATATCACAACTTCCTGTTCTTGCCAAAAGCACATAAATACTTATTATTTTCTTTTAAATATTCTGACTTTTAAAATTTATTTCGGAGTTGTGCGGTATTTTCTAGTTTATTATTTTTAGAATAACTTAAAAACGTTAGATGTTAGAATTTCATTTGTTTTTTTTTTAATTTTTTTATCATCATTCAGCTCGGTTTAGCAAAGATTCAGATGTTGCAGAAGGATGCATTCGATCAAATCGTGTTCTGAATTTCCAAGTTTTATTACAGCACGTTGGAAAACTTTGTCGACACTGACACTGTTCAGCCACCCTTGAAAGCGTAATACAATAAATGTATAAAAATGCATGGTTTATGTTACACCGAGTTTTCAGTTTTCCTTAAAACATCTCTGATATGCTTTTAGAAAAGCAATTTTTAAAGTAGGACAATCGAAAATTGTGTAACATCATATAAACATAAACTTTATATACTGTTGGATGGTTTCTCGTTTATAGGAAAACAAACTTTCTGGGAATTTTTAATGTTAAGGTAGCAAACATCTTTGTTAAGCTTAATTATACTGATGCCTTTTATAATTATAATGAAATTCTAAAACTCCAGCCAGTTTGTTAAAAAAAGATTTTTTAAAGCGTTCTTTGCTTACCAAACAAGTAAACAGATTTAAATTATTCAAGTTCTAATTTCAAAGTTTGCTTGTTATATTCTGTACATAGTGGGGTAAACCATAAGGGATGAGGTAGCTTGAAGAGATAAGCGAATTTGTAGTCTGGTTACTAAGTCTAAGTAAATCTTATTAGCAACAGCTGCAAAACCTAATGTGAAAGTTTTATGTCTGGTATTTCCGTGTAAAAATGAGGTAACCACGCATCGTGTAGTTGTAATTACCAGTTTTGAATGCAGAATTATATTCAGTATCTTTTTTTTTGTTTTGTACTTTGACTGTATATTTATGAATATTATAATCTGTAGTCAGAGTAATACATATTTGCAATATCTACTCATAAAAATTTGAGAGGAAACATGAGAGATAGTTGCGTAGCAAGCTTTTAACTGATGCATAGTAATAATTTCTATTTTATTTCTTATTTCTATAATACTGTAGGATGTGAAGTGATTAGTGCGGGGGTTCAAGCTTAAGTCAGGGTGCATTGGGCTAGTATGCGAGATGCATTAAGAGGTTTACCTAGCGTTATTATAGTTTATTTATTATTCATTTAATCTCATACTATCTTGTATTATTAAATCATAACATCTACTTACCATCTTTCATTATACCATACCACAATATTATTCTACATATAATTAAGTAAAAACGTCTTATAACTAAATGTCAAATAATACATTCACATACATTCACATTCACATACACATAGTGTGTAGCATAATATACAGTATCTGGCCATATTATTAGGGACATCCAATACCTTGGTGTTAAAAGTTATGTATTGTTAATACTAGGAATAAGACATTTTAGGAAATGTTTTACATATGTTTATTAACGCTTGTTTTATTAAGAAACAATTCAATAAAATAATTCTACATAATAAAATGATATAAATGCGAATTTGCTGAACATGCCGATAACTAAAAGATGTAATGTCTTAGAGGTTACCGAACAAAATAATGAAGACGGTATTTTACTATTTCTTTAGAAAATAATCGTAGAAACGTTTTCAAGCAACTCTTTTCTACAGAAATAATAAAATATCTAATAATAAAATATCTTCTTATTATTTTGTTCAGTATCCTCTAAAACAGTATCTTCTTCAGCTATTGGCATATTCAGTAAATTCGCCATTTATACCAGTGTATTATTTAGAATTATTTTATTGACTTGTTTCTTAATACAACAAGCATTAATAAAACATACGTGAATCATTTCCCAGGAATTTTTATTGCTAGTATAACAATACAAAACTTTTAACATCAAAATTATTGGATGTCCCTAATAATATGACCAAATACTGTATGTAGTACTAAAGCGTAGTGACAGTAGAAAAGTTATTTATTACAAAAATGTACGATTTAGCAATTTCAAAGTTCAACGTATCATACTTCCTGCTGTCTGATGATCCTGTTAAATAACAATGGATATTGTTGATCTTTCAATTTGCTTTACAATAAATTCCATTTTCTTAACTAATTTTTTTACATAATAAATTAATTTATTTTGATCGTTTCATAATTTGATTGATTGAGTTTGTTTAAGTCACCACAAATCACATAATTTAAATTATTGGGGTGACTTGACGGCATGGATATTTTATTTTCATTTTGTTGACTGTTGTTGAGACGAGAGTATGATAATATTACCGTATAAATACACTTGTTACTTAGTTTCAGTATACTTTTGTATATATAAACAAATGCTTAATACTCTGAAACCGATAAAATAATTTAATTTAACAGTCATCGCCGTGAAAGCTACTGAGGATAGTTATACACCTTATACAGGGTGTTTCGTCTAACTTTCGTATAAATTTAATGTGTGATAGTACTCGTATTGACGAGTACTATCACACAAAACAAAGGAACAAAAAGTTCTTAAGTCATTTTTAATTTTACGCACATCGAAAAAGATTTGGGAACTGCTGAAACATATCACGACTTAGCTCACAGAGAAGATTAATTACCTTGCTTAACAAGAGTAGGTTTAACAACAATATTTAATCAATTAAACGCATTGAAGATATCACACTTCGATTTGTTTTGATTTGTTTTTTGGCAGAAGAGATTTAATGTTTACATTCATTTAATACTTTATTATTATTATTATTGCATTTTAAGATCGAGTTTCTTTACTATAACGTAACCTTGACTTACTATCTCTAATAACAGTTTCATTCTCTGGAAGTGGTACATTAGAAAACAAGCAAAGGTTTGTAATCTATTTTCAAATAAAAATTATTTAACTACGAATAACCATAATAATACGAAATTAGAAAATTACAATATCAATGCATTCTCTGAAACATTTCATCAAATGTGTTTTAAGTAAAATTATTATTTTTTTATCAAATAAATAATCACAACCAAAAACTACATTTATTTAAAACACAACGAAATGAATGATTTTCATTTTAAAAATTTAACTCGTGGAAAATTAGTAACTGAACCTTTGTAGGAATAATTCTCATCTGCCTAATACTACAACCTAAAGTAAAATTTAAAAATAGCGTTGAAAGTCCACACCCAGTGGAGTATATTAATCCAAATAATAAAAACTACTTTAGTCTTTTTCACAAATAGTATATTATTTATGGAGAAAACTAAAGTTGTTTTTATTATTTGGTTTAAAAAATAGTAGTTGACTTTACCCATCTTCATAATAATCTTCTTAATTGCTACTTTTATTAGTTCGTAAAAGTAGGCGACCTTTCAGGATAATTTGAAAGTTTAATGTTATTGAGGGGCCTCTATCAAGGATAATTTAATTAAGTTTCCATCTGTTTTTAATGTTTACAAAATTTAAAAAGATGTTGCTTTCTATTATTAAAGAAAACGGATTCAGTATTGTAAGTGGTTTATTATTATTGATAATTTAAAATCGAGCAAATACATTAATCTCCTCAATAACTGTTAATTAGCCCTAATATTATAAGTACATCATTTTAAACATGGAGAATAATTAACTAAAAATAGATTTAATAAACCCCGTAACATTTTTTGCATCGTCAAACGTGCAAAATACATAAACATAAGCTGACATTGAGTTTACATATACTACTTAGGATGAAAGAATATAATAAGTCAGATGTTGCCTAGTAGAATCAACTGCATCAATGTATCAGATAGCAGGTTGAAAATTGACTTAGGTACATCCAGCTCAAACTGTGATACTTAAACCAGTGACCACCAAACCCACTTTTCAAAAACAATCGTTTTATCGGTTATTATGAAAGATAGGCACTAATGATATTAAACTTTTTTGTTGTATTTTATGTGTACTATTATCTGTTCAGCGGATGCGAATCTTAAGTGAAACACTCTGTATGGATGTGTAAACATACATACATACAGTACATACAATTGTGTCGCAACAATACGATCCTAATACAATTTGGTCCCAACACAACTCAGTTCCAACACAATTTAGTCTTAAAAAATGTAAAAAGTTTAAAATATTAAGCTTCTACAGAATCTATTGTTTGAAAACTTTTTGGGAAATATTATAGATAATTTTGCTTTACTGCAAAGATGATAATAGATCTAATTAGATAAAATAAAAATGTATTAATGCTAATTCAAGATTAAATTCAATGTTTGCATTAAGATTTCTTTAATTCCTTTTTGATAATTTAACATTCCAAACTATTTTTGGTCAACAAGTACTTTCAGCATTTCATTAACCTTCTAAGTTATTTTATAGGGACTGAAAGTACCGAGATTTTCTTAGCATCCAGAGATCTTGCAATAGAATTATATGAAGATTAGGTTGTCTTGAGACCGAATTGTTTTCGTACAGAATTGTTACAACCGACTTTCCAGGACTACTTAATTTTCTGAACTAGCTTATATCGTTTATATTATATTGTTTATTTCCCTCACAGTGAATATTATGGTTTACTTGGAGAACCCACGTAGACATTACATAGACATTACATAGACATTACATAGACATTACATAGACATTACATAGACATTACATAGACATTACATAGACATTACATAGACATTACATAGACATTACATAGACATTACATAGACATTACATAGACATTACATAGACATTACATAGACATTACATAGACTTTACATAGACATTACATAGACATTACATAGACATTACATAGACATTACATAGACATTACATAGACATTACATAGACATTACATAGACATTACATAGACATTACATAGACATTACATAGACATTACATAGACATTACATAGACATTACATAGACATTACATAGACATTACATAGACATTACATAGACATTACATAGACATTACATAGACATTACATAGACATTACATAGACATTACATAGACATTACATAGACATTACATAGACATTACATAGACATTACATAGAGATAACATAGACATTACATAGACATTACATAGACATTACATGGACATTATATAGACATTACATAGACTTTACATAGACAACTGACACTTTGTTTCAGCTGCTCTTTACTTATTGCGCTATAATAGCTTTGGAAGTTTACTTGGGTTAGTTACGCCTGTACAACATTTACATTGGCCCGCGAGCGAGTATTACAACACTCTAATACAAGGGACCGTTCTTATATTCTTGTACTCGGAGCGAGAAAACAAAAGACTACAGCAGTAGCAAAAAATTATTTCTCAATATAGTTCCACTGCTTTTGAATGCAGTTATTGCAACGTTTTAATAACAACTTTAGCTAGTTGTAAAAATATTTACTCGTATTTAGTTTTTTTTTAAGTTGGGAAACAAAAAATAACCACTGCGAGTCAAAAATAAGTCGGGACTGTTATGTGGGTGTTCAATCTTTCAATTACTACAATTATGAAGAACTAAAGAGAGAATGGGATTCGGACTGATGATTCAGGATAAAATTCGCATTCCGCATAGTCGTGGAACAGCAAAGCACCTTGTACCAGTTTTCTTTCTTTAAAACGTCTTTTTCATTTTGATGGATTTTGTAAAGTGGTGCAGTAAGTTACTGAACGACCTTTCTCCAGATAGTCAATCAGTAAAATTCCTTGACTGTCCCAAAAAATGCATTATTATTCTTGCTGAAGTCAGTGGCTTAACTACCGCCCCCGCAGACCCGGCTAGGCTTTTATTTTTTGTTTTTTATTCCTGGTGTTAACAATATAAAACTTTTAACATCCAAATTATTGGATGTTTTTAATAATATGGCCAGATACTGTAGCTCTTTATAAAATGTCTTTTGGTATTCTGCGAATTTCAGCAGTTGTCACCTAGCCTTCAAGTCACTCAAATTACGTGGCATCTTTGTACACATTATTCTTTATGTGATTCTACGAAAGAATTTAGTGGTGACAAATATGGAGATCAGGCATGCCACTCCATAGGTCCCCTTTTACCGATCCATCTGTTATTCAAGTACGCCCTAACATGTGCTCCAAATGCGGAGGGGCTCCGTCTTGTTGGAGATTGTTCAAGATAAATCCTGTTGTCAAGACCTCCATTGTCACCGGGAAATATTTAACCACTTCAACCGGGAAATATATCGGGAAATATTCATACCCACAATTACGAGCAGTAATTGTGGGTATGGCATGATTTTGAAGTAACTCAAGGTATCCATGAGTGGTAAGAGTTTCATCAAGAAAAAAAAGTTCTATGATATGTCCACCTATAATGCCTGTTCATGCATTGACTTGTGTGTCCTTCTTGGACACATCCAGTGTGGATTTGCGTTCGATCAATACCGACGATTTATCGTATTGTTCAGCATAAATGTTGCTTCGACGTAGAACACAATGTTAAAAGCAAATTTGTCATTCACATTAGATCTTTCCATCATCTGCACACAAAATTCCATTCTTCTGTCAAAATGATCTTCATTCGCGGATTAACTGGAGTTTGTAGAGACGAAATTCTGCTTTTTTTGAATTCATTCTATGATGAACGGATGTATAGCTAATTTCTAAATTTTTTGCTACTTCTTTTGTAGAAACCTTTGACGCTTCTTCGATTGCTAATAAAATAACCAAAGCTTTATCTGCACTTATTACGGATTTGTATCTGCCAATTTTTTGCATATCTTTAACACCACTAGTTGAAAATGAAATTTTCTAATTAGCTGAGATATCACGCCTTGAAAAACAGGAGTGCATACTTCACTTTGAGTTCTCCTAACCCCATACCCATACATTATTAAAATTTCAATGCGTTGTTTTTAATTATATGAGCCCTGTCTTCACAATAACTTCAAGTAACTTTGTAACAATAACTTGTAATTAATTTTAAGAATTCGTTATAATTTGTAATAATTTATAGGTAATACTTTGAGATTAATAAAGTAATAATGATGTACTTGTTTATTTATTTGTTACAGTTTTAGTTGTCAAATTTTCATAGAATACTCGACCAAAACTGATAATCAAGTCTGACTAGATTAATTTTACTACATGCCAGTTCTCATTATTAGTTTATTTATTCTCCAGTTTTTTTAAAAATATTTTTTTAATTTAAAGTTTTTTTTTGTTATGATTAATTAGCATTGCTAAACAGAGAAATATAAACTCTTTTCAGAAATCAGAAAAAAATAGGGATGCCGTTTAAAAAAAACAAGGTTAGTTGTTATAGCAATACAACAAAACAGGATACGAACAAATCAAAAAACGTCACAATATCTATCGGAATAAACTAGAAAACTTTTTTCGTGTTTTTAATGGAAAAGAACCACTTGTTAGAAAACAGTTAAGAAAAGTGTTACTTTTCCGCTTAACAACACTTTTCTAGTTAGCAACCACTTACCCAGCAACCATTGTTTCAGTCCGCAACTTTCGTTGTGGTTGTTATTTGTTTGCTAGTTGCTTTATATAACGTTATTGTCATGACAAGCGTTACGCTTGCTTACTTCGACCAAAATCATTTTAGAATTAATTTTTAAATTTTTATTTTTAAGATTTGCTTATTTTTCGTCTAGTACACAAAAATAGTACATTCTACGCGTTAGAAAAGTGATCTCCCCAGGTTCGTGTAAAATTGATCCACTCGCTCGTTTCTCTCACTCGAGAATTAAATAATATTTACTCTCGCTGAAAAAATCTGACACATTCTTAAATTGTAAAACAATCTACTACTGTATTTAACGTTTGTTTGTAGTTATTTAAATAAAAAGGTTATAGCTACTATTCTAGACTTTTAGCTAGACTTATTATTCTAGACTTAGCGCAAACGTAAGTATCGCAAGGGCGCGCAATCTTACGTAGTTACGCCACTGGCTGAAGGTGTGGCAGGCACTTTCCCTGACATGTCACTGCACCGACTCTTGCATCGATTCAAGTCATAATAATGGGCCCAGGTTTCATCTGCAATGACAAGTCCGTTGATAATTAAATCTGGTTTGTCGCCACGAAGCTCCAAAAAATGTTCACGCTCCATTGCCACGCCTCACGCGAACACGGTAGAAACGTAAGAACGTAAGAAGTAAATAATAAATAATTAATACAACCAACTTCGGTGAATTAATGGCTCGTAGGTTCGATCCCAGCCCAAGTTTGTAATTTATCATAACCAAGAAATGTTAATATGTCTTCTTCTTGAATAAGGAAGTACAACTGGAGGATCCTCGTCAATGCGGTGTTTGTCCATCGATCCATGTCAAGCGGTGCCATGAGGTTGGAGAATTTTGCGTCATCCTGACTCCTCCCTTAAAAAAAACCAAAGTTAAATCATATAATGATACGATAAATAATAATAATATTTATGCACAGATACCGTAGTACATTATAATTAGACTATTATTGCTAGACTTATATAAACATAACCATCTCTTATGGCCCAAGGGCTCTTTATGGTCCGACGGGCAATAAAGAAACGTCAATTAAATGTCATAGCTGTTTTTTGTAGAACTTGATTGGTTCTTAATACAATTTGTAAACTTATCACCAATGAAAATAAGCTGAAATAAATATTTTGGAATAGTAACTGTAGTACTTCGTAGAAGCACAAAAGTATACGCACAGCGGCTTGATGTACCTGATGTATTTTTTACACAATAATAGATTTGAGATAAAACCTTAATCTGTGCATAAAATAGTGTGTGTATAGCGGGTACAATTTGGTTTCACCCTCGGTACCCTCGGCTGACCCCTCGGGCTAGAAATAACGCTTCTGTCCATAAAAGCTTCTTTATGCCCTTAATACGTAAATAACTAAAATGATACAAATAAATACTACAGTTCTGATTTTGTATCCCTGTAATAACTGCGTTCTTATTTATTCAACTGTTGCACAGTAGTTACTAGTAATTTATGTGGTCTTGAAATTACAGATATAATTTGTACTAGGTATAAATAAAAAAGAAATTGAATGCAAAAGTCATTAAAACATATTAACAATACATCACACCTTTTACGCTTAATATTTTCCCTTTCGAATCAAATACTATAAAACCTCAATGTCCTTTATTTAAACAGCTATTAAACAAGAGAAAATTTCTTGTACTATAAATTATTACCCAAATGTCAATAATGTTCAAAGCTAATGTACGTTTGATAATGTTTAATGGTTTTCTGAATTTGCGGTCTGCTAAACGTGTAAGTTATATAAAATATTGCCCTAGTTTGAAATTGTATTGCTCGTTTTGTTTAAAACTACACTTAAACAAGAATTTATGGCTGTTAAAAAGTAAATAAATCCAAACTCATATGTACATCTACATACAGATTATAAAATAGTTTATTTAGAAAGACAAATGCAAATCTATTTGTTATTTAATACAGTACTGTAAAATAAAGCTTGTTATGTTGAGTGGTTTAAATAAGGAAAACTTGAAGCAAACATTTTGCATGAAGCATATTTTTAAACTTTGTAGCTTATTTTTTATTGCATATATTATTATTATTAATAAACAATTTTATAAAGTAATAAATGTCTAAGTAAAAATAATAGGTTTCAAAGAAATAATAGCAAAAAAAGTATTTTAGTTGAGTGGGCAATTTGTTTCTCTAGACTTGAGTCTGTCAATACAAGGAATATCAATCATCCCCTATTGTTATTTAGAGGATTGAGTGTGTTTTCAGCGTGGCTAACAAAAAATTCTGAAAGGTACGACAGAAAACATGAAAAATAATTTTCTTAGAGTTTCAAGGTAAATATTATAGAAAAACTCTTTCTTATGCATGCTGCGGCTGAATTGACTTTGCTATTATTATTAATGCTATAATTATTAATAATCTGTTATAATATTGTACAATTCATGCAATAGTTGGTGCAATCAACTCTCTAGGTTTCATAAAATATGCCACAATAATGTCTTATTAATAAATAAATAATATACTTACATAAAGTAATAACTCTTATTAATAATTATTGTTCAGTTAGAGATGAAACTAATAATGTTTCACCGATAATAAAATAGACAAGGCAGAAAAGACACCATTTTTCTTTTGTTTGGCATAATTCTTTTTCTATAGTAAAAATATAAATTACATAAAAATTCGAATGAAATCAGCTGAAACTTTGTGCTGAAATATTCCACTGGGAAGAAAGGTATAATTTTCTTCTTGGAAATGTGAAACAAAAAGCTTTTTTCTAATCTGCAAATTCATTTTTGTATAGTTACCTATTGTTTCTATACACCAAGTACACCTAACCTAAAAATTAAATAATGCATTATTTCAAGATTTAAAAAAATTATATTCACTTTGGCACTAATTATTTTTATCAGGCATTGCGTCGACGAAATGGCTTTATATAATTCTATAATACCTACTGGCTTTATAATACCTATAGTGCTTTATGGTTGCTTTCTTCCTTTTGTTATTACTTATTTACTTATTAATTTGTTAGATTGAAATTTGATATATATTATAGTATATTAAGTATAAAGGGACTAAAGTGCCTCTTGTACCCTGCGCCCTCTCTGTGCCAGAGGGTGCAGTTTGCTGCCCGAGACGTAGTCGAGGGCTACAATCACCCGAGGGATTAAGAGGCACTTTAGTTCTGTGATATATACGATATTATTAAAATAAAGTTAAAAAAGACAATTTTATTGCATATTTGTTAAATAAATGTAACACGGGACCTCCGTGGTCGAGTGGTAGGGATTCTACCTCTCGTTCAGAGGGACAGGGGTTCAAACCTCGGTTGCGACTGAATTATAAAAATTTTGTACTATCTTGTTTGAGCTCCTTAGGTTAAGGTATGAAAGTTGTATGAGTGATAAAGTACGGGGGAGCGTAATGTACTTGCTACAATAATAGCTCCATTACCTCCGTTGCACTCCCATAAGAGTTTGTGTGGAACCCCGACACTGCGAGATGCGGTAAAAGGGGAATGGATTATGTATGTAAGCACAATTACAAAACCAGTTGATGCTAATTTGTTGTTAATGCCAAGCCTTTACTAAGCCCTAACGAACTTCGGGATTTGTTATTTAACACTTTAACATAGTGTAGTATTTATCAATAATTTAATGCTGTATATATGCTACCCACCCTTCCCCCGAGTCCTTGCGAGTTATCCACTCACATGAATCATACAACTATCCACCGAGTATTTTAATAATTCTGAATTGTAGTTTTATTGCAGTCAAATTAGAAACAATAGCTAAAAGTTTAGGCAAGTCCGTGGATTCTTGCATAGTCGTTCCTTGTGGGTTGTTAAATAACCTACTAAAAATCAAGGCCTGTAGGTGGTGAGCTCGAAGAAATAATGAGGGTAAACCACACCCTCTAACGATTTTTTCCGTTTTTCTCGGAAACCTTTAGGTTTATCTAGATGAAGGAGGTTAAGTAAATTAAAATTTGTTTAATTCCATACCAAAAATGTCCGAATGTTTTCTAGTACCTCGTCTTCTTTTCGCGTTATCGAAGATAGAACATAGGTCATACATGGAACAGCAATTTGCACCAGCTAAGAAAAATTCGTTGAGAGCCAAACGCGATCGTGGTACAGTCATCTTTTACCTTAGTATCTCTTCGGCAAAATCCATTAGGTGATGTTACATTTGGTGCCAATCGGATGAAAATTTCGGATGGTTAAGTTAATTCTTAGTAGAATACACTGTACTAGTCAACTTTTTTCCAACCTAATACATACAGGGAGTTTCGCCTTTGTTGAAATTCTAATTTCCTGTATTTATAAAATCTTGGTATCCAGTAAACGATTTCCTTAATGATTTTTGCTGTAAAATTGAAATACAAGATTTCAAATTAAACTGTTGCCTTGTGGCGCCCCTAACAATTTAAAGCCAGTAAGGAATTTAATCGTGTATTTCAAAAGATCTTATAAATAAAGGAAATTAGTATTTCAAAAAAAGGTGAAATATCCTGTACGTACTGAGTTTCATAAAAAATTACCTCGTAGAGTGTACTTTACTAAGATTTAACTTACCAAAAGAAAACATTCATCCAACTGGCACCAAGAATCACGATAATATCGCCTGATGGATTTTGCCGAAGAGATGTTAAGGTAAAAGATGACTAGACCACGATCGCGACCAGTTCTCATCGTATTTTTCTTAGCTACTTTATGACAAATATGAGACCATGAAACGTTGTATCCGAAAGTTCCTTGAACAAATTTACTGGCGCAAATTGCTCATCCATGTATGACATATCTTCGTTCTTCGATAACACAAAAAAAGGCGAGGTACGAGAAAACGTTCAGCCATTTTTGGTATGGAATTAAATAAACTTTATTTCATTTCGTATTTCAAACAATTCTTTATACACCACAATTAGTAATATAAAGTATATCTTGATCTCCGTTGTCAATGATACCGGAGTTCAAAACGTTCTTGATCTCCGTTGTTGTTGGCAACGTAAATAATTTGATGTTGCATTATAGCCACATTCATTCATGCATGCATGCTGCTTTGTATCCCCTTAGTTACGCGTATGATGACACAGACAAGGCAACTTGCTTCTTTATACAATAAATTCGGATGGATTTTAAAAGGGAGAAATTAGGATTGAAATACAAAATAAAATAAAACAACTTATGCAATACGGAGATCAAGCGATACTTTAAATCCAAGAAGATGTATAACGCCGAGGCGCCAGCCGAGGCGTTATAACATCTTCTATCTAATTACATAATATATTATATTACTTAACCTCCTTCATCTCGATAAACCTAATAGTTTCCGAGAAATATGACAAAAACCGTTAAGGGGCGTGGTTTATCTTCATTATCTCTTTGAGCTCACCACCAAGAGGCGTTGACTTTTAGGAGACTATTTAACAACCCACAACAAAGGCCTATGCAAAAACCACGGATAGCTGATTTCAAATAAATCTAGGATAAGTCGTGAGAGTGGTTTTTGCGTTTTTAACAACGTGTGAACCCGGCTTTAAATTATATTTTCATAGTTAACTACATAAAACTTATTAAATACCAAGGAAAATAAAAAGCAACATTTACACTATGGAGTACTGACTGTCACTACTCACTGTGTACTAATGAAAATTTGTTCTAAATTGATTGGACTATTTATTATATTTTTTATTATTGCATACTCTCTTTCTCAAAGTATGCAGTTAAGGAAGCAATCAAAATTTTTGATTGTCTGTTCAACGGCGGGGCATGATAAACACACAATGGAACAAAAAAATACAAACAATACGCAACTATAAGTCTAAATAACAAAAAATAAACTACAAAAAGTACAAGTTTATTATAGAAAATAATTACAGAACATTAAATTAAATTTAACAGGGCAGGAATTTTAAAACTATAGAAGCAAATATTCCAACATTGAAAAAGGATACCAACCTTAATATTTAATAATTCATTCAGGTAAGATTGTAAATTTGCCTATACTGCAGTGGAGATTCTGTTTGCATTGTTGATGACGTAACTGCACTTTTATCGTAAAAATTCTATAGCAAATGCTCCAGAGTGGTATTACAGAATAACGGGTGTTAAATTTAAAGTTGTAAGCTGTTAGTCTGTTTATTTTTGTTCGAATCTTATTTTTGTCTATGACCTTTGTTGTATCGTCTTTCGAAATTGAGTTTGTCTTCTAAAACTGCTTTTGCAATTTTGGCTACTGCGCTACTAAACTCACCGATCAAATATGCAGCTTTTACTGTGTGTACCAAGGAAAGCCTTATTTGAGGTACTTGCTCTTTAAGTTTTGGTTGCTTTTAAGGAGAGTACGACCACGTGAAACCTTTATCACTTGCTGTGTCAACTGCACTTAATGAAATATCACTATCATTGTCATTTTCATTTCATTCCAAGCAACAGTCCACCACGAGTGATGGTGACTTCTTTCCAAATTTACAAGATTCTATCAATTTTTGTCGATTGATACTATAACACTTCCCTTTCTGCAACTCGCTTACCAAAATGAAAACACTGGAACTCTGTATTTGTACATAATGTTATTTATTTTATTTCCTCTTGTTTTTATACATTTTCACATGAATTATTTTTATATTTTGACTTTTAAATGCATTCATAGGTTTTAAATTACATATTTTATTTGTTTAATACAGTTTACAGTTTTCTTCAAATTTTATCAACTAAAAAGAATATTTATTGTTATTTTCTCCTTCAATTATTTTTATTAGTATGTATCTAGTTTTTTCCCTATTTATCTCTGTCTCTTATCAATGGAAAATATATTATTGTTTTAATAGTTTATACTTGGAAACCTTTATTTAGTATTCACGATTGCAATGTACTATTGTACTATGTTTCTTTTATTGCAGGTGATAATATATAATGTTGCTTACATCTAACAAAGATTGTCTTTTTTATAGTATATGTAATTTGATTGTTTTGGATGGTCTTTTATACAATAAACTCAAATTAAATATAATTTTCAACAAATTAAAATATCCTTTTTATGTGAATATTATACTGCACGGCAAGATACCATAGCATTACATAACATTTAGAACGCTGATGACTAACAATACAAACAGTTAAATTATTACATCATAAATAACTAATAAATAACAATAATATGTAATAATAATTATTCTGACAACATTAAAGTAAGGTAATAACAAATAAATACTAAAAACTAAACAAACGTATTACTAACAATATACTAACTATATTTTAACTATGATATCATTAATAATATTATCTGAGAGTTTTTAGATGCACAAAGCTTTGACTTACAAACGTATATGTCAATTGACATATTGCATAATTCAATTGAACGTAAAAATGAGCACCATGTCAAACATGTTTTTATGTGATTTCATCAACAAGATTCAACCTTTGCAATACAACATATTTTGTATGTTCCACATGATTTATAACATAAAAATTAAACTAAACTTTATTAAGTTGAAAAAATACATAAATGATCCCTAAATCGTTAAGTTAGAAATATTACCTATTTTCTATAAAAATCGGAATTCCAACATATTCTTTATCTGCTTAAAGAATTTTTGTGTTCATGTTAGTTTTAATTAACTAAATTTATTTTATTAATTAAAAAAAGTCTTTTTCACAAAATATTATTTGAAAATCGAGGTTGTGCAACCATTAAATCGGGTAGTTATAGAATTGCATAAAACCTGCCTATTATATATTATCGTAAGAGTCAATTTTCCCTAGTATGATCAAATATCATGTCAATATATAACTAATTTAATTTTTTTAAATAAAACTAATTTTTTAAATGTGTTAAATATTGCATTTTAAAAAATTTGATAACTTTTAAATCTGTCGATTAGAAAATGGACTTTTTTAAAGTAACATTCATTAAATCGTATTTTTCTTTACAGAATATATTTATATAGCAAGGTAAAACGGAAATGCGTAAAATAGAAAAAGATAAAAACGCTATATAGACCTATGAATATATTCTACTATTTATTTAATAAAATATGAAGTGTTAAAACTTTATTGTTTATCCAATGCATCATTTTGATGCTTAGCAACATAAAAAAGCCATTCAAACATTATTTTGTAAAACGTCACTTCGCTTGAGTGACAACTACCTCCGAACTTTATAAATGTGCCGAGAAGTGGATAATTCATGTTCAAGTTTTTACAGCTTTAATCGCGCCCAAGATAATTAATTTCGGAATTAACACGGGGTTAACGCATTTTTAACCTTTAAATTATAATTAACAAGCATTTTTGTGAAGCACCAAGAAAAATTGTATACACAGGGGAACGTTTGTAACGTACATGTATCAATTTGGTTAAAAGCGGCTCAAAAACTAAAAGTTTATTAATAAATATATATTTATAAAAATGCTTTTACTTATTGAATATTAAAATCTCTTGAATAGCGCATGAAATTGGAGCAATTGATTATGATTTAAATTCGTAACGTAAGTTAAGTACTTAACGTGTATTACTAAAATGTAACATAAAGTCCTTCTTGTCCTAACTTCAGAACATTACAAACTCCTTAATGATGCCGGCTTACGTATTAATGGGTTCTGAAAGGTTAAAATTGCCTACAGGGTGAAATCACTGAAACGTGCCAGTACTCATCCATAATTTCGTTGGAAAATTGCAGAAAATTGTCTTTCTTTGAAAACACTCAAATAAATTATGAACAAAAAAAGGCACAAATTAGGTACTACTATGAAGCAAAGCAATTGTTATTTATTAAAGAATATTGAACATTGTTTAAATATCATCCCTATTCATTAGCAATCAAGCTAAACTTATCTATTATTTAGTTGAAACGATAGTTATAGTGTCCTAAATATAAAATCAATTTAGTCTCGAATTAGATCATGATAATAATTGTTCTAGTCCTGTTTAAGGAGCTGTCTTTATGTTTTCTCAGATATTTGCGTGTATCATAATTCACTTTTAATCCTTTTCAGTATACATGGTCTGCTCTAAAGATAAGTGGTTTCCTTTAAATATAGAAAAAGTATAAAATAATATTAGCTCCAATTCTAATTAAAATGGCTAAAGTTGCTATTAAATAGTAATATATATATGCGAGTTCTACAAACCGAGGTGACCCATGGCTTGTTGGGGTATCTTTTTCCATTCATGTCTATTCTTCGTTTTTATTTTCCAATGGGTGATTTTCATCTGTTTTATGTCTTCCATCGTAGTCTAGGCTTTCCCTTTTTCTTCTTCCTCCAATAGTCTACTCCAAAATTTGCAAGGGTATTCTTTCTGACTGCATCCTCATGACATGACCCATCCATCTTAGTCTCTGTGCCTTTTTACTCTTATAATATTCGGTTCTTTATATAATTTTTGTAATTCTCTATTAGTCTTTCTTTCCCATCTTCCATTCGCTAATTTCTCACGAAATATTGATCTTAGCACTTTACGTTCCCATACTTCTAACCACGACTGTTCGCACTTATTTAAAGTCCACACCTCCCTTCCATGTCACTACTGGTCTGATCACTGTTCGCAGACTAAATTTTTTTGCTGATTCTTCTAGTTTCTTAACTGTGCTTTCCACTTCTGTTTTACCTCTAGTAACGATTGCTATGTCTTCAGCAAATTTCAAATCTTCATTTTAACTAGATTAACTAATTGTTTACTTACTCGTAGTTTGTTGCAACAAAATGGGGACTGCTTATTGGGAAACGGTAACAACCTTTAACCGCAGTTAAATCTGTCGGCTGCCAGATAAATAGTGGGAGGTCGTGGGTCTCACTAAAGGTCTTCTGTAATGGGCGCCAAGAATCGTCTAAAATAGCTACAGTATTGGCCGACAAAATCTGAAAAGAACAACACATTTGCAACTACTACCAATGTGGTCGACTTTCCCCAATAATGACTCCTCGATGGCTGAAAATATAAACTCCAAATACCACACATATAAATAATAAGCCGTCAAGTAAGAGATATACAGTGCTTTAATATTAATTAAACAAATTAACAATTAAAACAAATTATTCAATGTGAAATAACCTTGCCTAACATTGAATATTGGTTATTGAATTCTATACACAAATTGAAAGGGAAAAGGATTAATGCGAGCGCGATTTCTTACTCTAAAACTGATTTGACTTAAAGTCTCAAGATTGCAACAAACACGGTAAATTAACGCGAATACCTGTGATATAGATTGCGCAATCGTAACCTCAGAATTTAATTTTTTAACCAATTCATTACGGAGCAAAATATACGTATTCACTCGCAAATATTCTTAACAATATAATATAGTAAATAATACGTGATAAAATTATATATATTGCTGTGAATGGTAGTCTCGAAATTTTGGAAAATTTTGAAAACTTTGTAAAATATTAAAATCTTTGTTAAAAACTAACACTTTTGAAATATATTTATCAACTTTTCCAGTTAAAAATAAATTTAAGTTAGTTACTGGTGTGTCATTGATTATACAACCAATGTGTACTTTTTAATAAGGTTAAATAATCCATGATTCTTTATTTATTATCAAATAGTTTATTCACCGATTTCTTAAGAATACGTAACATCCAGTTGCGCGCAAGTTATTGTTATTAGGTAATTCAGTGATGCTTAATGTCAAATGAGAATATCGACGGGTTATGTAATTCTTTTAAGGTTTTTGTTTATGTAAATAGATCATTATTATTGCAAATGTTATGTAATAAACTGTAAGAGTTGAATTATCGTAAGGTGACGTCAAATGGCATAATATGATGATGTAAATAGTAGGTAGTATATAAGCTTAGAAAATCATAATTTTAGACTTCACTAAATAAAGCGACGGAGTAAAGTCGTGTAAAGTATTATAGTAAAAATGTAAATAGACACTTCCTGATATACGACGAACGAGAACGTATGTAAAGTTCACTTACTGATATAAACCGACGGAGTAAAGTCGTGTAAGAGAAAATAGTACAAATGTAAAGATCAGTCCTGTAAATAAAGCGACAGAGTAAAGCCGTGAATGATAATATTGTAAAAAGTTAAATAGTCTAGTCTTAAATAGACAGTTAAATTGGTTGGTGATTTGTATACGGCGAAAGTGTATAGTTGTTATAAAGTGTAAGAGTGTTTATAAGGTTTAAGGAACCACCTGCAATTTTCAATTTAAAAGTTCGAACTAAAATTATCGCTAGTCAATAAATCTACGTTAAAACCATAAACTGGTGTTTTATTTAATTAAACACATAAAACAAATACCACATAATATTCTTCGATTAAGGGAAAAAGTACCCGCTGCTATTAATAAAACAAAAGTGTGCTATCAAGATCAAGAGTGTTATTCTTTGGTGGAAAGTTCTGGATTGTGTTATATGGGAAATCCATGCAAAAGAAAGTCAACCGGAATTGGAAACCAGTACTGGGACAACATAAGGTGACTTACTCTGCCAAATGGTTCGGATACGAGGACTAGAGTAAAAAGGAAAGAAGCAATATTATAAAAATGTAGGAAGTTATTTCCTTCTGTCTTGGTATCTGCTGAAGAAAAGGTTATCGTTTGTGAGGTGTAATTAAGTGATTTTAATAAACAATTTAGTAATAATTAAGATTTCAATTTAAAAGTGATTTCAATTTCAATTTGTATATTTTTTAAATACCACAAGAATCCACATTCACCCTGAGATGAGTCTTTCTTAAAATTTAATTATGTTATATAAGTTATTTAACTGGCGCCCAACTCTCTTACGTATACTTGAGTTAGTCAAGAACTAACCTAACATTAATTTTATATAACCATTGCATTATTAAATCTATTAAAAGGTATTTTCTAATCATATAAGAATTTATAAAAGAAGGAAGTTGAAAAGCATTTCCAAAGTTCAGTCATTTTAAAAATTAATTTAATTATAGAATAATTATCTACGATCTAACGGCAATATTCACAATTTTAAAATATATAATATAATTTTTTAAAAATAATTTATTATTTTTAATTAACCAATATTACAGCATTTATTTATGTCGCTGTCAACGTGGAGCAATTGTTAATGTGGGGCAAAATACTATTTTTTTAATGCAATATCACCGCAATATGAAGCAGATATCTAGATATAAGTGCCACACATACACAGGTGAAAAACCATTTAACACATAAATTTATAATATACAAATGTACAGATATGTTTTATATTCCAAAAGGATTGTCGAACGTTATAGATTTTGTAAATAGTTGCTACAATACAACTAACTCACGATACGGTGTCTGTTCTTAGAGCTGAAAAGGAACGTCACCAACCAGCTCGAACGTAGCGTGATCCCGACAACAGCAACCAAGTCTGCGTAGTGGTCTTAACAACCCAGATATACAACGTATACCTGTTATACACCAAGTTATAAAATGAATAAAGGATAAACCCAAACTTAAAAGGTCTATAACAAATGAATCAAATTAGCAGAATGAACATCATAAACACTTTATAAATACCTTCGATGGAATTTGACCTTAAGAGAGATTTATATCGCCTCCATATAATGACGATTATACATAAAAACCTATCGAAAGAATTAAGTATAAGAGACTGAATGATAGAAAAGTTAACCTATAAACTTAGGAAAATGTGTGCTTCTATAACCTCAAAAGAACAGGTGAAAAATATCCTATAACGGTTCCAATAACTTGGAAGATCATCGCCAAAATTAACCCCAAATCTGCACTAAGGCATTTCCCAAGACACAACACAAAGAAAACAGATTATCAAAGAATATAGTAACGGATGGCTTATATGAAAAAAGTATAGAGTTGCTTATCCAGCAGGGAAAGATTGAAGAGTTGGAAGGTTTGGTGGTCCATCATCATAGAGTGCAGAGGAGGAAGATTGAAAAGTGTAAGAAGCGTATGTGCTGTGAAAGTGCAGTTATAGAAGGTTTAAAAGGGAGTGGTCTATCAGTTAACCTACTTGGAAAATCATACATTGCAGATTTAACTAAAGGAAGGAATAACTGTAAGTTGACAGGGTAAGATTTCTTTCTTTTAACATCCTAAACAAAAGAGTTGTAAATAAAGAGATTAAACAAAGATTTATTTTATGTTATGCTTACTTGTTCTTATATACTTTAATTTGGGAACTGTCATGTATGGCATTGCGGGTATATGTGTCAATGGCTGTCACTAACCCCACTTTATTTAATAAAATTCAATAACCACAAATAGGTAAAGTTTTTGGATCATTTAATAAAAGAACCCAAAGTTAGATGATCGAATTAACAGTTTCGTAGTAAGAACAATAAATAAAATTAAACATTGATAACAGCACAATACGTAGCCTTATTACAATATCAAAAAATAATATTCTATAAAGCATATCTAATTGAAACCAATTATAATTAAAATAAAATGTGAAAATACTTACCAAATGTGAAAACACTAAATTTACTAAAATATTATTTTTCATAAATAAACTAGATCTGGTCCATAAAGGTGTAAAATATCTTCTAAAGAGACACAACGACCAAAACTAGTTAAATTCGAAGGGTTCTATGTATCTGTTTATTTAATACAGTGTGTATGAATGGAGCTTACAAAAGCTTTCAGTAGAGTTATAAATAAAACTAATAATGTATCGCAAAGTTTTATATCATTTAAAATCACATTTCATGGACTGTGCATTAGTAATAGTCATATAAATTTGATATTTTATCCCATACCTCGTTTTTCTTCATGATTATTATTTGCGTCGCCTTTTTGCCTACTCCTTCCCAGTAGACTCCTATGTAAAATTGTAAATATATTTAAAAGCAAAACAGCAAAAAAGGCTGTACTTATTGAAACCATAAAATGTTCGAGCATTTTTAGAAATGTATTTTAAATATACACATGTAGTATGTAAAGTAGTTACAATTATATTTTTTCCATAACATGTTTTGGGAAATTGTAGCTACTATCCAAAAGCCCTATTAAAAATTTTTTTTTTAATAGCCCTAGCGATTCAAGTATGTCATCTTTTTAAAATGTTACTTTCTCACGTGTTACAAAAAATAATTACACAGTTTATTTAAATTGTAATTACAAGCTGTAGTTTCCGATTTTTCTTTAATCTATTTTAAACAGGTTATTAATATTTTCAAAGTGTTAATCTAGATCTGTTAAGCTTGTTGGAAGTCTGAGATAAAGAATTCTCACGAAAATGTTTTTTAAATTCCTTTTTCCTTTTAATTTTTTCATGAATTAATAAAAAGCATTAAAGTTAGAAATGAGAATTAGGAAAAAAGAAAGTGATACTTAAATCCAGTTGTTCAATTGATAAATGTTTAACCTAAATACAAATGCAGACAGAAACACCTGTTAATTATACATGATGTTTCAATGTACCCCCAACAAATACATTCAAATTAATAGAAAATAGAAGAAATATCATAATAATATTAGAATTAAATTCTGTAAGTCGTTATTGTTGTTAGATATGTACCATCATCGTGTGATCCCCAACAGTAACGGAGTTGCAGATTCTTTTGTCTGGAAAAACGATTAACCTACTGTGAAATAGCACCTACTGTGAAAAATAAAAATATGCACCTTGGTGCATTTTGCAAATCTATACAATTTAGCAATATAATTTTTTTTGTACTTTCCGATTTCTGCTACAACTTTAATTTTTCAAACTGCTACATGAAGAGCTTTATTGCTTTATTTACATCTCCAAAACCTAGGTTGACATTCAAACTGAATATCGGATGATAATTGTCGTATACAATGTTACGTATAACACGTTTATTATTATTGTATACGGTTTTAGTTCGAACCTTTTTCAATAACATACGCTGAAAAAATTTAAAACGTCAAAATCGTATATCTCCGAAACTATCGTATGAATATGAATCTATTCAGTCATTTTCTCGGACTTGAAACACCCTTTATAGAGCCATTTAACATAGCCTCCTTTTAGTTCTACATATTTTTTTAATGTTTTTTTTTTTAACATTATCAACTCTTTTAAGTACTTTACACTTGCTGTCAACTCTTCACTTGACACGAACTGCTTTCACTTTTCTTGAACTTCCTGTTTAATTTTGGAATTAACTATAAGTTACAATATGAAAGTTGCAAATTAGAAAAAAAAATTCAGCAAATGTAGACTCATTTTTACCATGGATTTACCTTGGAAGACCGAATATCAATTCTCGATTTGTAACCAGAAAAAACTCTTGTCGGAAGTACAGGATGTATTATTTTCATGTGTTTTAAATTATAACGGGAACTTCCTGACCGGCTAGCCCACGGTGTTAGCAGGAGTCTCAGCTATATTAAAATTTATTTCACAAAATATTAACCTTAAACTGTTTGAATTACTGGGTCCGGCAAAGGGTCGTCTGCTCTAAGATAGCAGCCGCCGTTTGAACTCGGCACAAGATTAGATGGAAATAGAAGGCACAGATATGAAAGAAATAGGTTACTTATTCTAAACATAAACAAAAAAAGAAATTGTGAGGTTCACACCAAATGCACGATTATATAGAACACAATGTTATTCGTACTAAACCCTTAATAATAATAAAAATGGAAAAATAAACATTACGTTATGAAATCGTAAAATCTTAACCAATGACAATTAATAAATTTATACAATCAAAATAACAATTGTTTTATTACTTAACTTAACCAAATTGAATATTCGTATCACTTACGCTTTCTTCAGAAAAGTAATGCTAGCGGCAACTGCGCTTTTAATATTAACTGTTATAATGAATATTATGAATTTCTTTGTTTACATAACCGAAAAAGTTGAGAAGAGAAAAATGTGTTTTTGTTGAGATGTTGAGATGTTCTGTATTGATGTTGGTGTTGGTTTGTCCTCATTTATACTTGTAGGTAGCTGGTAATAAATGCTGAATTACAGGTAGAAAGCTGCTATAACCAGATCGTGAAATAGGAGGTATCGTCGAGACTGCAAAAGAAAAGCAGCCGAAAAGGGGAAGAAAATCCGGTAAAACTAGAAGCCGGAAAAGAACTAGAAGCCTAGAAAGAAAATTCTGTATAATTTAACTGCTTATCAACATATCCACAGGCCTACCGGGAAAGATGTTTTTATCGGCTCTAATATTAGATATGGGTGGATTATCACTTCTTGTTGTACTTAATAAAGTATTCCTACAAAACAAGGAGCTGTTAGAGATAATCATAAAAATAGAGTAATAAAAAGGTGTACCTTGCAGTAGAGCTGAAGAGACCAATAAATTGGATTCCTGTGACCCTAAACAATCACCACAGTGAAAAACTGATCACCAGGACTAAACTACATTCCACTATAAACTCATAAAGAGCGAAATTTTCCAAAAATTTCCTAAAACTGGAATGAAGTAAACAGTCTATAAGCAAGTCAAATTACTCCGGAGTAACCCGAAGTAATTCATCGTACTCTCTTAGAAAACTGTTTGTATAATAAATGCTTTCGGTAGTTAGCTGAAATATGATTTAGTGAACTGGATTTTTGTTTTGGGGTGGCTAATTAAAACAAAATATATGGTTACTAATTAGCTAATACAAGGCGAGGTTAACCTTCAGGACTATTCGAAAAACGTGCCTTTACATATATGTATCATATTTTTCTATATTATATATTAATATTAAAACATAATATGTACTAAAAATAATACTAACGACAAATGCTTTGCAGAAGAGGGTGACAATTTAAAAAATTATCTACTATAAAATCCAGTAGCTCAAAGGTTCCCACGCAGAATCTAAGTAGCAGTAACAAAGATCGGAAATTTGATTGAGTAGTTGTTACGTAACTACAACTAAATTTATGACTTTAAAATAGGTTTAGTTACTTTAATTCGGAATATTTTAATAACTGTGTAGTTGTATATAATATTTATTGGAACTATGTTGTCCGTTACTTCTAAGTAACTTGTAAAGTATGTGGAACGGTATTGCCACTTAGTATAATTGCTTTAAGGTCGTTGCAACTTCAAAGTGGTATTATGTACAACGGCAGTAACTTGCCCGAAGCTACTTCAAAGTTTTTAAAACTTTAAAGTAGTACAAAAGCTCCTGCCACGTGCCTGGAACCATTGCTTAACCCTTTAAAGTAACAGAATCTTACAGTAGTATTGAAAGTAAAACTTACGTTTTTGCTATCCAGGAGAATCACTTTAAAGTAATTTTTTGTAAACTACTCCATTTCCATATTTACTTGTAATTATGGAGGTTAATATTGGATGCCATTAATTAATTTACAATTTGTTATCATTGTTATTAGGTGTTTTACTACTTAACCTTTAATGAAAATAACAAATTGTGCCTTAGGAATTGTTATCTATGTAGCTTGAAGTTGAAGGCAACATTTATTTGTAGTGATGTAATTAGCCAATCCTGGCCCGTCCGACGCGATGGCATCCGTCAGTAACACTTGAGTCACCTTAGAGGACACACATCTTGTACAGTGTATGGATTGTGTATGTAATGCCCCCTGCTCACTCAATATTAATAAAGTTAGTTAATGACAATATTTAAATGAGTATCTTTTATTTAAACGCATAAAAGAGCATAACAGGAATTATATACGAATGGTTTCTATCATGTGTATCAACGTATAAGTATTTTTGTCATATTTTATTAAAGACATTTTTTATTAACAAATATATTTAAAGAAGGCGCTGTTATTTTTCGACCTATCATCATCACATTCAACAGAAAAATTGCAATGGTTTATAATTTTGGTTTACTGGAATGACAAAATAACCAAACAATTCATCGCTTTTGTATTATTAAGTAGGTATTACAAATGAAATAGTAATCCATTTTGTGGCACGATCACAGCATTAGTATAGAAAATGATAGAATATTAATTTGTTACTTTGCAAGACTAAGAGAGAGTAAACACGCGACACATGTGTCAAAGAAAAAGAGAAGAGAAAAGAAGTTCCACGAAAGTAGCAATTACTACGCCGTCACGTATCTACTACCCAAAAATTGTTTCCCAATTTGGCTCCAGGCACGTAATGAAACCGTAGCAATTACGTGCTTGTGACTATTGGCAGAAACTTAATAGTTTCACTGGTAGTTGCTGGTACGTAGCGATGACTAAAAATGTGCTTGGGTTACCTCTTAAATACTTCTAACTTAAATGAAAGTGTTAAAGCTGCCATGTATTTCTAATATGAGGAAGCTACATTATGTTTGGATAATAGTTATTATAGTTAGTAAATAGTTATTTGTGTATCAAGGCCGTAAAGGTGATCTTTTTTGGCCGAATCTGTTGTTTACAGCCGAGGCGTCAGCCGAGGCTGGAATTCAGATGAGGCCAAAAAAGCACCTTCGGCCGAGGTGCACACAACGTTTTTTTGGCGATGATCACAACAGAATTAAAGAATTTGATCATAACTAATTTTTCGAATATTTCTCTTAAAAATTGAGTTACCTTTGGAAACAAAACAAATGAAACATATGTCAAATTTAATAGCTTCCTTCGCGACGATTTTACACTCTGATTTTAAAACAATTCAAAATGAGTGGTAGCGAGAGTTCCGATACCCCCCAAGAAATTGTGGAAGCGGCAAGTGTTGCGACTTTAAATTTGTTGCCAGTTAAATCACAACAAACTTACTTAAAACAGTACGAGTGTTTTGTCGAGTGGTGCAAAAGTAAGAACATAAAGCACCGGTCTGAAAATGTTTTTTTGGCCTTTTTTTCGGAAAAGGCCAAAACATACAAAGCGTCAACTTTGTGGTCCCTATATTTGATGGTGAAGGCAACGGTAATTGTGAAAAACGACATCGACATCAGCAAATTTCCAAAACTGATTTCTTTTTTAAAACAACAAAATAGGGGATACCTTGCCAAAAAATCCGCAATATTTACTAGAGATGATGTTATGAAATTTTTGCTGGAGGCCCCTGACGTAACCTATTTGATGTGGAAAGTATGATTAGGTTTTTTACATTTTAATTTGGTTTTGCTTAACTGATTTCGGTAGGTTTGCTTGATAATTGGGTTGGCTGGCGCATGCAGACGTGATGAATTAAGAAAAATGTCAATAGATGATATTCAAGATAAGGAAAACATGCTAGTAATCACCATCCCAGAAACAAAAACTGGAAAAAAAAGGATTTTTACAGTCACCGATGAAATTCTAGAAGATGTGCATGTCCTTCAGCTTTGTAGGAATTATATGAACCTACGACCTTTACATACTCAGCATAAGACTTTTTTTGTCAATTATCGTAATGGAAAATGCTCCACACAGGTGATAGGAGTGCATACCTTCGGAAAGATTCCATCATTAATTGCAAAATATTTACAATTACCGAACGTTAGTAATTACACGGGTCATTGTTTTCGAAGAAGTTCAGCCTCGTTACTAGTTGAAGCTGAAGGCGATATCCTTATGTTGAAACACCATGGGGGCTGGTCTTCTTCAACGGTGGCTGAAGGCTACATAGAAGGCTCTCTGTCCAACAAAACAGAAATTTCAAAAAAAATTTTGACAGGCAAAGATGGCCCTTCAACATCTACTTCGTACATTCCTGCTCCTGTTGACAACATCAGTCATATAACTGAAAATAGAGTCCTTAACAATTCTTTAACAAACCAACAGGCACTTTCCTTAAGCTCTTCCAGCGGCGTTCACTTCGCAAATTGTACTAGCTGTACGTTCACTATCAACATTACCAACAATATTGACAAAAAGAAAGAGTGATGAATATATAAATAGATACTTATTAATAGTTTTGATTTAGATCGTTCTGTTGTTAATCTTGAATAAAATTACTTAAATAACATGAGTATTTTATTTTTCGGTCGATTGCGATCAGATGGTTGAGGTTAAGGTTACGTATATAACGCTTATGCAACCACGGCTGCACGACAACATTCAATTGGTCTAGCAAACTACAGGAAATATAAAACTTTATCGAACTATTATTATGGGCTGGTGTTGGTTGACATTATAGGTAGAATTTGTTCATGAAATTGTTTTTGACAGATGAGTCCAAAAAAATGACAGATGTGTACAAAAATAGCAAAATTTGACAGATGAGTACAAAAAACGAAAACTTTATGGCGTCAAAGTAGGCCATAGAATCATCCTTTTTATAATCATCGCCTAAAAAATAATCTTTTCAATAAAGAATTTCAATGATGACAAAACGCAGACAATTAATTCTAAAATTACAATTGAAATTCAACTAATGTAGTGCTAATCAGCTTAATGAGCTAAGATCGGTAGATTGCTATTTCTGCTTATATTGCAGCTATAATAAAATGATGCTTAGCTTTACTGCTGACGTCGAATACTAGTTTTGAAACAAATCAGTGCGAGTTTCCGAGATATATGCATTTTCGCCAAAAAGGTTTATTGTGGTTTATCGATTATCAGTGAAGATTTCATTGACAATTTATTTATATATTTGCAATACATAATAAATAACTTAACGACTTCTAGAAGTGTAACAGTCTAATAGTTGGTCAAAATTTATAAACATCGTCGCCTGGTCTTGATCTCCATTTCACCAAGCATTGAGAGCTAGTGGTGCAGCAGCGGCCAAAGGAGCAGCAGCTAGTGGTCCAGCAATGAGAGCACCTGTAGTTAAACTAGTAGTGGCAGCGCCTGGGCCAATAAGAGTTGCACCTGGGATAGCAATTAGAGATCGACCAGCAATTGCAGTGGTAGCCAAATGAGCTGTAGCAATAGCAGCGGCTGGTCCAGCAATAGCTGTGGCGGCGATAGGAGAAGCAATAGCGGCCGTGGTAGTAAGGGCGGGAGCGGCTAATGTGCTGGAGCGCCGATGAGACTTGCCTGAATTGAAGCAACTGCAAGAGCTGCGAATAAAGCAAGAACCTGAAAATAAATGCAGCATCAGTTTAATTAGAAAACACATACGATAATTATGATTATTATGTTAGTCTTAAAAGTATTTGTATTAACTGGCACTTATAAAAGTGTTCATTTTTTGGTTTGTTTGGTTAAGGTTTGTCAGTGCCTTTTGAGAGAAGTAGAGGTTTTGATGCAAATAAAAATAACAACCCCAGTTTATATAGGAGAAAAATGTCCTTCATTGCTTGCTTTTTCTGCGGAAACTAGTTTTTTAAGTGTAAAACATTACATATGAGAGGCACTGTGGTACAGTCTGATAAAATTAACTGAAAAATATACGAAAGAATACTTTTTCACATTATTAATTAAACACATTTCAGTGTGCGATTATCTAAATTTAATCAGGGCAAGAAGAAAATTCAAGTTTTTGGAAATATTTTGGATATATTGATTACATCATTCATTTATGTGATTAGAAAAACTATCAAGGAACGAAACTGTCAGGAACGGTTGAATCATAAAATGGGAGCACATTTGCTTATTTATTTAAACAGATAGCTCAAGGTTACTCACAGGTAGTGTAATACTAGAAATACTGTTAGAAATGATGTAGTATAATGAAATGTAATTGTTGATATATTATGTTAATTAGGAAATCATTTGAATGAATGGAGGCAGTTGATGCAATTCTTATATCTGTTACTGTAATCTTCTCCTTTATACTTAAGAAAGTAGTAGTAATTATTTACATTCCTATAAATAAAATTTATTAAAATTTAATTAAGTATTTATGTTACTAAATAAAGAATGAGCATTATTACTTATTATTGCGATCGTATTAATACAAACATTTTGGTAAGTATTTTGAATATACTTATTTTAAAACACTAATAAATACCTATTATACTTAAATACAAATTTTCCTTCTTTGCATCGTATTTATCTAGAAAAATTGAATTAGTTCATTTTCTATCAGATCTAATAACACGGTACAACATAAAAAAATTCCAGGTTTTCATATAGTTTTTCTACAGTTTTTTGGTATGAAGATCACGAATCTGCTATTGTTTTTTTCGGGTCATGTCAAATGCTGCTGTTTCGATGTCCTTCGTGTCATTCCATGCCAAATCATCACAAACAAATGAACTGTTCAACCCGACCATCTCAGATTTTCGTGAAATTTAGTAAGATGGTAGATGAAATCAAGTAACTTAGGTATGTAAAATTATAGCCCTCAGTAATACACGATATTCATACAGCAGGGTTGCATAAATATGATAAAAAATGTAAAATTTACGCTTACAAGGTGAACAAAAGCAATTCATAACTTTGCTTCTAATCATAGTAAAACTTTTATCCGAGGCTTGCTTTAAAGCTAAAAGAGCATAGTTTTCATAAAAATTTGTTTTATAAAAAATATTTAATTCTTCATCCCAAGGTCGCATGATGGGCTGTTGGGTTTGTTTTTTATAGAAGATGTATTGGTTTGAAAATACAAATTTCTGTGTTTTCCCATGGCAATCTGAAATTATGCAATTTAGTTGTTATTTTATAGTTTGGATATCTAAGATTATGTGAATGATGTTCAATAGGATGTAAGGATGGATTGTGGGAATAGAAAGATGTAACTAGGTGGTTTTAATTAATTAATGTAAAATTTAATTTATAATTGAATGCATTTCAAAAATGATTTGGTTGACAAGTTCTAGCCGTCTTATTATTGTGTTTTAGTACAAGTATTTGATATAAAAAAGAATTTGTTTCTCTAACTATAGAATTTATTTAAATAATTATTAATAATTATAAACAATTATGTGGTTATGTAGATTTAGTTCCAAATTGTCAAATACAGCAAGCGTTTGGGTGACAAGCTCTCTATAAATTTAGATCTTTCAATTAGTTATGAACTGTATGTAAAAAAGAGGATTCCTGTTTTGTTACTACATCAGTTGGTAATTGAAAAGGCTTCAATACATTGATATTTTTTAAATATTTTAAGGTATTTAATTAGTTTAATTTTAGTGTTTAAGATAATACGAATGACAGAGATATTACTTCTGAAGATAAAACGAATTAAACTGTCTTACAATTGATCTTTCTTTGATTCAGAGTATCCAAATTTTATATTTTTATTAATTTCAACTTTTTTTGTTTGTTCATTTGTTGTGTTAAATAAATTTTGTCATTTCAATTCTAGAAAAACTTATGGTTTATTTTTTGTTTAGTGTGTAGTTTTATTAAGTTTCATAGATCCATATTTAGTTATTGCCCTATAAAGCGACCCGCCTGTTGAGTCTCAGTTGTGGTAAGATTCAAGCTTCACAACAATTATTTTAGCCAGAGGATCTTCTTTTAAGGTAAAAGGTAGGTGGTTTATATTTTGTATGTTTTTACTGTGCTTTTACTGAAGTCTGCTTTATGTGGGGTTTATATTGATAATTTAATCAATTTTAATAGTTTATCAAGTTGCAATCATTTTGATGAACAATTAAAAAAATTGCCCCCCACATTTTTATTATAGCAATGTGTATATGAATGTATATTTATTTTAACCATAAAGGCGCTTAATAATAATAATAATTTACCTACATAGTTTCTCACCAGTGATCCTACTTTTAAAGTCGATTTTTTTTTCGAAACAACACCTTGAAGGTTTAACAAAATTATATTTAATACTTAATATCTTCAAATCTAGTACATATTTTGAAAAACTGACTGGAATAAACGTTTTGCGTTGATTTTCTATGAATACAATGGTGTTTTTATTTTTGTGATATGTATAATACAATCAAGGTAATTTACAAAACAACCGCGTTTGGTTTTGCTATCGGTAAAGGGAGAGGGAGTATAGCACGCGAATATGAATTTATGAAGCTACCTCTCACCCACGCTACGACAAATAAAATATATTTTCTAATGCGTTTTATACAATGCATATTATACACGGTGGTGTCTTTATTTTATTTCATTTTTTAAATGTATACAAACAATGACATTCATCAATAAATAAAAACCGCCCACCGGTAAGGTATCACCTATAGTTTCACATACTTACAAATAGTAATCTATAGCTATATTACGGCACTGCTTTGTATATAACCACAAAACATTTGTAGGTAATACGTTAAATAGGTTGACTGAGAGAAGGCAAAATAGAAAAATCACATCTTAGATTTAAATTATTTTTTAATAAATTCATGAAAATATTTAGTTACTTACTCATATTTTCATGGATTTTTATGAAACTGCAAAGACAAATCAAACTCAAACTAAAAATACATATTGCGCAACTACTTGTTGCAATTATTTGCCAGAAAGAAATTAAGAACAGACAAAAACTGAATAAGTCTGTTATGTTACATAGTGTGTTTATTTGAAAACTTTCCACCTCGAATGATATCTTTTAAACTTTTAAACAAAATATCAATTTCGTGATGACTGGTTTTTCGAGAGTGACATTTAATTGTGTTCCATCAATGTGTAATCATCGAAATTTTGTCACTTTCCCTTCAGCAATTTTGCAAAGTGTCAAATGACAACCTCACATTTGTGAGAACTTATTTTAAGGATGTAATATCTAATGTTAATATCTGACCTATGATTTCAATCATTATTCATTAGTTATCGTGGCCCGATTTCAATCCTTTTGCGCTAAACATTTTCTTTTGTATACCTTTTAAAATAAGTTGTTACAGAGATGGGGTTGTCATTTAACATTTTAAAAATGGGATAGCTAAGAGCGAGAAGGTAAGATGCACAGTTGTGATGATACTACAATTAAATACCCCCATCGAGTAATCAATCGACGTATTTTTGCCGTCATTGATGATTTTTATAGTTTAAAATTATATTTAATGCATTTAGTTGTTTGTTCCTTTAAATTGTATATTTATAATTTCGACATTATATATCAGCGACTAGACATTGAATAACAAATTTAACTGTTTTTGTGTAACATGGAACAAAACATACCTTCTACACTCAATTTATGCTACAGAATCCGTTCGGATGAATTGGAAAATATTACAGCTAGAAAATCCAAAAAGTGGTTTTGGACTGTAATACATCTACAGTAACTACTTTGAGTAGTGAAATTGAAGTAACGGTAGGCTCCATATGAAACATTGTCTAAACTAGTTTTAAGAAAATTTGTTGTATTGTAATGGTTTCATATATTATTTAGACTGCTGTGCACATTGTTCACACATCCTTTTCTGGAGCAGTGATGGCGAACCTTTTTGAGAAGTGGGTCAGATTTTGTTCATTATTTCTTTTAATACCAGTCCGTGCGTCACTAAGTTAGTGACGTCAATTGGAGGGGGGGCGGTAAAAAGAGTACCAATAATTTGGAAACACCGAAAATTTGTTAACGGAAAAACTTGACAGTTGACCCCTTTTTTGGTTCTCACTTTTAAAATCCTCTAAAAAGGTTTACGTTCCCTTTTTGTTTTACAACTTTTATTTTTGCAAGTTAAGAGCAAAAAATAAAGGTCGACGTCAAAAATTGATATCAATGGGGTGATACCATGAATTACGGCACCATGTGACACCAAGCCCAGTGACGCACTGAGTATTTGAATGAACAACGAATAAAGAAGAGCACATATATAGTTACAGATATGTGTACATATAATAAAGTTGATAAATGTATATTTAATGTGAAATCTGTTGTTATTTATTTTCAGATACTATGTTAATATTAGAAATGATAGAAAATCAGTTAGCCAACGTCCACTTGGAAATATTCTTTTTATAAATTCTATAAATAAAAAAACCGTCTATTTTTAATCAAGTCGTAGAAAATAAATATATTATGACCGTGTTGGTGAAACTTTCTGGTGATTTACAATAAATATGTTATTACTATAAAATATTTTCTCTTACTTTTCTTTAATTGTTGTTTATAGAATGAACGGGTATTCCAGACGATTGTTTATTATATAAAATATCACATTTGTGTTCTGCTACACGTTTATTTAAGTTTCTACCACTGTGCCCAATATAAAACGCTTCGCAATCTTTACAATAAAATTTATATACACCAGGTTTGTTCATCTTTTCCATGTTATCCTTATTGTTATTTAATAATTCATAACATATTAATAAACGTAATTAATTAACATTTTACATAATATATGGAAGCTTTAAAGTACAGAAGTTTCAATAATATTTAAGGAAAGTGGCAGTTCTGCTATTTCTTTTAGAAGGCATAATTTAACTACTGCAATCACAAGTTGATTAAAATATTTATAAATGAAGTTAAATCTAGAACAACTTAAGCTGCATTGCTAACGTTACCTAGTATTAATTATTTTTCAAATAATTTAGAGTTTTCTTATTCTATACAAGATGTAATCAGAAGAATTGCCAAGCCATTATTTCGTTACTTTTGTTTCGAGGATTACGCTATCGGTGTAATTTACCATTGTTAGTAAGATATTTTTAGAACTTTCAAGGCACTAGAAACCGTAGCTGTGAATTTTGTGCTTTTGTAAAGTCTTCTTTGTCCAAAGTTTTCCTGTTAAAGCCTTTCTCTCTGCTACTAAAACTTCTTTTATGCCTTACAGAAGCTTTTTGTACTACCAATTTGATTCTTATTTACAGATTTACACCTCAAGTAACACCAATCTTGCTGCTGCGCCAGTTTTAAACTGATAAATTATAAATTCCAATCTCTTGTTAACTTTGTACTTAGATACTGTCTTTAACACTAATATAACATTAAAGTGTGTTTAATGAAAAATATGTCGTACACAGATTTTTTCAGTTTAAATATTATTTAAAGAAAAAATAAATATCAGTAAAGATTTATAAAGTGTTTAGCATGCTGCGTCGTTTACTTGAGAACTAATGGGAATCTAAAGAATTTTACCTCTTTATTTATTCCGTGAAAATGAAAAAATGACTTTTAGTAGAGTTTAAGCGACAAAATTTAATCACGAATTTGCTTTTACGAGGGTTAATTAAATTTTTGAAGCATCTACATCAAACAGTTTCCGGCTTCCCATGTTTTCGCTTTACACTTCAGAAGTTAATAGGTTAATGATAACTGTGGTGTTCAGGAAGTTTTAAAAATTCGTCTGCTCTTAGTATACAAAAGAATTATTGATACATATTTTTTAGATGCAGGTATAAGTCTGAAATGCGACTTTTAGAAAAAATGTTACTTATCATCAACATGAGATTTTTTTAGTTCTAAGCAGTTAACCTGGCGGTATTCTTTATATTGCAGAAACAATCTTACAGATTTTGACCAATGGTTGGGATAAGCTTGATCAGTTTTAGTTTTGTTTTGTTTTAGTTTGCAGGTTTACCTAAAGCTACCATTTAATATTAAGTTGAATCTTGGCCCGACAATTCCGATCAAATCTGATACCAAAAATTAGAAATTTCTAGAAGAAAAACTTGCTAAACATTAAGTTCAAAGAGTTAGAGTTAGTTACCATATGTACTGTTGAATTATTGATTATACAATCAAACCAACTACAATTACTATTTTACTGATATCAAACAAGCATAATTACCAACAAAAATAAACATTACACAAAGTAAGAATAATATTCTGATACTCCCTGTATATCAAAATTATAAAATAACAAAAAAAAACGATGTATGAGCGCCAGCTAAGCTTATCCTAGCAAGAGACTTATACTCAAAGGGTCTTTTAAAATTACTAAAGGTTCGAAAATTCACAGCTATGCAACACTTTCAAAATTCAGGAAAATCTTCACCAAATTAGAACAAAGAAATTCGTATAAAGTGCAGCTTTGTGTTACAAACATTTACTTTTGACCTTTACCTTTAGACAACATTTAATAAAGTAAGTATAATTAGTTACTGCTTATGCTCATTAAACTTATGCGTCCAATATTTAATTTGCAAATGTTCACAGAATTTATTTCTCTTACCGCGACGAAGATGCTGTACTTGTTATCGGCTTCCCCCATGCGATTGCAGTTGGATGCTGGTACTGATACGTCTCCGTTCCACGGTTGTTCGAAAGCACGCCAAGGATGTTGAACCAGAAGCTCATAACCAACGGTAAGTACTTTTGAATAAAATGTTTTTTATAAACTGTGTTTTTATTATTATTTTATGAATAATTATTTTCTTTCAGGTAAGTACAACAATTACTTTTTCAGGATTTCCTTCTTGATGTAGATAATACACTTCTGATAGAACAAAATTAACATTTTATTTTATAAACACTCGTAAATGAACTTTTTTTACAAATTTAACTTAAATTTTATGAACCAAAGTGGTTTTTCATAAATTGTGTATACTTAAATTGTTGATGTCCAACATAATCAGTCATTAATTATTTTGCAAATCATTCCATAGAACCTTTTTCTTCTAAACAAAACAACTCCCCACTTTAGATTTTTTTTACAAAAATCACTTTTCTTTTTAAATAATTCACTGTACTATTCACACTTAATAACCTTATTATTCTTAACCAGCTACTTTTCAAACAGTAATTTTTCTTTTTAAATATAATTAAACACATTTGCATACATTTTCAAATAAATGAAATACATTTTCAAAATGCACGACTGTACTCTTTGATGTACATCTGCATACTACCACTCCTCAAAAACAACTGCTCAACGACAATTTTATTTTCATTCCTTTATCTCTTTCTAGGTAAAAGGCACTATTTTAAACTTAAAATTTTGAAGTCTGTATATCAAATAAATTATAACAGATCGGTTACACTACGTTATATAAAAACCATAACTGCTGAATCATAAGAAAACCTGCTTGCGTTAATATTCCCTACATTTCAATTTATTTTGAACGCGCGTTTGCAAAACGCGCCTTAGCGACTACAAAGGATTGCAATAGACGCGTACACATGCTAATGCGCGCTTTTATGTGACGCGCGTTTCAAGGTACATGAAATTGCATGGGACCGTACACATGAACGTTATTGGCAACGCGCGTAAATCGCGGCGTCAAACGCCTTCATGTGTACAGGCTCCTAACCTTCGGGGTTTTTGAACTGCAACCACTTAAACAACCATCTCAATGTAGGGTGATCTGCACGAAGCAGGAATCGTCTACTACTGCCAACAGTTGTCTTGTAACTCAGTATTGCTTTCTGGTTTAAAAAATTTCGCTGAAATATGCTATTACTTTCTCTTGCCCATCTTCTACTTGGGATAGCAATCCGCCAATTACCACATTTCACACTTCATTTACTTTATTTATCATAATCCATTCTTAAGATCGCGAACATTTCCGATCCCATCAGTGTATCTAAAATGTCATTTGTACGAAGCAATTTATAGTTAGCTGTCTTTCTTGGTAACGTCTTTTATCTTTTCAGCTGACGATAATCAATGCAAAATCATGTTGTATATCGAGGGCATCAGATCAGAGGGGCGTATCCGCCAAATGTGTGATCTTCAATTTATTAGGTCGTATTGATTTCTGGTATCGACCTGCGTGTTGTTACATACGGGCGTATGTTTTGTAAGGCATTAATCTGGCCTTGAAGATAAAAATTTTGGTGGATACGCCCCTCTGATCTGATGCCCTCGATATCATCTTTGATAAATCTTGAGATCTCATTCTAAATACATTTTACATAAAAAGTTTTAATCTAAAAAATTTAAAATTTTGCTAATAACCCAAAACATTTGTAAACACATTGAGCATGTGTGATCTAAATCCTGTGTAACAGCTATCCTTAGCATTTTTCTTTATTTCACAATAATCTCACAAATAAATGCTCAATTAAAGCAAACAAAAACCCATGACCATATAACACAAAATACCATTAGTATTTATTATTGGCTATTAAATAACGAGTTTTATTTTAAAAATAGTCATACAGGCCCATATCCTTGCTGCCAATTATCTTAAAATTATTGGGAAAACTACTAGTTAAAAGGATGAAACCACTAATTGAAAATAATAAACTAATTCCGGATTTTCAATTTGGCTTCAGACGAAAACACTCAACTATAGATCAGGTGCATCGCATTACTGAAGTAATAGAGCGCGCTCTTGAAGAAAAGCAAATCTGCTCAGCTGTTCTTCTAGATGTAGCTCAGGCCTTCGATAAAGTATGGCACAAAGGCCTGATATACAAACTAAACAAAATGCTACCAAAGCCATATGTAGAGATAATAACATCTTATATCTCAAACAGACTATTCAGGATTAAACAGAAAGATGATTATTCTGACCTGAAAGAAATAAAAGCGGGTGTGCCACAGGGTAGTGTCCTCGGTCAGTAGATATGCAACAAGAGTTCGGCGGCAAAATCCCATGAGTAGTAAAACTAAGCCGTTACTGCCTCATTTTCTTATGGGATTTAACATGGGCCCAAAAAAACTATATCACTTCCGGTCTGAGCTCGACCGATGACGTCATGAACTTTGTAACGAACTTTTACAATTTGAAACAGGATGTAGCATCCGGTCCAAAATTTAAAACAGGATGTAGCATCCGGTCCGAAGCATTTTCAGATGCATCCGGTCCAGAGACAGGAAACGACATCCGGCCCAAAATTCGGACCATTTGTAACGGTCTTTTACATCCGCTCCAAAATTCAGGCCATTTGTAACGGTCTTTTACATCCGCTCCAACATCTTAACACATGAACTCAGGGTACACGCCCCGCCGAGAGAACTCAGGTAGATTTAGTATAAAAAAGACGAGACAGGAAATACATCAGTTCATCACCAAGAATCATTAAAGCAACATCTCAAAGTTCAGCGAAGCGCTATAAGTAAGTATGATTTTTAAGATGTTTTAATTTTTATTATAATTTTTATTTATTTCGATTCTAATATGTTTAAAATTTTTAATATTTTTTATTTCGATTTTCAGTGAGTCAACATGATATGAGTGAGTTCCTGATAAAAAGATCCGTCGACCAACCCAACGATAACGCGGTAGATAAATTTCCATCAGTGAAAAAACGAAAATACGAGCCGAAAGAAGTTCCGCAAGATCCGCAACTGAACTCCCAAAAAAGTTTTTGGCTAAACAAATCGAGGACCAAGTACATTGTTACAGGATACAACTCAACAGAGTCATCCAGTCCAGTAGTGAAAATTACAGGCGATAAACAATCCATCACCTACCTACCTGAAGAGTTTGGGGGATTCATCACACACAAACGGCAGATATCAAAATATTTCCTGAAGCCTCAAGATTCAGAGCCTGTATACTTTAACAGGTGTGAGATCCTATGAAGAGTGCGAGATCCTATTCACGACATTCAATTCAATACCAGTAATCAAAATTACATTAGGTGAACGCTCTTTTGAGTATCTTTGGGAAGTCCAGAGCATAATCTCGGGGCATTTAGAACTGTTGAAAACATCAGGATTTTACACCTATTACAAGAATATACTGATAGCTGCAGTCCAAATTCCGGGAGAATTCCTTAACAACATCCGGATCTTGATTTCTGATACAGTAAGATCCCATAATACTGTTAGTGTGCTTGAGGTATTACATTTGTATCCTGAACAGATTGTTGAAGATCTTCAAAACTATTTTAAACAAGGATAATTTTGGAATATGCATTCTATGCACTTATCAAATTCGATTAAACGCTTTTCTAATCGAACTAGAACGTTTAAAGTATGATATCAAAATGTACAAGGGGAAACAAAATATGATAAATTTATTCAAGCATTTTAGTATTAAGAAATAATGTATCTCTTATATTAATAGAACTAGAACGTTTAAAGTATGATATCAAGATTTTAGTATTAAGACATAATGTAATCTCTTATATTAATAAAAAAATTTTATCAACTTGTCTTAGAAGATTTTTATTTAAAAAATGCCTCTTTATCTATTAAAATTGACTAAAAAGGAAGTTTGCGGTTTTTGTTCGAGCAGGCTTATCAACTTCTTATAATAAACAATAAATCATTAAAATTGAATTATTTAAGAAAACCATTTTATTCAAACAGCATTTCTTAAAAAAGAAATTAGAAGATTTTTATGTAAAAAATCATTATCTATTAAAATTGACTAAAAAGGAAGTTTGCGGTTTTTCTGTCTTACAGCAATAGAAATGAGAGAAAAGGTCGTTTAAATTAAATCTGTTTTATGAAAAAGCTAAATAAATACATTCACTATAAAACGGATTTTTAAAAGCAAACATATAATAAGGTTGTTACGCGTTCCTACAATCACTATCGATATGGACGTTAAATTATTAACTTCGGAGGAACTCCAACAACTACCAATAGATTTCTTGAAAAGATATTGCGGGGCTGCAGTAGCTAGAAATTTTAATAAACTACCGAAGCATCTTCAAAACCAATTAAAGGGATATCAATATTGCACGGAGCATTTTACAAAGACAGGTGACGTTGTAGACGGGCCGCCTATTTTAAAAATACGCTGTTCAAGATGCCTCCGACAGTAGCCTTACTGTTTACTTTAGCCCAAATATATAACAATACACTGTTCATTTCCTGTCCTCGCGGAAGTCAAGAAGCTTGGATTTGTGTATATTTTTCCAATTCAGGTAAAGCACCAGACTCACGAGATATACAAGCGTGGCCCGATAAATGGACCCACATGTCAGCAGATTTTGTAGACCACGACTTAAGCACATTTACGATCGATTTGCCGAAGAAGAAAGCAGTTTTTTTATATTATAAAATTCGTTTCCTGTTCGCTAACAACCAGAAAGCAGATACCGCATGGACTCCGATTGTATTAAATTTAGACGTTTATAGACATTATTATAAAAGCTTTATAGCGCTGATTGTAATAGCTTCTTTATGTATATTGTTTATGATAAGCTTCGTATGTTCATACTACCTGTATTTGAAATGGAAATAAAACAATAGAGTTAAAAAATATGCGTTTTATTATAAACTTAAAATTACATGTCATTATCAGAATCATCATTTTCTTCGTTTAGCATAGCGAGCGATGACAGCTTCGACATTAAATTATACAATTGTTCTAAGATCCCTCGATTCGGACACTGAATACCGAATATAGACATATCTTTAATTTCAGATCGTATCAAGCTGTTTGTGAACTCGTTATATAAAAACATATGTTTTTTATTCATGAAGTACAAGACGCCGTCAGTATATCTGAAAGCTGAAGTCATCTTAGCGGGCAATCCTGGGAATATGTCTGAGATTAATCCTAATTCTTTAGTGACTAAGGAGCACTCATCAAGTTCGGCGTAAAGGTCCGTATTATAAAAGATGAAAGTACGCCCGCTGTAAGTGTTCACTGCAGCTCGGATAAAACTATGAGCCGGAAATCCTAGCGCATCTAAAGTCTTCGGCCAACCATAAACAGGTCGAAAACTAGGATAATTTATCAGATACACAAGATTGTCTATAAACATAACAATTTGCCCGTTACGCCTTTGATATACTGCATTAATTTTCTTAAAAGGGGGTAGAAATCTAAGCCAATCATGAATATAAATTGGGCTTCCAAATTTTCTCTTTCCTAAAGGTATAGACCAAACCCACTGATTGTATAGCAGATATAGTTTTTTATTCATGATTAGCATAGCATCAAAATCCTTTACCGAGCAAACGTCTATAGGGTTTGGAATTGATACGGCGGCTGAGGTAGTTGTTGTTGTTGTAGAAGGAACATCCGGCAACGGGGGAGGCCCATACAAAGCCTGAACTGACTGAACATCATCCTGAGTTAGCGACGTGAGATGTTCATTATAAAAATCATACATTAGCGAATTTTCGTCTTCAGAATGTTGAATGCCTAGAGCGTGACCTATTTCATGCATTAGCACTGTATACAGACTGATTTTTCCAGGTACTTGGGTTAATTCATAATGCCACGGCTCATCAGAGTCCAGGTGTATTTCGGTAGTTGTCTTACCCGGTTCGGGATAATACGTATGAGCTAGAACATTACCGAGCCCGTCCAGATCATGTGGGCAATTTTCTCTACTTTCCATTCGCATATGCCCTTTAGTCCTAAAGCTAATGGAGATATTAGGCTTCCCAGTTAAAACTTCTCTAAACTGCAGCCCAGAATGACGCTGCCATTCGGCAAATGCTGCAGTAGCTATGTTTATAGGCCCCTGGGTACTAGAATAGAACTTCCATGTTAGTGAAGATTTAGGCCATTTAAAGTGATGCAGGCGGTATCCGAAAGGATTATCTTCCAAACCGCATCTAGGCTTTTTTAAAAGATCGAGGGTTTCATTATTTAACTTGCCATCATCGTTAAGACGATGGCGTTTTTGAAAAAGTGACAGAGCTGTGATGATACTTCTATCATCGAATGAGGTTATGTTTTCATTTTTTCCGAGATAACCAAATCGTTGTAGATATTTAACTACATAGCTCACGTCTGTAGCGTAAGAGCTGTGAAGGAGCAGCAGTCCTATGATTACGATCTGCATCGTTCGAAGTCTGAAAGTACACTAAACTAAATCATACTAAAAGCCTACTAATAAAACAGCGATATGAAAAAAAATCTTTATTATTAACTTTGAATTATTTCATCATATAGGTATTTACAATTATTTATAGTACAATGACATATATCTAAAATATGATTGAGACAGGCAGGTCTCGAGGGTTCCAGCTTGAAATCGTAGTCTTCAAGGATGTTTACTTTGCTCCCTAGGAATTTTTGTATGTATTGACCTTTCTCCAGGCCTTTACAGTACACAGTATGTACATGAGCTGTATCATGTAACAGGATCTCGGGGAGATCCTTCAGGTCAGCGAAACCTCGAGTCCATCGGAGCCCATGATGATTTCTTTCTAACCAAATCGCCTGTCTTCTCAGATCTTCATTCAAGCAGCGAAATGGAAAAGGAGGTTTGAAGAGGTAGTGACTTAGCCTACTACCATCCCACACTGATAATTCTTTAGCAGTAAACTCCGGAGTGCAGAAGGCTTGAACGTCTATTACGGCAATCATTGAAGTTTTCTTATGAGACCTGTGAAAGGCTGATACTCGACCACGACGTCGTGAAGAATGAGACAATATGCAGTAGTGTTAGCGGGTATATCCTTACGGGACTCAATGTCCAATTTCACATTCAGCACTATGTTTTGAATAGACTCGTTCTGCTTCGTGAGGTTCACCACGAAAATCGGGCACTTTTTGTATTCCGCATAGTCGAGCAAGGGTCCGGCTTCCCGCTTACCATAGTACGTCGAGCTGAAGTCTAAATACTCATCATAGGCAGACATGTACCTATTCTTATCAAAATCGTAGTTTTGTTGTTCGTAAGGATATCTACGCTCATTAAGGTAAACAGCCAGGTTCTGTAGAGAAACATCATCGAAAGCGGTAGCGGAAGCGGCTCTATTATTATTCTTGTTGACTTGAAAGGCACACAATACCCATTGAGGTCTTTGAAATCCCGTATTGCTTCTTACTGACCACACCACGTTTTTGCTTTGAGGTAAGCCTGGGTAAATGTTTAGGTTGCGTTCGTGGAATGCTATAGGAATCCATACGTTCTGACTTATCCCATGATATAACTTAAGCTTTTCCTCATCGTTAGGAATCACATGAGGTACCTTCCATACGACTTTACTCAAGGTGATTGTGACATCTGTATCGGCACTGCTGTAGCAGTTCAAGTCTGATTTAGCACGAACGAGAACCAATTCTTGACGCATGTTTATGATGTCCTTTTGATGACTCTCGGCGAATCCCAGGATGTGACTTAACGGTATAGAGGCGCTGAATGATTTTTTGTCTGGAGATATCTGTAGGTTCTCGCCTAGAGGGTGCCATCCTGTTTTAGTGAGAGCTTTCGATTGAGCGGGGGAGTAGGAAACTACGCCCTTGATTGCTGAATTTATGCCAGGCAGCCTGCAGGTTTCGATAATCTGATCTCCTAGCAGGAATCTTATTTCTTCGAAGAGGCACAGGGGGGCGTTATGAGTCAGCGTGAATGTCTTACCCTCTTCCTTAACAGTAAACGTTCCTTCTAGATAGAGCGTGCTATTGAAGGTTGCCGTGATCAGATCACCTTTATCGATCACGAGACTGATTTCATCCGAATTGTTGAAGGTGCTAACTTTAGGATGCACCGTCCTTAGGTTTGCTTCCACTATCAGGTTGACGTAGGGTACGCGATGAAACACTTCCGTCAATGCGTCTTCCATATTTAACTTTTAGTCCTATCGATTCCAGAAAATGAGCTTGCGAAGGTGTGATGTGTCCGGCTTCCGACCGACTATTAAAGTCGGAACGACATCCGGCGTTTTTATAGTAAATCTTCAGCCCCATAATAATTTTATCCCGATAGTTCAACAGGGATCTTCCACGATTTCAGTATATCCAATAGGTACTCTTCCGGCTTTAGTAATGGTTTAGACGAGTTCAACTGCAATCTAATGGTGACTTGCTCGTCTCCAAAGTCGACCAATTCCCCGTTCTGATCAACAAGTCTTAAAGTGATGTTGTCTATTCTTTCCCCGTTTACAGGTAAATATATAACGTTCGAAGGCTCCTTGACTAATCTGTAGCCGGGTTCTACAGAAATATCGAATTCGAAAATTGTATGAGACGAAGTGTTATTCCTGTAAGCTCCTCCTGTAATATTACACTCTACGTGAATGTTTGTTGCTTTCACTATTTGAACGTCTAAATCCGATTCGTGAGTTTTATTCGCCTTTAGTAAATTCGGTGAAAAACCGAGCATACGTCCTATGTTGCCAGGCTTAGTGAAGTCGATGTTATATTTAGATTTTATTTCGCACTTTAAAGTGTTGTTGTTCGCTTTCAGCACAAAATCACTTCGATTATCGGGGCAAATGACTGACTGAATATATTTGTTGAGTTCTTCGATTTCGTAGGCGCCGGAAGGAATAGTAATCGCTTTATCTTTATAATAAAGCCTGTTGTTGCCCGGAAAGATGTTTCTGATAGAGTTACAGCCGTAAAACCCCACCAGTCCCAATTCGTTGTTTTTACTTGAGTCTAATTCGATCGGGGGAAAATAGTTGCAGCTTAACACGTTGCCTACACCTGTCAAGGTGAATGTTCGCGACATGACTAAGCTCTAAGGATACAGACCCCTTATTTATATAAGAACTTTAGACATAGGTGTCCGCAGATTACTGAGTTATAGTTTTGTTCTCTATCATAATTGTATCGAATGTTGCATCCTCTAAAGTAGCGTATTATCTCCTGAGGAGGTCTTAGATCGCCAAAACTGTCATAATACGTCACCGAGTTACCTCGCTTTTTATATGCGACCCAATGAGTACCCGGACCTTTGTCATCATCCAAATTTACTATTCCGCTTTCGTTAATCTGAGGCTTGGTAGGTAACTTGTCTCGCATGAAAACGTTTCTGAAGTATGCTACTCCTTTAGCATGTTTTCTCAAATCCTGATCTGTAAGAGCTCTCCGAGGCAACCTTATCGGTTTTTTGAATAAGGTTTTAAGTAAAGAGCCGTGCCCGACTTGTGAGGTTTCAAGTAGAGAGCAGAGCCTCGTTTTCCTAAGGCGATCGATTCCATAGTTTTATTATGTCGTTCGCTTTCTTGCAGCTGTTTTCTAGCGGCTTTAGCATCGGTTACAGCTTTAGCGATTCCCGAGGCCCCTCCTGCGATAGCTCTGTGAAGGAAGTTTGTATTGTAATTATTATAATTATTATCATTAGTATATTTACCCTGCTGCTGAAAGGCCTGCGAACAAAGGGATGAGGAAAGGTATTATACCGCCTTGCTTAGGTATAGGGATGACTCTAGGAACCCGAACGTTTTTCTTCCCTCCGATAGTTTTAACAAAGTGTTTTGCTACATTCAAAGCTTTCTTAATCGAGTCAGCTAGCGGATGATTTCCGAACTTTACTGCCGCTTTTATATGTTTCAGTAAACCGCCCTTGAAAGGTACCCGCTGCTGTTTCTTCTTTCGCATTCCCGCTCCGATAGCTCTTTTAGTTTTCATGACAGTAGTGACACCCCAGGCAGCAGCCCGTTCTCCTACACTAGCGTCTTTAGACTTGACTCTACGCCAAGCACGTTCCTGAAGAATACGATCGGCCTCGTGCCTTGCAGTTAAATCCTTATGCTGAGAATAAGAGATATCGTGTTCTCTGCAGGCTTCGTCCAAAAGATTTATACCGCGATCTCCTCTAGCTAATCTCTCTTGCAGCTTAGTGCCAGGTCCGCAAAACCTGTATCCAGGTATGTGAGCTTCGAACGGGAGATTATTTATCAGGGTGTTCACCACACCTTTACCTGTACGACGTCTCGGCATTTAATGAGATTTGGCGTGGGCGTGGGAGTATATATAGGGGGCGCCGCTTTGAGAGATCAGAAAGATGAAGTTCCATAAGCAGAAGCAAACGTTAACAGTGAGCGATCACGATTTCCTAGAGTCTGAAGTAAAGAATAAGCATGGAACCTTGTTGCCTAATTCAATCAGGGCCATAATATGCGGCCCTAGTAATTGCGGTAAAACTAATGTAGTAATAAGTCTGATCGAACATCCGAACGGACTCCGATTTGAAAACGTATATGTGTATTCTAAATCGCTTAATCAGCCCAAGTACGAGTATTTAGAGCAGATACTCAAACCGCCTTTAAAGTATTTTCCTACAACCTCAGACGTGATAGCTCCTAGCGATGCTAGACCCAATTCAGTCATGATTTTCGACGACATAGCCTGTGATAAGCAAAACGCTATGAGGGAATATTTCAGCATGGGGCGTCATAATTCGATAGACTGTTTCTATCTTTGTCAAACCTATTCTCGTATACCTAAACAGCTAGTAAGAGATAACGCTAATGTGGTGGTGTTGTTTAAGCAAGACTCCCTAAACCTAAGGCATGTGTTTGATGATCACGTAGGTGCAGATATGTCTTTCGAAGAGTTTAAACGTATGTGCTCGGAATGTTGGAAGAATAAATACGGGTTTCTTATGATAGATAAAGATTCTGAGAAAGGTAGATATCGCAAAGGATTCGACTGCTATATAAGCAGGTGACGTCATATGAAGTACATAGAACCTGTCTAAAGCTGTACAGGAGTTGTATAAAGCTGTACAGGGGCTGTATAAAGCTGTACAGGAGCTGTCTAAAAGGAGTCTGTCTACCTGTCTGTCTGTCTGTCTGTCTGTCTGTCTGTCTGTCTGTCTGTCTGTCTGTCTGTCTGTCTGTCTGTCTGTCTGGCTGTCTGTCTGTCTGTCTGAAAGTACCTATCATCATGGATAAAAAGTCTAAGATAATCAAGCAGCATCTCATTAAAGTCCGCAAAGACATTAAGAGAAAGTATAAGGAACTTAAACAGGGTAAGCAGGATACCGAGCGCCTTCTTGAGGACCTTTACAAACCGATAGTGACCCCGCTGAAGCAAATCACTGAGAAGAGATCTGTACGGCATATGCATACCGAAACGGCGCCTGTACATAAAAAACATATGCAGACTGAACCTATCAAGCATGCCGATGTTGCTACAGAGACCGAGCTTCCTCAATATACTCAGGAATGGGAGAGTCTTCCGGAAATACAAGAAGAAGAAGATGACGATGCATTCATATTAGATACTGATGTAGGCGAAGAGTTCTTGAATCAGTACGATCCTTTACCTAGGAAATATGTTGAAATCATGATAAAGGATACTAAGAAAAATCTAGATCATACTTATGGGGTGTTGTACAATACGGAAACAGATAAATGGCGTATCGGGGACTCAGATATCAGAATCATAGGGCCTGATTTAGAAATTAAAGGAAGAATTTATAAGGGCACGGAGGGCTTATACAATCTCCTTATTTACAAAACACCTCCGGACTATACAGAGAAGGATAAACAGCAGTATATGGATATCGTTGATCGCACTAACGCAATCAGACGTAATCTCAACCCTAAGGGGCAGTTTAGGGGCACAAGCGCTTTCAAGTGGATGCATATTATAAAACCGAGTCTCAGATCTAAATCAACTAGCGGCTACGGATTTAAGGAAGTCACCGAGAAACCTATGGATTACGTGTATTGGAACGAGCCCTCGGAACTAGTTGAGCGACTAAGATTGCTGTTCGCATCCAAGACCGCGGGTCATACAGGTCACGCTAATGAAATTGCCTCTATAATCGAAGAACTGAGAGAAGCTGATATTATTGTATAAATAACAAGGATAACTCGCGAACTCTGTTAGTTTCAAGATGAGCATAGATAAGTTTGGTCGTTATCATGCTGCACTCAGAGGGGGTAGGCAGGGCCCTCCGGGCTTAGGATTCACTCTAAGCAACGACGGGCATTTCGATATACGAAACAAAAGACTGGCAAATGTAGCTGATCCTGTTAATGAGAGTGACGTCATAACTCTGAAACATTACTTGAATACAAAGTATGATTTTGACCTGAAAAGATTGGTAAACCTCGCCGGCCCTCAGAGCGACACCGACGGAGTCAATAAGATGTACGTTGATCATGCGTGCCGATCTGCCTGCGGACATACCCTAAATCGCCTACATGCGGACGTCAATTCGAAAATTACTATGTATGCAATAGCAAACTGCCTTCATCGCAATGGTCAGGAATTCGTTGCAAGTAATAAGCGAATTATCCAATTATCGGAACCGCAAGAGAATAATGACGCAGTCACTAAACTTTATGTTGATAAGTTACTTGACAATCTAGATTCTCGAGTCACATATGCTATTGAAGCCATTCCAAGAATTATCGAGAATAAAATAGCTAGATGCCTCATGTTAGACGAGGCCGGAAACTACGATGTTAAGAAAACTAAGATCATTAACGTGCCCGACCCCGTAAATGCCTCTGAGGCCGTGAATAAATTGTATGCTGACGGCATAAAAGGGGTTTTGAATGAGCGACTTCAAGCTCATGTAGATAATGCTAACAACAATTTGAAGGAAGCTAAAATAATTGTACAAAAAGTTGCTGATTTTCAAAAAGAAGCCGTGACTAGAATAATCACACTGGAAGATGACATGAGTATTTTAAAGGGTATAAAAAAGAACGTCATCGATAAAAACAACATAGAAAATGGAGCAGGTGATACGAGAGCTTCACAGACAGGCTAGGCGGAATTTCCCCCGAAAGAGAACTGTTATCAAAAAATTAGATGACCTTTGGCAATCTGACTTAGCTGTCTTTGCGTCGTATGCTTCAATTAATAAAGGTTTCAAGTATATACTAGTGATGATCGATTGCTACTCGAAATTCCTATGGACTAGACCCTTAAAATCTAAGAAAGGAGCTGAAGTCGCCAAAGCTGTAGCTTCTATTTTAAAAGAAGGTCGGGTTCCCGATAACATTCAAACTGATCAAGGTCGTGAGTTTTATTGTAAAGAGTTCTCTGCTTTGATGAAAAAGAGTCATACGTACTTTAAAATCTGCTTTGTATAAAGCTTTCAGCCTTAGAGGTCGATACATTTGGGTTGACATCTTAGATAAGATCACTAATGAATATAACTCACGAAAACATCGTACGACGGGCATGCGTCCTAGTGACGTCAACAGCACTACGCAGCTTAACGTTTACGACAATTTTGATATGCCTGGAAAACGTAAGTTTAAAATAGGAAATCTCGTGAGAATTTCGAAGTTTAAATCCGCTTTCGAGAAAAGTTACACACCTAACTGGTCCGCGGAATTATTTAAAATCGTTAAGATTAAAAATGGAAATCCCGTCACTTATATGTTAGAAGATTCGCGAGATCGCCCTATACTAGGTCAGTTTTATGGTGAGGAGCTTCAGTTAACTTCAGAACCACACGTGCATCTCATATCAAAAGTGCTGCGGAAACGCAACTCTGATCTGTATGTTAGGTGGCTTGGGTTAGATAAATCTCACGACTCATGGATTCCAAAAAGCTCTCTCGTGTGAGGTTCGATGATAAAGTTCAATACTTTGAAGTACCGGAAGAAGATCGTAAGTCTCCTTGGATGCAGTATGCAGTCGATAGGTACCGGTTCCGACGCCGTATTTCACAATTCGATAATATTTTAAGGCCTATGTTAGAATCTAAAATTAAATATACGGAAATGTATTGTAAATCACCTAATAAGTTTATTAAATTGCTTGTAAAATGTGATAATAAAGAATATTTTTAACAATATCGGTGTTTACTTTTGCAGGAAACCGCAGTAAGATAAGAGAGTTTTATTAACCTAATAAAACACAACATATGTTCAATACATTTATTATTTGTCAGATAAGATTTTACGAACATTTTGTTTTATCTTATAATTAATGACATCTCGAAGATGTCCTAAATACAGAGGCGCGTCATTAAAAAATAGTTCGACGCTGTCTGATTCTTTAACATTATCGTAATATTTACACATAGCTTCATCTTCAGGGAAGCTTAGGAACTGTATATCATCGGGATCTAACCATTCTTCAACATCATGTCCGGCAGGATCGAGAATTCTACCTTCATGTTCAATCCAATAATGTTGTCGGGCTTTCGTAATGTACGAACTAAAATCTATCGCATATCCTTTAACTATTCTAACATTTAAATCATATTTTCTAAATTGTTCATATAACAGTATACAAGCGGGAAAACAGAAGTCTATAATGTTTTTCCGTTTTAATTCACTTATCACTACGTCATAAATTATGTCTTGAATTCTTAACACGTCCATTCTCATCTATTAACTAACTAATACTAATTATCACAGCACATATTGTCTAATTCTCGCTCCGCTAGCTTGATTAGATAGTCTAGGGGATCATGGGGTATGCGGTTCGGGTCAGGAGGATCGATCTCCATGAGAGGCTGCTGATACCCCCAAGGCAGTGTGTCTGTCGTATTAGGTAACAGCTGCCTCTTGTCATCCGCAGAACTCAGGGCTATCTTCGTTTGCCGCATGGTGTACAGGGTGTGGTCGATGTTTCGGATGCAGTTTTGACTCCTCTGCTGCTCCATACCTGTTCTTAGGCATTGGAGGTAGTCGTCGAAGGTAATAGTTTGTTTCACAACCACGCCCTTGACACCTTTAGCCTTCTTAGCGGCATCCCGGCCTTCGACCCGATCCGCATACATTTTCGATCTCAGGCCCACGAATTCAGTCATTATTTTGCCGTTATTTTCGTCTTTCATGAGCCCGGGCACTTTTTTATTCACTAGGGGGATTTTATACACATTGTCTGGGGCATAGTCACTGGTGTCGAAGAGATGAATGTCTTCTTTCATATCCGTATAAATGTCTTTACATAATATACTACATACTAAACTATCAGTGTCAGAGTACATCACTTTACATCTGGCGCCGTATTTAGGATGTAAATATTCGTAAAGAAATTCATACAGCTGAGTTTTGGAAATATCCAAGACACTCATCCCTACGTACACAGGCTTGTTCATGCACACTTCAGTCTTATTCATCTCTATGATCACTAAACTGTCTTCCGGGTCCCCTTGGAGGATGGTAGAGCTGTGGAAGTTGGGGGCGGCGATTCTCACTTTAGCTGAATACCGGCCGTCCCATTCCGACACCAATTTCACTACCTTACGTTTTCTAACGTCCTCCATGGTTTTCCCTGTAAAAAATATAATTAGTTTTGTGTTCAACAAAGGATTTTTAAACTCACCGAAAGCAGAGTTATTCATCAGCTTGTAGAAGTTCTTTTCGAATTCATTTCTTGCTTGCTTCCTCATATCGGTATTGAGCTCTATATAGGGCTTCATCCAGGCACTTTGCTTGAACTCTAAGATCCTGTGCACCTTAGTGAGCACAAGCCCGTGTTTAAGCGCCTGTTTGAGAGCCCTATAGTGGATGATGTAGCGCTCTTTGTTGTACAGGGTGGTCATCAACTTTTTCTGTTTCGAGCCGGGGGCGGTGGTGTGAATGGGCAGCAGAGGCATGTCTTTATGTAGGTCGTGGAGGTGTCTGGGGTACTCGATGTTTATCTCTAACATGTACCCCTTAGATGAAGTGTCAGAGACCTTCATTATATCGCGGGCTACTTGTGCTGCTGGCGGGACCTTTTTCATCCACTTGAACCCCCCGGTCGGTAGATTTTGACTCATCGCCCACCCGTACAAATTGTTGACGTCGTAGTACATCAGATATGAGGAAGCTTCATCGGGATTGTAGTCGGGCATGTATTTATTATTAGCTTTAGCGTACCTAAACAAAAGAAAAAGTTAATTACAAAAGTTTAAATGTAAGAAAGTTGTTAACTTACCTGTTACTACATTGACTCAAGCCTCCTCGGATGCCCCGCTCGACAAACATCAACATATCGATGTCTCTCAGCAGCTCTAGCTCGACCTGTGTATATTTTAACATGGCGTCCCAGGTAAGTCCTGGGGCGCTGACGTAGTGAGCTGCATCGAGTTTATACGTTTTCATCGATGTGTCGCGAAAATTTTCGAAGATGTCTGCGAGCAGTAGGACATCCGTTTTCATGTACAGGTCCGCATAGTCGCCTAGAGTCTGACATTCGAACTCATCCCACACTCGACTAGCGTGGGTGTAGTCCTCATCGGTTATGCCTTCCCCCTTTAACTTGGAGAAGAAGTCGCGTTTAGGGGGAAGCTGAGGTTCATCAAGACGCTCCCACGAGTCGAGGTACTCGTAGGGGAACACGCCTTTACGGGTCAAGAGTTCGAATTTGTAGTCATCTAGGTCGGGGAATTGCTGCCTCATTATCTTTAGCTCATCCAGGTACGATGCTAGTTTATCGAGGGAGGAAGCCATGAAGCGGAAAGAGTCGATAAATCTTAGCTTGATCTCGCTGCCCTCTATCGATTTGGTAAACGAAATGTACTTAGTTTTGTTCACAGGCAGGAGATTGACATTGCCGTCAATTTGTAAAGCTAAGTCTTTGATGATGAAAGATGCATCGTACCCGCTGAGATTGTGAAACACTACCGGGATGACCCTTTTATCTTGGTAGTTGATGTTGCACCCGACGTGCCCGGCCCCGCGAAAAGCTCCAGTAAGATGGCAATGATCATGGACTTTAACATCATCATCAGTAAACGGCTTTGAACAGATGTGGCAGGTAGTAGCAGCCTCAAAATCTAGCTCTTCTTGAGGAGTAAAACTCATAGGCTTAACCGTCCTGTAGATAGGTTGTACGTCCTCAACGATTTGCCTGAGCTCTTCAATAAACCACTCGCGGCAGTCGGGCCCCCGATGACTTTTGTATTTGCTTAGGGAGGGGTCGTAGGAGCTGTGAAAATAGTACCCCACGCTAAAGGCCTCGTGTTCTTGATAGAGTTCGCTCTGCTTCCCTTTCTGCTTACTTATGGGTTTTAGTAAAGCCTCGAAGTCCGCATAAATGATGAAGGGTACACGAAGAGCGTGGCTGAAGTTCTTGAATTGTACTATTTTCTCATCCTCCCTAGGCATTCGGACTCTACACTCATTGATCTCCCCGCAATCAATTTCGTGAGTTTTCAGCCTCTCCTCGCTGAAGAAACTTTGAAGGCAGCGCTCGCAAATAAACTTCTTGTGCGTGTTAGATGACATTTGCTTGTTAACTAGGCGGCTCAGGTTCTTCACCCACACCCAATGATATTTTATATCATCCTCATCATGATCCTCATCATACGTGCTCTGTATGATGAGGAGGTTGACGTGACGGTCAAGCTTCTTTTTGGCGATGCGGGCTGACACTACTTTGTACCCCTTTTTCTGCCGCTCTAGCATGAAGGTGTTGACAGAGATGTTATTCAGCTTTTCAAACTTCTTGACTTGATCGACTGTCATGGGGAACCTCAGGCCTTCGACATTAAGAACCTCGGAATAGTGCGGGTAACTGCTGACTCTATCAGTATTATGTACATCTGGGTGGAGAGCGGAGACAACTGCCCACGCAAAACATGCATCATCATCATTCCTGACGTTGATGCATGCATGCTTCCTCTCTATACTGGGCGGCAGGGGGAGGTATGAAGAACCCCGAATGGGTTCGTATCTGTAAACATTTGAAATTAATTTTTGAATTCAGAATAAAGAGAAATTATATTACCTGTTTACATTGACAGCGATATTAATGATGGACTTGAGTGCCCATCCGGATTCCCGCTCTTGGAAATCCTCGAGCTGTACAATGATGCTGTCTTGAACATGCTCCGACCACCACTCTTTCAAATCCGTATCCCCGTCGATTACGGTATTTTTGGATTGAAAATGTTTTGCTTCCTCTATGGGGCCCTCTGGGGAATCTTTAACAAAAACGCCGCAAAAGTCTGTATTGGTTTTCATTTGAGGGTGATCCTTCAGAGCATGCTTGATTCGAATGGCGAAGATGAAGTATGCATCCTCAAGGAAGGTTAATGGATCGGTGTGCTTCAGGTTCACGATAACCCCTGTCCTGATCCTTCCTTGGAAGGCTGAATTAACCTCCTCCCAACGCAGTCTTTGACTGCGAATTTCCTTATAAGGATTATAGCCTGCCCCCTGAACGTGGCGGGCTTTCATGATTGTGCGGCATCCTAAAAAGTATTAATTAGAAAACTGTAAAAATTTACAAATAATATGCTTACCCTTCATCCGCCCTATAGCGGCTTCTACATGGCGTTTATGCCCCATGTTTAAATCCCCTTTTTTGAGGGCGGCATTGAGTAGGCGGATGTTGGCCCCTGCCTGCTTAATCCATACCTCAAGCTCGGCAGGATTTTCAATAATTAACTGCATTGCCCGTTCAATGGTGTCAATCATTTGAGTTGAAGTCTCAATAATGGTGGCCATTTTTTCTTTAAAAAATATGAAGCCGTTTAATAAAATTAATAAAAAATTAAACAAAATTAAAACAAATTAATAAAAATTTAACATACCTATCTCACTTCACAACACTTAAAAATTCACAAAACACTGACAAGAGCACAGAGCACAAGATACTTCTAGGGTAACTGGAGAAGAACTGATAAGTTTTCTGTAGGTGTGGTGCCTTTTTATTCTAAATCTGCCTGAGTTCTCTCGGCGGTACGTGTACCCCGAGTTCATGTGTTAAGATGTTGGAGCGGATGTAAAAGACCGTTACAAATGGCCTGAATTTTGGAGCGGATGTAAAAGACCGTTACAAATGGCAGGATGTAAAAGTTCGTTAAATTTTGGGCCGGATGTCGTTTCCTGTTTCTGGACCGGATGCTACATCCTGTTTCAAATTTTGGACCGGATGCTACATCCTGTTTCAAATTGTAAAAGTTCGTTACAAAGTTCATGACGTCATCGGTCGAGCTCAGACCGGAAGTGATATAGTTTTTTTGGGCCCATGTTAAATCCCATAAGAAAATGAGGCAGTAACGGCTTAGTTTTACTACTCCCATGTTATTTCTTATGGAGGTCCAACGTAGTAACTTTTTGGTCAATTTCAAGGTCATTCGAGGTCTAGAGCGTGACCTCACCGCGCTCGCGTTATACGCGGACCAGCGTATACCACGAATACAGGTCAACTCTACACATCACATTATGATTGATGCAGTCATCCGGGGGATCATAACGATTTTATATTGATCTAATTAATTAAATTAATTTAATTAATTTAACGGTATCATTTGCATATCTCATCTCTCATACTAAGATCCTTCTTAAATGATGTATGCTTTCAAGGATGCCCCAGACATCGTTAAACGTGATTTCATCGAAAGGTTACTGTCAATCACCTGTCGGATTAGCGCGGATCAGCATGCGATATTACCACATATACGGATCAACTCTACATATTACATTATGATTGATGCAGTCATCCGGGGTGGGGGGATCATAGCGATTTTAATCATTTGCATATCTCATCTCTCATTTGCATATCTCATCTCTTATTTGTACATCTCATCTCTCACTCTCATAAATTTATTTCAAAATAAATCTTATGTTGTCATTCCTAATTGATATTTAGATATAGATCTATACGTCATATGATTAACATAGGTGTAATATAATTAACATGTAGAAACATCTAGATAATAATACGAGAAAAATTTACTTTCAAGTATACAAGGTACCTCTAAACGGTTACTGTCAATCACCTGTCGGATTATCTCTATTACATTTTAACCTGTTTAAATCCAAACGTCATAAACAACTTTCTCTAATAAAAATAATTATAATTAATTAATTAGGATTTTATATTGATAATGAATTCAAATAAATTCCTGAAAACACTCTAAATTGAACACGATTAACAAGGCTTGCGTTTAACCGCTATTTTTCTCTTTTTAGATTTAAAAGGTATTAGATTAACTGAAAGAATATATTTTAAAATTGAAGGCTTATAATTATTGTTCATCACCTGCGAGGACCTTCTGCTGGTAGACATCTACTTTCGCTTGACAGATAATACCCATTGCTTATATGTAATTTGATAAGAGATGTAAATAAAACACACAAATATGGTTAATACACTTTTATTTTATTTAGCTATTATACATTTCAAGTTAAATGATTTACTTATCTATTACAACCATAATTAAAAAGGTTATATTGTATAAGCATCATCAGTTTAAACTAAACTACCTATTAAGAAATACTAATTATCAAGACTAAGTAAGGACTTTTAGTAATATCTTACAGACAAAAAAAATTATATTCAATCATTAACATAGAAACATTAAACTAAATATATTTACTTAATTATTATTAAAATACAGAGTTATATGACTAACTTTATCTTATACTAGTTAAATATTAAATTATTTCACAAAAATTTAAATTCTTTTAGCTAGAAAATCTACGGTTTCCTTTCCTTCGAACTTGAAGCAGTAACAGAATGATAATTGTTTCGAAAGCTACGCTCAGATGTATATGTTTACTTCAATCATTATTACTAATGTGTGAATTACGTACAAGACAATTATAAGCCAATTATGATTATTATCATCAGCCATTATGATGAGACAATTATTAGCCTTATATGAGCCAATCGTGAAGAAACTCTAGAAATTTTTCTTGATACATCTTAGATCACGTTGAAACAATTATTAGGTATAACTCAAGTCAGTTTAAATTAATTATAAATCTAAACATATGTACTGTTTAAAATATATGTGTTATAAAATTCTTCAAATATTTCAAGTTAAAAATAACACGTAAATTAATTCTATTTGAAAGAAAGCAATTAACACTTTCTAGTATTAAAACAAGTTTGTTACGAGATTTGAATCATTAATAACACCGAATGACAATAGTTGAAAGCGTTAGATTGAAAAAGGGAGTTTTAAAAGAATAAAACCTTTTGAATGTTACGGAATAATTATTCCTTGTTTAGGTCTGAAGTTTTAATTTTCTTATATTCGTTTATTTTGTTATGTAATAAGATTTAATTTATGCGTGTATGTTTTTATATAAAATATAATATTATTTTAAATGCATTCTGTTTTATTTTAAAAAGAAAATAGATTAGCAAAGCAACTGAGGGGTGTCTGAAAGAAAAGTGACAATTGAAATTCTTAACCAATAGAATGGGAGCCTTTCTAATATATTAAAGGAATGAAATAACAACTTGATAACACTAAAATTTTTTTTCATATCGTACAATGCAACATTTCATATCATTATTAAAATTTTGTAAATAAAAACGATAAAAGAAGTTTATAGTTTTTCATTTATTTTTATGTTAAACATATACGGTAGCAAGATCTAGAATGCTCCCACCCCTCAGAAGTGAAGGTCTTCACCAGCTTCAGATCAGTAAATTAAAAACTTGATAGAGTCAACATCTAACTCCGAATGTCATACAGAGCTATCAACTAAATCATATACAGCTTTTGCTTAATTGTACGAATAACTCGTTCGATTATTGAAGTCTTAATCACGGAACACGTAAAGCAATGATTTACGCTGTATTCATTCTTTAACTTTAACTCGATATATACAAATTCATATATGGGAGAAATGTTATGTATCTCAATACATACCTAAAACGTATTCTTCGTATATTCAGTAAGAGCTACCCATTTTTCTAGACATTCGAATTTTGAACAGATTGATAACATGTTTTCTCATTTAATCATAATTAGGGTCAAGTTGAATAGCAAAATAAAGTACATAAAACTTAACAGGTTAAAATAGAAATTCATTTTGCTACCTTTATATGTGCTAAGTAAAACAATAAACAGATATTTCGAAAATTTTAAGCATTCTTGAGAGATCAGGGTATAATATTTAAAACACACTGTAGAAAACATATCAGCAGAGAAAGGGAATACATAAATACAGTATGTTTTGTATGATGAGGTGTAGTCAGTTTAAAAGAAATGAGTTTAATGTTACACGTATTACATCAATTGTATCTGTACATAACAAAGGTATACATCCCTCTTATTAGATTGTCACGAACGTATGTAGTATACTTCTAAATTCATGAATACCCTATACAAGTATTCTAACTAGACAATAAAGGTTTACTGAGATTATATACCTTATAATATAGCAATAGAATTTTTCTAAATTTTATTCTTTAAGTCTTATTTAATAATTTTCTAGTTTCTAGACATAATGTAGTTTTGAACAGATTTTAGCCTTTTTCGTTATATCTACTACCATGTAAACTGTTTCTACATATGTGTTCTTATTGTTTATGCATCATATAGATATTCGTCGCCATATTTAAACATTATTTTACAATATATCATACATTTTCAATAGCTTCGAAATATGCAGATATGTAATAATATACTATATACTCTTGTAGGATATTCATCGTATCTATCTATCTATAGTATTCAAATTCTTACACGTCTAACTTGTACAGATTAACACAAGGGTGAGTAATTGTCATTTAAAACAATAATTTATATCGCTTTTAAGATGACAATGATTAATGCAACTTTTAGTAAAATAACTTCAAAGATTTTAACCTGATAATTGCTTTTACATATCTTAACAAATTTTTAGAAAATCTAAATTCCTTTGAATTTTTCAGTTGTCTGTAAGAACGTTTTGTTTATTTATAGTTGAAAGCAGTTTTAAGGAATGTTGGAAAAACAACGTGACTATATTGAGATTCCTTGAAGTTTCTTTATGACTAACTCTTCTCCCTTCACCCTTAACCCTTAACCTTAACCTTAACCCTTCGGTCAGGGATCGTTAATCTCTCGCACTAACCTTATATTAGGGTATGAACCCTCTAGAGGCCGAATACAGGCGTATATATTCTGTATATTACCTCTTAGTTAATATAGTATTTTATAAAATAATTAGATATAGTTATATTTACTATCTATTCTTTTAAACTGCTGTTATACTTACCATGTTTACTTTATAGTCGGGTCTGTAGTACCATTATTAGTGTATACAAAATGTACTATTTTAATAGATATTATATATGAGTTATGTATTATGTTTTAAGTAGCGTCGAAACTACTCGTATCAATAAACGTTCTTGTATGAAAGTATGTTGTTTTGTACTTACTCTGCTCCCTACGTTCTGTCCTAAAAATGTATTTTTAGGCTCTAACATAATCTAACCTAAATTATATTCGTATGCTCTAACCTGTGATGTAATACAAAACAATAGGTTTTAAAGACATTTATTATATTATATTTATTATACATTATATCCAGATGTAATAAATTTAAGTCTTTCAATTAAATCAAGGTTGTTCTGCAAATCTACATTAGTTTTCTTAGTAAACTTATAAACTAATTCATTCAAAAATAAATCATCCTTATATCTACAAGAAGAATTTAATACACTTAATAAAATATTATTGTCTACAAGCGTTGTTCTAACTTTTATAGCCGCGTCCAGGACTTCTTCGGCGAAACATTCGTAATTGCGATGCATAGTTTTAATACTATCAATCTTTTTCCATAAAAAGGTTTTCATCGTGTATAATCTCCCTAGACTTAATTCGGTAGTATTTAACATAATGTCCTTAAATACAGGGCTACGATTGAGAGGTAACAAAGTTTGCGGTCGACTAAGATAAGGACAGTCAACGTTGCTACATTTTTCCCTACGTTTGTTGTTTGTGAACAAATATAAAGAATACAGTTATCTGTCAATAGTTTAAATAATGGGTTTTACATTTGATATGCAAATAAACACAGGCAGATTTTCCGTGAACCGACCCGAGAACGTCCGTCTCAATAATTGAAGCCTAAAGCAGAGTTCTGACGAATCATATTTTATGAATCATTTTTACTGATTCATTAAGAAATTTGTTCACATGTGCTGATATTTTACTGACCATGATGAGGCTGATCAACTACCATTAATTTATTTTAATAAATGGCGCTGAGCAAAACATTAATGAACTGCTGTCTGCTATGTTCGGAGGCTGTATAATGCAAATGTTCTTAGTGTTCGTTCTGTTTTTCTTTTTCATTAATGATATTAATTGAATGCTGACGATTGCTTGATGACTGCTTAACTGGCTCGAAGAGTAACCTACTCCACTTGGTTTTAAGTTGGATTACGAATTTAACCACTAAGAAAATCACTATCTTTAATAATTTAGAAAATACTAGTTATTTGGACTTATTTCAGTATAAAGTCATTTGACTTATTTGAGTGTACAACAAATAAATTTTATTTATATCACAGCATAAAAATATGCAGTATACCCACACAATTCTTGGCACTTTGAAGTTGATAAGACGCTTCGCATATTGCACACAACAGTGACAAACCACGACCAGGTTGCCCAGGCTTGCCCATCGTCATCATATTGCATACTGCTAAACGACGATCGTATATCACTGTTGTTCCGTAGCCCGCCAGCCGGTTGTTTAACAGCCCAAGAGTCAACAAGGTCACACACGGCGGCTTTCAATATTTGCGAGATTGCACCTACTGGTTATAACTATACTGTGTTTAAGTGTGTTTAAATTATAAAAGAAAGTATTTGCCTTAGAATGTCAAATAAATTTTAAGTAATTATATTCAACAAATTAATTTTTTTTTCTTAAAAACACCTACATGGTGTTCGAGATATTAAAACTAGTCACAAATGACTAACCAATAATTTAAATCTGATAAATCTTAATAACGAAACATTTATAAGCTAGAGTTCATCCAATGATGTCCTTTAGTTTGTACTGGCTGCGCAAAATACACTTATACTACTCACTCGCGCACAAGGCTCTGCTTTTATACAAAACACTACACAAGGTCAAACGGTTTGGTCCTCTTCAGTCTTCGGACAAGATGTTAGTTATACAGTAGCTGAAGGGCTTCTGCGTTGACGTGATGGTATAGTCTGGCCTGATGTTTGCCAGCGAACCTTTTTATCTCTTCTCGAACCATTAGGATGCCAAGATCACGATGGAGGTCCTGGTTGCGTACATACCATGGAGCATTTACCATGTTACGCAGCACTTTGTTTTGGAAGGTCTGAATTAGTTTTATGTTGGAATCTTTGGCACAACCCCAGAGCTGAATTCCATAAAGCCAAATAGGTTTTAAAATCTGATTATAAATAAGAATTTTATTGTGCAATGACAGCTTGGAATTTCTACCAAGGAGCCAATAGTATTCTTTGTATTTCATACCAAGTTCAGACCGTTTCTTCTTAACATGTTCCTTCTAGCGTAGCTTAGCATCCAAGTCCATACCAAGGTACTTAGCGTTGTTTGCATGAGGTACAATGTTACCGTTGATATTAAGCGAAGGGGGGTCCGTCAACCTTTTATTGGTGAAGTAGACATGGATAGATTTAAGTTCATTTAGTTTTATTTTCCATGTTATTGTCCAATCAAGAATTATGTTACTAGCATTTTGCAGCTTAGCGGTAGAGGTTTCAGAATTGTGTCCAACTGCAAGCAAAGCCGTGTCGTCAGCAAATGTAGCGGTAGTCACATCTCTTGTTTCTGGCAAGTCACTGGTGTAAAGGAGGTAAAGTAATGGTCCCAGGACGCTTCCCTGTGGTACACCTGCACTTATTTCTTTGAGATCTGAATATTCGTCTTCTTGTTTGATGCGAAATAGTCTGTCTGATATGTATGATGATAAAACTTCAACATATTGTTTCGGTAGCATTCTTTTTAATTTATGGACTAGGCCATCGTGCCAGACCCTGTCGAAAGCCTGGGCAACATCGAGAAAGACAGCCGAGCATACTAATTTTTCTTCAAGAGTTCTCTTAATAACATCAGTCATTCGATGCACTTGATCGATGGTGGAGTGTTTCTGGCGGAATCCAAACTGAAAATCTGGGATTAAACCATTGTTTTCTATTATAGTCTTTTCAATAGTAGTTTTTCGAACAGTTTCGAGATAATTGGAAGTAGAGAAATAGGTCTATATGATTTGACATCATTTACTGGTTTACCAGATTTTGGTAACATAATTACTTCTGCCACCTTCCAGATAGCAGGAACGTATCTGAGACGAAATGCTGCATTGAAGAGATAAGTCACTATTCCTTTCTTCAGCAGTTGTTTCAAGATTTCTCCAGTAATGAGATCAAAACGTTTCTTTTTTGATTATTCTTTCACTGAGTGTTAAAATAACTGCCGAATGATCAGAGTTTAGGTCGAAGTTTTCCTGTACATCAACAAAGTTTGGTGACACTTTTCTTGTAATAAAAAATCTAGCAAGTCAGGTATTTTATTTAAGTCTGTAGACCAATAGGTGGGTTTGCCTGTAGAATGAAAATTTGCAACTTGTTTCACCTATTGCCAGTCTAAGTTCTTTACCTTTGGTTGTGGTCAGGCGAGATCCCCAATCTACATTTTTAGCGTTATAGTCTCCTCCCAATATGAATCTCTCACCCATATGATGTATAAGTTCAAGATATTCCGGTCGTTTAAGGATATATTTGGGTGGACAGTATACGGCACCCAAATTAAATTTTTGTTTGGTTGATTTGATGCCTACTACAGTAAGTTGTATTTCTTCAGATTGAAGGTGACGTTCTTCATAATGATTAATATTATTTTTAATTAAGATTGCACTACCTCCTTTAGCTTGGTTTCTTAGATGTATGCATTGATAGCATTGATATCCACTAAATTTGAGGTATGACTGATTAGTACAATGTGTTTCTGAAATTAAGCATACATCAATGTTCTGATTGATAAGGAATACTTCTAATTCATGTTTACGATTTAGAATGCCATTGGCATTCCAGAGTCCAATTCGTAGGTCATTTATATCCATGAATTATTTCTATTTGGGAATAGCACCAGTGGCTCTGGCTTCTAATCGGTTTAGTCTAACATCAAACTGATTAAACATATCCATCAATTGTTTCATCATCTGCTGCATGCAACCATGTTCTTCATATGTGGTCGAAGATTGAGGATTTAAGGGTTGGACCTTATGAGTTTGAACAGCATTAGCATATGAAATCTCATTAGATACTTTTTTAGTGCTAAATGTTCTGGGTTGCGGGTTTTTCTGCATTTGTTGCATCTTCCGTTTTTGTAATTCTTTTGCAATAACACACCCTCTGTAGCTCGCTGGATGAGTTTCAGCACAATTTGAGCATTTAGCTGGGATACTTCTAGGCTTAGAACAATCAGCTGTGAGGTTACCACCAGCGCATTTGACGCAGACTGGACTTCTTTGGCAATATTTCTGAGTGTGACCAAATCTTTGGCACTTTTTACATGGTACTAACTTGTTGGCTTTCAACGCTTCGATTTTGACTTTCATGTTAGCCAAATACCGTATTTCAAATATTTTTTTTGTCCTCCGTTTTATCGAAGGTTATAACAAACAACGGTAGCTTAATATGTTCAACCCTGTCATTCTCCTTAACTTTTTTTAATTTATTTTCTACGGAGATTACTTTTAAACCCCTCTCTTTTAATTCAGTTGATATTTCTTTCGAATCGCAAGATGAATGCAAGTTTCTGACCATAATCCTAATCGGCCTTTCTTGCTTATTTTCGTATGAATGCCATTGTTGATTAGTTTCATTCATCATTGTTGTCAATTCACGATATTCTGTTTCGTTATTGACGTTAATTTTGACTTGGTTATTGTTTAATAAAGTTGCATCATAAGTTAGGTTTCTTGTTTGGAGCTTTTGTTTGATTTCCTGATAGTTCTCTACATTGCTTACTACTACCGGGGGAGGTTTTTGCAATTTCAGTGCGTTGGTTTTATTTTTGACTGGACTATCCTTGTTTTGTTCAGGAGAAGAAACGGCTTTACGTTTTTTGTTTTTAGATAACAACCACGCAGTTTCTATATTTACAATTTCTTCTTCTTCGTTAGAATTGATTGGGCTGTAAGATATCTTTTTTGATTGAACTAATGCTAATTGCTCTTTTAAAATTTTTATTTCGTTCAAGGCTCTCTTTAACTCCTTTTCAAGGTAAGAAACGTTTTCTAGGTCAGTTGAACTTGTAGTTGCTATTTCCATATCGGGATTTTCTGTTCTTGCATAATTTTGTTGATATAATAATTGCATTTGCTCGTTGTTAACCGGTAGCGGTTCATTAACATCGAGTAATAAGGGAATTCCTTGTGGAGGTATTGTTACATTATTTGTTACATTATGTTGATGTTATTGCTGTACATTTTGAAGCTGTTTAGTGGGAGATCTTATAATCTTCCCGCTTTTTGAAAAACGATTTGATGGCATTTTTTTTAAATTTTTATAGTTGCTTTTTACTTACGTTACGTGTTATTATTATTATTACGTGTTATTGTTATTATTATACTTAATAAACAAACACGACGTCATGTTTTCTGGACTACTTTTAGTTGCAATATCAGCACTTCACTGTTATATTGTTAACAAAGCAGGTCGCGGAGCTAGGTCGCCGTACTTCCTTACTCATCGATAGTCAACAATAAACTAACTGAAATTAATGAAGAAATACAGAAAACTAAACTTTCCCTTCTTTTTAGTTATAATAATTAATTGTAATTGTAATTATTCGCGTGTCATTTGACAGTAGAATTGCAGTTTATAAATTTCTTTTATAGGATTTAAATTATAGATTGCAATGGCTAAACCTTGTGCTCGTATACTTGTAAAGGTGCGTTTATAATAGGAAGGGGCATCTAAGGTTTTAAACATACCAATGTGCAAAAATATCTAAATAAATATCTAATTAGTGAATAATTATAAACAATTCTTAATTATCTTAGTAACAGTTTATAATTAACATGGACTTAACAAACATGTATTTAACATTATAGACATTTTAGATTTAGTTACTACACAATATTCGATGTTAAAATAACCCTATTATGAGTGACGAACAATCAGAATTACCGTTTCAACAAGACATTTTCACAATGCGTTGGATAGATAAACAATGTACGTTCGATCATAGACAATAGCGTAAAACAATACCGATGGTATTTCTATTAATTAGCTAAACCTATGTTCCTCATCCGAAATACATGTTACTTTACTTAACAACATTTTTTAGAACGAAATAAAATGAAAATATAAAATGGCTAAATTAAAAATTCTATTTATAGTAGTGGCAGTTTTAACTGTTAAATAATAGACATTAGTTTTCGACTTTTTGACCTGTTTCCCTGGTGAAACTGTCACATGCGGATACTTCCTTGTTAAAGGATACCCAAATTTTCTTTAAGAATAACAAATGAAATATGTCTACTTCATCTGTTATCATTCTATTATCTCAGTATTATGTTCTTTTAAAGATCAAAGGGTGGTACACCTTTGAACAATGTAGGGTCATCACTTTGAAATTTGCTTTTAACTGATTTTTAGGAATTTTTCGCCGTTCTCTTTTTTTATTAGATATTAGTAATTGCACATAATTATTATACAATCTCTCTAGCTATAAATGCCTATCTAAATGCTATATGCAATCTAGGTAATGTTGGGGCCTATTAGCTAATAGTATACGAGGGGAACACTGATAATATCTAGAATGCCATGTTTGTAAAAACGAATGAAATTTGTTTTTAGTTGACAGCTACTTTTTAATGTTTTGCGAGTTGATTGACGTTTAGTTTGTTCGATTTGCTCTAATAGTTATTTAATTATCAAAATTTAAAGATTGTGTGTTCACCCAAACTGAATGACTAGAGTGAATTTGACTAGAGAACATTTCCGGGCTATGATTTTTTACGATTTTAAATCGTCATTAACGCCTAAACAATGTGAAGATCGGCTTAGAAGTGCATTTGGCAAAGAAGCTTCGTCTAAGGCAATAATTTATAATTGGTACAGCGAATTCAAAAGAGACCGGTTTTTTTCTTAGTGATGAATTTCGTGAAGGACGCCCAATAACTGTTGTTACTGATGAAAATATTGCCGTTGTTCAAGCAATGCTTGAGGAAGATCGACGGACATCTTATGAATTTATTTGGGCGACATTGGGCATTGGTATGAGTCAAATACAAAACGTTTTACATCAACAGTTAGAAGTGAGAAAACTTTCTAGTCGATGGATTCCACATAACTCCCGCTCAAAAACACAACGCATTGAATGGTGCAGAAAAACTCTCGAAAAATTCCAAGGCGACACTTCAAATTTGATTTGGAATATCGTCACTGTTGACGAATCTTGGATTTATTGTTATAATCCTCAAAAGAAAAGTCAATCGGCTCAATGGCTCTTTGAAACCGAACCTAAGCCTACACAAGTTCGAAGAATACGCAGTGCTGGTAAGAAGATGATTGCTAGTTTTTTTTTCTAAAACGGGTCATTTTGCTACTATAGCATTAGAAGATAGACGTACCGTTACTGCCGATTGGTACACAAATGTCTGTTTACCACAAATCTTTGAAAAAGTTCGTGAAAATCGCCCCAAAAGAAAAAAAATCTTACATCATGACTACGCATCGTCGCATAAAGCAAAAGTAACAACTGAGTATTTGGCTGCCCTAAAAGTCAGCACCTTGGACCCTCTACCATACAGCCCTGACCTAGCACCTTGCGATTTCTTTTTGTTTCCTAAAATTAAATATAAAATGCGTGGAGACACTTTTTCGTCATCAGATGAAGCAGTGGAACATTACAAAAACCTGGTTTCTGAAGTGTCTCAGGAAGAGTGGCATCATTGCTTTAACGATTGGTTTCATTGAATGCAAAAATGTATTGATGTTAAAGGGAGAATATTTTGAAAAACAATAAAATCATTTAAATTTTTTTTTGAACTAATCCTTGTTTGATTTTCTAAGAATTTTCGTCGCCCTTGTACTTGAATTACATACCATAAACAACCCGAACGTTTCTTATTTGGTAGTTAATAGAATGATATTAGTGATGAATGATTTACCAATCTGAAATATTACTATAAAAAAAAACTAAAAGAAGTCGAAATACAACAAATTAAAAGAAGAAGTACCGAGATACTATACTCCGTATAGTATAGTAAGATACTATACTCCGGACACTGAACAGATATAGTTAAAAAAAAATCAAGGCAGCACAGATTGTTCTGATTGGTTTTATGTGAAAGTTAAATTTACAATAGAACATTTTTGTATATGAATTGTTAATTCGTTATAAATGATGTCACTTAGAGAAATTTATACTAGTATAAATAATAACCATACATTTTAAAAAATTGCATTTTATTAATTTAATAAAAAAGCCATGAAAGTTCGCGAGTGCTATGTGTTTACATATATTATAATATATAATAAATATTCTTTACAATAAAACAAAGAAATTACATACAAACATACTATATATACATCGCATGGTAAGGTGGCAATCTCAGAACAGTTCTGTTGCTTTCCTGTGTTAATTCGTCGATTACGTTAGCACTGTGTTTAGGTGCATGCTGTTTTACTTAAGATAACAATTCAGCTCTCACATACTGTCTTCGTAGGGGATAGTTTTTTCTGCAGCCAGTTATGTATGCCAGCTTTCTTTGTGTTGCTAGACGGAATTTTTTCAATTTTTCTTGTGTGATAACTTGCGTTATCCAAGACGATAACGCAACCTTCTTGAAGACTGGGCAAAATATTTTTAAACCATTGTTCAAATGTATCTGCGTTCATTTCTTCATGGTAGTCATTTGTTTCTTGGATTTCAATAACAGTAATCCATTATCTACAAAACCGTCATCAGATCCTATATGAAGGGTGATGAGCCGCTTTCCTTTCCCCGATGGATTTCTCAAGTCAGAGACGATAACCCTCTTAAAAATGCATCTCGTGGATTTGTTATGGACATGTCAGCCCACACTTTTTTTGCCATTTTTGTCTTCTTCGGAAACATTGTCCAAAATAGCTCTTGGTCTATGACACGCCTTAGGAGCAGCAAAATAATCAGGATGTTGCTTGTGCTCACGAAGTATGTTGTAAACACTGGCCAGACCAATTCATAAAATTATAGTTAATATGCAGTGGGATTGGAAGGTAAATTAAAACATGACCTATCAATCTAGCAACATTTTCCTCTTTTTCGTGTTTTTTCGATTGAGGATGCTGCTCTTCACACACTTTAAAAGCGTTCATAATTATTTGTTTCACCTCTACAGAAAAGTGCTTTTTTGGCGTTTTTTTTGGTGGTGACAATTGAATATTGTTGACGTTTTCATCATCCATTTTTAATAATTTTGCAGTAAGGAAAATTCTACAAATTAACCAACTCATTATTATTATTAACTTTTCATATAATTCTAACTTACTTCTTGACAACCGTTCGTGTATTGAATGGTGCGAGTCTTAATAAAGACTTGTAATGTACCTAATATGTAACACAGTTGGAAAAACTGACGGAACTTTCAAAACAACTGACGTAAACGCATGCGTAACAAGCTGGCGTTTGCCGTTTGTGTTTGTATGTGTAAATGAGACTTCTATCGAGTACCGCCCCATTTATTTCAACCAATGGATATTCAAGTTTCAAGTTGCATCTGAATGTCTCTGGTTTTTCATTACTATATCTGTTGGGTAAACGCAGTATAGTAATGAAAATCTGTTGATTCTAGCGTACGCCGCTGAGAATTTTAACACGGACAACTTCCACTTTTACCTTATCTCACCCTGGTCGTAATAATAAGATATTAGTTACATAGCTGTGTAACATGCGTTGACCCAGATTTTTCAATTTATTGTTATACTATAACTTATGTTACTGTAATATAATTATTTTATAGTTAGATAAATCAGGTAACATAGATAAATACATATGAATCGGTATAATTTAGAGAATGTCGAAATAATTTATGCGGAAAGTATTAACTCATAGCGTTAACACGGCAGTCAGGGACGACAGCGGTCTTACTTGGAAAATTCGAAAACTGAACTTTCTAAAAATGATGTAATGTTATATGTCCCTTTTGTATTTAGGAATTTAGTTATATTTTGAAGCATTTGATATGATATACAGATTACAAACATTGCTTTACGTGGGGTACCTGTATTATTTACCCCCACGTTCCTACCAAGAGGAAGTGATTGAGGTACGCCCAACCAGCGCGCACTGGCGTAGCAACTGCTCCCAGTAACTCACTGGTAGGAGCAAGGTTGCCTATCCACCCTCTACTAGCTCTCCAGGCTAGTATCGGAGCGATTACAGGGGATGTACGAACCCTCCCGTCCTCTTTCCTACGGAGTCAAGTTCCTCGTCCAGCATTAGGACTATTCCCCCATCCCAGGTTAGGCACATACGAACCCTCTTTCATGCCTTCATAAGTTTTGTCCTAGCCTTAGTTGGGGCCACTGCCCGATCGAATTCAACCTCGATGTGACGGGACTTGGTTTTTAAATGGTTTTGCCATCCCGATCTCCCAGTTATAGGCCTGGTGTGTCCCTGGCAGAAATTCGAGTCGAGGCTACTTCATAGGTCCCATCAAAGTAGCATTGTCGTGTGTATCTCTCAGGGTGAATGAACAAGCAGTCGCTCGAGGTATTGGACTCCATTAGTATCCGAGACTAGCCCAGGAGACAGAGGTTTGGGCCTACATAATAATAATAATCGCCCCCTCCCTCCCGCACAAGCTTATAGCTTCTGGGGCCTTGATTTAGGTTATGGGTTGTAGTAATTATTATTATTATTCTAACGTTTTAAATAAGTCATTTGCCCTTGACGAATTAAAAGTCGCTTTAGAAACCTTACACAGCACTGCACCTGGTCTTGACAGTTTTACATATGTAATGATTAGATCGATTCCCAGTCCAGCTAAGATATTTCTTCTTGAGGTGTACAATAATTGGTGGTTAAAACACGATTTTGTCGAACACATGAAATAAATTGTGATTACTGTTCTTCTTAAGCCCCTTAAAGATCCAGGTTTAGCTGCTTCTTATCGACCAATTTCTCTCATGCCGTGTCTTACAAAAATTTTGGAAAAAAGCACGTCTTGAGTGGTTTTTGGAACACAATGGTATACTTCGTAAAACACAGTATGGGTTTAGGAGAGGTTTTGGTACTATGGATGCTATTTCGCATCTTGTAACTGATATACAAAATGCTTTTTCAAAAAACAGGTACGTAGTGTGCTTATTTTTAGATATTAAAGGGGCTTACGATGCTGTTAATTTGGACATACTACACAATAAATTAGTCGCACTCGGTATTGATGTAAATATAGCTGTCAACATATTAGCTATATTCAGACAAAGAAAAATCTTTATTAGAGATCATAGGAATGTGTTACACGATCCTCGTGTTGTTCATAATGGTTTACCACAAGGTTCGGTGCTATCACCTATTCTTTTTAATATATACACTGCGGATTTGCATAGCATGCTAGACGATGATGTTAAAATTGTTCAATATGCAGACGACATTTGCTTATACACGACACAAACAACGTATCAAAAATGTATATACAAGCTAAACCATGTTGTTCATTGCCTCCAACAATGGATATTGACAGTGGGATTCATCCTGTCTTCAGAAAAATCAGCAACAATGTATTTTTCGAGGCATAGACTGAACATAAATAACACACTTAATATAAGAGGTCTAAAATTTCCAGTAGTTGAAAACTACAAATACCTTGGCATAATTTTAGACAAAAAGCTCTTATGGACACATTAACTACAACATATAACTAACATATTAACTACCTAAAAAATAAGTGTGAAAAAGGTATAAATATGCTTCGATACATTACAAAAATTCGATGGGGAGCTGATCCAAAATTAGCACTCCTTTTTTATAAATCATACATACGATCCATAATAGACTATGGATGCGTACTGTATGGATCGGCATCAAATACTAATTTGAAAGCCGTTGACAGAATACAGTATAAAGCCACTCGCACGTGTATAGGTGCCATGAAGTCATCTCCATGCTATGCAATTCTGGCAGAAGCACAAGAGCCTCCTTTACAAATACGAAGAAAATATTTAGCAAACAAAATGATAATAAAATATAAAACTTTTAACACACTCCTATGTTCGGCTATCTCTGCGCTAAGTACGCATAACTTACTCAATCCATATTGGCGGTTAAAAAAATCCCCACTATCGGCAGCTGCATTTACTGATACCAGTAAGTTTAATACATATTTAATAGCTTGCGATAAATATCCTTTATTTACAGAATCATTTCATATCATAACTTCCAAATTTACAGTTAAATATCCGCTTTATTCAGACTTCGGTATATTGAATAATACTCTCCTTAAGTCCTTATTGCATGATAACAATAGTGGAATTTGCATTTATACTGATGGTTCCAAGATTGGAAACCACACAGGTAGTGCTTTTTATGTTGCTAACTTTTCAGATGTTCATCAATATCGACTTCCAGATTTTTGTTCTGTATTTACTGCGGAGGCAGTAGCCATAGAATCTGCTTTAGAATGGTGCTATGCCAATAATTTGCCAAATGTAACTATACTTTCAGACTCCCAATCTGTTCTTCAAGCAATTGAAGGCTCCGCTTATAAACAATATAATAATCATATTATCATCAATATTAAAACTATATTATGTAATTTAAAGAAAAAACAAACCAAAATTAATTTCATATGGACGAAGGGCCAAACCGGAATTCTTGGCAATGAAATTGTCGACAAAGCCGCAAAAAACGCATGTAATCTACAAGTAATTAAAAACGTACAGCCATTTAATGATATTTTCAATTTCTTCAAACATCAAATTCGGGCGGAATGGGGTGAAGGCTGGGCCATTTACGCCTTACAATCCAATAATCATTATTTTGTTATTCATCCAGAACTCCCTCAAAAAATCCCACATATTTCTTCTTTTCATGTTAGTAGATCATATTCTTCTCTTATTACTAGAATGAAACTCAACCATGGTTGCTTTAGAGCACATCTATTTAAAATTGGGATTTGTGAAAGTCCTCTTTGTACTTGCGATGCACGTCCATTGCCGATTTGAATCATATGTTTTTCACTGTAAGAAATATAAAACTTACTCTAACAATTTTGTAGATGAATTGATTCAAATGAATGTTTCCCTGTCTACTAGTATTGCTTGCCTGTTGAGTACCTTGGACAAAAGCATTTATGACGCTATTATTAAATTTATAAAAACATCCGACATTTCGATTTAGTTTTAATAGTTGTTTATTCCTCTTTTTATAACTTAACTTTGTGGCTAATAGACTCAGTCTGAGGCCAAACCCTCCTTCAACACACAAGGTGGTATATGTAGATGAGTATTGGTTTATAATTCAAATATTTCTAACTGAAAGCGCAATAATGCAGTCATTTATGCAAATAAGGTTGCTCTCTAACCTTAGTTTTTTTGAATTCATTAGTAGTTTGGATTAACAGATTGCAGATTGGTTAATGAGCAATCTAAGCTAGATTCCAGTTTGAAAGTTAATAATTCAATAGTCTGATTCTGTTTGAACTGTATGTTAACGCCCTATAATTTAAATGTGTGTTAATGCAACTAGGTGTACTACTAAAAAGCTACATTTATGTAGTATAATTACAAACCTGGCAAAACGTTTGTGTGTTACCCTGTGACTGTTTAGTTACGTTTTGATAACTAAAATTAATTTGGTATATTTTTGCAAAGATATACAAGAGGACCGTTATAAGTTTTCAGTAAATGCTGCACATAACTGCGAATTTTGTGTCTATTTAATAATAAAGCAATATTTCTTAATTAGAAATTCCCCTCTATAACAGAGTTGCCTGTATATTTTCTTGGAAAATGTCCGTTATCTGAAATGATGCAGTGTGCTACATTAATCATTCAAATGGCGAGAGGGTGTTTCTCGTCGATAAACCTAAACGATAAACTGGCAGGCCAGTAAGTCCCACTCGGCCTATCCATTTACGCTAGAAAGCCTGACCGAAGGTGAAGGGACCAGAAGGTCCCGTGCTCCCACATAAAAATTTGCAGAAGCACCATCTAACGGTAACCACATATCTTCCGTAACCTCTGTTAACTGTTTTTTTTACTGTAAACCTTATAGAATGATATTCTTGTAAAAACTACAGAAAATATCTTCTACTAAGTACAAGAAAATGATCTAATTACATTATTCTGAATTATACCCCCTATAATACTCCCAAACATTGAGCGACCACTTACATACAAAGTAGCAGAATATTTTCGGTGGCATAAAAAAAAGTAAGTCAATTTTTCTATGCACTGTTGATTCGTTAGTCGATAACATGTATTTAAGAAGTACGTTCCCTCGTGTTGTTTTATTCCCATTGACAGAATGTTACCCCATTTCTGAGATTTTTTGTAAAGATATTGCCACTGACAAATTTTGATAATCAGATTTATGCTTATTTTACTGACATTGAATTCCAGATTGTCCGGTGCTAATAATACGATCGTTAGTTAATTTTCTTCAGTAAAAATGGTATTAACTCTTGTGCTCGTTTCATAATTAGACTACCTGTAAACGCCAAAGCTTTCTTTAATTTTTTTGAAGTACATATTTTGAGGTTGTTGTCACGTGGGGTTTTCGTGACTGGAGGGGTAGTCAGAGGTAGAAATGGAAAGTAAATGCAGACCACAATTAATCATATACTGAACAACAAGTTACAAAACATTGGGTTTATGAATAAAGTGCGAGGACGTATAAGTCCTCCTAAAATTAACAATAAACATAAGGCCGATCGGAACCACCACTAGCACTAGGTCTACAAACTAAGCGTTAGGAAACCCGGTAATCGGGCTTCCTTGAATACTACAACTAAGCATAGGGAGCCTGGCACAACTCCCTAACTAAGCAGTAGATGATCACGTATTCAATACCCCAGGGTATCAGAATCTAGATCCTCTACTATTAATTAATAAAAAAGGTACTTACCAGCTTGCTTCGAGATGTTAGACTGTTGGAGTCATTTTCACTGACTGATTTGTAAACTCAAAGCAAGCTGTTTATATACCGATTCCTCATGAATATTGCGAAAGCCTTATTGTATAAACGAATAAATTACAAATAATGAGATGAATATATAAATGCATAATAAGATGTAAATATAAATGCATACTGTATAAATGAATAAATTATTTAAATAAATTATAAATTATAAAGGATATGCAGACTGTATGAATTACTTCTAATGAGATGCATACGCGTGCATGCGCGTGGGTAGCCGCTGCAGTTGGTCGAATGATGTGGGCTGCTCAGCATAGACGCGAGTAACCTTGGTAGATCAGTGCATTAGTTGAAATGCAACTTGCGGTTTATCCTTCTAGGGAATAGTTCCTTTAGTGACTAAAACTAAAATACTCCTAATTCTAAATGACCAAACTAAAGCAAATGGTAAGTATCGTTAAAATGCTAGTTTATCTTTCATGGCTAACCGAGGTGGCTTAGAAGAATTTTGAGAAGATAGTAGTCATGTATTCGGCATCTATTGGGGATAAATAATAAGTCTAAATATTGAATATCTTGTACTTAAGTATAAACTTTGAAGTACCATGAAATACATTTGTGATTGCGATGTGATAAAATTGTTGAAATTTTAATAAATTCGAAAAAATGAGAAATAGTTAAAAAAAACATAATGTGACAACTCTGTACCTAGTGAAGAAAATATTTTAGAATTGGTTAAAGTTTTAGCAGAAGTCTTAAATTTGGGTAACGCATACAAGATGTTCTATTTGAAAAATCGAGTAAGTTTTATTTAATCTTATTAAGCTTTGAGCATCCTGTACATTAACAAATCCTGAGCCTGCAAATAATATTTTTAAAATTCAAGTAAATGAATAACTTGTGACCTATTTATAATATATTGTGACGACAAAATTCTAGAATTTAACAAAATACATATAATGTAAACTGTTGATGTCACAACGGGTTCAAAGCAAACTTTCGTGTTGAATAAACAACTAATATTCTGAACCACAGAACAAAACTGGATTAAGTTCATTTTTCTTCATAAATTTGCTTTTGAAGAAAATTATCTATATGTATTATAAGTTCTCTATCACATAAAGTCTTGCATGCAGGCACTTTTATTAATAAAAAAACTAAATCATTCAGTGTCAAATTAATAACATGGACTTTTGTTCTGGGCTACACACCGTATATAGGAACCAATTCCGAGTAGAATATTCTATTTAAAAAAGTGCACCTATATCTGCCGCTCTTTTCTAAACACCCTGTAAAGTTGTAAATATTGTTATACTACGCACCTTTGTAAACCAAGAAAGTTTGTATTAAAAAATTCATTTTAAAAAGCACCTTACTTTCTAAAGTACATAATTAAGTGGTTTCACAGAACCTGGTTAAATTCTGATCAACTTAACTGTGATTAAATTTAAAGTTTAGAAATACAATTGGATAAAATTACAGGTCTCTTAAGTCTCAGCCAATGAAATTTCTAAATTTCGAAATTAATCACAGTTAAGATAATCAGAATTTAATCAAGCTTTGTGAAACCTTTTAAAGAATCTTTTTAAATTAAACTAATTTTTTTCACGGCTTCTTACAGTGTAACCACCGTAGCAATTCTTTTTGTGTTTACCGCGATTTTGAATAATTGATTGGAACTGCATCCAAACCATTCACACGTGTTGCGTATCTAAGGCTCTTCCGTTTGCCAACATCTCATATTCTTTGATATTCCCTTGCACGATAAACCTCAGTATCGAGTATTTTTCTGCTCTCATGAATGCCTCAAGTATTCTAACTTGCTTCTTTTGATAGTTGTGACTATTATCTCCATTTTACATACTTTTTTGAGTACTTCTTTTTGTGTATATCATCTTAACTATCCACAATATTAAGATACTTGTTTGTAACACCACATTTTAAATAATGCTAAACGTTTCAGAAAAGTTGCGTTTCAGGCTTTCAATTCCGTACAGTACTGCTGAAAAAAAAAAAAAAAAATATATATATATATATATATATATATATATATATATATATAAATATAAGTTAGGAAATCTTTTGACTTTATTAATTAATATAATTGTTATTGAGGTTGAAGTCAATAGTATTTCAAAGAAAACTCTTAGTTAATAAGTACTAAGCTTTCGCAATATATTTATTTGCTTCTTCAGAGTACTATAAAGTAATAAAGATTGTAGTATATAAGAATTAACATGGCTTCCCATGTTATCTTTTTTCACGTGTTAAAAAAATTTAAAAATTGTCATATTTGATGATTTATAATACTTTTTACACCTTATGATCTTTATAATAAGTTTTGCGACCTTTATTATATAGTTTCACGTTAATGAAGTAATTTATAATTGTTTTCTATGTTAAAAACTATATCATCTTTATTACTTTATAGTACTCTGAAGAAGCAAATAAATATATTGCGAAAGCTTAGTACTTATTAACTAAGAGTTTTCTTTGAAATACTATTGACTTCAACCTCAATAACAATTATATAAAAATATATATAACTAAGATTTAAGCTGAAATATTTGCTGCAAAAGATCGTTTGCATTTTTAGAAATGTTGCTCGACCTAATTCTATACAAGATTCTATCTATTTAGTCTGCTCTGAACTGTTAATAATCCACGGTCCAAGATACATATTCATAGCACTGTAATATTTATATTTCTACGTTTGATTTGAGAAAGATTATTGTATTTGAATTTCTTTATACTTTTTCTTGCATTCTAATACTCAGAAGAAACCTGATATACATAAAGATGAATTACAAGTATTCATTCGTTTATAATAAATTTAAAGCCAAACTAATTTTTGGATTTATTTATGACCCCATTTGACAAATAAAGAATGTATTTTGTCTTAGTCCAAATTACAATCTAAATAAAAAGAACGCGACCATAGTTCGCCAGAAACAGCATTACGGTGCAGTCTTGAATTTTCAAGTCAATTTTGGGGGAAGGGTTAAACTTTTAAGTTTAGAGGTTTCTTATGTTTAAACCAATTCGAATTAAGTGAGGATTCCGCTGAAATCTACCGTGGCGTTCGGATTTAAATGGACTGTGGTTCGCTTTGTGGTTATTACATCCACTCCTCGGCGATTGCTTAAAATTGGCTTAAAGCTTAAAATAACTATTAACAATTAAGTAAATTCTTGCGTATTGCCCGATGGCACCAATCTAATTTATTTGTGATCTTTTAAAGTAGTCTTGAAGTTTAAATAGTCGTTGGATTTGAGTAACATCAAGCGAGGCCTGGCTTCGACACTTTCCTCTTGGACTTGTAAAATTCTAATCCAACTTAGTTGTGGTTACTAAATTCAAAATTTAAAACTGGTTAAACTTAAATCAATTCAAATTACGTGAAGAGTGTAATTGATTTACCTTCACTACTTCCCAAATTGTAATTTTACTTATAAATTCAGTCAGTTCTGGTTATTAAGCATATCACGAGTTTAATGTTGTCAGTGACTTTCCTGGTTAAATAAAACTTGGAAAAAGATTAAATATTAATATTTGAGTTTCATCCATATCCCAGTGTGCACAGGCACGATGAATTAGCGTAAAGAAATAACCGTGGACCATACGTTATATTGATGTCGAGTTTTATATTGAGCGAAAATCAACCACTTTTTCAACGTCATATAGTTAATTCGACGTCAGGTTATAACGGTCTTTTAACGATTAACCTATGACCGCTCATTATTTTTACTCATTACAATCATAACCCAAATACGTTAATGTTCAACGCTGCTGTCGCCTATTTGACGTGTTTTTACGTTTCATTGTTGACGTCATAAGGACGTCATGTTTATACCAAAACTGTAACGCCTTGTACACGTTATAATGGCGGTGTATCACCGCCACTTTAGGTAATAAGTTGACGACAAATAGACGTCACGTTTGGAGTGAAACTTTCATATGTTTTATACGTTATAATAACGTTTGTTAACATCATTTTAGCTCATTTGTTGACGACATATGAACGTCACTTTTGGACCAAAACATTCACGTACTTTATATGTTTATATGACGTTTTATTAACGTCGTTTTCAAGTCATTTGTTGACGACATATAGACGTCTATTTTTTATACAAAACTTTGGTGCACCTTTAACGCTAAAATGATGTTTTACTTACGTTTTTTAACGTCCTTTTACTGAATTCTAATTTCAGTTTTCACTGTTTACGTACTATTGACGTTGGATTTTTGACCCATATATATATATATTGGCATTCGATCTGCAAATTAACGGTTAAATAAAAACTGACTAGGTACTTCCCAAGCTAATACATCTCAAAAGTTGGAAATTTTGTACTCAAGTTTTCATTTATAAGAAACATAACGGTTAGTAAAAGGTGCATAGGAGTTTGTGAATGTGGAGGAGTTGAACTGATAAAGGTATAATAAGCAATCTTACTTAATTGTAAATCGTATAATATAACTTTGAACTTGAAAGAACATCCATATGAGAAAATAAAAACTTGAAGTATAACATTTAATTATAAGAAGCAATAAAACATTCCAACCTTGTATCAACATTATCGCAAACCGATGGTCTAGGAAGCACTTCCAATCAACAATATAATAACGTAATAGAGAAACGTAATTCCAACCTAATATCGACATCGCGCTTAGAACACTCCGTAACTTTACGTAATATAGTTGTCATGCCGTGATTTCATTAGTGTCATGTCAACGTTTAGCGTTAGCTACTGATTTAGGAAATACCTATCTTCAACAGCATAACAACGACATTTAGAAAAGTAATTATTACGTTGTTGTTCAACGTCAAATCGACGTCAAGCTTTAACTACTAATCCAAGAGACATCTTAGCTTGACGTCATTTTGACATGATACAAAGTTGTCTTATTGACGATATTTCATTAACGCCATGTCAACGTTTAGCATTAACTATTGGTTTAGAAAACACTACTAATCTAAGAGGCACCTTAGGTTGCGTTCTTTAACATAATGTGAAGTTGTCATATTGACGTGATTTTATTAAAGCTAGGTCAACGTTTAGCGTTAGCTACTGGTTTAGAAAACACCTACCTTCAACGACATAACAATAAAATGTAGAAATGTAATCATTGCGTTATTGTTCAAAGTCTATTGACGTGATTTTATTAACGTCATGTCAAACTTTAACGTTAACTACTGGTTTAGAAAACATCTGCCTTCAACGTAATGTAGAAACGTAATAATCACGTTTTTGTAAAAACGTCATATCGACATAGAGCATTATCAGTTAAAAAATTAAACATTAAATCAACGTAATATTAGCGTCATATAAACATGTTTAGGAAACGTTGGAGCCAACACGTGTAATAAACGTCATAATTATGTAAGTAGTTGAGAAAATCTAACGTTTATTTTTGATTGCGAAAATGTCGTTAATATTTCAAGTAAGATTCTACGTCTAATTTTCATCTGATAACGTGTTTTTAACCACTTCCACGTCAATTCGACGTAAATTAAACGTATATGTACCTGCTGGGATATGTGCAGTGTGTAAATAAAGTACGGAATAAAATTAATATTTTTTGTATTATCACTGTTTGGAAGAAAAGCTCGGACAAGTCACTTTTATTTTTTCCTGCTGATTTTAAAGACATCAATTTTAATTTTTTAGTTTACTACTGTGGAACTTATGACGTAATCGACTTTTTTAAAATGTCCGTGTTGGATCGTGTTCAGCCATTGCTTCTTCGTGCTATCTTTTAATGGCTTACTACCTTACATGCTATTGTATATAATTTCTTTAACCTTGTTTATTGTTTCCAGCCTTATTTTGTGGAACTCCATAATCATGAAATAAATAAAGATTATTAAAAGTTTCACAGTTTTATTAAAATATACCTGACAATATTGTTTCGACAGCTATGCTGTCATTATCAAAGGTAATATAATTATAAACAAACACGTCGCTAAGGTAGATACAAAATAGGTAACTAGATAAAATAATAATAATAATAATAAAAATTAATAATAAAAATCATAATTAAACATCTAATACTTCCAGTAACGGAGAATTACTGAGCTCAAGTTGTTCATTCATTAAAGGTACCCTATATAAAGAACACGTACGTCATTACAAAAATAAACATCCTGAAAAATCGAATTACGCCAAACACCTTTTAGAACAAAATCACACAATGACTCCTCAAAATAATATTAAATTCCTACATTTTTGTAATAACAAACGCAAATTAGACATTTTAGAAGCCTTTGAGATATACAAACACAAACTCAGGGTACCTTTAATGAATGAACAACTTGAGCTCAGTAATTCTCCGTTACTGGAAGTATTAGATGTTTAATTATGATTTTTATTATTAATTTTTATTATTATTATTATTATTTTATCTAGTTACCTATTTTGTATCTACCTTAGCGACGTGTTTGTTTATAATTATATTACCTTTGATAATGACAGCATAGCTGTCGAAACAATATTGTCAGGTATATTTTAATAAAACTGTGAAACTTTTAATAATTTTTATTTATTTCATAATTTCTTTAACAATTAATGGTTATTAATTGTTAAAGAAATTATATACAATGGCATGTAACGTAGTAAGCCATTAAAAGATAGCACGATCAGAAAAAAAAGAGTCTATTACTGGTTAGTAATAGACTCTTTTTTTTCTGATCAAAGTTTTATTCGTATTCCATTCTTTTTGGTTTATTTAGAGCCAAGCTTGATTTCAATGTATTTCAAATACATGTTATTAATTCGAAAATACTTATCTTATAAGCATTTCAATAACCATTAACCAGTTAGCATTTAATTGCAATTTGATATTTAAATTATTGTCACGTCCAAATAACAGTTTTGATTGCATCTTGATTCATTCACAAGAATAAAACTAAATGAATTTTAATTAGTATCTTTGAAAGAAAATATCCCAACCATATCGTCTACCATTGAAAGTACTGTAGTCTTATGGTATTTAATTCTATCTATACCAGGGTGGACCTTAATATGGGTGTTCGCGAGCCTTAGATGAGTCGCTCCTCTCACGTGGATTACAAATAAATTTTTAAAAATCTCATCGAAGGATTTCGCTATTAATTAAAGATGGTGCCTGTAGTTATCAATTTATTGTTATTTAAGTATTGCGGGTTTTAGAGGTGTAATGTATTGTACTATTAATGTCACATATTGGTGATAAGTTTGGCACCACCTGGCTGGCGCGTAGTCCTGATTGTAAGGCTACGCAGTTGGAGTAACTTTGCAAACCGGCGTGGACGTTTGTTTAAATAAATGTACTGTGTATGGGAGCAAGTGTTATATTTTACCACCCGCAACGTGTGATCCGAGTCAGCAGGTGTTACATTGGCGACGAGTTGTACTGGGCCACGGCTTTTCGCACATATAATAAAAACGTATAATAAATTGAATGTTTGCGAATAAGTATGACAAATGAACCGGGTAAGATGGCTAGCAGTAGCTGTAGTTTACATTTGAATTTTGATCTTAAGATGAAGGAATGGTCAGTGTTTATTAAGAGATTAGAGCAATATTTTATTGTCAAAGAAGTTACAGACGACAATATTAAAATGGCTTTATTGTTGTACAGTTTAAGCGAAGAAGCTTACGTGCTGTTTGTGTGTACCTAAAGAACCGGAAAATTGTGCTATCAAGGAACTTAAGGATCATTTGTGTAATTACTATGGCATATCTAGTTTAGTGTGGGTGGAAAGAGCAAAGTTTTATGCTGCAAGTAAGCAAGAAAGCGAATCTGCACAAGAGTGGGCGGCTAGACTTAAGGGATTAGCCGGTAAATGTATATTTGGAAGCGAACTTGATTCGAAACTGGCAGATATATTTATAAGTCGTTATAACGATGGTAAAATTAAAAATGCGTCATTTAACGAGAAAGCTGATGTGAAGTTCAGCAAGGCAATGGAAATGGCTTGCATTGAAGAAGCATCTTTATCGGCAGTTCAAGAATCTCAAAGAGTGAATATTAAGACCGAACCAGGTGATCGCGAGGTGTTTCGGGTGTCACGTAGAGGACGAGGAAATGGTGGTGGTAGTTTTCCCAGTGCGCGTAGTGAAAATTCGCGAGCTCCTGCAGGTAACAGTACAACCAACTCATTTGGTCAGCGCAACCGAGGACTACGAGGTGGAGGTCGCGGCGGCGACAGGAGAGACTCGAGCAGCGGCGGTAATTTTATTTGTAAACACTGCGGTAAGTCACACCATCCCTTTAATTGTCCATATAGGGAATATATTTGCAATGAAGAATTCACAGATAAATTGAGTAGAGATTTTCCGTCAGTATTTTCTGATAAGTTGGGGACATTTAATAAATTACAACTTCCTTTAAAGGTTAACCTGGACGTGAGTCCAAAATTTGTTAAGCCAAGGCCATTACCGGTTTCTTTGAAAAATAAAGTTGAAGACGAGTTGGGAAGGTTAGTTAAGGAAAATATAATTTCACCCGTAGAATTTCCGGAGTGGGGGACTCCGATTGTGCCAATACTAAAAAATGATGGCAGCGTTCGTATTTGTTGCGATTATAAAGTAACTTTAAATCCGTTTATAATTACAGATAAATATCCTCTCCCACGTACAGACGATATTTTTGCGAAATTACAGGGAGGACAACAATTTTCAAAAATTGATCTTAGTCACGCGTATCAACAAATTCTGTTAGAACCCTCATCGCGTAAATATACGGTTATTAGTACGCATATGGGATTATACGAATTTAACAGGCTCCCATTTGGAGTAACTTGTGCGCCATCTCAATTTCAGCGTATTATGGAACAGTTGTTCTATAATATGCCCAAAGTATGCATATTTCTGGACGACGTATTGATCACGGGAAAAACAAAGCGTGAACATACTGATAAATGTATATCAAATTCTTAAAATTCTTCGTGATTGTGGTCTCACGGTAAAAAAAAGAAAAGTGCGTTTTCTTTTCAGAATCGGTGGAATTTTTAGGATTTGTTGTGGATCGAAATGGGCTTCACAAGTGCTCAAAGAAAGTACAAGCCATACAAGGTATTCCTGTTCCTACTAACGTAACACAATTGAAATCTTTTCTAGGCACTATTAATTATTATAATCGGTTTAGAAGATGTATTCGCGATATTTTGAATCCACTGTATCAGTTGCTAAAAAAAGGATCTGTTTGGAAGTGGACTGAAGACTGTCAGAAGTCATTTGAATATGTTAAGTCAAAATTGGCATCAGACGATGTTTTAGTACATTATGATTCGGAGTTAGAGTTACAACTAACGGTCGATAGCTCAAATTTTGGCATGGGCGTAATCTCGCATGTGTTTGAAAATGGTACGGAGCGTCCGATTTGTTACGCAAGTAGAACCTTGACTAAAGCTGAAATGGGATATTCAGCGTTGGACAAAGAAGCAACAGCGATTGTTTGGGGTATTAGGCGTTTTTATCAGTAATGTGATTAAAATAAAAACTATAATAATAATAAGTTTTTCCCAAAGTCCATCCAAAACATCTTTATTAATTTTCATTAATTTGCTACAATTGTTTCGGCCTTATTAGCTGTATAATTATTTACAAGGCCATCTTCAGGCATCTAGAAGCAAAATTATCCTTAAAGTTAAACACAATAGAATTTTTACAACATTCATTATTATTATATGTGAAAAACATACCTTTTAAATGTTTTTAGGTGTTTTTATATTAAATTTTATAATGATAAAAAACCAACATGTAATGTCATTGTTGTTATATATTAATGATTGTCGTGTTAAAGGATAAAAAATATAAAACCTGGAAAATATTTTCATTAAACATCTACATCTAATAGTATTTGGAAAATTACTTACTAAATTGTGTTACTAAAATACCCTCCTTAAAAACTACATTAAAACATTATATTTATGTAAATATCATTGTTTTTTCTTCTTTTTGCATTTATAATACGAGTTATAATACTTGAACATGTTGTACATTCACCAGACCAAAATGGAGTGTGTTAATCTAATCTGCACTGCGCGACCACATACTTTAAGAAATCAGGCGTTTCTATTTGTTCATTTAAACAAATCAAATTTGAATTATTTATGGTTTTTTGAATTTCAATATGTTCTAAATTAATGAGATTTTTAAAATTGTCTTCATTGTGTAAGATGTTAACGTTGATGTTTTTATCAAAATTATGCACTGTGTTGAGTATGTGTTCTGCAAATGTAGATTTACAAGTATTATTATTATATTTAATTGCTCTCACATGTTCTTTTACCCTCTCATTGATGCTTCTACTAATCATCCCTACATACACCCCTTGGCATTGTTGACAGTTCAAACTGTATATCCCTGATTTTTGTGAATTTTCTTGTTTATCCTTATTGTGGCAAAAACTGTTACTTAACTTATTCTTTACTTTAAATGCTGTTTTTGTTGCATTCTTATTGAATATTTGAAAAATTTGGTTCGATATTTTGCCATAATATGGTAAGGAACCTACAAAGTTTTGTTTATCTTCTACAATAGGGAGTAAACTGGTGTTTTTTCTTATATTAATTTGGTTTCGTTTTTTCGTAATCAAATCATGAATCAGTTTATCAGGATATCCATTTTTATCTGCGATATATGCAATAGTTGTTAGTTCTTTCTCATAGTCTACCTTTTTCATGGGAACTCTAATAAGTCTTTCAATTAAGCTACTTAATGATGAAATTATGTTGGATAGGAGAATTGCTGTTATACGGTATTATATTATCCGTATGGGTGGGTTTTCTGTATATAGGTACTGAAATTGAACTTGTTGTTGGTTATTTTAATGTTAATATCAAGGAAAGGTAAGCTGTTCTCAATCGATTCTTCAATAGTGAATTCAATATTTTTATGTATGGTGTTCAGATACCTAAATAATTGCTGAAATTCATCTTTCGAGCCCTTAAAGAGGCAAATTATGTCGTCCACATATCTGTACCAGAAAATACAACATTTTTTAAATAGATGATGTTGTTTCAACATTATAGTTTCTATATGATTGAGAAATATTTCACTAAGAAGGGGACTAAGGTTACTACCCATACTGAGTCCTTGTTCTTGTTTGTAAAATTTATTATCAAACATGAAAAAATTTTGTTCAATGCAAAGGTCCAGCAATTTATAAAAAACTTGAGCTTCAGTGTCATTTAAATCGCTGTTGTTTAGAAGATCTTTTAACAATCTTTTTACCTCTTCAGTAGGGATGCTGGGGAATAAGTTTTTTATGTCAAAGCTTACAAGTCTACTACCTTCAGGGATTTTTATATCTTTGATTTTATTTATCAACTCTATTGAGTTGGGAATACTAAACTCCGGAATGAAATTCACAACCCTTTTAAACGTTTTATTTAAAAGTTTTGCTAATTTGCTAGTTGGAGAATTGACTTGTGACACTACGGGGCGTAACGGGATTTCTTGGAAATTAGTAGCATTTGTTTTGTGGATTTTAGGTCAACAATACATTAGCGGTATTCTAGGATTTTTAATAATTAGGTTTTGTATATTTGTGAATTTTTGTAAAATACTGTTACTTTCTTTTAGGGTTTTTCTGACTAGTTTTTGGAAAGATATTATGGGGTTGTTTTTTAACAAAGTATAATGTTGTTCTTTGATAAATTGGTTAACCTGATTTACATATATGTCCTTATCTACGATAATGTTGCAATTTCCTTTATCAGCTTTTATTAATGTGAGATTATTATCTTTGAAACTCTTCTGCATGTTTTTTAAAGTTTTATATATGGTTTTTTGCCATCTGTTAGGCTTTATTTGATTGTTTCTGAACCACTTGAAATATTTATCAAAAATATTTTTTATTTTGAGTAAGATTATATCTTTGTTTGCGATTTTTTGTACTAAACTTTGACAACATGCAGCAAGATATTCAAATTTATTTATGTTTAAATTATAATCTAAATTAGTTTTAAGGCTATTACCTAGTAATTCCACTTCTGTATTAGAAAAATTAACATTGCTGAAGTTAACTAATCTACTATGGAATTCGTGATTACCTTTGGTGGTATTGTAATCTTTTCCACATTTTTTATTGTTTTTGAGATTAGTTTTATTAATCCTTTTTAGGTTGTTGATTTTCTTCCTTAGGTTTTGATGAACCTTTTTGCCCACTTGTTCTACTTTATCCCTCAACGAATAATTCATGGCATCGAAGATCGCTGGATGTAAAAAGTTGCTAACCTACATATGTAGATACCAAAGTTGTGAGTTGATCTGGTCTCTTGATTAGTAATGTTTCTTTAGTTCTTCCTTTAGACGTATTCTCTCTTCTCTTTTTTGTGCCCTTTCTACCCATTTACCCTTTTCCCTTATATGTATTTTCGCGAACATGGGGGTTATCTGTAAGTATATGCACGTGCTAACAAACCATATGTTTAAATTGGTTATCTTCCTTTTATACATAAAATGCTTGTATAATTGAACCTTCTTGGCGTGACTGGCCTTTTTAATGTGATAAAACTGGTCCATTTTTCTCAAAGTTTGGATATTGGTAATGTGATTAAAATAAAAACTATAATAATAATAAGTTTTTCCCAAAGTCCATCCAAAACATCTTTATTAATTTTCATTAATTTGCTACAATTGTTTCGGCCTTATTAGCTGTATAATTATTTACAAGGCCATCTTCAGGCATCTACAAGCAAAATGTTGATTTTTTATCATTATAAAATTTAATATAAAAAGACCTAAAAACATTTAAAAGGTATGTTTTTCACATATAATAATAATGAATGTTGTAAAAATTCTATTGTGTTTAACTTTAAGGATAATTTTGCTTGTAGATGCCTGAAGATGGCCTTGTAAATAATTATACAGCTAATAAGGCCGAAACAATTGTAGCAAATTAATGAAAATTAATAAAGATGTTTTGGATGGACTTTGGGAAAAACTTATTATTATTATAGTTTTTATTTTAATCACATTACCAATATCCAAACTTTGAGAAAAATGGACCAGTTTTATCACGTTTTTATCAGTACTTATACGGTCGTAAATTTAACCTTATTACTGATAATAAAGCGTTAGTCGGTATTTTCGGGCCGAAACATGGAATACCCGTAATGGCGGCAAATAGATTACAGCGATATGCACATTTTTTAAGTGGTTTCAATTTTAATATAAAATATGTAAACACCAATGAAAATATAGCTGATTATTTGAGTCGGTTACCAATAAGTAATAATGAGGATTCAGATGTTGACGATAATTCTTTGGGAATTAATCTGCTAATTCAAGATTGTCAATTGCCTATTGACAGTGACAATTTGCGGGTTGAGACTCATACAGATCCGATTCTATCAAAGGTTTACAATTATCTAATGACGGGTTGGCCACATAATATTGACCCAGATATTAGAGTGTATTTTAAGAGAAGAAACGAATTAAGTGTAGCCGATAAAATTCTCTTATGGGGACATAGGGTAATTGTACCCCTAACTTTACGAAATTATATGCTAAATGAGCTTCACAGCGGTCATTTTGGAATCGTAAAAACAAAACATTTAGCCAGAGCCCATATTTGGTGGCCGACGTTAAACGATGACATAGAAAATATGGTAAAATTGCTCGTCTTGTCAGAAAATGCAGGCCAATCCTGAAAAGGTAGCCCTACAGTGTTGGCCCATTCCTGACGGTGTGTGGTCACGTTTACACATAGATTTTCTTGAGCCGCGAAAAAATATGTTTTTTCTAATAGTACTTGATGCATTTTCCAAATGGATCGAGGTTTTTCCAATGCATTCGATTACGTCAGCTCAAACTATATTAAGACTCAGAGATTTATTTGCTCGTTACAATTTGCCCAAGAAAATTGTTAATTGTGTTGTGATAACGGACGGCAGTTCGTATCCAGTGAATTTAAAATATTTTTAACAATGAATGGTATTGAGCATGTAACCATACCTCTATTCCAAGGATCTTGTAATGGTGCTGCCGAAAATAGTGTAAAAACAGTTAATTAACAGAATTATTAATGAAGAAATCCTTCCTAATAGAAACAAATAATGCGCAACCCTTACCAAAAAACAACTCTAACATTTACATTTTATTTTAATCATTATTTATGTTCAAGCGTAGATAATCTGTAAATCTCTTCATTGTAAGACATTTTATATCTTTCTTTTTATGACAAGAATTTCTTTCAATCTCATCTTCCAAGCTTTTCCATTCCCGCGAACTCAGTCTTTAAACCTTTTTTATCTGTGTATTGGTTTGACTTTCAGAGTAGTGGCACCTGTAAAAATGTTACACTGTTGGGAAAACAAGATTATACACTTTTGTTTGGGTTGGCCCCTTCTGAAGTATAGTCTAGCAGGAATCAAAACAATTCTAATCACGTAGGTGAGGTGAAAAAGTCAAGAAAAGCCTCCCCCAATCTCGACAACGTCGTAATAAAGTATAAGAAAAAACATCTAAATCTCCGATAATTCTAATAATATATCAGAACTTTGGGTTACATTTCCCAAGAGATTTTATCACAGCTATTTTTCGAACCACAAACTTTTATGACAAACCATTTATAACAAAAAATACACGTAACTTGGGAATTACATTTGATTTGACCTTTTTTTTTAAAGGAAGAATTTGTTGTTAGAACCAATAACACAAAGTAGTGCATCAATATTTCAAACGGACATTAATTTATATTGAAGATAAGATATTATCTGTACTTGAAACAATATTGCAAATGTGGAACCAACTTCAATGCGCGGGCGTCGAGACGGAGCTTTCAAGCTTTCGAATAACGGTAGGACGATACTACAGTTGTGTTAACGTCGTGGATTGGTAACGTCGATTTTTCAAACTGAGCACTGCATACACTCGCTACTACTCACGTGGATACTCGGTTGAGTTAATTAAAGATTAATATTAATTAAAGTATAATATCAAAGATTTTGATTTTTAAAAAGATCTAACTGTTCAATCAAAAACGGTTGTTATTAAAAAGTGATTATAAAAAGATAGTTAATGTTAAATGAGTTAGTTAACATCAAAAATACATAGAAGAATATACTATGGCTTCGTGTCCATTCCGACGTTCATCGTCGCACGTGCTCCCTTCAAACGGCGCCGTTAAAAGAGCTTTTACTGCAAGGCAGTGTTCCATTCAAATCTCCACCGCCGAAGATGCAGAAGAAGAGGATAAAAACACTCTAAACTTGAAGCATCTGAGTGCCGCTATTCTTATCTTGACTGCTCCTCCAGTAAGTCTTTTAAAAAATTATTTATTAAATTTAACCGGAAGGCATTTTATCTCAAAGTTATGGATAAAGTTTTCTTAATTGCGGTTTTTCTTTTAATTATAAAAAGGCGTCTGAACGTTTCTGAATTTGCATAATATCAAAAAATGAATGATAACTTTCTACCGATTCAATTTTTTAATCGCTATTTCAAGCGCTACATTATTCAATGACCTATTTTAGAATTCAATGAAATTTCCAAAAAGGTGGGAGGCAATATAAAAAACTGAAATTACAAAGGGTGACTGAATAGAGTTAAAACAACGAAACAGAGTTAAAACACAAAGTTACATTTTGTTTGTACACTTTATTTATTTTAGTTATTAAAATTAGTCGCATAGCAGCCCATGCTGCTTGCGTTTTACCAAGAGCTTTAATTGTTTTTATAATTGTCTCACAAATGCTAGTCAGACAAATATGAACTGAGTATTATTAATAAGATAAATATTTACATATAATTATTTAATTATTATTAACATTATGGGAATTTAAAGTTTTTGACATAAGAGGATGGAATAGAACATTATTAATTAATAAGTATAAAATCCGAGGGTTATCCATTTAAAAGGATATTCTTAAGCTGAGATTTTCCTTTGTTAAATCTGGAGGTCGCATTTAAAAAATTCATAATTCATGAGTTCTACACAGCTTTGAACTGGGAATTGTAGCGTTACTCTAGCACTTAACGGAAGTTTTAAACCTAATTATATATTTGAATAACCCCTCTGAACTTGCATTTTGTAACCTCTAACATTAAAAGACCAATCATTTTACATAATCACTCTAACATAAAAGATAAACGTTTTATATAATTTAAGAAAAGATAACCAGAAAGGCCAGGAATCCCTCAAAATGTTGATATGTTTCTGGCGTTCTAGCTCATCGAGCTACCAAGTTTTGAAGATTCGAAGCTAAGTACACACGAAAACAAAAAGTATTGCAAGACGGTTGGGGATGCTTCATTTGTTAGTTACCGCTACTGATCTTTTTTCCATGTAATCGTTTTAGCTTGTATATTAATCGTAGATAATAGTTTCTTATACTACTGTCTGTTATCGTACATACTGAGTGGTGACGCTTGTTTCTCAGCCTTATACCATAACATAATAATACAATTCACGAAGTTTTGGTTAGGTTCGTCGATCAATATGATCGAATTGTGCATTCGATTATATTATTTTTAATTGAATTTTATGGTACCATGATTTCGTCACGTGGTCATTATTCGTTAATAATAACTTCAGGATGACGGATAATAACGAAGGATTAATACGCAAGTAAAATTATGGAAAAATTGTTTTGTATAATATGATTCCGATATAATTGAGGGGTGAAAGAAGTTATATAAGAACCAACAGAGAATTATAAGTATCACTTACAATAAATACTTTTTTACTGAGAGTCTGGGAAGAAAGTTATATGAATCTTATAATCCCTGGACCCTTGATTACAAACCTAAAAAAAGTAGTCTGTTCAAATGGCATGATTACCTTGATCCAGGGTGAGCCCAAGTCCATAAAACTAAAATTAGTGCAGTAAGAGTTAATAATAATTAATACCCTGAGAATTGGCATAGACGTTCAGGAACACTTACTTCTTGGAGAATATGGGGATCCTGCGGCTATAATCGGTTTTACATGAAAGCTACATCTGATCTTTTTTTATTGCTTGCAAAGTTCCTCACATAAGACGGCTTTCGTTTTATTTAACCACGACTATATCTTCGGAGATATTTCAATGATAGACGTATGTCTACTTACAGATAATTTTAACTAGCTGGAGTCAAATCCTGTACGCAGAGCTGCTAGCCGAACGAGAAGTACTTGATACTATTGAATTGAGTACTTGAAAAGTACAAATGTCCAGTACTTACGAGAAGATTTTGTAAAAGTAGCAAGTACCAAGTAGTTCTAGAAAGTACTTGCAGCATTACAGTCACATATCTACTTGTACTACTTGTACTTTTAGGATTCAAGCTCTTTGAATATACTTAAAGTACTTGAAGTGTAAATACTTCATGAAGTATTAAATACTTTAAGTACAGTATCAGTTAAAATCGCATTAGCACAAAGTACATTCAATTATTTTAAGTATTTGGTAGTTGTCATTGCTGAATAAAGTTTATTTTTAAAATATTTGGGTCCAATATGGATTTACAAAAAGAACTGTAAAACAAACAAACTGTAATTTGATTAGGTCCTCTTTAGTACAAAAGCATTTCTTGGTAGATCAGTTTATTGTCGAGTTCCCTCTCTTATTTCATTCAAGATGTGATTCAAAAGTACCTGCATCACACTAATCTTTGTTAATGTATTCTGCAATCCTATAAAAACCAACCAAACGCCAATAGTGACATGAGGTCTCCGCCTCTTGCCACTAAGCATAATCAGCCCCATCATATACCCCCCATCATTACTTAATATAAATACACTCGCCAGTTGTTTATGCACCTACATACTATGATGAAAGTAATCTTAAATTTTGAAACTTGTATATATTATACCGGATGTTATATTATATTTTGACTCTTTAAAAACCTATATATCTTTTGAATTAATTGAGAAAATAAAGTGCGATTTTCACCAGTCTTCGTCTTATTTTTTTAAAGTTATTTTCTGCATGTACCTACCATGTACCTTTTTTCCTGCATGTACCTTTTTTCCTTACTTCTGGTTTAACTAGAAATGAAATACCGTATTTTCAGGAATAAGGCAACTTTGTGATTTCAAATAAAACACCTTGTATATTTTTTCAAAGTTGGAAAGCCCATTGTTTCCTCTTTCCGAAAAAGCATTACTTGTCATGGTTATTATACAAGGTGATGGTTTTATAAGCTCTTAAAATAAAGACTGCATTTTATTGAAATGCTAGGAAAAATATAATGATTGACATTGCAAACGATGGAAATTAAAGAAAACATCACTTCAAAGTCAAATTTGTTTATTGACAATTATATGTTACTTCAATTGCTAATATTTAAGATGTATATACGAACCTCGATCTAACAAAGGGTAACAGGATACTTATTAAACATTACGCAATTAAGAAATAAACAAATCGCTAAACATTAGTTAGTTATAAAAGATATTAAAAATGTTGTCCATCAACTTTGATACATTTATTTATTAGCTTTACAAAGTTGGCATAGCTACTGGATACATAGGCTCTGGTATAATGTTGTTAAAGACATATATTTTTTCAATAACATGCAGTATAATAACCATGATAAGCATGGCACTTTCGGAAAGGGAAAACAATGGGCTTTCCTACTGTAAAAAAATATAGAAGGAGTGCCTTTTAAATCACAAAGTTGTCCTATCCCCGAAAATACGCTAAGCCAATTCCGGTTAAATTGGAAGTGGACAAAAATACGGGTACCCAGAAAAAGATTAAAAAAATAAAAGCCTGAACACCGCATTTCATTATCGTAATTACTTCAAAAGTTATATAGGCTTATAAAAGGTCAAAATATAATGGGGAACCCGGTATCTAAATACGGATGTTTGAAAGCTGGTTTACAGAATTTACCAATAAAATTAAATTTACAATATGCTACAATATCCGACAGACACAATGTAGTGACATAAGAACTCTCACTTGGGTAATAGTGCTTGTTAATAAAAATCTCTGATTTGTTATATTTATCTTTTTTGGGCCTGTATCTTAGATATAAAAGGTTTTCGTATGTTGCATGTAGTGATGGGCAACGGGAATATTCCCGGTGAGAAATATTCTCCGCCGGGAATTTATTTTGGAAATTTATAAAAATCACCGATAAATTCCTGAAAAATGGAAATTTATTTTTTATACTCCAGTAAGTGAAACGCAAGTAAACGCTCGCCAAAGCGTACGCTGCCTAATACAATTTGGCAAGCTAAGACCTGTTAGAAGCCATGGTAGCTCAGTGGGTATGGCACTTGTCTACCAATCTTCAGGTCCTGGATTCGAATTCCAGGAGTGATACATTGGAATTTTTAAATAGCTAAGGCTTCCAGATCGACTCAGCCTGTGAAAATGAGTACCTGGGAAATTATTTCCTGGGGTAATAAATAAGCCGTCGGTGCGTAGAACTAGCCATTTTACCACCCTTGAGTACCGAATGGCTCGAACCCCAATGGACCTTCATGGCCTGTAAAAGGGGACTATTATTATAAGACCTGTTACCAACACGTGGCCACTTCTAGCGTTAATTTAACGTGTTTAATGTAAATTTATCTTTGATGTATATTGACGTGTAGTGAATTGAAATTTTTTTTCGAACAATTTCTCTATGTTGGCCCCTTTCTAAACTAAAATATAAATTCCCGATAAACTGGGAAGTTCGGGAATATTCCCAAATATATTTCCAGGAATATTCCCCAAAAATTTATCCATCACTAGTTGCATGTTTAGTAGAAAATTATTTAACAAGTCATGCACGCTTTTAGTTTTTTTATATTTTATTTGTTCATCAAAAATTAAAGTAGTAAACGTTTTTGTTATGTAATTGAAGTACTTTTTGCGTTATTTCAAGCTCTTCAAGAGTAATTCAAGTAGTACTTTTATGACTTGAGTTTCTAGGAACTTAAAGTAGTCAAACAAGTACCAACTACCAAGAAATTCTATCTGGTTTGTCAAGTAGCAAAGTACATTACTTCAAGTATCAAATAATGTTTTAAGTAGTTGAAGTAGCAATTTTACGTGAAGCAATGTCTAGTTCTGGCCTGATGTACAATATAGCTTTGATATTTAATGCATACTGTAACATACAATATGATAGATTTGGTATTTGAGACATATGTAGTAGTTTGGATCAAACTTCAATTCGAATTATACAAAATGTGGGAAAACGTACTGAATGACTATGAATCTAATCACTGCACAAAGCTCCAGAACGTGCGGTGACATTTTGAGCAGAACCTTTATTACTGTATGGACACCGGTGGTGTCTAAAATGTGAAATTAAATTTGTACTGTTTCCCTCTACCTAATACATTTGACGTGTGCGGCTGTTTTTCGAAAAAATGTGGTTTAGTGCCTTAAAACGAGCTTGTTTCGTTTTCGGCCCACTCTGTAACTAGACCGAACATGACAAGAATCTAAGGAAGTAATATGTATTCCACAAATACCATAGACATGTCTCAAAAATGACTCCGATATATAAATTCCTTACGATTAAGGTGGCTTTCCAGCCAGCAGTTTAAAACTCTTCAAACTGCTTTATTGTTATTACAGGTAGATCAATAATATTTTAGTTTCGCATTGCTAAATTATATCTCGTTAAGGCTACGTTGCGTTTTTTATTATACTTTTTAATTGAATTTTTTAAATAATTAATTAACTGCGTTACAGTTATATTCTCTTCGTAGCGGCAATGCTATAACATCCATTAAGAACATTTGTTAAAAAAAACTTTGAAATCAAAAAACATTTCGAATGCAAATAGAAAAGTGGCGTTAACCAGTTAATTAGGAAAAATTAATTATCCATGGCATAACACATCACGATTCTACACAATTCGGTTTCTTTGCCGAAGGTTCACTATGCAAACAATAAGGTACCTGTTCTTCACATGATCAAAAAAATCATTAAAAGAGCTGTAGCTAGACAGTACCTTTAATGCATCAAGATTGCGAAGGTTCTAATATTTAGCTTGAATATGTACTTACATTCAGTATTTTAAGAATCTCTAATTGAACATATTTGTCGCTGTTTCAAGTACCTCCCGCTATAAATATTTAATACAAAAGTAACAACTAGTGCTCAACATGCAAGTGCTCTTAAGAATAATTTTTCTGATTACGTTTACTGATTAGAAACTTTACAGCTAACGATGTAACTCCGTTTATATCTTTAGATGACGAGATCTTTTACTGGATATAACCTTCCATTTATTTTTCTCAAACTCCACTATCCGCATAGTTGTCTTGACTTGAGCGATCTTAATATCACCTTAAACCTCTGTATGAATTCACAGACCCATCACTGTTGTTGTCGTTAAAAAGGACAATCATCAATTCGTTCTAATCTGCGTTGAAATAAAACCATACGAAACTTTCCTTCCACATACACTACCAAGTACAGGACTACTGGTTAACTGTACATTTCACACTTCAGGACCCATTAGCATTTATTAATGGCACAAACTAATTGTCAATTAGATCCTTTTTGACAGTCTCTCTGGTATCTACTCTCTAATATCCAAGTCAAAACCCAAAAGTAGGGCATGTTTTATTTTTAAAATAAAAATACTATGGTTGTTATAAACTTCACATTTTAAGATATTTAAAATCGAATTATCTTTTAAACTTGCAATATCAATAAATTCTTTTTATGCTGAGATTTTGAGACTGCAATTTTAAAAATACTGTAAAATAAATTGAATTTCCAATGAGTAAATTGAAACTAAGTGCTTCTGTCTGTGAACTGTTTTTGTATATCGATGTCTCACTAATGTACAACGGGCGTTAGTTTACCGCATTCTCCCACTACCGTCTTTTATGTATGAATTTATATCCCTATAGCAACCCCATGCGTTACCAACCTGTACACACAAAACCGTCAGTATCGAAAAGATGAGTAACCTTTCCCCCACCCAAAATGGAAAAGTATCATGGGCATATTTTCTAATAATCGCCGGAAGAGTATATTAATGTTAATTTAATATACAGTTCGAACCTTAAAGTATACCGATATCAGAGTATACTTTCAAATTCGCTGTTGATTGAGCTTTTGTGTTTTATTTAAATTGCCAAGTTTATCGAACCTGATGCTAGTTATATGGGTTTAAGTACGAAGCTTGTTGTTGTCTGCACTAAATAACACTGGTCTCAGTAAACTTTCTTGAGGTCCTCCATAACTGATACTACGAGGATGAATTGATAAATCTCCGGCCTAACCCATATGGGATACAAATTTTTGCAATGTTTTTACGGCATTTTATTTTTTCATAATTTATCAGTATGGCTGTGAAATAACAAAAATTTCTGTCAAACAATAATTGTTTGGCAAGTTGTCAAAGTCGATAAAGTTTTGTGTGGTGTTAAAATGGAAAAAGCTGAAATTCGTGCGGTTATTAAATATTTTCACATTAAGGGTTTATCCCCAAAAGAAATCAAAGCTGAGCTAGACGGGACATTAGGCGAATCTTCTCCTTCCTATAGCACAGTTAAAACCTGGGTTGCGGACTTTAAACGGGGTCGCAAAAGCACAGATGACGCACCGCGTTCAGGAAGACCGAAAACTGCCACCACAACGGAAATTGTCGAAAAAGTCCATAGAGTTGTGTTGAATGATCGGCGATTGAAGTTGGCTGAAATAGCAGATACCCTGGGCATTTCAACGGAACGAACATATCATATCCTAACCGAAATTTTGGGAATGAGAAAGTTATCGGCACGTTGGGTGCCGCGGCTGCTCACAGTGGAACAAAAGCTGACTCGCAAAACAGTTTCAAGTGAGTGTTTAGACTTGTTTAATCGAAATTCAGTGGACTTTCTGCGACGGTTTGTAACAATGGATGAGACGTGGATTCATCACTACACACCCGAAACAAAGCAGCAATCAAAACAGTGGACTGCCAAAGGAGAACCTGCTCCGAAGAAAGCCAAAACAGTTCCGTCAGCCGGAAAAGTTTTGGCTTCAGTCTTTTGGGACGCCAAGGGAGTACTTTTCGTTGATTATCTTCAAAAAGGTAAAACAATCAACGGAGTATACTATGCTACCTTACTGGATGAATTAAAAAAAAATATTGAAGAAAAACGACCTGGATTAGCAAAGAAAAAAATTCTGTTTCACCAGGACAATGCACCTTGTCACAAGTCGGCAATTGACATGGCAAAAATCAATGAATTGCAATTTGAATTGTTACCCCATGCCCCTTATTCACCAGACTTAGCCCCATCGGATTTTTATTTATTTCCAAACCTAAAAAAATTTCACGCTGGAAAGAAATACGAGTCCGATGAAGAAGTGATTGCTGCCACAAACGCCTATTTTGACGAGTTAGAAGAAAAGGCTTATAGGGACGGTATAAGAGCACTTGAACAAAGGTGGACCAAGTGCATTGAACTCGATGGGGACTACGTAGAAAAATAAAATTTTTGTTAACCTGATATTCTTTTGTTTTATTGCCTAGGCCGGAGACTTTTCAATTTATCCTCGTATGTACTATACATCTGTATACTCTTCTCGCTGCTAGACAGAAATAATCTCTTGGTTAAATAGGATTTAATTATGTAAATGATTAATAAAAGTGGTGAGGCAGTATTTTCTTTAATTTCTAGTACACGCCATGTGCCATTACTTTTTTGTTTAATTAATACACACCCATAAAACATCATGCTATGGAGTAAATTTATAACTGGTGTTTTTGTTTTTGTTAAGTTATTAATTTTGATATTGTTGTGTAACAATCTTTATAAAAATATTTCTGAACTACTTTATGATTATAAGTGTTATGTTTAGAAGTTAAGTTAAATAGAAAGTTAAAGAAATTTAAATTCTTGTATAACCGAATTAGAATAAATGGCGTTTACCTGTACCATAGTGTTCTGATACAATAAATAAAACGATCTGCTTAGCAGAGAAAAAAATGATACACTTGTAAATGTAAATGTAAAAAGAGACTTCTATTTATTTGGTCAGTATATATAAATATTGTGGTCAGTATAAATAATGAAGTGTCAGTGTCAAATCGCATTTTGTCAGTACAATTTTGTTCATTTGGTAGGTATTTTGTGTTTTAGTCAGTACAAATAATAAATCATAGGTTGTCTGATCAACTACCCTTTTTATTTTAAAATAAGAGAAAAAAATAATTGTACGTATAAGAAAAAAAAATGGTTTATTATATTAAAGAACAAAAAAAAAGCAAACAATATAATATATTTTTGTTACTTAAGTAATTAAATCCAAAAATGAAACTAAGGTCCAGTCTATCCATCTTCCTACAAATTTATCGCGAATAATTGACATGGTTCTTTGGTTCTACAACAGTATTTATGACAATTAACTATCAGATAAAGTTATAAGGAGATGAAAACATTGGCTGTCAATGTCAGAACAGAAAACTAGACATTAACCCAGCCAGCACACTGACGTTATAATGACGTTATCTTTAAGTGATTATTGGTCGGCGACGTCATAAGGCTAATAAATGATGTATATAAGACGTCATATTATGGGACGTACGTAAACGTCTTGAAAACGACGTCTTTTAGGCGTACAATAAGGTCGTTTTTAGACTTAATATTATTAATTATGATCTATCTAGGTAACCAAAAAGTGATATATTCCATAAAATATTTTTTATTTTTACATTTGCAGAATGTAAATAGAATACATTATTTTACTGTATTCAATATTCAGTTACACTATTTCTGTATTGTCAGGTCCACTGATGTACGAGAGACAAATCTAGCAACACGGTTTTACCTATTTTTCTTACTGAACTGCATGTATGTGGTCACATGCCGCAATACAAACAGCAGCAACGTCTTTCGTGTATTTGTTTTGTTCTTTAATTAGTAATGTTTCTACTTATTATTAAAGTTATTGACGTACCTACATTTATAGTGTACGAGGGTGGTCTGAAAAGTTTCCGACCTAACAAAGATACAAGACATTTTTTCTTTAAATTTATTTTTATTTTTCTACATAGTCTCCTTGTAAGTCTACACACTTCTCCCAGCGATGCTCCCATCTCTTTAACCCGTCCAAATAGTACTCGGCGTTTTTCTCTGCAAAATAATTGTTCACGAAGGTGATTGCCTCGTCATTTGACGAAAATCTCTGTCCTCCGAGCGCAATTCTTAGATGAGGGAACAAAAAGAAGTCGCTTGGGGCTAGATCTGGTGAGTAAGGAGGATGATCAAGCAGTTCAAACCGTAATTCGTAGATTTTCGCCATGGCAACCGCGGAGGTGTGAAACGGCGCATTGTCTTGGTGAAACAGGATTTTCTTTTTCTGCAAATGTGGCCGTTTTTCCGCAATTTCTGCCTTCAGCTTGTCAAGTAATGATGCGTAGTATGCCCCTATAATGGTTTTTCTTGTTTGAAGATAATCGATTAAGATAACTCCATGACTATCCCAAAAAACAGTCGCCATCACTTTCCCAGCCGACATAACAGTTTTTTGCTTTTTTTGGAGCCGATTCCCCCTTCGCAGTCCACTGTTTTGACTGTATTTTTGTTTCGGGCGTATAATGGTGTATCCAAGTTTCATCTACAGTAATTAATCGGCGCCAAAACTTTGATTTATTGCGCCTAAACTGCGCCAACAGAGCGTTGGAAATGTTCATTCGAACACGTTTTTGGTCTAACGTGAGCAAACGCGGCACCCTACGCGCGGACAGCTTTCTCATGCCTAAATCTTGATTCAATATGTGACAAACACGTACTTTGGACATATTCATAGCCGTTGCTATCTCTCTCACTTTAATTCGTCGGTCGTTTAGCACCATTTGGTGAACTTTAGCGATGTTATCGTCAGTGGTTGTAGTTTTTGGACGTCCCGAACGTTAATCGTCTCCCAAGCTGGTACGGACACGTTTAAATTTAGCTGCCCAAAATTTAACTGTGGCAAATGATGGCACAGAGTCCCCATACACAGAGTTCAACTCATCTTTGATTTGCGTAGGCGTATTGCCTTTCAAAAACAAATATTTAATGACAGCTCGATACTAGATTTTTTCCATTTCACACAAAAACACTTACATCGACTCACTCAAACGATTGTCAAATAACAACTGCGCGTCCAAAATGGCTGAAATTTTGGTGAGTACCTGTCAAAAGATGCCCAACTACATTCCCTAGCTTTTATTGACGAGTGCTGACATCTTCGCGTTAAGGTCGGAAACTTTTCAGACCATCCTCGTATGTGTAAGTGCAACTATTACATAATAATTGTGTGGTTTGTCATAAAGGGTGAGTATTAATAATTACTTGTTCCATCCCAATACTACATAACCTATACAATTTTACCCGTTCGACGATTTTGTGAGATTACTATTGTTAATAAATTAATACTAATGCTATGGTTTCTTAGTACTTACTAATATTATTTTGGTATCATCAATTATTCTGCATATTGTTTTAGCAGCTTTTCAGTTAGTAAATGTTTACTTTTGTTTAATAATTATGTATGAAATAGTATGTAATAAATATTATTTCCAATATTCAACTATTTATTTATAATTCTTGTCCTTGTTCTAGTATAGGACGTTTTAATGGAGTCATTGAACAACGTTTTAATGATGTCATTGAACTACGTTTTAATGACGTGTTATATTGACGTCCTTCGGTTGTGACATAAGACAGTTTTACGACAATTTGACGTCATTAGACGTCGTTACTGCAGAAAAAACAGCGACATTATGACGTCAGTGTGCTGGCTGGAAACATATACTAAAGAAACTTAAATAGAAGATTAAAGTAGAATATGATTAAATTAATCAACTAAAAGAGCACGGGTTGCCAATGTTGGCCTTCCTCTTGTAAACTAACAAAATAATTATCTGTCCCATAATTGGGCGACATTTGTAACTGCCACTTTTTGTCAGTAAGTTAATTACTTTAAAATCAATTAAACACCTAATGCTCTTACAATGATATTGGCGTTAGATGTTATTTCCCCGGCAGAGACATCTCATTAACTCAAATTTTACTAAAGCGTCGTGGGTGTTAATCATAAAACCGTCTGATTAGGAAATAGAACACCGGAAAGAATAAAAAGATAAAGGGCGTCACTCAAACTGATTAGATGTTATCATTATTTTAAATAAAAGGTGGGAAAGTCACAGTCTAAGAAAAGACTTCCCTTTAAAATCTGAATTGATCTGAACAAATTTCTAATAAAATATTTGCTTGTGTCGGAGCCATCTACTGTTTAAGATACTGACAAATTAATGACAAATAAAGTAATCTTTACAAATATTTTAATTAAAATACTGGCAGTTTTTGTATTAATGAGTGCAATACTAACCACTTATGTATATTACGAACTGATATTTTATTATAAAGACTGACCAAAAATATTTAAAAATACCCAATAAATAATATACAGAAATTATTTTTGTGTACAACTAAAACCTAAATCACGTGTCAATACACTGTTCAGCACGTTAAAAATCCGTAGGATCATAGTGTATACAAGATGTCCTATATACAATTAAATTAAATAAATCCCAAATAAAATTAACATTACTTAATTAGTGCATAGAAATAAAGATCGACTGGACTTTCAGAACAGGCTTAACGAAATAGCTGTAATTGTGTTTTTTATAATATCATTTTTGTTATTCAACCAGTTATTATGTACAGACTTTGCATATAATACGAAGTGTTGTTGTAATTTATTTATGACATTTTTTTTCGACAATTCAAGACGGTAATTGCTCCCACTAAGATTTGTCGACAATCTAGCTGCCAAAAAAGCTACTGTTCAACACTAGCTTATACCACATAGGAATGTGCACCCTAAAATTGCCTCTTTAGTATCCGAACCTTAATAAACCACCTTATCTGTTTACTGTATAACGGCAGCGGGAAAAACAAAATCAAACTAGGTTTTTTGTTGTGGAGATTTATTTGACACATTTGACTTAATCATAATAATAATCATTTTATCCCTGTCTAAACAGATAATATGTCATTTACTAGTCAATCAGGAAGACATTAATAACAATAATTTGAGGAAAACAAACCATACGATTACCAATGAATCTATTATTTCGGATGTGCTATTAACAGGTAACATAGAAGTAGTGCCATTACTGTGAAGCAATGAGCTACATCCGATCCTTAAAATTTTATTTGATTTATTAAAAATTCATATTGAGATGATAAAATATGATGAAATAAATTTTAGTTTATACTGAATTTGGCTAGCTTAAAAGAAATGAATAAATAACAGCTCAATAGTTATTTTCTTTCTCCCAATAGACTAATTCGAGTTTAAATTTGATAGAGCATGAGATAAACAAATTATAAATCTTATTAACTCCTGTACGTGGAGAAAACGACTTACTACCAGTCACACCTGGATCACTGCACTCGGAATCCCACAACTGGACAAGCAGTAACCTTAATCTCTGATAAATAAAATGAATACTTGCTTCCACATTAAATAATAATTTAAATAAATAAAATATGATATATGTTCTATATTGCATTTAAAAATAATCATCTTAAACCATTGCATTTACTGTGCATTTTGCAACCAACAATACCTAAAAGCTCAATACGCTAGCCGTTTAACCTCTTTCATTTCACTTGGGGCTAATTTAACACTAATTGAGTTTATTAAAAATACAAACGTAAATGAAAATAACATTAACTGTAAAATAAAATATACAAAGGTGTATTTTTTATAACAAACCATGTCCGTTTGTCGTAAAATGCGTATGTACTTACAAATAACCAAGCAACTTAACCTAATTCCTTTAATTGGTTCATTTCAAATGAAATATAGGGTATAATAAATGCATTTTAATTTAATATCACTATATAAGTACATACTAATTTCGATTTTTAGGTAATTATATTTAAAATCGATTTGCAAGTCGTAAACCATAAGCAATATGCACATTGCTACATGTAGATAATCTTTGACATAGGCAGATGTAGCCCCAATATAAACTACAACTCTAAATTACAAGTTCTATTAAATTAGTCACTGGCAGGCTAATAGCTTATAATTTCCTACAGCTTAATTTGAGACTATTTTTAGATTTTATTTACAGAACACATATCTTTTATAATTTTTATACGTACAAATTTAGTTTAAAAATCAAACATTAGACCACTCTAAGAAGTCTTTATATAGATCCAATACATTTAGAGTAAATTATTTAATCGGTATCTTTGTGTAGACTGTAGAGATAAACTACATGTTGGTGTAAATTTATCACACTCTAACACCATTATATTTGTAATCATTTACGGTAACTTTTTCACACTAAAACAGTCAAATTTCTTATAGTGTTTACCCTTGACTTTTGAATCCTTTACTTTACATTGCAAAAATATTGCCTATTTAGAGTGGCTTGATATAAAACCGTTGTATATTTTGTTTTTTATTTAGATTGAAATTTTATGAAGTACTAAAATTCAGAATAAAAGTAGTGTAGTTTTTATTCTGGGAGTGGGGGTTAATAATAAAACAAGTCATTTATTTATTTATTGCAATGCAAAAGTACATAAAAAGTATTCTATTTCTGTTAACGAACATCCCGGAAACTTTACTTTAAAATTTTGTTTCTTGTTCCACGAATGGCTGTTCCTTGTCGCTACAGTAAACTACTGCCCCTGTACCTACTTCATGTCAACTTTCATGAAATTCTGTTCTCTCGGAGATGCCCTCGCACCAATCCGACAAAGTTCAAAATTACTCATTTTTACTCATTTAAGTTACTTAAAATTACTTATTTTGTTCTGCGAATTAGATATATAATTTTATTACTGCGTTTACTTAAGTTTTCAATATGTCTGTTTATTGATTCTAAATAAAACCCTGAAAATGAAATTGTATTTATTTGTAATTATAAAAATGAACAAAGTCGAATGCAGCTGCTGCTTGTCTCCATTTTTTGTGTCAAATCCTTGTTTTGTCTTTCCTTGTCAAATACCACTGTGTATGTGTTATAGTTCCAAAGTAAAAAATAAAATGTTTAAATAAACTTTGGATTTTTGCAGAAATCTTTCAATGTCTAAAGTCTTCAATAAGGTTTCGATAATGTATAAAAACTTCTTCCATTTAGATAGCAGAAGCTCCATACTTATTTTATTCATGTATATATTCCCCCTCGGCAAAGAACTTAACGCAGATGCTCTTGATATAAATTATTTTTTATGAGAAGAGTTTAAGAAATTGAGTTCGAGGTTCTTGCCAAATGAACGTTGCGATCGAAGTCGATAAAAGTTATATTAAATGTGTATGAGTTTGCAAAAATCAGACATATACTCGTACACACGATCATTTATCGTTTGTGCTTATATAAGCTTGAAGAATGATTGTCACATTCAGAAAACAGACGGAAACTTTAAATTAACCTTGCGCAGAACTTCATCGAAAATAAAAAGTTTCTAAGAAGCTTCAGACTCACCAATAAAACTATTTATCTGTTCGAGCTGTTGAAAGTATGGCACTTTAGACAAGTTGGTTATTTCTGACGAAGAAAGGGAAAACTTTTTTTCCCGCAGAAATACGTTATGGATGATTTTCATTTCTTTAAATGTCAGGAACTTTTTATTTGGATTTCGTTTGGGTTAAGGAGAAATTCCTATTCACTGGAGAAATTTACATCTAAAAAATCACTGATTTAAGTCCTTGTAAAATAATACGGTTTAATATATTAATGTAAATACGTATTGATTTTCTAGCGGTGAAGTTTCGTGCAAGACGCTATTAATGGAAACTGAATTAAAACTTTCACAATTGCAGCTATTCATATGATATAATTATACGGGTCACAGTTATTCATAATAGAATATTAAAGCTTTGATTTGTGCTAAAGGTTTTCGGAAAAAGTTATACCTACGGTAATATTACTCAATCTAAAATAAAAACAACGCTTCGTTTAATTTATTAAAGAAAATAAACCATAAAAGTTCAACTTCTTAAAAAACTTCTAATTGCACATGTCCTTTTAGAAAATGATTTAGATCATAATGAAAATTTAGAAAATTGACTAACTAAAGTCAAATTCGATTTAGAGAATAAATACTAATCTACTTTCTCAATAAACTTCACTACATTTTAAGCTTTTCATAACGGTAAAATATGTTATTACCTGTTTTTCAAAATTTGTGAAGTTAGCTGGTTTGTTCGGTAGGTTTTTTATGATAAATCTCAGTAGCTAGTTAATGCTGTTACCTTAAACAGGAAATTAGCAGTATGTTCGTTTAAACAATAGCTCAAGGAATGTTAATAATATTTATGAATAAAATTATAATGATGTACATATTGGAAATAAAAATTAAATTTCAACGTAGCTATTGTTAATAAATGTAACTGGTTTAAAAATAAAGTTTGTGAACCGTTGACCACTAACCCTAAGCTTTTTGGCATATAGAATGATTTTCTTTCTGCCTTCTTTTCTGATCAAGGTTATTATTAGAAAATGTACGGTTATGCCTTTTATAGAACTTACTTCTATTACTTGTCTGTTTCTCTTAGGTGTTTCTGCCTTTGTGTAAATTAAAAAAAATATATCACGAGAAATCTTTACAGATTCTTTATAAAAAGCTTGATGAAGTTTTCGAATATCTTACATACTTAAGTCCGTACACCTATATGCTTTGCTCTTGTGATTTTTACAATATCTAAAACAAATCAAATTTAAAAATGATAACATAACCTTAAAGAGCCACTTATTTAGCTTTCTTGGTGACATTCTTCCTTCAGTTATTTTTATCCAATAAGTAGTTAAAGGTACTGCGCATTGGATAACGCCGACTTTGCTTCAGACAGTGCCGTAATTGGCGGTATTTGTCACTACAATGCGAGCGCATTAGACGGGGGTTTGGCAACATAATGCACTTTATAACCTAAAACTAAATGCAAGAAGACCAGTTTTCACCTTGACACAAGCATTTGAAATTATTTTATCATTTGATTCAAAATTTTAATTATTTTGGATAAGACGGAGTTTGAAACTACACTCCTCAAATTCACTAAAATATAAGAGAAGGTAGTGTAGTGAGCATGCGGAAAATACACGATAATTAATGTTAGGGTATGTGCCGCAATATAGAGGACGAACTAATATAGTTATCATCTAGGGTATTTTTCTTTGCAGCATTTGTAAATTTAAAGTAAATGGATCAGCATACACCGTATGCAGGATAAAACACAAAAATTTGCGACGCTACAATTTTAGATTGCCGAACAAAAAAATGTGATGAAATATACATATAATATAATATCCACAACCTGGTAGAAGATGAACGACGTTTATAAGATCGCTCCGAGACGTAAAGTATGAGTGTCAAGAGCTGACTAGAAATAATAGAGATATGATTGAAAATAATCAGACAACGGACATTCTTATTCCCACTACCTAATCTATGTAGTATGTACACTCAAATTTTTTGGTTTTACTCTCTATAGCCCGATTCTATTCAAGTATTCTGTATTCACTCCGTAGCGGAGAGTGAATAAATTTTCATTGAACATAGAACGAAAGTCGTTAACAGAAGAGCAAGTCACACTAACATTTTATAAAAGTAATGTTGGAAAAAAGAGAAAAACTTGAGACTTGGCTAACACCCTAGATCCTAGACACACATAAATTAAGAAATAAATCTTGAAAAGAAAAGTGGGTATGCAATGCTACCTTAATACAGATCTAAAACGTGTAGTGTGTGGTAAATAGGCACACCAACTTATCTCCATCCATTTTCTACAAATTCTACTGAACTAAAAATGATTTCTAAATGTTTACTTCTTTAGCTGAATAAAAGCTTTTCCATTTAGGATGTTGAAAATATACAAATGCACGTAGTTTACTGTGGTATAACTACCATTGTTTTCGTAAAATAACAGAAACGATTGTTTCACAAACATGGTCTAGAAAATGTATTTATTCTGTTTGCAGGATCATTTTTGAGGAAGCAATTAAGGTTTCGATCAAATTTGTATTTGTATGTGTATGTCCAATTCAGATATTAGGTATATGAAAAGTTAACCCAATGGAGTAGGAAATCGAAATCGATTCACAATTAAAATTCGTTGGTAAATCTAAAGTAAGTTTGAGTGCATACAAATACGGTCTGTCATTTTTGTTTGTTAAAACAAAGGTTATTTTCAACAAAAAACAACAAAGCTCCGCGATTGGGCGACAGTGAGCATTTTTATTGAAAAAAAAACAAAGAAAATTACTTTAACTTTCAAAAGTTCTTATGCAAACTGTACAACACAAAATTTTTAATACTTACTGCACAACTCAAAATTGCCTCGGCTTGAGATCTTAACTTTGCAAATTTAATTTCAGGTCGCAGGTATTGATTCCAATAGCTTCAAATTGTAAAAGAATAGATAAAGGTTTAAGACATAAGACAATACATATTATTAGGGCGCCATCGGATTAGGAAAGTCCAGTAATTTTTATAAAAATATTTACTCGATACCAGTAACCAGAAACTGGAATCAGATCGAATAAATTTAATTTGATTTTTTCTATTTAGTCGTAATCGGTTATGTCAAAGTTAGGTTGAGTAAAATATTTAAAGACTCATAAATATATTGTCCTGTAATATTCAGATTAATTAGATTTAATTATAAGTTTATTTAAAACCAACAAAATAAAAAACTTTCATAAATAGCATCGTAGTAAACAATAATAAAAATAAAAGGTCAAAAATGTTTAATACACAATGATAATTTTCGTATATTAATATTGACAAAATCGTCTTTTTGTAGAACTGATTTTTAATTAAGTTTCCTTTTTAATTAACTGTATTTTGATCAAGCCAGATCAATCATTAAAACTGAAAATGCCTCTACTAAACGTTAACCGCGCTGTAAATTATTTATTAAGTTTCGGTAAGCGCGATTCCAAATTAATCACTTAACTTTCTGTATTTTTCACAACTTTTAAAGAACGGGAAACTTTATAGTTTGGTTAACTTATTAACCCCAAAAATCAACGACAAATTGAAGCAAGTGAACTTCCGGTACGATAACAGAACTAAACGCACAAAACTGTAGTAGTATAACTTAATTATACTCTTGAAGACGGTTACTTTATTCATATTAAAAACTGTAGTGTTTGAAATTGTATAAAAATAAAGATTAACAAAAACTTTATCTGGGGCGTCCCTCCAAGAGAGAGCCCCAGAGCTCCGTGCTCTCCTTATTATAAAAGCTTATTTCGGACTCTCGTTAAAAAGGATTCAAACTTACATGGTGACGGGCAATCTTAAGAGGGAGCATTTCGAATAGACCAATAAGGGAATGACATACGTTTTTTAAGCCAAACCGAAATTACTATTCTTACACAAAGAAAATTTAGAGCCCGGGATTGCACAACAAGATTTGCAGACATGATTTCTTTCGAAATGCAGATGTGTTTATTTGAAATTTACTAATAAGCACGTACAAGGAAATCATAAATTAACGCATGATAGGTTTTAATGATATTTTTTCATAGAATTTCAACTTAACGTGTACGAGAATAAATAAAATGTACGTTCACATCAACTGAAATCGCTGGCTTTTTAAATTTAGGGGACAAATTCATTCGAGAATATTCTTTTTCACGAAAACAAGAGATGGTAAATGCTAACAAGTGCAAAAACGATACCTTTGTTTAAAGCGAAGTCTATAGATTTCTCTAGAAATAATTTTATTAGTCTGGGATATTTCTTTTTTTAAAAGTGACCCCTGATATTTAAGAAATCACATTTATATCGAATACCAACACAATTTTAAATCAAGAATAGATATACATTAATATACAGAACCGCACTAAGGGTTTTTATCATTTATACAAATAAAATTGCATTTTTCGGAAGTTAAAAAAATGAACCGTTACAATGTCAGCATATTATTTTTAATAAATCCTGATATGAGGCTGTATTATACAGGAAGTCTGCTTTATATTTTGATTAGGTTACCCTATATAAATTACCAATATTCCCTTACGATATGTAATTTCGCTATGAATCTTTTACTCTAAAAGTCACGTTGAATCTCGCTATAGAATAAACCCATCAGATTGACTTTTGCCTGATGGCGATGTTCGATTGAAGCGTGTTCCTAAAACAACAACGCCAGTTCTTCACCACATGTTGAAGCATAATGCACAACACAAGAGTACATTTTATGAAATTGTAGAAAGTTGTTTTCTATTGTTAAACTAGAAAATTTAGTGGAAATCCACTTTATCGTGGCGATTGTATATTTTCTTAAGTTGGTCTATTGTATTTTCGTGTAAAGTCTCTTGATGAAAACAGAAGTTTCCTGAAAACAGAAGAACAGAAGTGTTTGTCTTTGCTCTCAAATAAATGGAGCATCAAAAGGTTTACCCTTCCTTAATTTGGAAGATTTTTGACCTGTGGTCTTTCTTCGCTAACTCGCTGTTTTTGAAATCATCTCTTTTGGTAGCTTATATGGTTGAGTCGTTGGGTCATTGGGGGATAGTTTAAAAGCTGAGGAGCCCTGGTTAAATTTAGAAGATTAGATGTAGTAGCAATCGACTTGGCTATAAAAACAAATTTGAAGAACTGAACCAAACTGAAAGTGGCTGGTTGGAGGAATTTGTTGAAAGAAATGTATTCACGTTATTATTTATTGGTTGAACAATAAGAAAAGTAAATGATAGTCTTTAAGTTGTTTGAACCCATCGTACAAAAACATTAAGAATATATTTATATAACTTTCCAAGGCTTTTGAAATATATTTTATTTCTATTCTTTTATAAAGTGTAGTTGTTTAATAAATCATATCTGTCTATTTAATCTATATACTTATTAAATTACAATGACGCAAGTAAAACGTTCTGATTTAGACTTTAGATTTTTTTTTCTGAAGTAAATGTATGGAAGTTAATGTGTTTTTTATTTTTTGTGTGTTTATTGCTATGCCACTCATAGGCAACTATAGTTTTATTCGAATCAGTCAATCTTTCAATTTTCCCATATCCGAAAAGAATTTTAATAAGAACTTGTCTCAACTGAACTTTGATTTTTTCAGTCGTTGAAAGCAAAATTAAGCTTATCGTAAAATTTATGCCCTGTTTAAAGACTTTTGAAACATTTAATTTCTTTTATTATGTAGCTCACTATACTTTGACTTCCGATGGTAGGGCATTATCTTGCTCTATTATAGTCAAAATTTTGATTGTTACACTTTCACGCTCAGTCTTGGAAAATTAAATTTTGTATTCAACAGGTTTATTTTTTTAGTTTATGTTATCCAGTAAAAGTAATATTTTTAACACTCTAAGGCAATTCTAAAAAGAAACCAAATAGCAACATAAAAGAGCATATTTTACAAATATTCGTTGTCTTGTTATAATTAATTATTAGATTATAATTGAATTTATTAAAATATATCTACAATAATTAATTAACCGTTTCTTTATTTGCGTCTTTACTTTTGTCATTGAAGGATTTTTTAAGTTTAATTTTTAATTATTCGAAACGTTGTGTATCAATATCTATGAGGTGCTACTTACTCTTATGTAATCTTATGATGCATTAGTTAAGTTAGGTATTTTTTCATAGGTAGCTATTTTTATAATAATTTGTCTTTTGCACAAGCAACTTTAAGAATTGGTAGCATTTTTGATTACCAGTTTCAACAGGATATGCAATACACTTGAAACATAAGAAAACATTAAGATTATTTATTATAAAAATTACTGATTTCCCTACCACATTGATTATTTTCAATACAATCGCCAGGCAATATGTAGTTATTTATCTATTAACAGTGGAAGCTGATAGTTAGATAGCCGATCGAGCGAGAAAGTAGACGCCCGAAGCAAAGCGCTAGAGCAGCAATGACACTTTTTTGTGATCAATACACACAAGATTTTCTCACAACAGCAATTAACAAAATAACAGTTTTATATCTATCTAGAAGCAGTCAGTTACTTAAAAGCAATCAATACTACAATCAATTTACGTCGCCTTGGCGAAACAATAAAAATTACCATTTTTGTTTTGTTTGTTTTGAGCAAACAGAACGGACTTTTCCGTGCGTTGCTATTTGAGACAAGCGGAAAAGTGACAATTCTGATTGTTCCTCAAAAGACTTCAACTTTCAATTCTCTGATGACAACTGAAAAATTCCACTTGAAATACTGTAATAGAAAAATCAATTTCGCATGTCACGGCATCTATACGCTTTTTAAATACCTGGAATGTACGAAACAGCTACGTGAGATTGAATTTTTTAATATTATTATTGTATCTATACAAATCTTAATTCTCACTCACACTCATCAAAAACATAAAAAGTATATCAATAAGGCGAAGCACACTATTAATTACTACTCAGTTACATAATAGTTTAAATGTCAACCGTTATAACCATCAGCATCCCTCCGGGTCAGCATTATGAACATCAAAGTTTTAAACACTGCCAAAGCTTTTCATTTGTTTTGAAAACTTAAAAGCTTTGGACGCTGCCAAACAAATGCAAAAAACATAAATCGATAACTATTTACATAGAATACAAACATAATATCTCTCTTTTTTAGTAATTTAATTGAGAAATATTTTGTCGGAAAATTCTTCAAATTCCAGAATTAATTTAATCTGTCCAGCCCATATAAACTAATTTTAGATATACGTCGGAAAATGAAAAGTAGATGGGAGATAGGATGTAGTCGAAATAAAAACAATAAAAGCTTTCAGTAAAACTCGTTAAAACAATAAACAAGAAAACATGGTTTATGTATACGCAATGCTTTTCTGTTAAATCCTCTTTGCTTAATTATCAAGCATTGAAGTTAGAACCAAAAGTATAATAATGGAAAGCCATTTCATGATATAGGATTGTTTATCGTTACTGACTATATTTATTATTTGTTACTTTTTCCCCATTTATTTAAGGCAAAGTTATTTTCTACAAAAAGTTTTATTAAATTATTTTGAAGATCGAATGACAAGTAAACAGGATCAAAAACTACCCTTCTTTTCATTAGAGATTTAAGAACTGATTGAATTACCTGCGATAGAGAAAGACATAAAATCAGATAGATAATAATAATCAATGAAGGATTCTGCAATAAATATCTTGCTTTCTTGCAGCATATCTATTTCACGGATTGGTTTAGTTTTGTAATAAAAGGATATCGATATTGCTTGACGTAAAAATCAATTACTTTCGACGTCTTTTCTTAATTAGTTGCGCTTTGAAACATGAAATATTAAATTATGATCACACAGCTTAAACTAACTATCAAAGCAACCCTAGGAAAATTCATTTTCTCACTCATTAATATTCGTCTTATTTCTGCGTTTAATTTAAGCGTTAAGATATTGTATTTATAAACAATGGACAAAGGAAAATATTTTGCTTCTTTTGTATAAAACATAATAAACGTTTTGTATACACTATCGTTGTATTAAACGTATTTTACAAAGTTTAATAAACTTTTACTGACAAGCAAACAACGGCAAAAGCGAAGTACCAATTTCGTTTAAAATTCTTGTAGACATATTTCCGTATTAATATATACGTAAAGTCATGATTAAAGTTGGTTTTAATCTCTGCTTATTAGCACCATAAGTTGTGCTTATGGTTATTATTAAAAAATAAGATAAAAACGTAAAATAAATAGCATTTACACGAATTCTTCTTTATTTTAAGAAATATTATACAACTTAAAATGCTTCTTGAATATTTAAATGAAATAACGTGCAAAAATTGTATTGCTAATTGTTTAATAACTATCCCTTTTCATTTCAATTGTATTTCAGTTTATTAGTTGTTATACAAACTCAAGCTCTTGCAAACTTTGTAATTTATAAACCACAAAATAGAAAAGTTATTATCCGGAAAGTAAAAATCACCATTTTCTACATTAGAAGGGTATAAACTTACCTCTTTATAAAAAGTTTTAGCATTTCAATTCTGTTTTTATAAATTATTGAAAACAACGAAAAATACACTTCTATAGAAAAAGCCTCAAACTACTTCAAAAACGAATAAACTGCAAATACATCTACATCAGATTGGCGCCTTCGGAAGGTTTAATACTGAACTGCACTTTACCGGCATTGTCGGATTTTTTTTCATGGTTATTATTTGCCGTAACGGTAAATGGCAGATAGTTACAAGTTCCCTAAGCTTTCTACTAAAATACTATTTCTTAAAATACCTTTGATTTTAACAGTGGTTTTTAGAATTTTGTCCAGCTAGAATCAGGAAATATAATATAAATACAAAGATTAGTTAAAGTTTCACAAGTTTTATTAATATCTTAACCTGACAATATTATTTCGACACTTTGTGTCATTATCAAAGGTAGATAAGATTGATAAACAAACACGTTGCTAAGGATAAATACATACAGAAAATAGGTAACCAGATGCAATACATAACAAAAACTAAATATCTAACACTTCTAATAAAGAAGAATTACTAAGCTCAGTTTGTTCATTCATTAAAGGTACTGTGCGTTTATGTCTGTATCTTTCAAAAGCTTCTAAAATGTCTAATTTGTGTTTGTTGTTGCAAAAATGTAAGAATTTAATGTTGCTTTGAGGTGTCATTGGGTGGTTCTGTTCCAAAATGTGTTTGGCATAATTCATATAATTGTAGCTAGAATCAGGTTTGAGCCCTGTTTACGTCGGCCAAATAAAAAATGATCAAAGATCAAAGTAGGCCATGGATACATTTGATAGCATTGTTTTCGGATTCACTTTCTTCTTTTTCTTCTAAATTTTCAATCCTGACAAATTATAGCCCCTTCAACCAAAGGTTTCAATCTATATTTTGAGGTGGATCAATCCTCTGTGTCGTTTTCTTTATAGCCTCTTATCGGATTTGATCTTTTCAGTTATTTCATGGCATGCCTTTGTAGAATTTTGATGTTCTTCAAAACTTCATCCCACTATCTGTTTCATGGTCTGCCTCTATTTCTTACTCTCGAGGTATCCATTATGTGACTAGACTTCTCGTGTTGCTATTTTGTCTTCTCATTATGTGCCCCAACCATTTCAGTCGATGTGCTTCCACAAAACGTCTTGGGTCTTTGTTTTGTTGTCTTCTTGTCTCTCATTTAATTTTATCGTTCATTCTGTTTCTATAAGATCACCTATTTTGAACGGCTCTAATATTGTTCTTATTACTTTTCTTTCATATTTGCCTAGTTTTTCTTCCTCTTTTTTGTGGGAGTATTTTATTATGGATGTTATATATATTTGTTTTTGTTTTCGTAATTTTTTACTTGTTTTTATTTGCGTGGCATGCTCTATTTCTTTTTTGTATTCTTTCTTTTATCTTGTCTCGACTTTTTGTTCCTACTGTTGTTTTAAAATAATTGTAGGATTTCACACTTTCAAAAGTATAGTCTACACTTTGTAAGACCTCTTCCTCTTCTTTTGTTTTTCATGTACTTTCTTTTCCTTTCGTATAACTTTAAGCCATATTTTTGCGATTCCATTGTTAGGTTGTTTACTTTTCGTTATAATTGTTCCTTTGTTATTCCTATTATTACTAAATCTGCATACGCTATTGATTGGACTTCATTATTAAAATTTTTACCATTTACTTTTGCCCTTATGTTATTTTCGAGAACCAGGTTAAAAACTGAGTCTTCTTGCTTTACACCTTTGTTTCTTTGGTATATGTTTGTTTCTAAGATTTTTATATTAAAAACATTTCCGTTTTTTCCAATGCCATTAGTACTCACTGTATTATTTTGTGCGGAGTTTCTAGTTATAACATATTTCGCCTATTCATTGAGTCAAATGCGCACTCAAAATCTATAAACAGCATGTGAAAGTCTATATATCTTTGCTTTCGTCATTATTCTTCCTATAATGTGTATAGTATTTATTATACACCTTCCAGGTCTGAATTCTTACTGGTAGTCCTCTATTATGTTTTCTGGATCTACTTTCTATCTTTTGTTGAGTATGCTTGCGATGGTTTTGTATGCCGTGTTTAACAGCATTATGCTTCTATAATTTTTGCCAATATGATTTCTTCTGGCATTTTTCTTGTTTCCATACTTCTTGTGTTAATGCATGTATTCGTTTATGTAATTGTTCTCCTCCATACTTCAGAAGTTCCGCTTCGTTGTTATCACTCCCCGCGGCTTTGTTATTTTTTGTTCTCCTTATCATTGTTTTCCTGAAAAGGTTGGGATGGAACTTAGTTCTTTCTCTTTCTCATTCTGATTCGTCTCTTTGTTCTCTTCTTGTGTTACCAGTTCATTTGCTTCAGGGTCGTTTAATAATAATTCTAGGAATACTCTTGCCATGTTTTTTAATTTCTTCTTCTTCATACATTATTTTTCCTTTTTTAATTCTGTATGCTCTTTCACCGCTGTCTTATGGTTTGTTCCTTTAATTGTGTAAGAAATACTTCTTCGCATATTCTTTTTGTTATACCTTTCGATTTGTTACAACTTTTTATTTGCCCACTCATCTTTTTTTCATCTACACATTCTATTAATTCTAATCCTTTCTGCTCTACATTTTTTTTGTCCCTATTTTTTTCTGTTCTTAGTCACTTTAGCCTTGTATTAACTTTTCTTTCTGTCGCTTTTCCACACTCGTCATCATACCATTCTTGCTCCATTGTTCTTCTATGTTACTGGTGTCTTTTTGTATATTTTTCCTATTTTTCTTTCTATTTGTATTTTGATTATACAAATTTATCTCTTTTCTTATGTTTTATTGCTGCTAAATAGTGACCGCTATCTACGTATCCCCTTTGTATGATCTTGGTCTCTCTGATTCCTATCCTGATCTCCTGATGGGTGTTTTTATGTCACTTTGTGTAATCTTGGATGCTGGATTTTGATTGTAATAACTTATTGGCTCAGTGACTCTGCTAATTGACACATTATGTATCCATTGTCATTTAATTTCATAAACTGTATATTTTCCATTTACTGCTTGTAAATATTCTTCTTTCCCTACTTGCGCGTTGATATCTCCTATCAGGATTAGTACTAAATTTTCTTTATCTTCTCACATTTTTTTCTAGTTCTTCGTAGAATTTCTCTTTCTTTTCCACATCCCTTGTTTTGGTGGGTGCGTAGACATTAATGAAAGTCGTTGTTTGATTTATTTTTATTTTTAATACTGCTATCATCTCATTTATTGACTTGAATTGTATTAAATATATTGTCTCTATTATCGTTTGTAACGTAGAAACTTATTACATTTGCTCCTTGTTTTTCTGCTCCACTATATAGAAAACTGTACTTTTCTTTCTTCACTTCTCCATCAATATCTTCTTTATGTTTTTGCAATTGCCTTGCTATATTTTCCATCTTTCCTAATTCTTACATAGTTTTCACTTCCATGTTGCAATATTCATTTCTTTCTCTTGCATTTTCTTCGTTTTTGCTATTATTGTTTAATTTCTCCATTTTTCTTTGGTACCTGGGTTATAACCATAGGGTTAGGAATGTGTTTTTGACAAATTTTTTGAGCAGTCACCAAACCTTCGTTGCTAATAATCTGACAAACCTTACATTTTACAATTAGTAGCCTGGAAGGTTGAGCACCTCAAAGCATTAAAACGACACGACTGATCAGCTTTTTTAAAATTTCAAACATTTTTTATCATGTAAAACTTGATTCGGCTAGGAGAAAAACGACTGTAAAACTTCACGTCAACTGTGTTATTAGTTACGGAGGAGTTTAGTGATTATTGTAGAAAATATTTGTCAAAAAACATTTACATCTCCGTGACCCCTTACCTGATCTTGGGACTAGCAGCCTCTGATAAGATTTAAAAACTAGTCTTTTGTAGATTCGCACTGCAGAAAGTTGCAGAAAAACCAAACTTTGTTGCTAGTATTCTGTTTATTGATAAAGCTATGTTTAGGAACAATAACAACACCAATCTTCATAATTAACATTTTTGGGCAGATGAAAATCTTTACGCCGTTGTTGAGTCGAGAAATCAAAACCGATTTTCTGTAAATATTTGTTTTTGGGTATTTTGGAAGATGGTTTGATGGGGTCAGTATTCTTACCAAATCGCCTAAGTAGTGAAATTCATCTTGACTTTCTAAATACCACTTTACCATCATGCTTGGAAGATGTCCCACTGAATGTTATGTCTAATCTTTGGCTTTTACACGAGGTGCTCCTCCGCATTATTCAGTCATTGTCAAGAACTATATATTTAGATGAAGCTATATATAATGAATGAAGATGAATAGGTGGATAGAAAGAGAGGTATCCCCTTATTTAACCCGAATGTATTTTGTAGTCATCCAAAGACATAATCCAAGTGACAACATCAACGATAGCTCAGCGATTGATTTAATTGACATTTTTCTCATATGTGTTTAGTTGTAAGTCATTTAGGAAAGTTACAAGTTGATATAATGCAGATCGTTGTTTTGCAAACTTGTGGTACATTTTAAGATACAAGTGTTTTATGTAATCTTGCTTGTATTTTCATAAGCTACATTTCCACATAAATAGAATTAAGAAATTCGATAATATCCAGTATTGTTAAAATAATGTGAGGTCAAACGCAACAGCCGTTTGGTAGAAATATTTTGTTTTTATTAATTTTTCTTTTATTTATCAAAAATGCATAAGTACTTCTGCATATCTCAATTAAAGCCGAAACTGCTGTTAAGTAATTCAGCTATATAATCTTGTTTAACAAATCACCATCAACGATATTGACTGACCGTGAAGATCGCAAATGGTTGATAGAAATGCATAAGATGTACAGGTCATGTACTTGAATGCCTTTCCTAGCGGGTATTCTCTAGTAATATGCGAATAGGTTAATGAGCTGTTTTGAATTTCAACAAGGATTTCTGTCGGCGATTTTCAAAGGAAAAGGTATATACGAAATACATATATACGTTGTAGTAGTAATAAACCTTGCCTTTAAAAAAGGCACTGGATCTTTTTGTTGCACTCGAACATCTCAAAAAAATGTTCTTTCGATATTCTCAACGTGATGGTGATATTCTATCAACTACTATTCGAATGACTTATTTACGATCAAATAAAGTTTTTCACCCCTTCTGTGCAAAATTCTTCGTTAGGAGCTTTGCCTTTTTTACTCTACGAAAGTATGTTGTTGTTTCATTTAATTTCAGTTTGAGCAGTTTTAGGGTTGGAACAAACACGTTTTGAAATTTATGTTCAGGGCAGCGGTCAAATAATTAAAACTGTATACTAGAAGTTAAAAATACTTACCCATATAGCACAAGATATCCTGGGGATATCCAGTATATGGTCTGTTAACGGATGGATCGCCCGTCCACGAACTGGACATCCGTGAGATATGCAGCACGCTACATCCTCAGCATATACCATGCAGGATATTCTGTGGATATCCCAGGTATCGTCGATTCAAGGAATGATCGTACATCCCCAAACTGAACATCCATGAGATATTCTGCATGTTATATCCTAAAGATGTACTGTGCAAGATATCCTTAAGATATCCACCTTACGATTCGAATCTCCTACGATATACTTTTTTTTTTAAATTTTTTATAAATTATAATAATAATAAAATTTTAACGATAAGATTCTTTTCACGTAACACATAGGGTGTACGATATAAAACAGTACAGATTGCTCGTTATTGCTATAATGTTAATATAGCGTTTATGTTTTCTCGGTTTGATTTATTTTCATACTAGGTATAATAGAAGACAAATTGTTACCCTACATTTTCTTTATTTCTTTGTATCGGTAGCATACACTTTTAAACATTAGTTTTTAGTTACTTTTTCTTATTTATTTATTATGTAAAATGCCTAATAAGATTCTATAATATATAATTACATAATTAGATATTAATAGATATAGTATAATATATAAAATATTGATTCAAAAGAATTATCCAACATTACTTTTTAAATTAACTTCAATGTATTTTAGTTTAGAAATCTGGTATTCTTTAAATCAACGTTGACTGATATTTTGCTGACGGCAATATTCTCGTAGTTTTAGTTATTATTTACAGGCTAAAAACAAAGAATTGTGAGATGATATGACATGTATGTATGTTAGTATGTATATTTCTTAAATCGTGTGGCATTTAAAGGATTCTTCCTGGAAAGCTAGAATGCTTCACATCTGTAATCGACCCTCTTTGGGTAAATTTTATGACATTGCCTGGTGTTAAAAAATGTCCAAACCTCGAAAAGATTTACAACTTTGTCAGACTTGAGCGTGATCCAAACAACTTGGTTTTCGTTCACTTCAGTTTGAGCATTCACACTATTACGCCGCGCGCTCCGATTAAATATATTTGATTTGGTTTGTTGGTGATTGATTTTAAAGTGCTTTTGAATTTTCACTAACCGACCTGCAGAAGAGTATTAGGTAAGTAGAATTACTGAATTTGATTCATTCGTTTTAATAATTATGTAGGTACTCTAATAAAAAGGTAACAAATCTATAGTTTATATACTTTTGACAAATACTATAATACTACAATAATTATCATTTAAAGCAACATTTATTTACAGCCTCATCTCTATTAAGCTTGGACATAACAGGTACGACGTTGAAGGGTAAAATTTGCCATATCCGCATTGTGATCTATTAAATTCTACTGTTTTTTAGATAGCACAAGAAAATATCAAATAAAATCAATCAAGTTGCAAAATTTGGTGCCAGCACTCCTTATGAAGTGATCAAAAGGACTCTACCCCGATTTCTTGGAGACGACACCTTTAAATTTAATTGGTCAGGAAAAAACAAATAAAATTTTTTCCACACTGAAAACTGCAGCATTTTTGTTAAGTAAAGTAACTAGAATTGCATTTACGCTAAGAGTATTAACATTTATATATTATTACAGAAGTTCTAAACAGAGATCTAAGTTAGACAGAAAAAGAATGCTGAAAAACCAATTCAGCAATTTCTGAAAGCGGCGGCGGATGAGAGGTTCAACAGAAGAAGTCTTTGAATATGTTTATGTTAAAACTATGTTAAATATAATTTTTATGTTTGTAGTTACCTCAATTATAATAAATTTTTATATTTTATGAGCATACACCTCCATCATTTCTTTTATTATATTCATATACTATTTATTTGATACCGATATGTAATTAGCAAATCCTCTAATAGTAATTTTATAATCAATTAATGAATTGATTCGGCCTTTACTAGATAAAAATTTATATCCATCTTCAATAATATAAAAACAGATTATTTTTTAAATATTCACTTTATAAACGACCTAACAGAGCTGAACAATTCACCGTTGTTAAATTTATTTGTATAATAATAGTGTCCGCTACCATTACCCACATCTAAGCACGTTGAAGGAATATAATGTTTATTGCAGGTTTATAATTGCCAATTTTTACAGAAGTTACGTTAGCTTTATGTTTTAGACGCTTGAAGAAGCCACTGTGTGGCGAAACAATTGTTAACTACAATAATTAAAGTGAAAATTTAAAGAAACAATCTGTTTTCATATTATTTATAATGAATACAAGATATTCCAAAGATATTTTGTTTAGACCTCCTGTGGATATCTTGTACAGGACATCCAAGGGATATTTTGCATATTATATACCAAAGATATCTTGTAATGAATGTCCCGGGGATATATTGTATAGGATATCCAACGGATATTAATAATAGAATATCCGAGGAATATCCTTCATCGGATATCCTGAAGATGTCTATTTTAGTCTCATTTTACCATCCCACGGATGTCCGTAGGATATCCAACTGCTTTTCGTAGGACATCCTTCGGATATTCGTAAAGCTGCTCCAGGATATCCGTAGGACATCCAGCAGATATTATGGTGCTATGTGGGTACATTTGAAAATGCAGAGGATATTTAAGTCACAAATTTTCAACAAATCACGATTTATCTCTATAGCCAAGTTTGAGACGCTTAAGAAGGAGTGCAAGATTTACTTAAGCAATTTATCTTCGCCACTATCAAAAATCTGTTAACAAACACTGTTTGATATGGGATTTCTCTTAAGGAACTTGATTTTCTGGAAGATCATATAACTTCACATAGTGCATGAATTTTGATGAAAATATTTTTCTTACAGAGTCAGATGATTTATGGAGCTCTATATAAGTTCCTTCTTTATGAAAAAATTTGAAAAATCCCTATTTTAGGGAAAAAGGTTTCTAGGCATGATGTAGTTGGATATGCAAATACTTTATTATATATTGCCTCCTTCTGGATTTTGACTATTTATGATTGACTTCTTCTTTGGACATATTATAACAAATATACAATAGACATTTCAGCGTAAAGATTTTGAGAAAGAAGACAGTGCTTTCAAGTTGAATGATAATATGTTATTGACAATAATAAGACATGTAGTTCAAGACCAGCCAGGTCCAACCCATGGATTGCAATCGATTGAACCGATTAATTCATCTGTTGGATTGGTTTGGATTGATACTTCAGCATCAATACAATTGACACTTATTGGATGTGGAATTAGTTAGAAACGTTTAACCAACTTGGGCTAGATCGAAGCATGAGTTACACTAACATTGAATGGATTAAATATAGCATGTTATTATTTAGACTGAATGACGGCTGGATTGATCTTTTTTAACTGGTTAGTTTATTGTATTCTCTTGATTGAATTTGATAAATGAGGCTTAACTGAATTCTTCGAGAATAAACTGTAAATTAGCCAATGTATTTAATCATTTAATTCATTAGCCAGCATTAATTCATTTAGCCAATGCTGTTATGTAAGTTAACGTGTAGCAAAATAGTTTTGATTAAAGGCACTGCATTTATCAGTTTATGTGTTTTTCAGTTGCGAACTCTACCCTAATATCATTAATTTCATGATGTCTATGTAGTTTCAGTAACCATTCTTTAAGTAGAACAATTTTAATGTTTAAAGTATTTGGATACATGTGTTTGGTTAGGTTTTCTATTATTTGTTAACAAATTTTCATTTAACAACTAACTCAACACAAACAATCCGTTTTTATATTCAGATCTTTTTGGCAGAAGTACCTAAGAGGACGCAGGCCAAAACAAATAAAACCTTTCTTTACTAATATTTACTCAAATTCTGATTCGTTATTCAAATCCTTCATCCAAAGGGTATAGATAATAAATATCTATAAAAGGGTATAATTTTATAATGTTACGTAAACAATCTCGTATTTTTATACAATCTTCTACAACGTTGCTATACCTAACCCTGAAAAACAAATTTAATATGAGTTGTTCTTTGGTTATGATAATTTTATACAATTTAAACTAAAAACAACTAAACAGAGCTAGTTCATGTTTACATTACTTGATTACATTTTTGAAGAGACTACTGCGTACACATATACGAACCTCTAAAGCTTTCACGATGAAATATTACTTCAGAGCTTTAGTAGACGAGCTGAAATTCCTTCGCACGTAACAAAAAGGTCAGCACCTTCGTCGAGGCACAATTACCTCAGCTGAAGTAAACTTGATAATAAGTTCAAGAAAGTTCAACTTAAAAGGTATTTGATTTTCTCAAGAATGCCTTTCTCCCTAAATTATGTACCTTCTACACAACTAAGGGTTGGCTAATGTGAAGTAAAGAAAAGGACGGTTTACTTTATTAACTGAACACTACCTGTCAGCTATTAGGTAAATACGATCCAGAATTAATTAGGAAAGCAGGTAATGAAGTATTTCCTAAATATGGGCAGTTAACTGAGTCGAGAAACTATAATTTAAGCAGACGCTCAAAAGGTGGCAAGATCGTAACATCTGTGAAAATTGGCAACTTAACCAGAATGTATAAAGTTCTAGGCACACGTTGCAAATGTTATTTCTACGGAATTATAGTTTAAAACTAGTACAAACTAGACTAAAACTTAATCAGGCAACTTTTAACGTAGTTCCGAATTTTCTACAAATTTCAAACTCTTACCCTTAATGTTTGCCTTTGTCTAACTACTGTATGGAAGCTCCAAACAAATTACGAACTTTCTCGCGAAGAAGAATTGAGATTACAAGAAATCTTGTTTAAAATTATGGGACGTAAAATGCGTCTTATATAAAATTGTGTTACGGTTATTTTATAAGGAAATTGTCTCCAGTAGCAAGCTCATTCTCTGCAGTAAACTTCTTGTTTTATCCTTAGACGAATCGTGCATGTATGTGTGCTTTAGCAGGCTTTATTTTACTACTATGTAAACTTTCCAAACTGATTTTTTGGAATTTAATTCAACTTTCCTTTTAACGATAAAAACTTGTTGATTTAAACAAGCCTGACGGTAAAAAGGGACACACACAACGAGGTTATTATTTTGGTGATTCAATTCGAAGGTTAGCTCTTTATTAATTAAAGCGGAACACGCAAGTTTTTGTCGCAGCACATAGAATTTGCATTTCGATTTTTATTTGATTGCTACGTATATTCGCGCCATTAACGAAATTATCACCAACGCATCTGGCGATACTGTCATCAGAATCGACAAATTGTCTCAACACAGTATAGTCGTCAATAATTATTATGTAAATGTAAAATAATCGAAACAGTGTAATATAATGTTAAAAACGCCATACATTCCAACGAAGCATAAGATTTATAAATTTATGTTTTAATTTCTTCCTCTTCACATGAAGCTTTCTCAAATCCACCATCCTTTGCGTTACTTACTTACCATAAACGCTTTGCCCTAAGACTGAATGTCTAGTTTTCAAGATTATTATTATTATTATTATTATTATTATTATTTTGTATTATCACACAAATTGTGGATGGTAAACACATACCCGGAATGAATTGTTCAAGGGTTATGTGCTACATGGAAAGTTTTTTCCGTTCAATGGCTACCGTTCCTAATATTACTGCCTTTTGCATCCATTGGATTGCATAAGAGCTTATACCCAACTTTTGAAGATTGTTTTTAACTTGTGAACTATACCGTTAGCACTAATAATGATAGGTAATATTGTTGTGTTATCAACTCTCCACATTTGTTTAATTTCATATGATAGTGCTTCATACTTTCGGATCTTCTCTTGATATGCTCTGGTGATGTTATCGTCCAATGGTACGAAGAAGTCTATGATTGACACAGTATTTTTTGATTTATCCAGTACAATTATGTCGGGCCTGTTGTGTTGTACAGGCCTGTCCGTTATTACGGCCACATCCCATAGAATTTTGCAATCCTGTTTTTCTAGTACTGGCTCTGGTATGTATTTGTAGTATTGGATAAATTCTTCTTTAAACTTCCATTTACTTTTTAGGTATTAGTATACTACCTTGCCCATTGAATTATGACGTTGTGTGTAGTGGTTAGGTGCCAGGTAAGTGCAGGCTGATATTAGATGTTGTATCGTTTCCTCTTCTGTGTTGCAGAGACGGCATTTGGTATTGTCAATACTCTTTTTTAGAATGTGTCTACTGTAGTTCCTGGTAGGAACTACCTGATCTTGTATGGCCATAAGAGCCCCTTCTATTTCAGGGAAGAGGTACCCGCTAGTTAGGTAGGTGTTGGAATAGTTAAAGTCTGCTTCTGCTTGGCGTATGCTAGCATAGTATCTGCCATGCAGTGCTTTCCTTTCCTATTTCCTTTTTATTTCTTGAGGTTGTAGTGGTGTGTCTGCTACCTGCACGCTAGTTAAATTAAAACCTGATAATTTGTCTTCAATTGTGGCGATGTGTTGATGAAATGCCAGATTACTTTCCTTAAAATATTGTCTTAGGTTTTTTATTTCTTGGTTATGGAGTACCTGCAGGTTGATAAGTCCCCTGCCACCTTCGGATCTTAGTAGGTATAGGCGTTCAATCGGCGAGTTTGGGTGAAGCATCCTGTAGCTTGTGAGAGTTGTCCTGACCTTTCTATCTAATCTTTCCAGGTCAGTTTTGGTCCAAGTAAGGATTCCAAATGTGTAGCTGATACTTGGGATTGCCCAGGTGTTTAGAGCAGTGAATTTATTTTTTGAGTTGAGTTGCGTTTTTAATATGGTGGTAACTCGCTCCATTTGTTCTTTTGTGGCAACTTCTTTATTCTGCTTCTGATTTATTTCAGTTGATTCTTGAATACCCAAGTATTTGTATTTATCTTCCAAGCTTAAGGTGGGGATGTTGGTACCATCGTCAAAAGTTACGTTGTCGGCATTAATGACCCTCCCTTTTTCCACGTGGAGGAATTCGCATTTTTCTAAGCCTAGCTTCATCTTAATCGCGTCGCTGAATTGCTTGACTAATTCTAGGGCGCCTTTAAGTTGTTGCTTTCCTTTGGTGTATATTTTTAGATCGTCCATATAACAAAGATTAGACAACTTTGCCTGATTGTCTATTTTATACCCATAGGAGATTCTTTTAAGCATCGCGCTTAAGGGATTTAGTGCAACGCAGAACCATAGTGGACTGAAGCTGTCTCCTTGGTATATACCTCTTTTAATATAAATTTCTTCCGTAGTGTAGGAGTGAGTTCTGTCTTTCAGCACTAATGTGGTGCGCCATGTACTCATTAGATGTTCCAGTAGTTCTATTATTTGAGAGTCCACTTTATAGATCTTTAGTATCTCTTTTAGCCACGTATGCGGGATATAATCAAAAGCTTTCTGGTAATCAATCCAGGCTACAGAAAGATTTGGTTTGCGAGTTTTCGCTTGTCTTGTGGCTATTGCGTCAATAATGAGCAGTTCCTTGCAACCTCGCGCACCTTGTTTGCATCCGTTCTGTTCCCAAGCCAGTATTTCATTTAGCGCTAGATGTTCATTGATTCTTTTGCTAATGATGGATGTAAATATTTTATATACTGCTGGCAAACACGTAATAAGGCGATAATTTTGCGGCTGTGTTAAATCCCCTTGCTTTGGTAGCAAGTGTGTTATCCCTTTTGTTAGTTGCGCAGGCATTAATTGGGGGTTGTTAACAATGTTCTGAAACTGATTCGCCAGAGGTTCGTGACAGTTGGAGAATATTTTCCACCAGTATATGTGGATCTTATCTATACCTGGCGACGTCCAGTTTTTCTGTTTACCGACTGCTTGTTTAATGTCCTCAGTAGTTATTGTAATCGGATGCATCTGAGCAATGTGAACTGAGTTTTCATTTTCGGTTTTTACCCACTCAGCTTCTTTATCATGTTCTACTGGTTTGGACCCCATATATTTGACCAGAATTCAACAGTTTCTTCTTGTTTTGGACACACGTGAGGGCTGTTTGTGCGTTGTGTTTGCAGATTTCTGTAGAATTGCTTTTGCGAGTTCTCAAAAGTCTTGTTCTGCTTGTATCTGGTAGTCCGACGATGGTATCGTCTTAACCTGTTTCCCAGTGCTTTTTGCTTGAGCTGTTCTAAATGTCGCTGCATTTTATTCCTTTATCCCGGGTCAGTCGAGTTAATCTTAACTTTATGGGCATATAGTCTAGTCTTCTTTTTTACTTTATTACTAGGTTGTGCAGTATTTAGGTAAGTATGAATCACACCGATTTCTTTTCTAATTATTTATATTTTTCGCTCTAAACGTCTTTATTATTTTTTTTGTATTATCACACAAATTGTGGATGGTAAATACATACCCGGAATGGATTGTTATTATTATTATTATTATTATTATTATTATTTTTTTATTTTATATTTTTTTCTCAGGGGTTTATCCGGACTTTAAGCCAAGAATGCACCGCATCCCTTAGGCCTGCTTGTCTCGTTTTAGGTTTGTGGTGTGATGTTTAACACTTTTCTCAGTATATGTGCTGTCCCTAAAAGAACGCTCTTCTGTATGCTCTGGGTGTGTTGTTTTCCAGGTATCTGCTTTATATAATTATTATATTTTTCGACACCGTACCCAGAGCTCCTATAATCACTGGTTGGTATGATGATTTATTAAACTGCTTAAAAGAACGCACTTTGTAACATTTTAAAAAGATTGCAAACACTAATTAGTAAAATGCTTACTGAAAACCACGAACGATACTTACTGTACATTAATGTGCCGCTTAAGATCTCTTTTGTTGGTAAATTTATCATCCAGGGCGTAGGTACTGATTTCTATAGCTTATGGGTGCTTTTTTATTAACTAACCAATATAGATATGCAATTTTGAGAGAAACTTAAATTGTTAGAAACCAGTTTCCACCAACAATCTCAGTTAGTTGTATAATAACACATTGTTTAGTATAGAAGATCATATTAATTTTCATGTGTTTAGGAAATTTAGACATATTTTCAATACTGGCGCCAGAGGAATGATTTTAGAGGCAGAGGAATTACCCAAAGCTTTTTAATTTGGCAAATGTTATAGTAATAATAGAGTCAAAGAAGACTAATAAAACAAAAACAAAAATATTATTTATTTAAATAATAGCTAAAACAATCTTAAGAAAACGCCAACCTCCTTGTTGAATTTATAATATGTCCTATGGTTCTACTGAGTTTGGTAGTGCACTGAGCCAAGAAAATATTGTGATGAATATCTTTCTTCAAAAGTAATGAGTGACTAAAAGTGTAGAGAACCATTAAGTGGATTTCTCTTGAAGGATTCTTCTTAAGTGGATTACTTGGTAAACTTTCATTGTCCCTGGAAATGTAAACATGTTGTTTTTTTCCACCACTTTCAAGGGTAGCTGCCATTTCCTCAATGGCCTCAATAGCCATAGGGTAATATTTAACCCCTTTAACGCAATTTTAAAGTAAATTTGAAGTAACGTTTTTTCTTTAAATACTGCTTCTTTTCTCTCTGTTTTAGTCGCCCTCTTCCTCTAGGATCTTCTTTCAACCTTTCGTTTTTCGGCTTCCCGTCTCTTCTTCAGCTTCTCTTCTCTACTCTGTTTTTGTGATGTTCTAGTCATAAGCATCTGTACTAAAAACAATTTGGCTAGTTTTATTGGTTTTGGTTAGTATAGTTAATAGTATTCCTCTGGATCGTAAAGGACAGAGGAATGATGGCCAGAGGAATGACGTTTATTACATATAAAGACGTTAAAAGCGCCAATTCAGAATTCCTAACCTCCAGATTTCTAATAGGACACATGCATAGAAAATAGCTTAATTTTGAAGCAGTTTTTTTAGTTTTTATGTTGAAAATTATGCAGTAATACTTGCCAGAGGAATGATGTCGTAACGTGTGACACAACTACTAATCGTAATTAATTAAATTAATATTAGGCAGGTTAGGTATTACAATAACTTATGCAAGGTAATGGTCTATCATCATCATAACCATATTCAGTTTAAATTGATTTATTCATAAGTAAGAAATAATATCGTTTAATAAACAATTGAATCATAATTTATTATTATGAGAAAAGGGATCCCTTTTTAGATATAAAAAATAATTGTTCATAATAACAAGTTTAATATCAAGGATAAATAAAAACAATCTTAAAAGCTAAAACAACTTACTTAGATAATATTATTCATCGGATGCTTCACTATATTACGCTTTATTTTTTTACACCACATCACTATAAACTGTAGACCTCCACTCCATAACAGTTTTTTTTGTCTAAGAGAGGAATTGTAAACACAGGTAACGATGATAAAGTTATTAGCTGAAATTTATATCTGAAGTTGCCAGAATAATGTCGTTTGTAATATGAATATGGTCTTTCATTAATAGAAAACTTTAAACTAATATAATTCCAATAGGAACATCACTTTTTCCCAGATTTTCGTTATTCCAACAAATATGATTGCCAACATTTAAATGGTTCCAACACAACTATCTGTAGATCTAGCGCGAAATTTTGCACTTTCATAATGTAATTAATGTGACGTTAATCAAATAAAAAAATGTTAGAAGCATAAACGTTTAATTTATTATTAAGTTTCCAACATAAATTGTCAACAGACACACACTGTAGTGGTTATTTGATCGATAATACGAAAGACTATACGTTAAACTTTCAGTTTAAGATTAAATTTGTTGTAAATTTTCACAACAAACTACCGGTAGTAATAATTAAAAACATTTACTAGAACAATCACTTGTATTATAAAGCAATTAGCTTATACTTTTACGGTAGACGATATGAAAAAATGATCGCAAAACAACTCAAAACTAAACTTGTTGCACTTGGCGGATTATCAACATGCTTTCTCTGTACGCCAGACTCGGCTAACTGATTTCAACCCTCGCGTGCGTTCTGCTCGGCAAATTATTTTAGACTTTTCGCGACTCTCAATATGCGCCTGACCTTGAGACTTGTCTTCGACTCTGTCTGTGGTTTTTACCAGACTGACTCTTGGGAATCTAATCTATGTTCGCGCTAATATATTTTTTAAGGGAGGGAGACATAAATAAATATCCTATCAAAAATTGCACTGACACATTTAAACCAGTAAGAGATTTGTTCCAGAATCTTCGACGGGGAATTTACAGCACCCATAATTTGCTGTGTGCCGTGAAACCTGATATTTTAAATTTGATTGCAGACTGTTTTTTGTATGTTTAATTTCAGAGAATCTATTCATCGAAAATGAAAATAAGCACGTTTCAGGAGATATAAATTTGAATTTAAATGCATTCAATAATTCTTACCTTAGTTTTTTACAAAAACAAATTTTATCTGTGTGAGAACGATTTGGGAGACCTATGATATTAACGAAAACACTATTTGATTTAATATAAAGTCAATCTTTGACAGAATTTTATCATTATAACTTCTGGTGTGAAAATCACAAAACAAAATTAGTATTTCTAAATTATAAAACAATAAAACCAATATGTAGATCTAAATTATCATAATGTGTAAATTCCACCTTCCTATTATTTTATATTATAAAAAAAAATTTTTTAAGATAGAAGAATCTTTTATCATGAAACTTTTGTAATCTGAGGAAGAAATTTTGTAATACTTTCGAAATGATCATCATTTTATTATAACATATGGATTAATTGTGTTTTTTATTATTTTAACCTATAATATTACGACTAAAAAGTTATCCAAGAAAAAAATTTCCTATATAAATAAAAAAAAGTCGTTTTAAATTTCGTTATGAATAAAGTCTACACTTTTAAGCCAACTAAAATATACCTAAATGTACAGGGCCGTGCTAAGATTATTTGCAATAAATGCACTTAAAATTGAATTAAAATTGAATCTAGAATTTTAACACGTTACAACTTCCTGAATTATTCATTCATGTTTTGGGATGCATAAAACCTGATCCACATCAGATCATCTCCTGAAAACCGTACATCTAATTAAGCTCTAGAATGATATTAAAACATAAAGCATGGACCGAAGAGAGGAAAGATTTCCCAACATCTTCCCCATATCAAACAATCTTATTTTTATTTTTGTTTATTGTTTCCAGCCTTACTTTGTGGAACTCCATAATCATGAAATAAATAAAGATTATTAAAAGTTTCACAGTTTTATTAAAATATTGTCGAAACAATATTGTCAGGTTATATTTTAATAAAACGGTGAAACTTTTAATAATCTTTATTTATTTCATTATTTTCATTTTATTACCCTTGACACCTCCTCACATCAAAAGAATATGGTAACGAAAAAATGTATATATAAAAAAAAACGAATATCTCATACCTGCTTGTTTACAAACAGATCCACTGATAGAAGCAGTTACTTGACGACAGTTCGGGCTGACTCTACGAGGGCAACTTTCCTGGTCTCAGGAGCGAAAGAATTGAAAAGGAGCCATCAAAAGCAAAACATGATTTGACTTTTGTAAGAAACATTTTGTTATGTGATTTGTCAGTCAACGTTCAAATTTGAAGTGTCAATACAATCCATAAATTCTTGAAAACTATTAAAACTTTTTGTTATACTTATTGTGGTTCTTTAATTATGTTAATGTTTTTTTTTTAATTAAAGAAAAGTTATGTAACAAAATGACACGCTAATTTAATTTTTACATTTTTCTAAAACAAAACACTATAACACGTATTGGCCCTTAATTAAAACAAAAAAAACATTTACACTTTGAAGTTTCTGGAACACAAGGCAACTATTGTTGAACTCTGAACTTTCTGTATTACATGAACCTTCAAAATTTGCAATCATTTCCACATTTTTAGTTAAAAAAGTTAATAAGATTATTAACTTATTTATTGTGCCATTACTGCGTAATGAATTGAATTATTATCCCAGCCGAATTTGGAGCACTTCATTGTTGTTGGTTTTCAAATAAAAACAGGACATTTATCCACATCGTCAATAGATTTGAAAAGTACTAACATTTCATGTTTACTAAAAGTAATTAGGAAAAATTTTCACAAACTAGTTTAATTATCTTCTATGATTCAAAAAGGCTAAATTACGCCATTACGTTGTTGAATCACTTTTTTATTTCAATATTAAACATCCCAAAATACTAAACGAAAAACTGCAACACTTAATTATGTATAAAGGTTTAAACAATAAATCAGAAAATACAATAGCAATTCTCTAAACTAAAACCGAACCGAAAAGAAGATGGAGTTTCTGTAACAAGCCGTGAGACAGATTACTTACTTCCTGTAAAATATATGTTTAGTTCCTTCTTTTAAAGTTTTAAGAGGGACGACTATATTTTAAAAGATCTCAACCAACTACATAATAAGCATGTCATCAGTGCTAGTAATCACAAAAACTGAATTAAATTTTCTGTAGTGTCTGGTAAGAAATCCAGACACCTATAAATGTCAAGACCAAAAACACGTTATCAGAATGTAACTTTATTATACAATTAATTATATCTCGTAAAACGTTAAATATAGTTCCGAAAGCAGTTTGTTTTTGTGAGCATTTTAATTTCGAAGATTCTGTTCAAAATAACAATATATTTGCCTGGAAACTATCTATTCTTGTTAAAACAGAATTTATTAGTGTGCGGTGCAAAGGCTTTTCTTAATATATTTTTCGAATGTTTAGACTCAGTGTCAATATATGCTTCATTACAGTCTACAGTTTTTACTTTAATTATTATAATTTCTGTGAAATTTTTAAAATTTTCTTTTCTTCTTATTTGTAAGGTTGATGTGTTTATAATCTTATTATTTTTTAATTTATTTTTTACAAGCTTTAATAAACTGACCAGCAGAATGCTTAGAACTATGTAATACATCAATACTAGTAAACAAACTATTACTGCCCGTAAAGGTTTGTAGTTCATCTGGAATGCGATAGTTTGCTATTTCAAAAAAAGTTTTTCCACCCGAAGTGTTACAGTTTTAGTGTACTATGATACAAAATAATTTAAAATAATTTAAAAATCTGTAATACTTTACGAAATGTGTAGATATCCGATGCGGCTAATGTTTCAAAGGAAGATAGATATACTCTTGTTGCTTTTAAACAAATTAGTTTTAGGTCGTAAGTGTTAATTGAAAAGCTTGCTGATTCCAGATTTAAGTAGGTATAATTACAATTATAAAAAAATAATATGATGGGCGCCACTAAATTTTATACACAACCATAATTATAATGCCGTAATTATAATTCGTATTCGTTAACCAGGAGTTGATATTGATCGATTTTTAAATTAAAATCAAGGAAAGATAACAAATTTGATGTTCTTAAACGTCCTATTGTTATTATTATAAACACTTTTTTTTAGTACTTCAGCTGCAAACTTGTTGACATTATTAACATAAAAACACAGTACGCATTTATAACAAAAGATTTGTGAACAATATTCCTTGCAATAGAACAGTTATAATTAATTTCTACTAAGGAATAAAAAGTTGAACTCCAATGTATGAAATCACTAAAATGCTATGAACTGCATTTGCTAACTGTTTGAACAAAAGAAATCATCGTTGAGAGTAGCTTTGACATAATTTACATTTACAGAAATAAATTGTTGAATTTTTTACATTTTACAAACGTTTCGTAAAATACGAGTAGTTAATTTTTATGAAACCCGCACAGTAAACTGAACTGCTAGGAAATTAGTTTCAAACTCAGCTGATGCGTTAGTCTTCTTTGTTTTCTGTCAGAACTTTGAACAAAGACTTCGCTCTCCTAGCTGCTCTTTGAGCTATAGCTATTGTTATGAACCCGCGGGGCAATCAAATCTATAAGCCTCTAGTGCCGTTGAGATCTTCTTATATTACTCTTCAAAATAAGGCGTAACAGACATTTTTCACAAAATTTCCCAACAAATTAAACGACACTTCACGTTAAGCAACCATAACGGAATTATCTTAAAACACAATTTACATTTAGAAAAGTACGGAAAGTGAATTTATTAGATTCTCCACTCAACTGAATAGTGTAAATCTAACAATTTTTAGTCTTTGTATATAATAGCCACAACTAATTGAATTAATATGTACGATTTGTTCGAATTCAATTAAGCCTAAAACAAAGTTGAAACAATTGCCACGAAATATAAATTTCAAAGCGCACAACACAACTGCCCGTACCGTAACTTTGTTTTTAGCGCACCCTGTCACGTTGTTGTACATGTTAAAACTGCTTCTACAGTTGAGATACCACAAGAGAGAGAGACACCCCATAGGATATATTTAGGATAAAAGGAAAAATGACTGCTTCCAGAACCTATTTGAATCTGCTTCTGTTATTTGATATTTTTATTCCTGATTGAAATGTGCACTCAGCATAAAATGATCTTTCTCAGAATATTAAACTTTCGTCCAACGATAAATTAAGACGAACTTACACTCTTTATTTATCAAATGGGGTCATACATAAATCCAAAAATCAGCTTAGTTTTTTTGTTCACAAAATGCAATATGTTATACATGTTAAACACTGAGCATTTTTGTTAAAAGATCTAAAGCGACTTGTAAAAGATATAGCCCAGTCACTAATAGCCCAGTGACATGAAATTTTATAATACGTTGAAATATTAGTTAAAAACTATATTTACTACTACTAATTATTAAAATTTTCATTGTCTATATGGTAAATGCAATGGAGTTCTAATGGCTAGTCTATTTAACTGCTTACTATTATCTAATAAGTTAATGGCCAATTCTAGCTAGCTAAATTTTAAATGGCTAATAAGTTAGGATACTTATACAAAAGTTTAATGTAGTTTTCACTGCACTTCACAGTCACTTGCTTCACAGAAGGGATTTGTAGATCTTGACGGATGTCTTTATTTGGAATGTATCATGGTGCATCAGTAATATCTCGGAGAACCTTATTCTTTAATCGTTCTACAATTGCAATGTTGCTGTCCGATGTAGTGCCCCACAGTTCGATCCCATAAGTCCAAACGGGTCCAATGATTGAGTTTTAAGTCAGAATTTTGTTAGTGATGATAGGGTAGATTTACGGTCAAGTAGTGTTTTTTGAATTTAATACCACGTTGCTTCCGTTTTGTCCAAACGTGGGTTTTCCACGTCAGCCTCTTATCTAAGTGCAATCCTAAATATTTTACTGTTAGGCCAGTAAAATTAGACCCGATGGGGACCGTTGGTGGAAATAAATGTTGGAAAGCGGGAAAGGGTTTCGATCGCTTCGTTTGACGACAAATATAAGTATCCTAGGTTTGCACGGTCCCTCGACTTGAGCTTACCTGAGGGCATCAAAAGAACCACGAAATCTTCGGACCTTTCTTAGTTTTTCGCTTATAACTCGAAAGCGGTGCTTTACAACGTAAACTTCACTATTACAAGAATTAAAGACCGTTAACTTCTGCATCGGACGAGAATCCAACACTTTAAATTCGGTTCAGTGGTATGGTCGAAATCGACGGTCGAGAAACGACAATTTTACAAATTTTCGATTTTCCGTCAGACCGGACGCCCAGAAGCTTTCCGTATAAAAAAAAACCCGTTGGATTCATTCAGATTGTTAATATAAGTCAAAAAATATCTAAGCTTTGATATTATAGAGGTTGCCGGATTAAATTAATGGCCATTTTTTTGTCATCCACCATCATAGCAATTAGGATAAATCCATATGAAGAAGTGCAGTACTGGTCGCTCGATCATTTCGAAAAACGATAATTTTTTGTGTGTTATCACCCCTAAGTATTGGTATCTAAAAACCACTGTCATTTTATTTTTATTCCATTTGATTGAAATATGACAGCCATATTTGTTTCGTGGTCTACGACGTTGCTTGCAGTTTTTTTATGTAAACGTAAATCTTAATATCTCAAGAACGGTTGACCCTAGAGACCTGCGGTAAAAATGATTGTATTGCTCACATGTCGGACTACATTTTTTAATCTAAAAAAGTCGGAATTTTGTTTATGGTCTCTTGCAGTATTCTTGTTGCTTCGACTAGATTGCTGTTTTTGATTAGCACCGTAGTATCATCTGCAAACGTAGCAGTTAGGGAATCTTTAGTGGTTGTAAAGTGTACTTTAAAAACAGTATACAAAATAGGCCCCAAAACACTAACCTGAGGATCGCCGGCGTTTATTTTATGAATATCTGTTACACTATCTTCATATTTACATATAAATATATTTCTTGTAGGTAAGACTCTAAAACGATGTAAAGTGAGTGTAGAATGTTGCTTTTTAGCTTATTATAATAGACCTGGATGCCAGACCCTGTCAAAAGCCTGGGTGACTTTTTCTGGAAAAGCTGTTTGAATTTTGTTCACAACCTTATCTACGTATCTGTTGTACAGTACCATGTTTTTGTTGAAAACCAAACTGGTGTTTTGGTACTAAGGAGTTTTTATCTATTTACCTTTGTAGTCTTTTTGCAATAACCTTTTCAGCAGTTTTCGACATAACGGCAACAGACTGATTGTCCTGTAGGACTTAATCTCAGGCATAGGTTTTCCTGGTTTTGTGATTAATATAATTTCTGAGACTTTTCATTGAACAGGAAAGTATCCGCATCTCAGTATTGCGTTAATAATTTGTGTCATGAAAACCATTCCTGTTCTCGAAAAGTTATTCATTATTTCTGCAGTTATAAGGTCATGTACTGATTGATGATTTCTTTTTTCTGGGGTTTTCGAATATATTTATCACTTCATTTGGAGTTGCTAGTTTAGGTAGAGAATTTTAGGCTAGCAGTTTACGCATTAATTTGGTTTGGACTGGTTATGTATTCTTATATTTCGTTTTCTGCATTATTCTTCTCTGGTAGAGGTTGGCAAACGTTTTCCAAGTATTCAGCAAACGCGTCTGCTTTCTATTGATCTGTTTTTAGCCATCTATTTTCTGTTCTAATTAATGGCATTTGTTTTTGTGGCCGTTTTAATTTTTTGCGGCTTTCCATAAAGCGTAATCAGTGTCTATATTAGGTGTTAGATTTTTTAGATAATAACTAAAAGTGTCATTGTTATGTTTTGGTATTAGTTCACCAACTTCTCTATATTTTCTGTTTAAGATTGTCTTATCTTCTGGATGTTTTGTTTGTTGCCATTTTTTCCTTAGAATTTTTGTTCTTATTATAACTGGCGGTTTTTCTTGAACCCTTTTGTGCTTCTTATTTTGTATAGTTGTTTCCCAAGCGGCTTCTTGGATCTGTTTAGTGAATGCCTCAATGGCTAGTTCTATATCTTGTGGCGATTTTAATGTAATTTTTAGGTTTACTTTTTCTTCTGTGTTTGAAAAATTCCCAGTCTGTTTTATTAACTATCCTAGGTGATTGTGGTTTTTCTGTTAGTTTTGATATTATAGCAGCAATAATGGGAGTATGGTCCGATGACAGATCTTCATTTGATTCAATTTGCAGGTATTCCTTAGATATTCCCTTAATGGCAAAGAAGTCTAGCAAGTCGGGGTAGTCGATTTTGGTCCGTTGGCCAGTATGTCGGTTTATAAGTTGACAAATGACTTAATCGCATTTCGTGAATAGCTTAATACAAAGTTTTACATCTTCTTGGTGGTGATAACTCTTATGTTTCGCGTTGTAATCACCTTCAGCCAAAAATCTAGCTACAAGTGCCCCAAAAAGTTTTACAAAAGAATTTTTATCTGGTGGGTAGTTTGGTAGGCAGTAGATTGCTGTAGCACAAAGTGGGCCTCCTTGATCTACGATCCTGATGAAGCCATTTGTAACAAGTTTTCTTCAATTTTTTGGTAACCCATAGTGTTTAATAGTTTTTCTTATTATTGCTGTTGCTTCTCCTCTGGTATTTCTTTCAGCATCTGGATGTCCTACATCTAAGACATTATACTCAGTAATTTTAAATTGTGTGCTGGTGTATAAGTGAGACGCGGAAATTCTTAGAACATCTACTTTGTTTAATGATAAAAAGGTTTGAATGAACTGATCATGTCAACAACGTTGTATTGAAATATATTTTGTCCCAAACAGAGGTTATCAAAGAATAATTAGATGGAAAATATGTATTAATAGATTTTTGTGCCATTTAATGACTTGAAATAGTAGATAGGCTATGTGAGTTCTGGATCAAAATTCTATGTATTTTCTTATGAAGGTTTATTTTAGCAATCAAGGTCATCTGCGGACCGGTTCGCAAAAAATGTAATGTTGTTCGCATGTATGTAATTAGAGCATATAGGCAATGACTATCTTCTCTGATAACAATAATTATTATTATATAATCCGTTATTAATATAACATTTAAATTTTACATTAATTATGTTAAATTATTCATTGATATTGTACATGGAATTAGACACGCGAACAAGTACAGCAGTGTCATTTTCACAAACCGGCTCGCAATGGCCTTGATCGCTAAAATGAACCTTCATAAGAAAATACATGGGATTTTGAACCAGGACTCGCATAGCCTATCTACTTCGAATAAAAATTATTATTTTTTTATTTATGTTCTTCTTGTTTTTTGTTAATAGTCCTTTTTTAATAAGACGCCAACTGTAAACAACATAAATCGTATTTTATAGTTTCAAATAATTAATTTTTAAATGTACTGTTCATAAACAATGGTAGGTAAAATTTGATATGTATTAAAAATCAAAATACAAACCTTATTTCTTCGTATGTCTGTTGTAAGGTAGTATCAGTTAAATAAAAATTAACCTTTCTTAGTTATTATACTGGTAGAATCAAGGTTTTTACAAGCTCTTCAAAAAGTGCTTCTTTCGATAGACACAGAAATAAAATACGCTTTAGTGCCGATTTTTAAAGTCAGTATTCTAATTATACGTGTTTGTATAATTAAGTATTACTTATTTAATGCGTTGAGAAATTGTAAAATTATTTTAATCTTTAGTGTTATCCAGCTGCGTACATTATAATTTTATAGACGCTACCACTTGTGCTAAAATCCCGTGTTAACGTGAAGGTTAACAGATTTTTTTCCTCCAAGCTTGATTAATTAAACCACTACACGCGAAATTTTCTTAATTATACACCAGGTCGCGTAGGGCGTAATTTACATTTACATCCTGATTTGAATATTCTGCGAAATGTCTATTAATACGATTATCACCACAACAGTTAATATTATCACCGAGATTGTTGGGTCAATTGAATGACAGGTAAATCCAGTTCGATATTTAGAGTAAGCCAGAGCGCGCTGTTCGAGATTTCATCCTTCGTTATGGCTAGTATCTCAATTCGTTAAAGCTGTCCGCCCCACCTACGGACAGACTATTTCATTTCGTGCAGAAAGATCCCCAAGGAAAATGCGTTTCCTCCGTAGGAAATTCAGGTAGTAATTCAACAGGCTTTAGTGGTCTATTCAGGAATTAATCAAGCGAAGATATTCCTACCATTTTCAATTCTGAATTGAATTACAAAATGCGTTAGAAACATAAAAATTAGGCCAAGTACATAAAGTGTTAAATCGATACGAGGTAATCCATTTTAAATCAAGATCAGCTTCTGCGAAAGCTTTCGGTGAAGGAAATTTCACACCCCTATCTTAGAGCACCACCGTGTTCTTATCTTATATAACCTACAATCTTCTTAAAAACCCTAAAAACAAACTAAAAGGCACAAGGATATATATTACCGTATCCACTTGATATTGTCATTCTTAATGTCTGTGAAATTAGAGAAAACGAGATAATATAAAGGAAGGTAAAAGAAAGAATATTTTACAAGATTTAAGTACTTAGCGTAAAACTCGACGTGTTTTAGCAATAAGTGCAAATTTAAGATTCATAATTTTCTCTAAGGGTATGTATATTTCTCTGGGACCGAGCGGGGAATTAAAATGAAATTGCGCAAAAGACGACAAATAAGGACGCGAAAAGTGTTAAAACGTATAGGGGCTGTAGCGTTTTGGACATTTGGATAAATAATGCTCTTTAGAAAATACATTTAGGAATCGTTATTTAACAAGAGTGTTTTCTTGTATAAGTTTTCTACCCCAATGGAACGTATTCTAGAGTAAGTTTGGGACAATTTAATTTTTTTATGTTATTTTTAAAGCTCAAATTTATTTCATTTCAAAAGAGAGAAGAAATTTATTAATAATTTAAAAAAAATAGGAGCTAATTAAAGTGTAATGAGTTTTAGACGTTTCAAATATATACTTTCTGTACTACCTTTTATGTTACCAAGCGCTTTGGAAAAACATCAGACGTAATTACTTTATATAAGAACATGACATTAACTTCATAAATATTCATAGTGTTTCTCCAAAAAGACATTTGATGTTAATCAAACGTCAAAAGTAACATTTGTAGAATAATTTGAATTTCGGAAAATGCTGTTTTATTATTCTTAAAGGAATTCTTGAAAATTTCTATTTATTTAATTACGCTTTAATACACTCAAAATTTAAGTAATGCGTTTTATCTAGAATAATATTGAAAGGTTTGGAAAAAATAGGAACCAATAGGAACTAACGTGCGTCTGAAGCCGTCTTACAGATGTTATAGCACAAATCCTACATTTGTGTTATAGCAACGAAAAACTGCAGAAAACCTTAACCAGATTTCCTGATACCGGAAGACTATCCCAGATCGCTTGGGCGAAAGACTAGCACACTAAACGCTACATTACCAAGGCTATATCGATGTAATAATTCTCCGTCCAAGGCTCAAATAACTATAAGACACTCAATAACGAATGTTCAATTCGAATTGACACAGCTTTACGTTGCTTGGTCGTATCGATAAAGAGCAGGTATATTGTACACACAGGGTGAATTTGATAAGTTGGTCACAAATAAACCAGTAATAATATGAAGTACATAAATGACACCAGTAAAGACAACATTGCCTTATATCAAAAATTGTAATCATCCTGAAAAATAATTTTGTTCTATATGGAGTACCCTTAACACTAATGAGTGACAATCGCTTTAGTTTTTGAGAATCAAGAAATTTACCACAAATTTTGTTTTCTCCAAGGTTTCAAGAAATTCTAACGTCCCACGTTGAGCGCCAAAATATAACTGGAACTTCTTGACAAGCTAGCTCACAGTGTTAGTAAGTGATCACGCTTTATTAAACTTTATCATACGAAACTTTACTAAATTTTGGGCACAACAAGAGAACAGCCGTCGTCTGAACTCAGCATAAGCAATAAGTAATAGAAATAAAAAACATAGGATACAAAATAAACAGGAGATATACGAGTATTCAGTAATAAAATAATGAACAGTAAAATAACGGTACATAACAAACATCAGGCAATTAAAGATTAATCAATTCAATATCAATAAAAATCAAAGAATCAAGTGAAAATTATAATAGTTCACACAAAAATCAGATTGGAATTCTTTCTCAAATAACCATTTAAACTACAAATCACTATAATTCAGTTCTTATAATTTCAAAATCAATATTTTAAATCATTCAGTCAATTAAATTGAAATCAAATAAATCAGTATTTTATAACAATTACACAACAGTATTTAAATTACTGCAACCAAGCAGTACCGATCAATCTTTTTTTTTTCAAAAAATATAATACAAAATATTTGCATTATTAAAAATTCAAAGTGGGGAAATTATTTTACAAAATAAGTCAAAGTGTGACAATATTAAACCCACAAATGTAATTGAGATGTGTATAATTCACAGGAGACACTCTAGGACAGCTGTTTCGGGCTTTTTAGATCTCATCAGCTAGAGATAGTCTCCTGTGAATTATACACACATCATCCAGGCTTATATACATAGCCGGAAATAACATTAATAGAAATGAATGTTGCGACATCTGTAGAGTCATATACCACATTAAGTGGTGTTCTCTACCAAACAACAATAAATATGAATGGTTTGTCCTCCATTCGAGTTTAAAAATCAAAAAATATAATACAAAATATTTGCATTATTAAAAATTCAAAGTGGGGAAATTATTTTACAAAATAAGTCAAAGTCTGACAATATTAAACCTAGTATAATTCACAGGACACTATCTCTAGCTGATGAGATCTAAAAAGATCGAAACAGCTGTCCTAGAGTGTCTCCTGTGAATTATACACATCTCATTTATATTTTTGGGTTTAATATTGTCACACTTTAATCTTTTTTTTCTTCTTTTCAATCGATTTCTGCAGAAAAGGTAATTTTAAGTTCAATTTTGCATCCGTGTAAGCGCAACAAATATAACCAAGCGAAAACAATATCAAAACTTGTCTATTTAATACATAACCTAAAAAGTTAAGAAAAAAATTAGCTTAGAAGAAGATTACAATAAGTTGTTCATAGAAAGGTGGATTGTAGTCTGTCTTCTAAGACTAGATAAAAACACTTCATCCATCAGATCCAAGAGCTAGTGGGGTCCCGCACAGAGCTACTTTATATTAATCAACAACCCAATATATATCTTACGCATTACGAGCTAGTTTAAAGCTTCGTTTATTGCTGAAGAGCTTATTTTTATGCACGATAAGTGCCCGTCCACAAGGGTTTTCTATCCACTAGCTATCTATCCCTATTTACTATCTCCACAGAAAATAGGTTTTTTATAATATGAATTAAAATGATTGAAATATTTCTTATTTATGAAACTTTTTAAATTAAACTACCAAAGGAAAAATCTCTAATTGAATTTTATCAATCCCAAAATAGTTAAGTCCCTTATTTGGAGATTAATAATTTTTCATATTTTTTTAACTTTTTAATTTTTTATATTTATGATATTTTGGTACCATAAATTTCTTAGACTAGTAAAAATTAACTAATATAAAAAACTCGTGCTTTTATTTTATTTATTAAGATTCAAAATATCCATATGATTATTTTCTTTTAAAAATTGGCGTTACAAGATTACCAACTTTATTTTCCAAATTCCCATGTGACAGCTGGTTGCTTTCATTACAGTTGACAAATAATACAACAAACATGTGTCAACGAACTATTCATAATTATGTCCAAATAAAAAAATGTTACAAATCGGAATTCCAAATCCATATAAATTTTATAAACCAAGGTAAGTGCAATTTTTTTATTTAACATCTGATAAACTAATACTTTATTGTGCTAATTAATCATTTATTAATTAAATAATTAATTATTAAAATCCAATTCCAATTATTATTCAATAATATTTCCATAAATTTTTCTTGTTAACAATTTATTAATCGCAGAATTCATTAAACACTCGTTTAACTTTAGGCGCTTTTTAAATATGAACACTTTCATTTATAAACTTTAAATTAATTCACTTTGAAAATAATTCTGATCTCATATTTGACATAACCTTAAATTTCTTTAATCATAACAAGAAGTGTGCTCCCTTTGAAAGATGTAATTAGAAGGGAGTTTGCTAAATATGGCTGTCCTTTTATATGATTTGGCGAAAACAAAAGAATTTTTGATAAAAACAAAAGACTGGACAATTGCCACATTTAACATATCCTTAGATTTTTTTTCTAAATTTTCCTTTTTCAGGAAAATTATCAATTGCATTTTGTAGAACTTAAAATTGCGATTCTAATTGTATACAACACTTAGGTTATCAAATAACATTAACCTTTCAAAATGAATATCGATGAACATAATTTTTACTACCCTTACTAATTAATGTAATTTTATAGAAATACAAAATTATCTATCTCTTATCTAAAAAACAATACATTGCATCTTTTCTGGACTTAATTTCATAACTTTCGGATGCTGGAAAACATATTTGCTGTTAAAATTATAAAATGATTCTAAGGGTTACAAAAGCGCAGCTTGCTAAAACATTTTTCACAAAGAAAATCAAAACGATTCAAGCTTAACATTAAAAAACGTAACAATTCTATGGTAACAAAGTTACTCTTCAACTATCCACAAAAACAATCCAGCCAACAGCTTTAACATTCGGAAATATATTAGGTATACAAAATCAAAGAAATTCGTTAATAGAAAAGCAAAACTTTAACTATAATTCTACAAGGTAAGTTGCTAAAAACCTGCATACAACCTTAATACACTACATTTTATTCCAGGTGAAACCTTACATTGAAATTGATCTAAACTCGATTAAGTTGAAAAATTATCAAAACGAGAATTAGTCGTTAAGTTAAGAACAAAATTATTTATATTCTATGAAAGATCAAGGTTTCCACATATCATTTACATCCTTAATGATTTATAGTGGGCATGATTACCTCGCTTTAATTTCATAAAGGTAAAATTTTACAAACATTTCATTAGCTGGAACGTGCGATTATGCAACCAACCATCGGGTGGTTCTAAAATTGCATAAAAATACTTATTAGCTATTTGGTAGCCTTGGTAGTGTAATGTCTAGTGTGCTGGACTTTCACCCAAGCGGCCCGCGGTCGATTCTTGGTTCGGCAGATCTGGTTAAGGTTTTCTGCAGTTTTCCTTAGCTGTGACACAAATGTGGGATTTGCGCTGTTCTATCCGTAAGTCGGCTGCAGCCGCTCTTAGGGCCTACGTAATAATAATAATCGCCCCCTTCCTCCCGCACAAGCTTATAGCTTCTGGTGCCTGGTTTCCAGGCTATGGGTTGTAGCAATTATTATTATTATTTTGTATGTTTGTGTTCTATCTGGATTGATTAAATATCATGACAATATGCACAATTTTGAAGAATTATCGCTCTAAAGTTAGTTGCTGTATATTTCTTTAGTTTTTTTCTGAGTATAAGTATTATCACCCCTATCTTCCAATCTTCTGACATTATTTCTTCTCTCCGTACTCTTTCTATAATTTTATATATTTTGCTGACCATGTAAACTCCGCTCCTTTTGATGATTTCGCTATGAATTTCTTTCTTATCTAATTCTGGAGCTTTGTCATTATTCAGGTTTTGGTTCACTTACTTCCTTCTTCTTATCATTTGGGCCTGGTATTGGCATTTCGTTATTTTGTGTTATCACTAAATCTTGTCTACTTGGAAAGTAATTTTGAAGAGTTGTTACGTGCTAATTTAGTAGCACCCGGTATAGCTATGCGTTTGTGTTAGTTTGTATAGCGTTTAGTGATTTTCGCATTTTCTCCCCTTTTAGTTGCCATTTTTGTTTTGGAACTACTTCCGGTTCATAGCAGAACACTCACTACATTTTCGTACGTTTGTCAAGCTAGTCCTTTTTGAAGAATATTTTAGTGGACATAGCCGTATAATTAATATTTTCCTTTATGTTGTGTTATGGGAATTGTATTGGTGCAGATCTATGATTAATTTATGGCGCTGATCTTCCAATTTCGATTACAATAATAATAATAATAATAATTGCTACAACCCATAGCCTGGAAACCAGGCCCCAGAAGCTTGTACGGGAGGGAGGGGGCGATTATTATTATTACGTAGGCCCTAAGTGCGGCTGCAGCCTACTTACAGATGGAACAGCGCAAATCCCACATTTGTGTCACAGCTAAGGAAAACTGCAGAAAACCTTAACCAGATCCGCCGCACCGGGAATCGTGGTTGGAACCTTAATGGTATTTTTCCACTGTTCTTTTTGAAGGTTAGAATCGCACGATCTTGTAAGTTTTATAGGTTAACTTTTCTATCATTCAGTTTCTTATACTTGATTCTTTTGACAGGATTCGATATTTAATCGTTGTTAGCCGCTTTAGGCCAGTAAAAGAGAATCTGTTGGTGGAAATAAATGTTGGAAAGCGAGAGATCGTCTTGATCGCTTCGTTTGACGTCAAATATAAGTATCCTATGTTTGCACGGTCCCTCGACGCGAGCTTACCTAAGGGCATCAAAAGAACCACGAAATCTTCGGACCTTTTATAGTTTTTCGCTTATAACTCCAAAGTGGTGCTTTCCAACGAAAACTTTACTATTACAAGAATTAAAGCGCATTAAATTCTGCGTCGGATGAGTATTCAACACTTTAAATTCGGTCCAGTGGTATGGTTGAAATCGATGGTCGAGAAACGACAATTTTACAAATTTTCGATTTTCCATCAGATCGGACGTCCAGAGACTTTCCGTATAAAAAAACCGGTTTGTAACTGCTTCCATTTCGTTCCTATATTTATTAGATTGATTTCACTTTTCGCCACTCCCTTTGTTATTTTATTCTGATATTCTATAACCACCCTATTTTCCTTTAGACCAGGGGTTCCCAAAGTTTTGCCTAGGTGGGCCAAATTGTAAATTCCAGAATATTTGGCTGGCCAAAAAAAGTTTTATGGAAAAATACATTCAAATCGATAACAACTTAGAGCTGTTTTACACAACCGAGAATTTATGCAAAATTCTTAATCAAACTTTTGCTGAAACTATTCAACAAAGTTTTGGTAAAGAAACTTTGACGTGTATAAAAAGAGCTGTTTTACACATAGCAATAAGATTCTCTTCAAATTTATGGTCATGCGCACGCGTGTTTGCAAAGCAGCTGGGTGTTCATTGTAAACAACGAATGACGTCGTATAAAAATAGCTGGTGTATTCAGAAAAATTTTGATTTCTATACCTTCTAATGAAAATATTGTTAATAAATATGCGTGATATTTTAAGAGTTTTAAATATATTTTATATACAATTATAAATAGTTAATTAACCTTTATGCAGGGCCGTTCCTGGACAGGGTGCTGGTGGTGCCCTGGCACCAGGGCGGCCAAACATAATGGCTGCCGACGACAAAGAAAAATCGACTAACATCGCTGTGGAGTTGTGGCCCGCCGCCTATGCTGCGAAAGTTTTATCGATTTTTGGTTTAAAAAAGTGCAAATACGCGAATATTTCTGACGAATAATGATTTAATGATTAGCTGATTTAAACTTATTGCTAGTAAAAGCAAAAAACATTATTTACGTTACGAAATACTATTATACTCTATGCTAGAAATAGTATGCTACTTCTTACTTTTATGGACCAAAATGGGGAATTTCGAATTTATAATAATAATTATCTGGAAAATTAGTCTTGAACTTCGGAAAAATTCCCAACAAGTCAGATTATCACTCATTTTTCTCCAAAACGGTATCTCGGTTCTCCAGACTTATACGAAGAAAGATCATAAGACCTTTTTTTGTAGCACATCTTACGAGCAACATTTTTCATAATAGCACCTTTTCCGAACCTGAAGTTTTCGAGATAATTGGAAAACATTAAACTTCCCACATCCATAAAAAAGGTAGCAAACGAAAATGCATGAGAACTTTTAACAGCTTGTTTTTTCAACCTAATTTTAATGGTCTATTTGAAATATTTAAAAAATAATGCTAAAACTTTTCAAAAATATGTTTAATGCTTAACTTCTACAACCTTAATAGACCTTTAGATCGAAACCACAAAAACATCTTGTAGGGGCGGCCACTTTGATTTTGCACCTAGGCGGAAAGCACCCCAGGAACGGCCCTGCCTTTATGTTAAGATACGCTACAATCTATTATTAACTTATAACATACAATAACAAATGTAACGAATTTCGAGCCTGATACTGTAAAACCCCTGATAACCGTTCGCATTTGGTCCACTTCAAAAAATAAAATAAAACTAAAGAAATTTTGCGTACCTAGCGATTAAATGTTACTTGGTTTTTAGCTTTATTATCATTGCATGGTTGTTTTAATAATAGTTTTTCTATTTTGCGTCTATAATAAAGCTGTTAAAGCACCTAAAACAGTGCGTTAATAGCTCATTTGAGTGCTTTAATAGCCCAACTTTTTCAAAGTTGGTAGCATTGAAAAAATAGTTGAAAAAAACAGAAAATTGACAAAAACTTCACTCAATTTTCTGTGTCGATCAATGAATTTTCGAATGTCACATCAGTGTTGTCAACTACTACAAAAATCCCTAAATTTTGAAATTGCGATTTTTTTATTTAAAAAGGGAATAAAAGACACAAAATAGAAAAGATAGCATAAAAAACTCGTTTCATAAGTCGTTATTGCATTTGTCCTTTAGAAGATTCAAGCTGGCAAGCGGCTCGTTTTCTAAATTTGGACTCGTGCAATAGATCTTGCCTTATGAAACTCGTTCTTTAATATACTATTATGGTATACTGACTCGTAAACATCTGTTTATTGAGCTCTGTTTCTATGGGTAAAGATTTTTTTTACGGGCTAGCCCGTTATGAAGCCCGTAGAAATTATTATGGGCTCGTATCATCAATACCATAGCAACAAACATATTTATTTAAAACGTTCAGATATATCTCACGTTTTGTGCTGTACTGCTTCAGTAAATGAAAGAATTATTTATTAAAGATTTACGAGTCAGTGTACCATAAAACGTTGTACAATGCTAGACCGTTACACAAACTCTACGTGCTCGCACGGATAACAAGCTCGCTAACCGCTCGCTTCTTAGGTACCGTGCTTGCACGTAAAGTTCTAAGTAACGGTCTTGTAATGTAAATAACTATCACAATGCATATAACCATTTTTAAAAACAAAATAAACCGATGTGTTGCATGTCAACTACGAGTGTTTTGTGCGCACTTTTCCGCGTTGATTACTCGCAAATTTCTAAAAACACCACGAAATTATTACAATAAATTTCGGAATAAAAAGTTACTGTATTGCACGTCAAAGTCTCTTTACCAAAACTGTGTTGGAAAATTTCAGCAAAAATTTGGTTAAGAATTTCGCGTAAATTCTCGTATGTGTAAAACAGCTCTTAGACACAAGGGAAAGATTTATATTAATTTTATAATATAATCATTCTTTATTTATGACAATAATTACTTTTTATTACAAACTGTTTATTAACACATTTCAAAAATAAATAAATAATTTCAAATAAAAAAGGGAAAAATATAATAAATTCATTAATCTGAAGCGTGTGACTTGTGCAGTTGTTTCCTTTTAATAATATCATTGAGCCTTGGTTCTAAGTCGGTTGAATGTATTCTTAACACCGTTTGTAAATGTTCATCAGTTAATTTTTATCTTATTTTGGACTTACTAATACTCATGATTGGGGAGTTTTTTCTCAGATAAAATTTACTTTTTTTTTTGTAAAAATGTAAATTATCTCTACGAATTCAAGATCGCGGATGATCTAACATCGCGGGACACATCTCTAGGGTTTGAGGGCCGCACTTTGGGAACCCCTGCTTTAGACTGTCTAAATTTCTTTTTTTGGTTTCTTTTTTAGCTGTTTCTTGGTTTCCACGCTTGATTTATTTTTGCTATAACCACGTAGTCGTAAGAGTCATCGCAGGCATCTTTATGATCTTACATTCCTTATCCTCTTGCATTCCTTTCTCGCGCCTTCCATCTTACTTTTTGGTTCCGCTTATGCTTGCACTTTGCTGCTAGCTGAAGCTGCTAGCTTGCAAAACCTGCCCCTATTATCATTCGTTTGGTCATGTATCATATCTATATTGAGTATCTATTTCGTATCTACTCCTGGCACTATCTCATTTGTTTTTTATTTGCAAACTGGGCATTGCAATTACCAAGTATCACTATTCTGCGTATATGTTACAGCACTTACCGATACTATATTTAATATCAGTGCTTTAATAAAGAAAACCATTTATTTCATCAATTAGGTGTTTTGGATACAATCATTACATAATTCCATCAATGTGCTTTTTTTTGTTATTTTCGATTATATCCATATATCGGATTTTTTGTTATTAGTTATTAGGAAGCTCGAAAAAATTATTAATTCTTTATCTTCAGACTTTAAATTAAGGGGATGATGGACGACCAGCTTATGCTGAATCATCTCCTAGTGATTCTGTATACTATTATTTAGAATAAATATTATATTAAAAACCTCGTAAATTTTGTTTTGTAAACTTGAGTACAATGGCTTACAGACCAAACCCAATGAATTAATAAGGGCAGTGGAGAATTTAACACTAAGGGACCACATGTGTTACAAACTTTTGGGGCCTCATAGTATAAATCAATTACTACAATTTATATATCTTATATTTTTTATCAAAAATAAGTACATACAATTATTAATATAAATACGTTTAATTAATGATTAATTTGCAACCGTATCATTTTTTTGCTACAACTGACTTATTCGTTAATTGACATTACACCTACTAATAAATATTAATAGTAGGTATCTTGTGTTACAAGTACAGAAAAGACCCAATTTCTCACGAGTGTGGAATTGGCGTTTTCGCACGTGTTACGCACTACTTTATCTACGACCACAAAAACGTAATAAAACACCAAAAAGCTAGAGACATATTTAACCTAGAATATGGTTTGATTGAGATGTGCTGGATTGTCAAAAGTGGACAATGCTCTCATTTTGTGGAAAACGGGTGTTAGTTGAAAAAATTTAGAAATGTGTATAACTGAATGTAATAACCATTTATTTATAATGAAATAAATAAAGATTATTAAAAGTTTCACAGTTTTATTAAAATATACCTGACAATATTGTTTCGACAGCTATGCTGTCATTATCAAAGGTAATATAATTATAAACAAACTTTGAAGATGCCTTTGAGATATACAAACACAAACTCAGGGTACCTTTAATGAATGAACAACTTGAGCTCAGTAATTCTCCGTTACTGGAAGTATTAGATGTTTAATTATGATTTTTATTATTAATTTTTATTATTATTATTATTATTTTATCTAGTTACCTATTTTGTATCTACCTTAGCGACGTGTTTGTTTATAATTATATTACCTTTGATAATGACAGCATAGCTGTCGAAACAATATTGTCAGGTATATTTTAATAAAACTGTGAAACTTTTAATAATCTTTATTTATTTCATGATTATGGAGTTCCACAAAATAAAGCTGGAAACAATAAACAAGATTTATTTATAAAATTGATACTAAAATGTAAACAACTATATAAGTTAATAACAGTAGTTTTGCTGGTATCTTCAATTTTTTAATTATCATAGACACACTTTTAAATGTATTTTAGGCGTGGTGTTCCGTCGACGTTTTTTGTTAATGTAAGTAAATCATAACCTCAATTTTGACAAATACATTGAACCTAATGCTGCATTTGAATGTAATTTGAAATAATAAATTCCTAAAACATTTTTAGATTTCAATGTAGTAGATTGGTTATTCTAAATTAAGTACAGTAAGTAAAGTACATACTACGGCCGCGAGCGAAGTGACCAGCCGAGATACTAGGGCGGGCGGGAGCTGCTCCTTGTATGTACGCAATTTACGTTTCAGGGTTTACGGAATGTAACAAATTATAAAAGTTCTGATTGTTTTTATTGTAATTTAGCAATAATAAAGGATAATATTAACACTTATATAATAACTTTAAAATTAATCAATTTTACGGTAATTCAATAACCATTTTATAATAACTTTATATAGTAGTAATAACTTTACACAGTAAACTCAGATAGTAACTCAGAGGTAGAGATGTCTCACGGAAAGCGGGAGGTTTAGGGTTCAATTTCCAGCCGTGGCGATAAGTTTTTCTATATGGATTTGCATTCAAAATATAATTTAATGTAAAACATTAATTAAACAAAATAAATTAACTTTTATCTAAGTTATAACTTCATATATTTTGACTAATTAGAAATATTGCATTTACTGACACATTTTAATAGAACCTATGAAAATGGGAAATCATTCCCCACGGTCATTTCCGTACAGTTTGGAGATTGTGAGCAATAAATACTAGACTGTATGAAATGTGTAATTTTCTATAGTGGTTGTAGATAAATACATTTATTTCATAATCAGTTCTTTTGTAATGGAACTTAACTGCTAAGCCTATGTAAAAATACGCGTTCGCGAAATTGTACTCTTTTTGTCCGATTTGCAGTTTTGTGAAAATTACGACTACAACCGTCAGTTATTTTCGTAATATCTCTGATAAGTATATCACGTTTGTAATTTTAGTAATACAAGAGAATGTATGCAATTTTCCATACATTACTTTACGCAGTAGCAATAGAAGAGGCTTTTAAATGCAAATGTCTATTGAAATGAAATTCATTTTAAATATCTTCGGAAAATAAGATTTTCTGTAAAAGTCAAAGCACGATACGCTAACTCTATTCAAAACGGCAAGATGTAAATGTTATTAAATTTACAAGAAAGTACATAGACGTTATTGGTAGGAAATTTATTGCACTTTTTGTATAGACGTAGTGTTGCGTTGGAATCCCTAGAAACATGATAGTGTCCGCAAAAGGAATTATTATACCTAATGTTTTTTTTGCACTATGATACCTACTATACAAAACTTCCAAATATCCAAGCTAAACTCGACTTCAGTATCTGGTTCCTAGATTATTAGTATAAATAAACTTTAGCATGTTTTTTCAAGTATTTCATTAAAACATATTCCATTCCTAAATGTCTACAGTCCTTATGTATGCGCAAGTATTTATTTCAGATAACATGTGATTATCTTTCCAGGTTGCATCTTAATATCAGGTTACCTTTAAATTTTATATGAATTTAAGCATCTACATGTTTACATATGCAACATAATACAGCTTCAATTGAAACAGGCCGATCATCCAAACGAATTCGCTTTCTATGTTCTCTTTTTACATTCGCATCATTACTATATGTTTGTATTATGTGCCTAAAGGAGTGTCGGTTGCGTATATTGCAGGCATTGAAATTCAAATCACAACACAATATATAAAACACGCGTGTATATTCGAGATGAAAGTACATTTTGGAAGCTTACTGTCTGTAATAAAACAGACGATTCTACTTTATTACAATGATGTAACTGAAATGACTTATTATAGCGGTACATATTTGCTTTACATTTTTGTTGCTATGTGTAGCGTGGTTTTAAATTAAATTCAAAAGGACGCGTTTTTAAATATATTTTTAACAAAACGATTTTGTTGTAACGTCTTGCTTAACGCAACAACACCAACATTAGAATAGAATTGGTAAAAATGGCGATAAAATGATTAAATATGTTGGCCATTCGAAAACTTTTTGCAATGGTAAAAACCACGGAAGTAAGGTGCGAATTCCTTATCAATAATTTGCCAGCCATTCTTACCGATGTAAGTTCCAAAAGACTCAGTATTGCTAGGTTGAAGTGAAATTCCATGAAAACCGGGATCGTGCGAATGTTCTTGATTTCAGTTTCCAATGTCGAATACAGTATTTGTATTCGAAATACGGGGGACTCAACTGAGGAGACGAAACGAGTCAAATAAAGCGTCCCCGACCTTGAACGTTAATTCAAGTTTGAACGTTACTTCTAGATGGCGCTACGATTCTGGACAACGCTGACAGTGTTGACAGATTATGCGATTTATCGCAAATCTGGCTAATTTTTATGAAACATTGCGACCCATATGGCACTCCAGCGAACTGTCAACAATGGCGCCTTTGGGCATACAAAGCTGTAAAGTCCATTGTACAAACGATTGTTTGGAGCACTTTAAGGTGTATTTTAGCCGTTTTTGTAATAAGAACTCGTGAAAATACCTGCTTCTTGTTGTGTTGTAGATATTCGCTGATGGATAAACAGTAGGGGTCTAACCCCACATTTTTGTGCATTTTTTGTACCTACATATATGGCACGAGGCCTGAATGCTGGCTTTTAAGGTTGTTATAATAATCTCTCATTGTCGTCATTGTCTCCCAATTGCCTAAATCACATTAAAAACGTAACGTACTAACGGTTTGTATGCCCCACAGACGCCAGATTTGTCAATTTTTAAGAAAATTCACAACTTAATCGTTTTGGTTGATTGTTCTGTAAAGGACAATAAAGTTTTTGAAAAGTAAAAGTTGTAATTTTTATGAATTTTTTGCGGCTGCGCCAACTGTCGAAAGCAATCTGGGTGGAATTATGGGTATCAAGAAGTGATATTATTATAGTGGAGAATACAGTACAAAAATATAGAATATGACCTCATATATATGAGGTTTTTGCTCATATCTATGAATTATTAAAACTAAATAGCCAACAAAACAGTAGTATTCATGTTTATTTACAAATCGGACAAACAAAAAATAATAATTAAACTAAAAAAAAAAATGTTACATTTTTGCCGCTTTTCGTAGTTTTTTGGTGTTTTCTTGATTAAGCTTATCTATGTTATTAAGTGTCTTACAAAGGAAAAACATTCTAGATACAATGAAAAATCTTATTACTGCTTCGGTCAAAGCTTCAGCATGTTCTGGACAACCAACCAGTATTAATTCTGTAGCTTCCATTTTTTCACACACTTCCACAATAATATTTGTGTTTATGGATCTTTGGGAAACCACATTTAAAAATGACGACTCCAGTCGAGTAATAAGTTGAAACAGAGGTTCAGATGGGTATATCAAAAATCCCTTTGATAACAGTGCAGTAAACTTATCTCGACTAGTTGGTTCATTCGTTTTTAAACCTCCCAAACAAGTTTCACATTTGGTAAATCTACAAGCTTTCCTTGCTATGTATCCTCCTACATAGGCTATTACAAACTCTGCCGATTGATCCACACAAAAGGTTGACTGTACCCTACAATAGTCATGTTCGCTTGATTCACCAAATGGTGCATCTTCAAACCATATGCAGTTATCAACAATTTTGTCTAAACTTTCTTGAAACTTGGCCACGGTATCATCAGAGTTCATTAAGATGTCGCTGGTATTTATAAGGGTCGTGAAAATTTCATCTCCTTCAACATTACTGCCTTTAGGAGGCTTAACAAGGGAATAGGTGCTTAATAATTTAAACATCTGAATAAACAGATTTGAGTCAGGATGATCGTTAGATCCACATGCTCCTCTCATCATCCCAAAAAATCTCTGAAAAAAAAATTAAAAAGATCAATTACTTATTACGCATTCACTTTAAAAGAAGTGAACGTTATTATTAAGAGCTTTAATAACCTACCTCTAAAGCGTCTTGATTTAATCTAGATGTCATCAAATAGGTATAGTCACAAGCACCGCATAAAAAGGATAGTATTTCTATTGTAGCCTTAAGTGAAATTATTAATCCGGCAAATGTATTGTTTGACAGAAAATAAAAGTTATTTGCTTGAGCAGATGTCTTCCATTCTTGAATGTATTCTACAAATTGGTGTATAAACTGTAAAATTCGGAAGGTTACAGTACAGTAAAATTCTGTAAGTATAAAATCACATTTTAGATACACTTACTTGAACATCTGGTGAATCTGGTTTTATTGGATTATCAATGGGTGTTCTAGAACTCATAATTTTAATCAGTTTGGCCATTTTATTTATTAACAGCAAGGTCGGAGCACAATCTTTTAAATTTGGGTGATCAGAACGATACGTTTCCATTGCAGCTGATGTTTTCTCGCCAAAGAACTAAAGAAGCCAACTGTAGTTGTAATGAAGCTATATCAATAAAAAAAATCACTCTATAAGCTCTGCCCACATTCATTTTTTGATATGGCTTTGGATGGATATCATCATACGACAGCCTAGGACACAGTTTAAGATTCAAACCTTTCGGTTCATCCACTTCAATCAGAGCCTCCCAATGGGCACTTTTTACCACACCATCCGGCGTCTACAAAGAAAGAATCACACAATAACAGTGATTCATTACTTATCAATTACTGTACTTACCCAAGTTTCAGTATTCTTTATAACAAAATTCCTGAAGTTTTTAATTAAATGTGGAAAGTCTGATGAAAACCATAGACGTCTGGTCATGTCCGTAGTCATGTCATAAGGATGTTCACAGCTTATTTGGTTTTCTGTAATTCCAAACATTTTCCACATGCTCCTGTTCCACGTTGCTCCGTCGGTTGTAACGACATCCACAAAAAAGCCTGATTTCTCTAACAGAATTACAGCCTCAATTATGAGATGGTGTAGTATTGAAGAAGATGCACATCCTTTCGAAAGAAAAGCAGCAACTGATTGCACCCAACTACCACGAAATGGTTGAAACATCATAACTAATGCATGATCACCTTTTTGGCCTTTCTGGTGAAGAGGAGTATACTGGCCCAAATCAGTGAATCCATTAATTTTTAGAGTTTTTTTCTCAAATGTTATTTTTTCAGTCAACTTCATTTCATCTATAAGCAGCGTTCCTAATAAATAACGAATAAATATAATGGTAAAAATGAATAAACAATGACATAGGTACCTCGTCTTTCATTTGCTGGCATTAATTCCGACTTTTTCTTAAGTAGGTTAAAAATAGATGGCTGAAATCCATAGCATCCATTTATGTGTCTTATGTATCTATGGAGAGTTTCCACACAAGGAAGAGGTAACAATTTAACTTTACGTAAGTGTTCATAAGTTGCTCTTCCTTTGATTCTTATCAAGAGACATTCATAAATCCACGCTATTGTGTAACGTCTGCTCTTTGCATTTCCGAATTTAGCCGATGCAAAGCATGTTTTAATGCTTTCTTGTTGAGCACGTGGCATTTGATTAACTGCTTCCTCTAATGCTTCCTTTTTAACAGAAGCACATTTTTCCATCATCGTTTTGACTTGTTGTGACAACTTTGTTACCTATAAACAAACATTTTTATGAATACATTCAGTTTAAAAAAAGTTGGAGATTACTTTATGTTTCAGACGACAATTTTTTCTTTTGATAGATTTTACAACTCCTCTCAGTTGTTCATTTTTATTACGTGTTGATGGCGTTTTAATACTTCTTAACCTTTGCTTGAATTTGTCTTGACATGCAGCACATTTATGTGAAAGAACTCCTGGTTGGCCAGGTTTTCTATTTTCAGCAATCCCTGAACAGGTCTCAGAAATGCTACAGTAATATATAGTTTAATTGTATGACCTCACTTAAAGTAGGTTTAATAGGTAGGTACTTACTGAGAAAGTTGTATTCCTTGGCACCACACAAAACCATTAATAATTTTAAGAATATCAGATATCTCTTCAAAAGTTGTGATATGTGCTTTAATCCTGTCGTCATTAAGTTCAACCGTTCCAAACAAAACCTGCAATACACATTTATAATTATAACTCTGTAGGTACTTATTTAGTTGATAATTGGGACAGTTTGTTATTCATATTGTATAAATACTGAAAAAAATCTCACCTTAACTGATACTGCAAAAGGAAAACAACTATCAGGTGCTAATACTACTTTTTTCTTGACAATGTATTTGTCGTTCCATTCACAGAAAATTATACTATTGAACTCTTCTAAATAGAGGGGTGCCCATTTCTTTGTAGGTACTGGGATGCTATGGAAATTAGCTTTCAATTTGTTGAACATATTATTTTCTTCAATCTGTGCAGGTGAATCGGTAACACTAGAATATTCCTCAGCATTTTCATTTGAGTCCACCATCATAGGTACAGATAAATTTATTGTTTGTCTGGTGTTTGAAGATTTTGCTGACTTGTATTGAACATGTCTGACTGCAGGTGCTCTTTGCTCTTCTTTAGGATTCGATAAATATGTTGGAACATTGGGAAATATACAAGGCACTGAATTTTCTTTTAATTTCGGTTTGCTCCTCTCCAGTTTATGAATTTCACCATTCTGTAGTTTCGTGTCATAAGATTTTATGACATGGTCTTCCAAAAAATGGAGTTCACAAACAACATCACTCCCTGTTAAAATTTTATCAGACCGTGGAATTACCTCTTGCCATTTTTTAAGTAAAATTGTTTCCTGCAAAAATATGTCAATAACAATAGCGAAAGCAAGCTGATTAGGGTTAAATAATCTAGCAAAATAGCTCACTTCCATCTCCCCAATTCCCATCAACAATATTCGTCTATGATATTCGTCAATCAGCTGTTTGGTGGGTTTGGGCACTGGCACTGTGTACTGGGTACACAATAATGCGTTAACCACCGTGCATAATTACAAAATTTTCTGTATTTTTTCGAGTTTAATTAGATGGGTGTTGGTTTAAAAGTGCCTATATTCAGTGTTTGTTAGATTTAAGTGGAAAAACGTAAATCTAACTGAATAAAATAATTACCACATTTATTCCATATTATTTTACTTATACCCGGATTCATTACTATCAGCCATTTTGCAGTGTAAAACGAGTCAAAAACATATTCACCGTGACCCGGTTTACACTGCAAAATGGCCAGATAGTAATGAATCCGGGTATACTTTTAATAATCTCACTCTCGTCTTGTTAAAAAAACTATAAATAAACACAAAATGAATTCCAAACACTTAAATAACATACGATACCGTTCTTTGTGTACCCTCCAAACAGTTGATCGGCGGCCATATTGCTTACTTATTAGTAGAAGTGATCTATTATATTATATTGTTTTGATGGTAGGTTTATTATAATCCAACTTACCTTTGGTGCATTGAAAAAACTCTTGTTTTGTAGGCCGTTTAATTTATTAAACTTGACGGTTGATGTGTATCCTGTTTTGCATCCCGGCACAAAACAACTACTTTTGCGCTTCACCTTCATTTTAACAGTTTAACACTATATAGACGTAGAAACAGTTAAACATAATAAGTAACCAACTTACTAAACATATACAACGGTACTGACTCAAGACTCAAGTCTCACGTCAAGTCTCAACTAGGTCTCAGCCAGCGTGGTCTGAGCGTTGTCAAGGACCGAAGCGCCCTCTAACGAAAATTTTTTAAAATACAGGCCATTGGGTACGCAAATTTTTGGAACGCCCATTGCCGATTCGTCTCCTCAGTAGAGTCCCCCGTAATTCGAAACAAACCAATCCACTTTCGCGATTGTCAAGCGTTGCGACGGCAGTTCGTAACTTGAGCGTATAAGAAATGCATGGTAGCCTTTCTTATACGCTCAAGTTGGCTCTGCATGTTTTCACGAAAAGCAGTATGCAACCGTTTTCACGCCTCTGTAAAGAATAACAGAAATAGCATCTCGTAGTCTGAATTACTTGTGCTACAGTGCTTACTACCCTTATCACTAATTTAATCAATTTGCATTTTCTTCGGAGAAAAAAAAGAAGGATGTGAGAGTGGGTGTTCCTTTTTAGCTACAATACAACAGAGACTTTTACCGCAGTTTGATACACAATCCAGAAAAGCTTACCATTAGCAGAGTAAACTAATGCAAATTTAAAACCTCAAAAAATAACAAAGTATTGTGGTAGGAATGTCAATTTGCAAGCAATGATGCGTGAATTATGTTAGAGCATTTGCTTCAATACAACTCATTCAATTACCTTTAAATCTAAATAAATATTGCAAAATTGATTTTTGCTTAACTGCTACCGCTTTTAACTGCTGTGAATGCAATAAAATCTAATACCCGCATCCAGAGTTTTCTCGTGTACCGAGAGTAATAAAGTTTCAATGAATCATACAAGTTCCGATATGAATAGGTTAAACGACCTGTTGTTATTTTAGTTGAAAAATATAATTACACTAAATGCATCTTGAATTTACAGTTGTAGAATGATCTATGTAGATTACACGTTTGTGATACAGCTACATATATGTCGCTGTGATGTTATTGAATCACTAAGTTTTAATATTCTGTGTAGTAATAGTTTATTAAAGTATTAGTTTGATAAGACACGTTTTTAGCGCACGTGTCCGAGTTTAGAAATAGAGTCTTATGAAACGAATATTATTTCATTATTAAATAATTACAAAAGTTACTTATTTTTAAATCAAATTTGTTAGGAATATTGTTGTAAGTAACATGACAGTTGGCAACACAATAAATTATGCAATTGTTTTTCACGGAGCCTCGCTAACTTTTGGCAATGGGCGCAACGTAGAAATTCCCATCTTTACCTGATACACACAAAGCCCGTTAACCGGCAGCACATCGTTCAAATTTGCCAGGTGTATTATATGTAAAGTTCTTGTACTGTTGAAAATTATTATAAATTCAGAATATACATTCAGAATGTACAGTGTGTACATTACAGAATGTATGGCAATATATTTATGACATAAATGATAATTGCTACTTAATGAATTAAAAAATTGGATGAAATAAAAATAAGTATATTTCATTCATAGAATAAATACCTTATTTGTTAAAGAAATTAATGAGATATAAATGCAATAATATTTTCAGAAATGAATGATTTTTGTTAATGTAACGTTCTTTTTAAAAATAATAACAAAAGTGCCGTTTAAATCGTCTATTAATAATTAATATTTATTTACAAACACTAATGAATACACTATAAATTAACGCTATGATTATAAACCATTAAAACTATTATTTACAGACTATGAATTTCTAATACAACATTTATCTTCACATTTACTATTTATTTCGTGATACACAGTTAATGACTCGCTGTTGACTGCTCCTTTTTATTCGCAAAGTCGCTTTTATACCACCATACAAATCTTCTAGAAATCGCTCGAACATACCGGTATATTGCAAGAATAACCGCGTCTATTTCACAGGCTTCGTGCGATGAGTAATGCTCTCGATTGCTGTAGAATTTTCCATTTGTTGTTCAAGAAGAAGTTCTTTCTTTTTCTCTCTTGTTACACTGCCCCCCTCTTCAAGTCTGTTCTGTCCCAGAACAGGTTTTATGCTCTGGTTCCTGTAGAACGGGTCATGACGATATCGACAGTCTTCACCTCGACTACACGTTCCATTACGGTAGAAGTAACAGTCTACACTCTTCGTTGGCCTTAATGCGGGCTGTGGGTCAAAACTGCAGACGAAGATCTTGACGTCCGTACCTCTAAAGACGACTTCCAGCATGTTTCTAACGATTCTCCAATCCAGCTGGTCCCGCCCACAGCCGAGTTTGGGAACTGCCAATTTGTTAATACCCCTGGTAAGCAACTCGATCCTCAAATTCCATAATGCCCTCCACAAGTCGGCGTAACTCGGTTACTGGTAGTAAAACTGCTTGGTTACCAAGTAGTAAATGGATCGGTCATGATCAGGCAAGCGTAAGGATTTACCAACAGAGGGATTTTGCTCTCGAAGTTCATTCAGCCGTCCAAATTTATTTCTAAACACTACTGCAATCCCCCTGGACCTACGGAGATCCTCGGAGACACAGTGGGCAATGGAATAATCACCAGGGATCCGGAAGAGATCTTGTTGCATCTCAGTCGTGACTCCGAATCGCGCTTTTCTAGTTCCAGAAAACGCAGCCATAAATTCTCTAAAGGCTGGCTGATCATCTTCAGGCCTTACGGTATTGATAGCCACCTCAGCCTCATCTTCCCGATCCGGGACTTCGTCATTATTTCCCTCATAGTGCGCCGGACGATTGGAGTGTACCACCTTTGGTTTCCCTCTTGGCAATTTCTGGATGCGATAAATCAAGTCATTTATTCGTTTCTTCACCTGGTATGGGCCCTCCCAATTCCGCTGTAACTTTGGAGAATAGCCACGACGTCTTTGCGGGTTGTATAACCAGACAAGCTCTCCAGGTTGAAACCCTCCTTCTTGGGCTCTCACATCGTACGTAGCCTTCATCCGGTCACTCGCGATTCGACTATTGTTTCGGGTTCGGTCGTGAATATTCTCCAACTTCTTCTTTAAGTTGATGACGTAATCATTCCCGGCTACCTCCTGCTCTATAGGTGGAGACCCAAATTCCAGATCACACGGTAACCGTAACTCGCGTCCAAACATCACAGACGCTGGTGACTGACCGGTTGTTTCGTGGACCGATGCACGATAAGCCATCAGGAACAGATGCAGGTATTGGTCCCAGTCTCGTTGATGATCGGAGACGACCTTGGCCAAATATTTGCCCATTGTCCGATTCATGCGTTCTAACATTCCATCGGACTGCGGATGTAACGGTGTGGTCCGAGTCTTGCGAATGCCCAACAATCGACAGACTTCTCCAAACAGTACAGACTCAAAGTTGCGGCCTTGATCCGAATGCAGCTCCATGGGCACTCCGAAGCGACTGAAAAACTCTTTGACTAGTACGTCAGCAACAGTCGCAGCTTCCTGGTTTGGTAGGGCATATGCTTCTGGCCATTTGGTAAAATAGTCCATTGCCACTAATATGTATTTATTCCCATCGTCGGTTTCGGGAAATGGTCCGGCAATATCTATAGCTATTCTTTCCAGAGGACTACCCACATTGTACTGCCTCATAGGTGCTCTTCGTTTCCCCAAGGGTCCGTTACCAGTGGCACATAGTTCACATTTCCTGCACCACTCCTTCACGTCTTCTTTACAGTTGACCCAATAAAAACGCTCCCTAACTTTCTCCAAAGTCTTTTTCACACCGAAGTGTCCTCCTGAGGCACCGTCATGGAGATGTCGCAATACTGTAGCCACTCGGCTTCTTGGAACCACGAACTGAGACCTAATGGTGGTGCCATCTTCACTCTCCAGTACTCGCTTCAGGAGATCGTCTTCCACCTTCAAGGACTCCCATTGGGCCCAATATGCTTTGAGCGTTCTGTTGAAAGGGCTGACGGCCTCCCAGGCAGGCCTTTCTCCCACGCGCTTCCATTCCAGTACCATTTTTAGTTCGAGATCAGCCTTCTGCTGTCGTTGCAATTCTTCCGGCAACCAATTGTCGTTGACGATGGTAGTTCTTAATACTTGGCAAACCCTCTCTTCCAAGCGAGAGCAATGACGGCAATCCGTTGGACAGGGTCTTCTTGAAAGAGCATCGGCATTTCGATGACTAGTCCCCGCTCGATGTTCTGTGTCAAAGTCGTATCCTTGTAATCGCTCGATCCACCTTGCGACCTGGCCTTCAGGATTACGGAATTGTAGAAGCCATTTCAACGCTGCATGGTCCGTCCTCAATAAAAACTTCCGTCCGTACAAGTATTTATAGAAGTGCTCAACGGACTTCACGACGGCCAATAGTTCTTTTCTGGTCACACAATAATTCCTTTCGGCTTTCGACAAAATCTTACTAAAATAGCCGATGACCTTTTCTTGTCCATCCTGTATCTGAGAAAGTACACCCCCAATGGCCAGATTACTTGCATCTGTGTCAAGTATGAATTTCCCTTCTGTCCGTAGATAGCTCAATATTGGTGCTGTTGTCAGGGCACGCTTCAACTGTTGGAAAGCTGTTTCACACTCTCCGCTCCAAACATACTCGCGCCCCTCTTCAGTTAACCTTGTCAGAGGTTTCGCTATATTGGCAAACCCAGGAACGAAACGCCTGTAGTAGGTACATAACCCAAGAAAACTACGAACTTGGTGTTTATCTTTCGGTGTTGGCCACTCTTGAACTGCACGAATCTTATCGGGGTCGGCTGCTACTCCATTTTGTAATACGACGTGCCCGAGATATTTCACTTCCTTTCTGAATATGTGGCACTTTTTCGGACTCAGTTTCAGATTGGCTCCACGTAGTCTTCGGAACACTTCCTATAGATTTTTCAAATGTTCGTTGAATGATTTTCCGACTACAATCACATCATCTAGGTATACCAGGCAAGTCTTCCACGACAACCCCCTCAAGATGGTCTCCATTAGACGCTCAAAAGTGGCCGGAGCGTTACATAGACCGAAGGGCATAACCGTAAACTGCCATAGTCCGGAACCAATAGTGAACGCGGTCTTCTCCCGGTCTTCAGGCTCCATTTCAACTTGCCAATAACCACTCTTCAAGTCCAAAGTCGAAAACCATCGTGAACCAGACAGGGTATCTAACGTGTCGTCGATGCGTGGTAAGGGATAGCTGTCTTTCTTGGTCACGTTATTGAGCTGCCGATAGTCCACACAAAATCTCGTTGACCCATCCTTCTTACTGACCAGGACCACCGGTGATGCCCATGGACTGCTGGATGGCTCGATGACCCCTTGTTCTTCCATATCGGTAATAATCTTCTCGGCTTCTGCTCGCCTTGCTAAAGGTAGACGCCTCGGCTGCTGACGGACAGACATAGAGTTGCCTGTATTGATTTTATGTTTTACTATATCCGTTCGTCCCTTCTGGCTATCGTCAAGAGCGAAGATATCTTGGTATCGGTGAACCAAACCCTGTAGCTCTTTCACTTCCGTTCTGTTAAGGTCTTCACACGAACTAGTAACCATACCTACTAATTTTCCACCATGGTCTTTGGGCACTGGTTTTGGAACATCAGCCATACACCTGGCTACTCGGAATACTGGCACACACTGTCCCACAAGGGTACTCTTCTTCAATGTCACCGGATCCACATTAACGTTCATAATTCTCACCGGTACTATATTTCCAACCTTGATCAGTGCTTTTCCCACCAGTATGCCACTATGGATCTTCTTATCACAAACAGGCTCCATCATTCGCACACATCCAACCCGAAGATCTCCATCCAAACCTGCCTCGACAACCATCTCGCTTTGACCCGGCAATATCACATCTTCAGTCAGCAAAACCCTTACAACCGGATCTTCTCGTGGGTGCAACGGAAGTTCTTCGTTACCGACCTTCAAAACACCCTCTTTCAAATCCAACGTAAAACCAAATTTTCTCAGGAGGTCCATTCCCAAGATGAAGTCATCAGTGATATCGGCTACCAGCACCTCATGATCACGTTCTTCACTTCCAATGCCAATCTTCATCTTCACCACTCCGCGTGTTGGTATCACTTCACCTGTTGCTGTACGGAGTTGAATAGTTGTCTGTAACAGCTTCATACTTATTCGTAGAACGTTAGGGCGTATGATGGACTTGTATTGGACGTATTGGCGTATTGGACTGTCGCCCCCGTATCAATGAGTAGTGGAACAATACGATTAGCAATTTTCCCATCTACTAACAAACTGCTGGTACTATTGTTTGATGTTACGGCATGGATGGTGATCTCCGGCGCATCTCCACTCAAGGTCAACGTTCGCCCCCTTTAGTCGACCTGAACTTGTTTGGGTTTAGGGCAGCGGCGTGTGCCCTTGTTCACCGCAGTTGCAGCAACGGGGTCCTCGAACTTCTTGAGAATTCTTTTTACGGTTCTCTTCCTTCTGAAGAACTCTCATTAATAATTCTTCTAGACGATCTTTAGAACCTTCATCTTCATCCACAACCGTCCGAACACGCCCGTGACCTCGGGACGCTTGTTTTGCAGCTTCAAATTCTAAGGCGTGAGCGAGCGCATCATCAGTTAACCCAGTCTCTTAACCCATCAATGAAAGTCTGCGCAGCGAGTTGTCCCAGAAATGAATCGGGTGCCGTAGGGTACGCCAATCGGACAAGCCGCGCAACATCGGCTTCAAACTCCTGCAGGCTTTCTCCATTCTTCTGGATACGATTCTTCACTTGCGCGTGATACACCTGTTGTAGATGCGCGTCTCCATATCTCATCTCCAATCTAGAAACTAACAACTGGTAATCATTTTCCTGTCCTGCTGGGATTGTTTGCAGGACGTTCAACGCGTCTCCACGCAAAGCCACAGTTAAAGAAACGGCCTTTTCCTTGCCTGTCCATCCGTTGGCCCCAGCAGCCGCCTCAAACTGTTTGTAGTAGGTGGACCAAGGTATCTTTCCATCGAACGTGGGTGGTTTTACTTTTATCCCTACGACAGGACCCTTTTCTTCTTTAAACTGTTTCTTTACTTCATTAAACGGCCACTCAGAAGTTGAGGGAAACAGTAGTTGCCTCATTCTATCTTCCAGCATTTCGGTTGTGTCGTCTTTCTTAGTTGTTGGTAGTAATTGCATTTGGGCTATTTTCTCTTCTACCATCTTTATTACCCTATCTTGTTCCGCCAATCTACCTTCCAACAGTCCTAACGCACTGGCATTCTCAAAAAATTCTTCGAAAACTTTATCTTCTAACGCTTTGACATTGTCCTGCAATTCTTCTTTAAGCCTTCTGGAATTTTCTTCAGATTTCCTGGAATTCTCCAGTATTTCTTCCTTTAGCATTCTAACATTTTCTTCGGACTTTCTAGAATTTTCCAAAACTTTTTCTTCCAATGCTTTAGTGTTTTCCATTAGTTTTCTAGAATTCTCTTCGGACTTTCTAGAACTTTCCAGTAATTCCTCTTTTAACATCCTAGAATTCTCTTCCGACTTTTCCAGTAATTCTTCTTTAAGCATTCTAACATTATCTTCGGACTTTCTAGAACTTTCCAGTAACTCTTCTTTCATTTTACTTAATAACAAATTAGTCTCAATTGCGGGTCCAGGTATTTCGAAGCGGTAATTTTCAGGATCTTCCTTCTGTTCTAAAAGCCATTCTCTTAGCCGATTTATCAAAATTTCTTTCTTTCCATTACTATCCAAGTCCCTCTCGTCCAATTCCCGTTTTAAATCTATGACTAAGAGATCTTTTAACAGTTTCATCACCATTTTAATTGTTTGTTGAAATTATTTTTAACACTAAAAATTTAGTCTCACAGCACTTTATTTAATTATTACGCGATTTTATTTATTTTAAAACCTCACACCTGTAACACCACTGTAACGTTCTTTTTAAAAATAATAACAAAAGTGCCGTTTAAATCGTCTATTAATAATTAATATTTATTTACAAACACTAATGAATACACTATAAATTAACGCTATGATTATAAACCATTAAAACTATTATTTACAGACTATGAATTTCTAATACAACATTTATCTTCACATTTACTATTTATTTCGTGATACACAGTTAATGACTCGCTGTTGACTGCTCCTTTTTATTCGCAAAGTCGCTTTTATACCACCATACAAATCTTCTAGAAATCGCTCGAACATACCGGTATATTGCTAGAATAACCGCGTCTATTTCACAGGCTTCGTGCGATGAGTAATGCTCTCGATTGCTGTAGAATTTTCCATTTGTTGTTCAAGAAGAAGTTCTTTCTTTTTCTCTCTTGTTACATTAAAAATAATTATTCATTGGATCTTTTGGATAATTTATGAGGTATAAATACAAAACTTTATGAAAATAAATTTTATTACGTTACGTTTATCGTGAGCATATTAGTCCAGTCAATTTTAACTTCTCAGAATGACCAATTCCAAACATTAATATTAATTTGCGGGAGAGGAATTGGGATAGCTATGATCCTCCGCTATGAATAATTACCAATTCTCGGACGGAGATCAAACCTGCAACTCTTGGATTATAAGTATTAATACCATTCCGTTGCTACTTTTTAACCAGCGCAGTGGAAGGTGAAGACAATTGAGAAAAGGCAGATACTCTGTCTTTGAGACAATTCACAGAGTGAATTTTGATTAACTCTCAATATCACTGTCACGTGGGGTTTCGTGACTGGAGGTCTCAGTCAGAGATAGGGATAGGAACTAAACACATACCACAATTAATTACATACTAAACAAAAAACTACAATATATTGGGTTACAACATAAGTATGAGGACGGTTAGGTTCTCCTAAAACTAACATTGAACATGCGAGTGTTCGGAACCACCCTGTACTAGCACTATGTCCTACAACTAAGCTTTAGAAAACCCGGTAATCAATGCCCCTGGGCACCAGATTCTGGGCCCCTAAATAAACTACAACTAAGCACATTAGGGAGTCAAGTAAGCAATGCCCCTGGGCATCAGATTCTAGACCCCTAATATTAAGCAGTAGGGGATCAGGTAATCAATGCTCCTGGGCACAGATTCTAGATCCCCTACAATAAATAATAAAAAGGCTTCTTACCAGGTCTGCTTCGAGTTGTTGATTCGTTTGAGTCGTTGGAACGACTGAATTGCAACTTGACACATCCGGGTTTATATACTGTATATTGTGGAAGTCATTAGCATATTACTGTGAATACGGCGTTTGCTATCTCCTTGGGCGGCAAGCAGCTGCATTCTAGAGTAGGCCGATCGCGTGATGTGATTAAAATTACATATGCAAGCAATACATGTGTAATGCTGATATTGTAGAAATACTGATACTATACGTGAAATTTAACAATGTTCTTCTTTCTTAGTTAGATCCAAGCAAATGACAAATATATCCGGGACAACATTTTATTGATTGTCTAGTAGTCGATACTTAATATTTTATATATTAATTGACACTGGATGAGAGCCCTATACTTGTTTTACAATTATCCTTAATTAGAACAATGATAACTGATGCCTTAGAACAACTGCTTTTTGCTTTGAGAATACATACTTGGGACATGCCACGTGATTGACATATGACATAATAAAGTTTACTTTTTATTGTTAAAAAATAGGTCAGTTGTTAATATATACCTGGCTAGATAGACTGCTATTACATCTTCACTGTACTGAACTAACCGGTAAAAAGGTATTCGTAATATAATATTAATTAAGCAGGGACAGTAAATTTAATATTTCTGAAGAATTACCCATATGTTACGAAGAAATTTATTAACCTTAGATGATAATTGCACCAGTTGGAATGCAACTTGCGGTTTTATGAATTATTTAATTGCAAATAATTCTGTTTGTGACATCAGTTTCAAATTTAATTATTTTGCTTACCAATCAGCTTATTTATTTCTGTACTGGTTTTTCATCATAGGATATGACTGTATGTAAATTAAAATTTTGAATTCCGATTTGATCATTTTGCAGATGCAGTTTAATTGTATAGTACATGGTTTCTTAAAGAAATTTATAATGGTATTTTTGTTTAAGTAAGTCGAATTCTTAAATAGTTTAAAATAAACCGACTTTATAATTCTTGTAGTTGATTTTCTAATAATATTGTTTTTTTCTTGTAAATAATTTTTTGTTTGAATTCGCTGATTATGGTTGCATTTTAAAATAATTTGTACCTCAAACAAGATTTTTGTAGATATTTGTAAATTAATTCAATTTTCCTTCTGTTCTGTTAATTAACTAATCTGCTTTCTAATCTCTTTCGCTTATCTTAATATACCAGTAATTAAAATATACCATCTCTAGGACCATTTCCACAAACGAATGTGTGTGTACAAATTAAAAAAGATATCCCGATACAGCTGTTTCAATTCTGGATTGGTCTGGGTATGTCTATCTGACAAATAATTTGAACCTATATTATTAGAATAATTACGTCGGGTATCAGTGTATCCGTATCACAGAGTGCCCTTTAAATTTATTTATTGCCAAACATTTAAAGCGCGAGCTTCTTCGCCTATATAATTTCCTCGTACGACCCACAGAAGTAACCAAATCATAAAATCGGTGCAGACGGCAGTTTAAAGTATACAATCATAAAGCAAAACGACCGTTAATGTTGTAACCAAAACTTGTAATCAACAACATGACTGAATTGTTACAATTGTTCAAAATGTTGACTTTCATATACATTCATACCATGTCTCCTCATCATGTCTCCTAAGATTATTAATATGCCATACCTTGATACTTTTTGTGCATTTGTTTTGTAGCTTTTCATAAAATTTTTCTTAATCTTCATTGTCAGCTGTCTAAGTGTGTGCGTAAATTCAGAATAGGGTTGTATTGTATAGTGTCCCCCTTAACGTTATGCTTGATATTCTGCCATTAATTGGGTTGAAGTTTAATGTTTTTTCTTTGTTGCTCATTTATAACGAGCGCAGTTCCGTTGCTGCCTTGTTTATCGTTTCCACTACACTGTGTATCAACTTTTGTTGAATTCCCCTGATTTTTCCCATTTCACTTCCTGCATGGCTAGTATATCTATTTTGTATTCCTTTGCTGTGTTTATAATTTCGTGTACTTTTCCCGGTTGCAGCACTGTATTAATATTCCAAGTTGCAATGCGTGTTACATGTTTTTTCTTTCGTCTGTTTTCGTTTGTTTTTGTTTTTCCTTTTATTTTTTGCATATTCTGTTTCCTTATTCTATGCCTTTTTCATCATGGCATTAGTTTCCCTTATGTTCTGCACGCTCAGTTCTTTGGATTTTGTAACGAGAATTTCTCGCTTTTTATACCCTCTTTGTTTATCAGAAGATCTGCAACCTTGTGTATTGTTTTTTTTATCTTTATCCTTGTTCATTGCCTGAGCCGTCATTTTTGAGGTTACTGTGTTTCTTACTAGTTAGTTGCTATTTATTATCATTGGCTGGTTGGCTTTTGGGGGAAAACCCGCCAGTAGTGTTTGTATCGCTTTTCTTTGTTGTGTGTTTTTCTCGTTGTTTTCTTGATTGGGCTTCTTTTTATCGGGTTTGTTTGTTTCTTGTGGTGATCGCTCATTCCTTTTTCTTTTTCCCCTTTTTTCCGAATTTTCTGCATTGTTGTTTTCTTGATCGGTCTTCATGTCTATTGCTTCTTTTGCTCCCCATCTTTGATCTGTATATTCTTTCCCATTAATCCATAATTTGTAGTGTTTTATTGTTGCATTATAAGCTATCCTCTATTAATTTTCCTCCATGTTTTCAATGTATAAGTATGTTTTCAATGTATAAGTATTTTTTCAAAGTACTCTATTATTCGATGAAGTTATCTTTTTATTTTTTGTAGGACGGGGGCGTAATAATTCAATAATTTAAATTTTATTAAAAAGTTCTTCCGACGTATTTATTTTAAAGATTTCTAATGTTCACAAATCAAAGTTAATGCTTGCTATAAATATGACATTCAATAGGTCCTTTTGGGTGACTCGTGTGACTGAAATCTCCTTTGGGCGTGCCGGTCGTTGATATGTCTCACTTGCGGTAACTTATTTCAGTGTTGAGACCAAAACGTAAAGTGGTTTACCCTTTATAAGAATAGGAGTACGTAAGGGGGGGATTGAGGGTCCACCGTGCTATCATATGTTGCTTCTAGATGATTGGAGCCTTGGAGAGTGAAGATCTTTAGTACACTGTTACGATCGTGGTGACCTGAAACAGATGCTGTTCCTCTCGCATTACCGTCGACCGACCGACTGCCTTCTTTTCTATACATTCGGATATTTTTTTCTTGACTGAGAGGTGTAAACATAACATAGTGTAACGTTCTTTTTAAAATAATAACAAAAATGCTGTTTAAATCGTCTATTAATAAAGAAAAGATTATTTACAATGCACTTAATTAAATACACTATGCTAGATATTTACAAATTTATTTGAGCACTGTTTATATAAAAACTATTTATGTATTACAACAATTATTAACTAATTATTCAGAGTACATTTAACTATGCCGGTCTAACATTAACTGCCCCCTTCTACTCGCGATCTCAATTTATATCTTTCATACGATGACTCATACATCTAGAATGTTCGATGACGTGTTGATGAGTAATACATGCAGCTGTTGATAAGTCACGTCGATGAGGCGTGTCGATGAGTCATACTTGCAGGTGTTGATTGATGAGTCATACATGCAGGTGTTATTGACAACTCATACATCTAGAATGTTTGATGACGTCATATGTGGGTTTACTATTCGTTACAATAGTGTCAGAGGGACTAATAATTTATTGCCCTACATTAATTTCAGTATCTTATAATACATTTGAGGTTTTTACAGAGCATTCAAAGTTGTAAAGATTTAAGTTAAACATACTTAGCCATTATCACTTTCTATTTAATCAATACCTGATACTAATCCACGTAAAAAATACGGCATTAGCACATTTTGTGTAATGCTTTTACACAATACTTGAACCACTTTCAAAGCACATTTCAGAAAAAGGTGACAGAAAATAAATATAAATTAATGTGTAAACTATATTTAGTTGAATTATGTTACTAAAAAATAATTTTATGAGATAAAATAAACGAGATGTGGAAGTAACATAATAATATAATTGGTATGTGTATAAACATTAAAAATATGAAATACTGTATGTAGCGGTTGTTTTATTTTAGGTTTTTATATCATGAAGAAAGGTCTGTATTAGTTAAGCAAACAAGTAAATAAATATCCATAGGCAAAACGCGTGTCTGCACCTATGATTTAATTAAATTCGAAAAGTTTATCAGTAATAAGTTTTTGTTGAAGCTAAACTTTTTTCCTCCTTATACATGTAGTACGCTACATAATTATATCCACACGCTCTAATAGGGTGCTTATTGATTACGCAGTCGAGGAAACCACAATAATTTGCTTTTGTAATAATTTTTCTTTTAATCGATAACACATTGACATTTATATAAGCCCATACATATACAGAGTGAGTTTAAAATCATCGTTTTAATGAGGATTTATAAATCTATAAATAATTAGATAAATACGAATTCGGTTAAATGGAAAAAGAGTTACATAATTTACATAATCATTTAAAAAACTAATATTTTTGATCTAGTCATTTTATTATTCTGTTTAGCAAAAAAGTTCGTTTTTTTCGCTATAACTAAATTCTCTATAACTTCTTGATTTTAGACGTTTCATTTTACGTTTCCGTTTTAAGCTATGGTGAAGTGAAGTAATTTTCTAATAACAACCATAGTTGTCCTTGACATTTAAAAAAACAAAGAATTTAGTGTTTATAAAATTTCGCTTTGGTTTGGAATTTTCATGTGTTAGCAAAAGATAGCTAGCGAATAGTAACACATATGAAAAAAAAAAGATATCATCCCATGCTTGCTAAGTTTTACATGTCAGAATGATAAACATCAATTAGTTTTAAAAATATTTACCTAGCAGAAAGTTACTATGACAAGTATGCTATAAATATTTATCTTTTTTAGATATCTAGTTATTCACTATTTCTCTTTTGCTCACACATGAGAATCCAATCTCAAAACCAAATGTTACCAACACTGTATACTACTATGTGTAAACACGTTTGCAAGTACACTTGTTAGATACGTTGCTCAATTCATTCGACCACGAGTTTTGAAATGACAAGTATAATACTACTTACTTTGCGCCAGACCGTCCCTGCGCCGAAGCGTCTTTGCGCCAGACCGTCCCAGCGTACGAACGTTTTTGAGCTAGATCGTCCCTGTGCTGGTCTGGTAACGCCAGATTGGCCGCACCAAAACAGCCGCGCCAGAACGCCCTACACCGTAAAGACATTGCCTTATACATGGTAAGATTTCATTTTGTATTATTACAAGAGTCAATTTCTGATAAATCTTGATGTACGTATTGATAAATATGTGTATCTGAATATGATCCGTAAAATAAAATTAGGTTATTTTAAACTCGTCAGTTTTAAATGTTTCCATGTCCTAATTAAGCAAAAATAATCTAAACTATTACATATTACCCAAGCAGCATCTTAGTAGCAGTAACTGAGATCGGCACTTTGATTGCGTAGATGTTACGTAACGACAACTAAATTTATAACTATAAGTTTAATTACTTCAGTTTTAGAATATTTTAGTAATCATATAGTTGTTTCTACTATTTATTGGAACTATGAAGTTCGATCACTTCTAAATAGCTTTTAAAGTATGTAGAAGGGTATTACCACTTAAGTATTACTTTAAAATTTATAGTTGCCTGAAGCTACTTTTTAAGGTACTTTTAGTTTTTAAAACTTTAAAGTAGTATTGAAAGTTCCTGCCACCTGTCTGAAACTATTCCTTAATCTTTAAAGTAACGGAACCTTACAGTAGTATTGCAAGTAAAACCATTTTGCACTCAGTAGCATCACTTTAAAGTGATTTTTACTACTTGTTTTGCATCAGAATTACTATCAAGTTCCAGTTAACATTAAAAATTACCATGAAGTGACAGTAACTTCTATTAGGCAATCCAAACCAATATGGTTGCTGTGGGAAAACATTCCTGTCGGCGCCATATAACTACCAATTGACAACCTATTGGATTACCAAATAAATGATGGCCGCTTGATGCTGATGCAAACATTTCCGTCAGCGCCAAAAAAACACCATTTGATTGGTAATTGGATTGCCTAATAAGACATAACTGCTGTAGGTTAGTTTGGAATTTGGAGTTAATTGTATTTTTACACTGATAGTAGTTGGGGATAATATAAAATATTATTTTGTTTCCATCTACAGGAAACAAGAGTGAAATAGGTATAACCCCTTTTTCTTTTGTAATATGCCATATCTAATTATTATGTAGCGGTATAAAAAATATAACGTTCATGTTCGAGGTAAAACTTAAACGTCCTTAAAGTTCCAATGGTCACTTTTCAATAACATTAGGAACTGGAAAGTGGTTCCCAAAACGTTTTTTAGTAATGTTAAGTCGCTTTATAGTAAAAATCACTTGAAAGTTCTAGAATCTTTTAACTAATTTTATATTTCCTGGTAACAACAACCTTGAAGTAGAAATTGTTTAGTTCCCGTTACTGGTAATTAGGTGATACAAACTTTTAAACAAGACACACATTTTACAGTGACTGGTGACAGGTGATTTTTCAAAAATCCATATTTACTTGTAAAAGCTGCAATCATTTGCATCAATTTGCAATTTGTTATAACTATTGTTAATAGATGTTTTACTATAACCTTAAACAAAAATAAAAAATTGATGCCAAGTTATGCTTTATAAATAATATAAAAATGGTTTCTGTAACATGTATATCAACTTATAAGTATTTTTGTTATATTTTATTGGACATTTTTTGATTAAAAATATGTTTAAAGAAGGCAGGTTGTTATTTTTCGATCTATCAGCATCACATTCAACAGAAAAGTTGCATTAGTATAAACATGATAGTAGAATATTTTTTAAGTTGCAAGAGAAAAACAGAGCGACCACGCGACACGTTGTGGAAAAAATAAAGAAGTTCTACTAAAGCAGCAATCACTTCGCCGCCACGTTCCCGCTACGTAGCCTAAACATAACCTAAACGTAGCTAGACAATTCCAGAGAGATCATTGCAACGTAGCTGCTACCTAAGAACTGTTCCCCATTTTGGTTCCACGCACGTAATAGAATCGTAGCAATCACTTGCTAGTAACTAGTGGCAAAAACCTAAAAGTTTCTCCAGTAGTTGCTGGTACGTAGCGATGACTAAAAATGCTGCTTGGGTATTTTAATTTTCTTTAGTGTTTCACTAAGTATAATGAAATAAGTATCACGATAAATAAATCTTTATGTTCTATATTATGGTTTCTACAATTAATCTGCTTTTATAATTATTTATTATCCAATTTTGAGATCCCTATTAAAACAGTAATCTTAAACTCACTCTATATAAACACATTCATACCATATTTTAGCTGGCATGTAGGTTCTACAAACTATTAGATATTATTAAATATTCAGAAGCCAAAACATGGCTATTAGAAAATACATAAAGCTGTAATTAATTCATTATCCCAGGGTTAAATAAAATTTAGCATAACATGCCTTTGATATAAGATATAAGCAACCTTAATAGAGGCAACGTCTATACTTGCTTGTATGCTATATGTACACATACAAACAACTTTGTGTTTTACCACACAACATAATGTTAATTGCAACCATAGAATGGGTATAGAGGAAAGCGTAATTATAAAACCACAAGAACAAAGCAGGTACTTGTTACGTTATAGAGTGCAGAGCGAAAGGGCGGTAAACTTTGTACACGCACACACAAACATAATGAAATTTAGCTGTAGGTAGTTTTAATTAAGAGCATAATTCTATTCATAGCGGCAGCACTTATCTTATGAACAACCTTCGAATTTAAGCGAAACAATTTTCAGAATAAGCTAAATAGTAAATTGCAATTATTTTGCTGTCAGAGTACAGAGATATCATTTCGACGTCTTAACTTAATTGAGGATTTTAATAGATTTCAATAGAATTGCATATTAGTAAGTTAGAAACTGAATATTTCTATTTAAAGGCAGGATCTACATCCTGCAAAATGATATATGTATAAAAGCTTTCATTTTAGAATTTTATATTAAAATCTTAAAATAAATAAAATATTGCCTAAGAGAAATAATATTTCTTTTTTCTCCATTCCCTTTCTTTCATATCTATTATAATCGGAAGTCGTCTTTAGAGATTTGCATTCACAGATTTTTTTTGTAGAAAATGTATGTGGCTGCATATTTACATTAATATCAACGACCTTTGGATTGATGAAAAATATTTTTAATTCAAAATAAAGCTTGAGTAATAAGATACGAGGTTATCATAAAGTAAGGGATATATTGGAATCTAATTCCTTACATAATGGGATTTCTGATGTCAAACACTGGTTACCGCAATTGCTCGATATGACCTCCATTTTGTTATTGTAAAATTACCAACCGTTCCTCCAAATTGTCTACTGCACTATTCAAAATCTCAGGTTGAACTGCACGATTTTGCTCTCTGATACTGTCCTTTAATTCTTCCAGCGTTGTTGGACGTGTTCTAAACACCAAATTTTTTAAATAACCCCACAGCCAGTAATCCGCTGGGTTAAGATCAAGCGATCTTGGTGGCCATGAATTTGCAAAATGTCTGCTTATAACACGATCTTGAAAAACCGCAGTTAACAATTCTTTAACTGGTCGGTAAATGTGCGGAGGTGCTCCATCCTGCATAAAAATCGTGTTTTCAATTCCTTCGTGTTCGTTTTGCAACTGTGGAATTGCATAATCCCTGAACATTTGCAGGTATCGTTCACCAGTAACAGTTACAGATACGGCCTCCCCATTCTGTACTTCCTCGAAAAAGTATGGACCAATGATGAATTAGCTATGAAACAGCACCAAACGGTGACTTTTTGTCATGAAGACCGTGCTGAATGATTTCATGTGGATTTTCTGTTGACCATATTTCGACAGTTTTGCGTATTAACTCCACCGTTAAGAGAGAAATGGGCCTCATCTGTCCATAAAATACGAGATAACCATTCGAGTTCAATTTCAATCTGAGCCAATATTTGTAATGAAAAATCGTACCTGAGAGCAAAATCTGCATCCTTTAATTCAAACAGCAGTTGAAGTTTATAGCGATACATTTTTAGAATTTTCCGAAAATTTTTTCAAAACGTGGTATGCCATTTGCAATCGTTTTGATATCGCATTCACACTTCTGATTGCTAGCGGATTAGTATTGGCTACGTTTTGATTTTTCTGAAGAACTTCAGCAACTTGGACATCACTAATCCTTGGTCTTCCTGATCTCTGAAGGTCAGTTTCAGATCCTGTTCTTTCAAATTTGCTAATCATATTACGGTACACCTTCATTCGGCACGGCCCTGCTATCAAACTCAATTCTTTTGTTCTCCATAGATACACTAAAATCCCATTATGTAAGTAACTAGATTCCATTTACTTTTTGTTATTAATTTGATTTGTTAAAAATATCTAATAAGTTGAAATATATCCCTTACTTTAGGATAACCCGTTATTTTCCTAATTAATGTTCAGTTGGTACAACTTTATTGAGGTTAATCTGCATTGGGGTATATGGGAATTAAGCTATATTTAGCTATAAGTGGAGATCAAAAGTTTGCGTTTGGTACAACTAGCCATAAGTACATTATATTTATTTAGTATTTAGTATCATAATATTAATCGTTGTGTTGCATCCTTGCAATATTTATTTAACAAAACCAACAGCTGCCATTTAATTAACAAAAGTTTGGTTACATAAGCTGCTCATAATTCTTGTACTTAGAAATGATTTACCCCTTCGAAATTCAATTAAAACAGGTGCACTAACCAATTAAAGTGTGGCTAAACTTCTGTAAACAAAGTTTTTACATAACTAGTCCTTGATGCTGAAGTTATTGAAATTTGTTTCAATTGCTCCGATGGCAGGAGGACTTTGTTGTTATACATTCCAATTAGTTAAGTTTAGATTAAATGTTAAGTTAGTGAACCTTGCAAAACCCTTTTTATATTTATATTTATATTTATATAAAACTAGGCAGAGTACAAATAATATTTTATTCTACAGGATCTTTTCCTCGTAAGAGTATTCTTCTTCAGAGAATTAAAAAGATTAAGATATATTGAATCTTACATATGAAACGTCAAATTGTAATAATTCTTTTAGTATTACTAGACAAAGTAACAGTATTTGATAATATTATCACAGCTTGGCTAGATGTAGCATAAGACATTATTCTTACTAAAATTCGGATTTGTATTTATGAGCGCCACCTAGATTTATTCATAACATGTTTATAGATTCTCACGAGTTAATAAAAATTGGTCCTTTAAAATCTAATTGCAATTATGCAAGTGATAATCCCGTCACAAATTTAGTAAATTAACCAGAATCACTTTGCAACTAAACAAATCATATAAACAAACAATAAAATTATTTATCCTTGATTCATAAATAACTTTGTAGCTAATAAAAGAATAAGAAATATTGGATTGCTAGTATTGGTAGTGAAGTAGAAGATCTTTTATTTTGTCATTCTAACTTAATCTAATTTTTTTTTTATTAATCTGCAATATTTACAACCAGACATAAGGCTAACGAACAAATTTGATCACATGTGCTACATAACATGAGGGGGTGATACGCCCAGTGGCGATCCTCGCAAAACTAATAGTTAGTTAATAAGATCTATTAGAGTGTTTTGTCTGATTAAACTTCTAGCAACATTATTATTGTCTAACAAATTGAGCACTAAAACACTTGGATGATGCTGCTGTCTTTTCACATAATTTGTTGTGTAACGTTTTATTTCATTGCGCACCCACGGAATTCTAAGGTCCTTGTGTAGTGTTTTATTACTTATACACCACTTCGCGTTGGATAATACACGAGGAGTTTTATTTTGGAACCTTTGTATTGCATTTATATTTGACGATTTAGCACAGCCCCATAACTGGACCCCATAGGGCCACACAGGAGTTAACACAGATATATGTACACCAGCACTTTATTATTAAGAGTTAATTTTGACTTGCATCAATAACTAATAGCAAGTACATCTTCTTTAGTTTGATATCCAGTGCCTTCCTTGTCCTTGTGAGATGTAGTTTCCACGTTAATCGTCTAGCCAGCGCACAGTTTATATAACAATCAGTAGGTCTACTTGTGTGCGGCACCTTTTATGTTGTTAATCCACCTTCGAATATCACGCCCATAAACAAAGCAGTGCACCGAAGTTTATCGGTCGACATCGCCTACGAATGCCGGCAGAAAATATCCAGTAACGTATTCAATTAAATAGAATTTTATTTTATAGTAGTAGTAGTAACTTTTATGAGATATTTTATTTTTATATTATATGACTTGTTTATTATTCTTGTTGACTAGTACCATTCCCTATCTACGCAATGAATGCAAGTTGTGAGCTATTCACAACATTACCCCGCCCGGTCTGAAACGATGGTAATACATGAAAAGGAAAAAATACGGAATAGCATTTTGGAGAAAAAATGGAGTATTTTAAAGGAACTTGAATAAAGTTGTAAAATGCTCCAGCTACAAAAACCCCACTAGGTAGTATACAATAAAAAACTTAAGTTAACTAACAATACGGAACTTGCGACGGCAACTCTTGGAACCTGTAAACAGAAAGGAAAACACAGAAAAGTGTTCAAATTTTCAAAGTCAACAGGTAAAAGGTTTTCAAAAGATGCCTACGAACGTATACGTGTGTGCAGTTGGTCAAGTCGCTGAGGACGAAGGACTGACCGGAATACGTTTTTGTAAAAAAATGCTTCTGCTTCCTCATACGACTTTTGATATTGGCTATGAAATTAGGGAGGTTCATGTCGTTAGCCAGTTGTTCTTCTTCAAAGAAATCTCCAGATAGTCGTAAAGGGGTAGCATACAGGATTTCTGCAGGAGAAACATTAACTTGCGATTTCAGTGTTGCACGTAAGCTCAAGAGAATCCAATGGAGATTCGTTAACCAGCAGGAAGTTCCTGTGGTTTGAATGGATTGCTTGAGTGTCCGATTAAAACGTTCGATAACGCCTTGACTAATCGGATGGAAGGCCGTGCATTTGACGTGTTTACTTCCTAACATGGCCATGAAGTTGATCCATGCATGAGAAAGGAATATTCTTGCATTGTCCGTGGTGAGATACTTGGGAATTCCAAAGTGGGACACCCACGTGTCGACAAATGCAGTGATTACTGACTCCACATGGAGTCAGAAGGAGGAAGAATCCTTCAGAGGAATTGCTTCCGGCCACCGGCTGTAGCGGTCAATAATGGTAAGGAGGAATTTATAACCTCCCGAAGAAGGAAGGTGTACTAGGTCGAGATGGACCTTAGTAAAACGTTCATCTGGTTCTACAATAGATTGTAGAGGGGTTTTCGTATGACGCCGAACTTTATGTTTCTGACATTCAGCACAAGATATGACCCACTTCTGAATATCGTGGTGCATAGATGGCCACAGATATCGCTGAGTAATCAATCTTCTAGTAGCACGGATGCCAGGATGGGCGATGTTGTGTAGTTGTTGGAATAAGGGATACCTGAATTTGAGCGGGATATAGGGTCGTGGTTGGCCTATACTAACATCCACCCAGAGGTTTGATTTGTTGGCAGTTTGAAGGGAAATGAATTGAAAATTACTACGAGATCGGAGCTGGTTTAACTCGGGATCTTGTTCTTGAGATAGAGCGACTTCGTCGTAATTAAGATCTGGTCCAGGGACGTTAATAAGATTAACTCTTGTCAGAGCGACCGCCGGAATATTCCCTTGACCTTTGATATATTGGAGATCAGTTGTGAATTGAGAAATAAACTATAGTTGTCGAAACTCACGTGGTAAATATTGATCACCATTATTTTTGATCGCCGTACACAAAGGTTTGTGATCCGTAAAGATTTGAAAGTCTCTGCACTCAACGTAGTAACGAAACTTCTTTAAAGCAAAGTATATTACAAGAAGTTCCCGAGAAAAAATACTGTACTTTTGCTCTGTGGTGGTTAACTTCCGGGAACAGAAAGCTAGTGGTTTCCACATGCCATCTTCAAACTGTTGTAATACTCCAGCTATAGTGGAAGACGAACTGTCTGCAGCTATACTAAAAGGGTTATTAATTCGCGGATGTACCAATAAAGTAGGGGTAATCAAAGAATTCTTCGCGTGCCTAAAGGCTTCTATTTGCTCATGATTTAACTGGACAGGCTTTAGCGAAGCTTTACCAGGAATAACTATAGAGGTTAACGGTTCCAAAATTTTCGCACAGTTTGGTACAAATTTATGGTAATACGAAATTAAGCGAATAAAATTGCGAAGTGTTTTCTGACTTGAAGGCAATGGGTAATCAATTATAGCCTGGACTTTGGAAGCCATTGGTTTATTAATCGAGCTCATTGACTCCAAAGAGACACTTTGGTAGGTTTATAATTAGGCCATTGTCTTTTAATCGGGAAAACACTTGGTGTAAATGTTCAACATGTTGCTGCGAATCAGCACTAAAGACTAGAATATCGTATAGGTATGAAAAACAAAATGGAAGCCCTGATAATACAGTGTCCATGAAACGACTCCAGGTGATGGCTGCATTCCGTAGTCCGAAACACATCCGTTTGAACTCAAAGAGCCCTAGGGTGTGATAATAGCAGTCTTGTGAATGTCCTCTGCTGCGATTGGTATTGCGAAGTAAGCCTTTTGGAGGTCTAGCTTCGAAAATATGGTTGCGCCAGCAAGTTTTCTTGTAAAGCCCGTTAAAAAAGGAATCGGGTACGATCTGGTACTGTCACTGAATTGAGTTTTCTATAATCGCCAACCAAGCGATAACTGTCTGTTGGGGCGATGGGGGCTGTGATGCCTTGGTCGTCACCAGGAGGTAGCGTCTCTGCTGTGCCTACTGCTCGCTTCCCGACGATGTGAATTGGCGTAGCGTAGCTAGATGATGACCACTGTACTACGTCAGCGTCCAAGAGCTCATTAAGATGATCTTCTAGAAAAGAAAGATGATTAGGGTTCAGTTTGCGACAGCGTGCTTTAACCGGAGGGCCGGTTGTGTCAATGTGATGGACTACAGTATGTTTTACTGGTTGATGGTAGTCGAACTTACGCAAAAGCTCCGGGAAGTGTGTGTTTAGCATCTTGCTATAAACATCAAGGTCCTGGACATGTTGTTAACAGTACCTGAAGAGGGTACGTCATTGGGTGAAGGTAAGGGAAGAAAGGGGAAAGAAATCGCAGGAGTAACGGTTGACTCGGAATGAGGAGTCAAAACATTAGCCTGTGCAGAAAATAGTTTGCGTTTAGTGCCGGTCTTAACTGGGGGGGGGGGGTGGAACCTTGGCTGCGGGTTCGGGCGAGCTTGCCATCTGTCTTGCAAAGGACTCGTCGAGAAAAGCAGTCAATGGTTAGGTTGTGCTGCTGTAAAAAATCCAGGCCTAGAATGGCTGAAGATATGTCTGCGACATAAAATTTCCAGGGGCATGGCAGTAGGCCAGGAATCGGGAAAGGTAACCTCAAAGATATAATACCTGTCACAGGAATTGACGTGTTGTTCACTGCCATAAATGAAAGGTTGGCAGGCGTAATTGTTTGGTTACAGGAAACTGCAACGTGGGTGGGTAAAATGGAATAAACAGCACCAGTGTCAACCACAAAATTAATTTTGTAGGTTAGGTCCTGTAAAAAAATTAAAGAAGAAGTTGGAGGGGTTGAATTAACCCTGCATGGCCCTCCCTGAAGGCCAGGAGAGTGCGAAGTTGGTTTTTTTGTTTGGTATGAACAATTTTCCGTACAATTACGTGCATTATTTTGAAAGCGTCTGTGAAAATAACACGGTTGCAATTGGGAATTGGCATTGCCCGAAGGCATGGAACGGCGTTTATTGAAATGTAGAGGATTTTGGGAGTTATAGGGGATTGTTGCTTGTGCATGGTAGAAAGCTCATTGGAAATGGTAGTAAGTTTAGTTGTCAAATTGTCTAGTTTAGCTTCTAATGCAAGAGTAGCTAAAGGTTGTGGTGCCTTTTGCATAGAATAAATTAAATCTAATTTTTCTACAAAGGATATTAACGGTAAGTCATTGAAATTTAAGGACTGAATCTTAAGTTATGATGGTAGTTTAGCTATTAAAAAGTCTCTGGTTAATTCCTCAGTTAAATCGAGATCGATTGCCAGTTTTTGAATGTTAAAAAGTAGTTCTTTGACACTACCAGAGAATTGAAAAGATTATTAATTCGAGATTCTCGTGGTCCTAGGACAAATTTTATCACTGCCCGTTTCAAGGTAGTGTATGGTCGTTGCCTTGGGTGGATTAATGGTCAGGTCGCGATGAGCTCCTAAAACGTCGAAAGGTAAGTTTAGTGTTAATAAGTTATATTTGGCGAGCTCATCATTGATCAGCATACGAGTAAAGTATCTTTCCACTAAAATAAAATACAGGTCGATATCGTTACTCGTAAAAACTGGAAATGGAACTTTGACAGTCACCATTTGAAATATTAAATAAGTAAGTAAAAATATTTATCGGATGAGAAGGAGCACTAGTTTCGGTTCCAACGGTCACCTCCAACCAGCCACGACAAGTCACGTAAGCGAAGCAGGTAGCAGTATCTCACGATGACAGGAGTCGAGTAGTAGTTGATGACAGATGATGAAAGGAGAACTAGCGGTTGTTCACATGGAGAATTCAGTGCAGCAGACAAAGACCAGTAATGTTAAATTCTTCTTCAGGAACGTCGGGATCACCAAATGTAGCGATGGTGTACACTGATGTAGTGTTAGGGCTACATATATCTCTTGTAAGAGTTAATAAAACGCAAGTAGTAACTTTTATGAGATATTTTATTTTTATATTATATTACTTGTTTATTATTCTTGTTGCCTAGTACCATTCCGTATCTACACAATGAATGCAAGTTGTGAGCTGTTCACAACAGTACTATGCTTTGTAGTAAGCTGCAAAGGTGGCTATAAATACATTTTCATTAATTGACAGATCAGCAGTAAACAGTCGATATAGGATGGACCTCAGGACACTTCCCGGCCTTTATTTGATGGAGATTAAAACAACTTCCTTCTTCATATTTAACTTGAAAGTTTCTCTCATTTGGGTATGACTTGAGAAGTATGCAGCATGGATAAGGGAGGAGGTGTTTGATTTTGTATAATAGACCATACATCTGCAATGTTCAATAAATGTTAAAAGATAACCAGCGGCAATCAATTTGCTTTTCGTTTATGTAGTACATAATTAGTCCATTTGATTCTTTATTTGAACCTTTTTTTTGCTTCACTATAGTGAAGTGGTAATTTCGAGTTTGTTGTCGCGTTGTTCTCCGCTGACCTTTTCAAATAATGTTCACTGAATAGTAAAATGAATGTTTATATAATGAAGAAAAAAGTTCTTTGAATTTGTAAGTTTCGTTCTTGAAGTAACTATATTGGAGTATATGATTCCTTTCTTCTAAAATTTGTCCATCACACTCAGATTTGTTAAGAGGTTATTTGTAATTATATCAACCCATCCTTACAAATGAACAGCCAAGTCTAAAACGACTGTTTCTTTTATTTTTGGAAGATATTTAAGGTTACTTGACTGAAAATTCTTATTTAGGTATTCAAATAATAATTAACTACAGAATAAAAAGATTTATCGCGATATACCCTCATATTTATTTACTCTTTTGTGTAAGAACGTGTAAGGGCACAACCTTATACTAAGACACTATCAAATCTCAACAATTTTTATAAGGAGCTTGAAGTAGCCACAAGGTTGGTCACAAGGTAATAACGCTGTAATAGTAAATAGGTTAGATATATGAAGACTCAGCAACCTGTATTAGATTTATAGTCCAACTAACTGATATAAGCGACATGCAAATAAAAATATTTCTATGTATTAATACAGAAGTTTGAATTAGAAGAGGCAAGAGGGGATACAAAAATGCTCCATTATGATGCTACCTAAAACCGTACTTTCAGGTGAAACGGCATAAAAAATTGAAAAACTTGAAAATATCGTACCAAACTTTACCTAAAGTACATTTCTACCCGGTCAATCTTATGAGGGTTAAAGAGGTTTGTCTGATTTTATTGTTACTACCTGCAAGTCATATTTAGTTTTAAAGAATTTCGAGTTTTAAATTACTTTGGGATCGCGATTTCCTTTAGATATGGGCAACACCTTTACTCTTCGATTGCCAAGTCATCGATGTTTATTTATTTAGCTTTTCTCTGCCTTAATTTCAAATTACGTATTATTCTTGTACTAGCAGTTTTCTTTATTGCGTAATTATCTTTTTCTAATGTAATTTAGCTTATGGTATGGTTGTTGCAATTAATTAATAAATTTTCCTGACAGACCTTTATCTCAAAATTACCATTATCAAAGACTCAGGTATATTCCCTAATATACCTAAAAAGCCTTTCGCCTTTCTAAAGAACCAATTAGGTTAATCAATTAAATGTTATTATAATCTGTTTCTACCTCGCTTATGATATTCATTGATTGAGTATACCGATTCCCTTCATTTTACTTTAGTGGTAGATCTAGAGCCGTTAAAGAGGCATTATAATAAGTAGTTACTCAAATAAAAAAACTATGCTAGTAATAGTGGTACATATGCTTAAACAGAATCATAAGGTAGGAGGCGTAGAATTCATTAGGAATGTAAACAACCCAACAGAACTTAACTGTTTTGAAAGGTTAGAAATTATTAAGAATAGAAAAATGCTGATGAACTCTGATTTAGGGCCTATTAATTTCAGTTGTTTAGAATTTCTCCAGTAATCAATCAAGCTTGACTGATTACTGGAAATCAGGCGAGTCGTGTAATTCGATAGCTATGTAAGGTTAAATTTTAGTTTAGTTTTTCAGTGACTGCTGAAGATGACAGCATAGCTAGCTGTTGAAACACATGTCGATAGTGAAACAAGTGTGTGTGGTTGTTTAAACTTTGCAAAAGATAATCCATTGTTTACCAGTTTGGTTGAGAATTCTATTGGAACATGTAGTGATGCTTTCCTCACTTGCAAAGTTGGTACTTTTCTTCGTTACGCAGCCTTGTTACCCTCACTACAAGCATCCTTGTGGATCGTTGAGTTTTATTTATCCTCTACCCTTGAGAACCATTAGAGCAGCATGTAAAACATCAAGTGTTTCTATCGAGTCCAAGATACATACATCAGGAAGACATACTACACTACACTAAAATTTGTCAAAAATATTTCCTTAATTTTTAGATTATGTATTTAATATACAAAATAGTAACGTATTTTTGAGTTGGTTATATTTGTTGCGTATACACAGTCACAAAATTTAATTTACAACTACCTTTTCTGCAGAAATCGTATGCATTAGTAATATAATTTTCTGTGTAGCTCTAAAATAGATTTGATGGATCGATATTGTTTGATTTTAGTCTTCTTTTGTATGTTGTTTTTATTTTTATTATTGCTTATGTTGAGTTGAAACGGCGGCTGATAATTTGTAACAGACGTTTGCCGCGCCCAAAGATTGGTTTCAGGTTAATGTTTCTATTTATAGATTTTAATATAGCTCGACTCCTTATTAACACCGCGAGCTACCGGTCACCAAGGTCCCATTATAAAGCTATTATAAATGCAGAAAACTACGCTTTATAGCAGCAAAATTGAATTATTATAAAATCATTGTATCAAAACGGCAAATTAATTATAAAAGTAGTTTTTTGAGTACTTAAAAGCAGCGTAGGTACTTGCTATATATTTAAGGTATAAAGTTTAACAAATATCTCGTGAACGCAATTCAGAGACAACTTCGATCACAACTCGAATGTTCAAATAATTATTTCATTTCAATTAAACACATTTTTCGACCCTATTAAATATCCAATAGTAATGTCCTGAAAGTCTGATCAGCTAATTATTCCATTTGAATTCGTTAATTATCAATTTTCGCGAAAGTACTAATTAAAAAAGTATCAAATAACTTTTTAAGCGGATTTTATTCAAACTTTTGCTTTTCATTTATTTTCAAATAATTAATTGAAACACTTAAGGCCATTAGTAGTTCCATTTAGAAAACTCATTTGCACGATATTATTTTCATATTTATACTTCAGCTTGTTATGGGAAAAAATAATTAAATCCTTGAAATTACTTTTGGTTTATTTTTATTCCAATATTAAAATTCACTAAAATAAGATGGAATAACAAAAATGCATTCCTTGTTAATTTTCTAGATTTATCTTTGAATTGTGTTTTAAGTAAATATTATGCAAAGAAGGGAAATGAAAAATCCCTAAAATCAGCCATTCAAAATAAAGAAAAGAGAACGCTCAGTTTGGATTATCCTGATTGACATTGGTATATTATTCAATACTCATATAAATGGAAATTTTATTCTCATTATTCAAAGGATATTCACTAATGGAAGTCAAAAACATATTTATTCAAATAAATAATTACCCCAGATTATGTCTGAATATCAAGCAGTAGTGCAACTTCTATTGTAATCCCTTTCAAAACTACTTATGGTTAAATTATGATGATAACATCAAATATACATCTCCGTTAATGCACTACAAACTGACTGATTGCGTGAAGTTTGCCTGCGGAGGTGGTTTTAAGTTCTATATCCTCGGAACTCTCCAAAACTTCATAAATTAATCGAGAGAACAGCTATCAAGCTACCTCGTCATATATATAATGCCTGACATTGTGGCTCGTGTTAATTAAACTAATGACATTTATTTTATAACTGGCATTTGCATATAAGTATTTTTCAATTATAAAGATTTAATTAAAACGAAAATTGAATAAAAAGATAAAACGAAATCATATTTCATTTAAATTTTTTTTCTATTCTATTAAATCTTGTTTGAGGCTTCTTGGATCTTTATTTTAATGATTTTCTCTTTTTATTTTTAAAACTCAAGCATAAAGGCAAAGAAGCTTACTTCAGAAGAACTTAATATTATATATAAATCTAGATTTTTAAATTAATTAATTTGAATTTTTAAGATAAAGTTCCCCCCCCCCCCAAAAAAAACTAAAATATACGAGTCTTAACTCTTGAAATAATATAATCCAAATAATAATAATAATATACTCATAATAAGGTGTGAATTTTATATCCCTGAAGTTGCAAATTTTCCGCGTATAAAACTTGTAGGTTCAATTATTAAAATGAATTGCTTCTTAAACAAAATTTAATATCTTCATTCACAAAAATTCGCATTATTCTCAAATAAATATATTTAATGATAATAATACATACAAAAGAAGAAACCTTAGAAAGTTTAGATTGATATTTCAACAAAAATAGTTTGTAAAATGATGTTTTTGCCTATTAGACTGCTTGTAGAAAATAATTATTATTAATAAAATACTTATACATCCCCATTAATAAGATACTTAATTTTTGTCGTTGTGTAACGCACAGTAATTTCATACACATGCATCCAAAAATTCACAGCAAATGAGCATAACTTCATTAAACAGATAGAATTTCTAATTTTACTGTAACTCACAACTCATAGTTATTAGATTGGTTGCATAATTGTCAGGTGTTTCAATATGTTCCATATTTAAAATATTTAACAAACCGTTTAAAATATCTTAATATATTTCATAATATTATATATTTATATATTTATATATTTATTATATATTTTATATTTTAAAATATCGTAACAATGCAGAAAGTTTTCACAATATTGCACCATAAACTGGACATACATGAGCAAAGTTCCATCGAGGTAGATTCCCAGGTTGCTATGCTCTAAGCAAAATAAGCAAATTTGTCAAAATATTTAGCATGCCTAACAGATGATCCCGATTTGTTAGTGCGGAAAATAACAGTCTATACGACGAGCTCGCAGGACTCTCCTCTCCAAAAGAAATCCTTCAACAGGAAAACTCATGACAATCATTTTGTGGGACATGCAAGGTATTCTTTTGATTGGATATATATCCAAAGATACTAAAATCACCGGATATTTACGGTAATATTCTGAAAAATCTGCATATAGCTGTTGCCAAAAATCTTCTCAATTTTACGTAAGATGATGTGCTCTCTCCTTCATGACAATGCATTAAGCCACCAAAATATGTTTAATTTTGCAGTAATGCTACTTTATTAAGCTAGATCATTCACCTTATAGCCCAGTTCTGGCACCGCCCGACTCTGTTCAAAAACTTGAAAGAAATCATCAGAGGGCGTCGCTTTGAAAAAGACGGTCATTTGAAGGAGACCGTCGGGAAGTACTTTGCCAATAAGAAAGAAATTTTTTACTGGTATTAACTCGTTGCAGGGCAAGTGGTCTAAGTGCATTGATGTATACTGAAAAATAAAATTAATTGTTTAAAATATTCAATGCATTTTCTCAGTTCCTTTCGTATATTCGTAACGCCAGCACACAAAACATGTCGTATGTCACCAGGTCTCGAATTTCCAAAAAGTCCTTCATAGATTGTGTATCAGAAACATATTTGGATTTCATGTTTCTAGGTCTACGGGTTTGGGCTGGGCATTGATGAGTCAGTCAGTTAGACCATCTGATTTTATTTATACACTCCGCTCCAATGAAAACATCTACCCAAAATAGTAATCTTCTTAGTAAGTTACAGAAGAATCCTGAAACACAACAACTTTAATATTGAGAAGGGCGCAATACAGCATCAAATAAATTTTCTTTTCTCTGGCAGTAACCCGGTAAAAAATTTCAAATAGCACATATGGTCATGCGATAGCTCATTTGAAAGATTTTTTAATTCTGGGTATGATTATAATATCTATCGTTTTCCTTTCTTTTTGTTTTATGTTAGTTACTGCGCTCTCAGAAAATCCAGAATAAAATTCTGGTATTTCCTTAAATTATTCTGTGACTTGGTATACGAATAGGTGGTGGTGTGGCCAATCAAAAAAAGTACAACGTTCTAGTACAGGCAGAAAATCATGTTTACGCTACTGAAGATAACCTTGCAGATGGCTTGACCATTATCTTAGTTTACCTGTGAAGATATTTTACTTTGTAATTTAGTTTGGTCGTTTTTCTATTATCAGATGACTGTTCCTTATTTTTTTATTTTTGATTAACTATTGATTTACTTATGATTTACTTTCATTTAAAAAAAGAATTTTTAAAATGAGCGACACGTCAGCTGTAAGCTTTCATTATTAGTATAATTACTTTAAAGTCATACTGAAAGTTCCTGCCACCAGTCTGAAACCATTGCTTAGCCTTTTAAAGTCGCGGAACCTTACAGTAGTATTGAAAGTAAAACTTACGTTTTTGCTATTCAGGAGAATAACTTTAAAGTGATTTTTCGGCAACTACTCCATCTCCATGTTTACTTGTAAAATGTATGAGATCATTAATCAATTTGCAATTTGTTATGATTGTTGATAGATGTTTTACTATATAACCTTCAATAAAAATAACAAATTGTTACGTGCTAATTTCGTAGCACCCTGTACAGCTATGCTTTTGTGTCAGTTTGTATAGCGTTTAGGGATTTTCGCATTCTCTCTCCTTTTAGTTGCCATTTTGTTTGGAACTAATTTCCTGTTGTTGATAAGAGATTTTGTCACTTCGTTTTGATCGTTTGTGTGAAGAAAATTCTTTAAAGAATATTTTAGTGGCATCACCGTTAAATTAGTTTTTCCTTTATGTTGTGATATGGGAATTGCATTTGTGCAGATTTATGATTAATTTTTGGTTCAGATTTCAAATTTTATTGGTAACTGTAAGGGACTTTCTACTAGTTCTTTTTTGAAGATTAACAGCACGTTCTCGTAAGTTTATAGATTAACTTTTCGTTAAATTCAGTCTCTTATACTATAATTCTTTGACATTAGCCGCATTTGGAAGCGGTATAACTATTTGAGAAGGTCACCTTCTATCTAAGGTATTTATAAAATGTTTGCGTGGTGCATTTTGGTAATTTGGTTTTGTTTGTTACAGACCTTTTTTTCCCTTCCAGGTTATATTATTCTTTTTATTTTTACCTCAATACACTTCGTTGTATATTTGGGTTGTTAAAACACCACTACGCTGAGTTTGTCCACGTACAGTTACCTGGTGGGTGGCGTTCCTATCCAGATTTAAAGAAACCAGTATCGTGAGTCTGCTATATTATAGCAACTATTCGTAGCAGCAATAACGTTTAACAATCCTTTATTGTAAATATAAAGCATTCTGTATATTTGTATATTATAAATTTTCTGTGTTAAATAGTTTTTCCCCAGTGTGCATGTAGCACTTATATCTAGGTATCTATTTCATATATATAATCTTATCACAGATTATTTATTTTATTACATTGTTAGGAAGATTTGCGAGTGAATACGTATGACTTTGCTCTGTATTTGTTAAACAATTAAAATCTGACGAATAACAATTGCGCAATCTACATCACAGGTATTCGCGTTAATTTACCATGCCAGTTACATTTTTGAAACTTGAAGTTAAGTCAGATTTAGAGTAAGTAATTGTATGAATTCTCACCCCGTACAAATTTGTATACAAAAAAATCAATAACCTACATTTAATTCTTGCCAAAGGCTATTTCACCCTGATTTAAAATAACAAACCTGATTGATTTATTTTAATTGATCTACCTGATAATTTGTGTAGTTGTTAATAAAGCACTGTACATCCCTTACCAGATGACTTATTATTTATATGATTCGTATTCGGGCTTTATATTTTCAGCTACCGTGGAGCCAATATTGGGAAAAGTCGACCACATTGGTAGTAGTCGCAAATGTGTTGTTCTTTTCAGATTTTGTCGGCAAATACTAGAGCTATTTTAGACAATTTTTGGCGCCCATTACACAGATTTAACTGCGGTTAAAGGTTGTTGCCGTTTCTCAATAAGCAGTCCCCATTTTGTGGGTAACAAAATTATGCCTTAGAAATAATATAACAATGGTTTCTATCGTGTGTATCAACTTATAAATATTTTTGTCATATTTTATTAAAGACATTTTTTATTAAAAAATATATTTAAAGAAGGCGCGTTGTTAATTTTCGGTCTATCGTCATGTTTAACGGAAATGTTGCAATGGCTCATAATTTAAGTATACTGGATTGACAAAATAATTAAACAGTTTATGTATGTATTATTAAGTACGTATTACAAATAAAATAGTAATCCATTTTGTGACACGATCACAGCATTAGGATAGAATATTTGCGTCCACGAAAGTTTCACGAAAGTAGCAATTCCTACGCCACCACATTCCCGCTACATAGCTGGAGAAGTTCCAGAAAGGTTACTGCAACGTATCTGCTACCTAAAAATTGTTCTTCATTTTGATTCCAGGCACGTAACAAAACCGTAGCAATTACGTGCTTGTGATTAGTGGCAAAAACTTAATAGTTCCAATGGTAGCTGGTACGTAGCGATGATTAAAAATGCTGTTCGGAACTAAAATACTAACTAGACTAACAGTAAGAGATCTTCCCTTATGTTAAGATTGATTCTAGGATCTACAGCTCAGGTAACGATTTTTTGCTATTTATTGAAACTACTGGTCTCTGATTTGGTAGGTAAAAGGTTGGTTTGCGATAAATAATATAAAAGTTATTAAGTTTATTTATCAAGATGGAAACAGAGAACTACGAACATTAAAAAATATTAATATAAAAAATATTGTCATTGTATTAAAGTAATTCCAATCATGTTACCGCATAGAAGTTGAGACTACGACAAGATTCTTGCAATACGATGAGATTCTAAATAAAAACAAAATTTATTCTTTATGTTTTACTTATGAGCACCAATTTTGAAAATGATGAATTTATTTTTTGCCTAGTTATTTTTAGCTCTCAATTAATTATAATATATGATTCTATAACAAGAGATTGCTGACATATTCAGAAGCATCCAAGCAGACAAATTAGGTTTTCAACTAGGGTCAGCAATTTGAAATGAGTATTCATTGGCGTTTTGACAAACTGTTCTATTGAATAAATTAGTTTAACCCTACGCAATATGCGGAGTTTGTTTCGCAAATACATTACGCACGTAGCTTCCATTGTTCGCGATTAATGCAATCAAAATTTACCCACACTATCACCTAGAAATTCAACGCAAACCTCATCTAGATAAGCCCTAAAATATAAACAGTAAACTACCAGTATCGCTCAATAAACATGTTGCGTTGTAATTGTAACTGTTGTTAACGCAACTCCAAAATGTACTTGGAAATAGACTCGGATCCGATTAATATTTCAGCGAGGGTAGCATTTAAAGGGACCCTTACGTACAGACATTGCTTTATACGAAATTTCCAAGTAAATAAACCTACGTTTCGGAACTTCTTACTTTTAAACAAAAGCACATGAGATTAATAATTATCGTTCCTTCGTTTACTTTCAGTTACACTTTAAACACTCTCTATTTTATCGCTCTCGAATTACGTGATAGGGATAATTGTTTAGCAGCGTTCAAGCTATCTCTTTCGAGCGTAGCAGAACGAGAAGAGACAAGACAATTCCTCTTAAATTACTAAACTTGTTTCTTAGATTAATCAAAGTAAAGTCCTTTGATAAAAAGTGTTGGGAAATATTACTTCGCATTTAACACTAGCACTTTCTTAAATGCCAAGAACTTTGTTATACAAATTACCAGCGACCAACTCTGAAAGCACGACACCTTGTCATTTATATACTCCAGTAAAGGAAAAAACTTGAGAACAACATAAATTATGAGGAAGAAATCCTATCTTCTTAAGAATATTAACCTAGAAAGGTGTCTGCGACAACTTTTAAACGTCAGACGTAATACGAGCATTAACAGATCCAGAAATAGTAGTGCAGAGGAACAAAGACGTCCAAAGCTTTAATTTAATAAAAAGGAGACATTGTCAGAGGCAATCTGGTTTGTGAAAAATCATCTTCGTTATCTAATTTAAAAAATACCTTATTCTCCAATACACACTCAATTATAATCAAGATCTCAGACGGCGAAATTACAAAAATATTGAAATGGCAAATCATTTCGTAGCTCGAAAAAATAATTCGTTAAACTTTAAAATACACATCAACTTAAAAAAGAATTGAAAATTTTGATTTAGAAAGTTGATCCGCAAGAAAAATAACAGAAAAAAAAGTTTATTTAATTTACAGAATGCTTTCTGCAACTCTCAGATTGTTTTTGAAGTTTAGTCGCATGAAAGATTCAGAAGTGGTGAATGGAGATGCTATAATGAAAAACCTTTCTCATTTTTGTATTGGAAATCAGAATTGAATTTCTATACCAGGAAGAGGGTGGAAAAATGAAAGAAAAATATTAACAGGCTCTTTTTTATAAATAGAAGGTAAATGGAGACAGAAGTTCAAAAATAAAGAAGTGATGTTTGATTGTTATAATTATTTTATTTACAGTTCTTTAATAGCTTAAACATACCGTGTTTGATGTTTGAAATTTTTGACGAAAGTCAGATACCTTTATTATCAAAACTGTTAATTTTTAAGAAGTGTAACATAGAAGATAAAATTTTCAGTTGTTGTACAAGGACTTTTAGGAGTAAAAAATGTTTAATATTTCTCGCCATGCTCGATTGAGAGGGCTGCCAACTAACTGACTGCAATTTCATCTAAAAAGCTGGAAATCCATTTCGTTAAGATTTATTCATCACTATTTCAGGATATCTATCGCTTGTAGCTTGACTGGGGCGGTACATCTGTCAAAGAATAGCAGGTATCCTAAGGTCAGCTCAGTGATTGCGCTAGGGATAATCCAAGAGGTAAACTTCTATCGTATTAGAGAACCTCATTTGATTGTGCCAAAGCCGAAGACCAACTATTCGGCTTTTTCCTTACTCTTGAATCTTCTTATCTTCTCGTTGTACACAACGGACTGGAATAACTAGAAAACTGTTTTTTTAACCAGTGCAAGGTTGTTAACCCTCATTAGTTATGAAGGAATTTCATTATCACCAAGAAAAGGACAAACATCACGTTTTGCTTCTCATTGCTATTTAACATTAAGTTTACTTGCTGTAATAATTACAAATCTTTCTTTTCTCTTACATTTTAGGTTATGTAACTAATAAATAAAACTTTTGAGATAGCGTTTAATAGAAGTATAATAAGAATAATAAGCAAGAGATACGCAAATCTCTGTTACTTTTCATGTGAATGAGACAGTAGGAATAGAAAAAAAATCACTTGCTTACGCCAAATCGTCTTCGCGCCGAAACTTGCCGCGCCGAAACGTCCTTGCGCCGGATCGGTTGCGCCGAAACGTCCCATCCCAAGCAAAAGCAATTTCACCTATGTTGAAGTGTGGGTTATCACACGTTTTCCTTTCTAACAGGAAGGCTCTAACGGTTATAATGATAGTGACAATTAAATGACATAAAAAAAACAATTTACAATAATAATAGTGTAATGTGTAGAGGTTTGTCGCGCGTGTTATATCAGTGTCGTGAATAGCAGAACTGCTCAGCCGACAGGATATTACAAAAAAAAACAAAAAAAATTAAGTAAAATTTTGTCGACCAGTGTAATCGAATAAAAACAGCTTTGTTGAATCAAAAAAAGCAATTTCAGGTTTTTATTTTAATAATTTACATGATGCAAGTATTTGAGAATTGCAACTGCATCACATTTACCACAATTTACCTAAAGTATTTTGTAAATGGTTCTCAGAGATATTTAATAAACTCGGGTTTTATCGCTTTAACCGAACAAGGGTTTAACGTGGTATTGAAGAGGAATTAGTGGAGAAATTAAAGGCGATTTTAGATAAATTTACTTTCAGAGCAATTAATTATCGGGGTTTAAAGTGTAAGACATGAGATTAGTATATTGATTAGAACAACAACATTTGGTTTTTAATTTTTTTTTATTAATGCTTGATTGAAATGAAAAGATATCTGTAAAATTTTGCCAAACTTGTGAAAAAATTGTTGAATTCTTGTTGTTTTTTTTTTTGTAAAACGGTGCAGATATATTGTCTTCTCATCAATTTTTTGTAATAATAAATCTCAGAAAATTTATCTGGTAAAAGCTTAAAACTTAAACTTCAATAAAAAATGTCCTCAATTTTTTCTTATTTGATCTTGTTCATTTATCATTGTATTCATATTATGGTTTAGTGGAGCGTTAAGGTGGGTTATAACACGTGTTTCAGTATGCTGCATAATATTTTGCTTGCTCATACAGTATCTGTTCTGCAAAAGGAAGATTAACTGTGTTGCACTGCACTTAAATAAATAACTTAAAGGTTAATGATGAAAGTTCTTAAGATATTTAGTTTATCTTAAGTATCTTTAATTTAAATATTTAGTAAAGTGATATTTGGTAGATAACACATTGGATTAGAAAAATAAGAAACAAGTTGAACAATCTTAAAAGATTGTTTGCAATTTTGTTACATTCAATATTATTAAATTTTATTTTAATGATGATTGATGATTTTTTTCTTCGTTCAGTAAATTTGCAATGCGAATATTTTAACCTCCTTAGTTTTACAGCTTTAAGGTTAGTTAATTTTAGCTCTAGCAAAAGACGTTATCGCAATCCGTTAGGGGTTCACAGTTTGATTATTTACTCAATTAGGCCACCTTCATATCCTTGATTAACAAGAATCACAAGATTAGTAAATTCAATTGTTAGGTTAATATTAAGTAATGACGATTTATTATTATTAAATTAGGTGAAATATTAATTAAGTTAAATATTTTATTAAATATATTATTTGTTAAGAATTCAATTTATTTGTGAAATTGAATTAATTAAATATTTAAAACTCAAACATGCACAAAATTACCTGAATTTGCCGTAGGTGTAAAATGACACAATATAAACATTGCCATGTTTTCTAAATGTATATAAAAAAATTTAATCACATAATCATATAAACAAATAGTAATAACAATTTTCGGAGCAGACCCTGTATATATTTAAATATTAATAAAAATTAAATAATACAAACGATGTACGATGTGATTACAACAAATCGATGTTTTATAAACGAATAAGTTATAAGGACCCATCGCTGAGGCCGGCAGTGTCTGGTAACACCAGTACATGTTATTGTAAACAAAACGTTGGATGTAAAATGCAAAACAATTTTGATAAAATATTGAAAATTTAAAATAATACAGTTAAGAAGATAATTAAAAATGCTTCTTTTATTTCATAATTATTATAATTCTCAACAGATAATGACTTTACTAATAAGTGTAGGATAAGTGTAGTGCGCCCGTTTAAACACAAAAATTCGAAAAAAGTTTTCTTGAAATAACAAGAACATGTAGATAATGTGTGAGATCTCAGATAACGCCCTATAGATTAATTATTTAAAAATATTATAGTAAGATAAATGCTATATCTTATATCTCTATATCGTATGCCCACATATTTGCTTTATAAACTATACTTTCAAAAAGCTGCATTGTCCAGTATTGAAGTCTTGCATTAAAAACTGTTTTCAGTAAATATCTTACTCATAATCTCATCTCATTTCGTTTGAGGGACGAGGGAATATAAAACCGAAATTATATTTTCACCCACGAGTTCCTTTTCCGACTACTATCTGAAAAGCCTTTTGGATGGCGTTTTCAAGATTTTCGCCTTTGCGATTTCGGAGATAAACATTTTGCGTAGCAACGGCTTGCAAACATTTTCAGCGTTGCGCAACTTTTTCTTTCGCATTTGTTTTATTTAAAACTACGTTATACAAAATGTTTTGTCGAAGATAGGCCTACACATAGGTTTTTAGATGTTTCGTGGAAAAAAAACGTTAACAGATGTAACGTTACGTTTTGTTAACTTCACTAAATATTATTGTATTTGCATAATTGATAAAAACCATTAGTGCGGTCCTGCATATTATTGTATATTTTCTTCTTGATTTAAAATTACGTTGGTATACTGCATAAAATAAGTCCTACAAAATTTCAAAGGTCACCTAAAAGATACATTCCCAGGCTAATAAAATTTTTTTCTAGAAAAACCTGCAGCTTTCGTTTTAAAACCACCAATTTTACACGTGCTAAAAATTGCGAACTTTAATCTCTTGGTTCAAATTCAGTACCGGTGTCAGTAATTGAGGTGTTGTCCAGACTTCTTCAGTTTCATCAAGCAATTGAGTTTGTGATTAGTGTTTGTTTGTGATTGAAAAGGCAATATTGTATCAATTGCTTTGTAAAGTGAAGTCGGATTGAATTATTCGATTAAGTTACTGTGACTTGATGGATTTTATTTTGTTAAAGCTAATTTAAGTTGAACAATTATTTATGTATCAAATATCTTTGATCACTATTTGCATGCACAATTTCCCCGTCGCTACGAATTCTTACGTTGGGTATCATTTTTTATATTTAAATCTATAACGATGTCTTAAATGAACATTTTTATTTTTTTGTTTATAAATAAAGCTATTTTTGAACCTAATTAGACTGAATAATATTGAACCATATATTTATGAAAGTCTTTAAATATTTTTTATTCAACCTAACTTTGACATAACTGATTATGACTAATATTTGAATTAAATTTAATAGATCTGATGTAGATTTCTATTTGCGAGCATCGGGTTATTATTTTTATAGAATTCCCTGACTTTCCTAAACAGATGGCGATCAACTGTTTCCATTTTCTTGCGTCTTTAAACCTATATCCATTTCTTTTATAATTAGTGAGCTATGGAAGCAATACCTGCGACCTGAAGTTAAATTTGTTGTGTAGATATCTCAAGCCGAGGCAATCTTCAGTTGTACTGTAAGTATCGAATGTTTTGTGATCAGTAAGAAAGTTATGAGCTTTATTGTAAGTATTCAGAATAATTTAGAGTAAGAAAAAAGCTTTGTTTCACTATTGCCCAATCGCAGGGCTTTGTTTTGTTTTGTTCCGGATAAACAACGTTTGTTGTAACGTGTAAATCACCCTTGACGTTACCAGTGATTAAAATTAAAAACTGATCATTTAATGCTAACTTTTACTTTTAAGGTATAGATTGTATGTTACGAAAAAGATTTAGGATTTGAAAGAATCGGTGAAATGAGGAACGATTCAACCGAATCTAGTATTTCGTAGTACTTAGTTAACTTAACATAATATCTCTACTATACATTCTTCTGTCTGCTGAAAGATGAACTAGCTACGTAAATACATATATGAGTATATCATAATTATATATAATAAATAATGAATCATAAATCTGTGAAAATGCTTTTAGCTCGATTCCAGTTAAGGGGACATTATAAACGTACGCCAGGTAATAATATTAGCATCTAATAGAACTCCAAGGCTAGTAAGGGTAATTTTCGATATATTCGACAATTGCTGCTGCTAAATGCAAACTTCATCATTCATTTGTAAATATATTTTGTAATAAGATATTAAAATGTTTCCTAGTTTAACTGTAGTCTACTTAACATGTATTAGTTGTGTCATACCTTAATGCTGAAAAGTTGGAAAATGCTAAATTTAAATTAACATTTGAAAATGTGAAAGTATTTTTAGTTTTGACTTTCAGTAGTGTACCTGCATACAAAACACTGCACGCTTTCAGTCATCTTTCTGTTCTGTTATTTAATTTACTTCAGGTTTGTACAGGGTCTCAAACGTGCATATCGCTGCATCTGACTACTACTACAGCTACTGTTTGAGCCGGTATAAGGGAATGTACTATGTAGCACAATGTTACAATACACGTATTTGAGTTACCCTTCCGTTTTTCTGTGAGATATCCTTGATATGTACATTTTAAATAACATTACTACATATAATTTAATATTTACGCTCTATCATAATCTTATAAGCCTGAAACGAAAGGTATAAGACAAAACCAGATCTTGACAAGAAACGCCAGTGTTGCAAATGCACCCACTTTATCTCTTTCAGCTACATTGGAAGTAACGTTTAGACTTTCCGACAGTTATATTACAGCCTTTAACAGAGATAAATTTAAGGTAGTTTGTATGTATTTTTTGAGTCTACAAGATTTAAATCATGTTTCAAAGGTATCTTTTCACTTACAGAAACGAAACAATTATATTCTTTTCTCAAAACAGAAACTTTTGTAGTCGCATTTTCTTTTTTCTGCTGGTTTCCAAAAGAGCAATTCTCAAGACAAAAATTGAAATGTGAATCTTTTAAATTTATGTGTTAGAAGAATGGCAGGGAGAAACAAATTTCCTTACTCTATTTTCTTCTATGCATTATGCATGTTTGCTTAGTGCTCTACAAGAACGAATTCTACTTTCGGTACATTTTACTTTACAAATAATGAAGATAAAGAATTTATATGTAGTTGAAGCGACCTCCATATTTTTACAATTCTAAGTAACAATGTATTGCGACGGTTGTATAAAAATAAAATAAAATGTCAGCAGTCGTTAAACGACGTATTTACAATTTTAATGATGTTTCATTAACTTGTTTTCCAATCAGGATTCATTTTTATAAATGAGAATTTCTCTTTTGTTGTTCCATTTAATTGTAAAACAGCTTCTAATAATCTAATTAAATGCTAATAAACAGAGTAACAAAGATATGAAAAGAGTTACATTTTTCTGCTAAAAATTTAATATTAGTAAATCTTAATTTTAGTAACGCCTATTAAGGCATTACATTTCGTAAGTTATACCTATATTATTAAACATTAATTTCGAGATCGAAATTATTGGAAGTATCTTTATTTGCAATAAAGTACAAATCTGCCAAAACTATTCTGACAATATTATTACCTACTTTTTGCTAACAGGTTTTTGGCAATAATTTAGTTGCTAGACATACGATTTTCTTAAAACTTTGGGAAAATAGTTTAAATACTATGAAACTTGAGCAGTAATAATAATAATAATAATAATAATAATAATAATAATAATAATAATAATAATAATAATAATAATAATAATACTTTATTTATCACCTTAAGACACAACAGAAGTGTATGGTAAAAGTCAAGGAATATAAATATTCACATAAAATTTGCTAAAAACAGCTATAACACCCGCACAAGTAGATATTGTAAAAACAGGTAGATATAGGTTCATTAAATTATTAAACATTACACATAAACATATAAAAAGAAAACAAATCTAGTTTAAGTACTCTAAAATGTCATAAAAACACTTTTCAATTAGCCAATTTTTTACTTGAATTTTAAAGTATTTTGTATTTTGAATCTGACGCAAATCAGCTGGAAGCCTATTATAAACTTTACAACCAAGTATGTCTGGAAGATTTCTTTCAATATTTAAAATGCCAAAGGCAACTCTAAGTTGTTGCCGATTTATAGTGTTCATATCATGAATATCACAATTTCTAGTTAATCTACATTTTTTATTATGTATATAAGCAGTTAACTCCTGTATAAGTAGGTTTGGCAATGTCAACTAACGCCAGCTATACATCTCACAATTTTCTTTTGACTTAGTATTTGTTTAGTTAACTTTGACAATGTACAGTTTCTCTAAAATTCATTTTTCACGACAAAAATGTGAAATAATTTAATTAATAAACATCATTTCCCAAAGCAAGTTCAGTAAGCAAGTTTTAACATTCCTATAGTATTAATTTAAAACCAAAGCTATCACATTACACAAGGCTGCGAAATAGAATATGTAAAAACTTTCGATATATTAATCGACGCGTTTCTGTGAGTAGATGTAAATCTCAAAATCTGAAAAAATTCTGACTACGCGTTTCTGGTTTAATCCTGTTCTATTAAATTTAAGTATGTGTTTTTTCAAAAATTATATCTTAGCAACCGCTTGTCCGATTTTAATGATCTTGGGGTCTATTTAAATCTAAGAGTGAGTTCTAAATGTGTGTATAAAAATGTTTCTAAATAAAGTTCTAGAACTTGGTTCTAAGATTTTTATAACTTTCTGAAAAATCTCAGAACAAAGTTCTCGAACGTTTTCCTTTTATTTATTTATTTAGCTACTTCCAACAAAACGGGCATTGCACAGTTACATTGTGGGGGAGTTCCCGCATTACAATTATAATTAAATACATATAGAGAAAAAAAATATAATAATACAAAACAATGGAAAATAAACAAAAAATTACTTATTGAAAATTGGAATGAAACGAGATATGTAGGTATATTTGGTAACTAACCGTTATTAAGTATATTGAATACTGAATTCCTGAACGATACGAGGGATGGATCAAATAAATCTTGTGGCCATTCGTGTTATTGGAGAAAAAAATCTTGCAATAGTTCTATACCTTGAAATGTACAAGAGGCTTCGAGGTCGGGACCTGTGTGCTGTTACATATAATTGCACCAAAGGCAACCATTTGGGACAGTCTATTCTATTATTTATAAGCTTATAAATAAAGCAGATGTCTCTTAATTCCCTTCTTTTATGTAACTTGATTATACTAATTTCATTCCTAAATTCCTGATATTCATTATAATGAGGATATCTATCATGAGCTTTAAAGTGTAAATATTTCAAAAACAAAAAAAGACTGTGGTTTATCACAACACTATATTTAACTGTGTCTCCTAAACACACACTGTATTTGACTAATTGCCAATACGTACTTCGGTAATGATGTTACCTTTTTCTTGGCGTAAAACCTTTTTATGCTGACTGTTATGAGACGATTTTATGCCGAGAAAAATGTAGCATCGTTAACCGTTACCGAGATACGTATTGGCAATTTATTAGTCAAATACAATGTGTGGTTAGGAGACACCGTTAAATAAGGCGTTATCAATTACATGTTTTTCTGTAAAATTGTTCTTATAACTTATATAATATTTACATTATTTTAAAGGGAAAATATATTTTTTGTTCAAAAATGCCACATTTGTTGTGAGATGTTCCAATTTTTTTTGTTGTTTGATTAATAGATATTTGTCTTAAGATATTTGCTCTTCATTGTATCAAGATAGTGTAATTATAAAAACACACTGCACATCTCGAACTCATCGGTTGTTTATCTTATCTTTTATGGTGTTTATGGGATCCTCGTTGTATTTTACAATCTCGTTCACGTGTTTGGTGGTGACGCAATTGAATAAGCATAGAATTGTTTCACCTACTTAAAGGGGTTCGTTATTCATTTTACATTTTGTTTTCAATCAATTTCTGTTATTCTTGGTGCTTATTTGTAATTGATAGTAACAGTCGATAAAATGGATAATAAGTCACGTTTTTCAATGAACAATTCGAAGTGTAATAAATCACCTAATCGATTCTGTTTCCTTTGTACTTACTGTGTTCATTGCTACTAAATCTAAAAGTTATCCGTTAACTGAAGCAAATTGTACGTTGCATTCAGATTGCTATCGAACGAATGTTGGACAAAATGGTGCCGATAAATGCTATTCATCTAATGTGTTTTGTGCTTCGTGTATTACAAATATGAAAGATCATATGAAATCAAATAAAACCAAATCGTTAAAGTATTTGTCACAAACAAAAACAAATTTTTCATTTAGTAATCATGAAGATGCATGTTTTGTGTATTTAGCAGAAAATGTTAAAGATCGTCGTTTTCAAGTTTCTTATAAAAGGCCTAAAAATTGTCAACATAATGTTACTCAACCTTCTAAATTTGTTTTCATCCATCGAATCATGTTCTGCTCAAATACAAGTTCCTTGTGAAATTCTATTATCACCATCGTCATTAGTTGAAAGTTATGAAGCAATGGGTTGCAACATGTCCTACAAGCTTCACATTATGGATAAGCATATCAATGATTTTCCAGCTAATTGTAGTGATTTTTGATTTTTTTTAGATGGAATGGGTGAACGTTTTTATCAAGATATTAAAATGGCTGAAAAACTTTATCAAGGTAGATACGATAAATGTATGTTATCTGATTATTGTTAGTTTTTGAAAGCTGAAGCATCTACTAATTCTAGAAAAGGTAGAAGATCACAATTTCCTTCTAACGCTTAAAAATTGAATCCATTGATATTGTTATTGTACTTGTAAAATTTAATTGTAAATAATTAAACTAGCCAATAATCAATAATCAAATCATATTTTTGAGATTAAATTTTAATTTTTCTATCAATTTCGTTAATTCAAATTAAAAATTCATAGAAAAACATGGAACTTATTGTAACATTCTTTTTTAAATAATAATAATAATACAAGTGCTGTTTAAATCGTCTATTCACAAACAAATATTTATTTCTATACACTAATGAATACACTATAAATTAACGCTATGATTATAAACCATTAAAAACTATTATTTACAGACTATGGATTTCTAATACAACATTTATATTCACTATTTATTTTGTAATACACAGTTAATGACTTGCTGTTGACTGACTCTCTTTTCATCCGCAATCCGCTTTTATATCCTCATATAAACGCACCAGAAATCGCTGGAACCTTCTATGTATTCTTAGAAAATGCTAGAATAAACCACGTCTGATTTACATGCTTGTACGATGCGTCATTTTCTCGAAGGCGGCAGAACACACCACCTGTCGCTCGAAAAGAGGTTCGTTCCTTTTCTCTCCCGTTACACTGCCCCCCTCTTCAAGTCTGTTCTGTCCCAGAACAGGTTTTATGCTCTGGTTCCTGTAGAACGGGTCATGACGATATCGACAGTCTTCACCTCGACTACACGTTCCATTACGGTAGAAATAACAGTCTACACTCTTCGTTGGCCTTAATGCGGGCTGTGGGTCAAAACTGCAGACGAAGATCTTGACGTCCGTACCTCTAAAGACAACTTCCAGCATGTTTCTAACGATTCTCCAATCCAGCTGGTCCCGCCCACAGCCGAGTTTGGGGACTGCCAATTTGTTAATTCCCCTGGTAAGCAACTCGATTCTCAAATTCCATAGTGCCCTCCACAAGTCGGCGTAACTCGGTTTCTGGTAGTAAAACTGCCTGGTTACCAAGTAGTAAATGGATCGGTCATGATCAGGCAAGCGTAAGGATTTACCAACAGAGGGATTTTGTTCTCGAAGTTCATTCAGCCGTCCAAATTTATTTCTAAACACTACTGCGATCCCCCTGGACATACGGAGATCCGCGGAGACACAGTGGGCAATGGAATAATCACCAGGGACCCGGAAGAGATCTTGTTGCATCTCAGTCGTGACTCCGAATCGCGCTTTTCTAGTTCCAGAAAACGCAGCCATAAATTCTCTAAAGGTTGGCTGATCATCTCCAGGCCTTACGGTATTGATGGCCACCTCAGCCTCATCTTCCGGAACTGCGTCATTATTTCCTTCATAGTGCGCCAGACGATTGGAGTGTACCACCTTTGGTTTCCCTCTTGGCAATTTCTGGATGCGATAAATCAAGTCATTTATTCGTTTCTTCACCTGGTATGGACCCTCCCAATTTCGCTGTAATTTTGGAGAATAGCCACGACGCCTTTGCGGGTTGTATAACCAGACAAGCTCTCCAGGTTGAAACCCTCCTTCTTGGGCCCTCACATCGTACGTAGCCTTCATCCGGTCACTCGCGATTCGACTATTATTTCGGGTTCGGTCGTGAATATCCTCCAACTTCTTCTTTAAGTTGATGACATAATCATTCCCGGCTACCTCCTGCTCTATAGGTGGAGACCCAAATTCCAGATCACACGGTAACCGTAACTCGCGTCCAAACATCACAGACGCTGGTGACTGACCGGTTGTTTCGTGGACCGATGCACGATAAGCCATCAGGAACAGATGCAGGTATCGGTCCCAGTCTCGTTGATGATCGGAGACGACCTTGGCCAAATATTTGCCCATTGTTCGATTCATGCGTTCTACCATTCCATCGGACTGCGGATGTAACGGTGTGGTCCGAGTCTTGCGAATGCCCAACAATCGACAGACTTCTCCAAAGAGTACAGACTCGAAATTGCGGCCTTGATCCGAATGCAGCTCCATGGGCACTCCGAAACGACTGAAGAACTCTTTGACTAGTACGTCAGCAACAGTCGCAGCTTCCTGGTTTGGTAGGGCATATGCTTCTGGCCATTTGGTAAAATAGTCCATTGCCACTAAGATGTATTTATTCCCATCGTCGGTTTCGGGAAATGGTCCGGCAATGTCTATAGCTATTCTCTCCAGAGGACTACCCACATTGTACTGCCTCATAGGTGCTCTTCGCTTCCCCAAGGGTCCGTTGCCAGTGGCACATAATTCACATTTCCGGCACCACTCCTTCACGTCTTCTTTACAATTGACCCAATAAAAACGCTCCCTAACTTTCTCCAAAGTCTTTTTCACACCGAAGTGTCCTCCTGAGGCACCGTCATGGAGATGTCGCAATACTGTAGCCACTCGGCTTCTTGGAACCACGAACTGAGACCTAATGGTGGTGCCATCTTCACTCTCCAGTACTCGCTTCAGGAGATCGTCTTCCACCTTCAAGGACCCCCATTGGGCCCAATATGCTTTGAGCGTTCTGTTGAAAGGGCTGACGGCCTCCCAGGCAGGCCTTTCTCCCACGCGCTTCCATTCCAGTACAATTTTTAGTTCGGGATCAGCCTCCTGCTGTCGCTGCAATTCTTCCGGCAACCAATTGTCGTTGACGATGGTAGTCCTTAATACTTGGCAAACCCTCTCTTCCAAACGAGAGCAATGACGGCAATCCGTTGGACAGGGTCTTCTTGAAAGAGCATCGGCATTTCGATGACTAGTGCCCGCTCGATGTTCGGTGTCAAAGTCGTATCCTTGTAATCGTTCGATCCACCTTGCGACCTGGCCTTCAGGATTACGGAATTGTAACAGCCATTTCAACGCTGCATGGTCCGTCCTCAATAAAAACTTCCGTCCGTACAAGTATTTGTAGAAGTGCTCAACGGACTTCACGACGGCCAATAGTTCTTTTCTGGTCACACAATAATTCCTTTCGGCTTTCGACAAAACCTTACTAAAATAGCCGATGACCTTTTCTTGTCCATCCTGTATCTGAGAAAGTACCCCCCCAATGGCCAAATTACTTGCATCTGTGTCAAGTATGAATTTCCCTTCTGTCCGTGGATAGCTCAATATTGGTGCTGTTGTCAGGGCACGCTTCAGCTGTTGGAAAGCTGTTTCACACTCTCCGCTCCAAACATACTCGCGCCCATCTTCAGTTAACCTTGTCAGAGGTTTCGCTATATTGGCAAACCCAGGAACGAAACGCCGGTAGTAGGTACATAACCCAAGAAAACTACGAACTTGGTGTTTATCTTTCGGTGTTGGCCACTCTTGAACTACACGAATCTTATCGGGGTCGGCTGCCACTCCATTTTGTGATACGACGTGCCCGAGATATTTCACTTCCTTTCTGAATATGTGGCACTTTTTCGGACTCAGTTTCAGATTGGCTCCACGTAGTCTTCGGAACACTTCCTCTAGGTTTTTCAAATGTTCGTTGAATGATTTTCCGACTACAATCACATCATCTAGGTATACCAGGCAGGTCTTCCACGACAGCCCTCTCAGGATGGTCTCCATTAAACGCTCAAAGGTGGCCGGAGCGTTACATAGACCAAAAGGCATAACCGTAAACTGCCATAGTCCGGAACCAATAGTGAACGCGGTCTTCTCCCGGTCTTCAGGTTCCATTTCAACTTGCCAATAACCACTCTTCAAGTCCAAAGTCGAAAACCATCGTGAACCAGACAGGGTATCTAACGTGTCGTCGATGCGTGGTAAGGGATAGCTGTCTTTCTTGGTCACGTCATTAAGCTGCCGATAGTCCACACAAAATCTCGTTGACCCGTCCTTCTTACTGACCAGGACCACCGGTGATGCCCAGGGACTGCTGGATGGCTCGATGACCCCTTGTTCTTCCATATCGATAATAATCTTCTCGGCTTCTGCTCTCCTTGCTAGAGGTAGACGCCTCGGCTGCTGACGGACAGGCATAGAGTTGCCTGTATTGATTTTATGTTTTATTATATCTGTTCGTCCCTTCTGGCTATCGTCAAGAGCGAAGATATCTTGGTATCGATGAACCAAACCCTGTACCTCTTTCACTTCTGTTCTGTTAAGGTCTTCGCACGAACTAGTAACCATGCCCACTAATTTTCCACCATGGTCTTTGGGCGCTGGTTTTGGAACATCCGCCATACACCTGGCTACTCGGAATACTGGCACACACTGTCCCACAAGGGTACTCTTCTTCAATGTCACCGGATCCACATTAACGTTCATAAGCCTCACCGGTACTGTCTTTCCAACCTTGATCAGCGCTTTTCCCACCAGTATGCCACTATGGATCTTCTTATCACAAACAGGCTCCATCATTCGCACACATCCAACCCGAAGATCTCCATCCAAACCTGCCTCGACAACCATCTCGCTTTGACCCGGCAATATCACATCTTCAGTCAGCAAAACCCTTACAACCGGATCTTCTCGTGGGTGCAACGGAAGTTCTTCGTTACCGACCTTCAAAACACCCTCTTTCAAATCCAACGTAAAACCAAATTTTCTCAGGAGGTCCATTCCAAAGATGAAGTCATCAGTGATATCGGCTACCAGCACCTCATGATCACGTTCTTCACTTCCAATGCCAATCTTCATCTTCACCACTCCGCGTGTTGGTATCACTTCACCTGTTGCTGTACGGAGTTGAGTAGTTGTTGATAACAGCTTCATACTTGATTGTAGAACATCAGGGCGTACGATGGATTTTGTCGCCCCCGTATCAATAAGTAGTGGAACAGTTCGGTTAGCAATCTTTCCATCTACAAACAAACTGCCGTTACTATTCTTTGATGTTACGGCATGGATCGTGATCTCCGGGGCATCTTCACTCGCAGCCAACGTTCGCCCCCTCTTGCCAACCCCTTTTAACTTTTCCGACGGTTGTACTTTTCTGGGTTTAGGGCAGCGGCGTCGTATGTGCCCTTGTTCACCGCAGTTCCAGCAACGGGGTCCTCGAACTTCTTGAGGATTCCTCTTACGACTATCTTCCTTCTGAAGAACTCTCATTAATAATTCTTCTAGGCGATCTTTGGAACTGGAACCTTCCTCTTCTTCCGCAACGGTTCGAACTCGCCCGTGGCCTCGGGACACTTGTTTTGCAGCTTCAAATTCTAAGGCGTGAGCAAGCGCATCATCAGTTGTTCTTGGTCGTGCCAGCCTCAATGATTGTTGTGTTTCTCCGTCTCTTAACCCATCAATGAAGGTCTGCACAGCCAGCTGTCCCAGAAATGAATCGGGTGCCGTAGGGTACGCCAATCGGACAAGCCGCGCAACATCGGCTTCAAACTCCTGCTTCAAATCTATTACTAAGAGATCCTTTAATAGTTTCATCACCATTTTGATTGTTTGTTGAAATTATGTTTTAACACCAAAAATTTTATTCTCACAGCACTTTAATTAATTATTACGCGATTTTATTTATTTTAAAACCTCACACCTGTAACACCACTGTAACATTCTTTTTTAAATAATAATAATAATACAAGTGCTGTTTAAATCGTCTATTCACAAACAAATATTTATTTCTATACACTAATGAATACACTATAAATTAACGCTATGATTATAAACCATTAAAAACTATTATTTACAGACTATGGATTTCTAATACAACATTTATATTCACTATTTATTTTGTAATACACAGTTAATGACTTGCTGTTGACTGACTCTCTTTTCATCCGCAATCCGCTTTTATATCCTCATATAAACGCACCAGAAATCGCTGGAACCTTCTATGTATTCTTAGAAAATGCTAGAATAAACCACGTCTGATTTACATGCTTGTACGATGCGTCATTTTCTCGAAGGCGGCAGAACACACCACCTGTCGCTCGAAAAGAGGTTCGTTCCTTTTCTCTCCCGTTACATTATACTTTAAATCTGAAAATCTCTAATTTTTTTTCTACATAGAAATTCCCAATTCTTTTTTCTCAAAAACTATTCGTCCGATTTTTCTCATTTTTCTTAAATTTTATTAAAACGAATATGCTCTTCACAGTGGGCATCTTAAGAAGAGAAAAACGCTTTAGAACTTTGTTCTAAGATTTTTCAAAAAGTTATAAAAACCTTAGAACAAAGTTCTAGAACTTTTTCAAAAAAACTTTTATACATGCACTTAGAACTCATGCTTAGCTTTAAATACATCCCTTTAAATAGAAAGATCATTAAAAACGGACAAGCGGTTGCTGAGGTATAGTTTTTGAAAAAACATATACTTACATTTAAAGTAACGGGATTTAACCGGAAACGCGTAGTCAGATTTTATTGAGATTTTCAGATTTTCATCTACTCACAAAAACGCGTCGATTAATATATAATTCGGTTAGGAAAGTTTTTACACATTCTGTTTCGCAGCCTTGTGTTATTATATTATTTATAAAAAAACAACGATTATTATTAATCATGCGGTTAAGATTTGTGCATCGTATTTGGGTGTCTAAATGGCCCCTTTGTAATGTTTTTTTAAGTTTAGATAATATTCACAATATAAATAAATCCACTATACGATTTTGTTTAGAATTTTTGAATGAACCGTTAATTTTTTTGGGTACACTTAAACCTATCTGAACACTGAACATATATCGAAATTGCGCATAGTGTTTGAAGAAATACAATTTTTTAAATAGTTTTTCAAATGCAACATCTCTTAAAAAATAAATATTAAACTTATATTTAACTCATTATAATAATATACGACGCTTTTAAATAGCTAATTCAACATTTTCTTATAAATTTATTGTTGAATAATATGCAAGGTGTTCAATCCACTAGAAAACATACAAACTTTCAAACATAAAAATCTAATTTTTCTCAAATGGGATACCTTCTATATTTATATTTTACATGATTCAGTTTTTAAGTCTCTACCAATTAACATAGATATTTTATATTTGAAAAGAGAATAGTTTGATAGCCACCAAAGTTTTTACACTGCAATAATTATAACTAGTCATAAATACCTCAACAACATAACTCCGATTTACGTACCCTTTAAAAAACCGTTTGATAACAAAAAAATTTTAATTATAAAAAGATAAAATTATATACAATAATAAAATAGCGAGAAAAGCTAATAACTTTGAAACTGTTCATTTCTTAATAGAAAATATTTATATATACATACATGAATTATCTCAGACCCTAAATCCGAATCACATAAACATACACCATTTGAAAAAATGAGATTTTTATGTTCAAAGATTTGTATGCTTGGCCTAGTCGATTGAACACCCTGTATATTATTTAGTGCATTTTCAAAAGAAAATCTGAAGAAGTAAATTTACTTAAAAACTGTGCGGCAGTTAAAGTTTTCGGAGTCATTCTTCGGTTTTATCCTAGCTGTATTACTATCATTCTCGAATTTGTCATCATAGTCATAGTAAGTTTTATGGTGGTCCACTGACTGAAGCAAATATATCAAAGACCTGTTAATCCACAACGGACTTTACAGAATCAGCATGATCGAATTATTACAAACCAAACGATGCGTTGAGAGGGTACTGTTGTAAAAATTAACTAAGGAAACCTCATCAAGACATGACGGTCAAAAGCATTGAAGGATTTCCCTATATACAACATTCGATGTGTGTTTACAATCCTTCGGATTTTCGTGAGTAATTATTTAAATAAACGCAACCAAACATAACAAGCAGCACTCCTCTCTCCCAGCTTACCCTCCTCTCTTCCGACATATCTTCCTCTTTGGCTCACCCCTCCCCGTCGGTTTATTCTACATATATACATACGGAACGTCTACCTTATGAAATGATAATAAAATCAAAAATCGATCTTGTTTAAAACTAAAAACTTAAAAATAAGTTTTCAAATTTAATATTTGCATTCCGAAGAGTCGTATAAACCCCCTTTCTAGAAATTTAGGAATTTGTAAATAATATATTGTTACTATTCACAAAAGTAGCCGTATAAGTGTTACCGTGTTTACTTCTTATATTCCGTACATTCAGTATAACCAGTATAGCTGACCGTATCGTTTCATTATTTTGGACGTTTTGTATTGTTTTAGCAAGATGTCAATATGTAAAATGTGTATACCAACAATGTTTTATATATCTTTCTGTGCTCTACAGTGATAAGCTTCAAAGACTGTAACAATGATTCACTCCGTATATTTTTACATATTTTGCGAAATGATATAACAAGCATCATATATGTAAAAAAAAGCTTGTCTATAATAACTGATATAGAAAATACATTAAATCTAACAAAATAAATGCCAATGTACATCGTTTAGCTGTTTCGATCCACTGTGCGGCAGTGACCCCCAATTACTATCTAAGTGCTTCTCCCAGGGTAGTCGCATTGGAGAGTGGATTGAATGAAGCAAGGGCAACCTTGCGATTGAGCGGTACTTTAAGTCACTTTGGTGACAAGATTTATAGGTATGGCCGAGCCCAGGACTTTATAAGGGGGTGTTGATGCGAATATAAAGCCTCTCACAATAAGACAACCCCATCTCCTGTTGGTATTGCCCGGGTCTCTACTTCATACTAATGTAATGAACGAGACAAAACCCCTATACACTACCGGTAAACATTCTATATTGGCGGCGGAATGTATGACGCATAGACGAAGATCCTAGTGCGTTCCAACAAATCTTGCATACTGTATATAAGGCGCCGCCGCGTAAGGAGGGGATTAGTCATCAGTCATTAGTCAACCAGCTAGGCACATTTGCGCATCTTAGGTTTATAACATAAATTTTGTTTGAAATAAATATTTGTGTATTAAATTAATCTAAGTTTGTTAATAGTTTATAGTGGTTGTAATTAGTGTTAGTGTAAATATTTTCTCTTGATAATAAACAATTAAACCAGCACCTTTAGTATTATTTAAAATGAACGTTACACGAATTATGGTAGGGCGGGGCGGCTAAATTTTAAATTTCAGTTTCCAAGTTCCAGTCACACTTGAGGTTGGAGTTGTCCGGACAGTGAAAATCCGCATGCTGTAATAGATACTCCTCCAGAGACAAATACGACGGGTGAGCACGTTAATAGCTCCAGTACTAGCCTGGAGAGCTAGTGAAAACTGGATAGGTAACCTCGCTCATACCAGTGAGCACCAACAGCTCTTACAAATGTAATTGACGCGCTAATTAAGCGTAACTGAATTCGAGCCTCTTAAGCGGACATGGTCATAAGCTAACGTAGTGGACGTTAAACAAATATTAAACATTCTGCTTACTTATTTTATTTACTTATTATTTATTCCGGTTTTATATTAAAAAAATATATAAACAATTTATAGTAATTGCGAGATCTTGTTAAATTAGTTGGGTCATATTTGAAATAGTTCATGGATTTCATTAGTTTTTGGTACTTTGCAATTCCTCAGCATAATATCAAAACAATGAAAATCAATCATCATAATCTTTTTAATGTACTAGGTTAGCTTTGGAAAATTACAATAATCAAGAATGCTTAGTTAAAGGCATTTTTGAACTTTACTTAACCCTAATTAAAGATTCCTTTTTGCTTTTGATTCTTTAAAAATCGTTTTACTACTTTGCAATCCTTACTCTTGTATTAGTATTGTATTATTACTTCAATAAAATGGATAAAAAAGTTCTTACATTAACAGGAAATCCTTTGAAGTATCAAATCTTTTCCTCTTTTTCTTGTTCTGATTTTTTATCTGATACATTTCATAGCGCTCTTTAATCGCAAAAAATGGTTTCTTTGTATTAATAGATCGAGATGAGAAAGCACGGTCGTGTAGATCTTTCGGCTAGCTCATTATTCACTTTGATCAATGGAGTCGAAATGGAGGTAGTGTTTCGTTACAAATTACAAGCACACGCATCCAGTTGGGCGTATAATTTAGTTGCGCTCAATTTAATTGCGTTAGCTTACTATATAGCAATTTGTAACTTTATTGTTTTATATTGATAGATATTCATGTGGGTGACAATTTTATTATGATTTATAATACTGTTATTATTATCCTAAAAATGATTTTTTTGTGCCCAGAGCGTTCCTGTTCTTCCTAATTGCAGCGTCAATTCTAAAATTAAAAAAAAAGCTGCGAAAAAGTTTTAATTAGAAGTCCGCAATACACAGCTTCCAATTATATTAAGGTTTCTGTAGTTGTTTTGGCTCCAATTAGACGCTTTGTTTTGTTAGTCTAAATATAGGTTTCATTTGGGAACAATTTATTTTGCTGAACAATTATGTTGGTGGAGTAATAATCTCTCTTTTTGTTATATTCTCGCCACCAATTAACTGAATTTCCTTAAAAACTTGAACTTTTTTGTATTACTTCATTTGGTAAGATAATAACCTTTTGAACTGATTAATAGCAACAATGTGACAAATAAATTTTAGTGCGGGTTTTGGTGGTGTTGCTCAAATAACTGTCAGAAACTGAATGAGATTTCTTTTTATTGTAATTAAAATACGGTCATAGGCGTATCGCCGCTATTATTACTATAAATTATTAATTTACCGTTAGCTTTATCTATAGCACAGGCGTTTTTGTTTTGTGGGTTGCATTATGCTATTTACAAAATAAATTTTAAAATTAAATCCTGCCTGTAAATTGTTCTCTTGTTTCCAGAATAGTAGTTCTGATGTGAAATTCTTCCGAGCAGTGGCGTATTTAAGGAGGGGACTATCGGGCTGAAAGATCCCCCCGAAAACTCTTTAATAGTCTAACTAAGTCGTTTATGTACCGAAACCGTGGTGTTTGAAGCCGATACATATATTTCGGTACGCTCTGATTTATGGTGAAAACCTTTTAATCTATTGCAGATATCTTTTAGGTTTCTTTGTTACACTTACTTAATTTTTTGTGCTGAAACCTTAGGGTTTTATCTACTATTTTTCTAAAAACCATTGAAGCAGCTTCTGTAACATCAAGTGTTTATTAACTAACCCAAGATAACATCGGAATAAGGACAGACTATATTATTTATCTACAAACTACCGTTAATCTTTATCTAGAAAATCCTTTTTAACTCCTTTAATTTTTAACTCGTGTATTATATATACAAACTTAGTTATTGTATTTGATTTGAATATAATTGAACATTACACGGTTGCAAGATTGAATTTAAAGCTACCTTTTCTACAGAAATCGTACCAGATCATTTGTATAATTTTCTGTTCTAGCTAGCTCTAAGATAGGTTAGATTGATCAATATTGCTTCATTTTCGTAATTTAAGAAGTGTTTAATTATTGTATATATAGATTTATTTCCAGGTAGCAAAGATATCTCATAATGACATCAATATCTGGTGATAACTCATCATAAGATATCAATGCACCAGAAGTCGACGGCATAATGACGTCTAGTAAATGACATTAAAATGACGTGCCATATATCACGTCATATTGTCGTCTTTTTTGGATAATAAGACTTATTTAAATATTTTATCGGTTTGCAAAGTAAAAAACTAAATGTTTGCGATACGGCATTTTTTATCGTAAGTATTCCTAGCATTATTATTTCGAAGATATTTTTTTCATTTTCTGTTGTAATTAACATAATAGTATACCCCAGTAACCAGTGCCGTCTTATTTACGTGATTTTTTAGACATGTTTGGTCGCTGATGACGAATGCCCAATTTTAACGTTATAATGACGCTATACCAGTATGACGAATGTAGAGTTATGACGTCTCAATGACGTCGACAAATTTTCTTAGAAAAATGTAAGCAAGAACGGTAATTAGTAATTACATATTGTTATGTTGGTTTTATTGTCATTTTATAGCATATTTCAAACGTACATACATAATCAATTCCTCTTTTACCGCATTTATCTACACAAAATATTTTATTTGGGTCAGTCCATGAACTTACAATAATTGGGTGTAATTGATTCTTACACAAGTGGTGTCATATTTTCAACGATTCCAAGGTAGATTAGAAATGTAAGAACACATTTAAGGAATTTTTATACAAATCCAGATGACAATAATTTCTGAAAACTTCGATAAACAGACCAAGACACATTTCAAAGGGATGCGGTACTTTCCCTTTGCGAATTCTTAATCTGTATTTTGTTAAATATTTAAAATACAACTAAAGTTCTTCTCAATGCGGTAGCCTTTCATATAATTCATGTAAAACTATAAAACCTATTTGCAAAGTGCATGAAATGTTCAGAAACCAAGGACTGTTTGAACATATACTTTCCGTTTTAAAAGCATAAAAATATGGAAGGTATTGCCAATTAACCCTCTGTATTGCAAACAATTTGGGGTTTTCACGTACTATTTATTGTTAAGAAAATAAAATAAAGGTTTATGCATTTAGTGAAAGCTGGAGTGTTTTTTACATCTAACTAAGTATCTTCTGAATGAATTGATTATTACGTCATGTGCGCTGTTCTAATCGCTAGAAATTATCGTATTATACCATTAGTAGGAACGTATAATACTGATTTGTAAAATGAACGATCTTATACGTTTTTAGTAGTTTAATTGCAGCTATGCAAATGATAATTTATGGATAAGGACATGTCATGTTTTTAATATTTCGTCTTACCGCAATTTTAAGTGTTAATTGATTTTATTAAGCTACCGATATACATATTATTTCTAACCATGTCCGAGATTAAATACAATTCATTAAATACAATAAACTAAATGAATGATTAGCATAGAGATAATAGCTCCACTAGACACCAGGAGCGTCTTCAGTTTCCTTAATTTTCTGAGTGACCAACAAGTTTTAGTGTAAATTGTAATTGTAAATTTAAAACACCCTGTATAGACGATGTCAAATTAATATATTATAAGTTGTTAATACAAGTCCTTGATTTATACGAAAGTATAAATATTATTAGATGTATTAGATGTTTTCGCAATTTTGTAGGAGATATTATTTTACTAGCGAGTCGTACAAAAAATATTTATTTTGATGTCGAGTTTACTAAACGCTTATCTGGTTTGCGGCTTGTGTGTCAGTAAAACTAATATCAATGTCACAAATAATCTTTATCAGAAATAATCAGTATCTGTATCCTTTCTTGACAAAACCAGCGACTTAGACAATGTTCTTTATTACACATTCTCGAATAATAACAGATAATCTATGACCACAGTCATGCAAAACAAGAATACGAAATCACTGCTCATGTCCTGATTAGTGATTTATTAGAAAATTTATTTTGAATTTAATTTCCAAATGGAGAATTTACGTTATATATCTTAAACCTTCTTATACAACTGCTGTTTGGCAAGATATGAATGCACAAATTAAACTAAAACGAACGCCCTGGGTTCTGAGCTTTAAAACTTTAATTTTACTAGAAAATACTCAAATTCAGTGTAGCGCCGGCTGGCTCAACTATCGACATTTTTCACTCAACCTTTACCTACGTTTAAGAAACTAGAAAGGATATCGTTGCAAAAAAAGGAAAACCGTAGATACTAAATATTTCACACTTCGATTCACAAAAGAATACAGGACAAGATCATATTTTTCACATACTCAATTTATTCCTTTCTTAAATGGCGGTAAGTCTTAGCGATTGAGTGTCTGAAAATCGGAAATTGCTAACCACTGGCCTGAATCCTCCACGTTCGCTTGAATTTTCTTTAATCGGAATTTCTATGTGAAAATTGTATGAGCCATCGGTTTTTATATTTTTATTTCTCCGTTTCACTTTTTCTGTCTTTATTAGTTTAACTTTAATATTCAATAAACTATAAAGGATTTAAACTATAAAACACAATTGGTGGTTTAGAAAACCATTTTTGCAAATATTGAATGGAAGAATGAATTAAATTAGAACATAGTTGAGTATAATATACCAATAAATAAATGTAAAACAAATTATATTTCAAATCATATATTCAGTTATTAAATATGTCCGCTCTTCCTTATTCTTTTCTCTGATAACTCGGCAAACGAATTTGAAAAACCTATTAACTATCCCTTTCAAATGTATGGAGCAGTGATGTCAGAATCAAGCCGCTGTTGCTGTTTCCTCTTACGAGCCGTAGCTCCTACCATGCCCACCCGGCGGGCTATCTTCGGCCGCACTCGACCGACGGCGACAGCGTTCGTTGAAGTACATGCATTATCTTATCTCTCCAGGCCTATTTTAAAAATTATTATTTACTCAGCGAATTATTTATAATACAATCTTGAAAAGAAATTGAAAAATTTAATAAAATATCCACATTGCATATTAATCGTTAATTTTAATATGAAAACAATGGTCGCTCAAAGTCGATATAACAAATTAATTTTTAATTATTAATATGTATTTCATATCGATAAACGAACTGTTATAAATCTAATAAAATGTTATTGTTCAATGGAAACCGTGAGAAAGTGGTGATTTCTTCCATCAGGAGAAAACGTAAAGAATGTTTCTCTTTACGTTTAGTTAGTTAATAGAATGTAAACCAGGAATTAATTAAGAAAGTTAACCTCCAATAAAATAATTGCGGACAACTAATTTTGGCAAAATAAGGCAGAACATTTCTTTACACTTCCAAAGGGTATGGGATAAGATACACATTACCCACGGAAACAAGAAAAATGGAAATTTTGCTGGTTTCTCGGAGAACGTCAACTTTCAATTCTCTATAATTATGACAACTGAAAACTCTTACTTTCAAATGAAAAACATATTGTAATACACAGTTAATGACTTGCTGTTGACTGCCCCTTTTTATCCGCAAAGTCGCTTTTATACCACCATACAAATCTTCTAGAAATCGCTCGAACATACCGGTATATTGCTAGAATACACTAGAAGGTTGAGTGCATTGCGCTGCCGCTCCGGAATGTTCCATGACCCATTGACGGCCGGACCAGACAATGCGTTGCACTCGTTACACTGCCCCCCTCTTCAAGTCTGTTCTGTCCCAGACCAGGTTTTATGCTCTGGTTCCTGTAAAATGGGTCATGACGATATCGACAGTCTTCACCTCGACTACACGTTCCATTACGGTAGAAATAACAGTCTACACTCTTCGTTGGCCTTAATGCGGGTTGTATAACCAGACAAGCTCTCCAGGTTGAAACCCTCCTTCTTGGGCTCTCACATCGTACGTAGCCTTCATCCGGTCACTCGCGATTCGACTATTATTTCGGGTTCGGTCGTGAATATCCTCCAACTTCTTCTTTAAGTTGATGACATAATCATTCCCGGCTACCTCCTGCTCTATAGGTGGAGACCCAAATTCCAGATCACACGGTAACCGTAACTCGCGTCCAAACATCACAGACGCTGGTGACTGACCGGTTGTTTCGTGGACCGATGCACGATAAGCCATCAGGAACAGATGCAGGTATTGGTCCCAGTCTCGTTGATGATCGGAGACGACCTTGGCCAAATATTTGCCCATTGTTCGATTCATGCGTTCTACCATTCCATCGGACTGCGGATGTAACGGTGTGGTCCGAGTCTTGCTAATGCCCAACAATCGACAAACTTCTCCAAAGAGTACAGACTCGAAATTGCGGCCTTGATCCGAATGCAGCTCCATGGGCACTCCGAAGCGACTGAAAAACTCTTTGACTAGTACGTCAGCAACAGTCGCAGCTTCCTGGTTTGGTAGGGCATATGCTTCTGGCCATTTGGTAAAATAGTTCATTGCCACTAAGATGTATTTATTCCCATCGTCAGTTTCGGGAAATGGTCCGGCAATGTCTATAGCTATTCTCTCCAGAGGACTACCCACATTGTACTGCCTCATAGGTGCTCTTCGTTTCCCCAAGGGTCCGTTGCCAGTGGCACATAGTTCACATTTCCGGCACCACTCCTTCACGTCTTCTTTACAGTTGACCCAATAAAAACGCTCCCTAACTTTCTCCAAGGTCTTTTTCACACCGAAGTGTCCTCCGGAGGCACCGTCATGGAGATGTCGCAATACTGTAGCCACTCGGCTTCTTGGAACCACGAACTGAGACCTAATGGTGGTGCCATCTTCACTCTCCAGTACTCGCTTCAGGAGATCGTCTTCCACCTTCAAGGACTCCCATTGGGCCCAATATGCTTTGAGCGTTCTGTTAAAAGGGCTGACGGACTCCCAGGCAGGCCTTTCTCCCAGGCAGGCCTTTCTCCCACGCGCTTCCATTCCAGTACCATTTTTAGTTCGGGATCAGCCTCCTGCTGTCGTTGCAATTCTTCCGGCAACCAATTGTCGTTGACGATGGTAGTCCTTAGTACTTGGCAAACCCTCTCTTCCAAACGAGAGCAATGACGGCAATCCGTTGGACAGGGTCTTCTTGAAAGAGCATCGGCATTTCGATGACTAGTGCCCGCTCGATGTTCGGTGTCAAAGTCGTATCCTTGTAATCGTTCGATCCACCTTGCGACCTGGCCTTCAGGATTACGGAATTGTAAAAGCCATTTCAACGCTGCATGGTCCGTCCTCAATAAAAACTTCCGTCCGTACAAGTATTTGTAAAAGTGCTCAACGGACTTCACGACGGCCAATAGTTCTTTTCTGGTCACACAATAATTCCTTTCGGCTTTAGACAAAACCTTACTAAAGTAGCCGATGACCTTTTCTTGTCCCTCCTGTATCTGAGAAAGTACACCCCCAATGGCCAGATTACTTGCATCTGTGTCAAGTATGAATTTCCCTTCTGTCCGTGGATAGCTCAATATTGGTGCTGTTGTCAGGGCACGCTTCAGCTGTTGGAAAGCTGTTTCACACTCTCCGCTCCAAACATACTCGCGCCCATCTTCAGTTAACCTTGTCAGAGGTTTCGCTATATTGGCAAACCCAGGAACGAAACGCCTGTAGTAGGTACATAACCCAAGAAAACTACGAACTTGGTGTTTATCTTTCGGTGTTGGCCACTCTTGAACTGCACGAATCTTATCGGGGTCGGCTGCCACTCCATTTTGTGATACGACGTGCCCGAGATATTTCACTTCCTTTCTGAATATGTGGCACTTTTTCGGACTCAGTTTCAGATTGGCTCCACGTAGTCTTCGGAACACTTCCTCTAGATTGTTCAAATGTTCGTTGAATGATTTTCCGACTACAATCACATCATCCAGGTATACCAGGCAGGTCTTCCACGACAACCCTCTCAGAATGGTCTCCATTAGACGCTCAAAGGTGGCCGGAGCGTTACATAGACCAAAAGGCATAACTGTAAACTGCCATAGTCCGGAACCAATAGTGAACGCGGTCTTCTCCCGGTCTTCAGGTTCCATTTCAACTTGCCAATAACCGCTCTTCAAGTCCAAAGTCGAAAACCATCGTGAACCAGACAGGGTATCTAACGTGTCGTCGATGCGTGGTAAGGGATAGCTGTCTTTCTTGGTCACGTCATTAAGCTGCCGATAGTCCACACAAAATCTCGTTGACCCGTCCTTCTTACTGACCAGGACCACCGGTGATGCCCATGGACTGCTGGATGGCTCGATGACCCCTTGTTCTTCCATATCAGTAATAATCTTTTCGGCTTCTGCTCGCCTTGCTAGAGGTAGACGCCTCGGCTGCTGACGGACAGGCATAGAGTTGCCTGTATTGATTTTATGTTTTACTATATTTGTTCGTCCCTTCTGGCTATCGTCAAGAGCGAAGATATCTTGGTATCGGTGAACCAAACCCTGTACCTCTTTCACTTCCGTTCTGTTAAGGTCTTCGCACGAACTAGTAACCATACCCACTAATTTTCCACCATGGTCTTTGGGCACTGGTTTTGGAACATCAGCCATACACCTGGCTACTCGGAATACTGGCACACACTGTCCCACAAAGGTACTCTTCTTCAATGTCACCGGATCCACATTAACGTTCATAAGCCTCACCGGTACAGTCTTTCCAACCTTAATCAGCGCTTTTCCCACCAATACGCCACTATGGATCTTCTTATCGCAAACAGGCTCCATCATTCTCACACATCCTACCCGAAGATCTCCATCCAAACTTGCCTCGACAACCATCTCGCTTTGACCAGGCAATATCACATCTTCTGTCAGCAAAACCCTTACGACAGGATCTTCTCGTGGGTGCAACGGAAGTTCTTCGTTACCAACCTTCAAAACACCCTCCTTCAGGTCCAATGTAAAACCAAATTTTCTCAGGAGGTCCATTCCCAAGATGAATTCGTCAATGATGTCGGCTACCAGCACCTCATGATCACGTTCTTCACTTCCAATGCCAATCTTCATCTTCACCACTCCGCGTGTTGGTATTACTTCTCCCGTCGCTGTACGGAGTTGAGTAGTTGTCTGTAACAGCTTCATACTTGTTCGTAGAACGTTAGGGCGTATGATGGATTTTGTCGCCCCCGTATCAATGAGCAGTGGAACAATTCGATTCGCAATTTTCCCATCTATGAACAAACTGCTGGTACTATTCCCTGATGTTACGGCATGGACGATGATCTCTGGGGCATCTTTACTAACAGTCAACGTTCGCCCCCTCTTGCCAACCCCTTTTAACTTTTCCGACGGTTGTACTTTTGTTATTTTGGGACAACGCCGTTCTACATGTCCTTGTTCGCCGCAGTTCCAGCAACGGGGCCCTCGAACTTCTTGATGATTCTTCTTACGGCTTTCTTCCTTCCGAAGAACTCTCAGTACTAACTCTTCTAGGTGATCTTTAGAACCTTCTTCTTCCTCCACAACGGCCCGAACACGCCCGTGACCTCGGGACGCTTGTTTTGCAGCTTCAAATTCTAAAGCGTGAGCAAGCGCATCATCAGTTGTTCTTGGTCGTGCTAGCCTCAATGATTGTTGTGTTTCCCCGTCTCTTAACCCATCAATGAAGGTCTGCACAGCGAGCTGTCCCAGAAATGAATCGGGTGCCGTAGGGTACGCCAATCGGACAAGCCGCGCAACATCGGCTTCAAACTCCTGCAGGCTTTCTCCATTCTTCTGGATACGATTCTTCACTTGCGCGTGATACACTTGTTGAAGATGCGCGTCTCCATATCTCATCTCCAATCTAGACACTAACAATTGATAATCATTTTCCTGTCCTGCTGGGATTGTTTGCAGGACGTTCAACGCGTCTCCACGCAAAGCCACAGTTAAAGAAACGGCCTTTTCCTTGCCTGTCCATCCGTTGGCCCCAGCGGCCGCCTCAAATTGTTTGTAGTAGGTGGACCAAGGTATCTTTCCATCGAACGTGGGTGGTTTTACTTTTATCCCTACGGCAGGACCCCTCTCTTCTTTAAATTGTTTCTTTCCTTCATTAAACGGCCACTCAGACGTTGAGGGAAACCGTAGTTGATTCATTCTATCTTCCAACATTTCGTCGTCTTTCTTAGCTGTTGGTGGTAATTGCATTTGGGCTATTTTCTCTTCTACCATTTTTATTACCCTATCTTGTTCCGCCAATCTGCCTTCCAATAGCCCTAGCGCGCTGGCATTCTCCAAAAATTCTTCGAAAACTTTTTCTTCTAACACTTTGACATTGTCCAGCAATTCTTCTTTAAGCCTTCTAGAACTTTCTTCGGACTTTTCTAGTAATTCTTCCTTAAGCAATCTTGTGTTTTCTAGTAAATCTTCTTTAAGCCTTCTAGAATTTTCAAAAACTTTTTGTTCCATCTTTCTAGCATTCTCTTCGGACTTTTCCAGTAGTTCTTCTTTTAGCATTCTAACATTTTCTTCGGACTTTCTAGAATTTTCTTCGGACTTTTCCAGTAATTCCTCTTTTAACATTCTAGAATTCTCTTCCGACTTTCTAGAACTCTCTTCGTGCTTTTCCAATAGTTCTTCTTTTAGCATTCTAACATTATCTTCGGACTTTCTAGAACTTTCCAGTAACTCTTCTTTCATTTTACTTAACAACAAACTAGTATCAATTGCGGGTCCAGGTATTTCGAAGCGGTAATTTTCAGGATCTTCCTTCTGTTCTAAAAGCCATTCTCTTAGCCGATTTATCAAAACTTCTTTCTTTCCATTACTATCCAAGTCCCTCTCGTCCAATTCCCGTTTTAAATCTATTACTAAGAGATCTTTCAATAGTTTCATCACCATTTCAATTGTTTGTTGAAATTAATTTTAACACTAAAAATTTATTCTCACAGCACTTTATTTAATTATTACGCGATTTTATTTATTTTAAAACCTCACACCTGTAACACCACTGTAACATTCTTTTTCAAATAATAATACAACATTTATATTCACTATTTATTTTGTAATACACAGTTAATGACTTGCTGTTGACTGCCCCTTTTTATCCGCAAAGTCGCTTTTATACCACCATACAAATCTTCTAGAAATCGCTCGAACATACCGGTATATTGCTAGAATACACTAGAAGGTTGAGTGCATTGCGCTGCCGCTCCGGAATGTTCCATGACCCATTGACGGCCGGACCAGACAATGCGTTGCACTCGTTACAATATCGTATTTACAAAATAATTCTATACAATATTGAATGCGTTAAATAATAAAATTAACCAACTAAACGAACAGAACTACTTTTAAATGCAGCGTTTTTAAATGCTTTATGTTGATAGTTCACAATTTAAATAATTCAGAGAAAATTGTACGTACTACTTACTTAGGCAATTTGAAGCAAATTTGTTAATTAACTACCATAAGATGCATAAGATTAGCATATCAAAATTTAATATCAGAATTTAAATGTATCAACTGGAAACCCAAAAATATTAGAACACAACAAACCGAGTAGTATGCGCGCAAATGTTAAATCAAACGATATTCAATGAGGCATCTAATAAATCGAATTCTTCTAATTCATCAACACTACAAAGACGTAGCTCACTTTTTTCTGAAGTCTCATACTTGTACAAGTATTTAGATGACATACGAGTCAAGTGCTTTTCTTCAATGGCCATGGTCAATGCAGTTTCGTTCTTAACTTTCAATGCTGACTTAACAACGCATATTGCATTGACCGTTGAAGGATCAAGTCTCTTGCGTTTTTTGGTGACAATGTCAGTTAACATGGAAAACACTCTTTCTGCATCGGAATTTGAGTTAGGAAAAGATCTTACGGTGTTAACAAATTTCAACAAATTAGGATACCTGGGCACTTCGTTTGGTTCATTTTGCGAAAGAACACTTTTCCAAAAGTTATCAAATTTTAAATTAATAAGTGTTGCTTTCTCTTTTTCTGAAAACTCTAAAGGTAACGAAGACCATTCTTTTTGCAGACCATGAATGTCGAGATTACCAATCTTTGTTGCTACAAATTCAATGCTTTCGAGGGAAAGAGTCCTGTTTGACGAAGATAGTGCCGTAGTTGGTTGAAGGGCACTCAACTTAGCATAAAACTCGTCATCGAAAGGTAACCTTTTACAAATACCCTCGGCGGCAGCAATACAAAAGTTGAGACAGTTTTTTCTAATGATTTCAACAATCTCGGATTGAGTTCCCAAGTTGTTTAAATACAAATTGCATTTTGGCCCACAATCAATTTCATAAAAAGGTAAGTGGTTTTCGTGTGAAGAAAAGCACACCTTCCGAATCGAAGTTATGTCCTTAGAAAGGTCTGGCTTTAAGAAATGTCTCAGCACCCCTTGTAACAATTTAGCCGATTCCATTTGAAGTGCATGAATTCGTGTTTCTTCGCTTTGAAATTTCAGATTAAATCTATCGAACTGCTCCAAAACATAGTCGAGAAAGTAAAGATAGGCTTTCATGTCTGGTTTTTGCATCATAGATAGCAGATGTTCACCCGATTTCTTTTTATCATTCTGAATATTTTCTAACAGGAAATGGAGCAACGCATCCCAATTTTCCAACATTCGTTCTATGCAAGCACGACGAGATAACCACCGCGTTTCACATAGTCTAACAATCTTCCGATGAGATTCCGAGAAGCACTCTTGAAATTCTTGAAAAATTGCAGTCCGTTTGCTGCTGGTGTTAAAAAAACTCGCGATTTTTCGAATGAGTTTTTCGCATTCGTCCGGAATCGCATCACAAGCGCCGTTAGCAATTAATGCACAAGAATGGCAAGGACAAGGCATAGTAATCAATCGCGGACATTTTTCTCGTAGCAACCTACTGAACGCCGACCTCATGACGCTTGCATTATCGCACGCCAAAGCAACAATGTTAAGCATGGGAATTTGGAGTTTGTTCATCTCATTCCTCAACGCTGCAAACAGATTCTCAGCACTAGTGTTCGTTGCGTTGAGATTGATTAATTTCACTAATTCCGTCTTGACATCTAAAGACTGAGGATCAATGTATCGGACAAGAAAAGTCATCCATTTTTTAAGAGTTAAATCTGACGATTCATCTATAAAAATGGAGAATGACGCGTTTTGCAAAATGCTAACAACACGATCAGTCGCAACGGGGCTCAAGACGTTCGTTATGATGGCTTTGGTTTTATTTCGGCCCATTTTCATACTTTGCACAACGTTGGGATCTTGATCGACTTTCTGAAAAAAATCGAGGAATTGCTCAGCAACTTGAAGAGGAATGTTATGTTGAGCAATTAAAGCTGCGTATCGAATCTCAGCGATATGTACCTTATCGTCGAACGAAAATGATGAATCTTCGCCCGATAAATTATTTGGAAAAAGTTCAACTGCAATACCTTGTTTTTTACATTCAGCTAAGTGATGGCATGGCGTTCTAATTTGGAAATTCCACAACTTAATGATATGCCACAAACAGCACATTTACACGAATAAGGATCTTCTGCAACCTCTCGAAGCCAAAACTGAAACCTACTATCGCTCAACCATTTTTTAAGAAATTTTTGTTTATACGAATCTTTAGCCGGTGTACTGACCGCCGAATCGCCACTTTTCGCATGGAATTTAGCGTGACTGGTCATATCACCACTACCACAAGAAAATTCTTTGTTGCATATAATACACTTAAACCGATATATATTGCCCTCGACTTCGCGAATCCATGATTTCGACTGCTCGTCAGTAAGCCACTTTTGCACAAAAGATTGTGGTTTACGGTTTTTCTTTGGAATTTCACACAAAGAATCGCCCATTCTAGCGATAATAATAATTCTAGCCTAATATAAAAGGTGTGCTTTTCTTCACATGAAAACCACTTACCTTTTTATGAAATTGATTGTGGGCCAAAATGCAATTTGTATTTAAACAACTTGGGAACTCAATCCGAGATTGTTGAAATCATTAGAAAAAACTGTCTCAACTTTTGTATTGCTGCCGCAGAGGGTATTTGTAAAAGGTTACCTTTCGATGACGAGTTTTATGCTAAGTTGAGTGCCCTTCAACCAACTACGGCACTATCTTCGTCAAACAGGACTCTTTCCCTCGAAAGCATTGAATTTGTAGCAACAAAGATTGGTAATCTCGACATTCATGGTCTGCAAAAAGAATGGTCTTCGTTACCTTTAGAGTTTTCAGAAAAAGAGAAAGCAACACTTATTAATTTAAAATTTGATAACTTTTGGAAAAGTGTTCTTTCGCAAAATGAACCAAACGAAGTGCCCAGGTATCCTAATTTGTTGAAATTTGTTAACACCGTAAGATCTTTTCCTAACTCAAATGGCGATGCAGAAAGAGTGTTTTCCATGTTAACTGACATTGTCACCAAAAAACGCAAGAGACTTGATCCTTCAACGGTCAATGCAATATGCGTTGTTAAGTCAGCATTGAAAGCTAAGAACGAAACTGCATTGACCATGGCCATTGAAGAAAAGCACTTGACTCGTATGTCATCTAAATACTTGTACAAGTATGAGACTTCAGAAAAAAGTGAGCTACGTCTTTGTAGTGTTGATGAATTAGAAGAATTCGATTTATCAGATGCCTCATTGAATATCGTTTGATTTAACATTTGCGCGCATACTACTCGGTTTGTTGTGTTCTAATATTTTTGGGTTTCCAGTTGATACATTTAAATTCCGATATTAAATTTTGATATGCTAATCTTATGCATCTTATGGTAGTTAATTAACAAATTTGCTTCAAATTGCCTAAGTAAGTAGTACGTACAATTTTCTCTGAATTATTTAAATTGTGAACTATCAACATAAAGCATTTAAAAATGCTGCATTTAAAAGTAGTTCTGTTCGTTTAGTTGGTTAATTTTATTATTTAACGCATTCAATATTGTATAGAATTATTTTGTAAATACGATATGTTTTTCATTTGAAAGTAAGAGTTTTCAGTTATCATAATTATAGAGAATTGAAAGTTGACGTTTTCCGAGAAACCAGCAAAATTTCCATTTTTCTTGTTTCCGTGGGTAATGTGTATCTTATCCCATACCCTTTGGAAGTGTAAAGAAATGTTCTGCCTTATTTTGCCAAAATTAGTTGTCGCAATTATTTTATTGGAGGTTAACTTTCTTAATTAATTCCTGGTTTACATTCTATTAACTAACTAAACGTAAAGAGAAACATTCTTTACGTTTTCTCCTGATGGAAAAAATCACCACTTTCTCACGGTTTCCATTGAACAATAACATTTTATTAGATTTATAACAGTTCGTTTATCGATATGAAATACATATTAATAATTAAAAATTAATTTGTTATATCGACTTTGAGTGACCATTGTTTTCATATTAAAATTAACGATTAATATGCAATGTGGATATTTTATTAAATTTTTCAATTTCTTTTCAAGATTGTATTATAAATAATTCGCTGAGTAAATAATAATTTTTAAAATAGGCCTGGAGAGATAAGATAATGCATGTACTTCAACGAACGCTGTCGCCATCGGTCGAGTGCGGCCGAAGATAGCCCGCCGGGTGGGCATGGTAGGAGCTACGGCTCGTAAGAGGAAACAGCAACAGCGGCTTGATTCTGACATCACTGGTTTGGGTTTACAGACTAGATCGTTTTGTATTTTCTCGTAAACACTTAAATCTAGGTTCAGTTAATTAATAGTGAAATTGAACTTAATTGTGTTACAGACAAATCAATAATAAATGCTGTTTGTAAAAATTGTTGCAACCAGCCAAAGTGTTATACTGTTATATAAAAATTCCACGCCACTGTCTTGAATTTATTATCTGCGGTAGTTAATATGAGAATATTCAAAACAAACACGTTCTGTAGTGGACCAACTGGTAAGAAATGCTTTTTTTTATAAATTAAATTAACATGAGCATATAAAATTGTTTGGACGATTAGCTGAAAGTATCATTTCGTGATATTTGCCACTTTATTAACGAAACAAAATTAGGGCTGTACAAAACTTCTAATTTGAATTATTGTTTACATGTGTTTATCCCATTAATAAATAAGTTGCTGCTTTGGACACACATTGCATTATTTTACATAAATTTCCTTATCAGCTTTTAATTCTCGTCTTTGATAATTATAATAGTTGACTCAATCTATTACAGATTAATTACACAATACTTTTATGCAATAATAAAGATCTATTTATATTAACAAAAAACCTTAAGAGAATCACATAACGCGTCGATATCACTTATTTGAAAATAAAACATAAATGAATTACATAATAAAAATAAATTGCGCAACTGGATGTTACGTATTCTTAAGTATTTGGTGAGTAACTGTTTGATAATACATAAAGAAATATGGATTATTTTAACCTTATTAAAAAGTATACACATTGATTGTATAATCAATGACACACCAGTAACTAACTTAAAATTATTTTTAACTGGAAAAGTTGATAAAATATTTCTAAAGTGTTAGTTTTCAACAAAGATTTTAAAATTTTACAAAAATTTCCAAAATTTCCAAAATTTTGGCACTAAAATCCTCAGCAATACATTTAGGTGGTTCTTACCCAAGGAGAAAATCAGTGGAAAATTTTAGTGTAAGGAGTTTGGAATTAAGAGGAAGTAGGAGGTATTAGAGGAATTTGGAGGCATTTGAAGTAATTATAAAGGGATTATGTAAGGAATTATAATTATTATAATAAAAGAATTATATAAAAGGTACAATAATGTTAGAATTACGACCACGCAATTGCATTCAACCCAGTTCACCCTCAAAGCAGGCCAACGAAAGCACGTGTTTTATAAGTTTGTATGTGACAAGATTTAATCAGAACTTACAAGGTAAGGAAGTGCGGCTCGGTTCTTCTCCTGCGCAACTTGAAGATGCGCGCCTCCATATCTCATCTCCAGCCGAGATACTAACAGCTGGTAATCGTTTTCCTGTTCAGCGAGAATTTCTTGCAGGACGTACAAAGCGTTTCCAAGCAAAGCTACACGTAAAGAAACAAATCTTTCTTTGCCAGTCCAGCCATTGACCCTCACAGCCGCTTTATAGTATATTACATGTTGAGTTGGTAAAGGATATCTTTACAAGCCAAGCGATAATTGTTTGACCGAGACGGTACGTCGAGGTCAAACAATTATCGCGAGGCGTGAAAACTTTACCAACGAAACATGTATACTATTTTATTCACAATAATATTAGACTTAAGATAATCAAAATATAAAGTAATTTTAAATTTTAAAATAAATTTTTTATAAACTGTCATAATTTCAATCAAAGCCAGCTATCGACTAAAATAAATTTTAAGTAAGGTTTCATTCTTCGCCGCTAGATGGCGATGTATGCGCTCAGTATTTTAAAATTAGAAATTAATTAATTCCATTGTAATTATTAAATATAAAATACGGAAAAATAAAACTAATATTAAATAAAAAATATGTTTTTAGCGTTAAATATATTTATAAAAACTCAAATTTAAATCGGATAAAACGTCTTGTTTTAAATTATTCAGAAAAACAAGTTGGCCATAACTTTACATGTCAGTTTTACAGACATGTAATAGTTATTTACACTCGAATGCGGTAAGTCGAACTTTACAGGGCGACAACTTTGTTTAAGGCACGAGCCCGTAGGGCGAGTGCCTTATTAGTTGGAGCCCTGTAAAATGACTTGACGCATGAGATTTGTATAAGATTTTTTGGCCGACAAGTTTTATAGAAAATAAAAAAAACATTCAAAACATGCACATCATAGTGTGCTCTTGGATGACATTTGTAGTTTCCAAACGTACAATAGATGGCGCTGCGGCGATTTAAATTAATTAAATTTTAATTTTTTCTATTAAAGCCCGAAATATTTTTAATAATAACTTAGGTAACATGTATTTTATTACATAAACTTAATTATTACAAGAATAGTTGGTTTCTTAAATATCTCTAATTGCTCAGTGTTTTTTAGTATTTTTACCACATTCGCTTGTCATTTTACGACATCATGCGTAAATATGAAGCTACAGTTGACGTAAACAAAACTGAAACAAACGTTTTAAAATACAGGAGGCCAAAAAGGAAATTGTTAACCACTTTGGTGTTGCTATAGCAATAGCTTACTTTCCAAGGTTTTTACAACATATGAAATGTGCATATTGCAATATGATTGTGAATAAAATTGTTTATAGTATCGAACGTAGGTGGTTTTACTTTTATTCCTGGGGCAGGATTCCTTACTTCTTCACTTCACCAATTGGATATACAGATATTGAGGGTCACCGTAGTTCAGACATTCTATCTTTGATCATTTTGATGATGTATGTCTTTCTTGATCGTTGGTGGTGACTGCATTTGGGCAAGTCTTTCTTGCACTATCACTACTTATTACTACTTGTTTCAAATTCTGCAATAATTCTTTCTTAAAAGTATTCTAGAATTCAAAACCCTTCCATTCCAACGCTGTGGAATTTTCGAAATCCTTTTGTTTCTAGTAGTTCTTTCTTAAGCATTCTAAAGTTTTTTTTTGACTTTCCGGTAATTATTTCTGAAGCCTTTTAAAAAGTTCTTGGAATTTTCTGCATTTTTGGGGTTTTCCAGTAATTCTTCTTTAACATTTCTAGGATTTTCTTTGGACTTTCTGATTTTTCTTCCATTGTACTTAACAACACATCAGTTTCGATTCCGGCACCAGGCACTTCGAAACGGCAAGTAACGGTAAGAACGTCTATTTTATATTACGCCGCTTGTAATTACTTCTTTCTTCTTCGTGCGGTCGCTGTATTTAGATACCATGTGTCGAATTCGCGAAACATCAAAAAGTCTCTCTCTCTCTGCCTTGTTCCATATACGCGGCGTTTCCTCGTTCACTTCAATACTATTTTTTGAATGATTCATCAAGATACAACAAGACTCTTTGCAGATTGAGATGGCATCCTATTAAAATCACTTTGTCTCAAGCTGGTGGGTGGCTTTACTCAACTTGAGTTGTTACATTCACTTTTTCTAGTCAACTAGGCTAAGCTGATGATCAAAGTACCGCAAAACAACGATATATTGGGAACAAAAACAACTCATTACGCATAATCTCTAAACTGAACGGTAATGATCATGGGAAATGATTTCTCACGATCAGTAAGTAGTTCTGTTAAAACGCCATAGTTGTCAGCACATGCAATATTATAAATTATATATTATTCAAATTATTAATAATTTGAAATACAAATCCATCTAGAACAATTATATAATAATGTAAAAAACTAATTAGTTTTACATTAATTCAATAACAATCATATAATAACTTTATATAGTAACAATAACTAAATTATAATAAGCATCTCAGTAGGTCAACGGAAGAACATCTGTATTAGCAATCAGACGGCCCAGAGTTCCTACAGAGACCTACTGAGATGCTTGTTATAATTTAGTTATTGTTGCTATATAAAGTTATTTGTTGATTTTTTTTACATTATTATATAATTGTTCTGTTAAAACGCCATAGTTGTCAGCACATGCAATATTATAAATTATATATTATTCAAATTATTAATAATTTGAAATACAAATCCATCTAGAACAATTATATAATAATGTAAAAAACTAATTAGTTTTACATTAATTCAATAACAATCATATAATAACTTTATATAGTAACAATAACTAAATTATAATAAGCATCTCAGTAGGTCAACGGAAGAACATCTGTATTAGCAATCAGACGGCCCAGAGTTCCTACAGAGACCTACTGAGATGCTTGTTATAATTTAGTTATTGTTGCTATATAAAGTTATTTGTTGATTGTTATTGAATTAATGTAAAACTAATTCGTTTTTTACATTATTATATAATTGTTAATATAATATTATTTATTATTATTGCTAAATTACAATAAAAACAATGAAAGCTTTTATAATTAGCTACATAATTCATAATTGCAATACGTAAAATACGATTTTAATTTTAATTATTAGAAATATCACGTAATATTTTCTTGTAACGTTTCTAAGTCTCTCTATTCTAATTTCTTCTTCAAATCTATCACTTTTAATTCGTCCAACAATTTTGTCGCCATTCTAATGATATTCGTCAAGCATTTGTGTCAACACTGACTATCCTCACAGAACTTTATTTATTCACACTCGATTGTATTTATTTATTTATTTATTTTAAATTCACTTCTGACAACACCGTGGTAATCTTTTTAATTAAAACTAGGATATCGTATTCTTTTTTTAATAACAGCAGAATATTTACAATAACTAACGTCCAAACTAATTAAAAACACAAATTATGTAGTATCACTAAACAAATTTAAACTAATTTATTTAAACACTATTATTATTTACACGTATTATTTATTATTTTATTTTCACTAAAGTCTATTCTTACTATGCCGCTTCTAATTGTCGATGCGATTGCCGATTCCTCTTCTCGTGCGGTCGGCGTGTTATATATTTTTCGAGGAGTTTTCTAGTCTAGTCTAGCACTTACTTGCTGCTTGTATAAAACGCCTGTACACGCCTGTAAAATTTGTACACGGCGTTTTCTTGATTCCTGATTTAAAATTTAAATACCTTATAGAAAACGAAAAATATTATGTAGTGTATTATTACAGCAATTGTTTTTTGGAAGGATAATACTTTCATAGTCAAATTCCTGAAGAAGAACTTGGAACCTTCATATGACTGTAACAGACACATTTCTCTGATAACCTTTGCTTTAATATCACCTCTTATAATAGTTTCTCTCTTGTGAAATTCAATTAACAATAATTTTTATGGCTCCATCTATGTTTGGCATTTCAACTACAAATTATCGATTTTTCTGTTAATAAGTTAATTCTTATTATATTTTTTTCTTCTGTTATTTGTATCTAACATTTTAATTACTAATTATTATCGATGTCGCGAATCCTTTTGGTTTTTCTTTTTCGTTAACCAATAATAAATCTCTTAACCTTTTAGTTACTGATATGTGAAAAAATTAATTCTTCATCTTTAAATTTTTACTGATTAATGACCTTTAAATGGCGTTAATTAACAGTTTTGAAAATACCATTTCTGTATTAGTTTTTGTAAAAAACCATGTTCCGTTTTTGGGAACATTGGACATTATTGGTGTGGAGTAATGTATATTTCTCATTATGTATAAAACACTGGCATATGGGGTGTTTACTTTCTATTCATAATATGTGCATTGCGGAATCATAATTTATCTCTACTCATTTTTTTGAGAAAATTGGCGTTTCCATGTCTACTGATATGGACCAATAATCGTTTCCTTTCGGAAGACTTTGATAGCCACTGATCAACAGTAGACCTAAGAATTGTGATATTTTTTCAGCTGTTACGGTAAAACTATGCTGATTCTAGTCTCTTTTTGCATAAAAGGATGTTTGTTCCATCAAGTATGACATTGTTTCTTTACTTCAGAATAAAAAAGTAGTTCATACTCAGTTTTTTTCCACATGTTCTATTCCTATTTTTTGAGTTCAACAGCAGTCGCGCTTACTACATTTTCACACTCCTTCTATTGCAGATTTTTGCGGGGGATCTATATCGTCTTCATCTTCCTCGCTAGACTCGCTTTCTGTAGTTCCACTTGCCTTGGTACTTCTCAAGGAAGATTCGCTGATTCTAATATTTCATCATCAATTTCCTCTTCATCGTGTCCACTTCCTTATCACTCGGTTCTGGAGGTAGTAATACATATCATACATACCCTTAGATGTAGATGTTTCTACAGCATCTAAAGCATCACTCAAAAAACCGGATGTAGTAATGGACGACCTGCTAATAAAAAGTTGGAAAAATCATACCCATAACATTTTTTTTGCATCCATTGTGAAGTAAATGCACAGCTGACAATCACCACATAAACACTCACTGCACTCTACAAGACATCTAAATCACAAATGAGATAGGAAAACCATGTAATTCAAGCAGACTATACAACCAATAGTATTCTGGGAAATAGTGGAAGACTCATAGAAGTGACCCCTGATAATCTCCAAAATGGTTCCCAAAATGGGACAGCTCTAAGTTCTAAGAAAATATTAGAAAATGCCGAAAGTCCGAGTGGGAATAATCACTCTACATGATCATTCATACTATAAGGACTGTAAGCTCCATAGAAAAGAACAGCACAAATGTTAAAAACAATTAAATTGATAAGCTTGTAACTTAATTATATGCTGACTAACACTAATGAAAAAAAAATTACATACAAATTAGTAATTTATAGAATGTCATTTACTACGCGGAGAAGCTACTCGTAGATATAAATTATAAATTAAAACAAATAATATTGAAGTAATGTTCCCATTTTGGGAACGTTGGTCACTAAAAGGTTAATTTGACAATTTTAGCAAAAAAGATTGATCAGATTGAGGCAGCATGTTGGTTACGAGACCCACGTCTATTTATTTGTTAAAACGAGGCTTCTTTCCCTCCCTTCTCTTGCAGACTTGGCGAAGTGGACACGTGAATTTGGTACACGATTTAACTTTTTTGTGAAATTTTCCCTTTGTTTGGATTATCAGTCCAGTTAATGAATAACGATTTCTATGCCTGAATAAATAAATAAATGATATTACTTGTATTATTTATTGTCTAATTTTTATTAAATGGTATTTTGTGTCAGAAAGGGTTGAAGGAATTCGGCCCTTGTATGATTAATACTGATTCACTTTAGGATATAGAACTCCGTTATTGTAAAGCATTACTGCTAATATTTTATTGGTTTAAATCAATAAATCTGGCGCCCTTCATAGTTCTATGAATTTACTGATGCTCCAATCCACCTACGACTTGCCTTAATTTTAGAAGAGATAGAGATCACTGTGGCATAAATAAGTAATATAACGTAGGTTTTTTTGTTTATTAGAATTTTACGGCTACAATTGACGGTCCATCGCGGGGCTATTGTTTTAAAAAATTCTAGAGTAACTTTTAGTGTTACAAATTGGCGCTTAACAAAAGGGGCCTTTTGTTATATTGTTTAGCAGCTTTTTAGGCTACATGGCCAAAGGACGATGACTTTCATAACATTGAAAGGGAACATGTCTTTTACAGCGCAATTAAACTAATTTGTAATTTATCCTTTTCACAAATGACTTATATTATTATTGCCATTTATGTTGAATCTCTACATGGAACTTGTAAGTGCCCTAGAAAGATTAGCTAAAAAATACGAAGAAATTAAAAAAAAAACTAAGAATCTAAGAGAATTAATCTATTGAGACAACTCGGTAACTCAAGAAAAGTATTAAAGAGAATTAAAGTGGAAGTATCAGGAATTAGGGAAATCATGAAGGCATTAAAAGCAAGTATTAAAGGGAAGTTTGGAGGAATTTAAATGGCATTTTGTATTTGAAGAGCAAGTATGAGGAACTGTTGAAGTATTCTGGAGAATTGAAGTTTAAAGGGAATTTTAGTGTATGGAATTTGGACACTGTTTTCCCCCACGTCCTTACCTTTACTTACTTTAATTACCTTTCGAAATTAAGATACAGGATCTGAGATTCCATTTAAAAAAAATACTTCAAACAACAGCTCACTTAGTGATAATAACCTCTTCCTGAAGTGTTGGTTATAGAGACTAATCTGAGAAACAGCTTTATCTGTTGCTCCCTACATCTCGCCTACATATTTCCATCCATAAATATAATATAATTGCAGCAGTACTCTACTTGCCATTTTGTGAGAACGTCAGTATATGGTGATACATCAGTGATCTCCTTAGCTACTTTTCAAGCCCGGTCAAATATTCAATTTAGCTGGATTAATGTAATGTTGTTATCTTTATTAAGTATTCTAGTCAAAAATATTTATTGCATAAGCAAATGTCGGTCATTCATATCAGAAACAGATACTTGTCACTTCAGATTATATGTTAATAAATTTGCAATTCTGACACAAGTTTGATTTGCTACTGTGCCTATATATTGTTTTTCAAGATTTCTCACTTCGCAACTTTCATTTATATATAATATAAATGAAAGCTGAAAATAATGTAACGAATGGGAAAACCCCTATACGCCGTGAAGAACATACTAGAAGATTCCCAGCCTATTTACGATGTTCGAGATATATGCCACATCGGCTGGCGGCTAGACGAGGTAATACACAAGTATGTTCGAACGCTTTCTAGAACGTTTATATGGGGGATGTAAATCGTCGTCGCGGATAGAAGAGAATCAATTAGTGTTCAACCGGTGAATTGAAATGTGCTTTGTGTAATTAGTAATAATAGTGAATAAATAAATGTTTAATAAACCTTGTAATAATAAATAAATAGTCCTTATATAATCTACTTTAAGACTGTGAATATCTAGCGTTTAAGTTCGTTAACAGTTTATAACTATAATGTAAAATAATTATTTAAGATTGAATTAGTGTATGTAAATAATATTTCTCTTGTTAATAGACGATTAAACAGCATTTTTGTTATTATTTTAAAAAGAACATTACAATAAGTAGAAAAATATCTTATATTACACTTTTTATTACCCACGTTTGTCAATTTCTTAGCCTTTATACTAATCTCTTTTTTTGTTATTAGCAAAAATTTATTATTAGGTACGTGCCGTAATAAATATTTTATTTATCTTAGATTCTAATGATCTACTATATCCTAAATTTCCGTACACGATTAATTAAATTTCAACACGAACGAAATTACAAAATTTACATCAAAGTATTTAAATTACTAAATTTCGGTTACCTGGCTCCTGGAATTTTAAAAAATTTTCTAGGCACTACACATCGGTAATGAGCAGATCGAGAAGGTATCGTGCGAAAACAAGGATATATTAAGAAAGTTTCGAGCCAGATGCACAAAACTGAACGAAACAGCAAAGTTTAATTAAACACATCGATCAGCATCAGTTCCCTACGACTATCATAAAAGTCCTTAATCTGAATTCCCAACTTTTTATATTATTATGGAATACCTTGAATTTTATTTTGTTTACAAACTAGAAAGCAGCCTTTTATATTTTCTTTTTTTATTTGTAACAACATGGTTTAACTTATTTTCTACAAAGGCATTGGAATTTATTTGTTACTCGTCGGATAAAGGCAAAAGACAATAAAATCTGATCCTGATCGGTTTATGTTCAAAAGCAGCATACGCTTTGCTGTCCAATTTGGTCAGATTTACAATGAATGCTGCTGTTGGACAACAAATATCGCGATAGCGAAAATATATGGATTCGAACCAACATTAATGTGATGAAATATATAACATGCATTTTTTAAAATACACTTAAATATTTGGAATTATTTTGCAAATAAATTCTATCGTTTTGTTTGTGTAGTCAAAACACACGTTTTTCCAGATTGCGAAAAAAAATAAAATCGCAACGCATACGTTTTTCGATTTTCTTTCGCTTCGAAAGTCACCAAATTAGATGCACCCTTTGAAAATTTTACTTACAAATAATGAATGTTTTACATCAAACTCACGTCCTTTTATGCGTATTTCCATAAATACGGCATTTTCACATTTTTTTATTAAGTCACAAGATTTTCATTTACAGTCTTGAAAATTGATTTTGATTTCCTTATTTCTGCAAGCTGTCTGGATTTATCTTATCGCCAACTTGAATTTAAGTCTGGTGCGCCTCTAGATTTGTGTATAAGGTGTTCTGTTATTAATAAAGTTTGTTTTTTCGGCTACCCCACTCTAAGACGATGCTGTTCCATGCAAGAAAAAATAAGTCGATAAATAGCACTAAGTTTAGTTTCATGTTCTGGATACAGATACAGATTATCTGAATCAGCTACTACCACCTTATTATATTACACATACTATGTATGATCACTTATAAAATCATAAGATACAGTGTTAATTTAGTTATTAATAATGAATTAATTAATTCAATTATCTTGAATTACAGAGTCACAGGTAGAGAACAAATTCAATTAAAACATACTTCTAAGTCACATTCCATACTACATCTTGCTGTCAGTATCACGTTTATCATCTTAACATTCTTTTCCAAACTTCTAAATTTAACTATAGCTAATTGTTTCAATGTTTTTGAAAATTTTGTTAACAAATACGACAGGATTGATCACTGTTGACGTTACTGTAGATCTCTTTATACTTGAACATATATCTAGCTACATTTTACTGCTAAGATTTTCAGCAGTTTCAAAGTCGAACCAAAAGCTAATAATTATTTTATATTAATCATTTTAGTAGGTCTTGAATCTACGGTCCATACCTCCTCTTTATGCTGTAACCACCTTAATATTGCGAATATTAATTATAATAAATTACACTAATATTTAAAACAGTTTTGTTTTTGGGTACGATAGGCAGATGTGCTTCAAAAATAGTAATTGGTAACTGCAAATAGTACAACTTAATGTATGAATTCGTGGTATCCGTTTGAAACTAAGTTAAAACTTGTGTATACAAAATCTATTTTCCACGGGATCTGGTATCTTCCATGTAATAAGTTTGGGTTCAACAGAAACTTAATCTATTATTTTATAAATGTTTATAAATGAACGAACTGCTTTTGAAAGTATAATTCATGTTTCCCGAGACAATTTTATAGCTTGTAATTACGTTGTTTTTTGATAAGCTTATTCGCATTTTGAGTTTAGTAACTTTGTGCACCTTTTAAAGAATATTATAGAGAAGTTTTGTCTAAATTGTTCGTTGATAGTTATTGACGTTAAGATCATCGTGTGGTTGGTTGAAACCAACAAACAATCTTAAATTTTAGTAGGGTATGTAAAACGTTTCGATAAGAATTCAGAATAGTTCGTTCCCGTTAAATTTGATTTATAATAGTGATACTATTTTATAAATAGTGAAAGGCTGTTACTAATGTATGGTTTTGTGAGGTTTATTGTTTAAACCGTTTATTTGTGAGATTAAATGTTCCCAGAAATTTCAGTGTGCTTGCCATTTTAACAATGTTAGTTATATTGAAGAAACGAAATAAATTTTCTAGTTATACAAACGCAAGATTTTGTCTTGGTTGGGTTACCACCTATTCAAATTAAAGTGTTTCTATGAAAATTATCGTACTTAATAAATATAGACAAAGCGGGTTTTGGTAAATTCTGGGGTTCTGGGTTTATTTACAACGAGTTAACTTCCATAATTTCCGCGTAGGAGCAATTAATCATTGTGGAGTGATTTTGTTTTGATATTAAGCTTGATTTTGGTCCAATAATGACCAAATTTAGTAAAGCTAAATTTGTAAACATTTAACGGATTTATAAATGGAAATCATGCTGTCTTCATGGTCTCCGTCGGTTCATGATTTAGTGATGTGTAGGTGCCAGCAAATGTAAACAAATGTGTGTAGTCTGTGGATAAATGGTGTATGTAGTTTATTAGGTCTTTCTTTATAGTGTGTTTAAGCCTTTATCTGAGAGTGATAAGGTCAATTAATTAAAGCCAATAAATATTATTTATTAAAGAAAAATGAAATCTCTGATAATATAGTTACAAACAACTTACAGAAAATATGTATGTCTGTAATCCTTTTATAGAGTATCTTAATATTTTTCTAATGTATCTAATGTATATTTTTTAAAACAGCAAATAAATCACAATATATCTTACACTTACATAATTATTGTTACCGCCAGAGAGATTTCTTACTTATTAATTCAAATTATTTTCAGCAGTCGTGGTGGTTACATGCAAAGGTTTATTAATCTCAGCTAGAATGCAGATGATTAAACAGTAGAAGTGCGCCAACCAAATGTTGTTATGTTTAAAAGCAATATACGAATCCACAATTTAGAAAAATACTCTTATTTAGTTTACGATAAGTTTTCTTTCTGTTACTTGTTGGCATTATTTTATTTTACTTCGTGTTTTCAGTCATACACAACAGTTAAACCCTACCGGCATTATAAATCTCTATATTTTAACTTAATTTTGTATCCCATTCTAAATATATTTTCATTAGATTTCTTAGAAAAATACTAAGATACTCTATAAAAGGATTACAGACATACATATTTTCTGTAAGTTGTTTGTAACTATATTATCAGAGATTTCATTTTTCTTTAATAAATAATATATATATTGGCTTTAATTAAGAAATCTAATAAAAATATATTTAGAATGGGATACAAAATTAAGTTAAAATATAGAGATTTATAATGCCGGTAGGGTTTAACTGTTGTGTATGACACGAAGTAAAATAAGATAATGCCAACAAGTAACAGAAAGAAAACTTATCGTAAACTAAATAAGAGTATTTTTCTAAATTGTGGATTCGTATATTGCTTGAATTAATAAGTAAGAAATCTCTCTGGCGGTAACAATAATTATGTAAGTGTAAGATATATTGTGATTTATTTGCTGTTTTAAAAAATATACTATTGTCTCTTTGGACATGGTGATAGTAATTGGCAACGTTTTAATGAATGGTCTTATAATCATAATCTGCAAACTTATTGATAGAAATACTTGTCCCATCGTAGATGTACTTAAGTGATGACAACCTTTATTCTAACAATCTATCACATTTGCTGTGAAATCAATTATTATTTAATATAACAGAATGCAATAACAAATATGTGTCCAAGCAACATAGTTTAAGTAAAATGAAATAGCAACTGTATACGAATTCAAAATAGGATTCGGCGCGTCTCAATCATTTTATGGAAATATACCCAAAAATAAAAAAGTAATTACTCGAACAACACGACTAGAGTCAAGTCAATATCAAGAGTTATCCTTTTAGAATAAATTCTAAAACACTGACCCCGTACCTGTTACATGTATATTATGGAGTTGCTCGCCCAATATCATCTAAGTTTACCAACAACTTTAGCAATTTAATAACAGAACGTGGTCATTTAATATCACTCAACATTTCAACAACAACAGTCATATGTGTCTCAATGCACAGACAATTTTTAACTGGCAACTAGCAGACGTGCCTCAGCGCAGAAACGGACAATTTTTAAGTGGTAGCTACAAGACGTGTCTCAGCGCACAAACAATCGTGTAAGCACACATAGAATCTTCAACCAGAGGCAGCCGAATGTATCTCAGCACACAAATAATTTCCCATTAATTAACACTTAATCAACATTCAATGGAAAATTATTCACAAATTTAAACATTACTATTTTTAACTGTGGCACATTATCTAGAAAAATCTACTTAATTATTTAATATGCAATATCAAGCATCTTTTAGATATAAATCTAGATACAAAGTATAGATAGAAATAATATTCAATGAATTTGTTTTTCTAAACACATGTTAATGGAGCAATGAACTTACTCAGATAGTCAATACTGCATGTAAGACAAGAGCTTTCTCTATGGACTGAACAATAGCAATAATACTACTAATATATAAGAAAGGGGGTGCTAACTATTGGGGAATATCAATTCTGACAGTTGCTAGCAAACTGTATTAAATTGACTATTGAATATATTATGTTGACTGCTAAAAGTTTTATTCGTAGCTTAGAATACAAAGGAATATATCACAAAATATTTCAGACTAATAAATTATTTTATATGAGGTGTGTACGTGCTTTTAAACTACAAAGAAACTCAATTATTATTGTTTGTTATAGTTTGCAAAAACAATTTTACTCGTGAGAATTGAAATCAAAGTTCTATTAACTAGAACTGTTTACAATTATGCATGCCGCTGTCTGTACATATATTGAAACAAACGCAAATTTAGCGTGGGAAATGAATTCAAATTTAACCCAGCCAGAATATTTCGATATTATACAGGGCAGTAGTAGAATTATTTTTATAGATTAATTCTTCAAATTGTCTGCACGTTACAAATTCCGTTTCAACATACAGTATTTTTTCTTTTTTACCAAAAGTTTCCTTTTCTTTATTTAATTCCTTCAAAAGCTTCACAACCACAAACAAGACGTTATCAGTTCTGTGCAGGTGGAGCTTATCCGAGGAAATCTTCTATTTTGACAAGACTCTTGGTTTCTTTCTGCAATCTTTTTTATAGTTTTCTCTCAATCTTAAGAATTTGCTTCTACCGTCTTAATTTTTCTATTCTGGTTAGTTAAGTGATTAGATGTGGAAAATTCTATATTTACCTCACTTCCGTTGTATCTCAGAAATTGAGATATCGAATAGCTAATCTAAATTAACAGTATATGAAAGAAGATACCCATACATTAGCGAACAAATTTGATACAAAGTTTACCACCCAAATCCCGATTTTATAAATGGCAAAGTGCGGCAGCGAATAGCTCTCCAAATATGTAGATGTTTGAGATCCTACAAATACGTGTGTTTAGTATGGGATTTAGGAGAATAAAATCAAACCGCAATCGAATCATAGCAAAAAAGTTAATGCTAAAGGTGAACTTTTAGGTAAAGTAATTACCAGGACAATCTAACATCTAAGACATGATTGAAGATACCTGTGCCATTTCACTTTCTTTAATGCAAAATAATAATATGCTGTAATAAAACTAAATACTGACATCAACTCCATATGATAGCATAATGGTAATTCATCATCTCTGCTTGTTAATTAGTTACAAAAGCTGAATTAATTTAAAAATCAAGTCAGTCGTTTATTCAATTACTTTTAATTATAAATGCGAGCAAACTCCAAATTTTATTATAAATTTTATTATAAATTAATATCAGTTACATAAAACATTTCTGACGGCCAATTAATATGGGCATCATGAATATGAAACTTGATTCAACGTCACGTCCTCTGAACCACGGATTTGCAACACTCAAACAAAGTAACGGGGTTACCACCATTTCCCCAACTTCTTTCTACAAAAAAAGTCTAAATTTATAAATAGAAGGTGCATGAATATATATGTAAAATATATACTTTTTATTACCAATTTAATTTAAATGTGAGAAAACGCGTGATGGAAAGGTGATATAGAAAATAATTAAATCTTGTAAATTGCATACGAGTGATATTTATACTTGGTTGCATACATATATACATATATACGCATATGCTTGGTTTGGAAAGGTTGGACGAATTCAAAAGAAGAAAACACGTTTTCAGTAAAAATGATATTAAAGTGCTTCTTTTTAAGCTTTTTCCCTTTGGCTTATACGTTTGGTGGTATATCTCTCTGAGATTGGATATTATACAATTTATTTCGGAAATGAAGTACGTAATCTAACCAAAGTTATATTTCTCTGAATATTATTATTCGAACAAGAAGAATTTGGTGCACAAAGATGATATTATTACCCATTTAAAGTTGAAATATAACTTTAAATAGCTTTTACGAGAAGACATTTATTTACTTGACTCCAACATGAATTATTAAACTAATATTCTACAAGCTAGAGCATACAAAGTTTACATTTCACAGAAGACAATGGAAACGTTCTTTTGGTTTGCCTATTTGTTTTTCTAGCCGCTAGCTAGTTGACGTTTAGAATCAATGGGTATCATAACTCAAAGGTAATACAAAGCTGCTGCAATGACAACACTTGACATAACAGAAAAATAAAGCATGCTTCCTTGCGCAGAGAATAAATGCTTCCTTGCGCAGAAAATATAAAAGATAGATACGAGGGGAGTTTCTTAAGTTATCTACCTAGCTATGAAAACAATATACTACCCCGACAATTTTCTTATGTCAAGTTGCTGTGACATTTTATAGTGTCATATCCAAGTTTGATTCTAATCGCTTAACATTTGTCATTTATATATCAGTTTAAAGAAGCGAAAATGAGTGATTGATGATTGATGAAGCTTGAACACAGAAGCGTCATGAAATTTCTAACGAAAGAAGGCAGTAGCCCGAAGAATATCCATGAGAGAATGGTGGCAGTGTATGGAGATAATAGCCCGTCCTATTTCCGAATCAAATATTGGTGCCAACAGTTTAAATGGGCAGGGAATCCATTCATGATGACCCAAAGTGCGGAAGACCTCTGAAAGCACGAACTGAAGAAATCATCAACAAAGTTGAAGATTTTGTGTTGACTGACCGCCGAGTAAAAGTTTCAGTTATTGCTAGAGAAATGAGAATACCAGAAACAAGTGTTTTTAAAATTCTACACGAAGCTTTGGGAATGAGCAAAGTGTCGCCACGATGCATTCCCAGGATGCTCAGTCCCGAACAAAAACTGTATAGACGACAGATTTGCGAGAAGAATTTGTCTGTTCTCATTTCGATTGAATGAATATAATTATTCACCTTTATTTTTTCTTATTAAGTGGTAGAATTAAGATTAGTAACAATAATTTGTTGAAATATTTGCAAGGAATTTCTCAGACTGAACACAGAAATATTTGATTCATCTAATGAAAATGTGTAAATATATTTTATAACGACAAAGCTTATATTTCAAATGCAGTCGCTTTCTAAATACTTGGCTTTGGAGTTGGAGTTTAAGAGTTGGCTTTATGTTAATAGACAATTTATTATGTATTGAAAGCGATTTGTACGTATTCTTCTGCAGTGGTGATATTTTGATTTTACGAATACTACTATATAACTTTATTTTTACTGATTAAAAACATTTTAACGTAGCATGTATACTTAATAGATTGGCCCAGATGTCTTTACGTCTACTTTCACTGCGTACACTTGTCTCGCGCCAAATTGTCCCTGCGCCCACTTGTCTTGGGCTCAGTTGGCCTTGTCTAGTTGTCCTAGACCGCGTAGAACTAAAACGCGTGTGTTTGATGCAATGGTGAAACATTAAACCTGTACTACTCTATATAGATCAAAATCGGGCCTATCAGTTACAAATTTAATAAAGCAAAGACTTCAAGTGTTTGTGGGAATATTAGGTGCTTGGTAGCCAGACACTATTTCAAACGAACAGCTATGGGAACAAACGAAACAGATGGACATACTTAAATATAAAAATAAAGAGAGGAAAAATAAAAAGAACAAAATGGACGGTTAGGACATACATGTACTATTCTGCCGTGCTTAGCAAGAAAGCAGTATCTGCACAAACTGCTATCTAGAAATATACTATGTGGAATTGTTATGAATGCTAATAAAAAATATGGTATATTTCTTAAGTTGCTGTAGTGGAGATACTGCTTTTTTGCTAAGAATTGGTTTCATATTATTTTCAAATTTAAATAGGCCTATAAAATGTTATTATTAGTAACTTGTAAATGACTTTAATAATAATAGGGGTACATATTGCTTTATCATGTATATATGTAGTATTGATTTCGTAATGATCTAGGACAGCAAGGCTAATATGATGGTATTTTTATTATTTTATCCTATGCATTTACACTGAAAGAAAAGAATAAATATCATCACATCAGCCTTGCTGTCCTAGATCATTATGAAATCAATAGTACATACATTGTAGGAATGAAAGTGAAATCTCCAGAAAAGTTTGAAAATAGATTCCTCAGGGATTCCACTTCATACAGACGGAAAGGACACATGCTATGACATGGAGCAGTGGCGCACACAGGGCAGTGGCTGCCGGTCTGCAGTTTCCCTCTTAACATACCTAAAGGTTATTTCAAATGTAACAAATTATTAAGTTGAGGCTAGAAAATACTTTTATTACATTACTTTTAACTTTTTTATAATATGTAGCTTGTGAACATTATCTGTCGCATCTATTCAGGGAAATCCCTCAATCGCTGATCTGACCCGAGCCTTTTCCTTACCTGTTTTGTTTCTTTTTCGTTCCTTAATTCAACGAAAGGTTGCATCGTCACGCTAGATTAACACAATAAGGTAGGCTTGAGTTAGCAATATCAATTAACCTCTGAAAACGTTTGATAAATGACATTTGCGTACGATCAGTTTTTCTGTTCATCAGTCCTTTATGCAATTCTTTTTTGTATCTTGCATGTTTTTCTCTTATTTTTTTGTGTACAAGAATTGTGATTAAAGTATATTATTATTATTATATGAATAGTTTCAGCGCAGGTACATTAATGACAATGCGCATCGCGAAGTCTAGTTATTCCATATCTTATATTTACATATCTATCCAATATACCTTTTTTTGACCATACACCTATAGATGAAATAAATAAAGATTATTAAAAGTTTCACAGTTTTATTAAAATACAACCTGACAATATTGTTTCGACAGCTATGCTGTCATTATCAAAGGTAATATAATTATAAACAAACACGTCGCTAAGGTAGTTACAAAAATAGGTAATTAGATAAAATAATAATAATAATCAGAATTAAATATCTAATACTTCCAGTAACGGAGAATTACTGAGCTTAAGTTGTTCATTCATTAAAGGTACCCTGAGTTTGTGTTTGTATGTCTCAAAGGCTTCTAAAATGTCTAATTTGCGTTTGTTATTACAAAAATGTAGGAATTTAATATTATGTTGAGGAGTCATTGTGTGATTTTGTTCTAAAAGGTGTTTGGCGTAATTCGATTTTTCAGGATGTTTATTTTTGTAATGACGTACGTGTTCTTTATATCTTATGTCAAAATTTCGAAGTGTTTGTCCAATATATACCGAACTACAAAAAGAACAATTTAAACTATAAATGCCCGATTTCATGATATCATGTGTTCTGTCTTTAGCATTAAATAAAAATGAAAAAGTGTTAGTGTTGGTTTTAAATGTTATTTTATAATTGTTGGTTTTTAGTATATGTGCAATTTTTTCTGATATTTTGCCAAAATATGGTATAGATATGTAATTTGTGTCTTCTGTTTGATTGTCAATGGGAAGAAACAAATTACATATCTATTAAAAGAAGACACAAATTACATATCTATACCATATTTTGGCAAAATATCAGAAAAAATTGCACATATACTAAGAAAAACCAACAATTATAAAATAACATTTAAAACCAACACTAACACTTTTTCATTTTTATTTAATGCTAAAAACAGAACACATGATATCATGAAATCGGGCATTTACCGTTTAAATTGTTCTTTTTGTAGTTCGGTATATATTGGACAAACTTACCTTTTTATAAGACTTTTTAGCACTTCAATTCTGTTATAAATTATTGAAATCAATAAAAAAACAGTTCCACAAAAAACACTTTCACGTTAACGAACAAACTACAAATACATCTACACAGGTTGGTGCCTTAGGAAGTGTTAACACTGACATGCACTTTACCGTAATTGTCGGATTTTTTTATGGTTGTTATTAGCCGTAACGGTAATCGGCAGGTAAATAGTTAGGAGTTCACTATACCTTCTACTAAAATACTAATTCTTATAATACCTTTGATTTTAATAATGGTTTTTGGAGTTTTGACCGGCTAGAATCAGGCTTCATCACTGTGTGGGCCATGAAGACTCGCATAACGTCATTTTATCAATGCTCTTTTTGAATGAAAATTATAGCAGAATACTGTAACTTTATCTCTAGTGGAGGTTTATCTCTCAGTTTTCGCGTAGGCACAAAACTCCCTGCAACATTTCACTCGTCTTCTCGGAGATACCAAGAAAAGTATAGATATATTCATTTTGTACTAAGCTGCTTACGTAGGGTACGCAATACTACAGTTTTTGAAAGTCGTCGTCTTTCAATGCCTTTCCATAACATTGATCAGTGAAAAAAGAAAATGAATTAGTTTAGTAAAATTATAAACCATTCCACATCGCATTGACAATGATATAACAAATTTGGGTTTAATATAACAATACAGAAATAGTTTTGACTACGGTTGCTGACAAAGCAATATCTGTCTTGAAATGCATTTACATAGCTTACAATAATCATGACGACTTATGACGGGCTAATTTGGATATTGAGAAATAATTGCAATATAAAAAAATGTTTAGTTACTACAAGGTAGTTCAGTAAATAAAAAAGGAGTATAAAAGGTTTTTAAAACAAAAAAGTTTTATAAAAATTGATCTTTAAAAAAGGTCAATAATAAGATAAATAAAAATGTTTAACATTTCCACAAGTGTAAAAAGGTTTATATTCTATATTATATTTTTTGAAATAAATTTTCTTTTTATATTAAATTCATTTGTTTGTAGACTGTTACCTTATTTATAAAATTTTTTGGTTTTACAGTGATTGAGAACTGGCAGCCTTTAATAAAACATCTATTTTAAAATCAATTTGACGTTTCGCCCCTCAATGTGGGCTTTTTCAAAAATATTTTATTATTTTTTGTTATATGTATAAAATTTTTAACATAGTTTTTTTTTTATTGTTACACTATTTTAAAGAGTTAACCATTATATTTTTCTGTTTGATATATTTAAATTGATAATATTAACCCTGTTTTCTTTTTTCCGTTTGTTTTATTTAAATTAGGAGTATACATTTTGACAATTTACAGGTATAATCTTTTATAAAGAAGATTATACAAAAGAAAACTAAGGCATGTAAAAGAGGTTTATCAAGCCATACATTCCCTGGTAGAGCAATGATAATTATGGTATATATTTACATCAATGCTTAGCTTAATTGTATCTATCTCATAGATTGTTTCTTTTGTATCCTTGCAAACTGCCGAATCTACGTAATTAAGAAGTGTATGATTATCTTAATTTCAAAATAACCTCATATAATTATGTATAATGTTTTTTAGAAAGATACTTTAATTTTGAATTTCCTCATTAACTAATTAGTTAGCAATCTATATTTGTAGTGTAGATAAATATTACGTTATTATTTATCTAATAATGTAGTTTTATTAGTCCAGAAGTTTACCTAAACTGTTCCTATAATTCTAAAAAATTTTGCAGTTTCTACAGTAAAAAGATTAGAGTGAAACGTGCTTTTAGATTGACCAATGCTTTCCACCTTTCTGCTCTTCGCATATACTAATAGTTAAAATAATCCTACCCAAAGGGGCTGCTTTAACTAAACGTCGCTCTAATTCATGTAATAGAACCTAAGTGGAATAAAGCAAATGTGCACACAGTGCAACTAGGGCAGACTATTAATTATATTGAGTCTAGTTGGTTGGAACAGGTTTCTCTTTATTGACTTCGAAGTTGAAAGTTTGTTCCAAACTTGCACAAATGCATTTAAATTCGCTCTTACAATATAATGAATTAAAAAACAACAGTTTTACCTTCCATATAGATTGTTCCCTTTACATTTTAAATGCATAACAGGAACGCACAAACAAATTTGTTTTGCGGATTTCATGCTTTCGCAAGAAAACCCCAAAATAAATCTGGCAAAAAAGATACTTACTGTTCCAATTTAAATCCTGAAGTTTTCAATCGATTCTAAACAAAAGCAGAATGTCTCTGGCGCACAACTGAAAGCAGGGCTATTATTTTGTGAAATATTTTATGTAACAAAACTAGCTAGAAGAGTTGTGTCAGCTTGCCAAACAAATCGATTACTAAAGCGTTTGTACTTCAAGTGAGTTGAAAGGATAGAAAATACCGACAATTCTTTAAAATATTCTGTAAAGGATTATACTATAGAAAGAAAATAAATTTTAAACTTGCAATTAATGATGGTTTCATTACCGTAATTAACCTTATTTATTACCCTGTATAAAAGAAGAGATACCGATCAGGGTTTTCATGAATTTTCCAAAAAATTGATTACGCCTTTAGGTATCATAGCTGTATCAAAAGTGTTAAAAGGAATACTAACGGTTTTCAATTATATCAATGCCCGCAGCACCATTCGTTTAATTAAAGGAAACAGAAATGTGGTTGTAGATTATTACGTCTGTTGTCCCCCTTTTGATGGATTTTAATTGACTGGTGCCTAGAGTTTCTCGAAATAATAAAGATATAAAAGGATGGTTAGGTGGAAAAGCTCGCTTATAACTGACTATGTTGCGATACAATAGTGTGGCTAGCTCAAATTGTTCCTCTAACAATGGATGTTGGACAAGTTCATTAAAATTGAATCGTATCGCCGAAATTCTATTGACATCGTGTACGTTTAGCTCGGGCATTATGCTGTAACAATTACTAAAGCATATTTCATTAGCTCAGGGCATTTTCAAATGCATTTTTAATAATCTATAAAACGGGACGTGTCATAATTAATTTTCAGGCTAATAAATTAATTTTATCTTTCGAGGCACTACATTCAGATGTTCTGTTTCATATGGCAGATAATTAATGAGGGTTCGGTGCTAATGTTTATTCTATCGCTAACTTTATATAACAATTAGGGGAAATTTATATTGGTGTATTGAGTTAAGGTCTTAAATTAGGGGCTTAAATTATAATCATCTTCTGGAAATAGTATCTTTAGCGTGTTTCGTTTTATGTATCTTTAGCGCATTGTAACTTGTTGAAAACAACCAGGATAACAAAGTACATTACAGGAGTGATATTCTGCTTAAAATTTAGCAATTCTGAAAATGAGTGTTGTGGTTTAAAGCGCTAGAAGACGTGTCAAGGCTATTCAAATGCAATGTGTAAGTCCATTTATACAATGCAAACACTTGTAAACGGATGTACTTCCGGCTACCGTCCGTATAATAATTTTTATCTAGTAATCAACTACAAAAAAGCAAAATAACAAAGAGTAAAGGTGTGGATATTAAAATACAATTTAAGCTTCACACTGTTTTTCTATTGACTCAAAAAAAGACTTCGCAAGTTACAAGAGACGTTTTTGCCAAATCTACAGAATTACATAAACTTGATTAGGTTAAAATTAATCGTGAATTACTTAAATCCGCTTATAGAAGTACGTACGTGTGCTACGTTCGCACGTAGCACACCTACCCTCTAAAAATATACATTGTGTCGCGTTTCGGAGTATTTAATATCAGAACATTTATAAATATTATTAATATTGTATTCAAAATCATAAGATAAATCACTTAGTAGTCTCTTCTTCACGAAATAAAATCTTTTAGTAATATAAAAATAATTATTATTTTCCTACTGCAGTTTCGACAATAACATTTTAGTCATTATCAAGGACCATTTATAATTAAAAAGTTTTCAATAATATTGGGTACAAAATAAATTATATATTTTTAAGTGAAAATTTAAATAAAATGTTTTTGACTATGCAAATAAATTTAAAATATGTATACTTAATTATACATAATTAAAAAAGGATGATAAAATATCTAAAAATCTAACACATTGAAAAGAGTGTAGAGAAAATTTAAAATTTCGTTTAAAACTATTTTTATTTTTAGTAATTTCTAATAATTCTATTATTAAACTCAGTGTTGGGTAGTAACTGGGTAGAAGTAACTCGTTACTAGTAACTAATTACTTTTTAGGTAACTTGTGAGTAACCTAATTAATTTTCAATTTTCAGTAACTGTAACGATAACGCGTTACTTTATGTCAGTAATGTACTAAAGTTACTTTATTTTCCTGTAAATAATTCCTAAATTTTAAGTTTTGTAAGTAAAATTAGATTCACGCTTCGCAAGATAGTTATAATCTGTTCAAGTGTAAATAGCCCTTTAAGATGAATGACGTTTTTAAAATGACAAACATACAACTGCAGTAAAACTTTACAGCTACACACTCTTATGTTTAAATTGAAAGTAGGTATTAGAGCTGTGTTGGTATAAAGCATAAACACTTATAAATCAATAAATGACAACCAATAAATCCCAATTTATAAGAACAAGCTTTTTTGATGTCTTGGTTGAAAATTTTCTGAGAAAATGATTCAAATGAGGTTTGTATTTATTTGGACTATTAAACGGTACACTGGATAAGGCAATGTAATTGTAAATAATATTAACGAAAGAAAGAAAACAAGAATTTGTACAACAAAATGTTGTTTTAACAAAAACAACATTTATAACAAGAAGTTTCTTTTACAGCTTTTATGATTAGAGGTTTTCGACATGTTTAGGTAGGCTAAGGACACTTATTATTGCTGATTATTAACAACGGTGAGAACCTAACAATGATTATTTATTGAATACCAATTCATTTGAGTTATTCAATACATTGTCATTTTTTGTTAGAATTTGTAAATTGCAATAGATACAAAGAAAACCCATAACGCTTTAAATTTAAATTCATCACTCGACCTGTGCGTTTAGTTTTTCTTTGCTTTTCTGTTTAACTCGAATATTATTAATAAAAATAAATTAGAGGAAATGTGTACTAAAAAGTAACTTTAATTAATGATAACTACTCAGTTACTTTTAGTTCTCTGTAATTTGGTAACTATTCAGTTAGTTTTCTTTATAGTAACGAAATAACTTACTTAGTTACTTTTTCTTAGTAACTTACCCAACACTGATTAAACCTAATTTATGATTATTGCAAAAATGTAAAAACTCGACGTTGTCTTGACTGAAGTCATCTAAAGATTCTAAAATGTCATCTACAAAGCTTGATTTACGTAAAAACTAGCAACTTGGCTTAATCAATCACTCAAAAGCAACTTATCTTTAAATTTTAATTACAGTACTTAGAACAGAGAGCAATTAATTAATGACACCAAAAATATCTCATTTGACAATAGTTTTTATTTGTATCTTTTGACATTGTTAATTGATTTCCAAGTATCCCCTTACAGAATGTCCTGACCCTTTTACGGATAAATTATTTAATCCTGACATCAATAATGACTTAGCTAACGTATTACATAATCTTTTTTAAATTTGCTAAGAACAAAACTATTTTCAATTCAATGAATGGTTATATCAACAGGATGGCCTGTCTATGAGTTCTCTCTTAAGCCGATTATCAGCAGAAATCTCCCTTAATAATTAAGAAAACTTATCCTCTAAACAACAGAAATATTTGGAACAGTAAAATAATATACTGGAGTCGTTATGTGACGATGTTTCTTGCATTTTCAAATGCACTGCAGATCAATTAAACTCATTTGTCTCATTTATTAATACTTGACACAATAATATTACCTTCACGTCTGAACACAATTTTGACAATTCTTAAAACTGTCAAAATAATCAACAAAATTGTTAACAAATTTGTTAATAAATTTCAAATGAAAAACAATCATCTGGACAGCAAAATGTTCGCCAATTTAACATGCCTTAGAAAACCCTCATTGATTATCTTTAATATATTCAAACAGCATCAAATAAATATTTCTTTTTCAACCCATATTAATTTTTCAAAGTTATTCAAAAAAAGCAAGCATAAACTTCACAGAGAAGTGGAGTATATAAAATAACTTGTCAAACCTGTGATAGTTTTTACATAGGTGCACTAAGAAATGCTTTGTTACTAGAATTAAAAAATACCTTTCAGCAATTGTTAAGCAGAATTCTTCGAAATCAAACTTTACATGAGAAACTTAGATTACATTAGAATCTTTATAACACAAGACAGTTGGAATTTTTACAGTTATGCAATAACCATAAGTTAGGTTTAATACTAGAATCATTAGAAATTGCTAAAAATAGAAATAATCCAAATATTTTAAATGAAATTTCAAATTTTCCTTTCACTCTTTTGAATGTGTTAGATTTTGACCTTTTAATTATAATTTGTGCTTGATAATAACTAGAAGTTATAGAGAAAACTACAGTAGGAAAATAATATTTTTATATAAATAAAAGATTTTATTTCGTGGAGAAGACTAAGTGCTTTTTCTTATAATATTAATTGTATCCCCACTACGAGGATTTTCTTCAAAACTTCAAAATATTCTATTCTATTTTATGGATTTCATATTTTGGTTTAAGATTTATTAGATGAGGTTCCAATGTCAAATTCGTCTAATTTCTATATTATTGTTTCTACCTAAATTATTTTGATCAAACTCATTTTAAACGAGAAGTACGAAAAATTCGCAAAGAAATCAAAGGAGTGGAAATCTACTCAAATGACAAGTCGTCATGTTGTACATATGTCATCTGTCAATTTCAAAAAGTTTAGAATGGATATTTGGAAAACTATAGTGGTGTCAAGCTGTAAAGTGAAACACACTCTATGTATAATTTACTTATTCATCTATTTTGTTTAGCTCTAATTTTAAGTATGTTATTTGGGGGAGGGGGTTGGCACTGAGCCTAATCTTACTTTTTTAATGCAAGCTTAATCTGGGCGTGTATTTGTATATAACTGTAATAAAATGAGCCCGACTATAACCTCCTAGGTCTCATGGTTTTCGAGATATTTTTGGCAGAGCAGAAGACCAGTATTTATTATATTTTTAATAATATAATAATAAAATAGTAAAATCAATTTATTATCCAACAGCAACGCCAATTACAATGTAAATTACAAAATAGTTATATTTAAAAAAATAAGAGGCATGCAAAGATAATAAAAATAGTAGACAACAAAAGTAAAAAATTCAAAAATTTACGTGTATATTAGACTGCTTTGCATTTATTGATATTCAAATTCGGTTTATTCATTTTACACCACTATTATTATGGTATCCAAGTCTGATAGTAGAGTGATACAATCGGCATTATGGTTTCTGGATAAATATACATTTACATCATCTGGATACATTAGCGTATTTGACTTTTATATTTTGGCATATATCATTAATAAAAATGTGAAAAAGTAATGGGCCTAAATTGGATCCTTGGGGTACACCAGATGATGCTATAAATTAATTAGTTCTGTATCCGCTTATATGACATACATAGATTTGTTGTTAGTTATAACGTTTTTCTACTTCGTACAAGTAGTAACATTTTCTAATAACATTTCCAACTATTGTACACATGTACAAATGTACATATATACGCTGATACATTGAAATTACATGAAAATCTACCTACCTGTTAATTAGTACAGAAATCGCCAAAAATCATTACGTCTCGTTAAAGTTAATGCAACTGGGTTCTGTTTTGAAGCATGTAAACATCGTAAAACATGGAATACAATTACCATTTGTGCTATTCAGAAATGTCAGCAATGTCAGAATTAAATACAATTTGTCGTGCAAAGAGACACAGTATTTTGTATTGAAACTAAAACTATTTAGAACAAAAATTTAAAAAAAACAGTACTACACAATTAATTTAATAAATTGGAAATAATAATTCTTTAAATATACCCCTCAGTTACAATTTGGTTAGGAGAACTTAGTTTCACAAACAATAAGCAGAACGTAAATATTATTAAGTCTAGTAAATTGTATCTGATTCGATAAGTTCTATATAAGACAAATAGATACAAATAACTTTTGTGCAAGTTGGTATAATACTACCGCTTTATTACTAACGCACACTTGCTACAATACAACTTGCTTTTGTAATTAATAATGGAAGAAAATTTATTGAATTATTATAAGATCAGTTTAAGACAGCCTTCTTATGCTATTGTATCTCAAAGAAAAATGTGGAAAAATTCGTATTTTTGAGATGAGAACTTTTCAAATAGGCTTTAGTAAAATAGGGATAAAGACCAATAAAGGTTAAAATAACTAAAGCTAAATATTTTTATGGACGTTTACCTTACTAATTAAGGTAATTAAATCTAATAACCAAATTTGATTCTAGAATTATAAAACTCTCCAACCTTTGACCTGCCTCAAGTTGCAGATCAGTTCTGATTTCAAAATGAATGATTCAATCTTACGGTTTATTATTGAAAAGAACGGATGGAAAATAAATACTTGAGTTAGATGCGCACAATACAAACAAACAACTTGAACACTAGAAAAACCACAAATTTGTCATATTAGCAATAATCAAAATTCGTTTGACCCGCCGACCCGTGTCGATTGTTAATTCGTAATATACATGAAGAGACAAAATCTGGCCTGGACCTTTGACCTGGCTCAAGTCGCAGATTAACACTGATTTCAAAATGAAACCTTCAAGGTGAGTTACCTCTGTCACCATTGTCATCTGACCACTTCCTTGTCCCAGGCAAAAGCACACACATGCAGACCGTATATATTTTAATATAAAAAACTGTCTGGTAGACTCTGAAAATTCAAACTAAAAATTAAAAGTTTTAGGGAGTCACTCCTTGCCTGCCACACAGGCTAGTTCAATGTAATCAGAATTTGTTGTGCTGCAATTACCGAAATTTAGCACACAACCAATGCTTGTGTCGAGATGCCTGACGAGGCTTACCGCAGTCCTATTTCTTCGAAGCTATATTCGTGGAGGATGGAGTATTTTCTGATTACTTGTTTTTTTTAAATAAATATTTAAGAAGTAGTTGTTTTACTATGCAAGACCAACTATGAAATTATTCGTATAACGTTTAAAAAATAAAAACGTACTTTATTTTGTAAAACTTCACAAACGATGTCCTAAGACAGCGATGTTTAGACCTTCTTGCAGTCTCATCAGCTAGTGCTAACCATTGGTAAAAGTTACAATCAGAGCAATGCAATGTAAAAAACATAGAATATGAAAAGCATAACCTAGATTTGAGAAATTTTCAGCAGAGAACCACAACGAACATTATTAGAGATCACAGTCACTCCAGATAATTTCTCCATATACCTCCATACATATGTATACTTAATGCTTTAATGACCTTTATTTAATATTAGACTATTATTAATGGAATAGGCCAATTGTATTTTAAATTATTCTATTTTTTCAAATTGCCAATATTTCGCAGATTTTTACCTGCATTCTCAAGGCTCTACAATACATACATATACATATAATAAATGTTTTGTAAATAAATATTTTTTTAAAATTCATCGGTTCTTTTTCGACAAACCTGTATAATTAACAAATGAAAATTACTAGAACCACCTACAATCAACTAGAATTATACATAGAGTACAGGATCGATTCCGCAATAAAGCTGCATTAACATTTTCATGTTCTTAATATCTCTAATCATTGCAATCTAATTTATTTGTCCAGAATAAACAGGAATCCTTACACACAATCTCATATATAGGATGTCCAGTCGGTACTCCCTTTTTCGATTATAACCTTATCGTAGCTAGCAGTTGTGGAAAGTTATAGACTAGCGAAACAAATCTTGATAGAGAAAAATAGACATATCCTCACTATCAATAGACTAGTGAACGGAGGCCGAAAAAGAGGGGTACTTTACAAAAGGTAGGGTAGTTCTAAATTTTTATATGTTGTATAGGTTGGTGGATTAGCAAAAAATCCAAGTTTCCTCACTCCTTCCACCCTCCGCGTCTTCTGCCATATTGAAAAACCACCTAAAATCGGCACTGTTCAGATTTTTCGTATATAACTTTGTTCTGGTGCATTTTAACGCAGAGTATTGCAGTCGACATGTAGAGGACAAAGTTTCCACTACAAATTTGGTAGTTGAAGTTTTTTGTACAATGAATAGCAACGGAGCTGTGAATTTCCTAAAATAGGCTAAAATTGCGTACTTTTAGTTTTTACTTACCATCACGTTAAATCTGTAACACTTTATTTTAGCGTAAAAGTCTTCAGCTGAAATCTTGTAAAGAATTTAATTAGTTACAAATTATATTTATCATTTTCTTATTACGCTCAATACAATGCAGCAAATCTTTTTGGTTGACCTTTGACCTTTGGAGGTGTTTGTGCAGATTATGTCAAATTCATTCATCAACATTATAGCACTACTGTGATGGTGGTTTTTGTTGGTTACTCTGAGGAACCTGTACTGAAAGCACAAAGAGCGCTGAACGGACAAGGAGGTGTAAGGTAAACAGCTGAGCTGACGTGATGTTTGGCAAAACAACTGTTAACCTAACACCTCAAGACAAGTTCTTATCAAATAAGCACAGCAAAACACGATTTATAACACTTCTCATCATTGAACTAGAGATTTCAAATATCGATACCAAACAAGCTGAAGAAGATGCTGACGTATTAATAGTCACCACTGCAAAGTCCGTGGCTTCACAGTATGTTGCAGTAATGATTGTTGAAGAAGAATGTCTACCTCCGAAAACCTGAGAGAGTTAATTCACCTGACATTTTGTACTTCTCCGCATCGTTCAAGTATAACTCACCGCAGAACGTCCTGCTCATTCACGCCATAAGTGGATGTGACATCGCCTTAAATATTTTTGGTTTCGGAAAGAATAAATTTTCCCACAAAACAACCACTTTTGAGTGGGCTTCGAATCTAAATGCCGCTGCTCTAAAAATTTCAAAGGTAGCAGCACCAAACTCAATTTGGCAAAGCTACTACCTACAACAGTTGTTGCAGTACCATTCTCTCCGGACACACCACCAGGTCATGGCGTAAATGGGAATTGAAAGAATCCTCTGGATTAAGACTGGACGACGGAGAGCTGAGAGGACTGCAACCCATCAAGACTACGAGAGATGCTGCTTCTCTCAAATTACTAAAAGCTGTATTCTGAAATTGTGTAACTGGGTGCATGAAAGGTTGTAACTGCAGGAAAGCTGGCCTCAAATGCTCTACCCTCTGCAAGTTATATTGTGGGCAGTTGTGAGCGAGAACAGGCCAGACGTTCTTCTCGACGAGGGCAAGGATGACATCGATCCAATACCATCAGCACAAGAAGAATCTAACGATGAATTCGCCCCTCCTACCCCACCCCTTACCTACGTAAGAAGTTGTAAATATTGTATATAATTATTTTTTGTTACATTTTTTGTTTCCTTTACCATGTTTCTTTGTGCACGTTAGCATATTGTGTTTAAATTTTGAATTAATCAAACTTGAATATGAAAATCTTGAACTGGCCTTATATACAACATATACATGAGGCTTGTAGTAAAAAGGATGCTTGGCGGTATTCTGTGTATTATATATTGTATCCCTACCCCCACTCCATTGTATTGAGCGTAATAAGAAAACTGATACATGAAACTTAAATCTAATTAAATTCTCTACCAGATTGATTATAAAGACTTTTACGGTAAAATAAAGTGTTACGGAGTTATCGCGACGGAAAACGGAAAGAAACTAAAAATTTTACACCGAACGCAATTTTAGTAGAATTTAGCCGAATCTGGAAGAAATTCCACATCCAGTAGAGATATTTAGTGTGCCAAACATCGCATACGGTTTTACTTTCTTAAATATTCGAAAAAATGTTTTAATTGTTCTCCATTATGAAATTGATCATCTGGGCCGATGATCGAATCTGTGATAGTGCGGATATAACTGCGATACTAAATACGACCTAACGTGCATTCAGTAGATGGCTTGAATTGACTGTGTTAAAATATTGTGAAATATCACAAGAAGAACATCACAAAACAAATCTCAGATGACATTGTTTGGTCTTTGGGAAATTACAGATGAATGTCTATTCAGATTTGTTAGAAAAACTAACCAAGAAATTTATTCCTTACAGAATGCATGCCTATAGACAAACTCTGCCTATACAACTTCCAAGATGTGTGAAACACTGCACTTGATTTAATCAATGCATTGGTGAATGTTGATGGTGTCTTGAATATAATCTTCTACACAGCTGAATCGCGGAGCCACTTACGTACGTACCTTCCTTGACCTATATAAAAACTATCGTTTTGGGAAATTACTTACAACATGTAAAAGACTTCCGAAGTACGTTTACTAGATGCCATAGAAAAATGATTTGTTCAAGAATAAAATAATATGTAATCAGAATAAATTGATATGAATAAGTACATAAATAATGGCAATAGAATATGTAGAACATGCTTTGTATAGTTAAAGTATGTTTTACTCATTGGGTTATTACGTACCTCAATGGTGCTCTCAATTTGATATGATTAGTTCTTGTAGCGTAGCTGTAAAAGTACGTTTGCATTGGAAGTTGGATTGTAGAACATAAAAATTAATGTATTTACTTCAGAAGTTTAGTACAATCAGTTCTGTTACTGAATATTTTACAGAATTGCTACTACAGTCACGTCGTACCTGTAGACAATCCATCTTATGATTACTTAACAAGAAACCATAATCTATGTTCCCTTCAGGTAAAAAGCCTAATTTTTTAACCGATAAATGTTTTAAGAATTTCTTTTGTACGTGTTCGTCAAAAATACGAGAATAAAATATCAAATAGCTGTATCGTATTCTACTCGTAGATTATTTCAATTGAAAGCAGAATTAAGGGTTTCAAAAGTGGACAAATTTATAAACATTTTTGAAACTATGAAAACAAAACCCAGTGTTCAAGAAGTGCATAAATTAACTTCAGTTACATACACCTAAATCTTGCATGCGATACCAAGTAGATTTTTTAATTTTTAGGATTTAAGGAAATTCTAAGATATTGTGTTGTAATTAAAAACGACAAAAAACCGTTGACTAAGAACCATCTACTGGGTATATGACAAATTCTGATCGCTTATGACGACTTTTTGGTTTTTAAAAATTAGTGTTTATTTGGATAGTTTGAATTTGATATGATATTGTCATAATCTAGATTAAGTAGATACTTGGAGGCCAGACTTTATTTCATTTTGATATGTTTAAAATTCTTATAGGCCTCTAACATCTCTGTAGGTTAAATTTTATTCAATTAAACATTTTTAAGGATTGTGGGCGAATGACGGAAATTTATCATTTTAGGACACACTTTTTATTTTTCGTTGAGTAGCGATAAAGCTACCCTAAGGACGATCATCCCTTCCCAAGCAGCATTTTTAGTCATCGCTACGTAACAGCAACTACCAGTGGAACTATTAAGTTTTTTGCCACTAGTTAGAAGCACGTAATTGGTACGGTTTCATTACGTGCCTGAAATCAAGATGGGGAACAATTTTTGGGTAGCAGATACGTGGCGGCGTGGTAAATGCTACTTTCCTGGAACATCTTTTCTCTTCTCTTCTTCTCTTTGACACATCGTGTCGCGTGGTTACCCTATCTTACTCTTGCAACCTAACAAATATTCTCTCATTTCCTATGGCTGGTTAAGTGGCAATACCGTTTCACATACTTTAAAAGTTACTTAGAAGTAATAGAGCTACATAGTTCCAATAGATAGTATAAACAACTACACAATTACTAAAATATTTCGAATTGAAGTAATTAAACCTATAAAATCATAAATTTAGTTGTAGTTACGTAACAACTTCTCAATCAATTTCTGATATTAGTTACTGCTACTTAGATGCTGCTGGGGTTGCTCCTGGGACATACGAAGCATGTTTGTGGTATGAATCAGTACCTCTAACATTTAAGTTAAAATGAGACGATTGTGATAATAGTTATTGTCGTTAAAAGCTCACTGTTTCGTCAATTTTAAGGCACGTGACCGAAATTTAGGGCACGACACGTGCTTTTACGGAGAGCTTTAAAACAGGCCAAGATGCGAAAAAATTGAGAATTGACAGCTAGTTAACATTCCTGTATGCAGTCAGTCATATAAAACGATGTATCATGCCTTGCCTTTTAGATAACGCTTCTCATAATATTATGCTCATTTACAGAATTTATTCTCATTTAAATAATGTATGCGAACGTACTTAGCAACCTTATCTTAATCGTATTCTGTATTTACATAATGTATGCAAGGTACTGAGAATCGTATTTTGTTTTTGTATAATATTATGCTAAGTCGACTTAATATATTCTAAGTAGGCGCATTTTATGACCATAGGATGGTATATTCGTATACCATATATACGTTCTGGCTTTATAAACTAGCACCCAGGAGTGCCGTTTACCTAAGTCAGGACTTACCATCAGTAAGCCGTAGGAACTAGTACCCAGGGGTACCGTTTACCTCGGCCTTTCCGAACATTACTGATTTAAGTTGAAACTATATAGTATTAAGTTATTATGCAAGTGCATATTGTATAGTAACAACGAATAAATACTTATTGTACTCAACAGTAAATTGTGTATATTTTTGTAACTTGGACTCTTTCTTTTGCGTTTTTAAAATAAAGTATTGTTTTTAAAAACGCCTTTCCACGTCAAGAAAAGTTAATTAGTGCCCTCGTATTAAACAACATTTTTTGTATTCATTTACACAAAATTCTAAAAAGGATTAATTTACTGTAAATTTTCAGGTTAACTTTGACATAGGTCAAATTATGTACGTAAGACATAAAGTTTATATACCGATTTAATTTTTATATTATTTTACGCTTACACTACGGAGGTTCACCCCCCATCTAACATGCAACACAAATACACACACCCATAGTTGAAGTGGTAGAATTTTCCAATTAGAGAAATTTGATAAAAAACCTACTACCCTTGACAATCAATAAATTCCAGAATATATAAGTATAGTATAAAAAAAGTAACTTGTTCCTGGAAAGTTTAGGCTAGCAAATACATCAAGGAATATTTATGACTCCTCAATATACCAGAAATAATAAAAGTTTTGAATGGGATACCAGGCACTTTTTTTAGTAAGCAGCAAAGTGGTTTACAGGTATGAATGTACTTAAAACTTTGTTTATTCGAAATTTTACAAGAATTGTGAAATAAATAAAGATTATTAAAAGTTTCACAGTTTTTAATAATCTTTATTTATTTCATGATTATGGAGTTCCACAAAATAAGGCTGGAAACAATAAACAAGTTTACAAGAATTATTGAAATTATACGTATCACGCCGAATTCTAATATTCAGGAAAAATAGTTTTTGTAAACGCTAGGAATAACTTAAAATTTGCCGACACACAATTAACACTAAACAGGTTTTGAGGTTAAAGTAAAAAAAAGGAAAGAATTTTATGATAACGAGAATGCCTCTGTGCTTTTTAATGACTAAATTTATTTTTTGAATAGACACTTTTGAGGGAAATTGATTGAAGGATTAATTAAAGGGACTTTAATAAGTGAACTTTTATAAATTCCTATACGCAAAATTACTAGCCGGGAATCCCGGGACATTTATTCCCGGGATTTTAAATATGAACATTTTTACAATGTGCAGTCTATATTATCATTTATCAGACTCATCCAGTGTTTATTCGTTTTTATTTATCTCACCTAACAATGCTCGCCAAAATACAGTCCTTTAACAATGTTTGAACTGTTTTGTAGGTAGTTCAATGACGACAATTAAAATTAAATTTCCACTTAGATTATATCAGATTTATGAGAGAATCAATATACTAACAATATAACAAATTAGTGTTTTATTTTATAAACAAGAGAGACATGAGTTTAACAGATGTAAGATAATGTTGCTGTGAAAAAATTACTTCCATTTTACTTTAAAATGCGATTACTAAGCGGTTAAAATATACAAAATATTTCCATTAAAACTATTAGGAAACCTCCCGTGAATGTCGAGATTCAAAAAATTGGTGTTCTAAAATCGCTTTAGTTACTTATCCTCAAATCACTTTCCCCCAAAGTTCCAATTGTAAGTTAACGAAAGATACAGCAGGCACACAAATAAATTCTCTCATCATAAAATTGTTTTTCCCTCTTTTATGACAAAATCTTTCCTGTTTACTGTTACTGTTACTGTTGTTTGTCGACAAGTTTTAAGTCATTCATAGCTCTGATAAAATACGTTTTAGCGTAATACAACCAATCCAGTTTATTAAAAAAATATTTTTTTGTAATCTTTCCTATCTTGTATATATTTTATTACATTTAGTTTCACATAGCATATGTTCACCACCCATTTCATATCATCTCATTTCAATTTAATTAATCATTTTCAATTTAAATTGATTTTCGTTCAAGCATCTATGTATCAACTTGATATTTTTGTAGCTCGTTAATTGTAGGTAAATTGCTGATAGATAGCGCAAGTTAATACATCTCAATTACAATAACAATTTATGTTCAGAGCTTGCAATATTTACTATGCAGCCATTAAAATAAGGGGGTGGGAATTAACGTTTCTTGACGAAGAAAGGCGTTTTTAAAAATGATACTTTATTTTAAAAACGCAAAATACGGAGCCCAAGTTACAAAATGAACACAGTTTACAGTTAAGTACAATAAGATATTTATTCGTCGTGAATTTACACAGTATGCACTTGCATAATCACTTAAATACTATTATACAATTTCAACTTAAAGCTGGTAATTATGATGTTCAGAAAGACCGAGGTAAACAGTAACCATGGCTACCAGTTTCTACGGCTTTCTGGGTGAGTATTGCTTGAAAGGAGGTAAACATTTACCCTGGTAAACAGTTTCTACCTTTCGAGCTTCCTTGTAACTTGGGTAATGAACAAATGTTAACTTGGGGTAGAGCAGGGTTTTTTTCTCTATGACGAAACCATCTGATCACCATCGTTTTTCTAAAAATCAAAATTTCATGTTTTATCATGTATTTTCAAGAAATAAAACACTATTATCATTTAGTCGAGCAAGTATTATTTAAAAAATTGGTTTGAATTTTAACCACTATGCTTGGCATTGCACCTACAAATTTTACTATTTGTGTTTGTTTTGAGTAGGTATAAAAATTTATGTATGTATTTTAAGTACTGTATTATTTTATTTTATGTGTATGTGTATGTTAAGTATTGTATTATTAAAATTCAAAATAGAAAATAAATGTAGGTTTTAATTTTATCACACTGACATACTAAAGGCCTTAGACAACTAACTATTCTACCTTAAAAATTCGACATATTTAAATACAGAAAAGTTGTTCCAAGTCCGGAAAGTACTATTTCAAGCTTTTACACTACCATAGTCAGGATGAATTTCTAGATACCGTTTTTATTGCCCACAATGGTAGCTGAGGTTCCTCAATTTACTTATCACAACTCAAATTATATTAAATTACACGTAGAACTCCTCGTTTGTGCAAGAAAAACCTGGATACCATTTAGTTGTTGTTTAAATATCTCAATAATGCTTTGCTGCACATTTATGGTAATTTTAATTCAACTTTAAATTGCAGTAGTAACTTTAGAAATTACTAACTCAGACAGGTGGGTCAAGAGGTGGGGTCTGGAATTTCCAAGAAATCTTCACCAAAGCTGCTTCTCCAAAAAAAATAAAAACTCGTAATCTTCATACCTTATTTAATACATCGTAATAAATACAAGCGGAATAACTGCAACATAGGCTAAAACTACTTACCTTGAAAATCTGAATCCATATTATTTACTGTCAAATTAACCACGTCTGTTTCACTGGGGTACATTTAATAAACGCACAAGTGTACTTACTTTAAGCACTACGATAAAATGACCAAGTACGGAGGTGTTATTTCAGTAAGTAGCTACTTATCAGTTCCAAGGTCATACGTTAAAAATGCACCTAATCATGCTTAATGACAGGTAATTTAAGAATTTAATGAACTTGATTTTATACCAATATGCACCATTTTTGTGACTTTTACAGCACTGTACGACGTTGCAAAATGGGGGTTTTTACTAAAAGTGCATCTTTGTTAAACAAATTTAAAAAAATGTAGAAAACATTTTAATGTATTGTAATTTTAATAAAATCTTTTGTCCGTATACTATTTATTTAAAACCAAAAGGTCAGTTTGTTTTCTAATCCATTCTAATTCTACAGCAGCTTAAAAGCTTAAAAGTGGGAGAACATTAATTTCTGGGCGATAAATTCAAATAAACATTTGACTAAATGTAGTAAATAATTTTGATTGTATCATTTAAAGGTTTAAACAGTTTTAAAGTTTTAAAACGAGACGAATTTGGTTTCTGTGTCTGTATTACTTTTGGATATATCGCAAAAAGCGTAAATGCTGCTCAAGCGCCATTTTGTCATGTCGCGACGGCCATTTTGCTTTCTAATTTCAATACGCTCTGAGTTAACAGCTGCCACCAACCACCCCTGGGTAACTATCCACGGAATGACCTGGTCTGGAATAGGGTTTAATGGAGTGAAGTAAATTTAATAACTATTCTACAAAATATGCATTTTTGCAGCAATGATTACACTATTACGTAATTAAAGCAGGATTAATTGAGCTTAATGTAGTAATAATGTAGGATTATAAGGTAATTATCAAACGTTTTTGTTAAATATTTATTGGTGTTTGTATATTCCCAGTCAGCACACTGTCGTCATAATGTCGCCGTATTTTCGGCAGTAACAACGTCAAATTGTCGTTAAACTGACATCATTATGTCACAGCCCAAAGACGTCAATACAAGGCGTCATTAAAACGTCCTATACGAGGACTAAGACAGGAATTATAAATAAATAGTTGAATATTGGAAATAACATTAATTATATACTACAGTCAAAATATCTCTATATTGTGACCACCTGCTTAATATGACCAGTATTCCTTGCCCCCTGTTAAAATAATATCTTTTTAATGAAACTTATACGTATTGTATTGTACGTCCAAAAGACGTCGTTTTGAGGACGTCTACGTACGTCCCATTATATGACGTCTTATGGACATCATTTATTAGTCATATGACGTCGTCGACCAATATTGACCTAAAAATAACGTCATTATAACCTCAGTGTGCTGGCTGGGTTGCTTTGTCCTTTAAACTTATCTATTTGTATGTGTATTTATACAATTGTGTAAGTTTATTTGAGAGTTAAAATGTAAGTTAAATAAATTTTTCCTTTTGAAACTAGAACTCTGAAGTAACTACCTGTCCCTGTCTGATCTCAGAGGCGTGGGGGTATAAATAACAAAGGGAGTGGCTTGGAAGTGGAACCTAGAGCACAACGGTGTACAGAAATACCTACAGAAGATTATTATTTAAGTATGGAAAGTTTGATGAAACGCGTATTATTAAATAATTATTTAAAATGTCTAATTGTTTTTAACTAGAGACTGATTACAATAAATGCAGTTGTCAATAAAAATACATACAACAGCATAAAAACTCCAGTTAAAATAAAACGGAGATTGAAAATAGCTTAGACTTAGACATATATGGAAATATAATTAGTATAAATTTCTATAGATTTTAATAGCCAATATTTTGGTTATAAACAAAATGTCCAAATATTTCATTGAAACTGCTGTTTGCAGCTTTAAAAATGACTATCAAATTTAGCTGAACTGGAATTATTCTGAATTGTTTCAATTGGTTGAGTATTACATTTTCTACTTACATTATTACATTCTTTTTAATATTTCCATTTCCTTCTTAAATTAAATATTTGGAATTAATTTCAACAAAAAAAAATTAAAAAGGTGGGTAGTATAAATGTTACTATAATTTTAAAATAAAAAAAGAGAAATGCATATTTTATTATTATATATTACGCTTGAAATATATATGACAAAAGCTGACCCATCAACTTAACTTCTTTTAACTGCGATATTATAACTGACATAACCACTAAGCAACCACATCCTAAAAGGGATGTTTCAGAGTAAACTCTGACACTATTCAGCTGGGGCTGTAGTAGCGGACCATCTAATTTGCATGTGAATGAAGGTTTCGCCTCTCGGACAAACCCAGTGTAGATTAGCTGTCGCACTCAAGTAGTTTCTTACTTATTGATTTTGGCACAAAACTACAAAGTACTTTTTTCTATTGTATATAGTGTAGCAGGCATAAAAAGTGAAAAAGTACAATACCGGGGAACTTTTTCTCAAGTGGAAAAAATTTAATTTCCTATAAAAGGTTTTCAAAGTAAGAGCTTTAAGAAAAGAAATTTCTTAAAGGCTTCTTTTGTAAAACGTTTTGCTTGTAAAAAAGTTCGATGACATAAAAGTTTGGAAATAAAATTAATACCGAAATTGTTTTTATCATTTGTACATTTTTTATTGTTTTATGCAAGCTTTCTTGAGATTAAGATTGAAATTATAATCAAGCCAGGAATGTTTACAAAAATAGATAGAGTTTTAATAAAATAAAAATATGGTTACAGCTTTTAAAATTTTCATAAAAAATATTAAAAACAGTAGAAGTAAAATTTATACAAAAGCTTGAGAAACCTTTGAATTTACTTGGCAAGCGTCCATGGGGGCTAGGTATATAAAACTGTTTCTAGAACTAAGGAAAAGAGACGGAATATCTTATAGTATTGTAAGTCAAGGTTGAATCTTTATTTTGCAAGAAAATCAGCTCAAAGGAGGCAAAACTTTTCTAAACTTTATGTATATACAATATTGACAAACACTTTTAACTGTGCATTGTATGTAATAAATATAATTATTAATAGAGATTTGTGTACACGAGTATTTTAGGATAAGATTCTTTAATATAAATTACTTTGTACGTGGTGTACAGAGGCGGGAGAGTGAGTAAGTAAAATGATTCTCGAGTCTCGACGAGTGTGAGAGTAAACGCACAAGGCGACAGCCACGGTGGAAATATTTAGTTGTGTGATAAAAGAATGTTCATCTAAAAGGTATATATTTAATAAAACATGGAATAGTTCTAAAACTGTGCGATGTCTAATGTCATTTGCTTGAGGAAACTAAAGTAGCTCAAAGAACAAATTTATGCCTTTAAAATTGGCTCACATATATTTACTTCAAAATTATATTTCTGTGTGTGTGTAAGAAAGTGCTTGGCATTGGAGAATCCATTTGCCACAGATTTTAATTATATTTCTACTCATACAAATTGTTATGCTGGGATACTGTGTTATGGAAAACATCTTCAAGCACTGCCTAAAACCAAAGTGGGTTTTCTCAACCATTTCTTCAAAACAACACTAAGTAAGCTAAAGAGAAATTAAAAAGGACTAAAGCAAAATGGTCAAAAACTTCCAAAAATATATTACTAGAGATCAGTGTTGCCAAAAGTACGGTAATTACCGTACATATACGGTATTTTGAACTGAAATACGGTATTACCGTATGCAACTGTACGGTAATTTAACAACCTTTAACAAAATAATTGTACTAAAGAATTTTAGTTTAAAACCTTAAGATACGACATTCACGATTGCCCGTTATCAAAAGTTAGCCCGAAAATGCGATTTCGCAGCAAATTCGAGAACAATGCCCAACCTTAAGAGACATTTTACATTATATGCCACGATTTTTTCATGCCGCTACAGCTCAACAAATTGATGATGAGTGGAGGCTCTTGCTCAATTATAGGTTTAATCCTGAACAAATTACTAAATGTGATGAAATTGATATTCCTTGGAGGAAACAATTGAAAATTATAAATGAGTTTGATAATCTAGTATTTAGTAATTTATCTAGTTTTGTTTTAATATGTTAACTGTACCTCACCCTGATGTTGCATTTAGAAGGGTGTTTAGTAAAGTTAATGCAATTAAAACAAAACACCAAGCAAATTAATAACAACTATCAATGGCTGCCTTCTCGAAAGCCAATGCATCAAAAAAAGCGAAAATTGCACCATCCCGTATCAATTCACTATATATTTGTTTGTGGAGTTAACATTGCTAGCGACAAGTGACTGTGGCGCCATCTATATTTGTCGTACACGTATGACCTCGCCTTTCTAATTTCTAAGGTTGAAGACCAAGATCATATATATATATATATATATATATATATATATATATATATATATATATATATATTTGTATCAAGGGTGAAACCTGCAACTTTTAAACGCCTTATAGTATACGACTAATATAGATGACACCAGAGCCACTTGTCGCTATCAATGTAATTTCCACGAACGAATATCCAGTCCATCAGTGCTCAAAGTACATGAAGGATTAAGTATTTTCACTTCGGACCAGATAGCTACGTATGCTTGGTGTCCAGATTAATAATAAATGTATTGAAATGCATGAGCAAATGAAATGTATGTTCAAAGTTTAATTATGTGTTTTTTATTTTCAGGTAAGTGCGACTTCAATCTATTAATGTTTTATTTCGTTAAGTGGTGAGTAATATAAATAATAAAACGTCGTATTTAGTCGCTATTTGGTATGTAAGTTACATTCCTATATATAATAAATATTATAGCTGCACCCTATGTAAACGATTTCACTGTAAATATGCTAGAAATGAGGAGATCACACATGTAATCATGTAGCACCATGTAAAATGCATTAGTTTTCTACATTTAACCATATCCATTGTAAGTATATTTCAGGGATATCCTATATGTAAATCCTATATAGTATGTTAAATCGCGCATACAATTCAGACCAAATCAGAAATTGCATTCGGAAGTTTACATTCCCGACATCAGAGATATATTTTGATGACATTTATTTACTTCTCTCCAATAACAATCTATTACTTACCAGAGGTTATTCGTGGAATGTAAATATGTATATTAAAGATAAAGAATAAACTACTTTATAGAAAGACAGCGCTATATTTCTTGTATATTTATTGAAATTTCTCGAATGGTCCGTAAATACGTTCTATCTTGTATTTTTATTATTGGTAGTGTTAGAAAATTCGTATAGCCATTTATTTTTCGTTATTGTTATTTCCGTCCTGCACCTTTTATCTTGCGCATTAAGTAATGTAATAAACATACTTACAATGTAGTAACTAATAGTGTGCAGGAAGATCTGATTTATTTTGCAATGAGTTTAATGACATCTTATTACTAAGGGCATATCCACTTATTGCGTAATAGTTAGATATCTTCTAAACCAGCGGTTGTCAACCTTTAGTAACCCAAAGACCCCCTTTTCATTTAAAAATGTTTGCGGACCCCAAGTATATCGTTGTCTTTTTTATTTGAAAAAATACCTAAGATGTAAATGAAAAGTTACATTTTATATATTATAAACAATAAATCCACAAAAATCATAGACAATCATTGCACAAAATAAATGCAAAACAAAACAAGAAATAATAGAACATTGCACGAATTAACATTGTGAATGTATTAACCATAAACAGTGGCCGAATTTCGGGTTTGTTATTGGGGGTGCAAAGTCGTGCATTCAACATTTAAATAATACGAATAACTATCGTAGACACAAATACCTCGATTCCGGCAGTCAGTGCAACGCGATCATGTGACAAATTGGGACAATAAGAATAGTAGACGTGAATATACATTGGTGAACGTAGGACGTATTTCTAGCCACTTCGCATTCTTAAATCTGGTTCCACATTCAATTCATTTCTATATTTTGATTTTATATAGTGCAAAGGTAAAGAATAAATTCGATAAAAGGTAATGGTCATTGGATTCCATTTTTGAATTTTTGAAAATTCCAAAAAACAGGTCAATTTTGTTTTTAAAGTTCGCACTTTTTGACATAATATTTGGATATACAGGGTGATTTGTTTAAGTGTAGTGACTATAGAACTTTCCCGTCTTCATAATTATTTTTTTCAAAAATTTGCTTATGTAAGGTAACAAACTTATTACTGTACCATGTTGGCAATAGGATGAAGTGTCAGAATATAGAATAAAAAACGGATGTTGCTATTTAAAAAATGCCGATGACCTCACCACACTAAAACACATCACCCTGTATATCCGAATATTATGGCAAAATGTGCGGACTTTAAAAACCCGATTGAATTGTGTTTGGAATTTTCCCAAAAATCAATACTTTCCCTTTTATCGAATTTATTCCTTACTTTCGACTCGCACTATATATAAAAGTGCAGAGAAGTTCACATAAATATGTCGTGGGACGCATTTAATGTTAACGACATTAAATGCGTCAACGCTTTGGTTGAAAGTTCCTTATGAGCAGGTTTCATACGTAGTCGAAAATCAGTCAGATTGTGTTGATTGAAAACTAATTTCAAAGAATTGTCACATGAAAGCTCCATAAGGCTGATTTCTTCCAATGACTTTTAATTGCGTTGACATCTACATTGAATGGATCTTCGATCCTATACTTTTATTGGAAACAGGAAGAGGAAAATAATCACTGAAGCGTCTCTTCAAATCCCGCAAATGTTGAATGAGAACGTTATGTACTTCATCAGAAAGTTCTTTATTCGCCGTACAAGAACATCGTTGACTATTGAAATTACTCATACACACGGTTCGAAAGACGATTTGACTAGAAGTTTAATTTTTTAATTATCGCTTCCACTTTGTCTTCAACTTTAGATATAGTTACAGCTACTCCTTGTAGGCTCAAATTAAGGTTCAAAAAGGTGAAAACATCAGCCAAATATGCCACCATACATAACCACGAAAAATCATCAAAACGCTCGCTCAGTGGAAATGTCATATCAACGAAAAATATTCGTATTTCATCACGCAACTCAAACAAGCGGTGCCCATCTATACTATTAGGATCCTACAAAAACTAAACCAAGAATTCATCAAAGTTAGCTAAATATAAAGTACTCTAAAATACCATGAAATACAAGTTATCGCAGAGACATTGCAGATTATGGTTTTGATATGACATTAAAATTGTCGAAATTGGTTAAAGTCTTAATTATCATGAATAAGTTCTGCGTATTTATTAGAACCTTTCAAAACTTTGAAATTTATGAAGAAAGATTATAAATTGGCAACTTCGCTCGTACCCAAAATAGACAAAATAGAGGTATTAAATAAAAAACTAATAATAGAAAAAATATACTTGACAAAAATTCTAGATTTAACTAAATTTCAAGAAAAAATCCCTTTTGTTTCAAAGACCTTAAAAATCCTTAGATTCGGGATAAATCCCTAGACATGGCAACACTGCTTGCAACTGTTCGTGCGGTATCTTTTTAAACAGAAATATTAATGCGCGTAAAAATATAATAACAAAGGGATAATAATGGTCATTCGCGGAATAGAGTAACAAGAAAAGTGAGTTGCAGTCGTATACACGTGTTTCGCACTTATTAGTGCTCATAAGCACTAATAAGTGCTTTTATACTTTGTTGGTAAACAATTGAACTCTACACTTAATTTTTATTAAAACAAAAGAACAATGACATTTGATCTTTAACATAACCAAATTAATGTTTATAAATTTTAATTATGATTAAAATTATTATTATTTTAAAACTAATTAGATAAAGCTATAGACTATCAAATTCCATATCTAATGATATATAACACTTAGGTTTTTATAACAAACTATTTATATAAAATATTAAACATCTATATATTAAACTAATTTATATTAAACTATAAATATTTATTAACTTATTTACATAAAAAATACCATTTCATACCTTCATATCTCTATAAATTTAAACCTTGTAGGCTAACAATCATTTATATAATTACAGACATCAACAATATGAAAATTTCAACCATTTGTTTCAATGTGCGATGTATCACCACAACACACCTTGTCTGTTTTAGGTTAAATCTTGCATTAACTTTGGCCTAAACTTTATTTAAATGCCATATCAGATTATCGTCTCTCACATCGTTACTGAATCAAGGAAAATTAACTAAATTCTAGGGGAAATCAGTTTTACAAATATAGTTTATCTGACTATAGTGTAGTAGTTTGTATGTTAACTATAATTAACCATTTCTAGCTTCTTAAAAGATAATTTTTCCAAATTATAATTTAGAAAGTGAGGTTAGGCAACCGATCTAACTAGAAATTTTATATCTAAGTTGGTATCTATTTGGGCGAATTCCTTATCCTTGTATTGTCACGCTCTAAACTTTGTTTTCACTATTTTTATTTATTTGTTCGTATGGCGGCGCGATTTAACAATTGTTGTTCTGTGAGGTGCTGCCCTCGCTGTTAAAATTGGTACTTGGGGTACTTTAAAATTGGGGCTCTCGCTATTGACAAGTAGAAGGGAAAACGTCACATCTTCCTCTTTGAGGAGAAAAATCTTTAACTGTGATAGTGTCGTACTTTATTCAATTCTGTGGAATGTAATTTACCCTATGAGGTAGGGGAGTCTTTTGGATAAAGTTTGTTGTAGGCAATTGTTTGAGTCGTCGTTGGTTGTCCACTACCCCGGTGTTGGGGGAGAAAAATTAAGACGCAGCCATCACAGAGGAGTAAATTTAATGTATCTCAGAGGAAGTCCCATCTACAGCTAGGAAGTCCTTCCGACTATTTTAAATATCTGTCAAGGCGTCATATCTTCCCGGTTTTGCAACCCTTAGGAGTCCAGCTGATCCAGTATTCATTATCAAGGTACCATCTTTCAACAACTTCGCAAGGTACTGTGTTTTTGTGATTAATTTCTTTATTGTGGTGCGAATGCTGATAAATTCCGTCGTTTTATTATTAAAGGTTAATTTGAAATTGGAAAAACATTTAAATATTAATAATCAAATTTAATACTAATAAAGTTAAAATACTTTATTCGAATTGTATGGTTAAAAGAAAATTGTTGATAACTAGATTCAGGCAGGTGTTGTGTACGCTTAAATGTACTATTATGTACTAGTATTCACCTCTTTTTTTTTGTCTGGATAATGCTCTCACTTTGATTGTATGTGTGTTTGCAATTTATTTTTATATTATACAGCTTGTAAATGTTTGTAGAAATATCGTATTAGAAGCTAACTTTTTCTTTCAAAAGGAATATTGTATTGATTATCGTATGTTAATATTCATATAATGCTATCAAGTATTTTTTGTACTTTGCGTTTATATCAAGGCTCATTCAGAACCGAAAGTAGTGCTGAACTAGCTCATTTGAGTTTCGAATTAGAACTAGTGTAATTTAGTTTTTCGAGGTTGTCAGTCATAAACCATGACAAATGAAATGTCATTGAAATCATTGTTAAATTAAAATTTGAATTTTCAAATGACAAAATTTGACATTTATCGATTGTTGGTACCAACCACGATAATATTCCCCAAATTTTAAAAGTGAGAATTTTTATTTTAAAACGGATAAAATTAGTAAAAAAGAGGTGCAAAGTACAAAAAATAGTATAAAGAACTCGTTTTATAAGACATTTATTGCACGAATGCTAGTTTAAAAAACGACCGCGTAGCGGGAGTTTTTTAAAGCATGAGTTGAACACTGCAGCTTATGAATATGTTCCTGAATTAATGAATTTGTTCTTGCGCTCTTGGAACGATATTTTTTTGTTTTGTTTATCATATTAGATTTGATAGCCTTGTTAGGTCTATTAGAGAAGGCTTCATTTTGTTATTTATATTTCATGAATGAGAAATATTGGTTTTCTTTTGTAAGTTATAAGTTGCAAGCTATTGCTTGCCTTTTTCTTTGTCAACCATAACGTGGTGATTAATTATTCTTTTAAATAAATATTTCTTGGGGTGTCAAATACTTGTGTTTTATTTAATGCTAAAACATTGCTATTGGTCTGATCGACGACCACAAATCGTCAGGGAAATTACGTCGGCTTTGTGTGGCGCCCATATATTTTATACGAACCCATCCCATCTGCGATTGAGCAGCGACAGCCTCCCTTATAGTGAGGATCAATTGTTATTTGGCGCGTAACAGTATGTCAAAATATCACGATAATATGTATGTAAAATGTAAAAGACGCAGTAACTTGAAAATTGTTGCAATTGTTATTGGTATTTTGTTTTAATTTCTAAAATATTACTTACAATTTTAGTAATTACATCAATTATTCCGATTTTGTAAATAATTATACCAATTACTTCTCTGCTATAGAGCAAGAATTTAGTGCGTGAGTGGCAGCAATTTTTGGATAATATCGTAGGGTGGTTTACCACACATTGTCCCCTTCAAAACAAAAAGGCGTAACTCACATTTTGTCGAGAAAGTTTGTAGAGATATATACATTCTTTAATATAATCAAGTGATTTACATAAAAACCTCTTTGTTATTGAAATAAGATTATGTTTTTGTTAGTCGTTTCTCGGTTTACCTTAAATATTTTTTTAACAAGCCTTTTCAATTGCTCTCCTGTAAAGTTGTAAAAATGATGTTTGTTATGAAGGGAACGACATGTCAGTAAGGAAGAAGATAGGAAGTAAACTCAAATTTCCATTTTTCTAAGAAATTTACTTCGTTAATTAAAATAGTGTCCCACTAAGTGCTATTTCCGGCCCGTGTTTAAAGTACATCGTCTTTAGGTCAGATTGTTGTCAAAAGGAAACCTTTGCAGATGTGTTTAAGCTCTTGTTCCTTAAAGGTCGAACCTACTGAAAGTAAGTAAGAACTAATCAAACACGTACAATGATTTGTTAGTATATACTTACAGTTAGTTTACAAAGTTCTTAGTAGTAGTCGAAATATTTGTTGGTTGTTGTAACACTAGACTTAGTTAAGTAATTTTGGACCCGAAACTAAATAATTTAAAATTGATAGAAATTTCGTATAGGCAATAATATGTATATCTAGCTTCAGTAACGAAAGTAATACAATTTTGGTTCAATTGGGAGTTTTTAAATTCATTTAAATATGGCACAATATTTAAGTTAATTAAGAAATAATTTCTGTTCTGCTTACAATGAGCATTATTCTAAATCCGCTTAATTAATTGCCTATTTCAGAATCGAATGAAAAGAGTGCGTTAAGCGTGCAATCTATTGAATGCAATCTTCATGAATATTGAGATTTTCCATTTTGCACATTTCCGGTTAAGTCTGTTGACGGAATCCTTGAAATAAAGGTCAGGTTTTGCTTTTATTGGAACCCTGCTTCGATAGCGATGACTAAATTAACGGAAAACGTAATGAAAAATCTTTACACTACAAACTGTATTGGAAAATATTTCAAAAGTACTTTTATTTTTTAAAGTACCCTTGGTGCCTGATAACACGTACATTAAACAAAAAATCCCCGCAACATTTGGTTCGTAGTTTTTGAAAAAATCGCAATAAAGAAGGGAATATTGTTTTTAACACATACTGTAGTGTTTGTTGTGTTCGTTAAAACAAGCGTTTTATTTAGCAGCTGATCCTACAATTTGCAACCTGATCCGGTTGTGTTGATACAACACAAATATGAGGTCAGTCAGTCACTTGCATTAAGATAACCAAAACATTTTAAAGAGATATGTGATATGTATTAGCCTGCCGAGTTAATACGAAATTATAACAACGTCGAATTAAAAGAGGAAGAATGAACTGAATGAATGAAATCTTTGTAAATGATGACATCAACGTAACAAAGCGTTCTTGTTGTCATACACTTCAACTAATAATTTTTATTATCGAGTTCATTTGATGGTGTTATGGATTCTGTTTTAAATAAAATTCATTAATAGTGAAAATCGTTCACACCTAATTAAAAATCGCATTTTAATTTAAGATCAAATTACATAATATCCGGTTCCACAATTTTCCAATTCCGAATTTTTTTTTACTGTTTATAAAAATCGTCGCACATTGAACCTGGTGTTCTAATTATTAAAATATTTAATTAAAACAATTAAACGTTTTATACACTAAAAGTAGAATTCATTCATCCGTATTATTCGGTTTATTTTCGAATGACATTAAAGAACGTTAGAATGTATTCATGTTGTGTTAATGTTACGGTAAAAGTACTCAAAGCGGTAAATGTACACTGTATATCTAGCTGCTAAATGTAAGCAAAACTTTTATTAGTAATAGTTTGAATACTAACAAATTTTATTAATTAGATTTTAATCACTTAATAACCAATAACCTAGCCTAGAATGTTAGGTTACTGTTACAATTTGATATTAAGTTATTTTAAGCACTACAAGTAAATTATTTTATTTTTACCGGAACATGCACACATTTACTGGTAAATAGCGTAACATATTGAGGTGAAATTTAATAAATAAAAAAATATAACACCCCAATATTTTTTTCTTTCTCTTCATAGACTGACGCAGGTTTAATTCGATAGAGCATGAGATAAATGAAATAATAAAAAAATCTTTTTGATTCTTATACCTGGAAGAAAGGAACTTTCTACCGATGCACTTGGACTTCCGCAACTGGACAACAGCAAACTAAACTCTATATGTGAAGAGAAAAAGAAATGGATGCTGGCATACACATAAAATAAACACATAGATAAATTGAAACACAGTCTTTATTTTTGTTTATGTTAATTAGAAAATCTAATTTCAAAGAGAAAATAAACAAAATTATTTTAAACAGAACAGTTAAAAAAAATGGAAAATCTTTCTTGAGCTTGCTCAAATGTGTTAAATATTCGTTATCAACCTGACATGGGGGTTATAACTGGTCTCCATTTGAGCAAACTGACAATAAATAAGGTTATCAGTTGAAAATATTTACAATTGCTAAAATAAATTTATCTAATGAAAATTAAATTTTTTTATAAACAAATTTAAATTGTTTATTTGTTAAAACTCTGTTACTGAAAACTTTTTTAAATAAGAAAATTAAATTCTGAATTTATTAAGATTGTCTTTATGATTTTGTTATTTTGAAAATTGAACCAAATCATTTTATTTTGACCAACCTTGTATATAAAATACGTCAATATCCGCTTCAAATCTTTTTATAATTGGCACTACTGCATTTATTGAAACAGCTGATTTTGAAGACCCGTCGATTATCCAAATCAATAATGGAAACAAAATCTTCTTGATTTCATTTAATAAATAAATCGTTCACAATTCCATATAATTGTTGAAGAACGAAAATAAATCTTCTTTGATTTACCTAACAGGTGAATAATCCATACTTAATTTACTTAGAATATTATTACTGTTTGTTTACCAACATAATGTCATATGGTTAACAATAACCTTACTTTATTTTTTAGATAATCTTATACGAATCGACGTGGACTTTCCAAATACGTTTTGTCAACTGAATTTGTTAATTTTTGCTAGCCTTTTTATATGTTTTACCAAAACAATTGACAACTATGAAAAATTTCTACAAACAAAATCTAATCAGTACTTTCGTGACGTAACTCTCGGAAAACATATGTTTATAATTAGCACTAATCTTAAATCTAGAAAGATAGAAATGTAGCTTGCAAAATAACGAACAAATTAATGTAATACACTTATAGTCTAAAATCAATCATAACTGAGAAAATTAACAAAAACCATTGACGATGAAAAATCTCATTAAAACTTAATTACAAACAAAACTAATTAACTCCAGCTCTACGTTTACAAAAAATGAATACATAACTACACTAGGTAACTGATACATATAAAATTTACATAGGAACATATTTACAATAAAAGAAAAACTCAAACGAAGATTTATTTATACGTTTTAGGAATTCAATGATGCTATACAAGCTCCTACACAAATATCAACATAAATAAAATCAAACTATAGTCAAACTTGTCCAGCATAAAGTTCTCCAAGTGCTTGCATTAAAACAACGGTGTAAAATGTTATATTAATATCAATATTTGGAAAAATCGAAGCATATCAGCAAAGCCAATACCTTCACAAAGAGAAACACATTTTTTTTAAATTTCAGGAGATTGTGAGTTAAATGTATTTACTATTATAGACATTACAATAGTAACCCGTTTTACATTTTTTTTAGTACAATATCTTCCCGAAACTGATTCAGTCGCATGGGAAGCAGAAAGACTTGTATTACGTTACTTATCGACAACCCCATATAAGGAAAGAAAGATAAAATCCTCAAGAAAATTGGATAAACTATCCTGACATGTGACTTGGGTTGCATTACTATAAAACAGCCTAAATGATTGATATGCCTTTTTATAATTCAAACTTTTTATGTAAAAATTGAGTTTACGTCTGCATGAAATTCATCCTTCTATTATGTCTATTTAAAATTGATAAATCTATCTGTAACCTAACATGTAGCTTTTGGATTAAATAAACCTAATATCCTAGCATGTCTATCTTTTTATTTTATTTTATGTATGAAATAATTATATTCGTTTTTAAGATCAAATCTTCAAGTAAATTTTCAATCAGATGATTCCATATCATCTCAATATACACAACTGTCTTGTGCAGTCTGATTTTATTGCAATAATCTAACAACCGCAATATGTTATTTAAATTAAATTCAAAGCCGCCCACATTAATAAGGACCTCCCCTTAATCTAATTAACTTACCTTATTGGGAAATCAAATATATGATGGTTTTTCATTTTTAAACTGTTATTAGACTTTGAATGTACTTCAAGGTCAACAGTCTCCATCATTAGTATAATGCAGCATAAACAAAATCGTGCTTTATTGACAAGTTAGTTTGTCTTACTGAAAGCTGGCACTTATAGTTAATAATGATATCACCATAACCACGTTATAATTTAACATTATTACTTACTTTATTAGAATTTTTACTTTCTCTAATCAAAAAACTATATTAAGAATGTTTTCAGTCAAGTTTGGTTAGGGGCTATAAAACAACCTTTATTAGAGAGTTTAAACTTTCAGTATTCTATAACTGAGTAAATGCTTTTTAAGCTTTGAGCAGTCCATTTGGTTTATTCTAGAAACCTTTAATCTCAGCTTTCTTCCAATTTTCTTCAGTTTTGATTCGTTAATCGTCGTTATCGTCGAATAAAAACTAGAACATATAGCGAAGATATTACAATTTCTTATTTGAGTTTTAACAAATTTTGAATTTTACATTCAGAATAATGATGAAGTAGTGCATTTTTCGGTGTCACGTCTAAATATCACAGCCGTAATATCATCCGACGAAATATCACGGTTAAAATATCACAAAATAAAATATCATAATAAAAAATATCCCAAGAATAAAATATCACTTCAAAAATATTCTAGTAGGAAAATATCAATAATATATTACAATCATAGATTTTATACATACTTAAGATTAGATTTAATACATAATAAGATATAAGAAATATCTCAAGAACAAAATATCACATATCTTAGTAAGAAAATATGAATAATATGTTATAATCATAGATTTTACACATAATAAAATATAATAAGATACCTGTTCCTCTCAATTTATTATATGATCAATTGTAATGATTTAATTAATTTGCTATATATATATCCAAGATTTAATATTAGATGTTTAAATAATTTACTCTACAGCAAAAGCGAAAGGTTTATTTTTAATAAAATAATTTTAATAAAATATTATTTTTAGTAAAATTTTATATTATGACATATAGATGTCTCCACTTGTAATTGTTACTATTAATGTAAATTTGAGATTTACATATAAAGAAGCAACAGGTACAGAGGCTCAGGGTTTCAGACAATGCCTCCCTTACTGAGGAGCTGTGGTACTGTATGTAATATCGAGGGATATATCTAATTACAATGTTAGGTTAGGTTTAAAGAAATATCGTTTGTACCCAAATATAATTACATTTGCAAATAAGAATGTATATGTATTTAATTGTAAATGAGTATTTAAATGTCGATAGAGATTTTTACTGAAAATAAATTATTATATTTTAAACATAATAGTGATATTTTCTATTAGGATATTTTTTCATAAGATATTCTATCCTTAGGATATTTTTACATGTGATATATAGCATGTGATATTTTGACTATGATATATTATCGTGTGATATTATGACTGTGATATTTACACATGTAACCTATTTTTCATGCATCATTTAGAAAACGCTGTTAAAATATAAATATTAGTAATATTTAGGTGACAAAATTAGATTATCCTAAAATCTAAATTTAAAATTGATGCCACGCTTAAAGTAGTATATGGAAAAATATTTGTAATGGAAGTACTCGCCTTGCGACTCGTTACGCAAAGTACGAATATTACAATTGGGTATAGTAAAACGTGCTTTTTATACTATTTTTTATTACACGTTGATTTACTTTTATTTGTTATTACTAGAAATTTAAATATTTTGTTAGTAAATATGTATAAACTGTAAGGTTGGTAGCAGCGACAAATCCAATAAACATTTGTAACGTTTGGAATTCAATTTTTTAAGTAATTAGATTCTCTGTACATTCTTAAGAAAAGTAGAATTTACCGTGTACAGTTTGCAGATTTTACTTTTTGTGACCTAGAAATGTCTATCTATTTTCTATCTTCTATTTGTGATAATTGTTATCAAACACATTCATATTTAATAAATGACTAAAACTAACTTGTGTATTAATTTATTCCTTATACTAGAAACAAATCAATTAGGAAGATATCTTATGCCATACTTTTGTTTTTATCGGACTATATGTAATAAAAGGTACCCTTAGTAAATCGTAAATAAAACGTGTTTTGTTCTAAAAATTAATAAAATATGAAAATATGAAGGGTCCTTTCCAACCTCTAAAACGTTTTATAGTTAGATATATGGCATATACTTTCTCAAAAAAACATTATTTAATATACTCTTAATGAAATGGTAGTCTAGTCTAGTATGACGACTACTAGCTTCTACAGGCTTGTAAGCTACTGTGGTTTGTAACTGGCCATAGGCGAAAAAAAATAAATTTTTTCATTGTCGAATTTTTTTGTTCAAAATATGATTTATAACAAGATCGGAATCTATTCTTTAAGGAACAAACCGAAATAAGTTGAAAAATGATCTTTTTTCCATTTTATATGGTCGTAAACATGGTGGATTTCGGGGTCTATTTTACATGCTTGAAACAAAGGTATGTTCTTTGTTTTTTTTCTCTATATATTTAATATTAATTGACAAATAATGTATGTAATCTTGTACTTTACGCCCAAATATGTAATTAACAGATTTAAAATTAATTTTGATTTCCTATAATGCCATAAAAAACCGTTCTAAATGTATTTTAAAATTTTAAAAATAAATAAACAAAATTATAAAATTAGTATACTTGCCGTCACGTGTCGCCAAAAAAAGAAAAACAGGCGATGTGATGTAGGAATAAATATCGTTAACATATAATTAATATTTAAAAAAGTAAACTATGCCGGTGTACTATCTGTTTCAGTTTCTACACACAGTAAAATATTTAGTACACTGACTACTCTAAAAAGTAACATATGTTACATTTAGAGTAAAATATCTAATCTATATCTTTGTATAGACCATATACTCAATTTCAATACAATGTTAGTGTAGATTTATCACACTCTAAAACACTTATATCTTTAATCATTTACAGTAACTTTTTTACACTAAAACAGTCAAATAAATAAAATAAATAAATCACACAAAATAAAGAAAACTACACCACTACTTTCACTATTAATTTAGTACTTTAAAATTAGCTAAAATTTCAGTCTAAATAGAAAACGAATTATATAAAAGTTTTATTATAATCCACTCTAAAGAGGTAAAATTTTACTCTAAATGTATTGGACTTTTAGAGTGGTCTAGTGTTCTGATTTTACACTAAATTGTTTACTATGATACATTCCTTCTCCACGGCTAGCACAATTCTTGCGAGTGCAACTAGTTTTCGGTACTTTATGATACATATCAGGAGACCGTGTCAAGCTGGCGATAGGATCTTTCAGAGTTTTTAATAATTGTTGAGTAATAGTTGGTATCATGGGCGCTAGCCTACGCATAAAATTAGTGTTATTTTTAGATGAAATAACTAAATAAGCGAAGCTTTAGCAATGCGCTTGAGAATTTCAGGAAAGTTTAACAACGAGCTGGCGCGAGCCCTTTGCTGCTCACCAGTGTATATACTACACGAAAGATTTACTTTAATGCCCAACAATACGATACGATACAATTTAATAGCAAACTAGTAAAAATAAAAATGTTTCGAGGAGATTGTTAAAAGTTCTAAGAATCGGTTCTATATTGGATGGCAAAAATAGTGCAGCTGTTAGATTTGGTATAGGTTAGGAGGTTACCATTGGAGTTGCAATTTACTGTAAAGTACTTGGTAATAAGATTTCGTGTTCATTTTAACTTAGGTCAGCTACAATTTCTAATCAGAAAACGCCCTGTTTAAAGTAAAATATGCTTCCAACTAAAATTTTCAGAATAAAAAGCTTATTTTTAAGTTATTCTCCTTAATTGAAGATATTTTAACGAAATGATAACTCTGGAGAAAAGTTTTACGAACATTGCAAGTAAACATCATCAATGTTGATTCACCATGAAGTATTTTAAAGTTGAACATTTCGCTCTAAATTTGCGACTTATCGATCTGTCGCAGCAATTGGAAGATACCATCGTCAAAACCGCTTCTCGGTAATTCCTATCATCTCGTTTTCTGGCCTCATTTCAACCTTCTCCAGAATCCGCAGGTGTAGTACCCACTTATATATCCCACTGTCCTTAATTTTAGATGTGAGAATTTCGATTATAGTCTTTTTATTTTTACTCTAGGTATAAACGAGAAAATAATTCCCTGGAAGATCTAAAAAAGTGCACATATGTAATAAACGTCAAGGTATGACCGTACAACGTTGAAAAATGTTGAAGCTATGTTTAGGACTTGTCAAATTGATTGCGTTAGAACTCAATTTTGAAAATGCGCTGTGTTGTACAATAAAATTACATAATGTAACCTAGCAGAGTGGACATTTAGAGAATTTACCGCTTTGTTACCCAGTGTTTCCAAAATTAAATTATGCTACCTACGTATCTCATATCTCGATGTACCCACACAAGTGCAGAGAAGTTCATGTTATATGTATTTATTCTCTAAAATGAGGTCAACCCCGACTTCTCGAATCTAGAATTTAAATGAAAATATTTAGAATCCTTTCCTTTCTTCGTGCCACTTCTTTCAATTTACCCTTAAGATAGAAAAATTTAATCTATACTCAATATTAATATATCAAGGAGAATATTACCATATAAATGGAAAAAGGCTAACATATTTTACTCGCATGTGACACAGTGCTAAATCGAGTAAAAGTGTAAATGTCGATACCTTGTGATGCATGGTTGTCAAACTTCATTTAATGTAGGTTTACCGTTTATCTCGGCGACAGGAAGTGTCCTCACAATAAGATTGATCGTTTTACGGTCAACCACTGCACCGCTGCAAACTACTGAAATTAAAAAGTCATTAACAATTTTTCAATTTTAAACTGAAAACAATGTTTTGCCAAATTATGTATTTGTGTTATTCTCATCTGAGATGTTTCCAAACCGAATAATTCCAGGAAAGTGAGATGTGAATGTAAAATAAATGTTTTTCCTACAAAACTACGAGACATAAAATAGTTTATTTGAATGCACTTTTGAGTCGTTTACTTTGCTGTAATATTCTTAAAAGCTATCTGTGTTTATATTGTAATGATTCTTAGTTAGGTCCAGTTTAGTCCTTGTAACTAGACAATTTAGGATACTATGGGTAAATAGGTAGAATAAAATAAATAATGGTAACTAAGATAACCAAATAATTTTTAAAAGAACTACGTTGTATAATAGTTATTTAATAAATTAGTTTGTTAATGAAAGCGATTAATGATCGAAACTGTTTAAAGCACGAACGAGCGATAGGGAGTGAGTGCCTTTAATAGTTGAGATCATTAGTTGCTCATTAACAAACGAATTGATTACAACAGTTTTTCGTTGACCGTAAAATTCTTCGATTTTAAGATAGAAAATTTCAAATAATACCGAATCCAAACTTGTGCGTATATCTGGTTGCCCAAAGTAAAACATCATCAAAACGTCAAAATCACAAACGGGTTTATTAATGAAAAAGAGTGTATTAATGAGGTCCATTAATGCATCCTTTTTTCACAAAACAGTTACTTAATAAAAAAGAGTGTATTAATGACGTCCATTAATACATCCTTTTTTAGAAAAAATGATTCATTAATATTGACATTAACAAACGGTCAACGAAAAAATTATATTAAAAGCCTAATTAAAATGAATTTATTGAAAAAGTCTTAATAATTAATTTATTTATAAAAAGTATTAAGAGGAGAATACTGATTTGTTTTTCTATTCACAAAGGTGGGCGAAGTGATATTTTAGCGTAAGTACAGAATGTAGGTTTCATGGTGCTGATTAGTCATGTTTCATGTTCCAAGAAAAGAAAATTGGAGAAATTTAAAACAAGAAGTAGTCCTTATTATAAAGCTTTAATACCAATATAACAAAGAAATTATAATACTGGAGGTTTTTCACCAATTGGGAAGACATTTCAAACAGTTGCAAAACTCGCAAAGCATTATTACAAGAAAATCAATACTTGTGAGTGGTTTCCGTTTAAGCTATTGATCTAAGTTAAGTTCGTAAGTTCTTATAATAAAAATAGAAGTGCATCTATTTAAATTTATTTATTACCAAAATCTATTGTAAAGTGCTTGGCAGAAAATTTGTAGCTACAAATAAAAATCACAACAAGTAATTAAAACAAGAAACTTATTTATCATATCTTACCTTTTTAAAATTCATAAACAGTTTTATATAACTTAAAAATCAAATACAATAAACAGATCATAATAATTTTACAATAATTCTGATTATGCCAACATAACAGGATTTTACTATGATAGATAGGCGGGTATTTTGAATACATGAATATGAACTCCACTTACGTATTCAATTACTAAGAACAAATTATTCACTATAACTGAGTGATATTGACAATTTAAGTATAGACCCTGAGATGCATTATTTAAGTTTGTTAATTAGTTTTGTTGCATTATTACACAATTTGTTGCAATTATACACAATCAACTAATAACAGTGGTGGTATAGATACATATAAGAATTTTTACTAAAAATTACTATATCATGACATAAGGATATGATGCGACGAAGTGGTGAGCAATGGTAAACATTAACAACATTACAATATATAACAATAAAAATTTAAAGAATTTATGTACTTTTATTAACGTGATTGGAAATATCGCCTATAACGTAGGAGACATGTAATTCCTAAAGTAGTTTTTGACATTTAAGAAATAAAACAGAAAAACTAGGAACGTCCTTTAAAAATCTCGAAACAGGCCGATGAAATAACAAGTTATTAAATTGCTTTATTTGACACTGCTTTATACTTTATGCTTTATAATAATATTTATAAATTAATCTTTGTTTCAAGTTAAGTTTGATGCAAGCAAATTATGGCTGATATCAAATCTACACAAATTTCTAATGAATTTGTATCAATTTATATACGATATCTTACACTTAAATTTACAAGGTAAACAACGCTACATACAAAACTAAATTAATATTCACTACGCACTAGAAAAATTAAATAAATTTACATGTTACGTGCGTTTGAAGTTTTTATGCAGCAGGAAAGATAGTAAAATACATCAAATCGTAATATTTATTATTGTACGCCGTATTTAAAGCTATAAAAACCAATCATTAGCATTTCAACAAACGAATTTGAAAAATATATAAATTAAATGCAAGGCTTTGTTGAAAATTTTGAAGTGGTACGTGGTAGTCATGTGGAAAGCAAATGGAGCAAGCTGTTTGTTGCTATCAATGGAATGACAATAAAGTTCAATATTTACAAAGAAAATTGCAAGTAACTAACAAAATAAATTGGTTTTAATTTGCCATACAATTTTATATCCACATCTGAAAATGTTAACGTTAGTAACAACGTTACAATACATAAAAATCTTAGAAGTCGCGCCTCTTATTACTTAAGTAGTGATTAGTGTCTCGAGGTCGAGAAATTACTCAAGTTTTTAGTGTCTCGATCCAGGGAAAAATAATTCGAGACATAGGACCTTTTGTACAAGGTTTTCAATTAACATTCTTACTTTAGAATTTAGGTTTTATTTATTTCATTTTTTGGCGCATATGATTAGTTAAAAAAGCCAGTTCTGAACATGAGTGTCGTCTTACATAGGTAGTTTTCTTAACTAGTTTTTTAAATAAAAACCACTATAATCGTTTTAAATACATAAAAATTATTCACAGCCGGTCTATAAATCATAATCAATAAAGGTAAAGGGAATTAGTTTCAGAAAGTACCGTTAGATGCCTCATTCTCATTCATTCAGTAAACTTGTACTTTCTATTCGATCATATCCAGAAAAGGTTTTTATTCGTAATTTCCTTTTCCCTATCTTATTTATAGACAGATGCCACTTTTTTACATAAACAGTAATCTTAATAACAGAATTAGATTGATTACGTTAACAAACAGTCGTTTTCAAAACGTAAAGGGCCCCTAGAAAGTTTTGATAGTTATGTAAAGACAATAGTATGGTTTTATAATTGTTTATAGTGCGCTTTTGCTACATTTTGATTTGACTTAGGCAGGTATTTATCATTACTGAATAAACCAGAAATTAAAAAATGTGGGTGCAATGCCAGGTATTTTTTCTAGGAAATAAGAAAGTGGTTTATAAAAATGCATGTATCTAAAACTTTGTTTATTTTGGGATTTGAAAGAAATTTTTAATTTTAAAGTAATACTTGCTTGGCTGAATCCTACTTGGAAAAATAAGTCCTGAAACAAATTAAATATTTTAAAAATGAGTAAAAAGTCAATTTGTTTCTACATATAACAGTAACATATTATATTTCTAAAGCATATACTTTTGTTTTTATCGGACGATACGTAATAAAAGGTACCCATTGTTAGGAACAATTTAAGGCGAGTAAAATATTTTTTCTCAGAAAGTATATGCGTTATATCTATAAATTTTTAGTAGGGGTTAGAAAGAAATCTTGTGGTTGTTATGCTATTAATTTTCAGTCAAAAAAGTGTTTTATTTAATACTAGCGGTCCGTCCCGGCTTCGCACGGGTGGACATTTATTTTTAAACATTTTGGGATAAACGTAGAGTAATATTTGTACACCTTGGGTTACATTATTTAAGTTTTAGTAGAGATCCTTAATTTTTTTCTAGTAATAAATATAGCCTATGTTACTGAGGGATAATGTAACATTCTAATGGTGAAATCGGTCTAGTAGTTTTTGAGTTTATTCGTTACAAACATACAAATCTTTCCTCTTTCTAATATTAGTATAGATTTATATGAAAAAATAGCGAACTATGTTTTGTTGTTTATTAATAGAGATAGCCTCAAAATTTTTTCGCTAAATTAACACTTTTCATGTGTAGACATTATTTTCTTTAAAAGAATGTTTCTAATTTTAACAATAAGAACGCTGTAACAAAAAAAAACGATTTTTAGTGACAAGCGGTTTAGACAAAAAATTGTTTTTTTGTTATTGCACTTTTATTGTTAAAATTAGAAACACTTTTTTGAAGAAAATAATATCTAAATATGAAAAGTGTTCATTTAACGAAAAGAAATTGACGCTATCTCTATTAATAAACCAGAAAACATAGTTTGCTATTTTTGCATATAAATCTTAAATAAAACACTTTTTTGTCTGAAAATTAATAGCATAACAACCACAAGGTTTCTTTCTAATAGGCACAAAAATCTCATAGATATATCGCATATACTTTCTGAGAAAAAAATATTTAACTTACTTTTAATGGAATTGTCCGGAATTTGTGGCATCGTCCGATAAAAACAAAAGCATGCAATTTAGAATTTTAATATTTTACTGCTGTATTTAGAAATAAATTTACTAGTTGCTCATTTTTAAAATATTTTCTGCATGACAAAGATTTCTAACATTTAAAATTAATTTAAAACATTAAAAGAATAAACCTACGCATATGCGCCAGTTCCAAACATTAAAAACTCAAATGCAGAGAAACATATACTTACGTAATAAATCTCAAAGCGCTCGATGAGATTACTTATTTCTTAAAATTACCTGCAGGTATCCTGGGTATCAATAACACAGTGCTTATTAATTTCAGATTAAACGCAGGAATAAGTAAACAACATTATAACCAACCCCCAGATTGCTTGCTATTATTGTTTAAAAGAAACTACTGTAGGAATTTACAATTTGGAAAAAGAAATCCGTCTTATTAATGCTTTTTCGCACTCCCTTTATAGTAAGCATGCCATTAATACATTGTTATCATGGACGGAAGTTGCTTTTACCGAAATGACAATGGTTGTTGTGGCAACGGGAGGTAAGTGATCAACTTACCTCCCTAGGGGACAAAAGGATCAGAACACCTGTTTTATTAATTTATATTGATTGTAATATTACAGTTCGTACAATTAGTAACATTATTAACAAAATTGGGATATTTATTTACATTTACATTTGATAATTCAATGTTATTATCATCCTCTTTATCAGTAACGCTTAGTTCCGTGGTTTCATTTGACACTATCATTTCCGAAGATGTACCCTGATTATCATGTAAAATCCTATTAGAAATAGCTTCATCATCCTCTTTATCAGTAACGCTTAGTTCCGTGGTTTCATTTGACACTGTCATTTCCGAAGATGTACCCTGATTATCATATAAAATCCTATTAGAAATAGCTTTTTTTTATTAGTAATAGACTCGGCTATGTAAGTTTCCGCAATATTGCCGGACTTCCAGCCTCCGTGCCTTTTTAATGTGAGAACTTCTACTCCAGTGTTCGCTAATAAAGTTGTTGAAGTTCTTCTGAACGAGTGGCCTGTATAGGCTTTAGGGTTGTCTAAATTCAAAAATTTTGCTACTTTGCTAGGTATTTCTGCAATTGTATTTTTGCCGACAGGCTGATTATAACATCTCCCTCCCTGATAACGCATGAAAAAACGTGTATTTTCAATCTTGGATCTAATGTTGATATATTTTTTGACAATTTGCAAATAGCAAACCTTGTTATTTTCTCCGCAGGCCGTAATTGTAAATGTACGCGACATTCCATTTTTCGAATCTGGTATTTTAACAATAATTATTTCATGTGTTTCCTTCACATCCACCAATTTCATGTCGCATAATTCCTGGCCGCGACATGCACCGGCAATTCCCATTATCATTACTGCCTGAAATGTTCGATTTAAAATTAAGAGATTACAATAATTTTAATAGTTTAGTATACCTTCATAAGTAAATACGTATCATCCGGAGCGCTTTCAAGAAATACATTTATCTCTTGTGAACACACAGGACTTTTTAGGCCTATATCCATCATTTTTTCTTTTTAGAAACGCACGTAATTTAGGATACTTTGATATATCAATATTTTCATTTATAAATAATGTACTCTTGAGCATAGAGTACTCACACCACAAGCTGGATGGAGACTTGAATTTTTTGGATTTTTCTAGAAAATACGCTAACAGCAGGGACTCCGAAACGATGGTGGTATCTTTAACTTGACACCACTCTTTGAATAATTTGTATGTTAACTCGTAGCGTTTCGTCGACTTCTCCGGAAGCAAAGCCAAACAAGCCTCTTTCGCTTCGTCTTCTACGTTGAAACCATTCATTTTTAAACCACTTTTAAACCAACAGCACAAGTGAATTGACAGATTTTTTTCGCGTCTATAAACAATTGCATGTACTAGGTAACTAAGTAACGTATCAAAGGTACCTATCTAATAGGAGTATTAAATTCAGAAATTGTTTGTTTTGGCGTTTATTTATTTATTTACGTACATATTTATTTATTTATTTATTTATTTATTTATGTATTTATTTATTTATTATCAAAGTGGTGATCCCTCTAGGCTAGGAGGTATTTTAAACCACCAAGTACAATCAATATTCACATACATTATTACATTCTTGAAGATTTTATTGTCTTGGGAGTGGGAAAAATGTTATAAGCAATTCGGGAGGTAAGTCTTTTAACCAGTCTCGGACTTAATTGTTAGCCCTCGCTGCGCTCGGGCGCAAAATCGTCCTCGACTGGTAAATTGGACTTACCTCCCTTAATGCTTAAATAACTATTAAGTTCTTGTTAAGGATATACTTCAAACAATTCGTTGTGTCAATCTGTAGCAGGTGGTTTATTATGATTACTTTTCGTTTATTAAATCAAGTTCATTTAGTTTAATTAGGGAACCCTTTCTAAAATAACAAAGTTGTTTTTACTACTTTACTAGAGAACATCTTTCGAAAAATTTTATGACAATCATTTACCAAAATAACTTACACGACATCAATTATGCAAATTAAACTGACGTAACACCTGTACACTTAATTGCCATTTTCTGAACATCACTACAAACATTTACAAGAACGACGCACAGTTTAATTAACTCTGAACTACGTTGGTGCACAAACTCGTTATTTTTCTTTATTAACTAAATATTTTTAAACTTCACAGTCTTTTTAGCTATTCAAGTTATTAAAGCTTGTTTTTTATAACTTGATCGATTCAGTGAATACTGGAACGAAATACCTGTTACTTATTTGATTTTAAAAAAGAGAAATTACTTTTATTTATATCCTTATGAAGCTAGAAAGTTAGTAAAATTTTAACTTTTATTATAACGTAAAACTTCCACAAAATAATCCAGGTTTACTGATTATAAACAAGTGAGATAATCCCATTCATAAAGGATTTTAGGAACTTTCACAATTCAACGAGCCAAACTTCACCACTAATTTCTGCCGCATCGGCATTAAATTAACCAGAATAATTGAAGAATACCATAAGCAAAGGTTATATAATTAGCGCACTGTGATACGGTAGAAATACATAACTAAGGGAACACAAAAACTAAAATCCCCTTCGAACTTCTTTCTGAAATCACACTTCCCCTACAAAGTAAGTCAGTTTCAGAGGAGAACTACGCGGACTCGTCGACGCACAGTTACGGCAAACGTTGCCGGTAGCGGAGTGGAGTATCGTATTCTAAAAGTTTAACGAGGGGCTATTATAAGGTTCTATCTAACCACAAGTTAGGCTTGATATTATTTAAATCATAACAAAAAGTTAACCAAACTATGTAGAAATAAAACCCAATCATTACTAAGTATTTATACTTAGACTAAGATATAGTTTTTTGTAAAAAATTGATATCTAAAAAGGTTTGGCTTAAAATAAGTACACTAATCGCCTAAAATCCTGCCATAAATTATTGTATATTTCTGATACGAAAAATCTATTAAGTGTAATACAAGGGAATAATCTCACATGGGGTTTTCGTGACTGGAGGCGTAGTCAGAGGTAGAAATGGAAAGTAAACGCAGACCATAATTAATCGTATACTGAACAACAAGTTACAAAACATTGGGTTTACAAATATAAGTGTGAGGACGTATAAGCCCTCCTAAAACTAACATAAACATGAGGGTGATCGGAACCACCCTGTACTAGCACTAGGTCCTACAACTAATCGCTAGCAAACCCGGTAATCTGGGTTCCTAGAATACTACAACTAAGCATAGGGAGCCTAGCACAACCCCCTAACAACTAAGCAAAGGCGAGACAGGTAATAGGCAACCCTGGGTGCTAGATTCGAGTCAACCCCACAATAAATAATAAAAAGGTACTCTCCCGCTTGCTTCTGGATGTGGCGTCTTCGAGTCATGGCACTGACTGAATTCTAAACCAGGGCAAGCGGGTTTATATAGTGTTCAATGCGGAAGGAATCAGCATAGTAGCGGGAATCTGTAGGTTGGTGTTCCGGGATAGGTGGGTAGTTTGCACCCGAGTTGGCGTGGCTGGCATGCAGCTATGGTTGAAGGCTTGTGGGTAGCCGTGGGCTGAGCGGAAGCGTGCTAGTTAAAATTTTTTCGAATGAGTGCGCAGCTGGCTGTGAGTCGTAGGCGACGTGGCAGCGGCTGCTTAAATGACGTGGGCAGCTGAGCGTAACCTTGCACGATATTTTTACCAAACGGGAGTTGAGAAATTACTAAAGTATTCAAGTTGAAATAATTCCGTTTGTTACACTTTCCCCCTCTTCGACGTAAGAGCGGTGGTCCTGGTGGTGATGTGGTCGTAGTGCTGGAAGGTGAAACCAATTTGGCGGCAAAGATGTGAGCAGCCCGTAGTTCAAGGAATTATAGCAGGCGTTACTAATAGCTAAGTAAGAGTACGTTTAAAGAATGACGCAGACAAAAAGGTCTAAATATAAAGAAGAATGAATAAAAATTTAAAAAAATAATGTTACTGACTGTTTCTCAAAAAACGATTGCTGGATTAGAGATGAGAACTGCTTGGCTTGGTATTCCGAAGTTCGAATGGTGTTGATGCAAAGCTTAATGGTGCTACCAATAGTGGTATGATGTGGGAACTGGAAACATCGTAGTTGTCCATGGAAACCCAATTGGTTGTTGGTTTGAGGTTTCATACGAGTTTTGGTATCGAATATTAATAGCATAGAGTGGGTTTAGCATAGAGTAATACATCTGTATAGATTATGTTTCTTAGAATTGTTCGTCTTGACCAAACTATATGATTGGATTATTGGTCTGGTGGTGACAATAATCTTTGTTTGAAATAATTCTGGCGACTTTTACAATAAACAAAGTGATCTCAATACTTGACCAAGAGAGTAGTTTGATACTTGTGCGAAAAGAATTCGTATTGCTGAAGCAATAAACAAACTTCGTTTAAAAGGGCAGTTTAAGATAACAGATTTTATATAGCTATTTAAGGGTTGTAAATAGACTGGAAATATCTACAACTTAAACTTTGCTGCACATACCAATGGGGAAATCTTTCCTCTTTTATGCAATAATCGAACTTAACATTAAAACAAAACAAAGAAAACTTTCCTAATAATGAGTCTCTTACAAATGGAATTGATACAAAATGTATTTTGAGACGATAAATTAGTTTATATAAGTCAAGACAACCCTGACACAGTCTGAAAAACAAATTTTCTATCTATGAGCACCCTGTCTAATAAATAAGTTTTACAGTTTTTCTGTTATCAGCTTGAAAACTTTTCCTATCGCATTCCCTTGTTATGACAAACAACAAAATGACAGTTCATTTTACACTATCTGGATATAGGAAAGAAGAACCTTTGAAATCTCATTACCCACTGATACAGTAACCTTGTTATTGGTCAAAACAAGATTTTTCTTTGAAAGAAAATGTTATTTTGTTTGATTATACAGAGCAGCAATGCTAATTATGATTTTATAGCTTTGATGTTAAAGCGAAGTTGACAATAACAGTTAAATTAAACAAGATTAACCTTATTATATGAGTACTGTAACCCAGCATATGCGTCTTTCAGATTACCTAAGGCACAAGCATTAATTTCCTTTACCCATCTGTTGCTTGGTTATTTCTACATCAAAGCCAGCAAATTTCTTCAAGTAATTTCGTGATAACAAATCGACCAGAATATTTCCCTAAATATTATAATTTAAGTGATAGTTTCATGCTTTCACAATAACAGTACAAACGAACCAAAGTCACGTAAACAAGATATTTCAGAAACAATACACTTAATTCGTGTTTGAAAAATGTTTCAGCAGTGGGAAGTAGATAGAAACACCCTTTTTATATTTACAAATCTGTACACGCACGTTACAAGTTGAAAATATAAACGCATACCGTGACCTAAAAACAGAAACTAAATTAATTTAGGTCGCGATATATAAATTTGCGTGCGAGCACCCTCTCTCTCTCACACACTTTTTTTTAATGGATTTCGTGATTTTGTATTTTAGACTTAAAACGCTATATGTTGTGGCCAATTTATTTACAAGGTACATTAACTAATAATGACATTCTACGAGGAACAAAAAAGTTGAGGCTTTTTAGGTGTGAACAACACTAAAATTGATGTGGATACTTTCATCTAATGTTAGAGTGCAAAAGATACAAAAGGTTAAGAGGGTTCAGATTATCGAGAAAACACGGGTAAAAGTGTAGCTAAAAATATAGTATATTATAGTATTTTTTCCTAAAATGCTGTTGAAGACACTAAATCCGGTTGAAGGCATTTATTGAAAGTATTATTTGAGTGGCTATTTTCGTAAATTCAACCATGAAATTGAATCTGAAAGAAAACTTTAAAAGCTGGTTTTGTTGGAAATTCTCTTCTTTCGATAACTTTTGTTGAAGTATTCGGCTGAATGCAGAGAGTAAATGTTTTTTATATTTATAAAATAAAAGTTTAATTTGTGGAAGCTGAGATAAACTAAAGTAGGAATTTAAATGTTGTTTCTAACTTTGATTAATTATGTTTGAAATACCACCTTTTCCGCAAAATTACAGGAATGATATTAATTTCAACAACTTGTAAGATTGCTTTTCTTGTATACCTTTTAACTAACATGGCTTTTACGCAAAATAATATGCAAACAAGTTGTGTATATTATTTTCAGTAATGGTAATGAAAAGATCTTTTATTCAGAAACAAAAAAGTTTATTGGTTTTCAGCTGAAACTTTTAATGGTCAGTCACTCTCACAGGGTAGGTATTCAGATATACATCTCAGATATTTACAGTCTCTTTTGTGTCCGAGCAGTCCTGCCTATAAGCAGTTGTAAGTTTTGTGCCTGATGATTATTTTATGTAGGAAAATTTAATTTAGTGTCAGTTATAAAGTATACTAACAAAAAGTAAAATGATACACTTTGTTAGACCTTACTCATTTATAACGTTTCTAGCTCGAGAAATTCATGAACCATGTCAGTCCATGTGAAATCACTCAAGAAAAAAAGAAATTTGAAACTTGATGTCATGGATTTGGCTAATTTTTGGGGTATTTTTTTAGACTTCTCCTGTGCGCATTCTTAAGTTATTAAATTTTTTAAATTGCCAACATTGCATAAAACAACTCACCGCCATAACTTTTGAATGCAATTTGCAAAAATACCCGTTTTAGCTACAAAGTTGATCTTGGTCTCATTTTATAGCGCACAACTAGAGCTTTAGTTAGATATATAACTTGCATGGTTCTTGAGTAAAATCCGTTTTTAACAGTTTTTCAAAATATCTAATTGCCAAAATCTCAAGATGGCTTCTCTATGGTATTATGTAAAAATTGAATTTCTTAACAGACCATTTAACAATTTCCGTTTATAATAATAATAAACAAAGCGAACTCAATACGTGACCAAAAGAGTAACTTGATACATGTGCGAAACGAATTCGCTTTACTGAAGCAATAAACAAATTTCGTTTAAAAGTGCAGTTTGATGTAACAGATTTTATATAGCTATTTAATATGGGTTGTAAATAGACTGGAATTATCTACTATTTAAACTTTGCTGCACATACCAATGGGGAAATCTTTTCTCTTTTATACAATAATCGAACTTAATATTAAAACAGAACAAACGAAATTTACTAATAATGAGCCCGTTACAAATGGAATTGATAGAAAACGTATTTTGAGACAGTAAATTAGTTTATACCTTATAAGTCAAGCCAACCCTGACACATTAAAAATTGAATAACTCAAGAATGCACAACAGGAGAAATCGAAAAAACATATTTTGTATTTTAGATGATATGAAATAAATGCCCCAAAAATTAGCCAAATCCAAGACATTATGAGCGGATTTACTTGACTTTGTAAGGGCTTCTGCCCGGGCGCCAAGTTGCTTACGAAGTTGCGCGACATGATTTTCGTTATCGGTGGTAACTCTCGGGTGCCAGTTATTTTAACGTGGTATGCTCCACGGGTCCGGGTAACTGCTAATAGAGAAAAGATAATCCACGGAACTGCTGGGGTTACCGATGTTGGCCCTGTCTGGATCACTTGACCTGACCCTAAAGCTTTCACTAAAAAAAGGTGTTAATACTAGCAAATAAAAAACACAATCAGTAAACCTAATATTTTTATTAATAATACCACAAGCTGTACCTATGGTTAGCTACTAGTAGTGGTCACAACTAGCAGGGTGCAATACGGCGTACGATAATAATCAAGCATGCGAACGGTACCGGGATATGGGGTGGTAAGGGTGGTGTCAGACAAGGCGGACGAGAAGGACAAGGGAACGGAAAAGGATTAGACTTCCAGGCTACGCATAGTGAAGTCTCGGAAAGGGTACGGAAGGGAATGCAAGGATGAGATCTGGCGGAAAGGGAATGAGAATTACGGTAAAAGGACTTACTCTTATATTCCCTGGGATAGGTTTGGTCTGCTGGGCTGCTGGCTGCTCCAGCTGCCGGGTTGGAGTCTTGGGAACGAACTGCATAAAACGGCTTGTGCACCTCCTTATATAGGTGCTCTCGGAGTGTGGGGGAAATAGTAGGAGTGAAACGGAGCGGCACACGCCAAATACCGGCTAGGGAAGGGACGCGTGTTCTCGCTTGAGTCGGTTTCTTATCCGAGCGGTTGTAGATAGCACGGTTGATAAGCATATTCCCTCTTATTCCCAAAATAACTAAAATCTAGTAACTTTGTTACAACATCAAAGGTTAATGCACTGGTTGATTTCACATGGACTAACCCATGTCTCGGCAATTACATAACATTTGACAATCTCGTATGTCCGAAAAAATAATTTAAGGTAGAAGACAATATATTTCATTAATATTCTTGGAATTAAGGTCGTCGGTAAAGGTCGAATTGCAATTCATTTAGATAGCTGTTAGTTTTCTTTGCGTTTCACAATTGTATTTATTGTGCACAAATACCTATAAAATGCATTTATTCAAATTCTGAAACTAAATGTCCTTTTCTCAGTAGGAATTTTAAAGAATGTAGGCAGCAGTTAAAAATAACATATTCCAGGTATATAGTAAAAAATTACTACTCAATTAACTGGAAGTAATAAAATTTGTGTGTACAATATCAGGTACGTTTTCTAGAAAGTAGTAAAGTGATTTACAAGGATGAATGTTTTATAAAACTTTCTTTATTTTGAAATTCAAAAGAATTTTTGAAATAATACCTGCTCGGCTTAATTATCATACTCATGATACTAGTAAAGTAACTAATATAACTGGAAACTTCGTAATGGGTTGGGGAGGTTAGCAGTAATGATTGCGAACTTATTTTCCAGCGACCAACATCTGGTCGCTTCCTGTTAGTTTTTGAGGAAATCGCATTTCAAATTTTAAGTACGCCCATTGTAAGCACATCACATTAAAAATATGAAACAAGCAATAAAAAAAATTAATTTTTTAAAAAATTTAACTAATTTGAGAAAAACGAAATACATTTTTAGGAGAATTTCTTTTAGCTCAAGAACATAAAGCAATTATTGGGTTACAATGGAGCGAGTGATCGACGGTTGGACGCGGAGTTTTTCTAATCTCTGAAAATATAAGCTACCCAAAAGATCACGCTCTGCGATTTTATATTGAAACGATTTTATTTTCTCAATAATTAAAGGCGTTGTTTCTGAGAGATGAGTTGATAAACGTAACAGTACTCTAGAATAAATTAATTTTCGAACGTTCTGAAACGGAGTTACAAGCAGTCAAAGTTTATAATTGCCACAAGACTCAATGCTTTGCAAAAATTTGTTGTCTGATAACGGTGCATTATCTACGATAAATAACTCAAAAATTTTAAATTATGACCTTTTGCACAGGAGAATTTTTGGCCAACTGTTTTTGGTAGAACAATTAATTGTTAGCTATCGAACAAAACTGGTTCCATATTTTACTCAATCCCCACGGGGTGATGTTTTGTTTCACTGGACACTCCCAGAAAGACAGAAGACTTGATTTTGTATACAACTAATAAGATCCGAATAAGCAATCCGAAGACCACGATTAAGTCTACGCCTTTTAAGTCTTCTTATGGAAGGCGGGATGTCGAGCTGATGGATAATTGCACTGGGGCACTTGTGAATATTATTAAAGAAGTTACAGGTTGTTAAACTTATTAGATCTTTAATGCTTGGGATTTGCAATTCTGTGTGTAGTTGATTGTTGCACATAAACCAGCTGGCGTTACATATAATGCGTAATGTCATTCTGCATCACTTTTTATTGATGTGGGCTTTGCTTGCAGTCCCCCAGATGACGGAGCCATACATGAGGATGGAACGTATGAGCGATTTACCTATCTATATAATGATGTTGAGCATGTAGTTTTTAGTTAGCTTAGACTTGCGATTTATTAATGGATAAAGGAGACTCAATTTTTTGTTTGTATGGATAGCCCATGATATAACCACCTCTTTTGCATTATATAGAAATCATCTTTGTACTTAAACGAAAACATCGACGCAATATAAAAATATAGGTGAGTCTGATAATTATTTTGTTACAACTTGTTAGAGCTTTTCCAAATACAATTATCACTAGCCGCCACTGCTGTTTTAATTGTTTCATAGAACTCTGTTTTAGTTTTTTAAGATAAAATCTAAGTTGGCATTTTATTCCGTCTAGAAAAGTTTCATAACAAACCAATGCAATGTTGTGTTACTACTGATTATGTCTTCTCCTCAGTTCGATTTCACAATGAATACCTTGAATTGCAGGTTTTGTTAAGAGGCATCGCTACATTGTCTTTACACAGTTGTCAATGTTGTTTACTTCATTTATGGGTATTGCATTTTAACCCATATATGGGAATTTTTTAATTTAAGATTATTTATTGATCGTTCATGTCTTATCACTACTTCTTGCAAGATTAGGTGTAAAAAACCACTAACTGTTAAAACAATTTTGATAGTTTACATTGATAAAGAATGTTACCTAATGGTTTTCTATACGCTTTGTGAAATTGCTTGTTTCCCGTTCATATTCCGCTAGAAATCCATTTTGTTAGGATTTATTCATCACTAATTTCATGATACCTAAGTAATTATTATTTAGGTTATTGTTTTATTTTATAATTTTAAATATAGCGGCCCTGTCTATTACCACTGCAAGCTAGGCGGCCATGAATAGTTGATTTGAGTTATTAAACTTTGCAGAAAGAGTTTGAAATGACTTGGATATCGTCTTTAAACGATTATAATAAAGGACAATTGGCGCAACTACAAAATTAAGACATTTCAAAATAGTCGTGAATGAGTCGAATTGATCGAAAATAGCCATCCATACTGTCTATTGCGATCCCAAATAATTGATAGATTTTTTACGAGATATAGCTAACGAACTTCAAGCATTATTCAACGTACCACTTTACGATACGCACGATACAGACGTGCTTGTGCTAACTCTTTGTTATTAATATCAAAATAAAAATCAGGATAGATGCAGTTTGACACTGGGAAGAACCAAAAGTATTAATCCTGTAGAAATATCGCAAATCAACTTAAAGGAATATGTCTTGCTCTGTCTCTTCTTCTTCATTCAAATTTAGGAGTTGTAATATTACAAAAAACTAAATATACACCATAGAAAATTACACATGGTTCCATCAAATGACATCTGTCGGGTATTAAATCAGAAATAATACTAAACGCTGATGATTGTAAATTGTTCCGCAAAATAAGCTGTAATTTGCTTCAAAGGAATCTCTCTGAATTACATAGAAGGTATGATGAGAATCTCTTGTCCCTTAATATAAAGTGTAGTGTGTTGTCCTTTACCCGGCAAAGAAATTCTCTGAACTTTCCTTAAATAAAGTTATTGAGTTTGAGGATCTCGTGATAAATTAAGACTCTTCAAATGCACTTTGTTAGTCATATAAATAAAGTTATTTAAAAAAGTTACAAAAAGCTTTGGTTTATTGTGAGAAACTCTAAATGGTTCGCGGCAGCAGACACAATGAAAATGCTTTTCAAATCATTTCTGAGATCAAAGTTAGAGTATGCCTCTCTTGTATGGAGCCCTGAATACAAAGTTCATATAGCCAATCTAGATAACGCACAGAGACGTTTTCTTAAATTTTTATGCTTTAGATCTGGCAGTGTTTATCCGATAGATGATATAAAACAGGACATTTTAATATTTATATTTCAAGTGCAGAACTTGGAAATTCGTAAACGTTACCTAGATATTTTATTTCTGCATAAATTATTAAATCACATTATTGACTGTCCTTCTCTAATGTCGCAGATAAATCTGTATGTTCCTAGATTCCATGTATGCTATGTAAACATTTTTTATTTTTTAACACCTCAATCAGATATTCTTCTATTTTCACCACTTCGTAAAGATTGCAGTGATCTTTAAACGATACCAAATTAAATCGATATACTTAGTTCCAGGCCGGTAGCTATACAAAGGGATCTATTACACAAGACTATATCAATTTTATCAGTGTAATAGTATGTGTACAACATTTTTTCACTTTTCTCTTTCTCAAGCAGCCTTTTCGAGTTGCACACAGCATTACAACAATTTTAGCTTCAGTATACTTTTTTATGTTTCATTTCCTTTTATTCTTATTTTGCCATTGATACTTTGTTATAACTAGCTTTGTAATTGTTTCTCCATCCTCTGATAGGTTGTATTGTATTTGTATAAATGTTAATTGTAATTAACATTGCCAAACCACTGAAGTAAGTACATACTTGTGCGTGGTATACCGCGTTCTTATTTTTAACGACAGTCACAGAAAGATGTGTATGTGGTTGTCTAGACCAACTGCTTAACGTGCCCATCTGACAGCATGGCGACGTGTAGTGAGGCATTAGAGGTGAGAAAAGTCTTTTCACCGGTTCCGCGGATTGGTCACTTTAACGTGCGGTTACGCACAAAATAAATAAATCAAATAAAATAAATAAATTGTGCGCCAAAATTTATTTGGCCTTTCTAAACAATGAAGTCAAGAGTGGCATTTACTGCTGGCTGTAGACATGAATCTGGAGTTTTGCTTAGCGTGGCCCACCTATGTTAAAAATGGTCTCAACCCACCCTTAAGGAGCCAACAAATTGAGTTACGCTTAATTAGCGCATCACTTACTTTTGTAAGAGCTACCAGTACGCCTTAGAGGCGTATGGTAGGAGCGAGGTTGCCTAGTTTTCCAGGTTAGTGTTGGTGTTATGTACGTGCTCACCCGTCGGGGTTCGTTTCTGAGGTCCAGCATGCAGACTTTACACTGTCCGGATGAGTCCAACATCAAATGTCACTGGGACTTGGAAACTGGCTCTGCCTAGGATATCCCAGGATTGAGTCACCCCACCCTACCATAATTAGGCTTGGAGAGCGTTTAACAGAGCCCTGTCCGACTCTACTTAAAAGTAGAGATCCGGCCTATACCAACTAGGAGGGTTGTCTTAATCATGAGAGGCTAATGGTCGCGGTCACCACTTAGACAGCCACCAAGGAGTCGCTGCCTGAATAGACCTTGCTAGTATCACTCGCGTACTGTAGTCCAACCTCATTCTGGAACCGCCCCCAAACTAACAGATGGAGCCCTAAGAGCCCTGTTGTAGAAATACTTGTTCCAAACTAAGAATCGTGATTATTTTCCAAACCGGTACACAATCGAAAAAGGAAAAAAATAGAATAACTAATTTTCGCGCAGAATTTTGATAAATAGAATGATGATGTATTGGATATAGTACATACAGGGCGTAAATTAAGTATGGAAACGGTCGTATTATTTGAATACGGCTATAGATAGAACTCTGAAATTTGGTATAGAAGTAAAACATACGGTTTTCTACTAATATTCGCGGTTCCAATTTTTTTCGATCGTTACGACTGCAGCACGGCCAAGATGTGTATGTGGTTGTCTAGACCAACTGCTTAACGTGCCCATCTGACAGCATGGCGACGTGTAGTGAGGCATTAGAGGTGAGAAAAGTCTTTTCACCGGTTCCGCGAATTGGACACTTTAACGTGCGGTAACGCACAAAATAAATAAATCAAATAAAATAAATAAATTGTGCGCCAAAATTTATTTGGCCTTTCTAAACAATGAAGTCAAGAGTGGCATTCACTGCTGGCTGTAGACATGAATCTGGAGTTTTGCTTAGCGTGGCCCACCTATGTTAAAAATGGTCTCAACCCACCCTTAAGGAGCCAACAAATTGGGTTACGCTTAATTAGCGCATCACTTACTTTTGTAAGAGCTTCCAGTACGCCTTAGAGGCGTATGGTAGGAGCGAGGTTGCCTAGTTTTCCAGGTTAGTGTTGGTGTTATGTACGTGCTCACCCGTCGGGGTTCGTCTCTGAGGTCCAGCATGCAGACTTTACACTGTCCGGATGAGTCCAACATCAAATGTCACTGGGACTTGGAAACTGGGTCTGCCTAGGATATCCCAGGATTGAGTCACCCCACCCTACCATAATTAGGCTTGGAGAGCGTTTAACAGAGCCCTGTCCGACTCTACTTAAAAGTAGAGATCCGGCCTATACCAACTAGGAGGGTTGTCTTAATCATGAGAGGCTAATGGTCGCGGTCACCACTTAGACAGCCACCAAGGAGTCGCTGCCTGAATAGACCTTGCTAGTATCACTCGCGTACTGTAGTCCAACCTCATTCTGGAACCGCCCCCAAACTAACAGATGGAGCCCTAAGAGCCCTGTTGTAGAAGTACTTGTTCCAAACTAAGAATCGTGATTATTTTCCAAACCCGTACACAATCGAAAAAGGAAAAAAATAGAATAACTAATTTTCGCGCAGAATTTTGATAAATAGAATGATGATGTATTGGATATAGTACATACAGGACGTAAATTAAGTATGGAAACGGTCGTATTATTTGAATACGGCTATAGTGAAATTTGGTATAGAAGTACGGTTTTCTACTAATATTCGCGGTTCCAATTTTTTTCGATCGTTACGACTGCAGCACGGCCAACTTGATTATTTTTTTAAATTACAATGGGGGTCGAAAGTACCATCATTAGAAAGCTGCTTTTGTGTAGAATCCAACGATGTAGCACTTGATATGGCAGTTTTGAAAAATAACTTCACTATACCAAATTAAACTTTGAGAATATTACATTCAATGGTTTGCTAGATATGCTAAAAATTCAGTTGGCGATGAATGCTTTGTTTTGTTTTTCAACTTTAAACAGTATGTTTATGAAAAATACCCATTTAACCATTGTATAAGAATTTTCAAGAAGCAAAACCATCTTGATGTTGAGCGTAAACAAATATTTGTTATAAAATTTCAAACAGTGAACAACATACTAGTAACTATCAACAACGTCATACTGACTAGTAATAACTAAAACAATATTTAACTTTAAAAACCTATCAGATGTTTACAAAAGATGTTCAAATTGCTCCCATTCACTTCTTGGCAGTGATGGACTCGATTTACAAATCCCCGAACGGCATGGACAATGAAATCACCAGGAATATCTCTCACTTCCTGTGAAATTCTTTGAACTAATTCATGTAAGTTGCCTGGTTTGTTAATGTATACACGACTTTTTACGTATCCCCACAAGAAAAAGTATAGAGGAGTTAAATCCGGTGATCGCGCAGGCCATTCAATATGTCCTCGTCGTCCAATCCATCTTTGGGGAAAAACTGTATTTAAATGATCTCGAACTTCCCTGGCATAGTGAGGAGGGGCTCCATCCTGTCGAAACCAGATTTCATCGCTTATTGTGTTAGGAAAGTTTTGATTTGGGTATAATCTTGTGAGGGCAGGTATAATCTCGTTTTGTAACAAACGTAAATATCGCGCTAAAGTTAGAGTGTATTCCATAAAGAATGGTCCTATGATATCCCTACCAATGATTCCTGTAATTAAGATGCAGGAAGTATATAGTATTTTGAAAAATTTTCTGGTCTATTACATACCTGCCCAAACGTTAATTTTTTCTGGAAATTGAGTATGCGATTCTTCCATCCACCGGGGATTGCTATCTGACCAATACCTGCAGTTTTGTCTATTCACCTCACCATGCAAGTAAAACGTAGCTTCATCAGTGAATACAAGGTTATTCACAAAATTTGGATCGTGATTCATGCGATCCATCATTATTTCGCAAAATTGCAGTCGTCGATCGAAATCATCTTCATTTAGTTCTTGCACTAGTCGAACTTTATAGGGATGAAATTTTCGGTTCTTCAAAATTTTAAATGCTGATTGCTTGCACATATCGTGATTTGCAGCTAGCTGTTTTAGGGAAGTTTTTGGATTGTTAACAACGTCCAACATTACATTTAATGCATTTTCATCATTAGTAACTGTTTTTGGGCGGCCCGATTTTGCTAGATTCTTAACACTGCCAGTCTGGTTGTAGCGTTTTAATGTTTTACAAACCGTAGATTTACTAATTCAAACAACACTTATAATTTTTGACGTTCAATATTTGTTGAACAATAGTGACATTCTTTTGTTTTCAGCGCTTACTATCGGTTTCAGTTATTTAATAAATTTTTATTTACAACCTTTAATTTGGTATAGTGAAGTTATTTGTCAAAACTGCCATATCAAGTGCTACATCGTTGGATTCTACACAAAAGCAGCTTTCTAATGATGGTACTTTCGACCCCCATTTCAATTTAAAAAAATAATCAAGTTGGCCGTGCTGCAGTCGTAACGATCGATAAAAAAATTGGAACCGCGAATATTAGTAGAAAACCGTATGTTTTACTTCTATACCAAATTTCAGAGTTCTATCTATAGCCGTATTCAAATAATAACACCGTTTCCATACTTTTAATTTACGCTCTGTATATCTAACACAACCTACAGGAAGCATTGTATTCTAAGCAGATTTTATTTTAAAATCAACAAGCTGTGACACTCTCATCTTTAAATATAGATTAGTGTAATACATTTTCAATAAAAAATAAAATACACAACATTTTAACTACTATGGAAGTTTACAGGGTGCCCCAATGAAACTGTCGCACTTTGTTTGTAACGTTTTTAGTCATTATATATCATGATACCAACTGTCAATTGACGTTTGTTAGATGCTCCATTGTTTAAATAAACCTAAATATTGCAGTTAGTGCGTATCAAATTGTGTCAATGTTCAGATGGAAGCAAAACGTGAAGCAGTGCTTGCTCTTCATCTCAAAGGGTTAAAAACTGCGGATATATTGAGATAGCTGTCGTATCTCGAAGTGAACAGAAGGTTTATACAGCGAACTGTAAGGCGGTATAAAGAAACGGGACAAGTCAAACCAGCTGTTCCACCTGGAAAACGCAGGTCAGTACGAACATCAGAAGTGATTAAGCGCGTAAGAGAGCGACTGAGGCGAAATCCTGCACAGTCGGGGAGAAAGATTGCCCATGAACTTGGAATCAGTAAATCATCGATCCATCGAATTACCCAACATGCCCTGCACTTCCGGGCTTACAAGAAACAAAAAGTACATGGTCTGACGCAGAAGCAGAAGGAGGCTAGAGTGATGAGATGCAAGCAGCTGATTGTCCGGCACGCCAAATCTACAGTTCTTTTTTCGGATGAAAAAATGTTTCAGCTACAAGAATCATTCAATAGACAGAATGACCGTGTTTATGCTGTAACCTTACAGAAAGCCCCGAGAAAAAAATCAATCAATCAATCAACTCAACGCTTTTAGAACGTGTCCCAGATCATGGTTTGGGGCGCGATTTACGTTCGCGGCAAGCTGCCGCTGTTATCCGTTGAGCCTGGGGTTAAAGTGAACCAGGACTACTATATCGCCCAGATCTTGGAAGGTCATCTAAAGCCTAACAGGCTTCACTTCCGTACCTTGAAACCCTTTTTGTGTATAATATATAGTATATTCAGATAGTATTCGACGAGTGTAGTCGATCGGTACCACTTTTAGGTGAAGGAAGGTAGGTGGCGCCACCAACGGGAATTTAGGCATAAAAGGGTTAGGTTAGGTTAGGTTTATTTACATTTACAGTCTGTTTACATGTCATTTTATTGAAAAAAGAAAATTCCCATAGACTTAACATGGGATTTTCAAAGTGGTGTAACTTTTGCCCCTGACGGTTTCTTCGCCTAAAAATGGTACCGATCGACTACACTCGTCGAGTACTATCCGAAAATAGTAGTGTCGTTATATAGAAAGTGTTTCAAGGTACGGAAATTTTACCAGCCAAACATCAAAAAAGTATTTGGAAAAGATCATTTCTGTTTTCAGCAAGATTCTGCACCGGCACACAAGGCCAAGCTCACAACGGCCTGGTTGCAGAAAAATGTGCCGGAATTCATTACTCCTAATGAATGGCCCGCATCGTCTCCAGACCTCAACCTACTTGACTTTTCCATTTGGGGTTACATGCTAGATAAAGTCGATATTAAGAAGGTTCACAAAATTGAAGACTTTAAGACTCATTTGGTGAAGATTTGGGACGAAATTCCTATGTATGTAGTGCGTGCCGCGTGTGAAGCGTTCGTTCCAAGAATGAAGCAGATTGTGCAGATAGGACGGGAGAGGATCGAAATGAAATCACTGTTTTTAAAGTGTAACTGTTGTATTATTAAATAGAAAAATAAAAATTAACTAAAAGTAATTAATGTGTATTTTATAGTTTAAGGGAAGTGCGACAGTTTCATTGGGGCACCCTGTACATTTTAAGATTGCCAAATTCTTATCAATAAAAGACTGCAAATCAATTTTCATCTAGTATGTTACAATGATTACCAATGAAGGCGCTCTTATAGACTTACCATCACTTTTAGATTTAGCACCCTGTAGTATGTAAATACGTTTTAAGTTTATGTGTTAGGAAGATATATGAGGTCATGCATTCAATAGACCACATAATTTAACGTCTCCTTTATCATATATGCAATTTTCTCTACACGCGCATTCATTCGAGAAAATGTTGCTGCAGTAAATTATAAAGCTTAAAATATGTTATATTATATAGAATAGCATAAGGTGCATAGCAGAAAAAGCATTTTAAAGTACCTAAAAGTGTTATTAGAACGCATTCAAACAATGTTTAAGTAAATTCGATTTTATTTGTTATACCGGACAGCCAAGTAATTAAAGCGCCTACCATTTGATTTAAGTCCTTCAGGACGTTATTTATCCTACGCCCACCAGAAAAGCAAGAAATCTTTTCTGTTTTTGATTAATTTACTTCTAATTTATTCCGTATTAAAGCGAATCATCAAGTGATTTACGAATTTCTTTGTCAATATTTTAATTGAATAATCCATCTCATTGTTAAACTAAAATTGGTAAAGTAAGAAATTGTCTAGGCGTTAAAAAAGCAGTTAAAATAGATTTGCTTCAATAAATAAAATCACTGAAGAGGATATAATTTGTATTTTTCTTTTTGTTTACAGCGTCTCTAAATCGGTCCTAATTGCGTTTCACTTTAATGAATTTCTGAAATTCATGCGGTAATTACGCATTAGTTACCAAATGGGGAACTGTTTTAGCATGTAGTAGTAGCAGTAGTCAGCATTAAACAGACAATTGTCAGGGGGATTATTACTAATGACGTACGTATCAGGTTAAGTAGTTCTTTCCTAGGGACGAATTAAATCTTTGCAAACGGGGTTATTGGATGAATATATCTGAATAACAACGGATTTTGCATGTTTTGATAGTATGAATTATTTATTTGACTCTACAAATGAAACGGTATAAATTTATTATTCTTGTTTTGAAACGAAAACCTGATAGTTTATCAAAATTATTATGTGGCATACATTTCCGTTTAGTACAACAAATGGAACAGAATTGACAGAGATAAATTTGAACTTTATTTATGTATATGGGTCATTCTTTCTGAACTCAACCACCGGCTAGGTCCAGAAATTGGCGCAACTTAGAAAGGTCAGCGGAGCTTATTTTAAAGCTTGAAACCTCTACTATCGAATGTCACATGTCTCCTATATAAAAAAAATTATATTTGACCCCTAAAACAGCGCACCCAGTTCCAAAAACATTTTAAAAGTTAAAAAAATTGAAAAAAAAAATTTTTTAAATCTTTTTTAACGGCATCGCATTCTTCGTCAAAGAATATATAAATTTTGTCCGCTGCGTTTTTTTCCTAGAGTGCTTCAATTTCGAGAAAAATTGAGAACAACAATTTGCCATTTTTGAAAGTTTATCATTTTTTTCATCGAAAATGGTGTCAGATAGATAAAAAATGATAGAGTAAAAAATGCTTAAATTTATTCAATGAATACGAAAAAATTACATGAATGAATTACAGACCGATTTAAAGTGATTTTGAAAATTACTGTTATAGGTGTTGCCTATCTATGAGCTTGAATAAAATAATGCGGTGCTTTCATTCATTTTAGCAGTTCCTTGGGTACAACTGAGAAATAGAAGTAAATCTTGAGATTGTTTTTTATAGATGATTGTTCAAAATACAAATTTCTGCTTTTTACCATGGTAATCTGAAATTATGTAATTTAGTTGTTATTTTATAGTTTGCATATCTAAGATTATGTCAATAATGTTTAATAGGAAGTAAGGATGGATTTTGTAGGAATAGAAGGATGTAACTAGGCGATTTTATATAATCAATTTAAATTTTAATCATTAATTGAATGAATTTTAAAAATGATTTGGTTGACAACTTCTAGCCATCTTATTATTTTGTCTTAGTACAAGTATTTTATATCATTAAAAAGAGAATTTCTTTCCCTATCTATCTATTAAACTTGTTTAAACAATTATTAATAATAATAAACAATTATGTGGTTATGTAGTATTTAGTTCTACATTGTCTTTTGTTTTCCACCAAAAATCGCACTAAAACATTTGTTTGTTTCAAAAGGATATAAAAACAGCGAGCGATTTGGTGACAAACTTTCTGTAAATTTAGACGTTTCAAGCAGTGCACATACGCCCAGAGCAAAATTTTAAAATTTAAAGGTTATGTTGTGAATTAGAAAATGTAAACAATTCCAAACGTTTTAAATGTTAGGTTATATTTTGGTGAAATGTCAAAGTGATTAATAATAATTTGTTCTTTAATTTAACAAGTTCTTTGAATTTAACTAGTTTGTTTTAATAATATTTACTTTTAATTGAAATAATATTCAGCGCTGTGAATTTTTATTAGTGGAATAATTTTTCTTTTTCGTAAAGAAATTTTTTATGGATTTTGAGAATATCAACCTTCGTTGTAAATTGGATTATGGAAGGAAATTTATCAATTTAATTATTGCATGGACTTACCTTATTTCAAGGGAATAGCTGGTCTTTAATAATTTTTATTAATACCATTTAATTTGGACATTTATTTGAAGAGAGGTGAATTTTTGCATTTCAGCCATTTTAGTTATAAACCATATGAAAGAAAGAGGATTTCTGTTTTGTTACTACATCAGTTGGTAATTGAAAAGGCGCCAATACATAGATATTATTTAAATATTTGAATGTATTTAATTAGTTTAATTTTAGTGTTCAAGATAATTAAAATGATAGAGATATTACTTCTGAAGATAAAAAGATTTAGACTATCTTAGGATTGATCTTTCTTTGATTTAATTTGTATCCAATTTTTTTTTTGTTATTTATTTCTATTTTTTTGTTTTGTTTATGTGTTGTGTTAAATAAATTTTGTAATTTCAATTTTAAAGAAACGTGTGGTTTATTTTGTTTTGTTTTGTGTACAGTTTCATTATGTTTCATAGATCCATTTTAATTTATTGCTCTATTAAAGCAACCCGCATATTGAGTCTCAGTTGTGGTAAGGTTCAAGCTTCACAACAATTATTTTATCCGGAGCATTTTTCTTCTATGGTAAAGGTAGATGGTTTATATTTTGTATACGAGTATGTCTTCACTGTGCTTTTACTGAAGGCTGTTTTATGTTTTTTTGTACTCCTAATTTAACTCAATTTTAACCAATTATCAATATCAATCATCATCATAACCGGGGTGGTTTCGCTCCACAAAGGAGGCAGGAAAATTTCGCACAATTTTTATCAAATAGGTTAATTTTTCTTAAATTTGAGTTGACTAGGCAAGACTTTTCATGACAGAATTGCCATGTATTAAACTTTGACCCAATATCATAGACGCCTCAAAAATAACTATTGCAATGAAAAGAAAATAATATTACCTATTATAGTTGATTTTATTATTAATATAAAAAAAGATTTCTTTTGAAAAAATAATTTATACCAGATCATTTTGATTTAAAAAGTACGTGCACAAAATAAAATTAATGACGTGCACTGACAATCTACCGCTATTGTTCGTTTTGTGAAGATATTGTTCTGCAAATTTATGGCTTTTTGGGCAATATATACGTAGTTGTACGTTGTAGCATGACTGGAATACTTTTTCATCAGAAAAAACAACCTGATTCCAAAATTCCTCCTCCCTATTTACGTATTGGTTTGAAAATGCCATACATGCTTCTTTATTAGTCTCAGCCAGTCTGGGTTTTTTGGTAGCAACACAGTTGCAAAGACCCTGCTCTCTAATTCTTTTTCTTGCCGTTCTAATTGTAGCTGGAAAGTGAGTTTCTACTATGGGGCTTCTACTGCGTTGGCGAAAGAATATTGCCATATGTATTTTACTAGCTCATTATCTTGTTATGAGTTTGTTGTTTTTGGACGTCCAGATCCTTGTCGTCTACTTAGATTATGTGTTTGTTGCCACTTACGGTTGAAAGTGATAATTGTGCTATTCCCGCAATTAATATGATCTGCTATTCCTTGCAACGACTGTCCTTCGTCCAAATTAGCGATTGCAAAGCCTTTTTCTGCGTCCCATAACACATGATTCGCATTTTTAGATATGCTATATTTGTATTTTTAAACTAGTTGTATTTTATGACATATGTCATTAAAAGAAAAATAGTAATTTGATATAAGTGCCTACATGCCACTGGATATGAGACCGTGTACAAAGGAAAAAAATTCGTGCGGAATTTTCCTGCCGGAATAGTACATACACCTTAGTATTCGCTTTATACGTTTTCTTTATCAGGCCAGGTTTGGAACATACCGTTTTATAAATTTCGACCTCGCATAGAACTGACATTATTCTTCACTTAGCACGTCATATGCATAAAGGCACATTGTAGAACCATCTAACAGACGTGTGGGTGTTCAAGTACTTCTGATGACTGCTAGTATATTTTGGAAACGATGTATAATCAACACTATTGTGTTAGATACCCAAAGTAATTATCACTGCGGTTAATATATTGAATTATATCAGTTCACCACTCAAAACATTTTTATGGCCGAATTTGCCAATTTCCGGTTAGTTAGTTTCACTAATACATCTGCCACGAATATATGACACCAAGACAATTGGACTAACTGTTGGAACAGAATCACCTGTCATTAGGTGATTCTTATTCCTCAAAATAACATCAAATTCTTACATTTTTGCAGCACACAACAAACACAAATTAGACATTTTAGAAGCTTTTAAAATATACACACATAAACGCACAGTACCTCTAATAAATGAACAAACTGAGCTTACTAATTCCTTTAATAGAAGTTCTGGTTCTGTGTGTAATTACTGGCTTTGTTTGGATATTACTAAAAATTATGCTTTCTCTTCTCGTCAGCCATTGTGCCATAATCGGAAGAATCAGCATTTCTAATAAAATAGGAGAAATTTACGAATTCTATTTCGTAAAAAACAAAATGGATTCATACTTAAGTAGTTTAAACATACGCAGCCACTCAATATAATAGCAATATTCTGAAAATAGACATGCTGTCGCAGAAAACTACTGATATCGAATAACTTTGTATAATTACATATATTGTATTTTGTATATGCAGATTTAAAAATTCTTGGAGATAATGGAATGTAGAGCAGTAAAAACGTCAGATCGAGAACCGCGGTTTGAAACCCAACCCCTATCCCAACATCTAACCCAAAGTACGTTAACTTAATTTCCAATATAACCTCTAACCTAACCTCTAGCATAACCTTTAGCATAACATCTAAGCTAGCCTACAACCTAAACGTACGCCACCCAATACATGTATTGCTAACTTTTTGAGTTTTTTTAACTTCCCTTTAAAACATGATCTACGGTTAAATATAATGTTATGAACTTCACTTGAGCCCTCGAAGACTGGCCTGTCAAAGGAATATCAACACTCGCTTTGAGGGTACAGCTAGGAACCCGCAACCAAAGCTCATAGTAGTTAGAACAATTACAACAACAACCAAGTTTGTAAATATCAATTAATGACTAGGAAAACCCTGTTAAAACATGATGGTGACAAGGTTAATTTATTAAAAGACTTCCTTACATACAACGTTAGTTGTGTGATAACAATCCTTGAAGGTTATCATGCGTAGGTAATTATCAAAATAAACACACCAGCTAAAAATGCTCAGCCTAGCATTATCAGACGAACTTCTGGGCGCGTTATTTAACAAACATTCCCGACTTACCTATCCACTCTCCGACTGACTCCGACTAGTACATGAATCATGTCCGGAAGACCTATAAAAGAAGCTCACTCTTCATCAAACTGGTTCGTTTCTATCAATACCTACATGTGCAGGTATCTACCCCCAAAACGACGCCCTTTTCAGTCACGTACAACCAGTAACAAAAATCTACCAGATTGCTAACAACAGTCCTATCGAAAAAGTCGTTAAGTAATAGAAGAGATTACGGCAGACAAATCGGAGTATACAAGAAACGTATTGGTAGGTAAACAAAGGCAAAAGCATAAGACATAAAAGACGGCGCGAAGTTCTGCAGTACGTACGCTATACTAGGACGACTGTGGTTCAAACCCGTAGTTGAGCTTGTACCCAACGACGGCACGGTACACTCTCAACAGACATTTTTTGTCCGCGCCATAGCTAGTGTTAACCAGACACTTCAAGGTGTCCAGCGTCTTTCTGCAGTAACCGGTGTATTTGAAAATTTGCGCCTATCGTTGATAAACTGCTGTTTAGCTTGCAAGCCTCTGCTCTTGGAGATGAACAATTTGAAACTCCAACTCTCTGCGCATCAAATGTCGACTGCAACCGAAGTTGCGCTTTGTCCAAGAAAGAATCTATGGCATAAAGCACAACGACGCCAACGAAAACCGTACACGCTAACATCTTTATTGGATAAGAGACCGACGGTGATATTCATGAGTCGAACCTCGAGGGACGCCGTTCTCGATAACAAACACTATCAGAAAAATCATTGCCCACGCCGGTAGGTTACCACTCATCCTGGATCACCTATACCCTAAACCCGAGACTGTGTATCGCGAGAATACGATTTCGGAGTGTCTTCTGTTGCCGCAGGAAGTATTGCTAGACAATACCTGTTACATGTGCTACGTCGGAATCAATGACGTCGGTGGTTGAGAGTTGTTGAACACTCGGCATTTCTAGGAACCGATATGAAACGTTGTCGTAGCATTTGATGTACCGTCCATGAAAATAGATTAAAAGGGGCAAAGAATGTAGCCGCAATCGAGAAATTTAAGTAAAACAAAACTATATCGTTAAAAATATAAAACGGACAGGCACTAGAACTCTTAGTTCTGGATTTGCCCTTTGGTCAATCTCCTTGTGGACGGGAAGGAACTCCATAGCAGCAGAATTCTCACTACCAACTAAGGTGAACTGGGAGTTGTCATAATAGAGGTCAACGAAGAAGAAAAGAAAACTTCAGTTACTGTTAAATTCAAAGCTGTTGCTATTGATACCGCCGACAGCGGTATAGGACACTTCAGCTCCAAGTCTTAACCATCTCTACGAGTGGAAAATCTTGAGATGTTACGACAGACGATGCTGGACTACTCATTGCCGCTGGTCTAGTCTGTCATACCGATTCCAGAACTTTTTTCAAATTTGTGGAAGAGTACTTTTAGTTCGGGTATTAGACCGCTAACGATTTCGGACTGCCAGATGGACTGCTGTCTACTTTGGAATAAGACACACGTGGAATAATTTTCCTGACAAGCTCACATTTGACGTCAGCGTAGGAAAGCCTGTTAAGCGTCTTGTTTTTCTGGATTGTCGGTTCTTGATTGCAAACTAAGCAATTCTGCCACCTGACCGAATGTTTCCTGTCTCAGTTTATAAACGGATCAGTGCTTGGCACTGCTGGCTTTGGTGTAACGGTTTCCCTTAGACTTAAATCTGCTCCCGCAAGCACTATGTTGCAGAGTTTCCACCGATGCAAGGGAAAGCATCACAGAGAGGCACCGGAATGTATAGTCTTATAGTGGGGAATAGAATATGCGCTTCTAGAACTGCCTCGGCAAACGTTAACAATAGCGATTCTGAGTTTTCCATACACCATCTCTTTAATAATTATTATTTTATCTAGTTACCTATTTTTGTATCTACCTTAGCGACGTGTTTGTTTATAATTATATTACCTTTGATAATGACAGCATAGCTGTCGAAACAATATTGTCAGGTTGTATTTTAATAAAACTGTGAAACTTTTACTAATCTTTATTTATTTCATATATTTGTATTTTAAAAAATTGCTGGCGTTTCTAAGATAAAGCTTACATTTTTTTCGTAGTTTTATTTTTTATTTTAATCATCGTTTTTGGATAAATATGAATTTTGCTAAAGACAATAAATATTCTTCATTATAATAGTTGCAAAAAATAATATTTACCATACCACCTTTACTTGGACAACCTTTCCATTTTATTATTTTATCTTGCATTTTACTTATGACAAGTGGATGTTTCACTGAAAGCAAATTCATGGGGATTGTGTAAAGCGGTTAAAATATAATTCTGATTTCAGCTAATCTATGCCATCTTTTATTAGAGCATTTCAGTGATTTATGGACCTATTCTGTGTTTTCACGTTACGGTTTAATGAAACATATTTCTTTGCTTTCATGCAATTATTCATACTTTATATGATGAATTATTCTCCTCGTCACATTTAGAAGTAATTGAATAATTCACATAAATCTGGCTTTAACATTGTAGATAATTAATCTACTCAGATAAAAAGTCTATCTAATCCATCAATAAACCACGTTGTTGTGCACTCGGTTCATACATCAAAGGATTCAAGTTTAATATGGACTGTTGTATTACATCCTGACTGAATTATCACCAATATCAATCAAAACATCACAGAGGTAAACCTGAAACAAATAAAATAGGTCGAACCCCGTACTTCTACATCTACACACTAGATATACAGACACACTTCTACATTGACTACGAAAATCCAATTGCTCCAATAATTCACCGCGATGAATAGGAAGGATTATAGTGATATACGACGTATTGCGTATAGGGTTTCTCGATGATTATAAACGCATTTATACAGAAGTTGAGCAACCGTTTTGCGTTATTCGAGCACGATTTATTATTAACTGACCCGGGTAGTATGTCCAACGACCACGCATCCGAAAGGGATCATTGTTCTTCCGCGTACAAGGATCTTTTTACGACTTTTCGAGTTTTTTTCCGACTTTGACGTACGGTGAAAGAGAGGGATGGACATTTATCGATTTCCTCTATTATTCACGGTTAGTTAACGTATTAAAACTATTGGAATGAATGATGTAATACGGGCTCGTTTAGGATGTTGAATTTGTTGGGACCAAGGATATGTGGATTAGTGAACAGTCTACAGCTTGTGTGAAAAAATACGTATCTAAAGACCTTATATTACTCAGCAGATTCTTATCATGGTTCACAAGAGCCCTAAAAAAACTGGGAAGCAGATACCTCCCATAAAATGTTAGCTGAAAGGCCTATAAAACTGTAGACCGTTTGCTCACATCAAACAGATAAAAAGGATCTTTCGCGGCTGATAGTTTGATTTACAAGTGGTATTCAGATTCAATGCATGATTACGTGTCATTACACACACAAACAGTATAAAGTGAACTTTATTTGTTTCTATAGGCAAATCGCTGGGTGTTAGGTTATTTTTATTGCACACTAGCTACACTATTACTATTATTATTATAAAGACAGTTGTATGCGATTCATTCCCATTTAAAAGTTTTATCGTTTTATTATCAAAAACTCTTCACAAAACCGAAAACGTATCCCTTTTTAATGCCAAGTAACGTCCGAAACGGAAAATACAGAGGTTTAATGGAACAGATAATATTTCCTGATGACTCGGTTGCGATGGAAATTGGATTTTGCTTCTTCAGTAATGTGATTTTGTATCGTTCCAACAGCATCTGACATCTGTCACGATAATTTCAACTGAAGTAGTAAGAAGATGGTTATATTATGTCAATGCTTTTCTACTTCACCGTTATTCAAACTCATAAATATAAAAATTGAACTATTAGAAGTTCATAATTATGGCGAATGTTATTTATAAAAAAAATGCAAAATAAGTTTAATCTTCTTTATTCTTGACGTCAAGCACAAGATAAGTTTATTAAACAATTAGGATAAATTTGAAATGCTTTAAGTCTTACGCCGTTTTGCTAGTGCCAAATTAGCTTCACATACCTGCTATGAAGATAAGTTTCATATAATTTCAATCGTGTATAAGTCCCTTAAAAATAAAAAAGATACATCAATGTACTTTAGTACCTACTTTAAAGTAAAATTTTACTTTGGAGATAATTTTAAAAAGAGTATTATCAACATATATATTAAATATTCATTAATATTTGATGCATATGAAGTTTTGTTTTTGTTCAAAAGATTTCTTTATACATGTTTTGACAAAATATAAAAAAAACATGAAGAATTTGGTTATGAAGAATGTTTGCTGAGCATGGAGATTTAATCTCTTGTCGAAATTATGAGTATCTCACAAAGGTAATAAAATCTTCAATGATTGAATAAATATGAACGCTAGTCTCTAAAGGTAGTTGAATAATAAAAGGTCCAGGCAGAGAGACAAAGTAAAAAACAGCTGATAAAACTTTTATAAACAAAAATACACAAATAAAGTTTGGTAAAGAAAAAACCTTCTAAACATAATACTTAAATAGTCATAAATACAGTATGTATTTGTAAATACTCTAATTGCTGTAAATAATAAAAAACAGTTTTAAAAGAAATATTTACCATCAAACGCATTCCAGTTATTATTTGGGTTAAATAATAACAATTATCCTGTTTAGGATATCACAATCCATATTTTAGGACTGACAGAAATTTAGACCAAAGAAATGTTCAGTTTCTCTTAAGGCTTAATACAGTTTTGAATAGCAAATTAGTAATCAGTCAGCTATTATAAGAGAAGAGGGAATAATATGAGATTTTCTACATCTGTATCCAATTAGAAAATCAATGTTGTGTATTGCTAAAACAGAATAAAGTGAAAGTACTATTGTTGAAATTTATCTACTTTTTCATCTTTTTTAGAAAAAGTCAAAAAGCATTTGTGTTTTCAAAAACACTGTGATTCTAAGTTTTTATTAGAGAAACCTAGGTAACTAGACAAACAGAATGTTACAACTTGTATATCCTTGTGTTTTTATATAACCAGATAAGAACAGGTTTTTGTACAGTAAGTTGCAAATCTGTTTAGTAATTAAATTATTACCTTAAATAAATTTTAAAGTCCAATTAATCCATAAAGAAATCAATCACAAATTTCAAAACTTAATTACTAAACTGAGGTTATAAATTTGTAGACAATTTGATAATTATTTTCTTGTTTAAATCAATAGAGGGTGCTCTTTTTGGTAGCCAAGATTATTTCTGATTATTATTTTGTTTGATTGGAAAATATGATTTTTTAAGGGAATAAGAACCCATCTTTTTAAAGAAATTTCAAATATTATCCTTTTTTAGTTTAATTAAATTAATAAGAATTAACAACAAACAAAACAAAAGATAAAAATATTAAATTTATTTCATTTAAAGCTTCAACTTACATAATTTATGTAGGGATGAAAGGAGAAGAAGGGACAAGTGGTGTGTGGTGATGCGCTTGCCAAAAGTAGGGCAGTTGGGGAAAAGTAGAAGGTGCGCGGACGGCCGTGAATGAGTTAACGACGGTGTGACGTATGTACGACGTAAAGACGACGGGTGTGGAAGAATTGCTTAAAAGACGTAAAGACTAAAGACTATTGTACTAATTTTCATTATCTAACCTGTTAATCTTTTATTTCGTTTTATCATAATTCATAATTGTTAACATCAAATAAATAATAGTTACAATTCAAATTGGCAACTACCTTTTATTTTAAAACACCTTTACCTTTTGAATTAATAACCTATATTTATATAACAAGACGTTAGAGAGTATATAACTTTTCGGGCAAAATATTATCATTGTGATAAAGCAAAACATATTTGGGAACTTCATTCTTATACTAAAAAAAAACGCGCTTGACAAGTTTAATTATAAAATTGTCTTATTTCAAATTTTGGGGGTTTTCACCATACAAAATTACCATTTCAGTTACAAACAAAATTTAAAAATATTTATGTTAATGTACATACCAATTAATTGATTTATTTGATTTAGAATACGTTAATAGTCAGCATCTGTAAACTTAATATTATTAAATTAGGAAAACAAAAAAGTTGCAAGTAGCATTACCAAGGTAGTGGTAAACATTCTTGAAACTTTTAGTCAGAACTGCAAGTCAATCTTTATATGTTCCCTGTAAATGTACTGATGTGTGTCTGTGGAAATAATAACTCTTTGCTGTTCTAATGAAGTGGTACTTCGGTTCATTGTATTTAATTAATCGCTTGTTTTTAATGGAAGTGGTATGTAGGCTTTTTCTTAACGAGCCGAAATTAAGATCAAAAAGTCATCAAAATAATAATAATAACATATATTTTTTCCATAATAGGTACAGAACCTGAAGTAGGGAATTCAACAAAGTTGTTCTTTCATTTCCCCTGTAACAGTCTTTATTTAAACATTATCGCCTGAAGTGTTGGCAACCCATTCATCTGTTAGTCGATTAAAAGAAATCAGATTACCCTTGTTTTGGAGATTGAATATTATTGTTTAATTGAAAAGGATGCCTAGGAAATAAAAGATTGGGATGGAAAATTAATAACAACTAGAAAAGTCATTAAGAAAGAACCTCTGGTAGTTGACCTGTTGTCTTTATCTGGCTTTAATTTGTACTAGAATCTGTGTGATGGATTTTTTATGGCAGAGTCATATGAGAAAATGTTCCTCTCCTTGTGTGTGGTGTAAGAAATATTTTTGGTGAAGAAATCTTTTTGGAATATTTTCACTCAGTATTGAGGATTTTGTTACCAGTAGGCTGTTTTCTTAATAATTACCAGAAACCACTCCTACTTTACGAGAAGGACCTTTAGTGAGAAAACCCTCCTTAGAGGTAAGGTTCTCGTCCGAGATTAACCCTCGGTGGGTAGATTAATCTGTTTTCTTTTTGATTTTAGGGTTTTAGATCTTAGGTTCTAGGTTTCAGTTTTAGAGTGTCAGGTGACACGTGTTAATTTATATGCATTCTGGAACATCAATTTTGGATTTAGATTACTAATTCGAACTTCTGGATCTAGATTAATAATTGAAACTTCAGATTTGGATTTTTAAGTTGTTCAATTTACCCATTTTTGCGTTGACTACTACTGAAGTCATCTGCTGGAGTTATAGCGGTGAACGTCTTACGAAGATCGTGGACCAGAGTCGTGGCAAGGTTTTGCTAGTGGTATTTATAAACAGTGTAAATACAAAATTGGAAAATCTCGTTAGTCAGTAATATTGATTATTGTTGATTGTTGAAACTTTATGTAGGTGTCTTACGTCTGCAAACGGAAGGGAAGTAACTATTAATTGCAATAGAGTTTTAAAACTCTGTCATTGGTATCTTGCGTCTGCTCACGAAGATGACCCGATTAGTAATTGTTTGCTAAATCTCTGTTGGTTGGTCTTTAGTTATAATTAAACAGTACCCATCAGTATAAATATACTCTAGAAGTAACTAGAACCGTTGTAAACGTTTGTGATCACACACGGTGAGTTGCGTTTGATTAACAATCCTAAAATATAAGATCGGAGTATAAAGTGTATAAGTAAAATATTAAAGGTATTCGATTCAAGAGGTACAAAATAGCCCTTAAATTACATTACAGGGTGTAAGGCCAATTAATAAAGGTATATGGTGAATTCACTGACTCTTTTTGAGTTAATTACAAATTTAGATCACAGCCAAGCCTGCACTACCAGGGCCTACTGCGTGGACGGGATCTGAAATCTCCCTTTTTAGTTTATTTTCGGTAAGTTGCACAATCTTTTCACTACTAGTAACCGGGTATTGGAAGGAACCATTTTAGGAAGCCGAGGGCAAACCGTTACTGGCGCCCATAATAATATTTTTAGTGGTCCACAATAAATAAACCGCACGACCACTCTCCATTGAAGCTAGCTTGGTTTCCTTTCTTTTTTTTGTTTTATTCATTTTTGTAATTATTGTCACGACAACGTAGGACCACCGTTTGCTCAATTGATATAGGCAAACGACAAAGGTTGACGTGACAGCCTCTTGTACATTATTTGAAACATAATAATCCTTAAATTTTTAAGTACAAGCATTGTGCTTTCATTCATGTGTCTCGGTATTCTGCGAGAAAGCCAGCGCTACCTAGCGCTGGATGACCCAAACCCTATTGAATTACGCGATGTAAGAGAGGTGAGGATCCGAGCTTGAATTCTTTTTTCGTATTTCAACAAAAGCAACAAGTTACTAATGCTTACTTATTAGGGTAAGCAGTTGGCACCTAGTAAATTATAATTATAAGAGAAAAGAAAAAAAAATGCAAGGCGAATAGTAATAACATTAAATTAATTAATGTTCACTAGCCAGACTGTTTACTTGGCTACTGTTTATTTGGTGTGTCAATGATGATTTAATGTGAATTGTTCTATCAAGGCTATTCTGAATTGCTCGACTGACAATACCTTGAAAGATGAAGGTACATCATTGTAACATCTTTGGTAAAAAATGGTCGCTTATAGAATGTAGCATTGTGCTTGGGTATAGTCAACAGACCTCTATGTCGCACATTTATATTGTGTACATCTGTTCTATACCTTATCTTATTGTATGAATCATTTATATCTACACTGGTAAAATAAATGTTTGAAAGCAAAATTATTTCAAGTTACTTTCTTTGCAAAAGAACGACCACTATTTTATTTTAATTTACTTTTTGGCATATTTAAAAGCAATTTTGGATTATGCGAAATATTCTGCAAAAAAGTACAAATGAAGCATTTTTTAAAATTCGCCTTGCAGAACTAGATCAAAGATATCCATTACATGGTATTGTGCGCCTGATACTATTTATGACCACTTTTTGATACAAAATAGCGCTAAAAGGCAGGTTGTCGCTATTTTATCTTAGAAATAAAATACAATACTTAAAATACAAATACAAGTAGAGGTACCGCAGAAAATTTACAATACCTATAGAGACCTAACAGTTTAGGCATAGTGTCGCGTCGATTCGATACCACAGCTACATACACTTATATTCAAGAGAGAGCGTTGAATAAGCGATATGGTACTGTATAAAGTCCTTAGCCTGTAGTTATAGTCGAGAGCCTGAAGATATATTGCGAATTAATGTACAATATCAATATGTTCATAAGATAATGATTCAGACATAGATCTCTAGTGGTTGTTAGAAAAATCTGAATTAAGGAAGTTGTGGTGGGATAGTCTGAGCCAAAAATTATGGAACTGTGCTATTTTGACAAATAGAAATAATTACATAGTCTTGCTTCAAATAATGGCTCAAACGATACTAGTTTTATTAAAATGCATGTGAAAGCAATTAGTTATTATTTATATATGTTTTTAATTAATTATTAGTTTTTTTAAAGTCAGAAATTAACTTTTGACTGCCTAGTCCAAACTTAAGAACGTGAAAAACTGACGAAACAAACAATTGTTCTAACCAGAAATTTCATTCAAGTTTACTTTTTTATTAGTAAATATAAAATAACATTACTATGTAAACACTAAAAATTAAAGAAATCTCTCTAGAATATAAATAAATTATACGCTTCTAGAGTAGTGAAAAAGTGACAACGTTGCCTGCAGTTGGCACCAGTATTTCGTTTGTTGTTCTGATAAAATCAAATTAATGCACTAAATGACGTTGACTCATATTTTGAGGTTATCTTTGCAAATATATGTTTATAAAACACCATTCATTCAGATTCATTTAAAACGTAGCAGTAAGAAATTCCCGAATTATGTATCTTTTTATTTAATACAACTGATTTTATTTTCGAGATGTAAATTACCAACGGCACTGGTTCTATATGGAGCTATATAAAGCATTTAAGTTTCCCGGTAGTTTGTCGCAATGCGACGTTGTTACCAAGTTAGCTATATCAAGCGTTCAATCGACAAATTCTTCGTATTAATTTATTTTTTGGGAAAACTATCCTCCTAACAAATTTGAAACTTTAACGGCACAATCTTACAACGGTTTTACGTGAAATGTTTTGGTGTTGAGTTTTTTGCATCATTTTTTATTAAGTTATTATAATAAAGGTATCAACAACTTGCCATTTTGCATAAGATCGTGTGTTATTTTTAAATGCAATTTATGCATAAACAAACTTCCTGAACATTAAAGATTTTCTAGGAAATAACTTTGTACATTAAAATCTATCAACTGCAATATTTTTTTTATATTTTCATCATATTTTTCTACAGCCACAACTTCCTTAACAGACAATTAGTGCACTTTAAAACAACATTGAAATTTGCTCTAAAATAGCTATTTATGTAACAAGTACATAATGTATGACTTTATAGATGAGCTCAGTTTATGGCCGAGCGAGCGAAGCAAGAAAGGCCTATAAAAAGGGCGAGTCTATAAAGTTTGATTATGTAAGAGTTGTATACAAAGCTTTATGTTCGACTCCTAAAATTGGCTCATTATCAAAATAAAATCGGTTCATTATCAAAATAAAATCGGTTTATAAATTTGACATATATTATAAAATTGGACATATAATATACAGTTGCCATTGGAAAACTGGATATTTTGGTATTGCTATACTTTATTTTACTACTATCACTTTATTTTACAAGTACGATAATAAGCCAGTTTCCTGCCGCAAAACAATACAATAAACAGTACTTTATAAAGTAATCGGACATAAACTATATTATTTTAGTATAGTGAGTTAGTGAAAAAAAATTTTCTACAGCAAAACAGAACATATTGGAGCCAACTTACAGATAGAAACCAGAACATATTGGAGCCAACGCTTTAGCTAGCACCACTGGCTATATCAAATTTAATAGACGCCTTGAGAACATACTCGACTAGCTCATTTCAACTCTCTGATTTGTAAATCGTAGTCCTATGCTCCAAACCGATGGTTCAATCAGAAATGAGACGAACTGTGTCTTTAATACTTGATATCTCCAGGAGATTGTAATCTAATTTGTCGAAAATGTCGAGAAAATTGGAGAGAATTCTTAAACTATTTTTCTGGTTGTTATAAGGATCTTTTATAGGTAACGTACATACATTCTATCGAATAAGTATAAAGTATTTCGAAAAGTGTATTTGACAACGTATAGTTCGGTGGCACTGTAACAGAACAAGGATGTGACCTTAATACCACCTCGTATATTAGTGTTGTAACTATAATGCCATCCACATTTAGTATCACTCCGTATAATAGTTTTTCTCGTGAAATTCAATTTTAATATTATTGGTTATGGCCCCATCTATGCTTGTCGTTTCAACTAAAAATTATCGATTTTTCAATAATCGATATATGGGTATAAAGGTTTTCTGTCATTCTCAATCATTATTAAGCTATTAAATGCTAGACGCGACTTTTGGCGGTAAACAACTCTCCACGTGGCTTACTCCACATTTCCCGTGGTGAAGATTTTAATCAGACACCCTTCTCTTCAAGAAGAATAGTGGTACAAGACGTATTTTAGTGTTGTCCTCTGGAAAGCAGAATTTTGTGGTGCAAATATCCTTGAAATGTGTATATTTGTGTAATGTGTGAAAGATTAATTGTCAGAAATGTTAGTCCCGCATTTTGAAAGGTGGAAATCAACAAATATGCAACTTTGCTTTTGTTCGGGAAAGCAACGATAGTTGTCCATTTTTAGAATTTGACAAGGTACGCTTATTTTTAATCTACGTTTATCTCAACACTAATGAGTCAATTATCAGATTTTCCTTCAGGAAAATATAATTATCTTTATAGGACCGTGTTTTCTTGCTGGTGTTGCCTGGATGTGTTTTTTGACTGTGTTGTCCAATTTCTGTTTTTCTAGAATTTCAGACAATAGTAATATACAGTAAAGATGTACCAATTTACCTAGAGCATCATCTTCTGAGCAGTTGTTGTAGGTGACATAAAAAAATCAGATTATTGTAATAAAACACTCATAGGTAAGTTAATTCTTTGGCCTAATGCCTTTTTATTACTTCATTTAACTTTATTTCAATGTCACAAGGAAGGCTGAACCTTTTGTATCTAATACCAAAATTTAATAAAAAAGCTTACCATTATTTATTTGGAAAATTTGATCGCAAAGTAATTATACTAATGTTTGGAAAATCCATTTGTTATAAACAATAAAAATCAAAAACTAACTTGCCATTGATCCTTACGTTTGTTATTGATTTATTTTGGTTTATTGTATTGAAATATTAAATGTGTAACCTAGTGGTATTTTAGTGTGCCTTATTTGTTTATTATTAATGTTTAATTAATAAGTTCAACTGGAGTTTTAAACGTACGAAGACCTTCCAGTACTTGATTATTTTATTGATCCCATATTGATGTTAATAAATAAAGATATGATATTATTTGTGCTAGTTCTTGTCTAATTTTTCTTAGTTTTGGTATTTTGGTGTAAATATGGCGTAAATGCACAAGATCAAAACTAATTCACTTTAAGGTCTAGAACACCGTTATTATAAAACATTACTGCTAATATCTTATGCTGGCGCTCTTCTCCATAGCTCTATGAATTTACTGATGTTCCAATCTACCAATGAGCTGTATTAATTTTAAAAGAGAAAGAGAGAGCCCCCATTCGCTTTGTTTAAGCTAAGCCGCGGCATACATAAGTATCGTTTTGGTTTTTGTTTATACATTTTGATTGTTACAAATTGACGGTCCGTCGTGGGGCCTCTGTTTATCTAAAAGAGATGTTAAAGTATATTCTTACAATGTACAGTGTTATCGATAATATCTCAAATAAATTGCAAGTTTTAATTGTGCTTTACATTAAGTATGTTACATTAAGTCTTTAAAGTTACATCTAAATATACCTAGTAATTCATTAAATTTAATGAATTGAACAACAAATCTACTTCGTTTTTCCCTTGTATAATGGTTACTTTACTTTACTTATTTCCCTAAATACTTGTTATTTTAAAATACAGAACGGCTATAACACATTTTTTCGGATAATGTTAATTTCCTTTTAGTTCTCTAGATTTTTACGAAAATTTTAATTTTAGTTAATCATATAATTAATCCAAGCACAAGAATTTCTGATACACGTTATTGATGTCAACGTTTTAAATAGCGATAGATGTCAACTTTTTTTATATAAAAAATACTATTGAAAGTGAAAAGGGAGATACCCTTTCCAATAGGCTGCAGGACAACCGAGTTTAAATAGATTCATCACTGTCAAAGTTGTGGTCACGCAGTGCTTCTTAAGGGATTCCAATGGGTAAATGAAAATCACTAGGGACCAAACTGAAACATTCAAGATGATGTAAAAGGGTCTCTTCTTCTCAAAATTATGAATTATGTGCGAAGTAAAATATGAGAACCGCAATATGACTTTTGCGAATACAGTTTTTATATTTATTGGTAAAATTAAACTTAATACTGATTGTCAAGAATAAAATTTTTATTGTAACTTTATTGTAAAAAAATGATAATTTGCATAGTAAAGAATAGAAAACTGAGAAAAATACGTGTGACATTTTCTTATTTTAGCATGCAATGTAATACATGAAGAAAGAAATAAAGTGTGACGTTATTCTTTATCCTGTTAAAGTTGAAAAATGATCAGGATGAATTTTACATGGTAAGTAGGTTACATTTTGCAACATCCAATATTTTCCTTTTCAAAATTACATGAAAATAAGAAATGGAAATTTTACCTAATTTACTAAATATTATTATTTTTACACCTGGATAGCCAATTGAAGATGAATACTACCTTTAATGTTTTTGTTATTACGAAGAAATTCGCTTTTTCAGTTTCCATGTTTGAATTATTGGTTAGGCAAAGTATTTTTTTAATTATTCCATTTTTCATCAATTTATCGAATTTAATGTTTTTAGTCAATTAACCCTATGAAACGTACGGTGCAATTAGGAAACCACAAGGTGCATGTAGATTTCCGTAAACTCAGCTCATTTTGAATGTAGAGAATGATTGGACAGAAAGTAGGCAGGCAAGCGTGTCCTTAACGAACCGTTACTATATTACTGTCTTGTTTTGTTGAATGCAAAGTAGTTGGTAGTGGAGGTAAGAATAGACAGCAGTAACTAAAACTGTTAGTGCCTCTTCCGAGGTATTGACTGAAATTAACCATTAACCGGTGTCTATTTTATAATTGAACGGAATTCAATCTTAAGTTTATTTCATCAACAAATGAACTATGACGTCTATGCAATATACTATGTAGTTATAGTGTTGTACGTCATTATTTGTATTTTTAACACAGCAGTTCTCAACCTTTTAGAATTTAGAACCCAACTTCTCATGTCAGTTTTAAGCGCGCCCTTCTCCATTTTTGGAGTCCTAATATTTTTTTTCTATATTTATTTTCTTTTGCTGCTAATACGCGGCAACAAGGCTAAGATTCTGCGGAACTACGCCACATTTGGCAACAGTGTCGACCCCACAACAAGTTACAAATTTAAAAAGATTCACAACAGTGAAAATCAAACAAAGAACACAAGCATCATTTTCATTAAAACTTCTTAATGCAACCTATGATGCTTTCTTTTATGTTCTGTAGCATGCACTTTTATTGTTACAACAACCAGGCTCGTGCTGGCCCACCGGGAGTTTCCCGGTGGGCCTTTAAAAAGTTGCCTCGAAGTCGCCTGCGACAGGACTGAATTTAAATTACCAACAATTACATGATATTTATAGAAGCAATACCTTGCCGCTGTTCAACTCGACCGCATCTGACGAACAACGATTGAATTACGCCCACTCGTCCCTCCCAATCCTTTGACATTGAAGTTGAAGCGAGTATCCCATAAACTGTTTCCTTATACGCTGTCCTGCGTGAGCGACTACTTGCGAGCGAAGCGAGCGGAGCGGCCGGCGTTGAATTATCAACATCAAGCAAACAATACAGCTGTCCTACGTGAAGTCGCCGTCGCCGTAACATCGCTATTTAGATGCGGATTTTAGGCGATTGGCGTGATCAAATTATTTGATATTTCCGCCTTCACCGCGTTAGCCGCATTTGAATTGTCGGCAAAACCGCTAATGTTTTGTTAGATTGAATTTAATTTTACAAGAAAAAACTAATAATAAAATTATTAGTTTTGAAATAATTGTGAAATAAATTTGAACAATTTGTTAATATCTTATATAAATGGTCCCACAGAATCCTTATGGAAAATGGTATTCACCATATTGCTCTGAAACGTTGGTGAAAGATAGTTTTCGATATGCAGATCAAAAGTATCAATAGACACAATGTCCAAAAAACTATAGTTTTAGAATTACAGCCGTTTTGGCAGTTTTTACACCAGGTGGAATCCTTATGGGAAATGATTCTCGGCTAAAATTCTTGAAACTTTGGTAAATTGTAGCTACTAATGTGTAGATCGAAAGTGTCACTGGGGAGAAAGTCCAAACAATTATAGTTTTCGAATTAGAGCAGTTTGAAGTTGGAAATTTTTTAATTGAACCCTGCTCAATCCTTATGAGAAATGGCTCTTGGCCATAATTTTTAAATTTTTAGTATAAACCAAAAAATTATAGATATCGAATTACAGCCATTTGAAGTAGACAATTCTTGCATTATTATTCGACTTCAAACGGCTGTAATTCACAAACTATAATTTTCTGGGCTGTGTGCCCCTTAACACTTTTGATCTACACATCGAAAACTATTTTTCAGTACACTTTCAGAGCAATTTGATGAAAACTATTTTCCATAAGGATTATGCGGAGTCCTTTTATCCTCTCCAAATAATCAATATTTGTTGAAGACCTTTTCACCCATAGCGTAATTTTAAATATATATTCTTGGACTTTTAAATTTCACCAGCCCAATTTTACCAAACTAGAGTATTGTAGTGCAGTTTTTTGTTTTTCGCGCGATTTGCGATTATGAACATGCTACGTAGGACACTCTCAATTCGCTTCGTCCGCACCGCCATTCGCTCGCTTCGCCCGTGTCATCCGCTTCGCCACATTTGTCGCCCACGCAGGACAACGTGTTAGTGTATGAGTATTTGGAACACACGTCACAGGCATCACTTGTTTACGTTGTTGTCTATAATCTAGTGATTATTTGGTTTATTCATACGTTTACGTTAGAGGTTGAAGGTGATTCTCAAAAACCTTATTTTTTATGTGTTAGTATTAGATACGAAACAATTATATCTCTTTCCATTCTCATACGGCATTAAGATGCAAAACAGTAATGTAAGCATTGCACGAGTTTCAAACAGACAAAATGTAATCTGAAACTTATAAGTAACTTAAGAAACTAAGTAAAGTAACCTATTGAATAAGATGTTTAGAAAAAATAATTTTTAATACAAATTATGTGGCTATATCATTCAGAAACATTTAATCGTTTTAAACTAACCTTGAAATATTCCAAATTCCAACAAAAAGATTTTGAAATCAAATGCTATATTAATTTGCTCAGATGAATTAATATTAATTTACGATTAGTTAATTTTAATCAATCGATAAGTAAATGTACTGTAATTAGCAATATTGTAAAACAGGATTAAAAAATAATTAATAATGCAAAAGAAACAACTAAAAAAGTATGATAAATGAAAATTCACAGCTACCGTACTCTAATACAGGACGTGCTGGATTTCGAGTTTAAAACTCGAGTTCTAATCCCAGCTTGGGTAAATTTATTTTTTATAAATATTTAATATATTTTATAATTTTTTATAAATACAATATTTATAAAAAATAATTACACAAAATTATCCGTTAATTTTATAGTCAATGTTTAAGTACGGTCGGTACGGTTTAGGTACGGTTGGTTTAGTTGAATAATCAAATAATGTTGAATGTATGTATATATGTATTTAGTACCTAACAAGCTCTATTAAAACCCTTGGTTAGTTTAAAATGTCTAATATTAATTAATCTAAATAAATAAATTATTCTTAAAAAATTAGTCCAAATGGGGTGGTGGAACCTTCTAAGGGAATATTTTCCCGGGCCCTAAAATTGACCCAGCACGCGCCTGGCAGCAACTTAGTTTATTTGTAAATTAGTAGCTCTTTCGCATCATGCGCTCTGAAAGTCTTCTGAAAGCTTTAAGAATCGATTGCTTAAAAAACTATTGAAAAAACTATTAGGAAAAAATTAATATGTAATAGTAATTATAATGTGGTAAGTTAGTTTTATCGGCTATATGCCACACTATGGTTCAAAGTTAGCATTTAACATAATCAAAGTAAATCTCAATTGCAAACATTGCATAGTTGAATAATGTGAAAAGATTTTGATTTTAAATACAGACGCTTAAAGTAACAAATGTGAAAGTTAACTTTTCGAAGGTTTTGACAAAATCGAGCATTTACAAAGTGTTAGCTTGAATCGGGTATTCACAAAATGTATGTTAGTATTTACAAAATGTATGTTACAAAATTTAAGAATAGATACAGCATAGAACAAAGTACTTTTCTGAAAAAAAAACATTGGTTTTGATGTCGTTGATATAATTTTCCGACTAATATATGACTCGTTATTGTAAGATCCAGTAAAACATTCTTACGTACGACTTCTAGTAGCAATATCCTTTTATATCGTACGTATTATATTTATTAAACTATAGCCCTTATTGACCCAATTCAAAAATAACCAAGCAACACATTTATAACAATAGATTTGTAAACTACATTAGTTTGTTGCAATAGACTTTTCGTCCTGTATTTTACAAGCGAAGGAAAATTGTAGTACATTTTGCTGTCATTGTCTATTAATGAAAAATAAACAGCTTCGCCTCTCGCATCTTATCTTGACTTAAATGAATTCTTAGAATAGAACAGGCTTATTTTTAAATACGTTCTCTATTTGTCAAATGGGGTCATAAATAAATTTAAAAATAATAGTGACATTTTGTTGTACTTTTTAATGGAAACATAACAAGCAAAAATGTTCATAAAAAATTGCTTTAAAACCAGTAAAAAATTAATATAAATATAAATTGTTTGTCTTTATAAATTCTTTATTTCACGATAACTTCACAAATAGATGCTTAATTAACGAACACACAAGCTCTATGATCACACAAAACAAAATATCACTAACACTGCAATCTATAGGAACGTTGCGGAAACAATATTTAAATCTTGAACAATTTTACACTAACAAAGGTATCTTTAAACGCTGCAGTAATGACTTGAAATGTTGCTTGAAGTTTTAATAACCATATCTCAAAAGAGAACACTTACGGTATGACCATGCAAAGACTAATTTTTCACGTCTTTAAGTTGCAAATTACACAATTCAATCCCTTCATTAATAATAATATCCAAAACAAGAGAAAACCAAAGCTGAATCTGGATACACGTAGCTTACGCCATTCAAGAGATATATAGCCATAATTGATTTTTTAAGAAATTCCCCCCTGCGACCCCACGGGTTTTTTAGGATTAAAGATATACTATGCCAAATAAATAAATGTATCAGACGGATTTTGATAATTTTCTCACCATTCAATTTAGCTCATTTCTCTGCGTTGAATGGCTAGTTAAACATGGAAAACGGATAGAGAACACCATTTCACGTGGATGTGTAACGCCTTTCCTACAAAGGATTTCTGTTCTTAAAATGCATTTAGCTTTTATTTATGGCTTCCTGTGCATGTTTATCGTAATTTCGTATAATCAAACTTTCAATCCCAGTCGTACAAAGTGCAGCTTGCGGCCACGTGTGGATTGTGGTGGCTTACGCGGCAAATTTTTGTTTTAGAATCATTTAAAAGCTATCATATGCTTGTTCCCATTGGGTTAAGAAAAATCACGCTATTTCGCTATTGGTTGGCATAAAATCTTTCTTGTTTTCAATATTAAAAAAGTAGTACAGATTCGCATCTAAAAAGTTCAGTTGGGCAGTGAGTTTCGTACCCTAAAGTAGCGTGAGTGTTTTAGCCCAAGCTGGCGGGTTTGCCCTAGCATTTGTTTCCCGTGCTATTATCGTATGTAAGCGATTTTACAGTTAAATAAATATAGTCTAGTTTAGAACAACACTACTTTAAGTGTTATACAGTACCGATTTTGTTGTTAGAAAATTAATCCGGTGGAGGATTATTCCGCAACTTTAGTTTGAGTGGAGTGTTAATTCCCATTTATTGAACCTTTGATTGGCTTAATAGAATCTGTTTAATGCTAATCAACAGTGAAGTTTGAATTAAACACATTAACTCATTTAATTAGTGAAAAATTAATAATAAGAATACGTTATTTGTTACTCAACAAGTAAAATAACTATCTTCGAGCAACATTCAAGTAACTTAATCATCGTTCCCGCTAATAGTAATAATAATAAAGAATTTATTACTATAGCAAGTATGGCAAAAGTTCAATGAATTTCGTTAAGATAAAATAGTTCAGAAATTAAAATAATTAAGTGTTTTCGCTTCAGTTTGCAGTTTATGTGATAATTATGTATAATGGTCATTTTTCTAACATGTTTCGTTTGTGCATTGTATTTTCAAATTTTTTAAATTAAATTATCTTATGATATAGTTTGGCTCAACAAATTGCTTACGTTTTTGTCAATTAAAATTTAGTAGTATCGTTTGATAAGTGTTTGATTCAATTAACGTCAATTTTAAATGAGAAATCTTTTCAAATTGAGATTCTTAGATTCTGCTAATATCAATTTGGTGGCGCTCAATATATTTTTTTAAATTTTTTATTTGTTCCTGATTTCATTAATTAATTCGATTCTTTTGGGGTTAACACCCACTCCTGTATTTAAATTTGCTTAATAGAGATCTCAACAGCTTGTGCATTTATGAGTTGTATAGTAAGTATTAAATATTTTGTGTTAAGAAAGTAATGTTATAAATAACGCCTGATAGTTGGGCATTTTTCTGTGTTAACATAAGTATGTTTCAATGTTGCCCATCGCGGGGCATTGTTTTTAGAGGAATTTAGAGTGTTATATAGGCTAACCTTTAAATGATGTAAACTAAATAACCACAAATGTTGATTAAATACTTGTAGAACAGAATCAATTTGCAACTGAAAGTATTCGCGTAAACGAGGAATATTCCGCGGGAGATAAATAGGAAGAAAAGGATAAAATAAAACAAAAACTAAATTGATTTTTAAGTCATAAGACTCACTGTGTTTACCACTGACTCACCACTGACTTACCATTGAAATAAAGTTATCTCGTGAAGATGCAATTCGATCCTCGATTCGGAAAAAGATTTAAATAAAAAAACTAGTTCAATTGGTATGATTTTTGATAGAATATGCATTATTATAAAAAGTATAAATAAGTATAATTACAAATTAATTCAGGTAATTACTTGAACTGAACGTCTCTGGTTTAATTTTGTTTTAAGACACTTTATGCCGAAGCAACTTTATTTACTTTTTTAGTACGCCAATTTATTTACATATACCTTAATTTATAATGTAAATTTGAGTACAAAGTTTGTCGTGGAGTACCCTGAAGGTAACAAATACAACAGTCTTATTTTTTATCTTTTTCCCTTTTTTAAGAAATTTAAATAAGCTTTTAAAACTTGGCCTATGCGAGTATCTGTTAAATTAAAATGCAAACGAGTAAAACATGAAACTTTTTGTATTTGTAGCTTATTCTTTTAAGAAGTTTACTTTTACACAAGAGTACGAGTATAAAAACTGTGTTGCATTAAACACAAACTTCATTTACTTAGATTGTATCTCGTTGACAACTTTAAACTTTTACCATAAAGTTGTTTTTTTTACAATTTAAATGATTATAATAAAAGAACGTTGTATAATATTGGTTATACTAAAATTCGTCAATAAGAATAAATAATCAAAACTAAGACAAGTAAAAATTCGTTTAACGAGTCGCGTTTCTTAACAATTTAATTAAAAGAAAGTTGAGAAAAGCTACAGGCTAAAGCATTAACAATGGAGCCATAATGATTTCACCATTTTTTGTTCAAAATAACAGGAGAAAAATTGTCGAGAGACCACTTACACTTGTTTGAATTTAAGCGCTGTGTTCAACTGAAACGTTTTATGGTTTATTGGTATTTTTAAACCCAAAAATTTATTATTCCCTTTTGTCCTTTTGCTCACATTTATGAGAAAGTATCGTAGAATAAATTTAACATGTAAATCTAAAATTGCTGAAATTAACCAATTACAAAATTTTAATGGGCCAATATAATGTAATCCGCTCCAAACTAAGAATCACGAAAGGTTTAATACCACAATAAAAAAAGTTCTTTTATTATTTAGATTACATTGAGGACTCAACGCAGGAATTAAAGTTTTCAGAAGGGTCTTTAAAACTGTACTTTTATTTACAAATATTAAGTCTGCAAAAAGGTTACATGTCTAAATATCACAGTCATAATATCACACGACAATATATCATAGTCAAAATACCACATGCTAATATATCACATGCAAAAATATCCTAAGGACAGAATATCTTATGAAAAAATATCCTAATACAAAATATCACTATTATGTTTAAAATATAATAATAATTTATTTTACTCAGTAAAAAACCTCTATTGACTCATATACTCATATACAAATAATTACATTTACGTTCTTATTTACAACTGTAATTATAGTATGCGTACAAACCATATTTCCTTAAACCTAACCTAACATTGTAATTAAATATATCCCTCGATATTAAATACAGTATCACAGTATTTCTTACTAACTTTAAGATATTTTTTCATGTGATATTTCCTATTATATTAATACATACTATAATATTTTATTAAAAATAAAATTTTCTCTTTTTGCTTTAAAATAAATTATTTAAACATATAAAATTAAATCTTGGGTATAGCAGCCAATTGAAAGCCACATAATTTCACACCCTAAAAATCACCCTTAGACAATTGTTGCGCCCTCACTTTGGGTTCCTCAGCAGAGACTGGGCACTTGGACCTGGAGAATATAGGTTCCGGTTCCAATTCCGGTTTTTGAAAATTCGAAATAAAGGTTTCGGTTCCGATTTCAATTTTAATTTTCTAAACATTAAGGTCCCGGTTCCAGGATTTTTTAGGTTCCATAAGGGTTCCGGAAGCAAAAGTAATGACGTCACATTTTATGTTGGTATATAGTTCCAAATATCTCCAAACAAATATGACCTTGATAACTGACAGTCGATGCACGTTAGGTTAAAGTATTGCTTATAATATAGGTGATAATTGATAAATATATTTGCTCTTCGATATTTCAACTCTTTTTACTCGGGAAACTCTAGTGCTATAGTTACAATTATTTACAACAATGGATACCATAGAAACTGAGCTCTTGGAGTAAACAGATGTGAAGTACCGAACGTGGTTAATATTGTAGATTCTTTTCAAGATAAAATTTGTTTGGAAATATTCAGGGCTACCAATATAAAATGTGACGTAACACTTTTCTAGTCAATTCACACACTGCTATTGGTCAATTAGTAGTGGAAATGGATCTAGTATCAACATCCACTTAGTAAGAAATGGTTATGGTAGCGCTGTTGGAAGAATATTGAACTACTTTTTTTATTTACCAGTAGAACCGAAATGTGAAACCAAAAAATACCGGTTCTCGTCTTAACATTAACACGAATTTTAGTAAGGCTTCCGATTCATTCCGGTTTCAGTTCCATAAAAGTAATCGGTTCCGGTTCCGATTCCGGTTCTTTTGGGTTCCTGTTCCAGTCCATGCTCCTCAGTATGGGAGGCATTGTCTGAAACCCTGAACCTCTGTACCTGTTGCTTCTCTATATGTAAATCTCGAATTTACATTAATAATAACAATTACAATTGGAGACATCTATATAATGTTGTCCTAAAGCAAACTTCCATGTACACCCGGAAGTAAATATTATTAGGTAATTATTCGATATACCGACCCCGATCGTACATTCATACATACGGAAATACCAAGCGCTACGGATTTTCGTTAAAAAGACGTCATAAAAACAGGTAAAAATTATAAAATCTTCCTGTCATATGACACAAACACCATTTTTACGTCATTTTCACGTAAATACAGCCAACTTTTTTACTAACTGTAACCTAACATTATAACATTCTAACCTCAAAATAGCGATTTTAACATTGTTTTTCTTATTATTTTTATTTTCTTATTTGTTCTCTGAGTTATCCTCTACAACTCAGTGTCATTGGTTTACCTGGGTTCAGAAGGGTCCGTATATCGAATAATTAATTATTATTAAATATAAGATTTTACTAAAAATAAAATTTTATTAAAACTATTATTATATCTCCTCATGTGATATTTTGATCTTGAGCTATTTTTTATTATGATATTTTATTCTTGGGATATTTTTTATTATAATATTACGTTTGTGATATTTAAGCGTGACACCTGCAAAAAGGGGTAGTTTAAAACGCGATAAAAACAATAGAATAACACACAGGCACATAGAGTACAAGTTCAAAATAAACGTCAGTGGCAACATTGAAATTTCCTGAGTATACTCCCAAGTAAATATTGACGAATTCATTAATTAATTGTAAGCTTGCTACAGCTTTGTATAAGGAAAAGCGACGACCCACTAATTTAAAGGCAAATAGGATCAGCCTTTTGTTTCTGCATTGTTCAAAGTTACAATCAAAAGCGTAGAAATACTTTAATTATTTAGCGAATTTCAAACGTACAGTGAGAGAATTGATGGAATTTTAGAAAGGATTAAATTCATGTAATAATACTTTTGATGGAACGCTTTGAGAGGACTTTTAGAATTTTAGGTACCGTGCAGTTAATACCGAAGCCGTAACAGAATTATTTAGCGTAATTGATATGTTTGATAAATATGCATTTTATTTAAATTTAATCGCGATTACAATAACTACATAATACAATTTCAGTTTGGGTTGAAATTAACATATTTTTGATAAATTTTTTGTTTTAAAATTACAGATAATCTAGTTGCATAATATACAAATATCTAGTTAACTCATTTTGCGAGTAATTGCTGAACGTCAACAGCATGAGTTTGAATAGAAAACTAATCAACCTTTAATTAAAGGAAAATGTTCATCATGAACGACTCATGATATTTCAACAGCAAGACGTTATATATTTGTGTGTACGAAAGATTTTCGATAATTTTGCAGATTGATGGCAGAGGATGCCACAAATACTCTGGTCATTTTGAAGTAAGCAAATACTAATACTTCTCTACAATATGAGAGACGTGCGTTGGTGATGATGCTGTCAATATACCGGGTGTCAACGCGCTTACTATTCAGCCTGTCATTTTATTATAAAGAAATATATCGATTTCAAATTGTGTAAGTTGGATGTACGGTTGAGTCACATGCACATTTTGAGTACTCAGACATCTGACTGTCGTTTCCTGTCTAACTAATTTGGATTTTATAGCGAATTCTAAGTATAAAACATTCATCACACCGTATGCCTATCTTGAACTGTTTTCGAGAAAATGGTGACTCAAAGGACATTTTCAATCGGTCCATTCCTATCGGTCATAGATTATACCGTTTTGGCATAAAATAAAGTAATTGTACCTACCCAAGCAGCATTTTTAGTCATTGTTACATACCAGCAACTACCGAAGGAACTATTAAGTTTTTGCCACTAATCACAAGCAAGTAATTGCTACGGTTTTATTACGTGCCTGGAACTAAAATGGGGAACAATCCTTAGGTAGGAGACACGTTGCAGTAACCGTTCTGGAACTTGCCCAGCTACGTTTCGGTTACGTTTAGACTACAAAGCGGCAACGTAGTAATTGCGTACTATCGTGAAACTTCTTTCCTCTTTGACACATCGTGTCGCGTGGTTGGTCTCTCCTACTGTTGCAACTTAACAAATATTCTAACATTTTCTATACTAATGCTGCGTTCGTGTTACTAATTTATTTGTAATACGTAATTAGTAATACAAAGAGCAATGAAACGCGCCTTCTTTAAATAAATTTTTTAATAAAAGATGTCTTTAATAAAATATGATAGACGCATGGTAGAAACCATTTTTATATTATTCCTGAGGCACAATGTGCCACTAATTTGTTATTTTATTGAGGGTTATATAGTGAAACATCTATTAACAATCATAACAAATTGCAAATTGATTAATGGCCTCCAACATTTTACAAGTATATATGGAGATGGAGTAGTTTACAAAAATCACCTTAAAGTGATTCTCTTGGGTAGTAAAAACGTAAGTTTAATTTCAATACTACTGCAAGGTTCCGTTACTTTAAAGCGTTAAGCAATGGTTTTAGACAGGTGACAGGAACTTTCAGTACTACTTTAAAGTAGCTTCAGGCAAGTTACTGTTACAATTATAATACCACTTTGAAGTTGCAACGACTTTAAAGTAATTATACTAGGTGGCAGTACCGTTCCACATACTTTAAAAGTTACTCAAAAGTAATGGAACTACATAGTAGTTACGTTACAGCTACTGAATCAAAGTTCTGATCTCAGTTACTGCTACTTAGATGCTGCTTGGGTAGTTAGATCATAACAATTTCACTTCCAGTTTAACCGGAAGTGCTACGAAAATTAACTTTCAGAATCGAATTACGTTACTTTTTACGTCGCTACTCAAACTACGTCAGAACTATTAATGCAATGCCCTATAGTGCACATTAAGTTTAAATTGTACTTACATTTCTGGATACTTTTTGTTTGTTGTGTCATATGTCTAAACTTAACGGTTTTCGAGATTAGCACTTAAATGTTCAGCTATATTCTAAAAGTCACAAAAGCTAAAAACAATCGGTCTAAATTTAACAATACCTTGATCCAACGGGTGGTTATAGCGTCTATGCTTAGTCTATCTGCTTGCTTAGTGTGCAATACCATTGCTATTGTACCCTCAACTTTGCCTTATAAATTACTTAGTGACAAGTTTTGGTGGTATTAAGATAACGCAAGATCAACAAAAGCGTGAATGCAGTGATTCAGCAGCTCAACATGCTTAGAAATACCACCCGTACTGGAGTATTTTTGCCGGTACATTGACACAAATGCCCTACTACAGATTATTAGATACTTAATTATGTTTATTTTCTTCGGCACATTGGTTGCAAAAATCTTTGCTTTTTTTAACATGTGAACAAGGCTTTAAATTATATTTTCATAGGTAACTACAGAAAATTGGTCAAAACTCAAGCAAAAGAAAAAGCAGCATTTGCACTATGGAATACTGTCTGTCGGAGATTTATACGAAATCAGCTGTATATGTCTCATACACATTTAAGTCAACATTTAATTTTGGTTGAATAACGCTCGCGATACTTCACACAAAAATCTTTTATCCGGAATCGTATATATTGTCACGTGGGGTTTTCGTGACTGGAGGACGTAGTCAGAGGTAGAGAGAAATTAAACACAAGTTGTAAAAAACAACTATATACTAAAGACAATAAAGAGAGCACAAAAGGTTAACATACATGTTGACATATTGATACATATTGTGAGGACGTATATGTCCTCCAAAACTGGTACAATCAAAGGGAGGTCGGAACCAACCCTGTTCTAGCACTAAATCTACTAACTAGCTAACTAGCGTAGCGTAGGAGCTACACTCCTAGTAATTATAACTAAGCCGGGTAGCCTGGTCACAACTCCCCATAATTTCGCAGAGAGTGGGCGTTTAAGCGCCACCCACTCAACTAAGCACTAAGCATAAAATAATTGAAAGGTACTCACCAGCTTGCTTGTAGTATTCGAGCCATGGTCACTGACAGGTTTGAAGAGCTCAAGCAAGCTGATTATATACTGCTGGACGAGGAAATATTACTGAATAATTGAATAAATTAAGTGGGATACGAAGAACACATGAATACATAATGAGATGAAAACTGTATAAATTATTCTAATGAGATGCAAACTGTATAAATTATTCCAATGAGATATAAACTGTATAAATTATTCTCAAGGATATGCAAACTGTATAAATTATTCTAATGAGATTCAAACTCTATAAATTATTCTCAAGGCAATGCAGATTGTGTACCGCGCGTGGCGGCGTGTGGGTGGCTATCGCGCTACTCTTGATACTAAATGAATGCAAGTTGAAATGTTACAAAAAGGATTTCATTTAAAATAATTCCGTTTGTGACAATATCCAGCTTAAAACACATCATTCGAAGCACTTCAAGTTTGTCTGATAGAACTTGAAGTTGTATTCTTCTCTTCTTAAAAACTCCTTTCTTCTTATTGATAATAATATAACTATAAAACTGAATAAATTCAATTGATCAAATTGCTAATTGATGAATTTTTCTCTCCACGATGTTTAAGCTTTGTTTTCAGTAGATCCCAAAATAATGTAGAAGGAAAAACAGTTTTCCACCTAGAGTCATATTTCTTAGTAGAGCCAGTCTTTTCCGTTTTGTGTTGAATATCCTCCAATCGCAGAGTATTAACTGTGTACTCATATTTAATATAAACTCAAATAAATTTATTACAACTATTAGAGTTATAGTATTACAACATTGTAGCTTAATTATATATTCCTCAATCATATAGAAGTTCCATGCTATTTACCATCCAAACCCATTTTTTCATATGTGAATATAATAGTAATCATATCACTCACACTTTTACTTTAATGAGCGGGTTAAAATTTCTTATTATATTCATAGAATACTTTATTAACGGCGATTACTTATTTTTTCTTTCTATTTCAAAGATTTGAATAACACACCATTTTATAAATACACGAAGATTTATTATAGTCACTCAGTTTAACATATCATATTATAACTTGCAGCTAGTTTATATTTTATTAAAATATAGAGGACTGCTCTCTTTCATGATATACACAGGAATGACCTCTTCAATAGTATCAGCATGAATGAGTACATATACATAAGAATAACCTTTTTTACATTTTTTATAGAGTACTGTAATATCTTAGTTATTTGGTTGAGTAAACGACGAATTATGGTATATAAGCTTTATTATTTGAAACAAAGCTTTTTTGTTACTCTAAAATTCCAAATACTAATTTAAACGATGGACCCGCGATGGACTATCACTGTAATCTTAAAAAAATTACAATAAAAACGATACTTACTGTACTAAAATGCTCCGGCTGTTGAGATCTCTGGTTTTGCAGATTCAAATACAGGTGTGGGTGTTAACCCCAAAAGCTTCTAATTAAGTAATAGAGTCAGGAACAAATAAAAAACATAGTGGGCTCCACAAAATAATGTTAACAAAATCTAGGAATCCCAATTTGGAAAGATTCCTTACTTAAAATTGACGTTAATTTAATCAAACGCATCAATCGATACTAATGAATTTTAATTGACAAAAACATCAGTAATTTGTTGAACCAAGCTATATCATACGATAATTAAATTTGAAATCTGTATATTAAAACATAAAAGGAAAACAAAAAAAGATACAAAGCACATCAAAATTAAAAAGTTGTCATTCTTACAAGTTAATTAATTTTTAACGAAATTCATCGAACTTTAACATAATTATTTGCAATAACTTCCAAACGGAACAAATTCTCAAGAATTACAACGGTAACTGTACTTTAACACTGTATACTTGAAGGCTGCTTAACAAAACCTTAATCGGTAATACAGAATTATACTTAATTTTCCGATGTAACGAGACTTTTCTTCGCTAAATTAACTAAACTTGCAAAATAATCTTTATATTGGATCAATTTCCAAACAACGAAATCGGTATGATATAACAGTAAACTTAAATTGAGGCATAAACGGTAGTACGGAATATTTTATCGAATTCACTAATTCCGAACTAAATACTTAATAATACATTCACAGTAACGGCCCCCTTAAAATATCCTCGGGGTGTAAAGCGCCCGGAGGAGCCTCGAGGCACCAGCTTCTTTGATGGTTCTCTTCGACCGTCTTGTTAAAAACTCTAAACTAAACAAAAGAGGATCTGAATTTTATATCTTATAATTGAAATTATAATATGAATTTTATAATTGACAAATAAATTTAAGGTGGAAGTTTTTAACCTAACCTATGGCTAAACAACGCGGTTTTCACAAACCAATCAAAAATTATTATTTCGGAACAAAGAATATTTGAAATAAAGGAACTTCACCGTAATTGAAGTCTACAGTATTTTCAGCAATTTGATACACTGGGATCGAGAGTTTATTTATCCAAGACCTGCTAAAGAACACGTACAGGGAAATCATAAATTTAGGCCAAATGGATTCTGTTAATGTTTTTCTTTTACAAAGCAAAGATTATAAACCTGGGAACATCTTAAAATGAGCGTTCGCAACAACGAATGCTTTGCTGATTCTATAATGTTATTTATAAATATACAAAAATTACTTTTAATACATGAAAGAAAGTATTATTTAACTTAACGCAATGTTTGCAGTTTTGACGCAGCCAAATTTTGTTAAACTACGTTTTGAGGTTTCTTTATTATTTATACATATAAAATGATGTTTATTAAATTGAAAAAAATATAACGTTACATATTTTACTGTTAAAGACCAGATAATTAATGCTTTGACTCTTTGGTTTGCAAATTATATCTGACCTCTTGTTTACATTTGTTGTTTTGGATACTACAATTTATCGAAGGCATTGATGATCACCATAGTACTGCTCTCTTAAACAATATTTAACATAATTAAATCAAATTGACGTTCCCTAATCTTATAAACAATTATTTACATAATATTCTTCATATATAATAATTACATAACAACCTGTAGTAATCCTAATTCAAATATAAACATACAATCTTATTTACAAAACATAATATTGATTATATAACATAGTTTCATAGTAGATGATATATATCTGTTACATAGTAGATACAATATTCATAATTGTATGTAATAATAATATTATTCACAAATTTATGTACTGTAATGATTTCTAAAGTTTTACAATTGATAATATGAACTAATTACACTTACACCTACGATCAATATTACATTAGCTCAAAAATAATTTTAAAATTAATAATATTTAATTAACTATATAAAACCTTTAGAGGTTCTTTCATTGCCCGTCGAAGCTAATACAATCATTAAACATTTTTGTACCCTCTTAGGCATTTAACATGATAATTAAGAACGTTGTGTAGTATTACAGTTTGATTTTTAGTTTCATTCAAAGTAAGACTAAGTACTTACAATAAGTAATGACAACACTTTAAAACGATTAAGTAGAAGATAATTCCGCTTCAGTTATTTAATTTCATGAATTCCAATTATATTTCTTTATAGTAAAATATTTATCTACTTTAAAATGACAGAAATGTTTATTACTTTTATTTATCTAGAAGGTCCTTATTTGATTTGATAAATTAACACTGATATGGTAATCTTAATATAATATTAATATTACAGACCGATGAACATCTATCTTGTTATAAACTATTTTAGCAAACTGGAATTTACGGAATTCAAAATATGGTTAATTGCATACGGTAGTAAATTGCATTAAAAGTTATTTTTGTTATTTGCTATAAAATAACAATTTTGTGCAAATTTCAACCAAATGTACAATTCGTATTTAGGAAAATTTAATTAAGGCTTTAAGTAGTAGAAGAGACTCGTAAGGATTCTTAGAATTACATAGCAGTTGAGAATTTAATTAGATTTGGACATATCCTCTCAAGGATTTATTAGAATATCTTGTGGAACATCATAATTCACTTTCCCCAAAATGGAAAATTTCCGGTAGGAAGAAAATTATTTCCTGTCAATTACCTTACCTCTCCTTTCTTTCGGAAATGATTCATTTTAAACTTTAAAGTGTTAAGAAAATTTTATTCTACTTAGTTAATAATAATGTAGTTCAATTAGGGTATAATATTCAGCCCTTGACAAGTTATCTTGCAAAAATAAAAATGTTTCTATTTCAAGAGAAAACTGGAAATTAAAAAAAAGACAAATTTAAACTTCATCTTTTTGTCGTTGCACGCTATAAAATTCCACAGGCGCTGTTCACATTGATTATGGTTTTAGCTTAAACCATAAAAAGAACTGCCTGGGAAAAGCGTGAACGTTTTAAACTTTCCAGGGGCTTCAATTTTCCAACGGTTCATTGTTGAAAGGTCGAATAAACGTTTTCATTTAAAAAGAGCCAATAAAAAAATTATGACTATATTATAGCGGTCATATAAAACTAAAAAATATGTTCTTTAATGTTCCCAATGTTCTTAAGTAAAGAAAGAAAAAAATTTAACGATCCATTTGTGCTCATCGATTCAACATTCATAAAGTATCTGAGCTACGATAAATTTAAATAGTGGATGTTCCCATTTTATATAAGAGAAATAAAACTAATAGCAGGTAGATAGCCTACCCTATATGCATTTTGTACACGTCCTAAAGCGCAATACTGAAAAGATCGCTGGCAGTGGTTTTATTTCCGACAGGTACACCGAGAATACAGTGTACTCTCGGGGACTATTGTTTTGATTACATTCTCTTACGAATAGGGCAAGATTTTTGCATAAATTTAAATTTCTGACCATGCACTACCTGGCAGATTTAGTGTACTAAACCTGTGGGATCGATTATATTTTAATGTTTCTTGAATTTAGTTGCTAGAACTAATCTCTATGCAAACCATTCATCTTAGTGAAAGATAATTGCATGGCAGATACCTACTATAAAAGTTTTCAACTAAAATAGTTTTTAATAGAAGTTCCAAATTTTTGTTTTTGGGTAATTCTATGAATCTCTTCAGCGTGTGTAATTAAAAATTACTTAAATATAAAAGCTAATCTTGATAACTGCGGGACTTAGAAGGGAAGATAATTATTATTATTATAAAGTTTAACAGAGATAAATAGCGATCTTGATAGCTATTGTTCAAGTGCTCAAAACCAAATAAAAGGAAGTTCAAGGTAATACGTATCTCCTGCACAGTATAAATGAAGTATTAGTCAATTTAAATTTACTTTGAGTAAATTTTTCAGTTATATTTTACAGCCATCTTACTCTTAAAATTTACTTTAAACAGTGCAAAATAATATAATGGGGACAATACGAATGACCTGCTTTGAACAACGATAAATTTACAATATCTTCGAGTTCTATGTTAATGGATTATATAAATTATATCACATAATGGAAATAAAAAGGTACTGTTAAATGTATTTATTTTCTTCTTCTATCTTGTTAAATATTTACAAATTCTTATTTGAGAACAGAGAAAATTATTTTCCAACATTAAAAAATTATTATCTTCTTATTTAATTATTTTCCTCCTGAAACCATTTATAACAAATTTTAAAAATATAAAATATTACAAAAATTAAATCGTCAAATAATAACAATAAATCCAAATCAATAAGGTGAGTATGTGTTCAAAACCAACACCTAGCAACAGCTTTTAAACATACACACAGTCACAATTAGGATGTCCGTTATTTTGGCAAAGTTTTAATTACGTTGAGTACACTCCAAAATCTTTTATAGAATGTGGAATAACTCAATTTCCCCAAATACCAGCTATTTTGGTCAAGATTAACCTGTGCTACCGAAGGGTTGAATTTTAAATGGCATTTAACATGGGATTTACTCCGTCTCCTGCATTTTTAGATGCAACTTCTTCTAGTTACTATATTTTACTCTGAAATTGTGTTTCCCTACCGTTTTGGGATCGCTGAAAACAAATCTAATGTCATAAAGGACCTATGACACATTGACATCTGTCAAAAATTGGGATGCATTTTTGATACATTTAATGCGTGATTTAAGGTATTGTTTGTCAAGAAATGCAAAATTTTGATGTTGACAGTTAAATGACAGCGGTCAATTGTCATAATGCATTCATGAAAGTGAATTCGAGGTTAGGAACCTAAAAAAATTAAAAGAATATATAATCTTCTAGAAATGCTTCTTTTAATACACTTTTTTGTAGTTGACAGCTTTTCAACAGCTGTCAATGTGTCATAGGTCCTTTTTGACATTAGATTTGGTTTCAGCGATTCCAATAGGGTAGGGAAACACAATCTCAGAGTAAAATATAGTAACTGAAAGAAGTTGCATCTAAAAATGTAGGAAAAGGAGTAAATCCCATGTTAAATGCCATTTAAAATTCAATGTTGACCAAAACAGCTGATATTTGGTGAAATTGAGTTTTTTTAACATAGTATGATAGTATGCATAGTTGTATGTTAACTGGTCACTACTAAACAGCCAACTAGTACAGACTTAATGTGGCAACATTGCAAAATCTGGTTGTTATTGAAATTATGTATGTTATCAGGTGTTGAGTCAAGTGTAATAAAATTTCATTTTATTTCATATAATGGGTTGTAGCGTGTTTGTATTTAAATTTTAGTGTGTCAGTTAATTAAGTCAGTTGTATAAAGTAGTTTAAGGGCCGGTATTATAATATATATTATGTAATTAGGAGATCAATCGATACTTTAAATCCGAGAAGATGTATTATAACGCCGAGGCGCCAGCCGAGACGTTATAACACCTTCGAGGATTTAAAGAAGCTTGATCTCCGTATTGCATAAGTTGTTTTATTTTATTTCGTATTTCAATCCTAATTTCTCCCTTTTAAAATTCATCCGAATTTATTGTATAATGAAGCAAGTCTGTGTCATTATACGCGTTACCAACGAGATAAAAAGCAGCATGTCACTTGTGGCTGTTATACAACATCAAATGATTTTTACGTTGCCAACAAACACGGAGATCAAGAACGTCTTGAACTCCGGTGTCATTGACAACGGAGATAAAGATATACCTTATTTTACTAATTGTAGTATATAAATAATTGTTTGAAATACAAAATGAAATAAAACTTTTTACTTCCTAGATAAAATTTACTTTGAGAGTAAATTAGTTTATTCTGTCAATTTGCATATGAAATTGACAGAACAAATGAATTTACTCTCAAAGTAAATTTTATCTAGGAAGTAAAAAGTTTTATAATACCGGCCCTAAATTGTATAAATTCTTTAGGTTGTGTAAATGATCTGTTATAAACAAAAACAACAAAAACAACAACATCAACTCATCCACAAACAAAGTGGATGAGTTGAGTTTGCTTTGTAAATATCGATAAGTAGTTATCTAACCAGTGTTTGGTCATATTTTAATTAAAATGATCTTGCATTTATACATAAAACTGACCGCAATAATATGTTTTATAAAGCAATTGCCATGGCAGAAGACTTGCTGAATATACATGAGGAATTTAATTAGTGCATGTTTTTCCACTACATCCCAGTTGGCGGTACGTGGGCGTTTGTGTTTCACGTTGGCCTAAAAGTGAAGAAAACGTTGAATACATACCTACTAACTTACAAATATTGTATGTAATATACACAAGTCGGCGCTGCTGCATTGTAAATTAGTTAATTAGTTAGTAAATTATACAACCATAATTCATGCATGAATACGTCGTTATAAGTACATAAATAACCGCTGTTCGAGTAAAAGTGAGGTTAACTAAAAAAGTGTTAAACATGCGTCGGGTGACCACTAAGACTTAGTTGACACCCAACGGTGAAAATCGTACTAATGTTACTATGAATCGTGTTTCGCTTAGTAGCATTTTAATCTGTTTTTAATATGATTTTAATGTCCATTAAAAGACTTATGCATACGGCAGACAATGTCTTGAATATATTTTTAATGTTGAGAAACTTTCAAGAGTGCCTGGTGTTATAAATATAATTTTAATTGTAAAGTTTTTTTATATACAATTTGTTCTTGGGGAATAAACATTTATTTTTGTAAAATGGGATATTATATATGTATTTAATTCCCCTTTTTAACTGGTCAATAACAGCTCTAGTACAGAGTAATAGAGTAAGCTATTAAACTCTTTCAACTAATGTAAAGTGAAATAACCGATAACTAAACTATCTAGGAACGACCAGAAACTAACGTTAACACGTAAACGTTACTGATATTTACTCAGATAAAGTTATAAACTAATGTGTATAAAACGGCAAGATAAGCAAAATAAGACGGATTTTATAGATTAGATAGATCATAGAACGATAAACAGCTTCAAACACGGTTCGCGCGGATTTAAACAGCGGTGTTGCCCGAATTCAAATGTTTACTGAATAGTTATCGAGCTCACTAATGAACATGCCGGAAAATACGCCGGAGAAGTTGGCCAAGAACAAACAGTGTAACAACTATACAGGAGTATATTAAAAGAAAAAGATTGGTATAATCCCCAAAGTCTTTAAAAATTGAGAGATAGAGTTGTTAGCCTTCAAAAAAGGAGACGATCATACATTAGAGATATTGTAAGTAATACTTCAACTGATTCAAAATATTTTTGGAAATTTGTTTTAATAACCAGAAAACTAATCAAGGGCTTCCAAATACCATATTTAATAACAGCAATAAGGCCGACACCCCATTAAGCATTGCAGACTTATTTGCTACCAACTACTACCTTTGAAGCAGTTTTCTGCAACGACAAAAGCTATAAGAGTAACGTGTGCGAGAAATATTTAAATGAAGTAATTGACTTAAACTCCTTTGATGTGACAGTTGATGATGTTACAAAAAAAAACATGAGATTGATCCCAAATGTAACTCTGGTCCTGATAGTGTGTCAGCATATTTCGTGAGATGTTGTGATACTGTTCTAGCTAAACCATTGCAGTTAATATTTAATCAATCTTTACAATCATCGAACTTTGTTGAAATCTGGAAAGAATCTTACTTTATACCTGTATTTAAAAGTTGTTTTTTGTATTTGATGCCATTATCTCAGATAAGCTGTTTGCTTCCGTTCAAAGAATTACTATTGACCAACAGCACGGTTTTTGCACTGGTAGATCTTCAACGACTATTTATTTCTGTTTAATCGTTATGCATTAAAAATATATAGAACTTGGACATAATGTTGACTGCATTTACACAGAGTTTTTTTCTATATTTTTAACTTTAACTAACCAAAAATGCAAAAAATGAATTGGTAAAAGAAGCTAGCCAATCTATGTTATGGAAAATTTCATTACGAAGATTTTGAGCCTAATTATGTCAATATTGGGCACAAATAGCTGCCAAGTATCGAAAAGTCAAGAAACCTAACTATTGGTTATAATTCAAAAACAAAAGACAATAGCAAATTTTGGTTTTAATTGAGTTTGTCTCGAGAAAAAAGGCGTGTGCACTTCATTTTCCTCTATATGTTACAGTAACCGAGTTTCCCTCTAATAACAAGCAAATTCTGTAACTCTGTACAGCTACAGAAATAAGTAATGCGTCACCTCCTATGTGCGTCTATTCTGTGTGCAACACACCTTATACATTCAAATAAAAAAAACATTATAATTATAACTATTATTAAACATAATTAATTTTTAATACCTAGATAATGTGAAACTTATGTATAAAATTTATAAAAACAAAAACATGAAAAAGGAATGTAAAATCTGCGAAACAAGAATAAAAACCAAATTTTAAAAAGAATAATTTTAAGGATTGCTATAAAGAACATACTTCCATGCGTGTTTCTAGTAAGCTATCTTTATTGTCTGGTGATGAGAATGCTCGTTTAGGGTGGAAGGGCGATTTGAGCTTCGCATAGAGCACCGCTACTTATAAGTTTTACTTTTATAATTATATTTTGTTGTTTTTTCTTGAACTATGTGGATTTTATTTTTAGATTTTTTTCTTTGGTTCTTTAGTTCATAGGTGAATAATAAATAAGTTTTTTGTATTAAACGACGTTTCGAAGGAGGGTTTCCTTCTTTATCAAGTTTATTTTCATCTAAAAACAATTTAAAATGTATAATTTATAAAATTCTATGTATAAGTAAATAACATGAAATCAAGACAATAGACATTTAAAAATAAAAAAGGTACGTACCGTAGACGGCTACTTATTATGATATGTTATTATTTGTATTGATTAATCAACATGTTGTTTATTTGTTGAAACAAGTTGGTTTGTTTTGTCATTTTGACAGGAAAGAAAGTAATGGTTTAGTTTGTTTTGTGTGAATGTTATCATTTATAAAAATTCAAAGTGGAAGGAAATAAGTATTGGTGACTGAAGTAAAGGTTAATTCATTTAGTATTATTTCTTACCATATATGTCCATAATTTTATAATGCGCATAATAATGCGCGTAGAGATATACAAGAAAGAGTTATAATAATGGGATATCGCGCAACAGAGAAGAAAGGAAAAATAAGTTGCAGCCGTCTACACGTGTTTCACTTATTAGTGATCATCAGGACGGCATAGCAGGTGGAATAAATATAAAAGCAACTAACTCAGAAAGATGTAACAACATAAGGTTTCACTAATAGCAGCCAACCGCACATTTGCAGTATCGGCCTGAAGACTGCACTGAGTTTTCAGTGCAACAACAAACGTCACTACGGAAACAGCAAAGCCACTACCTTGTTGGCTGCTATCAGTGAAACCTTGTGTTGTTACATCTTTCTGAGTTAGTTGCTTTTATATTTATTCCATCTGCTATGCTGTCCTGATGATCACTAATAAGTGTGAAACACGTGTAGACGGCTGCAACTTATTTTTTCTTTCTTCTATGTTGCGCGATATCCCATTATTATAACTCTTTCTTGTATATCTCTACGCGCATTATTACTTCTAATCATTGATATTATACTTTGCGATTGGTTGTCTCACGGTAGTGGCTTTAGCTGCCTCCGTAGTGACGTTTGTTGTTGCACTGAAAACTCAGTGTCTTCAGGCCGATACTGCAAATGTGCGGTTGGCTGATATCAGTGAAACCTTGTGTTGTTACATCTTTCTGAGTTAGTTGCTTTTATATTTATTCCATCTGATATGCCGTCCTGATGATCACTAATAAGTGTGAAACACGTGTAGACGGCTGCAACTTATTTTTTCTTTCTTCTCTGTTGCGCGATATTCCATTATTATAACTCTTTCTTATATTATATATATATATATATATATATATATATATATATATATATATATATATATATATATATATATATATATATATAATTATCCAGATATTTACTGTTCATAGAAATTACATTTCAATAAAATGTCTGATTAAATAATGTAATCATCAGATTAATATTAAAGTAATACAAAGATATAATTTATTAAAAAGAATAAAACTTATGGGTGGTACCGGGGCTCGATGCGAAACTCAAATCACCCTACTACCCTAAACGAGCGTTTTAACCATCAGGCCATGAAGTCGAGTAACTAGAAACACAAATGCAAGTCTTTTCTTTCTAGTAGTAAGCTTTAAAGTTATTCTTTTTTTTAATTTGGTTTTTATTATTTTTAGCAGACTTTACATTCCTTTTTCATGTTAGTGTCTTCATAAATTTTATACATCATCTTCGTTTTATCTATGCATTAAAAATTAATTTTTTTGTTTTTTTTTAATTTGTTTATGTTTCTTATATTTATTAATGTTTAAGGTGTGTTGCATACTGAATAGACGCACTAGGAGGTGACACATTACTTATTTCTGTAGCTGTACATGACTAAAACTACATGTAGTAAGTTTAAATAATTTTCAACCAATCATACGCATTGAGATTTTCTTTTATTATAATGTGAAGTTACGTTCAATTTTTTTCTTTATTTAAAATTTTCTTATTTAAAGAAGCAGCGTGTTGAAATCTGCGTCTTCGAATCGCACTTGAGTGCCCTCAATATGTTATTAGTCAGGTATGAAGAAACAAGTGCGTGTAGTATTTTTCTAAATGGTTTTTAATACTAGATAGATGAAATGGGAGATAAATTGGTGAGTAGTACAGTTTCTTCCTTAATATTTTTTTACACGACCTATAATATCTAAAGCTCTACTTTACTCATTCAGAAGACGGAATTTAGTAAAGTAATTGTTTTACTCCCTAGAGCGCAAAGTGTTGTTTTTAAACAAGCAGCAGCAAAATGTTACCTAATTTTAATGTTTACGGGACTCAGTTATTGTCAGGATATTATCGAAAATTTCGGGAATTCTTCAACTTACTTCCTTTAAGTAGATCGTGAAGAAATTCTAAAGTATAACTTAATCCTCCCTGAGTTTATTTAATGAAGTTAATTAATATACTATAGTATATAATATACTATTAGTAAACAACCATAACAATAACACATCTCTAATGAAACAAGCTAAATGTTTTTACTTTCGCCTCTTATTCTCTCTAATTTTACTATATAGTATAATTGTTATTTGTGCCTTAATGGTTGGTAATGGTCGCCTGTATCTTTAGTTAAAACAAGTTAATGTCTGGTTTTGTACGGATAATGGCTTTTCTGTAAGTTTGTTCTAACTTATCACCTTACATAAATTATGTATTTACGGAGGTCGTATCAGAAATTGCTTCGGGCAGTGACAATTATTTAAGGTCCTTGTCAACCTCAGGCTAGGTTCTATAAAAAAAAGTATACAATATCCAAATCTCCTCACTTATAGTTGATTCTCTATTATAAATAATAAAAATTATACACTAATGTTATTAGTTTTTACATTTTATTTTAATATTTTGAATTTTTATATGTTATAACAAAAATATATAAAAAATAACAATTTTTATAAATAACAATGACTAACCTATGTGTTAGCAGGAAAATGGGCAAAACAAAAATCACAAATGATATTTATTTCTATATTTAATATGCTTTTTTAATAAAAATAGGCGAAAGCTGCATCAGTTGTCTGCCTAAGAATGCTTTTGCTGGTATGTGGTCGATTTTTTATGTTTACAGTTGTCTTTTTAATATTTTTCCACATGGATTGATAGCGGGTTAACTATACTTAGGTATCTTATCGAAATAATTCATACACTAACAACAATGAAATGAAATATGAATTATGATGCTATGATGTAAAAATACAAACGATTAATAAACAATGAGTTGATGTACATTTGTACATACATGAAATCATAGTACGAATTATGTATTATATCACAAATTATTCTCTTCAAAATTTAGAATCTAATAATGACTATAACTCCCTGATGAAACGCTTCCTTGGTCACTTGAACTGCCTCCGCGTAGTTCTTCATGCCCGTTTCCAAATCCGCCATTGATTTCACTACTCAAGCCTTTGCTAATTATACCGGCTAATCCGCCATGGGCTCCACCAAGTCCACCACTGATTTCGTTGCCTAATCCTCTGTGCCCACCAGTGATACCGCCGATAATTCCACCATCTAATTCACTCTGGCCTCTACCAAACCCATGACCGATTCCACTAGCAAATCCTTGATAACCACCAGTGATGGCACTACTGGACCCACTACCATGGCCTTCATGAAATCTACCTGTGGTTCCACCACCGAATAATCCTTTATTATCTCCACCAACCCCACTGATGATTTCACCATTCAAACCTTCGTGTCCCCTAGTGGTACCGCCGCTAATTCCATTATTAAATCCACTCTGGCTGCTACCATACCCATGACTGCTTCCACTAGCAAATCCTTGATAACCACCAGTGATGACGCCGCTGGTCCCACTGTTTAATCCGCCATGGCCTCCATTTGTGATTTCACCACCGAATACTCCATGTCCTCCGCCAATTCCACTACTGATTTCACTACCCAAGCTTTCATGTCCACCAGTGACACCTCCGCTAGTTCCACTATTTAACCCATTATGGTCTCTACCAATCCCATGGCTGATTGCACTACCAAATCCTTGATAACCACCAGTGATGGCACCGCTGGACCCACTACCATGACCTCCATGAAATCCACCTGTGATTCCACTACCGTATACTCCTCCATGTTCTCCGCCAACCCCATCACTGATTTCACCACCCAAACCTTCGTGTCCCCCAGTGGTACCTCCGCTAATTCCACTATTTAATCCACTATGGGTGCTACCAAACCCATGACTGATTCCACTAGCAAATCCTTGATAACCATCAGTAATGATGCCGTTGGACCCACTGTTTAATCCGCCATGAAGTCCACCTGTGATCCCACCACCGAATATTCCATGTCCTCCGCCAAGCCCGCCACTGATTTCACCACCCAAACCTTCATGACCACCAGTAATACCGCCGCTAATTCCACTATTTAACCCACTATGGCCTCTATCGAAACCATTGCTGATTTCACTAGCGAATTTTTTGTAACCACCAGTGATCACGCTACTGGACCCACCACTTAATCCGCCATGGCCTCCATTAAGTCCACCTGTGATTACTCCACCAAATACTCCATGTCCTCCGCCAAGTCCACCACTGATGCCACTACCTAATCCTTCATGTCCACCAGTGATACCACCGCTTATACTTCCATGGCTTTGTCCAAAACCATCACTAATTCCACCTGACGTTCCTCCATAGTTATCTTGGTGGCTTCCTCCGAAACCATTTTCCAAACCGCTACCAGCACCACCACCTATGAAAACTGGAATGGGTCTTTTGACGACTACTGGAGTACTGATTTTAACTGGAAATGGTTTAGGTACATGAACAAGATAAGGTTTGGCAATTGGAACTTTTACAGGTACCGATACAGGGATTTTTACAGGTACTTTAACTGGATAAGGAATATTTTTGACAACTTTATACGGCACAGGTTTTTCCACTGGTACTGGATAAGGCTTACGCACTTTAACTAGATATGGTTTGTCCACTTTAACTGGTACTGGAATCTTAACTGGGTAGGGTACTTGTTTGATAACGGTTACTGGTACCGGGACTTCATTTGGAATTCTAATTTCTTTATGTAATGTAATATGAGTTACGCGAGCTTCATTATTGCCTGCTCCAACCCCAGTGCCAAGATTATTTATGATTCCACCGTTTAAACCATTTGATCTTGCATATTCACCATACCCTCTTGCGAGACCATTTCCAAGACCACCACGCGATCCAATACTTTTTCCAAGACCACCGCCGTTTATAGAGTTTCCACTTTGAAGACCTCCAGTGATGCCTTCCTGGCTTCCAAAACTACCAAAATTATCGCTTAAAATTCTGTGACTATGTCTTCCACCACGTGGGCTTTCGAGACCACCTCTAAAATCTTGATGTCCACTAATTTGGCCTCCGAAGTTACCTCCGCTATGTCCTAAGTGTTCTCCAAAATTGCTGTTTCTAGTACCACCCCTGAAATTACTTCCAAAATTTTCTAATTGGTGAATACCTCGCTTTTGAGTTTTTTCCAATTTACCGGCCTCTTCAGCAAAGACTGCCGCCGCCAAAAGAAGAAAAAAAACCTGCAAGATTAATATATTATGTAAATATTATATTACTTTTATAATTAATTTATTAATTGTCTTACCAGAAATTTCATGTTCTCTGGAAGAATAGACTAATGCAACTGCGCTGATGAATTACAACATCCGTTGGTTTTTATACTAGTGATGTACTTACCCTTCACAAGCCAGACGAGGTGATTGTACTAAATAGTTGCTAATTTCCTTTATTGTTTATGCTTGAGATTTAAAAGTGTGGCATACAATAGGTGATTATCACAAATGCATCCGATAGGCATCGATGATTCCTTTCGTTAAATGGTATTTCTGGCCCAATTATACAATTACTTTAAGTTTTTTAACGATGTTATACAAAAAAATTATTTTTAATTGAAATTTTTTATAAAGCTTTTTATACATCTGATAAGGTTTTCTCAATATTAAGACTATTTCCATAAACTTAACAATCTTTTGACTGAAACAAGTTTCGTATACATATCTGAAGCGTAAATATTCCCTTTGAGGAGATGTTATAAGCGTATAATTAATTAGCGGAACACACTTGTAACCTAATTTACATATTAATATAGAAAAAGAAATATTAAAGAGAATCAATATTTTTAATGGAAAAGGTCTAATAAGAATTAGATTTTGAAAAAAGATATTTTAAAAGTCTGTAAGGTTTTTCAGGTTCAAGGTTACGATCATAAATTAGGAATTATTTATTAAATAAAAGTTATTTGATATACTGCTAACTGTTTTTTAACGGAAATGGTAGCTCAAAAAGACAATAAATGTTTACCATTTGTAGCATGTACAAATTGTCTAGACGAGCTAAATTTCGTATCAAGTGTGTCATGGTAATTATTGCTTCAGTAATGTGGTGATGAAGTTTTGCAAGATTTGTATGTAATACAGTCAATCCTTCATGTAGCCTCATAGGAAAAAATCAAGTAGGACTATATCTGGAGAACAAGCCGGCCAAGAAATTACTCTGCCAGCGATCAACGTGAATAATTGACATTAAGGAATTGCCATGCATTCACTGCCCTATGTGTAGAAGAACTATATCTTTCTGAAATACAATATTTAGTTGATATTCTTTCTTCTGTGGATTTGCAAAATGCTCTAGCATGTCTAAGTAGTGTTGCTGTAAACGTTACTATCGGCGAAGAAAATTTGCCAATTAACTGGTCATAAAAAACTGAACGCTATGCATTCAGTTTTGGGAAATCACGTTTCTGTTCAACCACAACATGCAGGTTTTCGTTACCCCAAATTCTACATTTGTGACGATTAACCTTATCGTGCAAGTACATTGCGCATTCGTCACTGAAGATAATTTTATTAAAAAATTCGTTGTTGTTGGCAATTCGATGCAGTATTTCTATAGCATACGTTTGCCAATGTGGCCTATCGTCCGGTTTCAGTCCTTGCACATGTTTACATTAGTAATTACTTGCATTTTGTTTAGGTACATCGAGTTTCAGCCTAGTGCGGGAAAACTTGTAAATGACGATTGAAGTATTTGTATTTTTTCTGCTAACAGGACGGGTAAATTTTCTATGTGACGGTATGTAACTTTTACTAGCTGAGGCTAGTAACACGGCTAGTAACACGGCATAAGATGTGGCAACGCAGTTTTACCATATGCTTCACGCCTTGTCAGTTAACCCCGTGAGTTTCGTCGCCATATTGTAATTGTACGTTGAGTGATTAGCGATTTAAGGAAATATAGAAGAAAAGTAATAGAATAAAATCGTGAACATTTTCGAGCAATGATTTATTATTATTTCAGAATTGATCTAAAACAAAATAAGTACCTTGCACGGCTATCAGCAGAATTCAGGGAATCTTGTCCATCACGTTCAAATGTTTTTAGTTGGTATACTCCTTAAACGGTGGAGGCAGAAATTATCTGAATGTTTTACGTGGAGTCCCCGTGTGAACATACCTCCACGTTCCTTCCATTGAGGAAGTGATTAAGATACGCTCAATTAGCGCGCGAATTGCATAGCAATTGCTCCCAGTCAGCTCACTGGTCGGAGCGAGGTTGCCTATCCACCCTCTACTAGCTATCCAGGCTAGTACCGGAGCGGATCGCCTTAACACGTGCTCACCCGCCGGTACCCTCCCGTCCTCGTTCATACGGGGTGAAGTACCTCGTCCAGCAATAGGACTATTCCCCCAACTTAACTCAGTTGAATAGAGAGAGCCCTCCAGTCCTATTTCATACCTTCACAAGCTCCTCCCCGAGATAGGGGTTAGGGCCACTGCCCGATCGAATCCAACCTCAATTGTGGCGGGACTTGGTTTTTTAATGGTTTTGCCACCCCGATCTACCAATATACAGGCTTAGTGGGCCCCGACAGAGCTTCGTTTAAGTCTACACATTATAGACTCTCAGTGTGTACCCGTTAAGGTGAAGTTGTCTTGATTGTGAGAGGCTATGTATTCGCTTCAACTCTCCTTAAGTGTAATGGCTTTCAGAGCTTCTCCCAATCACTGTACCCGGCTGCATTCCGGATCATAGGGTGGTCGGGAGAGCTCCTAAGCACATTTACCTGGCGGCATGCAGTTTCCCATATGCCAAAAAGCGAGATAAACCTCACTTCGCTTCTCCTCACTTAAGATTCAGTCAAACAGCGTGTTCCTTTGGTGACCATCAATGACCTCAGTCAAACAGCGGGTTCCGTCGGTGACCATAAAAGACCTTATCCAAGGCGTGATTCGAATCCGCCCACACCGGTGTCATATACCAGGGCTCCCCCTGATCGGTATGAGTAACCGTCGCGAATTTTCACGAATTTCTCTACCACACAGTTGACCTGACAGCTTCATCCATTGCCCAGGATCCAGGATCCAAGGATAGGGTAGAAGACAGCCAGTTTTACGGGTGAACGTCGTGTGGTCTCCCGTACACCCGGAAAACGGTGGAGGCAGTCTTTAAAAGATTAGAATCGCTGCAGTCGCCCACCGATAGCCTTAAACGTTGCTACTGTACAACAGCTGCAGTATGAAGATCGAGGAATTACATATATCACGGTTGAAAAACCCCTAAATATTGCTTTGGCAACCGTAAATCAGATCTTACAAACAATTACTAGTTCGTAAACTAGTTTCCTGTTAAGTACCTCATATTCTTCAAAAAGAAGCTCGTGTGAAATGGTGCAAGGAAATGATCGACATATATATGTAAATGGCTCGTTAAAACGCATTTTGGGCTTGTTATAGGCGATGAGTCGTGGATATATACATATATGGTCCGGAATTAAAATCTTAGTTAGCAGTTTGGGTGCTAAAATTGCTCTAAAATAAAAGTGCTCCAACAAAAAATAATCGACCACGAAGTGTAGGGAAGAAAATAGTGGCTACATTTTCCTCTCCAAGTGGTCATATTCTTGCTATAGCCATCTTAGGGGGTCAACGAACAGTAAAAACGTAAGTGGTATGTTACAAAATGTGTATCTTATTTGTTAAAAAAAATCCTGGAACTTCGACCAAAAGGTGGTTTGCGTGGGACTACGCAGCATCACGACAAAGCAACTAGCTATTCCGCTCAAAGAACACCCGTCTCTAGACAGTTCAGGCATCAAATAGACACTCGCCCTGAAGTCCAGGTTTGGTCAAGTGCAACTTGACCAAGAAAAACACAATAAAGAAAAAGACATTTTCGACTCTAGAATGAGCCATGTCGACGCCAGAATTGGAAGCGATTCCAAAAGAGGCTTACCGTAAGGTTTGTTAAGTGGTTTCAACTAATGAATAAAGTTATTGGATGTGATGCAGAGTACTTTGAGGTACATCGTCCGGTTCACGTTGTCACGGTTGTCGTTTCAATATAAATAAATAGATAGCATCCGTTGTTATTATTATTTATTGGGTATTTTTTCACAGCAAATTTAAATAAAAAACATAATTTTTTTAAATAGTTCAATAATTATTTAGAAAATAATGATTTTTCACGAAAGAGGCATCTAAAGATGATGCATTTATTTTATAAATTAAATATAATTTACTTACCGTTCTGTTTTTGACAGAACTAAACGGTGAGTAATTACTTACCGACGCGTTGTTGCTTAGTAACCAGTAAACATAACCTACTGTTCTAAAACCAAGTTTGGTAAACAATCCGAAATAGCAGGGTCGTACAAAAAATTAGTCTAATAGCATGCAATTTTCTTATACATTTCTAGATTCTAACAAATTAATATTTGGATTATCTAATTACTAAACTTTTGTTGTTGGATTTTCAGTTATTTACATTAACTTTTTGGTACTTTGCCTGGTCATTAAAACGCAATTCACAATTAATTTGGTTGATGCACATACACCTCAATTTATATATAAATGGATTAATACCTTACTATTCATAATGGTATGAGTTTTAAATACGGTTAAATGGTTATACCACTTTTGTACTGTTGAAGATATTCCTGAATATTGCCCACTAGCTTGACGAAGCATTGCCCATTACGACTCGTTTATCAAGTGCTAGGTCCTTTGTCAAGAGCCGCAGGTGATCTCAAAAGCCGTCGTGCCATACTAACTATACGTTCAAATGCAAAGTTGACTACTTAAGATTTTAAATAAGTTGCCAAAAACTAATCTCGCTGTTATCGACAAATATTAATAAAAAAAGTGCGATCATGGTAGTTTCGATGTTTGGGTCTTATGTAAGGCACACACGGTCGTTCGCGACTACATCCCCGACCATGTCGGGGACCAGGTCGAGGATGTAGTCCGGATAATGACGAAATATTTAAATTTGCTGTAATTTATTACATAAACAACTTGGGCTTAGAGTTAGTGTGCATAATAAAATTATAAGTATCGTATTTCTTTGAAACGTTTTCATCACAAGAAAGACATTATTGACTGCATAATTTCTAAATAAAGAAAGAAATTTTAGTAAATATTTTGCAAGGTAAGTATAGATTTGATCTGGACTTCTTAAATTTATGTCTCTCAATTAAGAGTTCTATATATATTTACTTCAGAATAATCAAGACACTCATGTAGCCTATGGATAGCAGAGATTGTGTTTTGTTAATAAAAATAATGTTAGTTGTATCGAACATATCATCGGATGATGTAACTGTTACTGTTGCACAGTGAACTATTATTAAATTTTTATGTGCTGAAGGTGAGAAAGCTGTCAACATTTATCGCCGGCTGCAAACATAATTTGGTGAAGAATGTCTTTCACGAAGCTCCGTATTTGAATGATATAACTCGTTTGTTGGAGGTCGCAAACGTGTGTCAAATTCACCTCACGCTGCAAGACCCACTACTGCAGTCAATGATTTGACGATTCGACGAGTTGATGAGCTCATTCGGGAAAACAGACGTATACAAATTCGAGAATTAGCCGATCTGGTGAAAATAAGTGTTCGAAGTGTTCAGGTTATTATTAACGTAAGCTGAATTTTAACAAAGTTAGTGCGCGGTGGGTGACGAAATATTTGTCTGACGAACAAAGACAGAAACGAGTTCAAATTTCGCAAGAACTTCTTCAGCGTTTTCAACAGGAAGGTGATGATTTTTTGGACCGCATAATTACCGTGGATGAATCTTGGGTGCACCATTACATTCCAGAAAGTAAACAGGCCAGCATGGAATGGCGCCATTCAAATTCTCCTCCGCCAAAAGAAATTTAAAACCACAGCAGGCAAGGTGATGGCTACGGTATTCTGGGATATCAAAGGTCCCATTCTGATAGATTTCCTAACTGACCGTAAGACTGTCAATGCAGAATATTACAGTCTATTACTATTACAAGTCGAACGAAGAAGTGATGGAAGCGGTGCGAATTTGGCTACATACACAAGTTGCCCGAGCGTTGGAATAAATGTATTATAAAGCAGGGACATTATATTGAAAAATAAAGTTTGTTTCGTTATCTGTCTATGGTTATTGTTATTGCTATACAAGAAAGTCCAGGTCAAATCTATACTTCCCTCGTATTATGAACTTAATAATTATTTCTTTCATTCCGATATACAAGTTTCAAAGAAATACGATACTTATAATTTTATTATACACACCAATTTGAAGTCGAAGATAATTTAGTCATTATCTGGACCACATCTTGAAACTGGTTCCCGACGGGGATGTGGTCGCGGACGACCGTGTGTGCCCTACATTATGTAGTGCTGCCAAAATTCTATTTTGTGTACTGTCACTTTCTTCAGTTAATTTTTAATTTTTGGATTGACTTTTTTAGTTCTATAATATATTCTGGATTTTATCTTGTTTTTATGCTTTGAAATAATACTTACCGTTTATTTCATTCGATACCAATTTTGTGAACTTTAACAGAAGAAAATTAAAGAACTGTTGGAATAAAGTACAAGAAATATGCAGGCACGTGTATCCAGACGATTTACTTATATTGTAGACAAAGGACTCTTAATTATCATTTATTCAGATATTGAATGAGTAAGAAAACGTGTTTAAACAAATCTATTGAAAAGAGGTTAGAACTAAAAAAATATTTCAGTCTCAATCACAAATCTCCTTTTCATCTTCAAAGTAGCCTTCGTCTGGATCAATTTATTATCCAGTTACCCCAGTTTTTCCATTTATCTACTTATTTAGTTTGGTCTTTATGTTATACCAGCAACTTTGTTTATCACTTCGGCAAGCTTCTCGGATTTTTTGCCATTTTTCTTTGAACTGCTGGGACATAAGCTTCCTGAAGATAGCCTTTGTCTCTCTTGACATATCTTTTGGCACATGATATTTTTATAATTATGTTTAGTTTTTATTTCTTTATTGATTATCGATAGCCCCTTCTTGAAACTGGTTACAATGTGGAGAACAGTAGCTTACGTTTTTGTGTTGACGCATGATGAGGAAGAATATCAGGAATCGGATATTTCTAAATATCCCACATGAACAAAACAGACATATTCGTAATATTTGACATTTTGTTGATCTTGTAACAACGGCTAAACAAAATACTTCTAACGGTATCATAACAGTGGCACTACTAAATATCGAGAAAAACTTTCAATACAGAAGTTTCTTCGTTGCCAAATCTGCATACTTTAAAAATATTCACAGAAATACGGTGTTTCGCAAATACGGGACAAATGGAACTATGCTTTTCTTAAACGATACATCCTATATATTTTACGCGGAATTCTTTCCACTATCAGTTGTCTATTCAACAGTACATTATTTTTTTAATTCGTTGTGACGTTGAGAATTTATAAAATATTTTCCTAGATTTTTCAGTTTTATAAGGTTGTAATAAAAAGGCCACAGTTTATTCATTTAGTTGAATTATAAAAACATTCTGTGCGAACAGTATTATCTAGGTCTTATCATCACAACTTCTTATACAGATGAGTACATAAACAAGAGAATGACACTTGAACGCATTAGGATGGTAATTTAATCTGCAACTATAAGCGCGTACGCTGAGTGGATGCACGTCCAGCTGCATTATACTCTTAGTTTGGTGAAACAAACAGTAAAACCTAAAAACAGTAAAAAAAGCAGGACTAACTAATTGGTCTGTTAGATCTCCAGATTCGACCAGTATTCTTTTATGGGGATACGAAAATGTTTGGTAATATCGTTCATCTGCTGCTACCAGAGATTATATGAAAGAAAGAATGTGTGAAGTTTTTCAAATTCTACACAAGCGACATTGATAAATATCAGGCAATAGTCTATTACTCACTGTGAGATGTGCATAAATTAAAACACTTTTTTCAAGGTTTTTTTTATCTAAAGCTATTTTATTTCTTTCTTTTTGTAAAATATTTGTCCCGCGTTTGTGAAATATCCTGTATTGTTGTAAATATTTTTAAAGTATGCATCTTAGAAAACCCTTTCTTGATATTTAGGCGATATCAAATAATTGAGCACTAAATGGACACCCTGTATAATCCAATCCACGAGAGAATGAATGTACGTCATCCACATGTTTTAAATTTTCGACGCACGTTGTTTATCTTAGCAATGTGTTTTAGAAAGAACTGCCTCACAATTTTTACTCTTACCTTACTAATACATAACTATGGTAGATATAGAACCAAAACTACCACGTGCAAAATGAGCGTACCTTTCAAACTGAAAATGTATCTATTATAAACTATATTATACTTATTAGAACTAGGAGATTATGGTATTTGAACGTTAGTGCTTTTTTGAGCAGCTGACCGATATATCTTTTATTGTAACATTTAAATGTGCATTGAGTTCCAGTATTTTTGTATTTCTAACCTGCTCATAGTTATAGTATAGAAAAACGTTACAATTTTAAAATTTGAATAATCTTTTCGATAGAATGCAACTTTTGCTACACAACTTGAACTACAGCTCACTTAATTTTTTATATATTTTCTAACCTAATTAAGAATTTAAGCTGTATAATAAATTTTAAACCATCAGTTAGTCAACTAACTTTTATTTTAGTAGTTGTATTACTTTTGCAGAAAATTGTAATTATGTCTAACTCAAGTGTTTTTTTCCTTAAATAACAAAGGCAATACAAACAAATTAGAAGTAATAAGGAAATAATAAATGCCATTTTATTATTATATATTTTTATTGGTTTATCTTCATATGCAACAAACAGAAAAAAAAACAAAAATAAAAACAAGTAATAAATGAACTAACTTAATGTACGAGAAGGATGAAAAGTATGAAAATGACAATGAGTGCTACGCACACAGCTCTTATAGTTAGTGTACGCTTCGTTAACGAAAAAGTTGCTACAGTTGCCTACCTAATATAAAATTCTGATTTTAAATTATTATTACACAATTTTGACACTTGCAACAAAACTATGCCATGCTAATAATAATTAGAAGTGCATCACACCACGAAACGTTAACTACTTAATTTAATTTGATGAATAATTGTAATGATTTATATGTTATGAATGAGATTAAAATCATGAATGAATTTGAATGATTTACAGTCTTATACCAAAATTGGAAATTAAGGAATAAGTATCACAAATATGAGTGGCAGCTAAAGGTCTAGTGACCATATCCGCCTGATAAGAGGCTTCCTAAATCACCACCACTAAATTGTTCGTGACCACCTCCTAGTCCGCCGCCAAGACTTTCCAATCCACCGTATCCACCTCCTAATCCTTCATGTCCACCGAGTCCACCTCCAAGTCCGCCTCCTAATCCACCATGTCCACCAAATCCGCCAAGTCCGCCGCCTAATCCTCCATGTCCACCATCAAATCCTCCAATAATTCCACCGCCTAATCCTCCGTGTCCACCGCCGAGACTGATTCCTCCTGAGAGACCTCCGTGTCCACCACCGATTCCGCCTCCCAATCCACCTCCAAATCCACTATCACCACCTTTGATGTATATTGGTACTGGTTTCTTGACAATGACGGGAGTGCTGATTTTTACTGGGTATGGTTTAGGAATGTGAACTGGGTATGGTTTGGGAATTGGAACCTTTACAGGTATAGCTACAGGAACTTTGACTGGAACTTTAACTGGGAATGGAATAGTCTTAACGACTGGGTAAGGTACTGGTTTTTCTACTGGTACTGGATAAGGTTTAAGTACTTTAACTGGGTATGGTTTGTCGACCTTAACAGGAACTGGTACTTTGACTGGATATGGTACTTTCTTGATTACAGTTACTGGTACAGGAACTTCATGTGGTATTCTAATTTCTTTATGTAAGGTGATATGAGTAACGCGGCCTTCATCAATGCCTCCACCATTTCCTCCGCCAATGCCTCCGCCAATGCCTCCGCCGATTCCACCGCCGCCGATACCACCTCCAAGACCGCCTCCTAATCCTCCATGTCCTCCCAGACTACCACCGAGTCCTCCAAGATCACCACCAAATCCTCCATGGCCACCAAGTTCAATGCCTCCGCCGAGTCCGCCTCCAAGTCCTTGATGGCCTCCAAGTCCTCCACCGAGTCCTTCAAGATTTCCATGTTCAAGTCCTCCAAGGCTACCTCCTCCAAATCCTCCATGGCCTCCATAGTCGCCGCCACCTAATCCTCCGCCATAGTCTCCTAGACCAAGTACACCTCGTTTATGTGCCTTCTTCGATTCAACGGCCTCCTCTGCGAAGACTGCCGCAGCCAAAAGAAGGGACAAAACCTATAAAATAATAATAAGTTAAATTATTTGAATATTAATATCAATGGAAATATTTTACCAGAAACTTCATGTTTGTTAGAAGAAGAGGCAAGTGCAACTGTGCTGGAGATTCTCAGCGTCTGTCAGTTTATATACTTACCACATGCCTACCTTCACAACTAGACGGGTGATTGTACTTTCGCTGATTCCCCCTATCATCTATGCTAAAATCTAAAGACGCATTTCGTTTGATACAAAGTAGAAAAATCATATAACTACCACTTTGATAAGCATCGGTAACTTTTTTCTAATAATTAAAACATGTAAAATGCATACAGCCAAATGTTAAGAGAAGTAAGTCTTTTACATATGCAAATTTGCGACGATTATGAATTAAAATTATTATTACTTTGTGTTTTTACACTAAAAATTCTTTCCGTGCAATTAGGTAGATACCATTTGGTAAGATATATTACCTTTTTATGCTGTAATAGCATTTTTTTGAGTAAATGTGTAACCTTTTTTGTTAGAATTAAATTTAAAGATTTGAAGAAAATGTAGTTTTTAAATTAATAAAATGGTATATACGAGTAAATCAAGTTACCGCTTAGCCTATTATATTATACTGAAATAAAATGTCTTGAGATCCTTAATTAGACTTAATTATGTTATTTCATAATTGCATTTGTTGCAAGATGTCTCCATTTAAAGTTTAATTTTTATTTATCGCTGGCACCTTTTGACTATTTGAAATAATTGACAGGATCTTTTTTTATTTGCCAAATATGTAATCTCGTTTGAAATCAATTAATTTATTTTGCAGTCTTCTCTCTAATTAACCTCAAATGCGACATACAATTTTATAATTTTTCTTTATTTTGCTTACGAATTATTATTTTTTCTGCCTATTTTTTTGTTATATGTTAGCATAAACGCTTCGTCTTTGTTGAAGATTGATCTTGACCTACAAATAAGATGTGCTAGTAATAAGGCGATTTTGTACTTTCGTTAACATTTTTATTTTTATTTTTAAATAGCCAGTTTTATGATGTGTTAAATTTAGTAGAAGAAGTTTGACAGAGTGGTTTTAAAATATATTTTTTCATTTAATATTACCGGATACTTCCTTATTACGGTTTAGGACACCGATGTCGGTAACCATTTATCTTTTTTTATACTGAATGGAAAACTAGACTTGAAGTTTAAATGGAGTACGTAACACCATAATTTTATAGTCAGAGAATTTTGGAAAAGTAAAATGGCAGCGAAGGCTAATTTGAGCAGGAAGCAGGAAGTAGACACGTTTGTGCTAATAACAGCAATAGAATTTCTAATAGATTGGTACATGGGGCATAGCATTTAATTTCTAATTTAATTTTTCTTTTGTTTTTTATAAATAGCACATCAGAGAATGCAGTTTTGTCTATTTATATAATTACAACGTGTGTAGGAGTAGAGTAAAGGTTGACATTAGGATGTGCATTTTCACTTTAACATTTTTCCTTCATGGTCTTAATCAGATATCTTGTTTATTAATTAAGATTATTAATTATTACTGTAGTTAATTATGTACCTGAAGTATATATATACAGTTGCGATGTACCTGACTGATTTAATTAGTGTTTCTAAAAGAAATAAAACATTAATCCACTCTCGGTCGTATTATTTCCATATAGAAATGCCAAAGCTACACTCAAAGAAATAATTTGCTGCAGGAGCAAAATATACGTTACTGCAACAAATACTATATGTCACTATAAGCTCAACAAATTTATTTGTTACTGTAATCCAGCTTCATTTTTGTTAATTACACAGCCCCACAAAAAAAAGTTGTGTCCTGGGAACGCGACTATGGTATCCGGATGCACTTTTCAATGCTGAAACCGAATCCGATCTCAGAAAAGCACATATACCCTCAAAGTCTTGCGCCAGATCCAAAAACAACCCCCAAATGGAGTAAAACTCTCCTGACATATGATGACAATAAATACATGCAAAAAATTGTTGAAAACCTCAAATGTTTTGTATTTGGAAATAGACCTCTGGTAGGGTAGGGTGAGCCACCATGAGACATGGGCCACAATGAGACATCGATATATTTCCATTTAGGTACACTGTTGACATCTATTGGTTTAGTCAGATAAATAAACTCCAATGATTCGGTTCCTAATATAATTCTCTGTACTGCTCGTTTGCTCTCAGTTGAGTTGTGACTGCCGTTAAGTGCGTATTGAGCGAAACTTTTTTCGTTGTGTATTGTTGATCTTTTGTGCGAACAGCCAAAATAATAATCAAGGTAAAATGTCTATACCATTTTTAATACTGATTAATAAGCTTTGTTTTAAATTGAATAAATCTGCTAATTACTAAATAATAATGGGTATAAAGAGACATCTTGTAAATACGTGCAGATGGGCTACCATGAGACATATTTTCCGGGGCACCTTGGGACATTGTCTCATGGTGGCCCATTCAAAACAATTAAGTTTATTAAGTTTTAAAAATTTTCAGATGTCACGTGGGTGGAAAAGAAAAAGCCAAGAAGGTTTGTTTTCAGAGGCAAATATGCGGAGAGCCGTTCAGCAAGTATTGGTTGGGGAAAATGGAGTAAAACTATCTCTCCGAAAGGCTGCAGCAGAAAATGGCGTGTCTTTTCAAACTCTGCAGAGATATGTTAAAAAACACAAGCGAGTCCAAATACACAGATCTCTATGAAAAGTAATTACAAACATAGATTAATATTCAGTGAAAATGAAGAAAAGGAGCTAGTGGATTATATCATCACCTGCTCAAAAATGTGTTACGGCAAATCATCTAAAGATACACGTGAGTTGGCATATGAAATGGCTAAAATTAATAAGAAAGTACTGCCGCCAAGTTGAGAGAAAAATAAAATAGCTGGTATTGACTGGCTACAAGGGTTTTTAAAAAGGTATGATAAAGAATTAAGCATTCGGCAACCTGAAGGATGTAGTCTTTCAAGAGCATCTTCATTTAACAAACACAACGTTCAATTATTTTTTAATAACCTTAAAAATGCATATGACCGTTCTGACAAATTATGTGATGGTACTCGTATTTACAACCTAGACTAAACGGGTACGACTACTGTTCAAAAACCAAAAAAGGTATTGTCGCAAAAAGGCATCAAGCAAGTTAGTCAATGTACCAGTGGTGAACGTGGGGTATTAATAACCACATGCTGTATAATCAGTGCTAGTGGAAATACTTTGCCGCCGGTCATGGTTTTCCACGAAAAAAATTTAAGCCCCATATGTTAAATGGAGCACCGCCCGGTACTTTACGCCTTGCAACATCAACAGGGTGGATGAATGGAGAACTATTTCCATCCGTTATAATGCACTTCGTACAATACAGTGGATCCTCTAAAGAAAACTCTACAATTTTAATATTTGATAACCATGATAGTCACCTGACAATACAAACACTTAATATAGCAAAAGAAAATGGGGTTACCATTGTCACACTACCTCCACACTGCAGCCACAAACTGCAGCCATTGGATCTATCTGTATTTGTTCTATTGAAGGCACATTATAATGCTGCTGTTGATTCTTGGCTATTGCACCATCCTGGGACTCCTCTGTCCATATATGATGTTGCAGCCTGTGTGGGTGTCGCATTTGAATGCGACACGACTCGCGACATGAATGCGCAATGACTCCATCAAATATAAAAGCCGGATTTAAAAAAGCAGGTATTTTTCCTTTTGATCAGGACATTTTCACGGCTGATGATTTCTTAAGCTGTTCTGTCACGGATAGAGATATGCATACTAGCTCAGTTTTATCCAATTGTGATCAACCAAGTGCCTCAATAACGCTTGAGAAAACCAACGTTATCAAAGGTGATGGACAAATCGCCTCAACCTCAGCAGAAATTATTGAAAATCATTACGAAGAAACTCCATCAGCTCCGTTTAAAATACCGCAATCTTCCGACAGAGCCACTGATGATGAAATTTCTGCACCACTTTTTGTTGGTCCTCAAGTGTTCAAAGGATTCCCAAAAGCAGGTGAAAGAAAACTGAAAAAGAGCGAACGTAACCGAGCTGTAAGTTGTATTCCTACTGACACACCCGAGAAGGATAAAATTGAAAAGGAGGAAATGGAGAAGAAAGAAAAAGAACAGCTTAAGAAAAGAAAACAAGAGCTTAGGAAAAGAAAACAAGAGTGCAAGAAAGTTTTATTTGCAAATAAGAGCAAATTAACTTCTAAGTCAAACACTAAAGATGTATCCTCTGATGAACGCGAATGTGAAGATGAAATACCTTATAAAGGCGATTCCGATGATGAAGGGTGGACTTCTGAAGTGGAACCTTTGCTTGAAGATCTTGTTAGAGATCCACAACCTGATGATTTCGTCTTGGTACATTTTAAAGCACAAAAAGATGTGTTCTTCATAGGGAAAGTAATAGAGCTACAAAAAGAGGCAAATGATGTTAAGATCAACTTTTTAAGGAAGGCTTCAAAGTTTGAGGGACATTTTATTTTTCCATCTATACCAGATATTTCACTGGTTTCAATCAGTGACGTTAAAATGATTTTACCAACACCAAATCTGCTAGGAAATACAAAACGGTTGCAATCCTACCATCAATCTGAAATTAATTTCACCCATGTTTCACCCAAATGTTTCTTCCAAAATGAGTATTTTTGTAATATTTGTAGTTTTATACATTTTTGTAGTTTTATACATCGAAATACATTTTTTATTGAACATGGTTAAATTATTTTAAAATTTACTACTGTCTCATAGTGGCCCTACAGTAGGGCCACGATGAGACAGCAACGAAAAAAATAAATAGTTAATATTTCTTCTACATAATTCATTAGAATTGCATTTTATGGATTTTTAGAATAATTTGTTGGTAATTATCCCTCTTAAACCTATTTGACTTGCAATTTTATTTAAATTATTAAAATAATACAACTAAACTTTTTTTGTCTCATGGTGGCCCACCCTCCCCTATATGGCCAATAACCCTCCTTCCTGAGGGGGTTAAACCACCCCAAAATGGGTAAAAAACACCCCTTAGAACAAAATACAATAAATACATGCAAAAATGGTTGAAAACTGTAAATGTTTTGTTTTTGGAAATAGATCTCTGGTATATGACCAACACCCCCCTTGAAAGGGTAAAATCACCCCAAGATAGGGTATAACCACCCCTTACATCAAAGTTACAATAAATAAACGCATGCAAAGTAAAATACATGCAAATAAATACATGCTAAAACATAAGTTCAATAAAACCCCGTTAATCCTCTAGTCTATCGATTTATATCTCTTCCTTTTATTTTTAAACGATCGGCGTACTGGCTGCCTCTTATGTACTTCATTAGTCTTTCGTTTTGCTTTTCATAGACCAGCAGTTATCCACCATCATATGCTCATTCCATATTCCTTGATAATGCTGTTCCATTTTTTCATATCTTTGTGGAACCCTTCCCCTTGTTCTTTGCTGTAATCCCCTAAGTTATCCGGAAAGTAGTCAAGGTGAGAATGGAGGAAATATAACTTCACACTCATATTACAACCTAATTTTTTATAATTCTCCAACAAACCTTATAATGATTTCTTTGTAGTATTGTGCAGCCAGTACGCAGATCGTTTGAAAATAAAAGGAAGAGATATCATAAATCGAGAGACTAGAGGATTAACAAGGTTTTACTGAATTTATTTTTTTGCATATATTTATTTGCATGCATTTTCTTTGCCTCTATTTATTTGCATGTATTTTATTTTCCGGGTGTCTATTTATAGTAACCTTGATGTAAGGGGTGGATATACCCCATTTTGGGGTGGTTTAAAGGGGGGTGGTATTGGTCATATACCAGAGGTCTATTTTCAAAAATAAAACATTTGCGGTTTTCAATCATCTTTTGTATGTATTTATTGTAATTTGATCAAAGGGGTGGATTTGACCCATTTTGAGGTGGTTTAACCCTCTCAGGAAGGAGGTTTCTTGGCCATATACCAAAGGTCTATTTCCGAATACAAAACATTTGTGGTTTTCAACCATTTTTTGCATGTATTTATTGTCATCATATGTCAGGAGTGTTTTACTCCATTTGGGGGTGGTTTTTGGCTCTAGCGCAAGATTTTGAGGGTATATGTGCTTTTCTGAGATCAGATTCGGTTTCAGCCTCGAAAAGTGCATCCGAATACCATAGTCCCGTTCCCAGTACAAAACATTTTTTTTGTGGGGCTGTGATATTTGGTGGATATACACATCTGATTTTTACAGTAACATATTTGTTAAGTTATTGATGAAATTTATACTTGTTAAAACATGATTTATGTTGAGTTAACGTTAACAATCTGTTCTTAAGAAAATACTATTTGTTGCTGTTGATCATGTATCAACACAAAAAACATTACATATACTAACAAAGTGGTTATGTTGTAAAAAGTTATAGAAATACGTATTTTCTTCCACCCTAACAGATTTTATGCTTCTACAACTAAAATTAAGCCAACAAATACAAGCTGTTACTGAATTCAAATCATTTCTTTGAGTGTATGGACTAGACCAGGTGTCGGCAACCTTTTTTGGCTGCGGGTCAAAATCAACCAAAATGTAACTATTAAGAAGACGTTTCGGGTCAAAAGCCTAGGTAAATTAAATTATTTTCAGAAATATAAAGGAAAAAATTGGTATATAGTCGTAAAAAGTGTTGCTGAAGAACATATCAAAACTCCGATGATGATGGTGATAAGCCAGTCGGCTGTACCATCTTGGAAAAATGGCGGACACAATTGCTATTTTAGAAACTATTGGACGAACGAGGTTCAATAAAAAATGAAATTGTTGGGAATTTTGTCAGCTACATTTTCATTCTGATCGTTAACACCTGTAAAATTAATCCTTTTTGAAATATTAGAGAAAAAGCAATTGTGTCCGGCGTTTTTCCAAGATGGCGCAGCCGACTCATCACCCACACACGGGGAGTTTTGATATGTTTCTCGGCAACACTTTTTACGCCTATATACCAATTTTCAGTTTTTCCCCAATTGTTTTTCCTTTTCAAAACGTTATTTACCTGGGCTACAATAGGTATTTTCATTTTCATCTCAAAGTGTTCGATGTATGTTTATGTTTTATAGTTTATTTTTATATATTATACTTTATTTGCACTTAAGTGAGTCACTTGAAATTATCAAATGGGTCACTTGGTGACCCGCTGGTCATAGGTTGCCGACGCCTGAGCTAGACGATGTAATGAGCGAACATGAAAAGAGCGCCAATTATTCTGTAAAATAATTTTAAGCTATATATAATAGATTTTACTATAGATTTGAAGTACTTCATACCCTGAATCACAACGTATATCACAATTAGAGCATATGGCTTTGATCACTCATAATTGCAGTTTTTTTAAATAACAATAAAAATGTCCTTAAACGGTACTGTTTTTTTCTGAAGCTAATTAAATTAGGTTTCAGATTTGTAAAACAAAAACATGATAATAAAATAATAACGGTTCCAAAGCTCATAAGTTATGTAATGCTGCTGAGTAAAGTATTAAAAAGTACAAAAGTATTATTGGAAAACTAAAGATTGATAAAAAATTTCTCGTCAATATGCAAATCCCGAGTACACTTTGCCATGCTATCGGATGGGCACATTAAGCAGTCGGTCCCGACAATCACACAAACCCCTTTATGTGGTTGTTGTTAATAATAACACCGCCTTATACTACGCACGAGTATATTTCATACGCCTGAGGTTTGGCAATGTTAATTACAATTGACATTTATACATAATATTATTACTTTGCTTAATTTGGTGGTCAGTCACAAGCGTCAATCACGGACCAAAATGTGCATGTTAAGTAAATACATCTACCATCAATTGTTTTTCTGAGAGGTTAATAGTTATAGACAGTTCTGAAGGACCCGATAAAATACCGTGGTAATTAATTATATTCACAGGAAAAGTGACACATAGGTCAAATTGCAAAAAACAATTTTCAAAATTTTGTACCATGTGTCACGACAAAAGCTTTAAATATTTTGCTTGGAACTAAAATATGTAAAACTAAAATATATACTAAACAATAGCCATTTCCATAATCTATAAAATGGCATACAGCTTAAATTCAAAATTGTCTATAACATTCCAACAGCACAAAAAATGTATGCTAATTGTTAGTGACATCTGTTCACATTCTGTTCAGAGCTATATGGTACGGTCATCCGATATGCATAGTGACCATTCAAATAAGAACATTGCTTCTCAAAAAAACAATTCAATGTATTAGGAGCTACTTATTATAATTCTCATTTACCAAACTGATTAAATTCAGGATAGTGGATTGTCACATGCTTACATGTTACGTCTTCTAAACAAGTATAAAAATAGTCTTTTAAAAATGTAGTGCATTTACGAAGATAGAGAAGCATCAAAAGTGCAGATTATTATCAATACTGACTCACCTAAACACATTAAACTATGCTACAACTAGTTTCGTATTCAAGTAAAGTGATTAATCTTATTCAAATCGTTACAGAGAACGGGGTTTACAGGTTTGCAAAAAAAATAGGCTGAGATGAAATTGTTTATTGACCGCAACTAGGTTCGAAATAATCATAATCAAGATTGATATTCGTAATATTACAAAGTCCATAAAGAGAATTTAAGAATTCAAGTACGCTTTTGCCAACCTATAAATATAATAAGATACCTGAAATACTTTTTCTTATGATCGAGTACAAAATAAGGTTTGTCATACTTGATTTGATATACAATATACATAATATGCAACTATCTATATATTTAAAACACAAGGCTTTTTTTTGTTCGAGTTCGTTTGAGAGATCCACCAGGCCGATTTACGCGTTTCTTTTTTTAAATTAAAGCTTTCGCTGTGTAGATTGATCAACACTACTTAATTTTTATATTTTTTTAATGTTTATATTTTTAATTTTAAAAACTCTAAAATGTTTAATTTGAGACGGGCGAATCGGACATTCACTAGGGGCGCCCCCTCACCTTTCACGGTGGCGAGTTTCGTAAGTACTCTTCGCTTAATATAAAGGGTAATGCAGCCGTCCACTTCCATCATTAATAAGCGTAGACAATGTCCGCATAGTTGAAAATTATGAAATGGCGAATTATACAAATAATAGCTGATGGCAATTGCTTATTCAGAGTAGTTTCGTATTGTTTGTATAAAAGGCAGGAAATTTGCCAACACTATATTTATGTCATGTTTTTGAAATATGTACTAATAGACGTTTTCAAGAATGTTTTAAACAAGATCGATTTTTGATTTTATTTTTATCATTTCGTAAGGTAGAATTTCCGTATTTATGTAGAATAAACCGGCAGAGAGGGGTAAGCCAGAGAGGAAGATATGTCGGAAGAGAGGAGGGTAAGCTGGGAGAGAGTAGTGCTAGGCTTAGAATTTTCAACTAGTTATGTTTGGTTGCGTTTATTTAAATAATTACTTATGAAAATCCAAAGGATTGTAATCACACATCGAATCTTGTATATAGGGAAATCCTTCAATTCTTTTGACCGTCATGTCTTGACGAGGTTTCCCTAGTAAATATTAAAATACAAAAACTTTTCCACAGGAAATAAAATACTGTTTCTCTGAGGACACGATAGTAAAAACTTTTTTGATAGTTAGAAATAGTGATTTCTTGCATCAAGTCCGCTAAACTTGTTTGGCAAACCGTCAGACAAGCCAAAACAAATTATCGAACGCACTAAAACGTTTCCTGCTCAAGATAAAAATTCATAAGTTTTACATATACAATAAATAGCTTGAAAAGGCGTTATCGAAAACAATAAAAAACGTTAATCAAAACCATAAAGAATCTGCCTTTTTTCACTGGTTTTGACCAGTTACCACGGTAACATATCAAAAAATAGAACTGTGAAAAAACTGTACAACAAACATAAAAGTGAAGTTTTTTTACAGTTGTAGAGAAATAGCTATTTATTATATGAAAAGAAAAACAGAAAGAGATTTCAGCGCAAGGTGTGGAGTTTGTCTCCAGACGTGTAGCGGAGAGAGACGATCACACAGAGCGCTAAAGGCTAAACTTTTCCGTGTATAATTTATGTTTTTTCATCTAATAACCGCTATAAAATATTAAAGAAAAAATCATTAAAAATGAGAAAAGTAAAATAGATTTTAGAGTAACCCAAGTAGCACAATCATATTATTCCAATATTAGGCCAGTCTCGAAGATATATTGGATCAAATGAATTACTCTATATTGAGCCAATGGAAAGTGTGGGCATTCTGCAACATTGAACGAACAATATATACCAATATTTGCCCAACAACATATGCCAATGTTGCCCAATAACTTATACCAATATTGTAGTCCAGAATAAATAAGTGCTAGTCAAAGTACTTGTATAATTGATCGTACATCAAGTATTCTATTTATTTACTATACTGTTACTGTATTTTCTGGAGAAAATATTTAACTTGAACTGAGACAAATCGTTCAATATAAATTTTAGAACTTAACACGTGCATAGTACCTAGAATTCATCCACTATTTTAGATTAGCGGTACCTACCGCCATTAACAGATTTTAATACCAAAATTACAGGAGTCTCCTCTTCCCAATATTTGCAACTTGATAACTACCAATAACGGCACCAACAGAAAAAAACCAAGATTTGTCGCTTACAAAGAAAAATTTCATGAAACCACCATGGTACTGCTTAGCGAATCGCCAGCCACCAATCTAGATTGTCAGTAACAACAAATAAAACTAGTAAAACGAGGTTGGAGCAATATTGGCGTACAACATTTCTAAAACAATATTGCGCAAATATTGGCAGGATATATAAATATAGGGCATATTGTAATAACAATGAATCTGATTCAGTATGGGGCCAATATTAAAACAATGTTTGGTATATTTTCTATAAGGAGAAGACACGGACTCAGTTATAAACAATTTTCTGTGTAGTCCCTACGATAATGAAAACTAAGTACGTCGGCTGAGACAATTTCACAGTAAATTTTTTTTGAACGTGGGAAAGTTGAAAGGTAGGCTGATCCGAATAGAACTATGCTTGCCTATGAGCGCCAGTTTATTTTATTTTTAATTTCAAAACTTGCTTTTTTGATTGGTCAACCAATAGTAGTAGTAATTAATTACTTGGATAAATCCCTGTTACCAAATGCGTTGCAAAAACCATACAAATTTAGTATAAATACATATAACATTTTCTTTTTAAAACCATGCAGTTTTCTAATTATGCTATAAATAAAACACCAGCACCATCTAACTCTTAAAACAATGGTGCCAAACCTTCCAAATTAACGAAGGTTTAAAAATTCCTTTGTTGAACACGTCATTTATTTTAAATAACGGCGAACAAGGAAACTTCCATTTTCATAAAAGAACTCTTAGACAACAACTCTTAGAATAATAGATAGTCACCACAACAAAATGACTTTCCAATATAATTTCACATTTAAAGGATAAACATCACAAAGTACTATTGTTATAGTTTACAAATATAGACACTTGACTTGCGTTTTTCAATTCTTCAGGAAAGAGTATCATGTTTTTCTCACGCGTACGCATGTCAAAACATCTTCCTGAAAAACGTCGTCAGGCAAAAATCAACCTGATTGGTACATTGTATAACGAGATTTAGTGCGATTGTGCAGTAAATGTTTACGACGAAGCCATTTATTGTGAGATAATATTACTAATTTATTTGTTATCTTATATGGAGATCTAAAACATGATTTCTCTTAGTCCACTGTATGTTTTAAAGTTTAAAATAAAATATTATATTTATTATATTAATATTTATTTATCAAAGTACAAGGAAGACTCCATATTAATTACAAAAATAAATAATACGAAAATAATACGTTGACATACATAAGTAAAAGATATGTGCACTTTAACGATCATGCTTTAATGCATTTCTAGAATTATCGATTTCGAGATAAACAATGCACAAGTTACAATGTACAATCTCGTTACAATGTACTATGTTAGATTATGTAAGTCCTATATTCTTTCCATTTATGCTTTATTAAAGTAGAATATTTATTTAACTTTTATAGTGGGAAAATATTTCTCATGATAGCTAGTTGATCGTTCTATTTATATGTTTTTTACAGTTTTACTAGAGAAATTTATTGTTTTTTTGTTTGTTACAGGTAAGTTTCTGCAATGTAGTGCTTGGCAAGGCGGTAAGGTATAATAGTGATATTTCTTATTATTAACTTTATGTCGAGAATGTAAACAAATGCAACTCCTAGGTTGTCACCTTTAATGTATAGGTTTTGGAAAATTTTGTAACATATTGGTTTTACATCATAATCGTTGAAATGCTTACCTATCCGTTCCGTACTCCCAGTCAATTTTAACTAAAGGTAGTAGGTAGTAGCGGCTGCGTATTATGTAAGGCGTAAAATTCAAGCAATCGATAGTATTACTGTCAGGCTATCAATCAATTATCGAAGCTCCCAAAAAACACAAAATATTATGTGATTAAAAGTTTTTTCAGTCGCGGGCGGCCATGTACTATGCTAAAAATCTGTCCAAAAATATAAGAAATGACGCACTCGCGTACTGAATAAACAATACGAATCAAAAACACGTTCATGTGGTATCTATCATCATATATCAGTGGCGCATCGCAATGATCTGTACTCATGTTTGGGATAGTTACTCTTCATAAAATTGCATAAAAGATGCAAACTTAATGTTGCTCGAATTTATCCGCCTGATCCCGGATATCTTGACAAGTCACGATAGTGAATGAAATTTCAGCAGCTTTTGGTAGGTACCACGAACGTTTTCACAAATCCCTTCAAAAATCATGACATGTGAAAAAATGTATTGAAACAAAATTATACAGAATTTAATTTTCCTATAAAACGCAAAATAATAGGTATGCCAGATACATACGCAGGAACCCATGTAGGAACTGCCAGCCTTGACAATAGGCCCCAGCTTGGCTGAACATTGGATAACCAAATGTTGTTATTTCAACATTGGTCCATGCCTAGGCCAACCTTCAGATCCCAAGCCTCGGCTGCTTTGTCGTGGCCCAAGGGTCAACCAACGTCTAGGTACCAATTCTGGGCTATCTAATTTCTGCCCAAGTCAGAGCCAACCTTCAGCGCCCTACACAGAGAAAAAAAGTATGTAAATTTCATCAACAATTGTGTGGTATTGTAAAACAAATTGGTCTTAAAAAAGTGATAGGGACAATTTGTGTAGAATTATAAAACAAGATTGTGTCATTTAATTTGTCAAGATTTTTTAAATAATGTTTTCAATTTTTTGTAAGGGTGTGTATAAACTCAAATATAACATTTTGTGGAAGTCAATAGTAATTTTGTAGAATCAAATGAATAGTTGTCTATAAGTTCCCATAGCAAATTGTGTTACTTATTAAAACCGAATGTGTAATGTTGTTGCATACAATTTTATACAAAATTGTACAATTGTTGCGCTGGTTGTGCCACAATTGCTTAATAGTATTTAACACAATTACTTGCTCACATTTATACAAATTGTGCTATACTCTGGCACAAATATTCTATACAGAAGGTTAGGTATCACAAATAAAATATATATTTTTACATATATTAAAATATATGTAACTAATATGTATATAACTATACAATGTATAGTATATACAGGTATAACACTAAAATTTCCTTTTGCTATCGCCTGTTTATATATAAATCTCGAATTTACATTAATAGCGACAATTACAAGTGGTGACATCTATAAGATGTCATCCATAAACTTTGCGAAACACAATAATTAGTAGCAAGCAGTTTGAACACTGGATTATGATTTCATTCAAACAAAATATTGTATTTTTCTAAACATTTTTTACAATTATACTTTAACATAATATGCTAGCTTATCCTCTACAACATTGTTCCAAAGAATGCAGAACTAAATCTGACTGTGTTAAATAATTGTCGTACGTCCCTGTTAGACAATTTAGTAACGAAAACCTACACAACGCTGGACAATACGATTCTACAATTATAATATAAATCTCTCCAACTCCGTTTTGAACAATATTGTGCAAAGCTCTTATGAAGTATTTCTCTCTGTGTAGTCTCGGTTTCTTACTGTTTGCCCAAGCCTCAACCAATTCTAATGTTTTTAGACTTGGTTTCTCACTCTTGAACCAAGTTTAACCAATCTTCACATATTCTACCAAATCAAGCTTGTGACGTTTTCTGTCTTTATTATATCAGCTATTAATTAATTAAGAGGAAAATATGAGAAAAGTTAAACTAAAATACCTAGATAGATTATAATTATTATTACTAAATATAAATTCAGCTCTCAAATTTTTGCGCACTTCGTTTCTTCGAAACAAGCGCAGACATGAAAAGTCAGTAACGCGGCAGCTGCAAGGGGAAACCTTTACCGAATCAAATTAGTCAGTGTTCATCCGTCTACCATGAGCTATGTTACGTTTAACCATTTTGTAACATTATTAATAAAATAATGTCTATGAAATAAAAAGTGTTTATTTAAAAGAAAAGCTACGCTAATAAGAATAAATACAATTTTTTGTAGTAAAAATTAAACTTGTATGCTTGAAAATAATCTTTTAAACAACTTTTTTTTTAATTAATTTGTTTAACATCTATACTTCAACCATAAATACATGAAATGAGTCATTTTCGTAATCACACCGGAATAAAAAAATACGACCCGAGGTGAGATAAGATAAGAGTGCAAATTTCACGTTGCTAAGAATTCAGTAACGTACGCTAGAACCAACAGATTTTCATTGCTTCTTTCACATTCATTTTTAATTAAAAATGGTTTTGTTCCGCTAATGAATCTTTCTAGCTCATTTATTGTTTATTTTATCATTTAGATTAGAGCGTGGCCTTGGCGTAATTCTAGATGCAATTTACATTTTCGTCCACGTGTTTGTGATGACTCATTTCTTGCAACTTTGGTTGAACTATAAAATATTATTAATTTCGTATAAAATCAGTCTCAGACTTGTTCTTGTGTCACAATCTTTTTAAGTTACGTTGTTATGTTACTAATAATTGAACGAATTAGAATAATTGGTAATAATTTAGAATTTTCGTGTTAATTTGTTTTATTCATCAAAGTTATTTCATACAAGTCTACGTAAGCTATAGTACAGTATTAAATATTAGGTTGGTCTCATACTCAATGCTCAGTAATAACACGGAGCTACCGTTGGATTCCGAACCTACACTATCAATGATTGTCAGCCTTGATACCACATTAATATTAAGAGTGGTCTAATATTGGTTATATACCTTGCGCCAAGACTCAGTTTTAACGACGGCACTATATTGGTTTTCACTACTGGGCCAAGATGTATCACCAATCTAGGGCCATGCCTGATTAACAAGCACGAAGGCACGAAGTTATCATCCCGAATTTAGACCAGTCATGGGCCAGTCTTGGATTTCAGGCTGGTACGGAGTTAATAAACATCGTCCCAAGCCTGAGCCAATCGCGGGCCCTTTGTTATTTCCTATATGGGAAGTGTCGATTCCCCTTATGTATATGCCAAAAGATGTACCAAAACAAAGTTATTTTTTCAGGAACTTATTATATGCTTTATGTGTGTCAAAACATATGGTTAAATATCTAACCTCAAATTACAGAAATATTTTATCCGGAGCCGGGCATAGCTTTTGCCTTCAATGTTTTATCGACTGATTTTGTTACAGTTTGCCCCAGATTATATACTTTCTGCCAGAACAAACGAAATCTATGACACTTTTTCAAAACAACAGAAAATCGAACAAGCTTGTGACGTCACTAATCCGGGACAGCTGTTTATGGATCAGCACTAATCCTAATTCTGTTGTTATAGGATTGTAGCCCTTAATACAAGGATCAAAAAAGTATTGTACATCTATGGTCCAAAAATGCATCGTAACGAAGATATTTAAGAAAAACATTTGACAATGTACGAATCTCATTACGATCTAATTACATATACAATTTTACAAATCAAGGCTCATCCTTTACAAACTAGTTACAGGAATACATGATATAGGTAAAATTAACAATTTCTCAATAAAAACATCTTTACAATTTAACATAAACATAATTTTTACAGTACGAACTGTAATAAATAAACCAATTGATGCTTATACAAATGCCAGCTTAAATATAAAATCAACATTAATCAAATTATGCTCAAAATGTCCATCAGACAGTACTCTAAACACTTACATAAAAACAATGGCGAGGAAAAGCAGGATAAAAGTCTATAAGAGTCAAATTAACACGAACGACAGGATTCAAAACCTTCATTAATAAAAGTGACCAGAAATCTTGTAAACAAATTCAAAAATTAATTGTTTTATATCAGTCATGATAAGATTGACCTAATTAATCTATTTTCAGCTAATTAACAACATAAACTTGAGCTGGTCTCCTGGAATATAGAAAACATTTATCTGACGTTAAATATCGTAATGTGTAAATTTCAATATGGAAATTACATACTTCCTCCTAACAAGTGGAAAACCGTCCCAAATGTAACATGGGTTGCATAAACATGATTATAATCAAGCAATCTAACTAATTTATATCCTTTTTCTAAAAATGAAACCTATTATTATTATTATGCATGAGAAACCTAGGTTATGTTTGCATGAAGTCTTTATTTTTAAGTTTTTAATTTAAGTATTGATGAACCTAACTGTGGTCCTATCTATGCCCTTTATATTAATTATGCCCAAGACATAACATGTCCCTCTTTTGATTTGAATCTGATATATGGGAAACATTTAATTTTGACGTTCACGAACTATCGTAAGTAAAATTTGCAATACGGTGAAATGATTACATCGCAATAGTAACCATCCAAATTTAAAAAAGGAAACGACTCTTATCTATTTAATAAATAATACCAATTGATTTTATTGATTTTAACAATGATTAATCATTAAAGGACTGCTTTATTTGTATACACTACAAGTGCCCCATGCAAAGAACAAACCAAGTAATTAGTTATGTCATAATTTAAAAGTTATTTATTTAGTTATTGTCAAATAATACAGAAACAGAATTAAAGAATCGTTTACTTTTTAATCTGACTGATACATATTCAAAAGTATAACAAATACAACTGCCTTAATAGAAAATAAAGAACAATAAGAGAAATACTTTAGTAAAAATAATGAAAAAGCAACAACAATCTTTACCCCTAATTTAAGCATCGTAAACAACACCATAAACATCGAGGGATTTTCACTTATTAGGACGGAACCTTAATGTTCCAATTATTTTTCTAATCATAGTTCTACAAAAATTATCTTATATGATTTAAAATTTAAAATAGCCTTGGTATGGTAATGTCTAGCGTGCTGAGCTTTCACCCAAGTGGTCCGGGTTCGACTCCTGTTCCCCGCAGATCTGGTTAAGTTTTTCTGCAGTTTCCTTAACTGTGACACAAATGTGGGATTTGCGCTGTTCCATCTTTCAGTCGGCTGCAGCCGCACGTTGGGCCTACGTAATAATAATCGCCCTCTCCCTCCCACACAAGCTTATAGCTTCTGGTACCTGGTTTCAGGTTATAGCAATTATTATTATATATTATTATTATTATTTAAAAAGGTATATTTATTATTATATCATTAACAAATCTTTTTCAGAGCCATTAAGGAAATTTAAATATTGTTACACGATCGGTTTTGCAGTAATTACTAGTGCACCGTGATACGCAATAACTTGACAGAATTTTCTAAAATAAAAATTCTAACAGCATAATACTTTAGGTAAACAATTATAAAATTAGCACAAATATTTACAAGACGTTTGTCTTGAAACAAAAGTATAATATTTAAGAGACTTTCCTAGTATGCCGGTTCTTATGCAGTGTGAATAATTCAATCCGATCATCCACTATAACTATGTCACAGCGGGAGGAGCGATACACTTCCTGGCTCGTTAGCTATAGAAGGCTCTGGCTTTATCCATTTTAGATATACTTTTCTTTAAAAAGTACTATTGGTTTCATATTGCAGATCTATTTTGCGATCATGGTCATTGTCATTGTATATGGTCAAAAGGGAGTTCAGACTTTGTAACTGTCAAATTGACCAATCACAATTTTGCTAATACTTATGTACAATAAACTAGTTAAGAAATGCCACTTTTTGTGCTTTTTCATTAGAATAGACGACTTTCATGATCAATATGCAAAAAAGAAATGTAAGCTTAAAAAGAATATAAGTGAACATTTTAAGTAGCGAATATCAAATCTTTAATACTACGGCTTGATAGCTCAGCTCTAACAAATTCCGCCAGCGGATCCCATACCCACGTATTCTAATGCGGATTTTCTTTTATCTTTTTAATTTTAGTTAGAAATTTAAATATGTTGATGTATAAAAGATAGTCGCCACAAATGTCATATCTGAGAACTCTAAGCTGCAGCTGTATAAGACGAGGATGCGATTCTAAATGTTTTCTCAAGGACTTAAAGTTATACTGTATAAAGATTTTTGTATTGTAATATAATATGAACAAGAGAACCATTAGAAAACAATTTCGGTTATGTTTTTAATTAGAAAACAGAAGACCAACCTAGAGAATATTCCTGAATCTCAGGTATAGCTTTTCAACGTGAAGCTCCTTCTACTTAAACAATATTAAAAGGAAGTACATTCTACGTTAAATATTCATTTTATCAAAAGCAAAATTACTGTATGTGTACCCTATTTCCTGTTTATTGTATAGCTATGAGTAGCAAAAGTACCATCCTTCAAACTCGATAAAAGGGAGAATGAAGGATACGCCACAGAAAGGGAACGGCTCGATAATATTATTAAGTAATTTACAGAGTGTGGTGTGTTACATAAATAATTCGTCAAACCAACCGACTCTCGGTGAATTTTTTGTTCAGAAAGCAGTTTCTATAGAAATATGAAGATTTTATTAAATTACATACCTACGAAACAGAAATTTTAGATTTTCCATTGTAGATTTAGATTAAATTACTAAAGTAAAAATCTAAAATCTGCACCTACTTATTGACTACTATAGTGGTTTATTTAACATTGAAGAAAGAAAAAAGGCAATCAACTGATAAAATCGTCATGGTTGACTGTGCAAAGCAAACATTAATGTTAGTAGTACTAGTAGTAACACGAAAATCGATAAATATTTAATAATAAATAAATGAAGTTCGATTAAGTAAATAAAATAAGCGTAAACTACCTTTTGCTTTCACTAATTGCTTTAAAAGGGTAGACTTTTTAAGTTCTATAGAGGGGTTTTCAATTGAATAAAATGGAAAGGAAGGGATTACAATTCAATGGACAGCGACTATCGAATTCTAATTCCTCTTTTAAAACCCAGATTAAAACGTTGAATAGAGTTACTGAAATAAATATAAAACAAATTAATTCCGGAATACCTTTTTGTTCCATCAAATACGTTCACTTTGTTAACACTTTAAGAGCATGTATTAAAAATTCATCATTTAGCTCACGTTAAACAAAAGCATTGCCAGAAAAAAATTTCGATAGCAAAAGATTCTAGATGTGAAAAATATGAAAATCTTTGAAATAGCATATTTTACCTTCAGGATGAAGGTTTATTTAAAATAACATTATTTAAAAATATAATAGTATTCAATTTATTTTCATTAATTCTATCTCCGTGCTTTTTCGGATTTACAGAAAAAATATTTTTCATGAAATAATCTACAAAAAAATCGATTGATTTTAAAGAATCCTCACTATCAACTAAGCGTAGTTCTAAAAAAAAATAAAAAACACTAGATAATTAGCTTCAAATCAATTTTCTTTAGATTTTTAGTTATTGGTGTCAAAAAGGTCACTGCGGTCCCTACAATTGCTAAAGACCAAACTTGCTTGGGCAATATTATTTCGCACGGGGATGTAACGCGGTTCAGGTAGTTTTTTTTAATAAAGTAATGAAATATTTAATATATTTTAGAAATACACAATTGTTTTCAATTCAAAAATTTTAAAACATTTCTTTCTACTGGGTGATTTTATACAAATTAATGACTTCACAAAACATAATCTATAATTACAAATAAATACATATCCTAATGTATCACCATTCACTACTACAGCCAAATGCAGGGAACGCTAAATTTGTAATTACAAAACGGAAGATGTGATTCGAGTTTGGGTAATTATTTTATAAAATTATGAATTATTTATTGTTCTATTTAACCATTAAACATATATATTACTATTTAATTTTAAAACATAAATAAAATATAACATTAGCTCTAATAGTACTACTATAGAATTCGCGTTAGCTCATCAAGCAACTATCCCTCGATGTGGAAGGTGCTTGCTTTGCAATGCGTGTGTCTCTGCTCCGATAATTTTTTTATTTGAACTTGTTAGTTTATGTCTATTTAAGATACAAGTATAAAAAGTCATTCCTTATTGAGCGAACGGTTTAAGACACGAGTGTTTTAAAAGACGTGAGTGTAATAAAGAGACTTTTTACATGTGTATGTTACAACATCTTATCTACGACCATAACGTTTCATTTTTCTACAGTATTAATTTTATTAATTATTTTTTAAATTTGTGACTTATGTCATGTATATTAGCGTGAATTAACTTTTCTTGACGTTGAAAAGTGTTTTTAAAATAATATTTTATTTAAAAACACAAAAGACGGAGTTCAAGTTGCAAAATGTACACAGTTTACTGTTAGGTACAATAAGTATTTATTCGTTGTTAATATACAATATGCACTGAACGAATAATAATACTCAGAAAGCCTAGGTAAACAATATCCCTGGATACCAGTTTCTAAGGCTTCTGAGTGTAGCTCGAAAGGCAAGTAAACAATATCCCTGGATATCAGTTTCTAGCCTTCGAGCTGGTCGTAACTCGAACTGATTTAATTTTCTATGTTGCTGTTTTTATATACTCTTCTGTGGTTGTAAAATTCTTCAGTTGCGCACACGAGGCGATAACGTTTTGCTTCCGCTAGCATTTTGTGGAATGCATTTAGATAAAGTTACTTAGTAATTCTCAGAATGCATATATTTATTTATTCGGCGGTATTTATTCCGCACCTGCGAAGCGTTATCTTGCACGTGGTAATTCATAATAAGGTGATAATTCTCTGATGTGTATATATTTACTAATGAATTTACTAAAATTCTATAACACTAACTCACTAAAGTTAACTTTTTACACAAAAATTAGTGCAAAAAGTAGTCATTTTTTATGATTATTTGTTTTTTATTATTATTATTATAAAAAAGCTATCGGGCAGAGATCGATCTTGCGGCCGACGCGTTATGAAGCAAGCACTCTACATATTGAGGCGCAGGGGATAGTTTGTTGGATGCGAGACTTGCAATATAAATAATATAATAAATAAGGTCTTGTAAAGCATAGTTGTAATTCGTGGGTCTAAGAACGCTGAAGAAGGCTGAATGTAGCGAGTATGTGATCTACACAGAACTGTCGTTCGTAGTCGATTGCCTTTTATACAATAACGGTACGAAGCCCAAAATTTGTTTTTCTTACCTTTTCAATAACATTAGTAAATTGTAAACACTACAAAATCCGTAATAAAATTTTCAGATCCACAAGCGAGTCTGATTAAATTATAATTAAGTAACAGATCAACAGCGAGAACCTGAGACAATTGAATCGCTTAAAATTAAAGCTAAGTTCAAGTTAATTTTTACTTTACACATATAAAGGCTTGAAATAGTAAATAAGGTAGGTACTACTAAAGTAAGTTAAGCAAAGGCTTAAAGTTTTAAATGAAATAAGTTTTTAAACATTTTCTTTTCAACAGAGTAGAATACATTTATTATACGTCTTTACCCACGTTTCACCATGAATGCAGTTATGCATTTTCAAATAACATGTCATGCTAGATGTGTTTATATTAGCATGTACACAGTAACGGCGTGAAAAGCAGGATACATTTCCTCCAGAACTTTATTTCATTAAACACAAACGAATTATTGCTATTCATGACAAGCGAGGTGTGTAAGTGAGAGATTTACTTTTGTACCCGTAAACACATACCATTCATTGCTTGCGATTAACTCTAGCAAAGGTAAGAATATTGACGTTGGGAAAACAGGATACTCTAATCAGCATTTCAATTAAAGTTGACTGCTATGTTTTCAATTTTAGTCAAAGTGGTAGTAGAAGTGCATTAAAGAGGATTAATTTCAATATAAATATTTCTGTACAACAGACTTTATAACTCTTGAGCAACAAGTGATTTATTACAGTGTAACATGTTTTAACATAAATTTTATTTTAGTCTTTTTATCGTTTCTAATTAAAGATAATTTTCATGGTTTTAATGTAATATTTCTGCTCCATTAGTATTAGTCTTCATGGCATTTTGCTTTGATCGACTTTCGCTTACTAATTCGATTACAATATGTTGTTATTAACTTTTCTTTTTTACTTTTGTGTAAAAACCTGCCTAAGAATTACGATTGGGGTAATTCTTAATTTTTAGATAGCTTTGTAAACTCTGTGAAATAATAAACATTCCCAATTAAGTTGTCTTCCTTTACTTGGAAGTATTTGGTTGTTGGTACGAGGGAAGGTTCATAAATCCGCTAAACTAATACACTTTTTACTTCGATTTATTAACTTTTCTTAGCCTACGAAAAAGTAATCTTTACTTTTTGTTACAAAATGCCGATTTTAACTCGTTATTATCTCTAAATCGGCACCCTCAAAGGTCCTTTTTAAGATTTGGAAATAAATACTAATCTTTCGGAGCTAAGTCCGACCTGTAAATCTGATGCCCAATTTCTTCAAAGGCAGATTCAGATAAAGGTTCCATTAAAGGTTAGCAGCGTTGTCGTGAATGAGCAACATACCTCTTATCATTCTTTCGCGTCTTTTTTCATTGATAAACTGCCGTAATAAATGTGTAATGAATAGTACTCGCCTGTAGTAGATCTATCTTCTTTGAAATCCAAAAGCAGAATTTTTTGGCGGAGCTGTGCCTTTTCTGTGCCACTCCATGGATTCCTGCTTCAGTTTAGGGACATAATAATGAACCTAAGTTACGTCTCCAATTATAATTCGGTTGAGAACACTAGATCACCACGTAACTTGATAAACTCACGAAAATTTATCCATGTTTAAAAGCTACAATTGAAGTATCACAATTAAATGTAAATAAACGGCAATTGTTTACCTGAAGCAAATGATAGTTCTCATGCGTGCTTGATAAAGTTTGGGTTATTCGATTACTTAGTAGAGATTTTGTACTTCTTTTATTTCCCCTGTATTCCGCGAATTTATATACATCCCCTCGTATTTTGCTTAAGTTCCAAGTCTGTTGAGATATCATTGTGGTAGCTCTCACATTCATTAGATTCTGAACGACTTTGCGTTTCTGAAGTAGTCTTTTTCTCTAATTCTTTAATTAATTTCTTTTTTTGTACTTCCTTTGTTGTCAAATTTGTATTTGTATGTGTCCAAGGTAATCACTGCTGCAGTCTATTTGGTTCTTTTCGATAGAACTGAACGTTTAAGTGTCAGCTTTCTTAAAAAGGGTTTCCTGAAAACTTCTTGATTCTTCAAGTTTTCGAGGAGAAATGCTCATCTTATTTCTTATATTATTTTGGCTCCTCAGACAATCGGGATAGACTAGGTTGTGGATCAATATGATCAGCTTTCTGATTTTGTGGAATTCTTGCAGACCGGTTTCTTTATCGTCTTCTATCAAATAACTAGATGGTCCTGCTTGAAATCAGCAGGCCTACTTTCATTGTCATGATTTTGTGGGGGATTTTGTCGGTTAGTGATTAAAGTTGCAGCTTGAGGGTGCTGTGTCTGGTATATATCCAGTTTTATAGAATCCATTCTTAAGGCAAGATATACTGGTGGGTTTACTGCGAATATTCTGATTGATTTAAATTAGGATATTATTGTAGAAATGATTCATTATAATCTGTCAGTGGAGCTTACTTATTTAAGAGGAAAGGTAGATTAAATTAAAATCCCTTAATCTTCTCGACATATTTAATAAATGTAAAGAATTAACCGTTGTCCGACTGTAGTTTCGGCTATGACGCCATTTTCAATGTAAAATGTATAATGTTTAAATCTAAAATGAATTGACATAATGATTGATAATTCGTCTTAAATATATAACTATAAATGTTAAAAAGGGTAAATTCAATAAATAACAAATGTGTTTAACAGAAGAAGAACATAACATATTTCAATTACTACATCATATATATAAAAATTGTTTTGTTTAAGAGGTATACCAGGGTGGGATAATAATTAGGCAGCCTAACAATAAAACAATGATTCTATGTGTACAAAAATATTTTTACTTTTTAATATAACCTATAGAACGTTCAAAATTCTTTTTCAAACGATGCTCCAACGCTCTTATCCCATCGCGGTAGGTGTTTTACTCGAGTCCGGCAAAATAGCCGTCTACGGTGGCTTTGACATCCTTGTCAGTGGAAAGCGTCTATCCACTTAAAACAGTTTTAAGCTTTCGAAAAAGGTGATAGTCCTAGATAACCAAATCGGGTAAATATGGTTCATGCAGAAGTAAAGCATACTTTAATTCATAGATTTAGCCATTGAAACGATACTGGTATGGGGACATGCATTATGTTGAAAGAACGAAACGTGCTTTTGCACGTTAAACCAGGCCTTTTTTCTCAAATTTCCTGGTTCAACTTATCCAAAAGATTAGCGTAGCAAAGTATCCCTTTAAGTCATCAGGATCTCTTTTGCGTACTAAAAAACTGACGCCATCACATCACCATGGCTGAGTACATGGCAATGGCTTTGTTTAGAAAGCGAATAGACAGGTTCTGTCTATTGTTTAGATTGAAGTTTTGTTTCTGTGGTATACAATAGTAATGACCCCACATTTTATCGGTGCTAATAAGTGCTGATCTAACCAATTTTTCTAAAAACTATCCAAAAATTCTTGTGCATTTGCATAGCAAAGAACAACAAAAACTTGGTAAAGTTTAATTTATTGAAAATAGGAATATTTAAAAAATTGATATAATATTAAAGTCCAGTGTACCCAGAAAAACGTGTGTTGCTTTTTTCATAAATAATCTAATAATGTGATAGAGCCGGCGGAGGACGAGTGGTATCAGTGCATCACTCGTGATCCATGGGTCGTGGGTTCGAATCCCACTTGGGGCGACGGGATTTTTCTAATTGGAAAATTTCCGCCACCTCAACTATTATGAGTGTGTGTATTCGTGTTGCATGTTAGATGACTTTAACTGTTGGTTCCCCCGTAGTGTAGGTGTGAAATAAAAAAAAATAATAACGTGATAACTTTGGTTTTAAGTTAATACTCTAGGAATGTTAAAAACGTTCCTTAAAAACTAGGAATGTTGCTTACCTAACTTGTTTTGGAAAATGGTTTTTCTTACATAAATTATTTCACATGGTTTACGTGAAAAATTAATTTTAGAGAAACTGTACATTCAAAGCTAACCAAAAAAAATACCATTTAAATTTCATAGTATTTGAAGTATTTTCCGAAAATTTAGAAAAATCGTATGTCCAGGGACTAAGTTATTACCTGTTTTTTTGTCAAAAAACAGGTTTTTTGGCAAAAAACAAGTTTTTTTTGCAAAAAAACAGGTTTTTTGGCATTAATTTAGTTACTATACGTATGATTTTCCTAAAGTTTTGAGAAAATAGTTCAAATACTATGAGACTTAAGTGGCATTTTTTTGGTTAACTTTGAATGTATAGTTTCTCTAAATTTAATTTTTCATGTAAAAAATGTGAAATAATTTAATTAATAAACATCGTTTTTCAAAACAAGTTAGGTAAGCTTTAGTAAGTCTTAACATTCCCAGAGTATTAATTTAAAACCAAAGTTATCACATTATTATATTATTTATGGAAAAAACAACGATTATTGATCTTGCGGTTAAGATTTATTGTAGTATTGGGGTGTCTAAATGGCCCATTTTTCTGATTTTTTTAAAATTTGGTATAGTTATTTACAATATAAGTAAATTCACTGTGATTTTGTTTGGAATATTTTAATGGACTGTTAAATTGTTTTGGGTACACTTGGACCTTGAAAGATCATTTTGACTTTTTATGATTTCTGAACTTTCTAATAAGTAATTCCTACCGTAGTTGTAGAAAAAAGTATAGTATTCTACTCGCGGCGATGACTGTTACTTGCTTTTGGCTCGTGTTGTAATCCTTATCCTCTTGAGTAGTAGCCATCATTACCGATCGCTGAATAATATACTATCATGAATGCTTCATGTTTGTCTCTCTAGAGTACAGATGATTGGATGAAATGAATGGAATTTTTGTTTATCCAGTTATGTGCATTAACATATACGAGCTCTCTGTTCTCTATGCATGGTTTATTTTTATATTAAGTAACTCCATTGCAATATAAAAATACATTGTGTCAATAAAGACTACATTCCTTTCGTATTTATACATTTTTTTATTTCTATAAAATATATCTAAACTCTACTTTAACAATACAACCCATGTTGCAAATTGAAAAATTGACATCAATTTATCAAGCGCTGCATCGACTAAACGAAGCGTAAAATTCGTCAGTAGCATACCATATGTCAGTCTAGCTGAAGCATTTTATACATTTTGCATTTCAGATATTCTATAAGTTTATAATACATATATGTACATATAAAATTTTTCGCATGTAAACCATATAGTATTTGTATGTGCAAATGCATAAATAAACAAATAAAAATTAATTTTACCTTTTGGTTAAATTTTTGAAATGGATTTTCTTACCCTTTTTAAATGCAATTTATGAAGAGAATGTGTCTAAAATGAAACGCAATAGAATATTGCTGTTGAAAACTTGTTAAGGAACTTATTCATTAAACCACCAAGAATTTCAGAACTGCTTAGTAATTGTCAAACAAAGTTTCAAGTAATTTATTAGCTTTCAATCTTGCAATTAGTCAACATCAAACGGTAATAAAACTACTAGTAAACTATTTATTATCAATCGTTAAAATGAATAATAATTATTGCTAATGTATACACAGAGCTTTGAACTATGCAGTGCGAAAATATTAATTAATTAATTGGTATGCAGTCGAGCGTGACAAATTGTTTGTGTTATATCCAATTTACAGTTTGTATACGTATTACTCAATACTGTTTCTATTATAATATGTATGTAACTAGTAAGACATCACATTAATTGTTCGATATTACACTAATTAAACATCAAGTACTTTTGTTCACTAAAAATAATAAATGCACAGTAGAAAAAGAAATAAACGCACAGTAAGAATAATAAATACTTAAGTAACACTAGATGCTCAGTAACAGCATTGAGGACGGGGCAGAAAGTTAAGCATCTGCAGCCCAAACGAAGCGAGGGCTGCAACCAACTAAGAGCTGCAAATACTTTTCTGTCCGATTAACATACAAAAACTTTTTGTGTACCTGCTATTATACTTGTGGGAATCCAAATTTTAAACAGTAACGTAATTTACTTTGAATTAAAATAAACTTATTTAAGAGGGATGTGAAGGAGTGGATGAAAACGAAAATAATGCCAGATTTTTTAATAATATTAATAAATTAACACAATTATCATAATACCATAAAGACACGACGTCCAGTCCGCTGACATTTGAGTAGTACTACTTCTAGAGGGATCACATGTGTAGTACCCCAAAACGCGTGTAATGGAGTTCAAGTTATTTAAAAGGCTCTCGGTTCATACTAAGATGATATCATATCATCTAATTGACGATTCGTTTACTTTGTAACACATTAAGAACATTCAATAGAGTACGATAGGCTCCGGAAGCTTTCAAATAGTCAAATAGCACTTATACGTAACATTCATGCAATAAAAAAATAGATACTCATGCTAGGATATTAGTTTTATTCATGCTTAAGGATACATGCTTGGTTAAAGATAATTTTATCAAGTTAAAGTAGGAAAATAGAAGTACGATTGTCTTAATACACATTTAACCTCACTTTATAAAAGGTTTATAAATACAAAAAAGGCATATCAATCAGTTAGATTGTTTTTGTAGTAGAACATGGTTTATGTAACCCATGTTACATGTTCAAGATAGTTGATCCATTTTTTTAGAGGATTTTATCTTTCTTTCTTTATATGGGGTTATACGATAACTAACGTAGAAGAGAATTTTCTTGATCCTAGTAAGCTGAACCAGTTTCGGGAAAATATTTCACCGGAAATATGTAAAACGGGTCATTATTATAATGTCTATAACAGTACATTTAACTTACAAACTTCTGTATTTGAAAAATTTGTGTTAATCTTTGTGAATGTATTGGCTTTGCTGATATGCTTCAATTTTTCCAAATATTGATTTTATTATAAAATTTTACACCGTTGTATTAATGCAGGCACTTGGAGTACTATATTCTGGACAAGAAGTATAGTTTGATTTGATGTTGTCATTTGTATGGGAACTTGCAAAGCATCATTTGACCTTAAAAACGTGTAAACAGATTTTTTATTTGTTTTTCTTTTATTGTAAATATTTCTCTATGTAAACTGCATACGTATGAGTTACCTATAGCTGGAGTTAATGAATTTTCATTGTAATTAAGTTTTAATGAGATTTTTGACCGTTGGTCGTTTTCGTTGATGTTCTCAGTTATCGTTTATTTTAGACCATAAGAGTGTTATACTGTTTTAATTGTTGTTTCGCCAGCTACATTTCTGTGTTTTTAGATTTAAGATTAGTGCTAATTATGAACACATGTTTTTCGTTAGTGACGTCATGACAAAATTTTGATGTGCGATTGTTTTTAAAAGTTATGTTGTTTTTCGATTGTTTTGGTGAAACCTATATAAACTCTGGGGAGAAAGAACAATTTCAGTCGATAAAACACATAGAGTGTCCATGCTCAACTCCAGACCAAAAATCTGTAAAATAAAGTAAGGTTAAGTGATAACCACATGTTTTTTGTAAACAAACGACAAATTTTAACAAAGTGTTTATGGAATTGAATAGTTACCTGAATATTTAAATCAAAGAAGATTTATTTTCGTTCTTCAACAATTATATTGAATTGTGAACGATTTATTTAAATTAAATCAAGAAGATAATTTTGTTGTTTTCATTTTAACAATTATCGTCGATTTGGATTATCGACATTATATAGATCAGCTGTTGAATGGAAGTTGTCTGTATTACCGACAATACAATAGAAAATACATTTGAGTGGATTCGTTGACGTTTATATACAAGGTATATCGAAAATAAAAAGATTTGGTTCACTTTAGAAAAAACAAAATCATAAAGACAATTCTTTTAATAAATCCAGAATTCATTTTTCTTATTGGAGAGTATTTTCAATAACAAAGTTGTAACATTTAAACAATTTCAATTTGTTTATTCGCAAAAATAATTAATTTTTCGTTAGATAAATTTATTTAGCAATATTGTAAATATTTTTCTTATCTGATAAACTTATTTGATGTCAGTTTTTTCAAATGGAGACAAGTTACAACTCCCATGACAGGTTGGTAATTAATATTTAACACATTTGAGCAAGCTCAAGGAAGATTTTCCATTTTTTTAACATTTCTATCTAAGTATTTGTTTTTTATTTTGTCTTTTGAAATAGATTTTCTATATATCATAATAAAACTAAAGATCGTGTGTTTCAATTTATCTATGTGTTTATTTATTTGATGTTTATGCAAGCATCCATTTATTTTCTTCACATACAGAGTTTAAGTTTGTTGTTTGTCCAGTTGTAGAAGTCCAAGTGCATTGGTAATAAGTTTCTTTTTCCAGGTACCGGAATTAATAAGATCAATGTAAATTTTTAATGTTAATGTTAATTTTTAAATGATCTACCGAATTAAACCTGAGTCAGCCTATTTGGGTAAAAGAAAATTTGGATGTTATTTATTTAAATTTCTTTATGCACAGATGCATTATAATTAGACCATTATTGCTAGATCTAAACATAACCATCTCTTTATGGCTCAAGTGCTTCTTTATGGTCCGACGGGCAATAAAGAAACGTCAATTAAATGTCAGAGTGTTTTTTGTAGAATTTGATTGGTTCTTAATATAATTTGTAAACTTATCACCAATGGAAATAAGCTGAAATTAAATATTTTGGAATAGTAACTGTAGTAACGTACTTCGTATAAGCACATAAGTATATGTACAGCGGCTTGATGTTCCTACGTACTCATTTAATTATATTTTTTACACAATAATAGATTTGAGATAAAACTTAATCTGTGCATAAAATAGTGTATGTATAGCGGTCATAACTTGCTTTTATGGACCTACAGCTTTTTCCTAGTCCTCGGCTGACACCTTGGGCTAGAAATAACGCTTCTGACCATAAAAGCTTGTTTATGCCCTTAATACATAAATAACTATTATTAAAGCTAGCCAAAGTAATTTTAACATCATTAATATATTTAATTTTTTATTTAAATAATAACATCTAAATATGTTATATCTCGTATGTATGTGTAGCTGTTGACGTAATCGCAAACAATAATAATAAAAAAATAATTTTGTCACTTGTTTATTAACTAAATATTATACAATATTGAAAATAACAAAAATAATAATAATCTTTTAATTAAATATATGTGTATCTAGTAGCACTTAGAGGCTATGTATTTGATATAACAAGGCAGAAAAGAAGCCATAACTGCCCTCAAAACAGAATATTTAGAAAGTTCTTTATGTCCAGGAAGGCGAAAAATACCAAATATTCAAAAAAATTTTGTTTGATTAGTATCAGTTACTGTTATTACTGACCATTTATTATTTAGGTGGAAATGTAATAGTAGATTACTTACCGAGGCGGGAAGTAGAACGTTGCTGCCCGAGGCGCGAAGCGCCAAGGGCAGCAATTGCTCGACGCGTAATGTCTTCCCGCCGAGGTATGTATACTATTTTATTCACAATCGTACATAATTATGTTCTTACATTGATACCTTATACTTGATATATGTAGAACACAACACCAGCGTCTTTATTCAGGTGGCGATAAAATGACAATTGCTGCAACAATTGTCAAAGTAAATTCGTGTCACTACTAAACCAAATTTAATTACATTGCTCCTAATTGCCATTTACACGATTGAAAATGTCTGATAGTGAAACTGATGTAAGTTGCACACCACCGGAATTGCGAGAAGTTGCTAAAACAGTGACTGACTGTTACCTGCTAAAAGTAAAGATATATACGAAAACTTCTGCCATCTGTTGAGAATATTTAGAACGAACAAAAGGTAAGTAATGGATATTACTAACCAAGAGAACTCATTACTAACCAAGAGAACTTATTATTGACTATGGTGTATAATAAACTACTTTCTAACTTTTTAAACGTCAGTAATGAACACATTATGTATCGATTGTGAATAAATAAAATAACATGCAAATGCCATTTTTACTAATGTGCACTTTAAACTGTACGAAATCTGATATAATACCGTGCATGTTCTAATGGTAGCCTACAATTTTTTACTTTGCAACTATTAATATCTTACTGGTCATTTTAATTTTAATACTGAGCAAAAATTAATTACGTAATGATCATTCAGAATCTCTTGCTGAATAAAACTGAATTATAAATTGAACGTTTCATTACTACCCCATAACTAATGCTGTTGATTTATAAGCTTTCCACATTCAATTCATGTAACCTGTGCTGCACTAAAAACCTTTTTGCATCTTTGAGATGTTTGCAGAAGACCGACGATTCCAGTTATTGCTTTTGGTGCTGATATTTCAAAAAGAATCATTGATTTCTTTTTTTTTATTGTGCTGTAACGTGTAACTAAAGTAGAATAATTGACGTTTCTTTAGCAAAGAAGCAAATACAAATACACGGAGAAAATTTTATTGGAACTGATTATTCCTTGTTACATAGTTATTTCTTTAATTAGCAATAAAACACTGTGTACTACTCAAGTATTATGTTTAATGACATTTTTTATAATAAATAAATAATATTAATAATCTTTACTTACCATTACGTGTGTGTTGAGGTTATCGAGAACTCTGATGTTGAAATGATGTTGAGATTTTCCTTTTCTAAATCTTCTTGAACTGACACGATGCTTCTGACAGTACTTTTTATTCTGATTTCTAATCCGTTTGTCAAGCTTAGTATGGTTAAACGCATTAAAAGAAAATGTAAATTCATATTTCCTGTAATATACTGTGATGATAATTATAAAATACTATTGGATAGTTTTACCAATTTGGATCTACAAAAGAGTTTATTTAAAGGTAGTTTAACCCAATAACCCATCTATTCCATGATAAAGTTATAACCATAACCTTTAAAATTGTCTGGTGGGTCCTAATGCTGTCAGGCTGACGCTGTTCCAATCCGTAGACACTCGTCAAAATAAAAAATGAAATGTAAGTTTCATAAAACCATGTAAACAATCATAGCCTCTATGATTAAGATATGTACACACTAAACATATATGTATAAGTTCAATAATCCAAAAACGTATGCCATGCCTGATACACTCTACAAGCTTTATTACTTGCTAGCTCAAAGCAGACAGGGCTGCTGGAGATTTACAGAGCAACTGGATGGGAATGTTGCCTCATTAATTCTTGCAAAAAGCAGAAAGGACGCCAATATGGAAAGAGCGGGGGGCAATATGCTCCCATCGTTGCACCGCCTATGGTACAATGAAACCATACTATAAAATTATTCTAATGGATCTTCTGTTGTATTTAGCTGAAGGAGCGTTGCTCTAGGGCGTCAAGCATTTTTAGGCTCATTTTTTTGGTAGAGAGTTTCCATCGTTGATATATCCTGGTAGAAGCGTTCTCTATGCTCGTCACTGACATGGCCAGAAGTTTGAAGCAATTGCGAAATAAATGTATATTCAGATGTAGACCTCTATAGTTTTCAAGAAGTTTATTAATCAGTTCTTTACAGTTCTCGACCTGCATGTTTTCTAAGAAAGTTCATGACGACTTTTTGACATTATAAGATTTGAGCTAACATGATTTCTGAAAGATCAACAGATTTTCTATTTAAGGTTTTAAAGTTATCCCACACTGTACATCGTACTTTTAATGGAATTGATTCAAAAGATAACATTATAGAAAAAGGTACATCTCTTCCCAATATTCCCAAGGTTCCATCTCTTCCCAGAGGTTCCCAAAGTTATTCTTTAGTATTTATCATTTCCAAAGATATCGGTCTATTCTGAGACTTTTGGAAACTTTTTAATTTTTTCAGCTTAATTTTCTTTCCATTTTATTAAATATCACAAAATTTCTACCCTAACACGAAGATAAGCTCATACATTAAGTTTATTAGTTTGAAACAGCTTTGAAGGCCCATTCGCGATTTTGAAACACACTACAGATTTACTATGCTAATCTAGTTGTGTCTCAGGCAGTAAGACTGCTTGCTTTCTGTTCAATCCCTCTACTTTTTTCTACAGACTTAAAACAGGTAAGGCGAAAATCAAGGATGCTATTGATAATGCATTCCGACTTGCTTCTGAACGTACTATACTAATCAAACGAATCAAACAAAACCTGTATGAAAATATGCTAAATACAAGGCATTCTTAATGGCAATGCTGTTTTATGAAACCTAACAGTTCTTAACAAACCCCAGCGTCAACTGTGACGTGGCGTTTGACAAAACAGATAATACATTAGGGTTCAGAATTGTCAATTTCTGCTTGTATAAAACCCGTTAAAAAGCATATCTACAAAAAGTATGAAATTATTTTCTAAGGAAGACCCACTAGGTGCTAGTGCCATGTTTGAATCAGTTCACAAACAATCAATTATTTAGTATTAATAATAGTTATTTATTGTATAAGTGTTTCAGAGAGCATTTTATCCACGCAAGAATGTTTAAACGCGAGAGCTTGCTCGAGCGTTTAATTTTCTTAAGTGGATAAAATGCGAGTGAAACACGAATTGCAATACAACATTTTATCCACAATTACAGCGATTTAAAATCAGAATCGCCAAAATTTCATCTCATGTCATCAAAAAATGATTTGACATTACACTCTGACAGCGGATGTCACCTCAAAAATCATTGAAATTAACTAAAAAACATGGGAGGTGTTGAATCGTCGCTATTTATTTTCGATTGTTTATCGACTCCATTTGTACAAAACGCTGTGCAAGTTGGTGAAAATGGAAGAAAGTGATACTATTCCTGAGACAATTCTTGAAGAAGCGACTCGCCAGTTATTGCCTGCGAAGTCCAGGGAACATTATGAAAAGGTATTTTCAGAATTTAATGAATGGAAGGAAGAACGGGGGGTAATGACAATAAGTGAGGAAGTTCTGCTATCGTATTTCTTAAATATGAAGAAAAGGTATGCAATTTCATCCATGTGGTCGAAGTACTCGATGCTGAAGGCCGCTATAAAGGTCTATAAAAACATAGACATTGGAAAATATAGTAAGCTCATGGCCTATCTGAAGAATCAGTCAAAAGGATACAGGCCGAAGAAAGCTGCAGTATTGGAAAGAACACACGTGGAAGAGTTTTTGACAAGAGCTTGCGATAGAGAATATTTGATGATCAAGGTAATCTCTGTCATTACATAGACATTGTAGATAATAAATTTTGGAATATTTTAGGTTGCATTAATAATGGGGGTGTCTGGTGCCTGTCGATGCTGTGAGCTGACAAATCAGTGAAGTAGAAGACAGAGGCGCATACCTGATTGTTTCGATACCAGATACCAAGACGGGCGTTTCACGAAAATTCACAATTCTAGAAGAAGGATTCTCTATCAACACTGTGGAGAAGTGTAGGAAATACATGTCCTTACGTCCGAAGAAGTTATCCATTGAGAGATTCTTTTTACGATACGCTAATCAAAAATGTACATCGCAACCTGTTGGAATTAACACTTTATCGAAAGTTCCTTCAATAGTTGCTTCGTTTTTGAATCTGGCGAACGCAGAAGCTTATACCGGCCATTGCATGAGACGCACTTCAACAACTTTACTGGCCAATCGAGGTGCTAATCTTACAACAATTAAACGACATGGTGGGTGAAGGAGCTCCGCCATAGCAGAAACTTATATCGAAGATTCTGTATCTAATAAGCTTGATATCTCAAGAAAAATCCAAGGTTCTCCTGGTACTAGTCGTTCCTTACTAGAGGAGACGTCCATTGTTCCTACAACTACTATTCGTTCTGGAACCGATAACAACTACAAGCTTCTTATTAATGGAAACGAAGTGAAATATGATAAAACAAAAAACGAAATGTCTATTAATGTAAATGTTAATGTCAATATTAATAATAAATAGAATGCGATTGATTTAAGATTGTATTTTTTCATTATTCCACTAGTGGAATAAAGTGATTTCATTATTCCACTAGTGGATAAAGTGTTACTTTATACGGTTCGTAAGTGTGGATAAAACTTCAATTATAAGGTAATTGTGGATAATGTTAATTAATAAACGCCTTTTATAATACGACAAAACACTGCTGAATTTTGTTGGCGTCGATCACCTAGTAACGTGATATCCTAACCCGAATTAGAAGCTACTTCTATGTATGACCAACTATATTGACTGATAGAGTACAATCGTAAAATAAACTAATAAACTATTAACTCATAAAATATTGTCATAGTTTTGAGAAACAGTCGCTACTGAAATTTACTAATATTATCAGTAAATTTACTAATATTATGTGTTATGAGTGTTTTGAGAAAAAAAATCTTGTTTCTCAAAAGTATCAAGTAATAAAATTTCGCTCATAATATAAGTAAATTTTTATAAGTTAATTGACACTTCTAGTTAATGTAATTTTTCACTTATAAAAAATCATATTTCGGTGTTTTTAATCGTCTTGATCAAAATGTCTTCAAGTGAAGATTCGGATAATGAGCCTATAATAATTATAAGAAACCAGAGAATTATGTCATTTATCAGAGAATGAACTATGGTTTTATGGAAAATACATATAAATTTAATGAAAGGTTCAGAATGACAGCAAATAAATTTTATAATTTAGTTGAAATACTAGAGCCAAACCTTGAAAGGCAAACACAACGCAGTAAAGCACTTTCTGCCAGACTCCAAGTGGAAATAACTTTGCATTGGATGGGTACTGGTGCACAGTACCATGCTATAGCTGATATGCATGGAGTATCAAAAGGAAGTGTCTGCCGAGCTGTGCATGGTGCTGTAAACTCTGTCACTACACATAGTTTCGTAGATTTGTAAAATGGCCAGACAATGCTCAAGATTTGGTTCAGCGTTTTCATGCTTTAGGTGGAATGCCCATGGTTTGTGGTTGTGTAGATGGAACATTCATTAATATAGATGCTCCTACTGAATATGAACCAGCTTATGTAGACAGGCATAGAAAACATTCCATAAATGCTATGGTTGTTTGTGGCCCAAATTATAAATTTTATTATTCATTTGCAAACTGGCCAGGTAGCGTTCATGATTCACGTGTACTAAGAACTAGTGGATTGCATGCATACATGGAAAATGGATGGAGACCAATTCCTAATGGAATAATTCTTGGAGACAGTGCCTACCCACTAAATGATTTGCATGTCATGTTTTTAACTGTTGTGTAACATTGTACAATTTTCTTAGAAGCGAGGAGGATTATTTCCATGAAAAACTACCAGATGTACATGATGAAGATGATCAAAATGATTTAGTTTTTGAAGAAGAACTAGTTCTAATTAATGCCAAAGAAAAGTTTCAAAATATTATCAGGCACTTTAGAAGATAGTTTATTTTTGTTACTTTATTTTACTCCCTTGTTGTAGTTTTCTTCATGCACTGTTTATGTATAATAAAAATAGTTATTTAAGCATTAAGGGAGGTAAGTAATATTTACCAGTCGAGGACAAGTTTGCGCCCGAGCGATAGCGAGGGCTGGCAAGTCCGAGACTGGTCAAATATACTTACCTCCCAAATTGCTTATAACAGTTTTTCCACTCCCGAAGTTGTTGAAAAAAAAATGAAAAAAAAAAAAAATTCGAGCCCGAGATTTGAACCCGGCACCTTTTTGTGGTATCAGCCTTGTTTGGACAACTGCGCCACCAAGCTTGCTTGTACAGCTCTGTGAAATACGGGTTATGTTAATTTATCTTTACAATAATTTAAATAAAATATCAGTACGCCTTTGGTTGCTAAGGCTTTCATCTGTCTGTTTTTCAAACAAAGTGTGAGTATTAAAAGTTGCATCCGTTTGTAAAATGAATTTCAACGAAAAGGAAAACGAAATGTGGATTGAAGACGCTGCAAACGCTGCCTGTTCCTTCCTCTTGCCGGAAAAGTCGAAGGGACGTTATCAAAATGCATATAAGTGTTTCAAAGAGTGGTGCCAGAGAAAGAACGCTACTGAAATATCGGAAGCAACAATGCTGGCATATTTTATGGAGAAAACCAAGGTACTGAAGTCACCAGCAAGTTTGTGGTGTGAATACTCAATGTTAAAATCAACGTTGTTTATTGAAGACAACAGAGACATTTCTAAATTCCCAAAACTCAAAGCTTTTTTAAAAAGAAGAAATGATGGGTATAGGCCGAGAAAATCTAATGTTTTCACGCGACAAGAAATAAATAGATTTTTAGTGGAGGCTGACGACAATAATTTCCTCTTGATGAAAGTAGTTATGATAATGGGGATAGCAGGGGCTTGTCGATCGCAAGAACTGTATGATATGATGATGGAGAATGTTCAAGACATGGAAAGTATAGCGATTGTCAATATATCAGATTCGAAAAATGGTATGTCCCGTAAATTTACGGTTACCGCAGGTGAGAGAGATGCTGTTTGTCACTTGAAAATTTTTAAAAAATACCTGAAAATAAGATCTATGGTTAAAAGTGCCCATTGGCGTTTCTTAATGCGCTTCCAAAATGGTAAATGCTTAGGTCAACCTGTTGGAAAAAACACGTTTTCGTCAATTCCGAGCAAAATAGCAAAATTTCTTGGATTGAAAAACGCTGAGACTTACACTGGCCATTCATTTAGGAGGACTTCAGCTACTTTATTAGCCAACACTGGAGTCGACATTCTTGCACTAAAGAGACATGGGGGTTGGAAATCGGATACCATTGCTGAAGGGTACGTTGCAGATAGCCTGTCCAATAAAAATGAGTTGGCTAACAGAGTTTTATACGGCAATAACAGTCATGCTTCGAATATTATATTAGAAACATCCAGCACATCAACCGAAATTTCGTGTGTGAATGGAAGTGCAATTCTAGATCGGAATGATTGCAACAAAATCGAAGTGAAAAAGGACCTTCAGGGACTCGCACCAAATTTTGTTAATTGTAATTTTGAAAATTGTACTATAAATATAAATAAAAAATAAATGTGGGTCTCACATCCCGTTAATGGTCGAAATCAATTTCTGATGAGATACCTGATTTGAAGGGAGGTGAGTTGTTACTTACCTCCCGTTGTTATAGTAACGGGAGGTAAGTTGCTACTTACCTCCCGTTGTTAATAGTAACCATAGCTTACTCAGTAAATTGCACTTGCTTCCATCAAATCAATGTCATAACAGTGTGCTTACTATGTAGGGAGTGGAAAAAAAAAGTTAATGTTAATATTTTATTGTTGTAGTAGTTATTATTATTATTAGAAATTCTGAATTTACAAATAAAGAAAAACGAGAATAAAAAAAACTACAATCAATTTTCTTGTACTTCGGCAGTGTATTTTGATCTGCAAACATTTAATAATTTTTCTTTTTCTAAAATTTCTAGCTTTAGTTTATAATTTTGTAAATTCAGCTGGTCAACCTGCAATTCTAATTTTCTCTTTAGAATTTCTTCTTCTTCAACTTCCTTGTGTCTTTTAGAATTTTTATGGCAAATTTTAACTATTGAAAAAATTAGAATTAATACAGGGTAAACATTGTTTATGTAGTAATTAAAAATAACCAAATCTATTTAACCTGATGACTTTCTTGCTCATAGTTGCAAGCGGAGTTATCATCAGTTATGCTGCATTGTAACTGAAGACTGGGTTAATTACTGTATGATTTTCATCACCAACAGGGGCAGAAATAGAATTTAGTATTTCATCGAAAACCGAGGCAGAAATAACGTTTTCTAATTCTATTGGTTTAGCAAGAGGATCTTTTATTCCTAACCCCATCACTCCCAGCGAATCTTTCCCTAGAATATAGATAACTAAATTGTCAATTACAGTGAGTTTAGCTTCGGGTCCTCCCCCAGTTCCAGTTTTTTTGCATTATCGATTTTTTTCTGTAATTTTGAAAGAATGTTTAAATATTAGATAAACCTAAACAACAGCTTATGCAACTAACATTCGTAAAACTAAACTTACAGTAGTTGAATTTCGTATGTTTGGCCAAAGAGTATCCCGCACATACGTGAAATCTTTTTCTAGTGGTATAAGGCACAACGATTTTGCAAGTTCAGCTACATTCTTCCATTTGCTACTCTTTGTTTCTTTTGTAGTTTTGCCGGAAAATGCAGCAAATAAAACAGTCTTTTCCTCCAAAATCTTTTTTAAGAGAGCTATTTTTGCTGCTTCGTTTTTCTTAACCATTGTTAGACATTTAAAATACAAACAACTTTGGGCCGTATTCACATCACACTATTAAGTTAATAGCATGTTTAATTACCATGGCGACCATTTCTAACCTTTTCCCACCTATTAGAATTAGATAAAGCTTTCTCTTTTTTTGTTGATCTTAATTTAACTTTAGTTGTTTGTTTGTTTGTTTTTGGGCGAGGAATCAGGATGGCGGAGCATCCTTCGTACCTCATGGCACCGATTGCTATGATCATTTGGCCGACCCTACTAGAATTTAGCCGAATCTGGGGGAATTCCACCCCCAGTAGGGATCTTTATCGTGCCAAACATCGCATTGACACGGGACCTACAGTTTTACTTCCTATCCGAAAAGAAGGCATGTTTTAAATTTTTTCCGCTATGAAAAATTACCAGTTCGGCCGGGGATCGAACCTGCGATCTTTGGATTATGAAGCAATCATGCAAACCACTAATCCACCGAGACTGGCTTTAACTTTAGTTAAATACACCTTTAATAGTGGCAAGAGGGCCCTTTGATATTTGCTTTGACATTTGACAACTAATAAACTAGTAATAACAGACATTTATTTTAGGACTAATAGAAAAACAATAGAGACACGCATTTTATTAGTACTAATAACTATTAGACTGATAACTATTAAATACTAAACTTATAATTTCGAGAAACACGCCCCTCTATTCATGTTTACTCAGACGTTTGTTAATCTTCGTAAAATACCCTTGGGGCTTTTTTGTGGATTTAGTTGTGTTTTTTTAAGGAAAACTTAAAATTCCACTCGAAAATTTTTCTCAAGTTAAGGAAATTGCATACAATCATTCCTGTATAAAAAATCGCGAGTTTTCATTCTCATGGTTTTCGAGAAATTTCCATGACAACCCAACTTTCGTCAAATAGAAGTAAATTGGGTAAATATCCAACCCCTTGCGTATTTACTTCCGAGAAATACCATTATCTTATATTCTTCACACAATTTATTCAAAGAAAGTATGGCAATTTTTAGAAAAATACAAACCTCTACTGAACTAAAATACTGTGTAATGCATTTTTAGGTTCTCTACTTTATTATATGTAAGTAATATTATACTATCCGTTTTTAATATACTTTTTTCTAAGAAGCAAAAATCTTTGAAAAATTGTCTTTTTGCAATAAAATCAACAATATAATGGTTTTTATTTTTTCCTGTAAACTAAAGCTAATAATAATACAATAAAATATATACATAAAATGGCAATGTAGCTTTTATTAATACAGTAGAACTTCGATTAGCCATGCGCAGACCAATCGTGCATTATGTTAACCGTGTGCAGTGTCTGTAGGTGTGAAGAAATGTCTAAAATAGGGAGATTAATCAAACGAAAACAGTATAAGGCTAAGCGCCAAACACTTTTAACTAAATTTTTCACAAAATAGTACACACATCTGCATACAGTGTGTTTTTTGTAAACGATAATATAGGAAATTCAATAGAATTTTATCATTTTCCTCTTAATTTGTACCCTTGCAAATGAAAGCAGAAATTTTGGTACCAATCGAAAGAAGAATTATTTTTACGTCAAAAAATATTAAACTTTATGAAGAAAACCAAAATCTATTTAGAAAAATACTTAAAAACTTTATTGATTTACTGTTTCTGGTAATAAGCTATTAAAAAAAGCTGGAAGCTGTACGCTGATTGCTGTAGCGGTTAACGCTTCAGATTCCTAATCAGAAATCGCAGGTTCAAGCCCCATCTTCGTATACTTTTTTTTTTAAATTGTATTGCTTACTAATTATTATTTTTAGAACTTTATTACAACGATTATTAATTTTATGCCATTTTTCCATTTGCCTTTTTCATAGGTAGTTAAAATTGTACAAAAAGTAATGATAAACCCCCGTGGCAAAAACATCTAATAATAAAAAAATGAATAATAATTGTAATAATGTTCTAAAAAATAATACTTAGTAAGTAATACAATTTAAAAAAAAGTATACGAGGATGGGGTTTGAACCTGCGATTTTTGATTAGGAATCTGAAGCGTTAACCGCTACACCAATCGGCGTTCAGCTTCCGGCTTTTTTTTATATTTTATTACCAAAAGCAATAAAGCAATAAGCTTTTTAAGTACATTTCTAAATAGTATTTGGTTTCTTCATAAAGTTTAATATGTGTTTGACGTAAAATGAATTCTTCTTTCGATTGATACCAAAATTTTCGACTTACATTTGCAAGGGTAAAAATTTAGGAGGAAAATGATAAAATTCCATTGGATTTCCATTTTCATCGTTTACAAAAATCAGACTGTATGTATGTTTATTTTATATATACTGCTATGGTATTCTATTGCTAATAAGAAAAATGAAGAAACCGGCGGTTCGGGCGCCGTAAATGCTATGATATATTAATGTTTAATAAACACCACATTCGTGCGACAATAAAATTTTATGGTGATAATTAACTTCATAGTGTTGTAGACCAATGAGACATTAAAAACAGTGTCACATGCACCAATCACAAGTTAGAAATGATTTCTTTAACTGAAAAGAATGTATGCTACTTTTCTTGCCGCTACCTCATTGTTTTAGCATTATTTTAGCAACCATTAATATTTAAAAAATCAAATGTCATTTTGACAAAAGTAAAAATGTCGCGCTTCGGCAACATTTGACGTATTTAACGCTTCATTCAGTTAATTCTCCAACCGCAATATGGAGCAAGCAACCAATGCTCATACAAAATAAAAATCTTGCCGACAAGAGTTGAGCACTTATGATCTTACTGTTGATAAGCGCCGTCCTATTATACACTTTACAATACTTGATCATCAATTTATTTAAATTTAAAGACCACTATCACTTATGTTTAGTGTAGCAAGGCAAACTGAAAAGTTGTACAAAAACAAACACCACTTACCTTTGTGATGAAAAGAAAATTTGCTCCAGCTATGATTTTAAAATCCAAAGACAAGCTCAAGAAAATTACATGAGAAAATTTCAGGCGGGTCGCTCTTTGACAAATTAATAATAAAATATTGTTCAACTTATACCTGCGAAATTCTATTAATGGACACAAAACAAGAAAAATACACAAATGAATCTGCTTTTAAAACTTAAAATATTTTATTAATAAACACATGAAAAGAAAGAAATGAAAAACAAAAAAATCCTTATTATCTAAAATGAATTCATTTAATTATTGTTGCCAATTCGATTCACCAAAATAAGAATCAAGAGACAGCCTTAATGTTCTTTGTCTTGGTCAATTTTTATTTGATCAATCCTACAATCTTAAATCATAATTAAAAAAATAAACGAAATAAAAACAAAGTTAAATTTTGAAAATAAATTTTTAAATTCAAAAATTTTGCGCTATTCTTGGATTTTTGCACACACTATTATTATTTGGCAGATCTCTGTAATAGTCATTAAATTTACCTGCTTATTTGTAGCGTAGGTGAACACGCATGTCCATATAATTCTTCTTTGGGTCTTCTTTTGTAATTTATTACAACTATTAAATATTGAACAATTTACCTCCAATGCGTGAGTTCATACATCAATTGTCTATTTTCCAAAAATTCTTATTACATCCAGTTTTAATTTGCTTTCATCCAGAAATAAAGTTATAATACGTTTTTAAAAAAATTCTTCTTATAAATAAATAGTCCAAAATAGTATATTAAGTATCAAGAACAGTAAGGACAGTTTACCGATCGATGACAATGTTTGGCGACTGAGCGAAGCGAAGTCGCCAATATTGGAGGAGATCGGTAAACTCCTTACTGTTTGAGATGCTTATACTATTTTTTGTACGACCATTATGAATACAAAGGTATTAACTAAGGAAATATCCCCGAAAAAAATAGATTTAAGATAATTTATTGTTGCCCTGTATATCCACGAAACATTAAGTAGGTTTTGTCCGTTACCATGGATACATTTGTAATTACTATTATTTTTGAATGTCACGATATTTGTCAAACTCGTGAGAATGCGTGAATCTGAAAACGAATATAATTGGGATATTGAAGAGGCCTGAGCAAATTTAAATAAACAACATACATTTTTTTAAATAGTCCAATTATTTAGAAAATAAATGATTTCTAAAGATCATGCATTTATTTTATAAATTACATATAATTTACTTACCGTTCTGTTTTTGGCAGAACTGAACGGTAAGTAATTACTTACCGACGCGTTTTTGCTTAGCAACCAGTAAATATAACCTACTGTTCTAAAACCAAGTATGGTAAACAATCCGAAATAGCATGGTCGTACAAAAACCAAATTAACACTTCCACTTTCCTTTTTATTTATATCACTTTAATTGTTCATTGTTATTATCATTATTAAACACTTTAAAAAAATAAATTTGGATGACATTTTTCATAACCTCACTTTTTTGACATTTCATTTACTTAATATCTGTCACACATAACCTCAAAATTTTAACAATCCAACATGGCTTCTGCTTTATATGAAAATCAATTAGCAAGTAACCAGGTTTTCGATCTGCTTTTATGTTTTTTTGTAAAACAAGTGACGAACGTCATAAAATAATTTTTTAATTTTAAGTGAAAAATCCTTTCAAGCTCTACTTATTATTATTATCAAGTGATGCAAAGTGTATCCTTTACCTATTAAGCAACAATTAATTTATTTTTAAATAATATTTGAGCAAGTTCAATCCAAACCCCTAAATTTATAGGCAACCCAAATAACATACTCAATTATGAGCGCTGAAAATCACAGCAATACGTATTTATCATGTAAAAAAATAAACTTGAAACATGTAAGATTTCCATCTATGTCCTTAGTATATTTTATTAGTTGGGCTTCCGCGGTAGGAAGAGTGAATTCAGTGCATTACTCGTGTTCCAAGGGTAGTGGGTTCGAGCCCCACTTGAGGCAGCAGGATTTTTCTAAATTGGAAAGTTTGGTCGCTTCAACTGTATGTGCGTGATTGTATTACATATTGGATTTGACATATGACCCTAGATGTAGGTTCCCCGTAGTGTAGGCGTAAAAAATTCATTTTTTATTAATTTATTCAATTATCCGTGTTTTTCGACTATCCGGTGGTGTAGTCCCCGAGATTATCACGGATAATCGAGTTATACTGTAGTTAAAATTGCTGAAAAAAATTCTTTGATCGGAAAAGGTGATTTTAAAAATTCTTAGCGGCTGTTACGGCAATAAGTCATATCACATTTGGATATCAAACGTTTTGAATATTGGACCCATGAATCTTATCTAGTCGTAAGATTGTATTAGCCATATCAAACCCGTGCCATTTCCTTTCAAAAAAACTATCCTCTTTCATGGTGACACTCTAAAGACACTCCCTATTGTTAAATTTCGTTGTTAGTTCAATTTTCTAAATATCTGCTTCAAAAGATTTCTTACAGTATAGAACACATTTATTTTGATTATTCATTAAAAAAATTTGATAAGTTATTTTTTAATCTCTTAGCCAAATTAATGCATTTAAAAAAGAAAAATCCTTTTACATTATTCAACTATGGAACGTTTGCAACTGAAATCTACTTTGATTATGTTATATGAAAAAATTGAATTCTCCCCATTATTGCCAGTTTTGAGCCACAATGCAATAGGATAGTTAAGTATCTCCTCATCAATTGTGGATAAAGAACATTTTGTGATATTAATAAGAACAAAATAACCGTTCACGTTTATTCTTCTTCATTGTTTCCTGATCCGCTCTTAATAATAACAATGACAAAAAAATTTATTATTCAATTTCGTTTTAAATGATTTTTATGATTGTATTCTGCTTGTATGAAATTCAAAGACAACAACGATGATGAGAAAAACTCTTACAGTATTATAAAAAAGAAATACATGGAAGGGATCTTTTCGTTTCCCTTTATATTCAAAGAGATAAAGGTACAAAATTCCTATAAAAATGTAGAAAAATATCATCAAACCCTCGAGGGAAACATGCAATACAAATTCTACAATTTTCAACTGTAAAGTTATAGTGGAAACTCGCGAAAATATTCAAATCTAGTGTTCTTCATTTTATGCGTGGCAGAACTTCCAATCTTGTGGGTACAATAACACTAACCTACTAAGAGGTTTCCACTTGAGTTAATTTGAGTTTGTTTGAAAACATTATCTTATTGGAGACGCTTCTGAACAGGAATTTTAGTTTCATTAACGTATATAAAATGTAAATTAGTAATTAAATACGATTAAACTTTTAGATTTTGTGTGTCTCTTTCACGTGAGTAGCTTTTATATGTTTGTTAAACTTGTTACATGTTTTCTTCTTGACATCACTGGTTTTCTGACAAAAACCTTTTTCTTATTTTTACAACTATTCAAGACAAACTGCAAAAAAGGACATTTAAATAAAAAGAAAGTCTTACTAATCGAGATTAAGTAAATGTTAATTTTAACTTAAAAGAAAAGCAAATGCTTTTTCTTGTTTTCGCAAAATGAAATTTCCGCAGACTTGGCTGTTGCTGTAGTTGCAAAGTGTTTCGAGATTCATTTTATGCTTACATTATAATTATCTTATTATTCATTATTATGACAAGCTCTGCTTTAGTTAGATATTCACGAAATGTTGCTTTTATATAATAATATTAACGTGTTTTCCATTATAATCTTCTTTGGTTGCTATTTTCTATGGAGATAAAACGTCCTCTACTGCGGTATTATTCGTAAAATTCCTAGAATTTTAATTTAAAAAAACATACTGTCGGATTTAGAGAACAAGCGTATATTAAACCTGTCTTTTGCAGTTTTAAATTCAACCTGATTTACCTTTGTTTGAATAGCTAATTAAGTTAATGCATTTGTGAGACTTATGAGACTTAATATAGATTTTATACCTTTTTAATAAATGATAATCAAAGCTTACGGACACTATCACTAACAGAATGAAATATGTATTGTATACGCATATATTAATATCGAAGAAGGATGAGTTGGAAATTAATAAAAATGAAATTGTTGAAAATATTACTTACCCAAAATAAAAACACACTGTAAATCTAGTTACTGTAAAGTGTAAAGCGTTGCGTGTTCAGAGTAAACAAAACTCCCATTTAAAAACCTTCTGCACCTTATAATTATGAAAGTTCCTTGAGAACAAAGACAACAAAAACTTCTATTTTCACCACCAAATCCTTTAAGAAAATACAATAAACCAACTTAAAAAAATATTACCGCGTAAAATGAATTATCACGTAAACCTTCACGTTTAAAGAATAAAAACCTCTAAGATACTATTGTTACAATTTTTAAAAATTGACGCTTTTCCTGCATTTTTCAATTCTTTATGAAAAAATGACGTTGCTCATCTCACTCGGACGCACTGTGGGGCGAAAGATAGGGAAGAGCGCGCAAACCCTGTAATCAAGTAAAATAAAGAATTTCTTCCGATGTTTGTTGTTCATATGTACTTTTTAAGTTATAGGAATTAATAACAATGTTAGAGCATTATTCATTAAGTGCAATTAATAGTTTATGGCGTTATGTTTCATATTAGTTAGGGGAGTTTATCTATTTTCTTTATTATACCTGCAGCTTATTAGAAAAAATAAGAGGATTTATGTTATTCCACTTTCCAGCAAAGATATTCTCTAATATCTCTATTGTAGTCTTTTAAAAACTACCTGGGAAGACGTTTTTAAAATTAATAAGGGTGACATGAGTTTTTCAAGATACGTAATTCAATAATTTCACCATGAGTTTTATACTACAATGAGGGATTTGAATATTTAACAGAGAATTTAGAAGATATTTTTTAGTGGGCATTTATAGAGAAATTACTATCCCTTAAGAAATAACAAACTTGCAACTTTTTACAATAATTGTCAATATTTCATTCATAAATATTTTCCATTTTACTAAAAGATTTCAATCATGCTGTTTATTATGATGCTTTCAGCTTTGTTAAATTTTTATTACAGTTATTAGAAAACCCCATTTCTTCGTAGGTAGGGATCATGGTAAAACTTAAAAACGCCAACTTCTTAAGGGGTGGTATTTAGTTGTTTTTAACAGTTGAGATATAAGGTGGATACAATGTGCATGTTATAATAATATCTTCAAGAAAATGAAAAACACAATGTTACATCATCAACAACTATGCATAGAGTAATACAAATAATACCGGTAAAGATTTCTTGCAGTGCCTACAATAACGGTTTTTAACATTTTAAGCTGGATCGAGTGGGATTTGTTTTTTGCATGAAAAACACCAGGTTCTTTCTTCCACATAAATTTTAAAGTGGGCATATGCGAATTAACGTTTCTTGACGTGGAAAAGCGGTTTGAAAATAATACTTTCATATTCAAAAATGCAAAAGACGGAATCCAAGTCACAAAAATGAACACAAGTACAATAAGACATTTATTCGTCGTGAAATTAGACAATATGCACTTGCATAATCACCTAAATACTATTATACAATTTCAACTTCAAACTGGTAATAATGATGTTCAGAAAGACCGAGGTAAACAGTAGCCCTGGTTACCAGTTTCTACGGCTTTCTGGGCGAGTATGGCTTGAAGGAAGGTAAACAATAACCCTGGCTATTAGTTTCTATTCCCAAGCCCGTCGTAACTCGGACTGAAGGATTTCATCGAGGTCCGGTGTTACTGTTTTGTACTTAGCATATATTACATAAGTTGAAGTTCTTAGAGAGCCACATTAGTATTCAGCCACATTGTAAATAAGCATAATATTATGAGAAGCGTTATCTAAAAGGCAAAGCATATTGTTGATACTTCGTCTTATATGACTGCATACAGTTCGAACGTTAACTTGCGGGCGTTTTTTATACCTCCGGCAAAATTTAAATTTTTGCAAAAAAAAAGCTCTGATAATTTAGGATTTTGTAAAATAAACGCTACAATATATTTTCATGTTTTTTTTAAGTTGTTTAGCTACAAATACTATGTCTCTTTTACTGTCTCCAGCCTTACTTTGTGGAACTCCATAATCATGAAATATAATATAAATACAAAGATTAGTTAAAGTTTTACAAGTTTTTTTAATATCTTAACCTGACAATATTGTTTCGACACTTTATGTCATTATCAAAGGTAGATAAGATTGATAAACAAACACGTTGCTAAGGATAAATATATACAGAAAATAGGTAACTAGATACAATACATAACAAAAACTAAATATCTAACACTTCTAATAAAGGAGAATTACTAAGCTCAGTTTGTTCATTCATTAAAGGTACTGTGCGTTTATGTCTGTATATTTCAAAAGCTTCTAAAATGTCTAATTTGTGTTTGTTGTTGCAAAAATGTAAGAATTTAATGTTGTTTTGAGGTGTCATTGGGTGGTTCTGTTCTAAAATATGTTTGGCGTAATTCGATTTTTCTGGGTGTTTAAGTCTATAAGAGCGTACGTGTTCTTTGTATCTTATTTCGAAATTTCTAAGTGTTTGGCCAATATAAACCGAGTTACAAAAAGAACAATTCAAACGGTAAATGCCGGATTTCATATCTTGTGTTTTGTCTCTAGCATTGAATAAAAATGAAAAGGTGTTAGTGTTAGTTTTATAGGTTATTTTGTAACTGGTGGTTTTTCTTATTATAGTTGCAATTTGTTCTGATATCTTGCCAAAGTATGCTATTGATATGTAGTTTTGTGTCTTGTATTTGAGTGTCAATTGGAAATATTCTTTTGATAGCTAACCTATAATCTTTTTGTTGAATTAAAATGTCAATCATGTTATGGTTATAATGGCTTGCATGTGCTAATTGTTTGATGATTGAAATTTTATTATCAAAATGTGATCGGCAAAAACGTAATACATTATCCAATTTTAATTCCCTAAGCTTACTTGTTGGGAAGAAAACGAGGTTTTATAATTTTAAAATATTGTTAAAAATTGCTAATTAATGTAAACACATTCTTTTGTTTATTAATTCATTGCGAATAATTGCAGTTCAAAACTCTTTTTGGAAAATATATTAATCAAGTTTGTATGCCCCTGAAAAATCATAAGGTGAACTAGGGTGGAAGTATATTAAAACTCTATATTTATCTAATATATTATTCTGACTAAATTTAATTAATGTATAAAAACAAGTTGAACTGAAAAAAAATAAATCATTTGTATGTAAGTGGATGAAAAAATTCAGCTTTTTATAAATATTTAGATAATCAGGAATCAGCCATCAAAGAAGTACTGTAGATTTCTTAAGAAATCGAATGTTCGAATGTGCTGGAAATAAAGGTTTATGATACCAATAATCTGTTATATTTTGACATAATTAATATTGAAAATAAATACAAACAAATAAAACAATGGGACTTTGATCGGTTTTTCCATTTCTGGACGTCTGTGCGGAATATATTAGTCAGCATGCCCCTAATATATTTTTTATATTTTTGTATATACGAGGGTGGTCTGAAAAGTTTCCGACCTAACAAAGATACAAGACATTTTTTCTTTAAATTTATTTTTATTTTTCTACATAGTCTTCTTGTAAGTCTACACACTTCTCCCAGCGATGCTCTCATCTCTTTAACCAGTCCAAATAGTACTCGGCGTTTTTATCTGCAAAATAATTGTTCACGAAGGTGATTGCCTCCTCATTTGACGAAAATCTCTGTCCTCCGAGCGCAATTTTTAGATGAGGGAACAAAAAGAAGTCGCTTGGGGCTAGATCTGGTGAGTGGATTTTCGCCATGGCAACCGCGGAGGTGTGAGACATTGTCTTGGTGAAACAGGATTTTCTTTTTCTGCCTTCAGCTTGTCAAGTAATGATGCGTAGTATGCTCCTGTAATGATTTTTCCTGTTTGAAGATAATCGATTAAGATAACTCCATGACTATCCCAAAAAACAGTCGCCATCACTTTCCCAGCCGACATAACAGTTTTTACTTTTTTTTGGAGCCGATTCCCCCTTCGCAGTTCACTGTTTTGACTGTATTTTTGTTTCGGGCGTATAATGGTGTATCCAAGTTTCATCCACAGTAATTAATCGGCGCCAAAACTGTGATTTATTGCGCCTAAACTGCGCCAACAGAGCGATGGAAATGTTCATTCGAACACGTTTTTGGTCTAACGTGAGTAAACGCGGCACCCGACGCGCGGACAGCTTTCTCATGCTTAAATCTTGATTCAATATGTGACAAACACGTTCTTTGGACATATTCATAGCCTCTGCTATCTCTCTCACTTTAATTCGACGGTCGTTTAGCACCATTTGGTGAACTTTAGCTATGTTATCGTCAGTGGTTGCAGTTTCTGGACGTCCCGAACGTTCATCGTCTCCCAAGCTGGTACGGCCACGTTTAAATTCAGCTGCCCAAAATTTCACAGAGTTCAACTCATCTTTGATTTGCGTAGGCGTATTGCCTTTCGAAAACAAATATTTAATGACAGCTCTATACTCGATTTTCTCCATTTTCACAAAAACACTCACATCGACTCACTCAAACGATTGTCAAATAACAACTGCGCGTCCAAAATGGCTGAAATTTTGGTGAGTACCTGTCAAAAGATGCACAACTACTTTCCCTAGCTTTTATTGACGAGTGCTGCCATCTTCACGTTAAGGTCGGAAACTTTTCAGACCATCCTCGTATTTCAGGCATTCTGAAAACCACTTTATTGTTGGAACCACTTACCTAATATTTGAATCAGCTTTAGGTTACGTTCAATCCAACAATCTGACGCAGCCAGAATAAAAATAATATATTACATCATACCTCGGCAGCACTTTAAAAATTTGCAAAACATAAGCTCACAGCATCTATTAGTGTCTCTGGCACAGTTGTAAGAATTCCTCAATTTTTTGTTGTCTCGAGTCCTCAACTACTCATTAACGTTGTGGAGGAACCTCTGCAGACATGAGTATCGGTGCGGGTGCATTGGATTATCGCCTTTGGATGAAGTCCGTTAAGGTGCACCGCTGGAAACCCGCCGACTGATCTAGTCTGAAGGAGGAAAATCCAAGCGTGGCTATCCAGGTTGGTGGAGCAAACCCTAGCCGATGGAAAACTGCATGTCACTAGGTAAATTGGATTCAGAGACGGAAGTATTAGAATCACGCTACGGCTGTGCAGTTCCGTCTTGTGATTCGAAAATACTGTCTCGAGCGACTACGCTTAACGGGATTGATGCGAATACATAGCCTAGTAATGCTCAAGAGGTCGTTCCAAACTTCTTGTATTTTAGCCTATAACTGATTTTGATTTTGTGGCCGAAACGTGTTCTCTTTATTTATGTTTTTGACCATGAGTCCCCAAACATTTTCAATGACATTTAAATCGGCACTGCGCGCCGGCCAAGGCAGAACCTGAATGTTTTGTTGTTGTAGCCAACTCGAAACTCTTCTAGCCGCAAGCATAGGAAAATTATCATGTAGGTAAATAAAATTATTTTGAGGAAAACGAACTGAAATTGATGATAACATAGTATTTTCTAGTATTCCAATGTAGGCTTCTGCATTTAACCTGCCTCTGATGTTCGTGCAAATTCTTGGTCCCCGAGCGCTTATCCAACTCCATACATGAACTGAGAAATGGCCGCTTCTTTCAACATTTTGCGTGTAACGTTCATCGGAACTAGAATTTGGTTGTCTATAAACGCAAATTTGGCCATTATAACAGGATTTAAAAATTTTTTCTTCCTTAACCACTTTTTGATAAAAACCTACTCCATCCCTCAAATATTCTAGTGCAAACCCTTCGTTCCTTGTGTTGATATGTCAGAAATGGCTTTTTAGCTGCAGGATGGTGGCGCAGATCTGATTCTTCTCTTATGCGGCATCTTGCTGTGGAAAACCGGTCTCGGCATGTGCCGCCACAACAGACTGGAAAGGATTCTCCAGGAAATAGCCAATATATTATTAACTTGCTGCTGGGTCGAGATTTTCAGTCGTCCACTTACTGCTCTGCTTTGAATGACATGCCTTTCTTGCCAGTTCTTTTTTATGTTATGGACAGTACTCTTCGGAACTCGAAATCTTTCCGCTACCCTTCTTTCTGACCAACCCTCTTCTAATAAAGTTATTAGTCTAGCTTTTTTCGTAGACGCTAAATCAGGCATTTAAACTCTGACGTTTGCACACAATTTCAATTATTAATTGTTAAGTTGACTATTCTGAAAAGTGACATTTTAAAGTGAAGTACTAATTAGAAAAACCTTGTACCCAGGTTTTTTTGGCTGTAACTGTACATATTTTATTACTTTCCTCACTAGTGAGAAAAATTTGTAACTTATTATACTTGCCTACTTTCCTTTCTAAATTAAGGTCCAAAATGTCACTTTCACATTTGACGTAGGAAGAAAATTATTTTTCACCATTTTAACAGGGTCAAAAAAGGATCGTTTTTGGATTAAAAAATACAACTAAAAAATATTTTAACTGAAAATTCAAAATAAAAGTTATTTCGACCATTTTTCTATTGTCTTTCCAGTCAAATTAAACATGAGAAATCTAACATAAACGAATTTTTTTTTCTTCTTTTACACGTTTGACCTACTGAATATGTTATTAAAATAAACTGATATTAATTCCTAAAATTAGTATTGTATAGTCACGCATAGCATTCAACGTTTAGTACAAACAAACAGCAACATCAACAGAATTTATTACATTAACATAAATAATGACCATACAATTGTTTTATCTGTTTTATTATAATTAACATAAAAACATAAGTTATCTGCCTATACTCTGGCTATATGGTAACTGAAAAGTATGTATGCCATGCATCTATCCACATCGAATATTAAATTTGTTATCGAATGATCCCCTGGATCAATATATCCGCATTAATTTTATTTAAGGTATTATTACAGGTTAAGCCACACAGTGAATTTTACAAATCAAGGGAGGGCCATTTCAAAACTTTTTATAGATTATTACAAAATGAAAACCCTCTCCAAGCCAGTTTTTATGATTACAATGTTGGAATGAAAACGCCCAATTTAATTTCTTTTTATTACAGTTTTTTAATCTTTCATACTTAGAAGAGATATTAAAATTTGCTCATTTAAAAATTCTTACAATTTTTGCCTTAGTTAATGGAAAAATCTCTGGTTCATGTTAATTACGTTAACAATTGAGATTAATATCGGAATTACCTTGCATTAACGAATACTGCTGAGTCTGAAGTGCAAACTTCATTTTCGTATAGTTTTATTCTACTTTATCTTATTTTTTAAATTAGATTTTAAACGTTTGTCGTTATACTTAGTTTGTATTTAGATTTAATCTGAAGATCTTTTAGTTTAATCCAGAATAATCAATTTTATAAATGGCAATAAATCAATTATCTTGCAATGTTAAATCGACCATAAAGATCTTTTGAATAAAAAATAAGCCGAAAGATTGCCACTTAAAAAATTGTTCAATTTTATACAAATTCCCTTTTGTAACTTACAGAAGTAGCAACAGTAATAATGAAAGAATAGAGCAGGGGTTGATACAAATTACAGCGATCGGCATAAACACACCTGATCTTCACCACGATTTAACAATATAACAAATTCTAATGAAAGATTGTGGTACTTACAGGCAATTTGTTGTCCAAAGAATCCCCAACAAATGAAACAAAATTAAGTCAACCGACCAACTTCCACAACAAACCAAAAACAGTATAAATTACTCCGACGTTTGATTACTATCGTATTATTATTATTATCAACCAAAAATCTTTTTAATATTGTTTAAGATTTAAGACTTCTTTGCTCCTCTCGACTTGACATGAGTGAGTTCACTTTAGTTGAGGTGAAAGTTTCGGCAATGCTGTCATAATTAAAAGAAATACATGATACTAGTTAGTGGGTGCTAGAGTGAGAAAGAACAATAAAACTCGCGCACAAATTTTGACAAATTGCACCATTTCATGCAATGCTGACAACAGTGACGATATCAGTTCTATTTTTTTCTAAACTAACAGGAAAATTTGATAAAAATACTATATAACTATTGCATTACCTTTGTTGTATATATCTACCAATAAAATAAAATTATCAACCCAATTAGAGATGTCTGTTATTCATTACAAAGTATTGGCAGTCTGAAACAAATGAATAACTTAATAACATAACTTACCATAACATATATAATTTAATAATTTACATATATTCACTTCCAACAGAAAGTATTAACATTGGTTAAATAACAGTAAAGGGCAAAAGTACAGTGAAAACATACACAAAGTAAAAACCACTTACCTTTACCATCAAAGAAAAATGCTCCGACTATAAATAAATATTTCCTTACATGAATGAGACTTCTCAGACGGGTCGCTTCAATAAAGCACTAACCAAATTAGATATATAAAATATTGTTAACTGACCACACATAAACAAAATAAATAAACCCAAGGTTACTTTTAAAAATATTGAAATGAAAAAGTTTTATTTAACACCACACAAAAAAGAAGAAAACAAACTAAATTAAAATTGAAACACTTAAAATTAAATAAACAAAACAGAAACTTGGATGCCATATAAAGAATGAAAGAAAAATGAATTATAAGACAGTATAATTGCCTTTGTCTAGAACTACTTTAAAAACTAAATTAATTACCCTACATTAAATTCAAAATATTGGCCAAAATATCATAATTCCAATGACAAAAATCCACTTTTATCAAAAAAAAAATTTTTACACAAAAAAAATCAATCACTAACTAACTTCACGGCACTGTTTATTTATTTAATTTAAAATTGTTTATTATTAATTGTACTACTTAAATTTAAAAAAAACTTTATAACTCTTAACATTTTGACGTAACATTAAATGTAACCTTCAATTTTTGACAGGAGGTTGATTTGAAACGTATCATAAAACAACATAACCTCAAAATTTTCTAATTTTTGCTTTCCATGTAAACACGTGTTCTGTACAACTGAATTTTTTCAAGAGCGTGTCACTAGATTTCAATCTCAATTTATCCCTTTTTGAAAAACGATTGGATAACTTGGTTATTTTTCTGGTTCCAACTAAAAACCTTTAGTGTGAAACAAATGAATAGTTTTGTTATTAAAATTACATAACCATATTGTTATTAAAAATTAAACTAATTGTTTAATGATATAAAACACTTAAACTAAAATGTAAATAAAAGCTTAGGATTTAATGGCAACCAACTTAATTTTCCCCTACACAGAAACATTATTAAGATTTGAAATAAATGTTTAAAAACATTTTGTTGCTTCCTTTTCTTGTTATAAGCTTTATCCTTAAATCTATTATCTTAAATATATTGGTTGATTATAATTTCACGATACAATAACGGTTAGAGATTGTTAATATTGGCCCAATGACAAATTAAAGTATCATTGTTGGGCCGATATTGTTGTGCTACCTTGGGAGTTATTGCAATATATTAAATATACATATACCAAGGGACTAAAGTGCATTTTGTGATCCCATGTGTAAAGTCCCTTTAGTCGTGTGGTATTTGCGCTGTTCTTTGCACGACTAAAAACTTTAGAAATTATTTATTAAAACTATTGTCATATGCCATCCTGGCAACTGAGATCTGCAAACATCAAAATCAGATAGTTGCAGGATAAAACACTTGACTCCAAAGGGTAAAAAACAGCCTAGGGTAGTTAAGTATCGGTCATAGAGATGTGTTGTTCAATTTGGCCAGCAACTTCAAATTTATATTTCGAAAAGAATTCTACAATTTCATCTTGCAAGTGCATGCTGTAATCCCGTGTGTGAAATCCCTTTAGTCCTGTGGTGTTTATTGTTCGTTTCCAAGTTATTGCCTCCTATGGTATATCCTAGCTTATTCCCTTATTAATTAAATTATAACAATCTATTTTCGCATTTATAGAAATTTAATTCTCCACGTTAATATTTAAGAACTTTGCGTTAGCTTATCCGTGTTAAACTAATACGTACTACTAATACCTTTTTTCTCTTGATATCTCCATAATACTTCTCAGCAATGTTTGTCGACTTTTGCATAGTCGACCTGCTATTTTATTTGCTTATAAGATTTTTCAAGACAGAACCCGGGGTATTTATCTTCACGTGTATTCAGGTGATTCGCTACAAATGAAACAATAAATTACAAGTACTATCACCCGTAAGACAGGTTACAATAACTAGCGTGAATACAAGAACTGTAAACAACATAATTAATCGTTTGCACAGTCCGTTAGCAGTTAATTTTGCACGAACTTGAACAGATAGCATACTGCTTTAGGGCAGTGCGCACCTGATTTATTGAACAAAGGGTGAAAATAGCATCCCAGGGGATGCAATTTGGAAGATGTAATTGCCCAGTGGAGTTTTTTTTGTTAGGTATAACATAAAAATTTTGCTTGTATAAAGATTTAGATTTATGGTTTGGTTTTCTACTTTTTTCGTTTGTTTTTCATTTATTTCCAAATAAATATTTTATAAAAAAAGATGATAAATAGCTTTAACATAGCTAGATGTATGAATTGACGAATGTCTTCTGAACCGTGAGAAATTGCGTACAACTAGTTAATGTACTTCTCTCAAGTTATAGTTTAGTTACAGAGGTGTATAAAGTTGAAATTTATCTTATATGAAAGTAGAACGTTTCTGAAAATTAATAATTTCAATTAACTTCCAATTTCCAAAAATGTGGTGTATGTATTAAAAAACAAACTATCGACCAGATTCACAGTGTAAATTCTATTAAGGACAAGGTGAATTTATTTGCAGTTAATTTTGAATACCGCCCAATTCCATTACCTTCAGGTACATATATCCAAAAGTAGTTAATGGATTTGGAAGCACAAAATGTATTTTTAATTGTAAATATTAAATTACGTTCAAAAAACGTTGTAAATAGCGGTTTTTACCAACGCTGACGTAAATCCAAAAAATTAATTTCACAAATTGGGTTTCACATTAAGGTTAGCTTAATTATTATAAACCTATTTTGAAGAATAATCATTCAATGTTGACGACATGACATGCTTGTTTGATTGCACCAATTACCAATATTTTATAGGTGTTGAAATAATAAGAAAATCGGCATGGAGAAATCTCGAAAATGACGAAAAACTTAGCTTAGAGAAACGTTACAATTAACCGAAAAGTCAGAGATACGTTGGAACTAGCCAAATAACTGTAATCGAGATTTAATTCTAGAAGTGGTCAGGCAAAAACTTAATTTTAACCACCCAAGCAGCATCTAAGTAGCAGTAACTGAGATCGGAACTTTGATTGAGTAGTTGTTACGTAACTACAACTAAATTTATGACTTTATTGGTTTAATTACTTCAATTCGGAATATTTTAGTAATTGTGTAGATGTTTCTACTTATTTATTGGAACTATGTAGTTCCATTACCTCTGAGTAACTTTTAAAGTATGTGGAACGGTATTACCACTTAGTATAATTACTTTAAAGTCGTTGCAACTTCAAGGTGGTATTATGATTGCAGCAGTAACTTGCCCGAAGCTACTTTAAAGTTTTTAAAACTTTAAAAGTTCCTGCCTCCTGTCTGAAACCATTGCTTAACCTTTTAAAGTAACGAAACCTTACAGTAGTATTCAAAGTAAAATTTACGTGGTTGCTACCCAGTAGAATCAGTTTAAAGTAATGTGTTGTAAACTACTCCATCTCTATATTTACTTGTAGAATGTTCAATTAATCAATAATCATTAATCAATTTGCAATTTGTTATGATGGTTAATAGATGTTTTACTATATAACCTTCAATAAAAATAACAAATTAGTGCCAAATTGTGCCTTAGGAATTGTTATGTATGTAGCTTGTAATTGGCAACATTTATTTGTAGTGATGTAACCATGTAACTAGCCAATCCTAACCCGTCCGTCAGTACCACGTGAGTCAGCTTGGAGGACACACGTCGTCGACACACAGTGTATGTAATACTCCCTGCTCTTTCACTATTAATAAAGTTAATTGATGACAATAATTGAGTATCTTTTATTTTAGCAGATAAAAGAACATAACAGGAATAATATAAAAATCTTTTCTATCATGTGTATCAACTTATAAGTATTTTGGTCATATTTTAATAAAGACATTTTTTTATTAAAAAATGTATTTAAAGAGGGCGCGTTGTTATTTTTCGACCTATCATCACATATAACAGAAAAATTGCAATGGTTTATAATTTTGGTATACTGGAATGACAAAATAATCAAACATTTTATCGCTCTTTGTATTATTAAGTACGTATTACAATAAAATAGTAATCCATTTTGTGACACGATAGCAGCATTAGTATAGAAAATGATAGAACATTTGTTAAGTTGCAAGAGTACGAGAGAAAAAGCAACCAAGCCACACAATGTGTCAAAGAGAATTGAAGTTCAACGAAAGTAGCACTTACTACGCCGCCACGTACCTGCTTCCCAAAGATCGTTCCCCATTTCGGTTCCAGGCGCGTAATGAAACCTTAGCAATTACATACGTGCTTGTGACTAGTGGCAAAAACTTGGTTGTAGTTGATGGTACGTAGCGATTACTAAAAATGCTGCTTGGGCAGTCTTTATCTGAAGAAGATACTGCGTAGCGAAACGACAGTTATAATAATTTATTTAAATAAAAATATTTTATCTACGACCAGTGTAGAAAATTACACATTTCTCAGTCTAGTAAACATGAAAATGACTTATTGTTTACAATCTCTAAACTGAACGTAAATGACCGTGGGAAATGATATCGCACGATCAGTAGTTCTATTAAAACGCCAGAGCTATCAGCACATGCAATATTATAATATTCTAATCATTTGAAATAAATAAAAGATATAAATTTTAGATAAGGGTTAATTTATTTTTTAATTAATAATAATAATTATTATAGTTAGTTATTAATTCCTCGGGCTGGAACATCGTCGCCCTCCTGGCATTATCATCTAGTAACGCTCATGGTGCATACAAGATTTTATTTTTCTCGAGAATATACTGTACAAGTAGAAAATTAGTTTTAATTTATAATTGTTGGCCTTGCCAAGGACGTTGGTTTTACAGAGTGTCACACCTGTGTATGTTAAGTACTCCCGCAGTTTCGTTATTTTAAGTAGTAAAAACTTGAATGTTGGCACAGTGATACATATTCATAAGTTGCATTTCGTAAGGTACTCAACTTAAATGTGAACTGTAAACACAGCCTACCACGACTCCTCAAACAGGGCCAATTGTCGATATTTCGCTTCGCGTTGGAGATACCAAAAAAAGTTATTAGAAAAGTTGTTTGGAATTCAATTTTGATCCTTAGTACGAAGTTTCAAGACAAAATTCGCATTTTTAATTATTCAGTATGTTAGCGCGCAGTTACAAGTTTGTACATTATACCTACCAAAATAAAATGTATTTTTTGGTAGATTGGCATTTCGTTCAATCAAATTTTATTTTCCATGACACTCGATTGAATTAAAAAGTAAACTTGTAACTGTGCAGACTTAACGCTAACATACTGAAAAATTGAAAATGCGACTTTTGTCATGAAACTTCGTACTAAGGATAAAAATTGAATTCTAACCAACTTTTTCTAATAACTTTTTTAATATCTCCAACGCGAAGCAACATATCGAGAATTGACCCTATTTGCAGGGTCGTGGTACGCTGGGTTTATAGTTCACATTTAAATTGAGTACCTAACAAATGCAACTCGTGAATATGTATCATTGTGCCAACATTCAAACTTTTACTCCATAAAATAACGAAACCCTTAAAAACTTAAAAAGTGTATTCATCTTAAATGCGACACACTGTATATTTATAGAGCTGTTTATGTTTGTCGGATGGGAATAACTAAACTTACAAAACTCAAACAGGGATATGACAATCCAAATGTTTTTGTTGTTGTTACCAATATGAAAACAAAAAAAATTAAGATCATTTTATCTAAGAATTTCTGCAGAAGTCGGCTCAAAAGAGTTCGTGGATCACGCGCCCAGAAACTACGTTGCAAATAATCGTTGTTTGTTGTGTTGCAACACACTGAGCGGGCGTTATAAACTATAATGCCCGCTTTTAATACCCTGGTTGTTATGGATTTGTTTATATAGTTTGTATCACAGGTATAAACAACGAGTAGTATGCAAGTGGAACGCAAAATAATTATATTTTGAATGTAAATCCATCTAGAAAATTTATCACTACGGCGGGAAATCGAACTCTGAACTGCGTGCTTGCTAAGCGAGATCTCTTACCGTTGACCTACTCAGGCAAATTACCATAATTTCGTTATTATTACTATATAAAGCTATAAAATTGCTATTGAATTAACGTAATATTGATTAATTCTTTACACTATTATACAATAGTTAATAAAATATTATTCATTACTATTGCTAAATTACAATAAAAACAATAAAAGCTTTTATAATTTGCTACATAATTCACAAGTGCAAGCGCGATGGGTACTCTTAAAGCTCTCTTTGCTTGTCACTCACAATACCTGCGATGCCAGAATATGTTTACATTTTGTGCCAAGGGGTTAATAACCTTGACAATTGAATTGTGATTATTTATAAAAAAATACTTTTCAAAACGAGTAAATACGTATGATTGTTTAGCTGTACTAAATAGTAGATTGATTGTAATTATACAGATTGTAAACGTAGTATTACTTGTTGTTTTCGAAATCCTAGATTTATCATGAGTGAATTCGATGATGGGAAAATGGAGTATACACTGGTACACCTCCAAGCATCACGGAAGCTGCTCATATTATATCTCGTAATTTGTTGCCAGAGATTTCACGTAAAAAGTATGAATGCGAGTATACATCCTAGGTTAAACATTTTTCTTAGTTTTTGCTGTTTTATTACTTTTTTGTGGTCGTAGACGCGTGCAAAAACGCCAATTTTACACTCGTGTAAAACGGGTATTACGGTATGCGGCTTCGTCTCATACCGCAACTTCTTCAAAACTCATGAAGAATTGTCACTTTTCTGTACTTATAACACAATATACTATTTTGTGTAGAATTAATAGTATTTTATTGTATTATTGTATGTATAAATGCATACTAAACTCTTAACTTTTCAAAATCGCTAATACTAGAAACATACAACACAGAAAGCAACCGTTATTACAGAATACATGGCATGCTTCTTCACACCTCATAGTGACACCATTTAAAAGGTTTTCAGCGTGATATACATAAATATATTTACAAGCGCGTCCCAAGTAATAGCAAATGTACAAATATTATAAATATTACAGTCTACTTCAGTTTTTGTTAATTGAACATTATTGCTTACACACACCATTAGTTTCATCGGTATTACAAAAGTTTATGTATTTAGGTTGTTCCAACGTCATGTAGCGCGATCCTTTAATATTTCTTGCACGTCCTCAATAATAACGTAATGCATGCCCTGTACTTAACAATATTACTAGAAAATTTGCACATTATAAATTCATTTGGCTAGATATTAACAAGAGTGTGGAATTTATATCATCATTATTTTATGAAACTAACGTTTATGTTATGTTAAACTTCAAGCCATATTTAATTAATGAATATTATATACACCTTCCTACATTTATTTATTTAATTTAGACCTCAAGTTGTTGCAAACAAAAAAAAACACGTAAAGCTTTTTATACATAAAAATAAGGGGCAATAAAACAAATTTAAAAATTGTTTTTCCAAACAGAACAGTTCCACTTTGTTTACTTTCAATTTCATAAGCATTATATGTATGCTGTATGAAATTTTACTGTCTTCTACCATCGTCACAATAAGGGTGGGGTAGTTAAAAAACAAGGCTTGCTTTTATATTACAAGACAACATTATTAAATGAGCCTCATATTTTTCACAAATATTACATCCACGAACCATATTATAGGAGTTTTCGAAATTCACTCGGGGCGACCGGGTTGTTAAAAAAGCGTTTTTATATTCCACCAGGTTACATGTTCTATGTTCGAAAGTTAGTTCAGGTTAGCAACCCAAATAACCTTAGTTGTTGAGTAGGGTTACGCAGATTGGTTTGCAATCTAAGCTTAAGTTATACAAGTACATGATGCTTCGAAAGGGAAATGGCACAAACTAATAAATATGTATAGTTAATAATTCACTATCCACAAAAAGTATAAGCACGTGTTCTAATGAACATGAACATTGCGGCAAGGTGAATACTATCGTTATTGACCTTTCTCAACACAATATACACGTGATACATAACGACAAATAAGGTAGCTATATTGGCCCCTATAAGGTGTTGACAAAAAATGTTAAATATTTTATACTAGACGGGTTGAATCAACCCATATCAGTAGACAGACTTAAACCTGCTTATTTTAATTAAATTAATGTTTTCTTTATTCGTATTCTCTTTTCGCTCTAGTAATAAAAACCTTCAAGAGATACGTGCGTCAACTACTATCGTTTTAATTTAGATTAATTAAATTGTATCATCTTAAAGTTACATTTAATTATTATTAATATTTATTATAATTAATTATTTTTAGTATTTATATTGTTAAAGGTAATATTAACTTAATACTAGCTAATTTAAATACTCTTGTGCAAAAACATTGAAAGAAATAAGCTCGATCCAACCTTAAGGTTTTGTAGCTAGAATTTATTATATATCCATATGTAGAGACAGCAATAGATTTTTTTTCTTGGGGAATGCGTTGAAGGTGTTTTGAACCAATCTAATATATTTACTGTCCACTACAATCTAAAAAATATAAATATTCTGAGGGATTATACATTAAATATTATGTGAGTTCACTACACACAACTTAGAGTATCTTATTACACTTCTTTCTTCTTTCTCTTCTTTAAATTATTTTATAAGTTTTATAAGTTACTATTTGTTTATATTTTATTTTAATTTCCTTTATCTTCTTTAATTAATTTAATTCTTCTTCTTTCTCTCCCAATTTAATTATTTTATAAGTGTATTATTAGCCTATATTTTAATTTTATCTCATTTATCTTCTTTGATTAGGTATTTAAAATTCTTTCTTCTTCTTCTTTCTTTTTTTTATTATTTTATAAGTTTTACTTAATTTAATTTATTTATTTATTTATTTATTTATTTATTTTTTTTTTTTTTTTTTTGGGTGTTAGCGGCATCAACTTCTATGGTTATTAGCCGCTTTACAAGTTTTGTTTACAAAACTTTGTCAGATGATATTTCTTTTGAAGACTCTTAGATTGATATGAGATAATATATCCAATACAAAATGTATATATATTAGTACGTAAAACATGGGTTTAATAAAATTCACATATAATTAGACAAACAGTATAAGGAACAGAGGTGAGATTAAACATGAGGTTTAGGGTAAAGAAGAGATAGTTTTGTAATAGAGTACAAAACAAGTTCACGTTAAAATAATTGTATACATAAAATTTGTAAATAAATAGAGTTGTAGATAATATGTAAAGATGTATAGATAAAATAATTAAGTAAATATATATATATATATGTTTAAAATATGTAACTAAAAATAAATAAATAAATGGATGTTGTATATACTGAATAAAATAAATGTATAAAACATTATAATTTATTTACTAGACCTATGTTTTTTATAAATTCTATAACACTGCCTTCATTTTCAGATGATAAAATTTCGATAATATTATTTTTAAGAGATGTTCTTAAGCGAGCTTCATTGTAGGTAGGACAATCCATTAGTATGTGCTTTACTGTCAGTTGACTTTGACAGTGTTGGCAGATGGGGGGTTCGAGACCTTGTAACAGGTAGGATGACGTTAACCTAGTGTGTCCTATACGTAAGCGGGTGATAATTGTTTGTTCGTGGCGTGTTAAACGACTTTTCTTAGGTGGATTTATTAATGGTTTTATTGTTTTGAGTTGTGTATCAACTTCGTTCCATTTTAATTGCCACAGGTTTAAAACTTTCTCTTTTAAATCATCTTTCAGATCCTTTGGGCGTATGCAGATATCCTCTAGTTGGTCATGTTCCACAGCAAATCTGGCTGCTTCGTCTGCTTTCTCATTACCCTGGATCCCTACGTGGCCAGGTGTCCAAACTAGAGTTATTTCTTTTTGTTTATTATAGAGCCAATCAAATAACGCTTGTATTTCTTGAACTAAAGGATCGAATGAAAATCTGTTTGATAATGCCTGCAAAGAACTCAGTGAATCTGTACAAATTAGAAAATTAGATTTACTAGAAAATTCTGTACTATGAAGCGCTTGCCATAATGCGTATAATCCCGCTGTATATGAACTAGCGGCTTCATGTATCTTCCAATGATAAGAATCGTCAAGGTTAATAAAGGCACTACCAACTCCCATTTCTGATTTGGACCCGTCTGTGTATATCGTTTCGGCACTAGGATGATGATCTAAAATATTTTTAAAATCGTTATGAAATAGTTTACGATTAACATCCTTTTTCCCTCCTTGTAAGCAAGATAGGTCCATTCGGGGTAGGTGAATTTGCCAAGGTGGTATTTCATAATTTCCTATTTGGTACAATGGCTGCATTGTTTCATTCAGTTCCTGCAGTATGGCGTATAGACGTATTCCAGCAGGACGAGTTCTAGTAGGTCTAGACATGTATTGTATAGCTTGCTCCTCGTTAAACAGCAGCGCATGATTAAGATGTCGCGGTTGGGCATATACGTTTATTCCGTAGTTTATAAGTAAACGGTATCTTCGATATTTTAACGGTGGTACTCCCGATTCGCAGTATATAGATACTGTGGGACTGGTTCTAAAAGCCCCTAGAGCAAGTCTTATACCCGTCGAATGGATTTGGTCTAGTACCTTCAAGTGTGATTGACGGGCGGCACCGTAAACTATTGATCCATAATCCAGTTTGGACAAAATCATACTTCCATACACATTTAGGAGTATGCTTCTATCTGCGCCCCATTTCATACTAGATAAGCACCTAATGATATTCAATCGTTTTTTGCAATTGGCTGCTAAGCTTTTAATATGAGGACCCCAAAGTAGTTTTCTGTCGAACGTAACTCCTAAGAACTTTATTTCTGTTTTATTAGTTATAGGAAGACCATTTATTGTGAGCTGAGGATTTTGATGACACGATCTCAACCTGCAGAAATGAACGCACTGTGTTTTTAGCGTGGAGAAACGGAAACCTCGATTTTCTGCACAATCTACGACTGAATTTATAGCTTCTTGCAGGACTGAATGGATATCATCAAAATTATCTCCTGCATAGAAGATGCAAAGATCATCTACATATAAGCTTCTCCCGACTCTATGATCTATACCTGACATTAAAACATTTACGGCTACTGCAAACAAAACCACGCTAAGTGTGGATCCTTGGGGTATGCCATTTTCGACTGTATAGGTGTTAGATTCAGTATTTCCGACTCGAGTTCTGATTTTCCTGTCAGAAAGAAAACTGGCAATGAAATTTGGCAAACAGCCCCTCAGTCCCCATTTGTGTAGAGTTTGCAATACACCATATCGCCACGTCATGTCGTAAGCTTTTTCAAGGTCGAAGAATACTGCTGTAAGGTGATTTCTATTTAAAAAACTTGTTTGTATTGCATTTTCGATATAAATCAGTTGATCGTTTGTTGATCTGAATTTCCTAAAGCCCATTTGAAATTTAGATAGTAGATTATATTTTTCCAAGACCCACATCAAGCGAAAACTGACCATTTTTTCCAGGGTCTTACTAAGGCAACTGGTTAAAGATATTGGGCGATAGTTGGATGATATTTTGGGGTCCTTGCCAGGTTTTAGAAGTGGGACTATAATTGATTCTTGCCATTGCTCTGGATAGATTCCTGTCTTCCAAATTCGGTTGTACAATTGTAGTAATTCGACTTTGGCAGTTTCAGGTAAGTGCTTTAGCATGTTGTAACTAATAGTATCTCGACCTGGCGACGAATCTTTAGTTTTATCTAGAGCTTCTGTTAGTTCTTCCATGGTAAAAGGTACATTATAGAACGACTCTATTCGTTCTGTAAAATCCAATGGAATCTCTCTAGCGAATTTATTTAGGCGAAAGTCTTCATTGTAATTATCAGAACTACTTGTTGATTGAAAGTGACGAGCAAATTCGTCTGCCAATTCTAGAACATCTGTTATCAACTCTCCATTGATGTCTAATACAGGTGATGTAATAGGAAGTTTCTTTCCTATTAGTGATCTTATTTTCCCCCAAACGTCTGATGGTGATGTTTGTGGGGTGAGAGTTGATACATACGTCTTGAAAGAGAGCCGCTTCTTTTCCAAAATGACACGGCGAGCTCGAGAACGGAGTCGCTTAAAATTAATCATATTTTCGGCAGTAGGGTGTCTTTTAAAAAGATTGAGTGCTTGTTTCTTAGCTTTAATTGCTTTGGCCACCTCTTCATCCCACCACGGTACTCTTTGCGGTCTCTGTTGGTTTGTGATAACTGGAATACTTTCTTCAGCAGCCAAAAGAATGGATTGAGTAACATGGTCTACTGAAGAAGCAATAGTGTCAGTTAAATTAAAGGTGGTAATGTTTGTTTGAAATTTTGGCCAGTCAGCTTTACTTTCTCTAAACTTCCTACGTGCCGTTAATGGTTGTAATTGTGGGCGCGATGTAGCAAGTTGTAGCATTACAGGGAAATGGTTCGAGAAATAAAGATCATCAAGTACATCCCATGAAAACAAATGAGTAACTTCTGGAGAACTCACGGAAAGATCTATAGAGGAGAAGTCATTTGATCTTAAATTAAGGTAAGTACCTTTACCCGTATTAAGAATATTCAATTCTAATTCCTCAAAAAGGTTTTCTAGACCGTCCACGAGGATCTAGATTAGCCGATCCCCATATCGGATTGTGTGAGTTAAAATCTCCAAGAAGTACAAATGGTCGGGGTAATTGAATAATCGCGTTTCGCAAGTCGTCTACTTCCCAGTGAATATCGGGCAGGTATATATTGCAGATGGTTAAAGCAAACGGATAAAAAACTTTAACAGCAATTATCTGCAATTCTGTGTTTATATTTACAGGTTGTGTCGGAATAGAATCTTTTATAAATATTGCAACACCACCCCTAGCTCGAAGATTAGGTATGACATCTTTTCGAACAATGGTGTAACCTTTGGTGTCATACGGAGTTTCGGGTTTCAAATGCGTTTCCTGTAATGCTACAACAAGAGGACATTTTTCAACAAGTAACAACTTAAGTTCGCTAGTATGGGTTCTAATGCCATTTATATTCCATTGGATGATATTATCCATTTGGATAGTTTATTGATAAGTACTACTGGGAGGAAGTCTCCAGAGTAGAAGAATCTTTGCTTTTGGAACGAGGGCCTCTAGGGACGCCTTTTGGCCATCCTTTCTTCTTTTTAATGGTTCCTGTAGGAGGATTCATCTCGTTGTCGGAGCATGAGCTCGCTTTCAGTACAATATCACTTGCATCCATACTACAGGAAATATGGAGAAGTGGGTTGGATTCTTGAGGATTTTGGGATGAATGGGAAGCTTTACTAAGAGTTTGAGGTATTATAAACTTCGGTGGTTGTGTAAGTGGGGAGATTGGGAGTTGTTGTTGGGGGGTTGGTAGTGGGGAGATTGGGAGTGGTAATTGGGGAGAGAGATTTGTAACAGTTTCAGTCGGTAAGGTTCTTATCGAAGTGGTTGAGAATAAATCTGATTTTTTAAAATGTGTCTCGAGTGCTTTTATAATTTCTGGAACGAGAAATTTAACTAGCAGGCTTTGATCTGGTACCGCTGGTGGTTGATTAGGCCTAGCAACAACTCTGGCATATGAAGTAGTCGGACCGGTGACTATAGAGGGTGTATTAAGCATTACTTCGCGTTTGGCGTCAAAATAACTAATACGCTTCGTTACTTTTAGTTTATGAATTGCTACTTCCTGTTTGTAGATTGCACATGTTCTCGAGTTTGCTGGATGGTTATCTCCACAGTTGATGCATATTACGGGGGTTTCGCAGGGATTCCCTTGGTGCATTGCTTTACCACATATACACACTTGCTCTTTCCGACAATTAACTGCCGCATGGCCAAATTTCTGGCACCTGAAACAACGCAATGGTGCTGGTATATATGCGCGAACTGGGAGGGAATAAAAAGCTATTTTAACACGTTCCGGAAGAACGGTCCCCGTGAATGTGAGTAGATATGAAGAAGTGTTTATTATCTCACCCTGTCTCTTATAGGTTAATCTTTTTACATCAGCGACATGCCTGGATCTTAATATTTCTTCCCTAATTTCTTCTATGCTGCAGTTATTAAGGTCTTTGCAAGTTATTACTCCCTTTACAAAATTTAGGGTTTTATGAGGAGTTACTTTAACTTTCAGTTTATCAAGATTGATTATATCTAGTAACCGCTTCGTTTGCTCCTTACTTACGCTTTTAATTAATAGACCGTCGTTTATCTTTTTTACACTTTTTACTTCCCCGACTTGTTTCTTTAAACTATTAAAAATTAAGAAGGGACTTACGTCGTTAAATGAACCTTCTTCTCTTTGCATTAGCAGAAAATTAATTTTAGAATAGCTAATTGAATGTTTCTTAACATTTCCTGTTTCTGTTTCACAATCAGTATCAACAATCGATTCACTAGTCTTTTTTCTTTTTCCTGGAGATTGAATCCCAGGAGCATTTTTTTCATAGGGTATGGAAAAGGGATTAGGAGGTATTGATAGGGTTCTTAACTCGTTGTAAGAAGGGAGTTCTAATGTATGGGAAGGGGGATAGGATAAGGTGAGTTGAGGGGTGGAGCCGGGAAGCTCCGTTTGCGACAGGGGCACTTTTGTAACGTTATTACCTGTACTGTCATCCATGTTTTATATTTAATAATTTGTTTAAAAAGTGTGTATGTATAGAATATGTGTTTTTCATTCCTTTCATGTTTGACACCTTGAGGAACCAGCAACAGCCAAAGGATTCCTATGAACCCGACTCTGGTGGCCTCGACGGAGCCCCCCGCATTATACCGCAAGGTTCCCGGTCCAGGCGCCACCTGGCATTACGGCATAAGCGAGATTTTCGCAAGTTGATAGGGCAGCCAGGTCATGTTGGCTAGACCGTCCCGGGCCCCTGTACTACCTTGCAGCCTGGGAGTGCACACCCCGGAACCCAGTTTTATCCGCTGTACCCTCCAGCAGGCGAGCCCAAGGATCTCAGACTGCTACTAGTTCCCCACGCTGCCAAACAAGGAATGAGTGTGCGTGTTGGTGACCTGCCCGTATGCAGTGTACATGTGTGTAGTGTGAGTGTGTTTGGATTAATTTAGAAAACTGTGTGTTTATATGGTTGAGTTTACGGGCAGGTATGTGTGTTGGAACGAGGTGTACTGAGCTGGTACCCGTGGGGGCGCTACTCCCCAATGGCTGCCCGCTTTCAGCCACCCTGCGGGTATTTTAATTTATTATTTCTCTTTTTACAAAAGAATTAACAACTTCTTTTTTTATGTCTTTATTTTTTATCAAATCAATAATAACAATTGAATCTCTCCATTTTATTTTTTATAATGTAACTAGATCAAAAACAAATAACAGTACTAACGTTCACATTCTAGCCTAAAATTGATATTGACCGTCTAAAAGATGGCATTGATATTGACATGACTAAAAGATGATTTTGATATTGACAGTCTAACCTAAAAATAATAATTACGTAACATTTGACATTTTATTATTCTACAATCATAGATTAATGTTGGAAACGAACAGAAGCAAGTACGCATCTACCAATTCCACAACAATATATGGTTACTATGTATATCACTACATTCCCAACTTTAGGAAGGCATTGAAATGCATAATGGATTGTCATAACAAAAGAGTTAAATAAAAGGTTCAAGAAGTATGCTCGGTTTTATTGAGCTACTAAAATATGCAAAGAAATCTTAAGATAACGTATTAACTGTTAAATAAACACACCCATACGTTATATCACTATACTTTGCTTTTTTTCTCTTCACTTCACTAACTCAAGCTGTTTAATATTTTCTACGGTCTTCTCACTAATCGCATATTGTCCAGAAGCTGAATGATCGCAACATTTGATGTTAGAGTCGTTCTATATGTATAGTATCTATTCGGAAATTTATTTGTTATCTAGTGGACAGTTTCCACATCCAAATCCCGATGGAAGTCACAGTTCCTAACATACTGAGATGCATCTACTGTGCATCTCAGTAATTTATTTTGAAATCATTGAATTATGTGGGTGTTACTTTGTTTGGTACAGCCCGACAGTTAAATAAGTAGCATACAGATTTCAGTAGTTGCTTGTATAATAAAAGCTTATTGTGTAGAGACAAAGTAGTGTTTCTTCCAATCAGGCAATACATATTCTGTATTTAATAACTAGTTTTATTTTCTTTTTAATGGTTGCTTTCCATCGAAGCTTCCCATCAAGTGTATAATGCTCAAATACTTGGCTGTGTTAGAATATAGAATTTAATTTTTGAAACAGTTGCTCTAAGTTTCAAGATTTGTTGTAAGCAGTTAACGATGAGTATCGATAATATTTTTTGCGCCAATGACACTATTAAAAATAAAAATCTATATTTATTTATCTTTAAGGTGAAAGTTAATTAATTTTAATTAATGTTTTATATTAAATCATATTCTGAAGGCAAATCCATATAGAAAAATTATCACCCGACTGGGAATTGAACCCAGGACCTTCCGCTTTCCGGGCGGGTAGCTACCTAAGGTGATTACCAACAGAATGGTAATTTTTCCATACGAACTAGATAAGTGTTTAACCTTAAAATATAAAATTAATTTCCTTAAAGGATTATTCAAACAAATCTAGATTAGCTTTGATAGTTGATTTGTCGACGGCGAATTGTCGATTAATTAGCTGAATGAGAAAAAACTATCTAGTACCCTTTGTACGTTTGCATTTATCTATTTTGTATGGAAAACCAAGCCTAGGCATTTGATTAAAATACCGTATTGTATTATTGATTGAATATATGAATGTTCAATGAATATTCGTGAATATTTCTCTTAGTTGTTTGAATATATATAAAGTTTTCCTAAGTTTATTGCAAATTGCATCTATTTGTAGATTCCATCTAATATGGTCGTCAAAAATAACTCCCAGGTATGTTATATATTTTTTTTAGATTTTTTATATTTTAATTAGATTACAGTTAAGTTTATGAATTGTTAGGTATTCCAAATTAGGTTGTGAATTAATGTAAAATGTAAAAGTTAAACAAATGAGATTTTTCAATATTTAATGAGAGCTTGTTGTTATCTAACCAGTTCTTAATTTGTCTTAAATCATCCATTGCTAATTCTTTCATTTCTGACCACGAATTGCAATCATAATATAAGGCAGTGTCATCTGCGTAAGAGAAGAATTTGCAATTTAGATTATATAAAAGTAAATCATTTATGTAAATTGTTCAGGCCCAGCTTGCACAGTTCTCAATTTTACTGATTTCTCTAATTGATATAAATCAAGTTTGCTATTACCCTGTAGCTTAGTGACATGGTTTTGTAATAAATAAATAGAATGTCAACAAAAAAAATAAAATAATGTCAGATATTTACTCCATGTAAAAAATATGAATAAACTATCAAGATATTCTGCTTATATTGGTGTACTTAGTCCCGCATTAACTGTATGTACAACAAGTACAGCTCTCTAATACATACAGTCCATTTTTAGTAGAAACCCGCATCGAAGGAAAATCCCAGTCACACCCTCAGTCAAGAAGAATTCCCTCCCTTCCCCTACATAAATTATAAATAGTAATGGACCTAGTATTGTTCCTTGAGGGATTCCACAAGTGATCTGTTTTGCTGAACTAATTATGTCAGATATTTTTGTAAGTTGCATTCTATTTTCTAAGTAATTCTTGAGAAGCAAGAGAACAACGCCTCTTATGCCATATCGTTCTAGTTTAGCTAATAAACATCCATGGTCAACTGTATCAAAAGCTTTAGCAAGGTCTAAAAATATCGCCATAGATTTCTGAGAGTTATCTAGGGATTTGTATATGTTATTAGTTAATTCAATAATAGCATCATTGGTTGACTGATTCGGTCTGAAACCATACTGTTGATCTGATAGCAACTGGTATTTTGTAAAAAAACATAAAAGACGTTTGGCGGTAATTTTTTCTAAGATCTTGCCTAGATTACTGATAATTACTGATAATTGCCTAGATTACTAGATTGGTCGATAATTATTAATTTCTAATTTGTTACCTTTTTTAGAAACCGGTGTTACTATAGATTTTTTTAAAGCTGTAGGGAAGTAACCTTTATTAAAACAATTGTTAAAATTTTTTGTTAATGTTGGTATAATTGCATTTAATAGGCTTTTAATGGTTTTTATGGATATACCTTCAACCCTACATGAATTTGTATTATTTAATTTGTTAATGATTTGTTTTACTTCCTCTTCATCAGTTGGTTCTAAAAACATACTGTATTCATTTATAGTAATATTTTCAATTGAAAAAATGTTATCAGTTTTAATTTTTTTTTTGATAAATTTTCTCCTATTTGTATGAAGTAATTATTAAATTGCTCTGCAATTATTTGTGGATCATTGGATATTTGATCATTTATCTTGATGTTATTAATTTTTTCTCTACTTTTGTTCTTATTTATGAATTTATTACTTGAGTTTTAAATACTTTTGTATAATCCTAGAAAAGGCAACGCTCAACTTAGTTGATGGTTCAGTTAGTTATGTGATTGTGTAGCATGTGTAACTTTTTAAAAATTCGAGATCCATTTTAATACGTTTGAAAATGTATTTATTGTAAATAATCTTAGTGCGGCCCTGTATATTTAAATATATTTTTGTTAGTTTAAAATTGCTGACTTCATTCCGAACCTAATAATGTTTTTAGTTAACAGAATAGGCTGTTTAGGCGTTCTCACTTATATAAATCTGTTTTTTTAGCAATGAAAATATTAAGATAAGAATTTTTTTTCACGCCTACACTACGGAGGAACTAACTGCTTAGGTCATCTGTCCCCCATCTAACATGCAACACAAATATACACAACCATAGTTGAGGTGGAAAAATTTTCCAATTAGAAAAATCCACGAGTTTCGACATCCAATGGTGGCCTTATTTTGCAATGAGAACACGAATGCAATATACCAATGGATAAGGAACTTTTAAGCTACCACTTTATCTTATTAATTTAAATAATAGTTAAAATTTATAAACAATAATTTGGTTATGTTATAAATCAATGATCAAAGTTCAATTGCTTCATCTAAAATTTTCAGTGGATTTCTTTTGTTTGCAAAAAGAGTATAAAAGAGCGACCATTTTTGTAACAAACTCTGTTTCATTTTACAACTTTGAAACAGTGCACACCTGTTGAGAGCAAAAAATTAAATTTTAGGGTTATATTCTGACTTAAAAAGAAATATAAACAAACATGATCGCATAATTTTTAGGTTATAAGTATTGTTAAAGCATCAAAATGTTTATTATTCATCAATGTGCAGTGAATACAAGTGTTTTTAATAATGATATCATATAATTACAATAATAACAAGTGTATTAAATTTTTTTATGTGACATTTTAAAAAAGAAACGGATTTTTATTGATAATTGAATTACCAATCTTCGTTACGTTGGGATGTTGAAATGGAATTTGAAATATAATCTTTAAATTTATGGACTTACCACAATTTAAACAAGCAGTTGAATTTTAATTTTGATCTGTTAAAGCCATTTATTTGGATATAATTAAAGAAAGTGTTTGGCCTTTTTCCTCCATTTTATTGTGCAACCATATGGAAGCAGAGAATTGCTGATTTATAACGATACAGTTTGCAAACTGTTGGCGCCAAATAATTGATTATTTAGAAGTGAGGTATTTAAATATAGTTTCATTAATTTGCGTAGGTAAGAATTCTATTGATGCCAGAAATATTACTCCTCAGATAAAAAGCATTAGACTGTTTTGGGATTGATAGTTCAAAGTCTATGGTATCCAAAGTTTATTTTCTTTTATTTTAAAGTTTTGTGTTCTTAATTAATTGAATTTCTCTCATTTTAAATTAGAAAGATTGTTTTATATTTGTTGCATATTACTATTGTTCTTAGATCTAGTAGTTATTTATTGAAGCGACCCGCCTGAGAATCTCAATTTTGTGAAGAGTAGGATGCTTCACAACAATCCTTAATTAGCCGGAGCAATCATGTTTTAAAAGCAAAGGTAGGTGGTTTATATTTTGTATACATCACTGTGTTACCACCGTCTCAGTCTGTTTTATATTTTTTTGTCCCCAATCTCATAGCAATATGTAATTTCTTTGGTGTTGCTAATCGCCGATTGGATGATTCTAAAGAACTTTACAGCTTCAGTACCTAATTGGTCATTGGGTTTTAGATTGACATTCAAGTTGATATTATTTTCAAGGTCAATTTTGTAGCATTCCCAATCGGTAGTTCTATTAATTAATCTTCGCTTGGCTTCTTTTCTTGATAATGCATTCACTGCGTGTTAAAATAACTGCCGAGTGATCAGAGTTTAGGTCGAAGTTTTCCTGTACATCACTAAAGTTTGGTGACACTTTTCTTGGAATAAAGAAATATGGTAGGTCATGGATTTTGTTAGAGCCTGTAGGCTAATAGGTGGGCTTACCTGCAGACTAGTTTCACCTATTGCCTGCCTAAGTTCTTTATCTTTGGTTATTGTCAGGCGAGATCCCCAATCTATATGTTTAGCGTTATAGTCCCTCCCATTATGAATCTCTCGCCCATATGATGTATAAGTTCAAGATATTCCAGTCTTTTATGGTTATATTGTTACAATATTGATTAATATTATTTTTAACTAAAATTGCACTATCTCCTTTAGCTTGGTTTCTTGGATGTATGCATTGATAGCTTTGATGTCCACTAAATTTGAGGTATGACTGATAAAGTGATAGTCAACAAGAAAGTGATTCAGCAATACCTATAGCAAATTTAGTAGACAGATATTACAAAATAAATTCGTTAGTTACTGTACACATTTTTGTTGAGTTAACAGTGCTCGTATAGTATAGTATTTATTAATTACAGCGTTTGTAACTATCCGTAATTATTGCGGTTTACTATTCCTAATTTACAATTCCCTCTGCACAGAGTAAAATTTATTAATTAGTGCGGAAACTGTTTCCTTTTCTGTAATTAGTGATAATTAGAAAATCTGCAGAACAAGGTTGGAATATGAGCAATTATTTATACAGTATAAGTTTGTATACAATCTAGTATTACAATGTGGAGTTTATGGATGTATTTCCTCTCGGCAACGTACTACAAACACATATCTTTTCATGACCGCAAAATTTAGGTTTACATACATATATACAACACACAAAATGTATGAAAATTTTATTCTAAAACCGCTGACCTGTCAGAGGAAAATCTGATAGGGCAGGAAACCCATTAAATTTTCTGCATATTTCGGTTGCAGAGAGCTTGGCAATTTTTCAGGATTACTTATTCATGTTTTTATTTAAAGGATAAAGATGATAAACATCTTGATATATTATAAAAAATTCTTTTCGTTTAAAAGCCCGTCTGTTGGTACTTTCACTTTTATTTACGACTTTTTAAAAAATTTTATATGTAACAATAATCTCTTTAGTTACTGCTTTATGTAGTAAACGTCAGATGAATAATGACATTTTTATTACAACAAACAGATGGTATACGAAAGGAGATTGAAAAGAAATGTTTCAGGGATTTTATAAAAGAAAACATCAAATATTTCTTTTCAATTTAAAAATTAAATTACCAAATGTTTCAGGTTGCTTTTCTATTTTTGATATAAAAAAGATCAGTAATGGATCAGTGAACTCAACAAAGCCACAAAGCTAGCGACTGTTTCAGAGATCATGGGGAAGTCTACGCATTTCATTCGCAAATAGAATTATACACAAGTGCATTTCTTGTTTAGGTTTAGAGAGAGTGATCAATACTTTGTGTTTTTTTTAAATTTTCTAATAAATTACTTATTTATCTTGAACTTTAACCATGATATTTACCAAATCTAAGGATTCCATAGAAATAAGTTGGAAGTGATTACGATCATTTCAGTATCTTAAGAATTAAGGCATTTATTCATCATTATGGCAAGTCTATAAATAGTGGTCAGTAATAAATACTTGGAAATAGAACACAGCCCTCTAGAACAGTGCTTTTCAAACTTTTGGGCCCCCCTCTTGAGAACATTTAAAAATTTCCGACCCCCCCTACAAAAACATATGGAAACACAAAAGATTTTGTGACAACACAAAATCTTCGACGCAAACCTTTTACTACATAAATATCTTTGAAATAATCAAAATCAAATCAGGTTTTGGAAAGATGTGCCTGGAAAGCAGGTAGAAATAAATATTACCTTATTCGGCAAAACACCTTATAATAAATTTGTGTCTAGTACACAATTTGAAAAGTACTGCCTAGAGCTCACACATTATAAGCAATAAATAGTTTTTGTGTTACTAGGTACGTATGTTGAAGGATTACTTTAACAGAATAGTAGACATATTCTACCTGTATAAGAACTATACTCTTCCTAGATGGTACTAGAAACATTTTTCTAGTGTTCGTAAAAAGATGTCTTAAGCTCACCACACGCTAGTCATCCCGGATGACATCTTCGTCATCCAGATTGTCATCCGATTAGATGGATCGTAATGACACAAATTATAAGTTTAAAAGATTTGGAGACCAGAATTTAATAAAGTATTTAAAAGTCGACAAGGACGTCGGACTAAGTCGACACATCTGACTTTTCCGGTATTACAATGATGCAAACTACATTACATTTTTGTTGCTCAGTGGTCAAGTACGTTACTAATCGATGCTGTATTAACTCTGACTCTGTTCCAGCTCGATGCTGTATTTATAGCTTGTGGTTCCAGGGTGGAACCGGATGAGAGTTTCTTTGTTTAATGTCGTCCTTAGCTTGACTTCCAAACTGTTCTGAGAAGAACTGTGGGTGCAAACAAGCCTGTGGCACGCTAGAAGTGACTTATTATGAATATATTATGGAATATAATTAGAATAACTTACAATATATTAAAAATGGAAAACACATATCTGCATAAAATATATATGTAAGTTAATTATTAAAGTGAATTCATGTATAGAAAATAGAGCTATATGTAATTCGTACTGTTTACATTTGCTGTAATTTATCGGAGTAAATAAGTCGTACTTTGTGATTATTTGTAATTCATGTATTTCTTTCGATTGTGTTTATCAAAATAAAAAAAATTATTGATTTCATAACGACTTCACAAATCTATTTGTTTAATTAGAAGTATTCCGAAATAGAAAAAATATACATAAGAAACATAATATAATTATAATGTTTTTTTATTACTTTACTACTACTCTATTTACCGTTACTTAATTTACATTCTAAGCGTGAAAATGGCATTTTCACGTGTTATTTATGACATTTCAAATTTTATTAATTGCATAAATATTTTTTAATATTTATTAGAATACTTCTAATTAAGTCAATAGATTTGCGTACACATTATGATGCTTACAGTATTTATTTCATTATATAATAAACAAAATGTAAGGTTTAAGCACAATAAAAAAAAACATTAAAATAGATGCGTAAAATAGATCATAAAAAAGATGCGTTTTAAATAAAGTTACTTAAAAGCTATTTTTATTAGAAGAATTGCAGTAAAGTTATTGGTTGGGACTTTCGCACAAAAATACCCAATGCAAACATAAAATTACTCAACTTAAATTTATTAACCAAGCAAAAACAAAGTAGGTGTGGTGTATATCTATATATATCTGGAATAATAACTAAATAAGTTTTTATGATTTTTAGCAGGTTCATCTTTTATTTACTGTAATAAAATAGAGCAAATGTACTCTAATCTCAAGATTATGGAAGATATTAAGTTGCTTTCTTTATAATATTTCGTCATTTTATTTATGGCATTATAACTTTCTTTTATACTGTTTTAAAATACCTCTAGTTGCAACTTCCAGTTTTTCTCGGCTAACAAATTATTTTAATAATAAAAATTTACAACTAAAACACTTAAAATTGTCTAACGGTACTTACTTTAAATATTAATGCTCCGGCAGAGACATTTTATTAAATCGAATTATACTCAGGCGTCGCATCGTGGGTGTTAATCACAAAAGCTGGTTTGAAAATTGGAACCAGGAACAAGTAAAAAGATAGAGGGCGCCACTCAACTGATTAGAGGTTATCCTTATTTTAAATAAAAGGCGCGAAGTTCACAGTCTGAAAAAAGACTTCTCTTTAAAATTGATCTGAACAAGTTTCTAATAAATATTTTGATTCTGATGGAAACATTAGCAGCTTATTGAGCCATATAGTTTGGCTAACATTATTAAACTTGAAATATGCATATTTCAGTTGTATCTGTATATCTGTATATAATAAAAACGTTAAAAAATAGTAAACATAAATCACAGCTTCTTACATTCATCAAAAGTCTTTAACTACAAAAATCCTTCTTGCAAAAATTTACGTTAAATCTCGAAATCCCGAACTGAATTAATTTTACATAAATAACATAAGTAAACATTAGATTATCCAAATTTTTCATAAATACCAAATACAATCTCAAATAAACATTTTTTAAAACTTTCGTAAACCTACGTAACCTTAATTCATTAAACATTTTTCTTAAGAATGGTTAATTTCACTAAACTTTATCAAAGAAAATGGCTAGAGCCGTTAAAACCAACACAGAATGTTGACAACAAAAACTGATGACAGAATCTTGGACGTGGAACACCTTTTGGAGTTTGAACTATTTTTTATTTCTTTTAACGAACTTCTTTAACGTTTGCAATAATGTGTGTTGCTGGAATTGTTATCGATAAGTCCTCGTAGAAAGTATGATGCGTCGTATTTTTATTTTTAATCACGCACTTGAACCTTTAATTCGCTACCCAGTTTAAACATAATAGCCAAAATGCTAGTCTCTATGCTCGATAAATTGTACCGAAATACACAGTAACATTATTAATCTATAATTTTGGTTAAACGAGAGGGAAATGCACAAATTCATACATAGTGGTACTAAACGAGATTCTCAATGTTAAACTTTTTCTCTTCATCGAATTAATTTATGACCAACGTACTCTGTATTACGAAGCACTCAAGAAGATACATGCTATTTTATATTAACTTCATGACAATAAGAACGAACAGCCAAGCCGGCTATAGGCAGATATGTTCGCCCCAAAAGCCACTGGTGGATTGTTTTAAAGGGTTACGAAAAGCTACATGATTTTTACACATTTAGGAAAGCGGTTTATTAAGTTTTCCAAACTTGACGACAGTTTTATCCAATAAGAAAAATGCAGAATTTCTTACTAATATTTCACATTTAGGAGATGCTTATCAAAAGCTACCGGGATTCTAAGATCATTAACTTGACACCTTAACGAAATTTATTATTCTATTTTATATTTTCTTATCTAATATTCTCTCTGCTTAAATTGTCTAAATAAAATGTTTTACTGTAAGCCCGGGCGCACATTCAGATGCAGCACAGCATAGAAAAAACTGCGTGCAGGTTTCACGGGCAGGTTGAGCGCATATTGCGAAATAGTCTTCTGTCATCTGTGTCAAACGAGTGTGGCTTGATTAATTTTCATATTGTTTATGACAGAACTGCTTAATTTAAGCTCTGAATCTGAGTCTGATGCAAAATTGGATTCAAAGATGTTATTATTGTGCGATATTTGATTAAAAAAGTCATCTTTTAAATTTAAGTCTTTCGTTCAATTCTTAAGATACGTTGGTCTATCTAGGTGGATAACTATTTACAGAATTTTTAAACAATAAAGCAGACGGTTTTCTCTATTTTCATTATATTACTTATATCGGATATCATATACTCATACAACAGTAGCTTAGTGTTTTTAATGTTTTTCTTCAGTACAGCAACGTGTTGATCATATGATCTATACCCAGGATTCTACATTATGAAAGACATTAAACAACTGCATTTTAAAAATGATTAGATCATAATTACGAGCCCTGTCTCACATGAATTGGACTACGCAATAATTTTTGTTTTTAATTTGTATTTGACATTTTATATTTCATCTCGAATTAAAGCGATTTATTTGTTGCTGCCATGCACGATTAAATACACAATCGTTTAATCCGTGATAATTATATATGTTGAGTGATAAATATGAATTACAGGAACATACAGTGGTCCAATCCATGTGAGATAGGGTTCGAATTACCTAGTATTATTATGCTTCTCGTATCGAACAACTTCAAACTAGTTGGCTTATCTTCACATGATTTGGTAATTAATGCGAGAGGGCATCTGGGCTGCATATTTTATAAATGCATGAACTACTCCAACATAACGTTTAAACCTAACTCTCTTAGAAATTCAGTCCATCGATATTCAACCCTTTTCATGTTTTGATAGTTATTATTCCTTGCAAGATAAAAATTTGGCGTTTCCCGACTTACCTCGAATTGAAAAGTAAAGAAGAATCACTATTAATTCATTTACAAATTTGCCAATTATTGTTTTATTCTTTTGTTAATTTTTATCAGAAAAAAAGAGAGTATGCTTAGCATGGCTGTTTAACTAGAGCTAATTTTTTTTCTGTCATGGAATAATTTTGATTTTCCGAAAACAACGTCTATGTTTTATTATCATTGTCATGTATGTACGTCAGGTTTTAATGCCTGTGAATGGCTAATACCTGTTAATAACCTAATTTAAGAGGCAAGCGTGACCCTGCTAATGTTGTAGTTAAGTGTGCCCCATGTAATCTGTTTGTAAGATTACGACGAGTGCTCAATCGCTCTTCGTTATTCTGTGCATGTAATGCACCAAATTGTGGCCTGAACTACACAGTTTTTAAGTTGGAGTGGTGCCGCCCAAACCCATATAAATAAACTTAAAATATTGCAGAAAAAATTTTTAAAAATAATAGCTTTTAAGCCATTAATGTATTCGTCAGAAATGATTTTTCAGAATGTGCAGGTATTTACAATTGAGCAAATATACGTATATATACGCTATTGCAAAATATGTATCACAAAATATTAATTCAGTACAAATAATAACTCATAACTATGAAACTAGAGGAACAAAACAACGCTTGGCTATTACAGCTAAATTTAACAAAGAAAAATTAAATACTTTTTATAAAAAACATAGCAACAAAATATATAATACTTTTAATGAATATTTAAAAAAATCACAAAGTAAGTTCACTGACAACAACTACAAAAAACTTATAAAAAATTAGATATCAAAACTTAATTCGAAAGAAATTACCGATCTTATAACATAAAATATTTTGGTTATTTTTTTTTTATATTTATCCCCTTTATTGGGTTGTAATGAGGACTAGCAGCCAGTAATTAATAATATTAATAAAACAATTTTTTTTACATATATTAAAGTTGACGTTTCGCCTAGTCAATGTAGGCTTTTTCAAAACATTTACTTTTTTTTTATTTTAGGTTATTGTTCTCTATAAAATTTTTTTTACATGGTATATATTTAAAAACAATTGATCTGAAATAAAGAGTAAAATTAGGTTTGTGAACGTATATTTCTTTGCTATGCCTTACCATAATATTTTCTTATTTTTTCCTTTAATAAAATTTTGAGAAATAAAAATTAACATTTTAAACTTGTACATTTTGTTACATATAGTATATTCGTGAGATTTTTTTGATATTTTCTTTTAGTCTCATGATATTGTAGATTATAAGCGAAAAAGAATTATTAATTTCTTAACAACTTCATTAAAGATGTTTTTTTTGGAAAGATATGGCAGGTAAAAGTTAGATGGCGTAGTTTTGTTTGTTTATGGAATATTTTCTGCGCATGTGTATCAGTATTTGAAATTAAAGAACGGATTTATATGTAAAATATATTGAAAATAAAATTTTTAAGAAACAAATTATTATTATATTAGGTTATAGTATATTGAATTAAGGTTTTGTATATATCAGTTCTGTAATTTATTGAGTTATTATGTTTTTTGATTTCAATCATTTCTAGTATTATTCTATTTTTATATTTTTTTTCCGTGTGCAAAATTTTAGGTTTATTAAAATTAAAGTTGTGATTATTGTTTATACAGTGTTCAGTTAAAGCAGTTGAGTTTTTTAAATTTTGTTTAATTGAAATTTATGTTGTTGTATTCTTTTTTCTAACCATTGTTTACTTTGACCAATATATTGTGCATTGCAATTTTGACATTCTAATTTGTATACAGTATGAGTTTGTTTATTAATTGTTGTTTTATCTTTTAAGTTTGTGAAAATTTTTTTGTTTTACTGTTATTTTTATATGAAATTTGCTTTTTTTAAGGTTTTTTCTAATTTTTCGGATAATACTGGAATATAAAGTAAGGTGATAATTTTATTTATTTGTGTTTGGTTATTAGTAGTTTCTATTGTAGTGTTATTGAAGATGTTGCCTAAAAAGTTTGGTTGTAAAGTATAAGGGTCAATTTGTTTATTCATGAAATATTCTTTTTTTATCAGTTTTAATCTTTTTTTAATATATTTTTCGATGTATTGCACTGGATAACTATTTTCTTTTAGTATTTTTTTAATTTTTTTTTAATTTTCTGTATGAAATTCTTTTGAGGATAATTTAATTGCTCTATCTGTTAAGTTATTAATTACTGATATTTTATATTTATTTGATGTCACATTGAAAATTTAAATAACGACCGGAGTGAATTTTTTTTGTAATAATTAGTTTTGAATGTACCATTACCTTGTCTGATTAATGTAATATCTAGAAAGTTTAATGTATTATTTTTTTCTTTTTCTATAGTGTATTGTAATTTTGGGTGTAATTGGTTAAATTTGAGTAATATATTATCGATACAATTTTTATTTATTCCTAGGAAACAGGAAACATCTACATATCTTTTATAGATGCTAACATTTGGTGCAAGTGTGGGTATTAATTCATTTTCTAATTTTTCTAATACAAGGTTGGCAACTACTGCTGATAGTGGTGATCCCATAGCACAACCATAAACTTGTGAAAATATTGTACCGTTATATAAAAAGTAGGTTGATTGTAAAACAAATTTTGTAGCTTTAATGAATTCATCTTTAGGTATATTTGTATGTATTTTTATTTCATCCCATTTTTCATCTATAGTTTCAGTTATTAAGTTGATAGGGAGGTTAGTATATAATGAGACAATGTCTAATGATATTATTATGTGATTAGGTGGTAATTTGCAATTATCTATATCTTTTTTAAATTCCCATGAGTCTTTGACCGTATATAAGTTTTTACCTGTAATATTAGTTAGTATATTCGCTAGTAATTTTGACAAATTATATGTTGGTGATTGAATTGAACTCACTATTGGTCTTAATGGTTGGTTATCTTTATGTAATTTTGGTAATCCATATAATTTTGGTGGTTGGCTATTATATGTTATTAGGTTTTTATATTGATTTTTGTTTATGTAGTTGTTTTTTAGCCAATCTTTAATAATATTATTGTTATTTGTTTGAATTTTGTTTGTGGGATCTTTTGTTTCTTTTTTATATGTTGTTGTGTCATTTAATAATGTATTTATTTTATTGTTATATTGAGTTTTTGTCATTATGGCGGTTTTGTTTGTTTTATCTGCATTAGTTACGATTATTTCTGGGTGTTCTTTTAAAAATTTTTCTGTGTTGTTAAAATTCTGTATTATTTTTGTTTTACTGTTATTGGTTTTTTTAGATTTGCTATTGTTTTTAAAATTAGTTATTACATTACATATTTTGTTTCTTAGACTGTTTTGTTCATCTTGGGGTAGCTGGTCAATTTTACTTTCGACATTGGATATTAAATTTTCAATAGGGATCTTTTCTTCTGGTGTGTATATGTTAAATTTTGGACCTAATGCTAAAATATTTTCAATAGTTTTGGGTATCTTAGTGTTAGTTAGATTTTCTATCCAATTTTTGTTAGTTTTAATTGTAAATTTGTTATTTGTTTCATTCTGACTAGGCGAAACGTCAACTTTAATATATGTAAAAAAAATTGTTTTATTAATATTATTAATTACTGGCTGCTAGTCCTCATTACAACCCAATAAAGGGGATAAATATAAAATAAAATATAACCAAAAGTTTACAGCCAAAAAGAAAATAAATTTCACCAAATGAAAATTTATTTCAAAATAAAAAAAATTTAATAAAATATTTTCTTTATAACACTATAAATTTAATACAAAGTATTTACTACAATTTTGCATTTACAATGTTAAATGCATATATACTGCTATAACGTCTCTTTTTTCTTCCGTATATTTATTCTTTAATTTTATAAAAACACTTAATTCATATTCATACAGTCTATATATACACATAGGCCATATTGACAAATTTTATATTTCTCATACTCCCACATGCAGAACATTGTTGTTCTAGGTGGTGTATCCATCATTAAATGGATGGGTTGTTTATTTAATTTTGAAAATTTAATATAATTTATGTTTATTTTTGTAATTAAATAATTAAATAAACTAATTGAATTCAATGGGAACTTTTGAGGGAAATTGATTATACGATTAGTGAAAGCGAGCTTAAAAGCGAATATTTGGGCTTTTGTGTTAGATAAAAATACTATCCGAGATTCTCGGAAATCCTGGGGACTTTAATAAAAACCGGAGTCTTGAGTCCCGGGAATAGAAAAATTGTTAAGAGTCGATACTCACTAAACACTCAGAAACAGTAGCTTTCTACATATTAACAATGTTACTGTAGTTCTATGTGCCAAATATTTCGCTGTGGTTATTAATTATTTATTTATAAGGTATGACTAATAAATAATTGGATAGATTACAAAATAAACGAATCTTTTTTGCTCATTTACTACCTTTTTCAATTTCAAAAATTTGTTTCCATTCTGAAATAATAACTGGGATTACGTTTCTAGAAAATAGCCTAAATATTGCATGTATCCTAATATCGTTAAAAGCTCTTTGTAGCAGCACGACTGAAAGAGGAATTCATCTAAAAAATACTAAATACTTAAATAATTAAGTACCTTCTGCATATAATAGCTGAATTGACTAAATTAAACAAAAAAATGTTCTAACAAGTGCGATTTTCAATCCAATTTGCTTACCTACGGAAATAATGAATAAAGTAGTTCAAATGGAAGTGGTCGTTCTCACGCTAACCAGCTACTTAATATGTCTTACTACTTTACTTTTTGATCTGGATTGAAATGGCAGGACTTATTCCTTGTTATCTTTCTTTATTACTTTAATTTTTAATATAAAATATCCTTTGATTCAATTGTCTTCATCGTATTTTGTATAATCATTTTTATTTCATTCCTGAAAAAATGTTTTCATTAATATTTGATAAATAAGGCAAGGTAACTTTCGACCTACATACTGCTTATTGATTAAAATGTGGAAAAAGTTATTGTATTGCTTTTATTATGTTACATAATCTTCCACGTTAATCAGCAATAAATTTAACTAGTACTTCATTCCTTAAATGTGAAACGTTAGTTATTAATGTATTGCCACATGAAAAGGTTAGTGCTATTCAGCGCTCAGAGAAATAGTTTCTACACGTGTTTTCAACCCAATTATTAAAGTTTCTGTAAAATACAATTTTGACTTAAATAAATATGATATGATTTTTTTTTTCTTTTAAAAATATATATCAGTCAATATCAATAAGGCAAAAGCCAAGTCAATCTCTCGAGAATCCTGTTTCAAAGATTAAAGTGGCTCACCTCCACCTGTCAGATTTATTTTCAAAAAGAATACGAAAATAAGAAATGGAATAATACTCAAGGCAGCGAACAGAAGATATATTATTACATTTTCTGCTAGAAGGAAAAGCGTTTTATACGTCAAGCATATAGTACATGCACATCTATATACACTATACACTTTTGTAGTTAATGGTTTTGCCTGGATTGTTAGTAGTTTAATGCGCCTTGAGAAGGGCAAAGGCAGACATTGGAAATTCAAGAGAGAAGGGTTTATATATAAACACACAATGCTAAATCCGGAGTATCTTATCTCAAATGCATAAACACAACGTACTGAAGATTATATTTACTTTATGTCTTGTACTCGAACTGTGACATGACTACATTCAGCTTATAAGTAGCTTAATTTAATGTTGACACACAGACATGTTCGTGCTAAGTTAGATTATTAAGGGAATTTGCACTCCGATTCACATATGATACATTATGTAGTATTTGGTAAAGAGAAAGTTTCTGGTACATATGTCAATTCATACAATTCATATTCAAAGCTTACCAACATTATACCATAATCATAAGTATTATCCAACCCACAGCAAGAAACTTCCTCAAAGATCTACAGTTTAACATAAAACGGATTATATTCAAATAAATCAACGTGTTTTCAATACAACAAATGTTTTCAAAAATACGAGCTTTTAGTGAAAATTTATTACTAGATTTATAAGTTAGAATTTCCTGGCCAGGAGTTGGCACGTAGTACAAACATAAAAGTGCAAAATTATACACTTTCTGAAAAGAAAAAATACCCCACAGAGTTATTCGTCATCCGTTTACAAACTTTAAACCGATATCGAATCCCCAAACACGGAAATTCCTCTTTCAGATACGCCAGGTACAAATCGGAATGAATTTTCAAAGACTTTACGTTCGCCTCTATTCACATATCAAAGGTGCTTTTCTTTCCTTCTTTTTTCTATATATTACTTTTCAAAACAGATCGTTTAATATGAAATTAAATGAAAACATATTGAAGAATTCTAAATATAAAATTTTTAAAAGTACGCCACTAACATTTATTTTTCTTTTGCAGAATGGAGCTTTACAAACGGCTGTGACGTCATTACTGGAAAAAGAAGCAGAAGTAAATCCTAGCGGATACTCTTGCTTGTAAGTATAAAAACTTGGTGGGATTAGTTTTAGTATTTATAGAATTCCTGTTATATTTTTGTTTTACTAAACGCAATACACAGTGCTTTAATTTGTAAATGAACGTATCAGGATGCAGTTAAGATCATAGGAACAGATAGTTATAATACAAAATATTTTAATAAATCCGATTAATCTGATAATTTAAAAAAAAATTAATTTCGTAACCATCAAAGTTTTATAATTAAACAAATAAACAAAAGAATAAAAGCCCCGCGATTAGCGCCAATTGCAACCGGCACAATTCTACAACAAACTTCTAATAAACAAACAAATCATACAAATCTTATACTAACGCAAATTATAAGTCCCGGTAGAGACTTCTTACTTATTCAAATTATGTTTAGAGGTCATGGGTGTTAATCACAAATGCTTATTGGTTTCAAATAGAACACAGGAATAATTGATTTCCAACTTCGGTTATTAATTCAAATTCATGAAACACGGTTAGAACATATGCAATGCACAATTTGTGTATAAAACAGAAACAAGATTAAATTACTGCATGAAACCTAAAAACATTCCTAGATTTTACACATTAACATATTTAGAGACCTCATTCTAAACCTAATTTTACCATTTTCTAAATCGGGAACAAAACTCACTTTATGAACATCGCGAATGAATTTTAAAATAACTTCTTATAAGGTAACTTACTAAAAGTAGGTTTTGTCAATAATCCAATTATTCTTATACTAACACATGTAAGAACTAATCATCACAACAACCAAAAAAACAAACACTGTTCATACTAACGATGCTGGAATAAAGCAGTTGTATTTGAACTCTGAACCTCTTTTGTAAAGACTGAAACTTTGAATGTTGCCATCATTTCATTTTTTAAACTTGTTAGCTTGACTCAAAACAAAATTAGCTTCACACTTATTAATGACTTCTAAGAATAGAAAGTAACTCATTTCTAGAGTACAAAACCTACAAAATCAACACTCACACTTTGCAAGTATCAAAGAAGGTGGTAAGCACACTGAGAAGAATTTTCTAATTTCTCGAAGAAGTTAGAAACACAATCAATTCTTGTACGTTTTATTACTTCAAATTATTACACGGTCAGTACAACGGATGCCGACAACACTAGATACACACACAAGGGTCTAAACAATAATCCCAACTAAACAATGCCGTAACCAACACTTTCTGAAAATAGTCCGAAGATTTCAAGGTAATATATTGCGATGATATGGATCATCTATTTGAAAATTTCATGATTTTACAACATATTAAAAATAATCAATAGGCTACGATAGGTATCTGGTTTAGCCAGATAGCATTTATATAATTATTCATGCAACAAATAAAAGGATGTACATGCTAGGACAGTAGTTTTATTCATGCTAAAGACTACATGCTTGATTATAGATAGTTTTATCAAGTAAAAATAGTAAAAATAGGACCATGATAGGTATCGATAAAATTTAACTTAATTTTATTAAAAAGGATATTTTATAAAAAGGAATATCATTTAATTTGATTGCTTTGCACTAAAATATGATATATGTAACCCATGTTACATGTTTAGGATAGTTTGTCAATTTCTTTAGAAGATTTTTGTCTTTTCTTAAATTTGATGTGCCGATGATGGGACCGCAGATAGTATTTTCATTATCCTAGTAAGCTGAACCAGTTTCGGAATTATATTTCACTGGAAATATGTAAAACAGGTCATTATTATGATCTCTATAATAGTACATTTAAGTTACTAATTCCTGTAATTAAAGGATTTGTATTAATCATTAAGGAAAATCAGCTGTTTTGGATATGTTGGAGGTTTTTCAAATTTTGATTTTAATAGAACATTTTTCACCGTTGTTTGAATACAAGCAATTGGAGTACTGTATGCTATACAAGTTTGAGTATAATTTGATTTCATTTATGTTGTTATGGCAAAGCATCGTTTGATCTTAAAAACGTATAAACGGATTTTTATTTTTTTTAATAAAGTTCTCATCGTTAATCGTTTTTGTTGATTTTCTCAGTTATGATTGATTTTAGACAATAAGTGTATTGCATTAATTTGTTCGTTTTTTTGCCAGCTATATTTCTGTTTTCTAGATTTAAGATTAATGCTAATTTTAAACATATGTTTTATCCTGTGACGTCACGAATGTAGTGATTAAATTTTGTTTGTGGAATTTTGTCATAGTCGTCAATTGTTTTGAGAAAACATATAAAAAGACCAGGAAGAATTAACAAATTCAGTCGACTAAACGTATTTGAAAAGTCCACTTCGACTCGTATAAGATTTTCTAAAAAAATTAAGTAAGGTTAAGTTATAACCATATGTTTTCATAAACATACGTCGAATGTAAACAAAGTATTTATGGAATAGTTACCTGTTTATAAAATAAAGAAAACATATTTTCACATATAAATAATTATTTGGGATTGTATCATATTATTATAAACAAAATAAAGAAGATTTATTTATTGGTTTGAAGAATCGATTTATTTGGTCAATCGATCAACTGTCTATTGGAAGAAGTCTGTATTATCAACAACGCAATTGGAATAATTTATTAAAAGATTTTAAAAGGACGCGGACGATTATATACAAGGTATTTCGAAAGTGAAAGATTTTGTTCACATAAAGAATTATAAAGTTATAAAGACAATTTTTATTTAAATCTAGAATTTGATTTTGATCGTTATGGATTGTTTTTAAATAACAAAGATATGATAATTAAACAATTTTGAATTTGTTTATTATCAAAGATAATTCAATTTAGTTAAATAAATTCGTTTAGTATTTGTAAATAATTATTTTATTGACTGATAAATTTATTTTATGGTAGGTTGTTAAAGTGGATAACAGTTTCAACCCTCATTGTCAGGTTGTAACTAAGACCTAAAACACTAAGAGCAAACTCTAGGAAGATTTTTCTAATTTTGAATTTCTTTTGGTTAAACACTTGTGTTGTGTGTTTATTTTGAATTTTGATTTTTGTTTTAACCACAATAAAAATAAAAATCTGTGTTTGAATTTATTCATGTTTATATTTGAAGTTTATACAAGTATCCATTGTTCTTATCTTCATACAGAGTTTATGTTCCTGTCGTCTAGCTGCAGAAGTCCAAATGCTTTGGTAGTAGTCTCGTTCCAGGTACAGGAGTTATTAAGGTTGAATTAAATATTTTTATCTCATGCTCTATTAATATAACCTGAGTCAGCTTAAAAAGGGTAAACGAAATTTACCGTGTAATTTTTAATTTTTCATTATTGTTGGATTTCATCGCAATATATATTGCCCACTTGCATTCTACTAACCAAAACGCAAAACAAATTTATCGCTAGCGGCAAGACGGCGAAAGTAGCCAGATGGACACAGTTGCTGCCCGCGGATATGTGCCTTCACGCACCTCTACCGGACTGCCTCAAACATGTCATACCTTTCTGAAATTTAAGAGAGGCGATCAAGTTTACAGAACTATTTACCCAATCACACGTTAAGCATGACATTCTTACTACCAATAACAAATTTAGAAGAAAATACTTGTTGCGCGTTAATATAAAGTGCAGACTACATAAGATTCTAAAAACCGAAATCAACTTATCAAAAGTGCAATTCGATTTAGCTATAATGATGTCTCGTAAAACATGAATTTATAGTTCTAAAAGCGTTTTTTCCTTTATGAACATTATAATCTTGAAGAAATTTGTCTCGAGTATCATTTTGTTTTCTAAAGCGAGATCATAAAAATGCGATATAATTTGTTAAAACGAATTTATGAAAGTATTTTAAGAGACTTAACTTTTATTTCGTTAATCTTTTTATGATACAATAAGTAGGAATATTCTACGTACGTGACTAAAAAGAAATACGATCTCGTGAGATAAATCTTCCCTGATATAAAGCTGCTTATTGCATTTAAAACGAAATCTTGTATATTTTATACTATGCTTAAATCTAAAACGAAGTGAATTAACGTCTGAACTTAATTAACTCGATAAAATTTTGAAACACATTAAGTATGCAAATTGTCCATATCTGCGGATTGGCCCTGTTACTTCTTACTTACAATCTATTTAATTTTAATGTATTACATATCATTTAACATTACTAACATTTCTGACATCAACATTATAACAGTTAATGTTATTTTATTTCACAAAGTCTAGTGCACAAATGTATTTCTTTAGTGGAATATTAAAATTGTACACTAATTAATAGGAGTACATAACATAAAAATAATCATCAATACATCTAAGGATTTAATACTTTAATTTTATTAAGTTCACTACAACACTAGTTTTATATAGCAATATTAACTAAGATTTCAGAATAAGATACCGAAACTGAGTAAAGGTAAAGTTTCGTGATACAACATATACAATTTATCTGTAGAAACTTCAAGAAATTATTGAGTGGTACAGCTTAATTGGAAGTTTATAGGTTGGACCTAGGATGTAATTGAGATTTATTGCTAAGTGGAATATCTTGATTGTAGAAAATTGGAGCTATGCAATTTTAATATCCTAATAAAGATATCAGAGCTGCAATGACTATCCGCAAACTTTATACAAGTAACGAACTTCAACTACTATAGTAAATTCACTATTTTTCATAACAATTTCTTTTATTACAGCATCACAATTTAATGATTTATATAATTTTATTTTATACGTTTATACTTTTAATTTTTTTCGTTCCTTTCAATGCAACTTAAGAAACCCCAAACTGTTCGAAGCTACAATTAACCGATGGTACCAACTTTAATTGCCCGCGTCAAAAACAATTATCAATGATTTCTGTTTTTCCGAATACCTCACAAACTAGATCGTCAATTTTGAATTTTTTTACCATATTTTTTAGACTACAATATTGGGTGTTACGCTTTTTGTCTCAATTTAACCGTCCACGTAGTATCTCTTATTATTACGCTTATTGAGATCTTAATGATAAGAATTGAACTTATAAGTTAATAATTTATACTAATATGATTTTGTGTAATATTTTCAACCTTCCTTTATTTATGATCTTTTATTTAATATACAGACTTCAAATTTATTTATCGTTTGATATAGTTAGGCTCAACAACCTGCTGATGTTTCTGCCAAGAAAATGTATTATTAAAGTTTTCTATGTTGATTAATTTAACGTCAATTTTAAATGGGAAATCATTTCTCAAACTGTGGACTTCTCGCCTTAATAACAAAATAAACATCAATCACTTTGGTGGCGCCCTCTATTTTTTTATTTGTTCCTGACTCTATTATCTAATCTTAAACTTTTGGAGTTAACACCCACACCTGTATTCGAATCTGCAGAATTAAAGATCTCAACCGGAGCATAAGTACAGTAAGTATCGTTCAGTTTGTAAAGTTTATACAATAGTATTTTTATACAATTTTAAATTTATTTCTGAGTTTTGAGCGTTGCGTCGGGTATGGCAGAATAACGAGCAATATTAAATAATAAATATTAAAAAAATAAAAACATTTTAAATTGGAAGGAATCTAATACATAGCATAAATTTACAAATTTTTCAGTTTACAAAGGCAACTTCCAATGCAATGCATCTGTTGCTCGCTTCAGGTAGCGCTCTATAAATCTTAATTTTGCTGTTCAATTCTATTTAAAATTAAATATTGAATTCAACAAAATGAAAATGTAAGCAAACAAACTATACGAAATGAAAACAAAATATCTAAATATTTTCGTATTGCAATTCCATCATTATGTAAAACTTGTAATAACTTCCTTTATAGTAACGAATATTATTGCTTCTCATATTTACAAGAGTGCTTTCCTCTCGTAGCTTTAATAATGTTTTGAAGGATGAAATACGGAGATAGATATTACTACGAAGCAAAGAAGAAGAAATAGTAGTTAAAAGGAACCCGGTTTGTTTGCTAATACAAAGGGTAGCTTGTTATCCCTTAAAATTAAACTGGAAAATGTTGGATTAAACAGAAAGTAATACGCCAAATTTCAGACACGTTCTCGGAAAGTCGATATTGCTTCACGTTTTAGAGAATTTACTCACGATTTCAATTTATGGCGAATTATTTGTTCAGCTTCATGTAATGCATAACGTCGTACTTCCACATGCATAACATTCCATATAGCATGATAATTAATATTGATAGCACAAGGGTAATAATAATAATAATAATGTTAATATTTTAATCAAATTCATGATAATTCTAAAAACATTCCTGCTTAGCTTGGTCATAGCTCTAAGGAGTTATCAGTTATTTTCTTACAATTTTGTTTTATTTTATACTGGCTGGCTTCCCTCTTTCTATAAGTCGTACGGTGTTACGGACAAGCAGATTTTGTTTATCAGCTTAAAAGACAAAGAGCTTTTAAAATTTTTATGAAAACTAAAAACCTGAAACTCAAAAGTTTATAATGAACGAACAGATCAAAGAAAATGAAAAGGTGAAGCTGGATTAAACCGTAAAGAAGATTGGAAATATTAAGAAAAAAAGTTATTTACAGCAACAAGTGGTTAAAATTACATCATGTAACGAACAAAAAATATTTAGGTATCTGCTGTGTTAAAGCACAGTTTTGCTGTGGAACTTTTCTCCTTAAAAATGTTCCGTAATAAATTTACTTTTATGTATAAGTTATCAAACTACAAGTTTAATAACGTGCTTTCAAGTTTTACAAGTTTTAAAAGCGCATTCGCTAAATAAATAAAACTTTTGAAGCGACTACCTTCAATGTTTTAAGGAAGAACTTATGTAGACTTAATACAATGAATAATACAAAGAAAATTCGAACAGAATTTAAATTAAATTACGTTCCATACTCGCCTGGAAACAAAAAAAGTGTTTTCAATGTAATATGAAAGATGTTTAGTATGTAAAATAAGGTATTTCCTGGAAGAAAAATCCAAAAAGCATATGCTACTCTGGTTAAAAGCACTTCGTGCAAATTTGAAAATCGAAAATGTAGTTACATCTTTTATGTTTTTTCACGAATTGCTTCACAACACTCTGTTTGAATGTATCATAAATATTTTATTATCACTTTTGCATTGTAGTGCTATAATATAAATGTCTAATCTGTGAGCTTACATTTGAGTAAAAGATGAGATTAAATATTTGTCTGTTGTTTGCTCAAAAAGAAAACAGTACTTTATAGCGTATCCTTAAAGTGTGATAAGTATTTTATTTAATCTTTCTCTTCGAATTTCTAACAGTTCATTCCAGCTGGTTAATATCAAGTAATGTTATGTTTGACCTACCCATTGCTCTTACGTTAGTCATACATACAGGGTGAGTGTTAAATAATGCACGCTGGTTTATGGGGCAAATCATGAAGGTGGGTTCTATCTCAAAAAAATTTTGGATTAAAAATTTTATGGCATCTCAATAATTCAGCGAACTTGAGCCGGTCCTGGCAGTGTGGTTGCTTACTATTAAATAATACACGCTAAATAATAGCAGATGTTTGTAAATCTGCAACACTGCAAAAGTTTGATACTGTAATAAAATACGAGTGTGTATTGAAGGTCATTACTTTGTAGTATGAGTGAAATAAATGTATTTAAATTATGTTATAAAACATCTGTTTAAGAAGAGATTCATTATCATTACCTACGTAAATATTTGCCGTGTTTTTCGAGAATTTTTCGTCAAATAATGTTCGTTACAATAATGAATGGTCCATCCATTCGTAACTATAAGAATGTTTGTAAATTTGCAAAACAGAGTCGCAGATTATTTGAAAACATTTATTGATAATAAAAATTATTAACATGTAAGGGTGTAAAACACTTAATTAAGCTAAAAGGTACTTTTATTGATGACATTACATGGGTTAATGCCAGATACACAAAAGTTAATGGCTACTATTATACTATTTTATAGTAAATTATTTAAAACAAATAGTGGTTAAATAACAAAGATTCTGATAGCACGATATAAAATTGTGATCGTGAATTCGACAAAAGTACAAACACAAATTTTCTAGTAGTGCCATTAATCCCTAAAATAACAAAACACTTTAATGGGGGGTTCCCCTATATTTTGTAGACAACAATGCGTCAGAAATGAGATCATGCATATTCCTAGCCAGATTGAGCATGAACGACGGAGTAATATAATACATCTGACCTTACAGAATATTGCATAATATGTTAATTATCATTAATTTTGATTCTATTATTACTCGTTAATAAATATTTAATTAAGTTTAAAAACGTCCCCGTATCCATCATGATGTATTTTATTCTGTAATTATTGACCATCCCGCTATTCTAATAATATTTTCGTAATCGTAAATTCGTTGTTACATGTTAACATGTTATATGTTAACTAACTTTATTTTAAACAGTATTTGTAGTATCAGTGCTTTAGTTTCAAGTCCAATAAGAACATATTTGCTAATATTCAAATTCTTTATAACAATATGAAAATAGTAATTGTTTAACAAAAATTCTACATAATATCCGTTATAAAATTGTGACCGTGAACTTAAAGAACAAAAAGTACAAACACATAAATTAGCTTATAGTGTCATTTAACCTTAACATAACAATAACAAACTCCGATCTTTTAAGTAGCAATCAAAACAGACTGAATTTCTGTTTTTAAAAACAAGACTGCCTTCCGTAACTAGGTCAGTTACGAATGTCGGGACCGAATCCAAAATTCAATAAAACACTTTTAAATTCATTTTCTTGAAAACTATTCTTTTTTGACCTATACTTGTCAAGGTAAATTAGCTCTACTGCCTCCCCTCTACCTACCATTTAAAGGATATCACATTTACCTGAATCGCCCTGTATACTGTGATGATATTTTCTATCAGAGCACTGTTTACAACAATATTCGCCTTAGTTGTCCAAGTAAAAAGTTATTTAATTTATGAATGTTCATGGATTCTTACTGATTCACTTACAGAAACGTGGCTATTTGCCATTTGTTATTATTAATTGCTATTTGGATAGTTAAATAAATTATTACAACATGATTCAAGTTGATTGATTTTTGAGTTGATTTTATTGATTTTTTCATTGTACATATCTATGATTTAGATAAAACATTATTTTAGGGTGAGGTTTCCACTAACAACTATGCCTGAAAAGAAAATGTAAATAAAGAATAATAATGTAAAATATTTTTAACATCTTATCCACAATAATAATAAACTAGGATAATGGGCCCTACGGGCCTAAGCACTTAAGTATGATAGAAATAGCATTTATCGAGTTTTTTTAAAGTAGGTCAGTATTTACATGACCTACATAAATCTCCAATCGATTCTATATCGATAGAGCACATATTAGTACCAAATAACACTCAATAGCACTAAATAGTACGATGGAATCAGCATTTATCGATTTTTTAAAACATAACCTAATTTAAAAAATTTTAAAACATAACCTAATTTAATAGGTAATAGGTCGTGCATTATCCTCGGCAAATTACGCGTCGAATGAGCCCAAGCCCATCTCTCCAGCCCTTATAGAACGCGAGAATGGGGCTCGGACACACATACAAATCAACTTTATTAATATTGGAGTCGAATGAGCCCAACCCATCTATTTAGGAAGTTGATATTTAGGAAGTTATAATATCGGTTATCAGTAAAACAATTTCATTATTAAATAATGCAATAGGAATAATGAATGCATTTGTCTAGTTTGCGTTTGGTTATACAATATTATTATTCTAACAATAATCACGATGGGATATAATTACCTAAGCCAGGCTGGTTTGTGATGTGAATTTAAATAACAGTCAAAAAATTAACAAATGCAATCTAAAAGAATGGATCTTGTTTATTGTTTCCTGCCTTACTTTGTGGAGCTCCATAATCATGAAATAAATAAAGATTAGTAAAAGTTTCACAATTTTATTAAAATACAACCTGACAATATTGTTTCGACAGCTATGCTGTCATTATCAAAGGTGATATAATTATAAACAAACACGTCGCTAAGGTAGATACAAAAATAGGTAACTAGATAAAATAATAATAATAATCAGAATTAAATATCTAATACTTCCAGTAACGGAGAATTACTGAGCTCAAGTTGTTCATTCATTAAAGTTACCCTGAGTTTGTGTTTGTATATCTCAAAGGCTTCTGAAATGTCTAATTTGCGTTTGTTATTACAAAAATGTAGGAATTTAATATTATTTTGTGGAGTCATTGTGTGATTTTGTTCTAAAAGGTGTTTGGCGTAATTAGATATTTCAGGATGTTTATTTTTGTAATGACGTACGTGTTCTTTATATCTTATGTCATAATATGACAAAAGATATAAAGAACAACTATATAAACACACACACACACACATTTTCTTTTACTATGTTTGTTTGCAGTTATTAAAACATTTTCATTTTATAAAAATAAAATTCTGCAACACTACAATATATACAACCCATTCTAATTTACCTGGAAACCAAATCATTCTAATCCAAGTTGAATCATCTTAACCTAACTTCCTTGAAGATTATTACATCCGAAATAAATTAATAAGTGCCCAACTAATCTAACTAATCAGAACCAAGCTATAAGAAAAAGTTATTTTATGTATAAAGTAATTGTTAACCAAGGTCCTTATGTTTTGGGAGTTCTACGTTCAGAACAATGTTTTGCTTATTTTCGCAGGCTTTAAAGCCTCTAAAAGGAAACATAAAAAACTCTTGTACGAAACTACTTTCCTAAAAAGTAAATCTCTGAAGTAATTCTGAGAAGACTTAATTTTTAAAAATGTTCCTCAAAGTAACTGCTTCTCTGCTTAAAATGTTATTATGATTAAGTTCATTTCTTGAAAATTTGGCGTCCTCATAGGATGTATTATATGAAATATTTCATAAAAACTATATTATAAAAGCGTTTAGTAAAAAACTCACATTAAAATTCCTTCCTTCTAATGCTTATATAAAGATATTTGTATTTTAGGAGCGTTCTGGGGAACGAATTCTTAACATTTCTTTAGACTATTTTTTAAATATCATAAATATTTTAAATATAAAGATGAGACATCACATCATACCATTAAGTTTTGAATCATGATTCAGATTTTCAATAAGTTCTAATAAATTACAAAATAACCTTTTCTTTTTTATTCAATGCTAAAGTAATAGTAAATCCAGCATTTGCCGCTTGGATTGTTCTTTTTGTAACTTAGTATACATTGGGCAGACCCTTCGGAATTTTAACATAAGAAACAAACGTACGTACGCTGTTACAGAAATAAACACCCAGAAAGATCTAAGTACGCCAAACACTTTTTAGAACAAAACCACACAATGACGCCCCAAAACAACATCAAGTTTCTATACTTTTGCAACTACAAATACCTACAAATTAGACATTTTTAAAATATTTTTTACAAAGTTTTTAAAATATACTGGCACGATTGGGGATTGTCCTACCTATGGTTGAGCGATTATGAAAATCAATAATCAAAACTCGATTAAAAAATATAGTCGATTAAATCGATGAATCAATTGATTGATTAATTGATTATTTAAAAAAATGGAGGTTTGATTAATCGACTATTATGTACAGCCCTACTTACAGGGTAACACTATTATCATTTTTTCAACGAAGGTTGAAAATACATATACAATTTTCAAACCGGTAAATTAAGATTTAATGTTACTGGATATTTGAAGGACCCCTTCAGGTTTTAAAGGTCGATTAATCAATTGATCGGACTTTTTTTAAAAATAATAATCGAATAATCGATTAATAGATTATTATAAACAACCCTAATCCTGGCTGGAGATGTAATTAAGCGTAGAGACAGAATGAAATGCAAACTTGAACTTAACAAAATAATAAACATATAATAACTACACAGTAATAAAAAAGCAGTAGAAAAGTCAGATAATCACCATGTCAGCCATAGCAGATTCTAGACTTACTCTAAGTAAGTATACTACAGGAGGTCAAAATAAAGTCACTTACCAAGGCAGGCTCTAAAATGATGGTTGGCGAGCTCCTGAAGGAACTGAGTTCCTTTAGAGTACAGCCTTGTTTATGTAGGGCTTTTAATTGCAGGATCAGCAGTTTACAAGTAGAAAAAGGTGAGGGTGGAAATTGTAATGTGGCGATTTAGTTGCGCGTGGTAAGCTCACACGTGTGCAAGTAGCTCTCTCTCTCTCTTTCTAGCAGACAGGATGCAGGTGTTCAGCGCAAATGTGTTAGACGATTTTTCTTCGTACAGAACCTGCTTTACATAAAAACAAACATAAACACACAGTAACTTTGATGAACGAACAAATTAAGTTAAGTAATTCTTCGTTACTAAAAGTGTTAAATATTTTGTATTTTATGTATTGTATCCAGTTACCTATACCTTGTATATAACCGCAGCAACCCTAGTGTTTGTTTATTTTTCTTTTATATGCCTGAATACAAAACGTCAGAAACAAGTACTTTAGCAGAAGTTTAGTTAATATAACTAGGAGATAATTTACCCTTAACAAGAAATAAATTACCAAGAAATTTATTTTTGATTATTTTATATTCACTACGGAGTTTGTAACAGTTACTAAAAGTTTTAGTCTGGTACTTACTAAGCTAATAAGCGTTTAATCGCTACAAACGACTCAATTATACCTAGTTTGCAAGTTCGTGGGTAACACACCACCTGATAACATTTAGAACACAAAGAATTTCAAAGCCCAAAACTTTCAGGAATTTCAACCAAACCAAAAGCAAATAATCGTCCCGGACTTGAAATAAAAGTTTAATCGGCTTTTTTATCGTATTCTTTGCGCCATGATAGAAATTTAAAATTTAATATTAGATAGCATGTAACCCTGGGGAAGGAAAAGCAGGCGAAAAAGAAAACCATTCCGGAAGATCACACCGCATGAGTCAGCTATAACACAAGAATAGTTTGTAGGATTCCCCGGGTGTATATCATAAATGTATAAGTAACGTACAATGGTAACCTGAGTTTATTGCCCATAAAATATATAATTTGACATTTCTAAGTAAAACCAAGATTCGCTGATATGCCATAAATTTGTGTTATTAGTTGTTTAAGTACTGTAAGTCTAATAAAATGGATTTCATGAAGTTATTTTAAGATCTTCCGCATTTTGGTTGTTACCTAGTTATATATTTCCATAGTATAATAAAATGGAAAAATGAAAATTACTTAACAGTCCAGGAACTACCTAATTTATTGAATGGAATGGAATTTAAAACTTAAGAGTACCAAATTTCTTTGTAGTTGCATAAATCGGAAATAATTTATTGTAGAACAGAAGCTTTAGCGTAGACTGTAATACTTACTTTTGTAAAGAAAGCTTTAAAACATTACAAAATAAAAGATTTACCACGGTCATTTTGCAGAAATACGAGGGATACTCTGTTAATAGTTAGTAGCAGGCATGGAAGCTCAATTGGATAGAAACAATTGCAACAATTGAATGTCGCATTAGTTGACATTCGTTACCCACAATTGTCAAGCGTTCCGATTTTCTTGTGAAACGTAGTTAATTTTGTAAGATAAGTAGTTGTGCATTTTTAATTCAGTTAAGATGAGCATTTCGCGAACTGCCTTTAGAGCTATGATTTTCTACGACTATAAAAGACAGTTAGGATACCAGCAAAGCCATGAAAATTGATAGCAGCTTTTGGCGATGCTGCTTCTTCATTATCCGCTGATAGCCATTGGTTCCGCGAATCTCGATGAGGGCGAGAGCTGCTAGAAGACGAAGCAAGACCTCGAAGACCTGCGGAAGCTGCCTGTTCTAAAAATGTTGATCATGTGGCAAACTTGATTCAGTCCAATCGAAATATTACTTATAGGGAGATTCAGGAGGCAGTGAAGATTGAATCCTCGGCGAATACCATTTTGCATAAACATCTTGGGGTAAGAAAGCTAGCAAGTCGTTGGATACCGCATTTGCTCTCAGAAAGTGAAAAACAGGCTCGAGTAGACTGGTGTAAATTTATGTTGCAAAAATTTGACGGAGGAGCTTCCAAGCAAGTGGCATACATTGTAACTGGTGACGAATCTTGGGTATACAGTTACGACCCTGAAACTAAACAGCAGTCTAGTGTTTGGGTATTCGAAGATGAAGACTTGCCCACAAAAGTAATTCGTGGCAGAAGCGTCAATAAGAAAATGATTGCTGTTTTTTTCCGCCGAAGTGGTCCTGTTGCTGTTATTCCACTTGAAGATCGCAGAACTGTTAATTCTGAATGGTACTGCGAAGAGGCTTTACCACAGATGTTTGCAAAATTACAGACAGGTCGACAAAGGACCGGTTTGCGTAACATCTTAGTCTATCATGACAACGCGTCCTCCCACACTGCTGCCAGAACATTGGATTTTTTTGAAAGATACGGGAGTTCAATTGGTAACTCATCCATAGCCCATCCATAGATCTGGCGCCGTGGGACTTTTTTTTGTTTCCAACTGTTAAAAAATTGATGCGAGGTAAAAGATTTTCCAGCGCAGATGCAGCAGTTACAGAATTTCAATGAATTTTTGAGGGCCTTTCAGAAAATGAATTTTCCGAATGTTTTAAAAAGTGGTTTCAAAGAATGCACAAGTGTATTAGTCTGAATGGAGATTATTTTGAAAAACAATAAAGATTTTTTTGTTAAAAAATGCAACGGTCTTTTTATAACTAACAATTTTCAGCACAAGCCTCATACTTACGTTCACTATTGTCGTCACTTATAAATGCTAGGTTATTTGGAGATTCACATCTCCAGACTTGAAAGAACCATCATGAGCTTAAATAAATGGGACCATTAATAATAATTAGCAGATATGAGTCTACGAAACTCTCATACAATACAGATCTTACGATGTAATTTTTTCTATGCAATTAGCTAATTTCACTATCTAAGTACAAGAAAAGTAAGAAAGCACTGGGGCAAATAGAACAAAGTTATTCATAGGTAAGCTCAAGACAGTCAAGACAATCCTGTGTGCTGTAATGATTTTTCTATCATAATATTAATAAAAATAATAATAGTCATAATAATAGTCATAATAGTCATAATAATAGTCAATAAAAATTATTCCACGCGCATCCCAAAAACCGACGCCATAACCTTGCCTGCAGATGAAACGGTCTTCGCCTTCTTTGGAGCCGGTTCTCCCTTTTGAGTCCATTGTTTCGATTGTTCTTTTGTCTCGGGTGTGAAATGATGCACCCATGTTTCATCCATTTTTACGAAATGGCGCAAAAATTCTGCTTTGTTGCTGTGAAACTTCGCTAAACACCCAATTGAAACATTTTCACGACACTGTTTTTGCTCGAGTGTGAGCAAACGCGGCACCCATCTTGCACACAACTTTCTCATGTCCAAATTTTCAGATAATATGCGATGTACCGCACTTTTTGAAATGCCCGTAATGTCTGCTAGCTCGCGCTCTTTCAGTCGACGATCATCAAGTACCGCTTTGTGGATTTTCTTCACCATTTCTGGAGTCGTCACCTCATTTGGTCGACCACTGCGATGCTCGTCTTGGCAGCTCGTACGGCTTCGTTTAAACTCAGCTACCCAAAATTTAACTGTTCTAAACGCAGAAGCAGACTCATCCAGAGTAGAATCCAGTTCAGCTTTTATATTGGTTGGGCTGAGGCCTTTCAAATAAAAGTATTGTATCACATAACGATGACCAATTTTATCCATGACAACGTTCACTATTGATGGCTGCCAAACAAATACTGAACAACGTGGCGCTTTCAAACTTGAAACATATGCTTTATAGACTGCGTACTTTCCAATACAGTGATATTTTCCAAGGTCCGTCAAAGTGACATTTTGGCTTAAAAGGTTGTCTAGAACGAATTGAACGAAATTTTCCCTATTCAGATTTCGAGTTGGCTTGTGACGTCATCTTGATATACGTTAACCATATCCTGATTTGCAAAAATTCTCAAAACTACGTCACAAAAACAAAACAATTTCGTCAAGTATTGAATGTATAGGGATCGAGACAACCTTTTAACCAAAATGTCACTTTGACAGACCTTGATATTTTCAAACAACTACCGCCACCTCTTGGTCAGGTCGGGTACTTCTGGGACCACCCTCGTATTTGCATCGTAACATTCGTGCAACGGCTCTTCCAACTGTATCGGCGCTGTCCCACTTTTTCCGTCAAACCATATCCTTTCCCCATTTAAGTCCATTGAATATGCAAACGTCACTAGCGCAAACACCAGATAACCAGCTTCAAGAACACGCTTCTCTTTGACGCGTTTAACGAATGCCTCTTTGTGGTGGTCTAAAGTTTTCTCGACGTTTCCACCGTATAGTTCTTCGTCTCGCATTTCATCGTCGTCGTCCTCGAAATCGAATGTTACTAAAACGGTTGCCTCTACCACGTTCATGATGCTGTATTGCTGAAGTGTTCTTGCGTAGATGTTGCACTACTGAAGTGTTCTTGCGTATGCGTTTATATATACTGAGTTGAAGGGTGGGATCCAAGGTCATGGTATATACTGAGTTGAGGAGTGGGATCCAAGGTCATGGTATACTGAGTTGGCGAGTGGGATCCAAGGTCATGGTCTTTAATGGTAACGATTACGAGCGATACAATATGTTCCCATGCTTACACCGACTACTGCGATTAACAGGGTCACCACGGAAGCGTAACACGTATCACTGCTGACTTTACATTGTTCTACCGGACTATTCCCGAGGGCTTGCCACTCGCTATCCATGGTATATGTTGGGTACACGAATTTGACCCTGAATCGTACTTCTTGCGTTCTATTGCCGATTTCGTGTTTAAACATTCCCATTTGTTGCAACGTCACCGGTTGCATGCCAAACCAAACGCTCGTATTGAAGTCGTATGAAATAAAGGCTGCTGTTGTATCTGGAAGTTTTGCAACGTACACTACGCCCTCGTACAAGGTTGCTAATAATATTACTGCCTTGATTGGTAACATCTTCCCTCGCGTTATATTCTATGTTGTATCTGGTTACTTTTAACCGCAAACGTCTCTACCGCTTTCAACGTTTATGGGTGCTAACACGTTTGCAAACACGCAATGTGGTGACCATTTCAGGTGTTCTACGATTGGACTATCCGACGGTTCCCATTTGAAAATATTCACTCGGCAATAAAAACATTCTATGTTTATTGTTTCCAGCCTTATTTTGTGGAACTCCATAATCATAAAATAAATAAAGATTATTAAAAGTTTCACAGTTTTATTAAAATACAACCTGACAATATTGTTTCGACAGCTATGCTGTCATTATTCTAATTATTAAAAACATTCTACTCTATCTTCACGCCCCGTGTAGACAAATCCGGCCTCAGCTAAAGATTTTGGAGTTTGTATACCCTTCCAATTACGAAATGATAACACTCGTTCTGTCAAGCACGTATTCTGTAAGCTCGCTTCTACACACATTTTGAATTTTAAATACATGCAACCTGCTATATATATCTACAACTTGACCTTGAATGGTGTTTGATGACCTTTAAGATACCTTACTTAGTTACCTTGAATGCATTGTTGCCATATTGATGACCTTGAAGAGTGGCCTTGAGTTCAAGGTCACAACATTGTTGCCATATTGATGACCTTGACAATGCGTTGTTGTCATATTGTTGACCTTGAGAATGCGGTGTTGCCATATTGTTGACCTTGAGAATGTGTTGTTGCCATATCGTTGACCTTGAGAATGCGGTGTTGCCACGTTTAGGTGACAGAGATAGATTCAAGGTCACCATGTGTTAGAGAGAGATAGGTTCAAGGTCAATGTCAGGAGTGGGTGGTGGGTTCAGAACTCTCAATTTTTATCTACTAGTTCGTTGTCAAAACTTTATTTTTATTCAACCATATAAAAATTTGTTAGAACTTGTCCTTTCTTCACTAGCTGTCCACCATTTGCACATATGGTCCCACCTTAATCTTGATTTTGTTGTCATGGGTTGCGAAGCCTTTTTTTAACGCTTAAACTGACGCATAATTTCGGATTACTGTATAGGCCCATTTTATATAAAAGGCATACTAGCCTTGTATGACTCATTGAGAAGATTTTTCAAGTACGTATATTTTTGCTGATGATAATAATAATATCATAATCATAATAAGTCTTCTTCATGTTGTTTTCCAATTTGCTTTGCTAATCACTATGAAAGAAATAATTTATCATTTCGTAAACATAATGTAGTGAATCAGGAGACGCCGTGTATATCGAACAATCTACAGGCCGGCGATCTACAACCATCGAAAAAGATACTACTCTAGATAACCTCAGATAGGAATATAAAAATACGTCGACCGCAGGAAGGGAGCAGTCGACGATTACAGTAAATGCATAGCACTGCAGTGAAAATAATATATATATATATATATATATATATATATATATATATATATATATATATATATATATATATATATATATATATATATATATATATATATATATATATATATATATATATATATATATATATATATATATATATATATATATATATATATATATATATATATATATATATATATATATATATATATATATATATATATATATATATATATATATATATATATATATATATATATATATATATATATATATATATATATATATATATATATATATATATATATATATAAATTAAGAACCATTAAATAACACAGGCCAACAAAAAATTTGTGATTTGGATTTGTTCATTTTTTTGAAGTTTTGGTGGCTAATAAAGAATCAACATTTTTTTGTTTCCATCACTCACAATTTTTTAATAAATTTACTAGGTGTCATATTTATGTTTTTTTTTTGAATATTTGCGAATAAAAATTAAATGACATTCCAAAAATTGCTACGCCACTGAGATTAAATTGTGTACAAATCAATAGAATAGTATAGGGGAATTCCAGAAAGTAAAATTTAATTGCTGGGATTCCCTGATTTGCAGTCAGACCGTCGGCGAATGAGATATAAATAGACGTCTTTGTGTAACAAGCGCATTCATTAGTCTGTTTGCGTTCGGTCTAGGTAGTCGTTGTTTAGTGAGTTTAGTGAGCTTTTTGCAGTTAAATTCGTGTTTAAAGTGCCAAGACTTTGTCAAAATAATCCAGATACTTTTTGCTATGTGTGTAGGTGTTTTGTGGTCAAGAAATTTAGACGTAAAATTACATCACTGTTGAAACACCAATACTACGAGTATTTTAAAGTAAAAATTGGTGATCAAGACAAACATTGGGCACCACATGTTGTATGTAAGATATGTGAAGAGGGTTTAAGGCATTGGAGTAATGGAACAAGGAAATCCCTACACTTTGGAATACCAATGATTTGGCGAGAGCCAACAAATCACCATGATTACTGTTATTTCTGTATGTGCAATGTACGTGGATATAACACAAAAAATTTAAAAAACATCATTTATCCGAACCTCAAGTCTGCAATTAGGCAAGTACCACATGGTCCAGACGTGCCAATACCTGAGAAACCAACAAATTTAGAAGATGTTACAAGCAGTTCTGAAACTGAAGTTGATGAAAACAACTTTACCGATGCCAGTGAAGTATCGAGCGTTTCTAAGCAACCGCAGTTATTTTCCAAGACCGAACTTAACGACTTAGTTAGAGACTTAGGTCTTCCAAAGGATCTTTCCGAAATTTTAGCATCCAGACTTCAAAGTAAAAATTTACTGGCAGAAGACGTTAAAATCTCGTATTTTAGGAAACGCGAGTCCGAGTATTCAGGCTATTTTGAAAAAAGTGGTTGTCTAGTTTATTGCACCGACATTTCCAGTCTCATAAACAAACTTGGGAGCACATACAATCCCGATGATTGGAGGCTTTTTATTGATTCTTCCAAAAGAAGCCTTAAAGTTGTTCTCTTGCACAATGGGAATGTTTTTTCATCGGTACCGGTTGCCCTTCTGTGCAAATGACGGAAAACTACGAAACTCTTAAAGTAATGCTTGAAAAAATCAAAACAATGATCATAGTTGGAAGATTTGTGGGGATTTGAAAATTGTGCGACTTCTACTAGGACAGCAGTCAGGATATACAAAGTACCCATGTTTTTTTTGTGAGTGGGGCAGTCGAAGTAGACATCAACATTGGAAGAAAAAGGACTGGATAAGAAGAGATAATTTAACTCCCGGATCAAAAAATGTTCTGCACGAAAGTCTTGTTGATCCACAAAAAATCTTATTACCTCCACTGCATATTAAATTACGTTAAAGCTTTAAATAAAGATGGAGACTGTTTCAAATACCTTTGTAGAAAATTTCCCGCTATCTCAGATGCAAAATTAAAGGAAGGAATTTTTGTCGGTCCTCAAATAAGCAGATTAACGAAAGATCAAGAGTTTGTTAATACCATGACCGAAACTGAGAAAGATGCATGGATTTCATTTGCTAATGTTATTGAAGGTTTTATGGGAAACAACAAGGATCCTAACTACAAGGAAATTGTGAAAAACATGCTACAGAAATTTATGGAATTGGGATGTAATATGAGCATAAAAGTTCACTTTTTACACTCGCATCTTGATTACTTCTCCGAAAATCTTGGTGATGTGAGTGAGGAGCAAGGTGAGAGGTTCCACCAAGCATGAAAGAAATGGAACGCAGGCATCAAGGTCGGTGGAATGTTTCAATGATGGCTGATTACTGTTGGTCAATAAAAAGGGACAATCCGGCCCTGGAATACAGAAGAAAATCCACTAAACGAAGTTTTTCATCCAAGAGGGAAAGATCTTCTGGAAAGAAAAGAAATTAAAGATTGTTTAAGACTTTTTTCAATTTAGTTTACTATTTGTAATTAGTTTTTGTCTCTGTATCAATAAAAGTAGGGTTTATTTTGACCAAAATTTTTATTAATTTATTTTCAACATTGATAAAAAACCTTACGTGATAGGGCAAAATGACACTTGGATTTGAATTCAGTAGATCAAAAGTATACAAAATCAGATGTCAGATCGAAATCAACTTTCAAAAAGTCAAAATTTGTTGGCCTGTGTAATTATTAAAATAAATAATCTCGCAGTATTAAATAAATTTGTTTAAGTTCGTTTTGCGATTAGTCTTTTTGTGTTTTAATTAGTTTTAGACGTTGTTCTTTCATTCTTAGATTCTGTCCATATTAATCAATTAAACAGTGTCTTCTGTGATCATTTAGAAACTATGTAACGAATATTTTTGTATCCTTAAAACAAATATTTAAACTTTATTTTGTATTTATTTATTTTAAAAAATGCTGGAAAAACTGAAGAACCAGTATTTTTCAGCGTTTTGTAAGTTTCTGAACTTACGAGTATCTCTTGAAAAAGGTCTAACAAACCGAAACACGTGTAGAGAGCATTCTACATAATTTATGGAAATATTTAAATACAACAGTTTTTCTTAAAACTATTATATACAATGACTACTATTGTCATATACATTATAAAAATATCAAGGAGATATAATTTATAATGTAATTTTTGAGTGGAAAGATTTTAGTAACACAGCAAAATTCTGGAGCTTTAAAGGATTTATTACCCATAAGGAAAAAGCTGCATCTTATTTACTTATCTATATAGTTTAGTAATATCAGGAACTACAATTTAAAAGAGAATAAATTCAACAAAACAGAGGTAAAGGTACTAAAGGTTCTCTCTTCGGTCATAGAAAACAACAATTGTTTAAAACTATATCTCAACAAACAAATGAAGAATCGCAACCGGTGGACACTTTGCCGACTTGGACACCAACCTAACTTAAGGTTATATTTTAGAAAACATCACACCGATCGTATTTGTAAAAATCATAGCAAAATCGATCAACAGGTTAATTAGTTTTAGCTTCGGAACTTGACGTTAACATCGCCATAAGAATTTAAGGGTCTGCGTAGTGTCCACGAATCGGTTCACGGTCGTCAATGTGACTATCGATTTTGACCGGCGCTGTGTCGATGGTCGGTGTGGTATCTACAGTCGGTAAAGTGTCCACCACTTGCTGTTGGCGTAGTGTCCATGGTCGACAGTGTCTACCGCTTGCGGTCGGCGTAGTGCCCACGGTCGGCAAAGTGTTCATCGCTTTCGGTTGGCAAAGTGTCCTGTAGCAAGGATAATACATTTACAAAACTTTACAAACATTTATCACTATTTGTAGAAAAAATTTAAATAAAAAGTTCATATATAACTAGAACAACAACAAAAGCGATGGTACCGGGCAGTGCTCAAATTTCTTGTCAACGCGTTCGGATGCATAAATTGTGCAAACTGTGCTTATAAAAGAAAAACATTACATGTGTCTAAAATGCGCTGCAACCACTAAAAGGCTGCCTTTTGAACACCTGATGCCGATAGGAGCTGCGAGTAACACGTGTACATTTTGCGTGGATATGCGATTTAAGATCGTTTAATTCCGATTTTTAACGTGCTCGATTTTGCTCCCGAAGAGAATGTTCTTTGGATATGGTTTTATCATGCGCGAGCATTTACGAACGTTCTCATCAGTATTTTCAGAACGTTCTTTCATTAACAACACTAGTAGTATATAACTCGAATTACAATGATGGCTTTGAAAACAGCCTTTTAAGATATTAATTTAGAAATTCAGACTACCAATTGCAGTATCAAAATTCATAAACTTGTAGGGCCAGCAAAACATACCAAACACAACCCTATTTTAAAAATATTCCATCTATACTTGAAGAGGTCTTTCGCAGTTTTAAATTCGCGAGCCAACAGAAAGCTTTGAGCAAGAAGAAGAGTACGGTTGTACCTTGCTGACAATGAAATTTATAAAAAAGACATTTTTTAATTAAGGAATTGGTTTCTTTTAGCATGTTAAACATTTGCTGTCGATTATTACACGAAATGTATTTTTTTAATAGGCGCAAAGGGTTCACTTCAATAGTTCTTGAGTCCATCGCCAGTAATACTTGTAAAACTCCAGGAAACATTTGCGACTGCTACCAATGCAGAAACCTATTCCCAATAAAACGTATCTGCAAACCAAAACCACTACATGATATACGCATAAATATGATACAGAATGATTTTTATTATAAAAAAGGAAATTAATAACTTGAGTAGAGCAAGGGCTTCAGTAATGATAACATTACAGTATCGCAGTGCGATTGCAAAGCTGAAGAATGTAATGGTAGCATTCATTCGCTAACTTAGCTAAGTAATTACACCTCAATAATTATAGCCACTGAAATTAATCACTGAATTAATGTTAGCGTAAGTAGCTACCTAAAAAAAAGATAAATTATTATTATCAGATTAAAGTAACTTGAATGAAGTAAATACACTAATTCCACAAATATTACGAGAGTGTAAAAATATGGATTATAATCTCCAAAAAAGAATACTATATAAAAACAACAAAAGAATCCAAAAGCACACTGGATTAGTACACCACTAAAATTACGACACAATCCGCGAAAAAAGGTTTTGCTCACAATTAACTAAAGGAAAACTTAATTTTCTAGAGTGATTACCAGGAACACTTCTAAGAGGGTAAGGCTTACCTCAAAACAGGATGACTTTAAAAAATCTTAGATGTCAGAACGGCAAATAAAACATCAAAAATACACAAAAAAAGGATTTGACAAAATTATACAACGAATCAGCACGTAACGCTGATAGGAGTGTAGTTTACGAGATTGATTAAGTCTAAACATTTTGTTATATACATTTGACATAATTGTAAAAAAAGGTATAAAGAAGTTATTTAAATACATATTACAGGTAAGTGATTACTAATCCGAAAATCATTTGGTCAGTTATCAATTCGAAAAATTTATTCATCGTTGGAATCAACTAAATCTAAATGTGTGAAAACGTCTGATACCGTTAATCTTGAAGACAGCTTCGTACCACTTAAAGAGTTAGAACAATTTAAATAATTGCTAATGTTTAATTAGATAATGAAGAACAGATAATATCTAAATTACTACTAAAGTAATTACAAACATCATCACATTCAAACCTCTCCATGCTATCGTGTGGGTTTGTTGTTCAGAAGTGACATGTTAATTAAATCTTGACACTCAAATTGTCGTGTTCAAATATTTAAAACTTTAATTTCAATAAACTTACAACGCATTCTAATACACTTCTTTAGACATATATATTTAGAGGAATATTTAGTGATTGTTTACTTGAAAGGTAAGTTTGAAAAACCCTAATTAGGTACTAAATGATGTAGAGTAAATTAGGTTGGGATAACCAGAGCTGAAAACTAATAACTCTTATTATGGTCTAGATATAAAAAACCCTTAATTTATTTTATTCTACTACCTATGAACGCGAAAGGATCGAATATGCGGTAATGCAGAGGCACTAGTTAGGATATATTAGCTATATAGGTTTCGGGTCGAGTACCTTTTCAAAGAAAATACACTCCAAACTTCATTACTTATTTTACGGTGAAAACGTGGTCTACATAAGAAAACACATTGTGTATTTGGATGCTTTTCGGTTTTATGGTTTTCTCGTGGTTTTTACTTTCTTTCTTTAGCCACATTTGTAAACATATCATCTATTAGAACTATAATAACCATTACAGCTACAGGCACCAGGAGATAAATATCCGTACTAACTGACAAAATATCTTCATAAATTACTGTAATAAAATCTACCTTCTTGCCTTTCTATCGGATTTAGCTAGAGAAACCAAATAAATGAAGGAAGATTCATCAAATCTTGTATAGTAACAGAAAAACATCTTCAGAAAAACTCAATTACCTACGAATGTTTTTGTCTATTTAGCTTTTTTGCTCCATGTTGATACTAGAAATAATAATGGACGATAGGAAGGGAAGGAAAGTAAGATATCCGAGAAAAGAAATAAATTTTAACAGCCCGGAAATTCAAAGTGCTAAAGTTATACCTACTATCCCCAAAAGAAAAAGATATCTCTGCTCTGAAGGTAGTCCGCGTAACAGAGGTGTTGAATATTGAAATATGCACATGGAAAGGATTTGGTGAAGGTTTTCTTGGATTTTTTGAAAACTTGTTATTGCTATCTGTTTGAAATCTGTTATTACTAGTAATAAAAATATGGTATAACAAATTTCTTTAGTATTAATTAAATTGTGTTTTGCGAAGTAATAATTATCAACAATATTGTATAATAAATTGTTATACCAGTTATACGTAAGTTACAGTAGGACACGTTTAATTACTCCGCACGTAGTTCCCATTTTCCCAATTAACCCTTCATTTGTTATTCAATAATAGCTAAACATACTGTATACAGATAAAAACTGTTTAGTATAGTTGCATTTCAAAATTGCTTTTTCTTTGTGTTTGTAAAGGTGTAGATTGCAAGATGGTCTTTGTTTTGTGTACTAAAGAGGCAGAAAACTCTTCTTTTACTCGATAAACTAATTTACATTAATATCAATCAATATGTCAATCACTTGAACACAAAATTCTTCTGTAACCATACTTACGTTAAGATACTTACTATAAATCTTAATTCTCCGGCTGAAACATCTTATTAAATCAAATTATACTCAAGCGTCGTAGGTGTTAATCACAAAATCCTCTAATTAGAAATTAGAACACAGGAACGAATAAAAATATAGAGGGCGCTACTCAAACTGATTAGATGTTATCATTATTTTAAACAAAAAAGGTGGGAAGTCCACAGTTTGAGAAAAGACTTTCCTTTAAAATTTCTCTGAACAAGTTTCTAATAAAAATTTGTATTGTGTCGGAAACATCAGCAGTTTGTTGATCCAAACTGTATCAACGTTTATTAAATTTGAAGTCTGTATATTAAATAATACTTTGAAACTAAATTACTCATAAAAACACAATTTCTCAAAATTCATTAAAAAGATGCAACATTGTTAAACTTTCATCAAAAACCCAACCACAATTCTTTAAACAGTTATCCAAAATTGTTAATTTTACTAAACATCACACAACAATGGTTTAAACCATTAAAACTAAAAACCAATAACCATAACACAAAAATTCACAAAAAACTGACAAAAGGAGCAGGAACGAAGCGGGAACTTTCCTTAAATCTTGAACTGTCGTTATAATTTAACAACGGACTTTAAACATGCAATAATTACTTAATACATTCGTTATTACCATTAACTTTAACTAGAACGATACTTAAAAAGCTAATCTGAATATTGCTTGAAGTTTTATTAAAAAGTCCACGTAGAAACATAATACGTCATTTGATTAATAATTGAGTCGCCGTTCTAAAATGAAAACAATGTGGAATTCTTTAGATTAATTCTTTAAACAAAATTTAGTGTACGAATGGAGTTTCTATTAACTGACTATACCGAAATACAATTTAATTCTTTCCACGATAAAACTGTAAATCTATAATTAGATTAGCACAAATTCACACCTACTGGTACCAAACGAGACTCATTAAACTGAAATTATAAACTAATCTTCTTCGCCAAATTAGCTTCTTACTAACGGTACAGGAAAGAAAGTATTCGCTAATCTACTAGATGGCTTAACTTAACGAAAACGATTTACAATGCTTAGCACAAGGATGAGAGAGCTTCGGGCAAACTGCCTTGCTTACAGCTTCAAGAACCGTTTTTCGACTGCACTAAAAAGAGTACAAAACTTTTGCATTTTTGTGAAATAAAAGGGAAGGAATTATTTAAGTTTCCAATAGAATAAAAACTGACGATAATACCATCCAATAAAAGGCCACAAGATTTCTCTCTAAGAAGCACTTCAAAACTTCTATCGGAAGTCTGCAGTCGTAAATTTGACACATAAAGCGAAATTTAATATAATAAATTTAGTTGACTGCTAAAAATTGTATTCGTATTCGTGTCACTGTTTCAATTGCTGTAGACCAATAACTTATTTTTATATAAGATCTGTACGTGCTTTAGACCAAAACGAGGCCCTTATTTTATTATTTAGCGAAATTATCATGAATTTCTTTGCAAGAACTATCTTAACCATAAGAAGCGATATAAACAATATTTTAATTAAACTGTTTGCAACTTTGAAATTTTATTGTAGTGCAGCTGTTCTTAAATATTTGACTACAAAACATATTGAAAGTAGGAATTAAATTTCAACTTAACCGTGAAATATCTCATTATACACAGGATCGTTCTAAGATTATTTTTTATGAATTGAATACTCAAGTTTTTAGCACGTTACAGTACTTGGGGTATTTAACTAGTAGGTGCTTAACTGAGAGTATAAAATAAGGAGTGTTCACCTGACAAATTAGAATTTTTTTCCGAAGCAGAAAAGCGTTTAAAGTTAAGAAATGATCTATAAAATTTGGTTCTGTGAACTTTGAAGAATTTATTAAAAATTTAAGAATTCGAAAAATGAACCTACTCCTATGTTGAAGAATCCCCTCCCTCATTTATAGAACTGTCCCGTGATCTTTGGATTGACTGTCAGGACACCCCCAAAACTGAAAGGTTCTCTAATATAAGAGTCGGTATATTTTTTCGAATTTTCAATAAATCCTTTACAGCTCACAGAATGTTTTTATCATCCATTCCTCTTTTTAACACGAGCTGCAGTGTTCAAGTCTCATTCAAACTCTTATGAGATTGCAATGGAGGTTACAGAGTTAAATATAGCTCACTCATTCTATATCATTCACACAACTTTCATATCTTATCCTAGCGAACTTAAATATAATTTATTATTTAATTTTTTAAAATATAGTAGCAACCCAGATTTGAATCCGCACCTTTCTGATAGAGAGGCAGGATCTTTACTACTGGAACACGGAGGGCCTCTAATTATAACTACTTAATTTTAAATTTTTTGGGGCAGCCTATTAAAACTGTCTGTGTTATTGGTTTTAGCCGAACTTGAACTACAATTAATTAATTATATTTTGCTAGTGTTTGATCAAGTTATGGCAATCAAAGAACCATGACGACTTAAATGAAACTTAATTTTTTATGTTTATACTGCATTGATTTGATCTTAGGTCTTAAGGTGAGATAATTCTATTTATAATATCTGGATTATCTGGAAATAATTTGTCAAAATTTATTTGTATTACAAATACCCCCTATACGAAAATACAAAGGTGTACGTTTTGACCTTTCAATTCAGCTATGTTCAACCTTACCATCATTATGGATAGTTTAGAAAACGACATCATCACCACAAAATCATATTTTATGGCAGGTAAATTTTACGATGTAAAAATCGTTAAATTGAGAAAGCTTCTAAAGAAGTTATTATCTGATTAAATCAAACAGACATCGAACATTTGTTGTAATTTGCTCAATGATAGGTTTGAATTTTCTCGGTCGACAAAAATTAAACCTTTCTAATGCTTTTAGTAATTTTTCCACGTGTATTATAAATCAGAAATCGTGTTAATTGTTAATGATTGAATTGATATATTTATCATCAGATCTCTCATATTTTTTAGTAATACAGTGTTAATTTCAAAGTTTGTTTTAGATACAGACTTAAAATAACTAATTATGATTTGCACTTAATTAAAATTATTCTATTAGATTTAAGTAATTACAGAAATTTTTACATGTGTTACATAAACCTTGGAAGCTATTTCGAGAAGACACATTTTTATGTTTCACATATATTGTTTTTAATTTTTTTTAATAAAGACACTAGCCATATAGAACATCCAAAATACGCCGACGAAAATTCCCTATGGTTTAAGATCAAGGCAAAATGTCATTTACATTTCTTCAAATAGTAGACCTCAGTTGTATTTACATCCCATCTTACCAGATTTATTTACTTCAGTAGGTATTCTCCCCATTGAGTCCATCCCCCACCCTTTTTATGCAAATGACCCGCGATCTAATTAATGCGATCTAAATCAGACGCGATCTAATTAAATGCGCGAATTAAATTAATTGATCTAATTTAATTAAATTAAATTAATTCACGATATCATTTGCATATATCATCTCTCATTTACCTAGCTCATTTTTTATATGCATACGCGAATTAAATTAATTCACGGTATCATTTGCATATCTCATCTCTCATTTACATATCTCATATCTCATTTGTCATCTCACCTCTCTGCTCTCTCATTTGTCATCTCTCATTTCTCATTAGTCATCTCTCATCTCTCATTTACATGTATCATCTCTCACATGTATACGCGACTTAATTTAATTCACGGTATTATTTGCATATCTCATCTCTCATTTGCTTAGCTCATTTTTTATATGCATGCGCGAATTAAATTAATTCACGATATCATTTGCATATCTCATCTCTCATTTACATAACTCATCTCTCATTAATCATCTCACCTCTCTCCTCTCTCATTTGTCGTCATCTGTCATCCCTCTCTCATAAATTTATTTTAAAATAAATCTTATGTTGTCATTCCTAATTGATATTTAAATATAGATCTATACGTAATTAACATGTAGAAACATCTAGGGTAATAATACGAGAAAAATTTATTTTCAAGTATACAAAGTACCTCTAAAGGTTACTGTCAATCACCAGTCGGATTATCTCTTGCATTTTGACCTGTTTAAATATACGTCATAAACATTTAAAATACAGTCTACAAGTAAATCGATAATGGTCATGTAATTATTATCTTCGCATCTTTTCATTTACAATTATCTAGTAAAAAATGTATTGTTTCATACGACTGACAAACATTCCTTAAAACTGCTTTCAACTATTTAGTTGATTATTTCTCAGGAACGCAAATTCTATTTGAAAGAAAACAATTAGGGTCGTTCGTGATGATTTCTTAAAAATTTATTTAAATGAAACTTTTAAGAATATAGAATACTGTACAGCATTATTTTAAAATTCAAAAACATTTTCTGTATTTATAACTGTTTAAGAAGTTACTTCAAACTGATGTTATTGCATGAAAATACGTACAAGGTAGTTAGTCACGTTGTTTTTCAACATTCCTTAAAACTGCTTTCAACTATAAATAAACAAAACGTTCTTACGGACGACTGAACAATTCAAAGGAATTTAGATTTTCTAAAAATTTGTTAAGAGATGTAAAAGCAATTAACAGGTTAAAATCTTTGAAGTTATTTTGCTAAAAGTTGCATTAATCATTGTCATCTTAAAAGCGGCATAAATTATTGTTTTAAATGACAATTACTCACCCTTGTGTTAATCTGTACAAGTTAGACCATTTTCATTATAGAAGGTTTAAATCTTGTCGTTATGCTTTATTTTGACGATTATTAACTCTTTACATCAAGTGAATATTAAAATCAGGTATGTTTTATTTTTGCTTATATTTTAAAAACTATATGTAAATGATTTACGGATGTTTTAGATCGACTTCCATTTAGATCATCTACAATTTCGTATCTTTAAGAAATATATTTTCCTTATTTGAAATCAATCATGTAAGTGCTTTAATTTTTAACTATGTTATGCAAACTAATCATTCTGAACTTTTTAGATCGTCTACAATTCCGTATCATTAAGAAATACATTTTCCTTATTTGAAATTCATCGAGTTAGTTGCTTTTATTTTTAACGATGTTGTGTAAATCTTACATCCTAGGGTTGAGGGTGAAGGGTTAAGGGATCTATGTACATTAATTATAATAGGAAAATGCTTTTGAATCCTACAATTTATTTAAATAAAACTTAAAGAATAAAATTTTGAAAAATTCTATTGCTATATTATAAGGTATATAATCTCAGTAAACCTTTATTGTCTAGTTAGAATACTTGTATAGGGTATTAATGAATTTAGAAGTATACTACATACGTTCGTGACAATCTAATAAGAGGAATGTATACCTTTGTTATGTACAGATACAATTGATGTAATACGTGCAACATTAAACTCATTTCTTTTAAACTGACAACACCTCATCATACAAAACATACTGTATTTATGTATTCCCTTTCTCTGCTGATATTTTTTCTACAGTGTGTTGTAAATATTATACCCTGTTCTCTCAAGAATGCATAAAATTTTCGAAATATCTGTTCATTATTTTACTTAGCAGATATACATATACATTTTAAGTAGCAAAATGAATTTCTATTTTAACCTGTTAACTTTTATATACTTTATTTTGCTATTCAACTTGACCCTAATTATGATTAAATGAGAAAACATGTTATCAATCTGTTCAAAATTCGAATGTCTAGAAAAAAAATGGGTAGCACTTACTGAATATACGAAGAATACGTTTTAGGTATGTATTGAGATACATAACATTTCTCTCATATATGAATTTGTATATATCGAGTTAAAGTTAATGAATGAATACAACATAAGTCATTACTCTACGTGTTCCGTGATTAAGACTTCAATAATCGAACGAATTATTCGTACAATTAAGCAAAAGCTGTATATGATTTAGTTGATAGCTCTGTATGACATTCGGAGTTAGATGTTGACTCTATCAAGTTTTTAATTTGCTGATCTGAAGCTGCTGAAGACCTTCACTTCTGAGGAGTAGGAGCATTCTAGATCTTGCTACCGTATATGTTTAACATAAAAATAAATGAAAAACTATAAACTTGTTTTATCGTTTTATTTATAAAATTTTAATAATAATATTAAATGTATCCATTGTACGACATATTGATAGGGTAGGTGAATTGCAGGCATTTAGCAGGCCCGTGTTTCTAACTGCGGATCTATAGGCTAGAAGAAGAATCAGAAAAAAAAGTATTAGGCAATGTTCATTGAATAGACTACCTGTTATATTTCATACCTTATTCGTTTCGATAAACATACAGTCAGCATACGGTTGATATCTTTCTGTCTTTACTTTGCCTAGGTAAACCAATCCTAGAGACATAATTTTATTCGCAATCTTCTGGTTGAGATCGACCATTTTATCTTCAGTAAGTTTGTCGGCGAATCTTTTAGGTAGATATGTTATATGTTTTTCAGCGACAATGAACACCGCTCTGCGTCCGTCCCTGCAGGTGATAATTTTGACCTCTGATATCTCTGCTACTTCCTTCACGTTGTATTTATGCAATTTCTTGACGGGTTTTGCTGTTTCGGCTGATTGGTTCAATTCGTTTAAAAATTCCATTTCTTACTGTAAGCAATCGTAAAACATTTACATATCAGGTAGTTTTAAAATATAAGCAACTGAAGATAAAACATACCTGCTTGATATACTTCAAATAAATTTGCAGGATACAGAATTATCAAACGTTGATAATTTCGCGTCTTCGACTTCCTTGATACAGTAACCTGTTGGAATAAAAACTATGTGGATTTCACGCAGATAGAAACTATCAGCAGTCAGTCTATAACAAATTTCAAAATAAGTTTCCACAACATCGTTAAAAATAAAAGCAACTAACTCGATGAATTTCAAATAAGGAAAATATATTTCTTAATGATACGGAATTGTAGACGATCTAAAAAGTTCAGAATGATTAGTTTGCATAACATAGTTAAAAATTAAAGCACTTACATGATTGATTTCAAATAAGGAAAATATATTTCTTAAAGATACGAAATTGTAGATGATCTAAATGGAAGTCGATCTAAAACATCCGTAAATCATTTACATATAGTTTTTAAAATATAAGCAAAAATAAAACATACCTGATTTTAATATTCACTTGATGTAAAGAGTTAATAATCGGGGATAATATAACTAGTGTTATGATTATCATCGGTGATAGCCCGAGTTAAAACCGACGAAAATTGACCGAGTGCGAAGCACGAGTTCAATTTTCTAAAGGTTTTAACGAGTGGTATCATCGTTGATTAATCATAACACGTGTTATATTTGGTGAGAGAATATAATGAACGTTGAAAGAAAATAAACACTGAAACTTTCTGTCACTTTGACAGTAAACAATTTTATTTATTAAAAACAGGTGACAGTCAACATGCGGTGATAGAATTATCATCGATTTGATAGCCTATTCTGCGAGTTTGTTTTTGTACTTTCACCAATGAAATTAATAAAAAATGTACCATGTGACACGTGAATTATATTCTCGTCAAAATAAAGCATAACGACAAGATTTAAACCTTCTATAATGAAAATGGTCTAACTTGTACAGATTAACACAAGGGTGAGTAATTGTCATTTAAAACAATAATTTATGCCGCTTTTAAGATGACAATGATTAATGCAACTTTTAGCAAAATAACTTCAAAGATTTTAACCTGTTAATTGCTTTTACATCTCTTAACAAATTTTTAGAAAATCTAAATTCCTTTGAATTGTTCAGTCGTCCGTAAGAACGTTTTGTTTATTTATAGTTGAAAGCAGTTTTAAGGAATGTTGAAAAACAACGTGACTAACTACCTTGTACGTATTTTCATGCAATAACATCAGTTTGAAGTAACTTCTTAAACAGTTATAAATACAGAAAATGTTTTTGAATTTTAAAATAATGCTGTACAGTATTCTATATTCTTAAAAGTTTCATTTAAATAAATTTTTAAGAAATCATCACGAACGACCCTAATTGTTTTCTTTCAAATAGAATTTGCGTTCCTGAGAAATAATCAACTAAATAGTTGAAAGCAGTTTTAAGGAATGTTTGTCAGTCGTATGAAACAATACATTTTTTACTAGATAATTGTAAATGAAAAGATGCGAAGATAATAATTACATGACCATTATCGATTTACTTGTAGACTGTATTTTAAATGTTTATGACGTATATTTAAACAGGTCAAAATGCAAGAGATAATCCGACTGGTGATTGACAGTAACTTTTAGAGGTACTTTGTATACTTGAAAATAAATTTTTCTCGTATTATTACCCTAGATGTTTCTACATGTTAATTACGTATAGATCTATATTTAAATATCAATTAGGAATGACAACATAAGATTTATTTTAAAATAAATTTATGAGAGAGGGATGACAGATGACGACAAATGAGAGAGGAGAGAGGTGAGATGATTAATGAGAGATGAGTTATGTAAATGAGAGATGAGATATGCAAATGATATCGTGAATTAATTTAATTCGCGCATGCATATAAAAAATGAGCTAAGCAAATGAGAGATGAGATATGCAAATAATACCGTGAATTAAATTAAGTCGCGTATACATGTGAGAGATGATACATGTAAATGAGAGATGAGAGATGACTAATGAGAAATGAGAGATGACAAATGAGAGAGCAGAGAGGTGAGATGACAAATGAGATATGAGATATGTAAATGAGAGATGAGATATGCAAATGATACCGTGAATTAATTTAATTCGCGTGTATGCATATAAAAAATGAGCTAGGTAAATGAGAGATGATATATGCAAATGATATCGTTAATTAATTTAATTATCATTATTCTTTAAGTTTTATTTAAATAAATTGTAGGATTCAAAAGCATTTTCCTATTATAATTAATGTACATAGATCCCTTAACCCTTCACCCTCAACCCTAGGATGTAAGATTTACACAACATCGTTAAAAATAAAAGCAACTAACTCGATGAATTTCAAATAAGGAAAATGTATTTCTTAATGATACGGAATTGTAGACGATCTAAAAAGTTCAGAATGATTAGTTTGCATAACATAGTTAAAAATTAAAGCACTTACATGATTGATTTCAAATAAGGAAAATATATTTCTTAAAGATACGAAATTGTAGATGATCTAAATGGAAGTCGATCTAAAACATCCGTAAATCATTTACATATAGTTTTTAAAATATAAGCAAAAATAAAACATACCTGATTTTAATATTCACTTGATGTAAAGAGTTAATAATCGTCAAAATAAAGCATAACGACAAGATTTAAACCTTCTATAATGAAAATGGTCTAACTTGTACAGATTAACACAAGGGTGAGTAATTGTCATTTAAAACAATAATTTATGCCGCTTTTAAGATGACAATGATTAATGCAACTTTTAGCAAAATAACTTCAAAGATTTTAACCTGTTAATTGCTTTTACATCTCTTAACAAATTTTTAGAAAATCTAAATTCCTTTGAATTGTTCAGTCGTCCGTAAGAACGTTTTGTTTATTTATAGTTGAAAGCAGTTTTAAGGAATGTTGAAAAACAACGTGACTAACTATCTTGTACGTATTTTCATGCAATAACATCAGTTTGAAGTAACTTCTTAAACAGTTATAAATACAGAAAATGTTTTTGAATTTTAAAATAATGCTGTACAGTATTCTATATTCTTAAAAGTTTCATTTAAATAAATTTTTAAGAAATCATCACGAACGACCCTAATTGTTTTCTTTCAAATAAAATTTACGTTCCTGAGAAATAATCAACTAAATAGTTGAAAGCAGTTTTAAGGAATGTTTGTCAGTCGTATGAAACAATACATTTTTTACTAGATAATTGTAAATGAAAAGATGCTAAGATAATAATTACATGACCATTATCGATTTACTTGTAGACTGTATTTTAAATGTTTATGACGTATATTTAAACAGGTCAAAATGCAAGAGATAATCCGACTGGTGATTGACAGTAACCTTTAGAGGTACTTTGTATACTTGAAAATAAATTTTTCTCGTATTATTACCCTAGATGTTTCTACATGTTAATTACGTATAGATCTATATTTAAATATCAATTAGGAATGACAACATAAGATTTATTTTAAAATAAATTCATGAGAGAGAGATGACAGATGACGACAAATGAGAGAGGAGAGAGGTGAGATGATTAATGAGAGATGAGTTATGTAAATGAGAGATGAGATATGCAAATGATATCGTGAATTAATTTAATTCGCGCATGCATATAAAAAATTAGCTAAGCAAATGAGAGATGAGATATGCAAATGATACCGTGAATTAAATTAAGTCGCGTATACATGTGAGAGATGATACATGTAAATGAGAGATGAGAGATGACTAATGAGAAATGAGAGATGACAAATGAGAGAGGAGAGAGGTGAGATGACAAATGAGATATGAGATATGTAAATGAGAGATGAGATATGCAAATGATACCGTGAATTAATTTAATTAAATTAGATCAATTAATTTAATTCGCGTTTTTAATTCGCGCATTTAATTAGATCGCGTCTGATTTGAATATTAATCAGATCGCGAGTCATTTGCATAAAAAGGGTGGGGATGGACTCAATGGGGGGAATACCTACTTACTTCACTCGGTGTTGGAATGTTTAGAACAAAAACTGCTGCTGTTATCTAAATAGTGCTTAAACGGTAAACTATATTTACATTTACAAACATTTAAAAACATACAGTAATAACAACATAGTAGTGTTTTTTTAATAATAAAAGAAAAATGAATTTTTACATTTGTATGATACTTTATTATTGCTTAGCGACAATTTTCTTTATATCTTTAACATAACTTTGGCCTTATGTTTATTTTGAAAACTAAATACTAAACAACAGAAATAAGTAAATCTCCCTTTTGCTCTTTTACCAAATAAACACCTTTAGTATTTATTTCTACATAAAACTACCCGACCATTCAAGAGAATTAATTATCCTCTTTTCTAAAGGAAATGTTTGCAATAATAATCCTAGTAAAATGCACTGTTAATCTTGACGATTTTTAGGCTCGAGGCGGAGATCCGCTACTGCGTGATGCGTACCGAATAATTAGTTACTAAGGGTAACGGACTTTAATGCTCTTTAAAGTCAGTTACCCTTAGTAACGGCCTTTAAAGTACAAACTAATCGATCTATTTATGTAATCTCCATAGAAACGCTGCAACATCAAAGCCGACTTTCTATTTAATATAAATTAAACTGTTGGTTTTTAAAAGCAACGGAATTTGTAATTACATATTTTTACGGTTGCACATAAAATGTTGTGTATACCTCGTCCGCGAAATTCGTTAACGCCCTCGAGATTGTCGTTCCTTGACCGTAAACGGCCTCGGCGACAATTATTCTCTCGGTACATTAACAAGACATTACGCTGCGTTGGTATACAAATAACTATTATTAATAAACAATTCTATAACAACCAGGGCATTAGAGGCGGTCGTTAGAGTCTATAACGCCCACTTACTGTTTGCTTTGCAATGACACGGCGTTACGTTCAATAGTTTATTTGGATCATTAGACCAGAAACCATATGTTTGCGTACGAGTGTGTTTCTAAACAACAAATACTGAATATTTGCAACTTAGTTTCTGGGCGCGTTATCCACGAATTATTTTGTACCAACTTCTGCAGAAATTTTTTAGATAAAATTAATAATTTGTTTTTAGATGACATGTGCTATTAGGATTTTCTTGTTTTCATATTGGTAACAACCAGCAACGAAAAAATTTGAATTTAAAAGGCACGGGATTTTTTGCAGATTTGTACCAAAATATTTAGTAATAAATATTAACTTAAAATCGAGTACTGTAGTTAAAATGGGAGGTTAGGAGTGTAAATAAAAATGCAGAACTATTTATTTTTTCTTTTTCTATACATTCACCCTTAACCCTAATACATTTTTCGGATCTTTTAAATAACTCGTGTATGCCTTTGAAAAAAATGATTCCTCCATATCGTCCTCAAAATACGCTGAAATAGCATTCTTCACTTTTTCACTGATAATCTTTTTTCCACGCAGTCCTTTTTTCAAGCAATAGGTAATAATCGTTGGGAGCCAGGTCTGGACTGTATGGCAGCTTGCTTAAAACATAGAAGCCCACCTTGTCCTGCCCTGCGCTTGACTGATATGCACGGGCGCGCTGTCGTGTAGGACCCTGACACCTTCTGCTAGTTTTTTTTTGTGAACTCCCATAAGCGCTCTAGAATTGTTGCGTGTCCCGTTATAGAAACACCCCTTTCCTTTGAGCAGCATTTCTCTCTGTCCCAAAAAACCGGTCGGCATGAGTTTCCCGGCCGAATGAGACCCTGAGCTTCTTCGGAGGTGGTATACGCTTTTTGTGCCACTGCATAGAGTCTTGGTTTGGACTCGGGCTTTATTCCGGATTGTCTTGCTTAATCGATAATATCTTACAGACTAATGACCGAATTATGATGGGACTCGGTATTTATACTAATTGTAAGTCGCGCAAGAGAACAAGGTGCGCAAGATAACCCTCAATTATTACAAATCTTTAGTATAATTTTTTCATTATCTTTAATATCTTGAAAACATTTATGTAGAGCACTTGTGTCTACGTGTGTACGGTGGGTTGTGATAGCTACGTAGGAGGGTCTAGGACAATTCGCCGTCGCCGATTCGCCATCGCCAATTTGCCGTTGGTACGATTCGCCGTCGGCTCATTCGCCGTCGGCACATTCGCCGTCGACGTTGTAAATGATTAAAAAGCTCCCAAGTAATTGGTAATTGTTAATATTAAATAAAATTCACTAGCTACAGTTTTAAACGTGTTTATTGTGCTAATGCTGAAAACTATTAACTAAAAATGTATACAAAGATTTACAAAAGATGCAGAAAGAAGGATCATTATGACAAACATGTGTTTTAAAAAAAGACTGTGGAAACTAATGCTAAAATGTTCTATCCTGATACATACTAACAACTATTCATATAACAATAACTTCCTTACAACTATTTGATTTAAAAGAAAAGAAAGTAAAAAAGTATTAAAGGTTAATATGGACATATTTACATGGTACATATTTAAATTTGTATTGCATTAATTATTGCACAAATTTGCCTCTTCTAATGGGTTTTTATCTTACTCGTTAGAAAGGATTATGGATGGGCAGTAGTCACTAATGCGAGTATTATGGTTTAATAGACTGTAATTATTTTGTTTTCAAATATTACTAACGTCCTTATTATGGACAACGGTTATACTGTTATTATGTACATAAGCATAAGAGTTTCAGAAGTTTTTGAACATCTTTTCAATACTACTGTTTAATACAGCAGATGGCTATATCGCTCCCCAAAAGAGAAATTGCTGAATAAGATAGTGATTGGCGACGGAAAAAATGGGACCGACGGCGAATCGGCCCGACGGGGAACTGGACCTACGGCGAACCGGCGACGGCTAATCGACGACGGCCAATCGGCGACGGCGAATGGTCCCATCCCCACGTAGGATGTTACTGATATATAAAGAATATTGCAGTCCATAATTGAAATTCGTTATCTGTTGGTTATCTTCTAATGATTGAAGTGCAGAGATCTATCGACACCTATTTCAATGGTTTTTCTTGTCTAAAGAACCTTTTTTTCTAAAACGTTACTAAAAGTGAATGTTTCCAATTAGTTGAAATTTTAAACGCAGAACGTGATACGAAACTTTGTAACGGATTCCACGTTGCACCTTATTGGTTACTAAATCAAGTTTATACCGTTGCCGACGCACAATTCAATTTATGGTATATATTTCTACCACTATCCTTTCAGAGCAAGTGTATAATCCGTAAGGATCATATTTAATGTTTATATAATGGCGTAGACGCCTGTAAGTGCATGTGGTACATATTTGTACCAGTGTCCTATAAAGGGTTAAACTCTGACAACGTTGCAGTTTGATGCTGTATTTATAACTTGTGCTTCCAGGGTATGACATTATGAGAGTTTCTCTGTTTGATGTCGTCTTTGGTTTGACTTCCAGACGTTCTAAAATGGACCGTGATAGCGAACGAGCCTGTGGCACGCTACAAACGACTTAATAAAATAACATTTACATTACGCGGAATATAATTACAATAAATTACAATATATTAAACTGCATAAGAGAGATATGTAGTTTAGTTATTAAAAGTGAATTAATGTATAGAAATAATAGCAATATGTAACTTGTTTTTGATGAGCTTGTTTTTGATTTGTTTTGTTTATTCAGTTAGATATGGATAGTTTATCACGCGGATAATGTGTAATAATACTATAATTAATATAATTTTTCAGACAATGACTTGTGTTAATGATTCAACTATAGTATTATTACTAACTGTTATCAGTGTCAATAGCCTAACTTTTTTGCCTTTCTTCGTCATTGCTTTTCAACTAGGCCGCTATCTGATTCTGTATATCACCCGCTTATTCTTTCAACGTCTCAGCAACCATACGAGATGGTTGAAGAACGGGTTGGATTTTCGTTAACAGTGAATGTGAAGTCCTATTCAATACTGCTTCAACAGTAATATGATATAACAAATGCTAACAAATGGAGTACTTGCAACAACATTATCAAAAATTTGAAAATGAAACAAAGTAGTTCTACTCGTCGAGCCCGCACGTGAGTAGACGATGCTTTTACGAAAAGTTAGTATTTTGACCTTTACCACCCTGGTACACCCAAGTAATCAATATAAGTGATGTCTTTTTTGGCCAATATGTCCTTTATGGGCTAAAGCATCATCCTCGAAAGTTAGAAACAAATTGGAGAACACAAGATTTTTCTGTTTCAAGGCAAATGTATTTGTTTTCTGGAAACAGCTATTGGAGACAGAAGTGCAATATGTATGAGACTGTGCGTTTGTTGCTTCCTGTCTTGTTCTGTAAATTGTTTTCTTGTTCATTCTATCCGTTTTAGGCTCATTATGCGTTTTAGAGTAAATTTGGATTGAGGTTTTATTTCGGGGTGTCTCACGCTGCATTCCGATGTTCCACTTCTGCGATGGCCGATATCTGTAATATTGGCAAAACGAAATGAAGGTGGTGAAGGGGGCAAAGCGACCAAGCGGTCGACTGGTGTTGGGTGGCGGCTGTCGGAATGGCCAGTGAATTCCCCAGTTGGAATTGCAATTGACGTCATCATTGGCGGTGTTCGTTGTGGTTGTGTTGTGTGTGGTCTCTTCATCTCTTTGCCAATTTGGTGTTTAAATGATTGCTGTTTACGGACTATGTGTTGTATCAGAGGAGAATGCGCAATAAATCCCCTTCCCGACAGCGGTGGAGCAAAATATCTTTGATGAGTGCGTAAGCAGACGGCTGTCCTGTCTGTAAGTCGCACTTCGGCCACAATGATAGTAGGCCAACAGATCACTCTATTCTTCTAGCAAAGTGACTCTAAGTGAGTGAAACTAAAAGCTTTTAAGAGAATCCATCATTTCATTAAGTTAGAACTGGCAATGAAGCATCCTTATTAGTTTTTCAAAGTGTGGTGTAAGCTTGGATGTAAAATGCAACAAAATTGCTCTAGATACACTTTATTTAAGAGAAATAAACGAAAATGAAAAGTTACACGTTGCTGCTTGGAACTGATGACGATAACTCATTTTTCTTCAGAAAAGACAAATAGCCAATACAAACTATAAAAAAAAGAGAAAAGAAAAAATGTTTCTCATATTTTTCTCATAATAACCTAAATTTCTACTAACATAATACGTGTAATAAAAAAGTTATCACGGCTTTCACAAAAACCTTATTTAGTTTATTTTATAGACACATTTCTCTCGAGTCCGTTTTCGACACCTTCTTATTTTTTGATCCATATACTACGAAAGTACTTGGTATGTATAACATAACCTTTTTCTATCCGGTTTTATGATATATCATTGCCAATTTCAATCGGTATGGACGACGCGACCTCTGAATTGTCGCAAAATGCGTCCTTTCAAATCGATTGCCGAAAACTATAATATGCGAAAGTTCCTGAATTTTGAATACAGCGTAGATTATATATGGAAGATTTTATACCGAAGATGTATAGCCTTTTGCTTATTTTACGATGTCATAACTTCTAACCCTATTTGAAGTTTATGTGTATCCATTCACCATCTTCTCTGCTCGATGCTATTAATTAGAAGGACATAACATAAAGTAGTAATTTGATAAAGTTATAACTTTTGTAACATTCACGACATGATTGGTGATCATTGAGGGAGACGTTTCGTACATTAATAATTAAAGAAAATGCCCGGTTTTAACGTCTCAAGAGCATTCAGGACCTTCAGTAGGTATACTAAACCTCATAAACATTCCGAAAGAGAGGCAACAAAGTAGACTCAAAGGAATTTTGTGTCACGATATATTATAACGTTAGTTGAAAGGCTGAATGGCGTTTATGTTATATAAAAGGGAAGGTACAAACACTTTCTTCGCACATTAAACCTTACCTATTTGTTGGTTAATTTTGATGAAATATGAAAGCATACGGTCAAGGAATTAAACCTTAAACCAGAATATTTCTAAAAGCTTTTTTATTTATTTGCCTACTTTTTCATTCCTCCCTTATATTTCTTTTCTGTAATTTAGTTTATTTACAGGCGGCTCAGTTTAATTTTAAAAAATATATACCTACCTAGGCAAAAAACCAAAATTTACAGACTTATTTTCAGCTAAACACGAAAAAGCGAAAAGTATATTTTGTTTATGTGTTGCTTGTATTTAATTAACCGGGATTAACAAAAGCAAAGGTAGAGGGATTCATGTTGCTGTAAAGGTCGTATTTCAAATTGTATTTACACAGTGAAGCTAAAGGGCATTTAGCAGCTACAGTTTCAACAAAATTATTATTTTTTAAATTAAATTCAAATAATTGCAGATTCATCAAAATGAATAGAGTTTTTGAGAAGAGTTTTCGAATATTATGTACAATTTTATCTTTTTTCATATTTTTATAAAAGTGTAAACGCAATTTCTAGGTAGATGTGAGGTTTGCGTTTTAATATAAATTAAATCTAAATTAATCAACAACCTTTGTTAACCCGAAAAAGCTTTTATGAATACTAAATACGTAGATTCGAAATTTCTAAATTATAACAGCAATTATGTCGAAACAAACCAATCTATATAACCAAATCTTTAATAGAAGGTATTGTGATTTAACAAGAAAACTCACATAAGCATGTTTGAAAAAGAAACTGCACATTTCGATTTTGTTTGATTTCTTCTATGCACACTATTAATCCTAACCGCGGTGCTTATGAAAGTATGTTTTAGACCAGAATTCCTAAAAGTATTTTATTTATAAAATACAATTTTCGAGTTTGATAAATAATATCTTCACTTTGCAATATTACACTACGAAGTATCTCGAATGCTGGTTTCTTCACATTTCTGACGTTTGTAGGATTTCAGCTACTTGAGACCTTTCTCAGGTAGTTTTTTCTTTTGTTCAGATTTGACTTTATGAACGCCAGATCATGTGTGATATAGACGTAACCACTCTTAATGCGACGCTCAACAAATGTAAAACTATAGTAAAACGTTGGCCGGGTACAACGAAGGTCTTAGTTAATATAGTTGCTGTCTAGAGAAAAGCAGCTTTAGAATTTTATAGAAGCTTTTGACATAATATCGAAATGCTGGAAAATATAAGTGTTACAATTACAATGAATATGCAATAAAAAATGCTGCAATAAAATAAATATTGATTGCGTAACTTGTATACGTGAGATAACCTATAACGCTAATAAATTTTAAACGCTTTTTAGTTCTTTAGAAATGAAAAGGAAAAAAAAGAAAAAGAACTTGCAGTACTTTCAAAGAGCAGTATGAAATGTACTTTAGTGTCATAGAAAATTATTGTTAATTTAAAAGTGGCACCATCAACCCTAATTGGGAGAAAACTATTTGCCTCGTAAATAGAAAACTTTACAAATAAGCTGAATTTTGTTGAGAATGCAAAGGTGCATTTGCAATGCAAAGATGCATTTGCATCGGCTTCCACTTTTCTTTAAACTGACTGTAATCCACAAGCTTAAATTTATTTAACTGTATTTTAAGATTCATGTGATTTAGGAAATTTAAAATACTGATGTCAAGTTATGTTTAACAGGGTCCACCTACGTTAAGCTCATGATCATGGCCCCCTATTGGGTATTCGAAATGAGACACGCTTTATTATTGCGTCACTTACTTGTGTGAGTGCTGCCAGGTTACACTGGTGGAAGTGAGGTTGCCTAGCTATCCTCTACTAACTCCCCAAGCTAGTATCGGAGCTATTAACGTGCTCACCTACTCACCCGTCGGTATCGGGTATCCGTTTCGGAGGGAGTCCTTCACCTTTAGTCCAGTACGCGGACTTCCACTGCCCGGTCGAGTCCAACCTCTATGTGGCAGGGACTTGATCTTAGGTCTGCTTCGGATATTTTAGAATTTAGATTGAAAAGGAAAGACATGAAATGGTGATGGTTCCTTAAAAAAACGACCGTGAAATGCCATTGGGTTACCAAATGGCATTTAGCTAATCATTGCACTTATAGATGTAGCAACGTTTATACTAGGTCGAAAGGTAAGGATGAATAGTAACGATAAGTAATACTGTAGCTTAATAAAGAAGTATTTAAAAAATTAAAGAATATTAAAATATGAATTTATTAATAGTAGAGTCAATTTTTGCAAAAAACATGCCTAAGTTCTTATTTTTTACTATCTAAAGATAGAGACTTGAAATCTTTTGTAATGCCTTCAGTACTAGACCAATATAAAATATTATATGTTTAAATGGGGGCACGCCCCCTCGGGGGGTTGAAACCCCCATTTTGTACCCCTAATTTAATAGCGCAACCAAATTGAGCGAAATTTATGTTGGGAGGGTTCTTGGAGTCGCTGATTATTAATCCAATGAGAAAATTGAAAAATTCAAAATGGCAGTCCTAAAATAACGGCATTTGAAATTGAGAATGCGATTTACGCCGTTTCTATTGATTTTAGAGAGTCAAAAAGTGTTTAAAATGTGATTTTGCAAAGGCATACACTATTTTGGTTACCTTATTATGTAACCCCTTCACTCTGTCCTAGTAGTAGAGCCAATTATTGCATTACGTTCTTATTTTTTACTATCTAAAGATAGAGACCTGAAATCTTTTGTAATGCCTTCAGTACTGGACCAGTATAAAATGTTATATGTTTAAAATGGGGGTTGAAACCCTCATTTTACACTCCCAATTTAATAACTCGGGAAGTTTTCCATCAACTTGAGCGAAATTCATGTTGGGGTAGTTTTCGGGGTTTCTGATTATGAATGAATGAATGGCGGACCCAGAATGGCGGTCTTTGAAATTGGAAATGCGATTTACGCCGTTTCTATTGATTTTAGAGAAAAATGCAGAACCAGAAAGTGTTTAGAATGTGATTTTGCATAGGAGTACGTAATTCCGGTTACCTTATTATGCAACCTCTTCACTGAGAAGCCAACTAGGGGAGAGTGAAGGGGGTTACATAATAAGGTAATTAAAATAGTGTATTCCTATGCAAGATAACGTTCTAAACACTTTTTGACTCTCTGAATTTTTCTCTAAAATCAATAGAAACGGCGTAAATCGCATTCCCAATCTCAAAGACCGCCATTTTGGGTCCGCCATTTTGTATTTCTTAATTTTCTCATTGAATTCATAATCAAGAAGCCCAAAAACCCCAACATGAATTTCACTCAAGTTGATGGAAAACCTCCCGAGTTATTAAATTGGGAGTGTAAAATGGGGGTTTCAATCCCCGAGGGGGCGTGCCCCCATTTTAAACATATTACATTTTATACTTGTCCAGTACTGAAGGCATTACAAAAGATTTCAGGTCTCTATCATTAGATAGTAAAAAATAAGAACGTAATGCAGAAATTGACTCTTCTACTAGGGCAGAGCGAAGGGGTTACATAATAAGGTAACCAAAGTAGTGTATTCCTTTGCAATATCACATTTTAAACACTTTTTGACTCTTTGAGTTTTTCTCTAAAATGAATAGAAACGGCGTAAATCGCATTCTCAATCTCAAATGCCGTTATTTTAGGTCCGCCATTTTGGGTCCGCCATTTTGAATTTTTCAATTTTCTCATTGGATTCATAATCAGCGACTCCAAGACTCCCTCCCAACATAAATTTCGCACAATTTGGTTGCGCTATTAAGTTAGGGGTACAAAATGGGGGTTTCAACCCCCCGAGGGGGCGTGCCTTCATTTTAAACATATAACATTTTATATTAATCCAGTACTGGAAGACATTACAAAAGATTTCAAGTCTCTATCTTTAGATAGTAAAAAATAAGAACTTAATGCAAAAATTGACTCTACTATAAGGGCTTCTATTGGAATTTTCAACGTATAATGTTCAATACAGTTGAGCTCTTGGCCAGATTGATCAACAATTATTAGATATTCCTAGTGCAGATATTCAGACATGATCCACGTATGTTGTCAAATATCTTGTCTAAAAAAGATTTTTTCTAACTTTTATAACATGTGTATATAAACTTATTGTTTATTCACTTTAAAAAATAAAGTAAAATCTTTGTTAAGTTGTATATATTGCAAACATGTAATAAGGCATAACCTGTTTGTTTGTTAATAATAATAAATAAATAAATTATGTTTCTGTATGAGAGAAAAGAAAAAAATGTAAGTTATCAATTTCACTCCAGCTTGTACGTTGGTGCGATTGCATTTCTGAAGGTTATGGTGTTTGGTAATGCTACAGCTGCAGCTTTCTCATACGATATTTTATATAAAACATTGAAATCTGTTGCTAAGCAGTTGCTGATTGTTCGCAAAGTTGCTGTACGGAGTATGGTTATAGTATAGCACCGATTGTTATGAATGATAAGTGATCATTTTTAACACCACCACCCAAATGATCGTGCATAAGTCATACATACATCGTGTCTGCAAATGTTCTAACATACTCTGAATGTAAATTTAGTAGTAACTTGTGTGAATTGGCCTTTACCTATAAGAACGGGTAAATTTCAACTTTTTAAAACTTGGCATAACTTTCAGTATTTATCTGTATAAACAGCACGTGAGTGTATTTGTATTAACTAATATAATAAAAATATGCTCAATATTTGTACAGGATGTTTTACTTAAAATTCGTATCCTCTGAACAGGTGCCGGTACCCATAAAATGCAACAGAAAAACTTATAAAACTTATAAAACAAGAAATATTATTAGTGCCTATCTTTTAATAATAACTGACAAAAGATTGTTTTTGAAAAGTGAGTTAGTGGTCATTGTTTAAGAATCATAATTCGAGCTGGATGTACCTAACCGCATTTTTTACGTGATATCTAATACATTCATGCAGGTGATGCTAGGTGATGTCACAGTTTCTTTTGACTATTATTATTTCCAGGAGATCTCAAAAGCTGACTTCTTTAGCAATTTTTTGTCGATGTGCGTAAAGTCAAAAATGGCATAAGGATTTCGTGTTCCTATTGACGCGAACTCGCACACATTAAATTTATACGAGAGTTCAGTAAAACATCTTGTATTTTAGCTTTAAAATGGTCAATAATAATAAAATTAATTGAAAATTACTGTCAGGTGGAAAAACTTATTAATTATAAAACATGATTAACAGGTATTAATTAAAAAATTGTTGGTTCCACATCTACAATTATTTAAAGTTACATAAAGGATTCATTTCGATAGTCACGTACGAGGTAACAGATAATGTAGTTGAGAGATAATGTATCATCACCAACTTGCACTTTTCGTGATAGTCACATTGCTGACTAATCTAATATGCGCGTTTACTTAGATGCCTGCATTTTTATCTTTTACTCTTTTAGTCTTCCACAACTCATCTATGTGTGAACTTCCAGATTGTCCTACTAGTAACGTAAAGATTCATTCATTTTTTACTATCATTTAAATGTGAATTCTGAAATTGTTCTTTTAGGTGTATTGATTCAAATCTAATTATTTAAACTTGTCTTAACTTATTTAAATAATTACTAACAAAGTAATGTTCTACAAATTGTATTGTAAATATAAAGAGTTTTCTCTTCATTATAAAAATAATAATAATTCGACTGCAAATAAATATCTAAGTAATAATATTAATTTTTTTATTATATTAACTGAATAAATAAAGTTTTTAAAAAGCCTTCGGCCACCGGATATAATTTAACTCGATGATATTACATAGTAGCACAGTCAGTAGGTTTACTTGTGTGCGGCACCTTTGATGTTGTTAATCCACCTTCGAATATCACGCCCATAAACGAAGTAGTGCACCGAAGTTTATCGGTCGTCATCGCCTGCAGATAATATTCAGTAACGTATTCAATAAAATACGAAATAGAATTGTTTGAATCAACAAAATTAATTGACGCCTTTGAACAATTAGTTTGTTATTAACTGAACTTAAATTAACGTACATAATTGAATATTCATTTACAAAACGAAAGCTTTATTGTTAATTATGTTTCAATATAATTATATTTTTACTACTTTTGGATGATTTAAAATTTCTGTTAACGTCTTTTAAAGTGTAATACACTCGCAGTCGAGCGTGTAAATGATATACTAGATTATTATTATATTTAAAATTATTGCACGAATGTAGAAATGTTAATGATTTGAAGATGGATAAAACGCGTTTGACCACATTTTCATTTACACAAATATCTTGGAAGTGTTGTTGAAAAAGTATTTCCATAAATAAAATAAATTAAATAAAACTCAGGTTTGCATTATGTACCGATAAACATTTTTTATCAAATAAATAACCGCATATATAAGAAATAAAGTTTTTTCTTAATTTATCAGAAGTTTGGTAATTTTTGTCAATTAAAACAATCTCTGCATCGTTTGATTCTGTGTTTATTCATTTCATAATAAGGGACACTCGCATTGCACAATTGCAGTTATACGGGACTGGCTAATTTGATGTGCTCGGTTGCGTGTATGAATTATAACTGCTCTCTATGTACTGCCGGCACATGCCAGCTTGTTGTGTGGTGGATGGTAACTATTTGCGGGAGTCACGTTACTGTATGTTATTTATACTGTGATAGTAGCATGTGTAACATGGAGTTTGGCATGCGTTGCCGGCCACTTCCTGGCTGATCTGGATAGTGTTGACAACTTAAAGGAGTGTGTTTACTATAACTACTCCATGTATTTAATGAACTACTTGACTGGTTGGTGATCCTACCTATTTAAAGGTTATGTACATCGTAATATTTGATGTATTTTTCAAGTTCTTACAATTACTTCATTTTATTTGTTATTCGTACTTATTAAGTTTTGTTTTTTGTAGTTATGAATTTTGTTTTTTTTTTATTAAAACTTGCCTATAATGTATTCAAAAATATGAAAAATATATTTTAGAAAGCAGTAACGAGATTTTTTTTTAATTTGTATAATTTAAACTTAGTTAGTTTTATTATTCATAATCTGTATTAAAATAGGTTTTACTAACATAAACATTTTATGTGAAATTACGCGAGTTACCAGGTGCAAGTCGCTTTTTGTTACTTTTGTTAAATTAATCTCTTAAGTCTCTAACTACCGACATATTAATTTTCGAGCAATTAATGCTGATGCAGCGCTACGTTGTGCTATAGAACAATGTATGCAGTTAATGCATAGTTATAATTTATTCGGCGTTTTAAACGCATTAATTTAAAGTGGATTCCTTCATAAACAGATTATATTCTATCTAACATAGTATATACGATTAGATTACATATTGCGTACTGCAATGGAGTAGTTATTAATTAATAAGAATAATTAATTAATAAGAATAGTTAATTATTTTTATACAGTGCATCAATACAGTATGTCTTTAATTGTATCATTCATTTCTTTTGTTAGAAAACCGTATTATATGATATTTTCATACTCTGTCTTCTTCGATAGTATAGACCATTTTTAGACTTGCACATTTAAGTTTTGCAAAATTTCTTTTAAGATTTTAACCCATACTATATTTCTTGTGTCAACTTATATTAATTTGTATTGTGTTGTATAAAACTAAGTAATAATCATTGGTGTGGTGACAATTGTTCAATTTATACTAATGTTTTATTTATTGAGTAAGTTAGTATAAACTTCTTTATGAAGTTATGTATTGCGCTTTAGTTTTCTCCGAATTGTTCCAAATTGCTTTAGGAAATTTCTGACTCATTTCATTTCTATCATAAACCCTATTAGATCATGATCTCTGTGCCTTGATGCTTTGCAAAGGTCCGTTTCGCATATTAGTATTACTGTATGTACCAAGCAATGTTTGGTATGTTTGCTAAATATATCCTTTAAAAACTACTTTATTCTGGAAATCGTGCTATGGGAGTCGCAATTTGTTTATAAAACCATTATTTTCTAGATTAGTCTTGAACATTTTTGGTTATAATCAAAAACTGGTAACTCCTACTAATTTTAACCTGTATTGCCATATGTCATTTCTTATGTTTTAATTAGTTTCATTCAAATTTCATTTTGTGAATGGGTTGATGGGATTGCCCATTAATCTATTTAGTACTCATATTTGTTTAACGAGGTAAATAATTTCTCTTATATCATTTAGTTATCATAAAGGGTTTTTTGCGTAATTCACCCTCTAATAGTTTCCCTTTTCCTTCTCCTTCTTTTATGGTTTAGCATACTCGTTCTATCTTGAACTCTGATTTTGCCGATGTTATAGCTACCTGGAGCTATTATTTTGTAAATTTGTCAAAATTCATTCGCAATACTCTTCGAAGATGAGCGAAGTTGGCCTTGACTGCATATTTGATGCACCCCCAGTAGCATACTCTGTTTAATAGATATTTGTTAAATGTATTATATATTAAATATTAAACACCTTTTTAATATAAAAAATGGCGATGATTTTACAATAATTTATATTTGAATCTTCGTATAGTTCATGCATATTTGAACTGCATAAAAAATTAACATACATATTGATATGATATAGATGGGATGGTAATAGAAAAAAAATAGCACCACGTTCGGGCGCCATAATGTTATGCTATTGATTGTCAATAAAAACAATTTATTGTAGGGAATAATAAACCCTCCAATACTTGATGAACGATGAAAGGTTATAAATTCCAAAATAAATTTGTTATTGTTGAGATTCACAAACACAAAATCATGTTAAACAGTCTGAAAATATACACAACTTAATATCACTTACCTTTATAATGAAAAAAATTCTCCGGCTATAATTTATAAACTGGAAAACAAGTTCTATAAATGCATGAGACGAAATCAGGCGGGTCGCTAATTAATTAGGCATTAGGGAGCTATTTAAATTAAACCTGTAAAATATTGTTAATGGACAATATTGTTAATATTGTTAAAATTTATTGGAGAGAAACGAAAACAATCATTAACATCTTAAATTTAAATGAATTAAACAAACGTAAAACAAAATTAATTAAATTTTTGGTGTCAAATAGATTTAACAAAATAAAAATTAAGAGACATTCTAATTCTCTTTGCCCTTTTTAACTCTTATCTGATCAATCCATCAATCTTAAATTACTATTAAAAAAAATTAAAATTAAAATTATTTTAAATATTAAAATAGTAAAATTACTTGCTTATTTGTTGACAAGATGTTCACATTCCATGTCATCCTTCAAATTGATTTTATTTGTGATTTATGTAGATAATTATAATTAATAAAGGTGCAACATGTATCTTCCATGACGTGAGTACATAAATTAAATCGGTTATTTGCAACAAGATTCCATCACCTTCCTTTAATTCATTCCATTCAAAATAACATGCCGAAAATTTCTCCAAATAACAATAACAGCCTGAACACCAAATTTAAACACTGCACGTTTGTTTATTTCACTTTGATTGTTCATTATAATTATTATTAATTAAATTATTAAGAACTTATAAAAAAAATAAAAACAAGATGCATTTGTCATAACCTCACTTTGTTGACAGTTAAGTGACGTAAAATTCACCATCATAACCTCGAAATTTTATCAAAATAACGTACAAACTGACATAACTTCTGCTCTGTATTCAAGAGCTAGTAACCATATTTTCGTGCTGTTTTTATAATAATTGGAAAACAATTGCGAATCGCTAGTAATTTTCCTAGTTAGGAACTAGATTAATTTGGTTTCTTACTAAAAGCAAAACAACATTTTTCCCACCGAAAACCTTTCTAACCAAATTGTTGATAAAAAATTAAATTAATTGTTTAAATAAATGTTAAAAAACAAAAGATGAGAATGTTTCAGTCATTTTGATAGCTAACATGACTATAAAAATGCAAATTTAGAGTTAGGATTCATTGACAACCATCTTGAATTTTCTCACAAACATTACTTTACAAAAAATCAAATAAAAACATTTTAACATCTTGCTGCATCCTTTTCTTATCATAAATTAACCCTAATATCCTATCAAACAAAAATTACATAAATTTTGACACCAAAATTATAAATATAAACTAAATTTTAACATTCTAGCAGACCCTGCTGAAACGTTACAATTTTGGGATTTCAAAGGCCTAAACCTTCTCTATAAAAAGTTCCCCACTTTAACATTCTAGTGTCAAATGCACCCTAGAACTTGGTTAACAATATTGCAGTAAAATTTTTACTTAAAAATTTAAATAACATTGAAAAATATCCATCTACTGTGTAAAATTATGAATCGTCAAAGAAATAGTACATTTTCTTGAAATTTAATAATAAAAACTGTAAGTGCAGTAATAAATACTTGTGTATACCTTCTCACCTATGGCTTTAATAATTTTCAGGTGAAAACATGCCATAAAATGGCTTTAAAATATCTAAATATCAATATATCAACCAACGACATAGGATCGTCCATCATGAAATTGATTCTGTAGAATCCAAGTGAAGAATTTGTTTAAAATATATTCCCTTCCATCTCACAGTGTTTGGTGTGTATCCTCAACATATTTATTGCAAAATTTTTATTGCTTTAAAATAAAAAAAATAGTGAAATCCTACTTTCGCCTGGAAGATAGGCAACACATTTTGCATACATGTAATGCGTGATTATATACATACATGATTTTGGTAGGTTTTTTGTGTAATTTATGATTTTTTTTAATGGAAAACATTATTGTTGCTTCAGAAGTCAATGATGTTTTATTTGATTATAAATTTATTCATAAAAAGAGATTTATTTGATTTAATTTTGATACGTACATTTAGATATACTTATCATAACATAAACAATTTATCAATTTTCTTTTGCAACTTTTAGTTTCGATGAAGTTTGAGTACAATTTGGATCACTCATTCATTTTTTTAAATCTTCCAATAGTATTAGAAGCTCTGGAAGGTTTCACAATACTAAAATAACAAGTCATTGTATTGTATTTACAGGAACTTTGTTACACACATAACCTGTTTCTTGGTTTGTATGCTAGATATACCTTTTTCATTAGGAAATTATTGTATCAACAGCGATAGTCTACTTCCTTTGCCGATTTAGATTTTGCAGTAATTAATACTATTAACTTTTGGTTAACAACCGTTGCCAGATAAAATAGTTGAAGAAAAAATAAATAACTTGGTCTACCAAGTTTGAAATAATTTTGATCTGTATAAAACAAGATTTTATAAATATTTAAAAGGATAATAGACGAAAATAAATATCTTAAACAGTATACCTTTCTGTATTCTTATAACACCAGGCCTATAACTGGGAGATCGGGGTGGCTAAACCATTTAAAAACCAAGTCCCGCCACATCTGAGGTTGGATTAGATCGGGCAGTAGCTCCTTCTAAGGCTAGGTAAAGGAACTTATGAAGGCATGAAAAGGGGCTGGAGGGTTCTGATGTACCTAACCTAGGCTGGGAGAATAGTCCTGGTGCTGGACGAGGAACTTACGTCGTATGAAAGAGGACGAGAGGGTTTCGGCGGGTGAGCACGTACATCATCTGTAATCACTCTGGCACTAGCTTGGTGGGCTAATAGAGGGTGGATAGGTAACCTCGCTCCTACCAGTGAGCTACTGGAAGTATTTGCCATGCAAATGCGCTTTGATTGAGCGTTTCTCAATCACTTTCTCTTGGAAGGAATGTGGGGGTAAGTATTATAGGTATCCCACGTAAGACAATGTTTGGAATTTTTATCTTATAAATTGATATAATTTGAAAATTGCATTGCCACAACATAGAGAAGCTGAAAGTGAAAAATTTATCATGGTTAAAGCAGGCGATAAAATAGTTTTCAGCCATTTTAGCCTTAACGCACTATTGGCAAGTGTTTCCAACCATAATAAAGTAGATTCTACAAGAACTGGAGAGATTTCCCCTTGACAAGAAACTATCGTAAGAGATATTCAGAATCTACATCAAGTAGGTAAATTACTTTATAACAAAATATGAGAGATAAACAAATTCTACCACCTTAACGAATTTGAGGTTAGGTTACTAAAGATTCCTGTAATACCACATCATAAATAGTTCAACTACCAACTAAAATTTGGCAAAAGGTGGCAACTTGTATTTTACACAAAAAGAAGCCTCATTGTGTAAAATCGAATTTTATTTAATACTTTATTTGCTACAGTAAACGAGTATTAAAAATGAAATAATAGTTTTTCCATAATATTTTATTGAATTAAATTATAATTCAACTAATAATAATAATAATAATAATAATAATAATAATAATAATAATAATAATAATAATTACTACAACCCATAACCTAAACCAAGGCCCCCGAAGCTATAAGCTTGTACCCTGCGATCGTTAATAAAGAAATAAACATAATCTTAATCATTACAAATCATTATAGAGTCTTTTAGATACATGGGAGTTCATGTTATTTATCATATGAGCGTTGGACTTCACGTACATTGTCATCAAGCAATCGCTAGCAAAGTGGGGCAAGTAAGAACATTATTTGAGGTCTCTTAAGCTGGCTCAGCCAAAATAGCACAACACAAAAAGAAATATATAATGATTTAGTGAGAATTAATTGCTATTTAATTGCGCTAAATAAAATTTTATTGCTCTGTTTTTTTTTAAAGAAACCATGGCTAAGCTGACAAAAACCGTGTGCTGGCTCAATCGAAAAAAAAAGGAAATAAATATTTTTTGATTTAGTGAGAATTAATTGCTAATTAATTGCAAATTAATTGCGCTAAATAAAAATGTATAGCTCTTATTAAAAAAAAAAATCATGGCTGAGCTGGCAAAAACCATATGCTGGCTCAATCGAAAATAAAAGGAAATACATATTTTTTTATTTAGTGAGAATTAATTGCTCATTAATTGCAAATTAATTGCGCTAAATAAAAATGCATAACTCTTATTAAACTGCATAAAAACGGCCGATAAGGCCGTCATATATAGTTAAATAGTGGGACTGGAATAGGTGCGATAGAATAATTAATTGCTCCAGCACAACACACTAAAATGTATTCTACCAAGTACTGCCAACTCTAGAATACTTAAAAATAAACTCTTCGATTTAATTGCTACCAGAAAACTGCATAAAAACCGCGGATATGACCGTTATATAAGATTAAACAGTGCGACTGGCATAGGAGCGGTAGAATAATTAATTGCTCCAGCACAACACACTAAAATGTGTTCTACCAAGTACTGCCAACTCTACAATACTTAAAATTACACTCTTCGATTTAATTGCTACCAGAAAACTGCATAAAACCGGCGGATATGGCCGTTATATAAGATTAAACAGTGCGACTGGCATAGGAACGGTAGAATAATTAATTGCTCCAGCACAACACACTAAAATGTGTTCTACCAAGTACTACCAACTTTAGAATACTTAAAAATACACTCTTCGATTTAATTGCTACCAGAAAACTGCATAAATACGGCGCATATGACCGTTATATAAGATTAAACAGTGCGACTGGAATAGGAGCGGTAGAATAATTAATTGCTCCAGCACAACACACTAAAATAAATTCTACCAAGTACTACCAAATCTAGAATACTCTAAAATACACTCTCTCATTTAATTGCTACCAGAGATCTGCAGAGAAACGGCGGATAAAGACGTCATATATGGTTAAACAGTGCGTCTGGAATAGGTGCGATAGAATAATTAATTGCTCCAGCACAACACACTAAAATGTATTCTACCAAGTACTACCAACTCTAGAATACTCGAAAATGCACTCTTAGATTTAATTACTACCTGAGAACTGCAGAGAAACGGTGGATAAAGCCGTCTTATATGGTTAAACAGTGGGACTGGAATAGGTGCGATAGAATAATTAATTGCTCCAGCACAACACACTATAATGTATTCTACCAAGTACTGCTAACTATAGAATGCTCAAAAATACTCTCTTTGATTTAATTACTACCATAAAACTGCATAAAAACGGCGGATAAGGCCGTTATATAAGATTGAACAGTGCGACTGGCATAGGAACGGTAGAATAATTAATTGCTCCAGCACAACACACTAAAATATATTCTACCAAGTACTACCAACTTTAGAATACTCGAGAATACACTCTCTGATTTAACTGCTACCAGAGAACTGCAGAGAAACGGTGGATAATGCCGTCATATATGGTTAAACAGTGCGTCTGGAATAGATGCAATAGAATAATTAATTGCTCCAGCACAACACACTAAAATGTATTCTTCCAAGTACTGCCAACTCTAGAATATACGAAAATACACTAATCGATTTAATTGCTACCAGAAAACACAATAAAAACGGCGGATATGGCCGTTATATAAGATTAAACAGTGCGACTGGAATAGGAGCGGTAGAATAATTAATTGCTCCAGCACAACACACTAAAATATATTTTACCAAGTACTACCAACTCTAGAATGCTCAAAAATACACTCTTTGATTTAATTGCTACCTTAAAACTGCATAAAAACGGCGGATAAGGCCGTTATATAAGATTGAACAGTGCGACTGGCATAGGAGCGGTAGAATAATTAATTGCTCCAGCACAACACACTAAACTGTGTTCTACCAAGTACTACCAACTCTAGCATACTCGAGAATACTCGAGAATACACTCTCTGATTTAATTGCTACCAGAGAACTGCAGAAAATAGGCGGATAAACTTTCCTGGAATACAATTAAAATGTTATAACAACTCATTGAAGTTATCATTAAAATTTAAATAAAGTAAACAAAAATCTGTAAGCATGTTTGAAACGGAAAAACTACAAATTTCCTGGTACGCACTATAGAAATCCGAGTATTCCGGACATAATTCCGAGTAATATCTATAAAATTCCCAGAATTTTGTTCTAATTTCTATAAAACGGTACATTTTATTTCAAATCAAACTGGACTCATAAACTTTCCCGAAAAACAATTAAAATGTTATCATATCTCATTAACATTATCATTTATATTTAAATAACCTTAACAAAAATCTGTAAACATGCTTGCAACGGAAATATTGCAAATTTCCAGGTACACACTATAGAAATCCGAGTATTCCGGACATAATTCCGAGTAATATCTATAAAATTCCAAGAATTTTGTTCTAGTTTCTACAAACCTGTGCACTTTATTTAAAATCATACTGGACTCATAAACTTTCCTGGAATACAATTAAAATGTTATAACAGCTCATTAAAGTTATCATTAATATTTAAATAAAGTAAACAAAAATCTGTAAGCATTTTTGAAACGAAAAAACTACAAATTTCCAGGTACACACTATAGAAATCCGAGTATTCCGGACATAATTCCGAGTAATATCTATAAAATTCCCAGAATTTTGTTCTAATTTCTATAAAACGTGTACATTTTATTTAAAATCAAACTGGACTCATAAACTTTCCCGAAAAACAATTAAGATGTTATCATATCTCATTAACATTATCATTAATATTTAAATAACCTTAACAAAAATCTGTAAACATGCTTGCAACGGAAATATTACAAATTTCCAGGTACACACTTAAGAAATCCGAATATTCCGGACATAATTCCGAGTAATATCTATAAAATTCCCAGAATTTTGTAGGTCTCTTAAGCTGGCTCAGCCAAAATAGCACAACACAAAAAGAAATATATAATGATTTAGTGCTAATTAATTGCTATTTAATTGCGCTAAATAAAAATTTATTGCTCTGTTTTTTTTTTAAAGAAACCATGGCTGAGCTGGCAAAAACCGTGTGCTGGCTCAATCGAAAATAAAAGGAAATACAAATTTTTTGATTTAGTAAGAATGAATTGCTAATTAATTGCAAATTAATTGCGTTAAATAAAAACGCATAGCTCTTATTAAACTGCATAAAAACGGCGGATAAGGCCGTCATATATGGTTAAACAGTGGGACTCGAATAGGTGCGATAATTAATTGCTCCAGCACAACACACTCAAATGTATTCTACCAAGTACTACAAACTCTAGAATACTTAAAAATACACTCTTCGATTTAATTGCTACCAGAAAACTGCATAAAAACGGCGGATAAGGCCGTTATATAAGATTGAACAGTGCGATTGGCATAGGAGCGGTAGAATAATTAATTGCTCCAGCACAACACACTAAAATATGTTCTACCAAGTACTGCCAACTCTAGAATACTTAAAAATACACTCTTCGATTTAATTGCTACCAGAAAACTGCATAAATACGGCGGATATAGCCGTTATATAAGATTAAACAGTGCGACTGGAATAGGAGCGGTAGAATAATTAATTGCTCCAGCACAACACACTAAAATATATTCTACCAAGTACTACCAAATCTAGAATACACTAAAATACACTTTTTGATTTAATTGCTACCAGAGAACTGCAGAGAAACGGCGGATAAAGCCGTCATATATGGTTAAACAGTGCGTCTGGAATGGGTGCGATAGAATAATTAATTGCTCCAGCACAACAAACTACAATGTATTCTACCAAGTACTACCAACTCTAGAATACTTGAAAATACACACTTAGATTTAATTACTACCTGAGAACTGCAGAGAAACGGCGGATAAAGCCGTCTTATATGGTTAAACAGTGGGACTGGAATAGGTGCGATAGAATAATTAATTGCTCGAGCACAACACAGTAAAATGTATTCTACCAAGTACTACCAACTCTAGACTACTCAAAAATACACTATTTGATTCAATTGCTACCATAAAACTGCATAAAAACGGCGGATAAGGCCGTTATATAAGATTGAACAGTGCGACTGGCATAGGAGCTGTAGAATAATTAATTGCTCCAGCACAACACACTAAAATGTGTTCTACCAAGTACTACCAACTCTAGAATACTCGAGAATACACTCTCTGATTTAATTGCTACCAGAGAACTGCAGAGAATAGGCGGATAAAACCGTCATATATGGTTGAACAGTGCGTCTGGAATAGGTGCGGTAGAATAATTAACTTCTCAAGCACAACACACTAAAATGGTTTCTACCAAGTACTACCAACTCTAGAAAACTCAAAAATACACTCTTTGATTTAATTGCTACCAGCGAACTGCAGAGAAACGGCGGATAAAGCCGTCATATATGGTTAAACAGTGCGTCTGGAATAGGTGCGGTAGAATAATTAACTTCTCAAGCACAACACACTAAAATGTATTCTACCAAGTACTACCAACTCTAGAATACTCGAAAATACACTCTTTGATTTAATTGCTACCAGAGAACTACACAAAAACGGCGGATATGGCCGTTATATAAGATTAAACAGTGCGACTGGAATAGGAGCGGTAGAATAATTAATTGCTCCAGCACAACACACTAAAATATATTTTACCAAGTACTACCAACTTTAGAATACTCGAAAATACACTTTTTGATTTAATTGCTACCAGAGAACTGCAGAGAAACGGCGGATAAAGCCGTCATATATGGTTAAACAGTGCATCTGGAATAGGTGCAATAGAATAATGAATTGCTCCAGCACAACACACTAAAATGTATTCTACCAAGTACTACCAACTCTAGAATAATCGAAAACACACTCTTTGATTTAATTGCTACCAGAGAACTGCAGAGAAACGGCGGATAAAGCCGTCATATATGGTTAAACAGTGCGTCTGGAATAGGTGCGATAGAATAAATAATTGCACCAGCACAACACACTAAAATGTATTCTACTAAGTAATACCAACTCTAGAATACTCGAAAATACACTCTTTGATTTAACTGCTACCTGAGAACCGCAGAGAAATTATTCTACCATACCTATTCCAGATGCACTGTTTAACCATATATGACGGCTTTATCCGCCGTTTTTCTGCAGTTCTCTGGTAGCAATTAAATCAGAGAGTGTATTCTCGAGTATTCTAGAATTGGTAGTACTTGGTAGAACACATTCTAGTGTGTTGGGCTGGAACAATTAATTGTTCTACCGCTCTTATGCCAGTCGCACGCTTCAATCTTATGTAACGTACTTATCCGCCGTTTCTATGCAGTTTTATGGTATCAATTAAATCAAAGAGTTTATTTTTGTGCATTTTGTGCTGGAGTAATTAATTATTCTATCTCACCAATTCCAGTCCCACTGTTTAACCATATATGACGGTTTATCCGCCATTTCTCTGCACTTCTCAGGTAGCAATTAAATCTAAGAGTATATTTTCGAGTATTCTAGATTTGGTAGTACTTGGTAGAATACATTTTAGTGTGTTGTGCTGGAGCAATTAATTATTCTATCTCACCTATTCCAGACGCACTGTTTAACCATATATGACGGCTTTATCCGCCGTTTCTCTGCAGTTCTCTGGTAGCAATTAAATGAAAGAGTGTATTTTAGAGTATTCTAGAATTGGTAGTACTTGGTAGAATATATTTTTGTGTGTTGTGCTGGAGCAATTAATTATTCTACCGCTCCTATTCCAGTCGCACTGTTCAATCTTATATAACGGCCTTATCCGCCGTTTGTCTGCAGTTCTCTGGTAGCAATTAAATTAAAGAGTGTGTGCTTGAGTTTTCTAGAGTTGGTAGTACTTGGTAGAATACATTTTAGTGTGTTGTGCTCGAGCAATTAATTATTCTATCTCACCAATTCCAGTCCCACTGTTTAACCATATATGACGGTTTATCCGCCATTTCTCTGCAGTTCTCAGGTAGCAATTAAATCTAAGAGTGTATTTTCGAGTATTCTAGAGTTGGTAGTACTTGGTAGAATACATTTTAGTGTGTTGTGCTGGAGCAATTAATTATTCTATCGCACCTATTCCAGAAGCACTGTTTAACCATATATGACGGCTTTATACGCCGTTTCTCTGCAGTACTCTGGTAGCAATTAAATCAAAGAGTGTATTTTCTAGTATTCTAGAGTTGGTAGTACTTGGTAGAATATATCTTAGTGTGTTGTGCTGGAGCAATTAGTTATTCTACCGCTCCTATTCCAGTCGCACTGTTTAATCTTATATAACGGCCATATCCGTCGTTTTTATGCAGTTTTCTGGTAGCAGTTAAATCGAAGAGTGTATTTTTAAGTATTCTAGAGTTGGCAGTACTTGGTAGAACACATTTTAGTGTGTTGTGCTGGAGCAATTAATTATTCTACCGCTCCTATTCCAGTCCCACTGTTTAACTACATATGACGGCTTTATCCGCCGTTTCTCTGCAGTTCTCTGGTAGCAATTAAATTAAAGAGTGTGTGTTTGAGTTTTCTAGAGTTGGTAGTATTTGGTAGAATACATTTTAGTGTGTTGTGCTGGAGCAATTAATTATTCTACCGCTCCTATGCCAGTCGCACTGTTGAATCTTATATAATTGCCATATCCGCCGTTTTTATGCAGTTTTCTGGTAGCAATTAAATCGAAGAGTGTATTTTTAAGTGTTCTAGAGTTGGCAATACCTGGTGGAACACATTTTAGTGTGTTGTGCTGGAGCAATTAATTATTCTACCGCTCCTATGCCAGTCGCACTGTTCAATCTTGTATAACGTCCTTATCCGCAGTTTTTATGCAGTTTTCTGGTAGCAATTAAATCGAAGAGTGTATTTTTGAGCATTCTAGAGTTGGTAGTACTTGGTAGAATACATTTTAGTGTGTTGTGCTGGAGCAATTAATTATTCTATCGCACCTATTCCAGTCCCACTGTTTAACCATATATGACGGGCTTATCCGCCGTTTTTATGCAGTTTAATAAGAGTCATGCATTTTTATTTAGCGCACTTAATTTGCAATTAATTAGCAATTAATTCTCACTAAATCAAAAAATATGTATTTCCTTTTATTTTCGATTGAGCCAGCATATGGTTTTTGCCAGCTCAGCCATGATATTTTTTTAAATAAGAGCTATACATTTTTATTTAGCGCAATTAATTTGCAATTAATTAGCAATTAATTCTCACTAAATCAAAAAATATGTATTTCCTTTTTCTTTCGATTGAGCCAGCACACGGTTTTTGCCGGCTCAGCCATGGTTTCTTAAAAAAAAAACAGAGCAATAAATTTTTATTTAGCGCAATTAAATAGCAATTAATTAGCACTAAATCATTATATATTTCTTTTTGTGTTGTGCTATTTTGGCTGAGCCAGCTTAAAAGACCTCATTATTTGGCCTTTTTTTATAATATTAGAAAATTAATATTTAAATACATATTTGATAAACATTTAATATATCAATAAACCAACATAAAATGTATCTCTTTATGTTATATTTTGAGCAAGAAATTTGCATTTAAATCTTCATGTTTCATTAAATCAAATATTTTTCAGTATAAATTATGAAGAAAGATTTGCTATTTATGATGTAGTACATAGATTATGTAGTAAATACTACATAGTTCATCAATGTTTAAGTTTATAATGTAAAAACATACGTTGAAGTGTGTTTTGCTTGAAGCTCTCAAATCGGCATTGTCCGACCTTTTTGTTAAATTAGTCTCGGCTGGTTCCGTCAATCGGCATTGCCAAAGTGTATTAAAAGCCGTTGACTAAAGAGATCACTAGTGCCTGTTTGTTTTGCAAAAGGTCTGTTTGCTGATAATAATATTTGAACGGTGCAAAACCAAATAAAATTATGTATTTAGTAAATTGATATAATACGAGTTTTTCATAAAACGAACATGCATATTATGTACCGCCAATGTTAAAGTTTTATTTTATCTTTAAAGCAAAGAAAAATGAGCTTTTGGTTTTATTTTTATGTTTTTTTTTTTTACTTAATATTTATGGAATATATTGATATTAATTAAATAGATCATGTGAAAAGTACAGTCACAGAAACATAAAATGGAGCAAGCCCTGCACATGAATTTTGCATAATTTTATTTTGTGTTGTGTCATTTATTTTATTTATTTAATTATCTGAATATGTTAATATATTAATTGTTGTTTTACTATTAAAATTAAATGTTACAACGTATTACGTATAAAGCTTACATTTTTTTAATATGGAGTTTTTCATTAGTGTGCACACTAAAAAATGTCTTTGGTGACAAATTTTCCTTTACTAAATAAGTTTTTGTTGATAGAGTAAAGTTTTTGTTGTACCTAATCACAAAAAAACATAATTAATTTATGTAATAGGAACTAATTTAATGAGCTTCCATCGCAAATAAATGTTATTGCTATTTCTAGTAAACATAACATAATAATGGTTCACAACAAAAAGTCTTTTGTTGTGAAAAATAATATTTTGCTAAGTGCAATACTAGTTGAATTAGTAGCATAGACCAATTTTCTTTGTATCGCCCAACAAATTATTTTATTGAAACGGAACACAATAAGAAATAAATTATCTTTGGTAAAAAATTCTCATTTACTGAATTAGTTTTTGTTTATAGAAAAAAGTGTTGTAGGAACAAACTAATGAGTTTCCATCACAAATATATTTTGTTAGCTTTTTATCACACGTGTGCTCAATCGGCGGTCAGTTTCGTTTACGGTTGTGTCAGACTCAAAACGTTACGTTCCTTTGTTGCCTCTTGTCTGCGGTTTGCAGGGTTATCTCAGTTGTCTGGTGAGTGTTGGCTACAATGCTCAAATGCATGGCTCAAATTGCATGTTATTATGTGCAACAAGAAGGCGCTCTTCAAGAAAGATCGTACTTTCGTGATAATTGTACTCTACAATACCACGTATTAATGTTATTATTAGTACTACGGGTATTATATTTGCAATACATTATAGGAATACAATGGAAACAGAAGTGGAATTTCTACTAGACGAGTGGGGACTACCCGAACTTATTCCGATATTAATTAGTTAAGTGAGCATATTACATGAAATACTGATAGCAAAATTTTATCAAATTTAGCAAATCATAAATTTGCTATGAGAACGTATTAATTACTCACGTCAGCATATTTGGTGTTAGCAAAGGCTGAAAATTTGTTTGTATATTTTATAATTTGAAATTTCCTGTAGTAAGTAGGGGTTTTGCAAAATATTAATTAGCTTCTTGTGCAAATTCTGATTGTCACTTCAACTCCAAATTCAGTACTCCCAGCAAATAATCTGTTTCTTTAGCTAAGATTATAAAGCAAACATAATTGGTATACGCAAATTTGCTGAGGCTATATTCACACAAAATATTTGTTGCAGTTGATCGTATTTTGTTGCTAGATTCTATTATTTTTTAGTGTGTGTTTACATAAATTTATTATACTGAAGTTTTACGTATAATTAACATTCGTAACCATGTTTATTCATCTCTAAATTCTAATTAAGTTAGCGAAATTTTACTGTCCCGCTTTTATGTTTCCACGGTGGTACTACAATAAAATATATTTTTTCACCTACCTGATCAGAAAGTGCTTCCTAAATGTCCTGTTTTGAGGGCGTTTAAGGCTTATTTTCTGCACTCTTATGTCAAACTTTTTTCTGCTCTCTTATGTCAAATACATAACTTCTATACTACTTGAAAGCATGATTTATTTTTGTTAATTTGGAGATACTGTAAAAATTGTAAATATTTTTTAATTTGTCTTACTTTAACAAGTCTTATACAATATCCTAAAAAGTTTTTAATCAAAAAATGAAATCATTAGTTTTTAACATTAAAAACATAACTTATTCGTAAAACTTTTAACAACGGAATATGACGGAAAATGTAATCTCAAACATATCTTTACTTAACCTCTAAAAATATAAAAAACATACGTCAAATTCTTTTAGCCTTTTTAGATCATAAATTGAATATTCGTGTCTTCGTCGTTAAATTTATCGTTTGTTTTTTTTCTTTTCACACTGTCATTGTGTTTTAATAGTTATTGGTTTATTTAGTGCGCGAGATGCTACTTTGGTAGTCAAGAATGAAAGACTTTGACGAAAGCGAAAAATATTTCGCGCACGTTGTCAAGTAAACAAAACCAATGTGGAATGTTGCATACAGATATTAATGAAAAAATGTCATCATTTTTTGACAACTGTAGAAAAATGGTGTTTGTGACAAACTTTGTTCATAATTAAAAATATAACTATAGTTACTTAATTACTAATGTAAATATTGTAATTTAAATAAATTGAACAATGATAGACACCAATAACGATATTGAACGCAATGAGTTCTGTAGCTGTACATTACCTTAGCTTTGAGATAGTAACATTCATCCCCTCCAACATATGCCTATTTAATTTACTACATAAGTTACGTTACTGTTTAACTTTTGATTTTTTTTTGACTTTTAAACTGGCGAAAAACTTTTGTATGTCACTTGAACAGAAAAGCATTTGTAGCCCTTAGTTGTCTGCTGCCCTCTCTCCGCTTCGCTTCGTTCGGGCGTCAAGCAACTGCGGGCTCCAAATGCTAACTTTCTGTTTTCTTTCTTTCTTGAGACGCAAAATACTATAAACGATATTCTAAATTCAACATATTTACAATACTAAGTGAATCTCAAACATTTTTTAAATACAAAACCAATCTGCCGTTTCTATGTTTGACAAACATTGCGAATAAATTATTTCATTTATATATGATGCTACTGGGGACATGTTGAGGGAAAACCTTATTAATTAAATCTTCTGTATTTAATGATTTTTTCATTCTAATTAATTAAAGCTGTAATTCCGGGAGTTCTAAAATAGCCGAACCCGTTATTCAATCAGAGTTTATTATAAAATCTCGGAAAACACAACGGAATTGATAGCCTAAATGTCATAATAGGTTGAACTAAATTTAGATGAGACCGCAACAACAAATAAAAACCTCCTCTTTAATTGAAAACAGGTATTAACCGTAAGTGCTTCATCAATTTTCTATTAATTAACAGTCATTCGCGATGAACACATAATTCAAGGTTATTAATATAACTTTTAGTGAATTAAATAATATAATAAAAAGAAATTTATTTTATTCAAGTTTAAAGAAACTATAAATTAAGACGTCTATAAAGATATTTACTAAGTACATATTTAAGAAGGCTTTAAAAAGATGTTTTAATGACTTTATTTAATAATAAGTCATTTTACCATTCGGTAGTGATATTTTTTCTTCCATATTATTTGAAAAGTGGTTTTACAATTTTTCTAGCTTTAAGTTAGCTGTATGAAAGTTATATCACAAAAAAGTTTTGAACAATTATTAAGTCAAAGTTGTTTTTTAAATCCAGGTGGCGTCTGTAAAAGCTACAGTCCTTTTTACTCGCATCCTTAACCAACTTCGACTCATCAAAATTTAATTGAGATTTCTAGAGATTTTGACTTATTTCCACTAGATATTGTAGCAAACCTAATTAAGTTAAGAGTAATTACTCCACTGGAATTACTTTATTGAAAATACTAAACATAAAATACGCTGCACGATGGACGTCGCTGTAATCTCAATAAATCAAAATAACACGATACTTACTGAACGGTAATACTCCGGCTGAGATCTCTAATTCTACAGAATCAAATACAGGTGTCGGTGTTAACCCCAAAAGCTTCAGATTGGGTAATAGGGTCAGGAACAAATAAAAAATGGTGGGCGCCACCAGACTGATTGATGTTAAAGAAAAACACAAATCAAGAAGTTCCAGACTGGAAATGACTTCCCATTTAAAATTGACGTTAATTAATTAAACACATTAGTTGTTTAATTATATTACCTTTGATAATGACAGCATAGCTGTCGAAACAATATTGTCAGGTATATTTTAATAAAACTGTGAAACTTTTAATAATCTTTATTTATTTCATGATTATGGAGTTCCACAAAATAAGGCTGGAAACAATAAACAACATTAGTTGTTAATAAAAAAAACCTTAATTGACAAAAGAAAACATGAGCAGTTTGTTGAGGCTTAAGTATATCAAACGATAAATAAATTTGAAATCTGTATATTGAAACAAAAAAATAAAAAAGATGAAAATATTCACAATTACCATTTTGAATGAGAAAAAGAATTGTCTATCATAACTATTACATAATTTCGGGATCCCAAATAAATTTTACATAAACAACATTATTAAACGAACAATACCTTAAAACAGTTATCCATAATCCAAAATAATATTCAAAAGAAAGTTTTCCTTTCGCAAATGAAAGGCTCCAAACACATTACACTAAAACACAATATTGACCAAACACAAAATTTGCACTACAAAACTGCTGACCTGGAACATTACGAGAACACGTTTTAATTTTAAATTCTGAACTATTACATTTTATTTTAAGGCTAAACTTTGGCATAACTATCTGCAATAATTTCCTTAACTAATAAACTTTTTATTGGTATAATGATAACTAAAACGATAATAAATTTAACTTGAATTCTGCTTGAGGGTAATTATTTTAATTTCTGCACAACAGGAAACAGTGATAAACAGTAGTAACAATGATTCGACTACTGAACGATACTTACGTAACTAGAACTTCACCAAACTATCATTGCGGGATAATCCTCGTCGCCGGATTAATAAAAATAAAATTGCTTTATTCTAACTGTACTATAATTCTGTAACCGTAAAATCGCTAACTCGCGCTGATGACACTAGAAGCAATTGCTAGGGGGGGAGAGCCCGCTAGCTGTAGGCCGCAACCCGCTGCTGTCTTTGGGGTACGAGACCCACTCTACGACTGAACTTTGAGATATAAATCTGTACTACCTTAAATTCTTAAAAAGAGGGAAGATTTTAAACTAACCTATTGCGAAATAGCCTGACTTTTATAAGCCAATCAGGAACAAGCATTATTTTAAAAAGCTTCTAAAAGTTTCGAGGGAATTTACAGCGGCTTAAATATGTAAAGCAAAGAAAAACCCACTACTAAACATGTGGTCTCGACTATTTTTTATACGTCTGGATTTGAAGAAATTATTTGTGCAGATTGAAAATAGCACGTACGGGAAATAATAAATTTAAGGTTTAATGCGTTTTCAGACAGTTTATTCCCCTGTAAAAAGACCGATATGATTTCTAAATATTTATAATCTTAATTTTGTCTATATTTTCGCAACAATTTGTAGCCGTGGGAAGGTTCTGCAATGAACTTTATGATATTTACAAAGGCGTCAAATGCAATAAAATAATACCAACATTCCAGGAACAATGTTATCTGTAATTTTATTTTAGAAGGAATATCGTTTAGACGAAAACATTTTAGGGTAACCCCTAACATTAAAAGAACACCTTTTGATTCGGAATATCATCTGTATTTTTAATCCAACTGAAATATATTGAAATTCACAGAGCCCTGCTAAGGTTTTTTTTACCATTAATGCATATAAAATTACATTTCTATAAAATTGAGAATTTGGATACGTTACAATATAGACAACATCATTTAATCGTTAGTGCTTTGTACTGAAAGTTTGGCACAACTTTTTCGTAAACCTAATCGTAGGATTTTTGCTTAGTTTTGCTTTCCACCTAATTTGTACAAATCTTCTACAAATCCCAGTATGTATGAGCTTTCTTTTATTAGGAAGATCGTCGCATCTTTTAATGTTACTAAAATATTCTTTTAACCCTTAACCACAGAGGTGCGGTCAGTCCAGGCCTCTAGTGGCTTTGAAATCTGCAGTTCAACCCCTTCCATACAATTGAGGAGTTGTTGTCTAGGAGAAAGAGTGAAGTTGTTTTCTATTAAACTGTGTACTGTGCATAGGTTTGAATATTGAACCCGGTCTGACAGACCTCACCTCTGTGTGAGTGTTACATTTTCAAATTTTCAAATCAATCTTTTAGTGGTATTATGGAGGGAAAAGCTAGTATTTCAAGGACAGTTCCTTATGGGGATGATGATTTCGAGGATACCTTAATGAAATGGTATGATAAATGCGGGTCTGGCGGTAGTGATAGTGAGTCGGATGGACCGGAAATAGAAAGTAATCACGACACAAACTCAGAGCAAGGAACAGATGAAGATGAAGAAAATAATGAACAAGATGAGGCTAGGTCACAAGAGGTAGAACAAAGAGCGCAAGAAGAGACAGAAGTAGAAGAAGAGGAAGAAACCGAAGAGAATCAAACAGATGAGAGTAAACGACGGAACAATTATTGGTATGACCAGAATCGTTTTAAATGGTCAAAACAACCAGCTGTCAGTAAAAACACAAGAACTTTAAGCCATAATATTGTCAAAAAGTTACCGGGAAATAAAGAAGCATTTCGAAATGAAACGAAGCTCGACCCAATAACAATTTGGAATTCGCTTATTGCAAATGACATTTTACAGATTATTTTGAAATGGACAAATTTGCGTCTAGCAAGAGAGTAACAACACAAGATGTGAATATAAGAATCTAAAGAACACTGATCTTCGTGATATGGATCTGATCGAATTGAAGAGCTTCATAGGTCTTCTGCTGTTCACATCCATTTTCAAGTCAAACAATGAAGACATCAGATCTATTTTTGCGACAGATGGGTCAGGTCGTGATATTTTCCGGTATGTTACTAACGCAAATAGATTTGCGGTTCTTCTAATATGCTTGAAATTTGACGATCCAACAAGTCGAGTCGAGAGAAGAAAGGATGACCCAGTCGCACTAATATCAGAAATTCTTAACAAATTTGTCAATAACTGTCAAAAAGTGTACACGTAGACACTGGTGTCTGTATTGACGAAATGTTAGTAGCCTTCAGAGGAAAATGTAAATTTAAGATATACATGCCCCAAAAACCAGCAAAATATGGGATAAAGGTTATGGCTCTTACAGATTCCAGGACTGGCTACTCTGATGGCCTTACATTGTCTGCAGAAGACACAAAGAAGCTTAGTAAACCATCGCAATCGGTTCTGAGGCTTTCTGTGCCAATATTTAATTCCAACAGAAATATAACTGCTGATAATTGGTTTTCTTTTGTGGAACTGATTAAGGCATTGAAATTAAAAGAATTGGCTTACGTGGGAACATTAAAAAAAAATAAAAAGGAAATATCCCAAGAATTCTTGGCTTCTAAGTCGAAGGCTGTGGGTACCTCTTTGTATGGATATACAAAGTTCATGACCCTATTTTCGTACGTGACAAAGAAAAATAAGGCTGTTTTGATGATTTCATCTCAACATCATTTTTCCTATGTAGATCCAAATAGTAAAAAGCCAGAAATAATTGAATATTACAATTGTAATAAAGGTGGAATAGATTCTTTAGACGAAAAATGCACAAAGTACTCAACAGTCCGAAGAACAACCTGCTAGCCAATGACAATTTTTTTAGACTATTGGACATTTCATTGGCAAATTCTTTTATTTTGTTTCGTTCTTTTAGAGACAATCTAGAGCTAACTCGATATAATTTTATCAAAGAACTGGCTCTACAATTAGTGACTCCTGAACTCGAAAGACGGGTTGCAAATCCCCACATTACTCGAGAGGTGCGATTTTGTATACGAAGAGTATTGAAGGTAAAGGAATAGTTTCATGCTGTTGAAGGTGAAGACAACGGAAAATTAGAAAAGCGTAAAACATGTTCGTTGTGCCCACCTGCAAAAAAAGAAAAACTTTTTATTTTTGTTTTGTATGCAAAAGACCCATTTGTTTAGAATGCTCCAAGAAAGTGTGTCACGATTGTTGTGCCTAATAGGTATAAAATTCGATCAGTGTCATTTCCTTATCAAAACAATATTTTTTTGACATATGTTTTTTTGTGTTCTTTTATGTTTATACTAGCTATTTTTAACTTGTAACAATACTTTATGTTCCTGTTTATCTTCTACGCTCTTTAGGATGCAGAAGGTTCATTTTTTTAGTATTTCTTGATAATATATGATGAAAATGCCGAAAAATATTTGTTTATTTGTATTATCTGTAACAAATTTAACTGTATTTCATGATACGTGATTTATTTTGACAGATCACTAACTTAGTATGACCTAAACTAAAAACAAATGTGATATTGGTTGTTTTAAACATAGGGGTCTCCAAGACCGCACCTCTGTGGCGGTGTAAGCGAAACTGCACCTCTGTGGTTAAGGGTTAAATTAGATTTAAAATATGTTCTAATTTAAAGTATATGTTAACATTAAAAAAATATTCCGCCGTAGTGCAATCAAGATGGACCAAAAATAAATTAATATAAAAAGCACACATTTAGAATAATATAACGAAAGTAATTTATATTTTTTATACCACCATCCATGCATTTTATTTCTTAAATTCTTTTCTCTTCTCTATACGTTGCCAGGCTATGCTTTTACGGTCTATTTCACACATCTTTAGACTAATATGACAACTAAAACTGGAACAAAACCTTTTCTTGCGAAAATTTGGGAATTTGAGCGACATTTAGAAATGAAATCCATTTTATTATTATACCTTTTCATTTTGTAGATTTTCAGCTAATTTAATTATTCAGCCTTAAATATTTTGTACAGTACCTGAAATTGCACATCGTACTGTGAGGTATTTTATGCGAGGTTTTTCCTAAGAGTAATGTACACATTTGGAAGCTTTAAGTCACTAGATAACAAGAATTTCTAGCATCATTGAACATTGAGTTTTCCAAGTTTTCTACCTTCTCACTAATAATAGCATTTTCCGAAGAAAATGGAAATCAAGGAAACGTTAGCAATACTTGAGAGGGTAACAAACATTGTCATTCAACAAGGGAATGTTGAAGCTTTGTTAAATACATAATTTTGACGTTTTATACACTGAAGCTTGTTTAGCTTCTCTGTTTAACAAACAGATTTTGTTAGTTAATTATACAATTGAATAATTATCTTTATTATAGAGTGTAATTAGTATTCATAAAGAAGAACATTTTTAATTAAAAAATCAATATTTTCTTATTAATATTTAAATGAATTATCTAACCCTTTGATGTTCGATTATTAATAAACTTCAAACATTTTAAAATTTCAATTAAGTCAAAACACCGAAATATTTCATTTTTACCCCGATTCTTTTTCAGCACTCCACTTTGTTGTCATGCTGAAAGATGACATCGCGTGCCTAAAATTCAATCAAAGAACTCATCGAAAATTTGAGAAATATTGCAGGCATGTTCAAGATTGAATGCACATACTTAGTTCTTCACACGCAAAAAACAACTTTTTGAAATATTGCCTTCTACTATATGCGTTATGGCCATAAACGTAATATTTTTCTGACAAAACCACCATTTCTGTATTTTAGTTTTCCGCAAAACAAAAAAAAAACATAACCAGCGCAAATTACCTTCTTTAAGACCTGGATCAAAACAGAAAAAATCCTTAAGCCTGATTTGATTGCAGGATTTAGTAGACGAAGCTCTAAATCAACTTTGGAAGATCTCATTTCAAAACACCCTTGCTTAAATATTTAAAGGAGAAATCTGCAATTAAAATTGTTTTATTTTGACTTCGTCTAATAAGAAATGGAATAATTTATTTGATAACATTAATCTTGTTAAATAAGTTATTAGATTTTAAAGAAATTGATATATTTTTTCCTTTGTTTTTTAGGTCGAGACTTCCTAGCGACGTTAGCAATTGTAGCCATTACGATTTTTTAGAAGATTTATACGACGCCGTCACCAGCGATCCAGGTAATTTAACAATTTGAGAATATAAACTATTTTGTTTTGTTGAGAGAAAATTTAGAAAACTTCTAGAAGATACTTTTTAAGGACTACATTATTTTTTGGTTATAAACAATTAACATAACAATGAACCCAGATTTGCATGTTTATTAGTAATCAGGCAAAGAAAATTTGAAGAAAAAATGAGAATAACAAAGTTATTTCGGTTATTCACAGTTGTATAAGATTTTTCATTGTAAAGGATTATTCATTGTATTTTGCCAACCTCTTTATCTTTATTATTATTGAAGATAAAAAAACTCTATAAAAGTTGTATTGTACTTACCCATATTTTTTAAAATGTCATCAAAAATAAGTTAAAAAATAAAGTGTATAGATCACCCGATACGAAATATACCTATATAGTTTTTTAAATATCACATCTTGTGTATTGTGTTATTTTCGAATAGTTCAGTCTTCCCGGATTCTAAATATACAGGGTGTTACAAAAATGGTGGGCTGACCATACACAGACGGCTTCTACGACTAAAAATAAGGATAAAAGTTTTATAAACATATGCCCTAAAATGGTTCATTACTGAGTTACAGCTACTTAAGGTTTTTCAGTTTTTTATTCAAAAATATAACAGAAAACACGTAAACTTGTTTAATTAAAATCATAATAGTGGGGAGGCGCATTTAGTAAAATATATAAAATTACAAAGTTGGCTTACCATGAAACCTAACAGCCACCATGCTAGATTTCATATTACAGTAGTACAGATGATATTTTGAACGGTGGTCTTTTCTGGACGCCATTTAAGAAAATGGCGGATGGGAATGTTTGAATGTTCGTACTTTGGAAACCACTCAACTTAAAAACTTGACCTTGGTGTCAAATTATATGTTTTTGGGGTCAAGGAATTCAAAAAGGTCTTTAATTTATTCATATATACAACTCATCTCCCATTTTTCAAAATGGGTATCAATATATGGCATTAAATGAACTTTTATTTAATTATTTTTCAACTATTACAATCTTTCTTTGTTAAACAAAGATAATGATATTTCTTCTTACTCAAACATGAAAACCACAATTAAACATGATATTTATTATTTTACTCAAACATGAAAACCACGATTAAAAAAATGTTGATTTGAAAGAGTTACTTCAATATGAATTGCATGGTGACCCACTGTCACTAGCAACATATGATTGATGTCTTCGTCTTCCAATAAATAAAGCCATGCTCGGTACAATTTTGATAGGGGAGAATGGTGTAGATATCCTTCCTGTAGAAGAACCTGGTATGCGTACATGCTACATCATTGATGCTATGGACGTAGTACAAGCACTCGGAAAGCTAAGTAAACCAACAGCTTTTGGTGATCTAGCGCACTCATTTGTGAAGTTAGTATTGCAGAATTGTTCTGAGAATTGATGTTGTCTTTGATAGCTACAAAGATAATTCTATTAAATCAGCATCTGGGGCCAAACGCAAAAACAAGACCATCCCCCTTGTAAGACGTGACATACAAGATAGAAATGTTCCCTTGCCACAGAATTGGAATGGATTTAATAATCTTCTTGAGAATAAAAAAGCTCTAACTCACTTACTCTCAAATCAGTTGATGTATCCTCTAAGAAATTAAACCCAAACCAGTTTGTAGTGACAGCAGGGGGTTATGAACAATGTTATGAGGCTACTTTCACGTCTGGAATTCTGTCAGATTCATTATTTGCGAATAATGAATAACGAATCACGAAGACGCAGATACGAAGATTTTGCTTCATGCAAAAGATGCAACTAATAATGGATACAGTCGGATTGTTGTGCAATACAAAGATACAGATCATAATAATGTCTTTATTTCCTTACAGGTTTACACCCAAATAGGGAAAAATATGAAATTACAACAATAAAAAACCTAATTACAATATTGTTACTTAACCTATTGTGTTGTATGTATTAATCAGGTATATTCTCATGTTTTCTACAAGAACTTGACAAATAAACGATCATCCATTAGACATAATATCGTATTCTGCGCAAATTGAATTAAAATTACTACACATTACAGTAATTGGACTACTAATTAACATATTGGTCCTCGCAAAATTATTATAAAAGAATAAAGAACTTCTGCTGTTGTGTCTCGGTATATTAAAACTAATCTTTTGCAGTAAACTAGGACAGTCCAGGTTGTTATGAAGTAAATTAAAAAGAAACTTAATACTTATTATGATTCTTCGTGTTTTCAAAGATATCATGTTAAATGTAATAAGGGAAGAAGAGTAATCAAAGTCGTGGTTGGGATAAGTTCCAGTAGATAACTAATCGATGAATTTCAAAAATCGCCGCTGAACAGATTCTATATGTTTAATTATAAATGGGATACTAAATTATTGATCCATACTCCAGAGTCGATCTCACAAATGCGAAATATAAAATTCGGAGGCAATGCTTATCTGAAAAATCCCTACAGTTTCGATAAATAAACCCAAGTGCTCTATTGGCTTTTACTACCACTTGAGTAGGTATTGGGGTACTTGATCGTGGGAAAATTTTGATGACCGTGGGAACCTAATTAGCATAATTAATTGCTCTAATTAAATTGATTGATCTTATAAATATGCAAATGAGGCGCGAATTAAACTTATTGCTCTAATTAAATGATCGAATTAAATTATTTGATCTAATAAATATGCAAATGAGGTGCGAATTAAATTCATTGCTCTAATTAATATGCAGGTGAGGCGTGAATTAAATTGATTGATCTAATTCTGATAACATCTTGATAACGTCTGTCATTTTTGCATCTGTCATTTTTGCATCTGTCATTTTAAATCTGTCATTTTTGCATCTGTCATTTTTGCATCTGTCATTTTAAATATGTCAATTTTGCAGCTGTCATTTATACGTCTGTTATTTTTGCATATGTCATTTTAAATCTGTCAATTATGCATCTGTCGTTTTTGCATCTGTCATTTTGAATCTGTCATTTTAAATCTGTCATTCTTAAAGCAGCCATCTTGGATATCCCCAGATTTGAATTTGTTTTTCCTACGACCTACAAGTTCTGCTACCTTTCTCTCTCTCTCACGCACACACTGTACTCTTACTACCTTTTCTAGAAGAAATAATAATGCCAGATAGGAAGTAAAATTATGTTTCTACTTTTCGTGTACTCTCTCTCTCGCGGATAACGATCTACCTTTTATATAGTCGCCCTTCTCCCTTAATCATGCTAGTAAATATATTATTTATTTAGCTATCTCTCTCTCTCTCTCTCTCTCTATCTCTGTCTCACGGTAACTTTCGTATATATATATATATATATATATATATATATATATATATATATATATATATATATATATATATATATATATATATATATATATATATATAATATATATATATATATATATATATATTGCGATGAATTGGCATAAACAGAATAATTTTGATTTTCTTTTGCCCCACCTCGGCTAGCAAAATAAAAATATATGCGTTGAATTCGGCTAATTAAAAATAAAATATTGTTTTTATATTCACTTATTAAATACTTACAAATGACGAATAATTACTGTTAGATTGTAGATAATTGATTTATAAATAAATTAATTTTCTAAAGACTGTGTACTTTGGAAATGCTTTTCAACTTCCCTCTTTTATAAATTCTAATATGATTTGAAAATACCTTTTAATAGATTTAATAATGCAATGGTTATATAAAATTAATGTTACGTTAGTTCTTGACTAACTCAAGTTTACGTAAGAGAGTTGGGCGCCAGTTAAATAAATTAACATAACAGAATTAAATTTTATAAAAATAACTCATCTCAGGGTGAATGTGGATTCCTGTAGGTTTTAAAAATATACAAATTGAAATTGAAAACACTTTTTAAAATTGAAATCTTAATTAAGTTTAATGGCTAAATTGTTCAAATCACTTAATTACACCTCACAAACGATAGTCTTTTCTCATCAGATACCAAAGGAAATAACTTCCTACCTTTTTATAAAGCGATGCTTCTTCCTTTTTCTATAGATGCCCTCTTTCCAAAACCAATTGGCAGAGCAAGTCACTTATGTTGTCTCAGTGCCGATTTCCAATTCCGGTTGACTTCCTCCCTTTTGCATGGCTTTCCCACATAACACCATCCACACTCTTGGTTTTGGTAACTCACTTTTGTTTTATTTTAACTGCGGGTATATATCCCTTTCTCGAAGAACTTGTATTTGCTTTTTGTGTTTAATTAAATAAAACACCGATTGATGGTTTTAATCGAAGATTTATTATCTTGCTTACTTAGCAAGTAAATTAACTTTAAAAGGTTCTTTATAAACGTATACACTTCTACAATTTATAACCTTTTTAATACTTTTGCCGTATTCAATTAACTTAACTATTTACATTGTACTGTATTTCTTACACGACTTTTACTGCGTCGTTGTTTACCATGAAGTGTCTATTTACATTTTATTATTGTCTTTAACACGACTTTACTGCGTCGCTTTCTATCAGGAACTCCCTTTTACATATTTACTATTGTATTAAACACGACTTTACTGCGTCGCTTTCTATCAGGAACTCTCTTTTACATATTTACTATTGTATTAAACACGACTTTACTGCGTCGCTTTCTATCAGGAACTCTCTTTTACATATTTACTATTGTATTAAACACGACTTTACTGCGTCGCTTTCTATCAGGAACTCCCTTAAAATTATGATTTTCTAAGCTTATATACAATTGACTATTTACATAATTATATTACACAATCTGACGTCACCTTACGAACTAATACAAACTGTACACTCATATAATACATAATAGCAGATTAAAATTCTTATATAAAAGTGACACATCTATTACACATTATTACACAACATTTGCAATAACAATGAACTATTTACACGAACAAAAACCTTAAAGAATCACATAACCCGTCGATATACTCATTTGAAATTATACATAATTGAATTACATCATAACAAAAACTTGCGAACAACTGGATGTTACGTACACTTAAGTAATCGGTGAGTAAGCTGTTTGATAATAAATAGAAACATGTATTATTTAACCTTATTAAAAAGTATACACATTGATTTCAAAATCAATGACACTCCATTAAATAACTTAAATTTATTTTTAACAGGAAAAGTTGATAAAAATATTTCAAAAGTGTTAGTATTTAACAACGATTTTAGAATTTTCCAAAATTTTCCAAAATTTCCAAAATTTTGACACTAAAATCCACAGCAATATATATATATCCCTCTCTAGTCTAGTAACTATGGTTGAGGATCGAAGCCCGTCCCGCGGTTTTAATTAACTCAACAAAGGTCCTTACAACGACGACGACGACAGCTCGGTAAAACGTTTAAAATTTTGAATTTGTCATTCTTGAAGTCACCATAATGGATTTCCCGCCCATGAATTTTATATTTCACATCTGACTAACCACGTGATCAAGACCGCTGTATTCTAATGAAACTTTCTACCCAAAGAGATCATGAAATTTAAAGAAACCAACAATCGTCAATGATATCAACGAGTTTTGCAAGCTCGACTAACCGATATATCTATGTCAGTAGCTACCCTTCGTGAAGGGCTTTCGGATCTCCATGTTAAGAAAATAACGTTAATAAATACACAGGCTCTTGAATCACGTTCAGGGATCGGCCTGGTTTCTAACACTAATATGTATTATTATCAACGGCTGAATTAACTATTTAAAAAGAGAAAAAACTAATTCTAATGCAGAAAAATACCCTAGCATTTGCGCTTTGTAATACCAGATATCACTTTAAATTAAAACACCTAATCACCTCTCATCAAGAAGGAATATACACTAATCATCTTTTAAATTTAAAAACGAAAACACGACTATACTGTAGAAGGTACCAAAATAAACTGGAGTTAAATTTTACCTTACCCTCGACGACGACAAAAAGGGAAACACCCTGAGGCAATATACATTCTTTTAAAAAGGCACGCTTCGACCTCCAAATCACTAGAAATTTGCGGTTTTATACCTGCTTCGAACACAAAACAGGTGTTTGAATGGTTCTTTTCTGTAAAAATTCTCTCCCTTTTTTTTATCAATATATAATCTTTTCAACTTCCTTAAAGACAGCTTTTTTGTAAACTTGAAATCGAGATAATTATCAGATTAAAATGCATCACTATACCCCAAAAAGTTCGGACTGACTACCTGAGGCACGATAGCAGGTACTAATCCTCGAACATTTAAGATGTACAGTAAAAACAAAAGAGTATGGTTGATGGTTAGGTTTTAACTTATTTCCTTTCCGAATCAAAATACTTAGATTTTCACAAAAATCTTTAGGTCGGTCTGTCACTTTTTTTTAATAAACAAAAATTAGTCCCGACACTTTCCTCTTTTTCCCATTAATTTTAATATTACAGAAATCTAATAAACAACTTACCTATTTCCAGGGGCAATAAGTCAATCACACAGGTCTCGTCATCATAACAATAATTAGTTATAAAAATGTGGTCAATTCCCAGTAAATCTAGAGATTATAAGAGTAACAAAATATTTAAATAAATGCAAAATTTTATGATTATGGAGTTCCACAAAGTAAGGCTGGAGACAGTAAACGCTATTGATGTATTAGTTTTAGACACGTACAATAAGTACGGGAAATAGAAAATTAGTAATTATCATTTCACTTTATTTAATAAAAACTTAACATTGTCATGCTATAATAACATTAGAATTTCCTGTACATGAGATAGAAGGTTCAAATTTATAAAAAGAAACTTAAAAATTTATTCAGTAAAAACTTAACGTTGTCGTGCTATAATTACATTAAAGTGATATCTGGTATTACAAAGCGCAAATGGTAAGTTATTTTTCTGCATTAGAATTAGTTTTTTCTCTTTTTAAATAGTTAATTCAGCCGTTGATAATAATACATATTAGTGTTAGAAACCAGGCCGATCCCTGAACGTGATTCAAGAGCCTGTGTATTTATTAACGTAATTTTCTTAACATGGAGATCCGAAAGCCCTTCACGAAGGGTAGCTACTGACATAGATATATCGGTTAGTCGAGCTTGCAAAACTCGTTGATATCATTGACGATTGTTGGTTTCTTTAAATTTCATGATCTCTTTGGGTAGAAAGTTTCATTAGAATACAGCGGTCTTGATCACGTGGTTAGTCAGATGTGAAATATAAAATTCATGGGCGGGAAATCCATTATGGTGACTTCAAGAATGACAAATTCAAAATTCAAAAGAGAGAGAGAGAGAGAGAGAGAGATAGCTAAATAAATAATATATTTACTAGCATGATTAAGGGAGAAGGGCGACTATATAAAAGGTAGATTGTTATCCGCGAGAGAGAGTACACGAGAAGTAGAAACATAATTTTAATTCCTATCTGGCATTATTATTTCTTCTAGAAAAGGTAGAAATAGTACAGTGTGTGCGTGAGAGAGAGAGAAAGGTAGCAGAACTTGTAAGTCGTAGGAGAAACAAATTCAAATCTGGGGATATCCAAGATGGCTGCTTTAAGAATGACAGATTTAAAATGATAGATTCAAAATGACAGATGCAAAAATGACAGATGCATAATTGACAGATTTAAAATGACATATGCAAAAATAACAGACGTATAAATGACAGCTGTAAAATTGACATATTTAAAATGACAGATGCAAAAATGACAGATGCAAAAATGACAGTTGCACAATTGACAGATTTAAAATGACAGATTTAAAATGACAGATGTAAAATGACAGATGCAAAAATGACAGATGCATAATTGACAGATTTAAAATGACAGATGCAAAATTGACAGATTTATACTGACAGTTGCAAAATTGACAGATTAAAAATTGACAGACGTATAAATGACAGATTTAAAATGACAGATGCAGAATTGACAGATTTAAAATGACAGATTCAAGATTGCGGATATGCAAACGATACCGCGAATGATATGGTTTAATTCACGCCTCATTTGCATATTAACTAGATCAATAAATTTACCTCGCGTCTCAATTACATATTTATTAGATTAATAAATTTAATTCACGCCCCACCTGCATATTAATTAGGTCAATCAATTTAATTCACGGCTCACCTGCATATTAATTAGAGCAATAAATTTAATTCGCGCCTCATTTGCATATTTTTTAGATCAAATAATTTAATTTCAACTAATTTCAACTAATCATACAATGTGATCAACAAAGAAGCTGTAGCTTGTGCTTGTTGAATTACACCATTTAGAAAATTAAAAGCCAAAAAATATAATATATACCAAAATAATTATTCTACACTGTCACTTATAATTTGACAACTGACAAACTTCATTTTGAAGACCATTTAATTAATTCGATCATTTAATTAGAGCAATAAATTTAATTCGCGCCTCATTTGAATATTTATTAGATCAATCAATTTAATTAGAGCAATTAATTATGCTAATTAGGTTCCCACGGTCATCAAAATTTTCCCACGCTCAAGTACCCCAATACCTACTCACTTGATTGACGTTGCCGCAGAGACCGAATTAAAATGAGCAATGAGAACCGGGAGTCGTCAATACTAAACTCTCTGCAGGGCTTAAAGCCCTCCGGCTAGTTCTGAGTGCAATAATTATATTTCCTTGAATTTTCATATATCCTGATTATTACTGTTCGATGACTTTCTGAAAAAGAATTACTAGGTACTACAAAGAAAAGCCAATTGCCATTTACTTTCATTTAATTATTCAAAGAACCACTTATCAAATATCACACAACACAAATAAATATATATATAAGGTACCTTTTATTACATGCAACAATTAAGGTATATAACAATATCAAACAAGTTCGATGCACCAATTGCATTAATCTTAGCAGGTTTCGAGGAACACCCAGTATAATTACTTTTATTTAATACAAAAATATTTAATGCCAATAACTTCATCGTGGTTTGGATTTTGAGTTGAAAAGTGATAGGAAAAATAATAAAGTTAATTGATAAGAGAAACGTCCTATCACGTATACAGCCTTGAAGGAAAATATTTACTTGAAACAAGTTAATAGCAGATAATCAAATTCCACAATTTTATTATATTAACCCGGAGGTAAATTATTACTGTAATTTAATTTATAAATATCATAATTTGGTAAGTTAACGATATCCTAAGCAAAATAAAAAAAATACAAACAGATTTGATCCTACCCTGACAGATCTATGTGGTAATAGTATATAACCGACCAGATTAATGATTGTGAACTCAGTGTTGATAACTATAACATATTAAGATGTGACTCCCATAGTAGGCATACTGGAGGCGTAATAATGCTTTTTAGAAAAGACATTAAATTTAAATTTCTAACAAAAGACATACTTGAAAAGAACGCGTGGATAATGAGTGCTAAGGTGACCAAAGGTCTCCCTCGCGGCATATATACCGTAATGTATCATTCCCCAAACCAAAGTGACAGTGAATTCCTCGAATTCTTTGAAAATTGGTGTGAACAAAATTTATCCAATAATGAAAGACATGTAATAATTGGAGACTTTAATATTAATTGGTTTAAAGTAACATCTAGTAGTAATAAGTTAAAAAATATTGTTCATTTTTATGGTATGAAGCAAATTGTAAAATCGGCAACAATAGAGGTTGAAAACAGTAGGTCTTTAATAGATTATGTGATTACCAATGACAATAATTTAGAAGCAATAGTACCCCAGTCCCCTAAAATTAGTGATCATTCCTTTGTCGTAGTTCGTTTTCAAAACCAAAATTTTACAACAAAGTATTTCGAAACTAGAACAATCAGGTCAACAAAAACATACACGAAAATCAAAATGCAAACGTTGTTAAAACAATACGAGTTTGTAAACAACACTAATGTTGATGTCATGTGTGCTGAACTGCAAGAAAATTTACAAAACTGTGTCAATAGTTTAATGCCATGTCAAACAATAATAATGCGTAAACAAAACAATTGGTATATACAAGAACTCAAATTTCTTAAAAGTCAGCGAGATTATTTATGTCAGATAGCTAGAATAACAGATGACGTAACAAACTGGAAAGCCTATACATTAGCAAAACACAATTACAATAAAACCATTAGAAAAAGTAAATCTCAATATTACGAACGCGAGATCGATAAACTTAAATATGATTCGGGCAGATTATGGAAAATGTTGAAAGGCCTATTAAATAATAAAAAAAATTGTAGCTCTAATTATATCACTTTTAATGAAAAAAATTGATGATCCGGAAGAAATTGCTAAAAATTTTAATGATTATTTTATTAGCAGCATTGAATAAATTCATTCGAGTATTAGCAGCAATAGTTTAATCAATTTCAATAATATAGGAAGAAACTGTGAGGCAATTTTTAACTTTTCTCCAATTTCAGTTCAAGATCTTCAAAAGTCATTAGCGGTATAAAAAATAAAAGTTCAACGGACGGGATCACAATAAATATAATTAAAGATTCGATGCCTATTATAGAAGACGTGTTGGTAAACATAATCAATAGATCATTTGAAACTTCAAGATTTCCGCAAAATTGGAAAACGGCTACAGTTATTCCGGTGCCGAAAATTGCAGGGACTAATAAATGCGATGAGTATAGACCCATAAATATGTTACCCACATTAGAAAAAATTATGGAGCAAATTGTTAAAATTCAATTAGTAGATTATCTTGAAAATAATAAATTGCTTTTGGAATACCAATCAGGTTTCAGAAAATATCACTCTTGTGAAACATTATTAAATATGATCATAGCAAAATGGAAGCAACAAATGGATAAAAATAAGAAAATAGTTGCGGTCTTTTTGGACTTAAAAAGAACATTTGAAACAATTGATAGGGATATCTTATTAAGAAAAATGGAAAGATACGGGATTACATAGATGGCCAATAGATGGTTTAGAAGTTATTTAACTAATAGACATCAAATTACCAGGTTTAATGAAGTCAATTCATCCAAAAGACAATGCAATCTGAGGGTACCGCAAGGGTCAATCTTAGGTCCATTACTATTTATACTTTATATCAATGATATAGACACGCAACTTAATGCCTGTGATATAAATCTGTTTGCAGATGATACCTTAATAACAGCATCAGACATAGATGTTAAACTAGGGATACAAAAAGTAAATTCAGACATGACAAATATAACAAGTTGGTTAAAACTGAATAAATTAAAACTTAATACATCAAAAACTAAAGCTATGATAATATCAAACAAGGTATGCTCTAATTTAACGGATGGGGTAAACATTGATGGAGAAAATATAGAAATTGGTAAAACCCTTATCAATGTCTTAGTATTAATGTAATTTTAAGTGTTCATATTATGTAATCAAAAATGTGCATGATAATTTAATTTAGGTATTATACATTTCATTCCAGTGTCACAGTAATAATAAGATTTCATTTAAACTAAGCTCAAAGAATATAATTTTTAACAAGCTGAAAATGTTACGGGCAAACTAGTCCTTTTTTTTGTATGTGTGCCAATGCAGGTCAAAATTCCCAAATTCCTAACGCCCGAACATGTGTTAGTAATAATCAATCACCCTTAGTCTTTGTAAAATACCGTCATTTCTTTTCGTTGTATATTAAGTATATTAGTCAGTAGATTTCGAGCTTCAGTGTAACACACACGGAGTTATACAAATGTAGCTAGTGCTAGTCAAGTCATAATTTAATTCATGTATTCAAATTGTATATAGAAGTTTTCAATAGTGCAATTAATATAATATAAACACAGTTAAAATACAGTCCACTAGTTTTATTTACATTCGGACCAGCATTGATTACAAGGGAATCAAGGAGTACCTTGTAAGACCACAACGACCGTATAACATTCTGGTCCATACGAGCCGGATATCAAAGGAAAAACGCATCAAGAAAACAAGAATAATTAACGGGCACTCATCGGCCACAGTGAAACAATTCAATTAAAATTTTACGGACGCATTCTAGGATATTCCTTTGTACACATGGTAAACAAGGGAGTCGATTGGTGAATTCACAGTAAGTCCGTTCCTTTATTCATATAACATCCACTGTATCATCTTCATATTTACCATATTATCTGCGCAGTTCATTGAGATATTAATTTTTATCAAAATTATCAATTAATTAACTTTAAATTTAAAATTATTTAAATAAATTCTCATAAATCAAAAACTATTTCTTTACATTGATATTTTAAGTAAATAATTACTATAATGGCTCCCAACGATGAAAGATTAAAAAATCTCAAAACTCAGCGTGGGCAAATAAAGTCTCAAGTGACACGTTTTAGTACATATTTAGATACCACGTTCCCAATTTCTAAAAACATAACACAGTTAGCAAAACGTTTAGAAAAAATCGAACTTTTGTGGGATGAGTTTGGAAATTGTCAGTTAGACATAGAAAGATTAGATGATAGTTCTCAGGAACAAAGGGATCGCGAGTCATTTGAAAACGCATATTTTGAAATTGTTACACGGGCACAAGAAATGATTGACGAACACAAACAAAACCGATCCATTGTCAGCGACAGTAGCGTAGTTGCCGCGGGGGGTTCTGGTAGCTCTAATAACAAATCGGAGCAAGTTAAATTACCATTACTAAACTTACCCGAATTTTCAGGTTCTTCTAGCGAATATATGCACTTTCGTGATACATTTGAATCGTTGATTAATAAAAATGATACGTTGTCAAAGGTCCAGAAATTTCACTATTTAATATCATGTTTACAAGGTGATGCACTCAAGGTTGTTCAATCATTGGACATCACTGATAATAATTATGCAATCGCGTGGAATTTACTTAAAGAAACGTACGATAATAAAAGAGCTATCATTAACAGTCATTTGGAATCATTGTGCGGACTACCTACGTTGCACAAAGAAAGTTCAGCCCAATTAAGAAACTTTCTAAATTCGTATTTGAAGGATATTCGTTCATTAAAAAATTTAGGTGAACCAGTTGACACCTGGGACTCTATATTACTTTTTCTACTTACCTCAAAGTTAGATTTTGCAACTAAACTAGAATGGGAAAGCTCCATTCGCACGGAAAAGCTTCCGACACAAGAAGATTTTTCTAAGTTTTTAAATTTTAGATGCCAATTATTAGAAAATTTATATAGGGGTTCGGCAATTTCATCAAATGACTCATGTCACTCAAAAAGGGTTCAAGTCATATCCAGAGAGGTCTTGCAATAAAATCCTTTAATCATGTGTCAATGGAAAAAATGTCAAAATGTTACTTTTGTCAAGGCGGTCATTGCATGTATTATTGCACTGACAAGAGACTTAATCTGTGTAAAAATTGTTTAAAACCCAAATCACAAGGCCACAAATGTACAGGGTTTTGCAAAATATGCAAGGGCAAGGGTCATAACACTTTGTTGCATATTGATAATAGTCCAAACAATGCCACAACGTCTAATTTTCCAATACAAGGTCAGAATTCACAAGGGAATTCACGGGGAAATTCACTGCATGGTTCAGAATCACAGAATATTGTTGGAAATACAAATGACGTTAGTATAAGTACTCATTGTAGTAATACTGAAAATTTATTGATTATTTTATCAACGGCAAATATTTTTATTGAGGATAATGACAAAAACCTTATTCAGTGTAGGTGCTTACTAGATGGAGGTTCACAAAGCAACTTCATAACAAGGGATTTAGCCAAAAGGCTTAATTTGAAGATTGACAATATTAATCTTCCAATCATGGGTATAGGTGAATCTATGACCAGTATTTCTCATAGAGTTCATACAAATATAAAATCAATGCATAATAGTTATTCAAGGAAACAATCATTTTTAATATTAGAAAATATCACAGGCAACATACCTTATCAATCCTTCGATACAACATTATTAAGCATTCCAGAAGGTATTGTTCTTGCAGACAAGGATTTCAATGAATCAAAGAGAATAGATGTTTTGCTAGGTGCATCTATATTTTATGAATTATTAACAATAGGTCAAATAAATTTAGGTAAAAATCTACCTTTATTACAAAATTCGAAATTAGGTTGGTTAGTCGCAGGTCCATTACAATTAAATTTAATTCGAAATAGTTCTCAAACCTGTTTACTATCAACTCACACTAGTCAAATTCAATCACAGCTTGAGAAATTTTGGGTTATTGAGGACGTTCAGCATTCTGCGTCCATTAAATATTCAAAGGATCAACAATTTTGTGAAGATCATTTTATACAAAATTATAAGCGGGATACTACCTGACGTTTTACAGTGTCACTACCATTAAAGGAAAATTACAAAGACATCGGGAACACCTTTGAATTAGCAATGAAACGTTTTATCAGTTTAGAACGAAAATTAAAGGGAAATCAAACTTTTGCAGATCTTTATACCAACTTCATTCGCGAATATGAGAGTCTCGGGCACATGACAAAGTTAACAGATGAAGAAATAAAAACAAACGACACAACTTATTATTTACCACATCATGGCGTGTTAAAGGAAAGTAGTGTCACAACAAAGTTGCGAGTAGTCTTTGATGGTAGTGCTAAGAGCTCCACGGGTATATCTTTGAATGATGTTTCATATGTAGGACCGACTATACAAGATGATATCTTTTCGATTTTATTAAGGTTTCGAAAACACAATTACGTAATCCAAGGTGATATCACCAAGATGTATAGGCAAGTTAACGTCAATCCGGAACAAAGAAATTTACAGAGAATTTTATGGCGCGATAGCCCGGATCAGGAACTGTCCCATTATGCATTAAATACCGTTACTTACGGCACAGCACCGGCAGCATTTTTATCAATTAGATCTTTACACCAGGTAGCGATAGATAACAAAAATAATTTCCCAAAGGCAAGCAACACAATTTTATCAGATTTCTATGTTGATGATCTAATCACGGGAGATAATTCAATCATAGGTTTAGGAATGTTAAAATCAGAAATATCTGAAATACTACAATCGGCGGGTTTTATTCTGACTCAATGGATGTCAAACAGTACTGAGATACTAGATTCCGATGAACAGCAAACCAAATTTCACTTTTCTGATGACAAAACAGTAAAGACGCTCGGTATAGCGTGGAATCCGAATTCAGATACATTTCAGTTCAGTGTTAATATAAGAATCAATTCTCGAAATTTAACTAAGCGCATTATTTTGTCCATAATAAGTCAAGTTTTTGATCCACTTGGCATTATTGGTCCAGTAATAACCAAAGCGAAAGTTATTTTACAACATTTATGGAAACTAAAGGTTGGATGGGATGAACCTATTCCTCCAGTTTATAATTCGGAATTTTTGCAATTTTTCCAAGATTTAAAATACATAGATAGAATAACGGTTCCTAGGCATGTATTACTATCAACGTACATTCGAATACAATTACACGGTTTTACAGATGCTTCACAAGTTGCCTATGGGGTATGCATATACTTGCGAAGTACGGATTCTTTTAATAAACATAGCACTCAATTACTGTGTTCAAAATCGCGAGTTGCTCCTCTAAAGGTAATTTCAATACGTAGATTAGAATTGTGCGGGGCATTACTTTTATCTAGATTAGTTGACAAATGTTTAAGGGTAATAAAGTTAAATATCGCCGAAACTTTTCTATGGACTGATTCTACGATAGTCTTAGCGTGGTTAGCACAAGAATCAGTACGATGGAAAACTTTTGTTTCTAACAGGGTGTCAGAGATACAAGATTTAACTAACAATGCTCGATGGTGTCACGTATGCACTTCTGACAACCCTGCAGACTTGATTTCACGGGGATGTAATCCAAATCAGTTATTAGAATCAGATATTTGGTGGACAGGCCCGGACTGGCTACAAAGAGACATTCAGTTTTGGCCAAAGCCAGTAAATCAAAGTGATATAATAATTCAAGACATTCCAGAACAACGAATAGTTCAAAATATAGTTTTATTATCAACTGATGGTAGTTTTGACTTATTTAACAAATTTTCGAGGTTTCAAAGGTTAAGAAATGCTACAGCTTGGTGCATAAGATTCTTAAACAATCTGAAATTATCAAAGCAAGGTAAACAAAGGTTCAGTGGTAATTTAACGACAGGAGAAACTGAGCAAGCCGTGAATGTTTTAGTCAAATTAGTACAAAAATCAGAGTTTTCAAAGGAATTAGTTTGTCTTAGAAATTCAAAGGTCGTTCCCAGAAAAGGTAAAATCCTAAATTTGAATCCATTCTTGGATAACAATGCAATCATACGAGTAGGAGGCAGATTAATAATGTCAAATTTGAACTATAACCAAAAATTCCCTATACTTTTACCTAGTAAGCACATCTTCACGAAATTAATTATTAATTATGAACATGAAAGAACTTTACATGGTGGGGTTCAAACAATCTTATCAACAGTACGTGGGAATTTTTGGCCTATTAACGCCAAAAATGTAATAAAGGGAGTAATAAGGGAGTGCATGGTTTGTTTCAAGGTAAAACCTGTAGGTGTAACTCCCATCATGGGACAATTACCAGCATCACGAGTTAATCCAGCGCGTCCATTCCTAACATGTGGAATAGATTTAGCAGGACCTTTTACAATCAAAGAGGGTACGTTAAGAAACCGTAAATTAGTAAAGGTTTATGTTTGCGTCTTTATTTGCTTTGCAGTTAAAGCGATACACTTAGAGCTAGCAGGTGACCTTTCTGCTCCGGTTTTCTTAAATGCATTGAAAAGATTCTTTGCACGTCGCGGTATAAGCAGAGAGATCTGGACTGACAATGGATTAAATTTTGTGGGTGCTTCCAATCAAATTCAAAATTCATATGATACTTTATTCAAAATCAATCAAGATCCAAGTGTTAAAAATTATTTGTTAGATAATAAGGTTACGTGGCACTTTATTCCGCCCAGGGCACCACATTTTGGTGGACTGTGGGAATCAGCCGTTAAGCTCACTAAGCATCATTTGACCAGAACAATTTGTATTGCTTACTTTACATATGAGAATTTTCACACTATTTTAACGCAGATAGAGTCCATATTAAATTCCAGACCTTTATGTCCAATCTCCAATGACCCTAATGACCTAGCTCCGCTTACACCAGGACATTTTTTTAATTGGTTCAGCGTTAAATGCCTTACCTGAAGAAAACGTAGAAGATATTTCCTTAAACAGATTAAGTAAATATCAACATGTACAACATGTAGTCCAGTCATTTTGGCGCAGGTGGACAAACGAGTACCTGCACAATTTGCAGCAAAGAAACAAATGGATGACAAACGATCCAAACATTCTGAAGTCAGTACTTATGGTTGTTCTACGGGAAGACAACGTACATCCATTAAATTGGAAAATGGGACGTATTATCGAAGTGTACCGTGGTAAGGACGATATTGCGCGAGTGGCTAGTGTTAAAACCTCTAGTGGCGTAGTGAAACGCAGTTTTTCAAAACTTTGTATATTACCAATTGACACTTAAAATTGTGGACATTTTTAATTTTTCTATTTTTGTGTTGAAAGCTGGTGCTTTCAAGAGGGGCGGTATGGTAAAACCCTTATCAATGTCTTAGTATTAATGTAATTTTAAGTGTTCATATTATGTAATCAAAAATGTGCATGATAATTTAATTTAGGTATTATACATTTCATTCCAGTGTCACAGTAATAATAAGATTTCATTTAAACTAAGCTCAAAGAATATAATTTTTAACAAGCTGAAAATGTTACGGGCAAACTAGTCCTTTTTTTGTATGTGTGCCAATACAGGTCAAAATTCCCAAATTCTAACGCCCGAACATGTGTTAGTAATAATCAATCACCCTTAGTCTTTGTAAAATACCGTCATTTCTTTTCGTTGTATATTAAGTATATTAGTCAGTAGATTTCGAGCTTCAGTGTAACACACACGGAGTTATACAAATGTAGCTAGTGCTACTCAAGTCATAATTTAATTCATGTATTCAAATTGTATATAGAAGTTTTCAATAGTGCAATTAATATAATATAAACACAGTTAAAATACAGTCCACTAGTTTTATTTACATTCGGACCAGCATTGATTACAAGGGAATCAAGGAGTACCTTGTAAGACCACAACGACCGTATAACAGAAATTGTTGGTGAAATGAAATATTTAGGAATTATAATAGATAATAGACTGAAATTTAGCAAACATGTAGATTATGTTGTAAAGAAGACAGCTAAAAAGATAGGTTTCTTAGGTATAAATTAAACATATGGTCTAGAATATTAGTATATAAGAGTATTATTGCTCCACATTTTGAGTATTGTGCCTTGATTCTATTCCTAATAAAGGAAACTGATATGCAAAGACTTCAAAAATTACAAAACAGAGCTATGAGGATTATTCTGAGTTGTAACAGAAGAACTAGAATATCCTTTATGCTGGATATGCTAAATTTTTTCACCATAAAACAAAGAATTTATTATAAAACTCTATTTTTAATTTTTAGAATAATGACCGGGCAGTTACCACATTACATGTCAAAATTCATGACGTATAACAGGGAATACCATGAATATAACACTCGAAATATTAATGAATTTAGATTAGCATTGCATACAAAATCATCCTCACAAAATAATGTATTCTATAAGGGGTTAAAATTATATAATGAACTACCACAGGATGTTAAAAATTCAAAAAATAATAGAGAATTTAAGCGAAACTGTTTAAATCGTCGTCAAATAATAGTTTCTCGCAATGTATAGATTCAGGAAGATCGTTGATAAACATTAAAAATAACAAAGGACCCAAATTGGATCCTTGAGCGACACCAGAGCCAGGACTGAATGATGTAGAAAATACACCGTTATATTCCACCTGCATTTTACGGTCAAAAAAATATGATTGAAAGAGCAAACTGAGAGCATCAGACAAAGCACAGGTTTTAAGTTTTTCAATAAGGATATACAGGTCAATCTGATCAAATGCTTTGGAAATATCCGTATAGATGACATCAACCTGACCCCGTGAGTCCAAAGCTTCAGAAACATATTGTGTGAAACAGGCTAAATTGGTTATGGTGGGTCGTTTAGCTACAAATCCGCGTTGAAAAGGCGAAATAAAGGATTTAATGTTGGAGTAAATAACATCGTAGATAAGGGTTTCAAATATTTTGCCAAAATTACATAAAATAGATATAGGCTTGTAATTTTCGACAAGTGTAGAATCACCGATTTTCAAGACTGGACATATTCGAGACTGTTTCCATATTTCAGGATATGTGTTAGAATGCGTTAGAATGCGTTAGAACGCAATGTAACGGGTTAATAAAAACTGGTGAGCAATGACGGATTAAAAAACTAGGTATCATATCCACACCAGAAGTATATTTATTTTTCAATTTTTTAATGTCAGTTTCAATGCTGCTCTTGGACATATTGTTAACATGAATTAAGGGCAGATTATTTAGTGGTAGCGAACTGGAGGTACTACTAGAGCCAGACTGTATGTAAACACTTGCAAAATAATTTTGAAAGGCACTTATCATATTATCACGGGTATTAAATTCTTGTCCACTAGAATTACGAATGACATCAGGAATTCTAGATTCACCCTTTCTATTACGAACAAATGACCAAAATTTTTTAGGATCAGAATGAACATCGTTGTGCACATCAGCAATATAATTTTTATAAGCAATTGATATTTCTTTTTTAATTGTGGAACGCAATTCTTTAAATCTGGAGTAGTAAAAACTTGCACCGTACTTTTTATATTTATGGTGAAAGTCATTCTTTTTTTGTATTAGACGAATGATATATGTAGTATACAGATGTGCTAGTTGTGTTAGTGAACATGTTTCAAGAAATTCACGCAAAGTATGGATGTCGAAAAGAACATCATCACAGAAAATATTCGTCTCTGTGCATACAATATTTTCAGGTATACCAACTGATGTGCGAGAATCTATTATTGGTTTTCAGCCGATAGCTGGATGCGGCACGGCAGCAACAGACTGCTGAGTTAGTCGGATCATGGGCTACCTCACGCACTCAAAAAATTTCTGATGCGTTGCTTGGTCGAAGATCCTCAATTTATTAAACTGGAGTAGAATATACCATAGATTTTAGATGTCTCCATACATAAAAATCAAGAGGATTTAGCTCGGCAGACCATGCAGGCCACGCTACAGGTCCACCACGACCAATCCATCTTCCAAGATATACTGCGTTTAAGAATTGTGTGCTGTGTGATTGAAGTGGGCCGGTGCATCGTCATGCATTAACCACATGCGTCCACTAATATCTAGAGCAACAGTTGCCAGCAAACCTGGTAAGTCATTTTCTAAAAAATACCAATAATTCTGAGTTGTCCGGGTAGTACAATAGAACCAATCAAGAAGTCGTTGAAAATTCTTACCCACACATTTAATGAAAACTGCTGTTGATTCCTGGATTGAATAACGGCATGTGGGCATGAGGAAAAATTTTCATCTTACCACTGATGTAAATTGTGGCACCTGACTCTTGTAAAGCCAGCTTCATCAGTAAAGAGAACAGATGGCATAAAGAGAAGATCGTATATGTAATATAATTCTAACATTAATTCTTTTTGACATATTCGACTTTAAACATACAAAAACCCGCCAGGTTGCCAAAAACAGTAGGCTATACTTAATGTCAATAAAACTAAACTAATTGTTTCCATTATAACCGAAATTACTATAACTGGTTACTGCTGATAAATGTCTAAAAACTAAACTCAACAAAAATTTTATTCAGATTTTGCCGACCAAGTCCCAAAACAAATCTCGGAAGAGTGGCTGGGTTATTATTTTTGAGTAATAATGATCAATTACTAAAAGTTGACTTATTTATATTAAACAACAAACATGTATTTGAAACCATGTTGGAAATATGTCAAATAAAATTGTATTTCTTAACAAACATTTTATTTTATTTTTAAAAAAGTTTTAGTAAACCTAATTTAATAATAACACTGTAATGACCAACTATATACCTTTATATTTATAATTTTGTTTTAATTATATATTTTATAACCATCGCTACACTTAACCTAGTTTTCACACTTACCCTGACTGTTCCTATAATATAACGAAACAAGAATTTTCATAATAACAAAGCCGTAAATTGCAGATTTCACTAATCGATTTTCACAAACAACATGATGTCAACCATTCCATTAATTGAATTTCAAAAAATTTTAAACTAGATCTTAGTGGATTACTTGATTGATCGAGTTGTGTATCTTCCATTAGTGTCGCTTATTAGAAGCTTCTGGTTTGAACAGCTTGTGCAACTGTATCTAAGGTAGTTGAATTTACATTTAACATGAAAACGAGGAACTACAGAAAATCTTTCCAAGAAACTCTTTCTTACTTAAGAAAAACCTTTAAACTAGATACGGAATAGTTTTATCGATGATAAATGGATGTCTTTGGATACAGTTTCATTTAAGGAAATATAATATTTTAAAATAATATAGCTAGAATAAATATATTTTTTTAACTCTGTCCAGTAACCCTGAAACAGTGGGACTTTGTTAACAAAAATACTTTTATAAAAAGACAAATTATTATCAAAGAAATAATATTTTAACAATCTTATCAACTAAACAAAATTATATTTACACGTCCACTCAATACATAATGTATAAGCAAGCCGGCTTATCGAGTGGTTCTTTTAATTATGCTAGTGAGCTTAAAACACAGAGTATATCTCTAATATATCCATTAAATTAAGGTGGTGAATTTCATCGTATACCACTAGTTATAATAATAATGAATAATATGAAGGTTGTTTGATACGTATTTCATGTTTAAATAAAACAAAATGATTAAATTTAAAATATATACAGAGTGTATTATAGTTCCCGCACCAGACTTGGCCAGTACATTTCTGATGGCATTTTGAAGAAAAAATCTTAATAACGTTTTTTGAATAGAAAAGTCAAGATTCTTAGTAATTTTGTCCGACGTTTTTAGAAAAGTACATATAATAGTTATTTGGGCTACTAGTGGGATAAAGGCATCATTATACGAGTGTAAGACTTTCACAACGAGGTCTTACGACCTCGGCGTGAATTCATACGATTGCTATTATGCCTTTATCCCTCGTATATCATACAAAGTTGTATATACGATTGCTTCATTATGTCATTCATTTGAGTTAGATAATACATTATGAATTCGTTACATAACTGAGTTATGTAATTAATCCATTATCTCACTAGTGATATAATGAACTTCATTACTTAACTTCAAAGAGTGACGTAATGAGTGCTTATCCAAGCAGACGTAGATTATAGTATATCTTATCTAATTTTTAAAAGGAACATTTGATTTCCTATTAAGGTAAGTTAATTAGATTAAAGGGGATTTTATTAGCGTAGGCGGGTTTGAATTTAACTTAAAAAACATAACAACCAACTAACATTCAGCTTGATATGAAAATCGAATTCTTTATTTTTTACGATTTCTAATATCCGTAGTGCAATGCGGGGATCCCCTGGACGAATAACGCTTTGTTTTGACTACATTAATTAAATATTTTAGTAATGATAACTTAATTTAAATATTTTAGTAATGAGAAGTTAAGTTAAATATTTTAGTAATGAGAGTTTTACCTATTTCCATTGATTGCGACATATTGCCACTTATTCTGACTTATTCTCCCATTATTATGACAAATTTTCATTTAATCTCTTATATTCCGGTATATTCCAACGTATTGCTTCATGATATTCCGATGTATTCTAGGCAATTCCCATGTATTCGAAATATTCTATCTTTAGCCCTAACAAAACATACACTGATTCTGACTGGTGGATTCACCACTCAGAAACATGTGCATTATACTTATTCTGGTTCTTTGGAATGTTACCATGTATTGTACAATTATTTCTATTGATATTCTCGTGTATTCTGGAATATATTGAATTCCATAGGTGTACTCTAATTCCGGTTAGTGGATCATTTATAAAAAAAAATATTATTTAACTTGCTGTACAGATTAGAGATGTAAGAAAGTAGGCATTTGTCGAGTAGTCCTAGAAAATAGTATAAAAATGCCTGGACGGTGATGGAAAACAACGAACATTTAAAAAAGTGGGCGAAGCACGTTATAGTGTCAGTGGTCATCCCATCCCACAGGTCTCCTTTGTAATAAAGTAACAATTTTTTACAAATAAATAGATATATATATATATATATATATATATATATATATATATATATATATATATATATATATATATATATATATATATATATATATATATATATATATATATATATATATATATATATATATATATATATATATATATATATATATATATTCATCCTTCGTACAATTCTGAGCCAACTATAGTAAAACTTATGAACAATTCTGAACCGCCTTGGCCAACCTGAGCCAGTATGTTGGCTCAGAATTGTTTGACCTGTTTTTTAGCCACTATAAGGTGCGGGGAGTAAGCAAGTAAAATTTGAATTTGGCTCAAAATTGATAGAAACTGCGAAACTTAGTTCCGAGTATGTCCGGAAGGGGCGCTTTTTCATGACTCTTGTGTATATAATAGCCTTGTCTGCACCAACAAACCTGAGCCAAAAATTCGGCAACACTGCTACAACAGTATCGTCATTTGCCTGTCTTAGCAGAACAGCGTTATCAACCATTCTATACGTCAAAGTACAAAATGTGAAGGTATAATTCACAATATGAATTGAATAAATTTAATTCAAACAGCTTAATTTTTATTTATATTGGGTATTTTTATATCCATGTAATACGGATAATTATTTTTATTTTGCATTTTTCGACACCAGACAGGATTAATGATGTTAAAATCTTTAATAAGTACCTGTCAGAAAACAACCATGTTGTTACAAACCAGAAGAAGAATAAGAAAAATATGTCTTACAATTAGATTCAGAGACCTATATAAAAAATAATTCAAACTTACATCTAGAAATAATAAAGAACTAAATTTTTTTTTTTGTTCTATATCCAAACAGATTACAAATTGGTGTTTTGTATTTTAAATACGGAACTTTCGCGCTAATTGTACAGACATTGGGTTTTTAAGGTTGGTCACGCTAATCCTGAAGTGAATTTTAGTGGTAGGTACGTTGTTTTGTGTATCATTAATAATTGTTGGACAAAATGAATACTAGAGCTTCATTAATATTATCAATGTGTAAAGAGATTGAAGGTAAGTAGTGTATTTTAATTAGTTATCGTCAATTGTTTATGTAATTGTCCCTTTTTGTACTAATAATAAGTTCGCAATATGTATTCATATTTCTGTGGTTAGGGGAATCCCCTATTGTCCACATTATTTCTTTTAATATTCTCGAAAATGTTTATTGTAGAAGTTTCAAATCAGATTCAGGAAGGCCCAAGCTAAGTCCCCTTGAATAAATCACTGGTAAACAAATTTTTAAAAAAAGTTGAAATGCGACAATTTTATTAAGATTCATATTTTTACTTAAAATTACCATAAACCCCTCCAATTTTCTTTTTATTCAAATTTGAAGTAATAAAAAGGTGGTTTGTAGTTATAATCCTACGATATTATTTTCTATAATAAATATACCATATCCCTAATTCAAATACTTTTAAATGACTCCTTCTTTTAAAATTTCTAAAAGATTTGCCTTAGAGGGTTTGGAGGAAAATACATTTAAATTATCATCAGAATATCGTCTCCTTACATACTAAAATTAAGGTGTTGATTATTTATCTAAAAAAATATCATTCAACAATTACAGTTAATAAACTAGTGTTTAATTTCTCCTTATAGAAAAGAGACAGTACAATCCATATTTTAAAAAGAATGAAATAGTTAAAACCACGCCAGACACACAAATAAACAAGATAAATCAAGATAATTTAAAAGAAAGTTGTATAAATCTAACGGCAACTATTGGATATGGAAAGAATATGTTTGATAATGATGGCGCAGATCAAGATATTTTAACTGAAGACATTCTTACAAAAAGTAATGTCATTTTAAATAAAGAAAACCAACTGGATATTGATGAATACAACATTCAAATGGGTAATAAGGATGAACAAGTACAGATTATTAACAGAGCTAACTCATTTTTACATCAAGATTTAATCCTAGGGTTTAACGAAGAAATTGAAAATACAATTGCTAACACATGTACTACTATGAAAAAGAATAAATCAGAAGATAATGAGAATGACGAAGCATCTATTGTATCCGGCACTACATCTGGCAATAGTATTAATTCTTTTGATTTAGATTTTAGTTCAGACGATGATATTGTTGATCCTGATTATAAACTTGAGACTGAAGTAAGTAATAACGTTAATAATGTTACTGTTAAAGAATTGGTGAAAACATCACTCTTTTAGTCTGACGACACATCAGGTGATGATGTAGACGGCAAGCCTACTACCCTCACAAACAATGAGCTACTAGAAGATCATGATTCTGTTATTGAATATGTACCGCAAGTGAGTATTTCAAGTAAATAATCTTCTTGATCAATATATCTAGTTTTCTTTAGATTACCTGTGATTTACCTAAAGCCACAACCAATGAGAGAAATCAGGAATCAATCTACAACGAGGAAACTGATAGATTGGTTGTAATACCTATGGAGGTGGAACGAAACAAGGAAAACGAGGTGAAACTTTGAATTTTTAATAAATATCTTCTGTTATCTAAATTTAAGAAATGTATATAAAAACCACTCACAAGTTTAGCTTTTCAAAAAATGTATCTTGCTGGTGCTTTGTTTTTCTACAGTGCAGATAATCACCGATATGATAATGGTATATTTGTCACAGAAATAGATGATATAATTTTTAAACCCTTTCCAAAAGTATAACATACAATGTGTGTTTTTCCAAAAAAAGTCATTCTTTAAACAATTTTTTTTTAAATGTCTAAGCATGCACTCTTGCCATTCGATTTGTTGTAACATTCTTCTGTACTAAAGATTTTCTCGTCTGTGAACAACATTTTTTGGTGCTTTCCATCAGCATACCAAGCCAAAAGCTGTTTTGAGTTATCCTTCTTTTTTTCTTTAAGTCAGCAAGTAGCTGATGTGTCTTTTGTAACCTTACCCTAAATTTAGTTATATGATACGAGACATTGATAGTCTTCATATCTGCATCTTATGCAACACAACTTTTTGGTTTGATAGCTTGAATTGGTTGTGACGTACATAGAGTGCATGGTTTCCCAGATATTTGGCACTCTTCTACTCCACCATTATCCTCCAACAATTTGACGGCTCAGTAAACAAACATTTAGCTAATAGTACCAAGTAGTGGCTACAAGGTGTTGAAGATAGTACTTGTTTCCATGCTGCACTTATGAAGGTCAATCACAAGAATTTTATTTTCATTAAATAAAATACAAATATTTGTATCACATATAAGTGGGTTCTTATTTACAATAAAATCAAAGTAGTTTGTTGGAGACCAATTTCACAATTAGTTTTTGAACGTTTTTATAATAAATTATAAGTGAGATCCCTGTTTTAAGTGTTTTTGTGAACAATGACATTTGGGAGAAATCAGAAATAAGGCATAAGGCAGTACAAGAGTGTGGTACTCATTCTGAGGACCACTGTATGTGTAACCCGATGACACTGTGCTGATGATTTTAGAGACATAGGGCATTAACAAATAGTGTTTTTTTTTTAAATCTTGGACGTCATTTATTAGAGTACTAAGATAAGTAAGAGTTATTTGTATCTTTTAAATTTATGGCATTTGATTGATATAAGACCAATAATTGTTTATTTAATATCCATTTGGCACTGTATCTCTAATAATAATCGTTGCTTACTGTAAAAATATCTATCAATGTTCTATACATATTTAATTTGCATGCATTGCCATCACACCTTTTAGTATTACTTATTTATACTTTTGCAGGGTGAAGTGGAAAGGGCTTTGAAAAAGAATTACAAGGATAGAAAAGATCTTTGTATATTTTGTGAAAAAGATGTGTCACATTTTAGTCGCCACTTAGTAACATGGCATAGCTCTGAAATCGAAGTAGAGAAAATTATGTCACTTAAAGTTAATTCGAAAGAGAGAAAAACAGCTTTAACACTGATACGAAAACAAGGGAACTTTATTCGTAACAGAACATCTACCATGCTAAGGCCCGTTAAAAGGGTACAGGAATCATCAAACGCAGCAGCAGATAATTTCCTACCTTGTAAATATTGTCTAGGCTTTTATAAAAAAGCAAGTTTATATAGACACACAAAACGCTGTGTAAATAATCCTGATAAAGATAAAAAAGGAAAACGCCAATCAGCACAAAGCGATGGACAGACAACATTACTTATAAGTTCCATGTTTAAGCACGATCAATTATTAAAAGATAAACTATTCCCTCGAATGAGAGCCGATGAGATTGCATTATCAGCTAAAAGAGATCTTATAATCTGTAACTATGCTTATTCTTACATGAAAGGACGAAGAAGTAAAGGTAATTTAGATGTCGTTAGACAAAACACCAGACGTTTAGCTAAACTTTTGATATTTGCACAAAAAAAACATGGTTCTGAAATTAGGGAATTCCTTAATATCCTTCGTCCTCAACATTTTAAAACAATTGTCGAGGCTGTTAATGTTATGGCAAAATACAATGTGGATACTGATCGATTTGAATCACCAACATTAGCCATGAATTTTGGAACGTTAATTAAAAAGTGTTGTGATGTAGCTTACATTCATTTACTTCAAAAAAACTCTGATACTAGTATGCAAAGGAAAGAATTAAAAATTTTGAAGACACTCATAGAATCCCAGTGGGGAGATGAAGTGTCAGCACAAGCTGCTAGCAATTTAAATGAAAATCGCTGGAATAAAGAAGATTTGATACCCTTATCTGCCGATTTAAAGATCCTTGGTGATTATTTAGCTACAAATTCAAATAAATATTTTATACAATTGCAACAAAATGATGATAATTTTGATGATTATAACAATTTGAAGGAATTATTATATGTACAGATACTTCTACTAAACAGAAGAAGACCAGCAGAAGTGGCCCAGATAAAAGTTCATACATATACTTCCATAGATTTACAGTCATCTGAAGAAAACGAATTTGTAAAACATTTAACGGAAACCGAAAAAATATTACTTAAAACTTATAATCGGATTGTAATTAGAGGGAAACGTGGAAGAGGTGTACCTGTATTGCTTTCACCTTCTATGAAAGAACAATTTGATATGTTAATTGATGTGCGACAGAAATTTGTTCATAACAATGACTACATTTTCCATACTTTAGGTAATGGATTTCTAGATGGTACAAAAATATTATGCAAGCATGCAAGAAAGTGCGGAGCAAAACAGCCAGAAAGAATAACTTCGACTCGATTAAGAAAACATCTTGCTACTATATCTCAATTACTTCATTTTTCTGAAAACGACCTAGAACAACTATCTCGTTTTATGGGACACACTTTGAAAACTCATCTTGGTTTTTACAGAATGTCAGACAACCTGTACCAAACTGCAAAGATATCTAAACTGTTACTTCTTATGGCTAATGGAAAAGCAAATGAATTTATAGGTAAGATTAATAAAATAAATATTTACTATAGCACATTTACATCATTGGGTATGTTTTAGGCAAAAATTTAGATGAAATAGATATCGACTTAAATCCAATTTATGACGAACGTGATATCTTTGAAGAAATTGATCCTGGACCATCATCATCTAATATTGAAATCGATGCAGACTCTTCCGTTTCTTTTAACAAGTATATTGATTCCCAAAAAGAAATTACAATTCCAAGTAAGACAAAATTATCTAAACAAGTTCCTGGTCAAAGACAAAAATGGACTGAAGCTCAGAAGAATATATTGCTTAAACAGTTTGCAGAACATATAAAATCTAAGCGAGCACCAAAAAAGCACGAGATTGAGCAATTGCAAACCAATTACCCTGAGCATTTCAGACACAGGAATTGGAAGGGTATAAAAGCCTATATTTTTAATGTTTATCGTGGTAACTTAAGAAATACATAATAACCAATAAAACATTTGTATTGTTTGTACTAATATTTAGTTTTGTAATAGAAGCTTTTTCTAATAACTTTTTTTATTCATTCCTCCTAAGTAATCCAACGATAAGATAATGTTGCCTTCCGAAGAAGGAACTTAAATTCCAAGATTGTATTTTTTGGATTCAGCAAATTATTTTGTGAATAAAACAACATTGTTATAAGAATGCAGTATAAAAAAACTGTTGTAAAGAGGCATTGATAAGTGGAAATTTGGAATATTTTGCAGTTTATGTATAATTAATAAAATAGTCTGAGTTATGAAATAAAATATGTGTTAAAATATAATTAAAAGAACAATCACTTTTGCCTTTTAAACAAACAATTACTTCAAAAGCAATCAAATCATTATAAGTTATAGTTTAACAATTAAATCTGAATTAGCCTCAGAATGGGTAACAGAATACAACAGTCATGTTTTACAATGCATCCCACTATTGGCAACATTGCATTGGTTCAGTTCTTACCGTACAGATGCATAAATGTGTATATTTGGTTCAGGAAGATAGGAAACTTGCAATGGATCAGATTAGTATGGATTATGACTGAAACATATACTCTTTAAAATCTCTTACATTACAGGAGTATATAATGTTCCCTAGTTTATGTACATGTATCTAGTTGATATTAGTGATAAATAGATGGAACTATACTTCATATTTCTTGATGGGGCAGAATAGTATGTACTTTCAAATGGCTCAAGAATGATAGAAAGATCTATATATATATATATATATATATATATATATATATATATATATATATATATATATATATATATATATACACATACTATATGACCAAAACTAAAATAAAAATTCATTTTCTTCATACGAAGCGATTCAGGCAATCTCTTTTTTATTTTCATTTCATTCACGAATAAACGAAAAAAATCTATTTAAGAAACGAAATAACTTCTTGATTTAGCAATTTTTCAACTTGTAATTGAATAACCTTTTTGTGTGTTATTTCGAAACATATTTCCAAAGAAAGAATTTTCCCAAGCAAACTTTTGTACAAATTAAATTATGCCTTCTTTAAAATGGAGGAAAGGGGAAGGAAAATCATCTATCTATCTACATGAACTTTTCATAAATTAAGTTTGATTTGATTCTGTCGACCTTTTAACCCATTTTGGTTTGAACTAAACGATTAGGTCATTAAAACTTTTGAATTACCTATAGCTCTCTATTGATGCACTTTAAACTTTAAGGCAAAATGAGTTAAAGTAACAAAGTTAGCAAATATTAACAATTTCCTCCTTTGGCTTTGGTATAAATCCATGTAGAAAATTACTTGTAATATTAACTCTGACATTTATTGAAAGAAACATAAAATGCTTTCAATAGGAGAGGATTTTAAAGTCTTCTGCAAATTGACTAATGTGTGCTTCTTAGGGAACACAAAATAATCATCTGTAGAATTAGAATTAGTTTGCTGTTGGATATTTAATTTAAAATAATTCAGAATCGGCTATTAATTAGAAATATTTTTACATATCCCACTTAGATAAGTTTTTCGAATTATTAAATCGATGCCCACTGAGGTCGTGAAATTAATGCAATGCTCAGTAACGGTTAAGTTTACTTAAACAGTAATTTTCGTATGGTTATAGAATTGAACCCGCCATGGCCGATTACCCCTATATCCATCCTACTAAGTTGCAAAATAAGTATGAACTTATCCTCTGGCACAGGTAAAAATTAGGTCGCAGGCCAAATATGGTTACATAATTAAACAGTCCAACTTCTGAATTCAAATCGTTTAATCTTAACAAATCGATCAGTTTTGTGTATTTTTTAGCACACTTCTTGAATGATGCAGCTTTTGTTTTACTGTATAAACAAAATAAACACGGTTTATTGCTTTTTTTTACAAGAAGTTGTTGCTCTGTCTCCCATAATTCTAGTGGGATTTAACAAGTATACTTCTAATAATTTTAAAAGAATGAAAAAAGAATATTAGAAATTGCATAAGCACTGAGCAGCCACCTTATGATTATCCCTTTTATAAATTTATTGTTATTTTTCTTATAAAATTCTACCAATCTAGGAATTTTTTTGTTTTCTGAAAGGTTACAAACATAATCTCCTTCTAAGCGTATAAAAACATAAAACAGTCAACTCTTTTTTCGTCTATTAATGAAACAAACTAAAAACTTCTGAGAAAAGTTATATTTAACGTCCAATTTCTTTTATCAGAAAATACTTTGCGTATTCAATAAACGGTTGGAGTTGATTGTTTTCTTAAAACATTTCGTTTAAACCTTATACCCGTTCTACGTGATATGGGTAGAGGACTGTAGAAGGTCCAATGACTTTTTCCCATTTCCCGTTTTTACATAGTAAGAACTTCTCCGGGGCGTTGAAGTCCACGAGACGTTCTAGGGGAAAGAACATTTCCAGTCTCCAGTAAGCGTTGCGATAGCACGATAAATGTTCGTGAATCAGGGGCACGTCGGTCGCCCAGGAAAACGTTGATGATGCAAATGAGCTGCTGCCGCTGCATTTCCACGAGTTTCCCCTTAAATCAGATGCATGTCGTGATATTCACGAATGCTAAAATATGAGATCCTCGACACCTAACAACAACTAATTAAAAATAATGAGAATAACAAAAACAATAACAATCGTAAAATAAACAGCAAAACACAGAAGAAATTAACCGACACCGAAAGACGTAGAATTGTCACGTTTCTTAATACAGTAAAATAAATTTTTAAATGTAAAAGGAATCCGATTTTACGTGTAAACGATTGACCATACGAAAAAATGTTATGAAGGTTTTTTGTTGTGTTAGATGAGATACATCTTCTAACAAAGTCCCATAATTAAACTATAAATTTTTGGAAAATTTTTATAATGAAACGTTTTAGGTTTTTGGGAATAATAATACGATTTTTCAAATGATCATTTCGGATATTTTTAATTAATTTCACTGAAGAAGGATATAAAATTAAAAATCCGAAATGATCATTTGAAAAATCATATTATTATTTCCTAAAACCTAAATGAAACTCATTATAAAAATTTTCCAAAAAAATTACCATTAAAAACCAAAGAAGTCGTTATTAGCAAAATCAATCATATATAATTAAGCTATATTATTTTTTTCTGAAAAAATGGTACATCCTAGAAAAAAGTGCTGAATTATTTCCATTTTCCAAATAATTGAATGGTAAACTAGATTATGTATCCTAGGACCCTTATTACCTGAAATGGGCTGCTGAAGTAACCAAAGATCGGGCTTAAGAAGTGAAGAAGTGAGTTAGGCACAAACGATGAGATGCTTACTTGATACTTACCTTTAGAATAGTTCATAAGTATCGATTTTGGTGTTTAGGTATCAATAGATTAGTAGTAGATATCATCAAACAGCTCATAGTAAATTACACAAGCTAATAAGACGAGAGTAAGTTAAGTTAATAAAAAGAAAGCATAACGCAAAATGAGATAATAATATAATACCTGTAATAAATTTACATATTTTTAGCAGTTTGCAGAATTTGTAGATTTGTACAAGTTGGTTAGAAAATTAACTATGGAGGAACGTTATTGCAAATATGTATGTTGTGAATTTGAAGCATGCACATATATAACAATACTACGCACATGTCCAGGAAATATAGCGTGATTTAAAAGTCTTAGGATCAGGGTTGCCATGAAATTAACAAGCTATCTATGAAATTATTTATTTCTATTATTTTTGACATTTACTTCACAACTTCCAAGTAAATAGATAATAGTTCAAAATGTTTCAAACGGAACATAAAATTTTTATTATTAAATCATACTATAGTAATGGAAATCTTTTAAGAAAAGTTTTTGATAACATGGACCGACGTGTTAGCCTATGTATTCAAGAACAAGAAAGACATTTTCAACATCTTTTATAATTTTCTTATTGTAAAAGTGTACCTAGCTAAATGTTATGGTTACAAGTTCTTTTCTTTCCCTTTATGAACCTGATTGTTTTTCTTCGTTATTAAAGTATTGTTTATTCCTATAGTAAATTCCATTATGTGTTCTTTTTATAAATGTTATTAAGTAATCTTTATAATAACTGCAAACACAAGAAATAATAATAGTGTACGCTAACCTAACATTTTCTGTGTATTATTTAGGGTCTGTTTAGCGGTGTGGCTGTGTCTCCCTCTCCATTAACGCTACTGTACAGTTCACAAAAACTACGGGCAGTAGAAGTAAATAATTCAGTAGATGGTTTTTACATTCTGTGGCTATTGCAATCCAAAGACTTTTAGATCATACGATATAAAGTTTTCGATAAGTGTACTCTTGACGATGACTTATAACCACTTATTCAACAAAGAATCCGTTCATTTCTGTCCACAATACACTTTGTTGTTTTATGTTTATAAACAGCACAAAATTGCTCTAATAAAGTCTCAAGTATTGAATTTGAAGCTACAATTATCTAATGATCTGTGCTTTACCGATGAATTATGTGGTTCTTCTGTTTTTTGTTACATATGCAGATTATTAATCAAAACTACTTTATTTTATCCGAAGTAAGTAAATCGATCGCCAGTAATTCTTATTTGATTACCGTAACGACAGATGTCCCTTCTCTTATTAATTTGTGAGAAGAATGAGAAGTATGATTTCATTTATTTATTGCCCATGTAATTCAATTTAATTATTTTTGTTACTCTTTGAAATGAAAAACACCGACATTAAAAAAACTGTGATTGAACAAGAAATATTTAATTACAAACCAAACTATAACAAATTATCGATCGATACTGATCAAAGTAAGGAATAGAAGAGCTCTGAGCTCTTTAATATTTTATACAGATACCCGTCGTTTATGTTTACCTAGTCGCTCTTGTATATCCTTTTCATAAATTTAATGAAATGGCTTCTTTAGAAATTACAAATCTTCCGAGATTAATTGAAATGTACTGCGAAAAATACTAAAAGAAATTATACAATTAATTGCGCATATTTATTTAACGATAGTAAACACCTAAATGTAAAGGAAAAATTAACTTTCAACTGTATTTAATACAACATATTGTTTTCTGTTCGACCTCGTCAAATTTTAATTAAACAACACGTCCAAAATATCAAAACAGTATTTTAAATAATGAAACAAACCAGGAGACAAGACATTTATTAAGAAACAAAACATCCTGCCATAAAATTAATTAAAAATTTACTTTGTAATATCTGAAAGATCTCATTAGCTAATATTGTTACAGGTTTATAAATAAGATTTGCTTGGATTTAATAAAGTTTATTTAGTATAATAAAACTTCCTTTGCTTTAATATATCCCTGCTTATAATTTAAATTTTAAATAAAAAAATTAAAAGCTCATTAACGTAAAATTAAATTAGGTAGTCCGTTCTAATACTATTAATATTATTTAATTTAATGCTCTTCTAATCTTCAATAGGTACAAAAAATCGATTTATTATATTTATTTTTGCATATTCATTCTGACATGTCATTGTTCAGGTTAAGAAAGTAATTGTATAGAGAATAGGAATTTTTTACAAAAGCGTGTTACAAAAAGAATGTTTTTGGTGAAAAAAAATTGAAATCTGGTCATGGATTGTTAAGATAAAGAGGAAAGTTCTTTCGAGGTATAATAATTCCCTGTAGGTCCAATCCTCGATTTCATTACATTCTATGATGGAAAATTATGCTTTCTTTTCGTCGTATTGTTCTTGTTCACGCTCATCTTCTCGCTTTTTACGTCTTGTACATCTTGATTCAGCCTCATCTACAGCGTGAGAATGCAACTATTTGGATAACAAATCCATCCAGGGCCGTAGCTACCACCGGGGCAGCCGGGGCAGTGCCCCCGAACACAGGGCCCCCCCGAAAGCGGAAGAAGTTTTTTTACGAAATTGTTTTTGAACCAAACTTAGCTTGTTTAAACATTAAATAAATTTTTGTGAAATAAATAAAGATTAGTAAAGGTTTCACAGTTTTATTAAAATATAATCTGACAATATTGTTTCGACAGCTAAGCTGTCATTATCAAAGGTAATATAAATATAAACAAACACGTCGCTAAGGTAGATACAAAAATATTTTACTACTACTCCTACACTGGCTGTCTTAAAAGTCTAGACAGAACTATGATCCCTAGTCTGGTAAGAATAGGGTGGTGAAACAAACGCAAAATTTGAATATCCGAGAATACATTTTTAAAGTTACGCTATCGGTGAAAAGGTCTTCAACAAATATTGTTTATTTGAAGAGGATAAGAGGACCACGCATAATCCTTATGGAAAATGGCTTTCACCAGATTGCTCTGATACTGCGCTGAAAGATAGTTTTCGAGGTGTAGATCAAAAGTCATTGGGCACAGTCCAGAAAATTATAGTTTGTGAATTATAGCCGTGAAGTTGAATAATGCAAGAATTGTCTACTTCAAATGGCTGTAATTCGAAATCTATAATTTTTTGGTGTTTACCAAAGTTTCCAGAATTTTGGCACGGAGCCGTTCCCATAAAGATTGAGCGGTGTGCAATAACTATAATTTTTTGAACTTTCTGCCCAGTGACATTTTTGATCTCTTCTACCTTTGAGTGGTTCTGGTAAAAGTCTCACGATGTCCTTATCTATCACAGAGTCACGATCTTCTATTTCTGGCCACGTGAAAGTATTGTGGGCATATTTCAAGAAACTAACTAGCCATCCTTCTTCATTTTTACTCTTAATCTGCCCAACAAAATGCTTGGTGGATTTTTTAGAACCATTTTCTACTATAATCCATCGCCCTATTGCAATTCGAGATTCCTCTTAATCAATCTCATTCTCCTCAAACACCTCAGGGTCCACATCAGCGTCTGAATTCATAAATAATGGTTCTTCCATTCCTTCTTCGGAGCTCGAGCTACTAGAACTGCATTTTCGTTTTGGTCTTTTTGTTTTATTGGGATTCTTGGAATTATCTGTTTTCTTCTCATTTTTACGTTTTTCTTTCTCTTCTTTTTCTTTTGCAAGTCTCGTTAATGCTTCTTGTGAGGTTATTACCTCCGCACCTGTAGCAATCTTTTTCCTTTTTAGTGAATTTTCATCTCTTTGGGTCTGCTTCATTGTATTCAATAATAACTCCTCAAAACTCACGTTAGATTCAACAGAACTAGTCGGCGGTTCAGCGGTTATAATATTCTGAGTATTTTCTTGAGGAGCGGAATTGTTGGCCTGATTAGTTGAAAGTTGTTGTTGTCCAGATGTCAGAAAAACCTAGTTGTAACATTTTGTTGAAATTTTCACACTTTCCCCGTAATTCAAGCTACGGCAATTTTTAACGATACCACTAGGCAGAGTCACACTTCCCCCAACTCGATGGGGAAATGTGACCTACAGACATTATCCAATATTTTTTGTCATATGATAGAATCGCTCAAAAACCTCTACTATGTGAAGTCACATGTCGAGGCATATTTGAAAAAAATGGCGTCAAATGTGGTATATACATAGCTGAAGATACTCAAGAAAAATCAACTCGTCGAAAATGCGGTCACACTTACCCGAGTTTACCTTATTTGATTTTTTATTAATCTGTCATTAGCCTCTCGTTCACAGTTTTTAATTTCAGATTTATCACGAGACCGAAAAGCATTTCTCGTTGTTCTATTTAATGGAGATGAACTCTGTACATCAAATCAAGGAATTTAAGATGCTCGCGCATATTCCATAATTTGATATTAAACCAGGGATGAACATGTGAATTATACCTGTTCATGTATCGTTTTTCAGGAAAAACATCATTATGATTCTTTAATATTATGTCTAGAAATATTTCAAACTACGAACACATTGTCTAGGCATCTATATTTCCTGATTTATTCATTTAGCAATTTACAGTTTTCGTTTTTGGTGATAACCTGTTAATTAATTGCAAAATTTTGTTTTAGGCTTTCTGCATACATTGGTTTCTACACTATGTTTTTCCATCACGTTTCTTTGTTACGTTTTTTGTTTCCCACATTCAAGTCTTAAGGATTTTATCTGCTGGCTGGCTGTAAAGCATTGCAGCAGCAATCTAAAGTAATAGTCCTTTATTAACTCGCAAGTTCAAGAAACATCAGGAAAACAGGCTACATCCTTTTATACCTCTGTACTTATTAATTTTTTAATCTTTATAAAATGTTTTCTCTTATACTTTTAGGTTATGTATGAAATGTCGATTCTTTGCTACTGTATTTGATATGGATATAATTGAGCGTTACACGGTTGCAAGATTTAATTTAAAGCTATCTTTTCTGCAGAAATCGTAAAAGGACTTTTAGTTTCTAGATAACTTTCTCTTTAGCACTATACTAACTGATTGATTGGTACTGTTTGATTTTAGTACTTGTTTAGAAATGTTTACTTATTGTTACACAACACTAATTTATTTGATTTCAATTTAATTGACTGAATGATTTAAAAGATTGGTTTTCGAAATATAAGAACGGGGTAATTATCGTTTATATTGAATTATTAGTAAAAATATTTGAATATGAAATAATATGTGATCTGATTTTTTTGCTGTTAAAAAGTAATAAAAATTCGTTATTTATTATAAATTAAAAAAATAGGTGACTCATAATGATTGATTGAGCTTGCTGGTGCTGTTATGTAATGTATGTATTCAAATGGTAATTGACTCTGTTTATCTTATGTTAGACCAAATCATTTACGGCAAGGTGCTAAACTTGATTCAAAAAGTTCTTGTTTTTAAGAATCGCGGATTAAAAATTAAAAAATACGTAAGTTGGATATTAAAAAGAATATTGATTGGATACTACATATCTGGTACTTTTCTGAGAATCTTAATAGTTCAATTCTGTTCTTGAATTTAGTTTTAGAGGTTCTGTTTTTCACCTTCTTTCGTTTACACCCAAATACCTCTATTTTTCATTCCAAGGTTGACACTTTATTATTAGTGTAGTAATGTTAAGAAAGTAAAACTCGCAGTGTAAAAGGCTAGTAAGACTAAAAATTACTATTGCAGTTAATAAACGATTATCAATATCAGTTATATGGACAATTATGAAAAATATATAAAACGATTCTTCTTTATTTAGAATTTCTTTATTTATAATGATAATTGTAATTCTTTAGTAAGTAAATGTGTTTTTTGTTTGATATTATTAATTTTGTATTTTTTGGAATATAATAATTTCAGGCATATTAAGGTGTTGCAGATCTTCTAATAAGGAGAGAAAAAATATTGAACGAAAGGAAATAAAAACGAATGCAACCTTTCTTATATGCACTAAAAACAGCTCTAAATAGATAATCTATAATATCAATGTAATTATTATTGATCAAGATCACTTTACAAAAAGTAACAGTTGCATTGCTTCTGTACTATTGAATCGAAATTAAAAAAGAACGACTCACAATCGTTTTTACTTTCTACATACATTAAATGTTAATGAAAGATCGCGGAAGAATTTTGTATAAATTTTGTTTAATGGTGCAGTTTAATGGTTCGAATACTTTCTGAAAATCCCAAAATGTACATATACAAATATTACATACACAAAGTGTAGTCTACTTTTAAAAATTGGACGAGTGCTAAAAGAGATTTTTATAACAACTTTCATTGTTAGACGTTTGCAATAAAAAAAGGAACAGGAAATGAATACCAATTCAAAAATAGTTTAAGTGATAGAGGAACTTTTAAGATAATTAAAAAGATATATGAAGTAGATTATATTAGTTTTTTAAAGCAATGATGATTTTTTGCAAAAATAACTTTCCAAGTATACTTTTTTTTAATGGAAGTAAAACTACAAGAATAAAACATATTTTATGTCTTAATTAATTTTTGTTCTATTAATATTTTCTGGTTCATTTTAAAATAAGATTTTATCTCAACAAAATTGCAGTTTGATGTTTAGAGAAAACCAGTAGTTATATAAATTTTAAATGAACAAGGATGTTTTATTTGCAAATATAAATCTTGTTGTAGACAAAATAATGGATTACCTGTGTAGCACACGCCTTAAAAACCGGTTTTTGATTGTAAAAAGTAATCATTAATCTCAACTCAGATATCTTATAATTGTATCTATGCAACATAGAACATGTCCTGCAAATATTGAAATATGTTTATATAATTATTAATCATCTCACTTCCCGAATTAAAATTCGCACTGTGTTCCTACAGAAAACTGGCCTAATTTATTAGTTAACAAGGTAAACATAAACGCTCGCGCACAAGCCCGCACACACGCGCGCCCACACGTACAGAGCATGTAAAGTGGCATATTCTGCACAAGTGTGAATGTAGACGCACGAAACGCTACTTGAGTGTAGATAACCCACAAAAGTGCAAAAAAACATTTTCCGGCGTACTTACGCACAGTATCCTTTTTACGGCCTCAAAAAAAAAACAAGATTCCTACTAGTGATCTAGGCCATTTGGGCGCGGGCATCTCGGCGCTGCAGTTTCGGCGCAAGGAGAGCTTGAAGCGAGACAGTTTGGCGCGGGGACACTTCGGCACAGGCACACTTCGGCGCCGGGACAATTGAGGGCAAGCACACTTCCACGAAAAGACTTTTCTGTGGCAAATTAGGATAAAACTTTAGCCGATAGTTAAAAAAACGTTTTTTTAACTATTACTCTAATTTTTTGGGACAAGCTACCCTGATACCAGTGTAACCTTTTCTATTTTTATGTACACACATACACCTTCTTAATTCCAGGATTTCCCGTGGATTGGTTAAATTGCGTCATTACAGTGTTTTTGGTCTTTCTTAAGCACTAAGAGTAACCAATTATGTGTTGCCTAGTGATACAAAATTCGTGAAGTGGAACACACATTGATCAGTGGTACGATATTCAATGGTAATATGAATTTTTCTATTTCATTTAATGATAGTAACCCGATCCTTAATTTAATGATTTTATAAAATTTTTGATTTTTTAAAAGTTATTAACAATAACATTTTTGCGCAACGATTTAAGAAATATTCAGTTTTTTAAACTACTGACCCGTTAAAATCAAAGTTCTTCGGTAAACCTCTGCATAAGGAATAAAGATTAAGAAGAAGTAAATATTTTTGATCAAACATGATATTCTTATAAATAATAAAGGATTTTGTAATAAACAAATTAAATTTTTATTACAAATTATTTCCTTATACAGAAATTAGCCGAAGAATTTTGATTTTTATGTTTTAGTAACTCAGAGAAATATTTTTTTCTTAAATCGTTGCTCAAATATGTTATTGTTAATAACTTTAAAAAAATCAAAAATTTTATAAAAGCAGTATATCAAGAATCAGGTTACTATCATTTAATGATCAAGGGAAATTTATATTTACATTGAATATCGTACCGCTGATAAATAACTACGTGGTCCACTTCCCGAATTTTGACTCTACTGTAAGAATATATTAGACAAGACATTTGATATAGTCACTAATTTAAATTTCTGGATTCACACTAGTTACTACTTAATTACAGGACAAAACACAGCCCTAATTTAAAAATGAGATGTAGCGTAAATGCAAAACTCATTCTTTGCAAAATTGCAAAAATTTACATAGTACTCAACAATCATTCCAGATTTAGAACAAAAGTCATTCTGTGATACCAAAATTAGTTGATAATATTGAAGATTTGTACAGATCTTAATGGCTATTCAATACACCTCTTTGCAAAAAAACTCAAAATAAAAAAAGTAGCAATAGGTGAGTTTTGCAACTATACGCCTCAAATATGAAATTTCAAAAAATTCCCACCCTTATAATAATTATTTCGCAAAATCATTAATATTACAAAATAAATTCATTTGTTTTAAACAGTATGATTAAAAAGTAGTTTCTAATGGGTTATAAAAGTTCTTAAGTTATGTGTATTATAGAAAAACCAATAAATATATAGTAACAAGCATCAATTTTTGCAACAGCATTTGTAATTAACGTCGATTCAATTACACTAGCATCAGTTCCGGATTCTCCATTACGTTGAGTATGAATAGGTCCGACCCTTCGTGAGACACTGTCTTTTAGCGACATACATTTTTAGATGCCAAAGGATTTCTATTAACTACTTAAACATCATTGAGTATACTAAAAATAAAGAATACTCACGCAATAATTGATAAGCCCTCTGGCAGAACATACGAGCTTTTGTTGATTGGCAAATTATGATTTTTTTATTGATCATACCGTATTTATCAAATACTGTATTTCATCGATCATACCTGCAACTGTTTTCCGCGCCGAAGTGGCCTGCGCCGAAGTGTCCTACAGCCAAAGTGTCCCGCACAGAAACGGTCGTGCCGAAATGCCCTTCTCCATCCTACTACCTATCTTAGATTAATTTTCAACTCAGGTACTCAAACTCAACAATTTCTAATATAATATGATTGGGTTAGTTAGTTTGTCATTAGGGCTGTCTTGCGGTATTGACCCGAGACCTTTTGGAGTGTTGTTACTGGTGATCCGTTGCCCACAGTGTAAAGTTCAGTCGAAGACTTTACTAGAAACAGTATATTGGCACTTATACTGCTAGAGTTTTTACTTCCTTAAGTAATCAATACCGAATTGTGCCAGATTCTAAAGGAAGTACTTGTTGTAATAAATAGCGTTGTACTAATACTGGTGGAGGTTTACTTCCCTAGGTAATCAGTACCGAATGGTATCAGGTTCTAAGAGAAGTAATTGTATTTAATCAGTAGAGATTTGCTAATGTTTGTTGTTAACAATCAGTTTCTTTATATACATTTTCTAAAACTGCGACGCTAAATATTTACATTATTTTTACATTCATTGAACAAGAAATTATTGCAAGAAAACATTATATTCATAGTTTGAAATATAATCTAGCCTGGAAATTATTAACCTTTTAAATTTATATTATTTTTAAAAAACACGTAAATTTTATGTTTAGTGTTAAACGCACAGTGAACAAACAGATCTTCGTGATCGCGTGTAACTAACTTTTTTTTAATAACAAAGAAGTTACTGTACTTTAAAATATTTATGGTATACTGACTCGTAAACATGTACGTTCACGTATGTTCATACGGGATATCCCGTTATGAAATTATTACGGGCTCTTTATCATCAATACCATAGCAACATACATATTTATTTAAAATATTCATATATATCCTACGTACTGTGCTGCACTGCTTCAGTAAATGTAAGAATTATTTATTAAAGATTTACAATTCAGAATACCATAAAACATTTTACAATGCTCGCGCGGATATTATACAAGAGTATGAGAAACGCTATCCAGCGAATATGCACATTGTTTTCCCCGCAAACCTACAACCTCAAAAACGTGACATTTTGTTTAATAATTTTTAACTATAACTACTTTTGTTAACTTATACTACAGTAAAGTAAAATTATTATAACAATTTTAATACACCGCTATCTAATGAAACAAAACGACATAACCTCTATGGGTCTCAGGTAAAGAGAATTTTTATATCTACCATGCAAACGTTCTATAAAAAGAACATGATTGATTACATGAATGACAATATTAGCCTTAACAATAACCACAGACCAAAGATTAACTATTTTCACAGTTAAACATATTTTTCTTAAAATAAATATAGCTAAATCTAGAAAGGTATCTGATAAAGGAAGGCTTTTTGAGAAGGTAAATATTTAATAATATGAAATATATTTAAACAATGCGTAGTTTTAAACATTGATTAGCTCATCTTTCATAAGCGCCGTCGTTACAAGTTATAGGACATATAGTTGCCAGAAAACTTGCCACGCCACTGACAATTTCTTTAATTCACATTATTTATTTTACATAGATCCCATTTCTCTTTATATTTTTTCGGAAAGGGTACTTCAAACCCACCATTTTCAATCACCCGTTTGTGTTACATTGCACTATTGCAGATTAAATTGCTTCGCTCTATTGACAGTGGTTTTATGGTTATCTAAAATGCACGTCTCTACTAATGTAATTCTGTTTCGTGGAATGCCATGTTATATTTAGGGCGTTAGCTATTCCCCTCCCATACTCATGTTGTGCGGTTTCAGAGAACAAGTATAAGGGCATCCTACAGTTTTAGGTGAGCTTCGAAGCATCGAAGTGTCCGTAGGCAGTTCATTTGAGGAAATGAGTCCTAACCTGTGAGACACATTCCCTTAGGGGGGTGTGCAAAATAACAAAAGGGGGACGCGGGGGCATGAAAGAAGACAAAAAATTCCAAACAATTTGTTATTGAAGCCAAAATTAAAAAATACATTCAAACGCACAAAAATGTTAGGTCTCCAAAAAGTCATTGTAAGAGAGGTACGCTTAAACTGATATGAGAAGTTAGGTCTCAAATATTAAAAGGTTGAGAAAACCGCTAATCTAAGGGAAATTTTTTTGGTCAAGTTACTTCGGAGCTTGCCCCTGTTTTCCGAGGAAGAAATGACCGTAAAAATCTATTATATGCTCCGGCAGGGAATCGAACCCGGGCCGCAGGTTTGACAGCCTGCCGCTGGACTTCACGTGAGCCACGGTCGCTCTAATGACGATTTGCTGTAATGCCATTAGTGTGCAATCGCTCTCTAATTTAAACAAAATTTATTTCAAATTCTTGCCGCCCCGGTCCCATGCACCTCTTACACCCCCGCCTTAGCTTACTGCCTGGTTATTCAGTTAATAGAAACTTCTGATCGTAAATTTTCACGCAACCTGTACGTAATTTTACTTCAACTTATTCTAAGCCTTAAGCCAATAAGCTATTTTGAACTGGCAAACGTATTTTGGAAGTAACACTCTCAATGATATAAAAAAGTAGTCCAAAAGTAGAGATATCACTTAATGTCCTTGCAATTACGTTCACTTATGAATTTTTTGACACTTTTTCTAAAGGATAGTCTTTTAAAACAGATTGACTTTAAATATTGTATGGTACCACGAGTCCCAACAGGAACCAAATTTTAATATTAACTTGTCTTATATACTTTGTTTCTTGTCTTGCATGGAAACCTTAGGCTGTGAGCCCAGATTTGTGCCAGTTTATCTTTTACTAGATCAGAAATTTTTAATTAAATATTCCACTACTCGAGAACTAAGGATGCTTGAATGGTGTAACTATAGAATCAAAATAAAGATTTTTTCCCATGACGATATTAGATTCTGGCTTTTAAAATAAGTACCACTAATTATACTATTCTTAGTTATTGTTGACCATTAAAGAAGTTCTAACACAGCTTTATGGGAACCAATTTCCTCTAAATGTTTCTAAGTTTTAAAAACTAGACTTCTCTTATCAATCGTGTTCCTTAGTATTATTTGATGACTAAAATGACACTTCTAGTTGTGGCTTTATACTTCTTTTGTAACAATGTAGTAAGAAAGTATAGTCTTAAACTAAATTTCTAGCTTAATACACTATTGGTGACACATCACAAATATGCAGCTATTACACATTGAACAAAACTGCACTCAAATTATTCTTACAGTCTCCAGCTTCACCAAAAACAGGATATTAGTAGACCGTAGGAAATTACTGATCATGTAAACTACTTGTATTTTATAAAGTTATAAAAACTTAAAATTATTTGTTGTAATCATTAAGTTCCCTTATTTTTACTTTCTGATGGTACTTTTGTTGATGTAAAGGTTGAAAGAAATACATATATTAATAATAATTTTTTTATTTCATTTTTTTGCAGTCATTATATATTTACAGTAGACGGATCAACGATAACAAACAATAAAAAAATATAACTAGCATATCACATTGCATTGGGATGATTAATGAATATTGATAATGTGATGAAATGTTGAGAATGTGAATATTGATTCGAATAAGATGAAATGAGATGCTTTAAATAATGTTTTTTAATTTTTGTCAAGATAGATGCTAGATAATAAATGTGATCCGCTACCTGAACTTCCTCCAAACGAAATTTCTTGTCCACCGCCATAGCTGCCTCCAATAGAGCCACTGAAACCTTCATGTCCACCTCCTATGCCCCCGCTTAATCCGCCAAGACCACCATTCCATCCGTGACCACCGCCAATGCTACCTCCAATACTGCTTAATCCACTGATAAGGCCATGACCACCTCCTATTCCGCCTGATAAGTCATGTCCACCTCCGATTCCTCCTGAAATTACGCTACCAGATCCGAAACCATGTCCACCTCCAAGTCCACCTCCAAGTCCACCTCCAAGTCCACCTTCAAGTCCACCTCCAAGTCCACCTCCAAGTCCTCCTCCATTTCCACCTGCTCCTCCGGCTCCACCACCATTGACGAATATGGGTTGAGGAACAACTACTGGTGTTGGTACATTGACTGGATATGGTCTTGGAACAGTTACTTGGACTGGTGTTGGTACTTCAACTGGTACTGGTCTAGGATGTGGTACTGGCACTGGTGAAGGCACTGGTACTGCAACCTTGCGGAAAACTGAGACTGGATATGGCCTTTCTACGACGTAAGGTCTTGGTACGGGAAATTCGACTGGTACAGCACGAGGTGAAGGTACTGGGTATGGTTGCCTTACAGTATAGGGAACTGGATGGGTGATAGTAACTGGATATGGTCTGGGTACTTGAACTTGCACAGTTCTGGTAACAGTGGATACTGTTGCTCCACGTCCAGCTCCAGCATCGCCTCCTAATCCACCTCCAACTCCTCCGCCTAAACCTCCGCCTAAACCTCCTCCTAATCCACCTCCTAATCCACCTCCCGATCCACCTCCTAATCCACCACCCAATCCACCGCCTAGTCCGTGACCACCACTAGCACCGCCGCCAAGTAATTGAAGTCCGCCATGTCCACCTCCAATGCTACCGCCTAGTCCTTGATCACCACTAGCACCACCGCCGCCAAGTAATTGAAGTCCGCCATGACCACCTCCTAATTGTAGCTGGCCACCTCCAATGCTACTTCCTAATCCTTCATGGCCACTTCCAATGCCACCTCCTAATCCTCCCTGGCTACTTCCAATGCTGTTTTCGTATCCACCATGGCCAACTCCAATACTGCTTCCAATGCTGATGCTTCCAACGCTGCCTCCCAATCCACCATAACCACCGCTTTCAATACTACCGCCTCCAATATTTTCTAAACCACCATGGCTGCCTCCAATACTACCACCTCCGATACTGCCGCCCTCGAAACCGCCCTGGCCACCACCAAAGCCACCTCCGATGTCATTGCTAAGGATTCCACGTTTTTCAGTTTTCTTGTCTTCAACGGGTGCGTCACCACAGCGACTCAAACTGGCAACAGCCAGTAAAATTGTAGCTACCTGTAAAATTTATAAATATACTTGTAAGATTATAATATTATAAAAGGGTAAATAAATTTATTCTTACCACAAAAGGTTTCATGACTTAGTATGACTAGAGGAGCTAATGTCGAATGATAATTCTACCCTTACAGAGGTGGGTTTATATACTGATCAAACTTGGTGAGGGTTATTTTTTATTACTTTCTCTTACCAAACGTACGAATCTAGTCATCTTGTACATTCACACTATGCATCGCATCGTTGACCAAAGAACGTTCATTTATTAAAGAATAATGGCTATTAAGGTGTAGTTATGCAAAATTATAAAAGATTTTAATATGAGACTATCACCGTCTGATGAACTGATAATAATATGAAATTAGTCTATAATTATACTGCTAAAATTAATGTACCCAAGCAAACTATATAGGTTATTACAAAAGAAGTATCCTGCGATAAATTTCAAAAAACTAAAAAAGTTTATTATAATATGGGTCAGTTAAAATTTTTAACACCTAATTATAGGAATTTTTTGATATTTTTATTATCATTTTCTGTATTCCTGACTTTCAATATTTTGTGAATATTCTTCTCTTATATGCTAATATCTTCTCTTCTCTTATATTATCCAGAGTGATAAGCATCCATGGAAAATTAGCATCATTAAGTTATCATAATCATTCCTAAACCTCAATTAGCAATCACTTCAATGTGCTCTTTTGTTATCTATCAATCTAGATAGTTATGTTATATGAAATATAAAAAGATTCAGCTTAAAACTGAACTGATTTTGAACTGTTTCTGCAACTTGAGTCACCGAAATCGCTTTTTCGTTCTTAAATGAATTAAAATTAAAAATTAATTTGATTTTCATGTTAGCAGCATATGAAACTATATAAAGTGTTATAGGTCGTCTACTAAAAAATCCTTTTGTATGTACACTATCGTGTAAACCACTTGTTTACTAAACAATTTATTGATCGGAAAATTGTACTTTTACCCCTTAGAATACTGTTAAATGTTTGCAACTAATAAAACGCGGCTATTCGAATATTGTTGCCTCAATTACAAACACATAAACACTTTCTGTTGGAGATTATAATACGGTACAAACAAATAGTATGCAACTCGTACGAAACTGACTTTTGTGTACTCAAAGAAGTTCTGGACGTGGCTAGCGCCTTGTCATAGTCACTCAGAATTTTTCTGGACATAGCAGCACCTAGGCAGATTATGAATCATCAATAATTATGTTATTTTGTTGTTTCCATAGCAACCATACGTTGACCTATATAACAAAAACTAATGTCACTAAATAAAATTTTGTTAATACAGTAATTTCATTTTCATTTAAAGGCATACGACTCTTAAGAAAAAAAGAACTATAGAAAAACATAACAGCTATTAGAAAATCTATAAAAGGTTGTTATTAGAACTTGCTGAACTGAAACAAAACAAAAACAATTTCAAAATAATGGAAGATGAATTCTACTTAAGTGTGATTTTCTCGCTGTTGTTTGTCCACAATTTTCCAATGAAAAATCTGGTGCCAAGGTTCTTATATGGCAAACAATCTATCAATGTAGAAGGAGATTTTTGAAGGTTCTATTAACACCGTATCCGGTTATCGCCAAGAAAGACAACACCGAGGAAGACAACTACCGAGAAACCAAAACCGAGAAAACATAACCGAGAAACCACAACCGAGAAACCATAACCGAGAAACCACAACCGAAAAACCATAACCGAGAAACTATAACCGAGAAAACCAAAGCCGAGAATAGAAACTACCGAGAATGGAAACTACGATGAATAACAAATACCGAGAAAGCATTCATGTATATGAAGTAATAATTATAAGTCAGTAACTTTGATAGATCTAACAGAGACCGAGGAAAATACATAGGGCGGGGAAAGAAAGAGAAAGACCAACGCCACAAAGAACACGCTATACAGCGAAGGTTAGGTAATAAATTAGTAAGTTTGATATATCTAACAGAGACTGAGCAAAATACATAGGGAGAGGAAAGAAAGAGAAAGACCAATGGCGTAAAGGACACGCTATGCAGTAAAGGTTAGGTTATAAGTTAGTAAGTTTTATAGATATAACAGAGACCGAGGAAAGTACATAGTACGGGGAAAGAATGAGAAAGACCAACGACTTAAAGAACACGCTATGTAGCGGAGGTTAGGTTATAAGTTAGTAAGTTTGATAGATCTAACAGAGATCGAGGAAAATACATAGGGAGAGGAAAGAAAGAGAAAGACCAATGGCGTAAAGGACGCACTATGCAGCGGAGGTTAGGTTATAAGTTAGTAAGTTTGATAGATCTAACAGAGACCGAGGAAAGTATATAGCGCGGGGAAAGAATGAGAAAGACCAAGGACACGTTATGCAGCGGAGATTAGGTTATAAGTTATGTAACGGTATATTTTCTATCAGCCTCAAATATGTGTAATTTTGCATGTATATTTATTGAAAAATCTAAAGTTCGGTCCTGCAAATCTATATTCTATTTGTAGCTAAAATTTTGTTCGTATAAACACATTTACAAAGAATATTTTAAAAGATTGTTTTTGAACTTCTATAAAATTAGAGGACGTTGAAGTAATAAATTACGTCTTTAGTGCTTTGCTTGTTTACGTGTATTCGCTAAAACTGGTTGCGTTGTAAAAAAACCTTGATAAAATTTAATGGCGTATTTAAGTTCATACTGCTTTATATAAATATTCCAGTTTGCGTTTTGAGAAAGCATGGTAAAAAAGAAACTTCCCCTTTGCCTGGAAAATAACATTTAACACGTGTTGACGAATTCAGCTTGGCCTTTCTGCGTTTTAACTTAAAATTGCATGTGATCCGCATGTCTGGCGTTTGCAGATGTTAGTGTGCTTGTTTCCGTTTTCGCGCCCGTACAAAATTTTTAGTTTGGTTCATTAGGACCAGAATCTCGCATAAAAACTAATAAAATCCGCCCTAAGGAGTCCACGTGGACTAAGCTTGCCATAGTTTTGATTTGCTCCGACAGAATGATACAGGCTTTTGATTGGTCTGGTTCGATCTACATCTTCAGCGAAAAAACATAGTTCCCCCGCGTAAAACAGAGGTCCAAAATGTTAAAACACTTCTGATCCAGCTTTCAGAGAAGACAGTCGATTTCGATCGACATTATAGAATTACCGTTTTATTTTAGTTAATTAGAATAACAGTTCGGTTAAATTTTTCGTTTGTTGTGCCTTGGGCCTCGGCAAGGTACAAATATACATCCCGTTAAGTGAATTTAATAATTTTCCGCTTGAGTATGTTAGTACCGTCCAACTTGTTTATTATAAAATAACAAATTAACTATTTAAAGTGCAGTCTAGTATCTCGAATTGTTCGAATAAAAATACAGTTTTACAGTACAGTTTAATTACAGTTATTTTGTGATTCTTCATCTATTGAAGAATGCTTTAGTCGCCGGACATTTGTTAAGTAGAACTCAGTGTTAATTCCCATGTTTAAGAAAAGGGAATTTTCATAACGTTACATTGTTCTTGCCGAATCATAATAATTTTAACAATTACTTTGAGCAACATTCAAGTAATTATGATTACCGTTCCAGTCAGAAGAATAATTAAGAATTTATTACCTAAGGCAGTTATTGCAAGCAGTTGAGTCGAAGTTTAATGAACCTCGTTAATAATATTTTATTTCAAAATCCAAGAAGACTTCTTCCCGCAACGTTACGCCCAGCAGTTTGTTATTGTAGCTTTTGTCTTAAAGATTTTAAGGTGTGTGATGTCAAGAGTTCGAATCCTTCAATTTGTGAAAGGGATTTTAGTTTGAACACCACTGTGGACGATAAAAAGTGGCTAAGGTATTTAATTTTGTTAATATTGAATTGTTAGATTAGTATCATTTGGGATCCCGAAATTTTATTCATTTTTGGAACACTAACTATTTAAATTGATGGTTTTATATTTTGAATTTACAAATTTCTCATTATTGCATAACTATATTTTGATGTGTTTTGTATTCTGAATTTGATATTTTTTATTAATGTGTAATTATTTTGACTTGTATTGTATGTACCATTTTCTTTTGTTTTTAATATATCGACTTCAAAAATTGACTACTTGACATGGTTTGGCTAAACGGACTGCTGATGTTTTTTGTTTTCTTTGGCTAATCAAGACCTTTTATTGTTTGACTAATGTTTTAATTAAATCAACTTAAAAATTAATAAGGAGGTTAGTTCCTTAGCTGATAACCTTAGCTTTTTCTAAATTTTATCTATGTTTTATGAAAAACTCAGCTTTGGTGGCGTCCAAACATATTATTATTTATTCCTGAATCCATTATTCAATTAGAAGCTTTTAGGGTTAACACCTGCGACCTGAAAATTTAAAATTTGTAAGAAAGAGCTAAATCTCAATCCGTGGTAATTTTTGAGCATCTTTGTTAACGTAAGTATGATAATTTTATAATTATTATTTCGTTTGTGGATTTTGAGGGTTATAGTTAGTAAGTTTGATAGATCTAACAGAGACCGAGGAAAATACATAGGACAGGGAAAGAATGAGAAAGACCAACAGCTTAAAGGACAGGCTATGCAGCGGAGGTTGGGTTATAAGTTAGTAAGTTTTATATATCTAACAGAGACTGAGAAAAATACATAGATAGAGGAAAGAAAGAGAAAGACCAATGGCGTAAAGGACACACTATGCAGCGGAGGTTAGGTTATAAGTTAGTAAGTTTGATAGATCTAACATAGACCGAGGAAAGTACATAGGATGAGGAAAGAATGAGAAAGACCAACGACTTAAAGGACACGCTATGCAGCGGAGGTTAGGTTATAAGTTAGTAAGTTTGATAGATCTAACAGAGACCGAGGGAAGTACATAGGGTGAGGAAAGAATGAGAAAGACCATTGTTAAAAGAATACTTAGAAAAGAAGAGAAAAGTGCTCCAACTTTTGAATATTTTAAAAAGTTATAGTTGGTAGGCAGTAGAAAATAGGCAGCAATACTTGGCAAAAATTGATACCTGTAAGGTCAAAAAACTATGTTCACGGAAAAATTACTTCAAAAATTATTTGTTAATTTCTGAAGATTATTACTTTTCCTTTATACAATAATCTTTTTTATTTGATAAGTATGTTTAATATTTAAAGAGATGTAAAAGTACATCTGTGCAAAATTTTACAAGCAAGTGCATAGAAGTAGAATTTAGCATCTACGATATCATAGAAATGAGCAGATAAGTTCGCTATTGTAGGCAATAGTAACAGAAAGAATAAAGAAATACCTAGTGAAATGTCTACTTTAAATAGCAACGTATCGTGGATGAGATCGATAAAAAAATTCTAAAGGAAATACATAAATACTTACCATAGCTTTGAAACCGTTGAAAGGTAGTAAGAAAGTAGTTGAATTGGGAAATATAGTTGGTGAAAAATTATCTGCTTATCATATATACTACTACTGTTCATGTATTGGAGTGTTTCAACAATCTGTCCTAAAGAACTGCTATGCTTCCTACCTAAACATACTGCAGTGGTAGTGACTTAATTGGCACTGGTAAAATGATACTAACAATCAAAACAGTGTTACAGTTTAAGCTAATTTAGAAGAGTTTCTACGAATTTCTATAACAGGTGAATTCTCCCCCTTCCCGCCCTTATAAAAAAGTTTGCACACGCGATATGCATCAGGACTGTTAAGGACTTGTTTACAATTTCAAAATAAAATTGCATACGACAATCTGGCTTGTTGGAAATTTTTGAGAAGTTTAAGTCTAATTTTCCTGATCTAAAATTGATTGGAAATAAATTAAGTAGTACTTGGAAATTTCAAGAAGTTGTCAACTGGCGATACTTCAATGAAAGTCAATGATATTGATTAAAATTGTATTAACGAAGAGCGTGATAACAGATCTATACCATGTGAAAGAGAGACATTATGATCAACAGTAGGATGTCCGGTAGTTTTTTCCGCTATGAATAAAATTAAACATTTTTTTTAATGGACATCTGCACTCCTTAATTGTTTGATAGTGACATTGTATTTTGTCCAGTTCAAGCATCAAGCAATAACGGAGCTGTGAGTCGGATGCGACAACAGCACATTTTTATAAACTGACAAAGTCTTTTCTTTTGTCGTTTTTTTAGATTTCGTGTTCGTGATGAACAAATTTGGCGCTGAACACATTTTTTGTCCCAAGTTCTCAAGACTGCATGTTCGTTCTTTTAAACTGAGACCAGTAGTTTTGCAAGTAACATTCAAGTGCTAAAGATGTTTATCTGAGCGTGATATTTGTGTACACAGTTTGAGTGTGCCTAGAAGTAGTGGTGTGTCTATTTTATACACCTGACATTTTAAAAGAACTTTAATAATTTTATTTTTTACCTGATGGTGCCTCAACTATCTGTTAATAGTAATAATTGACTTTGTTATCAAACTTTTTAAAACGTTGGAAAATTTATTTTTAGTTCATTGAGACATAGTTTTAGCAAATGACAAGGAATATGTATATTATTTGAAGACTTTTTTCTGAAACGGCTTAATGTGCTTCTTTCTATCCAAGAGTGAAAACACAGTTTCTATGTCTCTAAAGTTTTTCTGTTCCCACGACTCGAGAATATCTCACAGAATTTTTCACTTTCAGGAACGGAAAACAAAGGGCGTCCTATAAGCAAATGTCCAGCCGTGAGAGGAGTGAGATCCCCAGGATCACATGATATATATTTAAGATATAAGTAGAGGCAGACTTAGCTGCACTTTCCCAGATTCCTCCTTCATGAGGAAATCTAGGAATTATAAATTCCCATTTGATCGAATTAGAAGTTACGTAAGAGACAATTTTGTCTTGGAAATCTTTATTGTATAAAACATTATATGGCTTTGATTACTCATAATTAAAATTTTTGACAACAAATAAAAATAAAAATTTCCTTCAATGACATTGTTTTTTCTGAAACTAGTTAAATTATTTTTCATATTTATGAAACAAAAAAATGTTATTAAGATAATAACGGTTCCAATACTCATGAGGTCTGTAATGCTGCTGCGTTTTTATCAATTAATGTTGTTGAAATAAAGTCAGACTTCATCAAAAGTGTTGTTGGGAAACTAAAGATTGATCAAGATTTTTCTCGTCGATATACAAAGCCTCAGCACAGTTCGACTTGTTGACGGATGGGCACGTTAAGCAGTCGGTCCCGACAAGCACACAATAACCTACCTGTGGTTGTCGTTAAGTATAACACCGCCCTATATCACGTACAAGTATATATTCATACTTCAATGGTTTGGCAATGTTAATTACAGTTAACATTTATACATATTATTATTAATTTGTTTAATTTGGTCGTCAGTCACGAGCGTCAGTCACGAACAAAAAGTGGGCATAACTGTTAAGTAAATACACCTACAAATTTGATCAGTTGTTTTTCTGAGAGACTAATAGTTGTAGAAAGTTTTAAAATACCCGATGAAATACTGTAGTAGTTATATTCACAGGAAAAGTGACACAAAGGTCAAATTGCAAAAAACAATTTTCAAAATTTTGTAACTGGCATACAGCTTAGATTCAAAATTGTCTACAGTATTCCAACAGTACAAAAACTTTGTGCAACTTGTTAGTGAGTCACATTCTGATTAGAGCCATATAACGAATCTAATTTGCTTTTAGCGTCACAAAAAAGGTGGAATTATCACTAGATATACAATACGGTTTGCCTCTTCTGGAAACAAAACGTTTTAGTGTACTGATAAAAGTATCAGTAGATAAAGATGTTACTAATTCAAGATGTATTGCTCTAGTAATCATGCAGAAAACGTGAATAAGACTTTGAAAGACGGGAACCTCTTGTTTGTTTGTCTTTGTTAGCAATTGGTCTAGCAAAATCTAAGCCAACCTTAAAAAATGGATAAACTGGAATTAAACTGATTTTAGACAAATTACCTATAAGAGGGTGCTGGATAATTGGTTTTGCTCTAATGTATTTAATACAATTGCGAATATGTTTCTTAATTGCATTTCAGCCATCAATGGGCCAATAATTTTCTCTCATAATTGACAGTGACTGCTGAGGACCACAATGCAGTAGTTCTATGTGATATTTAATAATTACTAATTCAGTGAATTTATGATTTTTCGGCAGTAATAAAGGAAACCTTTTATCATAACAAAATCCTGAATTGATTAATCTGCCCCCAACACGAAGGCAACCTTGATTATCAGTGGATTGATTCAGGGTTTGAATACGAGATTTTGTAATATTTTGTTTATTTTTAACGGCCTTTATCTCTTGCTAAAAGCAATCCTGTTGGCATAATTTTGTTGAAAGTGTTAAGGAGTTTCTTAACTCAGTAACATTTAACTCTCCTGTGACGCAGAAAGAAAATGTTTTGCAATTCTTGCTGAACCTCAATATGTATGCAATAACTCGTTGAAGTTTAGTCAACAACGAGTATTTATTGAACAATTTATCACAAAGTTTAATTCTTTGCTGTAATATTCGACAAAGTTATAATTGTTATTTCTGCGGATTCGTTCAAAACAATCGGAACATCGTTGAGCTTCCATTTGATCATGCAGAAGAAATTGTGGACCTTTAAGCGACATGACATTATTTCTTAAATTAGTAAGATCAGATCCGCGGGATTCTCTGAACTACTAATGTGATGCCAATATTTGAGGTTGCAATTCTATTTGCTGGAAGGACCTTGTATTTATTTAGATACGAATTAATCCAGTTTAAAACAACTTAAGAGTCTGTCAAAAAAAAGACTTTGTGAAATTTGATTTTAAAAATGTTAATGACTTTATCATATAACTCTGTTGACATTATTGCAGCGCAAAGCTCCAATCTAGGAATAATGCGCAACGGGGCAACTTTAGACTTTGAAACAAGTAAATTAACAACGACACGATTATCATGAGTACAACAACCCATGCAGCTGGGTTGAGATTGATACTACAGGAATGCAGCAACGAAGGATCTTGAAACTACTCAAATTAGAAAGTTGGCATCTAAAAATAGACCATTCTTTTTGAAGTTCAGGGAATACGAGATCATCCCAACCGAAGTTGGACTGCCACAGCTTCTGCTTTAATATTTTTCCCTTTGTAATTAGAGGCGAAAAAATTCCCAAAGAATCGAAAACCTTAGCTATAATAAATAATATTTTCGTTTTAGTGAGCGAAGAATCCTCATCTGATAAATCGATTTTACAAAATAAAGAATCGGCATTAGAGTCCCAATGAAGACCCAAAGTTTTAGAATCGGAACGTTCACCAATGGGAACTGTGGCAAATTCAACGTCATTAAGAACAATGAATCATTAAGAACTTTGATCTTCTTAGAGAGAAATTTACGTATAATAAAACCTGCTGAAGAAAGAATTGATAAAATCTCGCTATTAATTTTTGGAGCCTGTTCTACAGAATCCGTACAGAAAATATCATCCATATAAAAATCATTTGCGATGACATCAGAAGCTTCCGGAAAAGAATCTATATTTAATTCGGAAAGCTAAAGCAAGCATTTCGTAGCCAAGTAACTGGCAGAAGACGTACCATGGGTTACGGTATTGAGTCGAAAACCCGCAAGTGGTCTGTGGGGATCTTCCCTACAATCTTCCTCAAAAAAAGACTACTTGGGCATGAACCTTAACAGTAATAAAAAAACTAAAACTGCACGACTACTTGGCTTTGAGCCTTCAACGTTGAAGCTGTCGATCATTTTGCATATTTCCATAATGATGTTTAAAGCGACTACGCATTTGTTTCAATGCTCAATGTTGAGTGCCTCCTCTGATCGACAATTTTTTCCCAATCTCAATCTTCTATTCCAAATCCTGAATGCAATCAAAATGACAAAATATATACTTGCATTTGTTAACCTCGAATTTTGACGGAAGATTGACGAATTGGCAGCATCCTTGGTTGTCAGTATTGCTTGATCTAGGAAGTGAAATGATTCAATTTCTATAGCACTATTGTATATTGTGAAAACCATTTCTTTTAATATTTCAGCTGTATTTGGTTTGCTTTTTCTTTCTGTTTCGGTTAGCCTTCAATAAGTTTAGAACATTTATCTTATAAATTTTTAATATTTTTCGTTAATCAAAAACATAAGAGGGTTTGTAGAAAATACATTGTTTAGTGTCGTAAGAACTCAACAGTTATACAAAATCTGCTGATTCAATAGTACTATAGCGTAAAACTAAAAATATCTGTATATTTTAAGTTTATGTTATTGTTCCAGTTTTAGGTACATGACCTTGTCCCATTTTGACACCGGACAACAATATTATATTAGATCGTTTCGTCAATGTCTGATACATACCTCTGGTTAAAATTATCTGGAAGTTAGTTGATGCGGGTATTTATGGCGACTAACCTCCACTTGATGTTAACTAGAGATGGAAAACCAGCCCTAAGTGAAAAATACCAAAATAAAGTGTAAGTACTGCTTGTAATATTATCCAACATGTGCTGCATATCTAAGAAACTGGATAATGGGTCGATGAAAATACTTCCTCTTTAGTGTTTTAATATTATGGAGAGAACAAGAGGGCCATTGTGAGGATTTGCTTAAGTTTAAACTGCCAATAGGATCTGAAATACTAGAGAGGACTGAAAATAATGGCAACGTTGAATCTATGGTTCCTACAACGAATTTTTGTATTAAGACTGTAAGAGATTTAAATTTCGCAATGTAAACTGAATTGAACAATGAAACAGAGGATGAAACTTGCAATAATGGCATCTGTTGGCAAGGGATTCAAGAATCAGTATTTTTCATAATCGTCATGATGAAGTACCGTATGGAAGATGACTCGATCTATTGCAACGACATTGATAAAGTTTTTGAAAGTGTAGGATTCCAGATTTTTGTGGATTTTTTAAATTAAATTTCAAGGCTCAATCAATTCCATCCCAATAAGACACACAATTGCATGAAAGAAATTTACGTCAATGTGAAATTTTTGTTGACATTATACAAAGTATAGTCAATACGCTTAGCAAATTAATATAAATATTGCAGATATCTACTTCTATTTAATGGATACACAATTATTTGTCAGTTCGGATGCAATAATATATTCTCCTATCAAGGTATTTGATTTGCTGGAATTTGTTTTGAAAGGATATCTCTTGGATTCATATATTATAATAATATATTCTAAAAAGTAGAAGTATTCGTTTTAAATCATTGAATGTGATGGCTTCCGAAATTTATTTCGTTCTAGTTACAGGTTTGATTCTTTTATTATAACACTATCTTGCTAAATTTAAATTAATATTAAACACTAAATGTGTCTGTCTGTATCCTTTCACATTCACCATATTAAGAACCTCAAGTATCTGTTCTATTTATTACTTAGTACAATACGCACGTAAATATATTCTACTTATTATTTAATGATTATTACATAAATGTACCAGCCCGTTTAGCGATTTAGCATTGATTAGTTCCGGTTAAAAAGAAATACGATAAAAAGAGAAAAGAATATTATATGAACTTGTTAATTGAATCAATTTAATCCCAATACATTTTTATTTATTTTATAATTAGTTTTTAAAGGTGTTTTTATTTCTTTTGCTGCATGTTTATAAACTTTTTATAAACTGAACTATTTACCTTGTATGTATTCAGTATTTTTTATTTAGGTTGAATAAAACCTTTGTTTTCTTTTTGGTCTCTATATCTTAACTAGCATAATACCCGTTGAAAAATCAACGGTCCCCTTCTGATCATGTCAGCTATCCACCAAGTAAGAAAACAGCTCTACTTATAAAAATTAATTTTTTGGGACCCCGGACCCCCGTAGGATGTGCTACTGCAGTGGAGTTTCTATTTTCTTTAATAATAATGTCAATCGGATCATAACATGTAACTATAATTTAATATATTACGTTTGATTCATAATTAGCAATGACTTTCTTCGTAATTGCTAATAAATCCCACACCTTTTTGCTCAAATAAATGTTATAAAAACACAGAAGTTAGCCTTTTTTCAAAACAACTTTAAACGAATGGTAGGCGTATTCAAAGAGAATACATAATATAGTTATTTTAGTTATATACCTGTATAGTTTATTATTAATATATTATGTACTTTATATAGCATAATATTTGTTGGAAAATCAATGGCGTCTGTGGAGGCACCGCAGCGGAAAACGCGCCAGTCGCTGGCAATCAGTGCGTGTCCCCATTAACTTTGTAGTATTTGTAAATCCAATGAATCTCGACAACCACTGAATAGATTTTGATGCCGTTTTCACCATTTGATAGCTTATTTCTTAGCAAAAGTTTCTCTCTCTCTCTCTCTCTATATATATATATATATATATATATATATATATATATATATATATATATATACAGATTATTTAGAGGATTTTTCAAGGGTCCAGTAATGAGCAAAGTATGATATACATAATTAAGAAAATTGGTTCTAACAGAGACAAAACGCATTACGCTGCGAAAATGGTAACAGATAAAGGCAAACTATAAGCCAACGAATTGTAGGTCTCAAAAAGATCTACAAAAAGTCCGGGATGGCATATACGTATCTCTTACAGATTACTCACAATCAAGATTTTATAATAGTTATTTTTGCAGAAAACTCTTCTCCCACTGGAATGTTGCCTTACTCCGCCCCTGGATGAAATGCCGGTAATTTTTGTTTTATCTTCAGAATTGGTTCAAGTATAATCTGTGAAGATTTGAAGTTTGTAGCATACGCCATTCAAGAGATATATAGCCATAATGATTTTTTAAAAAATCCCCCCTGCGACCCCCTCGGGTTTTAGGATTAAAAATACTCATGCATCTCTTTGGGGCAAGGTCCACCTACCTGTAAAATTTCAGCTTTCTACGTCTTCTAGTTTTCGAGATATCTTTCGGTGGACATCGGACACCGGACATCGGAACTGGCTAGCTATTATTATATAGGTGATATGTAGCCAAGGGTGACCGTTCAAAAAACCGTTTTTTGACCATTTAAGCGTATGAAAAATATATATATATATTTTTTAATTTAAACCCTGCCTATGCGTGCCTGAAACTGATTGAAGTTTAAAAAAGGCCATTTTTATTTAATTCTATTGTTTGGTATCTTTCCAGAGTTTGCTTGAAAAATGTGTATTTTTATGTTGGTATCGCTGAATACAAAATCTGATTGAAAAAAAACTTTTGACAGTTGACTTCTAACTACAATAAGCAGTTTCGATTATATTGAGGAAAATAGTGAGAAAATACTAAATTTTTACTTATTATTTTTTATTTCTTTATAAGATTTGAATGTGGTCCGGTGGTAGACGTGTGGTGTTAGGGCACCACTAGTGTTCCAAGGGTCGTGAGTTCTAGTCCCACTTGGGGCGGCAGGATTTTTCTAATTGGAAAATTCCACTTCCTTAACTAGGGGTGTGTGTATTTGTGTTGCATGTTAGATGGAGGACATATAACCTTAGCTGTTGGTATCCCGTAGCGTAAGCTTGAAATAAAAAAATGAGTGTAACAAGTTGACAGCTATCAAGCGTCATGATTCCATTAAAATATCAGATTTTTAACTCAGCGACTCGAATAATCTTTATAATGCTGGAAATTTCATTCAAGTCAACTGCCAAAAGAATTTTTTGGGATCAGATGCGTATTAGCGACCCAAAACCATAAAGATACACATTTTTCAATCAAAAACATCGAAACACAAAAAAATTATTCTGAAAAACTCTGGAGACACCAAACAATAATATTAAATGAAAATACTCATTTTTAATAACTTCAATCAGTTTTAGGCACGCATTAAAGTTTTAGGCACGGTTTAAATTAAAAAATAGTATATTATGTTATAAGTATAGAAAAGTGCCGTACAGAAAAAACTCGTGCGGTTATTCATTAGTTCACAAATTTTCGTTTTTGCACGCGTTACACACTATACTTTATCTACGACCACAAATAAAGTAATAAAGCACCAAAAGCACCAGATTCACTCATGATAAATCTAGAATTTTGAAAACGACAAAAGTACATATTAAATTTTTAAAGACAATAGTCATAATACGTTTTACAATCTGTATAATTTCAGGTAATCTGCTATTTAGTACTTACAGCTAAACAATCATACATATGTACTCGTTTTCAAAAGGTAATTTTTCATAAACAATCACAATTCAATTGTCAAGGTTATTAATCCCTTTGCGGCGAAATGTAAACATCTTCTGGCATGTAAACATATTATGGGTGACAAGGTAGGTAGCTTTAAGAGTACCCATCGCGCTTGAACTTGTGAATTAAATTGCAAATTATAAAAGCTTTTATTGTTTTTATTGTAATTTAGCAATAATAAAGAATAATATTAATTAACAATTATATAATATTGTAAAAAATTAATCAATTTTACGTTAATTGAATAACAATTTTATAATAACTTTATATAGTAATAATAACTAAATTGTGTTAAGTCACCTAGATTGGTGAACCGTATGAGGTCTAACTTAGCAAGCAGACGGTCCAGGATTCGATTACCCGCCAAAGCGATAATTTTCTAGATTGATTTGCATTCAAAATATAATTTAATGTAAAACATTAATTATACTACTTAATAAACTACTGATCATTGATCGGAAATCATTTCCCACGGCCATTATCGTTCAGATTAGAGATTGTGAGCCATGTGTCATTTTTACGGTTAGTAGATTGTGCGTAATGTGTAACTTTTTAAGTGGTTGTAGATAAAATATTTTTTCGCCTATTTCTTTATCATTTTCTAACGTTTTAAGGGGTGCACCAAAACATTTTTTTAACGGTTACCCTAATAGCCTTTGTAATGAATTATTTGAGAACTTCTGTGAAATGTATTTTTAACATTCATTATAATTTGTATTTTAATTGAATATAGTTTATAGATCTTCATGTTGTATGATTATTGCGTAAGAATGCAAGAAAATTAAGAAGAAAGTATGCTTTGCAGATAGTAAGTGTACATGATTTTAAATAAATCGTAAATTCTTTTAATAGCGTTGCTTTCAACATACAGCAGCACTACAAAAAATCATTCAACTACGAAAACTGACTATAAGAAATGAAGAAAATCTGATATATTTACATATTGATACCATAATATCAATAACATTAAATGTTCAGATCGATTTTTCTCAGAATTTTTGTTATGCAACCTTATGTTTTATTTACATGGTTAAAAAGGGAAGAAAAATCACTATCGGATTCCACTATAAAAAATCTATATTGTCATTTAAATTTTTTTGTGATGACGTCATAACTTAGAAACAAATGAACGTCGGGAGGTGAATCGCACATATTAATGTGTATTTTTAAAAAACAAAATCGACGTGTTTGAAAAACCGGTTGAGTTCGCTTTTTTTTAATATTCCATACTTTAATCCCACCCTGTATAAAAATAGTTGAATTTAATATCATTTCACGTCTAGAAATCAATGTTGTATTTTACCCAAGTGAGAGAAGTAATGAATGAAATTGCGGTGGGACAGGGCTATACAGATTTCATACTAGATTTTATACGAATTTCTTTTCTGTACTTGTTTCCTTCTACATCTCCAGAAGCCTACTATAGATTGCACTTGAGATGTGAGGAATTTCATTAATTTCTTAAAACAAATAACTATTTTTAGTTAATGTTGTTATATATTTATTATTCATAACAGTTAACTACCCTAAGATCGTATTTATGAAAATTCTGGGGTATATGTAGCTCAAGATGTTTTCGACATCATATATGATCAATTGTACCTTGGTGGTACAACCACAAAAAGGATATATGTACATATCTTTTCTAAATTTCAGACAATTAATTGTATGTGTAACTTTAATTCTCACATTCTTGGATAATCTAATTTGAGTGTTTCCATTGCGTTCATTCTTGTAGAATAGCAATGGTCAATGTAGACCGTTTCTTTAATTTGTATGAGTTGATAGCAAACTGTCTTGACGAGAAACAATTGCCTAGCATCTAACTGATTTATCTTTGTGTAAATGATGTATGGTGTATGGTGTAGGGGTAAATAGATTTCTTATGAAGTATACGTTTCTGTAGAATTTTCACTTTATTTAAATAAGTATCTGCTGTACCACCCGATCCTAAAATACCGTAGCTTATTCGAGATTCAGCTAATAATTAAAATCTACTTGTCCAACAGAATAATTATAAAGATCCACTTACACGATAAAACATATAGACAAAATGGTATAAACAAAAACAAGTAGATATAGTATGAATGCTGTTAAGCGCAACGATAACAATATATACAATAAAATATTATGAAAAGTTATAATACAAGTTTTTAAGTTCGATACAATGCAACATTCAAAATAATAAATGGTAAATTCTCAAAAAACTGCCGAGGTATTTAATATTGTGCAAAAGCATTCATTATCCAGTTTCAAAATCTATCACATATGTGGTATTATTTCTAAAGATTTTAGCTGATTTAACCTTGGATTGGATTCATGGCCTTGGTAGTGTACTGTCTAGAGTGCTGGACTTTCAACCAAGCGGCCCGCGGTCGATTCCCGGTGCCGGCAGATCTGGTTAAGGTTTTCTGCAGTTTTCCTTAGCTGTGACACAAATATGGGATTTGCGCTGTTCCATCTGTAAGTCGGCTGCAGCCGCATTTAGGGCCTACGTAATAATAATAATCGCCCCCTCCCTCCCGCACAAGCTTATAGCTTCTGGGGCCTTGGTTTAGGTTATGGGTTGTAGTAATTATTATTATTATTATTATTATTGAGATGGCCCAGTCAGAAACTTTTATAATTAATTCTTGTAGACTATTTTTGTAGTATAAATACAGTTTTTTCCTAATTAATTGTTAATAATTTAGAATTTAATATATTTATTTTCTACTTAAGCCTTTTTCGGCAATTTGTTTTATATTAGCCCAATCATCGTCTTGATAAGAAATTAGTGCATCATCTGCAAAGAAAATGATCTTGCCCTCCTTCCGAAATTAAACAAATCATTTACATACATAATGAATATGATAGGTCCCAATAGCGTTCCTTGATAAACACCATAGACAACTGTTGCTTTTCCACTATAGTCGTTTTTATGTTTAACGCATTGTGTTCTTCCACTTAAATAGCTTTCTAATCAGTTGTACGGAGCACCACTAACACCAATTCTGTTTAGTGTAGGTATCTAAGAGCTGCGGATGACTAACTAGATTAGTAGAGCTATATTCTAATAAGGTGTTTCCTAATCCTCAAAATATTAATAGAATATATTTGAACTATTGTATTTCTGATTTTATATTACTTTATCTAATGTTTCAATGTTCTTTAAAACTCATTTTATGTATATGTAGCAAAACTAAAAATGAAGAATTTATTTCGCACTAACTAGTTAATCTGTTTGCAATTACATCTGCTAATGGATTGTGAACATTCAACTCCAATTAAACTACTATTATTGGTTTATTGGCTCAATTTCTTACCTTTTTAAATAATAAAGTAGAGCAGAAAGAAGGTAAACAAAATATTATTGCTTCAGACATTTCTACTTTCTAAATAATATAAGTAACGTAAATATCGTAACTTTTTAAATTAGAAAGAAAACAAGTGAAATCTTTCTTTAACAGCAAAAACAGCTAATTGGTTCATAAATACTTCCAGCTTTTATTACTTTTCATAAAAATGTCATAGATATAAATTACTGTGTCGACGTTACTTGATGTTCGCTCTTGTTCTTCGCCAGAGTAAAGCTGTTATAGCCAAATACGTATCTAAGAAAATATATTCTGTTTAATTTCAAAACATGTTTTATTTTAAACTTGCATAGATTATATACAAATACGTACATAGTATATAAAATCCGGATATTATTTTCCTCTTTGCTTTTTGAAATTTAAATTCCACGGTTTGCTTTGTGTTTTCATTTCTTTTTCAGTGTGCTTTTTGAATTAGAAACTTAATTACACAAAGATCAAACGGTTAAAGATTTTTTTAATTCAAAGCGAACTTTGGAAAATAATAGAAACACTTGAGAGTATGAAGTATTTAGAAAAGTTTTAGATGCAATTATTAAAGCATGAACTTTTTAATTAACTTTGGCCGGCCACAAAAGGCAAAGTATTTTATAAAATTCCTTTAAAAGGTGCTTAATTTTATTATTAACATGGTTACAGGTTTGATAGTTATCTTAATTAACTAATACTAATATACATATTTTATATTATTTTTTAAATATATTTTATCACTAATACTTGTTATCAGTAATTATATACAGGGTGGTTGGTTTTTCATTGTCCAGGTTATATCTGCTGAAATATTAAAAGTAGGAGAAAAAACTAAATTAGAGACTTGTTTAACATAACCTGATCTAAAAAAATAAATAAAAAATTCTTTTTCATGGAAAACTTATTTTCCGGAACAATATCCAACTTTAATTATTTTAAACTTTCTGTATATTTTTAAGGGATAAATTTCTCTTTACAATTATAGATCACAAATGGCTTTTTCAAATTATGAAAAATAAAGTAAAATAATCAGAGTAGCTATACCTAATTTCTTTTTATTTACTCTGCGATTACAACAGTATAGCAGTTTTTATGAATTACTATTTAACAAATTGAATAATACGCAACGAATTTTCTTATAATGACTGCTAAAATTTTCCACCATGAATGTCTAAATCAATTTGGGTCCGTTTGATTAGGCTTCCTCCAGCTTTTCACAGCATTGTAGGTGTAATTGACAAGCAAGATGCAGTGATTTTATTTTGAAGTATACTGAACATTTTAGGGGTCTCATACACTTGGTTTTTCAGAAAACCCAAGCAAAGAAATCAAAAATAGACAAGTCAGGTCCTCTATTACCGATCGTTTTTGGCCAAATTCATTGTTCAAACCTTCAAGCAATTTACTAATACAGCTCTATTATAAGGTCAGGCCACGTCCGGCAGCTAATGGAAGCTTGATGTTTTGCAAAAATAATAAATTATGTCAGTTACATCGTGAAAATGAGGTCCTAAAATTTCGTTGCCAACTATCAACACATTAATTGAAAGATTTACTTGCGCACGAGTTTCAACAATACAATGCTAGTGTAAATTTATTACACTCTACTAAATAAAACAATTATATCTTTAATCATTTACGGTAACTTTTTTTACATCAAAACAGTCAAATTTCTAATCATTTTGAAATGAGATTTTATTCTTGACTTTTGAATCTTTTACTCTACAATGGAAAAATATTGCCTATTTAGAGTGAATTGTTATAAAACTTTTGTATAATTTGTTTTCTATTTAGATTAACATCTAAAGTGAAAATAGTGTAATTTTCCAAGGTCAATGCCAATGATAAAATAAGTGATTTATTTATTAATTGCAAAGCAAACATACATAAAAAATGTATATACATAATTAAAAAAATAAATACTTATTGAAAAATATCTACTTTGAAATTGTTTTCCTTTGTCCATGGTATGGTTGTTAATTGTTGCTAGAGTGAACTACTACCCGTCCTCCACGCCAACTATCAAGAAATTTCTATTAGGAGATTCCCTTGCAGTACTCGGCGAACTTCACCAAAGTTCAAAGTTACTACAATTATGATGTAATTACTCTTTTGTTCTGCGAACTAGATATAATTATAATTATTGCTTTTACTTAAATAAAGGAAATAAAACACTGAATGTGAATTATTGAAAAAACTACAACTCTAGTGGATATCAATATTAAATAGTTTACTGTTGAACATGTTTTATAAGTTTTCTAGTGCTCCCGTCTTACTCATCATAAGTAACACTAATTACTAAAATTATAAAATATTACATGTGTTGATAAAATATTTAAAATGTAAAATTGTTTGAGTTACCTTATATTAATTATTAAAACAAACTGCAAAGTTTCACATTCACACGGAGTAAAAAGACGAAACGTTAAAATATTTGCACTAACAGGTGTCTAATTCTAACTGTCAAGTCTTTGCAATTTGTAAGATTATTAAAATTAGCGGGAATTTCAAGATTTTACAAATTTAAACGTAATGTAGGTTTTTACGTGCTAATTTCGTAGCACCCTGTATAGCTATGCTTTTGTGTTAAGTTGTATAGCGTTTAGGGATTTTTGCATTTCTCTCCTTGTAGTTGCCATTTTGTGTGGAACTAATTTCCTGTATTGATAAAAGATTTTCACTTTGTTCGATCCGTTCGTGAGACATCTTTAAAGAATATTTTAGTGGACATCGCCGTTTAATTAATCTCTTCCCTTATGTTGTGAATTGAGAATTGCGTTGGTGCAGATCTATGATTTACTTGTGACGGTGTTGTTCCATTTGTTAGATTGGAGCCTTTTAAGGGATTTTTCCACACATCTCTTAAGGTCACATTACACCGAAGGTATTTATAAAGTGTTTGTTTGTGCATTCTGGCAATTTGATTCTATTTGTTACAGACCTTTTTTTTTTCTTTTGGGTTTACCTTTACTCATTTTATAATTTCCTGGTTGTCTTACAATAATTACATACACTACGTTGTATATTTGGGTTGTTAAAAGACCATTACGCAGACTTGGTTGCTGTTGTCTCGTCGAATCATGCTACGTTCGACCTGGTTGGTGACGTTCCTCTTCAGTTCGAAGAACACACATCTGTATCATGAGTTGGTTATATTGTAGCAACTATTTAAAACATCAATAACGTTCGACAACCTTTATTGTATATAAACCACTACTGTATATTTGTATATTATAATTTTATGTGTTAAATGGTTTTTCTCTAGTACGCATGTAGCACTTATATTTACGTATCTATTTGATGTATAATATTTTATCACCTTACTTTGTTAGGAATATTTGCGAGTGAATGACGTATGACTTTGCTCCGTAATGAATTGGTTAAACAATTAAAAATCTGACGATTAATGATTGCGCAATCTACATCACAGGTATTCGCATTAATTTGCCGTGCTTGTTACGTTTTTGAGACTTGAAGTCAAGTCAAATTTAGAGTAAATAAATCGCTCGCATCAATCCTCACACAGATCAAATTTGTAAATAGAAATCAATAACTTGCGTTTAATTTCTGCCAGGCTTTATGTCCTTGATTAAAATATAACCATACTTGTCTGATTTATTTTAATTGATCTACTTGATAATTTGTTTAATTAATAATAAAGCACTGTACATCCCTTACTTGAAAACTTATCATTTATATGTGTGGTATTTGGGGCTTATATTTTCAGCTATCGAGGAGGCATTATTGGGAAAAGTCGACCACATTGGTAGTAGTCGCAAATGTGTTGTTCTTTTCAGATTTTGCCGGCCAATACTGTAGCTATTTTAGACGATTCTTGGCGCCCATTACAGAAGAACTTTAGTGAGACCTACGACCTCACACTAGTTAGCTGGCAGCCGACAGATTTAACTGCGGTTAAAGGTTGTTACCGTTTCCTAATTAGCAGTCTCCATTTTGTGGGTAACAAGGTACTATCATTTATATGCAGATACCTGTTTTTAGTCTAGTCAATATAATTTTGATCTCTAAATCTATCTTACTTGTTTATTACGTTTTATATTAGCTACATTGGTAGCGATTCGTTTTATTTACTGTGACTACAGTAACATTCACACTAACAAACATTCTTGTACCAATTTAGATCACTTTTTAACGGCTTTTCTTCTCTTAAAAAAATTAAGAGTAGATTTTCTTATACTTTTAAAGTAGAATACTATTATATTGAATTATTCAATCTAAATATATATTAGAGTTAGTTAATAATATAGAGCTAAAATAGATTTCAATAGTAAAGAATTATTTTTGTTATAAGAATAGAGTGAAAAACAATGGTTTTTTTTTTCTAAATTTTAACTCTAAAAGCTTTACCCAGTACTTTAAAAATTGTTCACGGAGCTGGTTTTTTACTGTGTAACATAGGGTTTTGAAATATATTTTTTCTACAAACCTTATTAAAAGTAGGACTTTTACAGTTTGTTGTTAAAGTTAAAATTATGCCACCAAATTTAGAAGTAACTCACTTTTAACACGAAATTAAAATTTTAGTTTGAAAACGATTATAAGCGTTCTCGTATTGTTGTTTTGACTTTGTGGATAACAAATCAAAAGTATCAAACACAAATCTTGTATTTTTATCATTTTTTAACCCCTTTAATAGGGTTTGTAGAAAAAAGTGTATGATATAGTACATGTTAAAAGTGAATTTATTTGTTTGAAGACATGGCCTACGACGCGTCAGCAGAACTTTTTGTTTTTTAGACTTTTCTTCACAAAATTATCATTCACTTTTAACACTTACGAGGGTGGTCTGAAAAGTTTCCGACCTAACAAAGATACAAGACATTTTTTCTTTAAATTTATTTTTATTTTTCTACATAGTCTCCTTGTAAGTCTACACACTTCTCCCAGCGATGCTCCCATCTCTTTAACCCGTCCAAACAGTACTCGGAGTTTTTCTCTGCAAAATAATTGTTCACGAAGGTGAATGCCTCCCCATTTGACGAAAATCTCTGTCCTCCGAGCGCAATTTTTAGATGAGGGAACAAAAATAAGTCGCTTGGGGCTAGATCTGGTGAGTAAGGAGGATGGTCAAGCAGTTCAAACCGTAATTCGTGGGTTTTCGCCATGGCAACCGCGGAGGTGTGAGACGGCGCATTGTCTTGGTGAAACAAGATTTTCTTTTTCTGCAAATGTGGCCGTTTTTCCGCAATTTCTGCCTTCAGCTTGTCAAGTAATGATGCGTAGTATGCTCCTGTAATGGTTTTTCCTGTTTGAAGATAATCGATTAAGATAACTTCATGACTATCCCAAAAAACAGTCGCCACCAGTTTCCCAGCCGACATAACAGTTTTTGTTTTTTTTTTGGAGCCGATTCACCTTTCGCAGTCCACTGTTTTGACTGTGTTTTAGTTTCGGGCGTATAATGGTGTATCCAAGTTTCATCTACAGTAATTAATCGCCTAAATCTCTCATTCCTAAATCTTGATTCAATATGTGACAAACACGTTCTTTGGACATATTCATAGCCTCTGCTATCTCTCTCACTTTAATTCGACGGTCGTTTAGCACCATTTGGTGAACTTCAGCGATGTTATCATCAGTGGTTGCAGTTTTTGGACGTTCCGAACGTTCATCGTCTCCCAAGCTGGTACGGCCACGTTTAAATTCAGCTGCCCAAAATTTCACTGTGGTAAATGATGGCGCAGAGTCCCCATACACAAAGTCCAACTCATCTTTGATTTGCGTAGGCGTATTGCCTTTCAAAAAAAAAAATTTAATGACAGCTCGATACTCGATTTTTTCCATTTTCACAAAAACACTCACATCGACTCACTCAAACGATTGTCAAATAACAACTGCGCGTCCAAAATAGCTGAAATTTTGGTGAGTACCTGTCAAAAGATGCACAACTACATTCCCTAGCTTTTATTGACGAGTGCTGCCATCTTCACGTTAAGGTCGAAAACTTTTCAGACCATCCTCGTATATCAGAAACTACTATTTCATAACAACCGCAATTAGTTTTTTCTACTCCTACTTGTAAATCACCTGTTTTTTCACGTTTCACGCAATGCAAAAGTATGTTATTCTAGCAAGCTGTACGGATATGAAAACAACCAATCAAAGGGATTCCATTTGACACTTTTTAATTACTAATTAATTTATTAACAACTCCTGTCATAAATATAGAAGTAAAAATAAGTTAAATCAATGTATCCTTGTTTCAATAACACTTAAAAAGCATTTGAAAATAACGTAATTTGTAAAATTATAAATTTAATAATTATACTTTTATAATTTAAAATACATAAATATTAAATAATTTATATCCTAAGTCTATCCTGCTTTTATAATAAGTATAGTAGACACGGTCTGTGATGTGATTTGGTAGCTCAGTCTATAGAAGCGATGGTATAAGTAACCTGAAGTTCGATTTCAGCTGGAAAAATAACACTTTTTTATAAAATAAAATTTAAAATAATTATCTTGGAAAATGTTCAATTTATGAAAAGTCTTAATAATTCTCTTAAAAATTGCAGAATTACATGGGGATTTTACAAACCATATTTTAGCATGGATAAAAGCATATGTTTGATAAAGGCATCGATTTCTCAAGGATACATGCAATCTATTTTTTATTTTTTTGCTTAATCGAAGAAAACAGATACCGCACAACTTGAGTGGAATGCCCATACCGCCCTCGAACGACTGAGGCACTCCGCCTTCGGCGTCGTACCTCAAACTTCGTCCTCGTGCGATATAGGCACCATTACCACTCTTGTTGCGTAAATACTATTGTGTATCTGTCAAAACTGTCAAATTTGATTATTCTAAATATTTACATAAATGATCTTGAGAAATAGAGAAAAAAGGGCATCGTATTGCTATTAAGCATCTGCAAAAGAAAGATTTAACACTAAAAGTCATGAAGATAGCACCCTTCAGGATAATGCTACCTCACATCAAATAAAAAAAAGTTGGTCCCGGGAGATTGAATATGGAATAACAATTTGTGAACATACAAAACGTACTGGTCGGTATTTATTTATTTATATGATTGTTAATAGAAAAATCAAAAAAGAAACTCCCATACAGTAAATATCAATTTGCAAGAAAGTACAATTAACTAGATTAAGTTCGAAAAAAAGGCTAAAGAATAATAATTTAAGTAATAAATTTTACATTTTCTATTACGCTTAAAGTTAAAAGCTAAGAAAATAAAATTCTAACCAAAACATAATACAGAGAAAATGCTTTTTCTGTTTAATTAATGCTTTATACATAACACAAAGTGCGTTGCTTAAACTTTATAGTAATGTTATCATAACAATTAATCCCCATTAAAAATAACAAAACATATTATTACAAAGCTAAACGTAACGTTATATCAAAATATGTACAAAATTCCTACATAATAGGCAAGGGTAGTAGCAAATTTAACTTATGTGTAATTTTAATTTGCTTCTGACCTGCTGAATAGAATAAACAAAAGGATCTATAAAATAATAGTTTTAACATTAAGATCTAACCATTCGAATGAAGGGTAACGATAACCAAAAGTTAGTTCTGTAGAAGGCACAAGAAAGCACTATTCTGTACAAGTGCAATCAGTAATGTCCCTGGCAAAAATCTAATTTCTTTGCATAAGCTTTGGTGATCTACAATGGGCATATGGAATTTTTTAATTGTTCTTTTTGTTGTTTGGTATATATTGGATTTTTGGCATGAGATATAACGAGCACGTACGTTGTTACAGAAATAAACATCCAGAAAAATCTAATTACCCAAACACCTAGAACAGAATTGTACAATGACTCCCCAAAATAATCTTAAATTTCTATATTTTTGTAATAACAAACGCAAACTAGACATTTTCGAAGCTGTTGAGATATACGGACACAAACTCGGGGTACCTTTAATGAATGAACAGATTGAGTTCAGTAATTCTTCGTTACTGGAAGTGTTAGGTATTTAATTTCTTTTACTTTTATCTAGTTATCTACTTATAGCGAAGTGTTAGTTTAAATTGATATTACCTTTGATAACGACAGCTCAACTGTCGAAACAATTGTCAGGTAGATTATAATAAATTTGTTAAACTTTTAACTAATCAGGTGAACAGTGTGACGATCAATACGAGTGAACAATTACTAGAATGAACTGTTAATAGGGTGCACGAAGTTCAAAACCCAAATTTAATTTCTTCAGTTTACGATTCACTGATACGTCGCTGTTATGCTTGTTTTTCCGCATATGGACAATAGGGTGAAGTAAAAATATGAAAGTTGTAGTTTATACTGGACTTGATGAGCGATTGATGATCTATGATAGCTTGTTGCTTGTGGTAAAATTTGACAACTATATCTCGATGCTTTGTACTACCCCATGGCGAATAAAAATTGCGAAAAATAAAAAATGAGAGTAGAGGAAATAACACTTTTCATTGGTATCCAATGTTGTATCATTGGTGATGATACAATTCAGAAGAAAACGCAAGAAACATTTACTGCACAAAAAATAAAAAATAAAAATCTATCTGCAGCTTGTGTGCGACAAGGCAATAACGCTACCTCACACAATAATTCATTTGCATCCCTTGTTTTATCCCTTTAATTACATATATTTGTCAAATCTTGAGGTAAGTTTCGTGATAGAATGATGGTTTGACAGAGATTATTTGGTCCAATAATGCAAGATGATTGTCCCTTTATTTGAAACCACATCGGGTCATATACTCTTATTATAAATTGCACCGAGGTAATTGGATTAGATGACGATTGACCGGACGTAACATATAATCTTAAAATTCTGTTCCCTGTAGTTAACCACAGGGAGTGCACGATTTTCCCTCACGATTTTGTGTCACGACAAGTTCCCGGTCTGACGTCGGCAGATGGTGCTAGATCAGTCTTTATGATGCCTCTAACTTTAATTTTCGATTTAATACCAACCAAAACCAACTAAAACAAATTAGGAACATTTAACTAAATAAGAGTTATGATAATTTTGTATTTTTCCCCACATTTTCATAATTTTTAGTCATCTGGTGGCAGCATTAAATACCAATACTTTTGCCTAATCTTTTAACACACTAGACTCACTAGAACATTAAGTCCGCGCCAAGCGAATTTAATACAAAGAAAACATTATTTCTTTATATAAAAACCATCTTATAGTTTTTTCATTATTTTCATAACCCTTATTCATCTGGTGGCAGTATTGAATAGCAATATTTTTTCTAGTATTCTGACACAACATTATTATCAAACTACACTAATTCTACGCCAAGCGAATTTCATTTGAAAGAAAAAGTATTTTTTGATATAAAAATACTCCATCCTAATTAACAATCTTAGTATTTAGTGTGATTGTTATTTTTCCCAAAAACTAGAATTTGTATAAAAATTAGGTGCCTACTAAGAATAAAACTGTTGTAAAATGAAATTTTGTATGAAATAAAATTAATATTTTTAAAATTAATAGATGGATCGAATAATTCTATGAAGTCTTAAGAACTACACATCCCAATAAACATCTTGTATTATTTCAATTAACTTCAACTTATGGTTGGCCATATCTTTTTAGATTGTGCACCAAAGTTTTCACAGTATTATTCTTTTTGTTATATTTGGCCTAGACTTGAGGCATCCACCATTTCCGCTTGATTTATTAATCATGAATCACCCTGTATAGCGTGCTTACTACATGGCCACCTAACCGTATACGGTGCTGAGCAAGAGCAAGTCACCGCACACCTACTATCCATTTTTTTCTAGAGTCCTCTGACTTTGATATCGTATTGCTCAAAAACTATTGAACCAAATTAAATATTTTAACAACGAGCACATAGTAAATTTATTGCTACATGTAACAGTAAAGTATCATATTTCTAACTGGTATACTTTTATTTTTATCGGACGATACATAATAAAAGGTACCCATTTTTAGGGACAATTTCATTGAGAGTGAGTTAAATATTTTTCTCTCGGAAAGTATATCTCATATATCTATGAGATTTTTGTAGGGGTTAGAAAGAAACCTTGCGGTTGCTATCCTATTAATTTTCGGACAAAAAAGTGTTTTATTTAAGATATATATGAAAAAATAGCAAACTATGCGTTATTGTTTATTAATGGAGATAGCGTCAAATTTTTTGCGCTACATTGACACTTTTCATATGTAGACAATAGTTTTTTTTTTAAATGTTCCGAATTTTAACAATAAAAGTGCAATAACAAAAAAACCTTTTTTTGTCGAAACCGCTTGTCATCAAAAATCGTTTTTTTGTTTCCGCGTTTTTATTATTAAAATTAGGAACATTTTTTTAAAAACAATAATGTCTACACATGAAAAGTGTTGATCTAGCAAAAAAATTTGACGCTATCTTTATTAAAAAACAAGAACGCATAGTTTGCTATTTTTTCACATTAATCTTAAATAAAACGCGTTTTTGTCTGAAAATTAATTGCATGATAACCGCAAGGTTTCTTTCTAACCTATACAAAAATCTCATAAATATATGCCATATACTTTCTGAGAAAAAAATTAGTAAACTTACTTTCAATGAAATTGTCCCTAAAAATGGGTACCTTTTATTGCGTATCGTACGATAAAAACAAAAGTATACCAGTTACAAATATAATATTTTACTATAGTATGTAGAAATGAACTTACTATTTGCTCCTTTTTAAAATATTTAATTCGGTTCAGTAGTTCCCGAGCAATACGCTTTCAAAGTCAGAGGACTCTAGAAAAAAAATGGATAGTAGTCGAATGATTAAATGTGTGTTTTTTTTAGTTTAATTTGTGAACTCTGTTCTTTCGTCCATATTTGAATTTCTATTTGAGTTAATTCAGATTTCGTAAACCATGATCAATTGATTTAAAAATGTAGAAATAATCGTGCATATTGTGCAATAGGAAGCTGCTGGTTTTTCTTATTTTAAGGTTTTTAATTTTTGTATTTTTTGTTTTAAAAGAAGAATGCTTGACATACCATACAAACACTGAACCGGATACGAAATGTAGTTTTTTCAAAGTATGTATACAATGGAAATATCCACAAAATCCATACTTTTCAATAGTGTGAAATTAAAGACGAGAAATTAAGTTGAGCTTTTCCAAAACGAGATACGATAGGTCATACCTTTGTGAAAAATACTCATCATGATTTTGATTCATCTATACTGGTTTTTCAATAAGCCAAAAAGACCGAAGTCAAATAAAGTACTATAATAGGCATTTCATTTTTTCACTGATTTGTTATCTATGGACAGCAGCGTGCCGTGCATACGAGACAGTGAAAGCAGTGCGCATATAACGTATGCGCTATCACGCTCGTACACATTGCGTATGAGCGTAATAGCGCATACGTTGTATCGCGACTGCTTTCACTGTTTTGTATGGACTGCACGCTGCTGTCTATGGGTTTTTATTACATATGCACTGAGAAAAATGATAACTATAAAGTGACAACTATACTATAGTAGACCGATTTTTTGTTGTTCTTTGTTTACCTTACTTGGGTTAAATATACATGTACAGTAACTTACAAGTAAAACTAAAATAGCTTAGCAGTTTGGAGTTTCAGATAATATCGTATTTCATTAAAACCTTTTTATCACAATGAAAGACATTATTGGCTGTATAATACTAAATATTTCTAATTAAAGAAAGAGATTTTAGTCGACCTTTTATATACGAACTCAATAATTATTTCTTTCCTTTTAATACACACGAGAAGAATATTTTTAAAGAAATACGATACGAATATTTACTGCATTGTTTATGCAATAAATTACAGCACCGTGTATGCTCTACATAACACGAATTTTGTCAAACCAGGGAGTGAGGTTGAAATAACCCAACAGGTATGGTAAATTCAACTATTTTTCGCTTCTACCATATGGGAGTATGATTGATTTAACCTTATTGCGTCAATTTAACTAAAAACATTTTACTAAAATCATATCGTTCGTATTACACACAGGTATTGTTGTCAAAATTTGTACATATTTTCAGGGTTGCTGCAACTTATTTTTGGTCACTTTAACCTGACTATTTTTCTCAGTGTCCAATGTAATTAATAGATTTGAATGCTTCTTAACAAAAATCCAATACTACTAAAGTGATAACGTTCTGATGATATTTATTATTGTAACAGATTATTTTACTGTAATAATAAAATCAAGTTTTATTACTTGAAATGGTTTTGTATTATACACGAGCAAGATCAGGAACTTAGCACACCCAAGGCGTTTAGACCTTCAATGAAAGGGCTCCACAGTAACACTTGTCAAATAAGAAAACCTGCAATTTAAAGACTTGAATAGATCTTAGTGAAACGTTCTTTATATCCCAAAGCGGAAAACACGAGTTTTACGAGTACATCAGATTATTTGTGTAAAATAAGTCAAAAAAGAGGGCTTCTTATTTTTAGTCTGCACAATAAAAACCATTGCAAGGTATGTATACCAAACACAAGGAAGCAACAATGATAAAGAGTCTTAATTAAACAGACTCTTCTTGCTAAGGAAACTAAAGTATTTTAAAGAGAAAGCGGCTGCAACAACTCTTGCAAATTAAAAGTAGTTCAAAATAAATTATTATTTCATTATGAATAGAGATGTGAAGGTTAAATTGCCTACTTGACTTTCGGTTCTTGTTACTATAATAGTATTGTCATTTAGTACCTTGAATACTGTTAATAAATAAACTGTGTGAACATTATTTTCTAGTTCAGTAAATTTTTACTAGTTCCGTTTGCAGCTATCCTGTATTTTTACCAAAAAAAATTAATTAAAGTCTCGATAAAATCTGATATCTACGTTTCACTAATCACGATTAACAAATACTGCAACCGGTTTTTTTCTTTTCGCGCACAAGTTCAACGTAACGCAGTATAAATTAGAACATTTAAAAAAAAGCTAAGCTCCAATTTATCAAACGAAACGACTTCGCGTTAAAAATAAAAAAGCAAATAAATAAATAGGTAATAAACTATACACTTAGAGATGAGCTTTTTGAATGAGCTGAAAGATGTAGCTTTTTTTATTATTTTCTAACGATTATTATAATATATCAAAGCGGAAATGTAAATGTAGAATTTTGATCGGTCATTTACTAATTACTATTATCTATAATTATCTTCTTTTATTTCTTTAGGAGCAGAGTCCCTTCTATGAGAAAGTATTAAAGTAGCTCCTAATTTTAGAAGCGTGCCGATATAATGATATAATCTAGTGCAATAATTAATGTTTGACAGAATGAACATCATATAATTTTCTTTCAAATTAGATTTTTTCTGGGGATGCTTTCGCGGATGTCATTCCAAAATCTATATGGAGCTTATAGGACACCAATCAGTTTACTAACAATTTAGTCAGAACAACTTGGCAGCATTGATCATCAATAGTTTTTATAAAAGAAAAAGATAATTCTGAAAGACCCAGAACATATTGAAAAATTTATCTTGCACTGAGTCACCGATTTTTATTTTGTGATCACGATTCTCGCAGTCAGGACTACCCAAAGATCTTGATCTGCATCTTATCTATACCTACTATATTATTTTCTATAGACTATTTTTTTGTTTTAACATGTAACTATTAACAAAAATGAAAAAAGTACTTTTTAGTTTATTTAATGAATATTCCGAAAATTAGCGAATACTAAGAAGTTTTTGATAATATTTTAATATTATTTTTTCTGAAAACAAATGCTACTGATTTATACGACAGCAAACCAGTGATTACTAAAACTATCAATTTCGCAGAACTAGCTTTAAGTCTCTTTGAGATAGAAATTATAGTAAACAAAATTACTAATCAAAACAACCCTTTATATACACGTTTGTAATATAATCAAAGTATTAGCTAATAATATATTAGATAATCATTAAAGAGAGGCAATTCCTATATACAATTTTTGTTGTATTATAATAGTTTTGGAGAAAAATGGAAAATTAGTATATTTGTATGTTCAAAACAAGGTTAAACAATTTTGTTTGGTTTCTGAAATGTGGCTAGCACGTAATAGAGTATAAACCAGAAGTATTGTCCAGCAATACTACGATTATATTAGTTATTAAGAATTACAGCTATTTAGCTGAAATAATTATTATTAGTTATTACTCATAGATAAAAGACACAGTTGGCAACTTACCCTTTGCGTATTACGTTTCAAAATTTTCAGTTAAACTTTTTGGGATTTAGTGTTTGCTTGTTTATTAGTTGCTACTTACGACAAGTTTCATTTTATCCATATTGTGAAACCTACTAGTGTTTAGATGATATTTATTAGTTTTGTTTCGTAAAAGACGCAAAAGTATGAGAGTCTTAAGTTTAGTTCTGGCTTATCTGGTAGCAGTTTTTATTGCATGTCTGAGGTGTGCAGAAAACAATTAAGCAACGATTCCTGCAGCACGTGCAAAGCAATGATATTATCCGAAATTTTCCATTTGGGGGTCGTGCCAATTATACTACGATACAGCAGTAAAATCAAAAAGTCTTAAAACGCCAAAAAGGGGCTAGCCAAACTTGTAAGGTTAAAATCCAACAAGAAAACTTATACTTACTTAACAAACCTCAAAGCACCGGATGAGACTACCTACTTATTCAAATTACTTTCAGGTGTCGTAGGTATTAATCTCAGATTAAATACAGGAAAAAATGGACAACATAGTAAAGGGCGTGCATCCAAATTGTTTTGTTATTATTGTTTAAAAATCTGCAATTTGAGCAAAGAAATACGTTCTATATGTAGTTTTAAACGATTGACTGCAAACAATTGGTTGTGCCAATCTATAGTAATGTGGTTTATTATATGTGAATAATTTCTCATTTATTGAGTCAAATTCATTGATTGACCAATATTTGAAAATAAAGTTACATGAACCATAAAATACAACAAAACCTCCGGTCCCTTTCTAGAATAACAAACTTTTTAATAATTTTTTAGATAACTTGAATTGCAAAGACTTCAATGTCTTTCAAAGGTTTGATAACAATCACTCGATAGAATAACCTACAGTACATTAGTGATTATCTAACTTAATCCGAGGTAACACCAAGCACTTGTACTGCACTGTTAACACTGCAGCTGAAGAACAAGATAGAGCAGTTAAATTAAACTCTGACCTATGTTTGGAATACGAAGCACTTTAATGTCTTTATTAAATAAATTTTCAAGCTTCACAATCATTGCTGATGATTTTCAAGTTACAATTTGGCCGATTTAGTTAATCGTCGATTTGGATAAAGAGGCGGGGGGTACTGATTATTTGCATTCTTATAAAATCAGAAACTACTAAATATTAACAAAATAAAAATCCCGAACGTAACGGATTTAAGGAACCTTCAAGATGCAAAGGACAAGGTCTCGCCACTAATTTTTAGATCGCTAGCCCACATAGACAATAAATTACATAAAATTTCTCATTACGATTAAGCTCTACGGACATGTTAGTCCATCGAAAACTCAAGACTGGCTCCTCGCTGGAGTTGTGATCCCTACCCCCAAAATAATTTCAGATCGAAGTAAGAGAGTTTCGCATTGTCAAATAAAAGAGGGACAATTGTTCTGGAAGCTTCCACCCAACAAAATGTAAGCCTGAAACTATTATGAACAATACAAAAAATTGAGCCAAACTACCTTATATAAATATAAAATATATTATCTTGTGAAAACTTCATGTCGTTTGGCTTAAAATAAACACATTATTTGCCTGAAAAAATATCATAAATTATTGTGCTACATGGGAATAACCTTTGTTTAAGATGATTTTGTTGCCTTCAATACGTAACCAAGAAAGTAACTTGATATATTTATTAAGAGAATATCTTTTAGTTAAAGCACTAAACCTGGTCTGGAAGTATAATTATAAATAAAGCATTTTATTTAACTTGCTAATAGTCGTAAAATTATCTACAGTTTATATTTGTGCTGCGTGTATCGATGAGAAAATATTTTCTCCTTTATCAAATTTAACACGAATTTAACATTATAAACTATAACGAATTAAATTTTGTAGTAACGACCCCGTTCCAAGTAGAATAAATTAATAATACTTTTGTGAAATATAATATAAATACAAAGATTAGTTAAAGTTTCACAAGTTTTATTAATATCTTAACCTGACAATATTGTTTCGACACTTTATGTCATTATTATTAATCATTAATCATTATTAAAGTGTCGAAACAATATTGCCAGGTTAAGATTTTAATAAAACTTGTGAAACTAACTAATCTTTGTATTTATATTATATTTCATGATTATGGAGTTCCACAGTAAGGCTGGAGACAATAAACGTAATAATACTTTGATAGTAGTTTCGAAATCAAACAATATACAGTTGGTAGATTCATCGAGGTGAAAAGGCTACTATACAAGTTAATTAAAACCAAAGCGCCGTTTACATTCAATTCGTAATAATTGTTTCACTTGAATTATATTTCTATAGTTTTGGATTCAACCAAATCTCTCCTGTGAACCATATCAATGGTGTACCACAAGGCACTATCTTCGTCCCTCTACTATTTATGTTCGTAACATACTGACACCTTCAGAAAGCACCTCGCTGTATCAAATGGTTGGACACAGTTTTTACAAAATCTCTAAGAAACCTAAACTTGGAAAACCAGACTATGTCAATTTGCAGTAAAAAGTGTCCCACAAATTTTAAAAGCTACCAATATAATATAGTATAACCAGCAAAATGCTCGGGACATCTAATTTTTCCACGCCTGCCAAAGTCGTTTCGCGCAGCAAAAATCATAAAAAGTTGTCATCAAACCAAATGTTTGAATAAGTTACAACTAAATAAGATGCTAAAGGAAATAACAAGATAAATATCGGTCTTATCATCATCTTATTGTAAAAATAAAAAAATCAATTAGACGTGCTATATAATGAATGAACAACTTGAGCTCAGTAATTCTCCGTTACTGGAAGTGTTAAACATTTAATTCTGATTATTATTAATTTTATCTTTTTATCTAGTTACCTATTTTTGTATCTACCTTAGCGACGTGTTTGTTTATATTTATATTACCTTTGATAATGATAGCTTAGCTGTCAAAACAATATTGTCAGGTTATATTTTAATATGTAAATACTGTGAAACTTTTTACTAATCTTTATTTATGAAATAATTCATGATTATGGAATTCCACAAAGTAAGGCTGAAAACAATAAACAATGCTATATAACTAATACATCTGAAATTGTGTCAATATAACAAACAACTCTTTGATACATTTATCTTTTTAAACTGGAATTAATACCCAATCCCCACTTCTTAGGCAATTTATTCCTTCCTCTGCGTGCCGTGCTCTTGCAGAGCGTTGGCATTTCCCTACTATACTTGTGTTGTGCGTGTTCAGTGATCACAAATATAGGGGACCTACAGCTTAAGGTGGACTTCGAACCACCCCAAGTACATAGTACTTGGATTTTTTATTAATTTCAGGGAAATTTCCTGGGCAAAGTATACCTCGGTGGTTTTCCATTGCCTTCCGAGGGAGAAGCGATTTTTAAAAATCCGGTGATATATGGTCCGGGGTTTGAACCCGGCTCCCTTGGTCGGTAGTCCCGCACGCAACTAACCGAGCCACAATCGCTCTCAGTAATTTATACCCAGAATTAACTAAATAAAAAAAATTAGTAATCAAAACTTCACAATTTCTGATTATCGAATATATAGAGATCATCATATTACTGTGCCCCTGGGATGATGCAGTTATCAGTGAAAATAATATAATACACAATGAATGCTCACTGACACAATTAATACATCTGGATGCAGTTCCGATCGAAGTGACACTTAATAAGAGTAAAACTTGTTTGAATAATTTCAGCATTGTTGCAACCCTATCATCAACTTGTAGCAAACGCCATAAACTTTAATGTATGTACTTATACTTTGAATGGCAATTTCTACATTTTCTGCTTTCCTTTTCCTCAAATAATTAGCATCTAAATATCGCAAGCTGTATTATAATATGTAGAAACGAATATTGATTTTGTAGAATGCTTTAAATAGAAAAAACGCAGTTCCTTTTTTCCTTTTCAGTATACGGAAGTGTTTGTTGTATGTAATGAAAAGATTGAAATAAGTTTTAAAGTAATGTATTGTAAGAAAATCTTTTAGGGTAGTCTATAGTTATCCCTGTTCCACAGGATTGCTCTAGAGTAAATTTATTCTGGAAGTGCATCTTAGATGATGTGGTCTAATCGATTTAAATTAGACGAATTAGTGTCCACTGACGTTCTCTATCAAATATTGGTACATTGTCTCTCAAGTAATCTTGAGTTCTTAAAGCTGCATGGGAAGGAGCACTGTCTCGTAAATATATATATTTATTATTTCTAGTAAAGAAAATTATGTTCAGGAACTAAGTCGTTACGCAAATCTGAAATGTAGTTTTTAGTATCAATTTTTATGGATTGAGGATTAATGAACATTAACGGCTTTTACATTTGCGACACTACGCAAGACACACCATCACCTTCTCTAAAAATTTCGATTTCTTTGAACTCGAACCGTTTTGAATTAATTTCGAACTTCTTAGGTTGAGAATAGACTTTGTTGTTTTGCCGATTCTGTGGAAACGGAAGTGTGTAACGACTATTTTTCTCCACGAATTAAACAATAATAAAGTAAATACAAAAACAAACGCATCATAAAAAAAACATACTTTCTTTAAAGCTTATATACCGTCAGTGACGTCTCATTAATTCAGATTATGTTTAGGCGGCGTGGGTGTTAATCGCAAAGTCTTACTGATTAAGAATAGAAGGCAGGGACAAATAATAAGATTATAGCCTACAGAATCACAAAGGCTACTTTTATATAGATAAGTACCAAACCTACCAAAAATGAACTGTGCAGGAAGTATCAGCTTGACTTAAATATTTAACACTACTTTAGTTTTTGCCAGCTAACCCCAATAAGTTAGAGAGGGTCGGGGTAATACAAGATATACAAGATAAGAAAAACAAGCGCCACTTCGTTTTAAAACAATTCTCATAAACTAAAGCTTCAAACTTATTAGACAAACGAAGAGATAGATCTTTTACTAACATATGGACAACTTCCACAATTTTGGTCGTACGGTGCATCTACACTTACAGGTGACAAGCTGGAAAGCAAATATTAAAACCACACAATAAATAGTAGTAAATAAAACACAAACATGTAGTAAAATGTAAACTTTCTAAGTAGGGTTTTATTGTTTATAGCAAATTGTAAACGTTCTTAATTATGTTAATTAAGGATTTTAATAAATCTGGTAAAATCGACAGAATGGTGATTTGTATCACAGCTGGTTATAAATCTTAAAAACTACCCTATGATAATTTCACTATTCGATATCTCGTTTGAACCAGTACTTAAACACTAACATGCATGAATAAATAAATTGTATAAACGTTTTATAAATACATAGACACATAGATAAAATGACACAATATATATAAATACATACAGTTTCAAACAAACATCCCACCATTCGATGACCCACGGATGATATGGTTTAAAAGCCTTGCTTAGGGTTTTTTGTTTCACCTCTTTGGGTATAATCTTGCGTTACGTACAACAACCCTGTAGGTATGTATGCAGGTACAAACTCAAAAGGGAAGACCTTCAAATTAAACCAAACCTAAGGTCAAGAAGCAAGAAAAAAAAGGACAAGCAAGAACGGAAACCAAAAGAAAAAAAGACCTAAAAATAAAACACTCTGTATTAATTTTAAATATTTGAAAAGAATTTTACCTTTCGATAAACTGAAAGGTCTTTTATTAAACGATTTCTTCAAGGCAAATGATAGGGACTTGTTACCTAAAATAAAATAAGATTTTAATGAGATTTTAACACATGGTGGAAAATAAAAAAAGGTTTACCTAAGTGGTTAACACTAGAGTCTATTCTGTCTAGTCGACGATCGATCAAATATAACCATTCAAGTGATCGATTTGATGGACGCGAGATTTTCTCCGCTAAAGCGAATTATACCAAACTAATTTCATCTCACATTAACCATCCTCTAATAAAAGGCCACTATTTTGCTATGTCTAATGCCCCATTGTGAATGCGGTTGACCGCGCCAGCGCGAATTTACGATAAAGAGAGGGAAACCAGCTACAACCAAAACTAAGAGAAAACCGCGGCGGATCACCCTACTAAATCTGCACTAAATACTACTCTCTACATAGACCGACAATACAACACGGAACTACATATCAACCCTTTACACAAAAACTGGTGTCTAACTAGACCTACATTACAATACGGAACTATACATTAATACTTTGCAATCGCATTTTAACTTTGTTGACGGAGCACGGGCAAATTCGCCGTTTACCGGCCCGCGTGGGGCGGTCCGCTTAGGGATGATGCAACGTGAGGCGTCCGTGATTTTTTCAAGTATAAAATCTTTTTCATCTTGAAAAATTAAACAATTTGTAAATTGTTGATAAATTTAAATGTCCTATGTACAAAGCCCGGCGACAGTACTTTCTTTAGGCTACTAAGAAGGTGCGTTATACCGATATTTTCATTAATATTTCCGTAAACATGTGTTTTGTTCTTTACAATTTTCTATCTGCCGCTATGCTACTGAAGTGTTAGAGTTGAAATGAGTATGTTAATTAAGTATGTTATTATTACTAGTAAGTTACTTATTTTAGCTGATGTATGTTTACTGCAATGTACACAACCCCCTTGCTAATAATATTTTCCCTGTTTGTGGAGCATTGGAAAAGTAATAAATTTTGCTTTGATTTGAAATTGTTGATATAATCGTAATGCTCTTGAAGACCGTCGTGCTTTGCACACTCTGATAACTTGTAACATTTTAGTCCTTTAATTATTCTCTATATGAAAGATCTAGATATTGCTATTATTCTTAGTGCGATTTTTTCTGAGATAGATAGAAACCTGGATTATTTTCCGGGGAATAAAACAAATCCAAACAGTTTGGGTATTTTTAGTAAATGCAGTTCTCGGACATCCACTTCCTTGTCTTTTTGTCGGCAAAACCGGTCTCAATATGTTGTTTTATTGGCCGATGAAAACACTCTACATAAACCACCTTTTAAATCAACGGTTTATTACTGGTCGCGTCAGCTATCAATGCAGTAAGAAAGATCTATATACAAAAGTTAAGCTGGTAAGGCCGCGCCGCCGGCAATCTGCGAGCATACCACCCCGCCTCATGAGTACATATGTGCACATGCACTCAAATAATTACAATTAACTTTGATGTCTCCGTAAAAGCTGGTGAATTTTGATAATCACTTTACAACAGATCTCAATGCCATTCGCCACTCGATAGCATGTTTCTTGGAGAATGCTTTTTTATATAAAGATGGTTCAGAGTGTATTTCGAGTGTCGAATAATGAGCAAAATGTAAAAGAAATAATCAGGAAAATTAGCTAAACAAACACAAAATGCCCTGCGCTGCGAAAACGGTAACAGATAAAGCCAAACTAAGCGAGCGAATTGTAGGTCTCAAAACATCTACAAAAAAGTCCCCGTGTGACATATATGTGTCCCTTACAGATTACTCGCAATCAAGATTTTTCTAATAATTATATAATATTTCGGAAAACACTTTTCTTCCTGGAATGTTGTCTTACTCCTTACTCTCTGGATGAAGCGCAGGTAATTTATGTACTACTTTACCTTTAGAATTGCTTCAAGTACAATCTGTCAAAATTTGAATCTTGTAGCTTCCGCCATCCAAGAGTCTCAGTTACTACATAGTATAATATATGAAGATCAACTGAAAGGAACTCGCTGCAATCCAACAAGATAGAAAACCATTGTTACGGTTTTTCTAATTACTATCCAAACTTATTAATTAGATTATAGCATAATTTCAGTTTCTAACAAATATTTGCTTGTAGAGATAATATCAGCAATTCTATACATTCAGACTTTATTTTAGATATTAATTTATATGTATCTGAAAGCAGATATATGCAAGATATATTCCGATTCTATGTAATTTGTTAAATTATGTAATTAGCGTCATTATACAATACATTAGACCGAAAACTGGATTAAAGATACTTACACTTTGAAGGCAACTCAATTTTGCGTCGTATCATTTCCAAATTTACCAAAACGAATCTAATATTCCATTATTACTAACTAACAATGAGATTAATTAATCATTAGTTCTCAAATTTTGTAAAATTAATTCCTGGATGCGAAATTTATCAGAACATTGTAGGGGACTCGTAAATAATTACTCACCTGAATTTCCAAATCAGTGCATTGATTATAAATTATGACTATATTTCCAAATGTCACAATCTCACCAGCAGAGTGAGTGACAAATCTTATTTAATACTGTGCAGAGAGAAAATTGAGATTTTGCCTACTTTTCTTAAAAGGAAAAGAAATTCGATGCGAGGCATTATTGCCGGCATCAATTTTGCATTTACTTCGATTTATTACTGCTTTGGGAGGCTGGATATGTGTTTACCCCACGTCTAAACCAACATGGCAGGTATATTTTAAACATATTATTGAAATTTTAGTGTATTAAACTCCTTTATTAGTATAAGGTAGCATATGCGTGGGTTGTTGTCAGTTTAAGCTGGCACCCTTAGGCGTCATGTATAGTGTTAGCGTATTTAGTTTGCAGAGAGAAAGCATACGACAATTAACTTGATATAAAGGAAAATGTTCGAGATAACTATTCCTATTAACAAAAATTAGTTATGCTTAATATAATTTTTTTTGAAATAATAAAGTTATAATTAGTACAACCATCCTATCTCAGTTATAATTCCCTATCAGTAGAGTCAACACAGCAGGTTGTACTTGCTTTGCATTTGAAGGAGTTAGAATTGAGAAACTTCTCTGTATTTGCATACCTTGACATGAAAGTCACATCCATGCCAAGTTCGCAGAATGCCAACTATTTACTCAGTTATATATACCTTACAAGGGCAGCGAAAGCAAAAAAAAAGAAAAACGGCAAAAAACGTACTGTCGTGTTATTGAATAGAACAGGTGGACATATATTAAAGAATTTTGTTGTTACAGATGTGGACGAAAAGGATTTTCTGGATAAGTTGGGACAAGAACTAATATCGACCTCGTGTACATCAGAAAGGTTAGAAAGAGCACTTATGTGCTTAGGAGGTGATTTAAAAGAGTTCCTAACGACGCTCGACGGTGTTCACGATGTTCTACAACATCAACAAGGTGCGGAGGAAAACGAACACGAAGCTGTTTTCGTTTGTACTAGTTCCGAGGACCATTTACAGTTGGATTTTACAACTGAAAGACCTGCGGTTGCTTTTCTACTCGTTGGAAGCTTGAGAGCAATCGCTAGAATACTCTATGACACGGAAGCTGATATTACGATTAATCAAAGTAATCAGGATCCAAGACGTTTTAGGTAAGCATGTTAGAAAGCTTTTTAGAATTTAATTAAACTTTATTAGCTGCACAGATTCAAAATTGTGACTTACACACAATTTAGTTTCTTTGAACCTGACCCGGCTTAACATATGGGCTAATGGGGTTATACCCAGGGGCTCTCCGTTCAAGGAGGGCTCTGAGATGTTTAAGCATTTCCTAGGGGGCACTCAAATATAAAAAATATTGTATATAATTTAAATTAACTAAAATTGCAAAATACTTGCTTCATTTACATACAACCAATTATTGATTTATTAATATGAATATGACTATACTTATCCTGGCGAACAGCGCCAGTTCTTCGAACCTTTAAAAATTAAATTCACTTAATTAATATACATATTAATAATGTGGGTACAAACCTTGAAATTGTTTTCATAGTTAAAGAATTCTGCTTTTATGTCAAGTTTTTTCTTCGCTTAAACTAACAGTTTGCACCGGGTAGTGGCGCTAGCTATCAGGACCACTCTGTAGGATATAAATCCCGCACAAGCTCGTTATATTACATATACTTACATATATTCTTACAATTTACTATTTTAATTGGATTAGGTAGGTAATACAGAAATGTATTCCATCTGCATCCAGAGAGCTTACAACTCAATCAGTAAAATGTAATTCGTACTTATAACTACATATGTTTTGTTTAACAAGTTAGATGTTTCATTTTTGGATGACAGTTAATGTACATTAAGTAACAGATTTTAGTCCGGTGAATGTGACATTACAACACTATCAGCGCGGTAAGTTGTTATAGCAACTATTTACCGACCTCGTTACGATGTGTACGACTTACTAACGTACTTAATGTTGCGTTTGTCGGATTGAAATAATTAATGTAAACAAAGAAATGCGACACAATATGAAAAATTAGTTATTTGTACGACAATGCGTGCAATGCAACTGTCCCTGATCGAGCGTAGAGCCTCGCCTTCCGCTCGACGGAATATCCAGGCAAGTAAGAGAAAGCACTGTCTTCAGGTGTTTTACATTCTATTTTTTCTGCAACTGTCGGAATGCCCTCTTAGAGCGATGTCTATGGTGGGTTTTTATCTCTGAAGACATCTTGGCACTATGATACAAAAATTATATACGAGTATGATTTGATAATTAAAGAAAGTACATTTTTTATGCAAAAAATACCAAATAATCATTTTTATCATTGCGTTTACTGTCTTCAGCCTTACTGTGTAGAACTCCATAATCATGAAATATAAACAAATTAATCAAATTAAAATATTAATTCAAAGTTTCACAAGTTTTATTAGTTTATCTTAACCTGACAATATTGTTTCGACATTAAAATGTCATTATCAAAGGTAGATAAGATTGATAAACAAACACGTTGCTAAGGATAAATACATACAGAAAATAGGTAACTAGATACAATACATACAAAAACTAAATATCTAACACTTCTAATAAAGGAGAATTACTAAGCTCAGTTTGTTCATTCATTAAAGGTACTGTGCGTTTATGTCTGTATATTTCAAAAGCTTCTAAAATGTCTAATTTGAGTTTGTTGTTGTAAAAATGTAAGAATTTAATGTTGTTTTGAGGTGTCATTGGGTGGTTCTGTTCCAAAATATGTTTGGCATAATTCGATTTTTCTGGATGTTGAAGTTTATAAGAGCGTACGTGTTCTTTGTATCTTATGTCGACATTTCTAAGTGTTTGTCCAATATAAACCGAGTTACAAAAAGAACAATTCAAACGGTAAATGCCGGATTTCATGATATCTTGTGTTTTGTCTTTAGCATTGAATAAAAATGAAAAAGTGTTGGTGTTAGTTTTATATGTTATTGTGTAACTGGTGGTTTTTCGTATTATAGTTGCCATTTGTTCTGATATCTTGCCAAAGTATGGTATTGATATGTAGTTTGAGTCTTGTATTTGAGTGTCAATTGGAAATATTCTTTTGACTGCTAACCTATAATCTTTTTAGAGTTCTTTGTTTCATTGGAGTAGTTAAAGCTCGGTGTACTAAAGATCTATAAGCCGCTAGTTTATGCATTTTATGATGACAATAATCGTTAGGAATAGTGACGTCTGCGCTTGTGGGTTTTCTGTATATGGAAAAATCAAATTCATTGTTTGTATTAATTGTAATAGTTAAATCCAAAAAATTAATAGCTCTATTTTGTTCTGTTTCTAGTGTAAACGTGATGTTTGTGTGAAGACTGTTAATAAGAATTGAAAACTCATTGATAACCTCAAAAGAACTGTCAAAACAAGCTAAAATGTCATCAACGTAACGAAACCAAAAAATAATGTGTTTAGAAAGATCTAATTCAAATATTCGATCTTCCAAATTATCCATAAATATGTTAGCTAATAGAGGACTCAGAGAATTACCCATAGGTAAACCATCTTTCTGTAAATAAATTATATTATTAAAAGTGAAATAATTTTGACTGATACAAAGATCAAATAATTGAATTAACTCTAATCTTTTTACTAATTCTACATTACTATTAACTAGGAAATTATCTAACAAAGGAATACAGTCTTGTGGTGGAATCTTTGAAAACATGTTACAAATGTCAAAGCTTACAAGTTTTGAATGTGCTGGAAGATGTATGTTTTGTAGTTTTTCTACTAATTCTAATGAATTTTTGACAGAGTATTTCGATTTGTATCCTATGATGTTAATAATATGGTTGAGTTTCTTGGACAAGGTGTGATTAGGTGCGTTGATATATGATACTACTGGTCGTATAGGCATGTTGTGTTTATGTGTTTTAATCAGTCCATATAGTCTTGGTGGTTGTGGGTTTTTATGTATGCCTACTTGTTCACTAGGGACACAACGCCCACCTCGACCACTTCGCCCAACTTTCGCATAGACCCCACAACGCCCAAAATCGTTCGTTAGAAATCGGCTATTGCACACATAAAATGTTGAATAATAGTAACGAAGCTGTGTGACTACAATTTAATCAAAATAATATTTTAGGCGAACTCACACGCTATAAAAGTTGAAACGGAAAGGTTAATTTTAATGAAATGCATATCATATTTGGGATAATTTAATAATTGTAGTCCACACGTTCCTTAGTAGTTACATATAATTGAATAAAGCTTGTTTCTATTTTCAAAGGCCTTTAGAAGACGGAAAGGTAACGAAATGAATTAATTCTGAATTTCCCTATTTAGCTGGTTTCTACCACTCGAAATTTACGTTTAGTTTTAGTTTTTCATTGTGTAAGTCAACTTGGTTAGAAAATCTAAAAATGTGAGATACAAATTAGTCATATAAAGGGTTAAGTAGATCAAATTTATGTACAAATGAATTACACTTTGACTACATGAGAGGTTCACTTTTTATCATCGGATAATTTAAGCTTCATATGCAGAGTTTATCGTAAAGATAAATAAATATTCGAGAATAGCACGAAAAAATCGCGAGTTTAGCTCGAAGGACTTTTTCTAAAATATGCCCTTGCTTCTCGGTTTCTACCAAAATAATGAAAATAGTAACTGAATAAATTAGTTTATTCAAATTGTAAATCGAACTCGTATGTCTTTTATAGAGAGGTTAATCAATGCCGACTATACAAGGTGTTACACTTAGCTGTCGTATAAACTGAATACGAAAAAATCATTTTGCCATTTTTGAGTCACATTGAAGAAAAAACGAAACAGAAGGTTTAAAAACAATATTTAGACAATTGTACGGATTGACGGTATCACATTTAATTTTGTTTGCGATTTTAGTCTGTGTAGTTATTAAGAATGAGTGATGCCTGAAAGAAATGAGGTGTTTACATTCAGACAATACTTTATTATTGCATTACTAATCTTTAGGGGCATGTTTTGTTTAGCTATAACGCAACCTTGACATTATCTTTGAAAACGAAGTACTTCTACATTGGTGAATACTTAATTCTTTTTATTTCATGCCTACACTACGGGGAAACCAACAGCTGGCTATATTTATCGTCTTTAATTGATAAAGGACATGTATTAAAGAAGATAAATATAACAATTATAATTAAATCTTTATTTAGTTAAATCTTAATTAGATTTTATGGTAAATTGCCATGAAATACAGGTTTTAATAAGTTAGTACCACCAACTAGCTCATATTTATTGTTGAAAATGTAAAATACTATTCCCTTATTGCTGAGAGTATTAGGAATACTGCGAGTGAATGACTTTTAGCGTGACGTCACAGCAATATCTATACAAAAGGCTATGGCACTTTATCTGGTAGGCATTGGATTAATAGACGACTCAAAGTTATTGAAGATTCACTGAACATTCGTAACGTCTGAACAGGAGATAGTACACGTAAAATGCAACAAAAAAGCTTAATATGATTAGTGCCTATCTTTCATAATAACAAAGAAAAAGGTTTTTGAAAAGTGGATAGGTGGTCACTGGTTTAAGAATCACAGTTGGAGCTGCATATACCTAACTAACATTTTCAACGTGATATCTGATACATTGAAGCAGCTGATGCCATTAGGTGATATCACAGTTTGTTTTGACTATTATTTCCAGCAGTTCCCAAAAGTTGCCCCTTTTAGCAATTTTTTTCGAAGTGCATAAAATAAAAAATGTTATAAGGTTTTTTTGTTCCTAGTGACGAGTAGGTACTATCACACATTAAATTTATACAAGAGTTTATTCGTAAATATGCCTGGAAGAGTTTAACGGGATTTATTTATTTTAAATTTATTTTAATACAAGTTAGTGAATACTAGAATACTACCAACGAATACAGAGGAAAAGGTAATTTATTCAATATTTTAATAAACAAACTAAATAATTATATTATGTCGTTGTTTTTTATTGTATACAAGTACATACAGTAACGTTTAAGGCATTGAAATTATCTTATGCTACGTACTACCTATCATTGTTTTATTGCTATGTTGAACAGGCTTAACGATCATCTCGTGTACGAGGGCTAACTTTCTTTGCGGTGATTAAGCAAAACATAAATATGTAGTGCTTAATTAAATATCTGCTTATTTTAATGACTATTAAAATTTGTGCATCTCTTAAAATAAACTATAATTTTAGCCATATATGAAAACTAAATATAACGGGTGCCTCATCTCATCGGTCGGAGAAAAAAAGTTTTTAAAAATGGATTTTTAATTTTATTTATCATTTTCTTATTTTATACATTCCCTTCTATCTCTGCGGAATGCATCGGTGCATAAATTAAATGCACAATAGTGTGGATCACCCTAAAATACTGCCGACAAATGCATATTTATTGGGTATAATAAAATGTCAAAATGTGCAAGTGATTTTTGAGTTTTATCTTCGATAGTAACTGAGCAACTAAAAGTAATAAAGCAATATAATTTTATTGACGATCGGCAAACACATCTGTACATATTGACAATAGATTTTGGGAAAAAAGTATTTTTGCTTAAAGATGCATAAACTGAAATATTAAGAATTTTTACATCTTATTTTTAAAATAATTTTGTAAATCCTAAACGATACCTTCTTCTAAATTATTCACAGAACAACATACAATATTTAAATAAGTTTCGATTAGTAGAAACCAGTTAAGTAAATAGAGAAATTCAGGATTATTTCATTTCGTTATCCTTCCGTCTCCTAAAGGCATTTGAAAATAGAAACAAGCTTTATTAAATTATATGTACCTAACTACTAAGGAACGCGTGGTTTACAATTATAGTAGATAATAATTGTGGATAAATTATGCCATATATGATATGCATTTTATTAAAAAATATTAACCTTTCCGTTTCAACTTTTATAGCGTGTGAGTTAGCCTAAAATATTATTTTGATTAAATTGTAGTCACACAACTTCGTGACTATTATTCAACACTTTATGTGTGCAATAGCCGATTTCTAACGAACGATTTTGGGCGTTGTGGTCCTGCTTTGGGCGTTGTGGGGTCTATACGAAAGTTGGGTGAAGTGGTCGAGGTGGGCGTTGTGTCCCTAGTGAACAAATAAGCGAAGTGGTCCTGGTGGGCGTTGTGTCCCGCGTTGTGGTACATTTCAGAAATTGGGCGAAGTGGACTTTCCGTTGGGCGATATGGTACTAAAATACGGGTGGGCGAAGTGGTCGGTGGGAGAAGTGGTACGGACCAGAAAATCCGTGCTTCCGAACAAAATACCTGCAGTTTTATTGTTAGTACATATAAGATGGACATTCATCTGAAATTAAGAATATGGAGAACCTTCAAGTTTTTTCTGGTCTGCCTCCACATACGACCCAGTATTTGCAATCTTTAGACTGGAGTTTTTTTAGTTTTAAAAGGTCACTGTTATGATGCGTCTAGGTGCTAGGTAAAAAAGACCGAAAATTAAATAAATTACAACTTAGAAAACTGTTGAGAAATGCAGGGGACAATTGTGCAGCCTTAATAATGCGGCGCCAAGTTTCAAGTTCCCTAATTCTTGAGTGACGTTATAGTGCACCCGCTGTTTTGAAATTTTACTTAATTTGAGCCGTCGCACAGTGCTTTGTTCTATGTGCTTATCAACAGGTGGCGACTTGTTTCTTAATCGCTACAGCCTGGCAATAGCATATATAAACAGTTATTGTCTACTTAATAATCTTTTCAGTGCATTTTATCACTGAAAGAGCGTAAGTGATTTTATCAAATTTTTCTTAAAATCAATCTGTGAAACTATGGAGCTTCTTGATCAAAGTATGCACTTTTCTCCATTATAATAATTTACCAATTTATCTTTAGTTTCTTTTCGCTATTGTTGTGTAATCAACAGTATTAGAAATAGTATATTACATAACGAGCATGAAAAGTGACATATATGAGAGTGCGAAAGCCACTTTAAAGAGAGATATGAATTTAGAATTTCGAAGGACCGTGAAAAATAGGTAATTAAACTGAGGGGTTTCTTCACCTACCTGAATATTTAGTTAACTGTTTCCATAGGATAGGCTACGGGGTGGGGTATTTATGAATCTTTGTTCTTGGGTCTTTAATTCTTATAGGGGACGCTTCAACTAACACTTAGCGCCAATTCACCAAGAGTTCCGTTTTTCTTGATATTTGAGAGTAGGGTTTTTTACCCGTCAGTTTGTTAAATTTTGTTTTTTACCTATCTGAATTTATAATAATTATTCAAAGGCGACTTCCGAGAAATAATAACGATCGTCGGATACATAGCAACTATGAAGAGGGTATCTTTCAGTAATGAACAATAATGAAAGAACAATAGAATACATAAATTAGGCTGTAACAATTATGAAATTCAAAAGTATATTATAATTGCAGATCCATTAATTAAAACAATAAATCCTTCTGAAACTCTACCGACTCTACAATTATTGAGTAATAGCAATAAAGAATTGACTTATGAATATAGAAGAAAATCTATGTTTTTGAATTCAGTATACTTTTTCGAAGTACGTTTGAATTATTTAGTCGTCGATTTCTATTTCTAATTTCTAACATTTTGTCCAATGTATACTGAGTTGAAAAAAAAACAATTTAAATGAAGGATTTTATAATATTGTGTGTACCATCTTTAGCACTATGTGAAGATAAGAAAGTTAAGCATATTTTTTGTAATTGTTAAATTTTTGTGTTAGAGTATATATTAACAATTTTATGGGATAGTGTGTCATTTGATTGAGTGTCATTGCGATGTATTTTCTTAATAGTTAATAACCGGCTTTTAATTTAAGTGCCAGTATAATAAACAATAGCTATAAAATGCTTTTTAAATTCTTGTAACTTTACTACACGAATATAGAGTTTCACACAGTAAGGTTTGAAACAATGAAGTTCTCCCTTACAACTTCAAATTCCTTAATTGTATATATAAACAAAGAGAAAGTATTTATGTAATTTTCGCCAAATGTTACATGAACCAAACTCAATCAAATACTTGCTATAGAGTTTAATTAGAGTTAAGTGTCATAGTTTATAGTGCGCTAATAAAACACTTATTAATTATAAGTAAATTACTAAGTTTATCGATTAGATAAGTTATATAATACTTAGTTTCTAGAAGTTAGATGTTGTACAGTATCTACTAAAATTACAAGTTTCCCATCTATTCGATACAGAATACAGTATTCTAATATAGTTAAAACAGTAAATTCTGTATGTAATCTTAATATTGTTTTCCCATTTATATTTACTGAATGTGAATTTTTGAAAAAGGTCACATTGTTTACTAATTTTTAATAGTATTTGTCAATTTTATAATTTATTGTCAAAATAACGACGATACACGTAAACCGTCCGTGAAGACTACGTTTTTTTTTGTGATTTTTATCTTTGGTATCTCATAAAAAGTTCAAAATTTAGTAACTTAATTATTGTTGAAGTCCGGGTGTATGCAGGCGCGAGCTGGATCAATTCTAGGGCTCGGGAAAATCTTACCTTATAGGGCCCCACCACCCCACTTCGGTTAATTTTTTTTGATAATTTATTTATTTAGAATAATTATTAGATCATCTATTATTGGGATTCATTAGTAACTGTCAATACGTTCGTTACGTGTATTTTACGTTCCTCTTGCGGAAAACACTTGCAGAGAATGAAGGTTGTTGTAGCCACGAGTCTGAGAGATGAGAGAGCCATGGAGGTCCCATCCACCGCAAACTATGATTTAACAATTGCGAGGGTAAAAGTCTGCGTGAGGCACTACCACCCGGATTATCTGCCGATAGAACATAATACCATGACGAATGAAAAATATTCGGTTAGCCACAAATGTGTTGGGAGTCTGGGAGTCTTCCAAGCGATCGTATCGTCAAACTGATCTGCTTCTTCAAAGCATCAATGAGACTTTTCACCAATTCTACTGCCAATGCAGAACGCACAATTCGTCAGAATATTGAACCTTTAAATACGCTACAGCAGCGGACCGCAACCATAGGGTCGCGACTCAATTTTGGGTCGCAAAATGTAAATTTAAGTAACCCCCCTTCTCCCTCTCGTATGGGTCGCCTTACCATTTTATTGATATTTTTGAATAGCTAGATAAAAAAGGTTGCGGAACGCTGCGCTACAGCACTGTAACCAATTTCAGATGCATCCGAGATTGCATGAAGTTCTTTCTTGACGGCCGAGTCTAAATTAGTAGGCCATGCAAATTAGTATTGATACTCAATCGACGCAGAATTTAATGCCCTACATTTTTTGTTGTAATGGACTTTTCGATTAAGCGCTGAGAAGATCCGAAAATTTCGAGACTTTTTAACATTACGGTTGAAGCCCCACTCGAAAATCGGGGAAAACTCAGATTATTCATATCAGAGACCTGCTTGAGTGATTAAAACAGTTTCCAAAACTCCACCCGTCTTTGCAAGACAGCCCTTTCTTGAACCTAATTATATAAGTACCTTATATAAGTAATTATATACCTAGGTATATAATACATCTAGACAATTTTAAATTTGATAGTTAAGGAAGTTCCATCTTGAATAAATTCCAGTTATTGATCACTGCCTCAGGAACAGGGTAATCCCAATCTATTTTCACCATCCATAACTGCTGCATAAACCTTTTTGCAAACAAAACCACTGGGGGTTCAAAATCTTAAAGAATCGTAAATACGCGCTACTTCCGATAAGATATTTCTTTTTGTGCAAGGGCGATCTATAGGGTGACACAAGTAGAAAAAACGTCGGCCATGGGGTCCCAATAAAGACCTAAAATCTTAATAAAGATAAAGTGAAGTTTCTTGGCAGAACCTACAAAATCATATCTCCAAATTACGTTATCAATATAAATATAATTACGCAACATATCCGCAACATCAGGATACTTCGACTCTTCTAAATTAGCAAGTTGGCAACCTTGAATGGTTTGCAAGGCTAAAAAACGAGGAAGAAGATTAGATTAAATCGTCGCTATTCGTCAGGTATGGTCGAATTGAACAGCGGCGAGGTATATTGAATATTGTTTCTACTTAAATATAATTTAATTGTTGATAACCTAAATTCAGCCGTGCCGTAGGGCCCTTCAAGGCAACTTTATAAAGGCCCACCGGGAAACTCCCGGTATCCTGGTGGGCCAGCACGCGCCTGGGTGTATGTATGCATGTTTTCCTTCTTTTACATTGGGAGCTGATTAAATAGTTTCCTTCGATGTAATGACTGTCGCTGGTAGGATGGGTTGTAAAACAATAACAACCAAACACAGAATTTTGATAGTTTAATATTATGGGTTTGTATCATTGGAAATTTACAGATAACTGATTGTAAAACGTTATAAGTTTCCTTCGAAAGGATCACCTCTCAATAATAACTATCGGTAGAGGCATAGGTGTAACTAGGGAGGTCCAGGGTGCCCCCCCCCCCAGGAAAAAGTCAATTGATCGCCTGGATGTTTAAAACTCGCCGCGCTCTATGGGGCCGTCCATAAACCAGGGCCCTGGCCTCCCTCAGAGAAATCTTCTAGTTACGCCCATGGGTAGAGGTCCGATATTCCCCACACTGGGTTTTGATGTTTAATAATAATAATTTTTAATAGTAATCACCGCTATACATAAAAAAGAAGAAAGAAAAGAAAGAAACATTTTTAAATTGCACAGGCATCATTACACATACCACAGTTTTGATAATCATATAAATATACAAATACATTATACATTATATAACAGCATTACACAATATCACAGATTAAGAGAAAAAAATTAGGTAATTACATAGGTGTAGCTACTCGGTACACATCATAACATAATTATGTTACCTTGAATAAATTTTTTACAATTTGTTTTAAATGCTCTTATACTAATGCTATTTTTAATTTGTTGTGGTAATTCATTATACATTTTTAGGACTTTATTGAATACTAGATTTTCGCCAAAAGTAGTGCGAGTTTCCTGTACATAAAAATTATCCCTCCTTCAGGTATTATATGTATGAATATCACCTACAAAAGTACAATGGGTTACACTTAGACGTTTGGGTAACAATACATTTAATAGTTTAAAAATGAACAATATAGTATTTAGAATAACAGTTTGTTTAACAGATAAAATGTTTAAAGTAGGGCTGCAAGTTAAATCCGGATTTCCAGAAATCCGGATATCCGAAATCCGGATTCGTGGATAATATGACATTTCAAGTTCGGATATCCGGATTCTAAATGGAATCCGGAATTCAAATGAAATCCGGATTTCAAATGGAATCCGGATTCCAAGTGGAATCCGGGTGCAATGCATATCTAATAGTGAAAGATGTATTTCAAGTTCAGATATACATTAAGGTGATGTCGAACCGATAGCCGATGTTGGATAATCAAAAACTATTCTATATATACAGGGTGTCCCGTGACTCGATGGCCATAGCTTAAGAGCGTATTCTTTAGACAATTTTAAGTCAAAAGTGCCTTACACACTTTTGTCCAAAACTTAATCGTTAAGGAGTTATGGGCAATGTAACATTGAACAGGAAATCAATCTGGTAGGCCGTGTACTTCTTGTGTCATATTGTTATAGTGACATTGTTTATTCTTGTAATTTTCAGAGTAATTGAATATGACGACGTTTTCAAATCAAGAATATACCGATATTCACTTTATTTACGGATACTGTGACGGAAATGCAAGAGCGTCAGTGCGGGAATATCAGCGGAGGTTTTTATTTTGCCGACTAATTTTTTTACGGGCACCCTAGTGACTATCTTACTTTCTCAATGTGACGTATTATATGGATAACCCGCAACGTCTATGCGGATTAATTATTTTTATCTCGATACTTAGATTTTATAGTACATAATAATAATTTTTGTGCATGTTAGAAATAAAAAAAACCGTCACTAATCTAGACTTAAACTAATCGATTTTTAAAAACGTTTATGCAACATAAGGCTTTTTAAGATTTTATTGGAACAACTATATGTTTCTTTTGATTTTTGGTAGGACTTAGTCAACTGCAATGACTATTTGTCAATTATTTATTATTACCATAAATGGCAGCTAATTTCACTAGAGACAAACTATTTTAATTTAAAAATGAAAACTGTTATTGTATTTACCAAGTTCAAATCCGGTTTTCAAATCCGGACTTCAAATCCGGTTTTGAAATCCGGACTTCAAATCCGGATTGTAAATCCGGACTTCAAATCCGGATTTCAAATCCGAAGTATTCGGATATCCGAACTTGAGATGTCGGATTCGTTAAATCCGGGTTAACCGGATTTTTAAAATATCCGGATGTTTACAGCCCTAGTTTAAAGTATTTAACACTATATCAATACTTATGTAGATATTACAATTAACTATGTATCTCATCACTATATTTTGCATTTTCTGAAGTAACAAGAATTGACTATTGTTGAACATAAATAATATTGTTACACAGTATGTAAAATGATGAGCAATTATTGTTTTGTAAACTAGAAATTTATACCACAACACTAGAAATTTAGAAAGACTACCAAAAGAGTAAATCTTAGTACTAATTTTTTGACATATAATTGACATGATTAAAATGTAGATTTTCATCGCTTATGATGCCTAAATACTTGATTTCTGGTACTTGCTCCAACCTATAGTTATTAATTTTGATTTCATATTCTTCTACTTCCCTAAATTTACTTTTTATTATCATACATTTGGTTTTACTAAGGTTTAATTTTAACGAATTATTATTTGACCAACTGTAAATATTTGTAATATCTTCATTTTCAATTTGACTTCTCTCTGATAAGTAGGATTTAAACCATTGAATCACTATCCCCCAACGCCCAAACTTCAATATTAATAGATTTCTGTTTATGGTTTCAAAGGCACGCCTATAATCAATTAACACTGCACCAACAACTTTTTTATTATCTATCGCGCTATTTCCACTTACTTAACACTGATTGTATTGCTGTTAGACATGAATTGGATTTACGACACCCAGCTTGATGTATGCTCAAGATCTGATTATTATCCAAAAATTGTAGCAGCTGTTCTTTAACTAATCTTTTCATATGGGGTAGCATATTAACTGGCCCGAATTCCTCACATTTTCTCGTGTTGGTAATCTTCTCAATAGGCACAATCACAGATTGTTTCCATTGTTTAGGCACTAATCCATCTGTAATTGAGTTATTTATGATATCCAAAAGTCTATTTCCTACTACACTTACCGCTACTTTTAGAATTTTTGTTGTTATTCCATCAGTCAAACAGTTTTTACTTGGTAATTGTTTTACGGTTTCTTTAAGATGGTTCATATCAATTGATGTAAATCTGTGCCATATAAATTTCTTTACCTGGATGTTTTGCACGACAGTATACTCGTCTTCTCTATTATCTATATCTTCTACTATTTGCTGCACACTATCTAAAAGGAAAACATTGAATGCATTACATATCTCTTGATTCCCTCTAATTAATACCTTTCCAAATAATATTTCCTTTTTTACCTCTTCAGTTTTCTTATTTAAAATACTCTTAACAGTATTTCACATTTCAGCTGAATTGTGTTTGCATTGATTAATTTTGCTCTCGTAATATTTTCTTTTATGATCTCAATTCACTTGTATCACTTCGTTTCTCTTTCTTTTATAAATTAGCCAGTCTTCATTAAGTTCTGTGGTCATAGCCCTTCTATATAACTAATTATAACATATCTCTTTCTCGAATATTTTCCTCTATAGCTTCACACCACCAGCCATGACTATCACTGTTGCTATTTATTGTTATTGAAGTACAAGGTGCATGCTTGTTAAGGATATTTACTACCGTAGTACAGTGCCAGACTAGAGTCAAGCTCAACAGGGTCTTCTTTCCCCGCTAATTTTTCCAAGCCCGTTCCCTTGGCAGTGGTTTCGCTAGATAGTAGGTAGGGACAGTGGGAATCTCGTTAATCCATTCATGCGCGTCACTAATTAGATTACGAGACATTTGGCTATATAATTGCCGTTTATTCATTCAAATATATTACATAATATGTAGATTAAATAATTATTTTAGGTGTTATTTGGCATTTCGGCTTAGGGCCGTCCTTAAGTATTTTATTATACCAATAGAGAATTTGAGGAGTGGAAATAGATTTTCATAAGATTACACTAACTAAAACTTTACATTAATATTCCACTAAACTTATGCATATAACACATCACAACATTTTAAAATTATTGTATAGTTTTGGACAAATATAACATGTATATGTACGCTATTATTACAAGTATTTAGCTTTCCTATTTAAATCTTTAACAATATTGCTATGGATTTGTTTTCTCCGGAAAGTTCCCTGGAGAGTGGACCATGATTTTCTCTAACCCGGGGATCGATTTTCTGGTTGTCCTTCAGCTATGCTGGTTAACCTGAAGCAAAGGCGTGATTTTAGTATTGGATTTTTAAAGGTGTTTTATGGCTTGGTATTTGATGGGCAATTAGGCTCTGTCTTGGTGGCGTCTCCATATAATTTTGTTAAAATTGGAGTGAATTAATATGCCTCCCTTGATTACTGACCTCACCAGTATGTGGCCTAATTGCTCATTGAATCCAATTTTTTGGAAGAGGTTTTTATTAGTTGATAATCAGGTACCCCTGGCTCCGATTATTAAAGGCAATATATAAATTTCGCAGTTGGGGTGTCTTCTTTTATGGGTTGATATGAATGGTTGCGTGGAATATGTGTTCACTTTGTCGTCATAGGCAACCTGAAGTGGTGTAGGACCCTCCCAGTGTATTCCGACATCAGAAATTATCACTAAGTTGCCTTTTTTAAAGAGGAGGTCTGGTTTCTTGCGAACTCCGTCTTCTCCCCAGATTGTCGGTTCCACTTCTATATTCCATTCTTTTTTCCTAGCCTCTTCGCTTATTTTATATACAATAAAATCGTGCCTTTTAATTCTGTCCCAATGGGTTGCTGGACAGCCTTGTAACACATGTGATAGTGATTCAGTTTTGTAGCACCCCGCCCTACATTTAGCTGCTGCTCCTCTGTTGTACATAGTCCCGGCTGTGGGTAAGAGGTTTGCCTTAAGGAGAGTTGCTTTCACATAGTCTGTGTCAGAACAAAAGGAAGGCGGATTTGAAATCCAACTATGGCTGGCAGTGGAGCATTTTCCCTGTTTTAAGCCGTTTCCAGAGAAAGAAGAGTCAAGGGTGTTTTCGCAGTACCTATGGATTTCGGCAGAGGAGTGTCCATTCCGCAGTAGATGGTTTTCAAGTTGTTGAGTATTTTTCTCCCCCATGCTGAGGCTAAAGTCGCTTCTAAGGGATAATGATTCGTGGCCCCAGCCAGCACGTTTAGACGTTTTAGTAAAATAGCTGGGATACTCTCTTTGAGACTCATAACCCCTAAACCCCCACTTTTGGTTGGAGCATGGATGTAAGCAGATTGTGTTGGTTCAAGAAGATGGACAGCTTTTTTCACCATTTTTCGAATTATTTTATCTGCCCTTATTAGTGTTTTTTTGTCCGTTGTAAGATTTTGGAACTTAGGCAGTATTCTAGGAATAAGATATTGTTTGATTATTGTTAATCTCTGATGTGGTTTTAAAGGTGCTTTTGAGAGCCTAGAACAGAGAGTATTGAGATATGAGAAATTAGTTTTATACATACCTGTTCCTCGATACTGGAAGCCTAGGTAGTCAAAAAATTCATTTGGTGTGATTTGCCTAATAATTTGCCTTGCCTATTAAGAGAGTCATAGTTACTCCCGCCGTTTACCCGCGCTTGCTTGAATTTCTTCACGTTGACATTCAGAGCACTGGGCGGAAATCACATTGCGTCAACACCCGCAGGGGCAAAACTTGTATCCCAGTCATTTAATAAATCTATCTGAAAAAGGTATTCCTTCCAATTTTTAAAGTTTCTAATCGTTTTCTTATATGATACATTACAACATACATCTGGCAATTTAATTATATTAAGAACGAATGATCTGAGATTTTTGATGTATGATGAACCACAGATTTTATTTATTTATTATTTGTTACAATCATATTTATAATTGATTTACTGTTCTGAGTAATTCGAGTAAATCTATCTACTATTTGATACATATCGAATCGCTATGTACATTCATTTAATTTGTTTGTATAAAAACTATTATCATCCACATTAATATTGTAATCCTCTACTATTATCACTGTAGCATCCTTGAATTCATTGTTTATGAGAATATTTAAAAAAATTTTAATAAAATTTTCATCACTGGAACTAGGAGAATGATGCCTATAACGTAATTATGACATAAGAATTATTTTTAATTCTTACATTTGCACTAATTACCCATGTGTTCATATCCAAAGCATCGTTTATAATTTTGGTAAATGATATGCCTATATTTATGTTATGCCTATGTTTTAGTGAATCTATTATTTTCTACTTACAAATTTAATGAAATTCCACATTTTTTATTTCAATAAATGCTTTTATGTCCGATTGCATTATAAAAGTACTGTGTATTGTATTGTTTAGCGGCAGTAAACTGGCTTATTATTATACTCGTAAAATAAAGTAGTAGTAGTAAAATAAAGTATATAATAGTAAAATAAAGTATGGCAACTGCATCTAACATGTAAAATTTTCTTCTGTCAAGAATAAATGTTAAACTTATAAACTGATTTTTTTTTGATAATTAGCCAATTTTAGGAATCGAACATAAAGCTTTGTATGCAACTCTTACATAATCGGACCTTATAGACTCACCCTTTTTATAGGCCTTGCTCGCTTAGCTCGCTCGGCCATAAACTGGGCTTGTCTATAAAGTCCTACATTATGTACTTGTTACATAAATAGCTATTATTTCATACTGTGTCACATTTGTCAGTTTTACGTCAAACTTTTCAGTCCAGAACATGCGATTTAACTATAGTATGACTGTAAAAAATTTTACCGGACGCAACTACAATCAATCAACTGGACAATGTTTTAGTACGTAATCAGTTACTATAGAAACTCGTTCTTCACAGATGTCCATATTTTGCATTCGGAAATTTATTTTATATAATTTTTTTAAATTAAATCAATATTCCAATAATTGCAGTATGAAATAAAACGTCATACGTCCTGGAAATGGTCTTACAGTCTTGTTTCCGGACTCGGCTCCTTCGTCGCCTTGTCCGTAACATCTTACTCGACAGTAAAATTCTATTTCCAGGACTTATAACGTAAATTACTATTACAATACATCATTCTGGATCCACTAAAAAGTTGGCCTTTTCATTGTCACTGAAATTCACGTAGGAATAAATACGGTTTGTAACCGAGTTTTTGGAAAGGGCAGGATTGTGCCTTACCACTAATAAGATTGGAAGGTTTTACTTTAACTGGACAACTATTGAGTTAGAACCTCTGTTCAATTGTATTTGACAAAAATTATACAAAAAAAGCTATTATTGCAACTATAAACAGTAAGTATTTTCACCGACTTCTTATATCTCTTCTTTAGCAGCCACAAACAAATAGCCAATAGAGTATTGGCTATTGGAGTTGTGGAGACTTTCTTGTTGTAAAAGCAATTTACAACAATTACATATAAGATATGTTAGAAAATAAGTTTTACGAGAAAGCGTCACAAAAACGTTATTACCAAAAATTATTTTTTAGTTCACAAAAAGTACTTTTTAAGATAACGTTCTGGTAATTTTTCAATTCCAATGACCTAGCGAAATGTTCAGAGGGTTTAGGTATGGCAATAAGTTTAAATTATTACTATAAAGTTTCAGCATATTTCTGCAGAGACGTTTAAATCTTTTAAAACGGATAAAACTTTCCAGAAGTTGAAGAATTTCGTACACCATTCTCAGGTTATTAATATATTATATGGGATTTCTTGTTTTTATGTGGTCTTCGCATTTAATATCTTTAGCTAGAATATTTGATGAAGTACTAAAATTAACTATTAACTGTAGTAAGCAAATAATTCCGAATATTTTGGTGTAATAAAATAAAATATATTTAATATATACAAGAATTGTAATAACTCATTTCACAAGATGACAACTACAGTCGAATGAATCCACCAGGACAAGTATTTCCTTTTAGTGCAATCGTTTTGAATAAATGCAACAAAGATAACATTTGGTATAAATAATTTTCTTGTCACATAACTCTTAAGTTGTTTAGACAAATTCTCCATCACTATTCAGATAATTCAAATACATTATCTTGTTTATTGTTTCCAGCCTTATTTTGCGGAACTCCATAATCATGAAATAAATAAAGATTATTAAAAGTTTCACAGTTTTATTAAAATATACCTGACAATATTGGTTCGACAGCTATGCTGTCATTATCAAAGGTAATATAATTATAAACAAACACGTCGCTAAGGTAGATACAAAATAGGTAACTAGATAAAATAATAATAATAATAATAAAAATTAATAATAAAAATCATAATTAAACATCTAATACTTCCAGTAACGGAGAATTACTGAGCTCAAGTTGTTCATTCATTAAAGGTCCCTGAGTTTGTGTTTGTATATCTCAAAGGCTTCTAAAATGTCTAATTTGCGTTTATTATTACAAAAATGTAGGAATTTAATATTATTTTGAGGAGTCGTTGTGTGATTTTGTTCTAAAAGGTGTTTGGCGTAATTCGATTTTTCAGGATGTTTATTTTTGTAATGACGTACGTGTTCTTTATATCTTATGTCAAAATTTCGAAGTGTTTGTCCAATATATACCGAACTACAAAAAGAACAATTTAAACGGTAAATGCCCGATTTCATGATATCATGTGTTCTGTCTTTAGCATTAAATAAAAATGAAAAAGTGTTAGTGTTGGTTTTAAATGTTATTTTATAATTGTTGGTTTTCCTTAGTATATGTGCAATTTTTTCTGATATTTTGCCAAAATATGGTATAGATATGTAATTTGTGTCTTCTGTTTGATTGTCAATGGGATATATTCTTTTGATAGCTAACCTATAATCTTTTTGTTTAATTAAAGTGTCAATCATGTTCGGATTATAATGATTTGCATGTGCTAGTTGTTTAATGGTTGATATCTCTTTGCTAAAATCTGATTTTGTTAGTGGAATAGTTAAAGCTCTGTGTACTAATGATCTGTATGCTGCTATTTTATGTGTATTGTGGTGACAAGATTCATTTGGTGACTCCTCAAAATAATATTAAATTCCTACATTTTTGTAATAACAAACGCAAATTAGACATTTTAGAAGCCTTTGAGATATACAAACACAAACTCAGGGTACCTTAAATGAATGAACAACTTGAGCTCAGTAATTCTCCGTTACTGGAAGTATTAGATGTTTAATTATGATTTTTATTATTAATTTTTATTATTATTATTATTATTTTATCTAGTTACCTATTTTGTATCTACCTTAGCGACGTGTTTGTTTATAATTATATTACCTTTGATAATGACAGCATAGCTGTCGAAACAATATTGTCAGGTATATTTTAATAAAACTGTGAAACTTTTAATAATCTTTATTTATTTCACAAATACATTATATTTACGTATATAACATTTTTATGTTTAATGCTAATTAATTAAAACTACCTTCTCAGATAAGGAAGTAGAGTTGTAGGCCCAGTACCTAAAACTATATTTTTCCCATTTGATGCTTTTTCGTAAAATTATTAATGGTAGCTTCGTGTAATATGCATCTTGATGAGCATGAAAAGCGTTGCGATCCTTTTCTTTGGTGGTCGATAACTTAGGGATGAGGGGGAAATATTTATTAGAAAATCACCTGTATTTCGCTTACCCCATGTCTTAAAACATAAATTCTTTTTCGCAAACACACATCATAATTGTAATACTTGATCTTGGCTAATTTTATCTTGACTATAATTTTTTTGTTTTGTTGCTTTCCTTCATTTTCGTTTTATAATGCATAAGCCTAATAAATATATGTAGTAACCAAATGGGATTCTTTTTTGCACAACCTTTTTTGCGTTCGCGAAATGAGTATATGACTTCTTTTGAACTATTGGAAATCTTAATCTAACGTAACTCCACTGACACGCCGGGGTGTTCAGGACTTGTTGAAATTTGATCCCATCGGCCTGGCGGCCAAAAGAGACTAACTATGAGTGACCGCTAATTTAGTAATTTATGAAAATTAAACTCTTTGTTAAATCAGCCTATAGTCGACAATATACAGAACGTAAGACAGGGCAGTTTGAGTTTTGTAGTTTATTCCGAACTCGACTGGTGTGCACAGTGTGGTTTTCCTGTTATTTAGTAATTGTTGAGTGATCTTAGTGATGGGTGCATGTTGGATGAATGTTACTAAATATTGTTTTGAACAGAGCTTTTTACTTACTCTACCAAAGATACTAAACACAAAATATTTAAACATTACTTACTGAAAACTAAAGAACGATACTTACTCTATTGATGCACCGGCGAAAGATCTCTTTTTGTTGACAAATTATCATTCAGGGGGTAGGTACTGGTTTCATAAGCTTATAGATTGTAAAGAAAAAAAATAAGGTTTTAGAAATATTCAGGAATATGGGCGCCATTCACTTGATATCAAGTCATCACAATGCTTGACATAAAGTCGTTACAATACTTGATCGGGATGCACAAGTGAAAAAGGATTCCGATTAAATTGATTGAATTCAATAACTACTCGTGATTAGTCAGGTTAACGTTAAGCAAGTTAATGTAATTTAATCACTTCAACAAGTGCTTGAACCAACATTATCACAACCATCACTAGTCTTAATTCTCATTTATTTAGAAATAAAAAGTATTTTTTTATAAAACAATAGAATCATAATTTATTTAATATGATAAGAGGGATCCCTTTTACTATAAAGATTAATTGGTCATAACAACAGTTTTAGTGTCATAGATAATTATAACATTTTAGTAACTAAAACAACTTACTTAAGAGATAATGTTCATCAGCTAATCTGAAATAGATTGTGAAACCTTTTAAACGCATGAATTCCACAACATTATATTCCCTTTTTTGTTGTTTTCACTTAACTTTAGGTACAAAGTTCCTCACACTTTTCACTGAAAGTACAATTCTGAACCGTAGTAAAGATGCTAAAGATAGTAACTTAATTCATGAACTGAAGCTTGGTGGAATAATGTCTTAAATAACTTGACCATTGCCTTTCAATAATAAAAGTTTTAAACTTATATAATTCCAATAATAACGTTACCCGTGCACAAGTTTTGTATTGTTAACACAAATTTGATTGCCAAAAGGTTGCATTTTTCGGCACTGTACTGTCTTGATCTGGTACAAAAACTCTGCACGCCCACAATATATTTATTGCAAAGGACAAAGAGAGCTGAAATTATTAGCTTAAAAATTCAACTTATTATTGATTTTCTTTCATAAATCGTTGACTAACGACGCACTGTATTAATTGTTGAATCGTTAACACGTATTGCTAAACTTTAAATTTCAATTCACAATTGAATAAACTTCACAAATCATAAACTAACTAGATTACTTATTAATTTTACTAGAACAACGTACTAAACTTTAATCTAAAGCTCTGTAATTTCTTTTCGGTAAACGAAACGGAAAAACTCAAATCTTACTTGGCGGCCCGTAACAACTTCGCGTCGGCTTGGCGTCTTATCCAAGGCTTACTGTCTCTAACTCTTGTCTTTTACTGACCCTTGTCTCAGACTAACTCTAACTACTTGGGGATGCAAAACTATCTCCACTTATTTCAAACTAAGAGTGGGAAACATAAACATCCTATCAGGTACTAAGATGACACATTTGACGCCAATCAGAAGATATTCTTCTGGAACATTCGACGGGTATTTACAGCAACCAGAATTGAAATCTGATATTTAATAGAATATTGCAGACTATTTTTTGAATATATATTTTCAAAGAATCTATTCAATAGAAACGAAAATAAGCGTAGAGGATACATAAATTTACATACCTTACATTATATTTACAGCAAATACATTTTCAAATGTATTAAAATGGTTTTCGAATTTTTAACACGTTACAGTTTGCTGAATAAGGATTATCGTTATAAACTGGTGAGCATCGCTGCTCATGATTATCAGTCGTTTATGCCATTCTGCAGATTTAATTATTTACTATCTCGACTGTGAATTACCTCTATGTTTATTCTTGAATGGATATTTTAAGATGTAAAGTTGTGTTTATACCTTTAACCTGTAATTACTATGTCTTTATTATGGTATTTCTGTGTTGAGATATGTGTGATCTATTATCACGGTATTTAATTGAATGCACTGGTTTAAGCCTTATAGAGAATAATACTACTTAATGAATACATTGATAATAAGGCAACTTGCATGGTATACCATTTGGAGAAGATATATAAGCTTCAGAAGCTGTGTGTAGTGACAGAAATAGCTATCCTTCTTATCTGCCCTACCCCTAACTTGACTATTTCAGACAAGAAGCTGGGAGCCTCTGAAGCACGAAGTTCTGAGGGTTTCAGGCAAAAGTTTTGTGCTTTTTCCATCCATGAAGTACTGATGGTTTCAGGCTAAAGCCTTGTGCTTTATGAAGTTCTGAGGGTTTCAGGCTAAAGCTGTGTGCTTTTCCCATCCATGAAGTCCTAAGGGTATCAGGATAAAGCCTTGTGCTTTATGAAGTCCTGACGGTTTCAAGCACGAAGTCCTGAGGGTTTCAGGCTAAAGCATCGATCTTTTTTCATTCATAAAGTCCTGAGGGTTTTAGGCACACTAGTGTTTTTTTGTTTTCGGTTCGAATTCGTCTTTAAGCACGAAGACGATTTTGTGAGGTTTCAACCCTTTCCTTATTACTTAACTATGTACTATATTTTCCTTTCATTACTAACCTTGTTTGATAGTTGGTGATTTACTGAGTGTGTTTGAGAACGTTAGTAGAATATTGACACCTGCGACGTCACTAATTACTTTTTAATTACGTTTAATTGCATTCTTAACATTCCATCCTTGAAATATGGACACCTGTGTCGTCACTAATTGCTTTTTAATTACGTTTAATTGCATTCTTAACATTCCACCCTCGAAATATGAACACCTGTGACGTCACTAATTGCAGTGTAATTACGGTTGATTGCATTCTTAACATTCCATCCTCGAAATATGGACACCTGTGACGTCACTAATTGCAGTGTAATTACGGTTGATTGCATTCATAACATTCCATTTAACATTAAAGTTTCAGCTATCAAAGTGTTAACATGGAATATCAGTTTTACCATCCTTTTTCGGTCATAATTGCAGGACCATCCGGTTGCGGCAAATCTAACTTCGTCATGAAGATGTTAAGAAATTTAAACCGATTATGTAATACAAAATAATCTTGTTTATTGTTTCCAGCCTTATTTTGTGGAACTCCATAATCATGAAATAAATAAAGATTATTAAAAGTTTCACAGTTTTATTAAAATATACCTGACAATATTGTTTCGACAGCTATGCTGTCATTATCAAAGGTAATATAATTATAAACAAATACGTTTAATATAATTATAAACAAAAAATCATAAAAAAATTTTATGATTTTTATTATTAATTTTTATTATTATTATTATTATTTTATCTAGTTACCTATTTTGTATCTACCTTAGCGACGTGTTTGTTTATAATTATATTACCTTTGATAATGACAGCATAGCTGTCGAAACAATATTGTCAGGTATATTTTAATAAAACTGTGAAACTTTTAATAATCTTTATTTATTTCATGTAATACAAAGTTTGAAAAAGTATATTGGTTTTACGATGAATGGCAATCTCTCTATAAAGAACTAAGTGAAATAGTAGAATTTCACCAAGGTTTACCAGACATGAGTTTATTCGATGGTGTGAACCCCAATCTGATTGTCATAGACGATCTAATGAGAGAATCAAACGGATCTGTAGTCAACATATTCACAAAGGGATCACATCATCGAAACATAAGCGTGCTTTTTATTACACAAAACATATTTCACCAGGGAAAAGGGCAAAGAGATATTTCCCTAAATGCTCATTACATCGTATGTTTTAAGAATCCGACAGATGGTGCGCAAATCCGTCATCTTGCACGACAAATATGTCCTGAGAATGCTAAGTTCTTACAAGAGGCTTACGAAGATGCTACAAACGCTCCACATGGGTATTTACTATTCGATTTAAAACAATCCACACCTAACATGTTAAGATATCGTACATCAATATTTTCAGAAGACGGAAGCTGTTTTGTATATGTACCGAAGAAAGGGTATAAATATAAAACACATGAACAATAACCCATTATTAACAGTGCAATGCCTCGTACAGTGAAAAAACATTCTGACCTTTTAAGAGCTCTTTCAAAACTAGACGCAAAACAAAGAATAGCTCTTTTGAAATCGGTAGGGAATAAACAAATTCATTGTGTATGTGAATGCATATACAACACTTTAAAAGGAAAAGTACCTCTGACTATAAAGCAGAAGTCAAGATTGTCTCATTATAAAAACATATTACGCAAACTTGTAAAACCCGGCGAGTCAATAAAACAGAAGCGAAAACTTTTGATACAAAAAGGAGAAGCAATACTTCCTTTAATTTTAGCGCCAATTCTATCAGGTTTAGTAGGAACTTTATTTAAATAAAATTATGGATCACGCAAAGAAATTGATATTGGTACCGCCTGAATTGATGCAGAGGTTTTCAACTAACGAAACTTCGGAACCAAAGACTTTATCACATTTGGATAATGATATGCACAAAGTATTAAGCTCTAAACTTACTGATCACGATAAATGGACAGAATATTATCAAGTGTTACAAAGGTATTTACATTTCACAGACAAAAAGCGTCAGCCTATTAATATTCCTATAGAAATGGAAAATTTACCGACAGGTTTATCTCAAAATGATATTATTGCAACTGTTCCTATTACTTATAAAAGAAGGGCTGAAAATCTTTTCCGGTATTTAACAAACACCGGTGTATTAAAATGGGATGATAAAGGTGAAGTTAACATTAAATGACAAACAATACGGTCAACGGTCAACTATTGTTGACCTATTACACGATGTTCTAAGACCTCGAAAACATAGCAATCCTCACGGGTGGATGCAGTTTGCTGAATATATAAAAGAAATTAATGTTCCACATGAATTGATTGGAAATTCCAAACGACGTCTTGGCACACTTGCTTCTTTGCGTGATATTAACTTGGGAGCAGTAAAACGAACAATTATTTATTTCTCCTACTGTTCAACGTAGTGTAGAAGAGAATTACGAGGGTGATTCTAAAAGTAGAATTCCCGATATACAAGGCAGCTCTAATAAGAAAACGAAAACTCGAAGATTGTTGGGTTGGGAAAAACTAATTTTGTAAAATGGATCTTTCCACAGTCTACTATGACCCATCAAACCCAGCCGGATTTTCAAGGATTGATTTATTAACACAAACTACAAAACAACCGCGTACACTAGTACACGACTGGCTACAAAAACAAGACGCTTGTACCATACATAAACCTGTGGTGAAAAAGTTTCCTAGAAATAAGTACATTGTAAATAACATCAATGAATTATGGCAAGCTGATTTGTGCGATATGAGAAGCTTAAGTAAACATAACGATCGAATAAATTACATCCTAACAGTGAAGTTTTCAGCAAAAAGGCCTATGCATTCCCTTTAAATCATAAAACATCTACTGAAGTTATAAATGGGTTTAAACAAATATTTGATCAATCCGGTACCACACCCGAAAACCTTCAAACTGATAAAGGGAAAGAATTTTTAGCACAACCTGTACAACATTTTTTTAAAACGAACAATGTTAATTTCTATGTGACTAATAACCCTGATGTAAAAGCATCAGTTGTAGAACGGTTCAATAGGACTCTGAAAACTTACATGTTCCGATATCTTACTTATGCAAATACCTATAGATATATTGATGCATTAAATAATTTGATTGATGGTTACAATAATCGATATTATTCGAGTATAAAAATGACACCGAACAAGGTTAGTGATGACAATATTCTACAGGTTCGGAACAATTTATATAGATTCATATCCGAGAAATATATGGATTGGATTACCATCGCAAATGTTTGTGTACGCAGACATAGTAGAACCGCAATTAGTTGGAGACGTTTTATCACCTTTACTGCGAATAGTGAATATTAATTCGGGTAGTTACATTTACGGTTGTCGAAAAAGCATTGTATTTTCTCCCACACATTACATACCTGTGATGCGAAAAGAATTTGAAAACATGGAAATAGATATAAGAACAGAAACAGGCACTTCGATGCCATTTGAGTTTGGAACTTTCACTTTAAAGTTACACTTTAAGAGATTAAGTCAATAGTCCATAACAACAATATTACTGAAACCAAGCAGGGAGCGGAATCGGGGCGATTTATAGAGGAGCTCCGTATCAGAGAGGACATGGAATTGGAAGTTTCTTGGGAGGCATATTTAGAAGTATTATACCACTTTTCAAAACCGGAGCAAAAGTTGTGGGAAAAGAAGCATTAATATCAGGGGTAAACATTTTAGGAGACTTGGTTGAGAATAGGACACCAGCAGAATCATTTCGCGAAAGAATGCAAGAAGCTGGTAGAAATTTAAAACGAAAAGCAGATAATAAAATAGAATCGTTGATGGTAGGATCGGGTTATAAAAGAATACGACCGATGATAGAATCTCAGTCTAGACGCAGAAGTAATAAGAAAAAGGTATCAAAAACCAGAGTAAAACTCTCGAATAACTATAACGACATATTTGTATAAATAATGGCTTTTCTTCATGTTCAATCATGCGAATGCATTAAGTCAGAATTAGATTTATTCGCATTACCGTCTACGCAAACCAGTATTGAAAACGGCCAAACAGTATTCTACAAACCTTTATCTTCCATCTCTGACGATGCACCGTTAGAATTTGTAGTGCCTGGAAACGGATCCGATTATGTAGATTTAAGTCAAACTATGTTATATCTCACTGAAAAAATAGTGAAAGATGATGGTGCAGCTTTGGGAGATAACGATACTTCAGGACCTGTAAACAACTGGATGCACAGTTTATTTACCCAAGTGGAAATATATCTGAATCAAAAATTAGTTTCACCTCCAAATAACACTTATGCATACAGAGCATACATTGAAACTTTATTAAATTATGGAATAGACGCTAAAAATTCACATCTATCTCCATCGTTATAGTATAAAGATACAGCGGGAAAGATGGACAATCTTACAACTGAAAATGATGGGTTGGATAAGAGACACTATTATACAGCTAAAAGTCAAGAAGTTGAAATGATTGGACATTGCATTGGACATGCCGACTTATTTAACCAGGAAAAGTTTTTACTAAATGGTGTTGAAATGCGTGTCAAATTCGTGCGGTCGCGTGATTCCATTAGTTTGATGACGGATACTGGAAGTACATACAAAGTGAAAATATTAGAAGCTAGTTTGATTGTAAGAAGAATGAAAATAAATCCAACAATATTACTAGCTCATACAAAAACGTTAGAATCGTCTCCAGCCAAATATCCAATAACAAGAACTGATGTTAAAGTTCTCACAATCCCTTCAGGTGTGCAAAGAAAGTCATTGGACAATGTATTTCTTGGGCAACTACCAAAACGATGCATTATCGGTTTCGTATCTAATTCAGCGTTTAACGGAGACTACAAAAAGAATCCTTTTAACTTTCAAAATTATAAGATAAACTACTTGTATTTGTATGTAGACAGTCAACAAATACCGTCTAAACCATTACAACCAAATTTTGCTACAAGAGGAAGATTTGCACGATCGTATCATACTTTGTTTTGGTTGGTACAGGAATTCATTTTCTAAACGAAGGCAACAATATTGCTCATTCTGAATACCCTTACGGATATTGCTTGTGGGCATTCGATTTAACACCTGATTTATCAGCAAATATGAGTACCCATTGGAATCTTGTTAAAAACGGAACTCTGCGTATAGAAATTGGATTCGAGGAAGCTTTGTCAGAGACAGTAAATTGTCAAGTAACAAAATGGCTGTCTGGCATTAGAAGTTGAATGTTCGAGATATGTTAGAAAATTGATTTTGGATATTAATTCGCTTCAGCGGAATAAATCTCGCATTCAACAGAATGATCGCTTGATTAGTTATATGCGATCAATCGTCAAATTAGACGGATTACGTTCTGTTGCTAACCATTTAGGTAAATTCTTTTTGTTTTCTCCAATGTGCTAAAATCTTACAAATGTCTTTTTATTATAGGTAATATTATTTCCCTAGCCGTCACCTTGAGGGAATTGTATTGTAAAAGACCTTTCAGTTTATAGAAAGGTAAAGATCTTCAAATATTTAAAATTAATACAATATACAGGGTGATTTCTTTGTAGGTCTTTTTTGTTTTGGGTTTTGTTGTTCGTTGTCGTTTATTCTTGTTCCTGCCTCTCTGATCGTGGGTTCATTTAGAAGGTCCTTCCCCTTTGTGTCCGTACCTACATCTATACATGTACCGGGTCGGAACAAAACAACCAAATATCGGTGAAGCGAAAACCCCTAAGTATTTTTGCTATTTCGAAACGTTTTGCCATTATGAAGTCGATAATTTTCATTTCGTTCTGATAAATATAATTAAAGGAATATATTAATTACAAATAATCACAAGGCATAACTTATTTATAGCAGTAAATTACAACAAATGTAAACCGTGTGTCATTATGGTTCAACTAACCGGATGACAACCGGGATGTCATCCAGGTTGGATAGTCTGTGGTAGGTTTAATAGAGTAATACCTACTTTACTTACATGTCAAGAAGTATTAAACAGTCTATAAACTGTCAAAATTTAATTTGAAATGCATGTTTTTATATTATATTTATTTGTATTATTTAAACATTTAATTTCTTTAATTTTTTAGGTAGAATGTATTTACCTCTATAGATTCAGCTGAAAATAACTAAGTTTAGTTTCTTTTGAAATATGTAATGGAGAAAGTACTAGAATTTTTCATTAACATTACCAAAAAAAGTAATTCATTAGTATTATTCATTATAGTTTTTTAAACTAATGCATTACTTCTAACTATCGATAGAAGATTATATATATTAATTATAGAAAAACCCCTTTTATGTCTCTCCATATCATTATGATTCAATCTACTTAAGTTGGAGATAAAAGCATTACGTAACTAAGCTACATAGACATTTAATAACAACATATCTTTAACATCCGCAAAACACAATTATCAAAAAATACATTCTTTGAAAGCAATTATAATTACTTTCAATTTGCTTGATAATAGTAATGATATCAATAAGGATTGTAAATTTAGTCAGTTTAGATCGTATTTTCAGCAACAGCGGAAGGTTGCAATGGGTTCTTATATTTTTAAATAGGGCTTCCTTCAGATTTGTAAAATACAAATCAATCCTTAGGAATTAAGCCAGAAGAGAGATAGCAAGGGAAACAAGGGTGTTATCGTTTTTTTCAGAAACTATTAGATTTATCGCTATAAAGATGGTTGGCAAAATAAACTTTATTTAATTTCCTAAAGAAAATCAACATTTTCTAGTCTAGTTTAGTTTTTAGATAATTGAAGAAAAAAGATATGTCTTAAACAGACCAGCTATTTGTTTCGATCTAATCATACGAGAGACTTTTATAGACAACTTTTTGTTATTTCATGTTTGTCAGGGTTATCATATCGTAGTTTGTTGAGTGCTGGACGCCATCATAGTCCAGTCGTCTATCCCTATATTTCATTAGCAAAGTTCATCATGCGGTATTTTTTATAGACTTTAATACATTTATTCAGCATGCTCCATATTACAATATTACATGCTATGTCTAACTATTATTTAACATTCTGTTTTGTACTTAACATTACTTATAATCTTTCAAAATCTATAGATTCTACAAACTGACAAAAGTATAACATGTAAGTCTCTATCAAATCGGTTTTTTGAATAGATCAGTTTATGTCACTGTTTATGTTATTTTTAAGCACTTCTCTTTCCCTGTCTAATATTACACAATCATAAATTAAATGATCAACTGTTTGATTATCTGATCCACATATACACTCGGGGCTTTCTATAATTTTAAATCTGTGAAAATAAGTTCTTACTTTTCCGTGTCCACTTAATATTGTTGTCATTTTTGGTGAGTATGGTATGTTTTTTTTAAATCTTGTTATTATATTTGGAAAAAACTTTTTGTTACGTTACCCTTAACTCTGTTTGTCCATTCTGTTGGCTACTTTTCTACACTAACTTTTCCTTCTTTACTAATTATTGCACATCTGTCTCTTCCTCCTTCTATGTTTAGTTCTTCCTCAGTGTTTAATTTCGTGTATATTCTTATAATTTCTTCCAGTTTTAAAATGATTGGGGTATTTCCCGTCAGTACGCAGGATGCTTCGTATGATATGGTCTTATAGCCTTTTAAAATTTTTATATTTATTAATCTCTGCACTCTTTGCAATCTTTTCTGATTTGTTTTCTTCTGTATAGCGCTTTCCCAAACTGGTATTCCGTATGAAAGGAGAGGTATAATTGCACCTTTGTAGATGATGTTCAGTGCTTCTTGTCTGATCCCCCATGTAATTTTTGCGGACTTTGCAAACGTGTGTATTATTGCATTAGATTTTTCTGTTATATGTTTTACATGTTCATCAAAACTAAACTTATTATCTATGTATATACCTAGATATTTGATAGTACTAACTTGTTGCAAAACGTCATAGTTTAGGAAGATATTTATCTCTTTTTTCAGCAAAGATCTTTTGTTTGTCGCTAGCATTACTTGAGATTTAGCTTCGTTAAATTGCATTTTATTATTTTTGCCCAAATCAACACTTTTCGCATCTCTATATTTGCCATGTTTTCTGCTTCTAGGATACTCCTTCCTCTAATTAAAACATCGGCAAACGCTATTGCCTTTGTATTCTTAGTAAAATCCAGATTCAATAAAGAGTTATATTGTATATTCCAGAAGCCAGGACTACAACAAGAACTTTGTGGGCAGCCTCTGGTTAATGTTTTTTCAACTTTTACCCCATTAATCTCCATAATTGCCAGTCTTTCAGTGAAATAGTGTTTAGCAAGATAATATAGATTTTTTGGACATTTGTAGTCCTTCAATGCCTTAATTATTGCTGGCCACCAAGCCGCGTTAAATGCACCTCTTACATCAAGACTGATGCAAACAACCACCTTCTTTTCCTTGAAACTTTCATCCACAAATCTTTTTAATTCCATAATTGCTTGTGTTGTTCCTTTCTTTTGAATAAACCCAAACTGGTCTTTATTTAACAAATCATTTGAGTTCAGATATTTCGTTATTCTGCTGATCATCAGTTTTTCCAGTATCTTACCAGTAGATAGGCAACAAGAGTTCGAGCCCAATCCTTAAGGAAATTAACATGGGAAATCGCCAAGGTCCAAGATAGAATTTTTGGTCAATTTCAAGGTCATTCGCGGTCTAGCGCGTGACCTCACCGCGCTCGCGTTATACGCGGATCAGCGTGCGATATTACCACGTATACGAATCAAATATACATATTACACAGTGATTGATGCAGTCGTCCGAGATCATAAGGATTTTTATAACGAAGACATCACGGCATTCTAGGGCTTCACCCCCAGAAACAGAGCTCCATTGCAAGCAAAAATGATTATACTTCTACGCTCACATCTAACTAACCACGTGATTAAAATTATTGTATTCTAATGAAACTTTCTACTCCAAAGAGATCATGAAATTTAAAGAAACCGGCAGTCCTTGATACAACTGCGAGGTTTGCAAGCTCGACCAACGGATATATCTATGTCAGTAGCTACCCTTCGTGAAGGGCTTTCGGATCTCAAGCTTAAGAAAAATATTATTATTGTAATATTATATAATTACTACATTAATAAATGCTAGTCATGTGCTGACGGTATCAACTACACGACAGAGCTGGCTATCTATTCTCACTCGACATGTAATACTCATATGGCTATATATATATATATATATATATATATATATATATATATATATATATATATATATATATATATATATATATATATATATATATATATATATTATTTAATAATGAGCTGTAAATAAAACACACAAATATGGTTTATACACTTTTATTTTATTAGCTATTGTACATTTCAAGCTAAATATATACTTATTCTAAAACTACCTATTAAGAAATATTAATTAACAAGACAGAGTAAGGACTTTTAGCAACATCTTATAGGAAAAGAATAGTAAAGACAATCATTAACATAGAAACATCAAACTAAACATATTTGCATAATCATAATTAAAGTACAGAGTTATATGATTAACTTTATCTTATACTAAACTCATATTAGGAAATAATAATTATGAAGCATAAGGCGTTTATAATATCTTACAGGAAAAGAAGATTACATTCAATCAGGATCATAACATACATCATCAACTAGATATCATAGTGAATATATTAAATATTAAAACATACATACAATATACAACAAACATACACAGATTACATTAATATCTAACCTTACAGAATTTTACATTACATATAAGATTTTTCGGTGAGGACACACATCAGTCTACATCCATTAGTTCTAATATCGAATAATGTCCTAAAGGTAGAGTTTCATAGAAGCCAGGTATGAGGTAACGTTTATCATCATATGGGCTAAGAGCAATCTTTTGCTGGGTGATTGAATAATAATAATAATAATAATAATTACTACAACCCATAACCTTAAGCAAGGCCCCAGAAGCTATAAGCTTGTGCGGGAGGGAGGGGGCGATTATTATTATTATGTAGGCCCAATGTGCGGCTGCAGCCGACTTATAGATGGAACAGCGCAAATCCCACATTTGTGTTACAGCTAAGGGAAACTACAGAAAACCTTAACCAGATCTGCCAGCGCCGGGAGTCGAACCCGGGCCGCTTGGGTGAAAGTCCGGCACGCCAGACATTACACTACCAAGGCTGAATGAACATGATGTTTATCGGATCGGATTATATTTTGATGTACACGTTTTTCTACATAGTTTTCGAGACATTCTACATAGTCTTCGAACGTAATTTTAATATAAACAACAGATTTTTTAACACCTTTAGCTTTTTTTCGTAACAGCACTATTAGATATAATATCAGCGATTTCATCCTCTTCATATTCTTCATCTTGTAAGCGATTTCTTAATACATCTTTTTTTATACAGTTTTTATTGTGTATAATTTTGATCGGAACCCGACGTAATGGGTCATTGACACCCCATTGCATTCATCCTTCATTAGTCCAAGAACTTTTTATTAACATGCGGAATGTCATATACATTATTCGCAGGGTAATCACTCGTATCAAAATACTGCAGACAATCACGCTTTATAGCTTCATAAGGGTCCTGATTACGAATTTCATATATGAGAGAATCAGTATTCGAATATAAGTCTAATTTTTACTTTTTGTTTTAACTGAGAAGATTAATCATCCAATGATTAAATGCCTCTTGATATTAGGCTGTGCTTAATGTCGAGAAATACATTAGCCGTTTGAGTGCTTCATTTGTGATAACCGTAAAAATCTGGCAACCGCTAGTTATGGTCTGCTGCATAGGTTTTTGCTCTAAACGTTTTTCCTTACTTTATGTGCATTTGATCGACTTACATACGAGGTGTGACAATTTAATTCCCGGAATGGCCGCGTAGTGTCGCCCGGGGGTGATTTGGTTAACATTACAATAGTAGATCTTGTCGGACATGTTTTAACCAATGCGTGCATAAATCTCAAGTCGATATAATCATTTGTAGGTTTAATATTACGAAAACAAAAACGATCTGCATGTCAACTTTGGCGTGAAAATGACTGATCGAAATTTGAAGCAGCGTGTTAACATTAAACTTTGTGTAAAAATAGGCAAAGCCGCTACTTAAACTTTGTAGCTGTTGAAAATGTCATATGGCGTGGATGCTCTGAAAAAAGTCAAGTACCTTTGAGTGGCATAAGGGTTTCAAACATGTGCTAGAAGATACGAACGACTACCCTAGAAGTTGAGCAGCTAACAACACAAATGACGAACACAAATGTGAACAGAATGCGAGATTTTGTAGGGCCTGGGGACGAATTCTTGAACTCATACGAACAAGTTTCGCATGCGAGATGCGAGACAGAAACACAAACTCAACTCCAATGGCACAACTACATAACAACTAAGCAGAACTAAGTATTAAAAGGTCCGGTAATCAACGTCCCTAGACGTCAGATTCCAACCCCTTACAAGAAATAATAAAAAGGGTACTCACCAGATTGCTTGGAGATGTTGTCGTGTTGGAGTCATTTTACTGACTGAATTGTAAGCTCAAAGCAAGCTGTTTATATACCGTATCTTCATATGCATATTGCGGAAGCCTTATTGTATAATGAATAAATTACAGATAATGAGATGAATATATAATTGCATAATAAGATGCAAATATAAATGCAAATAGTTGTTGCAGATGGTCGAATAAACGTGGGCCGCTCAGCATAGACGCGAGTAATCTTTGTAGATAAGTGCATTAGTTGAAATGCAACTTGGTCAGTTGTGGGTGAAGCGGCAGGAGCTGCTCGAAAACTAATTGGAAAAGGGGGTCATTAATTAAACTTTTTATATCAGCTCCTATAAAAACATTTGTTCGCGAGGAACTGCAAAGAAGTTCCAGTACCCAAACGGATTCCAAGTTCATCATTCTTGGAAGTCTTTGATTACAGGTACTTCTTCCGAATGGGGTAGCGGCATTGATACAGATGAGACATTGGCATATTTCATTGCGTGTTTAGACTCTTTGAAAACCTATTCTCATTTGTCAAGTAGAAGTAAAATCGTCTATGTGATTCTTGGATTCGCGCTACCGCATGGTTACCCTAAAAGGCATCTTCTTGATAGTACCGTTGAACCAACCAGTCAAATACTTGTTTTTAAGCAACATACTCCTGGAACTTGGGATTTATCTTGATTTTTAATGTTCACGTTAAAATAAGTTCGAGAACACGTTTCAATCAACGTCGAAATTGGCTTTTTTCACTTTTGCGAATGTATAACACAAAATTGCGACATTTGGTAGATCTACAAGTAATTTAAATGTTTTGGTGACATTTGCAAACAGCAAAGCGATTTTCTTTATATATACCCTCTAGATAAGTGAAGCACGTGTAATATAATATAAAATTGAGTATTCATGTTTTGAGACGTCAGATCGAAATAAACTGTTGATTTATGTTAACGTTATGTACAAGTTATACCTAACATGAATCAGTAGTCATCATTCCAGTGGCTAGTTTTAATAATAGAAGTGTCAAGTTTGGTTATTATACAAAGGCCCTTAAGCGATTGTGCAATAACTTTTGAAGATTGTATAAAATGACCAGCGGACAAAGATTTGGAATATATGGCCTGGTTGTGTCGCATCGACCAATACGCAAGTGTGGCCGTATCTTACATGTCTGAGATCTGCAAAAACGCTTGGTCGTAGTCTTTTAAGCTTTGGTTCTGGTGAAAGCAGCCAAGGAATATGGATAATTAAACTGACGCAAGCAGGAATTTAAACTCCTACGCACTCTAAATTCTAACCAACTGTGAACTCCTCAACTTGCTTACTCTAAATGGTTCACTTTAAGTTATACTATGAGACTTATAAAGTCAAGGAGGATAAACACAACGGTCAGCCGGTTAAATGCTTTAAATGCCAGAATAGAATAGCCGCTTACAAACATTACAGATGGAGTAAAAACATAAATACTCCTCGCAGACTCTACGTCTTCAGTATAATATATACAAAAAAGTATCAGAAATCATAATACTGTAGAGAATCCCCGTCGAAACGCTAAAAAAGGCTTGCATTGTGTGATTACAATCTTCTGGTTTCCAAGAGTGATTATTTAATATTAACGTTTATTAAATAAACGAAAATGAACAAAAACAGTTGGAAATTCTAAGCTTCCTATTCTTAGACGAACTTTTGAACGAGTTATTTAACAAACACCCCCGACTTACCCCCCTTCCACACCAATCCGGATTTGTCCTATCTTCCTCCTTTACTTACCTCCGTCTTACTACTTTTTCCGACTTATCCCTCCAACTTATCTCTTCCTCAGACTTACCTCCCCTCTCCCGGTTTATCCCTCCCACTCGACTCATCCTGTCTCTGACTTCCCCTTCCGGCTAACTTCCTCACGGACTCCTTCACCTACTTACCTACCCATTCTTACCATAAGATTCTACTTTAAATTCATATATACTTAATATACCAAATTTCGAAAATTTGTCGGTTATTTTGTCCATGTCCCTTAAGAGATAAACCATTAGTTCTTAGACATTCCTATTCTACTTTTTCATCAAATATCCCAACCCACAAAATTTAAAAATTTTGGAACAACGAACACACTCACAATGACAGACAGAAATATCGAATTTCGTGAAAATGCTCCACGGTAAATACTGTAAAACTCGACTGAGAACTTTTGGTGGCATAGTAGCAGGTATAGGGAGGATGGTTAGTTCTAAAACGTAACGAAAACGTCAGCCTTGGGCATATTGGAATGCATCGATTACAAATAATGCTTAAAAATATAAATAATTAAAAAAATCACGAAACTAAAACTACACAGACTGAAAAAAGGACGAGTTTAAAAACATAAAAATTAAATAAAAATAAAAAGTAAGTAGTGTTGACTAACCTACAGAGTAAAACTTTAATATAAAAAAATAAAGCAAAACGGTCTTGTAGACGAAGTGGAACAAAAATGAGTCGTGTTTTAAATATATAGATTAGTAAATATTATTTGACCTATACAATAAAGTTCAATATGGCCGGTGTATTCACTATCGATGGACAAAAGCTTTTCGTAATCTAAAGCAGTGTTAATGGAAACACGATAAGTTTGATTGCAAATAATGAAATCTTTATAATATTCCCCCCAGTCATTTACAACTTTTGTAATAATTTGCAAATTGTATCTCGCGATGATATGTTTTGTCCAAACAATACAAAACAGCTATAAATAAGCAATTGCCATTACTTAATATTTGGACAATTTGTTTGCTTTTAATGGTTTTCAATTAGTGCGGGTTTAATTACGCAGTCTAATAAAAATCAAACGTTAAGCGCAAGTGGTGGTTGCAGCAAACTTTTATAAGCGTGATAGTTCCAAAAGTTAAGAACGCTGGAACTTGAGAGGGCGATGCAAGTGGATAAACGCTTTAGATTTATTTATTTAAAAATATAAAACTTAAGAAAATACAAAAATTAAGTAGTGTTGACTAATCTATGCAACAAAAACTTCAATATAAAACAGTAATCATGCAAATTGGCCACTCAACAAAATATATATCTGTTTTAAATATATAGATGTAAATAGTTATGATTAAAATCAATTAGGATTCGTACTTCATTTTGGCTATGTGGTTAATCTAGTCCTGTTTCTAATGTTTTTTTCTAATACATACTTACAACAAATTAATTTGAATACACATAGAGGCTGCCTATTTCCAGGGCATTTTCTTACTCTTATTGCCATCCATGAGGAAAATATGAAAGTTGTTTGCACACTTTCTCTGTAACTAACAATATAGTAAAATAATTAGTGTTTAAACATTCTCAAAAACTAGCTTAATTGATCTTGTACCGTTTTTCTTCCTTAAAAATACACAACTGAGTATATACGCGACACTCGTTACCATACAAAGTGATAAGTTGAAGTTTATTTTATTTTCATGAAGTAAACATACGAGAACAGAAGGGCTTTTAAAAGATGTTGATTTAAGTTCCCTAGTCATATAAATACAGTGCTTCCAAGTTTCTTATTTCATTTTGTTTGTCATTATTTAGATTCTTATGTGCCCCTAAATATGTATTTAAAAACTGTATTAAGTAATTTTATTAGAAAATATTTTAGCATTTTCATCGTATTTGTAATAATACGAATATGATTAAATAAATTAATTAATTAATTGTAAAGATGCTAATATATAGTAATTTGTTATGAACATTTATTATAAATGATAGATATTAAGAATATGTATTATGCACCATTAGAGGCAATTAATTTATAATGGTAGTTAGACTAGTTTTACTACGAAACTGATTGGTTGGTCATTTACCAACATAAATTAAAAGAATCTCTGCTATGAATAATGAGTATGAATAATTCACGAATAATTCTCTATGATCAAATTTTGATAGTATAAAGGCACCGATCGTTGCAAAAACAAATACATGCGGTTGTAACAAAATAGAAAAAATAATTTAAATGGTATTATTACAGCAAGCTTTCCAATTTATACCGAAAACTCACATTTGTGACTTTATGAGTAGAGTTTTACGGAGAGCATTCAACACATTTACGAGGTAACATAACTCTGATTATTACCGAATAGAACTGAAAATTTATCACGCAAATGGGATGGTTTCTTCCTCCCTACATAAAGTTCCATTAACTGCTTAATCTTTCCGTATTATTTTTCTATGGCAGTACATAATGAAACCTACTAAGAAAGATCGCGTTATTGAAATATAAAACCAAAATGAATTTTTTTTATTTCTTTTTATCTTTTAATTTCTTTTGTTAAAACATTATACTGGATTATATGTACGATGTTTTGTTCAAATTGAGATAACATAGCAATAGGTCAAAATAAATTAAAAACGACTGTTATTAATTAATATCTGGAATTTGATATTTAGAAATGCAGTTTATCTTTTGATTTGCAGGATTATCCCCAGTGTATTAAGTATACTGAATTAAATATGTATCCCTACGTGGTGATTATATAATCGCATATAATCGTGATTAGAATATAATTGTAACGTGACATTTGGTGGAGGTTCGTACAATTATAACACTCTAGATTCCTCTAAAAACAAAACCCCGCGATGGGCACATAAAATGGCCCACGATCAGGCGTTATTTATAACATTACTTTCTTAACACAAAATATTTAATACTTACTGTAATGAATGCTCCTGTTGTGAGATCTCTATTATGCAAATTTAAATACAGGAGTGGGTGTTAACCCCAAAAGCTTCTAATTAATTAATGGAATCAGGAACAAATGAAAAAATTTAAAAAATATGATGAGCGCCACCAAATTGATGTTAACAGAATCTAAGAATCTCAATTTGGAGAGATTCCTCATTTGAAATTGACGTTAATTTAATCAAACACTTATCAAACGATACTACTGAATTTTAATTGACAAAAACATCAGCAATTTGATGAGCCAAACTATATCATAAGATAATTTAATTTGAAAATACAATACACAAATGAAACATGTTAGAAAAGTTTTCTCTTTCAAAATAATACAATAGTAATTCATCATATTCTAAAAATAATTCGGGATCCCAAACCAACTATTAAATTAAACATAACTAAAATTACATAAACAAGAACGTAATCCCAATACAAATCTCCTTCATTTTCATAAATTTATAGCACAAACAGAAGGCTGAAAACTTTCACTACAACACAACAAAATGACCACAACACAAAATTATCACATAAACTGCAAACTGAAGCGGAAACATTGGGGATACACTTAATTATTTTAAATTCTGTACTATTTTATCTTAACGAGATTCATGAACTTTTGCCATAATTGCTATTAGTAATAAATTCTTTATTATTATTACTATTAGAGAGAACGATGATTAAGTTATTTGAATGTTGCTAGAAGACAGTTATTTTACTTGTTGAGTAACAAATAACGTATTCTTGTTATTAATCTTTCATTAATTAAATGAGTTAATGTGTTTAATTCAAAATTCACTGTTGATTAGCATTAAACAAATTCTAATAAGCCAATCAAAGGTCCAATAAACGGGAATTAACACTGCACTCAAACTAAAGTTGCGGAATAATCCTTCACCGGATTAATTTTTGTAACAACAAAATCGGTACTGAATAACACTTAAAGTAGTGTTGTTCTAAACTGGACTATAATTATTTAACTGTAAAATCGCTTACACACGATAATAGCACGGGAAACGAAATGCTGGGGCAAACCCGCCAGCTTGGGGTAAAAGACCCGCCGTCCGACTAGACGGTACTTTAGGGTACGAGACCCACTGCCCAACTGAACTTTTTGATGCAAATCTCTACTACTTTTTAAATATTGAAAACAAGGAAGATTTTAGGCTAACCTATGGCGAAATAGCGTGATTTATTTAACCCAATGAGAAGCAAACATAAGAAAGCTTGAAAATGATTCTAGAACAAAAATTTGCCGCGGAAGCCACCACAATCCACACGTGGCAGCAAGCTGCACGTTATACGTCTGGGAATGGAAGTTTGCTTATACAAAATTCGCCGATAGACATGCACAGGAAGCCATAAATAAAAGCTAAATGCATTTTAAGAACTGAAATCCTTTGTAAGAAAGGCGGTATTCCTTTAAAATATTTATAAATTAAATTTTATCAACGTTATTTCCTGCGAAATAACTTTTAGATCCATCGGAACACTTCAAAATTAACCTTTGATATTTTACAAGGACTGCAAATACATTAAAATTATGTCTAAGAAATCTTTCTAGAAGAAATTTTATCTGTACAAAAACATGAAAAGGTGACCCCTGGTATTTAAAAGAACATCAGATAAATCTTAATATCGTCGCACTGTTAACTCGACTAAAATATACTAAAATGTGCAGGGCCGCACTAAGATTTTTTATCATTTATGCATACAAAATTATATTTTTAATAAATCGAGAATTTCTGTCCGTCACACAATGCTCCTTACTAAAATATAATTTATAATCAACGTGTTGGATTCGGTCATTCCATTTAAATATTACTTAATATTATTATTATATCATAATTACTAAGCTACGGTAATTAAAGAAAAAAACAACAAATTGTATCCATTAGTTTTCAGAATTGCGGGTTTATTTTTACTAGAGTATTAATAAAGCTTTTCTAATAATAGCACATCGATTTGTAAAATAAATAAAACTTTACTTGTTTGCTACATATAAATAGGAAGATAAAATTCTGATCAAGTTTCTAAAACAAATAAATAAATTGATTCGTTCCAACAGCATCTGTTTTTGGTATAAAAATAATTCCTTTTTCTGTCTTGTTTCAGATATAAAATAGAACCACAATCACCAGCATCTCCAAACCACGCAGACACAATTTCAATATCTAGTTCATCACCATTTGTGACAGATTTACAAATGGGAGTAGCGACGTTTTGTAAAGCTTTTCCTTGGCACTTTGTGATTGACCGACGTCTAGAATTAGTACAATTGGGATTAGGTTTTATGCGACTATTCGGCTGCGTTCTAACGACGTGCGGCACCGCTGCAGCTACATATTTTGAATTTCACAGACCTAGAAGTATAACTCTGTCATTTAACGAAATTATTAAGCGAGCGAATACTCCGTTCGTGCTTGCCATCCGGAAACCTCCAGGAGTAGAGCCATTTCCGGCGGAAGTAAGTACTCTCTAATTTACTGCCAAGTCTCTAGAGAAAGAGATACTTTGATGTTATACTTTTTAAGAACTTTGTTAATCTTTCGGAGAAAAGTCACTTTTTATTTAGTAGCTCCACTTTAATATATAAATTCGTGGCATTTAAGCTCAGGAATAATGTAATATCCAAAACAACGGGAATGAAAGTAGTTTTGAATTATTAATATGGAAATGCAGGAAGCAATTCTGGAGTTCTTATTAAAAATTCATATTTCTGGTTTTCTGCTTTTGTTGCACATCTTCTGATTAAAATTAATTAATTATATTAAAGTTGCTGAAGTTTTAAAATTAATATTTGACAGTGTATATTATTAGACGTGTTAAACGTCATTACAGTAAACTGAAGAAAGTTTTTGATATATTAAATACGAAAGTTGTTTAATACATACGCAGAACTTTTAACTTACTGACAGTTAAACGCTTCTGACAACTTATTATGAGTTCTAGGTTATTAAATTTTGCAAAATGTAAGTTACTACTACATATCCGTACTTTCGGAATTTCTGCGCGTCCGCGAATTTCTAGACGAGCTAGCGTGACAATTCTCTTATTTCAGTTTAAAAATAAAAAGCAAACAGATTATATTTCAAGTATGAGTGACATTTTTGTTCCTTAAATTCAAACATAAAAATAAATTTTTGCATAAATATTCAAAGTTTGTATCAACATCATAAAATGTTAGGTAAAGATTTTGAAACCAGGTCATTTCGTTGTTGTACGGGATTCAATGTGTTTAATTATTTCTGTTTGAAAATCTATAACTAAAATAAACAGTAAAGAGAAAAAAATCATAGTAAATATATTTTCTTTTTCTTTTCTTTCTTCTTTTTCTCCTTCTACGTTGTACTTTTTTTCTTTCGTGTCCTAGCCATTAACCCACTTTACCACGACTGCACCGCTACTCATGTCAACACCTATTCTGACATTTCATTAAGCTATTAGCTACGTCTGGGTAAATCCTTTAGCTAATTCCGTTTTGAAGTTCATACTTACTGATGGCTTTGTACTGCACAGATAAATAATAAATATGTAATGCCTTACGTATACCCACTGTAATAAAGTTGATAATTCGATCAACATATCAAATTTTATATAAATATCTGTCTTACATATTAACGTTTTTCAGTAAAAATACCTTTCAAGCACGAAATGAGCAACAGCTTTTCACTTGCAAATTTCAAGAAACGATTGGTTGTGTCTGTTTATTTTCATAAGAAATAGATTTAAATAGATTTTGTAACATCTGAAAAATGAAGTCCCACGATGGACTGTCATTTGTTACATACGATTTTACTCACACTGAAAAATATTATAACAAATTATTCGAATACTTAATACTTACTGCAAAACTCATAAATACGATAATTACGTTACTTTATAATACCCCGGCTGAACACAACTTAATGACAGATTAGGATGCAGGTACTGATTGCCATAGCTTATTAATTATAAAGATGAATAAGGTTTTATGTAGACAGAAAAAATATATGGGCGCCATCTGCTTGCCAGTCATTAAAACTCAGTATTCGCAAACAGAAAAAATACTGCCTTTATTGATTAAATTGAATTAATAGTCATGTTTAATTACGTTCGTATTAAGCTGGTTAAAATAATTTAAAGACTTTCACAAGTGAACGGTCCAATATTACCACAGTAGGTGTTAATTCAAAATTTATTTGTAAATAAAGTATTTGTTTGTCTCCAATGACAATAATAATGGTTTTAATGATAATAGTTTTGTTAGTAATACCCTAATAAGAATTTTCATTAAAGAAACACAATGTACTATTGATTTCATAATGATCTAGTACAACAAGGCTAATATGATGCTATTTCTTAGTTTTGCTCAATGTAAATGCATAGGATAAAATAATAAAAATAGCATCGTATTAGCCTTGTTGTCCTAGATCATTATGAAACCAATAGTACATAAGTTTACAAGAAATATTCATTAAAGAAAATGGCACAGATAATTTTATCTAAAACTTACTCTAATCAAACAAATTATCCTTTAGTCCTTGATACATTGATCGAATGTTACAATTCTTCAAACTTTCAAAACAAACACTTGCACAATAATGCCCTTGTTTCACTTAACACTAGATACAACGCACCTTACAACTTGTAGATAAAGACAAGAAGAACTTGGAAAGTATAATCCCTAATACCGTTTTTCTCTTCCAAGATCAACGAACTAAAGTCCACAATAATTGTTTCTTAAATAATAATTGCAATTTCATTAGCAATCTCTTTATGAATAACTAAAACCATATAAGTTCAACAACAATTTCCGTCAGTTATAAAAAATTATGAAACGCCAGTAGTTTGTGTCCCAGGATGTAAAAATAGTATTTCAATAATAATTTGAATACGACACCCTATTATACAGTGCCCTGAATTAATACAACAAAATAAAACCGGGATGATTGATTCTTTGTTGTTGAAGTTAACTAATCCTTGAGAGTGAATGTCTGAATGTCTTTTTTGGCATTAAGTTTCTTTTTTAAAAAAGACGATATTATTTCGGAATATTTTTATAAACTCAATTCTTATCTGTATTTTATTCTAGAAGCAATTTCATCTTGTGTAAAAACATTTTAGGATGACCTTTGATATTAAAGAAATCACCTTGTTAATTTGAAATATCGTCTGCATTTTTAACTCAACTGAAGTATGATGAACTACACAGGACCGTACCGAGATTCCTTTACTATTAATGCATATAAAGTTGCATTATTATAAAATTGGGAATTTGAACACGTTATAATTTATTGTTCGAGCAAAAATTAATTAAATTTACCTACAACCTGATTATTTATCATATTGAAGCATACAACCATTATTGTTACCTGAGATCCCATTCTAAGTATGGGTCAGTAATTTGACTAATATAAAAACAAGAAAATGTTTGGTTACGCAAAACATAAATATGAAACCGTTACCATAATTCGTTTTCGCTAACACGGCAATTAATTCCTTCGCCTCACAGTACTTTACAAATAAAGGTCATAAATGTGCAAACCCTAAATTATGCCTTTAACGGGAATGCAGGACATCTTCAGGGGAATTCATGAACAGAAAAACCATCGAACTCGTTGGATTGAACGTTGACCCGCAGACATTTATTTTTAAGATAATGAATACCTTAAATGGGTAACGATTTCACTGTAGTAAATAATTGTTAGTAAACTAAACTATAAATACTTATTTCTTGATTTGTAATTTTTATTTAATACCAGAAGAGAATTGATTCCGTATTATTAATAACTAATTAATTCTTTTCTAAAGACCCCGGTTTTAAAAAATGTAACGTTAACACCTGATCAGTCCGTAGTAGCTCCAAACTGTTACCCTTCGAATATCGATTTAGTGGCAACCACGATAACCTATTAATTTACTCTTTAGCTTTTGAATTAATATTTGCAACTTCGACAAAATGCTTACGGGATCCTACACATCAAACTCGAGATGATACAAGAAACAATAACGATTTGTTTCCCTTTTACAAATTTTAACTTGGGTGCAAAATAACATAACTTTGTCCGTATTACGGGCACAAACTATATCAAAACACCCTAAAATGGCAGCTTACTTTTAATTTGGTTATTGGCAGAACTTAACTTAGTTAACAGAACGCGGACAGATCTGGACGCAAGGACGCAAAGCATCTTTTTGATAACTCAAGCCGAACTGCTTTACTGGGACTGTCTTAGATGAGTAAATCTTTATACAGCCTTTTCTAGATATTGAAGTGAGGTTATATGCGTTTAACAACTCGAATTAAAATATGACGACAGGCGTAGCCAATAACAAAATTGCACAGATTTTTTTTAAATTAATCTTAAGAAATATATTCCATGGAGATAAAACGGAAAATTGTTCCTAACTGCAAACGCACATGTAATTAAGGCGATCTTTTAACTAGAATGAAGATATAAATTAAATTATTTTATCAAAGTTTAATTTTTATGATTGAACGAGGGTATATATCCTGTTTTTACCAGGGAATTTTAATACCCAACTGAGAAAGAACGTGAAAATATTCAATTTCAATTCAAAACACGCAATTTAGAAAAAAAAGTTCAAGTTTCGGTGCTTGGATCCTGAGATATTAAACTTTTTTTACAGTTATAACAATCGGACCAGTGCCATTCTATAGCTATTTTTATTACAAACAAATTGTATCTAACCATTTTATCGTAGGAAGTCAGCCATGAGCTACGGAAAGCAGCTGCTTCGAAAACGGTTATACCTTAAATTGTTAATAACGTTTCTGATATCACTATGATTTAGTACGCAACAACATATATTATTTTACACACTATTCTCACTAGGTTTGTGCAATAAATAGCTGTTAACAGGAAAATGCACTCCTTACATCTCTATTGGCTGGACTACTTGCCAATCTAAAAATAATCATATTCATGTTTTACATAATCACCTATTACGTACACTTACCTTAAGTGTTATTAAAAGATTAATACTATTTCTTTTATTCAATTCATGTAAATTATTTTACGTTCCTCTCAAATTCGCATGTAAGAATGAGTTAGGGAACTGCATTTAGTACAATACATAGGTTTCAATTAGTTAGTTAAATGTATATTAATTTATTAGCTAAGGGAGGTTGGGGTTAACGTTTAATTGGGTACGAGGACTGGTATCGTTTAATTATACCATTCGGTTTTGCCAAAGCCTTAGTAATTTCTTGTAATCTCTTTAGACGTAGGTCAAGATTTTATTTTGATGGTCTACATGAATTGATAAAAGCTGAAAGATTGAAGGTGTTGCTTGAAAGTGAAGCTTGAAAGATAAGAATTCTTCTTCGTTAATTAAGTCTAGCAATTTATGTCGTTTTGTTTTCGCCTTTATGGTATGAGCTTGATCAGAGATTAACTAAAGAGACTCTCAACCGTTAGTTGTGTTTTATTGGTGATTATTTTGAGAAATTAGCTTTTTTTGGAACCAATAGTGATATTGTCACGTGGAGTTTTCGTGACTGGAGGACGTAGTCAGAGGTAAAAGGGAAAGAAAACGCAAGGCATAAAAACAACTATATACTAACAAATAAACAATAGAATACAAAAGGGTTACACACATAGATTATACAGTGTGAGGACGTACATGTCCTCCTAACAACTAACATACTCATGAGGGTGGTCGGAACCACCCTACGCTAGCACTAGGTATACAACTAAGCACTAGGAAATCAGGTAATCGGCACCCCAGGATGCTAGATTCTAGATATTCCTAGATTATTACAACTAAGCGAGAGAGAGCCTTAGCACAACCGCCTCATAACTAAGAAGAGGAAAGACAGGTAATCACTACCCCAGGGTAGCAGATTCTAGTCAACCACCTAATAACTAATAAAAAAGGTACTCACCAGCTTGCTTGGAGATGTTGTCGTGTTGGAGTCATTTTCACTAACTGAATTGTAAGTTCAAAGCAAGCTGTTTATATACAGTATCCTCATGAATATTGCGGAAGCCTTATTGTATAATTTAATAAATTACAGATAATGAGATGAATATATAAATGCATAATAAGATACAAATATAAATGCATATTGTATATATTATTTCTAATGTTATGCAGACTGTATAAATTACTTCCAATGAGATGCAAATATAAATGCATACTGTATAAATTATTTCTAATGATATACATGCGCGTGTATGTATGTGGGTAGCAGTTGCAGTAACCTTGATAATATTTGTACTAAACGAATACAAGTTGAGAAGTTATAAAAAGGATTTCATTTGAAATAATTCCGTTTGTGACAATATATGTACTTTGTCAGTGTTTTTGGATCTATTAAGTTCTTGGCCCAGGATAGATTACTTAGAAAAATCGCATTAAACTTGATTGTAACCACTTTCCAGAGCCAGTCGAATTACATCTTCTAACGCCTTTAAAGAAAGCAGCACTATAACAGGTATTTATTTATTTATTTTGGGGGGAGGAATCAGGCTGGCGGAGCATCCTTCGTATCTTATGGCACCTACTGCTATTGCTATGATCATCGATTGCTATGATCATTTGGCCGACCCTAACGAATTTAGCCGATTCTGGGGGAATTCTACTACCAGTAGGGATTTTTATCGTGGCAAGCATCGTAGAGCGAGAGCCAGCGACTGCCAGACCTACGTTATAGTATGAAGCTTAAAATTGTTCATGTGTGTGCACACTATAGTAGGCAAGAACGTTTGTGTGTTATGAACCTTGAGTAAGGGGCGTTTCGGCAACTAACAGGCACTCAAGATACAAAAAAAATGTCGGGGTAAAACGTTATAATATTAAATCTGATTTTTTAATATGTTCAACTGGATAACAATATAAACTCCAATCAACAATTAATTGCCAGACTCTTTTCGCTGGGTGTAACTTCCGTCAGACGCTTTTAAGCTCATGAAATAATGGGAGGCATTTACGTTATAGTATTAAATCTGAATTTTATATATGTTATGCGGACGGTTATTACCCAGACATAGTAGAAGGTCAGCCATGAGTGCGAGCGAGAGAACATTAGTTGAGTTTCTCGGTGAAGCTAATCAGAAATAACATTTTTTTGGAAATATTTCCAAATGTCTTTGAACCATCTTTCATAGTGAGTAATATAAAAAAACCATTAACTATTAATATGTACATGTATGTGATGTGGTGGCTACTTTCAATAAATTATCATAGTATTTAACGGTCCATCGAACATATTTTTGCTGATTATGTATGAAGAATATATTCGTAATTTTTGGCAGCACAAAAAAGTTACTAGATCTATGTATTGGTGTTACCTATGATAATTTCGACCGATTTGTGGAAACAAAAAGTGGCAAGGATGCACTACACGACACTGTAGGAATTATTTATCAGAATATTGATTTGAGCACTATAGATATACCGCCGGAAATATTAGAAACAAAAAGTAAAGATGATGACGAAATCTCAACAAGAAGAAAAAAGAGGACATGTGGCCATATCCTCAGAAATATTGGCTTACCCTAAAAAACCAAAAATATCCTATCGATCGTCAATTATACACTGAAATAGATACTATTTGGATGATTAGCCATGCTTTACAAATAAGTTCCTATATGGGTTGGCTATAATAGTCAGATTGATGAAGATAATAGTCGAAAACAAATCATTTCAACTCCAATCGATTCATCACGGGGGTGATTGGGTGGGAGAAAAGCACGCTAGTCCCTACACTACTAAGGCTATTGATGGTTACCGATGTACCGTTAAATAATATGAAAATTTATTGAAAGTAGTCAACACCTCACATACATTTATTAATAGTTGATAATTTCTTTATATTACACACTATGAATGATGTGCCAAAGATATTTGAAAATATTTCCAAAAAAATGATATTTCTTATTAGCTTCACTGAGAAACTCAATTAATGCTCTCACTCGCACTCATGTACACGAATGATGCTCTATCACTCGCACTCATGGCTGACCTACTATGTCTTGGTGTATGTTAGACCCTTCGAATGTGTCTGGCTGTTCGAATAATATTGTTAAATAACATATATTAAATTCAGATTTAATACTATAACGTAAATGCCTCCCATTGTTTCATGAGCTTAAAAGCGTCTGGCGGAAGTTACAACCCGCAAAAAGTGTCTGGCATTTGTTGATTGGGGTTTATAATGTTATCCAGTTAAACATATTAAAAAATCAAATTTAATATTATAATGTTTTACCCCGACATTTTTTTGTATCTTGAGTACTTGTTACCTGCCGAAATCCCCCTTACTCAATGTTCATAACACACAAACGTTCTTACCTACTATAGTGTGCACACACATGAACAATTTTAAGCTTCATACTATAACGTAGGTCTGGCGATCGATGGCTCTTAGTCTATCGCATTGACACGGAACCTACAGTTTTACTTCCTATCCGAGAAGAATTTTTCTCCGTTATGAAAAATTACCAGCTCGGCCGGGGATCGAACCTGCGACCCTTGGATTATGAAGCAAACATGCAAACCACTAATCCAATGAGGCTGGCTATAACAGGTATATTTCCAAGGGTATCAAAAATAAACGTTATAGGTATATATTTAGTCGTTGTATTTACTTAGAACAATGTTGAAAACTTTTTCTTGAAATACATTATCACTGGAGTATTTCGAGATCTTTATGCACAGGAATATTTTTCCCTTCCTTCTCTACACTGGTGTTTGGTATTTCTGAGTTACGCAGGAAACCTACATTTCTATCTACATGATTATATCTCAATTTATTAATTCTTGGACCATTTTGTGTCTTACAGAAGATACACTTTTTACGGTTATAACAAAATAATCCTTGCATCTTTTCTTGAAATTGAGAGAAAGATTATAGAAATATTTGTTCTTAGATATACAAGAGATTTATCTATTAAATTGCGTCTTTCATCTTATTACTTCCATTTTCTATAGTTTTATATACAGTTTCAATATAAATTGAAAGTAGATATTTTTTCAATTACAAGAGTAGTTACAGATACTTATAATATTATAAGTATCTGTAACTACTATAACTAAGTTATGCAAAAGAATACCAAAAGATATTCTTGAATCAACGATTGCAAGCAATCTACTCTGTTGCGTTACATCTTATAGATTTTACGTAGACTGAATGATTTAACGGTTTTTCATTCATTCTAACAATAATTATTTTGTCATCCATCATGGTCAACCATTGAAAGCCATCAGACATCAGAATCTAACCTATGTATTATAGTAAACATGAAACTGACAGCCTCTAACAAGACGAACTCTTTTCTATCTGGTATTTGATATTATAAAAAATAAAAATCTAAAATTATTACATCGACTTTATTTAGTCTTTAATTTGAAGAATTTCAATTTTCTTTAAAAATTATAAATTTATTTAGGAAAAACTTATTCGGGTATATTACATTAAATAATTTATAAGCCTTTTCTATTTGCAAATTGGATCGTTATATTTCTATAAGATTGTACGTGTGGTTTAAATATTTTAATATATTCAAGATTTCTTAAGTAGTATCTCACTATTTTCAAAATCTTCCAAAAGAAAAAACAGTTTACATTTTTTATCTTGGTTTTTTTCTTTTGGAGAGATATTGAAGCGCCATTTGTAGATAGATAAGGGTTTGCTGTGGACAATATAGACCGGATTTTAGCTTAGGTCCTCTTCTAATGCCATTTATAACGGTGTAAAGTTACATGTACACACTGAAGTCCACTCAAAAATCTGAAGAAGTATAAGGTATGAGGAAAGGTTTTTCTTTTCCAAACTCGACACCCTTATCTTAAAAGCACTAAAGTTATTAAATGGATTACATAGTGAACGAAAAACTAAGGACACTTATATTAAGATTTCTGAGCTACAAAGAAAAATCACTTCATATCCTAATTTGACAAAAATAACAAGTTGCAATAAATCATTGAATAGAAGCTTCCAAATGAGAAAATTATTTTTAATAACTCATTTCTTTCTACTGAAAAGTCTAGAAAGGCAAAAATCAAACGAATCGATGTTTTATGTATACAAGTGTTTTCAAGGTTTCGCTTTCCTTTGGAAATAAATTCAACTACGTAGTGGTGCTTTAAGTATTTTCTTTTCATCTTTTATTTATTCCTAATGCGTTTTTGGTAAACAATTAACCAAAATATTTTTTAAAGCCGTCGTCGTTTTTTTGATTTTTTTTCTGTTTGAATACGTACCAAGTTGTAGTTAAAATTTTAGCAGAATAAAATGCTTGGTTTATAATATTAAAAAAAATACAGATATGTTTAGCATAGCTCGCTTGTCAACTGCAGAAATGGCCCTGACCCTAATAGTAAAAGCGATGTCAGAAGCGTCGCGACGCCACGCTGAACCCTTAATTGCCCGTTTCAGGAAGCATCGCGGTTTGAGGTTGTTAACGCAAAATCACATCTAGTTTGCTTACTTCTGGGTTCTTTTTCGTTCGTTTTGTAACACGAAACAAATTTCCTGTGCAAGTTGGAATGCAAAAAGTACTTTATGTTTTGGTTATTTTTTTGGAAAGTTCTGAGTCTGCCAGTTTAATTTATTTGTTTGTTACTGTATTCTCCAGTGCAAGAGTTTTAGTAAAATATCAAATCACATATAGTATAACTTCTCTAATTAGTTGAACATGAACGTACATTTTAGCAAACCAACTGTTAACGAATTTGTATTTTGAAGGCGTACTTGTATTTCAAAATGTGTATTCGTTTCTGTAACATGAAAATTTCATGTTTTTCGACAGCTACTACCAAAGAAGGAATAATTATAATTAATGAATTTTCAAATATAATTAAATGTTCAAAAATAATTTTTTGTACAGTTATCTATTAGTTATTTAGGTGTAGTGCACCTAGTAAAGTTGTCTTTTTGTAGTTAGCTTTTAGAATATACGCGGTAAGCGCCATAAATTCTCGGCCTGATATAGAAAAAATAAACTTGGTAAAATATAATAATTTTTATTTTTCAATATAATCTCCCCTAATGTCAATGCACTTATTACAACGTAGAATTAATAATTCAATGCCTTTGTAAAAATAATCTGAAATTTTTCCTTCAAAATGTTCAATTACAGCTTATTCCAACTCGTTCTCGTCCTTAAAACGACGTTCCCAACGGTCTTTCATTAATTTAGAAAATAAATAATAGTCACTAGCAGCCATATCCGGACTGTACGGTGGATGATCCAATGCTTCAAAGCCGCATTTGCGAATGGCAGCTTGTGAAATTGCGGCAGTATGAACAGGTGCATTGTCATGTAACAATCGAATACCTCTTGTCAATTTTCCTCGACGTTTTTTCACGAATATTATTTCTCAATTTATGCAATAAAGACGCACAATATGTACTGTTAACAGTTGTATTGCGTTCTTTAAAATCAATCAGTAAAATTCCGTCACAATCCCAGAATATTGTTGCCATAACTTTCTTTGTCGCGTGAACGACTTTCGCCTTTTTAGGACGAGGTTCATCGGGTTGCCGTCATTCCATCGATTCCCTTTTGGATAAATAATCATAATACAGACCCATTGTTTCACCTCCAGAGACAATGAACTCCAAAATTGGCTTTGGGTCGTCTCCACACAAGTTTAAAAACGAGCGCGCACATTCGACGCTTCGTTGACGTTGAACAGCAGAAAGAAGACGCCCATGTTACACTAATTTTATTCATGCCCAAATGGTCATGAAGAATTCGGCAAACACTTGTTTCCGAAATTTCAGACATCACTGCTAACTCCTTAACTTTCAAACGGCGATCTTTTAATACCATTTCTTCAATGATTGCAACTTTTTGAGGCGTTACCGCTTCAATTGGCCGACCGGTGCGCTCATCATCTTTAAAAGATTCTTGACCCAAACGGAAACATTTTGACCACTTTTCTACAGTGGAATATCAAGGAGATAAATCACCATAAATGTCTTCTAAACATTGTTTCATTTGATTAGGCGTGTGCCCTTCTTTTGTTAAAAATTTAATGATCGCACGATACTCAATTTTCGTTAGCTGCGACATTTTCATGCACACGATGCTTGTGTGGCTACTAAAAGCTATTACGCTTCTAGCCGTAATATATATAGTGTAGGCCTCTTACATGTTCAACTATAACGCAACCGAGTTTGAACACTGTTATATTGATATTGGCACCTGTACAAGCCTGCCGATGCAGGGTCTAGAATTTATGGCGCTTACCTCGTATATGTATCACTTGGTTATTTTAAATATGTAAAATACTAAAACAGCTGTTTTATTAAATACAGAAGATACATGAATGCACTTTTTCATTAGAACCAAAAACATGTTATAAATAAAGATTAATAAAAAGTTTCACAATATTTATTGAATTATAACCTGACAATTGTTTCGACAGTTAAGTTGTCATTATCAAAGCTAATATATATATTTTTAAGTTTCAACGTTTATATACAATCTGTTAGAAATTAACAATAACTAAGTCTTTTGATTAATAGTTAACTAACTAAACAACTATTGGCTTGACGAGAACAATCGATCGATAATTCTCTTTTCTTATAAAATTAGTTAGGAGCTATTCGTAGGAATACATAGATATGTACATACTACATAATTTAAGTAGTCACGTGGTGTTTTCGTTACAGGAGGACGTAGTCAGAGGTAGAAAGGAAAATAAACACAAGTCATACCATATACTAACAATAGAACAACAGAATACAAATGGTTACACGCATAGGTTATACAGTGTGAGGACGTACAAGTCCCCCTAAATCTAACATAATCATGAGGGTGCTCTAGCACTAGGTCTACAACTAAGCACTAGGAAATTAGGTAATCGGCATCCCAGGATGCTAGATTCTAGATATTCATAGATTATTACAACTAAGCGAGAGAGGGCCTTGCACAACCCAGTCATAACTAAGCAAAACTAAGCATTAGACAAATTAAATGGTACTCACCAGCTTGCTTGGAGAAGTTATGTTGCAGTCATTTTGACTGAATTGTAAACTCAAAGCAAACTGGTTATACATATACCGTATCCTCATGAATATCGCGGAAGCCTTACTGTATAATTGAATAAATCTCATATAATGATATGCATAACGAGATGCAAATATAAATGCATACTGTAGATATATTATTTCTAAAGCGATGCACACTACATACATTATTTCCAAGGATATGCAGACTGTATAAATTACTTCTAATGAGATGCAAGCGCGTGTATGTATGTGGGTAGTCATTGCAGTAATCTTGATAATATTTGTACTAAATGAATACAAGTTGAGAAGTTATAAAGAGTTTTCCATTTGAAATAATTCCGTTTGTGACACAACATGCTAATAAACTAATCAAACCTGGTGGACAGGTATTAGAGTTTGAAACATATTAGTTTTCTGTTTTCATTATTGTCTAAAAGTTGGACAGCTAAATTATTAGAATGCATGCACAGACAGTCTATTTTCGTACCGCACACAATGCTTTTTAATTACTTCTTTCACTGCGTCAGTATTAACATCACTTTGTATTACACAGTTAGGCGAAATCTCTATATTTTTGGTGGTGGCAGTTCCCCACACCTGTACTCCATATGCCCAAATGGGCCATTATAGCTTTGTGTAGTAGGAGCGTGTTTCCAATCTTCAATTGTCAGTTTCTGCCTAATAACCAGTACTTTAGACTTAACTTGATTCCAAGCTGCTTCCTTTTGGTAAATACATGTTTCCGCCAAGTAAGCCTTTGGTCCAGATGCATACCCAGATACTTTACATCTGTTTGCGGAGTGAAGATATTGTTGAGTGTTATTGCTGGGCATGTACCTCTTCTCAGACTAAACGTAACATGTGCCGATTTGGAGTTATTTACTTGCATTTTCTATTTCTTTAACCAGTCCTCAACCAGATTTACATAGATTGTTCTGTAAATGCCTAGATGCAACGGGTCAGTATCTGATACTATCGTAGTATGGCCGTGTCGTCAGTAAATATGGCCATAATTGTTATGTAGGATGTAGTCAATGGGGTGTAGTTCTGACAGCTTTTCTCGCAGCTTTATCAAGAACCATCTGCCTTTTGAGTACGATTTGATTATTTCATAAAAATTATGTAGTAGTACTTTTTTAAGTTTATAACATAGACCCTTATGCCAAACCGAGTTAAATGCTTTTTTAAAAAGGTAATATTAATATAAACAAACACAAGTCGCTAAGGTAAATACAAAAAAATAGATAACTAGATAAAAAGATAAAAATAATAAGAATTCAATATCTAACACTTCCAGTAACGATAATAACTGAAATAAATAAAGATTATTAAAAGTTTCACAGTTTTATTAAAATATACCTGACAATATTGTTTCGACAGCTATGCTGTCATTATCAAAGGTAATATAATTATAAACAAACACGTCGCTACGGTAGATACAAAATAGGTAACTAGATAAAATAATAATAATAATAATAAAAATTAATAATAAAAATCATAATTAAACATCTAATACTTCCAGTAACGGAGAATTACTGAGCTCAAGTTGTTCATTCATTAAAGGTACCCTGAGTTTGTGTTTGTATATCTCAAAGGCTTCTAAAATGTCTAATTTGCGTTTGTTATTACAAAAATGTAGGAATTTAATATTATTTTGAGGAGTCATTGTGTGATTTTGTTCTAAAAGGTGTTTGGCGTAATTCGATTTTTCAGGATGTTTATTTTTGTAATGACGTACGTGTTCTTTATATCTTATGTCAAAATTTCGAAGTGTTTGTCCAATATATACCGAACTACAAAAAGAACAATTTAAACGGTAAATGCCCGATTTCATGATATCATGTGTTCTGTCTTTAGCATTAAATAAAAATGAAAAAGTGTTAGTGTTGGTTTTAAATGTTATTTTATAATTGTTGGTTTTTCTTAGTATATGTGCAATTTTTTCTGATATTTTGCCAAAATATGGTATAGATATGTAATTTGTGTCTTCTGTTTGATTGTCATTTATTTATTTCATGATTATGGAGTTCCACAAAATAAGGCTGGAAACAATAAACAAGATAATAACTGAGCTCAATCTGCTCATTTATTAAAGGTACCCTCAGTTTATGTTTGTATATCTCGAAAGCTTCTAAAATGTCTAATTTACATTATTACAAAAATGTAGGAATTTGATTATAAATTGGAGAGTAATTGTGTGATTCTGTTCTAATTAAAAGGTGTTTGGCGTAATTAGATTAGATAAAAAAATACTACTCTGTCTTATTTGAATTCTCGAGAAATAATTACTTGGTCGGTATATGCTAGTCGATATGGACTTGGAGCAATGATAAGTCAGGATCAGAAATCAATTGAGTTTGCATCTGTGTCGTTAACACAAACCCAGCAAAGATGTAATCACATAGAAAAAGAATTGTTAGCATTAGTGTTTGGATGTGGAGTGTTTAATTTTTATTTATACGGACAAAAGTTTGCTATTGAAACTGACCATCGTCCTTTAACTAGTTTATTAAAGAAACCACTAGATGGAATGTCACCTAGAATACAAAGATTAACTATTAGATTGATGAGATATCAATTTAATCTTTATTATGTACTACTACCTGGAAAAAATCTAAAGGTTGCTGATGCTTTAAACAGAGATCCTTCATCAGAAACTATTAATACAGATTATATCGAGCCTAGCCTAAGAGTTTTTTTTATACTAACTACACCTGGTTTCCAGTTCCTTGTTTTCTCTTGAGTTAGAATTTTTTCCAGGATGTAACTGTGCCACCTTCTTAACAGATCTATCATAGTATGATAGATAGGCACCCCGAGTAGAGTCTATTGAATGCAGGACACTTATCTCGTTCATGCTGCTGGCCACATTTACCACATGAATATTTCATCATATTCAACTTAGAATTGCTTGTAACATATAAGCAGCACCTTCGTTATTTTTAAATTTAAATGTTCTAATGGTACTCACACTTAATGATTCAGCGATTTCTTTTTGAGAAACCACACTATTTTCCATGAATCGACAAATGCCAATGGCTTCACTAAGTTTTAGATGTGCACTTTGAAGTAATCTTTCTTGAATTCTTGGATCACATATTCCCAAAACAATTCAGTTCCGGATAAGTCTTTTTCTTTAAAATCACAAGATGAAACTTGTTGCCGCAAAGCTGTTACAAACTGATCCACATTTTCATCTGGTTGTTGGTCTCATTTGAAAAATTTGAAATGTTCATAGACTAAATTTCTCATTGGATTGCAATATTTCTCAAATTTTTCAATAATTTGGTTAGGTCTTGGGAGTCTTCTTCTCATATTCAAAAGTATTATATACTTGTATAGCCCCATCTCCCAGAAGATTTAGAAGAATATTCTGATGTTTTTGGTACCTGCCACCAATAGTTTTACACAATTGCCGATAACATAACTTAAATGTAGCTCTATTCCGATTTCTTAAACTTTCTACTAACTTTTCCTTTATTAATTCTAAAGAACTAGTTAAGCAATCAGTAAGTTCAGTTAGCCTCGCAAAAGGTATAATTCTCGTAGCTACAAAGGCTTATTATCAGCATGAATGTTATTATATTGATAAGCAAAGGGCGTCACAGGTATTGAAGTCTTACGTGAAGCATGTCTGCCCACGCTCACCTACTATTTATGTACCGAAGTCCGTCTGCATCCGCTTACATATCCGCCGGACCCTGACGTTTTTAGTCTTTTTGCATGAACGGGAAATCTGCCTCCCGGTGGATTTACCGCTGGTGTGCAACGTATCTTAATACGTTAACTTGTTGACTTAATCGGTTAAACACTCCCCTGGTTTAGGCAGTCGCCGAGCAGGCGGCGAATTCCAATATCTTTTAAAGGGAACGTAGTACCCTAGTTCCAAGAAAATCTGATGCGATTAAGTTCAAGTAGGGCTATTCTGGGAGATCGCCTTTAAGGGATGTTGACGTGAAGACATAGCCAATCATATCTTAGACAATTTCACCTTAACGTGGTATATGCCGGGACTGTACTTTAGGTAGTATCAAACGAAATTCTGTCGAAGGCCCACTATGCCTTTAATTTTGTACGCCGGAGTGGGCATATGCTAGGTAAATCCTAGGCCAAGCCCAGTCCACACTTAGGATGAACTTGACAGTGCAGTGGTTAGTCCAAATGCTGTACTAGATGTGAAGGGATTCTCTCGGGAGACGACTTTGAGGACTTCGACGGGTGAGCACGTTTATATCTCCGGTAGTAGCCTGGAGAGCTAGTAGAGGGCGGATAGTAACCTCGCTTACACAAGTAAAAACTAGCAGCACTCATTTAAGAGTGAATAATTGCACATACTTCAATTCCTCACCCAAATGGGACGTATACAATAAGCCTTCAACTATGTCGCATGCCCACAAGGACACAGAACATGTACATGCAGCCTTACTTAGTTTTCTGGCTCTGTATTTTTAGAATTAATCAATCTTTTACTAAACGATAATAGATCTTCAGTAAATTAATAAATATTTCATAAAATCATTCAGTAAACCCACGTTTGCTATTTTTAAAATAATTTATGAAGCACGCCGAAATTTACAAATAAAATAGTGGCATTCAAAACCACACGATATGTGCCTGAAATATACGCATATGTAAAACAGAAGAAACATGAATATTTAAATTGTAATTTGCTTCACGATTGCGGCAAATTTTTTTATTTGAAAAACATAAATTAAGTGAATTGAAAGTAATCCAAAAATATTAATTCAAATCCGATATATCAAGTAATAAATTTAATTCTCTTAAAACACGATAATTTTTTTATCTCATATTACCTCTTTCTGTATTTGATTTTTTAATATTTTTATTCGCTTGCTTGTTAGATATACTTTGCTGTCTTTACAATAACAAACTTTTCCTGGTATTCGTAACTTTATTAAAAACCGTATTATTACACTCGTCTTCGCTGTAATGGAAAAATATTCTATGCATTTTCAGCATATATTTTTTGCCATCTCTGTACGTGTCGCGTATTAGATTGAGGCAATTAAATTGAATAATGTCGGTTATAAAAACTGGCAACTACGAAAAAGAGCTTGCCAAATGTGCGCCGGTTGTATTTATAATTTTAGCTTTCAGGCTGTTAATTTTTAGTAGAATTTAAATCCAGATATTGTTGTTACAAGTGTGTATACGGTAATCAATCAATAAGAAGTATGTGCCTTATTAAGGAAAAATTAAAACAAATAGAATTACCAGGGCACATATGATGTGCCATTGTCCTGTGTTTTCTAATCCTGGGTATATGGGGAATCAAAAATAGACTTCAGTTGACTAAGTTGACATGATTCGGACAAATAATGATATATCACTAACTAAGTAAACAAATTATCTATAGCGTTACTCTTACAATTTGGACTGACAGTTATAAGTGACCGCCTCTTAGTTTTCGACGGACATAAATATCCTAGAGATGGGCACAGCTCCTATAATTTAATTCTTAGTTTAATCATCCGATTAGGTTGCCAGTTGACCAACGCACAGCGAGTTCGCCGTTATCCAACAAATAAAGAAATCATAACCGACGCGATTATAGATAACTTAACAACTATAATTAGCGCAGTCACGATAGAAGTAAAAGAAAGGTGGGTAAGGCTCAAAAAGAAATTACGAGAATGAAATATGACGGAAACAAAATAGTAACAAATATAATGTAGATACGATGAATTAGAAAAGAAGCTTGAAAATTTGGGACGCGATAAAATTAGCACAATATTGTAATTTTAGAAGGATGAAGATAGAAATATCCTGAAAATAGTCACAAAGAATTTCATAGAAAACATATTGCACATAGATGTCAAAGTAAGCAGTGCATAAAAAATAGAAAATGAGTCATTCGTAATGAAATTGCAAAAGCATGGAAAAATGAAAAGTATTATGTAAAAGCTCAGTTAAAAGATATGAAGTTGTATTGGTGGCGAATTAACAGGCTTATGTCCCGGCAGAGACGTCTTATTGACTCAAATTATTATCAGCGGTTGTGGGTGCTGATTGCAAAGGCTTACTTATACAACATGCAAATGTTATGATTTAAAAGCTATGCCAAAGTTGCCAATCTGGAAAAAAAATTTAGTTTTTCAAACATTTTTCATTAATTTCTAAAATTTTGTTTATTGAATGGGACATCACAATTCGTCTTGCGCACTGTACCACTGAATAGTAAGTTTTAATTTTGTTTATCAAGTTTAAACTCAAGAATAATTATATAACATTTTTAACTTCGCTTCTTGCTATAAAATCTGAATGGCAGCAAATAATAACCCTACTTATAACTTTCTACAGTTTAACTTACTTTTAGGATCCTCTCGGATCCTTTAGGAGTTCTTCTCGTTTTGTGCACAATAAAATAAAGATGTTTCTGACTTTTTATTGGTTGCGTTGTTTACCTGCTCCTATCCGAATATGAAGTACGATAGTGAATTTAATATTCTAGCTAAAACTCCTGGGTAATTTTAGAGTTATGTTAGGTTAGGTTAGGCCTGTAAATCATTCGTTAGGTAAATCTAGGTTAGGTTAGGTCAAACAGTCGAACTGGTTTGTTGTTTTTCTAGTCTAAATTAATATTTTTTATTAATAAGAATACTTTTGCCTTTCTTGTATTTGGGGTAAAAAAATATATTATTAAATACTGACAAGGAAATCAACAATTTGTTTGTAGAAGTTTTATTTTAAAAGTATCCAAATTCAACAGGCAAACGCTAAATGATCGCACAAAATGAGAAGTCATTGGTATCGAATTTGATTGTCCATCGGGTTTAAGGACGAAATGAGAAGGTTTTACGGCTTAACACGAAACGCGCACTAATCGTACCGTCTATATTAACTAGAAAGTAGCTCTCTAAATCCTCGTTTCTTATTATATTTATAACAAGGACTTCGGACAGAATTGGAAACCAGAACCTGAAAACCCGATACAACCGATATTTTGTGTCGTACCGGAACCGGAACTGAACCCTTATCTTTTCAAAGCAAATACCGAAATCAGAACCAGAACCTAGAAATATCGATGTTATTCGTCTTTTTAAGAATTTCTGACACGAATTACTGCAATTTAACACTTGAAGACTAAACATTTCTAATTTTTTGAAATATTCCCATAAACTCGATTTATTTATTTCATAAATTCTGTATTTCCTCAGATCCTATCAAACCTTGTTTGAGACAAAATTCTTTACACTCCTGCAAAATGCACAACAAAGAATGATGTAATATCATAATAAAAGCAACTCTTGTATATCATGACACCGATTACTATGGTTGTTCGAATAACAAAAATAAAAAGAGTAAATTTCGAAGGACCTTGAAGAGTAATTAAACTGATGGGTTTTTTCACCTACCTGAATAATTAAAATGAACTATTTTCATAGGATGTGGTCCGGGGGATTTATGAATCTCTGACTTGGTTCTTTAGTTCTTCTAAGGGACACTTCCACTAACACTTGCCGTCCAAATAACACACAGAGTTCTGTTTTTCTTAGGATGTTTTAGAGTAGGGTTTTTTACCCGTCAGTTTTCAAATTTTTTTTATCTCTCTCAATTTATAATAATTTTTCCAAAGGCGACTTCGTAGAAATAATAACAATCGTTGCATACATAACTACTATAAAGAGGGTACCTTTCGGTAATGAACAATAATGAAAGAACAAATTAAATACATAAATTAGGCTGTAACATTAACAACAATAATGAAAGAAAAATAGAATACATAAATTATGCTGTAACAATGGTCATTTGGCCGACTCCCTATAATTTAACCGCATTTAGAAGAATTCCACTCCCAGTAGGGATTTTTACTAGAATTATGACTATTTTACCTACTCGAATTAAAATTTAAATGTACGATATAACTAAGAATTTATATTGGGAGCACTATACATGTTTTTTTAGTTTAGAACCTTGAGAGATTAACCGGAACGTACAAGTTTTCTAGAACTTCAATTCTTCTATTTCCCTCTAACCCATCCTTTTTATATTTATGGCAACGCAAGCGAATTAACCTTTCTTGACGTGGAAAAGCGTTTTTAAAAATGATACTTTATTTAAAAACGCAAAAGACGGAGTCCAAGTTATAAAAATATACACAGTTTACTGTTAAGTACAATAGACGTTTATTCGTCGTGAAATTACACAATATGCACTTGCATAATTACTTAAACACTATGATACAGTTTCAACATTTAAAACTGGTAATAATTCTTAGAAGGCCGAGGTAAACAGTATCCCTGGATACCAGTTTCTACGACTTCTGAGTGAATGTAGCTCAAGGCAGGTAAACACTATCCCTGGATAGCAGTTTCTAGCCTAGAGCTCGCCGTAATTCGAACTGAAGGATCTCATCGAGGTCCGGTGTTTATATACTATCCTATGGTCATAAAATGCGTCTACTTAGCATATATTAAGTTAAAGTTAGAGAACCACATTAGTAATCAGCCATTAAGATAAAGATTCTGAGTATCTTGAATACATTATTTAAATTAAGATAAGATTTCTAAGTACGTTCGCATACATTATGTAAATGAGAAGAATAATTATGCAGATTAGAATCCGTTTGCATACATTATGTAGATAAATGAGCATAATATTATGAGAAGCGTTATTATGGTTGATTGATCGTCTTATATCACTGCATACAGTTCGAATGTTAACTTGCGTATGCTTCTTAGTTGTGTTGGTACATGTATCCTTTTTCTACTAATTTATGTTGAAAAAGAGAAAGCATGCAGGTAAAAAGTTTTGTAAGCCGGCTGCTGGTTTGCGTAATGTTAATCCACCACGGTTCATAAACTCTCGTTCATTGACCAAACATACACTAAAAGTTGTTGCATACAATACACACGTATGTTCATGTATATATATAGTGTGCATGTTCGGTACTAATTAATTTTATTTCTATCTAACTTTAAGAAGTAGTATATCGGAACATACAAATATTTTTATAAATGTTTATTGGGATTGTTTTTTGCGATACAAATTGGGAAGCATCACACAACTAATATGGATAAAATAAATTACAAAGAAATAAAAAAATTACAAGATTTGAATGAAACTATGCGCGTACGTTAAGCTCTCTTTTATACCTTTAAATGTTGTCAAACTGTGGTGCAACGTGCAGTTCTTAATTTACATTCCTTAATTACAGACGTCGGTTATATCTTCACTATAATCGTATATTAAAGTGTGGTTATAAATAGAAAAAACGAACTTGATATATACTATTTAGTGCATTTATTAAATTCAGAGAATCAAAAAAATGTTTAATGCAGACAAAAATTTCCTTCTATTTATTCTGACAGAAAGAAAATCCTGCAACTGCAATCGGGTTTTTTCTAACAATATCTTTTATTGCTAACGTATACACAGCTGAATTCACTCAAAACAACATGGTAGATTGCTTAAAAATAATATAGAAAAAGTTGCAGAGGTAATAAAAATATATTTTCTTTTCAGGGCTTACGACTAAAAGGGCAAATGGTTTATTGTCCAGAATCAGATTCAGTTCTTTTTATCGGATCGCCATTTTTAGACGGACTTGAAGGACTTACGGGAAGTGGACTTTTCATATCGGATATTCCGCTTCATGACGCCACTAGGGATGTTATTCTTGTTGGAGAACAAGCTAGAGCACAAGTAAGTACCTACTCTTATATTTGTCCTTAATATTGGATCATAATAAAATCTAGCAATTCAATTTAATAATACTTACATTTTGTCCTTTGAGAATACCTTTATTTTATCTTTGTATTTTATATAGAAAAAGTTTTGTAAAATTTGTAAAAGCAGCTTTACCTTCGGTGAATCCTTCGGAATGATTTACTTAGTCCTTTTCACACGCTAGTTGATAATTAATTCCATGAATAATAAAGACTGGAAATACCTTTGCTTTAAATATTAATGGACATATTAATTTCTTAAAAAGAAAGGAAAAAGAGTAAACAAAAGTAACTGGAGAGTTTGAAACGGCAGTTGTTTCTTAACTTAATCTATTCTATAAGTTTCATTCGTTTTTATGTAAGTAGGTATAAAAGTAATTTGCACTTCACTTAAAGCTCCAAGGATCTTCCTGCGATACCGAACTTCAAAATAAAAGCACAAAATACCTCTATAGACATTGAAGGATTACTTCTGTAGACGCTGTTGACAACTACATTTGCGAGAACAGAGCATAAACTGAAGAGCTGTTTAAATTTAATACTCCGTTTTTGTATGAAACAATTTTTTCTAATAAGCTCTTCTTATAAAGCGTCAACTTTAAATTACTTTTGTATACAATGAACTTGTTAAGACAAGAAATTGCATTTCTCTTTAGGATTGTAATATAATGAGAGCAGTGATTTCGCAATTTTAATATCAATTTAACAAATTACCCTCTCTAAATTCAAGAAGATGAGTTTTCAAGTATGCCATATCTATTCCATCCAAACTCAACCCTAATTAGGAATTTCCTTCGTTCATCAGGCCATGTGGTGGCAGTTTCTAAAACTAATTTGATTTTCAACGAACACGTTTTGCCTATTATGCCATACCCCTACCACACACTTGTTTTAGGCAATTAAGACGTTCATATCTCAAAATCCTTTCGTAAATTTGAAAATGCTAATCACCTTATCCAATCTGAATTAATCTATTAATTATTAAGAAATGCAAAACAAAAACAAAAATTTTGTTTTCCATAGTTAATATCATTTTAAGTACATCTTCTTGAGGCTAAATGCAGGCAACTTTATACATAAATACAATAAAACCTCACCTTACCCTTACATACACCTTAGTATTGGAGACACCTCTGTATAGAGCACTTTGAACCGATCCTGACTTATTTCCATTAAATTCCATCAATTTACGGCGCGCGAAAAAGTGAATGTAATAAAATGTAAACTTGAAAATCCGACTTGGGGTGTAAAGAAAATCGTTGAGAATGTTATGCATCAAACAATTTGAAATAAAAAAGGCATCTTAAAATTCTTCCAAATAAATTGTTCAGTTGGAGACCAACTCTAGTATTAGAGACACCTCGATATAAGAGACGCAATAGGACGGTCCCGAGGGTGTCTCTGATGGTGAGGTTTTACTGTATATTCTTCATAATAGTAAAAGTATTGCAAAGGTATTAAAATAAAAATTGGAAATAATAGTAAATCGTTTGCGTCGCATAACTACTTAAAAATAAAGATATAGAGAAACAGTCATCATCGGAAAATAAGACTAATGTATAAGAATGTGTTTTCAAAATGTATTACACTATATCCTTCACATTATAAGTTAACAACCAATAAAAAACAAGATTTTCAAAATTTTTACTTGTAAAAACACGCACACAGTGAATATTGTAGGCTAAGTGAAACTTTTCTGCAGATTACAGCGAACATTGCATTGATTTTATCATGATTAGAAATATATACTAAATTTTCCAATTTAAGCAAAACAGTTGCATTTTAATCTTCACATTTCATAAATAGTTAACACACATTTTGAAAAAATATTTTAAATTTAGGATATTGTATTGTATTTTATTCGTTTTTTTATTTCGTTTTTAAACGTCTTATAGTAAAAGTATAATATTTTTAAATTTGAGGTTTTTAAATCGGTAGTATTCCTTTTTTTTGTAAAAAGTAGTTTTAGCTGGTTTTGGAAATCGATGGTGGCTCTGATATTTGATAAAACTTAATATACAAATAAAATATAAAATTTATTATCATGAGAAATATGTGCTAAAGTTTTTCTCGTTCTTTCGCTGCACTCTACAATGTAAAGCTTTTTTCAACTGCTATGAAAATTTTATATTTTAGTTCAAACTGCTACTTCACAGTGCCAAAAATATGTTCTATTTATAAAACCACAATGGCTTCTCTGAAATATTTTAATTCAGGCCCATTGGGTAACCGCTAGTCTCATCATCAGGCCATACAGTGCACCAGGCCTTAGATGCCTGTTATAAGAATGGACGCCCAGGCGTTACCACTCGTATTTGCAGTTTTTGATGCTTGAGTTCGAGATACTTGCAAGGGACTCGCTGGATGGTCGAGTAAACATTTCTATTTTTTCATCTAGAGCTTTCCCAAAAAAAGTTCAATAGTAATTTCAATTTTGCCTTTTGTTCATTCGTCGAACCGCACGTTAGGCGCCAAAATATAACGGTATCGTTACATTTAAATTTATAAAACATCGGTAAATGTCTCTTAGAGCGTTCAACAGCTGCGTTCAAGTCAGCATAAGCGATATAGCAAAATAAGCGCAATAGTTTGCAAAAAAACTGGAAGACTTTTATCTATGTACACATATACACATAAACAATGTAAAAAAAGGTAATTCAATTAAACGATAAATCAAAATCAATAAATTATTATTAGTTTGTAACACAGGGAGTCAATGCTATAATTATTAGTTATTTATTTTTAATAATAATAAATCATAAACAGTCATAACATCAAACAGTTCATAAATTACGAAAAACAAAACTGTATTTTAATTTTATAACAAACGGAAAATTCAAAAGTACTTACAAATACTTTAGTACTTACATACGAGAATTTATATGAAATTATTAACCAAATTTTTACTGAAATTTATCAACAAAATTTTGGCAAAGAAACTTTAAAGTGTAATACAGTCTTTTTATTCCGAGATTTAGTATTAACAATTTCACAATAAAACTTCCTAAATAATAATTCCTAAAAATTTTTTAAATTTGCAAGAACACACTTGCACACTTCTTGTAGTTGGCATGCAACACATCGGTTTATTTTGTTTTTAAAAATTGTTATTTGTATTGTAAAATATTATTAAAACAACCATGTAATAATAACAAAGCTAAAAATCAAGTAACGTTTAATCGCTAGGTTTGCAAAATGTTCAAAATATTATTCGCAAATTTCTTGCAAAAATTTTTTGGAAAATTTTGGTTAACAATTTCACATAAATTCTCGTTTGTGTAAACCAGCTCTAAGGTAGATAATCGTGCTACAACGTAAGTATTCTATTAAATTGTACCACAAAAGTTTTGTTTATTAATTAATCACTTAACCTAAAAAGTAAAGAGTAAAGAAAATTTAACTTTACAGTAGAAAAACAAAAGTTATAGTACTTGTAGGAAGCAAAAAGATGATGTCTGTCTTCTTCTGGTGTTAATGAAATCCCTTCGTAATCCATCCAGGTTTACAACCTCGATCTAGTTAAAGGGTTTAGTTGTTCTAGATTTTCCGGTCCGTGGTTTACAACAGGAAGAAGAAAAGTCCAGAAATTCAGAGTAAAATAAAAAGTCTAAAGAAAGTTCTACCAATAATAATCAAACTGTTTTCCTGATAAACCAAAGCATACCGAATAGTTGACTGTGGTCTTTAGTATAAAGAAACGGTCCTCTACGAAGATTTTCACCCTTGTATTTAGTAAGCAATAGCTTTCTTATAGAAGCAAGGAATAGGTTGAAGCAAGATACCTGAGATCGCTGATGAATAAATCCCAACCAAATGCATTTCCAGCAAAATATATATTCACCTACGTAAAGTAAACACATTGGAAAATATTATAGTTTTCACACACTTAAAATTCTTGATGAAGGAAATTAAACGCAATTTCACAAAGTGTATGGAAGACTATATCACATTTAAATTAGTCAATTACAGAATATGTAGTAACATGTTTTACAGGAAGTATTTCTTTAGAACAAATTTTACAGAAAGCAGCAACAAAGCAGAATCAGTCATTAAATCATCCTAATTTAAGAAATGTTCATATACCTTTATGGGTTAACCAATCAAAGTGTTTAAAATGCAACAGCTGCAAATGAAGAAAAAACACTGACACAACCTAGTGGAAAAAACAATTTTTACCAAAACTTGTAGGTTAAAGTATTCAATATGTACATTGTGAAATCGGACTGAGGGGAAGGCCAAAATTTGTAACAAATCGATTAAAAGTTGCATAGAATCTAGAGTGAAACTCATGGTGTGGCCCCCATCGAATGAATCAATGAAACACCCTAACTCCAACTACTGAACCTAAGGCGAGTAAAAAATGTGGCAGAAAATGAATCTCTACCATTTTGATAACTAGTAGTAGAAAACATAAAATTTTATTACAATAAGCGTGGTCATAAACATTATCAGGGTCGGATTTAAGAGCGGGCAGAATGGGCAACCACCCAGGGCTCTCACAAAAGACTATTTCACTCATGATTATTAACTAGCATAATACCCGTTGAAAAATCAACGGTCCCCTTCTGGTCATGTCAGCTATCCACGAAGTAAGAAAGCAGATCTACTTATAAAACTTATTTTTTTGGGATCCCGTAGATCACGATGTGAGTGGAGTTTTTTTTTTCCTTAATAATAATGTCAATCGGATTATAACATGTAACTATAATTTAATATAATCACGTTTGATTCATAATTAGGAATGCCTTTCTTCATAATTTCTAATAAGGCTCACATTTTTTTTGCTCAAATAAATGCTATAAAAACACATAAGTTGCCCTTTTTTCAAAATAACTTTAACCGAATGGTAGGCGTGTTCAAAGAGAATACATAATATAGTTATTTTAATTATATAACTATGTAGTTTATTATTAATATATTATGTACTTTATATAGCATAATATTCGTTAGTAAATCAACGGCGTGTGGAGGCACCGCAGCTTAAAATGCACCAGTCGCTGACAATCAGTGCCCCATTAACTTTTTTGTAATTTTTGTAAGCCCAGTTTTTGTCAAAACTGGTGAATCTCGAGAACCACTGAATAGATTTTGATGGCGTTTTCACCATTTGATTGCTTATTTCTTAGCAAAGGTTTCTATATACACAGATTATTGAGAGGATATTTGTCCTGTAATAAGCAAAGTATGAAATACATAATTAAGAAAATTGGCTCTAACAGAGACAAAATGCATTAGGCTGCGAAAATGGTAACATATAAAGCCAAACTATAAGCGAACGAATTGTAGCCCTCAAAAAGGTCTACAAAAAAAAGTCCGGGATGGCATATACGTAATTCTTACAGATTACTCACAATCAAGAGTTTTATAATATTTTTGCAAAAAACTCTTCTCCCCCTGGAATGTTGCCTTACTCCGCCCCTGGCAATGCCGGTAATTTTTGTACTTTTTATCTTCAAAATTGCTTAAGTATAATCTGTGAAAATTTGAAGTTTGTAGCTTACGCCATTGAAGAGATATATAGCCATAATGATTTTTTAAGAAATTCACCCCCTGCGACCCCCTCAGGTTTTTTAGGATTAAAAATATACTATGCACCCCTTTGGGGCAATGCCCTCCTGCCTGTAAAATTTCAGCTTCCTAAGTCTTCTAGTTTTCGAGATATTTTTCGGTGGACATCGGACATCGGACATCGAACATCCGACATCGAACAGCAAGAACGGATCGGAACTGGCTATTATTATATTGGAGATAACAAATACGTTGCGTTAAATACTTCTGTTATATTCATTTGTTATAAAAATAATGTTTATCTATAATTAAAATCATATGGGTACCCCAATAGCAGCTCTGTCCTGGGGCCCCCATCGTTCTAAACCCGCCCCTGTAAATTGTCAATAAACTTAGCTTTCAGTATATCCAAATAACTCAGGCGACAGGCAGGTTGTTTATTATAATCTGGAAAACCTTACCTATAGGTTCATATTGCCATTAACTAATAACACAAAAAATTGCCGTTTTTTGCCCTTACCCCTAGTGCGGACTAATATTTTACCAGCATCATTAATTATTATTACTAATTAGTGAATTCCATAGGGAACTGGGAATTTCTACAGAAACTTATTTATGTTCTACCAAAACTGCGAACCCAACCAAGTAAGAGAAGATGTATAAAATATTTCGCAGGATAAATTCATAAAAGTGTAACAATCTCGTTACAATAATTCACAAAATGAATTTTTTATAATCGCTTTTGCTAGGATAGTAACCATTGCGTGTAGGCCATAGAACGTCTGTATCAATCATTTATTTGAATTTCGAAATGAATAAAATAACATTTTCGTCAGCAATAAAACGGAATATAGCAATATCATATTTTGCAGGATATTCTTACATTCAGAATTACGTATATCAACCCTACATTCTGTATTTCCATATCAGTTATATTCTAAAATATATAAAACGGATACGACAAAAGAAATAAAATGAAAGCAGGCTATGAAAATTTTATTAAACAAACTTAAAAGTGTTTTCAATTTTTTCATCCTAGTTTAAAAGACACAGAAGTGCAATTTGCATATTGCAAACAAAACATGAATAGAAAATTGTTAATATTAATTAATCGATTTTCACCATTACTATGTAACATAATGATTTATAAATCGACTCGAACAAAATTGGTAACACGCGCAACCTACAAAAGGTTAGTAGGTTAGATAAGTTTTGCCCCACAGATAGGATATATTTCTTCTACGAACTTGATTTAGTAGATGTTCCCAATCAATAGAATCCTTACTAACAATTAGAATTGATGGTGAACCACCACATTCAAGATTTAATTTGAAATTCAGCTGTTTCTTCTTGTTGTACTTCTACGGATAATCCGTATTTAATACTAACAAGACAAGGGCGCAATTTGCGAACAGTTGTATTGATGTTCTGTTTTTTGTTAAAACTTGGAAGGGCTACTAAAGTAATTGTTCGTCAGAGATATAGAAGGGGTTTCCTCGTTAGCAAATTTAACGTTTTCAATAATTCAACATTAATTCACATATATTTCATAGGAATTTAATGGATTTTAAAAATATTTATTTATTTCATCAATAGGAAATGCCGTTTTCGGGTTTTTATCGAAAGATGTTTCACTCGCTTTACAAAATTGAATAGAGCTATAATTTTGCACTTCTCAGGTCTAATTAATTGTTATTTGTATCGAATGAACACAATTGAGTAATCGATGTTTGCATAAAAGTATACGGTTACAAATCTGTTCAATACATAGCATGTTTATGAATTCCTCAAGGCTCCAACCTAGGCCCCTTACTATTTATTTTATTAATAATATTTGCGAAAGAATTAAAATCCACTTTTTATTCATTCTTCATGCAAGTTTTATATGTCATTTAATTGTGCATGCGATCATTCTATTGTTATATTTCCCTGTAATTGCATTCGTGCTGTTAGATCATGAATATTATCATTATTTTATTGATCAGAAGAAATAATTTAATAACTTCAAAGAAGCCTATTTTATTCTATCGACATTAAAAAACCACAATTACTAACTTAAATCATTAGTTGGATGATCTTAAAATATTTATCGTAAAATTGAAATAATCAGATTAAATAGTATATGCATTTCTTGTGATATGGAAATTGCATATTTTACATTAGACGTGCAATAGGCGCCGCTTGAAAGTATATACAACAAAACAGTTTTTATTTCCTAATTATTGCTTTGAAAGTGAGAAAATATCAAAATTTCTTTTCCTGGCGTACCGATTGTAACAAGCGATATTCTCTCAAAAATAAAGCTCCACGATTGTGACGTCAATTTGTAATAGGCGATCTTCTTCCAAAACTACTAGAAACAAATATTTATGTACTTTACTATTGCCTAATAATCGTGCATCGACTTAACTCGTACAACATTAGCAATGACTCGATCTCTATTAAATTTCATACGTAGGTGAACCAATTGACATCGGTAAATGTATTTCAATACATTTTAGTTATGTTAAAAATCTGCAGATTTTAGTTTATTTCAAATGATGCTTTCTTAAAATGTCGGGGGTTACCCTAAAATGTTTTCGTCTAAACGACATTCATTATTTAGTTTTTATTTATGGCTTCCTGTTCCTGCTTATTGACATTGTGCATAAACAAATTCTCCCGAGTGCAGACGTATACAAAAATGTTGAAGCTACGTGTGGGTATCCAGTCTTCGGTAAGCAGATTTTAGTTGCGGTGAAGTCCCTTAAAATTACATAGAAACTTCTGGAAGCTTTTTCAAATTGAAGTTCCTGATTGAATTATAAAAGTCAAGCCATTTTGTAATAGGTTAGTTTAAAATCTTCCCTCTTTTTAAAAATTTAAGGCAGTACAGATTTGCATCAAAAAAGTTTAGTTTCTAACAGGACGGTCGAAGACAACCATCAAAAAGCCTGGTGCCTCGAGGCTTTTTCTGGCAATTTTAAAAGGGTCGTTATGGTGAATGTATGCCCTTATTATTAAGTATTTAGTTCGGAATAAGTGAATTCGATCAAATATTCCGTACTACCGTTTATGCCTCAATTTAAGTTTAGTGTTATATCGTACCGATTTCATTGTTTGGAAATTAATCCAATACAAGGATTATTTCGCAAGCTTAGTTAGTTTAGTGAAGAAAAATAATACCGTCTTGTTATATCGGAAAATTAAGTATAATTCCGTATTACCGATTAAAGATTTGTTAAGCAGCCTTCAAGGATGCAGAGTTAAAGTACCGTTACCATTATAATTCATGAAGAATTTGTTCCGTTTTGGAATTTATTGCAAATAATTGTGTTAAAGTTCGATGAATCCCGTTAAGATAAAATAGTTCAGAAGTTAAAATAATGTGTATTGTGTTTGAAGTTTTCCATTTGTTCAAGGAATTTTTGAACTTTGTTGGACTAACGAAAATGTTTTAAGGTATTGATTTATTAATTAAGTTTTTTATGTAGAATTTATTTGGGATCCCGAAATTAATTAACTTCTAGAAATGATAACTTTTTGATTTTGATGTGCTTTGTATTTCCTTTTTTTGTTTTTCTTTTATGTTTTCATATACAGATTTCAAATTTATTTATTGATTGATGTTTTTTGTCAATTAACATTTATTTATTGTTTGATAAATGTTTAATTAAACTAACGTCAAATTTAAGTGAGATGTCATTCCCAAACTGATGACTTCCCGAATTTTTCTCAATCTAACATCCTCAGTTTTGGTGGCGCCCAACATGTTTTTATTTGTTACTGACTCCATTAATTAATAAGAAGCTTTTGGGGTTAACACCCACACCTGTATTTATATCTGCGTAATTAGAAATGTCAGCCGGTGCATATAGTACAGTAAATATTTAGTGATTTGAGTTTTTTATTAAGTGACGTCCATCGCGCGGCGAATAGTTTGTTTCGTTTAGAGTATTTGTGGTGTTGCAATGACAGTCTATCGTGGGGCTTTATTTTTTAGAGTGATACATTATACGACACAAAAAAACAGAAAATAAAAAATAATTAACACCAAGTATATTGTTTATTATTAACACAAAATAAATTATTATTAGTCAATTAGTGATATCGGAAGACTTTCGTACGATTTAAAATTCAGGTTAAACTTTATATTTCCATAAGATAATCAATCTTCAACAATAACAAATAATTATTACACTAAAATCCGTATAAATAAAACTAATGTTTACCTTGATCTTTATTATTATTGGTTGCAAATTGATAGATTTTGATTTCAAAATAATTTTTAAAATGTAATTTCCAAAATAGTGAAAATTGTTTTTATTTTGATAACGTTATGATGGCAATGATTGTAAAAATATATATACTACTATATAAAAAAACTACTTTTCATTGAATTTTATCTGTGAATGTACATGTTTAGACGATTTTACATTATAAATAAACTTGTATTACCTCGGAGTAATTATCATAAAAATAAAACATATATGACTATATGAACATCATTCAAATGAATACATCGTTGAAGTTGACTCAAAAGATCATCAGATGCAGCTTCAAAAAGATGTGTGATTATTACAATCACATACTTCAAATATTCCGACTTAAATTAACGTTGTCCGATACAAATCAAGTTTAGTAATCATAATACGGAGTGCATTTTGGAATTATTTGTTGGTTATTTCAGTTTTACGCCATTCTCAAATGCCAGAGTATTAAATTTAAAGGTGATAATTTATAAACAATCTTTTACACCACTAGTCAAGGTTACGATTAAAAACAATTTACGTAATAACCCAACACTGTAGGTATAAAAACAGGAATAAATTTTTATTCTTAGATTCTTATTTATATTTAACTATTAATCCGATTACTGATTTTATCGTCGATAATTTTACTATGGGAAAAGATTATGATAGATAGTGCTCAAATTTTCAATGTCACTGCGTTAACAGAATTTTTATTTCTCATTGTATATGTCATTTATTTTGTGATTCTTTTTTTATAATTCCTTTCAGTGCACAATACTTTTGACTTGTCAAGTCAAGTTTTCAGGTATCTTTTTGTTTGTCCAATATATCCTTGCTCAGAATCATTACATGGGACGCTATAAACTATATTCATTTTAACTTCAATTTTGTTGCTGTCATTCGAAGCAAGTGTTTGATTTTCTGCTGTTGTTAATGACAGTTTTCATGTTAAATTTCTTGAAGGTCTGTTTTTACTTATATGAAAACTTTTTTACGTACAGAAGGGAAACAAAATTGAAATTCTCAAATTCGTTATTGGTTTTTTCTGGTTTTGCGTTTCTTTGTTATTATTTTTTATTCTTCTGTTGATATATTTGTTAATAATGTTGTATTGTTAAATAATGTATCTTTTACTATTCTAATGTTATCTGTCTGATACTTTTGTAACTTAATTTTCTAACTTTATCGGCCATGTTATAAACCATGGAGGTTCTTTAGCCTCATTGGGGTGAGAAAGAAATTAAGAACACTACCTGACAAAGTCGATTTTCTAAACCAATTAGTTATTAATTACTTATTATTGTCAACTACTAAGATATCTAAAATGCTAATCGATCTATCTTGATTCAGTAGTAATCCTGTTTACAGGTAACAGTGATAGCGCTATACAAAAAAAAATGCTTAGAACTTCCCCCTAAATGACATGGTGTAAACTATAGTAAAATATTACACAGTAGATAAAACACTTCTTAAGATGCAAAGTAGCACAATTCATGGCGACTGCCACGTGGTATAGAACGTGGAAACAATGCGATATTGCCCAAGTTTCAATTATTTTCAGAACCTTTTATTATGTGCAAGAAAACCTTGTAAAAATAAGCAGAACAAAAAATTAAAGATGAATGGACGAACTGGTAATAAGTGTTTTCTAAACTTAACACTTTACACATTATTAAAGTAATTTATTTACTTAAATATGTCAAAAAATGAAGATTTAGAAATAGAAATCATAATAATTTTAACATATGCAGTTGGTGGCCGCACGGTAAAGAACGCAACTCTTGCTCAGGCGGCCCGGCCCGGGTTCGATCCCCGGAACCGACGAAAAGATTTTTCTCGTCGATAAAGCCTTAGTATACTTTGGCATGCAGTCAGATGGGCACTTAAAGCGGTCGGTCTCGACAACTACATAAACATCTTTCCGTGGTTGTCGTTAAACACAACACCGGCCTATACCACGCACAAGTATGTATTTACTTCAGTGGTTTGGCAACGTTAATTACAATTTAACATTTATACAATACAATATATAATTAAAAATATAGAATAATTTGCATATTTTATATCGATTTTCAAAATTACTGTTAGAATATGTTAAGTTCATTTTGAAGAATATTATAAAAGTTTTATAAATATGTATTTACTTATATGCATAAACTCGAAACATATCTTCAGCCGACAGGGGTAGGCGCGATAATGGTTGTCTTTATTTTAATTTTAGAGCGATATATACAAACATCTTAACGAAGGCATTCTTTAAAATTATTTAAGTTTAATATATTTAATAGTAAACGGTTTAACGTAAATGTTTTTATGGCGAAAATATTAAAGGTATTAAAGATGAAATAAATTTTGAAATGCATCAACAAAAATGCCAAACACATTTTAATGTCCAAAGATTCGCATTTATTTATTTATTTATTTATTCCAAACAGGCAAAAGCCTAATTACATGGAATTTAACTATAAAATAAAATATAATAAACTTAAGGTTAATTACATGAAATTGAACAAGAATGTGAAGTGAGATGAAATAAATTTAAATTTTATATAATATAAAATGTATGTAAGTTACAGTGATATAAGTTTTTTGTATACTAAGTTTTATTAAAAAATATCAAAATTTAACAGAGACAAAATGTAATTGATTAATTTGAGCATAGTAATTAGACGCGAATGAAGAGTTCGAACAGCAGGAGGCACCATAAATAATACAGGATTTCTAAGTAACTTTAATTAATCACTTTAAATCCGAAAATGCAAAGGATGTCTTGATAATCTGTTAAATTCTTTAATATTTTAAATCCAAACGTTAAGAAGGTGCATTGCCTTAGGTTAGATAAAGTCATAATTTTATAAGAATTCCTAAGATGATTAGATCTTACTGTAACGTTCTTTTTAAAAATAATAACAAAAATGCTGTTTAATCGTCTATTAACAAGAGAAATATTATTTACATACACTAATTTAATCTTAACTAATTATTTAACACTATAATTATAAACTGTTAACGAACTTAAATGCTAGATATTTACAAACTTATTTGAGGTCTATTTATTTATTATTACAACATTTATTAAACATTTATTTATTCACTAATATTTGACTACTAATTAAACAAAGCACATTCATTCAATTCACCGGTTGAACACTAATTAATTCTCTTCTATCCGCGACGACGATTTATATCTCCCATATAAACGTTCTAGAAAACGTTAGAACATACTCGTGTATTGTACCTCATCTAGCCGCCCGCCGATGTGTCATCATATATCTCGAATCTTCTAGCATATTCTTCGCGGCCTATAGAGGGTTTTCCCATTCGTTGCATTAGTATGTGATAATCAGGGTATGTCCCAAACTGCTTAAAGTAGAGATACCTTAAGAATCTATTTTGTATTTTTTCGATAAGCACAATGTTTTTCGTAGTATGCGGATTCCAAATAATAGACTAACACAAGCTTTGATCGAACTAATGCAGAATACAATGGTTTAATAGTTGTAATATGTGAATTCCGTATTACATAACCCCGCGCCATTCTATCAGCGGTGGTAATTTTCTGTATATGATCATTAAAAGTTAGTTTAGTGTCTAAGGTAACACCTAGGTTATTAATTGTACGTAGTTTTTTTACCTTTACATTGTTCATGAAATAGTCAGTTTTGACTAGATTTAGGATATTTGTAAACGTGATTGTAGAGCGTTTATCTGTATTAAAATATAATTTGTTCATTAAACTCCACTCATACATATGATTTAGATCGTTTTGTAATGCAATAGCATCACCAGGTGTATTTACTTCAGCGTAAATCTTTATGTCATCAGCAAATAATAAATGAGTAGTAAGTAAATAGCGGTTCAAGCCAAATTCCCCATGTTATTCTTATGGGATTTTCGTTTATTAATAATAGAACCTTCTTTGTATTAAATTGCATGTAGTTTAATTTTGTACCTGGACACTTTTTCGCTAGAGGTCGCGGTTTGTGAGTTATTCAAGAAAAACGTGAAAAAATGGCCTTTAAACACTCCCCCCATCACTCCCCGGTCAGGATTTTTAGTATGTTGTTCATGGCACTTCTCCCCTCCCATTGTACAAGAATTTGCGACTACACGAATTATTTCCGCTATTTTTCATTCGTTGACTTGACTAAATAAAAGCTTTTTAATATTTAATTTTAAAATGGGGTTATTTCGAAAATATAAGCTGGTCCGATTTACTGGTAAATTTTTTTTCGACTCTATAGGCATTGTAGAAAGTTATCTTACCAACAGTTTCCATCGGCATTTTGATAAAACTAAAATTCTCTTGAGGAGAGGTGTGTGTGAGTACCAGTCAATTACGGTTAATACGAAAAATTATATGATCGCGATTATTGTCATTTATGTAATTTCATAAATCAGTTTGTTTCAGATAATCATCATAATTTTCTTAATTATCGATCGATTGTAAGATTTGCAAAGAATCATGAGAAAAAAATGCACACATTATTACAATTCAACAAAAAGTGTTATATATAGAAGGAAATATTTCTGATATACAAAAACAATCTCAAAATTGAATGATAAGTTACCAGAACTTGCTACTGTATTCTTTATATAGGAAAGTAGTTTGCGAACTTGACAACGCAGATATTTTAATAATAATTTTGGTATACTACACTTATCTGCAAATTTAAACTACTGTATACACAGTGCTTTACTAACGTATGATCAATCTGCATAGCATGATTGACACTTTAATTCAACACAAATATTACAGATTAGCTATCAAAAGAATATTTCCAATTGACACTCATATACAAGACACAAACTACATATCAATACCATACTTTGGCAAGATATCAGAACAAATTGCAACTAACATATACTAAGAAAAACCACCAGTTACAAAATAACCTATAAAACTAACACCAACACCTTTTCATTTTTATTCAATGCTAAAGACAAAACACAAGATATCACGAAATCCGCCATTTACCGTTTGAATTGTTCTTTTTGTAACTCGGTTTATATTAGACAAACACTTAGAAATTTCGACATAAGATACAAAGAACACGTACGCTCTTATAGACTTAAACATCCAGAAAAATCGAATTATGCCAAACACATTTTGGAACTGAACCACCCAATGACACCTCAAAACAACATTAAATTCTTACATTTTTTGCAACAACAAACACAAATTAGACATTTTAGAAGCTTTTGAAATATACAGACATAAACTCACAGTACCTTTAATGAATGAACAAACTGAGCTTAGTAATTCTCCTTTATTAGAAGTGTTAGATGTTTAGTTTTTGTATGTATTATATCTAGTTACCTATTTTCTGTATGTATTTATCCTTATCAACGTGTTTATTTATCAATCTTATCTACCTTTGATGACATTTTAATGTCGAAACAATATTGTCAGGTTAAGATAAACTAATAAAACTTGTGAAACTTTAAATTAATCTTTTAATTTGATTAAATTTCATAATCTCCATAGTGTTAATAGATACATAAATATCATATTTAAAAACCGTATTAATGTTTCGCTTGTAATAGGCGCGACCAACTGTGTGACAACTTTATTATCTTTTTTAAAAGGGTTATTTTATTGTGGTTTATGAACATCTGTGCAAGTACGAACAACTCTCGTGCGTCCACCACACGATAGCCTAAAACGATATTTTGCCGCCTACGCACTTATCTATTAAGATATTTTCTCGGACTGTGTCATAAATGTGTATTCTGAACAGTTCGAAACACAATGCATAAAACTGTAGAAAAGAAATTGCTTTTTGGTTACATGATTTATGTGTAATATTGTAGTACTTAGTACTTACATTACGTTTGAAGCAATACAGTATTTACAAAAACTTAAGATTCTAATTAACAACAAATGTTATAATAAGTAAAAAGACAGACTATACGTCGATAGTTTCAAAGTTATTTACAAATGTGACAATTATAAAATGTTATCGACATGGTACTTAAATCAAGCATTCGCAGAACCAATTAATTTAATTTTAATTAATTGCTGCATCACTTATTTCAAGTATTTCTTTCTCAAAATTAAAAGTACGTTTATATGTCATAAGCTGCTGACTACAGGAAATCTAATTTGCTAGTAAGGGTCAATTTAACTCTGAAAGCGGTTAGGAAAATGGTTTATGTCATTCCCGGTAGACCTCTTAGTTTCTATTATAAATGACACTAGAGAACCGTTAAATTTAAAATTCAAATATCATTTGGGGTAACCTTATTACTTAAATTTAAAGTTTTGTGCTTACCTTACAGTCGTTAATAACCAAGATATATGTAAATTATAGAAGTTTATATTTCGACTGCAACTGTAGCAGAAAATGCACTTGGGATTTTTCTTGTGCGAACTTACTCTGCATTTTTATTATTCAGCATATTATCTTTAATATTATTATTATAAATAGTAATGAATCGGCACGGCTGGCCTATTTTTTGTATACGATTCCTGACCCACATAAATTGGACCAAACAATAAATTTTGTTTTTAATTGGTTTGACGTTTTATATTTGTTCAACACTATACTCAAGAGCAAAAATAATATTGTAATCTACCATTGGCGCCATTATCAAACATTTGACATTGTGATACTGACATAATTAATCTGTAATAATGAATCATGATACATAAAACGCCGCGTTAAGCGCTTGCATGTCTATACTCAAGGCTCTAAATGTTATTTGCTCTGACCGGCGCTACTCAACCAGTTTCTTAATTGTTTCTGTATTTTAACTAAATACCTTTGAAAATCTATAGTAGACTAATTCTTCTTGGTATGTCTTGCTTTGCGACCTTATGTCCTACAGGGTTGATTAGCGAATTCAACCGACCTAGGCGATTTGTATAATAAATATCCACAGACGCCCGAAAGGGGGCAAGGAGGGGCGCTTACCCCCCCTGGAAGTTGAACAATTTGAATTTTATTGAAAATTTCGTATAATATGCCGTTTTTTTCTAGGCTTGCCCCCCCTAGCATGTCGTTTATTCTAGACTTGCCCCCCTGGACAAATTTCTGCAGGTGCCTATGTGAATATCGTTTTTGAATTGGATCTTGAGCTTCGAAGCTAATAAGCTGAAGAGAACTCTTGAAAAAGGTTTAACAGACCGAAACACGTGTAGAGTATTCTGCATTATTTATGGAAACATTTAAATACAACAGTTCTTAACACTTATTATATACAATGTTTCACAAAGAGCCTACCGCGACTTCTATTTCACTAATTTAATTCAATAATAGCTTTCTTACGTTACTAAAACTATGAACATTTCAAAATCATATCTAATTTTAATTTATTATTTAATTAGATATATTGTGTTTGTCTTACGATAAATTTTTTCAAATATACTTAGAAGCTGTTGCCAATATAACTGTTATAATGCTTTCTTATATAAGTACTTTCAACCTCCTAAAAATACACCACCATTGACTCAATGTTGCTCATTCATGAACTTTATATCTGTATCTCAACACATGTACCAATTTTCGGCTAGAATTTAGTATCTTACTTTTAAAGTATACATGGTGTAACTAATATAAGCAATAATCTCGTCTGGAGGTAGTAAACATATTTTCCATATCAACATATGGTCGCTTTTTGTTAGTTTTCAAAAAAATTGCATTTTAAATTTTAAGTACGCCCATTGTACTCACAATAAGTATATTAAAAACACGTAACAAGCCAAAATAAACTTTCTTTCCAGGTTTTAAATTTTCTTGGACCTGCCCTCATTACGAGGTTTCTAGTACTATCAGTTACACCATGTAGGTGCCGTAATTCCTTTAAAAACACCCTACCACTGACTACATTTAACTCATTTACGAACTGTATCTATATTTCAACACAGATAATAATTTTGGTTAAATTTTAATTTCTTACTTGTAATGACCCGACATATATTAATTCGTCTACTTTCACTTTTGTTAATATTTATTACGAAATTCTCATCTGGTTTATAAAATGGCTCCTTCTTGTTCGCAGAAGTGAAGCATCGGCAGATGCAGACACAATGCGACGTTTCATATAATTCTATCAGGTGGTTTCATTATACCGCTTCTTGCAAGGTTTTTGGGTAGTTTTGTCGATATCTTTTTATAGCCCAAGCGCCAAGAAACGCTCGGTGTTTTGCACCTATAATAGTCTTCTCAACAGTGGTGTATATATTCTGTAGTGGGGAAAATATAATAAACCGGACAATGTAATTAATGGTAAAAATTCAAACTAACAGTAACCTAACCTCATCTGTGACTTATTAATTAACTATTATTAATTGAGCGGCTTTAATTGTTAATGATCAAGCCAAAGATGAGGTTAGGTTACTGTTAGTTTGAATTTTTTTATTATGAGACTGGGCGACCATTAACTGCATTGTCCGGTTTATTACATTGACTATAACATAGACACTTACCACTGGTAAATTATGAAAAATTACTTACCTGCCCTTGTGCAAAAGGCAGAGAATCTGAAGTGTTTTAGTGTTTTATTATTATTACATTGCAAAAATGCTAGATCATTTTACTATTAATGAAAAAACTGTTTTACACACACACTAAACATAAAAATTTTAGTTTGGAGTATCCTGAAGGTAAATAATATAGAAAAGTCAAATATGCACAGTATTTCAAATAAACGCGATACACAATTTTTTTAATCAAAATATGTTAATGTATCAAATCTCCTCTGGCTATCTCATAAAATTAAAAATATTTAAAACCGACTTTTTTAATTTCAGTGCAATAAAATTACATTAAGTTTTTACAAATTCTTAACTAATGAATCTAGGGGTTATGTGCTATTTAACATACTGTAGAGAATTACTTCGTCACCTCTTCCTATCATTTTCATCTTTATTTTCAACACTGATGGGTTACTACAATCACCAATAGTACTTATCCAATCATTGTACACTTATTTTTTATTTTGAGATTTTTGTCTAAATAAAATCTACCGATATCGGTTTACGTTCCATATACCAGACCAGGTATTAAATGTCATTGTATAAAACGTTGGAATACTGTAACGTTCTAAAAATACTGAACTGAAGACCGATGCCCCACGATGGGAGTGTCAACTTTAACACACGAGAATTACTAAACACAAAAGTCCCACGCATGGGCGCCAATTATAACATCGCTTTTTACTTACACTGAAAATACTGAAATTATTTTGCTGAAAATACTAAAATATTTACTGAAAACAAAGAATGATACTTACTGTACTTTATGCTCCGGCAAAAGATCTCTTTTTGATGAGAAATTATTATTCAGGGGTAGGTACTGATTTCCCTAGCTTATAGATTATAAGGAAAAATAAGGTTTGTAAAAATAATAATGAATATGGGCGCCATTTACTCGAAGTCATTACAATTCTTGATCCGAATCCCCAAGTAAAAAAGATTCGGGTTATATTGATCAAAATTAATTAAATTAAACAACTAATCAGAATTAGTTAAATAGACGTTAAAGCAGGTTAGGTAATTGAATAACTTCAATTAATGATCGGTCCAATATTATCACAATAAGGTTTAGTTTAAATTCTCATTTATTCATGGATAAAGATTTTTTTTTCAAAAGACAATAATTAGAACAATCATAATAGTGTTCTAATAAGGATGGTTATTGAGAAGAAAATGCTTGCATTATTAGCAAAAGGTTTTCATGCAACTGGCACAAATAAATTTTCATTACAAAACTTACTTTTAACATACAGTTTATCGGCCAATCCTTGTTAATTCGTGGTAGTTTACAATCCTTTAAATTCCACAAGTATCACTAACACAATAATGCCTTTAAATTGACTTAAACATTAGGTACAAGGTACCTCATACATTATAAATGTAGAACTTTGAATCATTGGTGTCGATTCTGAAGTTATAACCATTGTTTATGAACTAGAGTTTATGATAATTATGTCATACGTAGACTTTTATTAATAAATATTTAGACCCATATAATTTCAAAAGAAACGTATATCATTTAAAAGATTACCACGTTGACCAAATTTTATTTCTCAAAAGGTTGCATTATCCCCAATACGGTATTATTCTTAATCCGGCACTAATTTATGCACTTCTCAATATTAGCGCTGCAATACGGAACAAAAATGTAGTTTCTTTATCTTTAAAATTCAATTAACTATTGAATTCTTTTCACAAATCATAAACTAACTTCTGACCGGTTAACTGAACGGGAAAACTCAAACTTATTTCACATGGCGGTCCATACAGAACCTCGCGTCCACTTGGCAAGTTATCCGCGACCTTCCATGTACGCTTGGCAAACTCCTTCAGACTCTCCAAACTGTATGCGCCCAGCTTGGCGATTTGTCTTCAACTTCTATAAACATTCAACTTTTCCTAGAGTAAATAATATTTTAAGAAAGGGAAGTATATTATTACCCTATCAGATCCAGAAATGACACATATAGTGCCAATGAGAGAAAACCTTCTCGAACATTCCACGGGAATCTGCAGGGTCGAAGACTTGCTTTGTGGCATGAAACACGATAATTAAAAATATTTCAGACTGTTCCTTTTTGATATATACTTGGGAAAAATCTATTCATCAAAAACGAAAATAAGCACGTACAAGGAAACATAAAGTTGAATTAAATGCATTTTTAGGCGTATCATTCTGTCAAGGAGGCAGTTTTATCTCTATATTTTTATTACAAAAACGATTTCATCTGCGTGAGAACTGCTTTAGATGACTTTTTATATTAACGAAAAACACTATCAGATTTGAAATGAAGTCTGCAATTTTAAACCAACGAAAATATATTTAAATGTACAGGATTGTACTTAGATTATTTACAATAAATACATTTTACAATATTTTTAAAATGAATCTAAAGTTTTAACGCCTTGCAGTACGTAATAGAAATAACAAGCTTCTTGAGTATTCCATCTTGAGTTTTCGGTCATCGGAGCGGCTACGTTTTGGAGATACAGATAATGTCAGTAACATCGTTCTAGGTTACCTAGGTTACCCAGACTATTTAGTCAATTCCGTTTAAGATTTCATTTGTGAGGTCAATCGGATTCAGCCTCGTCATTTCTTTGTCATTGGGTTATCTTATTTTCGCCTGTTTTTCTAAGAGTTAGAATACGTACGGTAAATATGTAAATATTCTATGTTAATCTATCAAACCACAAAGAATCAACAGCATCTAGTTAAAAAAACTTGTGTACTTTTAAATATTTCACAATAAGAAGACTATATTGAAAATAAATAATGTAGATGTAGAGTTCCAGCAGTGTATTTTTATTATAAACATAAACATTGCACGAAATTCCATTAAAAAGAAATTTGAAATTACTAATCTAAATTTAATTTTCAGGATGGTCTCAGAAGAAGGATGGATAAGCTCAAAAGTTCAATAGAGGAAGGAAACAGAGCCGTGGATAAAGAGAGAGAGAAGAACGTTAGCTTGTTACATCTCATATTTCCACCCAATATTGCGAAACGCCTTTGGCTAGGTATGTTAATATTTAATGAAAAGCCGTTTAAAAGAAAACATGCTTTCAGACTCCAGCATGATTGAATTTCTTTAATCTATTTATACTCAAGATTAACACGAAATTAATGCTTGATTAATGAATAATTTTACAGGAGAAATGATCGAAGCCAAAACACACGAAGATGTCACGATGTTGTTCAGCGATATTGTTGGATTTACATCAATTTGTTCAACAGCGACACCTATGATGGTTATTAACATGTTACAGAATCTGTACAATCATTTTGATGTATACTGTGGACAACTCGACGTGTACAAGGTAAGACAAAAAGAAAGCATGTTGCCTGTTACCTGTTGAATGTTTATTAACAATATAGATTTTATTAATATTCAAAAGTAAACAATATCAGTTAGTACATGATTAATTTTAATTTTCTATGTTGACACAATTTTATAAAAAAAAAAACAAAAACGAGTAAATAATTGCGAAAACGGAAATTCTAGGAGGTAATAGTATCCTTAATAGCTAAAAGCACGTAAATGACATTTTCGTTACCGACTCATTAACTTAAATAAACATTAAATATTTTCATATTGACACAATTGCGGGATGAAAGTTGATTTTCCACCCACTTTGCAATTTGCATCCAGTTTATGTACAATCCTGAAAAATTCACGCAGGTTGAAACATTAAAAATTCTACTATTATGTCAAGAGTCGGCTCTTTTCCTTACCGTAAACAGAAGACTGTTCAAGCAAAAAAAGAGAGGATTCCGAGCGGGACTGGTGGTAAATGAAGCGGTAAAATAACAAAGGATCAAGCAAGATCCAATGTAGATTTTATACGTGACTGAATTTTATCTTTGATGTTTCTGATATCTGATTGGATAACTCGACAATATTCTGCTTTGATATTTGATCTTCCTGGATGTTTATATTTGATTAGGCGAAAGGTTTTGTTTAGCACATAAGCAGCTTTCAAAGTGAATCTATTTGATGTGGATTTAATTTCTAACTATTACATGGCAGATATTGGCTTGGGGGAAATTTTATCGGTTTATTTTTTTCTCTGTGATCAAATTTATGGCTAAGTAAAATATCCTCTCGTTACTGCTAGATTTTATAATTAAATGAATACCACGTACTATTAGGCCACAAGAGATTCCCCAATGGATTTCAAGGTTTGCAACCCACCAAGCTTGATAGGTTTTCGGACTTCAAACTTAGTTGACCATATTAATATTTACGTATTCCGGGTTTGGGTTAAACATCTGTGAAACAGCGGTTCAAAAGCTTTTAGGTGTGTGATAGTTATATAAACAATAATTCAATTTGGGTTTCTATAAATTACTTACATAAGTAATGTTTCCGGTTTGACGTTTTATGGTGCAAATTTATTCCAGCCATGTATGCTCCTAACATTTTCGTTCATATCCCCTACTAGTATTAAAACCACTGGATAAAGCCAACAGAATACATAAATTTATTCATTTGTATATTAACATAATATACTACCAAACCCCATTATAAACACCCGTTATAAATCTTTATTAATTTTTTATATTTCGCTTATTATCAAAAATATTATATATTTATGTCTATTTACCAATTTTAACTACATTGATTAGTCGCGTCATCTAATGCAATAATTTGTTGAAAGTACTAGTACACAGAAAGTAGAAACACTGCGAAGAAAGCTCGCACGTAGGGCAGAGCCTATGAAGTCCAGGCTCCCAAGTAGTGGGACCCCCAACTGAATTCAATTTTCCATTGTTTTTTATATAATTATCCATACATGAGACTATGACTGAAAATAAATACAGAATACATACATAAATACATTTTTAGCCTTCTTTTATTTTACAATGGCATCTCAAAAATTATATAGTTGTCAAAAGCCTAACTCTGCACAAATTGAGACTCTCTCAGTCGGGTCGCTTCAATGAATAACTAAATTCTTATATTTAGAGGCAGTAATACAAACGCGCATTTACACAATAAATCTCATAACTAATAAGAACACAATTTCATTTTTATTAACAAGTAACAATGAAACAATAAAAAAACGACAATTGATACCATCAAAGAAATCTTCTTCTTCTTTTATATGAAATAAAAAGGCAGACCTATCTTTTTAAACTAAATAGCAATGGAATAATTTAAATACAAGATTCTCTCTTTTTAGTTTAACTATAAAAGAATTATAGCTTGATATAAAGAGAATAATTTGTTTACAATTCTTTATGCCTTTTTTCGTATCATTAAAATTTCTAATTACTAATTAAACTAATTACTACAGTTAAACTCACGGTTTTTATTTACTAGGAATGTAATTCCTTCCTTTTAATTTTTAAAATAAATAACTTATAAATACCAACTTGATATGCTGAAACCCCTGTTATCAGCTATCTGCTATCATTAAACTCGACAAAGAATTGAAGAAAGATATGTGTAAACAATATACTCATAAATATATCCAAATCTAAACAAGGTTTTACATATTGTAATTCCAAATTCAATAATTGTTGTTTATCAATGGTAAGTAAATAAATTTTCCTAATGTCCAAGTTCATTATAATAATAAAGATTTTCAATAAATTTGTCTTGTTAGCAAAATTCAATCGTAGAATTTATTAATCACTTGTTTAAATTCTGGCACTTTTTAAATAAACACTTTTATTTTAAACGGTTTTAAATAATTCACTTTAACGTTTAACATAAATAAATCTAACCTCAAGACTTTGGCATTTCTAAATTAGGTCAACATAACCTTAATTCTTATTAATCTGAACAAGACGTGTGCAGGTGCACTTTTTGCAAGATGTAAATTGAAAGAAAATTGTTGAGAAAATGGCTGTCTATTTATATCTGTTTGCCTAAACAATTGAATGTGCTAAAAATGAACAGAACAAACGAATGTTCATATAACAAAATAAATAATACAATAACCAAATTGTTATTTACAAATTTTCATTAAAGCAAAAACTAATTATAGGTCTTATTTATTTAAATAGTCTTATAGGAAATTAAATTCCGAATTTAATTATGTGGTTGTTGTGTGATACTTGTATTAACAATGTTACCCACAAAATGGGGACTGCTTATTGGGAAACGGTAACAACCTTTAACCGCAGTTAAATCTGTCGGCTGCCAGCTAACTAGTGTGAGATCGTGGGTCTCACTAAAGGTCTTCTGCAATGGGCGCCAAGAATCGTCTAAGATAGCCACAGTATTGGCCGACAAAATCTGAAAAGAACAACACATTTGCGACTACTACCAATGTGGTCGACTTTTCCCAATAATGGCACCTCGATAGCTGAAAATATAAACCCCAAATACCACACATATAAATAATAAGTCTTCAAGTTAGAGATTTACAGTGCTTTATTATTAATTAAACAAATTATCAGGTAGATCAATTAACATAAATCAATCAAGTAAGGTTATATTTTAATCAAGGACAAATAGCTTTGGCAAAGATTATATGCAAGTTATTGATTTCTATTTACAAATTTGATCTGGGTGAGGATTGATGCGAGCGATTTATTTACTAAAATCTGACTTGACTTCAAGTCTCAAAAACGTAACTGGCACGGTAAATTAACCCGAATACCTGTGATGTACATTGCGTAATCATTTATCGTCAGATTTTAATTGTTTAACCAATTCATTACGGAGTAAAGTCATACGTATTCACTCGCAAATATTCCTAACAATGTAAGGAGATAAAATATTATATATCAAATAGATACCTACGTAAATATAAGTGCTACACGCACACTAGACAAAAACCATTTAACACAAAATTATAATATACAAATATACAGTAATGCTTTATATACAATAAGGGTTGTCAAGCGTTATTGCTGTTGTAAATAAATAGTTGCTACAATATAACTAACTCACGATACAGATGTGTGTTCTCCGAACTGAAGAGGAACGTCACCAACCAGGTTGAACGTAGCGTGATCCATCAAGACAACAGCAACCAAGTCTGCGTAATGGTTTTTTAACAACCCAAATATACAACGTAGTGTATGAAGTTAACGTAAGATTTATTAAAGGAAAAGAAAAAAAACGTCTGTAACAAACAAAACCAAATTACCAGAATGTACGAAGCAAACACTTTATAAATACCTTCGGTGTAATGTGACCTTAAGAGATAATTATATCGCCTCCATATGCGGCTAGCGACGATTATACATCTAAACGAGGACGTGCACTTCTATAACCTCTAAAAAGAACAAGTGGAAAAATCCCCTTTCAGTCTAAATTGGAAACATCGCCACAAATTAATCATAGATCTGCACCAAGACAATTCCCAATTCACAACACAAAGGAAGAGATTAATTAAACGGCGATGTCCACTAAAATATATTCTTTAAAAAGAAGTAGCTTGACGAGCGTACGAAAACGTAGTGAGTGTTCTGCTATCAACCGGAAGTTAGTTCCAAAACAAAATGGCAACTAAAAGGAGAAAGAATGCAAAAATCCCTAAACGCTATACAATTTAACGCATAGCTATACAGGGTGCTACGAGATTAGCTCGTAACAACAATCATAATTAACTTTACAACTGAATGTCGATGACATCCCTATCTTCTTAAAACTTTTATTAACTTAATTATATAAAAATACCTTTTCATACCTTCCTATCTTCACAAATTTTAACAATATATAAAAATTCATACCAAATAATAATATTCATTCAACGTTTAGAAGCGCAAAATAATTACCTGTTTTTATATGATAGCAACAATACAAAACAACCCCTACATTTAAGATGGTAATAATTATGTATTAAAGAAGCAGCTTTACAAACCTTCACCAAAATATTTCCATTAAGAGCTTTAAAAATTTAAATTACAAGAAACTTTTACTATCTGAGGACCTCGTTATAAAGAAAACATAGTTTTAACTACATTTTTACAAGGCAAGTGGGTAAATATTTATATACACCTTTAATACAGTACACCTTGCCTGTTCCATATGAATCTTACCAGGTGAACTCTTACATTAAAAGCGACCTAAACTTCATTAAATTAACAAAATAGATAAACGTCACCCAAATCGTTAATTGGCAAGGAAGATTAACTATATTCTATGGAAAAATATGTTTTCCAGATATCCTTTATCTGACTATAATGTTCAAGTGTGCATGTTAATTATAAATAACTATATTTTAATTCATAAAAGACAAATTACGCAAAATTATGATTTTGAAATTAACCCATAAATTGGATAAGTGTGAAATTGCCTAAATTTGCTTAATTAGAATTTTTGTGTGGGTCAATTCCTTTTTGGCATTTTAAATAACATGACAATAATTTTCTTAAAAATATGCATATATCGTCCACAAAACCTAGTACTTCACTACTTATTTTTAATGTGCTGAACTATATCATTAATAAACAAAATATGAACAATAGTGGCGCCAAATGTATCCCTTGAGGTACAATTATTTTTCAAATATAACATTTTGTACTTTAGTATATTAAATTATTTCCATTGAAAACTTTCAAGTATTACAATAATAAATTACTCAAAGTTGTCCTACCTCTGCAAAAACGATGCCGAACATTATTTACAATAATTAGGAATTTACATTGCCAATATAATTGTATATATACAATTTTATCCATCAACTCTTCAATGGTAACCTTGTTATTGCCGAATGTATAAATAGGTATAATACTTCTAAAGCTCCGTTTTCTATAATACCCCTATTTTCCATGCAGAAAATATTCAAAAGCATCTGTTTTTTTCTTGTCTTGTCAAAGGACCAGAGCATATCTGTGTCGATGTTTGAAAAAATTTAGATTAAGCTTTATTTCTCCTCCAACAAAAGTAGAGAAGTTTGTTAATTTAAAATTTACTTTGAGAAAAAAAATGCCTAAAGTTGCAGCGCTAAATATTATTAAAGCGACAGGTGTATGTCAAAACAACTTAATTAAGTTTTCAGAAAAGTATACGAAACGCAAACGGAAACTTCCTCAGCTACATAATGTCAAGAACGGTTTGTTAGCTAACGAGATTTTGCGTACTTGTAATTGAAAGGGTTAATCATTTTTTTATATAAACAAATAGTAATTAAAAACAAACAGGATTAGTATTAACCTTTTCTAATAAATTTTAATTTTTTCTAGAAAATAACATTGCTCGTTAATTCGTTAGTCTCTACACGTATCATTTCCATGATTGACTGTATAAATTCAAACTCACTGCATATGCATATCAACATACATATTTCAACATGAAAATCTAGCAGAGTGAAATGCATTTAGCTAAAGCTGCGCTGCACTGGTAAGTTCAAGCAGATTAATTCCCAACATCTCTCGATTCAAATGAATTAATTACTGGATTTCCATTTCTCATCCATTGTGGTATGAGATATGAATTTCCTTCACTGTTATTTCATACGGACAGCAATAATTGTAAAATTTTTAATTCAACTTAATGTTTTCCATGCAGTTTTCATTCACGATCTCAGGTTCTTAAAGTGCTAATAGGTATCATAATAGCTAATTATTTATGCATTAAGTTGCAATATAAGCGTGGGTTTTGAACGAGACGTGAAAATTCTAAATGTAAATCTTTTAACAAACCATGAAGAATTCTTAACAAAAACATAACTACTTGTTGAGAAAAATATTACAATAGAACACGTCTGAATGTGGGTAAAATTATCTAAAGGACAGAGAAATCTATGTTTTGCCACATTCGATTCTACGTATTGTAAACGCATGGACTTGATATAAGAATGCAAAAGAAAAGGAATATTATTCCCCTCTACGCCACGTCCTACCTCTCTACCATCAAGATTTATAGTAATCGTTGGTTGAGTGTAAAACGAGCACGAACTTATTCTACCACTGATTTCTATTAACGAATTTACAGCATATCAAATTAATGAGTTTCCAGTTAGTATACAGTGTGTCCACGGATTGAGTGCACATAAGGTGTAAATGACCAATTTTTTTAGAGTTGGATCTTCATGTTCTGAGGATCGCTCCTGCTTAGTCTCAAACTAATATATTGAAAAAATGAGCCAAATCAATTAATATACAGGGTGTTTTTTGGCCGAAATCTAAAGATTAGTCAAGAGTAAACTGTCTTTATTTTAGCAGATATAACAAAAATGTATTAGAAAAAGTTGTTTAGAATTAAAAGTTATGGAAGACTTTCAATTTTTATACAAATCAGCCTACTTTGAGTTTTTTCATCAGCACGAGATTTTTTTTTTATTGTTTCCAGCCTTATTTTGTGGAACTCCATAATCATGAAATAAATAAAGATTATTAAAAGTTTCACAGTTTTATTAAAATATAACCTGACAATATTGTTTCGACAGCTATGCTGTCATTATCAAAGGTAATATAATTATAAACAAACACGTCGCTAAGGTAGATACAAAATAGGTAACTAGATAAAATAATAATAATAATCATAATTAAACATCTAATACTTCCAGTAACGGAGAATTACTGAGCTCAAGTTGTTCATTCATTAAAGGTACCCTGAGTTTGTGTTTGTATATCTCAAAAGCTTCTAAAATGTCTAATTTGCGTTTGTTATTACAAAAATGTAGGAATTTAATTTAATTGAATTTAATACAAAACCACACAATGACTCCTCAAAATAATATTAAATTCCTACATTTTTGTAATAACAAACGCAAATTAGACATTTTAGAAGCCTTTGAGATATACAAACACAAACTCAGGGTACCTTTAATGAATGAACAACTTGAGCTCAGTAATTCTCCGTTACTGGAAGTATTAGATATTTAATTCTGATTATTATTATTATTTTATCTAGTTACCTATTTTGTATCTACCTTAGCGACGTGTTTGTTTATAATTATATTACCTTTGATAATGACAGCGTAGCTGTCGAAACAATATTGTCAGGTTATATTGTAATAAAACTGTGAAACTTTTAATAATCTTTATTTATTTCATCATACGAGATTTTTTATTTGTGGTTTTAATGACCCATGCATGAAGAGTGCAGTTTTCATTATTTCTTAATATGATTACGTTATTTCCTTGTTATTTGTTTAAATTTTCGTAGTTGTGTTGTTGTTTTTTCGTTTATTTTAGTAATGGCAAGCACTAGTACAAAAAAGTATAAATGCAGCATTGCAATGTGTAACACTACTGATCCAACAATATCATTTCATGAAAAAACTCAAAGTAGGCTGATTTGTATAAAAATTGAAAGTCTTCCATAACTTTTAATTCTAAACAACTTTTTCTAATACATTTTTTATATATCTGCTAAAATAAAGACAGTTTACTCTTGACTAATTTTTAGATTTCGGCCAAAAAACACCCTGTATATTAATTGATTTGGCTCATTTTTTTAATATCTTAGTTTGAGACTATGCAGGAGCGATCCTCAGAACATGAAGATCCAACTCTAAAAAATTTGTGATTTACACCTTATGTGCACTCAATCCGTGAACACACTGTATATACTAAAAATGGACAAAACCGTTTTTTCTGGTGTTGTTGAAGTCTTTATGTTGTTGTACGTCTTTATTTCTTTTTAACAGCTAAAATTTCTTTCGGCGTTGGCAAAGTTAAGAAATTTAATATTCTTTATTTCACATCAACAGTTGCGGATACGAGGGCTGTCTTTTTAGTGTTGCATATAGGGCTGACATAAAACAGTAGATATCTTTTAAAGCCTTTATTGTTTTTCGAAGTATTCTCCACGAAGATTAATGCCCTGTTTCATGCGCTCGAACCAACTCTGTAAGCAGTTATCTCACTCGTTTGTTGGTACAGTCAAAATTGCGTTTTTGCGAACTTGCATTGTCGTGGTGGTGGATGATTCGTCGTTCGAGGTTGGTTTTTCGCAGCTCAGCGAAACTTAATTGCATATAAGGTGGCGATATTCATGAAGACTGACACATGTTATAAGATGACGCTCTTTTCCAATAATACGATCCGAACATCTGTATATCATTTTACTATAAACTTCATGTTTTTTCCTCTCTTATTTCTGTATACTCGATTTGTTACTCCTTCAAGTTTTTATAAAATTTCTTTCCCCATGCTTTTCGTATCAGCTAGAGTAAATACGAATGTATTCGAAGCATTCTTCGGCAGACCTTGAAGCGAGCTTTTACTATATCCAATTATAATAAGTGCTGTGCAGGTGCAGTTAGTAAAGAACATAAGGGTTTAAAGCCATGTTAGAGCTTGCCAAATTTTTATATTATATAGTCTAATTGCAGTGTTTAATTTTAAGTTTTTTAGGTGCTTTAAAGAAGCTATTACTTGTGCCATTTTCTTACTTTTTGTGTTAATGTGCTTGGTTATACTTAGTGTTGTTTGAAGTGTAACGCCTAGATAATTATATTCATTGGTGAATTCGAGTTGATGATTGCCTATGTACCTATGCTTTATCATCTCTTCTAAATTTTCCTCCTCACCTAAATTTGATTACTTTACTTTTTGCAGGATTAATGCTTATTTGTTCTGCACTAGAGGTTTAAATTACATCGATTTAAACATATCTGGAGTTGTTGGAGGTTGTGGAAGTATATTACAAGATCGTCAGCATACATTATGCAGTGTGTTTCTGCGGTTTTTATGATGTCTGGTAAGTCATGTACAAACACTAAGAATATTGTTGGGCACAGGGAATCTCCCTGTAACACCCCTTGAAATTTTAAATTTCCCGCTTTGACAACTGAGAATCTACTGTTTATCCAGAATTCTGTCTAGTATTCTCGTTTTAAACAAAATCTCTTTTAAAAGTGCCCAGATATTAGTTATGCGCGATTTCTTACAGTTTTCATTGCTTCGGGAGGTGAGTTAGTATTATCGTTTTTAGGAGTCTATTGAGGTCCAAGGTCTCGCCAATTAAATTACACTAACAGGTAACTATTAGTTGTCGCATATTTAGTAGGGTTATTCGGTATTTAAAAAGCTAAGATAGAAACTATGGGTGGCTATAGCTAGAGCACAAATTAAAGTGTATTTTCCATTTACAGCCACAAACATGGCTAAAACTGGTGTCCTGAAAGTAGTAGCTTTAACCACATTTTTAATTTAGGTATAATTGTTTAACACTAATATTTAAATTATATTCAGCAGTCTCTACAAACGATATCCGGTTGTAGTGGCCAATTCCAGCTACTATCGAAAGCAAACGTTCAGAGTCCGGAGTTTGAATGCATATATTACCAGATTAAGGCACCAGAAGAATGCATTACCCTTTATTTCATAGAATAACGTGAGAAATAATACAGATATCAAACTACAAGATATACATACAACACTTTAGCTACATGCGTTAAAATTAAATTCAATTCCATCAAGTAGTTATTGAGATATTAATTATTAAAGACAAGCTTTACGTCACAACTCCAAAAAACGGACATTTTGTAACATAATTTGCGAAAATTCAAAAATCAAACGTCAGATAATTGTACAAATTTATCATCTTATCCAAAAATAAATTATCTATCTAGCTGTATTTTTTTGAATTAATTTGAGCAATTAGTTTTTTTGCTATGCACATTCAAACTCAGGGCTCAGAACTTTTGCATAGTAGCTTCCTATAATGATATTGTGAAGATAATACCTCCACCGGTTCCTACAAGCAACGGTCATTTTTTGATAAAGGAAATAGATGAACTAGGTGTCCTTACATAGGCCAATTAAAAGGAATAAGTAATTTTATGTATATTGTGTCGATTTCATTAATAAACGGCGTTTCCTTATCCTTGTTCTTTGTATTTTATTAAACATAATCACAGGAAAGGTAACATGGCTATAAATGGTACAAGTTAGTGAGCAAGTGGGATAAAAATGGCCAAAACTATCGAAATCGACAAATTGTTATGTTTTATTTTAATTTTATATACATAACGCTTTTGCTGTCCCGTTGTAACATACCATTCATGTAGTAGAATCAGATATCTTGTCAATAACTACGATTGCAATAACATAGACGTTTACTAAATATCACGAGAAAATTGCAAAGTCGGCAGTTTCCTTAAAGTGGCTATAGCCGGTACCTCTACCCTACTTTCCACCTCTCCCCTCTTAACTTGAAATTTTTGTAGTACAAAATAGTATATTATATACCAAGGTTGTGAAGAGTTTTTTCTAGAGCCGAGCATTATTAGATCCCGAGATGCGCAGCATCGAGGGATATAAGATGAGAGGCTCTAGAAAACACTTCACAACCGTGGTGTATATATTATTTTTTTCACTACTAGTACTTTTATTCCTTTTATTCTTCTCACATAAAAAACGTACTATCGCGATCACGGATTTTTTCCTGGATGCCAGTGTATAATGGGATGAATTTTTGCCCCGTGTTACACTAAAATCTGGATTATTGACTAGTAGTCAATAATAAAAAATTATTTACCACTAGGCAAGAAGGCTAACTTCACAAGGTGACAACAGACTAGATAATAGTATGTTTTAAAGCTAGTAGTGAAAAAACAATAATTAAGGAAAAGAACTAAAGTTTTCTCGGATTTTTTTCAAAAATATGCATTTAGAACACCTAATAATTTAATTGAACTTACGGGCAGCGGTCAAATCACATTATTGGAGGTCACTTCTGATTGACTGACACATCGGAAATGTCAGTTCAGTTCCATATAAGTCACTTGAAATATTATATGTTGACGTTTGATACTTGATATCATTTTTAACAGTTTAGCAAGTAAAACAAAAAAAAATAAGAAATGATGGGTTGTACAGTTTGAGGTTGTTCAAAAACCATCAAGTCTAAGTCAGAATATATTATTTGGCATGTTTGTGTTATTTTATTTTAGAATTGCTTGACAAATGCTTTTAGATACGCTACTGCTTTACAGGAACTTGTAGCGGTCATTTTTGGAAGCCAGTCTTCGTCGCCTTCAATCTATTCATTATATAGCATTAGTGTTTTTAAATTTATTCCTTTACCATTCGTCTATCTATGAAATGTACTTCAACACTGACATGAAAGACCTATTGACGTTACAAAGCAATATAGAAAAGAATGCTCAGGAAGAGATTGTAGTTGTTTGCAAGTTCTATGGATGTGTGCACCTCGTTGATGGGCTGAAGAGGACAGTTCTAGCTTCCAGTTTCAATCAATTTTAGTTGCACTGAGACGCGACTTTTACTATTTACTGCATCTATGTGAAATTGTGCATCATATGTTTTTGATGAAATGAAACGTGAACATTGGCTCTGAATTCCAATGATCACACTTCTACAAAATAAAACGATTTTTATATTATTATGTTGTTTAGGTCGGTATAAAAAAAAAAATTCAAGTTTTCGATCTTTAGGTGGGGGGGCACGAGCTGCCATCTTGGATGAAAGGTGCAAAAATGGATTTTTTTAAAATAATTACTCAATGGTTGATGCTACGACAAAATGTTGACACACTTAAAGAAGATAATTGCCACCACTTTTTGTACTGTAAACACTTTTTTTGTAAGTCTAATATTTAACGAGTTACAGCAGAAAAAACATTTGGTAATCTGTGGTAAATTATTGGTAGTCTATGTTCGCGAGCATTTTATTTTTCCTTTTTGAGGATTCGGATCCATTTATGTTGACGTCTTTATTATAGTGTTCGTCCTCAATGTTATCTTTTAATTCGTTTTCCATGCCCCTGAGGATCTGGTCTTCCATTGACAAAAATTTCCTCATCTTCTTCTTCGCTCTCGATGCCTTATTGGATTTTATTTCATGCAATTGCAAAAACAGATGTGCGGAACATGTGGCTGGATTATGGTGTATGGATTCTGCAGTGGTCAATCATGCAAAAATGCACCAGAGGTTCGCACCGAGAGCGAGGAAGAAAATAAGGAGATTTTATCGATAGAAGACCACATTTTCAGAAGCATAGACAATGAGTTAGAATATGACAGTTTGGACGGACATTGCAATAAAGACGTCAACATCAACCGACCCGAAACATCAAAAAGAAAATAAAATAAAATAACCGTGAACATATATTACTAAATCTATCCTCCGCTGTAACTCGGTATATATTACACTTACAAAAAAAGTGTTTACACAAAAAATGTTGTACACTCCCAACATCTTCTTCGAGTTTGCCACAGACTTTTTTGTCGTAGCATCAACCGTTGAATAATTATTTAAAAACAATTTTCACATTTTGTGTACTTTTTCGGCCGTTTACGTAATAGTAATAGTTTATGTAATAAGAAACTGGAAAACTGTCGTCAGAAGTAACGACTGCTTTTAGCGACTGCTGACTAGCTCGGTTCTATCAAAATGAAGTCTGACTGTTTTTTTGAGAAACTGTATTCAATAAATTAACACTGTAAAAAATTTCAGCTTTTTCAAATCACTTTTTACATTGACCTCATTTTGAAGACATGCGACCACTGCATTGGTGCCGATGCAACGCGTTCGATCATTATGCTGTCTGACGACTGTTTTCCAGTTTCTTATTACATAAACTGCTTAGTGATCAATTTTCAGCTTTAAGAAAACACTTAGATGACACACTACTTCTTGTTACAACTTTCAAGGTGCGCTGACGCCGAGTGCCCCATATCCGAGTTTCTTTTGTGTAGGATATTTATTTACACCCTAAATATAAGCTAATATTAAAATATTAGCCTTTACAAAACTCTTACACTTTTTGGTCGCCAGCTTTTGGGCTATTATAGTGACCTGGTCTAGATTGACGAGTTAAAGTTATTAACTATGCGATAAACTCCACATCGTTTGTACCTACAGTGTATTTCTGTACTCTCCCAAATACCTCTTAAACTATACAAAATATCAATTTCGGCAAAAATATAAGTGTCAATTGATTTTTCATGATGCACATGTAGTGTCGTCAAAGTTTTGCATCGCGCCTCTTCACACTAACGTCTTTAACGCCAAACTTTTTAAAATGTCAAATGACAACCCTACCTTTATTGTACCTTGTTTTCAAGGTACAAGAAAAGAAAAATTCTGGTACAAAGAAAATTGAAATATGGTTCATGGGTTGCTGAAATAAAAGGGAAAATTGTTTAACAACCCCTGTTTTTAACCACAGTTTATTTTATTATTTGGTTCTACTTTAACTTTATTATTTTAATCACTAATCTCGTTTGCGGGATACCTTATTTTAATAGGTATAAGCAATACAATTTTTGATAAAAGATTAAATTAAAAAAAAATAAATACATGTGGTTGTTGATAGAGAGACAAGTTAAAAAGAGTTCAAAACATTCTGATGTTAATATATATCTTAACTATTTGAAATATATTAAAGGCGGGTTGTTAAAGAGCCTTCGCCTTTATCCCCGTGACCCGATTTCATTTTTTCGCACCAAATATCTTCATTTTTATGCTCTTAAAATAGCGTTTGTCAAATTAAAGGTGAGATGAGGGGGTGAGATGCAAAATTTTGACGATACTAAAATTAAACGACCCCATCTGAAAATTCAATGGATATGTTTTCTGCTGAAATTAATATTTTGTATAATTTTAGAGATATTTGAGGTAGGAAATTTTCAAATTAACACACTGTATATTAGAGTTGGGTCGAAAAAAAATTTTTTTTTTCGGAACGCTTTAGTGCGGAAAAGTTGCCTATTGTAATAAGAAGAAAAACGGTATAAAAAAATTAAAATCGGTTAACATTTTCCGTTCGCGCATCGTACTTAAAGTTTATGAAAAATTGCAAAAATCACGATATTTTTGTAATTTTTTCCTGTTTAGTAGTTAAAACTTTTCAAATAAACACACTTTATTTTTTTATGCTTGTTTTATAGTTTAAATAACCTAAATAAGTTAAATTCTGATCAATAATCTAATTATTTCCGTTCGCGCAACGTCTTAGAAAAAACAGAAATTTACCAATATTTCGCAATTTTCACTGTGCAACGAGCGAAGACGTTTCGCTAGAACAAAACGAACCAGAACTCACTTGAAATAGATTGTACTGGTTTGAAGTAGATTGAGCCGTGGCGTGGTCCCTCCCTACTCTGCCGCAGCCCTACCCCCACCAACTCGGCCATCTACTCGTCACGGCGTCCACGTCCAGTGCCTACAGCCTTCATCAAATGATATAACTCAAAGTATTATTTCTCGTTTGTATGAACTATCAATATCATGAAAAACTAGAAGTAGTAGAGTGTGATGGCACTGTAACCGACACTGGATGGAAGAACGGTGTCATCCAACGACTAGAAAATCATGTAGGACTACCGCTACAGTGGAGCATATGCCTCCTGCATTTTAATGAGCTATCTTTTCGGCACATTTTCCAACATATTGACGGTAAGCCTAGGGCCTAAACCTTTTAGTGGGCTCATCGGGCTGCAGCTTACTTGCTGTGAAAATGAACCTATGAACCCATAGCTAGTTCGATTCCTGATATAGACATGAATTTGTTGAGCAAAGACCAACAGTATTTATTGGACATTGCAAATGCAATTACCTTGGGACATTGTCCAGAAGACTTGGCAAATCAGGACCCTGGTCCTTTGTCCCATTCCAGATGGCTAACTGCGGCCAACCGAGTCCTTAGGTTGTATATAAGTTCATCAGATCCATGCGGAAACTTAAAAGAAATAGTTGGCTTCATATTAAAATCATACTGCCTGTGTGGTTTGCCATAAAAAAGAGCAAATATTTTACTGACGGACCAAAACATGTCTTTCAAGCACTCCAATCATCACGATATTTATCCGACGAATTACTTCAAATTGTCGATCCAGTAATACAACGAAATGCATTCTTTGCGCATTCAGAGAATGTTCTGTTGGCAATGCTTGTCGATGAAAGAGGATGATATTAAATCATTCATCAATTCTGACACTACACTTATCAGAGAAATACAAAAGTTTCCCTGTCACACTCAGGCTGTGGAATGGTGCGTCAAGCTGGTAACAGAGGCCTCTAATAAAGTATGTGGACATGAAGCTAGAGATGGCTACATTCAGGCAACACTGAAGTCTAGATCGGTTATGCCTTATTTCTCCACAAAATTAAACTTTAAATGTATGTAATGTAAATATACTATAAATACCACATCCAATAATTGGATGGTTGGTCAGGTAAGGTGTGGGTGGAATTTGACGTGCAACTACCTCCACGTAGTGAGTTCCATCCAGTGTTGGTTACAGTGCCATCACACTCTACTACTTTTAGTTTTTATAATGATATTGATAGTTCATACAAATGAGAAATAATCCTTTGGCTACGGCCTTCATTTGATGAAGGTCGTATTCATTTATTAGACGGTAATTTGGTGGTATGTATGGTCACATATACATAGTGTAACTAATATAACTAGAAACCTCGTAATGGGGGGGTAACTGTAATAATGTGTAGAACATATTTTTCTAATCAACGTCGCTTTCTGCTAGTTTTCGACAAAATTGCATATTAAATTTAAAGAATGCCCATTGTACTCACATTACATTAAACATACTAAGCCACTCATTACGAGATTTACAGTTATATTAGTTACACCCTGTATCTGTTTCTTGATGATATTTTTATTGTTTTTATCTCAAACTAAAACGCTTTTTGATAACGAACTGAAGTTGCCCTTTTCTCCATTTTTTTGTATATTTTATACATACTGATGATTTTCCTAAATGTCGAATTAGATTTTGCATCCAGTGTGAGACGACTGTTTCAATTATTAGTAGGCTTACTTTCATACACTATAAGCTCGAAAAACAATACACACTGTAAAAAAAATTCACTGTAAAAGAAGGCATGTTCTGCATTTTTATAAAAATCTTTAAAAAGCTAACATAATACTCTTCCACGAAGAAGGCTTAAATCAAATTGTATATTGAAGTTTCGTGAGGCCCTTGGGAATATTGTTATTTGAAAATAAATGCAAAGTTTCTTTTTGCTTTTATGATGATTCCTCAGATGATTACAATTTTTTATCAAATAAAGTAAGCGCTACAAAACTTGACTTTATTGCTGCCTCAGTAATTGATTTCTTAATGCCATAGAAGTTTCTTTCTAATGAGAATAAAATCAAACTCGACGTAAGTATGCAAGTAAATTTTCCAAAAGTTTACAAGTACATAGAAATTTGATCCTAAGGTATAGCAAACTTAATAATATGCAATATTAAAGATTACTTTAATTTTCAACTCAAAGTACTTCGCTTTAAATAAGAAGACTGCCAAAAAGCTTTATATCAGCAGGAATGGTTTACAAAACTTCCAGCGACCGTTTTAATGTTCCAATTTGCCTCCATTTAATGACACCTAGTTGAAAATTCCATTACTTTCAGGATTATATTTCCATTTACAGTGGCATTTGACCCTTGATAAATTTTCTATTTCGCGTATTTCTCGGTAAAAAAATATATCACAAGGTAGAGTTGAATTACTTCAAAATCTCTACTAATTCGGTTTATAGAGCAGGAAAACAACGTTTTCTTGTCTCTAATTTTTTTTTAGATAATTTTACGTTCCAGGGCATCAAAAATCTTTTGACCTATTACACGTTATAAGTTGTATAATTAATCATTCATACAATATATATGTAGGTTTATTAGCACACTCTACTTTTTATTTTATTACGGCAGCAAAATATGAGGCCATAGGTCTTATGAATTAGATATCAAAATTAAAATATTCATACGGATGTAAAAAGGCTTCATTCAGTAAATGTGTTGCACTCTATAGAAATATTTCTAATGGTGGCGTATACCTTCACTGCTAGGCCAGCTAGTTCGAGGCACGTTCCATTAATTAAGTATATGTAAATAGAGAATGCTTTGGTTATCATAAGACTCGGTAGCAATGTAGTATTTACTTTATTGCTTCTAGTCCGGTTGTTTATCACCCTTCTGCATGTCATCAATCAATTTATTAGAACATATTTACAAATAGTTTAACCAAATCAATCAATAACAATATTTTTTTTAAATCTGCACTTTTTAATGGTAGTCGCAAAAATGTGTGATATTTTTCATAATAAATATTGAATCACAGAACCAATACAATTTCTTTTAGGTAATTTTGTAGGGCAAGTTAGTCATAATGTCATTACAAACACTTTGTAAGGAACCTTCCAGGAGTGATATCGTCGGTCTGAGAAAACGATCAGATTTTAATAAAATATAAAATTATAAAGATTATGTTGGCAATGAAAATTTGTCTGAACTATTAAAACAAAGAATCATATTATAAATGCAAATCTGTATAGAAAGAATTTTACCCTGACCGACTCCCACTCTCCGGATGGACACTCTACCAAAATGAGCTACCAAGGCGACCCTTAATAGAATGACAATTTCGCTATACGAACTAAATAACTGCAAACATACAAAGTGTGATATTAACACTTCCTTTCTTTCAGACCTCATTAATAATCCACAAATGTCTACATTAGTCAGAAATGTCTGTTCGTATGTACTATTTTACGCTTTGCTTTACTTTACCAAAATAATGATTTTGTTGGAATGGTTCTCCAAACTGGTTCTCTGATAAAAACAGCTTTATTGTTCCCACCTACAAGTAATGCTCGTGAAACTTTTCCCAATTAGTTTTACCGTCGTTCTTTCAAAATCCCGTCACTTGTGTCCAACATAAGAAGATGGTTTGTAAAAAATATAGAAATTGGGATCGTAACAGTTCCAGTCAATACATGCTTAGAGAAAACACTGAATTATATTGAAGAAACCATTTGTTCAGCTCTTCGCCAGTTTTGTGGTTACAAAGCGACCCAAAACTCACCACGAGGAGGTGACTTCGCACGTCGAGTTCCATCCACACTAGGGTGATCCACAAAGTAATGGTTTAAAATAAAGATTTTAAATTTTATTCTCCCACAGGCTCATTTTATTCTACCCTATTAAAAACTACCAGGAACAGGATTTTATCCAGTTTGGTCAACATTTAGGGGTAGCTCAAGCATCCTAAAGTTTCTATCCTGACGGTCCCCCCCCCCCTTTTGTATGGGTATTAGCCGCTCAAGGGTTATCATGGCTGCAGCACCACTCATTGTTGCCCAGAGCAAAGTTTTCTCAAACTTTATTTTTGTGGACCACCCTAATCCACAACCAATTATCCATCCAATTAAAGTGTGTTATTTACATATTTACATTATGTTACTTACATATTTACATTAGGTATTTACATGAAATTGCGTTATTTAGGCTGTTTCGGTTATTTTACTATGAATCATCCAGTACATTCAGACATTCGGGTCTTAGTATGTACCCTTTACTCTTTTTTTCAATTTTTATAACTTTAAAATCTGACTTGTGCAAAAAATCAATCATGGTTGATTTTGATAGGAGCATAGCTGTAATGAAGCCATCTGTTGCACTATGATTGCACACTTTACTGGAAGCTTCAGTGACAAGCTTAACGCACCTCTCGACTGCTTGCGTATAGCAGGGGAACTTTTTGAAGTCCTTACAGTCTTTGCTTAAAAATAATGTTATTTTGTCATCAGTTAAATCAGGTAACAAAGGTAAAGGAGTCAGGTTGCAAATGTTCCAATGTATGATTTCGGTGTAGTTTTTAGCTTCAAAGTTCAGGTTTGCTGGCACATTCTTAAACCAAACATGCTTTCAAGGTTCTTTAAACAACACGGTATTTACCGGAAAAGTTGCTTAAAGTCGTAAACGCTGTAATACAACGAAATGCTTACTTTGCCCAATCCAAAAATTTACTTTTGGCAATGTTATTGATGAACGAAACCACATTCGAGGGCTTGGTTACAGGCGAATTTTGAAAGCAATGCAGGCAGCTTCTAAAGATAAAACTATAAGAGACTATGTGGTGAAGACCTGGCGAAGAGATTTTATCTACCAAAGAAACGATGCAAAAGTATATAATTAAAGCGACAGTAATTACTGTTTTCTTGTTGGTCACATTTTAAGTCATCTTTTTAATATCTGAGTCCATGGATATAAAGACCATTTTAAAACACGTTTCCAATAACATCGTGTTTTAAAAGTAAATAATTATTTTAAAACACGTTGCCAATAGCATCGTGTTTTAGAAGTAAATGATAATTATTAGAATAATACCTTCATTTTTTATTAATTTTCAAAACAAACAATTCAATTTATCATTTAGGTAGCATTTTTATCACTTATCATTTATGTGAAAGTGAAATTCACATTTATGAAAATATTGACCTCTGTCATAATTATTGCTTGATGATGAAGCGTTGCTTGCAGAAAACTTGCTAATATTACTGGCAGACGTAGAAGATGAACTGACGTTACTTGCAGAGAACTCGGTAACATTGGCAGAACTGGAAGATGAAATGATTTTGTTATAATATTATTTATTGTTATATTGACTCACCTTGTAGTAGTTGTAGACGTAGTTTCCCCAAACACCTTTCTGGCAATTTTGATACGTTCTTCTACGCAATCTTCGATGTATCCTTCTGCGACCATTGAAGAACGCCAGCCGCCATGTCGCTTCAGTGTAACTAAGTCTCCACCTCCTGAGGCCAACAATGTTGCCGAGCTTCTTCGAAAACAGTGCCCCGTGTAATCTTTAGGATTCTCTAATTTCAGATAATGTGCAATTTTAGATGGAAGTTGACCGAAAGTGTTGATTCCCACAGGTTGTCTAGTGCACTTTCCATTATTATACGACAAGAAGAACCGATCGTGAGGTGTGTTCACAGGACGTAAAGATGTATATTTTCGGTATACGCCCAAAGGGTTAATCACAAATCCTTCTCCAATAATAGTAAACTTTCTGTCTACATGCGTCTTGGTATCTCGAAGTGTTACAATGAGAACTTCACCGGTATCTTGGATATCATTTACAGTAAGGTCGCATAGCTCCTTGCGTCGACATGCTCCAGCAATGCCAAAAATTAGAGCAATCTATAAAACAAGGAAACTTTGTTACTGACTTATTATGTATTTTAGCAATCATTAACGTAAATACCTTCACAAATAAATATGTGTCATCTGCAGCTTCTACTAAAAACTTTTCAATCTGTTCACGAGATAACACCTTTGATTTTTTCACTTGATGCCCTACATTTATTTGTTTGAGGTAAGGAATGACACTACCAAACTTCTCAATACACAGATTTTCCTTCACTTTTAAAAAAGACTTCAGCATCGAATAATGGGGCCACAATGATCCAGGTGACAACGTTGTTAACTAAAAATCAAATAAATTGAATACAAACGATGTGAATTTATCGCAGACTTACCTTCTCGTCTAAATAAGCAAGAATCACCTCTTCTGTTACTGAAGAAACTTTGTTTTTTTCTCGCCATTGGCAGAAACTTGCATAAACCTTCTCATACGCAGCTTTAGATTTCACAGGCAATAATTTTTCCCGCACTAATTTCCCTTTTTCTAAAATATTTTCAGGAACTTCCATTTCGTTTGACTTTTCCATTTTTGTTTAATGAATAAACAAAAAACATTCCCATAGCGACTCATGCTCAACGTAGTTGACCAACAAGAAAAGTTTTGAATAACACTCTTGCGAAAACGCTTAAAGTATTTCGGTTGTATATATGCAACTCGACTTCGTCTCGTTGCATAACAACAACCTCAAACTTTAAGCTTGTGTTTTCGCACTTGTATTATTAATAACTATTTCATAACTATAATTCATGTAGAGGGTATTTTAAGAGGCTGTATCCGGGAAACTGAAATAAACTTGCCTAGAATGCAAACGGAATGAATTTTCTTCAAATTTTCAAGGATGAATCTTTAACCCATAAAGGCCATACTGACCGAAGAAGACGTCACTTATATTGATAAGCTGGGCGTAGCAGGGCGGTAACGGTCAAACTGCTAACTTTGCGTAGAAGCATCGTATATTCACATACTGTAGTTCATTCTGACGGGCTGGGCGAGTACAACAACTTTTGTCTGTTGGAACATTTGGAAACTCCTACTGTGCGCAAAATTGTTCCAAGAAAACTACTGAAAAATGGTACATCTTGGTGATTTTAACCATTTTCTCATCGATTCAGAAGGTTTCACTAATTCAGGAACAATTAATTCACTTACCTCGTATAATAATTATGCGGGTACGAACCTTGAAATTAAGTACGCTGTTTTCATAGAAAAAGAAAGCTGTTTTTATGTCAGTTTTTTTCTTCGCTAGAACTTCGATTTTCCACCACGCAGTGGCGCCAGCTATAAGGACCACTTGGAGTCTAGGATATATACCCGGAACAATCGTTATAGTGTATATGAATGTTGCATAGGTATAGCTAAAACGAAAGATAGCTAGCTACTTAATTTTTGTTAATTGTTTAAAATTTACTTGTTCCCCTTAGCATGTAATTCAACAGGCACCTGTCATTATGTTTTACGAACTTGCTTTAATAAATATTAAATGTTTTCGCAAACGAAACTTTATTACAGCCCAAAATCTTTCGATCGGCCGCAGCTCCGGACAATTCGGTGGATTCATGTCTTTCTTCACAAAAAGGATTTTATTATTCTGTCGTGCTAAGCGAAAACAACCTATCTGCAAAACATCAACTCAGACATATACAATATCTTTTCTTAGCTCACATTTACATTCTATATAGTACATTTCTACATTGCAGTTTTGCAGATAGGTTGTTTTCGCTTAGCACGGCAGTATTCTGGTACCATTGTAAGGCTTTTGAACCATAATGGCAAGAAGCCAAGTCCGGCCAAAATAATGTTTCACAGTTATGCTTCCGCACCAGAGGTAAGATTCTTTTTTGCAAACATTCTTTTATGTAAAGTTCTGTTGTCATCGTACCAATTGTGAAGAAAGGCGCTGATTTCATACCGCATTCGCAGATTGCTTGCCACACCATTACTTTACGACCGAATTTCTCAGTGAAAATGGACTTTACTTTAAGCTCGACATCCGATCCCTTTGGTACTGTATAAAACTGAGGTCCAGGTAATGTTTTATAATCTAATTTTACATACGTTTCATCATCCATAATTACACACGCACTTTTTCCAGCAAACTGAGCATCGTAAAGCTTGCGGACTCGGGTTTTTACAGATGCTGCATGCCTTGTACTCCGTTTCGGCTGTTTCTGTTTTCGATTCAAGTTGTATTTTTGTTTAGTTCTTTGGACAGTTCCTATTGATGTTCCTAGTTTTCTAGCAACATCTCTAACAGAGGACTCGTTTTTCTTTGCAAACTCTTTGCAAATCTTTTTTTCCAGTTTTTTGTTGCTAGAACCGGGTTTCCTACCAGATTTTGGCTTATCGTCAAAAGAGAAGTCTTGTCCAAATTTCTTAACGGCATTATAAACGGCACACACACTTACACCTTCAAGTTTTGCCAGTTTTCTATACGATAACCCCTGTTCTCTGCACCATCTGTCTACTATTGATTGCCTCTTCTTAGGGGAAAGTCCTCGCATTTTTAAATTTTCACTAATAACGTACAATCAAAGCAGTAAAATTATTACTGTAAAGAATAAACAATCTACAAGAACTGTCAAAATAATTAAAAACTTTTACAGCTAGCCAGGATGATAGTGCAAAGTTGTTTTTAAACTTATTGGAACAGTCTTTAGATCCTTCGATACCCTTTATACCTCAGTATTCTTTTTTTAACATGGAAGAATTGAACTGAGTATACCGACAACTTTTCTCAAAATAATGTGTGCGTTACTAAAGAATGTATTCAATAATATAGATGTAATGTTACGCGGTTCGGTGTAAAAACATTGTCACTTGACGTTCTGTTAAAGTAACATAAAGTATTATATAGAACTTCTTTTAAGCGGTGGAACGTTATCTTCTCGAATGACAACCATTTTACCTGGTTGAATCAATCCTGAGCTGCTTGTTTTCCATTTCACCCTAGTTTGTAATTCGCTGACATTTTTTTTCGACCATCGCTTCCAGAAGTTTTGCATAACCCTTTGAATTCTTTGAAATTGCGATAGCCTTCCTTCCTTTATATGCGTAACGTCCAGGTCTGTAACGCTAACAAGGCTCCTTCCAATTAAGAAGTGGGCTGGAGTCAGAGGATTAAGGTCGGTAGGATCGTTAGACAAGGGAGAGAGAGGACGTGAATTTGCTACTGCTTCTATTTGAGTTAGTAAAGTATTTAATTCCTCGTAGGTGAACAAAGCAGTACCTAATACTCGTTTTAAATGGAACTTTATTGTCTTGACTCCGGCCTCCCAAAGGCCACCGAAGTGAGGGGAGCGAGGAGGAATGAAATTCCAAATAATTCCTTCAGAGGCTAATGAATTTTGAAAATTATTATTTTTGGCAGGAGAATTTAGACTCGTTAGGAATTGCTTTAGGCAATTATCTGCACCAACAAAGTTGGAGCCATTGTCGGAGTATATTTTTGAGGGTTTTCCTCTTCGAGACGAAAATCGCCTTAAAGACGCTAAAAATGCCTCCGTGGTGAGTTCAGAGACTAATTCAGTATGAATTGCCTTGGTAGCAAAGCAAATGAATATACAAATATAAACCTTCACACTCTTGCAGCCTCGACCATTTTTGTTTTTCATTAAGATGGGGCCACAATAATCAACCCCGCAAATTTCAAAAGGAAAATGGGGTTCCAGTCGTTCTTTAGGTAAAGGTCCCATCAATGTCTCAACAGTTCGAGGATTGGCTCGAAAACATCGAACACACGTGTGGACAATCTTTTTAACTTGATTACGACCCGAGACTGGCCAATATGTTTCTCTTAGATATGCCAGAAGGGCTTGCGGACCAGAGTGTAAAGTTGTCTCGTGCATATTTCTGATAATAAGCAATGTCAACTTATGATTTTTAGGCAGCAAAATAGGATGTTTTTTGTTGTCTGAAACGTAGGAATTTGCTAACCTACCACCAACTCTTAAAAGTCCATTACGATCGATAAAGGGATTTAAAACTAGTAAATTGCTTTTAGAATTGATTTGTTTGTGCTTGCATAAGTCTGAGATTTCTTGTTTAAATTAAGCTTGTTGGGCTATCCTTATTAATAATTGTTGAGCATTCTTTAGTTCTTGAACGGTTAGATAACCTATAACTCTCAGATTTTTTGGATTGACTGCATTGTTCTTAAAACGCAAACAATATGCTACCACCCTTTGAAGCTTATGCAGTGACGAGAATTTGTCGAAAAGCATGTGAGGTTCAGTTTTGGCTGCCAATACAGTAATCTGACGTCGCCGTTCTGTTAAATAATCAGGAGAATTTTCTATATTCTTATAATCTCCGGGATGGATATGTGGAGAAAAGTTTGCTAGCCATACCGGGCCATGCCACCAAAGTTCGGCATTGATTAAATTAAGCGGCCTGACGCCACGCGATAGTAAGTCGGCAGGGTTTTGCTTCGAATCAACATGTCTCCATACATATTGTGAAGTAAGATCTTCTTTAACTTTTTCACGTTGGATTTTACCACTGGGTGCACTTTAACTATTTCACGTTGGATTTTACAGTAATCACAACGAATATGGTAACACGATATAACACCGGGTAATTATTTATTTCACGTGGTTCACATAAATTTCCGGCTCGAAGAACCAATGGATTAAAAGATAAAAAAAAACACTTATTTGTTAAAACGTTTAATAATTTTATTTGAACTAATAATTTTTGTTGGACTGTACAGGACAGCAACTTATATACAAGTGAGTAAAAAATGTACTGTTCTACCCCTCTCCCTGACAAGTAACCCTTGAGCTATGCGCCCCAAACATGCTTAAGTCGACGATAGGCGAACATAGCCGAATAAATGTACTTAACAACAAATTTGTACAATAACATAATTATTAACCTAAATTTATAACATAATTAAGAGAAGACACAATGATACAATAAATAATTAAATATGTAACCTAAACCCTAACACTGACTTCTTTAATTTTAGCTCTAAGAGAGGAATTTGTGACGTTGCTAAAGTTTTATACACTATTACCCAAGTATAGTTAAAAACAACCAGTACGTGCACTCTCGCAAGTATTTTCAGCATACCGCGTGCGACATTGACGTATTCTCGGGTTGTTGGCGGGTGACGGAACAACAGTTTTGCTGTGATATCCGCTGCTCGTTATTTCACACAATGACTATGACGATCAGCAAGCCTCGGAAACTGATCGTGATGTGTGCGATATTCAAAGATAATTGAACAACTTCGAAGTGCCTACAATCGAATGCACCTGCTGTATATTCTTATGCTATGGTATTGTCACATGGGGTTTTCGTGACTGGAGGACGTAGTCAGAGGTAGAAAGGAAAATAAACACGTCATAAAAACATCTATATACTAATAATAGAACATCAGAATACAAATGGTTACACACATAGGTTATACAGTGTGAGGACGTACATGTTTTCCTTCGGAACCACCCTGCTATGGTACTAGATCTACAAACTAAGCATATACACATAGGGAGCCTTGGCGCAACTTTCTATTAACTAAGCAGAACTAAGCGAGAGAGACCCTGAGCACAGCCCTCTCATAACTAAGCAGAACTAAGCGAGGCGAGGGGTATGGTAATCAAGATCCCTGGATCCCAGATTCCAACCCCCAACCATAAAATAAATTAAAAGGTACTCATCAGCTTGCTTAGAGATGTAGTGTTGAAGTCATTTTCACTTACTGAATTGTAAACTCAAAGCAAGCTGTTTATATGCCATACCCTCATGAATATCGCGGAAGCCTTACTGTATAATTGAATAAATTTTATATAATGAGATGAATACATAAATGCATAACGAGATGCAAATATAAATGCATACTCCATACATTATTTCTAATGCGATGCATACTGCATACATGATTTTCAAGCATATGCAGACTGTATAAATTACTTCTAATGAGATGCAAACGCGTGCATGCGTGACGCGTAGTCATTGCAGTATCCTTGATAATATTTGTACTAAATGAATACAAGTTGAGAAGTTATAAAGATTTTTCCATTTGAAATAATTCTGTTTGTGACGCTATTATGCTGCGCTAAGTAAACCTTTTAAAAATGTTAGGTTTATTTACTTCCGCTTCAAAACTCCTTCAAAGTATTTGCCATTTAATAATTAATTCTAGCTGTCAAATACGCCCTATTCTAATCAGTATACCTAATACCCTTTTCCTAATTAACACAAGACGGTAGTGCATTTAACACTTGGAGTGATTATTTTTCAGATTGTTAGAACTACTGCAAACATTTATAATACGTTGTAGTAACCGATGGATGAGTTTCTTAATCAATTCCTATGAAGTGGATGCTAGTACTGTTAACTAATTGTTATTGATACCCAATTGTTGTCTATATTTGTTTGAAGTACTATATGCCTTCATTGCAAAGTGCCTTCACTACTTATTTAAATATAGATTATCAAATAGTGTTTGTGGTCGGTCAGCTTTTAAGTTTATGCTTTAATAGTAACAGTATTACTCTAGTAAAAGATGCAACATAGAATTATAAAGCTGCAACGATTATAAGACTTAATTACAAGACGTGGTAATCGAGCAAGGAACACTGATATAATTTAAATAAATTGTGGTGTGAATTAAAGAGACATGCTTTCAACTATGATTTTCAATCATTCGACGATATCGTTATTTAATAGTAAGCATAAATCCTAAAAAAATTAAAGATATCTTCTTCAACCTTAAAGAAAATATAACCAAACTGGGTTTGTATCATTAACTATTCCAATAAACAAATAAAGACAAATAACATCAAGATCTTATACTTACGCAAAATATAGCTCGTGGTGGAGCCGTCTTATTCGAATTATATTTAGTGGTCGTGAGTGTTAATCACAAAGGCTTATTGATTTCAGATAAGACAGGAATAAATAATATTGGGCACCACCCAAAATGTTTCTTGTTATTGCTTAAAAACAGCGATGGGAATCTATAATCTTACGTTAAATTCTTTGTCACACTGTTATTATTTTTTATTTGTTGAATGGACCACAAAGAATTTATCTAGCCAAGCTATAACGAATGATTAATGATTTTTAAACACGTTTATTTATTCAAATTCATGAAATTCGGCTATCAAAATATACAATGCAGAAGTTGTGTTCATAACGCAGAAACAACATGTCATTACTGTATGAAACCTAAGAGCATTTTGAAATTTAACACATTAACTTATTTAAGGATCCCGTTTTAAATACATTTATACTATTTTTTAAATCGATAACCAATTTACTTTATTACTATCGTGAATGGATTTCAAAATAATTATTGACAATATAACTTACTGCAGGAGTATTTTGCCAATAATCCGTTTACTCTATTACGTTTGTATTAACCTTAATCCACATTAGCACTAACACATGTAAAAGCTAATAATAATCAGAATAACTGAAACAAAAGCAAATATTGTCACTGATGCTGGAACGTGGCACTACTGTAAGATGATCGGAACTACTACACAGTGCGACAAATTTCAACTTTTGGTTTATGACATGGGATTTCTCTTCAGGAATGGAAATATTAGGTGCCAAATAGCAATTCCTCAACGGCATTTTGCTAGGTTAGTTAAAATAATAGAGTTTATAATTTTAAAGTTTGAGAACTATCAGGGTATCGGGTTGGCTTGAAAAATTCGAAAAATTACCTAAAAATATAGTTTTCGAGGTGTTTTTGGGCTTGTTTGAAAAGAAAATTGAAAGTAGATACAAAAACAAACATAAGTGAAATTCTTGAAACACCAGGGGTCGTTTTAAAGCGCTAATTTGAAAGGGAAATGGGGTAATGAGGTGGCAGAGGGTGTTCTTTTTTCATAAAAGCTTTTCTCCGATTATCCCCTATTATACCGCAAAATTCTGGACTCAGAGTAATGCTTCTTCATAGAAAAATGAGTTTTTGAATTAATTTCCGAAGTATGAATCCATGTTTTTTATTTTGTTTTAATTTTGTCCAACAAATACAATTTTAACTTTATCTCTACTGATCTATTTGTTTCCTTTTTGGCGCTGGTTCCTTCTTTTCGCTCTCCTTTCTGATTTGTATGTCTGAGCTGGATGCTTGAACATCATCTTCGCTGTCACTGCTTTCATTCTTGTCTTCGTTTCTTTCTTCTTCGCTATCCTCAGTTTCTCTCTTTAGCCACCAACACAAATCCCCTAACATGGCATTCAATTTTTTGCCTATGTACCGAATTTCCATAGGCATTGCAACCTAATGGAATTGCTCTCCATGCTCATCAGACTCTGAAGCTAACTGCTTCTCAAAGTAGTCAAGGCGACTATTAAGGAAATGTATTTTGAGAGAAATTGAAATCTTCAATTTCTCAAATGCCTGTAACATATCAGCCTGTAACTATCAAGCCACGGTATTTTTCTGCCCGATGCGTCCCCAAAAAAATGAAGAATCACAGCCTTAATGGCATTCCAAGTGATCGACTGGTCTTCATTCAGATATTTGTCAAAATCCAAGTTTTTCAGCTTGCGAATATCAGGCCCATTCAAAACGCCTATTGAAATAGATTTATTTTCGTTAGTAGTATATAGTTGTATTGATTACGTATATTCAGGTACGTGTATGCTTTAACTTTTGCTTCACTAAGTCCAGGAAATAGTTGACGTAAGCATGCAACTGCTGGTCCGTCCGATTCTAGATTTTCAATAAAGCTCGTCACAATACCTAGCTTTATATGAAGCGGTGGTAACATGATTTTCTCCTTTGGGACCAGAAGATTATTTACAACATTTGCTTGCCCATGTACAAAACCTTCTCTTTGAGGCCATTCACCTGTCTTATATTGATTTCCTTGAAAACGGGAATCCCACATACAAAGAAAGTACATGTTCTATGTGTAACCTAATTGAAGGCCTGATATCAATGCCACTACTTTCAAATCAGAACAAATCCTCCATTGATGGTGGTCGTATCCTACCGCATTTAGTATTGTTTCTGATGTTTCGGTACTATAAGCAATTGGTATCGATGGCTGTCTATTGTTTTAATGCAATAGCACGGCTTTAAGACTGTTCTTTGAAGAGTCAATAAACAACCACCATTTGCTTGTCACGTAAGCTATATCCATTTCCTTCATTAAGCCATTGATGTCGTTACAATATGCAAATGAAAACAAATGAATTTATTCCCATTTCAATTCAAAATCAGGCTGAAATCTTGCACTATAATAGAAAATACTTAAAAAAGTTTCTGTGAACTAAAACGCCTTCTGCCCCCTCTCTACTCTAACCCCCTTTTAAATTAACGCTTTAAATGCATTTTAAAACGACCCCTGGCGATGCAAGAATTTCACTTTAGTTTGTTTTTGTATCTACTTTCAACTTCCTTTCAAACAAGCCCAAAAACACCTCAAAAACTATATTTTTAGGTAATTTTCCGAATTTTTCAATACCCTTATAGTTCTCAAACTTTAAAATTAAAAAACTCTCTTATTTTAACTAACCTAGCAAAATGTCGCTGGGGAATTGCTATTTGGCACCTAATCTTTCCATTCCTGAAGAGAAATCTCATGTCAAGAAAAGTGTGTCGCACAGTGCTATCGAAACAAATTCGAATTCACATTTATCAATTAGTTAGCTTGTCATTGCTAGAACAGATGACTTTCAAATTCTAAGATTATTTATTATTAGCAAACATTGCTTCGAGAGACACTCAAACTTTAATAAGGATTAACCCCTCCGAGACAGATTCTCAAAGTTTTTGCAGAACACTAGGTTGCACCATTATTTCCTTGGCGTTAAACTAACCCAAATTATCAAACTAATAATACGTCAGCAAATTATCATAACTTTTAGTTTTACATAAAGATTTAAACGATAAACTCGACTAAACTGTACTATAACCAGAACTTTCTTCAAATCAAATCGATGATTTCAAGGTAATATATATTGTCTGCTTGGTTTTTACTAGCGAAACACGAAACGAATTCATCGCTATAGGCTAGACGGCAAAGCCGTCCAGATGGGTGCTTTTGGACATCCTTCTAGACTAGTTCCTCCAAGCAAGAAAATGTGCACTTTCTAAAACTTAAGAGGAGCTCATATTCCATAGCTATCCGCCCAATCACCTTTTAAATATAACATTATTGCTACCAATAAAAATTTATATCAAAAACTGTTTTGTATGTTTATTAAAAATGCAGATACCATAATATTCTGAGACTCGAAACATGCTTATCAAAGTGGCACTTAGCTATAATCATGTCTCGTAAAATATGACTTATAGTTCGAAAAGCATTTTATTCCTTTAAAGACATTTTAATATTGAAGAAATTTTACTCAATGTGGCATTCTATTTACCTAGAAAGAAGTCATAAAATACAATATATATTTTTTAATATTTTTAAATGGGCAATTGTAAGTTTGAAGAGGTCGAGGTAATGTAATTAGCTGGGATCGCAGTCGAACTCAAAAAATTGCCTTGATGACGCCAGAAGGCGCAGTAGCAATATTACAAATGGTACCTACTAACTCGAAAATAGCTTAATTTGTTACTATAAAGATCAAGGGTAAAGTAAAAAGCATTAGGAAATTCTTCAGTACATTTACGATTGATTTCCTGTAAATATTCGCAGTCAGAGGCTGTTTTTGTAAACATAAATAGAAATATTTATCATAATACTCTTCTTTTGAGCTGTATATTCGTATTGTTTTTATTTTATTTTAATATAGATATTGTTGTTTGCATTGTCTCTGCAATTCTATGGAACGCTTAAATTATTCTTTAATAGCGTTGATATTGAAAGAAAATTACTAAATCAAACTGAAATTGTAATTGATGTCTATGTTCGTAGTAAACAGCAATGCAAATATCACAGCATTCATTTAAAACATATTTTTCACTAACTGAAAAATACCCACAAACTTTATAACATTTGTAAAGACCGGCATGATTGATTATCCCCTTTTTCATAGGAGAGAAATTAGAGATCATATTTCTTCTCGAAAAATGACAAACAATTTCAAATCCTTCAATTTAGCAATTCTGTATAAAAGAGAAACGTCACCCTTTTCATATGCAAAATTACACCATGTTAAATACAATGCATTTTAATTTTACTGGGAACGACTCAGTTGGAAATTAAACTCATTGTCAGCAAAACCCATTTGGCTGTTCGACAATTTAACAGTGGCTATATTTTAATGAATACATCTATATTTTCTGATTGTACATAAATATGAACATACATATGTTGCATAAATTTTAAATTTGTTTCCAACATTATGAATAACAGATATGAAATTTGAGTAAATAACAAAATAATAATACTCGAAACAATAGCTGAACAATAAAATTCAGTTAGTAGAGTAGACATTGGAAATGGTAAATTTTAAACAAGTATTCATTCGAAATTAGATTTCCTAACCCATTTTATTGTTGTAATCGATGTTATTGAGAGTTTCATGTAGTTTGCTGATATTTGCTTTATCAATGTTCTTGCTATTATTGTTTGTTAATGAAAGAGTTGATGAAAATAGCAAATTAAACAATACCTATTTTGTGGAAAATTATTGTAACATGTTTAAAGGTAAACTGATTCAAAAGTCGCCTTTAACTTCGTTTATTAATTTAAACTCAGAAAGAGCTGTTAGCTAAATATGAAATACAAAATCGACGTTAATAAAACAGATAAAAATTAATTACAATATGAAATACAAAAGAATTTCCAAATTTTACACATTAACTTACTCAAGAATTCTCTTCTAAATACAATTTTATTATCATCTACATAAAAACACATTTCACATATGCATATGGTGGTTAAAATTCGCAAATATTCAAATACAAAAAGTCTTACTAAAAGTTTGGTGTACACCGTAATCCTATTGGCACTTCTACCTAAATGGCCATAAACCACGATACCAAAAAAACACCTTTACTGATTTAACTGATGCTGGAACCTGAAAAGCTGTTGTTGAACCCTGAACTTTTTTATATAACATGAATCTACCAACATTTCAATCATTTCCACTTATTGACTTATTTATTTTGCTACTTATATCCTGTGCAATGGTCGGAACTGATGTTAAAACAATTTTGAATAATAATTCTATTAATCGTCGTTTCAAAAAGAATTATGAACGATACATCATTAATTCTTGCACGTTTTATTACTTCAAATTATTAAACGAAACGCACAACCGATGCACAGGGGTTTAAACTATAACTCTAACGAAACGTTACGTACGGAAACTTTAAAACTCTTTTAACACTCAACTAAAATAATAGGAGATTCTCCTCTGGGATTTTATTAACAAAACACAAAACAAATTATATCGCTAAAAGCCAAAGTCTCCTAAACGCGTGCATTCGCACACCCTTAAGGATTCGCCCCAACTTCTTGCTTGACTGTTTCAGATCTCATATTTTTCAGATCCCTTTTTGAAGTTTTAAGAGGGGCGATTAGATTTTTATGGGCGTTTTAATTACTCCAAACCCCTTTTAGAACAGAAACACACAATGGCTCCGCAAAATTTCTACATTTATTGTAAGAACAAATGCAAGTTAGACATTTTCGTAGCTTTTAAGATATGTAGACACAAACTCAGGATACCTTTAATAAATGACTAGGTGCCAACTGCTTACCCTAATGGGTAAGCTTTAGTAACTTGTTGCTTTTGTTGAAATACGAAAACAGAATTCAAGCTCGGATCCTCACCTCTCTCTCTCTTACATCGCATAGTTCAATAGGGTTTGGGTATTCCAGCGCTAGGTAGCGCTATACCGAGACACATGAATGAAAACACAATGCATGTACTTAATATTAAGAAGGATTGTACGTTAGTCGAAGTGTTAGATATATAATTTTCTATATAGTTATCTATTTTTTATATTTAAGTTAGCGACGTGTTTGTTTATATTTATATCACCATTAAAGCTTAAAGCTCACTGATCCGGGTGAAATCGGCCAGCAACCGTACGGAAAGATTCCGAAGCCGGGTCTCATAAGCACACTAGTCACAAGTTTTTGCCGACGGAGATTTCCGGAGAGGGGATTAAGTACATGTATTCATCATAAACGGTTTATTAGCATTGTTTAAAACATAGACATGAGTTTTGATCAAGATTTGTTATTACCTAACTAAAATAAAAATATAGATAACAGCCTCCCCACAACTTGTTTTCTTAAAACTGTTACACTGATCATGCACTTTATTAGGGTCATACAATAATAAAATTCATTTGGTTCGTTTTATAATAGTAAACAATATTACTTAAATACATTTTTGTCCAATAAACAATATATTAACAAAAAATCAGTTATTTTTATATCATAGCACAATGATTCGTTATTAGAAGAGAATTAATATTAATTAGTGTTAAAGTTATTGAAGTGGTTATAAATAAATTAATATAGTATAGGTTGCAAATGCAAACTATAATAATTTATTGTAAAAATATTTCTTATAATAATGTCCATTGCATGTAAAATAACGATCATTTAAATTGTACTAATTTCTAAATTCCGGGGGTGATAAGCACACTGACCCGGCCGCATCGGCTTGGAAATGATTTTTGCCGGTGGTTCCTCTCCAGATCAATACACAAGTACCACATTATCGGCATTTCTCCGATTCGCTGCTGGCCGATTCCGGTCAGATCAGTGTGCTTTATGGTTAATAATGACAGCTTAGCTGTTGATACAATTATCAGGTAGATGATATAAAATTTGTGAAACTTCATTTTTGAAACTTGTTTTCATGATTATGGAGTTTCATCAAATAAGACTAGAAGCAATAAACAATATTTAGGGATGCCACCTATACCTATACATATATACAAATTATCTATTCGTAATTATTCACTTCGATTAAAATTTATTTGTCGAATGTATTTATATAAAGTATTTTAAACATACTATTTGATACAGTATTATTAGATTGCCGCAAAGTTTAGTTGTATTCGCAGTTTTAAATACCGACCAGCTTTAGCACAAAATGCATCTGAATTTCTTTCTCTTTTCTACATAGGTCATCCCAAAAAAAAGTTGAAAGCGGTTTTGTGAGGTGCACGCGTTTTTGTAATTTGCCAGTTTTGGTTGATGTATTTGTCAAGATAGAATTGTAATATTTTAAATTGTCTTTTAGTTAGTTATATGACAAATAATGCTTTAAGGCTGTTTTCCCAAGCGTATGAACTTTGTGTAGATTTTTCTCGGCTGCTATACGACCAATATTTTTTAAATTTTCAAATAGTGATGGTGTTGATGATACAAACGGATTTGTGGTCTCCATTTTTGCAAAAAATAATCTGTTAAAAAGTTATATAAGATTTTATTCAAACATAAAAAAATTAAAACCATAAATCGATCGGCCATTATTTAATTTTGATATTAAAAAAAATTAATTTCGATAGCATTAATAATAATCATGAAAAACGTACACAAAGTTAGTACGAAAATTTCGCGATGCGAAGAAATTTCATAATGAAATGTGGTACAGAAGGAGTGTAAGTAGTTCTAGCAAGTATATACGTCATTTGTCAGTAATAGATAGAATGATTTTGACCACTAAACAGTGGTACACCCATGTTATCTACGGATTCTTGCAAAGCGGTAAAACAGCCTTAATAAAATCTGACGTTGCTTCTGTCCAATAAGCCAAAGTCAGTTTTAATGGTTTTTAAGATTTGTCGTTCAACCGGACATAAGGCCAATTAACCTTTACTATCTACGTTACTTTTTAGATTTTTAGGGGAAATTTTTACCTGGATTCGTTTAGTATAGCTAAATAAATCCCTTCTAATATTATTTGAATCAGGAATGAAATAGTACTGTGCATTCTTGTCAATTTAAACAATTTCCTTTATTGTTGTAATTACTTCTTCATTATCAGTATTTCTTCTCTTCTATCTTGGGTTTGCAGTCGAGATTCTAACGATAAATTTGGATATTATCAGTGATATTAGAGCAGAATTGAAACAAAAGCCACAATGGAAGCTATATACGATTCAATAAAATTTAGATAGTTTTTAGATAGATGGATCGCTCAAGGTTTTTGAGCTATGGATATATTTTAGTGATGGACTCAAGCCGAGCTTTCCTAGAAAGCTCGACTCGACTCGAAAAAAATATTCAAGCTCGCCTCGAAACTCGACTCAAAATAATCTGTTTCAACTCGACTCGAAACTCGGCTCGGAATCGAGTCGAGTTTCGAGTTGAGTCGAGCCGGCTCGTTTTGGAATCATATGCAATTATTGGAATTATTTGCCAAATTCATATAGCAGTCGCGAAAACTTTTTGCTCGTGTTAGTCAGAAAACGAGCCGCTTGCGGCGACTAACTGTCGTGACTGTCAAAGTCTGCCATATTGAACATAAAAATCAAAATCTCAGTAAACAAGAAAAAGATTAATGTTTGCACTGATTCACCATTAAATCTATACGTTAAAACAAATCGTTGTTAACAACTTGAATGAAATCTGTAGACTGCCTACAGATATTTACTACATATCTTTTTAAACTTTTGTTGGTTCTTTTTATTACATTTTAAACCAAAAATGTGAATTCTTAGCAAATTTTAGGTAGTTTTCTTGTGATTATGTATTTAAGGTGCCTAAATAAACAATAAATGTGTCAGTAAGTAGCCGGTGATAGTAAACAGGTTTCAAAGAAAGGATTAAGGGATGATTCATTGCGGCTCTTTTTCATTACCCATCTGGTTTAAAACCAAATGTTAAACAAATTTTTAGAAAATCCCGAAATAAGTAGGTCAACCCTTTTAGATAAAGTGTTTAATTGATTTGTTGTTGAAGAAGATTCTGGAATCCGGTTTGTTTCTTTGATCTTCTCCGTGTACTTACACAAGGGTGTCATTCACAATTTTAAACAATTTTAGCGCAAACAAATTGTACTGCAAATGATAGAGCAAATGGACAACAACCAACAGCTTAAAGCAATAAATGTTCTCGATGCTGTTCATTTGATACGTTTGTCATGGAGTCAAATTAAACCAGAAACAATTAAGAATTGTTTTAAGAAATCGGGTTTTTACACAGAATTTAAGGAAAATCATTTGGAAGAATGTTTTTCTGATGAGGAGCTTGCAAAGTGGAATACAATAAACTCTGAGATTTTCTTCAATGAATGCATAGAAATAGACAATAACGCTGTTATTTGCGGTACACTTGACGAAAATGATATCGTTTCAGAAGTTAAAACAACTAATAAAAACACATTGTCTGAAGTTGAATTAGAAGATGAAGTCTGAACCCACCATCAAATAATGAAGCAAAAATGCAATCCTTATATTGCTACAATATTTTGAAAATTAAGAGTCCACTGAAAGTGAAGTTTGTGATTATATTAATAAATTAAACGTCATCATTAATCTTAATAAAAAAACAAAACAAACTAAAATTACTAATTTTTTTAATATAAGTTAATAAATCCGTTATCAACACGTTTTGAACATAAAAGATAAGATCAGATTGCAAGCAGCAACTCTTGTTACTTCAGCTGTTAAAAACTTATAAAGTGGCGTGCAGGAGTTTTATTTTTTAACATTTTGTTTGTCATTGATGAATACATTACACCCTAATAACGGGATAAAATAATTATATAATAATTAAAAAATTCATTATGTTTTAAGTGTTATAGTGTAATGAAGCCATTTAAAGAAAAGTAATTGCGCAAATTCTTAGTTATAATCCGTTAAAGTACAAAATAGGGGAAATACTGTAAACTGTACCATTTTCTCGAGCCGGCTCGAAAAGCTCGAAAAACTCGAAAAAATCGACTTCAAAAACTCGACTCGACTCGGGCTCGACATACGTCAAGCTCGACTCGACTCGACTCGAATAAACAATTGTCGAACTCGACTCGAAACTCGGCTCAACATCGATAATTTTTTTTATAGCAATAATGTTGATATTTGAGGGGTCTAGAATCAAAGGCAGCAATATCCATTTTTATCAAAAATGAGATAAGTATACCTTCTTGTTCAGGTTTAAATTCTCTATTTAATGGTAGTTTTCTTTTATGCTAAAATCAATTAAATTGCTTTCATTTCTCAAGGCAAGACTGGGGTTGGTTTCAAAACGAGCAATATACAAGGTAGTTTTGCATTCATATACGGCAATATTTCATTTAACCAATCCATACAAACCAAAAATGGAAGTTATAGAAACTCCAAAAGAGTACCTTGATATAGCATCAAAAATGTCATGTACTTGAATGGAAAACAGAAGTTAAAAAGGTTATGCAACCCCAGGTTCTTTCACTTCCAGTTTAAACTACTTAAAAGATCCTGTTTGAAACGTACATCTACTGGAAATATTTATTTCAGTTAAAGGAGATATTTACTATTATAATTCAGTGAATGTGTGTAAACCTGGGTTCCAAACGTGGATACTTCAACTAATCCAAACCAAATAAAAATAGATGAAGTTGTAATCAATGCTTCAAAACTATTTGATATAAATAGTGTTAGCCAAGGTTTTGGATAACCTGGAATGCTACAAAGCAATACTTCCTTAAGAAATTTCAGAAGCCAACATAAATTCAAATAAATTTCCTAAGACGACCACTGTTTGTAAATATGAAGAAGACTTGCTCACTGTAATGATGTAATTTTCTTTCTCTTTTTATTTTTGAAATTGTAATTTAATTTTTTAGGAGAATTAAATAAATGTTACTTTGAATTTAAAATATTTCTCTACGTTTTATATGAAAATAGATGTACTTTTTGTATATTACATTTGATCATTTTGGAATCAAGCATGGCAATATCCTCCTTTTGGAATCAAATTCGGCAATATCCAGAAATAAATTTAAAAATTCTGATAATTGAATGATGTTACATATAAATTCATCACTGATTTTCAATATTGCAGCTTTTATTAATATAATAAAAAAATGGATATTGCTGCCTTTGATACTAGACCCCTCATTTATCCCGTATCTTGATACAGAGATTCCAACTTCTTGTTCTATAAAATAATTTGTGTGCTCTTTGCATAAATAATCTACTCTAATATTTAATTAATTCCCTTATTTGTTGTTAAATTCTAAATAACAACATAGCTTATATATATACTCCGATTACCATCAATGTCGACAGACGCCAGAGGTGACATATATAGTTAACGAAGCTAACATCAGAAGATATGTAAATATTGGTCGTCACCCAACTATAAATATAAAATTAAACCAGTAATGGGCAGTAGGACGGCAGTACTTCAATAATAAATTTTGAAAAGGACGGATTCTGTTCTCTTTTCAAAAATTCAGTTACTCAAATCAAGCATCAATTAAATTTTGAATAATTTTCTCTACGAAAATGAGGGCACTTTCATGAGTTATTTATAAAAAATACGACCAAGCTGTCAAAAAAGAATATAACTACAGTTTATCAGGTAAATACTAAAATTTATAATTTATTTTTTTTTATTAAATAAATTTTAATTTTGGTTTAAGGCAATAACTTCAATCATTAATCAAATTTGCAACTTATTTTACAGTGACTGGCTACTAATTAAGTATAAGAATATAAGCTTTCTTTTTTTATACCAATTTTCAACTAAATTAAATACTACTTTATTTCAGTACTAAAACCTTACCAATTTTCAAATAGGATAATGGTTGGAAAGATTTACAGTTATTCTTTCTCTTTGAAACCAGCTGATAACACCTTTCTGGTCGAGTTTTATTAAGCACTAATAAAGCCTAGGATTTTCTTCAAATTTACATCTACAAACACTATAATAAAAATGGGATACAAACCTTGCTGTTTTATTAGCAGTTAAATCCCATTAATACTTTTACACTTTTTATGGTAAATACTTATATTCAATGATGTTCTTCAATTTTAAAAACCAAAATAACTTCTAAATAAAGATAGCTTTTTAACAAGGAACAAAACTACATATGAACAGGATATAAGTTATAAATTATATTATTTTAATAATTTCTTTCTTAGAATGAACACATGATGTAATAAATTAACAAATCACTCTAATGTATCCTTTGTATTTCATGATAGCTATACATGAATAAAATCAACCTGTGAAAATACCATTACTATATCTATGAGAAACTGGAGACTGAGTAATTTGGATTAAATATTGGAATATAACCGATAAGCTTGTGCTGCCCGTTTTGGTTAGTTAACGTGGTTAACACACAGTGACTTGAACAGATTTTCAAATAGAATCAAGTCAGATAATAATATTATTAAGATTACAGGATGAGCACTGGATTAAAATCTAGAGTCCTAGTAGCCTACGAATTCTGTAATATGTGTTATGTATTAATTTTTTTTCTGAAACTCTTAAAAATTAATAAAATTATTTTATTAGAATAAGACAAATATCAAGACAACATTATGTACCCTTAATAGTCATTGTTATTGTATTGTATAAATGTTAATTACAATTAACATTGCCGAAACACTGAAGTGAATACATATCTGTGCGTGGTATAGGGCGAAGTATGTTTACTAAGAAGGTTACTGCTAACAAATCTGTCTATTTGCTATTGTTTTATTTTCCTAGTCGGTAAGTAATCATAGACTTTTAGGTACGTGTAGTAAATCAAATGTGTATGTATATAGATTCTTATGAAAATGCTGTTATTGATCAACATTAAAGACGCTTTTATTTTTTATTAGTTTATTAAATAAATGTGGGTTACAGGGAATTGATCGTATAAAAATGTCCGTTAGATGTAATGTATACAAACGTTGTAACGGTTTCCGTGTACAGTGGTGAAAAAGATTATACCAACATTCGGTTGCTGTCATGGGATAAAACTAAAATAAAGATGGTCCTATAAGAGTTTGGACTCTTTTTGCTGGAAATCGATGCATTATAATAGCCTATCACTTTGAATATCCTGTTGGTAGGTTGAAGTTTTCCGTCACTAGACGGATTTTGCCGTCATCGATTTCCAAACAACTGGCCTTGTAAGGTGACCAAAATTATGTCATAACTAAGTAATTCATAAATAAATTGAAGTAATTTTTTTAATGTCAAATTATACAGGGTGCCCATTATGTATGGAATATAGTATATATCTCGGTAAATATCGACTTTATAAAAAAATTTGTTATATAAAAGTTGTTTAACATTTTATTTTCCATAATAAGATAGCATTGCAATTGTTTTTATTTCAGAAACCAAATAAGTAATGAATAACACTTTAATTTTTTTAAATAGCAATGTACCTTTTCATTAGGCTCATTTGATAGAGATTTTTTTACTCTTTTCGATGACCTAAAATCTTAGTACCCTTATATCAGAAAATTTAAAAAAAAACGTAAAAAATGTTTATTAAGTTAATTTCACCAATAACATGAATCTAGATATCCGAGATCTCTTTCATTTGTCTTAACAATTGATTGTAGGCTTTTATTGTGATAGAAGCTTGTTTATTTAATTAAGTTGTTGGTACATGGAAAAATAAAAATGGTTTATTTAACAGAAACTGAACGTATAGAAATTTTAATTATGGTCGGTTACGGGGATCGCAAACGAACACAATTAGAAGTATGTGTAATTTTTAATAAAAGCAATGCTTCCCTTAAGAATTTATTAAAATTAAAAAACAATGCTAATAAAAATATTTTTATAAAATTATGGTTATCGTTTATTTAGATTTGTAACATTTAATCAACTTAGAGCTCAATATCAATTCCATAACAGCAAAAAGTATAATTTTATAGAGTACTATTTTAAATTAGGCTCATTAAACTTGTGCGGAAAGGTAATACCGATTGAAATGTGTTATTTACACAGCATATCAGCACTGATTTCGTTGCTTACTGCACTTCTTTCTTTCGGTAGCGGTCGGGTCGGGGGGTGCGTTGTAGGCGACAGTTAACAGCGTATAGGGTCGAGTTACTTTTATTAGCGTGCTTCGTGATCAGATGTTTATTATAACTTCGTTATTTGTTCGATTTTTCGTGTTTGTTAAATGTTACTTAAGCGATGTAAATCTGCGAATGAGACTGTATTTTGGAACATTTTATTATATCAATTTATAAGTTGGGATTTTTTTAAAGACAAATAATTCTATTTAATTTGTTCTGTATGCAACATTTAAACTTGCTTTATCGTCATGACTGCAAATTCAGTTGCTTCGGTGGAAGGTTCAAGTACTTCCGAAACATCCGAATCGTAACGATTTTGTTGTTCAATTTGTAAAGTATTATTATTATTAGATAAAGAACTTTCTTCGTACAGTTTCGGAGGAATTACAAATTGTTGAGAAAGGCGGGCCAAAATCAGAACTTTTAAATTTAACAACAAAGATTAAAACCTGCACCAGGTATTTTACTAAAAAAGACCGGAAAATCGAGTTGCATTATAAATAAATAGTAGTACTTTTTTTTAAATAAAGAATAATAGTCAACAAATTCCATAAGTATAAAGACGTATTCTTTTGCAGATTGTGATTAAATCTAAAGAATCATAAAAATTTGAAAATGCTTTGTCACAAAAGAACGTTAGCAATAGTTACAAGTTTCGTCACAGCACTTTTATGATTCAACCATGTCAATCACAGAATTTCTACGATTCAACGCGGTAAGGGGATTACCAATCATGCTAAAAATATCTTACTAGGTGGGGGTTAATCAGTATTCAAAAGAACGAGATGTGCTAAAAAATTACCAATCCGATTAATCATTATAGAGCAAAAGAATACTGCTGAAGTGTAAAAGTTCGTCATTAAAAAACTTTTAAGATTAATAATTATACCACTGTTATTTATAATGTACCTAGGTATATTAAAATTAATATCGTGATTGCTTCCCTAGCCTAAATTCTCAGCGCACGCCAGTGCCAGAACCAATCGCCCAGTCAGTAGTTAGCAAAACCTTGAAACGGTTTAGGGAAACTGGCAATGTTAAAGATCTGGTGAAGACTGGTCCGCAGAGGTCGGCGATGTTTTAATAGGAATGGAAGAAAATCCAAACATTTCAACTCGTCAGTTAAGTTTAAACCATGCCGTAAGTAAAGGTTCAATACAGAAAATATTACATTCAGAAAAATTACATCCGTACAAACCGACTTTATTGCAAGAATTATCCGAAGATGACTACGATCGACGTGTTGAATTTTGTGAATTTATGATGGAGCGAATCAACAACAATCCAAATTTTCTTAATAATATTGTTTTTTCTCACTAGGCTACGTTTTGTTTAAATAGAAATGTAAATAGGCATAATTGTCGATATTGGGCCGCTGAAAATCCCCATTGGATGATCCAAAATCATACCCAAACACCACAAAAATTAAACGTATGGGTGGGAATTTATGCAGATCACGTAATTGAACCTTTCTTTATTCGTGGTACTCTAACTGGTGACCGTTATTTGCAATTATTGCAACAGCAGATTATTCCAGCTTGCCAAGCAATGATATTTGGTTTCAACAAGATGGAGCACCGCCCCACTATCATTTAGATGTACGCCGATATTTAAATGTGGTATTTTCGGCCAGTTGGATAGGCAGAAGAGGGTCTGTGGAGTGCCCTCCACGATCTCCGGATCTTACACCTTGCGATTTCTTCTTCTGGGGATATTTAAAATCAAAAGTGTATACAAACCGACCCCAGAATCTGGCCGAATTAGAGCAACGAATACAAAATGAAGCTGTAGCAATTTCTCCCAGATCGCCCAGAAATTCTTTTCAAGCTTTTCGTGATAGGTTGGGCCTCTGCCTTGCAGTTAATGGTGAACATTTTGAACACTTATTGCCATGAAAACCATTTTATCGCTAATTTCGTTTTGTCTTCAAGCTTTACAAGAGACGTACATAATTTTCTGTTCATTTGTTTTATTTTGTTTTTTGTTCATTTGTTTTGTTTTGTACATTATGTAGATGCACATTTGTTTATTTTAGGGTAATAATTCGAGATACATTACGATCTCGGATATCTAGATTCATGTTATTGATGAAATTATATTAACTATATTAACTTAATAAACATTTTTTACATTTTTTTCAAAAATTTTCTGATATAAGGGTACTAAGATTTTAGGTCATCGAAAAGAGAAAAAAGTCTCTATCAAATGAGCCTAATGAAAGGGTACATTCCTATTTAAAAAAATTAAAGTGTTATTCATTACTCATTTGTTTTCTGAAATAAAAACAATTGAATGCTATCTTATTATGGAAAATAGAATGTGAAACAACTTTTATATAACAAATTTTTTTATAAAGTCGATATTTACCGAGATATATACGTAGTTGCTACTGTGGTAGATGTCAAATGAGCAACCCCCCCCCCCCCCAGCAATATTTTAAAGCAAAAATACCCCTAACTCTAGTTTCACCTCACTAATTCTACTTATTTCTCAAATTATGAAATAGCTAATCGTAACTAGTCAATTTCCAATTATGAATTATACCGTCCATATAGAGTCATCCTTACCAAGAATTGTATAAAAGCCTTCCAATAAGCCTTCCAGCTATAAAAATAGGAATTAACACAATTCAATAAGATAGTCAATAAGTTACATTAAATGAAAAGACGCTGCAATAATTTTCTCATACTCTATGATGGGATATTCTGTTAATTGTACTTCTGTACAAAACTTACAAAACAAAATAATCGGAGTTTATGTTTATTTATCTCATAAAATGAGAGAAAAGGCCTAATGCGATAAATTTTGTTTTCCAAACGATGCCGCATAATAAGTTAAACCAACTTGCGTATTACACAATGAAAAATCCCTGCGTCCGTGACTCTCCCATGTATAGTAGGATTTGCTTAACACCGTATTCAGTAAACCGTTTTTTATTCAAACAGAATTTCACGCTTTTTAAGAGGGGGTAGATTAAAAATGTTCAAAAATCATTGAAATATATGAGCACAAAAGGGATTTTAAAAGACATCTACATATTAGCATTTGGATTAAAAAGAAGAGATATCTTTATCTTGAAAGGAGTTTCTGAAACCCGCTATAATATTCCTAACGAAGGTTTTCCCCTTTGGTCACGTATTTACTGAAGTGCTCGAGTAGAAAATGAACGACTTGTCAACAGCAAACTGAAGGGACGGGATGATGTCCTCGGGGGATTGAACAACCCAAGGCACTTAAACATTACAGATATAGCAGGCTAAATAATATTGTTTGATTGATTTTGAGATATTTTAATAGGAGATTAAATTTATAATTGACAATCTCAATTAAAACTTGAAAAGAATATAAATATTTTTATATTTAACAACCTATTTTTTGACTTTCAAAATTCACCTTGGGAAAAAAATTATAGTAAAAAGAATTAGTGCAGAAATTTACATAATTTTCAGTTAATTAATTAAATCTATAAATTAGATTAAACTTTAAACTCTAAAAAGTTTGCTTGACTTAACTCTGTAAACAATTCTATTAAATAATTGATTTGCGAACAAGAAAACTTTCTAAATGTCAATGTTTGCCTTCACCTATTAGTGGTGTCAATCTTTTACCTTCTTTTTCTTCTGTTTTAGACTTTTCCAATTTATTATTGATATAATTTATCTTTATCTTGCCTGTGACATTTCGGTTTTGCAAAGTTTTTTTTTGTAAAACTTCACGCACGTCTGTCAATTGAAAAGTTTCATGTTCAAAATTGATCACAAGTCAATTTCGTTGTTTAGAACTTTTATATGGAGGTCCACTGTTAGTTGTTCGATATCACACACGTCCTCCCCTATTCAATTTACTCCTGTTTGATGCTAGAGTTCAGAAGAGCTTTGGTTTTACAGCACATTAAACCAAGAATTGACTCTCATAAATTACAACATGAATACGTATTGCCTCAATTTTGCTTTACATTGTATTCACATAATACAGGATATTATATAATAAAGTTCAAAGAATAAAAGATCAAACAATAAATGAAATAATTAATTTTAATCTTGATTTCGTAAAGCATTACAGGTTAGTTGAATTGCAAAACGATCTAAACAGTTTCAAGCTAACTTTTTATTTTAATTTTCATCAAATGGTTTAATCAGGAAATGGGTGAATAGTGTTGGGTTGCATCACGTTTCAGCTTTATTTGCTTCAAATTTATATTACGAACGGAGTTGCCTTTATTAGACTTTCATTAGGCTAGTGTACATAAAAACGATGTGTTTAATCAAAAAGTGTTATTTTATTGCTTTTTATATCAGCCAGACACTGTTTCAATTTATTTTTAATGATATACTAATGTTTTCTTTGTTTCATATTTGCAACTTATTCTATAATTTGTAACAATTTTTTTTTGTCTTTTCCTCGATTAGATTTCACAATTATTTCACCTTAACCTACAAGTCTTATTAAAAAGCTTTCTCCGTTGTGTTTACAAGGTAAGCAGTGATTTTTACCTTATTTAACATCTCTCTCTTCTCTTACTTTTTAGGTTAGTATAAATAATGAATAACCAAAACATTCGGATTAACGTTTAATAGAAATTTTACATCGTTGCACGATTTATTTTAATGCTACTTTTTCTGCAAAAAAAAGTATTCGTAACTACCAATGAATTTTTCCGTTTGTTTACAAGTAATAAACAGTTTCTTTTTTTGTAATTTGTAAATAAAATACTTTATGCGTATTAACAGTATCTAATAATTTATTATTCTCTTAAAGAACACTCCCTTTAGTCGGTACCAATCCAGCTAGGACAAAGTCCCCAATTTCTCGAAGTGAACTAGGTCGTACGATTCATTCCCTTCAACGAATTCATTGAATTGAACTTTTATAACAAGGGAAACTCGCGTAAATTATCATACGGAATCTTTTCTCAAAAACTGGTCTTTTACAGCAAACCAAACTAATACGGTAACCTTCAATTCTTTTAACAAAACGCGGACAATTCGCCGCAAACGTTTACCAACGCGAGGCCACTCCGAAGGGCACCTGGTGATCAAACGTTCGTCCCTCTAGGATAGATTAGACTGCACTAATTTGCCCGAGAAAGGCAAACTCTCAATTCGTTTTTTTTTTATGTTTTAACAGGGGGTTTATGAATTTAACCATTCAAACTTAAGTATAACAACATGTCTAACCTATAATAAAATTAGACGATATCTTCTGATTTATTTTATGAAAGGTATACTTATAATAGTTATTTATGTACCAAGGGCGTTAGAATGATGATAATACCAGGAGGGCGACGCTGTTCCAGCCTGAGGGCCTAAAAAGCCCTAGGGCTGGAAATCGCCCGATGGGTATTATCACCTAATAACGCTCGTGGTGCATACAAAACTTTATTTCTAACGAGAATATGTATAAGTAGCAAATTAGTTTTAATTTATAATTGTTGGCGTTGCCAAGGGCGTTGTTTATATATTTATAAAACTAGGAATTTTTTATTTGTCGGATGGTAACAACTTTTACTAAATTTACAAAAGGCAAACAGATAAATGACAATTTAAATTCAAATGTTTTTTGTTGTTGTTACCAACATAAAAACAAAAAGTCCTAATAGCACTAATGTCATCTAAAAAATAAGTTAATTTTAGCTAAGAAATTTTAATCGGCACAAAAGAATTCGTGGATCACGCGCCCAGAAACTATGTGCAAATACTCGTTATCTGTTGTGTTGCAACATACTCGTACGTAAACATATTGTTTTTGACCTAATGATCCAAATTACTATTGAACGTAACGCCGACTCCGATTGCAAAAATGTAAAGCAAACCATAAGCAGGCGAAATGAATTATAACGCCCGCTTATAATGCCCTGGTTGTTATGGAGTTGTTTATGTAGTTCGTATCACAGGTATAAACAACAAATAATATGCAAGTGAAACATAATTATTAACTGCAAAACGAGAACCACATTATCAACCACCAGCTAACTTTATAACACTATTATAGTATCTAGCAACCGTGAATTATGTTTACAAGAATAATTTATACCTTTGTGCAAATATTCAATATAACTAAAAGCACTGTATTTTGTAGAAACAGGTACATATTGTCATGATATTTGATTTGGTTAGATATAATTCACTTGCACAAAAATATTTAAGAAGCAATATATGCAATTTTTACTTTATCCGATTGAATAGTTGCATAACCGTACTTTACAATTAATGAATTATGATAAAAGTTTCTTTTATAAAAATATAAATTAGTTAATTAACATTAACATGCACACTAGAACTCTTTATCCAGATAAAGGATATTAGGAAATCTACTTTTTCATAGTATTTAGATGATACTTCTTATAACTTGACGATTTAATTGTCGTTTTGATATTTTTTTTTCAACTTATTTAAGTTTAATTCTATTTAAAAAAATAATTTAGCTGAAACAGACGAAATGTATTGTATTCGGAGTCTCTAGCAACTTACCTTGTGCGATTTTAGTTGAAATCTTGTTTTCATATTTACGAAATATTTTCAGATTGCAGTTTTGATGCATTTCATAATTTGAAAGCCGTTTGCTAGCTTGTTTTTGTGGGAATTTGTACAGTAACATTTAAATCCACAGAATTGATGCACTTTTTTATATAAAGGCTGAATTTCGTTGATAACAGCACATATAAACATATTGTTGAGCTGCGCTTTTCTAACGTTCATTTGAAATTGTAAAATGGCTTGTAAATCAAAGTTTTTTCAATCTAAAAACATTCAAATAATGTTGTTAATGATGTAATATTTAGTTTTGTGAAGAAAGGATTATGTATAAAGGTGTTATTAGATAATTAGGCCATTAATTAGAATTAGGAGATTATCATCTCATCAACATTAATTTTGAAGGGTTAATCTTATTTCTTGAACCAAGTGTTGTCTAAATTTATCTAATTAGTTTTTGTATAATAAAAAAGTATAAATAATAATAAGGTAAAATAAATTTGTAATATAAGATTTTTTTGTTTTGAAATTTTTTTCAAAGAACTCATTTGTTTTGGTCAAATCATATAAAAGGACAGACATTTTTGTTGAATTCTCATATTTTTCCATGATTTAAAGGGAACACACGTCTTGTTGAGCTTAAATAAATTTAAGGTTATGCTCAGAAATGTAAAAAAATTTCAAAAATTGGAGGTTAGAAAGCAAAAATTGGAGGTTAGTGTTTAATTAACAAAACTGTTTTAACAAGTAAAATTTATAAAAATTTTATTTAATAATAAATGGAATTGGATTTTAATAAAAATATTTTACTTACCATTGATTTATAAAAATTATCTGGATTTGGAATTCCGTTTGTTAAAACCTTTTTTTTATAAGGATTTAATTATCTATGAATCCATCATACATGTTTATTGATTTCAATGTCAAACAGTACACTGAAAACAAAGGAATTTGGAAAATTAAGTTGATAATCTTGTGGCGCCAAAAAATATATTTATATGGATATTTTCATGCAGTTAAATTATTACACAAAATAATTAAAATAAAAACGTGAGTTTTATTTTATTAGTTTAAGAAATATATCATACCAGAACAAACAAAAATTATAAACAAATTATAATCCTTAAACATATTATTTATAGTTTATTATATTTGAAATTAAATGTTATAAAAAAGATATTAATTTCCAAATAAAGGAAGCTTAATTATTTTGGAATTAATTAAATTTAATTAGAGAATTAAAACGATTTTGTATTGATAGTTTTTCTTTGCAAATTAAAAAGGCCATACATAAGAGAGATTGTAGTCTTTTTAATTCACATAGAAGAGAAACAATTCTTTTGCTGTTTCTTTATTTTGGTTAATAAAAATATAAAGTTGCGTTGATATTATCTTGAAGACTTATTTGTGTATATGTTTCCTATTATTTTATACTTAAAAAAACCTTTAAAGCGACCCGTCTGAGAGAGTCTCAATTCTGTGGAAAATAAAGCTTTTCACTACTGCAATATAAGATTTCATTTTATTAACCCCTGTATCTAGTATCAACTTGTCAACCAATTGAGAAGCAAATCAAATTATTTATCTAAATCTATCATATTTTATTTGAAGACGAGCATAATTCTTTTTTATGCAGAGGGTTAGAAATTTAAACGAAATGGAATAAATAACTTCAAATTTAACTTCAACCTCTTATGGAGTTATATTGCGATGATTTTTTCTTTCTACTGGACGTACAATATCTTATAACCACAGTTACTGCATGCAATGAAACCATGCACGTAGGTAGTAACTAGAAAAAAATTGAATTTTAAACAAATAAAATCATGCAGGATCGTAACTCATTGTGCTTGACTGAGCATGAGCAAATAATGCATCTGGGCGGAAGTGAGATAGCAACAATAACAAATAAATTTAAAATTTTATTTCATTTGTGCAGGTTAATTATTGTTTGTTTTACTGCAAAGTATTGATCGTGCTCAATGTAAATGCAAACTAAAACGCTATCAGCAGTTGTAAGCGGAAAAAGTAATAAAATTATTTTTACTGTCATAAAGCAAGGGTTGAATAATTAATTACTTCTTTTAAAACTGTGTAAATTCATAAACAGCTTGCAGATGCAGAGAAAGTCGAGAAAAATAAATTTATGCAAAAGCGGAAATGCAGTGGGTATTTTAATTATTTGCTTTATACCTATTTACCTTTGAGATCGATGGTAAGAACGTTAAAGGTTAGCAAAACTGGAAATAAAAAAAAGTTTAATTAATAATTCGAATATTTTGTAAAATAAACTTCAGTAAATCTGCTATAAGAAGTATACGAGACAAGCTCTTGTTACGTACTCAAAAGGCAGAGCCAAATCACTTTTTTGGTACACAATATTTCGAAGTCAAAGCACTCCCTATCTATCCAAAGCTTTGGCAATTTCATATAACAGGTAAGCCTTTTCTACGCCACTGTTCATTCTGTATGCGATGTAATAAGTAATAACTCGTATCTCAATCTTAATCTTTTGGCATATCTCGTAAATTCAACAAAAACCCATCTTTCGAAAGTTGCCATAATGCGGTAAAACCCATACCTTGCTCTATTCAATAATGACATCCTTTATTAGATAAGAGATTTGAGTTAGAGACGAGTATATTGGTTTTTGCTGTATAAACATATTAACCTATCCTATATACATTTTATAGCAATAATGAAGAGGCCTCCATTGGGTGAATGTTAGTAATTTAACATACAAGAGTAATTAATCCTCATTCGGCAAACGGGTAACCAGTAATTATTCTCTATTAAAGTTAGTAAACTAGGTATATCATTTACATATATGGAGATTTTAATAATGTTATACGAAATAATGCAAAGTATTAGCTGAGATGCAGTTAAAAAACATAAAGATTTGGTAAATATTTACTTTCGTGTACTACTTTACTATCCGTCCAACTAAAGATGAGCTCTGGTCATCGATGCTCTCTGTGTGGTATAAGATTAAAAAATTCCTAGTCAAATCAGCATCCATAGTTTGACAATTATTGATGTTTACGAAAATGTCATAGCAGGTGATTTTTTGAGGTTAGGGATAAGTAATGTAAGCCTTCTTTTAGATTTTAACATTGATACTTGTTATTTTTAAAATTTTTATAACATTTTCAGTAGGAAACTAAGAATTAGATTTTCGCAAATGCCTAATTCTGTGCGTTCTCTAGTTCTATAGAATTATTACCAAATACTGTAAAACAAGAAATCACTTTTACTTATAATTCAGAAATTAACTCATTTCTAACCGTTGTAATAGTAGTACCTTCAATACAAAGAAGTATTATGTATATTCTTACTTTTCAAATACATTTTTACATTCAAAATAATAAAACTATTTAGTATTTTAATCAACTTAAATGCTACCAAGTACTTAATTAAAATACAATTAATGTTAATGGTGCTTATCTATCTCTTCTCTTGTTTATTTATTACATACACATATATTACTAGTATATTTCCTTCAGGCTTCCTAACACTTCGTATGTTTGGGTCTTGCCATGATTTAGCTGGATTACCTTTGGAATACTTAGATCCAAGTTTCATCCATATAAACTACTTGCATTGGTGACGATAAGTTTAGGTTTGCCATATAACGTTTTAAAATCTGAATACGCATACTGGCAATATTTGACTTATATCTTATATACAGTTTCTCTTACGACCATTTTAGAATAATCTGATAGGTCTGCAGTTTTCAACTTTTTGCGTTGTCTTTTTTACCAGGACTAGACAAAACTGGTTGGTTTCTACTATGGGCCTTGACTCTTCCAACAGTTCAAACACTAATTCCTAAAACATCAGCTGCCCGCTGCAATAAACAAACAACTGTATAATACGATTATAAATAATTAACGTGTCTTACCTCTTGTACACAGGATAAAGAAAGTAAATGTCCACCGTGTTCTTTTTCCCTCTCGAAGTAGTTTAATACATTCACCAATAACTGCTGAGACTGTGAATGCAGTGTCTTCCCTTGTACTGAGTTAATATTAATATTATGTAGATAAAATCGCGAAAGATAAAATAAAATAAAGTTCGAAGAAGAACTGTTGCTTATTATTATTGAAATACCAAATCACTCTCGAAAAGCATTTAAATGTTTTACAGTATAGTCAGATTCAGATGTTCTATAATTTTGGCATTTTCTTCCAGAAATCTGTGAAATGCTTTACAGAATCCCTACAATTGATCTACTTTATCTGTAGTGACGAAATTAAATTCTTCCACAATAATTTTGCCAATACATGTTAGTAGTTATTTTTACTATTTTGTGGCAATCTGGTAATATCTTAATTTGATCTAGGAATTTATTTGTATAAGGTTGGCCACACCGTAATGCTAATAAGTAAGTGCTAATATAATGCTATCCTCGTCATACTCGTAAATAACGAGAGTAAAGCATAACAAAAAGCTTTCTGTGATAACTTCGTGTAAAGATGACGCAAATCTCATCTTTCCCTGGACGGATAATATTTGTGTTTATACTACTTGCGACCCACATATTTTATACACTTTAAAAGTTTTAAGTAGTTGAACTTAGTAGTTCTTTTATACTAGTGTTTTATAATCCCTGTTTTCCTTTGAGTGCTTTTCAAGATTGTTGACTTGATGGATACACATCATATACTATAACAAGTACTTGCATACTGTATGTTAAAGCTAATAAATACAACACTATTAGGGTTCAAACTAATCGCTTATATTATAACTTCATTCGACCTCAAAGAGCTCGCAATAAATACTGACTACTACCTTTCTTAATGAATTTGCTATCTTATATATAATCTTTTATGTAAGTACAGGTGACTTAATATGGTTAGGTAATGTATGATTAATAATAATGAATAATAGCCTAAGTAACTAACATGTAATATAAAACTAAATAAATATTTAGATTTAAACCATCTTTTCAATATTTTTTTTACGAATTATACGTTATCCAACATGCAACAGTAATTCTAATCAGCTATGTATATTAATTTCTGAGTAACCCAAGGTGACAATGACTTGTAACTTTTACTATTTTATAGCACATTGATTATTGAGATACAAGCAAATCATTATACCAACTAATATTAAATAGCTTCTTTAGATATATGATAATGTACTCCATTCTAGATTCGATATTAGCTTTTGTTGGCAGTGTTGGAAGTCGAACTTGAATGAAAGTTAATATTGGAGTTCGCCAATATCAAAATGTTCACAAAAGAACAAAACGCTTTTTGAACTATAAATTCATGTTTTACGAGACAATATTATAGCTAGGTGGAATATTTTAATGAAGTTGGTTTCGCGACTCAGAATTTTATGGTGTCTACATTTTTAGAAAAACCCAAGATCTTCTTTTAAAGATTCTTCTAAAGTAACTCTTTCTCGAGTTACAAGTAACGTTATCTTGTAACTCGAGAAAGATTGTCATGGCTGGTTTATGACCCACGCATACCTGCTGTGCGGATCTTCTTCAATACTTCCTTATACAACGATTGTATCAAGGGAAGACTTATAGCCATGCTGAGAAACTTGAAAGCTAGAGATTTTCAGTTGAGCACGCCAAGGAAGATGCAGACCAGTTGATGATCAGTGCAGTCACCAGTGCAATTAATTCAGCATAAGCTTCACCACCCGTCAAGATCTTCTTTTTGAAACAAGGAAAAAGAAAGTCGCCGAACAACCTGTTCTGTGTCATTAGTTTCCAACATCCTCAAAGCGTGAAAAACCCTCTTCTATTCCTTCACACTTTCAGTGGTTGTGGTACCACCTCTTCACTTTATAGGCAAGGAAAGAAGAATTTTGTTAAGCTGACCGTTCAAAATGAAAAACTTCTGGAAGTCACTAAATTTTTCTTTAATAAGCTGCTCGACGATTTGTGCGAACTGTAAAGGAAATCCGCGCACTAAACGCTCCTTCCGAAGCTGATGTAGAGAATAATACAGGAGACGAGACGACATCAATGAACAGATGCTCCAGTTGAGTGAGAATGAATGAATGAATAAATGAATGAACCTAGATGAAATTTGAAAAATGGAAAGCGAACCGACATTTCTTCTAATAATACTAACTAATGTGCTCGATTGAATTAATTAAGAACAGTTTTCTTATCTCTCGATCTACCTTGTACATGCATATAAACAACATAAAACCTCATATATTTTTCAAAACTTTGAAAATAGTAGTAATATTGATAACAGCTAGTCTGGTACTAATGCACCAAAATATATCATCCTAGTACGCACGTCATGCAGCTTTTCAAGCTCTACAACTTTTTCTTGAACTTTCATTGAATTGCAACTTTGAAAAGAACTAGTACTGGTACTACTGCACCAAAATACATCATATTGGTACTCATTTTCTACAGAACTTTAAACTCTATATCTCTTATATGGCACTTTTTTATTCGATGCGTTGTTTTTGAGTTATTTTGAAAAAACTTTAAGAAATTTTAAGACACTTTTATCTACATAGCTGCCGCACTTCTCCTCGGCGGGGGGGGAAGTCTAGAATAGTAATATTGGATCATAACTGAAGTGATCAAAAAAATAAAATCTTTACCATAATTATTTCCGATTTTAACTACGCAGCAACTAGGAGTCTATTTAGTATCTACTACGTATTAGTGACAAACTAGCCATTAAAGAATCGAGCAATATGTGCACTAGTTTTCTACACTGAAAAGTCCCTAAATTCCCTAAAAATCACAATTGTTAGACACTGTGTCAATTAAGACACTATAAAGATAGATTCATAATATTATACAGAAATCCCAGAAGCTTTACAATTTTCTATACAACTTTGAAGAAACAGTTATGGTGATTATAGCACAATGTGAAAATATTAATGGTTTGTAACTAGAAACATGGAATTTTGGAATCTTTGATATAATCAATTAAAATGAAAACTTTAAATTTACAAAACTCGTTATGTTGGAATAAGTCAGTGTGACAAAATTTAAACACACATTTAAAAATGAGATGTGTATAATTCACAGGATACGCTCTAGGACAGCTGTTTCGATCTTTTGGATCTCGCCAGCTAGAATGAATCATCTGAATTATACGCATCTAATTTTTAAATGTGGGTTTGAATCTTGTCACACTGACATATTTTGTAAATAATTTCCCTACTTTGAATTTTAATAATAAAAATATCTTGTATTATATTTTGTTGTTATGTTGTAATGTTCCTTGATTGGCAGGCACTATAGCAGCAAGATTAGGTCTAAACCTAATTCTTATCCCAATCGCTATAACACACATGTGAGACAATTTTTAAATTATGACGAATTCCAGCAACACAACAACAATTCCAACACTTTTTCCGTTGGCATTTTTATATTCGTGTTCAACTGGCTATTTTTTTCATTGCTACATTAAACTTTTTCAGGTTATTAAAACCTAGCAGAGCTTCCATTAAGCATTGCCTGTTTGCGTATATGCCAAGAAACACTAAATTTCTTATTGTGTTTGAGATTGAAATTGTATAAAAGTTTCAAATGTTACTTTGATGTTTATTTTTCTTATCGACTTTCGAACAAATGAATGTTTACCATACAAATTAAAATTATTAATAGGTATATATTAACCGCGATCAATATGTTTAAAGCAATTGGTGTCGTTTTGCATAAATATATTTCGCAAAACACCGCTTCGCAGAAAAGTATTTGTATGAAATTTCCAATCCCTAACACAACTTCTAACCTAACCTCTTACCCAACATCTAACCTAACCACTAACTTAATCTCATACTTAAACCTCTAATCTACGTTTTATGCGTATTTTTATGAAAATTTGTGTAAAACGACATTATGCGAATTTCTGTTATGCGAAGCGGTTTATACGAAACGACACGATATGCCGTTTCAAGAAGTGTCTAACGGCTATACTGTGGCGGTTAGTTTGTTGTCTTAAATTTAAATCGTTACAAAAAAAAGCAATATTATAGAAGGTCGGTTAAATTGTTTCTCCTCCGGCAGTTTTATCCACAATATTTTACTGGCAGCTAAAAGTATTTAAGATGACCGAAAATTACGTTACTGTATTGACTTTATAGGTAGCACTTTTTTAAACTATAACACATATTACTCTAAGATAAGTATTTAAAATTGCTATACTTACGTGACTGTAAAGTGTTTAAACATCAGATTGCCTTATATTTCAAAAGTAGACTCTTATCACTCTTTGAACAAATTACTTTTAGGGGTAGTTCTTAATTGGGAGGCTTAATGAATTCAGGTAATAATGAGTGAACAAAACATAAGTTGTTGGGCACCGCCAAATTGTTTATATAAACCATAATTGTAATTAGCATGATGTAAAACCATATTGCACTTTTCAGCTTGTTGCATAACTGTACGAATCGTATGAGAACCTTCGGCGCAATATGTCGAGATCTCAGTCGCTTGTGAAATTGAGTCCCCGATCCGGATATTGTAAGAGAGAAAGACCTTATCCCCAGGACGTGAAACGAATAAGAAAGGGGATGTCTGTGAAATATTCTAGATGTTTCTGTTTTCGCAAACAAAATCATGATGTCATTAACTGACAATAGCTGAACGAAAGATGTTTCTATTATTAGATGTTTTTATCGTCACTATTAAATGAGTTGACATGGTAAAAATGTTTTTCTTAGGTCGTTAAGTTTTATTACAAGATTTAACCTGGATAAAATACTGGATCTTTTCTACAAAAGTGTTTTTCGGTAACATGATTTTATTGTAGCCCCTAGTTAAAATTCGAGCAGTCCCGATTCCCTTTACATTATGTCATTTTCTGACAATACTTAACATGTGTGTAAATAGGAAAGTATTTCTTACTTTTATTCATGTACCTTGGTTTAAACTATCCAACCAAGATGCTAAAAGAAAGCTTTTAACTCGCGTATTTAATGATGTAAAAACCCTTTGAAAATGAGTTTTATTTGTTACAATTTAAATGGTTTGGCAAATGGTTTGTTTAATTAGTTTTTTCATGCTGAGGTCTAAAATACTTTTTTGTGTTTTTGAGATTTAATTTATAATATTGTTGGCACATTGGTAATATTATGCGGGATATTCCGTTTTTGCTTAAATTTGACTGTTGCTTATGTACACATTGCCTTTTCAGCTACATATTTTACAAAAAAGATATTAAGTCTGTAAATATTATTTGAAAATGTAGTATCATTCTGTCTCTCGTTTAAATTTACATTCAGTCAGTGGAAAACCCTGATAATAGGAACAATACTTAATAACTGTTACCATGTAGCATTGTATAAAACTTTATTAACATTGGTAATGACTTCAAAGACTAAATTCGTATACAATTCGAAAAAAAAGTCACTCGTGCAGAAGTACAAAAAATAAAAAGGCATTCAAATTTGATTGATTTCTATTTTCATTTAATTCTTCTTTCTTTCCTTTTTTCGTCAACTATATTTGGACTTTGAACAGATTGCTGTTTAATAAGACGGATACTAGAACCACTGGAAAATAATTTTTCCGTTTGTTTGATGTCAGGTAAAGATAGGTATTTTTGCAAACTTATTTGAATTTTTAAAGATGAATTTGATTCTTTAAGATCATTGGGGATAATAAAGTTCACAAAATTGATTTTGTAGCTAAAGCACTAGTTTTGTAAAGTCTATCTCTTATTACTCGGTATTTCAATGATATACTATATTATAGACCCTCTGGCATTTCATGCAGTATAATTAAACAAGAAAGTTTGTCTGTGGGCATTGCTTTTAACAATTCTCAACTTAAACATAAATTAGTTTACAAGTAGCAGCAAATAGTAAAGTTAACAGATGCATTCATTGGTTGAATAAAAGTACTTACAATTTTACAGAATATTACAGACGGTTGCGATATAAACTTAAACGGTATACAAGACGTAAGTCACCATAGTTTGTAAGTGACGAAAAGTGAATAGTCCCAAAATTTAAAACATTTTTAAAAACATGTTTCATAATTAAATTAGAAGTGGGTGGCCGTGCGGTAAACAGTTAAATTGTTACGGGTTCAATCCCCGAAACTAGCGAGAGAATTTTTCTGATCGATAAAGCCTGAATACACTTCGCCGTGCTGTCGGGCACGTTAAGCAGTCGGTCTCGAAAACCACATAAACATCTTTCTTTCTGTGGTTGTCATTAAAAATAACATCGCCCTATACCACGCACAGGTATGTATGTAATTACTTTAGTGGTTTGGCATTGGTAATTACAATTAACATTTATAAATATACATACATTATAGAAGGTATTTCTATTGATAGTACTCACACGACTACAGCCTATCTACCCATCATTTTCAAGGTTAACGTTCACTGCATTACGAATACAGAATTTTATAGAAAGGTTAAACTTATCTTTGCAATGAGTTGCAATGATGGAACATTTTGGAATTATAGTATATAATTTCCAATACCAGTTAAGTCTTGCACATAAAGTATCATTATGAAAAAGAAAATTAAGATGGTTGTATATGATTTCGATTACAGGAAACAATAATAATTTAGAAACCAAGACGGTTCTTTAGCAATACCATTTCTCAGGAGGAAAACTACTCAACGAACATCCAAGCACTAACGAAAAGCATACTCTAAAGACGCATCGGTATGATGCTATAATGCTATCACGTAAAAGGATCATCAACCATAATGTTTTTAGACACTTCTACTGCCACTTTGAAAATAAGATACGAATATCAAAATCTGGGTCACAAAGGTTAATTCAAATCAGTTACATTCTATCTCAAAATATTCTTAAATTACTGCGTTTTTGTTTTATTAAACAAAACTGAATTAACTGAATGAACTAACTAAAGACTAAATTAATGACCCGTCCAGTAAAGAATTGTGGTTTCACCGAACCAAGTTCCGAAATTCTCTCTTTTTTATAGTAAAATAATTATTGATTCTAACTCATTAGGATATATTTGGAACTGCTATCTATTTCAGCTTCACAATGGCATCCGTATTATACGCGCCATTCAACGTGATATACCAAATTAATGATCATTTTGTCAAAAACGTAAATTTCTATTCTATAGTTTATTCTAATAACCATCCAATTCCAATTACCATAAAGGACCCCGAACATTTCTTACGGAAATTGGATCCCGGTCAAATTGGCTAAAATTGTGATATGTTTATATTATTCTGATCGAAAGTTTCCAGGGCCACGAAGCTCTACTACAATTAACAGTTTTGGAGTTACAGAGCACGAAAAGCAGGAAAAATTCATACTCCGCTATATGAATTTTTAACACGTACAGTCTCGGTAAGGTAATTTTTTGTGCATATTTTTGTTTTTGTTTTGGTTAACACAGGTAATTATGTTCTTTTGTATTCATATGAATCATGTAACATTATACAAGGTGTCTCATTATATATTCATCCTTTAAAAACCTATATAACTTTTGAACTAATTGGGATAATGAAATGCGGTATTCACCAGTCTTCTTCTTAGTTTTTAAAGTTTTTTTCTGATTAGTTTTTTGCCCACTTCCGGTTTAACCGTAAATGAGTTTTCGGGGACAGGACAACTTTGCGATTTCAAATGGTACACCCTGTATATTTTTTCACAGTTGGAAATCCCATTGTTTTCCCTTTCCGAAAGTTCCATACTTGTCATGGTTATTATACAGGTTCTCTATATTCGGCCGCTGCAACAGAAGAAGCACTGGTCAGATGTAAGTATGATAGCTCAAGCGCTATAGAGTATGGTATAGGGTATAGGGTATCCCAAAAGTTTAAGTGTAGCTGATATTCTCACTGAGGTCATATTAGCTGATTAATGGCACCATGACGACACCATCTGCCTAGAAGTGTATGACAGGTCAACAACTGGTATCCATGAGCGTCTGCATCTTTTCCATGAGTGACACATACTTTTAAACCAAGACGAAGACAAATACTATACGAAATACAGTCATTCAGAAGGGTACCAAGATTGGGACAAGGAAAAACATTCATCCAAGCTGCAAATTCTGATGTTTGGCATGCAAGCAATCTAGCCTTTTTTCTCGGGTACTGGTCTTTTCAATCAGGGTGTTCATGTTTCATGAGAAAATGGCACTGTTTATGGGTGAAGCAACAGTTGTATAGTAAGGAACTTTTTAGCACGCAACGTTTTAGTACTATAGAAGAAAGATATATAGGCGCAAGTATACAATTATTTTGTCTTGCGAAAATGCACATTTGGTTCCATGCTTTATCAGATAAGGAGCAATAATTAGTAAACAATCCCAACTGTCTCTTCAAAATCATATAAAAAATCATGACGTAAAAGGTGAAAAGAATAATGGGTTTTTAGATTCCTCATTCTTTTACACACCTTCTCCAATTCTTCAGATTTACTGGCTATGACTGGTAATATTTCATGGTTGCGTAGGGGTGCCCGAGTAATGTTAAGTCTTCTGTTTAGACAACGGTTAATTCGCTTGCACAATATCTTAGAGGTCAAAGGTCGTAAAGTGCAACCGATCGCTGTTGGTCTTATTTCACCGTCTTTTGTGTTTAGGCCGCACAATAAAGTAGCGAAATATCACCACTAAGCATCGTCATAATTAGGTTAGATTAAGATGACATAAATTTTTTACTTTCCTGACCCAATTTTAAGGTTATTAAGTCCCTCCCAAATTACCTGATGGAAAAGATTTGATGGCTGACAGTATTTCGGCTTCTGTAACGCATGCAATAACCACTTTTGTTAGTTTTGACATTCAACTATTGTTCATGGCTGGACTTGCAGTAGTATGCTTTTCTACCAGTTTTGTCAAAAATTATAGATTAAAAGTTGCTAAGGTATCGTGGGAGTCTAATAGCTTTATAAATGCGGAGTAGTCCCCATCAAAAAGTTTTAATTCAATTCTTTTCAGGAAAACAGCTTCATTATTTTAGTTATTGTCACTTCTTTACCTTTATTACGCATAATTGTTGTTCTTTGAGCAGTTGGGCGGATTTCTTTTTCCAGTCTTTCCATGCTAGAAACTATAGACACCTCATTTCTCCATTCTCTAACTCTCTCTTTTACGTTCGCTGATAAACTTTTGAATTCTTTTTGATCTTTCGGTGGAACTTTCTGAATATAATAAGAATAAAATAGCAGTTTGCCTCAGTTATCTCAGTAACTCTTGCAGCTTTAGTAGGTAAGTGAAACAGATCCAATATTCTGGAAGATTGTTTGGGTCCAAATTGACACATGTACAATGGTACCACTCTTTATGCTGATCGCTAGGTGATTAGTTAACTCTTGATTTGATGGTAAGTAAGATGTTATTTGAGTTTTCGAATTTTGAGATACTGCAGAAGGACCTTCAGGCAACTCTGACGGGCCCATTTCATGTTTGATTTTATTCAAAAGTTGTCAACATCCATGGTCAAAGTCGTTTTTAAAAAGAAAATAATGGAAAGGGGTTGAGATGGATCGGCTTTAACAGCATCTGCCAATTCTATACATCGAGTTTTGTGTTTTTCTTCAACTTGCTGTACAATATAGAGGTTACAGCTAAAAAGTTCTGCTGCTGCATATAGAGAGTGCCCATTTTCCCTTGAGACTTCAGGTATAAAGAATAGGCTTTGATGGGGTCTGTAGTCCATAATTGTCTAATAGACTTATCATTCTGCATTTGATTTTGAACTTCAATGACATATTTGAATTTCTTCTATTTTCTTTGGGCACATAATCAATGATATTTTCTTTAATATCTTCGTGACAATCCTTCTTGCCATCTATAGCTTGTTTGATTGCTCTAAAAAAGCAGTCCCCGGAATCATAATCGGCTCTGACTGTAAAGTCGATGTTCTCAGTTGTAACAATCTTGTCAGAAAGGGATGGGGCCAGTTGAGAAAGGTCACCTCGTTGTTTTTTAGTTTAAAAAGACCTGGAGTTCGGGGTTGAAAAATGGGGTGTCTTATTTTGTGGAGGTCCTTCCAAAAACAGTATATTTTTCTTTGTTGCCTCTGGGCTTGGTTTGTTTTGTTTCTGCTATGGTCAAACTAAATGAGAAGTGTTTGCTGTACCATTCGGTGCTGTTGGATAAACCTCCTATATTTTCCAGCAGAAAGAATAGCTGGTTAATCATATTATAGAAATTAAGCAAAATTTAACAAAAAAATACAGTTATAGATAATAATGGAACCAGTTAGGTTCCAAGCAATAAAAATAGGCGAAACATTGAATGAGCTATAAATGTTTAGATTGCCTCCATACTATGACCAATATAACTATTGAAATGACATGGAAGTATTATAAGGGTCTTAGCTTAAGGTTGTAACTTTTAATTTTTTGTTTATTAGGAAAGGACATACAATAAATTGGCAAATCAGTTTGGCATAAAAATATAACGTTACATAACAAATAAAATAACCTCGCTTAATAAGACCATTTTATACTAGGAAAACTGTCACCCTAACATAACCTACTCCAATCCGGAAACATTGTGAAAGTATTAAATATCAAAAAAAAGACAAAAACATTATATTTTTCTTATGCTTGCTATGGTTACCATAATAAACATCAGTTTAAATATTTAACCGCGTGGGACGTCGTTTTTCATGGGTTGGGTTTTAAAATTGTAAATTAATACTTTTGGATTTGTCTTCAGTTCGTTAGATTACTCTTTCTGTACCTTACATTATCAGTGCTTTATTAAAATTAAAAGATGGTAAGTTTCTCTAACAAAAGTTTTAATAAAATTCGATTTTGACATTCTTTCTAATCATCGCTATTTTCAAATTTTTAATCAAACTTGTTTTTTTAAATTTCTTTTATAAAATATTAAATTAATATAGTTTTTAATTTCTATAATTTTATTTATTTTAGCGTGAAGTAGTTTCTATCCATGTCGGGCAGGCCGGTGTACAAATTGGAAATGCATGTTGGGAATTATATTGTCTGGAACACGGAATTCAACCAGACGGCCAAATGCCATGTGATAATATGATCGGTGGCGGCGATGACAGTTTCAATACATTCTTTAGCGAAACCGGTGCTGGTAAACATGTTCCCCGGGCCATAATGGTTGATTTAGAACCAACGGTAATTGATGAAGTTCGCACGGGAACTTACCGTCAACTGTTTCATCCTGAAGAACTTATTAGCGGTAAAGAGGATGCAGCAAATAATTATGCTCGAGGCCATTATACGATTGGAAAAGAAATTGTTGATTTAGTTTTGGATCGTACTAGAAAACTTGCAGATATGTGTACAGGACTTCAAGGATTTTTGATTTTTCACTCTTTTGGTGGTGGCACGGGTGCTGGCTTCACCTCTTTGCTTATGGAGAGGTTATCAGTGGATTATGGAAAGAAATCTAAACTTGAACTGGCCATATATCCTGCTCCTCAGGTATCAACATCTGTTGTAGAACCATACAATTCTATCCTTACCACCCATACGACCTTAGAGCATTCAGATTGTGCATTTATGTTGGATAATGAAGCGATTTATGATATTTCTAGACGTAATTTAGATATCGAACGTCCTACTTACACCAATTTAAATAGACTGATCGGTCAGGTTGTGTCTACTATCACTGCCTCTCTTCGTTTTGACGGAGCTTTGAACGTAGATCTTACAGAATTTCAAACTAATTTGGTACCTTACCCAAGAATTCATTTTCCTTTGGTAACCTACGCGCCAGTAATATCTGCAGAAAAAGCTTACCATGAACAACTAAGCGTTGCTGAAATCAGTAATGCTTGTTTTGAACCTGCTAATCAACTGGTAAAATGTGATCCTCGTCATGGAAAATACATGGCATGCTGTATGTTGTATCGAGGAGACGTAGTTCCCAAAGACGTAAATGCGGCAATTGTAACGATCAAAACAAAAAGAACGATACAGTTTGTAGATTGGTGTCCTACCGGATTTAAGGTTGGAATTAACTATCAACCACCTACAGTAGTACCTGGAGGTGATTTAGCTAAAGTTCAAAGAGCTGTTTGTATGTTATCAAATACAACAGCTATTGCAGAAGCATGGGCACGCCTTGATCACAAGTTTGATCTGATGTACGCAAAGCGTGCATTTGTTCATTGGTATGTTGGTGAAGGAATGGAGGAGGGGGAGTTTAATGAAGCTCGCGAAGATACAGCAGCATTAGAAAAGGATTATCAAGAAGTTGGAATGGACACAGGTGAAGAGGGAGATGCAGAAGGATTTGACGAATGCTGAAGTATATTTGAAACCAAAAAGAAGTATTTTAATAAGAAATTTTTTATGTAGATTACTGTTTTGTGTAGTAAATATTAAAATTTGGGCTGCGAGATCAGTTGATTATTGTTAGGGTGGAAAATAATAAAACAGTTAAAATCCATTACCATCTGTTGTTTATTATGTACTAACGTGAGGTTCTCTTTGTAATGATAATCACTTGCCTTAATAAATTGGGATAGTTCAACTTTTTTTTCCCTTGCGCCTCTCAAGAGGTCAGCAGTTTTCAATAATATATTTCATACCTTAGCTATATATCAAAAATAGCCTATCCTGCAAAGAATAACTATATTTAAAAAAAATTATTCATCTTAATATTCATTCACACGTTAGTCCTGCTCTAGGTAATTGGTAGACACATTAAAAATTAAAAATATTAGTAAAATAGGTATAAACCAGTTTAAAAGTTACAAACATCTAGTTTATTTATGTAATCTATCGACTCTAAAGTAGCTAGCAGGAAGTCTTCGGGTCTACCATTAGATGATATTATGCTACATTCTTCTATGCCATCTGATGGATTGGGTTTCTCCATAATCACAAAGTAGGGATGGTTATTTACCCCATTTGTGTAGAGAATATGCACACCTGCCATGTTGGGTTCTTGTTTTGTTAAGAGTGGACCATGTTTCAAAAGTCGAAACGTGGTGGCTTTTGGGTGATGCACGGATGTTATTGTTTTTAGTAGGTAAGTATGGTGTATGTTCAGTTCTCTGTTAGCGAGTTTATTAGTTAGGGCGGAAACAGAACTTCTGTAACCCAAACTTCTTTGATCTTGTTTCTGGCGTATCTGCAATGTACAAGCTAAAGAAGAGTGGAGTTAGTAGTGATTCCGGTGGTAGTCCCTTCTTCAGTTTCATTGGGGAGCTAGCTGATGTCAGATCCCTACATCGGATGACTACTCTTGGAACACTCGATTGTTTAGCATGCTGCCTATTAGTCTGGTTGTTAGTTTGCAGGGAATTACACGAAGAAACTTATATATCATGATTTCTTTCCACACTGTATCAGAGACGGTGATAGGTCGATAAGTGCAGCTGAGGTTTTAAGTTTACCTTGAAAGTTTGCCTTGATATAAGCGGTGACCGATAGGACTTGAGCTGTTCAGCTTAGTTTTGGCTGAAAGCCTGCTTGTTTGCCGGAATCGTCTCAAGTACTGATGCGCTAATTCTGTTATAAAAATGAGCCGTTCTAGTAGCTTGTAGGTCATAGACATCAGAGCTATTAGTCTGTAGTTTTTAGGACTATCAGCTAGTTTGCCTGGTTTTATATAGCACTTGTATTCGATCGTTTAAATTCTTGTATGATATTAACAGATTGCATACTGTCTGTAAAGAAGTAAGCCATCCAGACTTTTCTGTATTTGCCACAGTTTATCAGGAATTCAAGGTGAATATTGTCACACCCTGCAGCTTTTCCTGGTTTAACATCCTTAACAGCATTTGAAACTAAGCTGAAGTAAGCGGTAAGAAAAGGGGGTAGAGATGTTCGGTCTATGTCTGAAGCAATGACCTTCGGGTTAACCACTGTCTTTTGTCTTTGTGTGGGAACTCCGCTTTCTAGTTTCCATAATAATCTCCATGCTTGTCTGTTCGATGTCAGGTTTTCTACAGTTTCTGTCTACTTTTGTCGTCTTGCCGCATTTAGTATAAGAAGTAACTCATTTGTTATTTTCGACCGCCAGTTTATGAAAGTTTGGTACATCTCCTCACTGTTTTGAGACTAGCCAGGAATGTACTATTTCAGGTAAGCTCTTGTAGTTTTGCTGATGGAGAGTATCCAGCCTCAGCATCTTATCTAGTTCCGTGGAGAATTTGGCCCAGTTGGCCACCTTGGACGAGCGATAGAGATGATTAGAAAGATTCGTGTTCCTGCCTATACTATAGCTGAATAATATTAGCCTCTGTTATCAGCCGAAACGAAACAAGTCGGGATTTAATTCGTTTTCACGCTGCAGATTTAAATTAAATCGGTCTCGTACTTCCATTGCTCGAGAAGACTGTTATGTAATAGTCGTATAGTTGGCGAATAAATATTACAGAATATGGTTGGGGGCTTGTAAGTGGGGAAGTCGGTGACACTTTCTATTTTTACTACAACGTTATGGATTTTGTCTTCCATAGACGTAGAAACAAGAGAGGCGTTTTCTATATCTTGTTTAACATACATTGCTTTGACGAATTATCGGTGATATGTAGCACCTAGCATGTCTTCTGTAGTTGCTCTTCCGTTTCGCAATGGGTTTCCTGTATAGCGACTAGGTCGATGTTTTTATTTTCTAAAGATTCTGATAGGTACTGTCTTTTTGATTATTATTGATTGACATGTAAAAAATGAGAAAAACAACCACATAAAATCGAGTTTATTAATAAGAGAAAATAAATTAGCTAAAATGTTTTAATTTTAACTATAGTTTTGTATGGTTTTAATAAAGCCCTTTTTCAGCACTGAAGAAATGCTGCCCTGTTTCTTGTTCTATTACTCGAAATACATACACTGGTTTCCTAGGTGTTGTACCTTGCTTTTGATGATATATGAATATATCATATATTCATATATCCGATATGAACTTAGGGACACAAGGGCTTTATATCAGAGATAAAAATGTTCTGCGCCTGTCACATGCCCGTTGTGCTCAAGGTACATAATAAAAAGTAAGAAATGCATCTCTCACACGTGCACAGTCTATACGCATACTTAGACTGTGTCGAGTTATAAGCAGATAGTTTTAGGTAGAGCTACCATCAATCCGAATAATCACTGCACGTGTTTTGCAGGTTGTACGAAGTTAGTATTCGTACTTTGAATGATGAAGACATCGAATACATTATCTTATTTAATAGTTAGTTAAGATAATAATAATAATAACAAACATTGGTCCTGCTGGCCTAACGATGAAGATCTCGTCATTCTACCCTTCCTATAGATTACAGAGCATAATATAATGACACTTACTGAGCGAAGCCATAGGACTAACTTGAAATGAGTCTGGACCTGGAGAACTTTTTCGACTCCAGGATAGATCTCACAGGGCCATATATCGTTGATGTTGGTATCCATAATCTAATAAAAATAATAATAGTGGCACACAAGCCTAAAATTTTTATTTTACGCTAAATATTGTTAATTAGTTAGAAAATTGTTCATGCTTATTTTAATGTGTTTTTAAATTAAGATTATTACCTACTTAATAATAATACTTATTATACTTAATATACATAAGTATTAAATACTATATACTAAATTTATACTTGTTAATACTTATCGTAAATTAAGTAAAAGTTCGTAAAACGACTGTAGGTGCAGGTAAACTAATGGAGATATATGATTTTGACTGACGATTGACGCAACTCCAGAGCCCCTACTAACGTCTATGTACAGTTGGATTCAAAAAAATCGAATACACTTTATAAATCAGTAGTCCATGATTATGAAAATTTTTTACAATGTAAAATGATCTTTATTTATTTAGGTTATGTTTTGTGACATAAGTTGACAACTAACTTTGACATTTTATTTGTCATTGTGACAACATGATTTATACCACTTAAAAAGGCTGTACTCGATTATTTTGAAACCAACTGTACTCATAGATGTATTTGTCCACGGCTATGTTATGATATACTTACTATAGTTGTCTATGTTCAATTATAATTATATAGATTATGCACTACTAGCGGTGAATAATGATTAAGCACTACTAGTTAGTCGCTTATTGGCTACCAGAGGTGATTGGTGATTAATCACTGCTAGATAGTCGGGGAGCAGCCTGCTTAAATTAGATATGGTCAATATCGTTCGCACACTTCTGAAAGTATTTTGAAGTTTCCTAACATTAATATTTAATTTTCGTGGAGAAACTATAGTATTCTAGCGTTTACTGTCTCCAGCCTTACTTTGTGGAACTCCATAATCATGAAATATAATATAAATACAAAGATTAGTTAAAGTTTCACAAGTTTTATTAATATCTTAACCTGACAATATTGTTTCGACACTTTGTGTCATTATCAAAGGTAGATAAGATTGATAAACAAACACGTTGCTAAGGATAAATACATACAGAAAATAGGTAACTAGATACAATAAATACATAACAAAAACTAAATATCTAACACTTCTAATAAAGGAGAATTACTAAGCTCAGTTTGTTCATTCATTAAAGGTACTGTGCGTTTATGTCTGTATATTTCAAAAGCTTCTTTGTATATTATGTCGAAATTTCTAAGTGTTTGTCCAATATAAACCGAGTTACAAAAAGTACAATTCAAACGGTAAATGCCGGATTTCATGATATCTTGTGTTTTGTCTTTAGCATTGAATAAAAATGAAAAGGTGTTGGTGTTAGTTTTATAGGTTATTTTGTAACTGGTGGTTTTTCTTAGTATAGTTGAAATTTGTTCTGATATCTTGCCAAAGTATGGTATTGATATGTAGTTTGTGTCTTGTATTTGAGTGTCAATTGGAAATATTCTTTTGATAGCTAACCTATAATCTTTTTGTTGAATTAAAGTGTCAATCATGTTATGGTTATAATGGTTTGCATATGCTAATTGTTTGATGATTGAAATTTCTTTATCAAAATGTGATCGTTGCTTTGGAGTAGTTAAAGCTCGTTGTACTAAAGATCTATAAGCCGCTATTTTATGCATTTTATTATTATTTTATTATTATTATTATTAGTTTATTATTTTATTCTAATGAATTTTTGATAGAGTATTTCGATTTGTATCCTATGATGTTAATAATATGGTGGAGTTTCTTGGACAAGGTGTGATTAGGTGCGTTGATATATGATACTACTGGTCGTATAGGCATGTTGTGTTTATGTGTTTTAATCAGTCCATATAGTTTTGGTAGTTGTGGGTTTTTATGTATGATTTGTTGTTTTTCTAATTCATTGGAATTAGTAGAAAAACTACAGAACATACATCTTCCAGCACATTCAAAACTTGTAAGCTGTGACATTTGTAACATGTTTTCAAAGATTCCACCACAAGACTGTATTCCTTTGTTAGATAATTTCCTAGTTAATAGTAATGTAGAATTAGTAAAAAGATTAGAGTTAATTCAATTATTTCATCTTTGTATCAGTCAAAATTATTTCACTTTTAATAATATAATTTATTTACAGAAAGATGGTTTACCTATGGGTAATTCTCTAAGTCCTCTATTAGCTAACATATTTATGGATAATTTGGAAGATCGAATATTTTAATTAGATCTTTCTAAACACATTATTTTTTGGTTTCGTTACGTTGATGACATTTTAGCTTGTTTTGACAGTTCTTTTGAGGTTATCAATGAGTTTTTAATTCTTATTAACAGTCTTCACACAAACATCACGTTTACACTAGAAACTGAACAAAATAGAGCTATTAATTTTTTGGATTTAACTATTACAATTAATACAAACAATGAATTTGATTTTTCCATATACAGAAAACCCACAAGCACAGACGTCACTATACCTAACGATTCATGTCATCATAAAATGCATAAACTAGCGGCTTATAGATCTTTAGTACACCGAGCTTTAACTACTCCAATGAAACGATCACATTTTGATAAAGAAATTTCAATCATCAAACAATTAGCATATGCAAACCATTATAACCATAACATGATTGACACTTTAATTCAACAAAAAGATTATAGGTTAGCTATCAAAAGAATATTTCCAATTGACACTCAAATACAAGACACAAACTACATATCAATACCATACTTTGGCAAGATATCAGAACAAATTGCAACTATACTAAGAAAAACCACCAGTTACAAAATAACCTATAAAACTAACACCAACACCTTTTCATTTTTATTCAATGCTAAAGACAAAACACAAGATATCATGAAATCCGGCATTTACTGTTTGAATTGTTCTTTTTGTAACTCGGTTTATATTGGGCAACCACTTAGAAATTTCGACATAATATACAAAGAACACGTACGCTCTTATAGACTTAAACATCCAGAAAAATCGAATTATTCCAAACACATTTTGGAACAGAACCACCCAATGACACCTCAAAACAACATTAAATTCTTACATTTTTGTAACAACAAACACAAATTAGACATTTTAGAAGCTTTTGAAATATACAGACATAAACGCACAGTACCTTTAATGAATGAACAAACTGAGCTTAGTAATTCTCCTTTATTAGAAGTGTTAGATATTTAGTTTTTGTTATGTATTGTATCTAGTTACCTATTTTCTGTATGTATTTATCCTTAGCAACGTGTTTGTTTATCAATCTTATTTACCTTTGATAATGACACAAAGTGTCGAAACAATATTGTCAGATTAAGATATTAATAAAACTTGTGAAACTTTAACTAATCTTTGTATTTATATTATATTTTATAATATTCTACTGGCATATAATGGCTATTATTCACAAGGATGAAGTGTTGTAAATCATCATTATGTGCTTGTTGAATAATATACTATTAAAGAATCAACTAATCAACTGAAGATATTCATATATAACACAGAAGAAATAATCGTATCATATCGTCTCTATGTAGGTTATCAAAATAATTCAAGATTCAATAGTTATTGATTTGCATTAATTCTAAACTCCCGGTAAGTACCATACCAAGCTCTTATAGAAGTCCGGTTCCATTAGGTTCATATCGAATCCAGTTTGTGTACGTAGAAATAAAAACATGTCGTGAATGACTCCTGGCTCGAATTACATAAGTGTCGTTCCTCTTCAGAATCAAATAATTCAAAGTCACCAACTTCATCCCGAAAGGCGTGACTAGCGTATACCTTGCTAGTCGTACCACATATTTACCTAGTATGATTAAACAAATTCCTCTTCATTGATTCTGGAAAACTCTGGCAGATCTTCAAGTTTCTTCTAAATAGATCTCTTGTTTAATAAATTAGCCCGAGTTAAACTTTCCTTTAGAACCTCACAGTTTAATCTTTCCCTGCATTAACTTTGCAATTTCAACTTTGGTTTCTGTATACAGCGGTAGCAGGAAACAATCCTAATTATACATATTCGGGACTGCATGTTTAAAAAACTTAAAATAATTAGACCTTGCATTACAATTTTCGTGTTTTACCATTCGTATGCGAGCTCCTGATATCCTGCAGCAGATTCCAATATGATTATAAAGGTTGAAGCATCGTTATTTGACCCTTGGTAAAGTCTTTTAACTTTCAGAAAATATCCAGTTGAGGAATGTATAACCATAGGCTGTAAAATAAATATAATATGTCGGTATTTAAACTTTATTTAATATTAATTACCTGTCCGGATTCCTGTTGTCTGTTGCTTTGTAATTTTCATTACAAAACAACAGACGTTTTAATTTATTGTAGCCATTACCTAAGAAATCGCATTTTTTTACATGGAATGGGTACCTTTTTGTAACTGAAAATTAGCAGATTTTTGTATTTTGATACACGTTCTATCTCTTCTTCATAGTCGTATCCTTCAACACTGAAGATTTGTGGTCTCTTGAGCAGTTTCTTGTGATGTCTCTCCAAACGTTTCGGTCTTGTGCTTTTTCCATGGCTCATTTAAGTGAGTTGTTGGTAAGCTTTTTTACTTGGTCAATCCATCTTTGTCTCATGGTGAAATTTGTCTTTCAAGATTCTCTAGTCTTGCTTATTATGTGTTCTACATACATATTGAACAGCCTTCGGCAAAGTATGCATTCCAATCGGACGTCTACATAGACCTTAAAACAATTTGAAGTGTCACTCGCAAGCCTTACGACTGCTTCTGAGTTCTTGTATAGATTTCCGATCAGCAGGATTAAATGCTCGGTTCCCCAATTTTCATTCGACGATATCAAAAGCCTTCAAATAGTAGATAAAGAAAAGAAAAAGGGGTTTTGTTAAATTTTTGCGCTGTTTCGATTAGTTGTCGTATATTAAAAATTTGGTTCCTTGTCCGTCTTCCATTTACGAAACCTGCCTGATCCGGTGAAATCGAAGTGAAGGAGAGGCCTAAGTCGTTTGTCTGTTATCTTAAGTAGTATTTTACTGGCATGGGGAATTAGGGAAGTTGTTCTATAATTTTGGCATTGTTGTGTTGACCATTTTTATGGAATGGAATGAAAATCCTATGCAGACTCAGTTTCCAAGTACCAAGACCCAGCCATACCTCGGAGACAAACCCCTAAGGGTGTGCATGTAGATAGCTCCGGCACTAGCCTGGGCAGTTAGTAGAGTATGAATATGCAACCTCGCTCCCACCAGTCCGTACTGGTAGCTCTTATTAAAGTAATTGACGCGCTAATTGAGCGTAGCTCAATTTGTTGATCCCTAAGGTGGCCGTGGCCATTAAGCTTAACGCCACGGGCCACGTTAAACAAAATCTCGGATTCTAAAATATGCTTTTGGTGATTTTATTAAGTCTTGCATATCTTTTAGCAAATTCGACAATTGTTCTAGTGTTAAACTGGATACCGGCTCTAAAGCAGATTCAATTAAATTTCAGTTAAAGACGATTCTGCTTCAGAGGATTTTTTTGTAATTGTTGTGATTTGATTGATTCTGCATCTAATGATTGTTTTTCTGATTGTTGTGATTTCGGTGATTCGACTTCTGATGATTTGTTCCGTGATTCTCACTTAAATATGAAACGTTTTCTACACTATCAAAGAGTAAAGCAGCTTGTTTGATTAAGACCATTTGCTTAACATACGGCTTGTAATAAAGACTAGGGGTTTGTAGTAAAATTGCTTCAAAATGAGTATTTGCTAAAGTGTAACAAAGTTACACTACTACTATCCATTTTTTTTTTCTCGAGTCCTCTGACTTTGATACCGTATTGCACGAAAACTACTGAAGCAAATTAAATATTTTAAAAACGAGCAAATAGTAAATTTATTTCTACATGTAACAGTAAAATATCATATTTCTAACTGATATACTTTTATTTTTATCGAACGATACATAATAAAAGGTATCCATTTTTAGGGAAAATTTCATTGAGAATGAGTTAAACTTTTTTTTCTCTGAAAGTATATGTCATATATCTATGAGATTTTTGTAGGAGTTAGAAAGAAACCTTGCGGTTGTAATTCTATTAATTTTCGGACAAAAAAGTGTTTTATTTAAGATATATATGAAAAAATAGCGAACTATGCGTTCTTATTTATTTTCATATGTAGACATTATTTTCTTAAAGAAATGTTCCGAATTTTAACAATAAAAGTCAATAACAAAAAAAAACCGTTTTTTGTCGAAACTACTTATCATCAAAAATCGTTTTTTTGTTTCCGCATTTTTATTATTAAAATTAGGAACATTTTTTGAAAACAATAATGTCTACACATGAAAAGTGTTGATTTAGCGAAAAAATATTGACGTTATCTCTATTAATAAACAAGAACGCATAGTTCACTATTTCTTCACATAAATCTTAAATAAATGGCTTTTTTGTCTGCAAATTAATACCATTAGAACCGCAAGGTTTCTTTCTAACCCCTACAAAAATCTCATAGATATATGACATATATACTTTCTGAGAAAAAAATTAGTCAACTTACTTTCAATGAAATTGTCCCTAAAAATGGGTACCTTTTATTGCGTATCGTCCGATAAAAACAAAAGTATACCAGTTAGAAATATAATATTTTAATGTTGTATGTAGAAATGAATTTACTACTTCTTACTCGTTCTTAAAATATTTGATTTGGTTCGGTAGTTCCCGAGAAATATGCTTTCAAAGTCAGAGGACTCTAGAAAGAAATGGATAGTAATACTATTTATTTATTTCATGATTGGGAGTTTTACTAATAAGGCTCGAAAAAATAAACAATTTATTCCAAGGGTTTTATTTGTTCAAATTATATAATTAGTATTAAGTTTATGCTGCTAAGAAATTCGTATCGCAACTGACCTTAATCTTCGCTAATCGATAAACACACCATCACACAAACATCTCAATAATTTTTCATATTTCATAGTCCACGTTTTTCTACTAAAATGTTTTCAGAAATTTTATTTTAGAGTTTATTTTGTGAAACACCAAAGCGTATTTATTTGATGCTGTGTTCTCTAAAGTAAACAAAAGCACACGAAATAAAATTGATGTTCCACAACTTCCATATAACTCAATTTTCGTCTTTAGATAAAAAGTTTCAACAAACTTCAGCAGAAATAATATGACCTTCTAAAACTTAATATTACATGAATTTTAAACCATTATTTTTTGCATTTAAATTTTTCCCATCTAACTTATATGTTTTCCCGTCGCCCTATACTAGTCTGAATTATGATTTCCTGTCAGCCATTAACCAAGTTTACGCAAACACACTTCAGCTAGCTGGGTTTGTTATTTCCAGCGTGATAAACACTGAATAATTAATATCATTTTCATGCCAAAAATGCAATTATAGTCGGTCGGCATATGGTAGTGAAACTTCCATTATCCAAGAGATAATATATAGTAATAAAATATAGAGTACACTTTGCTGTTTGTTCTTTCTGAGAAGCATAGTAAAAACGAGAAAAGTTTCAAAGAAAAATTGAGTTTAGCTTCTTCCAATAAAAGAAACTTCAAGGAAATGCAGGAATTTGAATTTTAAAATCAGCACTATACGATAAGCTTTTAGCTATACTACCTACGTAAGTAAAGCAAAGTTGACAATATACAATCTACGGTTTTGCTCTTCTTTTAGCTGTTTCGTAAACATAATCCCATTCTAAGTTCGAATAAAATATAACTTTTGGATATCCATATATTATAACATGATATTCAAGGGTAAACTAAAAAATAAACAGGCGTAGAATTTACATAATGCGAGACTCAATGTTGTGCATCTAAACTACAGCGGCAACGGACTCTGACTTTTCAGGTTTTTCAGCCGAAATAGGTGAGGTTCCTCTTCACATAATTATGGCTCTCTCTAAGGAGTTTGCTTAGTTATATTAATACTATGGTCGTCTCCTCATCTAACTAAACTAAATAGAAGAATGAACATCCATAAATCAAAAATTCTATTAACCCCCCACACACACCACACACCATCGCAAGCGGTTGAGCTTTTATGTTTTATACTGACAACTATTTTTAACGAAAACAGAACATAAGTCTCGGGAATAACTTAATTCTATTTCGATAGTCTGGAATCCCGAGAAAGATAACCTGAGACGCAAACCTTATTTAATAATTAAGATTTTTAAGAATGATTAATTATTATTAATTATTTATTATGATTAGTTGTTATTAACAGAACAACGACATTAGATGCATGCAGTATAAAATATTAGTATAGATAGCAATAAACAAAATAGAACAAAAATATGCAACCATTACATACGTATTGATATGCTATTTACGAGTGTCGGGGCCGCCATTGTAAATAATCACAGCTAGATTGATACATTAACAAATTTTAAATTGGATTTATAATTGTTTAGAATCAATACCACATAAAACAGACTCTGGCAAAAGTACAGTGAAAACATACACAAAATATAAACCACTTACCTTTACCATCAAAGAAAAATGCTTCGGATATAAGTAAATTTGGAAGGTAAGTTCCTTACATAAATGAGACTTATCAAACGGTCGCTTCAATAGAGCACTAAATAAATTAGATCTATAAAAGATTGTTAACTGACCAAACATAAACAAAATATATAAACCCAAAGTTACTTTAAGAACCCCGCAGATTTCTTACGTAAAAAAAGTCCCGGCAAATTATGCGGATATTTTAATATTTAGTTATTATTAACATTCTAATCAAATGTCAACATGGGCACAACATCGAAAAATGGACAGATTTTGAGTTATCGCCATTTAAAGAAATTAAAATAACGCAAAACGCGTAAAATTGACTGTATTGCTATAATTATAATTATTATTATTTCTATAATAATAATTGTTTATGACTATGACTATAATATGAACATAATTTTAGCATACATGTATACATTTTAAATGGGTGTCAAGTTTAACACATACTGCCAAAACTTACTGTAAAATTATGTTATCTTTATTTTTATGGTTATGCATATCATAACCATAAACAATTATTATTATAGAAATAATAATAATTATAATTACAACAACACAGTCAATTTTACGCGTTTTGCGTTATTTTAATTTCTTTAAATGGCAATAACTCTAAATCTGTTCATTTCTCGATGTTGTGCCCTGGTGATATTTGATTAGAATGTTAAGAACAACAAAATATTAAAATTTCAGCAAAATTTGCCGGAACTTTTTTACGTAAGAAATCTGCTGGATCCTTTATTCATACCACTCAAAAAAGAAGTAAACAAACTAAATTAAAATTGAAAAACAAAACACTTAAAATTAAATAAACTAAAAAGAAAATTGGATACCATATAAAGAAGGAAAGAAAAATAAATTATAAGACAGTATAATTTCCTTTGTCTTGTTAATTAATATTTCTATCACTACTAGAACTACTTTAAAAGCTAAATAATTAGCTTACATTAAATTCAAAATATTGGCGCCCTATAACATTACCGATTTGAATTAGTAGTAATCTGCAAGATTTCCTGTTTCCATATGATTCATAATAAAAATGGTCGAGATGCCACAAAATTCCACCTTTCGTCATTAAAAAGATTTTGTGTTATTAAATAAAGTTAAAATTATTAATATCATCTGTATTTCAGACATAAGGTAAATCCATTTAAATTTATTCATAAATAAATTTTCCAAATTCCATCTCAATTCCAATGACAAAAATCCAACTTGGTCATAAAAAAAATTTCCACGAAAGAAAATTCAATCACTAATTAACTTATCAGCACTGTTTATTTACATATTTAATGTAAAACTGTTTAAATTATTAATTGTACTACTTAAATTAAAAAAAAACTTTATAACTCTTAACATTTTGATATGACATTGAAAATAACCTTCAATTTTTGACAGGAGGTTGACTTTGACGTATAATTCAACATAACCTCAAAATTTTCTAATTTTTGCTCTCCGTGTCAACGCGTGTTCTGTACAACTGAATTTCTTGGAGACAGTGTCACCAGATTTCGATCTCAATTTATGTTTTCCTCAAAACAAACGAAAAACTGGTTCTTTTTCTAGTAACAACTAAAAATCTTTAGTTTGAAACAAATGAATAACACTGTTACTAAAATTACATAACCATATTGTTATTGACAATTAAACTAAATTTTAAACAAATATTATAGTTGGGTAGAGAAAATCTCTTTTCAATGGTACTAAATAGTACTCATGCTAAAAGGTAATAATAAGTTTAGGATTGAATGGCAATCACATCAATTTTCCAATGCATAAGAAATTACGTACATTAAAATGCGAAATAATTAATTAAAACCACCTAGTTACTTCCTTTTCTGATTACAAAATCCTTCCTTAGAACTTATAGAATAATTTTTACACAAATTTCGATATCCAAACTCTGAATCAATAACCAAAGGTTATTAATTTCAGAATACTATAATTTATCGCAGTAATATTTGTCTTTCAAATGCCCAGATCTTCTACAATAAATGATCCGTATATTGACATTTATGTCTTAATTGTGCTCAAGAACTTGCTTAACAAAACCACAATAAAATATTTAAGTTCAAAGACTTCTCAACATTGAAGAAAACAAATTTAACATGAAACTATCCCAAATCTGAAGAAAATTTTTAATTTTTTCACAATAGAATTAGCAGGTAAAGTAATAAATATCTGTGTACATTTCCACAACCATACTGCTGATCTGTTCTAGGTGAAAACAAACCTTGAAATGGCTTTAATACCTAATTATGTGCAAATTTTAAGTAACGATAGTAAACCATCAACTGACCAAGAAGAATTACTACAATTAAAAGAAAAATCACTTAGAATTTATCCTTTTTCTACTTAATGCGTCATAGAGTCTTTCTTAAACATAACTGAAACATATTTATATTTTTAAAAGGAAAATAATGCAATTTCAGTTCGCCTAAAAGTTATGCAACCCATACAGTATGTATGTAAATATTGTTGCTTAAATTTTTCTATTGGCATGTTCATAACATGACAGTATGTGGACGCGATATACTATCAATAGAACTAACAAGTTTGACAATAATGAAATTTGTAGATATGATAGTAGTTATTTATCTTATCAGTGGAATAAAGGCATTATTAACATACGAATGTGTTGAATTGCACTTTAAAAGGCCTTATCACACGTGTTAAGATAGGTATAGCTTTTTATTTACGACTGCCCATAATTGAAGAAAACTGTATTATTTAATAAGTTGAAACAATTTTTTGACATAGAATTCGAAGCCATAGCAACCAGGCAATTATGGTCATGACTTCGTTATCTTACCCAGTGTGATAATAAACTTCAATATATAACTCAAATGAATGACATAATGAGTTCGTATCCAAACAGACGTAGATAAAAAATACAGTGGCTCGGTTTTAACGTAAAATAGATATTTAAGTTACAAGTATAAAAAGTCATTCTTTATTGCGCGAAAGGATGTGAGAGCAATGAAGAGACTTTTTGCATGTGTATCTTACAACGTTTTATCTATGATCATAACTCTTTAGTAGTTAAAACTTAAACTTAAAACAAAGTTAAACAGTTTGTAAAATATCCATAAATCATTTATCTTGCATCTCTTGTTGACATCAGCGTGCAATAATAATAATAATATTAGTTTATTTCTAACAGGCATACACCCAAGTATAGAAAATAAAGAAAAATTACAGAAAAATTATGTATAAAGTACACAATAAAATAGTTTAGAAATATTATTAAACAAAACCCTCATGTTTACTTATTGCTGCGTTGAAAATAATCGAAAACCTATCAGACGTTATATCACACTCCATGCAAATTGAATTGAAATTGTTGCACATTATATAAATAGGACTGCTTTGTTCTTGCAGTATCATTATAAAAGATTCTTCTTTGTTCAGATACTTCTGCTGTTTTCTCTTGGTACATTAAATCTGATTTTCTGTAATAAATCAGGGCAATCTAAATTATTATTCAGTAAATTAAAAAGAAACCTAATATTTATTAATATTCGTCTTGTTTTTAAAGAGATCAGATTGAATGTTTCAAGAGCAAGAGGATAGTTAAATTTACGATAGGGATAATTTTATAGCAATAAAACTTTTATGACACTAGCTCACTAAACGTTAACTTTTTAATCGAAAATCAGTGTAAAAAGTAGTCACCTTTTGTATGATAGTAGATAATTTTTTTTTCACGTCTACACTACTGGGGAACCAACAGCTAAGGTCATATGTTTCCCATCTAACATGCAACACGAATACACACACCCATAGTTGAGGTGGCGGAATTTCCCAATTAAAAAAAACCCGTCGCCCCAAGCGGGACTCGAATCCACGACTCTTGGAACACGATGATGCTCTGACACCACTTGTCCACCGCCGGTCCAAACTATTATTATTATTATTATTATTAGAAAAACTTTTTTACAATTACGTTCTTCGATTTGTAAAATATATCTTCTTTCGAGGATAACATTATGTTGTTAGTGTTAAGATATATGATAAAGTAGTCTTAACTAATGAAACAAAAGCCCGTGCCTTTGTCTAAATGTACTACAGTTGCACTCATCGTAGCTGACAAAGATATGCAATTAAATTAGGGTAGTTGGGATATATGCCCTTTTGTTTCCAATAAACCATCTGACAAATAATTTTTGAACTTTGTCAATGTTATCAATTAGCACACACGTTTTTGGATTCCAAATAATTTCAGCATATTCAAGCGTTGATCTTACGTACATATAGAAAAGGTTAATAAAAGATTTATATTACTAAAACTGTTAAGATTTCTTATAAGAAAGAATAAGGGTTTATAAGCTTTTGTAACTATATTATTAATATGTTCATGAAAAGAAAATGTATTAGTCAGTAATACGCCTAGGTCCTTAACTTGAGATTTTTTCATATAAAGTAGCTCCATTTAACTTATACCTGTAATTAAACTCAGATTTCGCTTTGCTAAATTTCACCATGCAACACTTATTAACATTAAGCGTAAGAGCGTTATCGACAAACCTTTTAGATGTTCTGTCCAGTTCTTCTTGAACAGCGCTATGTTCAGTTGAACTGTTCAGTACATGAAATATCTTAGTCATCTGCATAAAGCAGCACGCCTAGCACGCACAATAGATTCAGACAAGTCGTTAATTAATAAATTAAACAACAACGGGCCGAGACAGGATCCCTGCGGCACCCCAGATGTCGCGAAAATCTTGTTGACGGGTTTTCATTTATTAATACGTAGTTCTTTCTGTCGATGAGATAGTAATTCATCAGCTTTAATGCATTTTTACTAAAACAGTATTTTGTTAACTTTTGCGCAAGTATTTGAAATGATACTGAATCAAATGCTTTACTTACGTCTGTATATATGCAATAAATTTGTTCACCTGACAAGTTTTTTCCGTTATATATTCAGAAAATGCAATTTAATTAGTGATGGTGTTCTGCCTTTTTATGAATCCATGCTGACTTACCGAAAGAGATCTCTCTACATGTTCATGAATTTAATTATAGATTAACTTTTCATCTTAGACATTGTATGTAGCTATTACAGAAATTGGACGATTATTAGTAATTTCAGCTTGTTCGCTACTTTTGAAAATAGGGATGATTTTTCACATCTTCAAGAGATTTGGAAATAAATGATTTTAATGATTTAATGGCTAGTTCAGTATCATCCTCTGTTATTCGACGAAAATTAAAAACATCCAGATTGTATTCTTTAGTAGTAGTAGTGTGTTTACAATGTTGATGGATTGGATAGATAGATTTCAAGAATTCCGCAAAAGCTTCAGCAATGTCTTCATCGGTATTAATTTTGTTTCCGTTGAAATTCATTTCTAGAAGCATTCTGTTACGCTCTTTCAAATCGTTGATATAGGTATAGTACATTTATTTTGGTGCAAACATAAGTTCATCTCGGCATTTCACTTGGTAATTAGCAAACGTATAATTAATTTCGTTTTTTAAGTTTCTTGAGAGCAGGCAGTACGACAGGGTGGTTATAGTGGATTTATACCGCTTAACGGAGTTAAGTCGAGTTTTCTCCGGAAAGTACTCGGATGGGTGAACCACGGGCGGGTTACCACGCGGTACACTGCGTACCTCCCTACATGGCTCCTCTACCTCGTCTCACGCCCACATATCCACTCTGTGGCTGGGTGCGTCGACACCTCGAAACCGAAATGTATAAGGGGTTAAAGATTGTGTATGTATGTAAGTTTCTTGAAAGATCATTTAATTACATCTTTAAGTCATTACTGAGTGTAGGTAACGATTTAATAAGTTATAGAACTGATGTACATAATCTTAAGATTCCTCGACACAGAACCTTCATTTTCAAACGTTCGTTTTCTTATAATATAACCTCTTAATGGAGAATACTTTCGGACTTAAAATTACACCTTTGGCTGTTTGAAAGACAATAAGTCTTGTATTTTGTATATTCTTTCTTTTTTCTCTGTTTCTTCTTTACTTCCTTTACAATTTTCTTTTCTTTTTTCTGATATGTCTAACGCAGTGAAATGTAAACACTAAAGTATTTGGATATTGTAATGATTCGTCACCATTTATATTTTTTGTTTTAATTCCACTTCGCTTGTTTTAAATAATGGAATTTTTGAGGTTAAGTGGAAGAACAGCTTCGATGAACTTCGCCTCATACTGTAAATTACATTTATATAATTTTTTTTTAGTGTGGAAATAAAGACCTTATTATTATTATTTGCTTTCTCTGTGAAGTCTTTATTTTGTTCTAATCTATTTGATATCCGTAGTAAACCAGTAATCGGTTGCATTTTTTCTGCAGTTTCATATATGTATACCTAGTGTCTTTTGACAAAATAAATCCATAGCAAGATTTACGTTATCTTCTACAATAATTTGTTTCCAATCTGTGTCTCTAAGACTGCAGTATAACTTGTAGAAATCAGCATTTTTGTAATTCATTTTTTCTACTCTAAAAAGACGTTGTTTTTTCTTTATATAAGAAATGTATCGTCCACAAAATGTTTAGTACCGGGTGAAAGCGTTTATCCTCCTTTAGTAAAGGAAAATCATTAGCTTTAATGTCTAAATTGCAAGCGAAAAAGCAAAGATCAAGAACTACTTCACCTTCATTTAGTACAATATTGTATTGGGATAGGTTATTGCTTAATATGCAATTATAGAGAAGATTATGTATTTCACGATTTTGATTCAGATTTTCTTTAATAAACCCTCCGAGATTAAATTCACCACATATAACAATTTCCCCACCACCCATTAAGTTCTTTTCGATGTTGATTTGATGGAGTAGAGCCTCATAGGAAGACGTTAGACACTGGGGCTTAATGTATACCTCTATAATAACATAAGTTTGTTTTTCAATTGTTGTTTTTACAGTTATGTACTCAGGAATTCATTAGCACTTTTATCTCTAACAGCAGGATTATATCTACTTTACTAATGTGACAATTAAAACACCCCTTCTCCTTGTACATTTTGTAAAATCATAATCTCTATCGCATATATGCAGTATACGTCGAGGACATGGTCCGGGTAATGCTGAAATATTTAAATTTGCTGTAATATTATTTTATAAACAACTTGGGCATCGAACTGTTGTGTATAATAAAATTATAAGTATCGTATTTCTTTGAAACGTGTATATCGAAATTAAAGAAATATTTATTAAGTTCATAATAAAATGTCTACTGGAATCTCTTTCACACGTGGCGCACAAGAGCAATAAACAAGCAGTTTTAGTGCGGCACTGTACATATACACTTACTTACAGGTTCAATACTAGAGAAAGCTGTAAATATACATTATCAATGTCACAATAAGAAAAATTTAAAAAGTAAAGACATACATACCTACATATGTACAATGTCACAAATCACGTAGTGACTTTATTGGATTTAAAAAAGTATCCATTTTAAATGTAATGCAATATTAAAAATGGGAAATGGCCTCACAATATTGAGACAGTCCTATTATAATTATTTTAAATGATCATGCGCTACCCTACTCTAGTTATGAAATGATTTTATGTTTAATGATTAGGTATAAGATTTCTATGCATTTGCATGTTTTTTATGCTTGTAGCAAACATATGCAGAGTTATATTTCTACATGTTTAAGCCACATATGAATCACATATGTCAATTTGAAAATGCATATAAATGCATATTTAGGTGTTTTTTATAAATGCATGCATATTTTAACATTTTTGAACGAGTGTGCATATTTTACCACTTTTTGAGCGTTTTACATGCTTTAATTATGAAATTTCTAATATTTTTTAAATAATGTTAGCATTTTCGACAACCAACCAATGGCGGCTTAGTTGAGTCTAGGGGAAACCCATAATTTAAGCTTATTGTTAAATACTAGGCTTTAAAATATTTTACTGCCTTAACCATCTGTGTACTTGTTAATATTTTCTAAGCAAGAAAAAGTTTCAACTAAAATTTAAATACTTACATCCTGCGGTATTGTGATAAATAGGTATTAGGAAATTCCAAAGACCCTTTGACAACTTCCTGTTCATAGAAAAATCTGCCTGTACTTTTGTTTACTAATCTTGTAATCTTTCAATTAAGACAGTTCAGAAATTGCAAACTGCATTTTAGTTTGAAATTTTAGAGTGTAAAGATGGATAAAGAAAAACGGTCTGTGTCTGTTACACTTCGAAGTTATGTTAAGGAATTCAGTGTTCTTACAACTGACGATAAGGTGTTGTATTGTACAGTGTGCGACGATAAAGTGATTGCAACGAAACGCTTTCAAGTTACACAACATCTGAACACGGTTCGACATCAAAAGTGTGTTGCCCTGAAATCAAAAAAACAAACATTGTTACCGGGGTACCTTAATAATTTGCGCGGTGAGTCCAGCAAATCGATCTAATTTAATAAAAAACTATGTAGTGCATTAGTGGCTGCAGATATCCCGTTAAGTAAAATTCATTACTCAGCATTTCGTAATTTTCTGGAAGAAATTTCAAAAACGCCAATACCCGACGAGTCTACGCTCAGGAAAAATTATTTACCTCGTTTATACGAAGAGACCATAAAATCAATTAGAAAACATGTAGCGAATAACTACATATGGGTTTCCATTGACGAATCTACTGACACTACTGGAAGGTGGGTAGAAACTTCATTTCCTTCGTTTTGTTAGTAAAATTTAACTAATTAAAGACAGCTGAGCAATTTACGGATGTTTTATTTTCTATTTTGTTAGTTATATATTTAATCACAACAATATTTTTGCTTGATTAAAATATAATTTTTATTTAAATAACTGTTTTACGCTAATTGTTTGTAACCGACTAATTATGTAGTTCGATAAAATAAAAATAAAATTTTTGTTTTCAGATACGTGGCTAATGTTATAATTGGCGTTTTAAATTCGGAGAACAATCCCAAATCCTATCTATTAGCAATGCACGTTTTCAAGAGCACCAATCATTGTTCTGTGGCAAAATTGTTTAATGATTCGATGGCTATTTTGTAGCCGGACGGCATACAGTACAACACGGTACTCCTGTTCGTCACCGACGCGGCACCGTACATGATCAAGGCTGGAGCAGGCTTACAAGTTCTGTACGAAAAAATGATCCACTTAACTAGGCTTGTCAGAAGTAATTCAGAAATTAGAAAGTCAGGGAAATTCATTAGATGAATCTCTTGAGCATGTAAAATTGTTAGGTGTTTCTTTGAATAAAGTAAAAGGGCCAAAGGGTTCGACTATAAAAATTTAAATCCGTTATAGACAAAAATCCTGGTTTTCACTTAATTAAAAGCAGAAACGATGCATTATCTGGCCAAAACATTTTAGACGAGCTAAAACATTATTCGCTTGTAGAATTAAACAATTTTAAGTATGCCCCAATTACGTCTTGCGATGTGGAACGAAGTTTCTCAAAATATAAAACAATATTTAGGGATAATAGGCATATGTTTACTTTTGAAAATTTAGAAATGTACGTCATTGTGAACTGTAACGCTCTATGTTTAAAAAATATAATTAATTAAATTATTGCATAGGATGTCTAATTAAAATAATTTCTGTAAATAAAATGTAAATAACGATAAACAGGTGTTTTTGAAATAATGAAAGTGCATATATTTATTAAAAATTTCTAATAAACGCATATTTCATGATTTTTAAGTGCATATTTCACGTTTTTATAGTACATAAGTGCATGCATATTTCAGCATTTTTAAGTGCATACAAATTCTATACCTATTAATGATCATAATGCCCTACAATGGACAAAGTTATTTGAATAACAAATAGATGAATGAAAAGTTTCACAAATCAATTTTTTACAAACAATACGTCAATACGAAAATATTGTAACCTAGATCGGGCTTACTTGATTAATCAACCTTTGCCTTCCAGTGGCATTGCTGGTTAAAAGCATCGGATTTGAATAGCTCGTTGTGGGTACATTAACGTCTGAAGACAAATAACTAAAACTAAAGGAAAACCTTCCTGTGCATAAAACCTTTTCCTAATCCAGAAAGAAAATAATTCCATATTAGGAGTTTCAAACTACCACTTGATGTTCAAATAAATGCCTTTCTTACCTATGAGGGCTTTTAATTCCTTTTTTTGTTTTTCCAAAAACAACGATCGATATGCTCATATCAAACAGCTCATATCAAAGTTAGGAGATTGAGCACAATGATAATATTGTGAACGTACGTTGACGGATATAAACAAACAAAGAACACACCACCACAGATCTGTTCTGCACTCAGGCTATTGGAATTTACATATTTTAGAAAACTTTGGCAATTGAGCAAAGAATTGCTATGGTGACAGGCGTGGTCAATAATAATTTTCAAGACAATAGTTGCAGCATGGAGCATGGATTGTTATGCTTGATTTCAAAAAGCCCATTTCAAGAAATGGTCTATCTGCATTGTCAATATCCATCAGAAATTGTCTATTTTAAAATATGTATATAGCCATAAAAGAAAATGTATGGTAACGTACACTACTTTTTTGCAATTTTCAGTTAAAATGTCAAATTTTTAGTTGTTATATTCAATGACAACTAAACAATTAAATTTTAAATTTAATTGTTTAGTTAGTTACAGTTAGTGTCATTTAGTGTCAGTTACAATTGAAGTGCCCAGGCTAGCTTAACCTTAAAAAATGTACGAAACATTATACAGTGAACTTACTTAGGGATTCCCTTTCTAAAATGCAATTTCGCTAGCTAAATATTAAATAAAATATATTATTTAAAACAACACCAAAACATCTTCACACCTTACAGACGGAATACAGAACAGCTATCGTTGAACTCTGAACTTTCTGTAATGAAAAGTTCATCGCCTTTTGCAATCATGTTTACTTTTTAACTTGTTAACTTTTTATTATTTATTTTGTTACTACTTTATGATAAATTGAATTGATGTCAAAACAAATTTGAATCACAGATTTATTAGTAACTCTTCAAAAATTTAAACAATAAACCCAACGATACGTCGTTGGGTTTATTGTTTAGATTGTGTTGCCGTAATCAGCAAAAATCATAATGTAGCAAAACGAAGTCTCTAACACCAAATTAATAATTCTACATCAGAAATTAAGACGAGATAACAGTCGCTTTCCGCGACGGTAGTGAGCGTTACCCAGTCTGTCTAGAGATCCTTTACTAACTAACTCAGCATGAAAAGATTTATGCAGATGCAAGTTGCTTTTCTCTACCTCTTCACAATGGCTGTATACAACCATCAAATTCAGATTTTCATTTGCATCCTCAACCGAAGAGAAATAGTCAATCAATAAATTATTCCATCTTCAGTTTTAACCATTCTTAATAATGTAAGTTATTTGGAAATAAAGTATTCAGTTACCAGTGGAGGCTATCGGTAGCTTAGTAATCATTATCTAGTTGTTCCATTGTAAGTTCTATGGTGTAATGACCAGGGGTCCCTACCCACTAGACGATTACGGTCTAAGTTACTCTACCCGCGTAAATTTCAAATATTTAACAAAACGGAAGTTGACACAGCACTACTAACCTTACAAATGACAAATTTTATAATGGTAAATATAACAAGAAAAAAACAAACTGGATCCTACGTTGTGATTACTTTTTATAACATGCGACCATACTTGATGACGATTGACTTACTTCATAAGGACGGAGAAAGAGAGATAAACACAAATAAAAGAACAGTTAAATATGATTGTAATATTTTAGTAATTTATTCTTAATCTTGAGCGAAAGGATTTAACTGATACAAAATAAAAGTAAGCTAGTTCTGTAAAAACCACCTTGGAAATATGCTAGCCCAGCTTAAATACGTCACCACTTCAAGTTCAAAAAGTGATAAAATTTTGAATTAGTTCGATTACAATAAACAATGCAGGGCAATAAATCAATTTATCAAGTTGATACAGTGTGTGTTTTTAAAAGATATTTATAAATAGATACAATAAAAATTTCTCAACAACAGAAAAGAAACATCAAAAGTAAGTGTAAATTGAGTCAAGCAGGTAAAACTAAGTACAAACTAGAAAGGGTAAACGTGCTAGTTTAAAATGAATACACAAAGACTACTAAACAATAGTTATATCATATTTGATATAGCAACAGATACTTTGTGACCATACATATATAATAAGAAATACCAAAACACGTCTTTTGTAAGACATAGTTTTTCTGTCAGCAACAGGAACAATTACCTAGATAAGCAAGCAAAGCAATAGGCACAGAGAAATAACATAACACAAAAAAAATAATATAAATATGCAAGTGTACACAAAATAAAAGTTTGAGGGTTCTATTTTTACACGGCCTATCAAATGGGCTTAAGCCTCCGTGGAGCCTCCTCACATGCAAGAGTAAACAAATTTATGGTTTGAGGGTTGTACAACACGGCCTACCAAATGGGCTTAAGGCTAGTATTTAGTAACCTACCGTGCGGCCGTGGACGACAGTATATATTGATAACAGAAAGAATTTTATTATAATATTATAAGTTGCCTATTAGAAATTGGGGAAAGTTCAACTATTGCACATTTAGATATATTATGTGCAAACACTTCCACGGTTGCCAATTGAAAAAAGGTTAATTAAATTTGAATTATTAATATATTTGTTTATAATTGTAATTATAAAATTAAGGTCTACTAATTACAAATTCGTAATTTTAAAACCGTGCAAATCTTCACGTGTCTACTCCATTTCAATTCAATTACCCATTAACATTTGAAGATTGTTAATAGTCGACGAAAATCTTATAATAATGGATAAACTTGAATGGCTTTTATTTATCAACTTTTCTAAAGTTAGGCAACACACCATTCCACGGGCAGGTACAAGCAGTAGCCAGTGCCATAGTGGCCAGTGGCGTAAATACTGAAATGTTAATATCACTAACTAAAAACAAATTATGTTATTTTTGATATATATTTATTTTTCTAAAAACAAATATTGCAGAGTATATAATGAACTGTTTTCCTGAAAAAAAACAACTTTCTTCAATCTTTATTTTTTATAAATTAACAAACAAAAACTTAGGGAATAATTAGCACACCCAATAATGCTAAAATTTTTATAAAAAAATATATAGTTAGCAAAATACGGAACGTTGCGAAATAATAAATATAAACTACGTTTTTTTAAATTATTTTTAGGTCACTATATTTAAACAGTGTCTCCTAAATTTAGTCAAAAATAAATAAAAACTATGTAGATAATCAATATTTACATACATAGGTACATGCCTAAACCTAATATGTAATAGTAATAGTTACAGAAAGAACAAAAAAAATCGCATGACCGTAACTGCAGGAAATTAAATGTACCAAAAAATTAAATAAGAAATGGATAAATGTTGAAGAAAATAATCACAGTGAAAGATTATGGATATTATGTAAATAGTAATACATGTTAGATATTAGATGAGAGTACACTATTATTGTATGTAAATTTTTTTATTTACATTCAGAAACGTTTCACGAATGCGTATTCTTCTTGTATCTACTTTTTTTAATTTCACGCCTACACTACGGAGGAACCAACATCTAAGGTCATATGTCCCCCATCTAACATGCAACACGAATACACACACCCATAGTTGAGGTGGCTGGAATTTCCCAATCAGAAGAATCCCGTCGCCCCAAGTGGGATTCGAACCCACGACCCTTGGAACACGAGTGATGCACTGACACCACTCGTCCACCGCCGGCCCATATATTTAATTGTCCCTGTATTTGCTAATAATGGTCGTGGTTTGTTTTTAACTTTATACTGCCATTCCTAGTTTCACAGAATTTAATTTGTTTTTGTTGCGTTGCTTCTTGTGGACTATACTCTCTCGCGGTGTAGGGACACTTCACCTCAATTAAAGCGTCTTCTCCAACTAGACCATCAGGAGATGCTGCTAAAAAAGGAAAATCTTCGCTAATGTATAATCCACATGGTGATACAATTTTATTAGTTTCAGTTTGAAATGCTTGTATGGCACGATGCTCGTTTTCTACGCCATAACGGGTTGTCACGTTGCCAGAAAAATCTTTATAAAGAATATCCTTCACTGTATTAGCACAAGAAGTAGAAGACTTCATTTTACATATTCTCTCAAATCTAGATGTCGTTAATCTTTTAATTCTTTCTTCATGTCACCGATTATTACGATGTTGCCCTAGTGTATCTTGTGCCAAATTTTTTAAATTCTTCGCAAGATCTTGTAAAAGGGTATCTTCTGCAATCTTTCGACGTTCGTCGTCCATGTCGGGAACCACATCTCGGGCTTCTGGACCGTAATCTAAATCTTCTTCAGCGACACGTCTTTTTTTGTAGATAATTTTGGCATTTAAACGTGGCTGATTTCTTCTTTTTACGATTTTCGCAGTATTGAGAAGTATATTTGGCAGGTGTGTTGGTCACATGCTTACGGATAATATCATGAAAGCCGCCTACTTTATTGTGTGCTATCACTGCTGCTGCACAACGAGCTTCATAAGATCATCTAAATGAAAAACATATGCGTCTTCCTCCCACAAACTTTGCTACCTGCGAGTTATATAATTCTGCGGAATTATTAGTTACGTCGTATATTAGACTGTTTGCGTGAGTAACCATACGTTGTAGATCTGTCATCATGTCCTGATATAAATTACAATTCCTAAATTCTGGCAACAAATTTTGCTCGTTTTCTTTCGGACCTTTGCAAAATTATCCCCTCTCACTGCAACCTGAATGGTCACCTAATATTTGTTTTGGTTCGTTCAAAATATCGGCTTCAAGTTCTTTGATTTTTGCTTGTAATAAGACCGATTGTGATTTTCTGTATGCGATGGCTTTGGTAATTGCAGTTCTAAACCTTAATACATTTTTAGAAAGTGTATCTTTCAATTTTAATGCCGTTTTAGGTCTTTTTGTTATGTTAGGTCTTTTAATTTATTGATATAATTTCTCAATATATGGTTCTTACATTCGATTTTTTTAATCATTACTCGTGGACCATAAGGCATAACCTCCCGCAATTTTCTGTATACGCTGCTGTCACCGTCGCCTACCAATTTAACGTATTTTATTCCATACATATTTATAGAATTGTTAAATCCTTCGACAATAATGGCGGCTTCCATCCCGGTTGACGTACTACTCCAGTTTTTATAGCATTTATGTTCAGGACATTTACCATTGGCCATTTACATACCTATCTTTTCTGGCACATATAATGCAAACCTTATTTTTTACTGACATATATATAACCTTCTTTGTTCTGAGCCCTAGTATGCATGCAACACCTGATAAAGCGTTGTAATTTGTACGGTACGATCTTTTACACCAAGCACCGTCTGCTATCACAGCAATCAACGGATATCCATCTTTATCGGCTTCTCCATTTTCCAAAGCCAGTCGAGCTTCCATTCCTTCGATTGCAGCCAGATTATAAATATCCAATACTTGTTCTTGGTATTGTCCGTACGTTGCAGATGAAGGAGTTGGTATATTCAGAGCACTAGAAAACTCCTTCAATTGGGAATATCCTGCACCAATGGAAACTGTAGCAGACACTGTTGCTAAATTCAAGTTCATTTCCGTTTCGTCTAGTTTGTCGGTATAAACACTATTCTTGTAATTGCACACTTTACATTTAAATGTCAGTTTAGATATGTAACCGTAACGTCGTTCGGATACAAAATCTAAATCATAAAAGATCACTGAAAACCCCTCGTCCTTGAGAGATTTTAGAGCATCCAAGAAGTATCCCATATTGATGATTCGCCTGCCACTAATAATATTAACTTTTTCATATTGGTTTTCTTGTTCAATCTCTAAATCCGATAAATTATCTTCATCAACCACATCTGTCTTTTCAGGGTCACTAACAAAATCTACATATTCACAGTTATTTTCGAGTCTATTTTTTATTCCCGATAAATTATCTTCATCGTCGGAATCTTCCTCTTCACGGTTTGTGACATTTTCCCCAAATTTAAAAGAATCGGGAAATTCTTCATTCTCTTCATAGAACTCAACAGACATGTCTTCGAAGAATGAGTCGCCCTTGACACCGTCATCAAAGTTTTCTGAGAAATTTAGGGATACATGGTCATTAGCATGGCTGTTGTCACAATCCGTGGCTGTCTGCAACGTTGTATTCTCCAGGATGTTATTTGACGTCTCTGACGATGCAGTTTTCCTAAAAGAATGCAATTCAGTTACTATTTATTATTAAAAATTATCAATCGAATCTTTTAAATTTACTTACCATTTAATTCTGACTTATATATAGATTCAAACGAGAGATTTGGGTTTCAGATTAATTAAATAATATAAATTTTACATCAGACAACTAGAATCAACATAAATAAAACAAATAAAATGGATTTACATGAATGAAATTACTCTAAAAAGCCAAGACCAAAATGGCTACCTACTTCTTGTTTACATTTCCCAATCATCCTACAAAAACAAAACAAAATCGTATCTAACTACTAAAAAAATCAAACTACAAACTTTAAAGAAACTGTAATAAGCATCCCTAAACATTTTATATTTAACCCAATAGTAGTTATTTTTAAAATCAGTTATATCTTTTGCCTGGACCTGTATGCAATAAACACAACTAGGTAAATTGATTATTGTGCAATTTGTTTTTTTGATTAAATGACTTGCTACAGCTACTTGGATAATAATGGATATGTCTAATTACTAATTTTGCCTATCATCGTAACACTGTACACAGTGTACACACATTTACTATGCTTATTTACCGTTTCATTTACACAATAAATAGAAACTGGAATCGGATTTTCCCTTGAGGGTTTTCATTGCACATTTTCTTTGAACATTTTCAGATGAGAAAACTATTCATGTTTGTGTATAAGTTAATAAAATATTTTTATATTATATTTAGGAAAAAGGTAAAAAGAAAGTTTTATCTACAGTTATAACGTTTTAAAAATCCCATTTTAATTAAATTCAGTCTGAAAGGCATCCTTGCTCGTTCTTTAAACTAAGCCTTGTCGTAAGCCTTTTCAAAGTAATTTAAAGATCTTATGAATAGGACGGCCACCACAACTTCAAACAAAAGTTTTAAAAGATAACTATCGTTGTCACCGACAGCATACAATCTTCAACTCCTAATAACAAAAGCCCCCCAAGTTCGGTTCTATATCTGTTTTAGAAGTTTTTCTCTTAAACTTTGTTTGCGATCTATTTTTCCTTTTTTTTCTAATTCAATTCAACTTTTATTTCAGGTCGAAACTATAGGAGATGCCTATTGCGTAGCAGGAGGTCTTCACAAGGCCAGTTCAACTCATGCACAACAAATCGCGTGGATGGCATTGAGAATGATCGACACATGCTCGTATCATCAAACACATCAAGGACAACCAATAAGGGTCAGTATTACTTACTTAATATGCATTTTTGTTCTATTATAAGCAAAAGGTGCTGAATATTCATTTAAAAATATAATTTGCAAATTTGATTGATTTTATAAATAATTGAATCTGGAAAATACAAAAGTATGTTGTAAACTTGGGTTACCCAATCAAAAAGTATAGCGTCTTCCACCATTAGTGGTAATTGGTAAGCAGGTCTTATTCCGAAAAAGTTTCTCTCCGAAGTCGAACTTCTAAATTCCTTTAATCCGCACTGCAAAGGATCTTTTCAGTTTTTACTTGAACGGATTCTTAAAAGAATTCGTATCGGCTAGCACTCTCTGATTCTGTTCATTCGTGCCTGAAGTGCTGAACGTGAAAAATCAACATATAGCACCAGAAAAACGTATACAAAAGAAGTCGATTTGTATTAAGAAAAAATTATTAATTTTCTTGTATTTTTCTGCTCTTTGAAACTACTACCAAGTGATAAATTTTACATCAGATAAAAGGATAAACAAAAAGTTCAGAAAAATACATTAATCATGGTCAGCTACCTTTTTCTCTCTGTTATTTGTATTCATTCACGTGGATTGTTTAGGCAATTCAAAGGATTTTAATTAATTTTGAGGTTATAATTAGTGCGATTGCAGATTTAATCAACAATACAATTTATAAAGGCTTCAAATTATATTTCAATTAACAAGAGTCCCGAAATTGTTCTCGTTTCGTGTGATTTGAAATGTAATTAGGAAAAACTTTTATTGCGGTTTTCGTAATCTGTCAAAGTTATAATTAATTGAAGTTTGAGGTGATTCTCTTTCTCTAAATTAACGTTTTTATGTTCTTCCAAAAACTTACATTTTGTATTCGTTACGTTATAATTAGCTGTTTAGTTGAGCTTTAATCATGTAACGGTTTGGCTACGGGGGACTCAACTGAGGAGACGAAACGAGTCAAATAAAGCGTCCCCGACCTTGAACGTTAATTCAAGTTTGAACGTTACTTCTAGATGGCGCTACGATTCTGGACAACGCTGACAGTGTTGACAGATTATGCGATTTATCGCAAATTTTATCGCAAATCTGGCTAATTTTTATGAAACATTGCGACCCATATGGCACTCCAGCGAACTGTCAACAATGGCCAGCGTGGTCTGAGCGTTGTCAAGGACCGAAGCGCCCTCTAACGAAAATTTTTTAAAATACAGGCCATTGGGTACGCAAATGTTTGGAACGCCCATTGCCGATTCGTCTCCTCAGTTGAGTCCCCCGTAGGTTTGGCTTATACTATGTGTGTGGTTTATATAGCATGTGTAGACTGTGCAATGTGCATGTACACTGCCGCTCATTTGAAAGTGCACGACTCTTTATCCGTAAATATTCTAAAATGACATCGTGTAAGTTAGGATTTCATGAGCCATGTGTTTATAACAGTTGCAACGGTATTAAATGTTTTTGCTTATTTTCAAGTACTTGTTTAAAATACATCGTGTTTCCTATCCTTTTGTTTACTTCCCTCAACCCAGGCATTATCGCAATATTTCCGTAAGCAAGACTATGACTTTATTAATTGAATGTGCTGAACTGACATCAAAATGACACTAAAACGACAGCTATAAGTGATACTTGTTTTTTATGATCAAAAGTAACTAAAGACCATGTTTACACCAGGTAATTAAAAAATGAGTATATCGTGCACTTTCAAATGAACGGCAGTGTACATATTATACATAGTGCTTGTCAGAAGTACATAATTAACTGATGCATTGTTTTCGATTATAAACAGCATCTGCTGCAGATAAACTCCTGCAATCAATATCAGCGCACATATTACGAGCATAAGCATAGACGCTTTATAATATTAATTTCTGCAAAATTTCTCTTTCACAATTTCTTATCATTTTTGTAATCAGAAGAATTTTTAACTTGTTTTTCAGACAATAAGTTTACCAACTTAAATAAAAATGTGATTGCCGAAATAATCTGAGCAAACTAGTCAATCAATGCTAATTAAATTAGTTAGTTAGTTAGTTATTAGTTTATGAATAATTCAGCAAAAGGAATAGCAAGGATAATCTCGATAACTGATTGTTTGGAACCAACGAATAAAATAATACATAGAGTAAAATGGTATTACAGAGCAATTTTAAGCAAAACACAAGCTAGGTATGTAAATAAATAACGGATATAAATAACTAGGTTTCTAATAGGTTTCACAAATTTATTTTATTCTACCTTAAAATTGTTTCAACAGCTAAGCTGTCAAATAGAACACACAATTTCATAAAATCGGGCATTTACCATTTAAACTGATCTTTTTGTAGTTTGGTATATATTGGACAAACACTTGACACAAAACATTTAGACATAAAATACAAAGAAGTCGTTGAAACGCTAGCTAAACAAAACAAGATATTTGATACTTACTGTACAACTCAAGATTGCCTCGGCTTGAGATATCTACACAACAAATTTAAATTCAGGTCGCAGGTATTACTTTCGTAGCTCACTAATTATAAAAGAAATGGGTTATAGGTTTAAAGACACAAGAAAATGCATATTGTTGAGCGCCATCTGTTTAGGAAAGTCTGGGAATTTATAAAAATAATGACCTGATGCTCGCAAACAGAAATCGACATCAGATCTATTAAATTTAATTCAAATATTAGTCATAATCAGTTATGTCAAAGTTAGCTTGAATAAAAAAATATTTAAAGACTTTCATAAACATATGGTTCAATATTATTTAGTTCAGTTAGGTTCAATAATAGGTTTATTTATAAACAAAAATAAAAATAAACAGTTTACATTTAGGACATCGTTATAGATATAAATATAAAAAAATGATGCCCTACGTAAGAATTCTTGGCGACGGGGAAATAATGTACATGCAAATAGTGATCAAAGATATTCGATACATAAATAATGGTTCAACTTACATTAAATTAACAAAATAAAATCCATCGAGTCACCACAATACCTTATTCAAATAATTCAACACGACTTCACTTTACAAAGCAATTGATACAATATTGCCTTTTCAATCACAAACAAACACTAATCACCAAACTCAACCGCTTGATGAAACTGAAGAAATCTGGAAATCACCTTAATTATTGACACCGCTACTGAGTTTGAGCCAAGGAATTAAAGTTCACAATAACTGTCTTTCTTTAGAACTATTGGTTAATAATATTGTTCGTAGAAAGTTTTTCTTTATTTTAACGGTAGCGCCACGCTTAAACGTGCCGTTTAAGAATTATTTAGTTTTAAAACTTCCGATTCCGTTACATTAAAACGGAATCCTGTAAAAACTTGGTTTACAATAAGTTAAATTCGGTAAATATAATTGTTTGTTATCATAACTGTACTACTATCAAAAGAAATTCAACAAACTGGAATGCGACCACAAAATACTAACTGCACTTTGATTATAAATCGATAAATCGTAAAACTAATTATTAGATTTCGGTAAGAGCAATTCTAAATTGATCACTTAAATTCCTGTATCTTTCACAACTTTTAAAGAACGGGAAACTGTATGGTTTGGTTAATTTATTAACCCTGAAAAGTCGACGATACGATAACGGAACTAAACACACAAAACGGTAATAGTACAACTTAATTGTACTCTTTAAAACGGTAACTTTGTTCTGTATTGAAAATAATGTTAAAAATAAAAATTTACATAAACTTCACCCTTCTCTGAAGAGATAGCTCCAGGACAACGCGAGAAATTACTCCCCGCTCAGCCCGTCTATTCTCTTGTTCACTTTATGAGATTCTATTGTAAACTGTCTTAAACTAAAAATATTTCGGTGGTAGAATAAGTTTTAAGAAGGGCAAAATTTTATATAAACCAATAAAAATATGGCGTGATTCTCTTTGGCCAATGAGGTATATACGTCATTTTATTCTAGAACAATTTCAACAAAACTTTCGGGGATTCCCTTTATGATTTGCCCACCAGAAAACATGATGTTATTTAAAGGGAGCCGTCTAGACGAATTTATTCTAGAATATTCTGTTTGTCGGTATTTTGTTTACTAAAAGAGATTTCAACCCAGTGTGTTTTAAAGCTATAAATTCGAACTTTCATACATTTTAACCATAAGGAAATTTTTATTAAGGCTAATATTATATTTTAACCCTTATAAGCACGGAATTAAAAACAATTTTTGTTCTGGAACATTATATTTCTCAGAAAAGAAGCATTTGATTAGCGTGAGAACGATTCAAAATAAACACTCGCACCAATAAAAATTCTGCTGTAATATGAAATATTGCTTACGAATATATTTCGAGGTGACTCTTTTGTACTTGAAGGAAAACTTTATTTAGCTTAATTTAATATTTGTAGTGCCGACACAATTGAATTTACTAAACTGCCAGGATCGTACTGGGATTCCTTTTATATTTGTTTGTTTCAAAAAACGTAACGTTACATCGTGTGCTGTTACAGAAACAAACATCCAAAAACATATAATTACGCCAAACGCATTTGAAAACAGATTCACACAATGATATCCCTAAATAACATCAAATTCCAACAATTTTGTCATAACAAACGCAAATTAGACATTCTAGAGGATTTCGCGATAATCCTTCGTTACTAGAAGTTTTGGATACGTATGTAATTTATATTATTTTTATGTAGTTATCTACAACATCTTAACTACAGCATCTATTATTAATTGTTCTTTGCATCCTAAACTGCCGTTTCGACAGCCCTTTGGATCCTCATTAATTATATTGTTTTGTTCACAACGTGTTGTTATTAGTTTTGTGATGCATGATGTGAGTACTAATTTGTATATGCTGTTTACACACGTGATTGGACGGAATTTTGAGGGCGCTGCTGCATTTTGTTCTTTTTCGTTTTAGGTGTGTAATACCCTGACTTAGATAGGAAGGTATTGCTTCTGGTTCTTGTATGTATTTGTTAATTAGACTGAATAATACTGGGTGGAGGGTAGTCAGCCTTTTCAACCAGTAATTATGTATTTTATCTGACCCTGGTTGTTTCCAATTGCCTAGTTTCGCTTTAAGATTCCCTTAAACGTTGTGTCTGCTATGGTATGATCGTTCATATCTGGTATGTGTATAGCAGCATCTTCGATTGTAGTTAGCAACGTGGTCTCTTCATTGTGTGGTGTTTGCTCACTCCAAAGGCTTTTCCAAAATTTCTCCCTTTCCTCCATCTTAGGGCAATCGTCTATCTCAGTTTCTTTTGGGTAAACTTTACAACAGTGGTCGAGGAGCTGGTTAGCAAAGTAATCAACGGAACACACAATTGGAAGACAGCTGGGATTGACAATTTACACAGTTTTTGGTATAAAAAGTTTACTTCAATCCACAAAGTATTAGCAAACTTTATCAAAAAACATGACAATGTAGCAAAAATCTTGCATCAAGCATTAGCTACAAAATACAAATTTTTAGAAAAATGGACACCATACTACAAATATGAACCAAGGAAGATTCTGAAAAGCGACGAAACTGTAAAGGACAGAAGTATTATAACTAATCAACATATAAATCACAATAGACCTGATATCTGTCTAGTTAACAAAAAGAACAAAATAACTTACTTAATTGACGTAACCATTCCCAATACACACAACATTCGTTATGTAGAAGTTGAGAAATTAAGGAAATATACTAGTTTAGGCCAAGAACTACTAGTACTGTGGGATATGCGTAATGTTAAAGTCCTTCCCATAATAATATCTGCTGTGGGAGTAATACACAAAAGCCTTTCGCAATCATTATAAGAGCTCGAGTTAAACAATCAAATATATGTTTCAATGCAAAAAGTAACAATAATAAATACGCGCAATATAGTTCGCAGATTCTTAGGCTGAACATAAATAATAAATCTTATCTTATCTTCACCTTCTTCAAAGGACGCGTGAAGACAATTGAAGACCAGCTTGCAACTATTAGTGTGTGTTGAAGATCGTTCGATGTCCTATAACATGATGTACCGGTTTGACATGATGTTTTATGTTAATGTATTATGTTATATCATTGTACTGTATTGTTGACTTTAAGAGAATATTAATCCTTGCACGTAGACAGTAAAACATTGTACGAGTTCTAGATTCTTCCCTAAGTACATGAATACTAAACAAACCAAGTAAATAATTAACTGAATAGGATTTGTCAATCCGGTAGGACATGTATTTTAAGAACCGGCGTTGTATTTTTTCAAGCATTATGACGTGATTTTCATAATAAGGATTCCAAACAAGGCTGCAATATTCAAGTTTTTAGCGCACAAATGAGAAATACAAACTTCAAGAAATTCAAAGCTTTAACATTATTAAAAAAGCTGATATTTCTTATAATAAAACCCAACGATTTGTTAGCCCTTTTGCAGACAATCTCAACATGCAACATAAATGAAACCCTACTATCAAACAGCACTCCCAAATGTTTCATGCTATCGCATCGTGCAAGCATAGCACCCTCAACCGAATAGCTATATAACAGCGGCTGTTTCTTAAGTGAAAAAGTACATACTTTACATTTTTCAATGTTTATAGGTAGTTTCTCTACAGTGTGCAAAATATTTTTGTAAATAAAGACAGTCTTCGTTATTGGAAATTTGCGCGTAAAGTTTCAGGTCATCTGCAAATAACAAATGATTAGAATTGAGAGTGATCGACAGATCATTAATAAAAATAATAAAAAGCAGTGGCCTCAGGTTAGACCCTTGGGGTACTCCTGACGTGGCTATGAATTCGTAAGATTTAAAACCATTGTACGATACATACAGTTTTCTTTGATGTAAGTAAGAACGAACGCACCAGACTACTACAAAAACCATACGAATCTAATTTACTTAATGGTATGTTGTGGTCGACCTTGTCAAAAGCCTTTGAGAAGTCGGTATAAATTACATCGACCTGAACTTGTGTGTCCAGGTGTGATAAAACAAACTGCGTAAATTCAGATAAGTTGGTCACCATAGACCGACTACTTACAAACCCATGTTGAAAAGGGGTAAGGTACTGTTTAAAATTATTATACATGTAACTATATAAAGACATCTTAAAGACTTTTGCAAAGTTGCGTATAGTTGCGTAGACTACTTGAATCGCCACTTTTAGAAATGGGATAAATCCTAGTGAGTTTCCATTTATCCGGAAAAGTAGAGGTAACTAAGATTAGATCAAACATGATAGATAATGGTAATAGGAAAGCTGCAAAGCAGTCCATAACTAGAAAGCTGGGAATTTGATCTTCTCCAGAGGTCATATTATTCCTTGACTTTAAAATAGACTGCGTATATCGGTCTCAGTAGAGGTAAGCAAAGAAATTTGGTACTATATCTGTGTGGCAAATGAGTATTGTTACATAGAAGAGTATTTGAAAAGAAAAAAAAAACTTAAAAAATAATGCGCAAAGCCGTTTACAATATCATTTGGGTCATCTAACTTTTGATCATCAAAATATACAGTTGCATACGTGAAGAACCTTTCAAATTGTGGAAGTAAACCCAAAAACTCTTGGAATCATTTACTAAATTCTCTTGTACTGACTTTAAATAAGCCTTATACGCATCAGATATTTGATACTTTATAATTGACCGTAATCGTTTAGATTCTTGGTAGTAAGTACCATTACCAGCCTTGGTAGTGTAATGTCTAAAGTGCTGGTCTTTCACCCAAGCGGCCCGAGATCGACTTACGGTGCCGGCAGATCTGGTTAAGGTTTTCTGCAGTTTTCAAATCACACAAATGTGGGATTTGCGCCATTCCATCTGTAAGTCGGCTGCAGCCGCACGTAGATAATAAGGCCTACGTAATAATCATAATCGCCTACTCACTCCCGCACAAGCTTATAGCTTCTGGGGTCTGGTTTCCAGGTTATTCGTGCATATAAATCTTTATGATAACAAACTTTAAGTTTGATATTGCTAATAATATCGGGTGTAAACCATATCGGATATTTGTGTTTAATTCTTTTTAAGGAGTGGTACAGACTAATCAAAAAGATTATACAATTTTGCATAAAAAGCATCACATGCAGTACTGACCTAAGTGAGAGTCATTAAAAAACTTCAATCAGTTCGAAATAACCATTCATATAACGCCCGATAATTGGCTCTCTTAAAGTTGTAATGTTTAATCGCTGAAAAATTATTTGAAAGGCGTTTTACATGCTCGTAACTAACTTGTAAATTTATTAACAACAAAGGATGGTGCTCATCTTCGTGTAGCATCAGGTAACTTGAACGCAATACCGTACATTTAATATCAGTAACACAAAGATCGAGTATTCTGTAGTTAGTATTCATAATCGTATTATATTGTTGCAGATTGTTGAACTCAATAAAATCAAGTTATAATCCAAAGGTCGCAGGTTTGATCCCCGACCGAGCTGGTAATTCTTTTTTGCGGATAAAAATTAAAAACATGCCCTCCTCTCGGATTAAGTAAAACTGTAAATCCGGTGTCGATACGATGTTTGGCACGATAACAGATTCGGCTATACTGCAACCATAAATGCATGAAATGAGTCATTTTCGTAATCACACCGAAATAAAGAAATACGACACGACGTGAGGTAAGATAAGAGTGCAAATTTCACGTTGCTAAGAATTCAGTGACGTACGTTAGAACTAACAATTTTTCATTGCTTCATTCGCATTTATTTTTAATTAAAAAGGGGTTTGTTCCGCTAGTGAATCTTTCTAGCTCATTTATTGTTTATTTTATCATTTAGATTACAGCGTGCCCTTCGGGTAATTCTAGATGCATTTTAATTTTCGCCCACGTGTTTGTGATGACTCATTTCCTGTCACTTTGGTTGAACTATAGTATGGTAGGTGAAATCATAGGTGCCGTAAAGTATGAAGAATACTCCGGTATCCCGATTCCACTCCCAAAAATATATAAATAAGTAAATAAATAAAATACAACTACAGTAACAGAGTTTTTAGTAATAGGTATCTACGAAGAAGAAAATCAGAAGAAACATTATTTCCTGTAACAAAACTGTCACGCCTATTCATTTCATTAAAAAACAATATGGAAATGTTTTCTCAATATTTTATTTCAACATTGCTACTTGATTGCTTCTTATTTCACAATTAAACTTTATAATAGCTGTTTTCTATACCGAGGAATGATTTTTTGTAATTTCTACCTTATTATAACTAATATTGAAGGTAATCTGTTTGAACAAATCAAAAACTGTCATTAAGGGTGGTTTTTATTGTAAATATAAATTCTAAAAAGGTTTTGGTTTATTAAATTCTATATGAGAACATTCTGTATAACTGATGAAAAGTACTTTTTGTACTTTCATAATAATTATTAATGTACTACACATTGCCCACTTTTTGTGTGGAATTATTATAGCATGTTGTGTTTTACAACTCCACTGTTGTTGCAGTAATTGAAGTCCTTAAAACGCTTTTATGATCAGCTGACCTAAATTTTTATCAAGTCAGTCATTTTATTGCTCATAAAATTACTGCTATTTATGAGCGGAACTTCTGTATGTAAAGTAAAAATTATCTTTTTTTTATTACTGAAACATCATGGAACCAACATTTCATATTACCATGACATTTCCCATTTTTTCTTTTTCCGGGTGGCAAACAAATGCCTGTAATTCTGCATATATTTAAATAATTAAGCTGTTTATATCCTCAGAATTAGAATTTTGTCAAGCAACGGACTTTAAATTATATTAGTTTAAGATACATTCAATTTTAATAATTTAAAACATATACCAAGATTGTAATATATGTATATAAGCAGGAAATTGTACAAATTCATGTAATTGCCCAATTGTCTCATAAATACGTCGTTGCTTTTGCTTTATCACTTTATAATAGTTTCACTAAATCAGAAAATTAAGCTAATGAGCTTGTGTTTCACAGTTGTCAAGTCGTGTATTGTATCAAGCCTAATGTTTTGCTACTTGTGTATGTATTTTACATAGTTCACTGCCACAATTATTACATTAAGTCCTATAAATTTTTTATCAAACACACGAAGGGGCGGGGTGGGGTGGCGTACAATTTGTAAATCACAAAAAGAAATTTTGGAGGAAAAAAAGTAAAAAAAAGATCGTTTTTCTGCGGACATGTGCAATTTTCCCTCTTTCTACCCCCAAGAGGGGTCGGGGTGAGGGGGGCGAAATATGCAATTTGAGAACAGTTTTTTATGGAGAATGCAAAAGTGCAATAAAAAATAGGTGTTCCCATTTAAGTTTTCACAACTTACTCCCACCCCGCCCCCCAGGGGGGTGGGGGTGATGTTTGCATAGCACGACTGAATAGGTTTGAAGAAATAAAGAAACACGTGTTTTTTCTTTTTGTAATCGGATGTGTCGTTCTCGAGAAATTCAAGCGTTTCCACACTTTTTGGACACCCTGTATATGCTTGCATTAAAAGTTTAGTCTAGTTATTGCACAGTACTTGCACAAAATAACTGCATCAAATTGACACGATGACTACTAAAGCTACAAAGAAATTTAAACGACTAGTTACATAAAATTCTAAAGCGCAAAAAACATTAGCTCCTGGGTTTGACTTAATTACACCTTTAATCCTTAAATACCCACCTCGTAAGGCAATCGTGTTATTGACCACCATTTATAACAGCATGTTAAGGATATCATATTATCTTATAGTCTGGCAATTTGCACAAATAATAATGGTACACAAACCTCTGTAAACCACCACATGATGCAACATTTTATCGGCCCATTAACTTGTTTCCATGCATGCCAAAAATTTTTGGGAGACTTCTTCTGAATAGACTTGTCAAGGCAGCTGACCAAATGAAATTACTTCATCTCACCAATCTTGTTTCCGTGAGTTCCACTCAACAATCTGGCAAAAACCCATAGAATTGTAAATGGGACCAGAGAAGAAAAAACTATCTACAATCGCTTTTCTTGATATAAAGTAGGCCTTCGATCGTGTATGGCACAAGGGTTTGTTATATGAACTAAAGTTAAGCTTACCCACTCCTTTCTACCTTTTACTAAAATCTTACTTGACTGACCAATACTTTCAAATCAAGCTCAATTCCGTGACAGGTAACATACGAGTTTTACTGACTCTAAATTACTTTACTGAAAATACTAAATACTTACTGAAATTGCTTACTTAAAACCAAGAACGATACTGTATTTATGCACGGACGGAGATCTTTTTTGTCGACAAATTATTATTCGAAATTATAAGAAATATTAGGCGCCATTCACTTGAAGTCGTTACATCATATCCGAACCCACAAGTGAAAAGAGATTCTGAATGGATTGATCAAAATTAATTAAATTAAATAACTAATCATAATTAGTCAGGTTGACGTTAAGCAGCTTAATGTAAATGAATAACTTCAACAAATGATTGAGCCAACATTATTACAATGAGGTCTAGTTTAAATTTTCATTTATTCGCTGATAAAAAAATTTTTAGTCTAAAAAGACAATATTAAAAACAATGTTGATAATGTTCTAATAAGGAACCTTAGTTAGAAGATAATGCTTGCTTTAGTAGCAAAAAGTTTTCATAGAAATGGTACAAATAAATTTTATTTACAAACTTACTATAGGATGCAATCTAGCTTTAAAACAGTAAGTTTTATAATCCAATAAACCACAAATAACACTACACAATATTGCCTTTTTTTCACAAAAACTTTAGGTACAAAGCACCTCACACATGATACATGTAGAACTTTGGATAACTGATGTCGATAATAAATTTATAACCGTTGATTATTAACTAAAGTTTACGGTAATTATGTCTTACATAAATTGGCAATATTCTTTTAATAATAAGGATTTGAACCAATATAATTCCAATAAAAGCGTTCATCATTTAAAGGTTTTCCATGACACAAATTTCATTATCAGAAAGTTGTTTTATCCGAATGCAGCTATATTTCAATCCTACACAAAACTCTGCAATTCACAGTATTATTATTGCAATAGGGAACAAGGAAATGTAGTTTATTTATCTTAAAAATTCAATTCACTATTGAATTAACTTCACAAATCATAAACTAATGGCACACTAATTATTAATTTTACTAGAACAAAGTACTAAACTTTAATCTAAAGCCGTTAAATTTCTTTTTGGCAAACGGAACAAGAAAACTCAAACTTATTCTATTTGGTGGCCTATATGAGAGCCTCGCGTTTACTTGGTGAAATATCAGAGACCTTCCGTGCGTTCCGCTTGGCGAATTGATTTAGCTTCTCCTTGACCCCTGTCTTTGACTGACTCCCTGGGGATGCAAAACTATCTTTACTTATTTAAACTAAGAGAGGGAAATATATACACACCCTATCAAATACCAAAGTGACACATTTTGCGCCAATAAGAAAAATCCTTCTAGAATATTTGTTCGGTATTTACAGCAGCCAGGACTTGTTTTCTAGCATGAAATCTGATATTTAAAAGAATATTGCAAGCTTATTTTTTATCGGTATATTTGGAAGAATCTATTCGACACAAACAAAATAAGCACGTAGAGGAAACATAAATTTGGCTTATATGCACTTTATCTTAATATTATCGTTACTGAAAACAAATTTATATGCGTGAGGACGCCTAGATAACCTTTTATATTAACGAAAAAGTTTTGTTACGTTCGGAATAGGGATTCTGGGTTTCGACAGTTTTTTTTATTCCCGGGACTCGAGATTTTTTTGTAAAGTCCCTGGAATTCCCGGGGAATTTTACATAGGTAGGTATTATTATAATATGAAATCAAAAGGTATTAGACATAAGCAAAATCAAATTCGTTTCTAATCAATTCCCCTAGAATTTCCCATTGGAAACTAGTTAATAAATAACAATAATAATATTTAATTAATTAAACAAATAAATATTAATAAAATAAATAATTAATAAAACTAAGTAATATTTAATTAAAAGTACAGCAATACATAAATAGATTCACCTTTTATAAAATTCTTTCTTTTTTCTCTTCTATGGCAAAACCTTTCATGTTTAGTGTTGTATTGTTTGTCAGCAAGTTTAAGTCATTCATAACTTTAACAAAACATTCTTCCTGAATATGACAAAGATTTAACCAAGCAAGTATTATTTCAAATATCCGTTTGAAGTTTCCAAAATAAACAGATTTTAAAACATTCATCCTTGTAAACCACTTTGCTCTTGCCTAGAAAAAAATACCTGGTTGTTACAACTTTTTATTATTTCTGGTATATTCTGGTTATAAATACTTCAATATGAATTTAAAAAAACATTCTGTTTAGGTCTGTAGGAAGACTTCTATTTAAAAATATTAGTACCTGTTTTTCAATAAGATAGGAAATTCCGGATTAAAACCTTTGAATATAATTGAATATAAAGTACGGTTTACTTATTGAATGACTATCCAGGTATTGTACCTTACAGAATTTTTTACTGAAACATATCTCTTTCCCTATATTGATTGTTTATAGACAAGTTGTGAATAATTGGTATGTTTTTGAGATGCTTGTTTACTAGTTTCCTTCAAAAAACTGGTTAAGAAAATCAAGTGTGTAAGGCGACGTTCTTGTTCAGAACTACATTTTTTATCTAATAATTCGCTCAAGAAATCGAAACAAATAAAACTTTAGTTGTAAAGTAAGAATTTTAATTGAATATCTTATACAGTGCGAGTGTAAAGTCTGGAACTATCGCAATAAATCGTTTATTAAACGTTTTTGAAAAAATTCCTCGAACACGTCAATTTTTATCTTAAATGAGACATATTTTACTGTAATCGTCACTTAAAGATCGTCTTTTGTTTTTGAGTTATGACGTAAGCGATAATTTTTTTAAATGAAAACCCTAATTTTTTACCGTGAATTTGGAAAAAGCATGAAATTCTTAGACCAAATATGATAAAAAAGTGTGATATTGTATTTTTCTATTTGGAAGATATTGTACATAATAGTAATGAAAAATCGAAAACACGTCAAATAGGTCAATGATTTGATAGCTTATTTACTGTTTCATTGCGTATAATGTATTGAAATTATTATGAAATACAAAAGAAACAATAAATAACAAAGTAAAGAAAAACAATTAAATTAAATGTTCGAACTGACCACCATTTTGTGCAAGGCAGTACCCGAGTCTGTACTGAAATTCGCCACGAACTTTACGCAAAGTCTCGGGTGGAATTAATCTTATTTCTGTGCGAATTCTTTTCTGTAGCTCTTCTACTGTCTGTGGGCGGTTTATGTAAACCTTACTCTTTAGATAGCCCCATAAAAAAAATCCATCGAAGTTAGGTCGGGTGATCTCGGAAACCACTCAACAGTTCCCATTCTGCGTATCCATCTACCAGGAAACATTTCGTTTAAATAATTCCTAACACCAATAGCAAAATGTGCCGGAGCACCATCTTGCTGAAACCATAATGTATCGCTTGGTAGATCCGGATCTTCATTGTTCGGATAAAGCACCGCAAGAGCAGGAATTAAATCGTTTCTTAAGAAATCTAAATACTTTCACTTTTCACCCTCGATAGAAAATGGTCCTAGAATTCTATCCCCTACAATTCCTGCCCAAACGTTAAGTTTTTGAGGAAACTGCGTGTGCGTCTCGTTCATCCAGCGCGGATTTCCAGGTGCCCAATATCGATAGTTATGACGATACACTGTTCCATTAAGGTGAAATGCTGCTTCATCAGAAAAAATGATGCGATTTGAAAAGTCGCCATCGATATTGCACCGCTCCATCATTACCTCACAGAACTCTGTTCTGCGATTAGGATCATCTCGGTTAAGCTCTTGCACTAATTGAACTTTGTAGGGATGCCATTTATGTTTCTTTAAAATGTTTATAACTGACCTTTGAGAAATGTCATTATTTGCGACTAGTTCTCTTGTAGTTCCATGGGGATTTTCTTGTAGAAACAACAGAATATCTAATTCGTTACCTTCTTCGGTTGTTGGACGACAACCCCTATGGCGATCTCTCACATGTCCGAGTTCAGAAAACTTTCTTCCTATTTTGGAAATTGTCGCTCTTGTGGTAGGTTCTTTATCAGGATACTTATCAGGATAATTAAATATCTCACAAACCTCTTGTTGTGTTCTAGTACGGTCGCCACATCCCCTCAATATTAAAATTTCAATTCGCTCTTTTTCAGTCAAATATCGCACCATTATTTACTGAATTACGTAAAAAAGCCCACAATAAAAACAGATAAACAAACTGATAAAGAACTGTCATAATTTTAGCGCTGTCAATTGTTACATGGCTACTTGATTTTTTTATTAAAACTTGGAACTCTTGATTGTTATTAGATTTTTGTTTTACAACTTTAACGGCAATTATCTCGAAAATTTCAAAATACAATACCATACTTTTTTTTAGCATATTTGGTCTTAGAATTTCATGCTCTTTACAAATTCATCATAAAACATTAGGGTTTCCATTTAAAAAAATTATCGCTTACGTCATAACTCAAAAACAAAAGACGATCTTTAAGTGACGATTACAGTAAAATATGTCTCATTTAAGATAAAAATTGACGTGTTCGAGGATTTTTTTCAAAAACGTTTAATAAACGATTTATTGCGATAGTTCCAGAATTTACACTCGCACTGTATACAAAAGTCCCGAATTATTTTTCCCGGGACTCGAGACAACAAAAAACTGAGAAACTCCCGGGACTTGTGTCTCGAGATTTTCTCGGGCCAGAGTCCCTAATTCGGAATAAAGTCTGCAATTTTAAACTGACAATAATATATTCATATATACAGGGCCGTACTAAGATTATGTACAATAAATACATTTTTAAATGTATTAAAATGGATCTTGAAAATGAAGCACGTTACAGATATATCTCTACTTAATTTTTACAGTGAATATGCCAACGACAGATATTACCAAAATTGCCACTTTTGCGGACGATACTTCCTTAATTTCTGTAGATGAGAACCCAAAAGTTGCCTCCGGCAAATTACACTATCTTAACTTACTTGTCGTCTGGCTGAACAACTGGCTAGTAACTGTTAAACAACTTAAATCAGCTCAAGTAACATTTACCAACAGACAAGTTGAGTGTCCAGAAGTAACAATACAGGGTATTCGCCTTCCTGTTCAAAATGAAATAACATACCTTGGTCTAACACTGCATCAAAGACTCTCCTGGAAATCCCATAGAACAATAACGAAGACAAATTAACCTTAAAATACGTCAAATAAGCTGAATGATGGTAGGAAGTCTAAACTTACGATCGAAAATAAAATTCTTCTTTACAAGAGTATAACCAAGCCCTTTGGACTTATGGAGTTCAGTTGTTGGGGTGTGCAAAACCCTCTAATACCAAAATCATGCAAAGATTACAGTCCAAACTATTAAGGATGAGGTTCGACGACCCTTGGTACGTCTCCAATAAAACTCTCCAACAGAGATTCAGGTATACCACTAGTTGGCGACGAAATACCCAAGATACCAAAAGATATTTAAATAATCTTCCTGGGCACCCTAACAAAGAGATGAATGCTTTGACCTTTCCCCCAGTAGTACGCAGAAGATTAAATAGACATTGGCCTACCGATGTAGACCCATAATAGTAGTTGTTGATCTCTTTTGTTCTTCCGTGCTTTAAATGATTTATTCAATCAAACAAATTACGTAGTTGTAATTATTTTGGAGTGTAGCTATTGGATCCTACTTCTCCACTCATTGTTCCACTTCCATCATACTTTTTTAATACTCTGTGGGGCAGTTTGTCAATCTCGCAGATAAATAACAAAAAAATAGGACTGTATGAGCTCCCAGGCGACGCCTAATCTACAGAATGGGTTACACCGTCTCTGTGCTTAATATCATTAACATGCTTTATTTTATGTTAATTAAATGCTCTGTGTTGATTTTTGAGAGTGATTGTGGTTCGGTTAGTTGCTAGACTAACTGAGACTACTGATAAAGGAATCCGGGTTCAAACCACGTCCATCGAAACTACCGACTTTTTAAAAATTGCTTTTTCCTCTGAAGGTATGGACAAACCAGGGTGGTATACTTTGCTCAGGATATTTACCTGAAATTAATAAAAAATTCAATTACTAAGTAGTTGTGGTGATTCGGAGTTCCCCATACTTGTGGTCACTGGTCACAAACAACACATAAGTATAGAACGGAAAGGTCAACGCTCTGCAACATAGTCGACACTAGCAGAAGATGTGTCATTTGATATTATGTACTGCTTTAAATTAAAGCTGTAGGCGTACTTACTAAACTTTATCGTAAACCCGCAGAATGCGGTAAAATGACAATAACTCACTTTTACATACGATAAAGTGCTGCTAATTACAATTTGTGTATATTGAACTATTGTTCTTATTGTTTATTGTTTCCAGCCTTATTTTGTGGAACTCCATAATCATGAAATAAATAAAGATTATTAAAAGTTTCACAGTTTTATTAAAATAAAATTGTTTTGGCAGTTCTTTTGAGGTTATCAATGAATTTTTAATTCTTATAAACAGTATTCACCCTAATATAAAATTTACACTAGAAACAGAACAAAACAGGGCTATAAACTTTCTAGACTTAAATATCAAGATTAACGCAGACAATCTATTTGAATTTTCCATATACAGAAAACCAACACAGACATAACAATACCAAATGAATCTTGTCACCATAATACACATAAAATAGCAGCCTACAGATCATTAGTACACAGAGCTTTAACTATTCCACTAACAAAATCAGATTTTAGCAAAGAGATATCAACCGTTAAACAACTAGCACATGCAAATCATTATAATCCGAACATGATTGACACTTTAATTAAACAAAAAGATTATAGGTTAGCTATCAAAAGAATATATCCCATTGACAATCAAACAGAAGACACAAATTACATATCTATACCATATTTTGGCAAAATATCAGAAAAAATTGCACATATACTAAGAAAAACCAACAATTATAAAATAACATTTAAAACCAACACTAACACTTTTTCATTTTTATTTAATGCTAAAGACAGAACACATGATATCATGAAATCGGGCATTTACCGTTTAAATTGTTCTTTTTGTAGTTCGGTATATATTGGGCAAACACTTCGAAATTTTGACATAAGATATAAAGAACACGTACGTCATTACAAAAATAAACATCCTGAAAAATCGAATTACGCCAAACACCTTTTAGAACAAAATCACACAATGACTCCTCAAAATAATATTAAATTCCTACATTTTTGTAATAACAAACGCAAATTAGACATTTTAGAAGCCTTTGAGATATACAAACACAAACTCAGGGTACCTTTAATGAATGAACAACTTGAGCTCAGTAATTCTCCGTTACTGGAAGTATTAGATATTTAATTCTGATTATTATTATTATTTTATCTAGTTACCTATTTTGTATCTACCATAGCGACGTGTTTGTTTATAATTATATTACCTTTGATAATGACAGCATAGCTGTCGAAGCAATATTGTCAGGTTGTATTTTAATAAAACTGTGAAACTTTTAATAATCTTTATTTATTTCATGAATATTATTGTTCTTATTAATTTATTAAATTTGCATGTTGGGAAATTTATATTATTGTAAACTGCCATAAGATTACCTTGATGCAATGAATAAATGAATTAAACTAGGATAGTCTTGATTGATAAAGTAATATCCTGAAGCAATGCAAACATCTAGAAAGGATGACAGTTTATATATATGTAACTATAAATGCTGTTGATATAATAGGCCTCAAGAACCCTCAACCTGACATTAGTAATAAATCTGTTAGAACAACCTAGACTTAAACTGATTTGATCAATAAGTTATAGTTTATCCTTTTTTATTACATTATCTAGAACTATCAACCCGCATCTAAGAGATCAATATCTAAAGTAAAACGTAAAAGAAACTTTAGTGGAATTTCCAGTGATAAATGAATGCTTAATCTAAACTTTCATTATTTGTTCCACTTTTTAAAAACCTTTCTACAAAACATAATATTAATGATCCTTCTTTTTGTTTCAATTAATCCTCTTCTAGTCCATTTTTGTTCAAACTTTAAACTTAATTTTAAAGTTAACTAGCTATCATCAATTTAAAGGCATTCGCTGTTTTATTTAATAACAAGTTTAATTTTTTAATTTAGTGAACTTTTTAGTAAAGACTAAGACTTCTTATTCAACGTCTTCTTATTACTTTGTTTGCAATTATGTTGTATTAAGGTTTAAAATATTTTCTCCTTTCCATGACGTTTCCTCCCCTCTGATATCAAAGTTTCACATTTTAGTTTATTATGGATTTATAATGTAATACAGGTTAGTTTAAAGTACAATGCTATTTTTTTAAATTAACTTCCAATTTATTTAAACAGGCTCAGGAATAAAAAATTAAAACTCTGTCTTTTCTGGTTATTTATTAATCACAGCAAGCCTGTATAAACTATTGCGGATATTATTAAGAAAACATATTGACAGCGTTGCACCTGATAGAAACCATTAAAAGTGCGAGTTATATTTGTTGGTTTTTCAATATGTAGTTATCTCAATATTTATTTTATTTATAAATTACAATTTCCCAGTTTAACAAGCTTTTATTGGTTTTTACATAATTATGCCAGTTGAGCATGCACTACAGTTCGTATTTCTGCTGACCAGTTTCAGTTTTTTTTATTGTAGACCTTCCGCTATGTAAAGATGTGCTCTGCTCTGACTATGAACAATGCCATGTGCGCTCTAGCACGTAGGCACTTGAAATATATCTTTCAACGAATGTAAAGCTACAACGTCCGCAGGAATGCTCACGTCGGCGTCGCCGGATGCAACGAAGATTTTTTAGCTAGCTAGAAAGAGAGACCTTGAAGCAATCCTAAGTATTATAGAAGCTTTAACATGGTATTTAAATGTTGCAAAAGGGAAAATACATACATATAATGTGTAAATATAATTGTTACAAAGACATAAATATACATTTATAGTATATCCTAAAGTACTGATTACATAACTCGTGTCTTTCAGATATAAAGCCTGTTGTTGGAGTTAACGTAATAATTTTAGCTTGACAAGCTAATGTTGTAATTTAACTAAATTCTTAAGTGAATAAAAAAAAGCTTTGATCTTGCTTATTGTGTTTTCTATTTGTTAAACAAGAACTACAAAACCTAAATGACAATCCAAAGCAAAAACAGTTGAACTAATTAAATGCAGTTTTTTGTGTATGGCGATAATAAATAAATACAAAAAATGCCGACACAAAGACAATATTTACTTATATTGATTTTTACATTAACAACCACCACATACTTTTAATACAATTTCAATTTTATGTTTGATTTAGAGTGCATGTAGGGAGAGCTTGATCCTAAAACTTTAAAAGCATTTGCTCGTTGCAGTAACATTACGTGTTTTAAATACGTTTCAACTAACATCTTGGTATTCACATTACGACGCGATATGTAGATAAAAAGAACAAATGTACATAAATTACATGCTTTTTCTGTAAGTACTTCTAAAAAATTAAGACTGTAGTTGAATGTCGTTGTGGACACTAACAATTAAAGATTTCAAAATCTTGAACTGCATTTGTCTCAATTAGAGTTTCCTAGAATATTCTCCGCTTTGTGTAATTCTTTATTGTAAGAGTTGTAGAGAGAAATGAAAAATGTTTACGTATGGCTCTTTCAACTAGAATTCGGAAAGTTCACCTCCAGCTTTTCGCTCCAGCACAATTCATCCCTAGTGTTTACCTGAATTTCCAAACGCCCAGATTTCATGCATAACAGGTACTCACTAAATAAATGGCTGTCACTTTAAAAGTTTTTAAATATTAAAATACTATTTTACAATATTATTTTCCTTGAAATCTTCTCAACTCACCGGTAAATCTAACAAAACAAGGAAAATGGTGACACATTTTCTGGAAATTGCTTCTGCTGCAGTTTATTGTAATATAAATCCGGGTTTCCAACAATTCTTTAACATCACCTGAAGTGTACCAACCTCTATTATTATTTTACAGGTTGTATATATTGTTGTATTATTTTGTGGCAAGAAGAATTTATACAAAAATAAGAAATGTTATATAATAAAATTTTATTAAATTTCATCTTTTAAAATATAATACAGCGGGTAATCTCGTTTTCGAAGTACATAAAGTAGTAAAAATATTCCAGGTACCAGTTATTTATTGAACAGTCCTCGTATCATAATAATTTTTATTTAAATAAATGATTGGAATAAAAGTATTTAAAATCAGACTAGGCAATTTAAAGCAAGAAACTTTTATTTTTATTAAAAATAATGATACATTGGTAATTACAGAAATACTAAGCTCTAGATAACATTTTTGTTTTGATTAAAATTAATACTAAATTAATAGTTGTCAGTCAAAAATAATTTATTCGTATAGAGAGTATAATTTAGTGATAATATTTATTTTATGGAACAGAAAATTTTGTATTGTTTTATAATGTGTTTAAATTCTTCAAAATTAAATAGCTGCCTTTTTACCTAGAAAAATATAAAAGATTAAGAAATGAAAATAAAATTATTATCAGTCTGTTTTGGGAAAGGATAGAGAAGGCATGTGCACGCTAGAGTGCAGACATGCATTTAAAAATGTATTATTTTATTTATTGCTAAAATGAATGCAAAAGTACTAATTATGTTTAAAAGAAGATTATTGTTTGAAAAATGGTTAATTAAATAGAATTGGATAAGTCTAAGCATTTAAGTTATAATAATAGTTTTGTTAAGTGAGAAATGTCAGTGATTTAAAGCAAAAGTGAATTATTTTGTGCGGAGAATAAAGTGCCGAGTTTTCTTAAAAGGGAATCTACGAGAATTTGTTTGTTGTTTAATCAATGAATGATTATTTTGGTATTAACAATTTAAGTTATAGAGAAGGTATAAAAAACACATTTGGTTAATGAAAATTTAAGTTTGTAAATTGTAAAAAGTTTATTTACGAGTATTATGTGAAATAAAATGTTGATTTCTAGTAACTAAAGTGTATCATTGACATCATAGATAGAAGTCCTAAAGAGGTCATTATTGAATTTACCTAAAATAAAAAGAAAGAATTAATCATATTAAACAAACTAAAACAGCCAAAGAAAACATTTCATACTAAAGCACTTACCATAGTTTTGTGTCTGGTAATGAGCTTCTTGTACCTCATCTTTGGTGTGCTTTTCAACAACCGGGGAAAGGGCGTTCCAGTACCACCATCCAGCAGCAGTCGCATGGGGGAAGGTGATAACGCAGTATAGTTCAGCATCTTCGTGGCGGTAAGCGAAATAAATTCTGTGAACGTTTGCAAATTAAATATTGGACGTATAAGTTTAATGAACATTAAACAATAACTAATGTTACTTACTTTATTTAATGTTGTTTAGAGGTAAAGACAGGTATATTTGTAACACAAAGCTGCACTTTATACGAATTTTTGTTGCAATTTTGGTGAAGATTTTTCTGAATTTTAGGAAGTGTTGAAGAGCTGCGAATTTTCGAACCTTAATAATTTTAAAAGACCCTTTGAGAATAAGTCTCTTGCTATGATAAGCTTAGCTGGCGCCCATACATAATTATTAGCATTTGTAATTTTGGTATCAGAATATTATTTTTACTGTATGTAATATTTATTTTATTGGATACTTATGCTTTTTCGATATTAGCAAAATAATACAACAGTTGGTTTGATTGTATAATCAAATAACACAACAATATATTTGGGTCATTCTTCAACTCAACCACCGGCTAGGTCCAAAAATTGGGGCTCATTTTAAAGCTTGAAAACTCTACTTTCGAATGTCACATGTCTCCTATATGATTTATTTGACCCCTTTTTAAATTTTAATTAAATTTAAATTTATATTTGACCCCTAAACACGTATTCAATTAAAAAAAAAATAAAAGTTGAAAAAATTAGAGAAGGAAATATTTTTTAAATCTTTTTTAACGGCATCGCATTCTTCGTCAAAGAATAAATAAATTTTGTCCACTGCGTTTTTTTTTTCTAGAGTGCTTTAATTTCGAGCAAAATTGAACAATTTGCCATTTTTGAAAATTTTTTTTCATCGAAAATGATGTCAGATAGAAAAAAAATGATAGAGTAAAAAATGCTTATTTTTATTTAATGAATACGAAAAAATTACATGAATGAATTACAGACCTATTTAAAGCTATTTTGAAAATTACGGTTAGAGGTGTTGCCTATCTATGGGTTTGGATAAAATAATTAAAACCTTCTAAAACGATGAAAATCATTTTTTGGCAAATTGTTGTTCTCAATTTTGCTCGAAATTGAAGCATTCTAGGAAAAAACCACAGTGGACAAAATTTATGTATTCTTTGACGAAGAATGCGATGCCGTAAAAAATTTAAAAATATATTTCTTTTTCTAATTTTTTCAACTTTAAACATTTTTTTGGAACTGGATACGTGTTTACCCTGTTTTAGGGATCAAATATAAATTGTTTCATATAGGAGACAAGTGACATTCGAAAGTAGAGGTTTCAAGCTTTAAAATGAGCCCCCGCTGGCCTTTTTAAGTTGCGCGAATTTCTGGATCTAGCCGGTGGTTGAGTTCAGAAAGAATCACCCATATACATTTTTAATTAAAGAATAATATAATGTTACCGACATACATACTCAGTTAGTTTCTATTAAACACATATATGCAACAGTTTCTGCATTCCTATATGTTTTTTAAATATCAACGGTAGATACTCTGAATTCTTGGCTCCTCAAGAGGAAGATTGAAAAAGTAGCACTACGCCTTTGAATTGAAAAAGTAATTTAAACTTAATTAAAATAACAATTAACAGACTATAGGAATGTCCTATTTCCTTTAGTAAATGAAATAATAAAATTACATTTTAAGGTAAGAGCAATAAACGTTCGTAAAAGGTTTGCTATCCCGGGATCCAGGATATCCGTTTTATTTGAGATAATGGATCCTCTAACACTTTTTATTTATTGTTCCAACGCTATTTCCTTTTTTAAATTTAATTTATTACAGATTCCATGAACTAAAGGCTTGTCTTTTACTGTAATAATAATCTAGTAAGAAAGTGAACGGAAAGAACACAAATAAATTTTAAAAAAATTAATCAAAAAATATAAATTCTTAGAACTTACTTAAAACAAATTCCTAGAATCCAGTAATTCGGTTTAGACGTAGAATAATTACTATCTGCTGTTTGGACATAGATTTAGTATGGTTTAGACTTAATATATAAGCTTTCAGAATTTCGGATTAAATATAAAGACAGTGTAACACACGCAATATCTCCCTTATTTGAAAAGATAAACAAATCAACCAAAAACTATTGTGAATGACTCAAAATGGACCTTCAGAAAACATCTTTAAATGCTGGTTACATAGCAACGTTTAAGAGATCATGCCAACTTGATTAATTTTTCAAATTGCACCCTCTGTTTTTTTTTCACGGAAATGTATTCTTAACTTCATTCTGCATACGGTAGTATACCTTACTGAATTATCTAATGTGCATTTAGGGGTTGAAAAAAATTTTTTTATAAGTTGAATTTATCTTAAACTTAAAGTAAATGCTCAAAATGCCCCCCTGTGGACTCTACACGGGCTTTAAAGTGCTTCGGTAGTTCCCTTGTAGACACGGCTCTTATCATATTTTTGAATAAATAATTTAGTTAGTGATTATGAAGTGTACAATTTATTAAAAAAAATTTTTTCAACCCCAAAATGCACATTAGATAATTAAGTAAGGCATACTACCGTATGCAGAATGAAGTTAAGATTACATTTCCGTGAAAAAAAAACAGAGGGTGCAATTTGAAAAATTAATCAAGTTGGCATGATCTCTTAAACGTTGCTATGCAACCAGCATTTAAAGATGCTTTCTGAAGGTCCATTTTGAGTCATTCACAATAGTTTTTGGTTGATTTGTTTATCTTTTCAAATAAGGGAGATATTGCGTGTAAACAGCATTGTGGGACACCCTGTATATTTTGTCAAGTTCAGGAAATAGCACATGCAAAAATTCTATAATTTTTTATCATAAGTTAAGTTACCAAAACAAAAAATCACTAATAATCTTGAATACCGTAACTAGTGTCATAACTTAACAGACATCACTTAAAAAGCCTAATAACACAATTAGAATAGATGTTATGAAAGCTAAACTAAAAAAATATTAAACCACTGACATTATTTGCAAAGGGTATCTCCTAAACTATAAGTATACACTTTATCTTTCAGTTATTCGGCTTATTACATATTTATTCAGTTAGTTAAATTTAAGAAAAATCACCCTACTTGATAAAAATTTTCTGATTTTCCTGCCGGAATAGTGCATACATTGGCGTGATACTGGCCTGTTAAAACTCCGCCGTTGCCAACATTCGCCCAGCAGGGCCAGCATATAACCAGAATCTGGCCGAGACTTCCATGCTTGCTGGCTCTTTTTAAAATCACAAATCTGACATAAATATGTTTAAAACTTTTTAAAGTCAACAATACTTGTACATTTCCTACATTTTAAAACACGATTAATAAGAATATCAGTTTTACGATCTTGACATTCAAGCGGTATTATGTTAATATTGTAACGTTCTTTTTTAAAATAATAACAAAAATGCTGTTTAAATCGTCTATTCATAAGAGAAATATTAATTTACACACACTAATTAAAAACACTATAATTATAAACTATTTAACAAACTTATATGCTAGGTATTTACAAATTTATTTGAGGACTATTTATATAAGAACTATTTATGTATTACAACAATTATTAACATTTATTTATTCACTAATATTTGACTATTAACTAATTATTCAAAGCACATTTCGATACGCCGGTTACACACTAACTAAACTCCTTCTACTCGCGACCTCAATTTATATCTTCCATATAAAGTTCTGGAACTTACTAGATTAGTCTAGTTGGTGTATTGTTATGTACAGCCGTCTATGACTCACACCGATGAATCATACATGCAGCTGTTGATGAATCATACATACATACAGCTGTTGATGAGTCACGTCGATGAGTCGTGTCGATGAGTCATGCAGTCTCGAATATTCGACGGCGGCGAATACGGGATTTTCCCCATTTGTTACAATATGTTGCTAACAGACAAATTATTTTACATATGTCGTATTTTAACATATTTTAAGCTACAGTGCAATTGGCTGTTCAATTATGTATTTAATATTTTAAATACTTTTATAAAACGAGTTTTGTATTACTTTTCAATAAGTAAATTCAATTTTCAGTTATGTCAAAATGACAAGCTATTTCTCAATTATTTTAAGCACCAACCTTACAAAAAGTTACTATATTTTAAAAATTTGGTAAGTACGTCATAACTATCTTTCTCAGATGTATAGCTATTCGTTATTTTTCCCTTGTTCACACATGAAATTCCAAACCCAAAGCGAAATTTTACTAATACTGTATACAAATACATTTATTCATATATTCTTCCTTACAACTGTAATTTTAGTATGTGTACTAACCTTATTGCCTTAAACCTAACCTAACATTGCAATTAAATATACACCTCAATAGTACACTACCACAGTAGTTCTTACTAAGACATTTTCTCATGTTATATCTTGTTTTTGGAATATTTGTGTACATTTTACGATTATATTGTTCGTATTTTTTTACTAGGATATTTCTTCGTGTGCTTTTTGTTTTTGAGATATTTCTTATATTTTATTATGTGTAAAATCTATGATTATAATATATTTATTGATATTTTCTTACTAGAATATTTTTTAATGTGATATTTTGTTCTTGGGATATTTTTTTATTATAATATTTTGTTATTTGATATTTTAACTGCGATATTTCTTCGGATGAAATTACGACGGTGATATTTAGACGTGATACCTTATTTGGAAGTACTTCCTCTATAGCTGGGGCAATCCCAAGCAGTATCTAAGTAGCAGTAATTGAGATCGGAACTTTGATTTAGTAGTTGTTACATAACTACAACTAAATTTATGACTTTATAGGTTAAATTACTTCTGTTCAGAATATTTTAGTAATTGTGTAGTTGTTTATACTAATTATTGGAACTATATAGTTCCATTACTTCTCAGTAACTTTTAAAATATGTGGAACGGTATTGCCACTTAGTGTAATTACTTTAAAGTCGTTGCAACTTCAAAGAGGTATTATGGTTGTAGCAATAACATGCCCGAAGCTACTTTAAAGTTTTTAAAACTTAAAAGTAGTACTGAAAGTTCCTGCCACCTGCCTGGAACCATTGCTTAACCCTTTAAAGTAACGGAACCTTACAGTAGTATTGAGAGTAAAACTTACGTTTTTACTATCCAGGAGAATCATTTTAAAGTATTTTTTTGTAAACTATTCCATCTCCATATTTACTTGTAAAAGTTGGAGGCCATTAATTAATTTGCAATTTGTTACGATTGTTATTAGGTGTTCTACTACATAACCTTCAATAAAAATAAATAATTTGTTCCAAATTTTGCTTTAGTAATTGTTATGTATGTAACCTGATGTTGGCAACATTTATTTGTAGTGATAGCCAACTAACCAATCCTGGCCCATCCGTCAGTACTACTTGAGTCGGCTTGGAGGACACTTATCTTGTACAGTGTATGCATTGTGTATGTAATGCTCCCTGCTCATTCAAAATTAATTAATTAAGTTAATTAATGACAATAATTGATTATCTTTTATTTAAACACATAAAAGGACATAACAGGAATAATATAAAAATGGTTTCTATCATGTGTATTAACTTATAAGTGTTTTTGTCATATTTTATTAAAGACATTTTTTATTAAAAAAATGTTTTTGTGACACGATTGCAGCATTAATATAGAAAATGATAGAATATTTGTTAAGTTGCAAGAGTAAGAGAGAGTAAAGAGAAGAGAAAAGAAGTTCCACGAAAGTAGCAATTACTACGCCGCCACGTATCTCCTACCCGAAAACTGTTCCCTATTTTGGTTCCAGGTACGTAATGAACCGTAGCAACCGTATCAATTACGTGCTTATGACTAGTGGCAAAAACTTAATAGTTCTACTGGTAGTTCCTGGTACGTAGCGATGAGTAAAAGTGCTGCTTGGGATATCTGAGCAACAGACACTTATTCATCAAATTATATATTGAATATTTTTTGGGTGTAGTGGAATTTCTTCAAAAACTTGAATAGGGTCGTTGCATGGAATTTCAATTTTGATATAATTTGTATATTTTATTAGTACCTATAACTGTTATCTAATGTATAGGTCTACATAAAATCGATAAATGAATTACGATAACTTAATAAAACGAATTTAAAGTTTAAATATTTTCCGTCCTTTTCTACACCGCTGACGTCATAATACTTTCGTCTTACATATTTGTTTCAATACAGCGTATACGAGGACTATGACGTTGTTTTACTAGAAAAGGACAGAAAAATTTAAAATTGTAAATTGTAAATCTCGCTAACGGCTACGTTAAAGATTTTGAAAAAAACACTTCGAGTTATTACTAACTCTATAGAATATAAAAACGTTAAGTTTCAAAATTGTGAAACGACCCTATTTTAGATAAATTTAATTTACATTTGTAGATATAAATAGCAAAGCGTTAGATTCATCGTCTGACATTAGCAAATGAATTTTCCTTTTTTCAGCGACAACCAAAATTTTTATTTGCTGAAACTACTGTTAATTTAGAATTTTGAATTCTGAAAATCTAAGCAATTGGTTACAGAGTAGAAGACTGAATTTTCAAATGCACTTTTTTAATTTTTTGAATGAACTGAAATGGCGCTGAAAGATACTTTTCGTTTATATTTCAGTTGTTTGTTTTTATAAGTTTTTTCAATTACAAATATTACTGAACATACTTAAAAGTATAATCTATAAATGAAATAATTCACCAAGCAATTTCAGGTACTCATTCTTTATAATTATGCAATTTAAATGTGTGCTTTGCTGAAAATTGGAATAGTTGTTTGCTAACTTTTTCATTCTACTGATTAATTCAGTAGAAGACTTCGGGTTTCATTTAAAATCATGTTTTTTTGCTAGCAAAGCATGTGAAGGAAAAGGGTCTCCTATTTAACGAAGTTTTTTGTTCTAGATGCGCATCGGAATTCACACGGGTACAGTTTTGGCCGGCGTCGTTGGAGTGAAAATGCCCCGCTATTGTATGTTTGGTCACAACGTGACAATTGCCAATAAATTCGAATCCGGAAGCGAACCTCTTAGAATAAACATCAGCCCCACGACTTATAAGTAAGTATGAAAATAAACGTACTCTCAGATCGAGCACTTCTCCAGATAAGTAAATAAAGAAATACTTTAGAGCGGATTGGAATTCTCGTATGTATATTTTAGGCGTCTTATGCGGTCTCCGGGGTTCAGCTTTGAAGAGCGACCCAGAGAATGTCTCCCCAAGGATTTCCCGGCAAACATTCCGGGAACATGTCACTTTCTTACAGGATACCAACATCCCGATGTATCCCCGGACAAAGACCTTGCCGATCACATCGAAGCTGCCCTTAAAGATATTGGACTTAGTTCAGATCCCTCGTAATGAAGGCTGTTGATGTTAGCTCAGATTCTTTTTAACAACTTTAGCAATAACGTAAATTTTGTTGTTTTCACCATTTCACGTTTCTCCTTTTTATGGTGGCTAATTTAAATGTTAAAGTAGTTTATTTATATTTGTGTTTTGCTCTTTTTTGTCACTTTTAGAAGAGTTTGAAATATTTATAGAAATAACATTTTAGAATTTAGTTAGTATCGCTTAATTAATTCATGCAATCAAGACGGGCTTTTGTTGAAGAATTGTGTATGTAAAAAACAATGCAAATGAGAACTTGAGGTAAAGATTTTTTAAATTTAATGACTAATTATGAGACGTCTAAAGATTTACAGAATGTTTCATTCAAAGGAACTTTCTCATTACGGTTATGTTAAAAGTTGCCTTTTAATTATTGGAAATTTACAATAAACATTTATTAGATTTAATAATTACAATGCGATCAAGATTTCCTGTTTACAAGTTACAAGAATATCACTAACTGTATGGAATATTTGAAACTCCCTACTTACCTTGGTGAGCTTCTTGTACACAAACATTTTTCAATCCAATGCATTTCTACTTCAAATTGTTTTTGACAATTTGCAGATATTGAGACTAGGCACTACAGAATGAGAATTTTGCGAAACAGCTTTTCTACAAGTCTCTTTATGTATTAGCCAACTCAATGCAATCTATGTATGTTATGGCTATACTCATTTTCTCCCTCGAGATACCTATGTACTTTTCAAAAAAGAACTGTAAATAAGTCTTGTATCTATAATACAATCTTATTGCTATTGTAAATACACAATGTATATTTAAACTATGTAAAAAAGGCAAAACAAGAAATATTGATGTGCTCAAGGTGTGGGTACGCAATAATAAAATTAATAAAAATATCAAACTCATCTTAAATCTTAAAACCCTATGTATCCTAAAAATTATTTATTTGTTCGAATATAAATCATTTTAATAGTATGTCTGGAAAATTTTTACAATAAAAATATATCAACAGTTTGCTATTTATAATAATAATTTAAGTATTTCGTTGCTTTGGACATTTTAAGCTCTGTTATAAATCAAGTTGCTACTTCGAACTTTAAAGCTGTAATGGGTACCTATTAACGGAATGTTTGTAGAAGTAGAAGTAAGATATAAATTCTTCCACTAGTGTAGAAAATAAAAATAACATTTTTTACATTAAGAACAAGTGAATGAGTAATAGCTGCATGAGTATGGCAGTCAGAGATATAGAAACTACTTTCTGGATTATGGTTTGCTCACTATCATTTCACGCATTTCATTTCAATCAAAGAAGTAAGGTCCTTCTATTAAATTCAATTGCAGTACAAAAACAAATGCTCCTTGCTAATTGGGAAAATCATTTAAAAGTGTGTATCGATTGTATGCTCCATATCAGTATTGGCGCATGTAGTTAGTTGTAATATGGATCTACTTATTGAGCTACTGAAGCAAAACTGGTCCATTCTACTTTAAAACTGTTATCCAAATTTCTATCAATCTGTGCTTCAATAGCAGATCATATAAAATAAGATTCTTGAACTTCAGGAGCTGAAATTATAACTGAAGTACTATATGGGGCTAACAACTAGACTCACCAAAAGCTAGATGGCTTGGGAGTATAAGCTTGGCTTTTAGTATTGCCGGCTAAGTCCCAGAAGAAGATTCGGTAGAGTGACTGATCAGATAACAAAGAGGCAATAAAATAAGCGCCACTCCGTTTAAAAAATGCTAAAGCCCTAAGCTGCGAGTAACGGAAAACCGATGTCCAGAAAACAGACATTTATAAACTTCTACAGTTTTGGTGCGGCACTATGGATACTAAGAACATATGTACATACACTTACTTACAGGTTTATTTACTAAATAAATAAAGCTGCAAATCAATCTTATTAAATACACAACAAAACAAAATAGAAAAATATACATACAGTGTTATGAATCAAGCAGCGGCTTTATGGGATTTGATCTTGTAGTTAATTGAATAATATTAACTAAACATTTAAATGGAAAATGTTTTCACAATTTTGAGACAGTTGTATTACATATATGTATATTTATTTAAATTATTCTGTGCTACCCTATTCTAATAATAACGTAACCTAGGTTTAATGATAACAATTTGCATGTAATAGATAAAACTTTACTTACAAATAAAACGACACAACGATACTTTCAATAAATAATTTGGGTAAAATACAGAGTTCACTACTTTATGTTCACAAACAATAAATTGATTTGCAAAACTTCGACCATTCCATTTATCGGATTAAAAATATTTGACTCAGGTCTGAGTGCTTACTTGATTGATCAACCTATGTTTCCTCGAGTGGTGTTGCTTATTATCAGCATCTGGTCTGAATTACTTGTTCAATTCTTTATGTAGTTGAATGTACAAACATGAAGACGAGGAACTAGAAGAAAACTAAACTCCTAAAGAAAAAGCCTAGCACTGCCAACAACTACTTAATATTCAAATAAATACCTTTCTTTGCTATGAAAGGTTTCTAATTTTTGTTTCAATACAACGGTCGATATGATATATGTAGTTTTATCAATGATAAATGGTTTTACGTGTTGCCTGAAAAAGAACCCATATTAAGATTAGGAGATTGTGCAAGATGATAATAGCCTGATAGATGATAATAGGATCTGAGCGACCCGGGTTGGGCTCCCGGGACAGGAAAATCTGGTTAATGCTTTTCTGCAGTTTTTCCTTGCCTGTAGTTAGCTTACATTGACAAATAGAAAAAAAGAGCACACCGCAGATATATTATTTGAGTTTACCCCAACACAAGAGACCAAATGGGTTAATTCCATTAAAGCAAATTGTGGTTATAATCCACCAAGGCGTTTCAAGCAAATTTGCTAAGAATCATCGCAATTTCAACTGCCTGGTGAACATTTGCACAGCGTCAAATGTTGTCAATCTCAACTCATTTCCAAACCTCGGCGCACGTAAACCAGCGCTGTTAAACTTCTGAGTAGGAAGAGAATTCAAACAGTGAATCCTAAACAATTAAAATAGAAATACTGTTACAGCATGAAAAAATGAGAATCATCCAGCTCCTAAAACACGTCGTGCTACACGCTCAACCATGTAAAACTTTTGCTTTACAATGTCTGCTTTAAAGAAAATCCCTCAAATGTAATACTTCAGCAAATATTGACAATATTGATAACCTACAGCACGTAAACATAGTTAGATGTACTAGAAATATTATAAAAGTTATCAAAAACTAATGGTTTATAACTAATAGCTTGGTTAGATCCTTTGCTGATTCTAGTACCTCTTTGCACATAGATGGGTTCAACGCTCTATTTTCAAAGGATACAGTTCTAAAGGATCCAATGGTACAAAGGATCCAATGGCCTAATGGGCACAATTCTTAACAAATTTAGCCTCATCTGCAGTACAGAAACAAATCAAAAACAAAAAAGTTGATTGCTTGAGTACTTGACCTTTTTTAGTTATATGCCGTTGTGTATGAAAAATTGTAGTTCGTTAAGCTTAAAATTTAATATTGAAAAAATAAAATTTCTGTTTCGTTAATTTCTCAAGAATTGAGCCCGATAAGTAATTGATCCCTTTGTGTCATCGGATCATTTGAGATTGGGTCTTCCGGTATTGCATACTTTGGGAATGTATCATTTTATATGGAATCATTCATAGACTAACAGTCCACTATAATATGACATAATAATTAGTGGCATTGTATAATCTACTATAGTATATCCTGCAATTGAAAATCATTCATGCCATTTTTGGGTTAAGAGGCTAAAAAAGTCTAAGAAACTTAATATATTACAGATATTTTGCCCGATGCCTATGACCAAGGACTCCAAACAGAACTCGATGAATCAGAGTTAGCTACGTCAACTTAATGCCGTCAATTATACGGAAATATTAGTAAATATCAAGCAATGTGACCTCAACAACCTTAAAAAACGCCTAACTAAGCAGTCGAGAAAATAGGTTCATTTGAAAATGATACAATATTAGAAAACATTATGATAGAGTTCCTTCAAGTTATGTACATTACAACTCATCAAAGTTTCAAGAAACAAAGTATACAAAAAAAGCTGCAGTTCTTGAGTAAAATTCTCTGAATATCCCTAAATGTAAAACATTCAAAATGTTTACACTCAAACAAATTAACAATTATGAAATTGAGAAAGAAGAAGGAACAAAAATAATTAATAATTGATAAATAATAACACACCGGCCGTCGCTGGAATTTATGCTTTATTTTGTGTAGTTCTTTATTACGGAACTTTATTAGAAATTAGCCGAACCAGGAGGAATTTCATCTTCAATCATCACATTGAAACGGGGCCTACTAATCCACCGAATCTGGCTTTTTGTTATTGGGCTGTAAGGGCTCAGAGTCCGGTAGTCCTGAAACCCTTAATTTCTTTGTATTAAGTTATAAAAATCTGAACTTGAAATAAGAGGTCGAAATTAAGGTTGCTCAGAGCTAGGAGATCGTCATCATCACTAGTTTAAATTTCCGAAAAAGGCATATACTTCAGTCTTCTATCTGGATTTGTTTTAATCTCTGCTTTTTTTCTATTTGTTATTTTGATAAATCTCAATAAACTCATATGATGCCCAAGTTTAAAACTAATTTGTACCTTGCTTAGTGGAAAATTTTAGATGGAAATGGTCTAAAAAGTATTCGTCAAATACTATCAGATGGATAGCTGTTGGGGGAGCTTTCGACATATGAAAGAAATATTTTGTACAACCCAAAATTGTTTTCTATAGTTCTTTGAACTTAAATAGTAAATCGTTTTTCCAGATAAGAACAGTCAACCATGCTTGCAATATGTCTCGATGGTTGTCAATTTGACAGCTTGATATTAAGCCCGATTACAAAACGGACAAATTAAAAAAATAAAGATTTTCTGTTCAATTTGTATATCTGGCAGCCCTACTCTGAAGCTATACTAAAATCCAGTAACGAGGAATATTGGACGCATTGACTTTTTTCAACGAATTAAATTTGAAGTACTACATTTCCACTTCAAAATATATTTATAATTATTCAATTCAAACATTTTGTAATAGTGTATTACATTACAAGTCATGAAAGTGAAACTTTGCAGAAGAGGAGGCTTATTGAAGAGTACGAAGATGCGTAGCATCCGAGTATCTCTTTAAAGCCTCCGAGTCAAGCAGAGACACTTTTATGACCAGTGATGTATTATATTTTTTCTGAAATCGTTTTTCAAAACTAAAAATAGATTTAAACTGAAAAAATATATCAACATCAGAGTCGTATGAGAAGTTAATATACATGACAATGAATCAACAACAAATCAAATAATATTTGTTGTATTTGATTGTTAGTGTTTTTAATTATATTAAATAAACGTTTCATAAGATAAGTGACGATTTCTAATTCAATTGCAGTCTAAAAATGACAGATGAGTCTTGTAAAGTGACAGGAGTCTTGTAAAAATCATGAAAGTGACTAGTCTTTAAAGTGACACTTTCATGACCAACCTGAGTTCTGTCATGACAAGCTTTCTTGACGATTTCAGAAAAAACAAAGTACAAGTGTAATACCGAGAACAGTTCTTATTTTACTTCAATAAAAAGAGGAATATCAAAATTTATTTCTGGTAATTTGTATAGCGAGAATCACGCACGCCAGCTATTTAGAAATAATAAATCTGGTGAAAGAAAATAAAAAAGCTATAGTTCACCTTTTCGACATATAGTAGTCATTTATTATAATCATTGAACTTCATCGTTCATCGATCTTCTTAACGCAGTATGGGCTTAGAATTTCAATGAATTTATGTAAGAAAAATTACTCGCGCACTGCATAGCTGTCTATTAGAAGTGCTTTAAATTAACTTCGTTATTTAGTTATGCATTTGGAATGACGGAACGTGAACATTGAACATAATAATGTTATTCTAATAAACTGACAGATCATTAAAAGAAAATGTCCAACTTTTGAAATATATGTACTTTTAGATAATGAACGATAACAACCAATTAGGAACGTTTTCGTTAACAAAATAAAATAATTGTGTTTGATTTATTCGAAAATTCAAAGAAATTCAATTTGTTAGCAGAATAAATATTTTCAAGTGGAAGTTTGAAAGGTATCTATTATGTAGAGCCCACACGATCGTCCGTGACCGGTCCGGATAATTAGGCAATGTTTACATTTGTTATAATGTATTGCATAAACAAGTCGGACTTCGAGCTGGTTTGTTTAATAAAATTATAAGTATCGTATTTCTTTAAAACGTATGTATCAAAAGAAAAGGAACAATTATTGAATTCATAATAAAAGGTCGACTGAAATCTCTTAAATTCACAAAAATATATAAATTTTATTAACATAACACGCTTTGATATTTTCAGAAGAAAAACTTAAAATAGTTTGAAACTTTATAAAATCCTCGATTAAAAATTGATTTGTTCAGAATCAGTTTCAGGCGACCTAGGTGATGATTGCTAAATCTCTTGTCCATAAATTTTCGCATACAACAAGCGCAACCTCACGGTCACTTACACTCACACTATACTCCCACAAGAGCACGCACGACACATTCGCGTTGTTTGCTACACATTTTGGGCATTGTGAGCGTAGTAACTACAATCACACATCTACAAATTAATTTTGACCTACTGAGATAAATGTAGAATTAATTTCATTTTGTTGCGAAGATCAAAAAAGGTTGTAAAAACAAAAATTTGGCTTCTATTGCTCGTCTATTTTTCGGTTGTACCTCAAAACCATGATCTAGATAGCATTCTGACTACTGAAACCCTTAACGTGTTTCCAAAGCTTCACCTATTTAATAACACTGAGTTTTCTTGGTTATACTGTTAATATTGCAATTTTCCAGACATGCTAACATATGTAATTTAGGTTGTCCTAAATATAGTGTAAATGTTTTGAATAACAACTTGTTGGAATGTTTAGATAAAAATCTTTAAGACTTACTGTTTCGCGAAAAAACTATCATCTTAGACAAAAGAAGACGTGTGGTTAAATTTATCATTTATTGGCTATTTTGTCGCCCGATATTGACTCAGCGTTTTCAAGTTGTCGAGATGACCATACCTAATTGACAACTTCTATATGAAGTCTGGTTTCGCAGTGGCACCATTAGCGTTGGTAATGGAATAATGCATCACGGTGCAAGATTGCTAAGTGCCTTATAGCACTTTCATTCTGAATAGAAAAGTATTAAGGTACTACACGTCTAAAATGCATGCGAACGGAGCTAGAACCAATTAACGGGTTCAGCCCCGTTTAACAGTCTGCACTCAATCATTCAGACAATCTTTTGGCTTTAGCGGTGGAACTAAAACGCTAATTAACGGATTCTGTCTCATTTAACAGTCTACACTCAATTATTCGAACAAGCATAGCAGTCAGATTAAAAGAACTTTGTATATTTCGAACTCTAGTGTGCGAAATCAGTATTAAAACTCATTTATTGGCTATTTTGTCGCCCGATATTGACTCAGCGTTTTCAAGTTGTCGAGATGACCATACCTAATTGACAACTTCTATATGAAGTCTGGTTTCGCAGTGGCACCATTAGCGTTGGTAATGGAATAATGCATCACGGTGCAAGATTGCTAAGTGCCTTATAGCACTTTCAGAAAAAGATTAAGAGAAATTCAGTTTTCGAGATTTGTTTAACGCGCTTAGCGATGAGTAATGTATAATATTCTACTTGTGCTATAACAATGACACTATATAAATAAAAATGTTTTTATATAAAAAGTCATAGTTGGTGGGAATTTTGCTGGTCATAGCAGCACATAGACACGTTATAAACCGTAACACTTTTGCTATTTTGTTGTTTTCATAGCAACCAACAAAATTCGGTAAGTTGAGTTTACTGCGGTAATTAACAAAGTAGGAAATCAACAAGAATACATTGGTAGTGCAAAAAACATTTAAAAAGTATATAAAGTGTGTCCTGTTTAAGAGTATACACTAAATCATTCTGACAAGCTTCTGTATATAGCAAAGGAATTAAGAAAACTTTATATATTTTGAATGAACATGTGCTGGTACCGCACATGACGTCTTAGGGATTTCTTTAAATGGAACTATTAAGTATGAGATTCTGAATAAAAAAATACAAAGGTACCACAGGTCTAAAATGCATGATAACGAAGTTAGAACCAATTAACAAGTCCTGTCTCATTAACAGTCCACACTCGATCATTCGGACAGTATTTTGGCCTTAGCTAAGGAACTAAAAGAACTTTATATATTTCGACATCTAGTTTACAAAATCTGCGTTGAAACCCATTTAGAACATGTTCTGGTACCGCCTATGTGGTTATCGTGTTTTTTAAATATAGCCATCAAGTTTAAAGAATGCTATGAAAACTGATAGCAAATGTCATTCTGAATAGAAAAGTATTAAGGTACTACACGTCTAAAATGCATGCGAACGGAGCTAGAACCAATTAACGGGTTCAGTCCCGTTTAACAGTCTGCACTCAATCATTCAGACAATCTTTTGGCTTTAGCGGTGGAACTAAAACGCTAATTAACGGATTCTGTCTCATTTAACAGTCTACACTCAATTATTCGAACAAGCATAGCAGTCAGATTAAAAGAACTTTGTATATTTCGAACTCTAGTGTGCGAAATCAGTATTAAAACTCATTTTAGAACATGTGCTGGTGCGGCATTTAGAATCACACTTGCTATCGACTTTCATACTTAAACCGTAATAGTTACATTTTGAGAAAATCACGATGAGATTATATTCGGTATCAGCACCTACAGAGTTTGTTTAGGTTCACTGCTAAGGCCAGAAGATGTACGAATTATTACATGTAGACTATTAAACGAGACCGAACCCATTATGTGGCTGTCTCTGTTAGTATGCATTTTAGAACTGTAGCATCTCAATCTTTTTCTATTCAGAATCATTCTTGCTATCGATTTTCATACTTAACACCTAAAGGTGGTTACAGACTTGAGTACGAACGTGAATGAGGTAAGGCGAGGCCACATGAGCAAGTAAGTGTGTACGATGGTTTGAGGCACAGCAGAATGGTTCAAACTGATCCATCCAGCTGTCGGCTCATCAAAGGAAATTTGTGCTTAATGTAGACGTATTCTGACATGCATTCGTTTTATTACGAATAATTTGCGCTAAGAATGATTATTACTTTAGAATCCAGTTGACTGCAATAACTGCATGTATTCATGCATTTTTACTTAATTCTTTTATATATTTTACCGATTCATTTATACTTAATTAATGGAGTGGATGTACTGTTGATCGTCCTCTCCGCATATATAATTGCGATGATCACCAACGTTTTTGTTTTTCTTTTTTTTTGTTATTCTTTTTGACTAAACTATGTATAACTATCATAAAAAACTTACCACGGCTACGTTTTCGTCCGACATTTTTGACGCCTCGCTTCAACCTGCAGGCCAATGTTGATCAGTTCCGAGGCAGACCTCGTACGTCCTCATGCAAGTTTAAAAGCATATGGAAGCGAGGCATTCGGTGTGTCCTCGCCTTGCCTTATTCGCGTTCGTGCCCAAGTCTGTACCCACCTTAATAGTTGTAATTAAAGAAATCACGATGAGGTCATGTGCGATACCAGTACATGTTCTAAAATAGGTTATTTTAATAATAATAGTGATTTTGTAAACTTGAAGTCGAAATATACAGTGTTTTTTAATTTCACTGCTATGACCAAAAGCTCGTTTGAATGATTGTAGAATCATGATGCCATGATTCTAAGGCCCGGTCTTTTCATCTGCTCTTAAGTTTATCTGGAAATTAACTCCCTGTAGAAATTCTTTGGAATTTCGACACAATTCTTAGTTAAATAATTAGTTTCTTTTTTATTAAAAAAATTTTCTTATTGTATTTGTTTCTTGGCAGTGCTGCTGCTTTTTTCCAGCCTGTCTAACCCCGGAGAATTTCCTAAAGAAAATTTAATTATCAAAATGTGGTGATCATCAAATAATTTACCAAGGTATGACAATTAGGATCGTGATTAATAAAAGTACATTTCTTTCTACATTTTTGACTCTCTATCCGAACCTGAAATCAAAATTTTGAAATTCCAAAAAAACACACGGACCCCACGTACCACACGGACGGACGTTCAGTAATAAACTTTTTCATTCTCCCCTTTACGAAAGTGTAACTTTCTGTCTTGATAAGGCAACAGAAAGCGAAAGTAAAACATGCGAGGTGGTTGCTAGGTATGAAAAACTTTCGGTTCTTGGATAACGAAGTAAAACTGTAAATTTTTTTAAAATATAATATTGTAAGATGGCTCTTGTAAACATTACCTTGGTAACAATACTGTTGTATATACAAACATTATTTTATTATAATCACTGAATCATCATTCTATTTATTTATTTACGGTGGTTAATAAACGTCAAGGGAAGAATGAAAAGTTTAATACATTACACGCTGCGAACGCTCTTTCAGGTGCTCGGTGTTCTTAACTAACCTCGGCTACGCTTACGCTTCGCCTTGGCCAATCAAAAACACCTTGCACCTAAAAGTAAACTTTCGCAGCTTGTAATGTAAATAACTATTAAGTTCGTTGAAAATTCGTTTACTTTACCTTGGAACTCCATCGGATATTATCTCCCCATTTATCATCGATCATATATTCAATGAACACACACACAGTAGATGATTGCGTAGTAAAGGACAATACGACTATGATACAACAATTTTCCACCTTCTCATTTTTTCCTCGTAAACAGTAAGTTATACATAGAAAATAAACCATTCGCTGGTTTTTCTTTATTCTAAACAGTTTAACATATTACAGCTTAATAATTTTATGGATATTAGGGACAACCTACACCATATTCGTCTCATGTTTTCATAAAACTTAAATGTTATTTAAATTAAAAGATGGAAGGAAGTGAATAAGAGAGAGGATAAAACAAAGGCACAAAATTAAAAGGTGCACTCTGCAATAATAAATATACCTAATTATAATATATTTCCTATGTTATTTATGTATTGTTTTGTAATTATCTCTTTATCACAAAACTTAAGCGACTGTTCTAAACTCAAGAGATAGTAAATGTTTATAATAGATATAAATTAAATGTAAAATTCATTTCAGAGTTTATTATTATACATTAAAATTTTGCCTGCTGTCTTTCTTCGTAATAAGCAAAGCTCCGCTCAGGGTATTTGAGCTTTGTTAAGATACCTAATACAATTTTAAAATACTAACTACTTAGATCGGAAAAAGATATGCTTACATTTTTCCATAATGGCTTTAAAATCAACTTTTAATAGTATTTAATAGGCTGGTTTTCATACAGTAGAAGCTCAAATTTCATAGGGCCAAGCGTAGCTTATTACACAAAAAAATGTTGTGTGATAATAACAAATACACTCTGCGTATTAGTGTTCGTATTGTTAGCTTAATTTTTGATTTTTCATGTAGCAGATGATTTTCCAATATTTGTCTGAAAATATCTTCAAGTTATATTCTCATATCTGGGAAATATAAAATTGTCTTATAAGAGGAAATTTTATTCCTAGATATTTCTGTTTTTAGATTGTTATTATATCCGGGCGTTGTTTTCTTTCTCCTTAATTTTCACGCTGGGCACGTAATGACTAAACTTGATTTAAGTTTGTTTTCGTTACATTATACTCGTGATAAATTATTAGTAAACTGAATAGTACTCCAGAATAAGGAAATTATGGAAAATCATCATGCTTTGTTGTTATGTTTAAGATAAAGAGTATTATGGTAGTAATTTGTGTTTCAAATAAATGTATGGTACGTACTTATATATATTTTCTTTGATAAAAGAAAATTGTAATTTTTATCACAAATACAGCATACTTTCAAAGGATGTTTTTTATTTTTCCCAGACGCTTATAAAGCGAAAGATTTATGTATTGTTCCAGGCATAGTGCTATTAATTTTATATTATGTACCGATAAATCAAACTTAGCTATTTTAGAAGGGTGTTTTTTATTTATCAGTATTTTCCGATTTTTTGATTTACAAACTCTAAACACGAAGCAGTCTATAAAGTGTTTCTACAAGAAGGACATCGGAATAAAATACACCTAGCTGAACAAAGTACTAAAAGTCATTAAAAAGTTTATAGCAGTTTACTTTGTTTTGTGCTGACACATTACTTTAATTACTCTTGTTGATCAGTGGCAGGGATGAGTTCAAATCATAAGTTGTAATATTTAAAAACTTTTTTACTCTCATCATTTGGTGCTGTTACTACATAGAAAAGAGTAAACACTATTTCTTCAAATCGTAATGATTTTCCGTGATCTATTGTGTTTTAACGTCAATTTATTATTAATAAACAAGCTGATGCCCTTTTTAGGTAATACCCGCGCTTGCATTAATTCAGTAATATAACGATTCAATCATTTCAATGATATGTTAATGGAAATATAATTACTTAACTAAGTTAGCAAATGATTGCTGACGTAGAATAATCTAGCTGTTACGGTTACGATAGCTTTTAGTTTTGAAATCGTGCTGTGATATTATAATATTAGCATCTTGCTCTATTCAAATTTATTTAATTTTTCTTTTTGTGTAGTAAAACATTTTGCGACTCATATGTGGCTTATTATTTATGTGTATTTTTAGTGGTTTTTGTTTTTACACAGAAAGCTTTCAGGTTTGCAGGTAGGTTTTATTGGGAATAGCCGAGTAATAGAGAGGAATAGCTGGTAAGCATTTCGCATGTGTAAACGATACGGGCCAGACGGGCTGATAATGCAACTTATTCTTTGTTTTACATTGTTTTACATTAGTCTACGAAAGACGACGCCAATTTACGTGTTTTAAATTATTGCATCTTTGTTAAAACAAAATGTAGCGACCAGTTTTTCTAACTCAACTTTTTTCCGTAGACAGAAATGTTTATTCTTGAAAATTGATTTAAATTTTGAAATTTATACATCGTAAAGCATTTCTGGGCTGAAGTGGAAAAATTATAATTTAAGTTATAGATAACTATATGGAAAATATTAAACCTTATGCGTTCATTTTTTGCGTAATTTATTCTATGATAAAAAATTGTTGAACAGTTGGTTTACTTTTTATATTTTTTACAGTTTAAAAACCTGGAATGACCGTAATTTTATACATATACATTCGACTACACGAAATGTATAATTACCCATGCACTTAACTACCCATTTAGCAAGGTCGTTGTTGCCTCTGGTTATGACAAATTAAATGAACGCTTCGAAACCACACTTGACTAGCTCATTTCAACTTCCCGATCTGCAAGTCGTAGTTCTACGCTCCAAACTGACGGTTGTGTTAAACTCAGCCTACTTTCCAAGTAGCGCATGACATTGGCTAGACATTTAATTCATATTGGCCCCATATTGATTCAGTTTCATTGTTATTACAATATCCTGTCAGTATTGACGCAATATTGATTTGGAATAGTAAGCCAATATTAACCCAGCATTGACTTACTAGCTTCAGTCGATTCAGTCGCTTGGGTTTATGAATGTTGGTCCTAGATGCACTTTACAATGTTGTTGTGTGCAATATTGCTTCAATCTAGTATATCAATATAAGGCCAATATTTAAATCGTCGTTTATGCCAAGAATCCAATATTGATCCAGAAACATAAAAATAGTTACTCCAACAATGACATTGCCTATAATTATGACGTAATTAAGCTCAAAAGTAGTTTTGACTGGCAATGTCAGAATGAACATAATAATTCGGATGGTATCTGAGCATCATGTGATACCGTAACCTTTGTTTTGTAAATACTGACTCTTCTGGTTGTTGGCTGGCGATTCGCTAAGTAATTTCATGGTGATTTGATGAAACTGTTGTTCGTAAACGACAAGTCTTTTTTTTTCTTGAGGCAAGGTGTTGTTAATTATTAAGTTGTGAGGATTGATAAGAGAACCACGACTTCTGTAATTTTGGTATTAAACTTTATTAATGACGTTAGACATTACATTACGATTCTAAAATATTGTGATTTACTGTAGGTAGTATGCATGTGTTAAGTTCTATAAAATTTGCTCTTAGTTAAAACTAAATATTTTTACCAGAAAGTACAGTAACAGCATAGTGGATAAATGGTACTTTAACCAACACTTATTTATTTTGGACGACAATATTGATAAAAGTTGTTGAGTTCACATTACCATTAGCGTATGTTGTTAGGCAAATATTGGCGTATTTTGTTAAGCCAATATTGCAGAATGTCCACATTTTCCATTGGCCCTATATATCTTCGGCATTGGCCTAATATTGGAACAATATGGTTGTGCTACTTGGGCCATATCTTTTCTTTACTGTCGATAACACAAATCAGTAATTATAATTATAAATTAAGACGGTTAGATAAAATAAAGTTTAATTTCCTACAAACAAGGTTAAAGAGAGTCAAGGTCCATTCAAAAATACAACCGCCTCTACCAGCTTACCGTAATTTTACCTAATACATGATTCGCCGCCGTTAATGTATACTGGTGTAACTATTTTTGAGCAACTTTACAGGAGCGCAATTTAAATGCTTATAAAAGCTTTATTACGGATGATATGAACTTAATCCTCGAAAATGTTGTAACTAGCAATATTGCTAGTTATAACATTTCAAAGAATTCATCATATCATCGGTAATAAAGTTTTAATAAGCATTTAAACCGTGCACCTATAAAGGAGTGTAAAGTTGCTAAAAAGTAGTTACGCCAATATGCATTAACGACGAGGATATGTCTGGACTATCCATAAATATTTTAAGAAAATACTATTCTTTATACAGAGTGCTTTAAAAACGTACCATTTAAGATTTTAATTACTATTTTTTATAAGATGTTTAAATATTCTTAAATATACAGGGTGTTTGATTTACAAACGTTGATGATATTACATGCTCACTTTTTAGCAAGCTTTGAAAAGCAATTTATCGTTGGTAGATATTTTTTATTTATATATTCAGCTTCTTTCTATCTCGCAGTGAAAGTCATTATCAAAATGTTTGGTAATATATATTCCTTCTTTAATTCTAATCAGTTTTTGCTTGTTTTTGTATTTTTCTGTTATTTTAATATTGTCAAGGTCTTTTTTGTAATTGTTATGAATAGAAATGTTGTTTTGAAAAAAAAACTTAAAACTAACGTGAATTGTGTCCGCTAAAATCATTCATATATGCAAAAAGAAATTTAAAATTCGTTCCAACATAGTTCCAATATAGTAAAACAAAGATCATATACGTTTGTTTATCTTAACGTTATCTTTAGCAATAAATTGCAATGCTGGATATTTTCCGTGTTTTCTAATGAAACTGTGTTAAAATCTAGTTAAAAAGTTCAGCTAACGGAAGCGACAAAACGTGTTGTACGATTTCCCTCATTCGTTTTTCAGCTACATTTAGTTATTTACAAAAAAAAAGAGTTTAAAAACGACAAAAAATGTGTTAATTCCAGTGAAATCAATGCATGTGGAAACTGGAAAGTCGATCAAACTCGACGTTACAATAGCAACGCTTCACCCATTCAAAAAGTGTAATCACAAAGCAACCCACGCACTTATTTACTTCTCTATGGCCACGGCGTACACATCACAATAAAACTCAAATGTCATTTTTAAATAAAAGTTTTGAAGGTTTGAAAATAGAATTTTCGTTTTAAAATGTTACAATTTCAGTTGATGACGGATAAAGACCGCAAAGAAGCGGCTATAATTGAAGGTCGGCGTGCTAGAGAAGAAGAAAGAAAAAAACGAATATTTAACCCTAGAGTTCGACTAATTGGGGTAAATAAATTCTTGCATTACGTATATTTTAGATTTGTTTTAAGTTTTAGTTAATTTTAGAATGATTTCGAAGCTTTGAAACAACAAATTGAGGAAAGAAAAAGTTTAGACGCTGAAAGAAAAAAGTCCGAACAAATATTTGAAGAGCAAGCGTTGAAATATGATAAAATTGCAGTTGCCTTAGAACAGAGAGAAGCTGAAGTAAGTATGATTTTAACAATTCTAGTTTAAAAAGGTTGCAGGGGCAAACCATTTAAGCAAAGTATACGAAATATAAAATTTCATTCAAGAATTTAAATTACTACTATTTATATAAACCCTTGCCAAATGTAAATAATAAAATGTGTATAAACCCAAAACATGATAGATTGTTAAAGATATTCCGACCCCAATTCACACCAGTTCGCCCTTCTTTTATTTTTACCCTGAATTGTTTTGGTTTACAAAGTATGGGTATGTGGATAACTCCACTTCAAGTGATTTTTTTTTAAGCTTTGACCGTCACCCTCTTTGATTTTTCTCAAATTTGGCACAACTGTTATACTCCTAAAGATATGTAAAAATCTAAAATATTATATTTTCAACTCAAGTGGTCCTTGAGTTGTGTGATACAAAATAAGTGTACAAAAATAAGTGATTATGAACATGTTGCCGTTTACATCTTCCTTTATAACTTTTGATAGAAATAAGATCAAGAAATGAAACAGAACTGTTTTAAAGTCCATCATTTGGGCTTTAAAATGATGGTCATACTTTTCATATTAAAGTATGACCAAACAATTTTTATATTGGCCTCGTCAAGTCTTTGGCCTTGAATTTTTCAGAAAACATATGATTAAAAAGTCTGAAAAAGATTGGACATAGAGTTGCATATTTTTTAAATATATCTGCCAAATTTCTACTTGGGATCTCAATGGGATCATTATTTTAACAAAATAACTGTTCAACATTTTAACATAAATATATTTTTCAATATTGGGAACATTAGAGTTTTGTTTTATGAATGTTTATTCTTTGTTCCGAGTAATTACTTACAACTTACATCTGGGTTAAATAAAACGTTAATTAGCAAATTTAGTAAAGTTATGACAAATTACATGGGCTACCCTGAACAAATTCGTTACTCACGCATTTTGGGGCATTGGGCTGTATAGAGCGTAATTTGTTGTATAAAATCCCAAAAGTCCCAAAATATCACTCCACGGATTTTCCCGGAAAAGCGGAAAAACTGCCGAAAACTGGTCAATGTTTAAAGACGCGTAACTTGCCAGCCGCTTATCGTGGAAAGCTGATTCTTTTTTAGTTTTGTCGCAAATTTTATTGTCTTTAACTGGATCTTTTTTACTTATTTTCGAAAACATGAAGACTATTCAAATTTTTTACTAAAAATTACTTTCAAGAAGTCATATTTAAGAAAATAATGATTAAATAAGGATTTTGTTAAAATAAAAGTTGTGCCTTGTCCTATTACTTTCATAAAATATGATGGTTGTTGGGGTTAAGTCAACGAGGTGGTGAGTAATTAGAGATAAACTCAAGATGGCGGGCGCTTCCGCGTGACTTACCAGCCTTCTTAAGGCCCGATTTAACAGAATAGTTGGTGCAGTGAAATCAGAAGACCAATTAAAAATATGGTTCAAGTTTGAGCTACACAATTGAGGGGTTTCTGGGAAAAACAACACTTCTCGCCTTTTCTTGAGATTGCCCTGGCGACACTGAGATGGGCTTTTCTAAGATTGTGTCCCATAAAGAGCGCATTAATTTTTTTGGAAGAACGGCAGAAGAACACCGGTCTCTTCTAAAAGTGGATAACATATCTGTAGTTCCATAAAAAACACATTATTCAGGCTACAATTCCCATACAAACTACACTTTTACATTTTTGACAAATGTTGGTTTTCCCAGAAACCCCTCAATTATTAGTGGAGGAGCCTTAGGCAAAAAAAGAGCGTTATCTCGGAACCGGTTGAAACCACGCTATGGTAACTTAAATGGGCATTTGGAATTATTTGAATTTAGTTGATACACCAGTCTCTAGGTTGGGCTACTATCGGATTCACTTCAATGCGATCTTATAGGCAACCAAGAATACCATGTTACTAGCGCAATTTTTAAATTTCAATATCAAGTTAGTTTGCGTCATTCGTGACTTTACTATATTTCCGTGATTATTTTCGAAGCATTGAAGGGTTTTGGTTCATTCGTAGTGCATTTTACTCGTTATTTCCTGTTAATTTTCATAATTTGTTGTTTCATTTTTATTCGTTAATTTTGTTTCGGTGCTTAATCGTTAGTATGGTATTTACGTGTTGTGTTTTATCCTGTTGTGTTAGAAAAATTCCAATGCACAGATTTCCGGTGAAAGAAGAAGTAAGGCCAATTTTAATTTATTTAGACCTCAAATTAAAGTTAATTTATCGGATTTAGCTTTGTAAAATTTGGGTTCAACAAATTGGAAGGGAAGACCTATCAAATAAAACAGCAGCTGAACTGAGACGCAGCTATAGGGTTTGTGATATACATTTTGGTACCAATGATAGGTACATCGGTTCATTCAGAGGGTCTACTCTATGCAAGCATGCCATACCTACGAAACATTTGAGCAGTAATCAAGAAGATTTAAATAAAGCACAAACAAGTACAGGTATGTATACTCGTAGATAGATGATGCTACGAGAATGGAAATTGCTGATTCTTAAAAATTTTCTTAGATACATCTGGTGATGCAGCCTTACAGTTTTGCAATACGAATCATGATAATAATACATCAGAAAGTCCACAGCAAAAACCGCTCGTAGAAAATGAAATTGCAAAAGGGTCTAAACAATGTTCGTTTTCTCGTCATCAAGGTAAATAGAGTAATCAAAAATAAACATTGGATATAATTCAACAATTTTGTGTAGATCTACAAAGAAGAGTTGGAATTCTTTCACAAACAAATAAAAGAAGAGTGAGAGATCTGAGCCCTAATGCATTAAAGATGTATAAAACGTTATGTAGATTACGACAAACCGCCAAGACTGTATATAACAAAAATATCAATTTAAAGAAGAAACTGAAAGATGCGCACCAAATATTCAGTTCGATTGATTCATTGAAAAAGCATCTAAACGAACCAACTTTAAAATTTGTAATATCACAAATAAAACTCCAAAAACGTCCCGCAAAGGGAAGGAGATTTTCCCTAGAGGATAAAATTTTTCATCTTTCTTTTTATAAGCAGAGTCCAAAAATGTACACATTGTGGAGACACATTTTTGCTGCCCCTTCAAGAAAAACTCTTACCAATTTAATTGGCAAAATTCGTTTTAATGCTGGGATCAATTCAAGAATCATGGACAATTTAAAGGTAAAAGTGAGTACCATGGAAGAACGAGCCAAAAATTGCAGTTTAATATTTGATGAGATGGCCATTAGTACTGCACTCAGTTATAATCGTAAAGAGGACGTCATTAGTGGTTTTGAAGACTGTGGTAATCTAACTAATAAACCAGTTGGATGTTTCGCCGACAAAGCTTTGCTGTTTATGCTCAGAGGAATATACAAAAAATGGAAGCAGCCAATTGCATACTATTTTACTGAGGGTGGTATGAAATCATGTACTTTAGTAAATGCAATTAAAGAAGTCGTTAGAGCAGCTAGATCGATTGGACTAAAAATAGTTTCGATAGTATGTGATCAAGGAGCAGCAAATGTGGCAGCAATAAATAAATTATATAAAGAGACCATTAAAAATTCTGAAATAAATAAAGATTATTAAAAGTTTCACAGTTTTATTAAAAATATACCTGACAATATTGTTTCGACAGCTATGCTGTCATTATCAAAGGTAATATAATTATAAACAAACACGTCGCTAAGGTAGATACAAAATAGGTAACTAGATAAAATAATAATAATAATAAAAATTAATAATAAAAATCATAATTATTATTATTATTATTATTATTTTATCTAGTTACCTATTTTGTATCTACCTTAGCGACGTGTTTGTTTATAATTATATTACCTTTGATAATGACAGCATAGCTGTCGAAACAATATTGTCAGGTATATTTTTAATAAAACTGTGAAACTTTTAATAATCTTTATTTATTTCATGATTATGGAGTTCCACAAAATAAGGCTGGAAACAATAAACAAGATTAAAAATTCTGATGATGATAATATATTTGGAGTTACTATTGATAATGAAGAGATCATTCCATTGTATGATCCACCACACTTGCTCAAGTGCATGAGAAATAACTTTTTTGAATATGACGTCCGATTTAAGTGGAAAGAGCCTCGCCAAAAAGTAGCTTCATGGAAATTTTTAAGAAAACTCTATGAATTAGAAGATCCTAATGAGGAATACAAATCATGTAAAAATTTAACAGAACTCCACATTAATAACAGCAAAAAAATGAAAGTGTCTTTAGCAGCCCAAATTTTTAGTGAGAAAATTGCAGCTACAATGAAACAACTTTCTCGACTAGGTAAAAATTCTTATAGTCAAAATTAAAATTAAAATTACATAATTTTAGCCCCTACCCACATGCCTAGTGAAGCTGAAGATACTGCTGAATTTTTGCTGTTTAATGATAAAGTTTTCGACAGTGTTAATGGCTCATCTATAACACCACTCAAAGGGAAACTGTTGAGATGTGCTGTAAAAAGACAATCACCACATTTAAAATTTTGGGCTGAAGCTATTGCAGTTTTTGAATCAATGGAATTTTTCAGTGAAAAAAAAGAAAAAATTATACCTCCAACAATTAAGCATTGGATTCACACGTTAAAGGGTATGACATACTTAGCAACGAAACTGTTAAATAATGGTTTTGACTTCATTTGCCCAAGAAATTTTAACCAGGATCCCTTGGAAAACTTTTTCGGACGTGTAAGAAGCTATGGAGTTCGTAATATAAATCCAAATTCAAAACAGTTCGTGGCGTCTTTGAAATCCTTAATAATTAATAATTTTGCATCTCCTGCTTCACCTGGAGCAAATTGTGAAGATGATAATTTGAGCGCTTTGCAGACTTTGCAAGATTTATTTTCTACAAGAGCATCAGAAGTAAATATGGAAAGTGTTGAGGTTGATATATCCGGGGTGTGTTTTCCAAACTCTATTGTAGAAACAGATCTGAGCTTGTTACGAAAAGGTACATTAACTTACGTCGCAGGATATGTCGCTAGAAAAATTAAAAAATTGTGTAAAAATTGCAAAACCTGTAGGCATGAGTTGATTGGGCCAAGCAGTTCGCTTTCAAGTGATGAAAGTTTCTTAATAGAAGCAAGAGCCTATTCTATAAACGCTCTTCTTTATCCAACAACTAATTTTAATCGGTTATTTCGACAAGCCACATTTATCATGTCAGAAGCATTGCCCCAAGTTTGTAAACGAAAGGGAATAAAACTAATCTTAAAAACACTTTTGGAAAGAAATTGCCAAAAGTCGTTCTTTACCTGTAAAGAACACGATATTTTTAAACTGTTTACAAACCTCATAACAGATTTCCATATTCACATTTGGTGCAAACATGTTAATAGGGTTCTAAAGGGACAAGATTTAAGAAACAGCACCGATACAATTAAAATAGCCGCCAAGAGAAAGTACGCGAACGATTTAAAATTCCAACAAAAAATGAAAATCCTAAAAAATTTGCAGTAGGTATTGTTTTTAATTTTCCTTTTTAAAAAGTTACTTCGAATCTATATGTTTATTTAAAAGAGTTATGTATGAAGTTGAAATACAATAATATTACCTGTGATTAAAAATGTTTTCTTTCTTCGTTAACTTAATTTTATCCATTTTTAGAATGGGAACTGCAATATTTGCACTATGTGCCTATCATTGCAGTTTCTTATTCTAAAAAATGGTATTTTAATAATCGTTTTTACAATATCTAGTACGTATGTTAAATTGTATTTCATACACCAGTCGCAAGAGAGCGCTTCTGCACTTTTTATAAATATTTATCATTAAGTTGCCCATCTATAAACCAATATATTATCTTTTATCTATGGTTGAAACTACTCGGATTTTCATGATTCTTTTTTTAAAATCTTGTAAATATAAAATAATAAAACCTTTATAAATTAGAAATTGACGCTCAGATCGGGAAATATTAAATCCTGTCTAAATGTCGGTTTGGAACAAGTTTGCTGTATTGCATTGTTGAGCTAAATACTTACCGGGCGTCCTTAAGTGCTACCGGCCTAAGCTAAAGCGACGTATCTACGGGACACGTTGCTAAAGTAGTAGGCAGTTGCTACCAGTTCAGGGTACAAAAAACGTAATTGGAGAAGTTTAGTCACTCTATTTAAAAAAGTATTACTAATTATTTGCTGAGAAGTTAATTCAATTGGTAATTCAGTTACCCAGTAATTCATTACTGCCCTGCTCTGTTGCCACAAAATCAAAATTGTTTATTTATAGGAACGTAAAAAGTTAGCAAAGGAAATCAACAATTTTCGAGTAAACTTTCAAAAATATGAGGACCGCAGAGAATTTGATTTGAATGATCCTAATGCCATAAAGAAATTATTACCTGCTCGACTTTATGATGAAGATCCCAGGATTGGTATATCAGCTGCACAAAAGTACTTAATTATACATCTTATAACTACTACTTACTTGAAAAAATAAAAATACTGAACACAGGTTCGAAGGCGAGGATGCTGTTGGAGACGAAAGAAAAAAGGTTCAAAGAGAACAAGTGAAGGCATGGCTAGATCAACAAATGGATGAAAGGGAAGTCACAGAAAAACAGAGAAAAGCTGCAGATGAAGCATACAAAGCTGCCGTTATCGCTCGAGATGAAAGAGCCATTGAATTGGATACAATGGAAAAACAATGTCGAAAGCAGTTACTCAGAGCTTGCTGCAATTTTAATAAAGCACTGGTATGCATTATAAAATTATTTTGATTTTTAAATAAAACTAATAGTATTCTGTTATAGGCTGATGAACGAGAGTGTGATAAAAAAGAACGAGACAGGCAAGAAAAAGAAGATAGTATGGCTCATTTATATAATACTATGATGAGTGACATGATGACCGAGAATCCTGATGTATCAAAGAGTAATCTTGGAGCTAATAGAAGAATTGGTTACTTATATAAAGGGATGACAAACGAAGAGAAAGCTGCTTTTAGACAGGCACAGATAGAACAAATAGAAGCAGAAAAGGTAGTGTCATACATCTTAGTTATATATGTTATTGGTGTATCAAATATTGAAGATATTAATTATGCTTTTTCTTCTCAGTACAATATTGTCATAGCATCTTTAAGTTGTTCATACAATGAATTATTAATACATAAGGTACAACGGAGTAAATGCGGCCCAAAATATCAAAAGTTCAATTAAATCTCGTCATTAAGTCAATGGTTTACAATTCTCCAGACATTTGGGGCAAGTCTAAATTCGGTGTCTGAATTAGTGCAAAAGCATGGAAACTTGATTGGGGCAAATACAAATGAAAGAGTAAATGAAACTATCATATTCTTTATTAGCTAAAATAAATTTAGTGCACATTCCCAGCCAGCACACTGTTCTAATGTCGCCGGTTTTTCGGCAGTAACGACATCAAATTGTCGTAAAACTGACATCATTATGTCACAGCCCAAAGACGTCAATATAAAACGTCATTAAAACGTTCTATATGAGGACTAAGACAGGCATTATAAATAAATAGTTGAATATTGGAAATAATATTTATTATATACTACAGAGATTATCTGAATGTTTTACGTGGAGTCCCCGTGTGAACATACCTCCACGTTCCTTCCAATGAGGAAGTAATTGAGATACGCTCAACCAGCGCGCGAATTGCATAGCAATTGCTCCCAGTCAGCTCACTGGTCGGAGCGAGGTTGCCTATCCACCCTCTACTAGTTATCCAGGCTAGTACCGGAGCGATCGACTTAACACGTGCTCACCCGCCGGTACCCTCCCGTCCTCTTTCATACGGGGTGAAGTACCTCGTCCAGCAATAGGACTATTCCCCCAACTTAACTCAGTTGAATAGAGAGAGCCCTCCAGTCCTATTTCATACCTTCACAAGCTCCTCCTCGAGACAGTGGTTGGGGCCACTGCCCGATCGAATCCAACCTCAATTGTGGCTGGACTTGGTTTTTTAATGGTTTTGCCACCCCGATCTACCAATATATAGGCTTGATGGGCCCTGGACAGAGCTTCGTTTAAGTCTACACGTTATAGACTCCCAGTGTGTACCCGTTAAGGTGAAGTTGTCTTGATTGTGAGAGGCTATGTGTTCGCTTCAACTCTCCTTAAGTGTAATGGCTTTCAGATATTATATACTACAGTCTAAACATCTCTATATTGTGACCACCTGCTTAATATGACCAGTATTCCTTGGCTCCTGTTAAAATAATATCTTTTTAATGAAACTTGTACGTATTGTATTGTACGTTCAAAAGACGTCGTTTTGAAGACGTCTACGTACGTCCCATTATATGACGTCTTATGGACATCATTTATTAGTCATATGACGTCGTCGACCAATATTGACTTAAAAATAACGTCATTATAACCTCAGAGTGCTGGCTGGGATTTTGCTCAAATGTGAGGTTGAATTATCGCAGTGTTTAGTTAACATTATAGTAGACATACCCGCGCTTGGCATACCCACTACTCCTACTACTTTTGGCCACGCCTACTGCTCTCTGATTGGCTATCCCTACTCCTGTAGCTCCTCCCCTTGCTTATGATTGGTCGACGCCATCTTGGATGACATGCCTGCTGTTCTCTGATTGGCTGACGAGCGCCGTTTTGGAACTTTGGGCGCCATTTTACTACACCCTATGAATCCATGACGGGAAACTGTATTACCGACAACCTGTGCATCGTCAATAGATGGCATCATGAAGGAATACCGACAAACTATGTACTACTAGAGGGCGTCATGAAGAAATCTGTATTACCGATTACGGACGTTCTGTTAATTGTTAATATAGAGGGAGCCAAGGTTTATCATTTTATATTAATAAATTTACCGATTTCTTAAAATAATTATCGTCATTAATACTTTAATTACATATAATAATTTAAGATAATTAATTCAGCATTAAAATTTTAAATTCAGTTTTAAACGCAAATCACGAACCTGCGTGATACAAACGAACCGTCAGTTTTCTATCTTTATCTAACGTTATAAACTGTATATCTTTTAAAAATTTCTAATATTTACATCGAGAGATTGCTTGATCATATAGTTGATATATTAATTACCTACATATCATTCGCGGTATCGTTTGCATATCCACCATTTAGAAGGAATTTGAATCGGGTCCTATCACTAATGTGAATTATCACCTGCTCAATTAACTATTTAAAAAAAAGAGAAAAACTGGTTCTAATACAGAAAATATATAGACTTACCATTTACACATTGTATGACTTTAAATTAAAACGAGTAACAACATCTTAACCACATCACCACACCAAGAAGGAATATTACACTAATCATCTTTTTAAAATTAAAAACGAAAACACAGCTATACTATGTAACGTACCGCGATAAACTGAACTTATTTTCAAATCTACCTTACCCTCGACGACAAAAAGGGAAACACCCTGAGGCAATATACATTCTTTTAAAAAGACACGATTTGACCTGTAAATCACTAGAAGTTTGCGGTTTTATACCTGCTTGGAACCCTCCAAAACAGGTAATTTTTAATGGTTCTTTCTGTAAAAATTCTCTCCCTTTTCAATTTCTTTAAAGGATTTTACTGTAATCGATATCATCTTAAAACTCTTTCTCGATATTTGCCACTTGATTTACAAAACAACTAGGAGTGTATAAAATTTCACATTTAAATTATTATTATTTACATGTGTTTATTACATTTATAAATGAATCGTTGCTTTGGACACCACCCCTCTGCTTTATTTTACATTTATTTCTTTATCAGTCCTACATTGCCGGAATTCAAATTTAACATTATTCACTTTGATTTCATCTGATAACCGTATACGAGGAACTTCCCACGAGAGCTTATCAATCTTGATATATCCTTTCTGTTAATAACAATAATAGTTAATAATAATAAAATATTTTAGAATTTCATCGATGGAAAGACCAAATCCAGGAAAGCAATTTGTCCCTGTATGTTCTCCATACTTTATTTGAATTATTAACCAATGGCATTAAGAAAGATATTCACAAATGTCATCGCTCCTAATATGATTACATCACAAGGGGAAAGGTGTAAGACATTTTAAAAAACAAACGAACAAATAAAATTGGGAAAGCTTGTCCTTCAAGGATGGAGGTAACTAAAGACGGACGGAGGACGGTGTTATGCATTGAGCGTAATACAATTTAACTTAACTCTATGTTTTGTCTTATTATTATTCCTGTGTAGGCAGTTTAATAAATATTCAAGTGAATATATAGATCGTGACAGATATATACATATAATTATATATAATATTAAATGTTAACATATACTATGTCGCTATCTAATATTGATTCGTACCTTGTTGTGTTTGAACTGTAAATTCGTGCATTAAATTAAACTGCGGATTAAATGCATAATCTTTTAAAATGTAGGTATATTATATTTCAAGAACGGTGTTATTTAAAATAAAATTGACGATGCAATTGAAACATTATAAATATATTTTATGACTAGTTCATGGAATGCATACGTGATTAGCAGAGACGAGAATTAAAAGCTGATAAAGAAATAAAATGTAAAATAATGCAACGGGGTGGTGTCCAAAGCAACGCTTTATTTATAAATGGAATAAACACATGTAAATAATAATTTAAAATGTGAAATTTTATACACTCCTAATGTTGTCTTGTAAATCAAGTGGCAAATATCAAGAAATGTGAAGCATTTAGATAGTCGTCCAAACAGTTTTATATGTTGATATTCATTTAGTTTATAAAGAAACAGGATGACTTCCCAGGTGTTCCAATGCCGCACATATGCTCTGCAGGTCAACCTCAATTAATTAACCCCCGTCTCATTTCCAGTTTTTTCATTGTTGAAAATTATTGCAGATTCGTACGTTAAATGGCGCCCACTGGCGGTAATTTTACAACAAAGATATTTGAAGTCAGAGCTCAGTCGTTAATTTTTAGGTTATACTTTATGTCAACTGTGTCAAACGGCCTCCGATTAAAGAATGTTTACTCGAATATTAACAGTAATTACTAATAAGAACTTTATTAACAACGATCAAATATTATTAGATTATGCATTAAAAAACAATAGGTAAATTATATTACATTACAAAACGTTACATTAAAATTTTATTTATTATTTTAATTTATTATTCTTTCGATGTCTTTATTTTTATAAAAAAAAGGCTGCCAGTCCCCAAATAAAATTGGTAAACTACATTAAAAAAGTTACATTAAAACTAAAAAACATACTTTAACAACCACTTTACAACCTATTTTTATGGTATTGTAACGTTCTTTTTAAAATAATAACAAAAGTGCTGGTTAAATCGTCTATTAATAAGAAATATTTATTTACAAACACTAATGAATACACTATAAATTAACGCTATGATTATAAACCATTAAAACTATTATTTACAGACTATGAATTTCTAATATAACATTTATCTATACAGCTATTATTTATTTCGTGAAACACAGTTAACGACTCGCTGTTGACTGCTCCCTTTTATCCGCGAAGTCGCTTTTATACCTCCCTACAATCGTACTAGAAGCCGGTAGAAACTACCATGTATTTCTGGAAGGTGCTAGATAAACAGCGCCTCGTTTACATTGTTGGTGCTATGCGTCATTCTCTCGAATGACGTGGAAATTCCATTTGTTGTTCAAGAAGAAGGGGTTCTTTCTTTTTCTCTCTTGTTACAGTATTTTTTCCGGTATGCTGTCAGTCTTTTCTCTATAGTCAATTGTCTATAGCTGGAGCAGCCTAAGTCTACTTTTATTTGGAGTATAAATTACAGTCTAGGTCTAGCTAGGGTGTTCTTTCCTTCGATCATGCTTTCTATTATTATTTTTAGATAATACCCGAATGTCTTAAAGTTAAGTCATACGTATTAATCTATTGTAACGTTCTTTTTAAAATAATAACAAAAGTGCTGTTTAAATCGTCTATTAATAATTAATATTTATTTACAAACACTATTGAATACACTATAAATTAACGCTATGATTATAAACCATTAAAACTATTATTTACAGACTATGAATTTCTAATATAACATTTATCTATACAGTTACTATTTATTTCGTGAAACACAGTTAACGACTCGCTGTTGACTGATCCCCTTTTATCCGCGAAGTCGCTTTTATACCTTCCTACAATCGTACTAGAAACCGGTAGAAACTACCATGTATTTCTGGAAGGTGCTAGATAAACAGTGCCTCATTTACATTGTTGGTGCTATGCGTCATTTTCTCGAATGACGTCGAATATTCCATTTGTTGTTCGAGAAGGGGTTCTTTCTTTTTCTCTCTTGTTACACTGCCCCCCTCTTCAAGTCTGTTCTGTCCCAGAACAGGTTTTATGATCTGGTTCCTGTAGAACGGGTCATGACGATATCGACAGTCTTCACCTCGACTACACGTTCCATTACGGTAGAAGTAGCAGTCTACACTCTTCGTTGGCCTTGATGCGGACTGTGGGTCAAAACTGCAGACGAAGATCTTGACGTCCGTACCTCTAAAGACGACTTCCAGCATGTTTCTAACGATTCTGCAATCCAGCTGGTCCCGCCCACAGCCGAGTTTGGGAACTGCCAATTTGTTAATACCCCTGGTAAGCAACTCGATCCTCAAATTCCATAATGCCCTCCACAAGTCGGCGTAACTCGGTTTCTGGTAGTAAAACTGCTTGGTTACCAAGTAGTAAATGGATTGGTCATGATCAGGCAAGCGTAAGGATTTACCAACAGAGGGATTTTGCTCTCGAAGTTCATTCAGCCGTCCAAGTTTATTTCTAAACACTACTGCGATCCCCCTGGACATACGGAGATCCTCGGAGACACAGTGGGCAATGGAATAATCAACAGGGACCCGGAAGAGATCTTGTTGCATCTCAGTCGTGACTCCTAATCGCGCTTTTCTAGTTCCAGAAAACGCAGCCATAAATTCTCTAAAGGTTGGCTGATCATCTCCAGGCCTTACGGTATTGATAGCCACCTCAGCCTCATCTTCCCGATCCGGGACTGCGTCATTATTTCCCTCATAGTGCGCCAGACGATTGGAGTGTACCACCTTTGGTTTCCCTCTTGGCAATTTCTGGATGCGATAAATCAAGTCATTTATTCGTTTCTTCACCTGGTATGGGCCCTCCCAATTTCGCTGTAACTTTGGAGAATAGCCACGACGTCTTTGCGGGTTGTATAACCAGACAAGCTCTCCAGGTTGAAACCCTCCTTCTTGGGCTCTCACATCGTACGTAGCCTTCATCCGGTCACTCGCGATTCGACTATTGTTTCGGGTTCGGTGGTGAATATCCTCCAACTTCTTCTTTAAGTTGATGACATAATCATTCCCGGCTACCTCCTGCTCTATAGGTGGGGATCCAAATTCCAGATCACACGGTAACCGTAACTAGCGTCCAAACATCACAGACGCTGGTGACTGACCGGTTGTTTCGTGGACCGATGCACGATAAGCCATCAGGAACAGATGCAGGTATTGGTCCCAGTCTCGCTGATGATCGGAGACGACCTTGGCCAAATATTTGCCCATTGTCCGATTCATGCGTTCTACCATTCCATCGGACTGCGGATGTAACGGTGTGGTCCGAGTCTTGCGAATGCCCAACAATCGACAGACTTCTCCAAAGAGTACAGACTCAAAATTGCGGCCTTGATCCGAATGCAGCTCCATGGGCACTCCGAAGCGACTGAAAAACTCTTTGACTAGTACGTCAGCAACAGTCGCAGCTTCCTGGTTTGATAGGGCATATGCTTCTGGCCATTTGGCAAAATAGTCCATTGCCACTAAGATGTATTTATTCCCATGTCGGTTTCGGGAAATGGTCCGGCAATGTCTATAGCTATTCTCTCCAGAGGACTACCCACATTGTACTGCCTCATAGGTGCTCTTCGTTTCCCCAAGGGTCCGTTGCCAGTGGCACATAGTTCACATTTCCGGCACCACTCCTTCACGTCTTCTTTACAGTTGACCCAATAAAAACGCTCCCTAACTTTCTCCAAAGTCTTTTTCACACCGAAGTGTCCTCCGGAGGCACCGTCATGGAGATGTCGCAATACTGTAGCCACTCGGCTTCTTGGAACCACGAACTGAGACCTAATGGTGGTGCCATCTTCACTCTCCAGTACTCGCTTCAGGAAATCGTCTTCCACCTTCAAAGACTCCCATTGGGCCCAATATGCTTTGAGCGTTCTGTTAAAAGGGCTGACGGCCACCCAGGCAGGCCTTTCTCCCACGCGCTTCCATTCCAGTACCATTTTTAGTTCGGGATCAGCCTCCTGCTGTCGTTGCAATTCTTCCGGCAACCAATTGTCGTTGACGATGGTAGTTCTTAATACTTGGCCAACCCTCTCTTCCAAGCGAGAGCAATGACGGCAATCCGTTGGACAGGGTCTTCTTGAAAGAGCATCGGCATTTCGATGACCAGTGCCCGCTCGATGTTCGGTGTCAAAGTCGTATCCTTGTAATCGTTCGATCCACCTTGCGACCTGGCCTTCAGGATTACGGAATTGTAGAAGCCATTTCAACGCTGCATGGTCCGTCCTCAATAAAAACTTCCGTCCGTACAAGTATTTGTAGAAGTGCTCAACGGACTTCACGACGGCCAATAGTTCTTTTTGGTCACACAATAATTCCTTTCGGCTTTCGACAAAACCTTACTAAAATAGCCGATGACCTTTTCTTGTCCATCCTGTATCTGAGAAAGTACACCCCCAATGGCCAAATTACTTGCATCTGTGTCAAGTATGAATTTCCCTTCTGTCCGTGGATAGCTCAATATTGGTGCGGTTGTCAGGGCACGCTTCAACTGTTGGAAAGCTGTTTCACACTCTCCGCTCCAAACATACTCGCATCCATCTTCAGTTAGCCTTGTCAGAGGCTTCGCTATATTGGCAAACCCAGGAACGAAACGCCTATAGTAGGTACATAACCCAAGAAAACTACGAACTTGGTGTTTATCTTTCGGTGTTGGCCACTCTTGAACTGCACGAATCTTATCGGGGTCGGCTGCCACTCCATTTTGTGATACAACGTGCCCGAGATATTTCACTTCCTTTCTGAATATGTGGCACTTTTTCGGACTCAGTTTCAGATTGGCTCCACGTAGTCTTCGGAACACTTCCTCTAGGTTTTTCAAATGTTCGTTGAATGATTTTCCGACTACAATCACATCATCTAGGTATACCAGGCAGGTCTTCCACGACAGCCCTCTCAGGATGGTCTCCATTAGACGCTCAAAGGTGGCCGGAGCGTTACATAGACCGAAAGGCATAACTGTAAACTGCCATAGTCCGGAACCAATAGTAAACGCGGTCTTCTCCCGGTCTTCAGGTTCCATTTCAACTTGCCAATAACCACTCTTCAAGTCCAAAGTCGAAAACCATCGTGAACCAGACAGGGTATCTAACGTGTCGTCGATGCGTGGTAAGGGATAGCTGTCTTTCTTGGTCACGTCATTAAGCTGCCGATAGTCCACACAAAATCTCGTTGACCCGTCCTTCTTACTGACCAGGACCACCGGTGATGCCCATGGACTGCTGGATGGCTCGATTACCCCTTGTTCTTCCATATCAGTAATAATCTTTTCGGCTTCTGCTCGCCTTGCTAGAGGTAGACGCCTCGGCTGCTGACGGACAGGCATAGAGTTGCCTGTATTGATTTTATGTTTTACTATATTTGTTCGTCCCTTCTGGCTATCGTCAAGAGCGAAGATATCTTGGTATCGGTGAACCAAACCCTGTACCTCTTTCACTTCCGTTCTGTTAAGGTCTTCGCACGAACTAGTAACCATACCCACTAATTTTCCACCATGATCTTTGGGCGCTGGTTTTGGAACATCAGCCATACACCTGGCTACTCGGAATACTGGCACACACTGTCCCACAAGGGTACTCTTCTTCAATGTCACCGGATCCACATTAACGTTCATAATTCTCACCGGTACTATCTTTCCAACCTTGATCAGCGCTTTTCCCACCAGTATGCCACTATGGATCTTCTTATCACAGACAGGCTCCATCATTCGCACACATCCTACCCGAAGATCTCCATCCAAACCTGCCTCGACAACCATCTCGCTTTGACCCGGCAATATCACATCTTCAGTCAGCAAAACCCTTACAACCGGATCTTCTCGTGGGTGCAACGGAAGTTCTTCGTTACCGACCTTCAAAACACCCTCTTTCAAATCCAACGTAAAACCGAATTTTCTCAGGAGGTCCATTCCCAAGATGAAGTCATCAGTGATATCGGCTACCAGCACCTCATGATCACGTTCTTCACTTCCAATGCCAATCTTCATCTTCACTACTCCGCGTGTTGGTATCACTTCACCTGTTGCTGTACGGAGTTGAGTAGTTGTTGGTAACAGCTTCATACTTGTTCGTAGAACGTTAGGGCGTATGATGGACTTTGTCGCCCCCGTATCAATGAGTAGTGAAACAGTACGATTAGCAATTTTCCCATCTACGAACAAACTGCTGGTACTATTGTTTGATGTTACGGCATGGATGGTGATCTTCGGGGCATCTCTACTTGCAGTCAACGTTCGCCCCCTCTTGCCAACCCCTTTTAACTTTTCCGACGGTTGTACTTTTCTTATTTTGGGACAACGGCGTTCTACATGTCCTTGTTCGCCGCAGTTCCAACAACGAGGTCCTCGAACTTCTTGAGGATTCTTTTTACGGTTCTCTTCCTTCTGAAGAACTCTCATTAATAATTCTTCTAGACGATCTTTAGAACCTTCATCTTCTTCCACCACGGTCCGAACACGCCCGTGACCTCGGGACGCTTGTTTTGCAGCTTCAAATTCTAAGGCGTGAGCAAGCGCATCATCAGTTGTTCTTGGTCGTGCCAACCTCAATGATTGTTGTGTTTCTCCATCTCTTAACCCATCAATGAAGGTCTGCACAGCCAGTTGTCCCAGAAATGAATCGGGTGCCGTAGGGTACGCCAATCGGACAAGCCGCGCAACATCGGCTTCAAACTCCTGCAGGCTTTCTCCATTCTTCTGGATACGATTCTTCACTTGCGCGTGATACACTTGTTGAAGATGCGCGTCTCCATATCTCATTTTCAATCTAGACACTAACAATTGGTAATCATTTTCCTGTCCTGCTGGGATTGTTTGCAGGACGTTCAACGCGTCTCCACGCAAAGCCACAGTTAAAGAAACGGCCTTTTCCTTGCCTGTCCATCCGTTGGCCCCAGCAGCCGCCTCAAACTGTTTGTAGTAAGTGGACCAAGGTATCTTTCCATCGAACGTGGGTGGTTTTACTTTTATCCCTACGACAGGACCCTTTTCTTCTTTAAACTGTTTCTTTACTTCATTAAACGGCCTCTCAGAAGTTGAGGGAAACCGTAGTTGCCTCATTCTATCTTCCAGCATTTCGGTCATATCGTCTTTCTTAGTTGTTGGTGGTAATTGAATTTGGGCTATTTTCTCTTCTACCATCTTTATTACCCTATCTTGTTCCGCCAATCTACCTTCCAATAGTCCTAACGCACTGGCATTCTCCAAAAATTCTTCGAAAACTTTATCTTCCAACGCTTTGACATTTTCCAACAATTCTCCTTTAAGCCTTCTGGAACTTTCTTCAGACTTTTCTAGTAATTCTTCTTTAAGCGTTCTAGAGTTTTCCAGTAAATCTTCTTTAAGCATTTTAACATTTTCTTCCAGTGCTTTAGTATTTTCAAGTAATTCTTGTTTTAAAATTCTAGAATTCTCTTCGGACTTTCTAGAATTTTCTTCGGCTTTTCTAGAACTTTCTTCCATTTTACTTAACAACAAACTAGTATCAATTGCGGGTCCAGGTATTTCGAAGAGGAAACTTTCAGGATCTTCTTGCTGTTCTAAAAACCATTCTTTTAGCCGATTTATTAACACGTTTTTAAGGCCCATTGTTTCCAAATCTCGTTCTTCCAGTTCATGTTTCAAGTCTATTACTTTGAGATCTTTTAATAGTTTCATCACCATTTTAATGGTTTGTTGAAATTAATTTTTACACTAAAAATTTATTCTCACAGCACTTTATTTAATTATTACACGATTTTATTTATTTTAAAACTCCACACCTGACAACACTGTAACGTTCTTTTTAAAATAATAACAAAAGTGCTGTTTAAATCGTCTATTAATAATTAATATTTATTTACAAACACTATTGAATACACTATAAATTAACGCTATGATTATAAACCATTAAAACTATTATTTACAGACTATGAATTTCTAATATAACATTTATCTATACAGTTACTATTTATTTCGTGAAACACAGTTAACGACTCGCTGTTGACTGATCCCCTTTTATCCGCGAAGTCGCTTTTATACCTTCCTACAATCGTACTAGAAACCGGTAGAAACTACCATGTATTTCTGGAAGGTGCTAGATAAACAGTGCCTCATTTACATTGTTGGTGCTATGCGTCATTCTCTCGAATGACGTCGAATATTCCATTTGTTGTTCGAGAAGGGGTTCTTTCTTTTTCTCTCTTGTTACACTATATTAATCTATCTCTGCTTCTCATGGTTTTCTTCATTAACTATCTTTCTTCTTGTACTTTTTCTAGTATTTCATTGCTCGATATTCGGTCAATCCATCTCACCACAACTCAAAAGCCTGTATACGCCTGTTTTTAACATGTGTAAAAGTTTAATAGTATTGACTTGATTCTATACCGTTTACATCATGCATTCAGTTAGTTCAGAAAAGTTTCAAACTCTATCTTCTTCCTGGAACACTTCCTCTACCTTCTTATTTCATCAGCTCTGATGCCTAAAAATATTTATTTTTAGTAATGACTACCACAGTGAGAATTCATCATTCCATGAATACCTACTTCTAATACTTCTGATCATAGCTTCAGTTCGTAGATCGTGCATTGACATTATGTGTTTACATCATAATATTGTGTGGTAATTCAACTGCTACAAAACTCAAAAGAGCATTTGTAATTTGTGAAATATGAAATTGTACTTACTTATACTGTGGTTATCATGTAGTTATTAAGTCTAAGAATTGGGGCATTAGTAAACATTGCGTTAACTTAGTATAATTTTCTAAATTTTATTATACTATGTAAGAGATTTTAGTTTCCTAGTTCCTACTGTAACATATTTTTGGCATATTTATGTACATTATATCCAAATCTGTATGTACAAATACCAATAAATTAATGAAGTATTTATTACTCAGTAAGAAATGACAATTACTGGCATGACGTATAACCTAAAAATTAATGACTGTATTCTGACTACAAACCATTTTTGTTGCAAAATGGCCGTCAGTGGGCGATACTTAACGTACGAATCTGTAATTTTTGGATTCTAATTTCAACAATGAAAAAACTGGAAATGAGACGGCCGTATATAAGCGAAGCTTATATTAATCTAGTAGGCCGTGATAATAACTACACTTTGGCGACCTCTATAGGTAGTACATAGGTCGTCGATAATACAGATTTCTTCATGACGCCCTCTCTTAGCAATACACACTAATTGTAGCATGACGCCCTCTATTGGCAGCACTACATATGCATACAATCAACCTACCCCTAGAATAAGTAGATGTAGGTACAATTAAAATCAATAAGTTTAAAGATATTTATTTACGCCAACATACACCAGCGGTCAGCGATAGCTGGAGAAATTATTATAGTAGGATTTCTAACGATGATAATTTAGAAAAATAGTTAAGTTTACATGTATATCTTGTGTGCGTGTGTGTGTGTTATATAAGTCTGTATATATGTAATTTCAAAGACAGTATATGACAATAAATTATCGTGAGAGATCTATACAAAACGCCATATATATATAAATTAGAGCTAAAAATTAATCCTATATGGTGAAAACGCAAATATTCATGAAAATACGGGGTACATGATCGTAATCGATTATAATTTATATTATACAAAGGAGTAGGTACAATCGGTTTATGTTATGCTCCCTTCGACAGAATAATTATACTATACAGGACGCCAAGTATGATTCCATGCCTACGGGTAATTACGCCGACTACAAATACTATGCAAACACGATCCAACAAGTTGAGACAAGTAGAAACCTGTTGAGCCGTTGTATTACGGACGTTTTAATGATGATTTCCTCCCTCCCTCTTCAGAAGGTAATAAATAGCAGAAGCAACAGGTCTACTTATTTAGTCACGATTCGACCGTGTTGTTGCTGCTGCTACTGCTGCCTATCCATGGCATTCTACAAAGCTGTTCAACATAATAATAATAATAATAATAATATATGAGAACCGTATAGTGTACAGTGTGATTCGTCTCAGCTGAACAAAAATTTTTAAAAATCTACAAAAGATGTAAAGGTTATAGACGATGATGATGATGAAAAAATTGTAAACTACGAAAAGTCAAGACTTCTTTGTGAAATACAGCTACCGTTAAACAACAGTGGTTCGAAATATTTACATCTTGGACTGGACACTTTCAGGAATTTTGATGTGTGTATAAGAATCTTGAAGAAAGGCGTTGATCATTGCGTACAATTTAACGAAGACTCTTTTAAAGAATTTATCGAGGATTCCTCGTACATCTTGGGTTGTCTGAAACACAACGAGGTCGATGGGCATGTATTGACCGATTACACGCTTCATAGTGTGGGAAACAAATGTCTCAAATTTGTTCCGAAAACTAAAGGTTTTGAACTTTACATTTCCGAATTAAGTCTAGAGAGATTATACATGATAAAAACCTTTTTATGGAAAAAGATCGATAGTATTAAAACAATGCATCGCAATTACGAATGTTTTGCCGAAGAAGTCCTGGACGAGGCTATAAAAGTTAGAACAACACGTATAGACAATAATATTTTATTAAAAGTGTTAAATTCTTGTAGATATAAGGATGATTTATTTTTGAATGAATTAGTTTATAAGTTTAATAGGAAAACTATTGTAGATTTGCAGAATGTCCTTGATTTAGATGATAAACTTAAATTTATTACCTCTGATATAATGTATAAGAAATATGTATATAATAAATGTCTTTAAAACTTATTGTTTTTAATTGTACCTACATCTACTTATTCCAGGGGGTAGGTTGATTGTATACATATGTAAGACGTGGGAAAACTCCTGATACTGCTGCCTCTGGTAATGCTAGGAAATAAAAACGTATCAAGATGATGCGGGAACTCAAATGTTGTTGGATCGTGTTTGCATAGTATTTGTAGTCGGCGTAATTACCCATAGGCATGGAATCATACTTGGCGTCCTGCATAGTATAATTATTCTGTCGAAGGGAGCATAACATAAACCGATTGTACCTACTCCTTTGTATAATATAAATTATAATCGATTACGATCATGTACCCAGTATTTTCATGAATATTTGCATTTTCACCATATAGGATTAATTTTTAGCTCTAATTTTATATATATGGCGTTTTGTATAGATCTCTCACGATAATTTATTGTCATATACTGTCTTTGAAATTACATATATACAGACTTATATAACACACACGCACACAAGATATACATGTAAACTTAACTATTTTTCTAAATTATCATCGTTAGAAATCCTACTATAATAATTTCTCCAGCTATCGCTGACCGCTGGTGTATGTTGGCGTAAATAAATATCTTTAAACTTATTGATTTTAATTGTACCTACAACTACTTATTCTAGGGGTAGGTTGATTGTATGCATATATAGTAGAGGGCGTCATGAAGAAATCTGTATTATCGACGACCTATGTACTACCTATAGAGGTCGCCAAAGTGTAATTATTATTATTACTGAAGACCACATTACATTTCTACCTAAGCGAATCAGTGATAATTTGAAAAGCAAATGTAGTAAATATTCATGTTTATATGGTAAGTTTGATAATTTAAATTGTACAGACATCGGTTCCGGGTTACATACACTTAGGATAGAACCTCCGATTCATTCTCGCGCATACATATTGCTCAGGGCGCTTACGATTATAGCCGAGAACAACCGATTGCGCAGGTCGATCAGTATACATAGGCGGGGTAGTGTTCCTGTTCCTTCATTAGTCGAAATGAATCAGCACGTGAACGACGTATGTAAGAAGAAGAATGACTCTGGTCGAAGGGGTTGCAACATACAGTGTCCGGTTTGCTTCAAGTCTTTCGCGAAGCCGCCATTCACCTGCAACAGACACGTAAAAACCACGCACGAATCAGACAGAATCCAGTGTTCTAGCTGTGTCAAAACTTTTTTAAACTCTGATGCCTACAAGATACACAAGAGAGCCGTCCATGAAATAAACAGAATCCAATCCTCTAGCTGTTTCAAAACTTTTTCGCGTCGTGACCACTTAAAAAGGCATATTAAAAGCGTCCACGAATCAATCAAAGTCCGGTGTTCTAACTGCTTCAAATGCTTTTCACGCACAGACAGCTTAAAAAGGCATGTGAAAAACGTACACCATAGCGCAACTATGAAAGTAGCGAAGAATTAGGAAAGGTTACAGGGTCAACAAGTCATTCCACGGACTTTATACGTATTAGTATTTCTGCGAGGGCATACAACGACGACTCAGATCTCCGTAGAACTACAATAGTCATAGAAAACAACTTATGATCTATATACTTGTATTATGCTGTGTATACTAAATAAATATTTGTAAAATATCTTTATATGTTTTATTTTTATCACGCCCATACTCTGATTTCTTGTCCAACAGGGCGGACTCTGCCATTTTTCTTTGTTTCAAGACTGTTTCTAGCCTAAGGATGTATAACCCCAGGGTTAATTAATTGAGGTTGACTTGCAGAGCATATGTGCGGCATTGGAACACCTGGGAAGTCAACCGGTTTCTTTATAAACTAAATGAATATCAACATATAAAACTGTTTGGACGACTATCTAAATGCTTCACATTTCTTGATATTTGCCACTTGATTTACAAGACAACATTAGGAGTGTATAAAATTTCACATTTTAAATTATTATTTACATGTGTTTATTCCATTTATAAATGAAGCGTTGCTTTGGACACCACCCCGTTGCATTATTTTACATTTTATTTCTTTATCAGCTTTTAATTCTCGTCTCTGCTAATCACGTATGCATCCCATGAACTAGTCATAAAATATATTGTGGTGGATTTTACCCTTTGAAAGTATTTATTTTAAAAGGAAAGTATTTTTTAGGCTAAGGTCAATTTTCGTGATGTTAGGTGATCATTAATGAGTTTCCGTTATGAAAGAACGAAATATGAATTTTCTTTTTGTGATTAAGCCCAATTTTATGAGACGCTAATGGTTTTGAGATTTATTGTACGCGAATTTTTATTATTTTGAAATTGTAGTTTCAAATTACTATATTGGAAACTATCAGACTAAGTAAACATTTATAAATTGTGTCTTTATCAATTTAATACGTTATTTTATATTTAATTTTGTAAACCAAAATATTGTATTAGCGTGTATATTAAGAAATGCGTGTATTTTGAAGAATTTTGAAAATCCTACTAGAGGGCACTTTATGTGTCAGGTTTTTGAGAGAGAATTGAAATGTAGAGGACTTGATTAGAGATGCTTGAGGTGTAAACAGTTAAGTTCACCGTGGTATTACTATATTTTTGAATAAAAGGTGTAAACGGTAAAGTTCACCATAATAATCACAATAATAATATTTAAGATTAGTTGACTGGACAAGTTATATTTGAGGTGTAGACAGTTAAGTACACCATAGTATTCTAATTTTTAAAATAAGAAGGTGTAAACAATAAAGTTCACCGCAATAGTAATTTTAAATATTTAAAACAAAAGTGTAAACAGCAAAGTTCACAAAAAAATATAATAAATTAATAATAATAAAGATTAATGTAAAAATAACGTTCATCACTGTTATAGCCTAATGTTTGTAATTTGTTTATGTGGAAATAATATTTTTTTTTTGGGATAGCGGGAAATAAAAATACTAAAGTGTTATTGTGTTTTTATTTTATTAAAAATAAAAAAGCATTAGATATAAATTACGTATACAATACTGCAATAAAAGATTAGTAAACAAAACAACAAAACAGGACTTACTCTATAAAATAAAAGAAATAAATCAACAAATCTTCAAGAACGGTAAGCTGAATCCATGTTCCATATTACTCCAAGGCATCCTGGATGGCAGCTTCCTGGCAATCATGCGTCCTGCATCAACTATGAGCTCTTCAGCTGCTGATGTTCCGGCGAGCTTCTCCAGGTAGGAAAATATTGTGTGGTGAAACATTTTTTTTTTGGTTTTGTGTGTGCAAGAGAATTTTCAGCTACAAGACAACAATCTAGATTCTCAGTTTTATGATACTCGTAATAGTTATTTTTTTTATTATTAGACAGAATGTAAAGTCTGATCGTTATTTGAATCATAAAAGTAATTTATTAATTTTTCTTAGGAAAGAAGGAATTTGAGAACTTTTCATGACACTACCTGAGATCAACAATTTCAATTAACTTTTTGAATTTTGTAACATGTTTATCATGCTCAATCTGAGTGAGCTGGCACCCAACTTTTAGTTTTTATAGAATTGGTCGATTTTTTTTTTGGTTAAGTCGACGAACATCATTACAATATTTATAATGTTTCAATTGCATCGTCAATTTTATTTTAAATAACACCGTTCTTGAAATATAATATACCTACATTTTAAAAGATTATGCATTTAATCCGCAGTTTAATTTAATGCACGAATTTACAGTTCAAACACAACAAGGTACGAATCAATATTAGATAGCGACATAGTATATGTTAACATTTAATATTATATATAATTATATGTATATATCTGTCACGATCTATATATTCACTTGAATATTTATTAAACTGCCTACACAGGAATAATAATAAGACAAAACATAGAGTTAAGTTAAATTGTATTACGCTCAATGCATAACACCGTCCGTCCGTCCGTCTTTAGTTACCTCCATCCTTGAAGGACAAGCTTTCCCAATTTTATTTGTTCGTTTGTTTTTTAAAATGTCTTACACCTTTCCCCTTGTGATGTAATCATATTAGGAGCGATGACATTTGTGAATATCTTTCTTAATGCCATTGGTTAATAATTCAAATAAAGTATGGAGAACATACAGGGACAAATTGCTTTCCTGGATTTGGTCTTTCCATCGATGAAATTCTAAAATATTTTATTATTATTAACTATTATTGTTATTAACAGAAAGGATATATCAAGATTGATAAGCTCTCGTGGGAAGTTCCTCGTATACTGTTATCAGATGAAAGCAAAGTGAATAATGTTAAATTTGAATTCCGGCAATGTAGGACTGATAAAGAAATAAATGTAAAATAAAGCAGAGGGGTGGTGTCCAAAGCAACGATTCATTTATAAATGTAATAAACACATGTAAATAATAATAATTTAAATGTGAAATTTTATACACTCCTAGTTGTTTTGTAAATCAAGTGGCAAATATCGAGAAAGAGTTTTAAGATGATATCGATTACAGTAAAATCCTTTAAAGAAGATTGAAAAGGGAGAGAATTTTTACAGAAAGAACCATTAAAAATTACCTGTTTTGGAGGGTTCCAAGCAGGTATAAAACCGCAAACTTCTAGTGATTTACAGGTCAAATCGTGTCTTTTTAAAAGAATGTATATTGCCTCAGGGTGTTTCCCTTTTTGTCGTCGAGGGTAAGGTAGATTTGAAAATAAGTTCAGTTTATCGCGGTACGTTACATAGTATAGCTGTGTTTTCGTTTTTAATTTTAAAAAGATGATTAGTGTAATATTCCTTCTTGGTGTGGTGATGTGGTTAAGATGTTGTTACTCGTTTTAATTTAAAGTCATACAATGTGTAAATGGTAAGTCTATATATTTTCTGTATTAGAACCAGTTTTTCTCTTTTTTTTAAATAGTTAATTGAGCAGGTGATAATTCACATTAGTGATAGGACCCGATTCAAATTCCTTCTAAATGGTGGATATGCAAACGATACCGCGAATGATATGTAGGTAATTAATATATCAACTATATAATCAAGCAATCTCTCGATGTAAATATTAGAAATTTTTAAAAGATATACAGTTTATAACGTTAGATAAAGATAGAAAACTGACGGTTCGTTTGTATCACGCAGGTCCGTGATTTGCGTTTAAAACTGAATTTAAAATTTTAATGCTGAATTAATTATCTTAAATTATTATATGTAATTAAAGTATTAATGACGATAATTATTTTAAGAAATCGGTAAATTTATTAATATAAAATGATAAACCTTGGCTCCCTCTATATTAACAATTAACAGAACGTCCGTAATCGGTAATACAGATTTCTTCATGACGCCCTCTAGTAGTACATAGTTTGTCGGTATTCCTTCATGATGCCATCTATTGACGATGCACAGGTTGTCGGTAATACAGTTTCCCGTCATGGATTCATAGGGTGTGGTAAAATGGCGCCCAAAGTTCCAAAATGGCGCTCGTCAGCCAATCAGAGAACAGCAGGCGTATCATCCAAGATGGCATCAACCAATCAGAAGCAAGGGGAGGAGCTACAGGAGTAGGGATAGCCAATCAGAGAGCAGTAGGCGTGGCCAAAAGTAGTAGGAGTAGGGGGTATGCCAAGCGTGGGTATGTCTACTCATTATAATAGACCTAATGGGCCATAGGTGGAGCTATATGTGTCAGCTCGACAGGCCATGAAGGTCCAAGGCTTGTTTCACTATTTCTTTCAATCTTTTTCTATCAGTCGCCACTTGTTCCCAGTTTATAATGCCTAATTCCACCAGATCTGTCTGAACACTGTCTATCCACTTGGTGTTTAGTCTGCCTCTCCTTTTCCTGGGTTCAATTCTACCTTTCAGCATTTTCTTCGTTGCTCTTGCTTCTGGAAGTCTGGCTACATGCTCCAACCAATGTAATCTGTAGAATTTAATTATTGGTATAATAGGTGGTTGGCTATATACAGTGAAGTCTCGTTGATCCGAATATACGTTAATCCAAATACCACTATAATCCGGACCAGCAATTTTTTGATAATCCGAACTTTAAAATTAATTGTTTTTAGTCCTCAAGTTTTATTTATAGTAACGAATGCAATGGATATTCAGATGTGTAATTTGATACAAAAACTGAAGGATCATATAACAACGTTAAAAACTTTAAAACCTGCGGAATATCCGGAGATGGAAAAAAAGTTGTTTGGATGGTTTTTGATGTCACCGATATCCTCCGAAATTTTGGACGAAAAGGCAAAGCATCATTATCCAGCAGCGTGCGGTGCATACGAAACAGTGGAAGCAGTCGCGATGCAACGTATGCGCTATCAAGCTCGTACGCTATGGTTCCACTGATTCGTATACTCTGCATGCTACTGTGACTTTATTAAAGACGGTTTCAAAACGATGACGTCAGGGCGAGTAAAGATTGGATACTTAATTTTAAAAAGACAATTTAAAACAGTTTTTGCGTATATATTTTTGTAGTTTTTTTTTTAAATAAATGTTTTGCAGAATGTTTTAAATGCATTTATTTACAAATAAAACATTGTAACTCTACAGACGCGGTAATCCGAAAACCGCGATGATTCGTATTGCCCCTGTTTTAATTACTCCGAATTAGCGAGACTTCACTGTAGTTCCATTAGTTCCCTATTTGTTCTTCTCTCCCATGTTTGATTCACTTTTTTTCCCCTCCATAAATTTTCAGCAGGACAGCAAGGCTTATATGATGCTATTTTATTATTATTTTCAGTGTAAATGCATAGGATAAAATAATAAAAAATAGGATTATATTAGCCTTGCTGTCCTAGATCATTATGAAACCAATAGTACATCTGCTCTCTGTTTACTGTGTCATATGCCGTTTTAAAATCTATAAATACTGCATGTACGTCAAGGTTGTGTTCATAGCTATTTGTAAGGATTTGCTTGATTGTAAAGATTTGATTGGTTACAGACCTATTCTGTCTAAATCCACATTGGTAGTCAGTGACCTATGATATGCTCTGCACATTCAGCTAATCGTTTCTTTATACAATTAGCCATAATCGTATATACAACATCTAACAGTGCGATGCATCTGTAATTCTTGCAGATAGCAGTGTCTCCTTTTTTGTGTATTGGGAATAAAACTGCTTCTAGCCATTTTTCTGGTATTTTGTCTTCTTTCCATCCTCTTAAAATAATTTGGTACAGTTATTAATGTAGTTCAGACCCTCCTTATCTAATCAGTTCTATTATAATTCCATTTTCGCCTGCACTCCGATTTTTTTTGCTGTTTTATAATATTTCCGATTTCTTCTAGACTTGGTTCACTTATTTCCTGTCCCGACTCATCCATTATTTCCCTTTCGGTTACTACTCAGTTTCTTCTATTTCTATTGTATCCCCCGTCAGCACCTCTTTAAAATATTGTGATCACCTGTCTTCTAATACCTCTTGTGTTCTTCCTACTAATTCTCCCTCTTTGTTTCTACAGTAGGATAATTTTGGCTGGTATCCTTTTCTTGTTTGACTTCCTTACAAAAGTTTCTTATTTCTTTATCAGCAAAATTATTTTCAATTTTACTTATCTTCCATATGCCTTCGCTTCTTAATTGTAAAAAGTGTTTTTGCTTCTCTTCTTACTTCTTCGTAGCTTTCTTTTTTTGCAGTAGTATTGTTTTTGATCTTTATTCTTGCTTCGTTTCGTCCTCCTAGCATATTTTTACATTCATCATCTAACCAATCCTTACGTGTATCTTTTTCCTCTTCCTGCCGCAGCATTTTGGCAGATTCTGTAATAAGCTTTTCAATACTTAGTTTCTTCTTGTGTAGTTTTTCTCTATCATATTTTACTAATCTCTTATTATTATTATATTTTACAGAACTTGTTTTTTCTTGGTTTAATTTTGCGAGTACCTTGAAGTGATCACAGTTTCCATCAGCTACTCTATAGCTTCTTATGTATTTAGTAAGGTGGGAGTGTTTGCTTTCTCTTAAGAAATGGTCTATCTGATTGATAGTTTTCCCATCAGGAGTTATCCATGGTGCTTAGATGTATGTGCTTGTGTTGGAAATAGGTACTCATTATTTTCATACACCTCTCGGTCGCAAATTCGATCAATCTTTTTCTGTTATCACTACTTACTTGGTGAATACTAAATTTACCTATGGTTGGTGCATATATGTCTTTCACCAATTTTGCGTTAAAATCGCCAACTACAATTTTTCTGTCGTAACTTGGTATGCTTTTGTAAACATTTTCCAACTCCTCGTAGTATTTATTTTTTATTTCTTCATCTTTTGCGTGCGTTTTATTATAATTATCTTCCTATATCTGCCCCTTATTCTAATACCACATAATCTGTCTGATTTTGGATGGAATTGAATAACTGCCTCCTTTAACCTCTCATAAAGCCTGTGCCTAGGATTCTGTTTTCACCCCCACTGTTAAAGAATATGTAATCTCCCAAGTCGGTTATGCTATTTTCTCTTTGTTTTGTTTCCTGGAGCACCAAGACATCTATTTGAAATTTCATTTCAGTTGCTTCATTAAATTTATCTTCTCTATAAGTACCTCAAACGTTCCATATACCTAAGTGTATATGATGTTTTATATTTTTTGTGAGTTGCTGTTTTCTATCCACTTTGTTTTTTGGTGGTAGGTGGTGCTATCACAATATTTAAACGTACAGATTTGTATGGTTTACACTTATACCCCGGTGTACCTTAATAATTACCTGCTGTTAAGTTCTATTACTGTTCAAATTGAGGACATTAGCCATTTTATTAGTTGATACTTATACCTATATAACCAGCAATCAATAAAGTTCCTAGTATCATAATATTTACCTACGACTAAAAAAAGTTCCTTACTAATTAACTTGCCACTCTAAACATTTATGAAAACTGAATTGAATATTGTCAAGTTACTATTTCTGTCCATTACTATTACTGTTTTTATTGGCATTAAAAAAAGAAAGTTAAAAATAATGAGCTGAATGGTTTAGTTCAATTTTCATAAATGCCCACTGTATCCGTTTTTTACTGTGGGGTACCTTTCTGAAAATTGGAACATGGAATGATACAAAGGATTGTCAAGAACATTACCCACACGAATAAAACCCATTTGTCTGTAATATATTGGCATTAAAACCAAAACTGACAATTAAAAAGGGTATAAAATGGCACATAAATTACACAGGTCTACAAAAAAGCAGGTCTTGGATGTTGTTGGGAAGATGTGGGTCATTTCCGAAGTAATTTTGTGCGTAGAATCCGAATCCGAGGTCAGAATAGGCCCATCACGTCAGAATTTTGAGATATTTGACGTTATGTACTCGAAAAATGCGTTTTTTTGTTATTTTTGAGGTTATGTTCAGGATGCGACAAATTTTTGTAGCTTTCATTGCTATTTGCACCATTTAGTACTACTCTCACCCTTCAAAATGAGCTATTAGCCGATGACTTAAGATTTTTTCTCACAAAGTTAAGGCCATTTTAAGTTATGACATTTATCCCAACAACGTCATGAGCATTCACATTACTCCTTTGAATCGTACATGTGATGGCCCGATTCTGACCTCGGATTCGGATTCTACGCACAAAATTACTTCGGAAATGACCCACAGCTTCCCAACAACTAAACCTTGTTGACCTGTGTTATGAACTATTTTCTTCAGAATGAATGATTAAAAGTTCCTGGTCAAAAAATAAAGTTAAAGATACAATTAAAGGTGTTGTTAAGCGGATTTACAACTTCAGCTTAATAAATTAAACAAAAAATGTAGATAGCCATTTCACAAGTAAAATTTCTAAATTCTTAAAAATAAGCCTGTATCCCAATAAATAAATAGTTTATATGATATATCCCGCCACTAACGATTGCTTAATTCGGTAAGACATTTTCTATTAGTTTGATCCGCTCGTAATAGCATCTGGTAGCGAGAAGCATGCAAAGTGTCTAGATTTAACACTATACTATGAAAATATTCGTGCAAAATTATATACTAACCCGCTTCATTTGTTTTCACACATCAATGTGATTCATAATTTGTACTCATAGGAGCACAAAATCGCAATTAATTACACCAGGCGACGTTTCCGATTCTAATATTGTCTTCGCTTGTGATAAATCGTTAACCGATATAATAATAATAATAATAATTACTACAACCCATAACCTTAACCAAGGCCCCAGAAGCTATAAGCTTGTGCGGGAGGGAGGGGGCGATTATTATTATTATGTAGGCCCAATGTGCGGCTGCAGCCGACTTATAGATGGAACAGCGCAAATCCCACATTTGTGTTACAGCTAAGGGAAACTGCAGAAAACCTTAACCAGATCTGCCAGCGCCGGGAGTCGAACCCGGGCCGCTTGGGTGAAAGTCCGTCACGCCAGACATTACACTACCAAGGCTGTAAACCGATGCCTCCAAATCATTCAAAGTGTTTAAATGCATATGGTATAATTTTATCCATTCTATACTAATACACTGTATCAATATAAATTGCAATAAACCCTTAAATAAACTAGAACTAAACACTATACGTATAGCAAGTGCTTCTGTCGCAGGCACGCGTGACGTCACACGGCCGCGTTCCAGTCGAGCGACAACGGGTTTACAACACCTTTAACTTATATAATTGATAGCATCTATAAACAAAATACAGCTCGTTTTATATGTATTTGCAGAAGCGAAAAGCAGAAGAAAGAAGATTTGAAAGAGAATGGGATGATTATTCTAATGGTATACAACGTTCAATTTCACTTATGGATAGAGAATTGGCCAGAAAGCAAAGGTATATATTTCTAGATTTTGTACGTATATTTTTATAAATTTTCATGTGTTTTAGGGAGATAAATAAACAAATTGCGGAAGAAAACAAACGTATGGCAGTTGATCATAAAAACCACATAAATTATCTTGAAAAAATTGTGTACAGTAATAAACCGACCACTGCATTTTATGAACAATTTAATAAATCAACTAGATAAATTTTATTTGCTTAATCAAAATATACATTGTTTGAAATATCTACAACATATTATATTCATATAACATTTTTTAATAAATCCAGTTAATTTTTTATTAAAAAATAGTGTTTATTTTTAATAAAGTCAGTATCTAAATTTTTATAGATATATAGAAATAGAAAATAGCAAATAACATGGAAGTTAGTAACGGCTAACAGGACCGTTTATTAAACCTAAATCATGTAAGTTTAAGATTGACGTCGCAATTATTCTTGCTGTTTTCTTCAAGTATCCTCCACTAGTTAGCATTACTATAGGAATACGTTTTGAGCGTGCTTTTTGGAATATCATCTCATCTCTTTTGATGATACCCTGAAAATAAATTAAATTTAACAAGAAATATAGAACCACGCATTAAACATCAGGTATGCATTTGTCAAAAGTATTTTAAAAACAGGTGTTATATAGCCATATGTTGTAATAATTATATTCCTATAAAAATCTAACGTTAAGCACGATTTCATTCTGAAAATTAGAACAATAGTTTTTTATAAAAATCGATGGCCTCATATAGTGTGGCTGATGGATCATAGATGAAGCAAAACTTCACATTTACTGTGATTTATTACAGTAAATAAGTTGTGCTTTAAAATTATTTGTAATTATTGTATTTATTTAAATTGTGTTTATCAACATTAAATGAATATTATTGACTTCATAATATACAGGGTGCGAAGAAAGTTCCGGAACGGTCAAATATCTGGAGACATGCATGTAAGATTAAAAAAACAAAAAACACGTCTTAAATATTTTTCAAAAAGCTATCCAATAATACCACTCTCGACCCCTAACCCCCATTCCCAGGGGGGTGGGGATGGGGGCAACTTTGAAATCTTAAATAGGAACCTCCATTTTTTATGGCAGATTAAGATTCTCCATTAAAAAGTACATTAGCTTTATCTGACAAATTTTTATCGATTTTCGATAGATGGTGCTGTAATCGTAAAAGTACGATTTTTCGTACTTATCAAAAAATGAGACGTAGAAGTGGAAAATAAAAAATTACGTGTTCATTTATCTTTGTTCTCAGAGTTTACTTTCATTAAATTTGTTAGGTCTTTTTTGGTTTATTTTTATCAGTCGGTAGCTTAATAATGAAAAAAAAAATGTTTTGGACATTATGTATTTTTTTATCTGTATCTGTCGAAAATCAAAAACAAGTTTTTAATTGAAAACTAACTTACTTTTTAATGGAGAATCCGAATCTGGAATAAAAAATCGGGGTTCCCATTTAAGATTTTAAAGTTATCTAGTTTTATTACTTATCTTTACTTATATTCTTAACAAATCAAAAATAGAATGGTGCTTACTGTAACACCGGAATTTCCGGTTACCAATAAATGTTTGTTAACTTTTATAATTCACATGACCATTCTCCTTTAGTAGGAAGGATTCTAAATTTACCACATCAAAAATCATTATCGTGTGATTCCAACATGTCAGGGGTTTATGAGTAAAGCTAATATCCGTAAATTTGACTATTTATTTTTACTAATGTTACACGTTAAAATGTGTAAAGGCACAACCTTAATTACTTCTTGTCAAAATCTTGAGGCTCTTGCATCACAGTTACCATTTAAGTTATTTTGAAATCTTTTTGTTTTCTTTAACAGATATCCAATTTAGTATTAAAATTTACTTAACAAAATGTCTTTTAGAACCTTGTCTGCACCATCTCATTTTGAGATTAAGTTCAATAATATACTTGGAGCTAAAAAAATCAAATTTGTTTTTATATAATATAATAAAAATGTAACATTTCATACCGTCTCATATATTGTCACGCTTGATCTACCACAAAACAAAATTAATCTTCAAATGCTAAAAAAATAAAAGTTTTGTTTCCAAGCGAAAATCAAAAATCATTTCTCAGCACATTACATCTGGAATAGCAGATCCATCTTTTATTTACTGTACTAGTAATAATAGTATAATTAGTTATAGCAAATGTAAACCGTGAGTCACTGCAGCCTGGCTGTCAGCCTCACTCATCAACCCAGCTGACAGCAGGTTCGAAATAACAATAATGTCTTTATTTCCTTACAGGTTTACACCCAAATAGGGAAAAATATGAATTTACAAAAAAAAACATAATTACAATATACTTAACCTATTGTGTTGTATGTATTAATAAGGTATATTCTCATGTTTATTTACAAAGACTTGACAAATAAACGATAATTCATCAGACATAATATCGCATTCTATGGAAATTGAATTAGAATTACTACACATTACAGTAATTGAACTGCTAATTAACATACTGGTCCTAGCAAAATTATTATAAAAGGATAAAGAACTTCTGCTGTTGTGTCTCAGTATATTAAAACTAATCTTTTGCAGTAAACTAGGACAGTTCAGGTTGTTATGAAGTAAATTAAAAATAAGCTTAATACTTATTATGATTCTTCGTGTTTTCAAAGATATCATGTTAAATGTAATAAGTGAAGAAGAGTAATCAAAGTCGTGGTTAGGATAACTTCCAGTAGATAAATAATCAATGAATTTCAAAAATTGCTGCTGAACAGATTCTGGATGTTTAATATGTATATTATAAATGGGATACCAAATAATTGATCCATACTCCAGAGTCGATCTCAAAAATGCGAAATATAAGATTCGGAGCCATTGCTTATGTGAAAAATCCCTACAGTTTCGATAAATAAACCCAAGTGCTGTATTGGCTTCTAATACCACCTGATTGACGTGTTCAATAAAAGAAAATGTGTTATCAAAAACAATTCTTAAGTCCTTCACACGAGTTGAACGATTTAATATTTCACCATTTATAGCATAATCATGAATAAGTGGTTGGTGTATTTTTGCATACGAAACAATGGAACATTTATTTACGTTTAAATTTAATGTTAGACTGCAACTATAAGTAATGATTAAAATCATGTACTTGATGATATATTTTTAAATCGTCAGCAAATAATAGTTTCTCGTAATGTACAGATTTAGGAAGATCGTTGATAAACATTAAAAATAACAAAGGACCCAAATGGGATCCTTGAGGGACACCAGAGCCAGGACTGAATGATGTAGAACATACTCCGTTATATTCCACCTGCATTTTACGATCAAAAAGATATGATTGAAACAGCAAAATGAGAGCATCAGACAAAGCAAAAGTTTTAAGTTTATCAATAAGGATATACAGGTCAATCTGATCAAATGCTTTGGAAATATCTGTATAGATGACATCAACCTGACCCCGTGAATCCAAAGCTTCAGAAACATATTGTGTGAAACAAGCTCAATTGGTTGTGGTGGATCGTTTAGCCACAAATCCGTGTTGAAAAGGCGAAATAAAGAATTTAATGTTGGAGTAAATAACATCGTAGATAATAATAATAATAATAATAGTAATAGCTACTACAACCCATAACCTAAACCAAGGCCCCAGAAGCTATAAGCTTGTGCGGGAGGGAGGGGTCGATTATTATTATTATGTAGTATTATGTATAAGGGTTTCAAATATTTTGCCAAAATTACATAAAATAGATATAAGGACTGTATCGAAAAGAAAGTTGACACCTTCAGACTCATATACCTTTTATAATTATGCAATACTTTTAATAATTTTATAATAAAACAACACTTTAATATCTAGAAAATTTAATAATTTACAGAAATATAAAAAATGATTATTTTGCCAGTTATCTCACTTTATTTTTTAGGTTACGTATTAAGCTTTGGACGGTTTCCTTTGTGACTGCTTTGGCGGGCTTATTCAATTTTTTTTTAAATCTTCTAGGCTAGTTGCAGCTTCATCGTTTTTCTGAAGATATCGTTTAATAGTCCAATATCTTCAATAGAACGCGCTTCAGGGTACTTTGGGTGATTAGGCTTTTTCTCGTCAGAATTGACTTTATGCTGTTTACACCATTCCCTAGTGGCTGCTGCATAATGAGATGCAGCTAGGTCTGACCAAAATAAAGTAGGCACTGTATGCTTTTTAATCATTTGCGACGGTCTTTCTGGAAACATTCTTTTCGGTATAAATCTGCATTCAAATATTCTTGAGTAAATAAGGGACTAAATTTCATGCCGCATTTCATATGGCTTGCCATACTAGACCTTTTTCCCATATTTTTCCATGAAAATCGACTTGTCCTTTTTGCTCACATATGCATTTTTCTCAATAGTGTAAAATGTTTTATAATCAAATTTGCAGTAAGTCTTATCATCCACTATAACACACTGGTTTTTTCTTGTTAATACGTTGTCATACAAGTTTCTTGTCTGTTTTTTTACATCTACAGATTGTTTTTCATTCCTTAGAGATTTTTTTGTTTTTTATAAGATTTCAAATTATATTTTTTCTTTATTCGCTGAATCATTCCTATTGATGTTTCTGCTTTTTTCGGAGTGTTGCGTACTGACAACATTGATTTACGTTTAAAAATCTTCAACACCTAACTATCTCATCCTGGATTAGAGGATCCATTTTTAGGACCAGATTTCGACAGCTTTTCAAACTACAAGCCAAACTTTTTAATATATTTATGACACTTTCATGGCCAACATTGCGATTTTTAGCCAACTGTCTTTTAAAAATTCCTTTTATGCTGCACTACTCATCCAAAATTACTTTTCTTTCATTTATATTAATTCGCATCATTGCTGTATATTGTACACAAACTTGAATTTTTTTTCATATGAAGCGGTTGTCAATATAGAAATAAACAAATTATTATCGAAATTATTTTTAAAATATTTCACAGCTTGCTTTTGCGATTGTTTAAAAATGTCAACTTTCTTTTCGATACAGTCCTTAGGCCTGTAATTTTCGACAAGTGTAGAATCACCGCTTTTCAACACTGGACATAGTCGAGATTGTTTCCATATTTCAGAATATGTGTTAGAACGCAGGATCAAATTGAATATTGTATGTAACGGGTTAATAAAAACTGGTGAGCAATCACGTATTAAAAAACTAGGTATCATATCCACACCAGAAGTATATTTATTTTTCAATTTTTTAATGGCAGTTTCAATGCTGCTCTTGGACATATTGTTTACATGAATTAAAGGCAGATTATTTAGTGGCAGCGAACTGGAGGTACTACTAGAGCCAGACTGTATGTAAACATTCTAGATTCACCCTTTCTATTACGAACAAATGACCAAAATTTTTTAGCATCAGAATGAACATCGTTCTGCACAATTTTTATAAGCGATTGATATTTCTTTTTTGATAGTGGAACGCAATTCTTTAAATCTGGAGTAGTAAAAACTTGAACCGTACTTTTTATATTTATGGTGAATGTCATTCTTTTTCTGTATTAGACGAATGATATATTTCGTATACCATAATGGATATCGTTGGCGACACTTGCTTGATTGCTGCAGAGGAACATTTAAATCGAAAATTTCATATAATTTCTTATAAAATTCTGAGCAAACATCGTTAATATCTGAGTAAAAATCAAGGAAGGACCAATCTACATTTAGCAAAGCTTCATAAAGTTTTGGAAAGTTAGCTTTCCTAAAATTATATTTCTTATGATTTGTTACACTTACGAACTTAGGCAAAAGTTTAGGTAATTGAACTAAAATATAAAGTGCAGGATGATGTTTATTCTCATCTATTAATGGAAATTTATCTCTACTGACAAAGGCTCCAACATTAGATAGAACTAAATCTAATGATCTGTTAAGGATATTAACAATACTATTGCACTGCTGAAGGCCAAGGAAGAGCTGGAAATCCTTAAGTATGACACCCGATCTATCAGGAGTGTTATAAGTATAGGAAGGTATATTAAAATCTCCCAACATCACTATTTTACCTTCTTATGAAGTGGTCATTGTCGAGAGGAAAATAAGCGGGAAATAACTCAGTACTTAGAACATCATCAGTTAGCCAAGTTCCCGAGAAACATATGAAAGTATAGTGGGAAGACGAGATAGCATTAAATGTAGAAATTATTTTAGATTTAAGCCCTCTAATATTCTGATAATATATTCCAAGTAACATATCAGTAGATAATGCTCTATCATGTGGGTGATTCAGACATTCACTTGAAGCATCGCGTTGAACAGTTGGAGTTATTAGAGTTCTCAGGTTTGATTCAGAAACTTTAAACTCTGGTTGCTATAGCAAGGATGGTAAAACATCACATTTTATTTTAGATATTAACTGATTGTACACATAACAGTTAGCATGGTCCCACGCAGCATGCTGCACATTAATGTCTGATCTTGACATAAACACTTTTACAAATTAAAAACCACAGATCTTTATTTTTATTAAGACAAATAAATAAAATTTTTCAAAAACAAAACAAATTCCTATGAAATTTGAGTGGTGAGTGAGTGGTTGTCAACCTGACATGGGGGTTGCAGCCGTATTCATTTACAGACTAGCATCAAATAAATTAAATTCAACAAACAACAAAAAATATTTACAAATGAATAACCGAATTTTAAAACAGTTGCTAAAAAACAAACTTTATTCATAAAGAACCTCTTGACTTTGACAAGAATGAAATAAATTTAATTTAATAGATTGTTCCCAATGGGCAACAAATCTTATTTCGACAAACCTGGTATATGAAAATTGACACACCAAATGCCAATGAATCCACTTCAAAATGTTTAGTTTGTTGTACAATCGGTAAAACAGTGTTCATCCAAATCAGCTGTTCTTGAAAATCCATACAAGTCGATAACCAAATCCATGATAATTGTTAAAATGAAAACAATAAAGTTATTTTCTTTGATTTATAAAGATAAATCAATCATAATTCCCAATAATTGTGTTGATAAGTGAAAATAAATCTTCTTCGATTTATATAACAGGTAAACATCCAATTTCATATGATATAGACGTTTGTTTACAAACGAACACGTAGGTCAAACTATAACCTTACTTTATTTTTAGAAAATCTTTGTACGAGTCAACGTGGGTTCATCCAATAACTTTTATCGACTGACTTTGTTAAATCTTCAAAAGCCCTTTTATATTTTTATGGAAAACATTTGAAAACACGAAGAACTTTTTCAAAAAAACTGAACATCAGAAAATGTGTAACACTGATTTTAACTTTTATATTGTTTGCCTATTAAACTTTATTTTGATTGCATTTATTATTATACCCTATTTATAATAATACACACTAAAGGTATAATTTATTATTATTGTAATACAATTTTGGAAATGATAGATAGCTAAACCTTTATCAGAGGCGCAGGCGAGTTTCCTTGATAGACAGTGCGATAGACGGACATTTTGTCACTTTTAAAAAGAGATCTGAGCGAGTACTTTGTACATGTATTACAACTAATAATCTTAGTTATTAACATATTTTAATTAAACAAGAAGGCCATTCTATTTTATAGAAGCTATGTTAATGTAATCTTATTATCATACTTAAGTATTGTTTATTACTTTTTGGTGCGATGCCTAATTTTGAGTAATTTTGCATTTTAGATTTGACGGCCTGTATGTAAGTCAGTAAATCAGAAAATTAGCAATTTAGCAGGTTTGCAAGCTAGCAAACATAATTAATATTTTACTGCATCAACATACTGACTAAATTATCATCATCAATTATCACTTTTCCAAGCCTACCACTGGAAATTCGCCTGAGCTCAATAACCGACGGAAGTTCTCATTGGAATCCATTGCAGAGATCCAACGTTGCTATTATTCGTCAATTGTACGGAAGCTATACGTTTACCAGTTAAGAAAATCCAGATTCAAGTCAGACTACTCCAAATTTTGTTGTACCACAGATATGCAATCGCTTCCTGTGGCGATTATCGAATATCGATCAATCTTTATCATTCTAACAATTTAAACTTATTTTATAAAACTATACATATATTATCTTACTTTAATTATTTTCAAACTAATATAAATAGAGTTGCAATAACTACAAATGTAAACCTCAAATAGCTATTTTGGGTATTTTGGATAATAAATAAATTAATTATTTATACCTATCAATACGTAACTCTCAATAATGAAATTTATTTTTTACACAATTATTTTTGGGTATTAAAATCATTAGATTTAATAACGCATTTATAATTATTTCATTTATAAAGTATAATAACTACCCAAATACTAACAATCCTATTTTCTTAGTTTTCAAACAGCGTAAAACTAAGTGGCGCCAAATAAAATTAAAATAAACATTTTTTGTAAGTAATGATTTGTGCCTTCAATGAACCCACGACCCAAGCAACCAGATGAAGAGCTGCCGTTAGCTGTAAGCCCGGAAGGGTTACAAATGTCATGACATCACAAATAAAAACATATGGTAATAATTAACGCTAATCTTAATTCTGAAAAGATAGAAAGATAGCTGGCAAAAGGACGATCAAAACAGTGCACTTATGGTCTAAATTAAATACTTACAATGAAAATCAACGTAAATGAACAACGGTTACAAATCTCATGAAAACTAATTTGCCTTTAAAATAAAAGGATTCCCAACTATCTCTGTATATGAAATGAATACGTACACAAGGTAACCCACTCGCATGGAGTTCACACAAATTAATTTTTATATACTGGTAAAACAACTTAAAAATCTGCTTACGCCGTTTTAGACAACAAGCGATGCTTTTGAAAGTATAAAATAAATAAGAACATAAATGAATTCAAACATGAACTAATTTCTTCCAGAATACAGTACTCCAGGTGCCTGCTATAAATAATAGTGCAAAATATCAAAATAAACTCAAAATTTGGAAAAACCAAATAATATCAGCACAGCTGATATCTCGACATACTTGACCTCAAATCTTCTACATACAGGATTTCGTAAGCAACTTGTAACATTATAAACATCAAGGTAAGCACTGATCTGATTTAACTATTTCCAGTGAAATATGTACCCAAAACTGACTTAGCCTTATTAAAATTAATCTAACAAGAAAACAAAACCTTCTAGCAAAGTGAATAAACTATTTTAAACATGTAGCCTGGGTTACATACATGTTTTACTATAAAATAGCATAATTGATTTATATCCTTTTTATGAATTCAATAATTTTTATAAAAAATGAGGTTAAATACTGACGATAACTATCGTAACTCCTATATTTCTATTTTATGCTACTAATTCTCCATGTAGCCTAGCATGTAGCTTTTAAATTGAATAAAACTAGTAGCCTAGCATGTCTGTCTTTCTATTTAATGCATGAAATAATTATTTCTGTGCTTACAATCAAGTCGTAGCCTTTAAAATATTTCGAGATTATAATAAGTTAAGTAAATTCTCAACCTCATGATTCTATATCATCTCAATATTTATTACTCAATGTTTATGTTATTTATAACTTATTTGTTACTCAAAGAGTCACAGCTTATATAATAAAAGAAGTATTTCACATTTCACACTTAATTTTACAACAATTCACAAAAGTGATGAAATGTGTGTAATTCACAAACGATACTCCAAGACAGACTGTTTCAAGATTATTAACTCTAAGCAGTCGGTGATATCACTTATAATTTGCATACATGGTCTGAGCTTTATATAAATAAACCAATATCAAATGTATAGCCCCTCTATTTCAAATAGTAGCGACATCGTGGAACAAACCTGGCACAAACTTTAATAAAGAAAAAATTAGTACATGCATGCTGTTACAGAAATTTAATAAAAAGTTGTTTAAATATTACAATTAGGTTGGTATATATTATATTAATATGATCATTTTTACAGGACATGATTGTCCATTATCAAATTAATCTTTAATTGTAGATATCTTTGTGCGTGATTATTATTAAACCTAAGATTTATTGTAAGACGGAATGTCAAATCTGGTAACATTCAATGTCGCCAACATCATTTTGGTGCTTTTGCTCCAGCGGCGAGATCAATCGTCGCTACTATTTGAAAATAAAGGAGTTATAATCGAATGTATAGCCCCTCTATTTCAATTATTAGCGACATCATGGAGCAAACCCAGCACAAACTTTAATAAAAAAAAAATTACTACATGTAGGGTGTTGCAGAAATTCAATAAAATTTGTTGAAAAATTATAATTACGAAGGTATATATCATATTAATATCGTCGTTTTAACCTAAGATTCATTGTATGACGGAATATCCTTTTGCTCCAGTGGTGAGATCAATCATTGTCGCTACTATTTGAAAATAAAGGGGCTATAATCGAATCATATTAAATGCGACACCTATAGAGACCCAAGTGAACTACGTGGCAAAATTATGGCCTCTACAGGCCTTAGAGTCCTCTGTAGAAATCCATACTATAGAGGCCATAATGGACTCTGTAAAACATGATTGCATATGCACTTTAGGACATAGCAGCTTTACTAATTAAATTTCTATTAAATTTAACAACAGTTGTTGCTAGTTACAACATTTCAGAAAATTAAGTTCATACCATCTGTAGTAAGTTTTTATAAGCATTTAAACCGCTCCCCTGTAAAGTTTCTAAAACAGAGTTACGCCCATATGCATTAAAGGTAACGATATGTAGTTTGTTTAGATAGAAAGCTTATACAGTATGAAAAATATCCACAAAGCAAATAAATTGAGTTACCTGGGAAGAAATTGCAAGGCATCCTAATTGATCACCTTCTAATATATCTGTACCTGCATTGTATATAATAATATCAGGCATAAATTCTGTTAAGGCTGTATCAAGATTTCTGAAAAAGTAAATATTTGCATTAAGTCAATAAATACATAAAAAATTAACCACTTACAACTCTATTTTACATAAGTATTCGGTGTCTCTAGTCATATGGACTAACTCCACTCTTCTATTAATTGCAGCTTTGGCAATTCTGTCAAATGGATAAATACCTCTATTATATACATCCATTATATATACATTTCTGTTATCTTTAAAATCATGTTCATAGCCATTTCCCTATTACAAAAAAAAAGTAAAATGTAGCAATATTTAAGTCTATTAATATTTATTTGATCTTTTTACCTGATGAGCATCTAAATCAACAATCATAACATTTTGTATTGTTAAAGGGTAATGAATAAATAAAAAATGTATTAATAAGGTTATATCAGCATAAGGGCAAAATCCACCACCGGCATCTGATCTACAGTGATGGAATCCGCCTCCTATATTTATTGCCCAACCTCTTTCTACAGCTAATTTTCCTGCTAATATTGAACCTCCAGTTTGGTATCTAGAAATTAATGACAGATTAATGGTTATAGTTTCATATGTAATGTATTATATCTATCGCTCACCTCATTGGTCTTAAATAACCAGATTGCACTAGACAGTTTGGCACAAGAAATAGGGGTGGCACTTCTGCGATTCTAGCAACATTTAAGCTGCACTGTAAATTTAAAATTAAAACATTAACATGGGGTGTAAAAAGATGGCGCATAATCTCTTCAGTATATTGTAGCTCAGAACAAATGCAAAATTCAAAAACAAAATTCAAAACTTCAGTTTAGGTACAAAGTTTTAAGGCTTCAAATTTTGTTGTGGATTCATTTTTTCTGTGTTACAGGCAAAACTATTGCCTTATATTAATAGGTACTTTATGAAGCAGCTAGTAAATAGCACTTTTTTTTTTATTAAGTAATGTACAGTAATCAGAATTTGTATTCTATAAGCTATATTGCTGACATAGAGACTGGTAATAAGAGTCTCAGTAGTGTCCCGGTTAGGCTTCTCCAATGAGAAGGTCTCTTGGTCACCTCACAAGAGGTCAATCGGACATCTTTGCTTCAGTCTTCTATGGTGTGGTAGTTCTAGCACAAGTGGCTGTAGGACAATATTGGAATGTATTTCAAGTTTATAATGATGCTGCTGGATTTGTTGTTGAATTGTTTCTTGGACTGTTGGTATATGGAGATCTTGATGTAACATTTGATTTGAGATGTACCAGGGTGCATTAGTGATTTCTCTGAGGATCTTAGATTGTACTCTTTGTATTATAGCAATGTTGGACTTGCTGGCGCAGCCCTAGAGCTCAATACTGTAGGTCTATATTGGGATGATTACTGCTTTGTATATTAGGATTTTTGATTATAATGACAATTTGGAATTTCTACCAAGCAGCAATGTAGTACTCCCATTTTAAGGTCTATTTGTTTTCGTTTTTTTGATATGTGGTCTCTCCAGTTAAGTTTTGCATCAAGATGGATACCCAAATACTTGACATTGTTTGCTGGTGGTATTGCGGTATGTACACTGGGGGGCAGGTGTCCTTTTTTAATGTGAAGGTTGTGTTGGGACTTGCCTTCATTAATTTTTATTTTCCAGCATTGAAGCCATTTCTCAATTTGAAAGAGATCATTTTGAAGGTTTGCAGAAGCTATTATCAAGTCTTCGTGGACAGCTAGGAGGACAGTTTCATCTACAAATGTACCAGTTGTGGTAAAGTCAGATGTAGAGAAGTGTGATGTGTAGATTCGATATAAGACAGGTTCAAGGAAGCTGCCTTGAGGGACTCCAGATTTGATTGGATGGAACTGAAAGATTTCATCATTAACTTTTGTTCAAAAGAATCTATTACTTAGGTAGGATTTCAGGAGGCAGTAGAACGGAGCTGGCAATGATTGTCTGATTTTGTATAAGAGGCCTTCATGCCAGACCTCGTCAAAGGCCTGGCTCAAGTCTAAAAATGCCACTGAGCAGTATTTTTTACCTTCGATGGCTTCATTGATGACATGGACTATTCTATGGCATTGTTGTATCGTAGAATGTTCAGGATGAAACCCAAACTGGTGGTCAGGAAGTATGTTAATAAGAGGTTGGATGCGTTGCAAAAGCAGTCGTTCAAATAATTTTGAGATATAGGACAATAGACTGATTGGTCTGTAAGAACAAACATCAGTTAATGGCTTTCCAGGCATAGGGATGAGTAGAATTTTAGATGTTTTAAGGCACTTGGGCCAATAATGGGTTCGTAGAATGGCGTTAACGAGGTATTTAAACAGTACAATCCCTTGCTTTGGTAGTTCCTTTAACATCTTTGAAGTTATCTGGTCAATTACTGGTGCTTTTCGATTGTTTAGTAGAGAGATTTTAACTAGTCAGTTGTATATTTGTTATTCTCATCTTCTTCTTCTGCATGCCGTGCTCTGTTGCAGAGCGTTGGCATTTCCCTCCTATGCTGGTGTTGTGTGTGTTCGGTGATCACAAGTATAGGGGACCTACAGCTTAAGGTGGACTCCGAACCACCCCCAAGTACATAGTGCTTAGATTATTTATTAGATTTCAGGGAAATTTCCTGGGCAAAGCATACCTCAGTGGTTTGCCATTGCCTTCCGAGGGAGATGCAATTTTTAAGAATCCGGTGATGTATGGGTCAGGGTTCGAACCCGGATCCCTTGGTCGGTAGTCCCGCACGTAACTAACCGAGCCACAATCGCTCTCTTAGACTCTTAGAATTCTTAAAACTCTTGAAACAACAATAGCCGCACGTAGACTTTACACACCCAACGGAGCTTCTATATTAACTCCGGAATAACATTAATGTCGAGTGACATTAATGGCAATATCTATATCTTGGACTGATGAGACCTAACTCGAAACTTGAGTCTCAAAGTGCCGTTTGAGGATTTTAACCACTGGTGGTTAAACTTTTGTAATAACATCACGAAGACTGATAAGAGTTAATCTTAGTTAAGACAAGTTCCATTATAAAAAAAAATGATTTATTTTATAGATTTCAAGATCTTTAATTAAGTTTCATAAGTTATATTAAATAGTAATTAAAATTTCAAATAAATAATTAATATCATTTTATGAATATCTAAAACTACAAAACACTCTAAAATTGTGTAAGCTGGTATATGTATGTTCGGGTGCAGTTCTGGTTTATGTTAATGAACCAACAGTGCTTGTTTATGACCATCCCATACAAAAATTTATCTTCAGAATGGGTGCAATTCAAATTACTAGCTATCAAAAAGATGAAATTCAAATATGAGATACAAAAGACCAACAGGTACGAAAACTAAACGACCATATAAGACCAACAGAGTCGTAATACCAACACTCAAAATACTCAATATAAAAACACAAGAAAAATACTAACAATTAAAATATTGATCAACAAACTACCGACAATCAGAATCCTGGTAATCAAAATACTGACAATCAAAATAAAATACGAATACCTACTTAAAATGTCGACAATAAAATTGTCAACAATGTACTAAATAGGTACCAACAGTACTTTAGCAAAATGGAACAAGTGGCACCTTCACACCTGCCGTAAAGAAAAGATATAATTACATCAGAGTAATACAGTCTGTTGGATTTAAAGCGCCCCACTTTGTAGTATAATTTTATTTTCAGCGAGAAATGGTATTGTAAGGAAGAATAAAATAATGAAATGTCTATAACAAACTGAAATCAATTCTTTATTCTAGAAATTTATTATTACGAAAAAATCTTATAAAAGTTATTTATATTATTAGTGGGATAAAGGCATTATTAACATATGAATGTGTTGAGTTGCACGACGAGGGCGTTAGATCGAGTTGGTTAAGAGCATGAGTATGTTAGTAGGCCTTATCACACGTGTTAAGATACAACTTTTTATTTAAGACTGCCCAAAATTAAAGAAAACTGTATTATTTACTAAGTTGAAACAGTTTTTTGACATACATCATGAAATTATTTAAAATCAGAGCAGCATAGATTTCGAAGCCATAGCAACCAGGCAATTATGATCATGATTTCCTTGTCCCACTCAGTTTGATAATAATAGTATATTACGCACAGAAGCATTATAATTAGACTATTATTGCAAGACTCATCTAAACATAAAAGTCTTTTTATGGCCCAAGGGTCTCTTTATGATTAGACGGGCAATAATGAAACGTCAATTAAATGTCAGAAGTTTTTTTTGTAGAACTTGATTGGTTCTTAATATAATTTGTAAACTTCTTACCAATGAAAATAACCTGAAATTAAATATTTTGGAATAGTAACTATAGTAAGGAACTTCGTATAGTCACATAAGTATACGCACAGCTGCTTGATATACCTACGTACTGATTCAATTATATTTTTACACAATAATAGATTTAACATAAAAACTTAATCTGTGCATAAAATAGTGTGTGTATATCGGGCATAACTTGCTTTTAGGGCCCTACAGCCTTTTAGGCCATAAAAGCTTCATTATGCCCTTAATACGTAAATAACTATTATATACCCAGGGACTAAAGTGCGCCTTTTAATCCCGAATGTGAGTTTATTTTCCGAGTGTTAGCGAGGAAAATAAACACATGAGGAGTTAAAAGGCACCTTATTCCAGTGGTGTATATACGCCATTTTTTGCACGTCCTAAGAACTTAATCGCAAAAATTCAAAATTTCGAAAATTTTTTCCGAAAATGTCGTTACATGTCATTCTGACAATTGAACTCTGCAAACGCCAAAATCACATAGTTTCAGGATAATAAATCCTAACATGTTGTACTGCGATTACTTTTTTTTGTTGTTTACTTGTTGTTGTTGTTGTCATGGAAAAACTTTACTCCCTCAGGGAGTAAAAGTGCTACTTTACTCCCTCTTTTGGGGGACTAAAGTAGAGCCTTATATATAGGACGTGCAAAAAATTAATTATCTAACTCAAATTAATGACGTAATTAGTTCTCATCCAAGCAGACGAAAAAATTATTACACAACCCATTTCTAAATTAATTGACCCAGTAATAGAGATAAACAACTGGATTTCAAATATTGCATGAAGCTGCTCTGCAATTTGTAAAGTGTGTCATAATACTAGCACAGCTTTATCCATATATAATATAACCAGCTTCATCGGGGTATGTCCTACTTTGGGAATTGACTAACAGAAGGCGCAACCACGCGGTATAAATAACGGGACGAGGGTGACGCGCTACTCGTATTTCAAAAGTCTTGGGTTCAAATCCCACTTGGGGCTGCAGGATTTCTCTAAATTCAAAAATTCGGCCACTTCAGCTATGGTTGTGTTGCATGTTAGATAGGGGGCATATGCAAGAACGAGACGCGAGTATAATCTTCGCAAACTTCTTTCTTACAGAGTTTTACATTGATTTAGCTTTTTTGTTTTAATTTTAAAATGCTTACATTTTTAATAGCGTTTTTACATTTAGAGAATTATTTTTGTAACTTCTTATTAACAATTACAAACAAACATAACAACTGACATTCATTTTTGTTTCAATACTAGTAACATATAATTATTGTATCTATACATTTATTCCCATTAACATACTATAAAATTTATTCTAATATTTGGTTTGTTAGTCATATACTATTACATCTTACAGGCGAAACTTTTATGTTTCCGTTGTATGCAGCATATGTCTTTTCTCGATGTTAATGTTCATTCACGGCAGGTATTTAAGCCTCGATAGTGGTGGTTTTGTGTTTTACGGGAGTACGCGCGTGCGCATGTGAGAGAGAAATTTATCGACAGTTTGCTTTAGCTAATAAGACTTCAAAAAATGGTCTTAGGCTATCGTTTGGGAATTTCACACGCTTCATCCTTTTATGGATGGTTTATATTCTAATTAATATTTTTACAATTAAACCAATTTATAAACACGATTATGACGCTAGAGAACTGAACTTGTTTGTATATCAAGACTCATTTAAGGTATTAAAATTTGTAATTTGTTTAACAATTAATGCCAGAACTGCAACTAATTTTGAGTTTTGATAAGAATTTTTAAATCCACCGGAATCCCCGACCAATGATAATGACTTTTTCCCGTGCCCGTTTTTGCCATATTGTTAGATATTCGAGTATTCGGATTGCCGTTGTGGATAAAGGTAAATGGAACACCTTCGGAACATGAAAAGTTACAATATATTTATGTTGATTGGTCTATGTAGTACTCATAAAACAGAGAGATCGACACCTGAATCATCTCCCGGTGGGCCCTAATGCTGCCAGTCCGATACTGGTTTATTTACATTTGTGAATTCCGAAATTTGATCACTGGACGTTGCCATCTTGTTTATGAGTTGCGTAGAATACATCACACACAAGTATCTACAATACTTAAAGTTCTCTAATCGCCCAACATCAGTTTGGTTAATGCTGTAACACTTGGCACAAACGCCGTTACCTCTTTCTTGGACCCAAAGCCCGGTTGCTTCGATCAGGTACACTTCAAACATTTCCGTACGTCGTAGGCGTCACATCCTGAAGTAAATCACCATACGGTCATACCAACAACTTGTTTGCCGATCGCTCCGTGACATGCAACTACCCGCGTAGGGATAACGAATGCAGAAAAGTAACACACTCTTACACCTAGCTGAAGAGGAAAGCGAGATCCTTATAACAGTCCTTCCTACTTTTTCATAGGACATGAATTTAACGTTGACGAGTCTTTCGAGTAAGATAGCATTCAGCTCCAGGAGTCTAGGCAGACGGTCAATCGTAGTCGGTCTCTGTCTTTCTCAAGCCTGTTAAAATATATTTATTTCATTTCGTATTTCAAACAATTCTTTATATACTACAATTAAGTAATATAAAGTATATCTTGATCTCCGTTGTCAATGATACCGGAGTTCAAGACGTTCTTGATCTCCGTTGTTGTTGGCAACGTAAATAATTTGATGTTGCATTATAGGCACATGCATGCATGCATGCTGCTTTTTATCTCCTTAGTTACGCGTATGATGACACAGACAAGGCAACTTGCTTCTTTATACAATAAATTCGGATGGATTTTAAAAGGGAGAAATTAGGATTGAAATACGAAATAAAATAAAACAACTTATGCAATACGGAGATCAAGCTTCTTTAAATCCTCGAAGATGTTATAACGCCTCGGCTGGCGCCTCGGCGTTATACATCTTCTTGGATTTAAAGTATCGCTTGATCTCCTAATTACATAAATATATTACTCTTGTATTCCTAATTCGCCACTAAATATCGTATATCATTACAATTACAATACTGTCCGTATCTTCACTACTGTCAGTATTTTCCGCTCGTTTGTCAACAAGGAAAGGCTGATACAAACCGGTGGAATATACGCAAAAAATTGTACAATGAACAGTTTATTCATCGAACTAAACCATAACCTTTACAGTCACTTGTCTTATAAATCGTATGTTATAAAAGCGTAAGCCATGAAATAAGCGTAAGAACTCACTGAGACTCATGGTTTTGGTATCAGTTTAAAGGTCTTTACGAATTTAGTTTATCTAGTGACCATGACATCCTCGCATATTCAACATATTTGCGCGCGAATACATAAGGTAGTTATTGTGGACATATAAGAATGTCGTTTAGTTCATGAACATTGGATAACTCTCCGTAAATTTTAAATTATTCGAGTTTTCCAAAAACTGTTTTTATGAGACAAATATCAAAGTTATAAGTCTGTTAGCCATACTGTGAACTGTTTGATGATAGGAATGCAATCAAATGAATTATTATCGTATCTTTGTCTACGTTTGTAACCCAATTCTTATAGTGAGTCTAGCCAAAGTTTTATGACTTTTGCTTCAGAAGCTTCTAATTATGGAAAAACTGGAAAAGTTTAAAAACTCGTCATAGGCTGAAGGTGAGTTGTAACTACTAGAGCCTTAAAAGTTTACCTCTAAACATATCTACTATAAACTACAAACTGAAGAGTCAGTTTGTGAGACCGCTTTCATGAAAAATTAATTCGACCTACATAGGTCGAATTAGGAACTCGTTTTTCATGAAGCTATACGAATACTTACCCAGCCAGCACACCGAGGTTTAAATGACGTTATTTTTAAGACATTATTGGTCGATGACGTCATCTGACTAATAAATGATGTCCATAACACGTCATATAATGGGACATAGGTATACGTCTTCAAAACGACGTCTTTTGGACGTACAATACAATACGTACAAGTTTCATTAAAAAGATATTATTTTAGCAGGGGCCAAGGAATACTGGTCACATTAAGCAGATGGTCACACTGTAGAGATGTTTTGACTGTAGTACTTATATAATAAATGTTATTTCCAATATTCAACTATTTATTTATAATTTCTGTCTTAATGACGTCTTATATTGACGTGCTTGGGCTGTGACATAATGAAGTCAGTTTTATGACAATTTGACGTCGTTACTGCTGAAAAAGCGGCGACATTATGACGTGTGCTGGCAGGGTAGTGAAAAGAACTGAGTTTTGTAGCTGAAACGTTTGTAGGGTGAACTACAGAACTGTTTAAAGAAAAATAAAGTTTCTAGCTTTCCTTCCTTTCAATCTGCGAAATTTCTTATTGCACTTCTTATCTACTATATATTTTACGTACCTTCAAGCTTCGTAAATATTTTTTTGTATGAACAACTATTAAGTCTTCTTTGGTTGCTTCCTTTGGCTTCACAATGGTGTTTTCATCTATTAGACCAGCATTTTTAAGAAACTGAGACAACAAATGAAATTAAAACTGAAATGAGACAAATTTTCAACATGTAACTACCTACTTACCTCAAAAATATTTCCCCATTTTCCGGCATCGAACGGATGTAATTTTTCTAAACCAAAAAAACGTACATTATATTCTGGCCGATATATAATTGGCCACTGTGTTTCTGTTATATTCAAATACAACTTTGTTCTGCAAAATTGAAAACAATTATTTTTGTTTAAAAAAAAGATAAATATAAAAATTTACGTACTCCATTATAATTTACGTAAACAGTTTTTCATCATTGTAATAATATTAAATGAAACCATTGATAAAATATTTGGAGTTGGTATTTATTTATTCGAATTTATCCAAGTTCCCGCTTCCATTTATTGATTTCCATCAGAGCTTTCCACGGAAACGAATACACTTTGCCTGCAAACACCCACATGTATTTCAGACAAATTGTGCATTATTAGTGTTGGGTATTAGTCTTATTATATTCAGTTTAAAAATAAAGATGTTATTTAACCCATCGCAAATAAGCGTTTGTAAACAAAATAGTGGAGTTAGTTCAGAAAATTCCCACTAAGGAGCACTCACTGTACAATGTCAAAAATTTGAATTCAAAAAATTGTGTCAACTCAAAATGATAACTGCAAATATGGAAAATGGTACAGAATCTCGGTAAATGGGTTACAATAGATGGGCTATAAGTTTAATCTGCATTTCAATTACAGGGATCTACTACCTTTAATTAAAGAATACGAATCAATGATAGAAACTTTAACTACACAAGTGGAATTTTATGCGGTAAATCAAACTAATCAAACCAATTTTTCGTATGAGCTATTGGTTTCCTTTCCTTTGTTTTAGAAGGAGCAAGAAAATTTAAGAAAAGAAATTTCCGCTTTGATTGATGAAAATAAAGCTTTGGCCAAAACAGTGACTGAATTATTAAATGCGCAGTCTTCAACTAAGGAGATTGATGAACAGCAAAGCAAAGAAAAAGATCTAATAGAAAATCTTAAAAAGCAATTAAGTTTAGCTATGCAAGTAAGTACTTCTTTGTTTGTTTGGTCAAAAATCGTCAAATTGTGTACTTGGGCATTTCAGTAGTAGCAATATCTAGAAGATAAGACATATTGTAATGCTTCATATTTCAAGAAAAATAGTTGCACAATAATATGTGGTATTTTCTGTTGCATTCTGCGGTAATTATTCGATATACGGACCCCTATCGTACATGCATACATACGGAAATACCAAGCGCTACGGGTTTTCGTTCGAAAAACGTCATAAAAACAGGTAAAAATTATAAAATATTCTTATCAGATGACACAAACACCATTTTTAATCCATTTTCACGTAAATACAGCCAACTTTTTTACTAACTGTAACCTAACATCATAACATTCTAACCTCAAAATAGCTATTTTAACATTGTTTTTCTTATTAATTACCGGCGACCGGCGCGATGTTTTTTCGGATTATTGTTCTCTAAGTTATCCTCTACAACTCAATATAATTGGTTTACCTGGGTTCAGAAGGGTCCGTATATCGAATAATTAATCATTCTGCATAGATAAAACTACTTTAAATTAGTATATTTACAACAAGAAATGAAACGCTTGTTTTTTCATGGGGTGAGAATTTCACGAACAAAAAAACGGGTTTCATCTCGAGTCTAATTTTTTCTGCATTATAGTTATAGAACAGTTAAGTTAGTAAAATAAAATGAATTGGTTATTGCTTAAACGCTGCAAGTCATTTCCTGTCATTTGTTGGGTAGATGAGAAAAAAAACGTTTTTGTGCAACGCGAAGTGGATATATCGCGTACGCAATACAGGACGCGAAATGCAATTTCGCTGCTGTTACTAAGGATAACGGCCGCAAAGTAACTTAGTGCCAGTATCTCCACCCATTTTTACGATTTTTTGCAAAACTAATTGTTTTATTGTAAATTGTGTACTGTAACATGAAAGCCGCATTTCTATTTACAATGAATTAAACTGGTGGTTTTTTTAAACGCAATGGAATTTTTTACGGTGGCACACAAAAGATATTGTGTATATCCGCGAAATTCTTTATCGTCCTCGAGATTGTCCCGACTCGGCCGCAAACGGCCTCGACAAGTACACAGGTCAACATTTAGTTTAAAAGAAACACCGGACTCTACCTAGGTACCCAGGGGTTTTTGGATCGCTGATTCCGATGCCGAGGTCGGTTAAGCTCTATCACGTCAGGTTCAAGGTCACTTGAAGGTCAAACTAAGAAAAGGTGGTTGAAAAATCTGAAATAATTCATACATAGGTTTTTGGGGTCGCTGAGTCCGAATCCGTTAATAGGTTAAAGTAAGAATAGGAGGTGAAGAAAATTATACGAATGCTCATCTGCCTATTTATTGTCTGTTTATCTGTCTGCCTTTTTACCTACCCACCTATTTGTTTGCTTGTTAGTCTGTATTTATTGTCCGCCTGCATTTTCTCTCTGTCCATCTACCTGACATCCTGCCTTTTTGTCGGTAATTTTGTCTATCTTCCTGTCTGACTAAATGTTTCTATCTGTCTGTTTTCCTGCCACCCTCCGTCTAAATGTCCACTGTCAGTCCGTCTGCCTCCCTGTCAGTTTGTCTTCTTACCTTTCTGCCTATCATCCTCTCTCGGTTTTGCGTGATTGTACAAAAAGTAGATTAAAAAAACCTTTTGAAAGCCTTCAACCTTCAACAAATCGATTCGGTTCTCTCGGCATAACTGTATTAATCGAAATTCGGGCGAGGACGCTTACGTTGTTCCTGGAATGATCTTCGAATCGCTTTTCGTTTATGTGCTTTATTTGTGTCTCTCTTTAAATTCCAGCAATAGTCTGCTAACATATTCTTCCCCCAAACACCTTGATATCTTTGTTCAAACTCATTCAAGTCCTGGTGCATTCTTTCTCCTTGTTCTTCATTAAAAGATCCCAGATTTTCTAAGAACCAATCAAGATGAGAATGAAGAAAATGAAGTTTTAGATTCATAAGACACCCTACTTCTTTGAAATTCTGGACCATTTTTTCAACAATATTTTTATAATCGGGGTCTTTATTATTTCCAAGGAACTTTTTTGTCACCTCTCTGAAACTTTGCGAAGCTGCTTTCTCTTATTCATTTATTCTTCTCTCAAACTCATCATTTTTTAGCAGTTTTCTTATCTCTGATCCAGTAAAGACGCCCTCTTTTATTTTTGCATCGGAAAGATGAGGTATTACTTGAAAAATATACATGAAAGCAGGACTTTTAACTCGACTCATTGCCTTGACAAACTGCTTTACTAGACCTAATTTAATATGCAAAGGTGGAAGGAGAACTTTATTTGTCGATATCAAACTGGGACCTATAATATTTTTTTCGCCAGGAATTAATGCTTGTCTCAACGGCCAGTATTTTCTCACATAAATGCTGTTCTCGAGCTCGATTATTCCATCAGGCTCTGCGTGAACTAAAACAGGAAAAGTCACAGATGTAACACGCGGATATGAAATAGAGTTTTTGTTATTTCGGTTGTAGCCCTTCACGTTAGTTAAGCAGAAATACCAGTCTGTGACATGATCTGTTGGAGATCTCCATATTATTGGATGAGAAAATATCTGCTTATTTATTTTATTGAGTACATTGCGGCATCTAGAACATATAGTTCTAGGAGTCCAAGAGTAGTTTAATGTGCTTGTATCAATGCCGAAACATTTATTATACTTTTTTTTAATAAATCTGAAAATGTTAATTTCTTTGCTTGTGGAATATACTCCCCACAAACGACACAAAGACTGTTTACCTTTATGCAACATGAAGATTCGCTTGTAGCATTTGACTGTACAAAGGCCAAGTTCCCCACCAATGTAGGGTTACGGTCGCTTGATGGTGACGCCTGCGGGCCGCTTTCCCACCCTGACCAGCCGCCGATTCTAGGTTTCCTAAGCCCTGTCTCGTAACACTTTTACGTTTGGTTGCCATGACGGTATGAATGCCGTAACCCGGGGACTTAGCCGGATAGTGGGAAAACTCCCTTGCCCACCGTCTCCACGTTAAAACTTTAGGCTAAACGTACTTACATTTAAAAACCCTGACTCAAAATACCATTAAATTACTTTGATCCTGACATGATTGAGCTCCAAGTGAGTGAAGCCAACGCCCGTGATTTGCGCCGAACTTATATCCCTCTTCTGCTCCAACTCACTTGCGGTGGACATGCGCCATCTATCGAATACTCAAGGTACTCTCTACTTTCATGTTCGCTCTGCTTCAGCAACTATACCTAAAGGCCATTCTTTGCGTTCCACAGGATTTATGTGGTGAATATAAGCTCGTCAACTTTCACAGAAAAAAAAAATAAGTAGGTGATTCATTGAGTTAAATATATTTGCACTTAGATAGCCGAAGAATCTTCATGTGCAGCAATGATTTTTAAAAGCAATGATATTTGCAATTACATATTTTTTACGCTATCACAAAAGATATTGTGTATACCTGATTCTTTAGCTGCTTCTAGATTGCCTTGCCACAATCGCATGCGGCCTCGGCGGCAATAATTATTCTCTCAGTACGTTAAAAAGAGATTTCGCGGCCTTATACAAATAACTATTTTGTACCTCTGTCCGAATTCATTAACATTGCAGATCCCAAAATAGTCCAGTAACTAAGCGTTTCTAAATGAGGAATTTTTATGTTTGTCGGATGGTAATAAATTTTACTAAACTTGCAAAAGTCAAACAGAGATATGACATTTTAAATTCAAATGGTTTTGTTATTGCCAACATGAAAACAAGAAAATGCTACTAGGACATGTCATCTAAAGAATAAATTTATTTAACAAATTTCTTCAGAAGTCGACACAAATAAATTCGTGTACCACGCGCCCAGAAATTACATTGCAAATACTCGTTAGTTGCAGGCCTGGGCGATCTGCATGGCTCCGCAATACACTCGTATGCAAACATATACTTTCTGGCCTAGTGATCCGAAGTAATATTCCCCTGACCTTTGCGAACGATGAAATTCTACGGTAAGTACTGTATTTCCTGACGAAAGATTTTCCCTTTCTGGGGCTATTACTTTTTCGTCCTAGGCCAAAATATATTTGCATAAGTAACATCTAGGAGATTACGCAGCTGTTTCATTGCACTGTTACTTTTGTTTATGCAGGGCCGGCGCTAAAGCATTTACGTCTATGGCAAAATTTCTTAAAGCGCCTACGAGTCAATCAATCAATCTATGTAATACCTTATATACAATGGTTTCTTATAAAAAAGTGGTCTACAAGAAATTCACACATTTTCAGGTTTAATTACAGACATGCACTGTGTTTTTAAAGTAATGCTCCCGGCTTAGATTTTGAGACATTTTTTTATTTACAGGAAAAAGATACAGTAGTTCAATTATGGCAAAATGCCTTAAAAAATATAGACTACCTTGAAGAAGAATTAAAACTATTTGAAGGTAGAACTCATGGTTATTTTTCCAAAATAGAAGTGCTTAAGGTAAGCTAATCATATTAATGCACTATTTACATTAATTGATAAATCGATAGCAACTTTTAGATCAAACAAAAATATGAAAAACAAATAGCCGAGATACAGGAACAGTTAATGAAGGCTAATTTAAATTTGAATTATATAAAACAAGATACGTCAAAAAATCTAGAAAACAAGAATTTTGATTTGAAGAAAGCTTTGGAGAATCGGGAGAAGACTGAAGAAACAGTAAAGCGGTTAGAAAATGAAGTAGACGTGCTTCAAACTAAATTAAAAGAAATTATAAAATTAAAAGATGCAATACAAAACAAATTAGATTTAAAAGAAGGTATTATAGAAGATTTAAAAAAGAAAGAATTTGAAGCTAAAGCAAAAGTTACAGAAGCAGTGCAGATTGTTGAGGCTGCATTTTTTGAGAAAGATGCTGCACTTTTAAGAGAAACAAAAGCAAAAGGTGAATAAACAATTTCGTTCTAACATATATTGTACTAAAATTGTGCTTTAATTTAATTTTTAGAAGAAGTAGTGAAAATTTCTAAAACACTAACAGAAATCATGAACGAAGCAACAAAAAAAATAAAAAATGAAACGGAGAAAATTACACAAGACTGTAATCAGAAAATAAAAGAAGTTCAGAAATCAATGGAAAAATTAAATGATGAAATTAATACAAAAAATATTGAATTAGAAAGAAGTACTAAAGAAAATAAATTATTAGAAGAAGAGTTAGGACGAATCAGAAAGGGCAACATTTGTATTGATGAAAGTAACACTTCCAAATTATTAGTTTTAGAAAGGAATTTAGAATCAACATTTCAAAAATTGGTAAGTGAAAAGAGAGTCTAATTGTAGGATCAGTAATATCTTATTTTCCTAACAGTTGGTATCTGAAAGAAGAAATTTGCAGCTTACATCTGAAAAAGAATATATAAAAGCTGATCTTGAACAAATGGGAAACTATTATCAAAATGATATAAAATCTAGAGAAATTGATATGCAAGTATCAAAGCGTGAAATTAAAAAACTGCAGGAACTCCTGAAAATTAGTCAATCAAATCTTGCTCTTGCAGCCGATAAGATAAACAAGATGAACTCAAAGATGACAACAATTAATGCAGACGTTCGTAAAAAATTAGAAACAAAAGATATGTAAGTTAACCTATGTTATTATCCCATAAAAGGAACCTTGCACCGGCAATTTTTCTACAAAATGCTATGTGATTTTTATAAATATTATAACAACTCTAGCGTAGCATAAGATATCATCTAAGCTTCCCCTGACATATAATACGTTTACATAATTATAGTTAATATGGTTCAAAATTAGTCCTACCTATGGCCTTCCTTTCACTCGTACTTACTCTATACATTGTATTAGCATAAATCTTAAAACATTTTATAAATACATAAATGACATAAAGATAATGACGTAATGCTAGAATTTGTGACCACTTTCTTATCGAAGTACTGCAAATTTACTTATTCCTCTGTCCATTACCCACATGCTATGATAGTATATTATTCAACGAGCGTGAAATGATGGCTGTTACTCATATGTATGTATCATATTTACCTTCATGGGTAAATATAATACATTGCGTGCCATTACACGCAAGTAAAATACTATACTTTTTCTATGACTATCCAACAAAAAACTGCACTTTTCGAAATTTCACCTTGTACGCTGTTTTGTTCTTCTCTATTGATTTCTTCTGGCATAAGTTTATGGAGGTTACGTTTACCAATTTTAAAATATCCGGTGACGTACAAATTTTATCATTTTCGCTATCAGGATTCAGTTTTTACTTCCTTTAAGTTAAACTCCCACTCGATTACCGTCACTTTAAGGTTCATAAGACGCTTCGCATATCGCACACAACAGTAACAAACCACGAGCAGTTCGCCTAAGCTTGCCGATCGTCATCGTATTGCATGCTGCTAATAATAAGAATCATATATTACAACATAACTGTTGTTCTGTAGCCCGCCAGGCCGTTGTTTAACAGTCCGAGAATACAACAAGGTTACACACGACGGCTTTCAATATTTGCGAGAGTGCACCTACTGGTTATAAGTATATACTGTGGTATTAGTGTTACTATTGCTACAAATAATTGCTGCAATTATGTAAGATTTCGCTAATACCTCCTACTTCCTCTTACTTCCTTCATAAATCTTTGTAATTCCTCATCCCCTTACACAAAAACTCCTCCAGATTTCCCCCTCGGCAAAACCTCATATGAGCCTTTTTGTAATTTTGAGATTATTATGTAAATTTATCCATAAAAAAATAATATAGAATTTTTGAAAAATGATTTGTAACAGTATGTTGGAATAAAAATAAATTCAATAATTTAAAAAACTCTAGTACTGTTTTTTTCGTCCTGTAAAATTATAATATGTCCTCATATGTGGTTTTGCAGATTCAGCAACAATAATAATTGACAAATACAAATTTAAAACCATTTTCTTGTTTTTAAAAACCTTATTAGTCGTCCCAACTGAATTCAGGCAGCATGACAGAAAAAGTTGACAAGAATTACCGTATCATGTATCACCCGTAGGTGAATCACTATCACTGATCTGTAAGTAAAGTCTGGTCACTCTTACTGATGTTTAATGATATTCTTGCAACTACAGTTACATATAAATAATTATGAAAATAGTTTTAAGAAAACTATTTTATAAAATGTTTCACAAGGAGCCTACCGCGACTTTTAAAAATTTTATGCACAGATGCATTATAATTGGACTATTATTGATAAATCTAATAATAATCTTTATTTCCCATAAAAGATAATCTTTACACAATTATATTGGGATAGTCAATATACAAGCATCCTTAAAATATAAGATTAAGAATAATTTAAAATATAAAATAGTTTACAACTATAAAAATAAGTGTATAGTATTGTCAGGTACAAGAGTAAGAGTAAACAAAAACTAACCTACATTAAAAGAACTCATTAATAGAATAATACGTTTTGGTTAACAAAAATTTCTTCAAATCTATTTTAAAAGAATTAAAGCTATTTGCCTCTTTAATACTGACTGGAAGACAATTAAACAATTTTGGTCCAAGATGGTTGGGTGAATAGCAGTTATTTTAAGTTTTGCACATGTTACATAAAATTTATGTTTATTTCTAGTATCTATATTATGTATTGCACTGTTCATCACAAATTTAAGTTTATTTCTATATACATAACAACAAATTTCAAAGATAAATAAAGATGGTAAAGTAAGAATCTGGTATTTATTAAATAACCCCTTACAGGAGTAGGTACTGGCAACTCCAGCAATACTTCTTAAGATGCGTTTTTGAGATTTAAAAACTTCCTGAGCAAGAGTAGAAGTCCCCCAAAAACAAATTCCATATCTTAATCTGCTTCCATGCACGTAACAATCTCATTATAAAATGAATGTAGAGCAGTGATAGTAGACATACCCTTTCGAAAACCATGTTGATTTTCGCATAATATCTTAAAGGAGTTAACAAAACTCATTAATCGTTCTAAATAACAAATTTCAAAAATCTTTGAAAAAGTATAGGAAAGAGTAACTGGTCTGTAGTTGTCTAAACAGTTAGGGTTTTTTTTCTTAAAAACTGGAACAACCTTTCCATCTTTCAAGAAATTAGGAAACCTTCCTTTCTTTTAACAATAAATGGGGGAACACCATCAGGTCCTGATGATTTTTTGGTTGATAATTTATGCAGTAATAGTTTAAACAATTCTTCTTCCGTAAATGGAAACAAAAACAATGAGTTTGCAATATTGAGGGGAGTTTCCACAAAATAATTATTAAACAAAGAAACCAATGCTTCAGGGTCATGTATTCTTTGACCATTTAGATCTATTGCCCATACTTTTTGATTGGGTTTTTGTTTGATAACCCATATAGGAAATAACAAAGGGCCCGCGCTTGGCTCAGGCTTGGGACGATGCTTATCAACTCTGGTACAAGCCTGAAATCCAAGACTGGCCCATGACTGGTCTAAAATCGGGATGATAACTTCGTGCCAAGCTTGTTAATCAGTCATGGCCCTAGATTGGTGATACATCTTGGCCCAATAGTGAAAACCAATATAGTGCCGACGCTAATACTGAGTCTTGGCCCAAGGTATATAACCAATATTGGGACACTCTTAATATTAATGTGGTATCATGGCTGACAATCATTGATAGTGTAGGTTCGGAATCCAACGGTAGCTCCGGGTTATTACTGACGTTTGAGTATGAGACTAACCTAATATTTAATATTGTACTATAGCTTATTAAGACTTGTATGAAATAACTTTGATGAAGAAAACAAAGTAACACAAACATTCTAAATTATTACCAATTATTTTAATTCGTTCAATTATTAGTAACATAACAACGTAACTTAAAAAAATTGTGACACAAGAACAAGGCTGAGACTGATTTTATACGAAATTAATAATATTTTAGGTGTTTAACAAATAAATTTAAAAAAAAGTGACTTAAAAAATTGTTTTCAAGCATACAAGTTTAATTTTTACTACTAAAATTTGTATTTATTCTTATTAGCGTAGCTTTGTTTTTAAATACACACTTTTTATTTCATATACATTATTTTATTAATAATATTACAAAACGGTTAAACGTAACATCACTCATGGTAGGCGGATGAACACTGACTAATACGTCGGTAAAGGCTTCCCCTTGTAGCTGCTGCGTTACTGACTTTTCATGTCTGTGCTTGTTTCGAAGAAACGAAGCGCGCAAAAATTTGAAAGCTGAATTTATATTTAGTAATAATAATTATAATCTATGTATGTAGGTATTTTAGTTTAACTTTTCTCATATTTTTCTCTTAATTAATTACTAGCTGATATAATAAAGATAGAAAACTTCACAAGCTTGATTTGGTAGAATATGTGAAGATTGGCCCAAACTTGGTTCAAGGGTAAGAAACCAAGTCTAAAAACACTAGCATTGGTTGGGGCTTGGGCAAACAGTAAGAAACCGAGACTAGGGCGCTGAATGTTGGCTCTGACTTGGGCAGAGACTAGAGAGCCCAGCATTGGTACATAGGCGTTGGTTGACCCTTGGGCCACGACAAAGCAGCTGAGGCGTGGGATGTGAAGGTTGGCCTAGGCTTCGACCAATGCTGAAATAACGACATTTGGTTATCCAATATTCAGCCAAGCTGGGGCCTATTGTCAAGACTGGCAGTTCCTACATGGGAAGTCGGAAATTACATTCCAAGCAGTCTTTATAGGATTTTCAGATATGCTAATTTTATTTTGATAATAATCCTTTTTGGATTTTTTAACTAGAGCAGAATGCTCTCTTTTAAAATTCTTATAATGCATTTCTAATTCAGGATGTACATTTTTTAAGAAGTAGAGATCCTTTAAGTGCATGCTTGATAATTTAACTGAGTCGTTTACCCATTTTTTCTTGTCTTTTTTATTGAGACGATATTCTTTTTCTTGCTTTTCAATTACATTAATCCACGTTTCCTCTTGGAGGGCATCTTGAAAATGCGTAATTTGCGATTCATTAAAATATCTTTTTTTATATCGAACATTAGCTGTACTTTCGTCTTGCCAGTTGAATTCTACGAAATCTATCTAAACATAACTGTCTCTTTATGCCCCAAGGGCCTCTTTATGATCCGACGGGCAATAATGAAACGTCAATTAAATGTCAGAGCTGTATTTGTAGAACTTGATCGGTTCTTAATATAATTTGTAAACTTATCACCAATGAAAATAATCTGAAATTAAGTATTTTAGATAGTAACTATAGTAACGTACTTCGTATATATGCACATAAGTATACGTACAGCGGCTTGATGTAACCTACGTACTCATTTAATTATATTTTTTACACAATAATAGATATGAGATAAAAACAATCTGTGCATAAAATAGTGTATGCATTTCGGGCATAACTTGCTTTTATGACCCTACAGCCTTTTCCTAGCCCTCGGCTGACGCCTCGGGCTAGAAATAACGCTTCTGGCCATAAAAGCTTCTTTATGCCCTTAATACATAAATAACTATTAGGAACATCTGAAGTACGTAGTAGTAGGATCAATAAAGTTTTGTTCAACTACTTTCTAGAAGCTTTGTTTTTTGTTATAGTGTTGGTAAAACTTCGCTTTGGGTTTGAATTCTGGGGTTCAATTCAACTTGGGGTTGAATATGGATTACAAATTCTCCATATGAATTACGATTAATTCATATGGGAAATTTGTCGCTATGTTGATAGTCGTCTTCCGGTAGCTCAGTTGGTAATGATACCACCTAGATAGTAGAGGATCCTGGGTTCGATTCCCATCCGGGGCGATACATTTTTCTATATGTTTTTGCATTCAAAATATAATTTAAGTAAATCATTAATTAAACATAATAAAAATTAACCTTCATCTAAAAAAATATAATATTATATTTATATTTTTTTAAATATTAACGAAATTTTGTGTGCTACTGGGGCAGTAACTCAGTAACATTTTGCAAAATGACTGAAACTCAGCCGTCATATTACAAAAAGAGTCATGTTTCTTCAAAGTAACGACGTTTTGCAAAATGACTAAAAAAGCAAATTGGATTTAATTTATTATAGTTTAAAGTTAGGTTATAAAAGTTTAATATTTAAGTGTAGTTATTGATTCTTAAGTTCACGTTATGATTGTTTTTACTGTGTCGTTGGTAAACTAGAATTGTCTATTGGACAGTGTTTATTTTCTCATAAAATAAATACATAAAATAATGGTATAGCAAGGTTGCTTAAGCAAGTAATTCTAGTCACATTGTGAGTAACATATTAAGCTTTTAGTAAGAAATCAGCTTGAAATGCTTTGATAAAATATCTTAACAAGAAACAGGTATCATTCATGATAATACCATTATTATAACAGATTAAAAAGAAATTGTTTGGTGTTTTTACTTTTGTTTATATTTTAGGATCCATGAAGAAGCACTCAAGCGAACATTAGAATTAATACAAAATGACTCTGAAGAAGAACACAATAAAATCAAGAAATATTTGGAAAAGCAAAAGAAATGGAAAAATGAAATTTATGATATTATAGACACATTAGAAAAACATGCACTAGAATTGATAGAAGCAAATAGTTTATTGAATCAGCAGCTACAAAAATACACAAAGAATGATAAGAAAAAAGCAAATGTCACATTTGTGCCTAATAATAATAACATTAAAAATATAAAATAAATTTTGTGTTGTAGTTTTTGTTATTTCAGATCTCTTTTGTATCCTTAGAGAGGGTTCATTGAGCTACAAACTCCTGCAGTAACTAAATCAAAAATAAACTACCGTGAAATATTATTAACTATTCTACGAAGAACACATTTTTTAAAAATACATAATGTTCTAGGAAATTTTTCTTTACTTAAACTAACAATTTGCACCGCGTAGTGGCGCTAGCTATAAGTACCACTCTGTAGAATATAAACCCCAAACAAGCTCGTTATATTATATATAGATGTATATATAGATATATAAATATATCTATATATATATATATGTATGTATAGATATATATGTATATATAGATATAGCAAATCTTCCCTTCGCTTTGAAATATTGATATAATCACATTAAAAACTGCAAAACTCTATACATACTCTCCTTTATACATCATAAAACATTTCAATTTTTGTGTAATTCATAGGATAAATCGCTGATTTTTATATAACAACCCTTACTTCAGAAACCTGAAGTGCCTTTTGCTGTATAAAGGAATAGCTTTTCACTTCACTTTTGTTCACTAAAGGTTGTTACACAAAAATAGGCGATTTTCCTATGAATTACACATAAATTGAAGTGTCTTTTACTGCAGTACATTTTGCTTCATAAAGGGGCAGAGTTTCTCAATTTTGTATTCTGATTACTCACACACCTACATTTGTATAAGGGGGTAGTTTTCTTAGGTGAGGGCTGCTGCACGAAAATTTTGATAGCTACACATAAATACACATAATTTAGAGGTAAGTACTGAGTCAAAGACTTTCTGTAATAGTAGGTTTTTAAGTGGGTGGGTTGTGACTCATAGTGTCTCACAACCTCTACAATGTTGTTTTAAATACTAATTAACCCTTGTTTGTAGAAAGTTTTGGTGGCTACACTTAATTTACTGATAAATTGTGAATCAATAGCTTTGTCTAATAGTGCATTTTTAAGTGCGTGGGTTGTGGCTCACCGATGAGCTACAACCCCGAGTTTTAAAAAAGAAATACCTTATTCTTTCTCGAAGAAAGATTTAGTGGCTACACATAAATTACACATAATTTACAGATAATGTCTGTATCATTGTTTTTGATAATATAGTGGCTGGGAGAATAAAAAAATCGCTATTTTAATTCTCAAATTAAATTTGAATAGTATTTTTTATGTTCTTTAAGATGAGCCACATCATATAAATAATAGTACCAGTTGCTAGCAGGCGTGTGTGACCCACCGGGAAACTCTTGGTTTCCATCTTGGCCACATTGGCTTTTATAAAATTGCCTTGAAGGGACCTACGACACGGCTGAATTTAAAGTACCAACAGTTAAATTATATTTAAAATAGAAACAATATATTTACCTCGACGATAGTTTATAACAATATATCTACATAATTTTAAGTTAAATATGAAAAACAGGGAGCTTGAATTGTGACTCCCTTCAGTCTGAAATCACTTATTGATGCAGTCAGGTCTTGGGCTTCAGGGCACCTTCAGTGAAGAAACGGTCTCCAGGGGTCTTCATTGAGGTTAAGCAGCTTCAAACGGTTATGGATTATAATTATTATGCACACAATTGAAATTACCACTTCAGCAAACCTTTAGTTTATTAATCTAACTATAGCACAGTACAGATATCAGTATCAAATAAGCCAAGTTATCATGCAAAGCCAAACTAACACCTTAAGCACTGATAGATTTGTAGGAAAAGGTTAGAAACGGTTTCGTTATATTCGGTTCGGTGGTATTTGATACAGTTGTTTGATAGATATATTTTGGTTCGGTTGTGTTCGATACGGTTGTATTCAGTAATGTTCAGTACAGTGGTAGTGGTACAATAACATAATTAATTGCTTATAGTAGTGTGTATTTAGTAGATTTCTGAATTTGTTTGATCTGACTTTTATTTACCTATTAAAAATAATTTATAAATAAAATGTTTCCTGTTTAGCTTCAAGATGAAAACAAATCGTAGTTTGAAATCGTTTTAAAAATGTAGAAACGGCTGTATGTAATTATAATAATTATAATAATAAATATATAAATGTATTTAATGCCCCAAACAAATTTCGAATTCTAGTGGGTCCATGCAGCATTTAGAATACATCCAAGGATCGCATTTCAAAAGTATTGAAGAAGATATCGATCGCGCCTTAAGAAGATACCTCAAAAAAAATTAAAAATTAACAATCGATTTTAAAATTTTGCAAAACAAGGAATTTGAGTGAAATCGTATGGCATACAATTGGTCGGTTTGAGTCGATTTGACTCAAACCGACCTATCGTATGACATCCGCCTGAGGATCCGCTGCTGTGAGTACTTACCTTTAGAGTTAAGTCACACATGTTAAGTCTTCCTAGTGACATTTCATATTTTGAAACTATTTATTAGAAGGTTGGTTATCATGAAAATTGGTTTAATAAATTAAACTGTCAGTGTGACAAACACTTTATTATATAAATCTGAAATTCGGTGCAATTAATACTTTATTAAAAGCTGTCGTAAAAATTGATATATGTACTATAGTAGTTTTAAAAATTCTCTACAAACAATAAATACATGATAATGTGTACATTAAAAAATTTTACATGCAAAAAAATAAACATGACAGCATAACCTAAAATTTATTACTGACAGCTGCTGAATGTTGTCACTAAAGTAAAAAGAAAGAAAAAAAGTATCTCTGTTACAGACAGCTGTTTTGGCCTAGAAAGAGATAGATTTTGGCATCCGTGTCCTATACACTGTCCAGCCAACAGAAATAGTTAAGCCACTCCCCCACAAATGTATGTTTGCGTAGACCAATGGGAGTAAAGCCAGTTTCACACAAGCGCACCAAGTTTTCATTTACTATACTTTTCTCGTTTTAAATAAATGATAACAATATTCTCTGTTTTTATAAAAAGTAAAAATTGATGAGGAAAATTATAAAATAAACTAACTGTCAGATAAGTTTAGTCTTGAAATAATTAGTAAACCTGGAAAAATACTCGCTTGCAACAGTACTTAATTTGGTCAAACAAAGCAGCTGTAATTAAGCTGCTTATGCTTTTGCAGAGTTTCTAATAGATTTAAGGTGCCTCCCTGCTAATATGAATATGTGGTGTATAATAAGAATAATAATACTAACGTATAAGTATAAACTGCATAATTCTCGTTGAATCATACTCAGCATTAATCATAAAATGTATACGCATAGTTTTATTAATAACAAAACATTATTTTAAAGAATACTATACAAATTGTCACATTAAAAATTATAATATGTATAAGACTAATAGCACAGTTAAAGTTTTCATTTAGGAAACTCTAGTTGTAACTACATAGCCAACATACACACTATTTCACAAATACTTCTAACCTAACCTAATTTTGAAAATGAAATGTCAGAAATTATTGCCATTTTCATCTTAACATGTTTACTCAAGCTGCGTTCGGTTTTACGTTCTAGCAACACCTTTAACGCCAAATCGTTCTTCTATTAAAATTGGAGCAAACTGAGCATGAACTCATACGTTTGTTTATTATAGTGAGGAGCATAGAGAGTATACTCCTTTAACTCTAGCAGAGATGGTGGTGTAAAGAGAGCAAATGACAACATAACCTGAAAATGATTGCAATTTTTGTGGAAATCATTTTTTGTAATAGAAGTTAGTAATGGATATTCAGGGTATATTATTTAAATATTCCGAATGTAAAGTACAAAGTCTTAATAAAAATAAAATTACTAGCCATATACAAACGCAACATCACGTTAAAGGTAGGTTAATATAATTATAATTCTTTATAGTTAGTATAAATATGGAAATTTAATACATTTATATGTAATTATATATAGCTTTTGGTCAGATTTTCAATCTGTGCAAACGTACACAATTTCTCAAGCAAATGATGAGATAAATCGCTTTTTAAGGTTATCCATTAAGTTTTACGCTTGACGATTTCTGTACTCTATATTGTTCTAGATAACATTTTGCACTCCATATACTTGCTGGTCACGTGACTACATGATCTACTCTTGAAACGTAAAACTGAACGCATCTAACTCACATGACTAATGACGTAAGCCATCTTGTTAACTGAATGGTCTATACATACTATTAGAAGAAATAAAGATATGTTGTTACTTATTATTATAATTATAATACAGGTATAACCTTACTTTTTAAAATGTTGCAGCAAAGTGCAGCTTTTGTTTAACATGACGTACGTGCACAACTATCATAAAAATCCTTTAGTCAAAATTAAGTTAAATTCTTTCTCCCAGAGTACCTACCTTTTTATGTTAGCTATAATTTCTTCCATAAATGTACAAAACACCCACTTCAAATACTTTCAAATAACACATATGTATGTTCAAATACACAATACAAATTTGTTTCTAAGTAATTTTTTTTAATAAAGTAAAATTCAGCACTATAGTATAATAATTCACAAAACAAACTATAAAACTCTATATAAATTTGTTTATTATTAAATAAAACTAATTACTCGAATTAACACATGCAGTAAACAAACTTGGAAAATAATATGTCTTTTCCGTAGGATTCTGTAAATCAACCCACACTAAACCTTCCTTCGACAAATGATCCAATGCTTTTTGAGAACGATCTCTCTCCCAATTTAACTGGTTTCTCAAAATAGATACCGAAGTGTATGCCTGGTTAGAATTAGCCACCTGTTGAATAACAGCAGTATGATCCATACTTAATTCACCAGGAACTGATTGCACCATGTACTGTCCTTTACCAACAGGAACAACAGAAAATCCACTTCCAAATATTTTCAATTTTCGCGCAGCACATATTAAATCATCCTGACTAATTTCCTGATGTTGTTTACCTTGACCCCTTGCTTTAATTAGTCTCGTACGTAATTCATTTAGACTAATAAGTCCACCATTTTTATAATTCGTTGCAAGGCAAACTTCAACAATTTGCACAGCTAGTTCATAATAGAAATCACCGATACCTAAAACTGACCAGAATCCTTTACCCGATGCTAGTGGATCGACACCAATCGAAGCACACATATCTTGAAACTGCTTTCTGAATTGTGCATTTTTACGTATTTCGTTTTTATGTTTAGCAGCAAATTCTTCTAAATTTACTCTAAATACATCTAACTGTTTGGTCATTTGCTCGAATTGATTTTCTTGGATTTCATTTCCTTTATCTTTGTATTTTTCTTGTTCAAGCCTTTGTTTGTGAATAGCACCAACACCTGCTCGACGTCTCATAGTATTTTAATAAATCTGTTTTAGTTTTAGTACTGATTATAATTAAAAGATATTTCTAAAATGATTAATCGAAGCAGTATTTACGGTTATGTTATTTTTATCTAACAAAACGACATCAAAGCTCCAACGACATCTACATTTAGTTTTATAAATTAAGTGTTGGTATATACGAGGTTCAGTCGAATAAACTAAACTGGAGAGCATAAGAAACTATAGCACCACTTGGAACTTAATGATTTTTGCTAATTGCTAACTATAGTAACTATAAATTATGAAATACTGTTTATTGGTGAAACGGTGATAAAAAAACATTATTGTAAAAGAAAGAATTATCATTTTATTTTCAGAATATTATTTTAACCCTACCAATTTAATGCTTTTTTTATGTGCGTAACAATAGCACCACAATTAAAAATTAATGTTTTCAGTCCTTGCTATGTAGAAAATAAGTAATAACTGAATTTAATAATGAATAGTACTCCCATTTCTTAGAATTACTTCAAAAAATCATTCTTCAAAGTCGTATGTACAGTCTTTAGCAAATGTGTTGTCCCGAGCAGGCAACACATTTAACAAATCTGGTAAAAGAAATGACGTATGTTTCGGAGCATAGTTTCATTTCTATATAAACAACACAGCAAATATAACCATTTTGAAAGGTTGCTACCCTTCCTAGAGTGGCTTTGTCTAACAACAATAGAGTAATAAGTTTCTTATTGTACTGGAATACAAAACAGCCGTTTCACTTCTACTATCGTTTCTTCTATTTTAAGAAATAAATATCGTATGCTTTTTTCTACTTTCTTATATACTCTATTAATTTATTTACTAGTTTGATTTGTTTCATCTTTTACTGGAAAATTTTCCCAAAGTATCACTCAATTTTCTGGAATAATTTTTAAAATAGAGGCAATGATCTTGTTCTTTTCTTTAGGAATACCACTAAATTTCTTCCGCATATCAGGGAACAGAACCCTTTTTTTTAAGGACTTTTCTATTAAAAAAGTTGATAGAAAAGGATTTCAAAATCTAAGCGGCTCTCAGTATCTTCCCAAGCAGCATTTTTAGTCATCGTTACATACCAGCAACAACCGAAGAAACTATTAAGTTTTTGCCACTAGTCACAAGCACGTAATTGCTACTGTCAAAGCCTTCTTTATGGTTGATTCAGACCGGTGGTAGCGGAGCGGTGGCGGAGCAGAGTTTCTGCTTTGGAGAAACTCTGCGAGATATTGGCAGTTTGAATAAATTGTATAATTAAAATGCAATTGGCCTAATCCCTTAATACATAGTCTCAAATTTAATAAAGGTCATTAAAGCATTATATATGTATATATACAGCTTTTCATTCATTCATTAAACCCATCAAAAATGTAACACCATATAATAATAATAATAATAATAATAATTGCTACAACCCATAGCCTGGAAACCAGGCCCCAGAAACTGTATGCTTGTGCGGGTGGGAGGGGGCGATTATTATTATTACGTAGGCCCTAAGTGCGGCTGCAGCCGACTTACAGATGGAACAGCGCAAATCCCACATTTGTGTCACAGCTAAGGAAAACTGCAGAAAACCTCAACCAGATCTGCCGGCACCGGGAATCGACCTCGGGCCGCTTAGGTGAAAGTCCAGCACTCTAGACATTACACTACCAAGGCTGTCTTATATATATAAAACAAGTATCTGAATAAATTACTTTTTTTTTATAAATGTTTAATCATATTTTAATAAATAGTAAAGTCTAAGTGCTATTGAGTTGATTAAATAATTCTAGTTTATCAAGTACCTATTTACTAAAAATTGAGTGTCCTTTTTAATATAATAATAATAAATGAATTACAATGAAATACTTATGTGTTACTTGCAATTTATTTCCAAATATTTTCCTTTAGTTTGACATTTGAATAAAGTGCTAATTGCATATCATATAATTCTTTGTGATCAGACACATATTGAATTAACTGTTCTTCAATTGAATTAAATTTAAAATACCTAATAATAAAGTAATTAAAAAGACCTGCAGTTTCAATATACTGCACTAAATGATGCTGTTTCAGTCAAAATCATAATTCTAACCTACGCCTAACCGCGCGGTTTCTTGCTAAAAATCGCTTCTAGATCGATTGAAACCGGTTCGCTTTCAAACGGCCAGCTCACCGTTGCCTCGTTTTCTCCGCACGCGGTTTTATTTCGAATCATCCCATTTAAAACTAAGGAAAGCGATTTGGGAGCGGATCCGCTTCCGCTCCGCCACAGCTCCGCTACCGCCTAGTTGTGTGGCTAACCTTCTAGCCTAGTACCTTGCCGGACCACCGCCGTGCTGCCATGTTTTACAGCACGGCTTGTAAATAAAGAAGGCATTGCTACAGTTTTATTACGTGCCTGCAACCAAAATGGAGAACGATTTTTGGGTAGCATATACGTTGCAGTAACCTCTTTGGAACTTGTCCAGTTATGTTTCGGTTACGTTTAGGTTACGTAGCGGCGTAGTAATTGTTACGTTCGTGGAACTTCTTTCTCTTTGACCCATCGTGTCGCGTGTTACTCTCTCTTGCTCTTGTAACTTAACAAACATTCTATAATTTTCTATACTAATGCAGCGATCGTGTTGCAAAATGGATTACTAATTATTTATTTCTAATACGTACTTAATAATACAAAGAGCGATGAAATGTTTTATTATTTTGTCATTCCAATATACCAAAATATAAACAAGACAATATTGTTTCGACAGCTATGCTGTCATTATCAAAGGTAATATAATTATAAACAAACACGTCGCTAAGGTAGATACAAAAATAGGTAACTAGATAAAATAATAATAATAATCAGAATTAAATATCTAATACTTCCAGTAACGGAGAATTACTGAGCTCAAGTTGTTCATTCATTAAAGGTACCCTGAGTTTGTGTTTGTATATCTCAAAGGCTTCTAAAATGTCTAATTTGCGTTTGTTATTACAAAAATGTAGGAATATAATATTATTATGAGGAGCCATTGTGTGATTTTGTTCTAAAAGGTCTCTCGCTCTCGCTGTGGCCCCCCCCCTCTCTCTCTCTCTCTCTCTCTCTCTCTCTCTCTCTCTCTCTCTCTCGCCCTCTCTCTCTCGCTCTGGCCCTCTCTCTCGCTTTGGCCCTCTTTCTCTCACTCTCGCCCTCTCTCTCGCTCTGGCCATCTCTCTAACACTCCTATCCCCACTCCCCCCACTTAGCCCCCCACTTAGGCCCCCACTTAAGCCCCCCCACTTAAGCCTCACTCCTCCCCACCCCTATCCCTACTCTGTCGCCATCTTGGGTGGGGGAAAAGTGGAGGGGGGGCTGGCCAGGTGCCCTAATACCTACTTATGCTCTTTATTTCTAGAAAACCAAATATTTAGAACGAACGTAATGTCTACAAAAATTTCTAATATTGTTATGTTACCTAATGTTAGGGTTAATAAGAATAATGATTTTCAAAATGGTATTAAAATTAAAGATTTACATTTATCTCTAGAACACGTAAACTTGAATGATATTAACGATGTATCAAAACTATTCGGTCATTTAGCGCACCATCGATTACCTGCGCAAGATAATATTGTATCACATGTTTCTTTAGGATTAATTGTAACTTTTATTACTATTTTGTTATTTGTGAGTTTTAGTGTTTTGTTTAGATTCCATTTTTATCAAAGGAAAACTTTCACACCTGAACCAGTGGTGCAAGATCAGCGCTTCGACATCGTGCACCCCTAAAGCCCGGAGGAGTTAACGTACCGGATACACCCTTAGGTCGTGGGGTCAGACGATATGTATTTAAAGCAGGAACTACTATTTTAATATTAGTTGTTTTGTTTGTTCAGTAAAAAGTCTTTGATAACCAATTTTATATATACATGTAAAAAACGAAATCAATTTCAGTTATTATGTTAGTTTTTAAGTTTATAATTGCTAGACTAATATATTAATTCCTTGTAGAGTTAAATAAGTAAATAAATAATTTTTATTATTTAATTCATACGCGTTATCTTAATTAGCGCTACAATGAAATAATCGATTATGGGGGTATTATTTTAGTACGTGGCTACTTATTAGTTCCAAGGTCATGCATAAAACATGCCCCCGTTCATTCTTAATAACACCTTATTAACAGGTTATTTAGGAATTCCAAAACCTTGGATTTTTTACCGTTATGTGCCGTGTGCGTCGCAGCGCAAATACACTGTTGTACAACTTGTCAAATTCCGCTTGACCATAATATTTGCGGTATTAGGGTAGGGATAGCTCATCTCACCTAACTTCTCGTCTAGTACAGATCGGTACATTTTATGAAAAAGTATAAAATATATGAAAAACACGCTAAGATTTTATCACAAAAACTTGTTAGTTTTAATCTTTCTATCTGATAAGTCTTATTTTTGGATTGTTAATAATTTTACACAAGGGTATAATAAAGATTTGTACCGCTAAAGTAAATTCCAATTTACACCCTTTTTGTGAGTGGAAAATACTTCTACCACATATTGTACTTTCTCTTTACCTCCTATATTTTGTCTTTGTCGAACATCGACTCTTTCTTTTCCCCCTTCCGCCGGCCATCCTACACTTGTCACACAAGTTGTAGTTAACTACATAATTTAATTACAAACATTCCAACAGGCTAGACAGCCCAATTACAGGAATATAATATAAATATGTAAGTAACATGCTAAGAACACTTACTTAATCCTATGATTAATATAACTTTACTATGTTAAACAGATCTTTGGAAAATTGATTAATATTGTCTGTGAAAATATCTAACTTATTGTCTAAGGAATTATAAGCATTTGTACTTGCTATTAATGGAGAATTTTTATGACAATTTGTTTTAGGACAAATATTAGTAAACGTAAGGTAGTTGCGAGTTTTTATATCAGGAACTGAAAAACCTAATTTTGAAAGTAGAAAAGGACAATCAATATAGAAATGAATCAATTTATATATAAAAACTATTTGAATGAATATACGCCTCGATGATAATTTAACAAAATCAAAATGAGTAAGTAACTCTGTATAGTGGATGTAAGATTCTCCATCCAGTTTGAAATTAAATTTAAACGCGCAGTATCTAAGTAATTTCTTTTGAATTCTCTCAATATTGAGAGAATAACATGTATAATAAGAGCTCCAAACTACGACACAATACTCTAACTTACTCCTTACAAAAGAATTATACAAAGTCGAGATTGTTTTAAATTGTCGAAAATTTTTAGAGTTTCTAAATATAAAGCCAAGTTGCCTTAGCGCTCCATTAACAGTATTTTCAATATGCGTATTAAAGTTAAATTTAGAGTTAAAGTGAACACCCAAATCGACAAATTCTTTTACTCATCTTAATGTAGAGTCATTGATATTATAAGGATGCAAAAGAATATTTTGCTTTCTGCTAAACGACATAGCACAATAATTATCTATGTTAAAAAATAATCTATTTTCTAGGGACCACATATGAAGGTTATCTAAATCTTTTTGCAAAAGTTGACAATCCGATGCATTATTAATTATTTTAAATAACTTTAAGTCATCAGCAAAAAGCATGACATTTGATGCCTCAATAACATCTACAATATCATTTATAAATATTAGAAATAGCAAAGGCCCTAATATGCTTCCTTGTGGCACACCCGAAGATGGCACAAAAGAAGCAGAAGTATGACCATTAACACAGACATACTGTGATCTTTTTGTCAAATAAGAATTTAGAAATATTGTTAGTGCTTTACTAAATCCAATCTTCATAATTTTTTTTATTAGGATAGAATGATTGACGGTATCAAAGGCCTTAGCAAAATCTGTATATATAGTATCTACTTGAAATCCATTTTCCAAGGCCTCTGAAACCGTTTGAACAAAACTACACAAGTTAGTGGCCGTTGATCTCTTACTGATGAAACCATGCTGTTGCAAGGCTATCTTGTGACCTAATTGAGATCTAATTTGCAAGTTTATTAAATATTCAAAGACTTTGGAGAATACATTTAAAACAGAAATAAATTCTGAATATTACATTTAGATCCTTTTTTAAAAATTGGGATAATTTTAGCACATTTAAACCTTGAAGGAAATACTGAATGACGTAAACAATTATTAAAAATTAAGGTTAATGGAGTTACAAAAAAATCAACACACCCTTTGATTATATATGATGGAACATCATCCGGGCCTGTTGATTTGGTGTTTTGAAGTTTTTTAATTGCAAATTTTACATCATTTTCTATTACAAACTTCACTTCAATGTTTGTACTGCCTAAACTTGTAATATCATGGCTGAAATTTTGAGCGATTACATCATCCGTATAGACACTGCTAAAGAACTCAGCAAAACCATTACCTATTTCACTAGCTCCACTAAATTTCTTATCGTTGAGATCCATAGTTTCTGGAAAACCGTTATTTTTTTCTTATTATTTATAAAGAACCAAAAAGCTTTACTGGAATTTGATATATTATTTTCAGTATCGTGAATATAATTCTTATAAGCATAAGCTATATCCTTTTTTATTGTTTTTCTAAGTTCCTTATAAGTGTTTAGATGCTCAGAATTTTTAAATTTGTTATATTTTTATAATAGGTCTTTCTCTTAATGTTAGATATAATATTGTTATTATACCATACTGGATAAATTTTCTTAACTTTTTTAGTTTTAGGGATACATATATCAAAAATATTAGATATTACCTCATAGAACCTATCAACTACAACATTTACATCGTCAATATCCTTTAAGAAGTTCCAATTGACATTTGAAAAAAGATTATATAATAAGGCATAGTTACCTTTTTTGAAATTATAATGTTCTGTAAGATTAGGGGTACAAGTTTTATGTGATCTATTAAATAATTTATAAGTTATCGACAGAGCGGGATGCGGGGCATCCTCTTTTACTAATGGTAAATTTTCTCTTGTAACATAGCATTCTGAATTACTTAAAACTACATCGAGAAGATGTCCTATATCATTATAATAATAAACTGTAACAGGCGATATAAACCAAACGTAGTGAGCATATATGTGAATTGCTAAGGCATTTAGGTCAGATCAACAACCATTAGTGTTAGCTAAAACCTTTATTCCCTAGTTTTTAAAGATATGACCATTCCGCTTATGAAAAAACTCTACAAGTGTAGATCTGCCCTTACTAAAAACTATAATTGTTGATTTATTTTTGGTATATATTCCCTAAAATGTTTATCATTAGCTCAAGATAACCTCATAAAAGACAACTAGCTGCATAACTCTATTTTTGTAAAATCTGCACTTACTCCCTTGGTGGTTATGACGGCAGATCTGTTTTAAAGAGCACAATTTTTTTAATTCTTGTTTTAAAAGTACATACGAGGATAAATTGAAAAGTCTCCGGCCTAGGCAATAAAACAAAAGAATATCAGGTTAACAAAAATTTTATTTTTCTACGTAGTCCCCATCGAGTTCAATGCACTTGGTCCACCTTTGTTCAAGTGCTCTTATACCGTCCCTATAAGCCTTTTCTTCTAACTCGTCAAAATAGGCGTTTGTGGCAGCAATCACTTCTTCATCGGACTCGTATTTCTTTCCAGCGTGAAATTTTTTTAGGTTTGGAAATAAATAAAAATCCGATGGGGCTAAGTCTGGTGAATAAGGGGCATGGGGTAACAATTCAAATTGCAATTCATTGATTTTTGCCATGGCAATTGCCGACTTGTGACAAGGTGCATTGTCCTGGTGAAACAGAATTTTTTTCTTTGCTAATCCAGGTCGTTTTTCTTCAATATTTTTTTTTAATTCATCCAGTAAGGTAGCATAGTATACTCCGTTGATTGTTTTACCTTTTTGAAGATAATCAACGAAAAGTACTCCCTTGGCGTCCCAAAAGACTGAAGCCAAAACTTTTCCGGCTGACGGAACTGTTTTGGCTTTCTTCGGAGCAGGTTCTCCTTTGGCAGTCCACTGTTTTGATTGCTGCTTTGTTTCGGGTGTGTAGTGATGAATCCACGTCTCATCCATTGTTACAAACCGTCGCAGAAAGTCCACTGAATTTCGATTAAACAAGTCTAAACACTCACTTGAAACTGTTTTGCGAGTCAGCTTTTGTTCCACTGTGAGCAGCCGCGGCACCCAACGTGCCGATAACTTTCTCATTCCCAAAATTTCGGTTAGGATATGATATGTTCGTTCCGTTGAAATGCCCAGGGTATCTGCTATTTCAGCCAACTTCAATCGCCGATCATTCAACACAACTCTATGGACTTTTTCGACAATTTCCGTTGTGGTGGCAGTTTTCGGTCTTCCTGAACGCGGTGCGTCATCTGTGCTTTTGCGACCCCGTTTAAAGTCCGCAACCCAGGTTTTAACTGTGCTATAGGAAGGAGAATATTCGCCTAATGTCCCGTCTAGCTCAGCTTTGATTTCTTTTGGGGATAAACCCTTAATGTGAAAATATTTAATAACCGCACGAATTTCAGCTTTTTCCATGTTAACACCACACAAAACTTTATCGACTTTGACAACTTGCCAAACAATTATTGTTTGACAGAAATTTTTGTTATTTCACAGCCATACTGATAAATTATGAAAAAATAAAATGCCGTAAAAACATTGCAAAAATTTGTATCCCATATGGGTTAGGCCGGAGATTTATCAATTCATCCTCGTAGTTCTCTAAACTTTCTGTTTATACTGCCTAACTACAACTCAAACGATAATCGAAGGTCTCTTTACGAGTTTGTGAGGTTTTTTCAGTATACCTTAAGATTATGTTAGATTTTAATGTAAAGCATTTCTAAGCCACTGGACCTATTTTTCCGATGGCTACTCTTGTATACAAGGTGTAAAAAGATAGATATTGGAAATCCCTGCTATCTGAGTTATCTAAAATAATTGGTGTTATAAGTAAGCCGTTACTGCTAAGAAGAAAAGTATATATTTACATATTTACATGTTGGAAAACACTTATATAATAAAAAAATCTTAATCTTAAACATTATTTATTTACAATAAAGCTAGTTTTCAAGTCACAAAAACTGGAAATGGTAACTGACAATTGACAATACTCTGAGAATAATTACTATTCTATATAGTAGGTACCTAATACTATAAAATTACAGACTATTTACGGACGGATAAAATGTAAGTACAAAATAAAATTAATCACTGCACGGTACAATTTATTTACATAATAACAAATTAACTAGAATCGCACTTTAATTGTCTCTACATTTTCTTTGTTTCTGTCATTTATAAATGCATTATTGTTATTATTTTCTGAAGTCATCATAGATCCAATTGTAGTTATTCGATTACTAGTAATAACACAAACTTGAGATACGTTATTTGAACTCGTTGGTATCTCATCTCCTTCTGGCAACGGTCTTTTGTATAATCTTCTTGCAATGAAACCTAACATCACCATTTCGATGAGTATTAAAAAGTTGAGTATCACTAAAATAAAAAAATATATATGATTTTTAAATTACTGCTCTATTAATTAATACTTTTGAGTTTACTTACTGTATCCATATACGGCTGGAGTAATCGGTGGACGGCATGGTAGTGCTCCTGCCCAGACCAAGATTTTTATCGGTAATCCTTGTAATTTACCAAATATTAAAACTAACTGCAGTACGAAAAATTTTAATGTAATCGAATGGTCTTTCAAGATGTCTTTTAATAAATTTAATGTCATCACTACTCCCCATATTCCAAAGAATATTGATAAAAGTATCACAGGCTGAACATACATATAGTTTACGTGGTACAGACTCTGGAACAATAAGAAATGGCTATGTTAATTGATAAGAAAAAACAATTCATTACAGATTGTAAAAAAATGATAACAAAATAAAGCAAAATATTTACAAATACCGAAGACCTATACATAGTATACATATAGATAAAGTACAACATAAAGTACAAAAAACGAAACAAAAACTTATGTTAGCTTTAAGATTGACCGCCTTAAGAATTTCTTTTAACAAAGACAATATTCGGCTATAGAACAATTAATACAAATAGACTTATGAGGAATTTACATGTATCTGAGCAGCTATTTGATGGGACTCTTGTTACCCGGTAGCATAGCAAAAATTACAATTAATTATACTACATAAGAAACTGTACAGTGAGATCCAAATTAATTGAGAATGGTTTGAATTTCGCGCCGTAGATTTTAGTGTATTTCACGTTGTTAGTGTAGCACTCTTGAAATGTGTTGCATCAAATTACAGTGTCAACTCGTCACTTTCTCGTTTACATCGCTGTGCTTTGCCACGTTGCTCCGGCTTTTAATTGAATTTTTGCTATATTTGCTCGTTTTCTTATTTTACAAAACAGTTCTTTTCAGATCTACAGTTTGTTAGACGATTTTATTGTTAGGTAAGTTTACTATTTAAAATTAATGGAGCTTTATAAGCTATATTATTTTTGAGACGCCACTGTAAAACAAAAGAAGAATGAAAAAATCTGAAAAGTATTCGTGTCGCCAACGTAAAAATAATTTAACGTGGCGGGAAATTCAAACTGTCTTCAATCATTTTGGATCACCCTGTATTATCGCTAAAGTACTTATTTATAGACATCCATAGAAAGCCGGATACGATAAAATTAAACCGCAATGAAATCATAAATAACTAATACGAATGTAAAAAGTCGCAAGATGGCAAATCTCATTGACTCTATTCTATTCCTTTATAATCCATCTACCATGTTAAACGATGCCTCCACTAGCAAATCACGGGTTTTTTCAATTCTTTTATTTATAACTCATTCCAAAAGGTCTTTTTGTGTACAACACGGGTTTCGATATAAAACACGCCCCCCAAAGGTTGTTATGCGAAAACGGCATTTTCATGATATGTCGGAATCGGTTCGAGCTATCTAGACATATTTTTAGTAGCCATTGGTACTTCAATCCAAATCGAAAGTCGATATGTCGTGAGTGACAATTCTGTTAACAGGATTTTCCATAGTTTGGTGGATCGTTCCTAAGTTTTAGATCTCAGAAGGTAATCCAATTCAGCTGGTACACGAAGGTGCCCGTGATTAAAATTACCGATTCTTAGTTTCGGAAAAATTTTAAAAAGATAGAAAACACTGAGTTTATGATTAGGATTTAAATTAACTTTAAATAAGTTTTTTAAACACAAATGTTTTAAAACCTGGCCTATCCGATGCAAACAGTTCGGTCTGTTGTTGGTGCCTTAAATATTAAAGCTTAGCAAAGCGAAGGGCATCTGAAATAGGGATAGGCAACTAACTGTCTTGATTCATTAATTAAAAAAATATTGTGTGTGTACAAGTGCATGTAAGCGAACGCGTGTGTGTGCGTATTTGTGTGGGGGGGGGGGAAAGAAAAAAGAGAAATTACATTACAATAGAAATTTATATCTAAGTAACTTTTGCCTAATCTTATAGCTATATGGTAAACTAAGACCCTGAACTAATTTATGGTTCGTACTACAGGAATTTTGATTAATTAAATACATTGTTTAAAAATGTAATACATTTTTCATTTTTTTATATATTATCTTTTGTTACTAAAATTCTATCATTGTTAAAGTTTATCTTATTAATTTTTTTACGTGTGTAGCCAAAGCTATTGAATCTTTATTGTCTTTAATACCATTTTTGTGTTGATTTATTCTTGCTAACAATTTCGTGCGTCTGGCCAATATACATTTGGTCACAGTTATTACAAGGAATTTGGTATATTAATTTCAATCGTTGATTAAATGGGATTTTGTCTTTTAAGTTTGAATGAACGTTGTTAACTGTAATTATAAATTCTTTTTTATCGATTTTGTGTTTTTGTTTGTTAATGTACGAATAATCTGGCTTGTTAAGTTTAGAATTAATTAACCAATTAACCCCACAACAACTATAAGCAAGAGTAGGTAAACACACAAATGATGTTAGAAACAATAAAGATTCGGTAGCTTGTAAAAAATAAACTTCATAAGATAAAATTTAAGGATACGGGAATTTTCGTAATGGAAGATAATAATTAGAAAAATGGAAAATGTATTATAAGATGTTCAGAGTCTTAGTCTATCAGAAAGTTAGCTCCCTTTTAAGATTAGGCAAAATTAAATATAATTCGATATAGTTTTATATATTTTGTAAACTTTTTACAAGAGTTGTATTTATATAGTTACTTATATTTTGTTATGTTCTCTCTTTCTTTTTTCCTTTCTTAACATACACATAAACACACGTACGCACGTACAAGAGCGCGCGTTCGCACGCATTCAGCCATACACTTTTCTCTTTCTCCTGCGAGAACGTCTCAAAAAACTCTTTGTTATTAGTTGTCAACCTGTGTTTTATTAAATTCCACCATGTTTCGCTCTGCACCCTGATGAAAATTCTAAAATGGATCGAAATATAGGTTTAAATTAAATTAAAATGTATTTAATTGATTACCCAAGTTAAAGTATAATACGATAGACTATTAATAAAAAAATATTCATATCAAAGTAAACTTCGTCACACATATTTATTTATACACGTATTCCTATTTATTCTCCAGAACAATGATATACATCAGTAGCGTCAACTTAAGCAGGTTGGGCCTGTGCGCAGTACACATTCGCGGGCTCCTACTCTCCAAGTTTCCTACTATTCCCATTCCCATCCCAACTCCTTTAAAGTTAGATCATACATTGAGAGTAACTAAATGTTGTCTAAGTCTAAGTGATTCTTTCTGGTCTCTAAAGCCAAGGTTATTTCGAGCCAAAGTTGAAGTTACGTTAATTATACGATACTTTTCCCCAGTACTTTATCTCAAACTGTAATCTTGAAAAGCAACTAAGTACGTGGGCATTAGAAGATTCAGAAAATATGACGCCAATCATTGTATCCATCAATCCATGCATTTTTCGTCTCATGCCTACTTTTATCGGCAACTAACCAGCACGGCATTGCAATATCTAAAGTTTCCGAATAGCACAGCTATTTAATTTCGTTGATAGTCGATTTCGGATTTAGTTTTCTTTTGTAGATAATAGACTGCGTGTTGAAACTTCAACCTTCTACATTACTTGGAAAATCTTCAGTTGGTTATCAGCATCGCTTAAATCCTTAATAAAATTAATTCTATTTGTTCTATTTCTATAATAGGAAATCGACATACCAGTCGTGTGGATTTGGTCGCTAACACCGACATTGTCCATATCAATTACTGCTGATTCTCAGCAATCGATACTTTACAATGTACTGCACTTACAGCCACATATTGGGCGTAACTAATTTCAAGAACTAATGTCAAGATTTGGTTTACGTGGCCCACCTTTGTTAAGTTTAATGGTCACATCCCCCTAAGGAGTACACAAATTGAGATACGCTAAATTGCAGTGTCACTTACTTATGTAAGAGTTACTCAGTTCTCAGTCTAGCAGACGAACATTTTACTGAACGGCCGAGTCAATGTGCCAATAGCCTACTTCTGTCCAGAATATTTTAGGAATTTACCACCCCAGCATGTCATAATAAAGGCTTGACAAGCCTTCGACGGGGCCACGTCCGACTCGAAAGTAGATACCCATCTTACACTAATGTGGAGGTGGGGTAGTCTTGTGCGAGAGGTTAAGTGTATCTGACAGAAGCAGAACGCGAGTTATGACTTGCTAGTTGCGACATGTGACTGCAGATTGAAGTAGTAGTGGGCGAAGGGTGGGGTAGGTGGTCGCTTCCTCGTTTTCTGCAGTGTTTCCGAGCGTTGCTGAGTTCGCTATCAGCTTATTTTTTTCGGCGCTAGGCCTCTATCTTGCGGGTCCGTGTGCCCCGCACGCTTTGCACACCTCTATTTATGCCACTGGTATATTTACATGGATTAGGGCATGTAGAAAAGATCAACTGTATCATCATATTGTTAAGGTTGATTCTCAATCACAATTATTATTAGTAACAAATATCTTTCGACCTGCCAGTAATAGATGGCGTACAAAAAAGACTACTTAGTAATACTGAAAAAATCCACAAAATTTAGTCTTCACAAAAAGGATTTTTAAAAGAAAATCAAAATAACTATTACAACTAGCGCAAAATAAAACTCTTTTTACTATTTTCAAAAACTGATAGCTATTTAACAATAGTATATTATGCAACGAGCATATAATTATATGCGAGTATAATACTATAGTTTGTCCACGACTATTAAATATTAATGTTAAAAAACTTCAAAATAGTTTTAGAATGTGTGAAAGATGTGACTATATCAAATTTAAGCAGGCTGCTCCCCGAATGTGCATGATGTATATAATTATAATTAAACATAGACAATTATAACGAGTATATTATAACACCGTCGTGGACAAAGGTCTATTTTTACGACTGTTATTTTATAGAATTTAATTTAAATATATAAATAGCTGATGATAAATTCAAACAAGAAAACAGCTGATTCTGATAACGGCACTGATTAGTTATAAATAAGATTAGTTAGAATAGTTTTGTTATTCAAAAACATAAAAACTGCTATGCCCCTTTTTCTTCAGTAGTCTTTGATTTTTATTTATTTCATCTTATGATGTCATATTTGAAATATTCAGAATATTCAATTTAACTTTGTTCAAACCTTTCTCTTTAACATAAACATTCATATTGAATTGAAATTGTTTTCTTTGTTCAATTAATAACGACATAAATAAAGTAAACTAAGTTCACAATTATTTATTCAATATCTCCACTAAGTTCAACCAAATAAGTTACATGTCCAAATCAAGAAATCTCAGGTAGCAAAAGCCCGGTTTTTAATTACAAAAGATAAATGAAAAGTCAGTATGTTATATTATAAAGGCATTTTTATTATAATATTTCAGCATATTATGAAATTATTATTGCCAAATCCAGAAAAAAATGTCCCGACTGTAAAATTTCAGTTTTGCGACAGGCTAGTTCTCTTTTCAAAGAGGAGATTTATATTTCATTAAACTTCTTAACATTCATTCCTAAAATTTATTTCTTGTGCATCATTTTTTTATTGCCTTATTGGCTGTTTACGCTAATTGCTTTTTCAATCTCTTATTACAACCTCTCCCTATTGTATCCACCCAATATTAATTATGAATTAGCATTTATGTATTTTAAATTTGCATGGAGTACGATGTAATTAATATACAGTCGAGTCTTATGCAAATTGAAAATTCACAAATTTAATTAACACGTACCTATCTGTGCATTCAAGGGCATCAAAACTGTTAGGTAAGTAATAAAAATGCTTTGGAAATCAAGTTATAGAACCATAATTAGGACCTCTACTAAGCCTTCTGCTGCAATTAATGAAATTATGAAACTATGTACACCTATTTACCTAATTAACTTTTTTTGGTATTAACCTTATTACGGTGTGCGACCTTGACACTAGAAGAGAATTTCACATGTAGTCAATTGTTAATGCAGCAATCGTAAAGTTGCATTGTTAGAATGCTTGTCATGTATGAACATATGTATGTACTATACTGTATGTATGGTGTGTTTAATCTCTATATTTCTTCATGAGCACAAATGTACCTACTATACAATGTTGGTGTTGATTAATTTAAGACTTGATACCACTTCACATTGTATTTTAGGTATCAGCAAGCGTAACAATTAAAATATAAATGAATAGACAAAAGAAGCACTAATTGGCAATAAATGGCGCACTAAAATTCTGCAGTGTAGCTCCTACACTAACTGAAACTAAAACTACCAATCATAATCGAGTCTGGATGTGTATGCAAAGTTTACACATACTATGTGCAATAACTAATAAGTAATAACACATGGTATGGTCTAGCGTCTAGACTTTAGACGCGCAGTCTAGACAGAAAATATTTTGTCTCTACCGATTATACCTACAGAATTAATCCACAAAAAAGATAATAGAATATGTTGTAACATTTGCTATAGGAAATTAGTATGGGAAATCTGAAATATGCCAAATAGTTCGTTCTCGAATAAAAGTCGGCGAAATTAATAGTTGCAATCGATAGATAAGATATTCTAACGTACTGTCCAAAAATATTACCCTTAATAACAATTCCAATTCTTCAGAAATTATAAATTCATGAATTATTTGCAAAACATTAATTTAAAAGCCGAAAACTGAAAAACCGACGCGACTTGTCGCCGTGGTTCAACGGTTATGTTCGATTTGCTAAACCTTACGGGCTCGTGGAATGCAAGATCGAACCCCGTTACAAGCAAAACTTTTTTTAAATTTTATTTGTCATTAGTCTTTAATTTAATAACAATTTAAATAGTTTGTTATTATTCTTTTATTCGAAAAACGCACAAGAAATAATTATAACTAATTAATATAAATAATAAATCCATTATATTGATTGCTATTAGAAATAGAATTAAATATACGCGAATCGCAATATGCAAGCCGCTAGATAAAAAAATAATCACAGAGAATGTTCCTATTATAAATTTTTATAAAAATTGCTAATTTAGTATAATTTAAAAATGTCACTTGACTCAACTTGACATTCAAAAATAAACTAAATAAAAATGACCGCTTTACTGTCGGTTAGAGAATGCTACTTAGTTCACCAAATGGGGTCCATGATCGGTTTATGATTAACATAATTGCAAGTTATGATGCAATTTTTCTTGCTGCGGTATAGTAATGTTTTTGAAAACCTTTTACTTTTAAAGTTTTGTTCATATAAAAAATACAAAATATAAAATAAAAATAAAACATTTTTTTATTATCTGGAAATAAACGCAAAGTATCTCCTGTACGTTTCATTATTTCCAATGACAGTACAGTTATAATAATTGTAAAAAAAACAAAATGAGCTAAATAAAATAATATAACCGACTGAATTTGAATATAGGGCAATTGTGCAAAAACCTTTTCATTTTAAAGATTGCCAATGACAGAACAAGTTTGAAACTGTCTGATGCAATAAAAAATTTAATAACTCTGGTTTAATTGTAAGAAAATACTAATTATAAAATTTCAAATATGAAAAAAATTAAAAACTGAGCTAAAATGTCTCTTGATTTGCACAGTAGTGTAAATTAAAAAAATATATAAAATTAGATCAATTCAATAAATTGTAGCACTTTTCATATAAATTTCATAAATATTATCAGATGTTACAGATAAATCAGTTATCAGTTTGTTAATGCTTTCTAATAAGATATAATAAATAAATTTTAAAAATTCACCGCACTGTGCTTTCTTATTAACCCTGTATAATAACGCGGCATCTCTATAACACGGTCACGCTCTAACACGGATAGAGAATTGGGGAAATCCCCGAATAATACTGAAAGTACAAAAAGTGCATTTTTAAGATCTTTGCAATATTTTGAATTCATTGTACGAAAGTTCCGCTAATAAGTGTGTTGCAGCAGCTAAAACGTGTTCGTTAAGTCAGTGGAATTTAATCTTGAAAGTAATTTCAAGTGTTTAATGGTGCTTAATAATGATAAAGACAAAAATTAACGCGTATTTTTTAACATTAATATATAATATATAAAACTTTGGACAGTTGCTGATACTTTTAATAAACAATTTCTCATACTTATTAAAGCAAAATAATGCGAACGTAATGTCTGGCGGTTATCGGAGTGTGGATGACCGGCTTCTGATTCATCTTTTTTGCATAACTAGGATTACCCAATAAAAAAATATGTGTACTTTACGGCAATGTTTATAGTACTGGTGTTGGTTTGTAGCTTTCAAATGACTCCACGATCTACTCTCTGTATTATTTAATCAATAATAATAAACGCTCTGATATTACAAATTTAATTATATTTATATAATGTATTTAGTTTTAATAATTATATTTATACATTATACAAAACAATACATTATAATAACAAAAAGTTATTATGTACGGTAACACGGTATTATCGAATAGTCGTATTTTGCCAATAGTTAGATAACTGACCAACAAATTGAAAACTTTTTTCTGGTTCCTAGTTACAAGTAGGTGATCTCAATTCATATGTGTTTGCTGAAATCAAATCTGCTTTTGGTTTTTCCCTTAATGGAAACGCTCGCCATGTTCGTCACTTACAGTTCCCAAATTATTTGGAAAAAAATTCAAATGGGAATATAAGATCAGTAGATCAAATAGTTTTTGGTGTTTAGCAGTAAACTCCCTACAAACATAACAAAAACTGTCCGGATCGTTCGCCATTTATGGGGCATCATTAACGTTTTTATAGTTATCACTTAAAACACAAGAAATTTTCTTTGTTAAACGCAGTGATAATGCAGCTTTATAAAACTTCATTCACTCGACAAAATAATACGTGCTAACATTGAGGATAGTGGAACTTCAAATGCACATATTTCAAAAACTACACGTGATAGAAAAAATCTGAAAGCAGATTTGAGTTCAGTATATTGAATTGAAAAACTAGATAAGGGTTATCTAGTTTTGTTTGGGAACCAAAAATTCTGTTGATCAGTGAATCATTAAAGATAGAAAATTTCTATATGTACGTATACCATTTTTCTTGTAGGTACCTACTTCTATACTTTTGGAGAAAAACAGCATCATAGATCAGTCCTATGTTTTCAAATGGAATAATAGTAAGAACGTACATTGACACATATTTCGAAGTTCAAGGAGATAAACAATACTGCTTGGTTTCTAAAATGTGCATGGTAGCTCGTAATAAAATAATAAACCCGTCTTTACTTTGTTTTTATGTTTTTGTTTTGGCCAAGTGATTTCGTAGGATAATAACGATTAATAACAGATAAACACAATTAAATAAATAAAACATGTTAATATTTTTGTTTTGTGATTTATATTTAAGGCAATTTCAAATTCTTTTCGTTTCTTCAGGCACATTGACCTCTATGTGTATACATGCCTGCAGGTCTGTGAATAAAAACAATTTTTTCTTATTAATTTTGTTTACAGTAAATGAAATAAGATGTTTTCAAATATCTGCTATAAAGTAATTTTTAATTATAAAAACATTCAAAACACAATGCGTGCATAAAACAAGTGCATAAACCATAAAAAAGAAATTTGATTTTGGGGTCATTGCAATTTTAATGTTATTTAGTAGCATACTCTTCTCTTAAATTTAAACGTAATTCAAATCCTGGTATAATGTAATGTTCTAATTTACTATTCTAAAGGTTTGTCATCACTACTGTACCGTCCCGCGTACGTGCGTACGATGAGAATCTAAGCAAGGGAAGCAACAATGATTTTGATTTTACTATACTTAGGCGCAGTAAAAACAGTATCATAATTATAAGCTTATAAAAGATTTTTAAATAAGAACTTTTCGCTTTATAATTTATAAAATTTGTGATAGCAGATTATAATCTTTATTAAAAAAAGTGTTTATAATGAACCTCAAGTTCTTTTTTATAATTAAAAAGAAGGTTAAGGACAACATAATAACACAAACTATTATGGACTCTTACCACTAATTTTTGTAGGCTTCAATTTTCAAATATCTGTTGCATGTTTTAATCATTACTAAATAAATGAAAATAAAATTAAATTTGGTTTTCGTCTGTCTTGATCAGCAATTTATAACTTTTTTCTAAAACTGTGTGCAAACAATTCTTTCTCTAATAATAATAATTTACTAACAGAAGTGACGCGATTTAAGAGTATATCGAAAGTACTCCGACCTTTTAGCAAAGCAGCCGAATTTGCTGTCACCCGATAAGCAACTTTAACTTTGCGTAGAATCAAACTAAATATAATTATTTCCGTCTATGAAATAATTCTAACTAATATAATTTTAAAGTAATAAAGTTCTCTTAAATTCAGTATCATTCTCATACATACAGTGTTTAATAAGTAACACTTAATTAACACTAAAAGGAATAAATAATTAATCAAATTTATCTAAGCACTGAGCATCGAATAACATGACCTTACGAAGCCAATCGCATCACCACTGCGCACCACCCGCTAACGAAAATGCTAAGTGCAGTAAGCAAATGAGTCGTTGCTTATATGCAAGTATTTTTGTAGTATATTTGAATCTGCATTACCGTTCTGTAATGCAGTAAGTACTCTATTTCAGTATTTTTGCTGCACGAAATTGGCAGTTTTAAATTAATTAAATATTACAAATTTAATAAATGATAATTAATTAAATAATAAATTAAGTAAATAAATAATAATTTTACCTTGTGTAATCTCATAAAAATAGGGTTTATTAAGGTAACATTATTTGTCTGTTATAAATAATTTCTAAGGGAAGCACGCCACTAGTACCTTCAGCTATGTGTCTTATTTATTTATCAGTTTATTAGTTGTTTTACTTATTAGACACATTTCGTCTGCTGAACTGGTGACACTCCTTTCAATATTAAGTTTATTGTACCGATTATCTTTAATGTAATAATCCTGACCTTCAATCGTGTAATAATCATGTTTTATTTTAATTAGTTGAGAAAGGAGTAAATTTCAATTGAAATTTTGAAAGGCTGCTTTTATCACTGACCTAGTATTATACACACTTTTCTAAAAACATTGTGTTAAATTTTTCGGATTTTGAAGTTGATTTAACAATCAAAGGTTGTTACTAAGGTTTTATGTTACTAATGGCTTGAGAAGCTTATCGTTAAAGTTTGATTATTATTGACCATATAAACACCGTGCATAAACTAGCCTCGTTGGACAAATACAACCAGTGAAAGGAACGCACATTTTCCACTGGTTGTATTTTTGTAGGGGTACTTTTTGCTATTTTATCAATTATGGTTTATCGACGAGTTGAACAACTCTCGTTTCAATTTTACAAATTATGATCTTACAAAAACGTTTTGATTTCTTAAAACATAAAAATTAACTTTTGAGGTTATGTAACCAAAATACACTTGATACACCAAGATACACCGATGCGATTACGTTCGAATATTCTTTGGTGCACGATTTACGCTAACCACGTGAATAGGCGACTCTACACGGTGTCCTATTAAGCAATATCAGCCACTGGTTAGATAATCATTAAAGAAAGAAAATTCGTATATATCATTTTTCTCGTACTTCTATACTTTTAGAGAAAAACGGCATCGAAGTTCAGCCCAATGTTTTCAAATTGAATAGTAAGAATACATATGATACATATTTTGAAGTTGATAAGCATTGAAGCAGATAAACAATACTTCTTGTTTCCTAAAATGTGCAAGGTAGCGTAATAAAGTAATAAACTTGTCTTTATTTTGGCCCAGTATTTCGTAAAATAATAACAAATAAACAAAACTAAATAAACAAACCATGTTAGCACCATTAAAACCATGTTTTAAAAACGGTATTTTTGTTTTGTGATTTCTCATTTGTAAGTCAATTTCAAATTCTTTTAATCGGCACATTAATGTGTAATACAAGTCTGCAGGTTTGTGAATAAAAAATTATCGTACGTGTAATAGTGACACATATTATAAAGAGATAAACGATACTATTTGGTTTCTCAAATGTGCATAGCAGCATGTAAGAAAAGATAAATCAGCAATAAATACTCTACGTACCCTTTTGTTATTCTTATTTCAATAAACCAAAATCCTAAACACAGCTGCGCACCTTCTTTGTGGTATTATATTTCTTTAAATCTTTTAATTCCATTTCTTGAAATTTTAAATTTAGTCTCACTCCTTTATTATTTACAATCCATTTGAATTTGTTAAACCATAAAAAAGGACAAAAAACTTTTTCCAACTCATCTTTTCACTTAGGTAGTTTAGTTAGAATTATTATTAATTAATAATCTATTTAGTTAAGTTGCTATGCTAATTATCTAATTAGATAATATTAATTTCCATAAAGAAAATCATTCATAAGAATTGTGACTAACAATTGCAATAATAGCAAATTGCAAACCCCTTACGCAGCAGTTTTTAGCAATAAAACAGTAACAGTACTTGCACTAGAGTGCACTGCAAGAGAGCACAAGATCACCAAAATTCAAGTGGTTTTAAAAATTTTTCTATATGAAATGAATAAAGATTAATAAAAAGTTTCACAGTTTATTTGTTATTACTATTATTAATCTTTATTTATTTCATGATTATGTAGTTCCACAAAGTAAGGCTGGAAACAATACATTATTTATATATATTTAAAGCACAAGGCTTATTTTTGTTCCAGTTCGTTTGAGAGTTTCATTGGTCCAATTTACGTCATTCTTTTTTATATAATGAAACTCTCGCTGTGTAGGTTAGTAAATACTACTTCATTTCTCATCCATCCATAATCCATTCCCTTTTTACCGCATTTTGCAGTGTCGAGGTTTCACACAAACTCTTATGGGAGTGCAACGGAGATAATGAAGCAATTGTAGTAAGTACATTACGCTCCCCCATACTTTATCACTTATACAACTTTCATACATATTTTTTAATTTTTATATATTTAAATTAAATAAATTAAAATGAATAATTTGAAATGCACGGATCGGAAATTCACTTGCAGCGCCATTGCACTTTCCACGGTGATAAGTTTTAGAACTATTCACATTTATGCTGCAACACACCACTTGCATCATTAAAGTGTTAATGTTTGATTTATTGTTAGGTTGCGTAGACAAACCCGCATAGTTGAAAACCATAGAAAGCAGGCAAATTATACAAATATTTGGTAATGGCAATTGCTTATTTATAGCTGTTTCATATTGTTTCGAGCTTTGGACAAAACAAATCATTGTGAGATACGTTTGCAAGTTGTTATAAATGATTGGGGCAGTTATTATTAAGATTTCATTATTGACAATCACACTTATTACCATGTTCCCATTAACACTGCTTTATATTACGAAAATCCTATGTCCTTTGATAGTGAATACATCGGTTATATTGAACATTATTGTGGAGTTTCAGTTTTATGATTGGAGTTTTTAATTATTTATATTTTTAATTTAAAATGATTATTTATTTGTGATCCATGCATTTCAATATTCCCAAGGCCGTCTACTTACAGCGCTTGCTTCGTCATGTTTAGGAACTAAAGATCCTATACCTGCTTACTATTCCACCAACAACTCTTAGTCTAAATTCATGGTATTTGCTATGAAGCATCGATATCACCGTCTTTATATGTGTCCATTTTTTTTTTCGAAATTTTTAAATTTTGCGAATTGAGATATTTAATGAAAAAGTAAAATAAGAATTGTCGAAGAACTAATGTTTTGTCTCTTAAGGAACATGGACAAAATGACCGACACAGTTTAGATAGCTGGTATATTAACCATATGATAATATTAATTCAATGTAGAATTCATTCATGGGGGTAGGGGTCCAAGGCGGAGGGTAAGAAAGAATAGAGTAGTTAAGTTTGAGAAAGAAATAAGTTCCCTCCAACTTACCCCAACCCGGTAAGCCGGAAAAAGAAGTAAGACGGGGGTAACTAAGGGAGGACAAATCGGGGTTGGTGGCGGATGGAGGGTAATTCGGAGGTGTGTATTAAATACGCGTTCAAAGTTTGCCTGAGAATGGTAAGCTTAGTATTTTTAACTTTATTTTATTCGATTGCGTTTATGAAGGATTGTAATCACACACAACGAACGTTGTACTTATATAAGGAAATCCTTCAATAAATTAGCGTTTTGACCATCATGTTTTGATGGAGTTTCAATAGTGTATATAATAAAGACTCACACAATAAATACATCGAATGCTTATTATAAGCCCGGGCGAGTTCTGTATATTATTCAGATACCATCGTAAGCAGCATCGTGCCGTGCATACGAGACAGTGGAAGCAGTCCCGATATGACGTATGCTCTATCACGCTCGTACACATTGCGTATGAGCGTAGTAGCGCATATGTCGTATCGCGACTGCTTCCATTGCTTTGTATGCACTGCACGCTGCTGATCGTAATTGATCTAGTATTCAAATTATTTGTTGATATTTTTAAGGTTTAATTTTCGAAATTCTGTATTAACGGATAATGATAGAAAAAAAACAACAACACATTTTTTTCGGTGTTAAATTCTCTACAAGAGAAGAACAAAAATTCAGTTATGACCTTGGTGCAGATAAAGTCCTTTTTTCTATATAGAAGATCGCATTGATAGCTTACATCAAAATCTATATGAATAAGTAGATGCATATTACCCACCTAGACTACTGTTATATACCCACTATAATGCTACTAAAACTGCTACTAATATTTTTTATTATTATATCATTTATTATCATTTATTTACATTCATTTTCCATAGTTTACAAATTAACGTTGTTTTTCTGATTCACCAACAAATATTTAAGTTCAACCGTCCACGTAGTTGTTTGTATTTAATATGTATCACATACCAATAATAGTTTCCTTTATAATTACATTTTCTTAATGTAGTAAGAACTAGTTGAGATCTAAAACTGGTAACATCATTATTCTTGCATTAGTATAATATAATTTAAAAACGACAGTGATTTTTCTTTCTGCAAGAAACGCAACTTAAGATTTAAAGGTTACTTTGAGAAACACGACACTACCTCGGACATTAGATAACCCTTTTGTTATCATAAAAAGGTCGTCTGCCCCCTCAAAACCTAGATTATTTCAGGATATTGCGAATGCAATAAATTTTGTATATTATGTCCATTTAACTTATTTATAATTCATTCAATGAACAAAACTGAAAGTATGTTTTAATTAGATTTCTATAAAAAATCTGGTATCGAAAAAAAGCTTTTTTCATGTCGTAAATATGTATATGTTTTGGTAAGTGTATGATAAGAATAGCATTAATGAAAGTCACTGAATATAATAGTTCCAATAAATGCAATGCAATAGCAATTAACATAGTTAAGATACACGTCATTATTTGCAGCCATTGACCGACCGACATAGCAGACTGTTTTGTATTGTGTTTAAATACCGATAAATCTAGCTTGTAAAATGCATTGAAACTGCTTATCTTTTATTTAATATCTAGTTTAGATAACGTTTAGTAGAAAAAATGTTAGTCTGTCAATTACATACATACAGGTAACTTTCCCATGGTACAAGATCTCTGGAGATCTGATTAATGTAGATAACAAAAGACTGAATAATATATAGTATAATTTCTTTAAAAATGTCAAATTATGTTAATGAACAATCAGGTATATGGTTGAAATCGAAATAATATACTTTACCTCTCTTTCGGCCCACATAACTAGTAATGCCATGTAAACGAGTCCTTGCACAACAGGTAGTTGGAGGACCAGAAGTCTTAGGTAACGAACTCGATTTCTAGAAAAGACATGTTTCTTTATAAGAAATATTTTTTCAAGTATTTGAGTATTTAATTATTATATGAGTAATTATTGCTTTTAAAGAATTATTATATAAAGTAATATGTACAGACTGCAACAGAATCACTAGATCTAGCCTAGTGCGCTATAATTTAAACCCCGGAAAACAAATTCACTTTGTAGTATTTACTACTGAAAACTATAATTAGTATATCAGTAGAATTAACCTAAATTAGTTAGAATTTAGATGAGAGGACTGGAGAAAAACATTTTTCAGAAATGCGTATGCTATTCTAGAATGTAATTAGAATTTTTGCTAGAACTATTTTGTATACTGTAAATAAATATACATACATCTATACTTATATTTTTAAGCCTTTTCGTAACAACTACAATAATTAGCTCCAATCGTTTTACTAGATAAGCACGTACTATGTATTTGTGCTAGATAAGTAGCCTTCAATATATTGCACATCCTTTTTTATAATTTGTGAGTGCATTATTGCTTCCTTTTATGTCACATTAAAATTATCTGCAGGCTATTACACTATACCAAGGATCAATTCCAATTTTGAATATTGTGTAGCATATGTACTTGAATAATTAAATATAAAGTAATAACTAACACTACTTTGGCACTACTTTGATAAGGCACTACTTTGATCTTATCATAACTAATCATCACTAACTGATCATAACTAAGTATAATTTAAAAAATGTACAGTTTTAATTTTTAATATATTATATAATATATTTTAAATTTTTAATATATTATTTTGTAAAATTATTACAGAATAAAATGGAGTGACTGATAAAAAAATATATTTATGATGCAAAATGGTACCCATCAACTATCGAAACCAAAAAATTGTTTTTTGCCTACTTAAAAAAACTCTATAATATTAACCACAAACGCATTTTTGTAACGTGCAGAAAACACGTTGAAGATTCAATTTATAAAAATAATCCTACTACGGCCCTGTATAATATCGAAATATTTTGGAGGATTAGATTTGAATTAATTTCCCACGATTGATAATTTTGCTAAGTAATAAAGATATTGAGTTTCTTTTTAGTTTAAAAGCATGTACAGATCTCATATAAAATAATTTCTTGGTCTACAGCAATTGAAATAGTGATATATTCCTTTGTATTTTAGGCTAAGAGTAAAGTTTTTAGCAATAAACAATATAATAAATTTCGTTAAAGTGTCAGGTTTATGATTTAAAATTTCTGGTAGGTTTTGATAAGCACTCTTTAAACGCAAAGATAGAGTAAATAATGTTGCCTTTTTTGCTATTTGTAAAAGTTGACATTATTCTAGTTTTGGATAGGTGCATTTGAATTACCCTCCTCTTAAAAATATTAAATGCCATAAAAGTTTGCACCCTGAGGAGGTAGTCCCAAACGGCTTTTGGAAGCAATACGTCGGCCACTGGACCGGCGTGGTGTTCGTGTTAGTTATCTGAACACTGTATTGGCTTAAAGAATCAAGTTTAAAGTTAGTAAACATAAATTCATGTTTAATCGACTATAAATATTTTATTTGTGATCATAGAACGCATTATGTTGTACAAGGACTGGCCCATAAAATCCATTCAAGCAACATTCCAGTTAGTTTTACGTATCGGACCAGTTTGAAGAGTTAGTTTCTAGTATCGTTAAAGTTAATAATTACAACGAATTTATTCCGTATTGAAAAATATTGCAAAGTATGTCGTTAAATGTGAAAAACAGTCCAAAATCCAGGTATGTTTTCCGCAACTTTAGTTCCAGTCAGCAGTATTACGAGGATGGTGTGAAAAGTTTCCGACCTTAACGTGAAGATGGCAGCACTCGTCAATAAAAGCTAGGGAATGTAGTTGTGCATCTTTTGATTGGTACTCACCAAAATTTCAGCCATTTTGAACGCGCAGTTGTTATTTGACAATCGTTTGAATGAGTCGATGTGAGTGTTTTTGTGAAACTGGAAAAAATCGAGTATCGAGCTGTCATTAAATATTTGTTTTTGAAAGGCAATACGCCTACGCAAATCAAAGATGAGTTGGACTCTGTGCATAAGGACTCTGCGCCATCATTTACCACAGTGGAATTTTGGGCAGCTGAATTTAAACGTGGCCGTACCAGCTTGGGAGAGGATGAACGTTCGGGACGTCCAAAAACTGCAACCATTGACGATAACATAGCTAAAGTTCACCAAATGGTGCTAAACGACCGTCGAATTAAAGTGAGAGAGATAGCAGAGGCTATGAATATGTCCAAAGAACGTGTTTGTCACATATTGAATCAAGATTTAGGCATGAGAAAGCTGTCCGCGCGTTGGGTGCCGCGTTTGCTCAGTTAGACCAAAAACGTGTTCGAATGAACATTTCCAACGCTCTGTTGGCGCAGTTTAGGCGCAATAAATCAGAGTTTTGGCGCCGATTAATTACTGTAGATGAAACTTGGATACACCATTATACGCCCGAAACAAAAATACAGTCAAAACAGTGGACTACGAAGGGGGAATCGGCTCCAAAAAAAGCAAAACTGTTATGTCAGCTGGGAAAGTGATGGCGACTGTTTTTTGGGATAGCCATGGAGTTATATTAATCGATTATCTTCAAACAGGAAAAACCATTACAGGAGCATACTACGCATCATTACTTGACAATCTGAAGGCAGAAATTGCGGAAAAACAGCCACATTTGCAGAAAAATAAAATCCTGTTTCACCAAGACAATGCGCGGTCTCACACCTCCGTGGTTGCCATGGCGAAAATCCACGAATTACGGTTTGAACTGCTTGACTATCCTCCTTACTAACCAGATCTAGCCCCAAGCGACTTCTTTTTGTTCCCTCATCTAAAAATTGCGCTCGTAGGACAGAGATTTTCGTCAAATGAAGAGGCAATCACCTTCGTGAACAATTATTTTGCAGAGACAAACGCCGAGTACTATTTGGACGGGTTAAAGAGATGGGAGCATCGCTGGGAGAAGTGTGTAGACTTACAAGGAGACTATGTAGAAAAATAAAAATAAATTTAAAGAAAAAATGTTTTGTATCTTTGTTAGGTCGGAAACTTTTTAGATCACCCTCGTATGTGAATTTTTGTGTTATGGTAATTGGTTTGAGTCATTTTTGTGGAAGTTTTGGAAGTGCTAAGGATAACTATTCAGGATTATGTTCAAGTTGTTTATGTAAGCTTCAAAAATTATGTTTCATTGATAATAATGTATTGGTATGAAATTCTTTATTGTTGCAAATTAAATATGCTATTGGTTTAAATTTTATTTGGTTTGGGATCCCGAAATTTAGGAATCTTTTTATGAATTTCATTAATTATGAAATAAATAAAGATTAATAAAAAGTTTCACAGTATTTATTAAATTAACACCTGACTGTTGTTTCGACAACTGAGCTGTCATTATCAAAGATAATATAAATATAAACAAACACAAAAAGATAATAAGCAGAAGTTAATATCTAACACTTCCAGTAACGGAGAATTACTGAGCCCAATCATTCATTAAAGGTACCCTGAGTTTGTGTTTATATATCTCAAAAGCTTCTAAAATGTCTAATTTGCGTTTGTTATTACAAAAATGTAGGAATTTAATATTATTTTGAGGAGTCATTGTGTGATTTTGTTCTAAAATGTGTTTGGCATAGTTAGATTTTTCTAGATGTTTCTTTCTGTAACAACGTACGCGTTCTTTATATCTTATATCAAAATTTCGAGGTGTTTGTTCAATATATACCGAACTACAAAAAGAACAATTTAAACCGCAAATGCCCGATTCCATGATAAATTATCATTAGTTATGATCTTTTGCATTTTATTTTTTTTTATAAATTTTTATTCAATATACAAATATAGTTTTAAGTGTTACGAATTGACAAATTACTTAGAAATGCACCTTGTATCCTATGCGTAATACTGACTATACTGTCAGCTTCTTACCCAATATTCCCATACCCATTCAAGAAATTGGGGTCAGAGGCATCTGCAGCTATAAACCTCCGTTACCCTTAATAGTAATAAAATTTAATTATTTTCAGTTACAAATTGAAAACGCCATGAGAACAAGATGATAGACGTGAACTTTTATGTGTACTACAAACTGCAATGTTTAGTAGCAGTGTAAGAGAGTTGACATAAGGGGGAAGGAAAAGTGACATTAGAGGACAAAAAAGAAGCCATAACTGTCCTGAAAAGGGGATAGCAACGAAATACTTTCTGTTCATGTTCATGTTGTCAGACAAAATAGTTAATTACGTATAGAGGGCCGAAAGTAGACAGCCGCAGACATTTTTCCGTTTTTATTCGTCTATAATAAGGGTGTACACTTTCGTTCGGCTTGAGGTACGCACAATTGGTTCCAAATGCGCTGCTAGAATGTTTTTTTCTAAATACAGTAGTATTACAAACAGTGTTGGACAAAATTTATTTGAATAAAGAATAAGGATAAAAACAATTTGTTATTCGAAAGACGAATAACGAATAAATATAAAAATAATCTATTAGTCGTGAATAACAAATGATTCTTTTTATTTGTGAAATCTATTTGTTTGCACCAATGTTTTATTTATTCATAATCGTAAAACGAATAAAAATAACCATAGACGAATAAGTAATAGCGATGCAAATAAAATGTAGCTTATAATTTTTACATTGTCTTGAATGGGTATCAAATTAACACATTGTGCGTTGTGTAAATTAGTATTAGACGAGGATAAAAATATTAAGGGACTTTAATGGGCACCACTCACGGTGTCTCCCCGACGACGTCGGCGAAAACGTCGTCGACGACGTCGGGGACAAGGTCGAAATAATGAGGTAATGTTTACATTTACTGTAATTTAATGCATGACTGTGAATAATAAAATTATGAAGATCGTATTTCTTTTAAGACATCAAAATGAAAGAAAGTAGTTTTGAGCATAATAAAATGCGTACTGAATTTCTTTAAAGTATTTCGAAATAGCTTATGCAATTAACAAAACTTTTCATAAGCGGAATAATATTGATATCCATCGATAGAATTACAAGTAACCCTTTATTATAAAACGAAAACTCTTTGTTTTTTTTATTAATCTCATTCTTAATTTAGTTTAAAAATGGATATAATTAACGCAGGATTTAGGATTTAGGAGTTCTGGTGCGCAAATAAGGTTTTTCTTATAAAGGACTTTTGATAAAATTTGGTAGTGATAATCGTCGGAAAAATATCATGTTTAAAAATGTAATGGTTTCACCGTCGCTTCCTTTTCCGTGTAGTTTTAAAATTTTATGCTGATGGTACATAACCTTATACTATATCTATCTTTTTCGGGTTTACTTGAATTATTTCATTTTTATTACATTTGTTTACAAACAACTGTTTACAACTGTGAAAATAAAACCCTTGTCAACTGTAAATTATTATTAGGCAAAATAAACATATACATCTGGGATTACTAAAAAATATATGCTTTCTTTATTATACTTTTTAAGAAAACATTATGAATTCAATATGCTGTGACACTTTCAAGTGATAAGATGGATTTTTATAAATTATCTTTGAGAAAAAAAATTGCAGTTGGTGTGGCAGTTGCCTTGTGCTTCGAAGAAGAAGAAACTGAAACACCACGAAAAAAAAGAAAATATGGTTTTTAGATCGCAAACAATATTCACACATGTCCTTGTTAAAAGAATTGCGACAAAATGAGCCGAAGGATTTTTATTATAAGGTTATGTACCATCAGCATAAAATTTTAAAACTACACGGAAAAGGAAGCGACGGTGAAACCATTACATTTTTAAACATGATATTTTTCCGACGATTATCACTACCAAATTTTATCAAAAGTCGTCCTTTATAGGAAATCCTTATTTGCGAACCAAAACTCAGAATCCTAAATCCTGCGTTAATTATATCCATTTTTAAACTAAATTAAGAATGAGATTAATAAAAAAAACAAAGAGTTTTCGTTTTATAATAAAGGGTTACTTGTAATTCTATCGATGGATATCAATATTATTCCGCTTATGAAAAGTTTTGTTAATTGCATAAGCTATTTCGAAATACTTTAAAGAAAGAAATTCAGTACGCATTTTATTATGCTCAAAACTACTTTCTTTCATTTTGATGTCTTAAAAGAAATACGATATTAATAATTTTATTATACACAGTCATGCATTAAATTACAGTAAATGTAAACATTACCTCATTATTTCGACCTTGTCCCCGACGTCGTCGACGACGTTTTCGCCGACGTCGTCGGGGAGTCACCGTGTATGTGCTATTTAAGAGTCGGCAAAGTGTCTGCGGTATACCCATTAAAAATATGTTGTTGTTTCCTAACGTGTAACTGTATTTATAATCATAGACATATAATTTATATTGAAGTTGGCTGTCAATCCTATTTTAATTTGAGATTTTTATTTTATAAAACGTTTATCACCTTGGCTGATCTCTACTCTCATCGGGCCTAACAACTGTTTGCAACAAGAAAAATGTCGAATTATTCAAATTACAAAGCGGTAATGTTTCAAAGATTTACATTTTCATCGTTTTTCTACTTTTTAAGTCACTTCAGAATCAGTTTGAAGATGTGTTACCTGAATACTTATCGTAAGATGTCGCCGATTAAATTTTGTTAAATTGGCCCAGTGAATTCAGTTGTAGTATTTGATTCGGTTTTTTCTTTACAATCTTTACTATACATTTAATACCGTTATAAATCGTGTACGTTGCAGCAGTTAATAGTATTGTAAAAATAAATAATCACGCACATTTCTAAATAATTATTCCAGATATTGTAACGTAACGTAACGTAAAACCGTATAATGTCAGTACATAGTAAGGTGGAGTGCAATATACCCTAATGCAATCTATAATCTTTTATGTTGAATGCTTCTTATAAAATTTTTGAAAGGTATTAAGCAGAAAACCATTGTTAATCACAACTTTACAAAGAAAATCAAATAAAGATAAAAATATTTCATTTTTATTATCTAAAATTGGAAATTCTCGTAATTATAAACATATAAATCTGAAAATACTCAATACATTTACAAATTAGAATGAAAACAAAGGGAACTGAGATTGTATTCAACAACAATAGATACTTTACACTGCAAATATTCTAGTGAATTAAAAACAGTTGAAAGCTGTAAACAGTTGAAGAACACGAAAACTTTTAGATGTTTCCGTAATCTGATAGAACTCCGATTGTAACAGAAGTGTTATTGCTATTTTTGTCTGAAATTACCTTTTTGGGCAAAAGTCAAGGTACTGATAAGACGCAGACGCTAGAAGATTATTTTATTGGCTAATATCCAGAATATATTTTTTATTGTAAATATAAAGACAAGGCATCTTAAAAAGACAAGGTATCTTAAAAAGACAAGGCATCTATCTTATCGAGTTACCGGGATCTTTTCGGGGAAAGATTCTATTATCAAGACCGGTTGGTTGCACTCTATTCTTTGACGATATGAATTCTATATGGAAATAAATGTTTGTTCATATGTATTATATTTGCATACACTTCTAATACACAATAACACTGCTCATACCATGTATTTGTTTCGTTTTTTAAATGTTTCGGATTTATTTCTTGGTAAGTTACAATAAATTCAATATTATTATTAATAATAATAATAGGTTTATTTATCAAAGTGCAAAAGGCTTTAAATACCTTTTACATGCAATTGGTTATACAATAATTTTACAATATTAGGTAGTATTAATAAACATAACTAACGTATAAATAGAAATAACAACATAACGACATTAGATACATGCAATACAAAATATGAATATAGATAGCAATAAACAAAACAGAACAAAAATATATAACCATTACATACGTATGTATGTGCGATATACTATTAATAGAATTAACAATAAGTTTGACGATAATGAAATATGTACATATGTATAAAAAATTACAGTGGCTCGGAAGTAACATAAAAATATTATTATTATTACTACTGGAAATCTTACTTTCTTACATTTCATTCTTCGATTCGTGAAATATATCAATTTTTTGAATATACCATAAATTAGTATTAACTAACGGAACTTGGAACAAAACTCGTGCTTTTGTCTTAAATGTACTAATTGGTTTCATAATGATCTAGGACAGCAAGGCTAATATGATGCCATTTTTTATTACTTTATCCTATACTTTTGCACTGAAAAAAAAATAGCATCATATTAGCCTTGCTGTCCTAGATCATTAAAATATCAATACAACTAAAGGCAGCCTAATGCAAAATTTTTCTTATAAGGATGACATATTTATGTAATTATGGAACGATTTGTATACAAAGATTGCTATTGCGACGTCTTGTCTTTTGGACAAGGTTGCAGTTGTGCAGTTACAACCAGTTTGTAAGTATCGTAATTGACAAAGATGTGAAATAAAAGTAGAGTACTTGGGATATATGCCCGTTTTTTCCAATAAATCGATCTGATAAATAATTTTTGATCCTTTTTAATTTTATCAATTAGCACAAACGTTTTTGGATTCCAAATAATTACAGCATATTCAAGCATTGATCTTACGTACATACATATGGAAAAGCTTTGATAGAAGATTTATATTAGTAAAAAGCTGTGAAGATTTCTTATAAGAAAGAAAGAGATAGAGATTGATAAGCTTTTGTAACTATATTATTATGTTCATCAAAAGAAAATGTATTAGTAAATAATACGCCTAGGTCTTTAACTTGAGATTTTTCATTTAAAGTAGCTCCATTTAATTTAAAGCTGTAATTATCCGCAGATTTCTCTTTGCTAGATTATCATGCAACACTTATTAACATTGAACGTGAGTGTGTCATCGACAAACCACTTAGATGTTCTGTCCAGGTCTTCTTAAAGAGCACTATGTTCAATTGAACTATTTACTACATGATCTTAAACTAATAAAACTATAACTATCTTAAATCTGTATATAGTAAACGCTTAGCACGCACAATAGATTCAAGCAAGTCGTTAATAAATAAATTAAAGAAATAATGGCCCGAGATAGGAACACCGAGGCACCCCTGATATCGGCGAAATTCTTGTTAATGATTTTTCATTTATTATTAAGCTGATTTATCATAGTATTTAATCCTAGTTCATTCCAGTAATAAAATTTAATGACCTACGAAAAAACACTCTTATTTCGAGAACATTTCATCCCGTTATTAGTCGAAGCTAATTTCATGATTTTTGTGTATGGCACAGAAATAGCCGCATTTTTATGTAAAAATTTCTATAGACACCCCTTTCCTTGTCTAGTTCACGTCTCGTGGTATCTAGACGCGCTTGGGGTAGCAAAACAATAAAATGCAGTGTTTTAGGTTTTGGCTTTTAAATATGTTTTATAGTTAAAATAAATATTAAGGGATGTGTGAAACCAGTTTTATCTGTGTAACAGAAATTGTTGCTGCAACTTGCTAACACGACAGATATTTCAAATAGTGGAAATAATTTGGAAATGACCTGCTTGTGGCAACATAAAACTGCAAATTGGCAACATTGGGTGGCGAATAAAACTTTATGTTTAAGACTTTTTGGCAATAAATAAAAGATTATACCCTAACTGGCTTCAAAGTAATTATCAATGCAGTTTAATGTTCAAAAAACTACCAAACTCTGTTAGTTACTACGTTGTTTTAAGAAAAAGAATTGTTATGCGGAATTTTCCAGTAATGTATAAATACATGCTGTCTTTTCAATTCAATATATTGACGTTCCTCTCTGCTTTTTGTTAAAATTTAAAAAATGCCTGTTTTTTAATTACATTGTGTCGAATTTTTTGTTTTTCTTTGATGTTTTTTTGTTTGAAATACAGTTTTTTATAATACTAATATACCAACGTACATGACAAGGATTGTCATGTACTGTTGTGGATCACTTATCTCAATTTATTCCTTGTATTGATTAAATTATGACCTATATCTTCCAAATTGTAGATGAATGTCTCTGCGAAAACGTTTGCAATTTAATACCATGCTAATTACAATAGTTCAAATAAACAATTTGGTGGCGCTCAAGCAATTTTTTGTTCAATTATTGTTCATGGCTTAAAAGATTACAAATTAGTACTACTTTTAATTAACACCTGCTATCTGAAAATAATTTGTTCAAAGGTTATAAGCGCCTCTGCTTTTAAAGAAACAGCACTTCAAGTATATGTGTTTTTAAATTAATTTTTTATATTTGCGTGTCCTAATGAAGCCATTAGAACAAGCATTCTGCGTGTCCTAAAGAGATTTATTAGAACACGGAAAACAGTAACATTGTGTTTTTTAAATTTAGTATTAAACACCTGTTCTTAAAAGGTCAAACTTATTTATGCTGTGAAGAAAAACAAATGCTGAATCTGAATTTTCAGTGTTGCCAACTGTTAAAAAACTTATCAAAGTTGCCCTAACAAATTTTATTTAAAATTAAATATTTCTTTTTTAAAATGATTAAAAATAGTAAAAGTTAAAAAGTATAAAGTATTCGTTTCATAAGACGTTTTAGCGCACTTGTCCTTTAGAAAACTCCCCGCTACGCGGGTCGTTTTCTAAACTTGGACGCGTGCACTAAACACATGTTTTATGAAACTAATACTTTAATATACTATTTTGCCCGATCGGGCGTTTTGGTTCATTTACAAGCTCTGCTTTCAGGGCGGTAAGTTCAACTTACCGCTCAAGGCTCGGTAATAAAGTACCTCGTCATTTAAGTCGAAAAACACTCACTATAATTCTAAAATTCGTCCGGATTGAGACAAAAATTGTTTTTGTTTATTCAACTCCATAACAACCAGGCACATTAACCGACTTGATAACATTCACATTTTCAGTGTGATGTGTTTAATGTTTACTCTATATATTTAAAATTCACTCATAGATCCGATGGGGCAAAAAATAGTGTAAGCATTACGGGCGTTAGGTACGCTTTACCAGTCGAGGCTAATAGTGTGGACACCGACGCGTAGCGGAGGTCTCCATATTAGCCGAGATACCTACCGCCCTTAATACTTAAATAACTATTAGAGTACGCGTGTTACAATGGGAAAAAGGAACGCATATCTCAAGATTATAATTGAGGGCTACAATTAGTACCCTTTGTAGCACCTAAAGAAAATCACTTCGTTAACAACACGACTAAATAACATAAGATTTATTTATCTAAATTTCGTAAAAGCACCGACAGTATAAGAGTCTAAAAAGAAAAGTTCCGCTAGTTTACTTTCTCTGCCGCATGAAGTAGATTATTCCGTGTCTACGGAAGTACTATTATGATCCAAGTTTCCTAAAACAGTGAACTTCAACATTGGAAAGAAGAAATGTTAACCTTATGTGTTAAAGATCTGGCAGTTTTAACGTGGGAAGACTTTTATATCTCATCTATTGTTTTATTTCAGGAAATATTTTTTTTATAATAAGTGTATTGTTCCGGAGTAAATTCGTCTTTACTATTTCTAATACTACGATTTACTAAAATCTCTTACTTGGTAATGTCTAAATGTGGCAAGCAACAACAGCAGGGCCAACAACAACATGGTCCAACTTTTGTTTTTAATGACGCTGGTTTAACTTTTCTAATCAGTTCCGCTTCTCCTCCACAATACGCTACTAGTAAACAAAATAGTTGATACATGGCTACCATGAATGTACCCTGTGTTACCGCTTCTGCTAGTAAGTGAGATCTAGGTACTATAGTCGCACAAAATGTTGCTAATGCAACCACCTGAAAAATAAGGAATAATGGATTAGCAATTAATAATAATGAAATATTACGTAAAGATTAAATTAAAGGAAAACTTGGCGATAATTTGCCGTTGCAAATTTATTTAATTAATACAGGAAACATTAATTATTGCGAGAATTTTCTTAATAAGAGATTGATTGGTAATAATAAAAGTGAAGAAGTATAGAAGAAATTAGATTTGAATACATAATAAAGAATAAGAAGGAACAAGATCCTCATTTTAAAAATGTGAATGTAAAAAGTAAAAGCTTTGAAATGACAAAACACTTTTAAATAATTGTTAAAAACTAGTACATTTAATAGATTGATAGGTAATTACCGGATATACTCCTATTACGAAAGCTGAGTGTGCTTTCACTCTTGGTGGTGAATTCTTCATGATGTAACGAAGAGTGTCAATGAACATGATTAATACAATGACCACTGCTACTGCTCCCACCGCAACGAGGGATATCCCATAGCCAGTAATCGCTGAAAGATAGAATAATATCGTCTAATTAGAATAAAAATGCAAAGATTTGATGTCTCGATGGATTGCAATAGAATTGCAAAATTTTACATTTTTATATTAAATAAATTTCAAACGCATCCACTTTACGAAATGTTTATTACTCTTACTAAATCAATAGCCACAGCATAATAAGCAAATAAACAATTAGAAAATTCAAGTTACATAAAAACAATCAAGTGTTGCAAATAAATAATTGCCATGTAAATACAGCGTGTAAATGTCTTTCTTTGCAAATAAAAACCCAACTTTTACAAAAAATCTCATAAAAGTTGTTAAATTTTTATATTGCTATAAAGGTAGAGAAATTGTGCGTGTTTATTTTTTATATTTGGCTTTAAAAAATTAAAAAACTAAGTACACTGTAATAAAAGATTTACACAATTTGCTCTGTTGCGATATGTTTCTGAGAAAATACAACTAAAAGTTTCACTAAATTTAATCATTCCAGATCTCGGCAAATTATTATTTAATAAATATGTTAATTATTTCAGACCATTAATATTGTGTAATGTGAAAATCTTTTTTTAATATGATTCAGTCTGTTGGGTTTTATAGGATATTGAGCTGATTGTGGGTATTTTAGTGCAAGTTGACGGACATGTATATGTAAGTCTTTAATTAAGGTGAAAGTGCACTTAAAATTATTACGTATAACTACGTCAATAACTACATCAGTAACTACGTCAGCAACAGATTACTTAATTGTAAATTTTCTTCAAGAAAATTCTATCTAAAACTATTATACACCTTATACAGGCTGAACTATAAAAAATGAAAGACTTTAATAGTAGCGGGGTTTTATGAAAAATGCATTAATTCAGAATAGCTAACTGTATTTTAATCAGTGTTAACAATTATATTTTAAGTTTATATCTCCATGAACATATCATATAATGTAATTCGATTACCTATTTAAACGAAAAGTAAACTTAAAATTTACATTTTATCTGAAATTCTGAAGACACCATAAGTTGAAAATTTTATGTTAGATGTACTAAAGTCAAAAAGTACGCACCTCCGAATCGGAGGACTTTCCGTCTATCTTCCGTACAAATTCTTATCGACTAATTACTTAGCTCTGCAGCAAAAAAAACAAAATATCAAAGAGTAAGTGTATGGATTACAAAAACACAATTTAAGCTGCACACCGTTTCTCTAATGAGACAAAAAAAATTGTCGGAAAAGTTACATATACAAGAATATAATCGAGAGTCATGCAAGTAGATTTAAAAAAATATATCCAATTGATAAGCTCAAAATGAAGGAAGTAAATCTAGGCCATGTCTATTAGTTATAGAGTTATAATTAATTAATTAATTGGTTAATCTAGAATCTCCTTGCGATACTCCTTAACAAATTATAATCGTAAAATAACCCTAATGAATTACTTTAATTATTGTATCTCTAACCCAATAATAAAGCGATAATTCAAGATTTCAAATTAATTTATTGAGTAAAATACAAATTGATAAATTTTAAAATTTTCTTCAACTGTTTAATAAGTAATTTTAACATCTTAAATTTTACATCTTAAATCAAAATAATATAAATGTTATTCTGAAGATTAGAATAAAATTTGTTTACTCCTAATGTTCTAACCTTAACGGTATCTTGACATGTTAACAATTCATGGCATGTTGACAAGTATTAATCTACATATTATAATATTCACATATTTTAATTCATTACATCACGTGTAAATTTTCGAAGAAACTTTACAAGTATAAAAAGTATCTTCAGTCCAAGCGTAAGTGTTTCGAGGCAGAATTAATAATAGTAATCTCACGAATTGGATTTTTTTAATTTACGAGAAAATAAGATTATCTAATAGTGATGCTTATATAATATTCTCATTATTTTAACTATATGAATTAGTTCATTATCGAAACACTTTTATGGACTTTTTTATTTTTATTTTTGTTTAATATACAAATTTATTATCATCTACCTGATAATTGTTTCTACAGCTAAGCTGTGTCATTATCAAAGGTCATGTAAATATAAACAAACACGTCGTTAAGGTAAATACAACAAAAAATAGATAACTAGATAAAAAGATAAAAATAAACACATCCAGCAACAGAGAACTACTGAGCTCAATCTGTTCATTAATTAAAGGGACCCTGAGTGTGTACATTATAGAAAAACTTCGAAAACGTCTAATTTGTGTTTGTAATTACAAAGATTTAGGAATTTAATATTATTTTGGGGCTCATTGTGTGAATCTGTTCTAAAAGGTATTTGGCGTAATTAATGTGCTAGTTGTTTAATGGTTGAAATGCCTGTGCTAAATTCTTGCTGTGTGAGTGGAATACTTAAAACTCTGTGTACTAAGGATCTGTAAGCTGCTAGTTTATGTGTTTTATGGTGACATGACTCATTTGGTATAGTTATGTCCGTATGTGTTCAAATAGATTATGTGCGTTAATCTTAATAGTTAAGTTCAAAAAGTTGATAGCCCTGTTTTGTTTTGTTTCTAATGCAAAATTTATGTTTTGGAGGAAACTATTAATACCAATTAAAAATTCCTTGATACCCTCAAAAGAACTGTCAAAACAAGCTAAAATGGCATCAACATAACGAAACCAAAATATAATGTGTTTAGAGAGGTTCAATTCCCATATTTGATCTAACTTATCTATAAACATGTTAGCCAACAGAGAACTGAGTGAATTTCCTTAAATTGAACTCAAACCGTTTAACTAATTCTGTATTACTATTCATTAAGAAACTATCCAATAAAGAACTATATTCTTGTGGAGGTATTTTAGAGAACATGCTAGATACATCAAAGCTGACGAGTTTTGAATGTGGTGAAAGGTGTATAAGTATCTACTAATTGTATTGAATTACTAACAGAGTATTTCGATTTGTAAACTATCGTATTATTAATATAGTTCAGTTTCTTGGATAAAATATAATTAGGTGGATTGATATATTATTGGTCTTAGGCAAAGTTATATATAGGTTGTGGGTTTTTATTTATGATATGTTGCTTTTCTAATTCTGAAAAGCAGTTTTCAAAAACTTGTTTTACTTCATTGTGGAGTTTTGTGGTTGGATCTTTGTTTAACGTTTCTAAATTTTCTTTAGTAATAAATTCATTAACTTTTTATATGTAAATATCTTTTGAAGGTATTGCCAAAGTGTTACAATTATCTGTTTTAACATAAATTACATTGTTTTCTGTGATTTTGTGTTTGATAGATTGAAGAAGTGATATGTTGTATGTTTTGTTTTGCATTTTGTCTTCTTTCAAAGACATCTTGTTTGAGTAAATTCGAAATCTGGAATTTTGCATAGTTATTACGCTCTTTCCTAAGTATAGTTTCATATTTTACCTTTAATAAATGAACGAATTGAGCTCAGTAATTGTCCGTTACTGGAAGCATTAGATATTTAATTTCTATTATTTTTATATTTTTATACAGTTATCTATTTTTTGTATTTACCTTGTAGGGGCGTGTTTGTTTATATTTATATTACCTTTAATAATGACAGCTAATCTGTCGAAACAATTGTTGAGTAGATTATAATAAAATTGCGAAGTTTTTAACTAATCAGTTTTATTTAATTCATGATTATGGAATTTCGCCAACTAAGGTTAGAAGCAATAAATAAACATTATTTTTAATAAGTTACCAAAATAATAAATTAAATCAATAAAGAAACCACCAAACTGTCGAATTGAAGAAATAAAGCAGAATAATAGCTTATTCAGCTTATTAAACAACGAATGAGTTCACAACTGCCTTGATCAGATATAAAGTTCGGTAGAATAGCCATAGCAGTCCTATTGAGACTTAATGACAAACAAACACACTGAGAAATAAAAACACATTTTAGAAACAAAACAGGCCTGTGAGTGATATATTGAGCGATCAACCAGCAATATATTTAATTTGTGAATGAAAACTCGTAGTCTGCTACTATTTAGTTTATATAAATAATGTTTTTATATTGTAGTCACCTCAGCATCTACATAGGTTTTCGTCAACGCATTAGCTCAGTTTATTAAATGACCACTTCTGAACTGAACAACCCGTATTTTATTCCAGTGGAACTAACCTGGAAATTTCTAAAAATGTGATTGACAGCCTACTAAACAATGGCTACGTTTGTGGGTTTATAACAAGGCCCAAACAATCTTGAGGTTTAGGCTAGCTTCCGGATTCAATTGTAGAAGTATAGAACGCGGATTTGGTGGTTCGTAGGCCATATTAATGTGCTGTACTGTAGGGGCCGTTTGTATAGAGAACAAAAAAATGTTTCATGTATTTAAACTCTAAATGAGCTTAATATCAAAAAATGATGCTAAACAGTCACAACGTCAACAGAAAGAAAAACAAGATATTTATTTGTTTTGGATTTGGTGGCGTATTTTTCCTCGAGAGTATAATAAATCACTATTACCCATAACCTGGAAACCAAGCCCTAGATGCTAAGAAGCTTGTGAGGGAGGTATGGTCAATTATTTTTACTATGCAGGCCTATCCTGCAGACTTACAGATGTTATAGCACAAGCCCCATATTTGTGCAACATTTTTAAAATCAGTATCAAAGAAAAATAAGTACATCAACAATTAGAGCTATTTCTTTAATATTTTCTCTTTCGGTGGTACTCCTATTAAATAGGTTTACCGAAACTAATCTAACGGGACAAAACAATATAAATAATAATAACTAATAAATAAATAAAGAAATAATATAAAGATATAGACATGGTAATAAAGAAAAATTACGTGTCAGACTGTAACAAGAACAAGACAGTAATAAAGCATTTATATAGCTACGTTGAATTGCTCAATAATTACTTTATTGGATTTGCATTTGTATTAAAGGTCATTGTTATTATATTTATTGTTGAACCTAATATCCGACTGCAGTAATAAGTTCTTTTCTTTGATTTTTTTTTGGTAATTAGAAATTTCTTTTCTAGTGTGTTCTAGTAATTCTTTCTAAATCTAATGTTTCTAAATAGTAATGTATGTATCTACAATGGAAAAATAAGTTTCATATATGTAATTTAATCAATACCGTACAAAAACAGAAAAGTGTTATAAAATAAGAATTCTGTAACATCTCTTGCAATAGATTTTCGTTTATTTACTGCTTATATAAATTTTTCTCATCTCGCAATCTATGCTGCTGCCTATTTATCATCATGTATAATCTTTGACAATCTGGTCTGTTAGAATAAAATTAACAAGGTGCAGGTGGGAGATCACTGAACGTGTAATAACTAAACGTGGACCTTGAGATTCCACATATCTGTTACTTATGTACTTATTATTTTCTTTTTTGTAGTACTACTATTTTATATTATAGTTAAGTATGTTTTACAATTTTCTGTTATGATGGATGTACGTTTTGTAACATTCTTTTTAAATAATACTAAAAATGCTATTTAATCGTCTATTAACAAAAGAAATATTATTACTAACACTAATTACATACAAAATTATAAACTAACTAATAACAAACTTAAACTGGATTATTTACAGATCATTTATTTATAATACATCATTTATTGCTAACGTTTCTCTCGTACTAATTACACAACGCGCGTAATCAAATTTACCGGTTGCCTAATGACTGGTTCTTCCGTGCGCGGCGGCGATTTATATATCCCATATAATCGTTCTAGAACGACTGGTTGGGAACGACTACATTAGACTGGTTGGTGTATTGTGTTCCGTGCAGCCGTCGATCAGTCATGACGATGAGTCATACATTTCGCCGCCAGGATCGAATCACCGACGGCGGTGTGTAGGGGTTAATTTCCGGTCATTACAGTATATATTATGATTATTAGCATTTCAGGATCATGCAACTATTGCAGTATTGCAACTATTGCTCTAGGCCAACGCGACGTCAATTCTAGAATTTCGAGTTGTTCCTTTTTCAAAGTTATAATTCTGTAAAATATTTAATGTTTGTGTTGAATATGTAATGCAATATGCTGGTTTTAAACTTGCTTTTACGTATACCGTTCTTTACAAACTGAGATAGATCTACAGCAAACAGCCAGTAAAGATACTCAGCAGTTATAAATCGTAACTTCGTAAAAATAAATATATTAGAAACTTCCTTATAAACAGCTAAGTAAATTGTATATAAAAATAAAGATGAGCTTAGCTTAATAATCGGTTAGATCAAACCTGGATATCGTTACTCAATAAACAATTACAGTACTTTTTAATTTTAATTGGGTGACAACTAACATTTAGATATCTTTTCCATTGTCTTTCGACATTAATGGCAATTCGGAGCATATATGTATAAGCTCTGTTGGGTGTGTAAAATCTACGAGCACGCTATCTTCGACTGCAGAGAGCTGATAAGCTTGAAACTCGAATCCCGAAGTGCCGTTCGTAGATTTTAGACACTCAAAAGCAGAAGTGTTTCAGAAATTTATCAGTTGTCGAAAAAAACTATTAAATGAACTACTTTATTTCTAAAATAATTGTTAATAATACTTAATTTAATATGCGTGAATACTGGTTAATGGTTAATAGAAAACAAGGAAAAGTCAACTATCAACTGACGGGTGTATAAAAAGAAGTTGTGGCTATTCTCACGGCAACTAATGTCTAATAAATGTATAAAATCCAAGTAAAAAATATGTAACATGCGTAAAGATGTTAGATAACACATAATGTAATATACCGGGTGGCTATTAAAAAATGAATTCTGTTCAAACCTTCATATCTTCGGAAAGCATTTAGATATATGTTTTTTTCTCATCGGAGACAAAAGATTGAAAATTATGCTTACCAAATATTATAAGCGTATGTCTATTAACAATGAGATAATGAAATTTTAACTATTGGCCGATTCTTTTTTTTCAATTTTTTTCTCGATAACAGGTTTTAATTACATCCGATTAATAATCCGACAATTAAGTCTGACTTAGATGTAATTGCAGCCATTGAAAAGGCCATTTTTACATAGATATTCGCTTATGAGATTTGGTGTGCATAATTTTCAGTCGTTCGTCTACCAGGAAAAAAAGTTTGAAATCGCTATCTAAATGTTTTCCGTAGATATGAAGATTGAAACAGGATTCGTTTTTTAATATACACCCGGTATACAACTTGTTCAGCTTACAAAAAATTAGTATTTAGTATAAAGATATTAGATTGTAATCATAGTAATGATAACATCATTTACATACATTTTTCTTATGGAGTATTATAAACACAAAATTCAAAAAACAAAAAATAAGAACACGGACGATAGTGAGTACACCGACATACAAGTTCTTGCAATAGCTCTTTCCGAAAGTACATATATTTTTTATTGTTTTTAAATACATTAATGAATACTTTTTACATATCTTCATTAATGTGTGGGAAATTTTTTCCGCCCTCGTGTAACAAAAACCTACTTTCAATGTCAACCTCCTCGTCTGAAAAACTGTCTTTCCAAACTTTCATAGATAAAACAAATATTTAATCAAAAGTATTTTAATTAAAAGAAGTAATATTTAAAACTAAAAAAAAAAGAATTAAACAACTTGAAAGTATAATTTAGTGAGAAATTTATACAAAACAAGAAAAGGCCCATGTTAGAAACCGGCTATAGACCAGAATAAAAATATAAACTTGAGTGATTGTTATTTGTTTTTAAAATTCTTCCCACAATAATTAATTATAACAATAATGTGACTATAATCCTGATTAATTCTTCCTATACTGTTCAGTAAAAGCAAAAGCATTTATTTATTCCGAAATTTATTCATATATATATTGTACTTTAATTTTGTCTGATTACGCTATTACCACATAACTACCATCATCATGTATTTTCTATTAGTTATGATAAGAAATTGTGAAGAATCTGAGTTAATTCATTAATAATGAATGTGTAGATAGCAAATACTACATACATAAACATATTTGATAATTAAAAAGGATCAAGATATCAGCAAGTTTGTCAAGAATGAAAAATGTCACCTTTTTTATCAGTTCCAAATATCAAAACTAATTTTGGAATTATATGCCCTTTTATGAATTCTGAAGCAAAGGTACAAACACATCCTACTTCTGTTGCTGTATTGCATCATCATTCAATTGGAGTAAAAAGGCAGTTTTCATATTCATTGGATGATTGAGAGAAACCTATTCTGCAGTACTCAAGAAGTTCAAGCAGCCTTTTCTGGAGCTGTTAAAAGTAATTAACCATTCTCAGTGAACCCAGATTTAGATTCTTCTCCAAAGTAAGTGTTCTTTTTACCTGCAATTGTTAAAAAGTGATTCAAGTGAGCAAATTAACAAATAAGAAGATGTGAAATGTCATTCATAATAACCGCATTTGACTGTGTAATTCGACTTTGCCAGTGGTAAAATAATCAATAAAGAAAATTCCTATATACGATTTTCCTCGTATTTCTGCACTTTTGTAGACAAAAGCATCGAAGTTCAGCCCAATGTTTCCAAATTGAATAGTAAGAACAGATACATATTACAGTACATGTAATAGTGACACATATTTTGAAGTTCAATACTATTTGGTTTCTCAAATGTGCATAGTAGCAGGTAATGAAAGATAAATCGGCAATACATATTCTACGTACCATTTTGTTATTATTATTTCAATGAACACAAACACAGCTGCGCACCTTCTTTGTGATATTATATTTCTTTCAATATTTTAGTTCAAATTCTTGGAACTTAAAATTCTTTAGTCTAAAAGTCTTTAGTTCTTTATTAGCTAGAATCCATACAAATCTGTTAAAGTATAAGGAAAACCTTTCCCCAACTCACCGTTGCACATTAGTATAGTTAAATTATTATTAATTAGTAGTTAGATCTTAATTATTTCCATAAAGAAGATTAAGTATTCATAAGAATTGTAACTAATAATTGCAATAACATCAAAAACAAAAACACATTCTATAATAAGAGAACAAATTGCAAACCCCTTACACTGCAATTTTCAGTAAATCAGTAACGATACTAATTTGTTATAGATTATTTTTATACTATGTAGTTATCTTCTATGTAAATAAATTACCATCCATCAGGGCCATTCTATCAAAACATAAAAAAGAATAAAGTTTACTAATAGAACTTGTTACTGCTGTATTTAGAATTTTAATAAAAAATAATAAATTAATGGATAGATTAAATTATCTCATCATGTTTTTACTTAATTAACTATTCATTAATTTATACAAAGCAAAGTATAATGCTAATTAAATGGGTCAGTAAAAATTAGAATGATGTCATTTCTCCCCGCGTTCCCTACTAGATCACAGAGAAACCCCCGGATTTGTTTTGACTACACTATTCCTAACAGAACGTTTTAAATTATTTCAATAACATTCAAAATGGAATGTCCACCGTCTGCATCCACCGTGCTCATTCAACAGATGTCCGTTTTGTACTGATGTTAATTTCTAAAGAGTTTGCATTTGCTCCTATTAGAATTAACACTGACCTACATGTATTATACGTACTTTTATAAAAATGTCTTGCAAAGTTTTCGAAATTTTCAAATTCACTTAATCAAAAAATGTTGTTATGGTTTTATGATTCTAATGATTTGAAAAGCTTATCCTCAAAGTCCAATCATTGGGTATTGAATCATTTTGTATATATATTTTACGATCATTAATTATCACGTGAGCTGTATAATTTATTGTATCCTGTTCTGCTTGTGACCACAAATAAATCAATCTCATTTCGATAACATTCCTTTACATAGATAAACCGGTAATAACTATGGTGTTTAGTATTTTAATATTCCTTTGTTCTTATTATTCTAGATCTGAGATGCTAAAATTTAAAATATTAAGGAATCTATAAAAAAATAATTAGATTAGATTATGATAAAAGCAATTATACAATTCATGCATTGAATTGCAATAGCAATGGATTGCATGCATATGACATAGTTATTACCCTTGATCCCAAGGGTTTTTAAAACCATTATTTCATATACGCCTATATTATGAAAACCTACAATGTAAATTTTAATATTTTATTTATAACAACCAATACAGATTGAACTTCTCAAAAAATAGCTGCTATGCAATCTGAATGATTAACAAATTATTAATAAAATTTAAGAATTAGGTTTCTCGAACATTTCCCAATTGACTAATTTGCTAATGCTATTTATTCATAATAGTATCAAGCCACAAAATTTAGAAACCGGTAGTAAAATATTTATGTGAATATCAATGATGAAAGATTCTCCCTTTATAATGTCAACAGTAACACAACTTTAAAATGAAAGTTTTAAATTTTTTTTATTATTTATTACTAATTGGAAAATCAACGGAATGAAGCTCTTCAACAAAACAAAAGTACACACATTGTATATCTACTTAAAATTTTGCAGTTTTACATACTTATCAGATATAAGGTGTTATGTGCACTTGTGCAAAGATATGACTACAATATCGTATAAGTTATTAATTATGTTATTAATTTTTTTAATTTATAAAGGTTTTATTGTTCAGTAATATAAGTTTAAGTGTATGTATCAATAACGGTTTACAATCGTATTGAAAATAAAGAATTTTTCCTTTTTAAATTAATATTTCCAAAAGTTAAGAGTACGTATTTCTAAAAAAAATATTTACATTAGATTTCTATCAACATCTGCTGATCGGTCATCTTATATAAGGTATTATAAAATAATTATGTTCGAATCTCACTTTATAATTTATTTATTCTTGTTTATTAACTTTCCTTTTTAAGTGGTTCACAATGATTGCTGTTACACTTAAGATGATAAAAATATTATGTAATAACTAATTATTTGATAATTAAAACAAATTAAAGCTAGCACATAAAAAAGTAATTATTGTTATAAATGCAAGATTTTACCTACTGAAATAAATTACATAAATATTCAGTTAGCATTGTATAATTGAAAATTATAATAATTTATTGCTTTTGATTTGGAATTTTGGTAAAGATAATTAACTTTAAAAATTACTCAAACTTTAAAAATGATGTATAATAACATTCTTTAATATTTACTCTAAGTACTATGTAGATATATTTAACATAATTCATTATTTTGAATTAATCAAAAACGCAGTTTCTATTGGGTATTATGTACTGCTCGATGTTGGAAAGTTTCTTGCACATGAAATTTATGAATCTACTCAGAGGCGTAGCTGCCCTTGTGCAAGCAGCGCAATGTCACCCCTCATATGAAAAAAATGATCGATTAAAATATAAGCTATATTTTATTAGCAAATTTCATTCCAATTTTGCACTTATTTACACCGTATTTAATTTAAGTTATATCTTACTGTCAGGGGAGCTAGCGGCCCTTGACTGCGGCGTTCCCGTGCTGCGCACAGGCGCTAGCTACGCCTCTGAATCTGCTTACAAATGAAAATATATCATTTTGCACAATGTACTAAACAAGAGAATGGGAGAAGGGAGAAGCGTCCATGAATTTACTAAACAGTGGACAGTCAAAAGTTATAACTGAAAATTATGTCAATAGGATAGCACAAAGAATCAAAAATAAAATATAAATCTCAATCAAAAAGCCAGCCCGAATATAGGTTGTAGCTGCAACAATTGACCTTTGTTGAAATAACACCCGAAATAATCAGCAGCACAATTTGAACGAATATCTAGTATACCTTGTTGCACTGCACACTTCAACAATAGCAAGAAAATCATTGTGTAAGCGGGGGATGAGTTTGTAAATGATCATGCCTACATAATCCCAATGGTGGAACAAATATTTTCAAAATAACTGTCAGAAGATTCGAGAAGTGAATAACACCTACTGCCCAAAATTTATACAATATAGGTACTACATACTTATATCAAGAACATTACGCGAAACTGAAGAAAGTCTTTGTCTGTTATCTAGGTTGATGAATTTTATTTAATTGAAATGTAGACCGCTCACTTTTATCACATACTCAAAGAAATCGCTGACCAATATAATTAGTTATTACTATAAATATAATTGCCAATACCAGTGGGACGGAAAAAGGTTGTTTATATATAAAATACGTCAAAAGGAAATGAAGAAAATAACTGTTGGCAATTATTTTCATGCGTATACTACAGAAATCGATTACAGTCGAGTGATAAAATCCGGTAAAGTGCGTTTTAAAAACTTCTTAAATTAATTAATCAAATTAATATTTGCTTCCAACTTATAAACGATTAATTTAATAACTCGTCTACTCTTAATTGGTATGGTGACATTCATTAGGTGAATCTAAAAAAAATCTCTTTTTAAAGATTTTCCTTTTGAAACTACATTTAGAAAAAAAATAACAAAACTGAACCATTTTCATAAAAACTTGGCATGAAGAAAAATACTCTCATAAAAAAATCTCTCAATATCAGTTCAAGAGCAATGCGTTATGATAATCAGCATCGAATAAAAATAACTAAAAACACAAAACCATTTGAGAAAGAGAGACGATATATAACTCACACTCATTAACATTAACATACAACAAAGGTATATGTAACACTCTTTAAGTTTAAAATACGTTTAAATCATTCATAAAACAAAAAACAAGTTGCAGAATACAAAAATATTTTAATAAAATGCCTTGTGAAATATCTTTCAATATCGTACTTAAAGCAGAAAAAATGATGTAATGATTCTTCTATTATGGTAGATCTGGTCAATGTCAAGGAGTAGTATATGTAATTCGTTTTCTATTTCATCTGTGTATCTATTGTTTTCTATGAGTACAACTACAGCCGAAACCTTTCATACCTTGACCTCTTTCTGTGGAGTTTCTTCGCTTTAAAGTATAGTTCCTGATATTACCGCACGATATGAGAAGTTATAAAATGCACCTCTCACTCTGAAGGGCTAATTGCAGTTGTTCATATTTTTTAATTTACAATTTTAATTTAATGATTATCAAATTAATTTAATTAAAATTTACAGCAAAAGTGTTGGAATTAACTTTAAAAGATTAAAAAGACTAAGAATTAAAGAGTAAGACTTAAAAGACTAGAAAGACATCAACTAAGATGTTAGTTGACTATTAACCATACACCATCCAGGCAGCCAAGGCCAATTACAGATGGGAAAGACAATATAGGCATCAAAGTTATTAATTGAGTATTACATTTCTAATTTTATATTAACACTATGACAAAGAAGGTAATTCCGTTAGACACTTCGCAGAAATTATACTACCTGAAATACAAAGGGGAGTGTTGTAAAATATTAGTACGAGGTGTTGAAAGGTAAAATAGGTCAGAAAACATATCTGACTTAATAGCGTAAGACAATCAATTTTATTATTTCAAAATTTGTAGAGTGTAACTACTGAAAAATTCTTGTGACGGGTTTTTAAATCATTTAAGTAAATTTTGATAGCAGTATGCTTTGTGAAACCCCTTGCAAGGGATAGACGCCGTCAAGTTTAAACAGAGGAATTTTACAATTTTTTTGAATGTTTTCAATGAGTGCACTATATATACCTCATAACCAGGACGCCATACTACCGAAGCATACTCAAGTTTTGATTTTACAAATCCATTGTTAAAGTAATTAATATTTTAAATATTAGTGATGTGTTCACTAAAAGATAATTTGTAATTAAAAGTGACCCCGAGGTCTCTGAAACTCTTTTAAAGATCTTTTAATTGGTTGATCGTTTATTTTGTATTCAAACTGAAATAGCAATTATTTATATCAAAAGACCCGAAACCATTATATTCAACTGCCAATTTACGATTAACTAAGTATGATTCTATGAAACGCAGAAAGTTTGCATTGAAACCAACCTTTGAAAGCTTCGTAAGGAGAATGCCATGATCTAAATAATCAAAAGCTTTTGAATAATCTGTATACCTCCTTGTGAACCTCCCGGGAAAAAAATCCATGTTATGCAAGATATAAAATACGAGTAGTTTGATATAACTGAATATCATGAATATATCATAAAAGAATTCCAAAACTTTACCAAAGTTAGACAGAATGGCAATTCGTATGTAGTCTGAAATATCCGAAATTTGAATTCGTGCAAAGACAAATTAAATAAGTGTGCAGTAGCCTTAGCTAAAACTTGAAGGCGATCTTTCAAAAGGAAAGCAGGTAAATCATCAGGACCTCTGTTATTTTTTGGTTTTATTTAAGTAAAGCACCGAGTACTTCATCAACAGTAAATGAAGACAAACGAGCATCTATTAACATTATGAACCTCATTAACTTCTGAAAGAAGAAAAGTGGAAGAGTTTATGTAAGCGGACTGAGAGAAAGTAGCAAAAACATTTACTATATTTTGAGGATTGTCAAAGTATTACTGACAAGAACCAGTGAATTACATAGGTATTCCAGGCATTTTTTAAGAGAATTTAAATTACCCCAAAACTGATTGGGGTTGTAGAAGATTATTTGATGTTTCTTAAATAATTCTGATGATCCAGCGAAATGTTATATTTAACCACGCTTTTAAGTTGTTTAAGTTCATTGACAGCCTTGGTAGTGTAATGTCTGGCGTGCCGGACTTTCACCCAAGCGGCCCGGGTTCGACTCCCGGCGCTGGCAGGTCTAGTTAAGGTTTTCTGCAGTTTTCCTTAGCTGTAATACAAATGTGGGATTTGCGCTGTTCCATCTATAAGTCGGCTGCAGCCTCACATTGGGCCTACATAATAATAATAATCGCTCCCCGCCCTCCCTCCCGCACAAGCTTATAGCTTCTGGGGCCTTGGTTTAGGTTATGGGTTGTAGTAATTATTATTATTATTATTATTGCAGACACTCATATCATTTGTTCTATTATACAGGGTGTTTCACTAATGATGATTCGCATCCTATGGACAGGTCGTATCCTAGTGACTAGCTTACTAGCTTATATAATAACCTAGAACAAATGTTTTTGAAAAGTGGGTTGGTGGTAACTGGTTTAAGAATAGCAGTTGGAGGTGGATATACTTAACTGCATTTTCAACGTGATATCCGATACATTGATGCAGCAGTTGCTAAGTGATTTCACAGTTTATTTTGACTATTATTTTCAGCAGTTCTCAAAAGTTGGCTGATTTTTAGCAAATGTTTTTGATGTGCGAAAAATCAAAAATGGCATAAGAATTTTTTGTTCCTATTGATTAGTGCTATATCACCAGTCCAGAGGATACGAATTTTAAGTGAAACACCCTGTATAACTTTAATAAATGAAATTTCTTGTTAATATCTTTAATAACATCTCTGCTAAACCAAGGTGGATATTTAATATTGGAAGTCCGTAATGTTTTTGGAACATTATTGTCTAGATCCGTTTGTAATTCTGAATACAATTCTTGGTATGCATCATTGATATTTGAATTAGACCTAACATTTTTCCATTTTATGTTACCGATGCCTTGGTAGAGCTGAATAAAGTTCGCTTTGCAAAAGTTATGAAAGAGTTTATTTATCGGAAAGAATTTATGTTTGACTCGAGATTTGGATTGTACGTCTATTTCCAAAGGTAGGTGGAATTTATTTACTGAGGCTACTGGATATTCGGAGAGTTTTACGGTCAATGCAGTGCAACTAAGGACAAGATCGAGAAGACGATTTTAATTATTATTAATGTTTGAATTATACTGTTGAGACTTAAAAACTACAATAAGAAGATAAGGGGAAAATTCCATTAAGGGATGAACATCAATTATATTGATATTGGATACTGAAAGATGGGAAAACAAAACAGCAAAATCCCAGAATTTTAAAGGGCTGTATAATGTTTAAAAGCGGGAGATGCAACTTATAACTTCTCATACAGTCTAGTCATATCAGGGACTACATTTATAGGGAAAAGCCCTATTACTACTATTACTACTACAAAAAAAAAGATCGCAGTGCAAATACACTCATTGATTGAATAACTAGGTGCAATACAAAAATGGCGTTTGGGAAATATGATTTATAATAACACTTAACTATTTATGTCTGGAGTCTGTTCAAAAACTTTTAGTATGTATAAGTGTACCTATAGAAATATTTTAAGTGTAAACGACCAATAGGGTTAAGGAATTTAATACTGAATTGATTTTAAAAACTGCTTCCGATGAAGCAAACCTATATCTGTAATTATTTGTTGTTCTTATTTTACTATTTTAACTTTTTTTTTAATTTTGAAATATCACAATTTAAGGCTATATTTTACGACGGAAACTTGGCAGATTTGCCAACACTGTAATGCATTGATTCTGGCGTGGGAGACGTAACTGACCTAGTCGAACATGAAAAAAGAATAATTAAATAACCCGAAGTGACTGTAAATCCAAAGTACTATTTAGCATTTTTCTACAACTAATATTAAAATAAAAATAAAAATTAATATTAAACTGATGTTGCTTTGTTATCTATCTATCTATATGTTTTCTAGTGTTTTATCTAAATCTATTTGTTTAATATGAATATTAATTTTGTATCTAATGGTCGTTTAATTGAACTGTGAAAGTAGAAAAATTATTTGCAAAGTGTAACAAAACACTTAACGTTTCCTCTTATAGATAAACTATTAACAGCAATTTTAATATGTTCTCTTTCTATTACTTCTCACTCTGAACTTCTATAATAGTTCAAACTACATCCGGAAATACCATTAATAAATCAAATACAACCTAACCTAACAATAATTTATATTATTAAGGCTTTCAATTAATAATGAAGGGTAAACCTATAATACAAATAAATAAAAAAAATTAAACAGATAAATGAAGGCCGTATGTCGTAATAATCGTTTGTGTTCATACTATTATAATCTATGTTAGGAAATGTTTTCTAATTTCCATAAACAACTCATTCCAAATATTTTAAATAAACTTCCATAAGACAGGAGAAAGTATATAAAGTCTTTTATAAAAGTGAAAGTTTAAAGCGCTGCAATGAAACGAAACATTAAATAATAATAAAAAATAAAGCAAAAAAAGAATTCATCAACCGGTAGTTAACTGGGTCGATTATGTAAAATGTATAAACTGCCTAGGTAAAGAAAAATCGAACGTAATGTTTTAATAATAATTCACTATTAAGAAATGATCTATATTTCGTAAAATAAGGTTACGAGGCGCGTAAAGTAGGGTAGAATATTATAGAAGACAAATTAGTAATGACTGAATTGATTATTTTGTAAATTATGTGTATACCTTTATTCTTAATTGAAACCAAATAAATAAAAGAGAACCGTATTACTACAAAAACCGATCGTTTAATATTTAAATATTAGCTATACATACAAAGTACGTAATTTGAAAGTGGAATTTTAAAATTAACTTTATACCAATTACATAAGAATATTAGAAGTTTCTTGTATGAATTGGATTAACACAGATAATTTTAACAAAAAAAATGAGCAAAGGTAAATAAACTTCGTAAAATAAGGAACACAACAATTATTATTGTCATTGTTATGAACGTCTTTAAAATTTAATTTCGTTATAGCGTGTTCACATAAAATTTATTGTAGCGTAACTAACTGAAAGAAAGTAGAACAAAAAAATCACCTGCACTTTTAAATTTTTTGTAAACATTATTAATTATTAGAACTTAATAGAAGATAAATATACCTGATAAATATTCCTGAACCGAAGGAATACTATTACTGGGACAAAATGATCCATTGTTGTTACTAATTTTTGCTAATCTAGAAAGACCGTAAGTTTTAACTTCTTCAGAAATAACATCACTGTAGCCGCTCATTGATTCTTCATCACCCATGTTTTAAAATTGTTTATAAAATAATATCACTAACTCATCGAACGACCATACTGTATTAATTGCTATCGCATATTAAACTTTTATAAGAGCACTTATCATCGCGCATCACTCATAGTGTTTCAGAGAATACTTTAAACTGTATCTTAAGGCAGTGTTCCCACCTGGTTCATGATAATATTCCCACTATCAAGTGGATTGTTTTACAGTAGTGGACGCAAACACCGCGAGTAGTTAGCGAGGTTCATTACTTTCTTTTAAAGATAACCGATTAAGTATGTACGGATACCTTCGTACATAATACTAAAAGTTTAATGGAATTTGTTTTACTGGTTAGCTGATATGATATTGATAGATAAATCAATAAATTGGAAAGCTATCATTCTATATAATTATGATATCAAAATTGTTGATAATAGCTACTGAGATCATGAGACAATGTAATTCAGAATATACCCTTTCGATTAATTTCTTGACTTTTTTAGTACAGAAATAATCGTGAGGTTCGTGTTTAGATCTGAGTCTTTATTTACTTTGATGACAATTTTCAAAGTGCATTTTATTTATTTTATGTTACAGTAGATAAATATATGTGAAAAATGACGCACTTTTACATCGACGACAATACATTAGTTGCTATGTGAACAGAATTTTTGCAAAAGTACTCGTCGATAAGGAAACAAAAGATTAAAACGTCCTTTACATTAAACCTACGTTGCTCCGGAGCTAACTGCTCTATCTAACATACATACAGACATAATCCATTCCCCTTTTACCTCATTTCGCAGTGTCGGGATTCCACACAAATTCTGAGTGCAACGGAAGTAAGTAGTCCAGTCAAACTGTACGAAAAATGGGCTTAACTTGGAAAATGGAAGTACATAAGATTTTTTCTTCCAGCATGTAGGGGGGGTCTAGAAAAGCTTAACTTGAAGTTTTCGACCTCAAATTCATATGAGCTTTTTCCGCCATTTTGAAAAGAAGGGATAAAGTGTTATTTTGAAATTATCTCTGTAACAGTAGGTCCGACAAAAAATTTGTATAAAGCATTTTTGTCACAATACGATACAACTTTTATTTCAAACTTTCTCGTGTAATATAAAAAACGAAAAAGTTGTGAGGGAAAAACATTTTCCATTCCAAATGTTTTACTGGACTAAATTGAGCTATTGTAGCAAGTACATTACGCTCCCCCATACTTTATCACTCATTCAACTTTCATACCTTAACTTAAAGAGCTCAAACACGATAGTACTAAATTTTTAAAATTCAGTCGTAACCGAGGTTCGAACCCCTGTCCCTCTGAACGAGAGATAGGATCTCTACTACTCGACCACCGATTATCGACCAGGGAGGGTCCTATCTAACATACAAAGGAAAAAAGACGAGCATCCATGGATTAAGAGGCTAGTCCTGATATCAATGTTGAACTGACACTTGCCGAAGACTAACTATAGACGATACACCATAACTTCTTGTGGGCAATATACAACAATCGATTACTTAGAAACACTTGACCATTAGTTGTCTAGCGATTATTCGAAATTAATCTATAGACAATAGACCATGAAAAAAATCTAACAGTAAATGAAAATTTAAACAATGTAGAGAGAAGGAAATAGAACAAGAATACGATTTCTAGTCTACATCAACTAGTCTAAATCAAATCTAAGTCAACGACAACATGCCATTTTAGACTAATCTGAACCCGTTGAATCCGAAAATCGGTGTTGTCAAATCGAGAAACTGCACTGACCAGAAACTGGGAATACAACATGGCGTCCAAGACAGCACCTTAACTCTGTATTACTTTTTCACTGGTACTATCAGAGCTTTAACGTTATTTTTTCTGTGGAAAAGAGTCTTTGTGCTACTGAGTCGACTTAGATGTGTGTGAATCTTGACGATTACTACTTATTGACATAATGTACTCATGTGGGGTTGCTAGTCCCCCATCGGGCGCCTCCCCAGGCGGCGGATAGGGGAATGCCTCCCAGCTATGGGTGGAACCGGAAAAATGGAATATCCGGGGCGTACCAAAACTAGCAAGCAGCGTCTGTCTCAGATTGAGCGGCTGCAAACAGCGTCTGACCTAAGATGGGCGGCTGATTGAACACTCGTCAAGACGCCTGGCAAGCGTGTCGTTTAATTGCTAATACCTCCCAATTAAAATAAATTAAATGTCGATTTTAAAACATAAATGGAAACAAGTACCCCAGGTGTGTAGAGCAACAAGCTCGGAATCCCACACCGGTAGTCCGGTCAGCCTCGTGGATTCTGGGGGAGGCAAAAGAGCGACAAGGACGCAACAATCACAATTAAAATTAAAGTCTAACAGAACCCAAAAACTGCAAATAGCAACATACAATATAAGATCAATGACAAAAGATGAAAAATTATTAGTTGGAAGAGGAATTAAAGAAAGTAAACTGGGATATAGTAGGATTATCAGAGGTCAAAAGGAGGGGAGAATGCTGCATAAATCTACTTTCCGGTAACAGACTATACCACAAAGAGAACAAACGTACAGAGGAATAGGCTTCCTAATCAAAAGGGAAATGAAATACAAAATACAGAAATTTAAAAGCATATCAGATAGAGTTGGATATTTTGCAAATGAATATGAAAACGTCCATGAAAGTAATTCAGGTTTATGCACAGACTACCACAAAACTTCTATGAGGAATTAACAGCAGCACTGGAAGACTCGACAGAAAAAAATAACAATAGTAATGGGCGATTTCAACGCCAAACTTGGTAAAAAGACAGATTCCGAAGAAAAAATTGGAAAATATGGGTACGGGACAAGAAACGAAAGAGGAGAAAGACTCTTGGAATACCTCGAACAGGAAAACTTATATGTTATGAACAGATTTTTTAAGAAACGAGAAAATAGAAAATGTACCTGGATTTGGCCAAATGGAAAAATAAAAAATGTAATAGATTATATCCTTACTAGAAACAAATCTATCTTTGAGAATGTAAATGTGATTAACCAACTCACGACACGAAGTTATCACCGCATGGTAAGAGGTTCAAAAGAAAATCACAAATAGACACACAAAAGTTGCAACTAAACATTGGCAAATTGGAAGAGTTAAAAAAAGGTTTAATTCAGAACAAGAAAACCTAAGTGATCTAAATAGAATTAATAAATATATGAACAAAAAGCTACTAGAAGCGGTAATGAGTGTAGCAAAATTAAATTACACTAAAGAAGAAAAAATCAGCGACGAAACGAAACTAATGAATCAAAGAAGGCAAGCAGTAATAGAAGGAAAGAACAGTACGGTAGAATATAGAGTACTAAATAAAACTATTAAAAGAAAGATTAACGATGATCTGAAGAGATGCAATGAATCATTGGTAGAGAAAACTATAGAAAGAAATAAAGGAGTGAAATGTCTACGACCAACGCTTGGTAGATGTAAAATGATGGCTATAAAAGATGACAATGGAAGGACAGCACGAGATAAAAATAAAATATCACTAATAGTAGAAAAATTTTATAAAGACTTGTACAGTCCTAAGAAAATTCCAGATATCCACACAAAGGAAAATCTTAAAAGAAATATAAAAAATGTAGGTTCCGAAGAACTACCGGACATTGAGGAATGCGAAATCGAGAAAGCTATCAATGAACTTAAAAACAATAAAGCGCCTGGAGAAGAACGAATAATTGCAGAATTATTAAAACAAGGTAGAGAAATCATAATGCCAACGTTAAAGAAATTATTTAATCAATGCTTACAAGAAGGTAGAATCCCGGATGAATGGAAAAATAGCTTAGTAATATTACTTTTCAAAAAAGAAGACAGAAATGACATCAAAAATTATCCACCTATATCCCTATCATCACAAACAGGCGCGGATCCAGGGGGGTCACGGGGGTCATGACCCCCCCCCCAATGATGAACAAAACACAATTTTTTCAGGAGAATAAACTGATATGGTAAACGTTAAAAAAATTGTGTAATTAGCACTACATCTGTAAGGAATTTGATTTAAACAACATCGTATGTGATTAAGATAAGCTTTTGTCAATTTTAAAAATATCTAAGCAAAAGTAAACAATTTCAAGAGAACAGTTCGACTTTCTAATTTTGCAGACGTTTTTCAAAAACCAAAACCATATTTTGAAGTGTAAGTAAAAGAGAAAAAGTTTCCTGTCGTTTTCGAGGTGAGAAAATACGCCGGGTCACTTTTAACGAAATTGGCTTATTGAAAATCATTACAACTTGAAGGATAGGTTTTTCCCACACCTTAATAATCAAACTGTTCTCATTAAACTGTTTTTTGTACATGACAATACAACTTAAAAGACACAAACTCCGTGGCAGCAGACATTTTACATCACTTTAAGCGTCGCGCGACAATGCTACCAACTTAACGTGAACGTAAATCACTAATTGAAGGCGGGAACGATGGAACAGTGCTCCTTGCAACATGTGAATTCAGCTTGAGAGCCACAACCGACAAATGCAGGGAATAAATCTAGCGAAACCCAACAACAATTATAGTATGTATAATATACATTTTATAATTGTTAATATTTATATAATTATAATTATAATATTATATAATTATATAATTTATATAATATAATAATTAATATACATTATTTTACTTATTTCATTTTTATAGGAAATTTTCAGATGGTTTTTAAAATAACGATACATATATCCAAAACGCACTAAGTTATGCAAATTGTATAAACTTCGTCAATAAGAGAGAAAACAAATAAATACAAATTACTACAAAGTTTCGCAAATTTTCAGTGGTTGAATTAAGCATTTTTAGGTTAGACAATCAATGGGTTTGATAATCGGTTCCGGTATTGCAACAAACGGATTCTGACAAACTAAGCATTTGAAAACAGTATCCGCTGTTTATTATATACATTGTATATAGATTGCATTGCATATACATGCTTTCTCCCACCTCATATGAATGCAGGCTCATACAAGAATGATCTATACCAGCGGTTCCCAACCTTTTTCGTTTACGGACCGTCAAACGACGTAGCATGTGCATGCTGACCGGTAAGGTAAAAAATGAAAGAAAACATTTCGCAAACTAAATCTTAGAATAATCTTACTTTTACACTGTACAAGAACAATCTAAAATAAATAAATATTCATTCATTATAATAACAAAAGTCAGTTTTCGTACCTCATCCGCTCGCCGTATACCAAACCTCGAACGACCAAAACGACCCGAAATCAGCGGATACCGGGAGGCAGAATTTTTCTCTTTTCGCCAAATAAAGAAACGATCGCAGACGGGGTGCGGCGCCGAAGATCATAACCAGGTTTACATAGACATCATAGACACATAGGGCAGTCCATCGCATCGTTCAAAACTATAACAAGATATCTTCACAGCGAGCGCAGATATAACCGAAAACGGTGGCGAGTGGGTTTCGGGAGCGGCGGTCAAAACCGGGAATGGGTACAAACAACCCAGGAGGCAATCATATAATACCTCCAGAAGTGGTTAGGAACCCGATTAGGCTGGGGGCGGCAATATAACTTTAGCACGATTCTCGGATGAAAAACAAATAAAAAATTTTGCTTTGCAACCAATAGTTGCACCGCTCGTATCAGACCACGTGACATCGAATGCCCGAACACATGTTCGGTCGCCCCCAAAAACCCTATATAAATCCTAGCCCCTGCCCCCGGAACAGTGTCGGCAAAAAGAAAATTCCGGTAAAAATGATGGCGGTACTGCGATGACAAAGATTCCGCGGTCAGATTTTCGCTCCGACCTACCGCAAAGCGGGGCATTTTTTGCTGCCTCCGCCTAAACGGTTTACCGGAGACGGTCAAGACTTCAAATCTGAGGCGGGTACTACCCAAAGCATCGACACAAAAAAACGGTCCGGATCGAAGCAAGTTTTGCGGCCCCGCGAAACCCGGATTTTGATCTAGGTATAGTACTACACCGCCATGACACCATCTACAACAAGTTGTAACGCCGATGACGCGTTCGTGAAATCATCATGTGTTGAAACCATCAAAGGCTATTGGTTTAAGCAAACGAAGAAATGCGAATAATATCGAAGACGGCAATAAACATGATAGAATGTATACGTTTAACTTACGTATATCGTATATCTAAATGAAAAACATTTAAATGTATTATAAGTACCATTTTTGGTGACCCTTAGTTGACCACAAATGCAGCATGGCACGAAAAAATACTAATCTGGTGTCTACTGATACTAATCTGCATCAAAATGGTTAACGATACACGTATATTACACGTTTCAAAACATATGCGTATATCGTACACGTTTAATTTATATACCATAACTAAAAAGTTACTAAAATATGATTGAATACACGTATATTAAACTATAATACAGACTCCTGTGTAGCTTGGGTTATTCGACGCATAACGTATTACATTTTCTACAAGGAAAGTACAAGTGCGAAAAATCTATTTAAATAAAACTTAGCATATACACTGCTTGTATACTGCGAGTATAAAGTCTGAACTCTGGAACTATCAAAATAAACCTTTTATTAAATGTTTTTAAATCCTCGAACACGTCGATTTTTATCTTAAATGAGATATATTTTAGTGTAATTGTTATTTGTAGATTATCTTTTGTTTCTAAGTTATGGCGATAGCGAAAATCTCTTTAAATGGAAACCCTAATTTGTTATAATGGATTTGGAAAGATAAAGAAATTTTAAGACCAAATATGCTAAAAAAGTTTAAAGTACCAAAAAGATAGGAAATTTGCCAACACTATGTGTATGTCATGTTTTTGAAATATGTACTAATAGACGTTTTGACATTTTCAAGAATGTTTTAAAAAGATCAATTTTTGATTTTATTCTTATCATTTCGTAAGGTAGAATATCCTTATGTGTGTATTTATGTAGAATAAACCGTTGGGGAGGGTAAGCCAGAGAGGAATATATGTCGGAAGAGAGGAGGGTAAGCTGGGAGAGAGGAGCGCTAGGCTTAGAATTTTCAACTGGTTATGTTTGGTTGAGTTTATTTAAATAATCACTCATGAAAATCCAAAGGATTGTAATCACACATCGAATGTTGTATATAGGAAAATTCTTCAATGCTTTTGACCGTCATGTCTTGACGAGGTTTCCCTAGTAGCTTTTAAAGTTAAAAAAAATCGAATACCATACAAGAGTTCCAAGTTTTAATAAAGAAATTTAAAAATTCTGTGAAGAACTGTGTATGTACAAAATTGTACATACTATACCTCTACAAGTGAATATTTCATCATTGATAAAATCATTGTAAATGTTTGCTTTAATATGCGAATACGTTAAACTTCAAAATGTGTTGCATATGCAACGTACATATGGTGTTTTTCGGTTATTGAATTGATAAGAGAATGCGATCTAACACCTGGATGACGTAGTGGTTGCAGTTGTTGCTTATAAAACACTCACCTTTAGTTCAAATTCCATCTGATGACTATTTTTATTATATTTTAGAATTGGTTTTAAAAGGGACTATTTTTTAAAAGAGTTATTATAAAGTCCGTTTATAAACTCTTAAGCAGTCCTTGTATCAAATAAATATCAAAACATGAATCCAAACACCGAAGCTGAATTTTCAACACTTTTTTGATGTTTAACGCCTTTACAAACTTTGAATTTTTAATTTTCTAATTTTACTGCATAACCAATTACGTAGTTATTCAAGCGAACATGTGAGGATAGACCTACAAAACTGAAGGATTAAACTTATAAAATGATAAATAAACAATGTGTAATTCATAATGATTTTATCAATAGTGGAACATTCAGTGTATACTCCAATTTTCATAGAGACTTCCAATTAATGAAGTTGGCGTTTTCTAACCTATTTCTCTTGTTAGCCTTGGACTAATTAGCTACTTATTTCTACTTAAATTAGGAGGGCACTTTACCTCAATATCAGAATTTGTTATTATAGAATTTAACTCAGGAAAAAAGAGCATTACATATCCTTTGTCTAATATATGGTTGAATGTAGTGGAATTAAACATTTAACAATACGTTGATAATGTGTCTTGATATGAATAATTATTACTATTACCCATTACCTGGAAACTAGGACCCAGAAGCTATGAAGCTTGTGCGGGAAAGATGGTTGATTATCATTATTACACAGTCCCATCGTGCAGCTACAGCCGACTTACAGATAATATAGCTCAAATCCCACATGTGTTACAGCTAAGGAAAATCCCAGAAAACCTTAACTGCTTGGGTTGACAGACTAGCATGCTACCCGCTACACTATCAAGACTTAAAAATTATTGCATATTAATATTATTCTATTAAAAACGACCAGCTGTTGATTCTATGGAAAATGCTATTGTATGCTGACTTTTGTAGTGTAAGAGGTTGAATATGACTCTTGCACGTCGAAAACCTATTCTTGACTAGACAACGGCTCATTTCTTTTCGTCGCTAAATAATTCTAGGTATGGTAGTTGTATCGATTATGACAATGAATGGAAAGGATGTATGTTTAGTACAGAACTTCAATTAACAACTAACTTAGGTCCTTCTCCTAGAAACTTTTATCAAGACCCCGAACGTTTCCTAAATTAGCTTTGTGATTCTGTAATTTAAGCATTTGACGCTTACGTTAGGTTTGGAACATACACCATGACAAAACTTGCCATGCAAAAGTTGACAAAAACCATCGGAATTAGTAATAAAGTAGGTATAATTTGGGAAAACACTAAAAACTGAGAGCGTTTTAAATAAAAACCAATCAATTCAGGTCCAACTAGTGATGAGAATATTCCTGGAAATATATCTGGGAATATTCCCGAACTTCCCACTTTATCAGGAATTTATATTTTGGTTTAAAAAAGGTCCAACATAGAGAAATTGTTCGAAAAATAGTTCAATTCCCACACGTCAATGCACATCAAAGATAAATCATTAAATACGTTAATTTAACGCTAGAACCGGCCACGTGTTGGTAACAGGTCTTATAATAATAGTTCTCTTTTACAGGCCATGAAGGCCCATTGGCTATACCCTGCTATCAGGGTAGGCTGCTATTATTCGACCCGTTCGGTACTCAAGGGTGGTAAAATGGCTAGATTTATGTACCGACCGCCTATTATTACCCCAGGAAATGATTTCCCAGGTACTCATTTTAACAGGCTGAGTCGACCTGGAAGCCTTAGATTTTTAAAAATTCCAATGTATCATTCCTGGAATTCGAACCCATGACCTCACGATTGGTAGTCAAGTGCCATACCCACTGAGCTATCATGGCTTCTAACAGGTCTTAACTTGCGAAATTGTATTAGGCAGTGTACGCTTTGACGCGTGTTTACTTGCGTTTCACTCACTGGACTATAAAAAATAAATTTTCATTTTTCGGGAATTTATCGGTGATTTTTATAAATTCCCAAAATAAATTTCCGGCGGGGAATATTCCTCACCGGGAATATCTCCGTCGCCCATCACTAGGTCCAACGTAGAAGTTATATTCACACTTTTGTCTACGTTGAGGACATTATCCATTATGAGTTTTTACCAAACCGGCAAAGAATCAAACAGTAAATTAGTGCTCTGGAAGAAGTCAGGAGAAAAAGATCTGAACAGGAAATAAACGCTCCACAACAAAACGCTCGCACACATATAGCTTGTGACGTGTGACTTCTTTCGGCGACTTTTTTGTTTTTCTTTCAACTAGAAAAATTCGATGCAATTAAGAAATCCAGAAAGATTTACAGCAAACATATATGCGATTCCGAAAAACACATACGCATAATGTTTCCAGAAGTAGCGATGGAATTGACAGAGGTGTATCAACAGAGTAAGAAAAATGTAGAAAAAAAGGTAGCTATATAAATTCTGCATTTTAAGTTTTCTACAAAAATATTAAAATTAACTACCTACCAAATAAACTAGTTTGGGTAGCGCAGTAGAACGGGTACCGCATATTAAACTTGTAATTCAAAGGTCGCAGGTTTGATTCATTATCCAGCTTGGCAATCTTTCTTAGCAAACAAAAATGCAAAGGTCGTCTTCTTTTTGGATAAAGCTGTAGACCCATAAATCTTGTGTTAATGCAATTTTTTATTACGTTAAAAACCTGTACCCCTAGTGAAACTGGTCCGCTATGTTCGGTTAAAGTCTAGTAGGATGGACAATATGATTAAAGCAATCGGTGCCAAGAATGGTGCGAGAGATGGCTTAGTATGACGAGTTTTCGCAAGGAGAGAACTAAAAAGAAGTGTCACGGATAAGAAAGTATAAGATAAATCGAGAAGGTTTGGCGAAGCAGCAGTAGATGCAAGATTTTTAACACACTGTTTTTTTTTGTAATTATCGTTCTAGTCATCTAGTGTAATGTTTTGTGTGTTGTACATGTAATCCGTATCGGATATTTGGTATCGCTACAGTATGACTAGACTAGTCTCAGGGTTTCGTCCTTTAGTTTGGGGGCGGGCCCAGAACGGGGCTAGGCTTCAGTACGTGAATGATACTAGCAAAGTTTACCCCGGCAGCGATCCCCTGATTGCTGTTTGTAACGGTATATTTTCTATCGGTTTCAAATATGTGTAATTTTGCATGTATTTTCACTGAAAAATTTAAAGTTCGGTCCTGTAAAATTATATTCTAATTGCAGCTAAAAATTTTGTCGTATAAACATATTTACAAAGAATACTTTAAAAAGATTGTTCTCGAATTTCTAAAAATTTAAAGGATGCTGAAGTAATAAATAATATTTTTAGTGCTTTGCTTGTTTACCCGTAGAAATGGTTGCGTTGCTAAAAAAAAATTAGAGGACCTTGATAAAATCCAATGATGTATTTAAGTCATCTCGTTTTATAAAAATATTCCTGTCTATATTCTGGGAAAGCATTGGTAAAAAGTAAACTTTTTCTTTGTCTGGAAGGTGACATTTGACGTGTCCACAAATTCAACTTGGTTTCTGCGTATTAACTTAAAAAAAACGCATGACCCGCAAGTCTAGTCAGCAGATGTGACACGTTTGGTTTTCTGTCTTCGCGCCTGCATAAAATCTTTAGCTCAGTCTATTAGGGCGAGAATCCTGCCTAAAATCGAATAATATCGACTTTAAGGAGTCCACGTGTACTAAGCGTGTGTTAGCTTTGATTTGCTCTTACTAAAAAATACAGGCTTTTAATTGGTTGGTCCGATTTGCATTTTGACCGAGGGAAAAAGCATACTTTTTCCGCGCTGGCAGTAGGGGTCGAAAAAGTGTTAAGAACACTTCCGTTCGAACTTCGAGTGAAGATAGTCGAAGCTGGTTGATATTATCGAACCACCGTTTATTCTTAACTATTTAGAATTAATGTAAATTCTAAATATAGTTCCCGTGCACTTTAGTTGCTATTTGTTGTGAAGTGAGTTTTTGGATGCAATTGAATTTTGATAAATCTTGTTTGAAAGATTTGTTTATACCGTACCGCTAATAATCATCTGTGGCTTGTTTTATCGTGATGAAACATTAAGAACAATTACTTCTTTCAGTTCGCGCTTTAAAATAGTGCAGTTTTGTTATTAAAAATCACGTAGACTGACCAATAATTTAAATAATAAATTCCCGTTCTATCTGCAGACAAAGATAAATAATTATTCATTTTATAGGAAGAAATTATTGTAGCAAGTGTTATCTGGGCTGAATTTGTTTAAGCTTTCAAAAGACATTACCATTATTCCTCGTGCGTAAATTATAAACAAAAATAATAACAGAAACAGGATTGTTTAAACGGTGTTTAACAAAGATTGTTGGTGAAGTCATATGAGTGATTGACTATATTCGAAATAAAAAGTATTTCTTTGGACCTGCTACCTTCAAACAACAATTTAAAACCATTTAGAATCAACCACGGTTTTGTCTAAGGGAGGCTTTTCCAACTTCTAGCTGACCAGCGTGGCTTGTTTTGCAAGGCAAATAAACAAAGGTTTAATTGGATAAGATTTAAGGTACTGTACCTTAAGAACTATTTATTACTGTAAAGTTTTGGTTATGGATTATTTAAACAAGTGAATTTTATAATTTTCTACAAGAAGAGAGCTCTCTAGTAGTATTTAGATTTTAGTTTGTCACTGCTTGTGAAACTCAAATTCATTAACTTAAGTAGATTCAATTCCGTAATATTTTACTGATATTTGTTTGTTAAATTTCTCGATTTTATGTTAATAAATTCTGATCTTGCTAAACTTTGGAACAATTTATGTTCAATAAATCTAAATAATCTCTGGATCTTAATAAGTTTCTGGATAATTTATGTTCATTAATATCTAAATATTTCTTTTATTTTAAATAAATCTTAAATTCCTTTTTGAATTGTTCTGTGTTCAATAATTCCGGAGTAAGCTGATAATTATTTACTGAAGGACTAACCTTAAGTTTAATAAAATTATATTGTTTATGTTTTTTTATGTGTTTGACTATTTTTATATATGTGTTTGACTATTTTTATATGTGTTTGACTATTCTTATTTTTTACCATCCAATAAATATGTTTTTCAGTTTATATCAAGGATTTAAACGGAACCATATAATTATGAACGTTTTATTCAAATTTTATTTTAAAATTTTCTAAACATAATCAAAATTTTTGTTCAAAACCTATATATTTATAATATATTTAATCCATTTTCTGATTAGTGAATTTAATATCTTTTCTGGCTTAATTAAACATCATCATTAAGCTTCATAATCAGATGGCGCCCTTTTAGAGTTTTTATTTGAATTCTAAACCCATATCTACTCCTTTTCATAAATAAGATAACTGCAGAACCAATACCTGCGACCTAAATACAAAAATTTGTAAGATAGAGCTAAATCTCAAGCCGTGCTAATCTTGAGCTTCTTTGCTAATGTAAGTATGATAATTTTATAATCATTATTTTTGTTAGTGAATTTTGAGGTTACAAATTGACGCCCAATCGCGGGGCATTATCTCGTTTACGGTTTTTGACGTTACAAATTACGGTCCAATGTGGGCCAGATTTTTGTTGTCACATGTTTAAGTGGAGACTGTATCGCCAGGTGCTTCTCGGTGAGTACTTGCATTGCACTGTGGATTGGTTGACACGAAGGCAACTTTGCGATGGCACAGTAGTGTAAGTTACTCGGATGGCATAAGATCTATAGGTATGACTGATCCTAGGAAGGCTACTCTAAGGATCACCTTATAAGGGGTGTTGATGACAACCTAAGACAGCTCCACCTTCTAGTTGGTATTGGCCGGGGCTCTACTTTTAGGTAAAGTCAAACGTAGCTCTGTTGAAGTCTTACCAAGCTTAAAAATATGCATCCTGTTCTTGGTGCACCGTGTGCAACTGCATCGGCGAAAACGTCATCACGAGATTTGCTCGCCTAAACTTGCTTGTCGTATCGCACTACAACGAAAACAGGGAAATATCGTAACTAACAATATTTTACAAATAAAAAAAATAATAGGCCCCTCGATGAGCGCTATTTTGTAACCTTTTAGATTTTGTATATTAAGAAATAAACAGATAACTAATGCATAAAAATCTTAAAATATACTAACACAAAACATAGCTCGCGGCAGAGGCTTCTTACTTATTTGAATTATTCTCAGATGTTAATAACAAAAGCTTACCAAATAATTTCAGATTGGTCACATGAATAAATAAACAATATAGAGGGGGCCCCTAAAATTTTTTGTTGTCTGATTGTGTGCTGATTACTAAAATCAGCGACGGTAGTCTGCTATTCGGGAACAGATTTCCATCAGAATTATGTTTAAGTAACGTTAAGTTTCGTTGTTTTTTTATGTTGAATACAAACAATTTATCGTTCCAAACTAAAACAAGTGATTATTGATTTTGAATTTTGTTTATTAATTCAAACTCTTAAAGATCTGTTAGTAGTACATGATGTGCTTTACTTCCGTTCAGGCAAATTCTCAAGCTTTCGAAGAAAATAGGTTATACCTACCATTTATTCTCTTGGTTTTACATTAACCCAAACTGTTAAACGGAAAACGTCAGCTGATGACAACACTAAATTCCTAAACAAGGGTATTAATAACAACGCCAACGATACGATACAGTAGAAAAACTCTCTTAACATCAAACCAAATAAATAGGAGATCCTCTTTCTGGAGTTCCACTGACACAACACAATTAATAATAATAATAATAATAATTGCTACAACCCATAGCCTGGAAACCAGGCCCCAGAAGCTATAAGCTTGTGCGGGAGGGAGGGGGCGATTATTATTATTATTACGTAGGCCCTAAGTGCGGCTGCAGCCGACTTACAGATGGAACAGCGCAAATTCCACATTTGTGTCACAGCTAAGGAAATCTGCAGAAAACCTTAACCAGATCTGCCGGCACCGGGAATCAGCCGCGGGCCGCTTGGGTGAAAGTCCAGCACTCTAGACATTACACTACCAAGGCTGTTTATATTATATATAAATGATATCGCTAAAAACTACACGGCAAAGCCGCTCAGACGTGTGCGTCCAGAAACCCTTTCGAAACGTCTTTCTGACTGAATCTAATATGTTCAGCTTCATTTTTTAAATATTAAAACAGACGATTATGTTACAACCCACCACACAATGATCATGCTATCAGTACTCCCAATACGCAATTCAATCGAATTTCTTCTCATATTTTTATTAAAAGCAGTAAGATTTTAAGACTAGATACAAGCTTATAAAAAAAACAAATATTGTTTCTCATAAAACACGAATTATTATGATTCTGAAAGCATTTTGATCCTTTATGAACATTTTAATATTGAAGAAATTTGATTCGTAATAGCAATCTATTTGTCTAGAAAGGGGTCATAAAATGCTATATATTTTTGTTAAAACGAATATATTACTGTACTTTAAAAGAGTAGTTTTTAGTTCGTTCCTCGTTTTTACAATATAATAAAAACAAAACGTTTTACATACTGTCGTGATATTTGACATACGAAAAAGGGAACTTACTCTACTTACTCTATAATTTTAAATAAGCTTAAATAAGCAACACGTTAGATGGGTTGCATAAGCTCAATTTTAATATTATAATTTTGACTGATTTGTCTTTTATGAAGTTAAATATGGTTAATTATAATTATCATGCACACTATATAGTACACTACAGTCAGATAAAGCTATCTGGAAAGCTAATCTTTCCATAGAATTTAGTTAATTTTCCTTGTCCATTATCGATGTGGGAGACGATTATCTAATTTTTCAATTTAAATGAAGTTTAGATTAAAGTTAATACAAGATTTAACCTATAGCAGACAAGGTGCATTGTAATGGGGAGGTTTACAAGTATTTTTACTTACAAGTACTTTACCTTAGCAATTAATAGTACAAAATTATGTATTCATGTTAATCATTTTATAGCTCTTGGTTAAATAATTTTGGTAGAGGATTGTAAATCTGCTTTTGTATCACAATATTGTTACTATCTTAAATATAGAGACTGATTTTTATTAATGATATCAGATAAATAGCATAAAATTATGTTGCGCTTTTGGATCGTACATTGAAATACTGTAAGTGGCTTGAATTTTCATGTTGTGGATGCCTAAAATTATGCAAATTATGTTTGTTAGGGTAGAATGTTAAGTTTGTGAAGATAGGAAAGTGTAAAAGGTATTTCTAAGTAATTAAGTTATAAATAGTTATTTGGAAATTAGGTTCCACCGGTATTCAATGGAGGCCTCATTTTGTAATGAAAACATACCTATGCATTATACCATTACATTGGGAATTTCTTTATCTATAAGATTCTCTAATTAGTTTTTGTGTTAATTACGATTTATAAACAATAATTTGGTTATGGTTAATTGACTTATCAAAGTTTCTTTTGTGTCATGCAAAAATTGTAGCAAATTTAATAGTTTCGACAAAAAGATATAAACAGAACGGCCATTTTTGTAACAAACCCTCTTCTAATTTTATCTTTCAAGAAGTGCACATCTGTTGTAGAGCATAAATAAATTTAACGTTATGTTTATAAAAATATGTAAACAAATCAATCCCATATATTTTGAGGTTAATGTTATTTTTGTGACATAGCAAAGTGTTTGAAATTTAACAAACTTGGTAAATCTAAGTGATTATTATTTAACAAGTGCTTCAAGTTAATCAAGTGTTTAATTTATTCTTCAATGGATATATTATTAACTGCTAATGACGAAAAATTTTAGTGGATTAAAAATAAATAGATAAAAAAATTAGTTTACTTACCACAATTATACAATTAAATGGATTTGGAATTCCAATTAGTAAAGCCCTTTATGTGGAAATATTTGAAAGAGGCCGTTGACACTTTCTTGATTTCTTTGTCGAGACGAATGAAAGCAGAGAGCTGATATTTAGGAATTTAAAAAATAAAGTTGCAATCTTCTGGCGGCAAATATATAAAAAGGAATTAAAATATAAACGTGAGTTTTTATAGTAGTTAGTTTTATTTTTAGTAATTAAATAAATAGTAATGATACTAAAAGAATTAATATCCAAATAAAGAATACTGAACTTTTGATTAATATAAAAAATTAATGATAGGATTAAAAAGATAGAATTTAGTAATCATTTTTTTATATAACTGCATTTAAATATTTAGAGATAAATTCATAATTAAGGGACGTTTGTATCTTTTTGCTTCAGAAAAAAGAAACCCCATTTTTCTGGTAATATCAATTTTCAATTTTTATTTTGTTCTGTTTTTTCGTTTTTTGGTATTTGTTAAATTAAAAAAGAAAGTTGTGTTGTTATTATTTTGAAAATTACTTTTTGTATGTTTTTATATTGCTGGGTCCCTAAATCTAAGAATTTAGTTATCTATTGAAGCGACATGCCTAATAGAGTCTCAATTTAGAGGGTTAGACTTTTCATAACAATATATTTAGCCGGCGGAGCATTTATTTCAATTAAAGGTAAGCAAGTAGTGAGTTGTATATTTCATCTTTGTTACGATAGCATCTGTGTGTAATAACTCCCAAATTAAAATATTATAACTAGGTATAGGATTTTTATGCATTTGCATGTTTTTTCTGCTTATAGCAAACATATGCAGAGTTATATTTCTACATGTTTAAGCCACATATGCATCACATATGTCAATTTGAAAGTGCATATAAATGCATATTTAGGTGTTTTTTATAAATGCATGCATATTTTAGCATTTTTGAACGAGTGTGCATATTTTACCACTTTTTGAGCGTTTTACATGCTCATTATATGCTCATTATTTACATGTTTAATTATGAAATTTTTTATATTTTTAAATAATTTTAGCATTTTAGACAACCAACCAAGGGCGGCTTAGTTGAGTCTAGGGGAAACCCATAATTTAAGCTTATTGTTAAATACTAGGCTTTAAAATATTTTACTGCCTTAACCATCTGTGTATTTGTTAATATTTTTTAAGAAAGAAAAAGTTTCAACTAAAATTTAAATACTTACATCCTGCAGTATTGTGATAAATAGATATTAGGAAATTCCAAAGACCCTTTGACAACTTCCTGTTCATAGAAAAATTTGCCTGTACTTTTGTTTACTTTCAATTAAGGCAGTTCAGAAATTGCAAACTGCATTTCAGTTTGAAATTTTAGAGTGTAAAGATGGGCAAAGAAAAACGGTCTGTGTCTGTTACACTTTGAAGTTATGTTAAGGAATTCAGTGTTCTTACAACTGACGATAAGGTGTTGTATTGTACAGTGTGTGGCGATAAAGTGACTGCAACGAAACGCTTTTAAGTTACACAACATCTGAACACGGTTCGACATCAAAAGTGTGTTGCCCTGAAATCAAAAAACAAGCATTGTTACTGGGGTACCTTAATAATTCGCGCGGTGAGTCCAGCAAATCGATCGAATTTAATAAAAAACTATGTAGTGCATTAGTGGCTGCATATATCCCGTTAAGTAAAATTAATCATTCAACATTTCGTAATTTTCTGGAAGAAATTTCAAAAATGCTAATACCCGACGAGTCTACACTCAGGAAAAATTATTTACCTCGTTTATACGAAGAGACCATAAAATCAATTAAAAAACATGTAGCGAATAACTACATATGGGTTTCCATTGACGAATCTACTGACACTACTGGAAGGTGCGTAGAAACTTCATTTCCATCGTTTTGTTGGTAAAATCTAACTAATTAAAGACAGCAGACCAATTTACGGATGTTTTATTTTCTATTTTGTTAGTTACATATTTAATCACAACAATATTTTTGCTTGATTAAAATTTAATTTTTTTTAAATAACTGTTTTGCGCTAATTGTTTGTAACCGACTAATTATGTAGTTCGATAAATAAAAAATCAAATTTTTGTTTTCAGATACGTGGATAACGTTATAATTGGCGTTTTAAATTCGGAGATTAAACAATCCCAAATCCTATCTATTAGCAATGGACGTTTGCAAGAGCACCAATCATTGTTCTGTGGCAAAACTGTTTAATGATTCGATGGCTATTTTGTGGCAGGACGGCATACAGTACAACAAAGTACTCCTGTTCGTCACCGACGCGGCACCGTACATGATCAAGGCTGGAGCAGGCTTACAAGTTCTGTACGAAAAAATGATCCACTTAACTTGTCTTGCCTATGCAATGCATAGAGTTGCGGGAAATATATCCTAACATAAACTCTATAATTTCAGATGTAAAAAGATTGTTTGTAAAGCTCCATATCGCATACAAATATTTAGGGAAACTGCTCAATAAGTGCCTCTCCCACCTGAGCCTGTAATAACAGGGTGGGGTACTTGGCTTTCTGCAGCAGAATATTATGCAACTTATTTTGATATTATTAAAGCATTTGTAAATAAACTTAATAAACACGATGCACTATGCATACAAAGCGCACAGGATGCTTTTAATACTAAGGAGGTGAGGGCAGAATTATTGTTTGTTTTGACAAATTTTGTGCGTTTAGCTAAAGTAATTCAGAAATTAGAAAGTCAGGGAAATTCATTAGATGAATCTCTTGAGCATATAAAATTGTTAGGTGTTTCTTGGAATAAAGTAAAAGGGCCAAAGGGTTTGACCGTAAAACAAAAATTTAAATCCGTTATAGACAAAAATCCTGGTCTTCACTTAATTAAAAGCATAAACGATGCATTATCTGGCCAAGACATTTTAGACGAGCTAAAACATTATTCGCTTGTAGAATTAAACAATTTTAAGTATGTCCCAATTACGTCTTGGGATGTGGAACGGAGTTTCTCAAAATATAAAACAATATTTAAGGATAATAGGCATACGTTTACTTTTGAAAATTTAAAAATGTACGTCATTGTGAACTGTAACGCTCTATGTTTAGAAAATATAATTAATTAAATTATTGCATAGGATGTCTAATTAAAGTAATTTCTGTAAATAAAATGTAAATAACGCTAAACAGGTGTTTTTTTAATAATGAAAGTGCATATATTTATTAAGAGTTTCTAATAAACGCATATTTCATGATTTTTAAGTGCATATTTCACGTTTTTATAGTGCATAAGTGCATGCATATTTTAGCATTTTTAAGTGCATACAAATCCTATACCTAATTATAACAATATATAACTAGAAGTATATCGAGGGCATCAGATCAGAGGGGCGTAAGAGCCAAAAAGCAAATTTTACAGGAAACGATAAAAACGTTTTAAAATAGCATTTTCTGCATTATCTTTTTGAGATTTTAGTTAAAGTTAGATTAAATAATTTAACTTCTTTCTATAAAAGTTTTTTTTAGAAAAATGAAAATCTAAGGCAATTAGGGGCCCTTGTAACCAAAGCATCTTGGCTGTTATCTTACAAATGCAGGGCGTATAGGTCTATAAAAGTTTGGCGGATTGTAGTTGATTATTTTGAAAATTTCCCGAGCAGGCAGTAGATTATTCAAAAAATACTTTTTTGAATTTCTCAGTCCCCATGCGTATTCTTTGCATTTGCCCAATTTTGAATATTTGTATTCACAGGTAGGTATAAAAAAATAAAATAATAATTAGATTTAAAGAATGCCATTTATTTTAATAGAACTTAACTTAATATTATAACAATGAAACTCACTTATAAATCACTAAACTTATAAATTTTATTTTTTGAAACTTATGCGCTAGGTAATAAAAACATATTTCAGTATAAAAAAGATACTGTAGAGAAAACGCAAATTAGAAATTTTTTCGGGATTTTTTTCGAAGAAATTTTTGCTTCACTGTCTGTAATGCCATTTCGTCATCCGAATTGTCATCGTTACCTTCAGATTGATTGCGAACTGGCAAACTCCTGTAAAAAGCGTGGTATTCAGACCCTATTATAGGTTCCTTTCCCTCGCACATCTCTTGCAAATTTTTAAATTTTTTTCATCGATAGGTAGTTTATTATTGTACTTCTCCAGTTGATTTCTAGACGTTATTTTAGTAGATCTTCTGCCCCTCCTCGTAGTATTAACTGCCTTAAATGATTCCTCCCAATATTCATCCTTGTATTGCATTAAATGAGGCTCACATTTTTGGAACCGCAACCACTTAACGCTTTTCCAGTTAAGTGCAAGTCCGTTTTCGTTTTTATTCGTATTAATCATGACCTTTTCTTTTAGGGCTTTAAAGTTAAAAAAATCGTTATGAGTCAGTACAGAAACTACGTAAGGATTTTTTTTTATTAGCCAACCTTACTACGTTTACCCAGTCATTGGGCCAAAAAATTTTAGATAGTTCCGATGCCCGTTTAATGGCAGCATGCATTGAATCACATTGCATGTGGCTATGGCCTGGCTCTAAAAATTTTAAATCAATAATTTCCAAATTTGGAATCGTTTGAGCCGCTACTTGTAGCATACATGCCACTATAGCATTCCGGTTCTGTCCGGGACAACAGTCTGAATGTAATACTAAGTGTCGTGTGCTCTTTGGAAGGTCCTTAACGAATCTCATCAAACAGGTAGCAATTTCATTCGCTCCCCTTTTACCTTCATACTCGGCCACATGAAGCAGAAACCATTCTTCTTTGTAACGTCATAAATAGTAAAATTAAATGTAGCCAGTTTTCTTTTGTAAAAAACTGGTTTTGCGTATAGCAGTGGACTGTACAAGACTGCTTCTAAATCAAAATTAGCTGAAACGTACCCATTATCTTCTTCAGCCCGTTTGGCATCTTTTTGTTTTTCATTGTTGGCGGCTACTTTTCGACGTATGTGAAGATCAAACTTGGCTGACTTCTCTTTGGATTTTTGATCATCTGGGAGCTGTTCATAATAATGACACCAACACTGATCTTTTTTAGGTATATGAAAGCCAATGTTCTTTTTAATCAAAAGTTCTTTATATAGCGTATTTGACACAGGCGTTTGGTTCATCATAGAACAGTGCTCTACGTGTAGTCTATACATTTTCTCTTTATTTAAAATTGATTCTAAATACTCTTTTTTTGTATCTTTCCTACACCAGTGGGCAGGTACTCGAGGAAAAGAATCGATGTGGCTTATAGCAACATTAATAATTTCCTCAGAATGCTTCTTACCTGGTGGATGTTTTCCTCGTCTATCTGGAGGAGCAATCCGAGCACCTCCTTTACCTGCTTTTTCGAACGCTGTACGTAACATTTTTTCTGAAATATTTAATGTTTGCAGAAAGAATTGTTTACAGACTTGATACTTTGCTCCATTGTCGATAAGAAAGTATGACTGTGAGAACTGCCTTCGAGAGTCTTTTACACGACATCTTGTAGAGTTTTGTCGTATGACATTGCTTAAAATAAAGTCTCTCTGTCTGTTTATATCAGCTAAAGTCCAAAACGCTTTACATATTGTTACTTTCGACTCATCTAAAACTAACGAGTGGCACTTTCGAGGACAGTTACATTCGCTTCCTAGGTTCTTGGGATTTCTTTCTTGAATCTCTTTTCCTACACTTGATGTGTACGACATACCCGAATTCCGTTTAATTTTTCGAATATATTTTTTCCAGTTTTCCGGTGCTGGTCTTTTAAATCTGGTTCTGCATTTTTTCATATTTGTTTGAGTATTTTCATTCAGTACATTTCCTTCATTTTCCACACTCGTTTCCAATTCTTCTACAGATGTATCGCTTTCAGAAGAAGGCGAAGGTTGGTCTTGGGAGTCCGCGTCGTTGTCGTCAAATGAGTTGCGATTTCTGTTGTCGTGTGTGGAGCAATTGCCTCGCCTTTGTCGGTATATAGAAGTGGAGCTATAAACATATTCAGGGAATAAATGGTATGGTTCGTTTTGATTAAGTTTAAGGACATTAAATAAAAATCACAAAACTACTAACTATAATAAAAATCAATAATAAAATAATACCATTTAAAACCACAGCAATCGAAATAATCTTACATTAGAAACTTACCAAGCAGCGGTCCGTCGGTATTATCCCTTGGCTTGGTTTCCTGAACGCCTTTATCAACCTCCTCAACTAAATTTAAGAAAACATAACCTCATATTTCTGAAATTACGCAAGCACTTATAAAAACTTACGTTTAGATAAAGGCTTTTGTTGAAATGTATTAACCATTTCAAGTATATTTGCACCGAGAAAGCCCACCCAGCCAATTAGTTAACAATAAAATGAGTGTACACGTGCACTGGACACAGCCGCGGATAGTAGAACGAGAGGCGTAAGTACATGTGCGCCGGACGCCTACTGGCATAAGTACATACGCCTTTCTGATCCGATGCAAGATGTAAATTTGGTTAATACGCCAATATATTTTAGTTAATTACTATGAATATGGTCATACAAAACAAACGCCCGTTTGTCACAACACGCAGGTTCATACAAGGAATCGATTTGCCATAAAAAATGAAAATCACAAATTTGGCGGATACGTCCCTCTGATCTGATGCCCTCGATATGTTATTTCCATTTTCTTTTTATGAATAAATGTTAATAGTTCTTTCATTTTTACGTAAGTTAAAGTTCACAACCAATAGTTCTTTTTAACTTTCTAATTTAAAATCTAATGCTGAAATCTATGAAAGATGTATGCTGAAAGACCTTTTTTAGTCAACCAAGTATTCTTTCTATTTCAAATTTTTTGTATTAACATTTTTTTTAACAATTCATATGCTTTGTGTCCATATTAATCAGACTGACTTTTAATAAAATGCCTATAGATAACCACATTCGCATGATATCGTCGAGGATATTGTAACCTAATCGAAACTGATCGGATTTAATATTTGATTAATTACGTTGAAGATAAATTTACAGTTTAGTTGTGTTGGTGATAACATACGTGTTTGTTAATCTAGTAAGCAGTATCATGAAGTGCTTAATGTAAGGAATACATTCAGTTTTAGTTGACTACTAAATTAAATAATTTAACATTAATAGATTAATTATTGATGTGGTTAAAGATATTATTCTATTCAATTTCACCAAATCAAAAGTTACACTACAAGTGTAACTTGTCGTATTATGTATTGAATTGTCCAGTATTCTGTTGGGATCTGGTTCTCCAGCTAATGGGTAGTAGTAATTATTATTATTATACAGATTGAAAAGTTTTATACATGTTTAAAAGCGATCTATTTACACAGACATACTATCTATATCACAAAAAATTTCAGTTCATTGTTAGATTAGATAGTAATGTAATAAACGTCACGACATATAAAGTATCTCATAAGTGCACCATACTACATATGCTGTATAAATATAATATCAATTTTCCTTGTCTTTGTCCTTGTCAAAATAGATTTTTTCTTAAGCAATACATGAAAAAATATAGTTATCTGTTGCAGCCTAAATAAGGTAATCCTTCTGTTGAAAGCAGAACAAATATGTAATTTCAAACAAACTACTTTAGAAGTTTCAAGTCCAGACCACGTATTACATTCTTGTAGTAGGTCCTTTTTGTAGAACGATTAATTAAAACTATTAATTTTGCTACTCGTTTTTTGAAAACTATTTACCTGATCCGTTTTGCTCTAAGCAGGCCATTCACTTGCGGATTTCGGAAAAACATTAGTCGGTGATCGAAGATCAACAAACACTATAACAGTTCAATAACTGGTCCAAATTCTCCCAGGTAGAAAAACTGAAAGACTTCATAGATTTTTGACGTCTGCAATACAATAGCTGTATTAAAGATGCCTTCAGATCTCGGTCGGTCTCGATCAACGTCTGCTGATGATCTAATCAAAGCAACAGATACACTCAGGCATTAATATGACACTTGGCTGGACAGGTCAAAAATTGCAATTATGTGAGTTCAGTCTATGGCGCGTAAAGCAACGGTCCAAAAACTGCACGTGAGCGACCCGCTTTAAATATCAGACACTAAACAGAAAAAAATGATGTCTTGCATTGGAACTTTATATGATATACTTTTACATCTTCAGCGATTTTCTTTTCTTATGGTCTTTTAGAAAATGTTGCTACCGCATTTTTGAATTGTCTTTCAATAATTAAATCATTTCCAATGTTCCCAGTTATACGCGGTGAGTCATTACGGAGTAATCGGACTTTTCCAGTGGTTAGATAACCATTAAAGAAAGAAAATTCCTATATACCATTTTTCTCGTATTTCTATACTTTTGGAGAAAAACGGCATCGAAGTTCAGCCTAATGTTTTCAAATTTAATAGTATGAATGCACATGACACATATTTTAAAAGTTCAAGCAGATATTCAATACTACTAGAATGTGCAAGGATAGCATAATAAAGTAATAAACACGTCTTTATTTTGGCCAAGTGTTTCGTAGAATAACAACAGATAAACAGAATTAAATAAACAAAGCATGTTGAGAACGACCTCTCAATGGATATTGTTTCAAAAATGGTATTTTTGTTTTGCTATTTCTGATTACTAAGATAATTTCAAATTCTTTTAATAGGCACATTAACCCCTATGTGTAATACAATACTGCAGGTTTGTGAATAAAAAATTATAGTACTCTGATAGTGACACATATTTGGTTTCTCAAATGATAACAAATTGCAAACCCCTTACACTGCAGCTTTTAGTAATAAAACGTAACAGTACTTGTACTTGACTATGTAAACAAATCCATCAAGCATTCAGGGTCGTTGAATTAAAACAATACCTATTGATGGATAGATCAAATTAGTTAAACATGTCTTTACTTAATTAAAATATCTGATTATTAACGCATAACACATCGAATTTAATGATATCATTGAATGGGTCTGTATTAAAATGATGTCATTTCTGTCTGCGTTTACTATTAGAATAGAGGGGAATCCCCCGGATTAATAGATCGTTTTGTTTTCTCATCTAAAATGGAATGTGCGTCGTTTGCATTCTTGTTGTGCTTGTTTAAACAGATGTCACGTTTTTACTGATGGTGTCAATTTCTGAAGATCCTGCATTTATTTATATTCGACTTAACAACACTGACCTGCATCAATTATACGTACTTTTCTGAAAACGTCGGTCAAATTTTTCGAAATTTTCAAGTTCATTTAATCAAAAAAAGTTACTAAGATTTTATGTTTCTAATAACCAGAGAAGCTTATCCTCAAAGTCCGATCATTGAGTACTGAATCACCGTGTATAGTTCAACAGACACGTAAAACGAGTAAAGATACCGATTCGAATATTTTAAATTCCGGTTGATAAAAAAAAGGACAATACCTTTAATGTAATATAATCTAATTAAAATTAGATTTACCAAAATAATACATGAAAAACCTTTCAATTCGTTCACTACCTGCATTGTCAGATGTATGTATTTTAATCAGGTCCGCGCCAAGTCTAATGAGTGCAGTCGTGCAAAATTTATGTATGCGCCCTCAATTTATCCATCGTGATTTTTCATGTAAGTATACAGATGATATAGAGGTTTGTAGAGGGGGATAGAATCCGTGAACCAATGAATATTGACCCAAAGTGCAGGGTGCGAAGTCAATTCGAATTTGAGATTTTCTTCTTCTTTTTTGTCCATCCCTATTTGGCCTATGACGTCGGCTATTTGAGATTTTTCAAAAGGACATAAGAAGGAATAAAAATAATAAATGTTATACAAAGCAATAAAATGTATATTTAATATATAAATGAAATAAATAGTTGATAATTAATAAAGGAAATCTGTCAATTAAATACAAAAATCTTTTTTAACAAAAATAATTACGAATATACGCAACCGTTTTGAGGTTAAAACTTTTCAACATCGTGTAGCACATGTTTTTGTTTGTACTTTGGGTCAAATTTGATTGGTTTAGAAAATCTTTACTTCCTCAAATTATAATGTCGCGGCGTTTTGCGGACCCTGGCGCCTTCGGCGTCGTACGCCACACGATTTTGTCCTGATTGAGATGATAATGAGATGATATAAAATTTAAAAAAATGTTATATAGTTAATTGTTAATTTATTACATTGCATTCAAGTAGTACAACAGAGGGGTTTGTGAGCCAATCGACGTCTAGCGTCGTTGCTAGTCACCTCATGCGAAGCTGATCATAAAGGTCGTATGCCTTATGAAAAGGCGCATAATTTGCTGTATTGCTATTTTTAACTTTCTTTAAACATTAAGAAGTATGAACGCTACTTACTAGCGTTACCATAAGGAGTATATCATGAGCGATCGTTATGAACTATAACGCCCGCTTATAACGCCCTGGTTGTTATAAAGTTGTTTATATAGTTCGTATCACAGGTATTAGCAACGAATAATATGCAAGAGCAACAAAATATTTTATAAGCCTTCGTGTTATCGTACAAAATAATATTAAAATCGATCTATTTCTTATCAAAGCTTTTTATGTGCTGCTAGGGCTGTTTTTATTAGTTTGAGTTAAGGTTATGTAAACAGATGAAGAAGTAAAAAAAATCTATTGTTAAAAAAGTCATAGGAACATTTTTGTTTGGTTTCAACAACTTTAGCTCTGCTGTAAACCTTAATTTTAAGTTAGCGGAAACGACCGCTGGTATGCCTTGTAATGGAAAGTTATGTGGTATTTCTCTCTTCATAACTCAAAAGTTTGTCAGTTTCTTCTTCTTCTTCTTCTTCTTTGGTTGACTTGCTTTTTGTCCCTCTTGAGGATATGGTCTGCTTCTTTTAGCTCTTAAGACTGTATTTAGGCTGGGGGGCGTCGGTCTCTAGCCCTATCAGTTTATAAAATATATATACAAAGTTTATAAATTTCATTGTAATTTGCAAGGTTCTTCCAACTACTTACTGCCATAATTTAAATAGTTTCTTAGTGATGGAGAAAAATTGATCGCCGTTACAAACTTTAAGTGTAGTGCAGCACCATTTCGCGTTATGTAATCGAATCGAAACTTTGTCAAAAAAATGTTTCTCATAAGGTAGAACAATTACAGGGGGCGGCGCAGAAAAAATCCAAACATCAATAAAAAGGACCACCCTAATCAGTGTATGTACTTAATATAGTTTATAAAAATTGTAAAGTGGATTTTGAAGTTGTAGGATCTCTACATACATACATGTAACATACAGAATACAGAAGATAACTTCATGTAGCCTTACTGTTAACAGATTGCATTTTTGCTTAATTAAAAACTAACAAAATATTACCTTCAACTCATATCAGTTGAAATTGTTACAGAAAAGTATCCCCTATGATTATATTGACTGATTATCTAAATTATCAGACACTGCTTTTCCTTAAAAGGAAAATTTTTATATTCACTTGAACAACGAGGTTATTTCCGACGAGTTGTACCATAATACAGTAGTTTCACTCTGTGTCGGTCTCTTTGATGTTTGTGTCGCCGTCGTGTTTTGGCGCAACCACCCAGGAGTCGATATGCCCGCTTATTTTCTAGCGGCAATTTCAAATTGTTGTAGCGGGATATTTGAATATCTAACCTCTTTAGTGATGGTTTTTGTACGGCCCTTCTAAAAGTTCCGTTATAAACCAACAAAAAAAATGCTGAGAAATAATTTAATGACGTGGAGTTTTCAAAATTTAAATTTCTTGTTTCTTTAATTCTTGTAGAAAGAATAATCATAATAAACATAATAGGGTAATCCAAAAGTATCAAGTTACTGGACGACAAACATAAGATATAACCTCAAATGATACCATAAATTGCTCTCTATTTAGATAAAATATACCCTAAAGCAAACATTGAATGTTTAAATTACTAATATGCGAAACAGATATTTAAAACATTTAGTATTTTTAGAACTACAGAGCTTCAAACTGTTTATTTGTCCTTCTGCGTTCCTTGGAGAAATCTTGAATCTTATAAAATTCATAGGTGATACCTTTTATACAGTGTGAATTAGCTTTGAGCAAAGCTCTGTACCCCAGGATTATATTTTTATCTTGAAAATTCATTGTAAGAAATGTTATATTTAATACAAATATAAATTTACTAATAAAAAGTAGATAATTGCATTAATATATTTTATTTTGCTTATAAGTTTTTAATTTTTTACATACAAATTATACAGCAGAAAACACTGTAATTAATATATTAACAAACTAATTAAAACTTGTATCGTAGCATTTCTCTATTTTTTATCTTGGTGAAAACTTAGCACACTGTGGAAACCGATCGCATTTAAACACGTGGTGTTAACACTTTAACAGTACGATTTAGAGGTTAGAATTTACTGCGCTGCTCGCCCGGAGTCGATTATGCGCGTAGAAATTATGTGACAAAAAAACCAGGGAGTGAAACTACTGTGGTTGTACCATCATGTTATTAAACTGTAATCGGAGGCACTATCTTGTTCTTCTGGTCTCGATTTATCAATTAAATTAATCATGTTATGGTTAACTAGTGATATATTTATCTCTATTACTTTCTGTCTGCATTAGTTTTGAACGTAAACAATTCACTTTTTTCGCATACCTTAGAATATCCGTGTAGATCGTTTGTGATTATGAAATCTCCTCATTTTTATACCACTTGAATTTATTTATATATCATGTCGTTGTATAGAACTTGTATTGTTATATACTCTGATTATTACTGCCATTGCCTTTACAAAGTCCAACGATGTTTTTAACTTGCTCGTTGGAATTGCTACTGATTTGTTGTTTTGTAAATATGTTTCTTGTACAATAACTACCTATATCTATCTCATTTTGTTCTATTACTACTTGCATCAGGTTAGGTGTTTAATTTGTATTTAATTTGTTACTGGTGCTTAATAGGACTTCGTTTATTGATATTATGAATAATTTACCTTTTGTTTGTATCCTTTGATTTTTAATAGCAAGGGCAAGTTTTATCAATAGCTGGATGTTTTTATTTATTCTTCTTTCCTTATTATGTCTATTGTAACTTAAGTATTTATTGCACTTATATTAATCTTTGTTTATTTTTTATCTTATATTTTTTATATTTTATTATCTTTTAAATTGTCCTTGTTGTTGTTGTTGTTGTTGAGGTATAGTTTGAGCATTAGGTTTACCGATAGTAGTAGCAATACCCTGCAGAGGATCTATAATATGACGATGTTTAGCATGATACTCTCGATTTGTTTGAACTTTATGATGTTTAAAGTATGCAAACTTTTTCTTCTTATCGTTTATTGCCTCTATAATTTTACGTTTCAATTTTCCTTCACTATTCTGTTGAGCAGTCTTTATCTTCCCTGTCGCATTCACTACGTCTTTATTAACAATATATCTGTGGTTGATATCACAGGTTATTTACGGTTTTTAAGTGTCTCTTATAGTAGCAGAAGCGTTTAAAGCATTTGAAACATCTAGAACATTGGAGTTTATATCCTTGGTGGATCTTCATATGACGTGCAAAATGGGGACATCGAATATTTCTGTTACATATACCACAGATACACCGATCCATCATGATTAACTCAGAAGCAGGAAGTCATTTTTATTTATATATGTCAGCCCGCAACACTCTAGTACCCTCAGTCATGCCAGCTCTCTAACATTAAATATTTTTGCTTAGAGTTGTACATTAATATTCTTGAAACACCTATTAAAAAATCTGGAAATTTATTATTTTATTGTTTTACATTTGAAAGAGATTATGAATAAACAATGGGATAATGTTACTAGTAAGACTTTTAACCTATGTCATTTAGCGATAAGAAAAACCTCGTACCTTATTTAATTAGTCAAGTGAATAAAATGTAGTAAGAATAATCCAAATAATTTACAACATTCAAGAGCCGCAACACATAACCTGATGTAAGTAGTAATAGAACAAAATAAGATAGATATAGTTATTGTACAAGAACCGTATTTACAAAACAACAAAGCAGCAGGAATTCCAATGAGCAAGCTAAAAACGGCGTTGGATTTTGTAAAGGCAGTAGCAGTAATAATCAGAGTAAGATTGGCTCACAAACCCCTCTGTTGTACTACTCATACATGAGAATTATCAACCTAATTTAGTTGTTGATTTATAAAGGTTTATAAAGGTTTCCTTATTAGTATTTTGACACATACATACAAGGTTTGCAGCAAAGTAAAAGTAAATAAAAAAATATTATGTTAAGTTCTGAGTTACGTTTTTAAACATGGTTTGATATAATGTAAAAACATTAAAAAATGTAAGGTTATAAAGAGTTATGGTATACATGGAGATTTGATTTAATGTAAAAAATAATTCTTTCAAGGAAAGTGCAAAAAGTGAAAGGGAGAAAACAAAAATATTTATAAACGAAAAATTTATAAATATAAAATTTAAAGAATTATAAACTGAAAAATACGTCTATATCAATAATTAAATGATGTAAATTGCGAGAAAAAGGTTTTAATGGAAATATTTACCACTAAAGCTATTAAATTAAATTAATAAATAAACTGTTTTGGATATAAAATTTTGTATGTAGGGTTAGCAGTAATCAATTTATTGAAAAGGAAGTTGCAGGCTTCTCACTATCTCGATGAGCAATGTACAGTCAGGTGTTTTAAATAAAAGGAGGAAGTGGAAAACTTATCACTACGGTATCAAATTAGTGCTAAAACAATTTTTAGTTTTACTCCTATGTTAGATTTAATCTCTATCTATTTCTTTTCCGCTTTCTTTAGATTTATTGTTTCATTGTCCTTGGTAGTTATTTTTCTTTAAAGTTTTGTTGAATGTGATATTTAATTTAAAATATGCTTTACAAATATAAAGAACATTAAATTAACGTTTATTTTTAATTTTAGCAAGTCCATATGGAGTCTATGCTTGGTAATAAGCTTAACCTTATGCTTAATAAGTGCGTTACCAAAATCAGTATTTCAAACAAATTGTCCTTCACGGTGCAGCTGCAACAAAAACATAATAAAGTGTACAGAAGGATGGCTATCTTCTATCCCAGAGTTAAAAAGGGTCGCAGTACATCCAGTGACGATAGATTTATCTGGAAACGACATTGAAGAAATTAAAATGGCGAATTTCTACAGCAAAAAACTAGAAACACTTCGACATTTAGTATTAAATGATAATAGCATTTATTCAGTAGAAGCAACTGCGTTCATGACTTTACCAAATCTACAAAGTATAGATCTATCTGACAATCTACTTGAAGATCTACCTTATGATGTGTTAATTAAAAATACAAATTTAACAAAACTTAATTTATCGGGAAATCTCTTTAATTCTAAACCTCTAGAAATTGTATCATCCAGTTTGAAAATCTTGGACTTATCAGATTGTAAAATAACTTTGTTTTCCGATACTAATTTGCGTGGATTGCCAAATTTGGAGATTTTATATTTACATGCTAACAACTTAAAAAATATAGACTATGACATATTTGTTAACACTAAATTAAGGCAAATTAGTTTGCTATACAATCCTTGGAAATGCAACTGTGATACAATCAAATTATTTAATTTTGTTATAAACAATAATTTGACAAAGTTGGATAAGACAGTGCAATGTATGCATAACAGCAAATGGTATGAAGATATATATAATGCTAAGGGACCTTTGTATGAGAAGAAATTATGTAACATAAACAACAATGAAGATAGAGTTTATAACGATTATCCTACCAAATCAATAGATGTTTCTCATTTTAATAATAACCAAGACATAAACGCTCAGAATGAGTCCGGGGCAGGTTTTAATGATTCTCAAAGAGTATTTGTAAATGAAATTATCATTATTGGTACGGTTATTTTAGTATTAGTATTAATTTCTTTAATAAGTTTAATAGTTGTTATAAAAAGATTAAAAGTACATAAACCTATTTACGCAGAAGTCAATTCTTCATTTTCAAGTTACTAATGTATGATTAAAAAAATTCGCATCCTAATTCGTATTTACATTCAAGTTTCTTTTGTTCTACATTCTTCTTTTGTGGCATTTAAAAAAATAACAATAAATTGATGTTTATTAGTATTGACTTGATTTTTACAATGCTCATCACAAAAAAGCTGATGGAAATTAATTTGTTTTTTAATCATAACACCATGACAACGTCTAATAACTGTAAATTATCCTACCGACAAAATGTCTTTTTATAAAAATATACAATAAATTATTAACAAACAGCTGTGTGAAGGTGGAAATAAATATTTGTACGCTTTGCAATTAACCTTTTCTGGGCTCACTGGATTATGGAGGCTTGCTCCTTCGACGCTCGCCCCATAAACTTTCTAGCTTGCCCGTAAAAATTAACTTACAAAGCTTGTTACATAAATAAATACATATTATAGAACTTACTATATAGGCATTTTTATATCAATGATCTAAGAAATACGAAATGTACAAGTATATTTATATTATTTATATAAAGCTTTGACGTGACTTTTTTCAGTAAAAGTTATTGGTCGTAATTGTATAAAAAAGAGATAGTTGTAAAAGGGTCGCTTTTTATTGCTTGCATTTGTGGCACTAATTAGCAGATTAATTAATAATATTTCCATGCCTTACTAAGCTAACGTATCTAAATTTATAAACTTAGAATTTACTTATAAAATTGCACTATTAATTAACGTTAACCTTGTACGTACTTAGATATATTCGACTGTATTAGTACAAGGTACGTCAGTGAAGCGGGAAAATTTAAAAGCTTGGTAATTCATTTGACGTTTGGGTGAGCGTGGCGCTGAACTTGAACTTAACGATATAGTATTATGTTATTTATTGCCATTTACAGTGATGCCAGACCTACTGTTTTAGCAGGAGATCTACTGTTTTTACTCTCAATTTACTGTTTTACTGTTTTCACTCCGAAATCTACTGTTAAAATTAATGAGTACAAAATTAATAAATTGTGGTATACTATGTTTTTAACTTTATTCTTAATTTACTGTCCTTGCCGTATTCCTCTGCAAATGTTGAGCGAATATTCTCGCAAAAGAATTTGCTAAAAACCAATCAACGTAATAGGCTTTCTACTGCTAGTATTATAGGGTTGCTCTATAGCAAAAGTTATTTGCACTTAAAAGATGAGTTATGTTATTCTTTTGATTCTAAATCTAAAGAGTTGATTAAGCTACATAACTCGCAAATGTGTAAACAAATATCAGAACTAACTAACTCAGAATCAGAATAAATTTTAATTTTATTTTAGACTTTATTATGTTGATTTTTTATTTGTGTTTTAGTGTCAGAGTTTAATTTTATTTTTATAGCTATGTGTTTTGTGACCTATATTCTATTTCAATTCTTTTAATTTGTCTTTTCTATGTTGTGTTTTATATAAAAAATACATTAATTAAAAATCTACTGTTCAGATGGGCAAATCTACTGTTCATTTTTATCCTATCCTACTGTTAACAGAAATATCCATCTGGCATTACTGGCCATTTAGTAAACATGGAACAGTGGTCAGGTGCACATCGTGCTTTCTGTGTTAAATCATTTTATAAAAATGGTAATTTCGCGACAACTGTACGAAGGTTATTTCGCAATTAGTTCAATATTCCAAGTCATGGGCAGGTACCGTCTGTTCATGCAATTAACTTATGGGTTAAAAAGTTTGAAGAAACTGGGTCCACAATAAATTTAAAACATAAAGGAGCAGCAAAAAGTGTTAGAACGCCAGAAAACATTGATAGAGTTCGAACTGCCATAACACGCAGTCCAAAACGTTCTGCGATTAAACATGCATTAGCATTGGATATCAGCGAACCATCGATACGTCGAATCTTGCATAAGGATTTAAGTTTTCACCCCTATAAAATTCAAATTGTTCAAGAATTAAAAGATGCTGATTTTGTTGCTCGCATGAATTTTTGTCAAGAAATGTTGCAGCGTTTGGATGGCTATGACAACTTAAATAATATGTTTATGTCAGATGAAGGCCATTTTCACCTAAACGGCTACGTAAATAAGCAGAATAGTCGATATTGGAGCGCTGAAAACCCACTTCAGTTACATGAGAAACCATTGCACAGTCCGAAGGTCACAGTGTGCATTTTCGTCAGCTGGCATTGTTGGACAGCTCTTTTTTCAAGACGATCGAGGAAACGCTACAACCGTTACTGCAGCACGTTACACAAGCATGGTCACAACATTTTTAAGGCAAGAATTGGTTCGATTTTCACAAATTACGTGATTTCAGCAAGACGCTGCTACAAGTCATACTGCTCGTGTGTCTATTACTGCTGTAAGAGAACTCTTTCATGAGAACCGAATCATGTCATATCCAAAAACAGGGACATTGTTTGGCCAGCTAGATCTCCGAATTTGTCTGCATGCGACTTTTTTCTTTGGGGTTTGCTCAAGACCAAGGTGTATGTCGAGCGACCGCATACGTTAGCGGAACTAAAACTAAAAATTCAAGAAGTTGCACGCATTACACCAGCCATGTTAGGGCGAGTAATGGAAGATTTTCGAGTAAGACTACAAGAGTGCGTAGATCGTAATGGTGCCCACCTGCCAAACGTTATTTTTAAAAAATAAAATCGCGTCTCTTACTTAACAGAAAATTGTAAAAACAATCATGCTAAAATAAAAACTTTTTTAAATAGAAGCATTTTAAATTTTCCCGCTTCACTAATGTACCCTGTATATACACTAATAGTTATTCTTGTTACTGCGCTGTCAATTTTTAAGGCTACGGGTCGAGGTGCAAAGATGCGCAAACGGACTGCTTTAAAAAAGGCAAAAAGCCTGATAATTGACAGCGCACACGTATCGAACAATATTTTTTGTATTCGTTCACACAAAATTTTAAAAAGTATTAATTTATTGTACATTTTGTAGTTAGTTCTGACAGATGTCAAATTAGGTACATCCTAAAAGTTTATCTGACAAAACGAATCTAAAATAATAATTCTTTCTATACAAGCTATATGAAATGTAAGCATTTTCTCCCTGTTAGTTACTAAGACGTCACATTTTTCCCTTTGGGATTTACTAAATTTTTTAAGTATTTTATAGCGGTTATTAGGTTATAGAAAATTATGCAATTCCAAAACATTACTGCACTACGAAAAACTGTAGTAGACTTAGTAAGGTGTTGTTTCGTTGTATTGTAATTATGTCGTATCCATATAGTTATTTAAAACTTGTGATTGATTCTGGAAAACTGCACACAAACGATAAATTTACAGCTTACAGAAATACACAAACAATAAAAGTTTCTGAAACTTAATACCTATTTTTACCAATCAGTTACGGTGTGCTTAATTTTAACTAACAATTAAGTTATACCTTTAAGTAGACTAAAGCTGCTTGGCACAAATAGATACTATTCTTTGCACATTCAGTGAAAATAGATCTAGATATTTTACTACCGATCAAGCCAGTGACATTCAAGGGATGTTGGTTGATTTTACAACGAGTAACTAGATTTACCTCCCTAGAGAAGTAATACTAAGTATACTGAAATTACTATGTAAAATATTTTTCATTCTTCCCCTTACTTAATAAGGCAACCGAAAGCGAAAGTAAAACATGCGAGGTGGTTGCTAGGGCTGGGAATATTTATCGATATATCGATAGTTATCGATGATTATCGATATATCGAATAGCGATATAAGTGGTTGAAAATATCTATTAATCGATATATCGATAAATATCGATATATCTATAAATATCGATAAAAGATTGATCGATAAATATCGATAAATCAATAACTATCGACATTTATAGATAAGTACTACTTAATTACCAACAACAAATAATCAGCTTAATTTAATAAGTACTTGTAATAACTTAAAAGTGAAAAAGTTTAAACAACATACAGGTATAATTAAAAGTATAAAATATGAATAATAACAGATACCAAACATATTACGTGTATTATTTTTAAACAGTAAGTAACGACGTAAGTACATTTGCAAATAGAGCTGATTTTCTTATAGATATATCGATTATTATCGGTAATTATCAATATATCGAAAAACGATAACAGTAGTTGGAAATATCGATATATCAATAAGTATCGATAAATATCGATATATCGATAAATATCGATATATCGATAAGTATCGATATTTATCAATATTTATCGATACTTATCGATATATCGATACTTATCGATATATCGGTAATATCGATAACTTTTGGATATCGATATTGTCGATAACCTTTTTGATATCGCCCACTCCTAGTGGTTGCTAGGTATGAAAAACTGTCGGTCCCTGGACAACGCAGTAAAACTGTCAATTTTTTAAATATAATATAAGGTGGCCAGTTGTCAACATTACCTTGGTAACAATATTGTTGTGGATACAAACATTATTTTATTATAATCACTGAATCATCATTTTATTTATTTATTTACGGTGGTTAATAAATGTTACTGGGGAGGATGAAAAGGTTAATACATTACACGCTGAGAAAGCCCTTTCAGGTGCTCGGTGTTTTTAACTAATCTCGGCTACGCTTACGCTTCGCCTCGGCCAATCAAAAACACCTTGCACCTAAAAGAAAACTTTCGCAGCTTGTAATGTAAATAACTATTCATTGCAACGCAAAGGCTACTATTAGTTTTTATTATAATAAAATAATTTCAGTACAAACACGGTCAATAGTCAACTACTAAAAGATTTAGACACTACCTTGTCTGCTGTAGCCCTTGCTAAGACAGAGCTTCAAACCGTCCTCGGTAGAGTAAATCTTGCTTCCCTTGTAATGTAATATACGATGAGTACAATCTCTAAGAAAAGTAGACCTTTTAATAGTACTTGGGTGAATTAAAAATGCGATATTATGACTTAACGTGTTAAAAGTGCATCATTTTAAACATCAGTGTTAAAAATTCCCTGTCATCTAAAAAGCAATATGATTTTTTGCATTTAAGTATAAGGTTACAAAATTATACCATACTTATCGACCAAATAATTATCGATCAAATAATTTTACTTTAAATTGTCGTTTAGAACCTTAAAATATAAATAAGATTGCCACAAAAATGAAACGAGTTGAATAAAAATGAAAATGGGCTTTTCAACATTGTATAGTTTGGGTAATTTTCCCAGAATCAGTCACAATAATTGTACATATTTATATCTTTGTAGTATCTACAAATATAAGCAATTAAATTGCGTTTTAGTTATAGTTTTTAAATGTTATTTTTGTATTTATAAAATTGTTATTTTAGGAATAAAATTCTTACATGTAGAATTGTTAATTTAAATAAAGGAAATACTGTCACGAATGGAATTCGCTTCATGCTATAAATATTTTTAAAATTATGTAGAGCGCTGGTACAATTAGATGGTACAATTAGTACAAAAAGTAACAAAATCTCTCAAATTAGACATTTTCAGAATTTTTTATTACATTTAGCGACTCTACTATGCTGGCGTAGTTAATCAATTAAAACTATTTTTTGTACATCATATAGAATTTCAGAAATTCAACAATTCACTAATTACTCGCAATAGTATCACATTTCATCACAGGAGAATCCTGCTGACCCTTTATCAAGAGGTATTAGTTCCTCATAATTATATTAGACTTCTAAATAGTTCTAAATAGCTGCAAGAAATCACCCAATCAATGAGTGACCCATTCCATTCAAATATATATTGGAATATTATAATATGAAGTTAAGAAAATCGAGCAGGAAGTTAGTGTCTAGTTGTTCTTCCTTGTTCTATTTCTGATGTTTATGTTATCTTTTATTTCTGAGAAAGAAAAATTAAATTATTTAAATTATTTATTTCATTCCAACAGAACAAAGTTCCACTTACAGGAAATATAGAATAAATATCATTAATAATACAGAACCTAAAACATAAAACATAAAACATGATACGTGATTCAATAATAACACAAAAAATATTAATACATATACATCATAATTTTAGAATTCAAATAAATTAATTATAAATTCAAACAATATAAATATCGGCAAGATTTTACATATTAAAGAACAATTTAAACACACGTCTAGCGTCCTTTGTAAGGGGCTTGCTTACGAAGTGGCGCTGGGTGGTTTTGGGTGATCGACGGTAACTCTCGGGCGCCAGTTGTTTTAACGTGGTGTGCTCCACGGATCCGGGTAACTACTAGTGGAGAAAAGGTAATCCAGGGAACTGCTAGGGTCGCTGCGGTAGGCCTGATACAATATTCTCAGGCAACTTATGTGCGAGAATCTATTATTGGTTTTCACTCGATAACTGGATGTGACACAACCAGTCAGCTAAATGGTATTGGCAAGAAAACTGCATGGGAAGTTTATCTGCAAAATCCTAAATTGCTTGCAGAAATAGGTGTTGGAACATTATCGGAAAGTGCAATCAAATCCACTGAAGATTTTTTTATTAGCATTTACTCGCGCTTTCTACATATTGCAGAAACTTTAAAATCAATCAATGAACTTCGGGAATTTCAGTTTGAGAGAAAATCACCAGAAATGCTTCCTCCTACATATGCTTCATTGAAGCTACACATCCAACGTGCACATTACCAAGCATTTGTGTGAAGAAAAGCACTGGAGGCTGAGCCATTGTTACCTGATTTACTTGATGTCGGATAGTACGATGATAATGGTGAATTAAAACCAGATTGTGCTCGATCTAGTTTTGTGTGTGTACAGTAAACAAGCTACCATGTCTCAAAGTGTGTGGGTGTTCTCTTGAGCAGTGTAAGAACATATATTCAAACCAGGATGATGAGGATGAAACAGTGTAATTCTTGAATTTATATTCTATCATACAGGGAAGTTAGACCCCATAAGGGACATTTTTAATTGTGGTTTTTATGTTTAAGTCAGAAGAAATATCATTATCTTTATTTAATAAAGGAAGATTGTAATAGTTGAAAAATAATTAAATAAAAGTTAATTTAATGACTTATATTCGTCCCCATTTTGAAAAATGGGAGATGGGTTGTATATATGAATAAATTAAAGACTTTTTGAATTCCTTGACCCCAAAAACATATAATTTGACACGAAGATCAAGTTTCTAGGTTGAGTGGTGTCCAAACTACAAACAATCAAATATTTGCATCCGCCATTTTCCTAAATACCGTCCAGAAAAGAGGATCCCATTCATACACAGTGACCACCGGTCAAAATACCATCTGTACTACTGTAATATAAAATCTTGAATGGTGGTTGCTAGTTAGGTTTCAGGGTGAGCCAAATTTGTCATTTTGGCCATCTGCCTCCCCACTATTAAAAATACTAACTAGTCTTTATTCAACAAAAAACATTACAAAACAAAATCTAGGTGCCATGGTTTTTGGTCAGTTTGTCAAACATTTCATCTACTTTTCATCTATTTTTTTAAGTTGTTGATCCTTGGGGGGGGGGATATATCCCCCATATCCTCCCCGTGGTTACGCCGCTGGTACTTGCTACAATAGCTCAGTTACCTCCTCAAGTAAGAGTTAGTGTGGAATCCAATACTGCATATGTAATAAAAAGGAAATTCATTATGTATGTATGTATTCTATCAAACTATTTATTAACATTATCAACATGAATCTCGCTTGTTCCAAAAGTAAGTACAGTGACGAGCATAATAACCAATTTTCTAAAATCATAATGTGTGAATCGATTTGATGTGTTAATTATACATAAGTAGCATGGTTATACATAAGAGTCTTTATTTAAACATATTTTCATCAATACATTGTATATTGATTAATAGTAGCTTTTAATTTAACATTATTATACTGGTAAAAACCTAATAAACTAGTATTATTTTAGTACTTAACACAAAGTTGCTGTTAAATTAAAGTTGAAATCAATCAATTATATACTTACAGTTATTATAACCTCAGAAGTTAATTGCTATATTGATTGCAATATTAAATATTATATAGACTTTGTAAAATACAAGTATGTTAACAATGAATGTTTATTATATGTTTATATTTATATTTCCTATTTTTAGTAGCTTAATACTTACGACACGGTTATTTATCTTTAGATGTACTGTAATCCATTAACCACAGAATTACACAATTAAGAATTATTTAAGATTGGCATAAGAATTGCCTTTAGTAGGTTAATGGGTATTTAGTACTGTTTTTAATTTTTTACATTATAGTAAGCTTTATTAAAACATAAAAGTTTGATTTTAATATTTTCATATTATATATTTATAATTTTCATATTTAATTTCTCAATCATATTAATACCTTAAACAGACTGGTCCGGCCGGTCACTGCTATAACATATAGCTAATACTTAACCATACAATATTATTATTATTATTACAATATTATTAGGATTATGTAAACATAAAAGGTATAATTTATTATAATATAATTTAGTATAATATATTTAAAGCACTCCCATAAGAGTTTGTGTGGAACCCCGACACTGCAAAATGCGGTAAAGGGGAATGGATTATGTATGTATATTTAAAGTATAAAGTACTATTATATAAAAGAATAGATATGTAATGTATACTACTATCTAATAAAATTGTTTAATGATCTTTAATATGTAATAAATTTTTTAAATAAGGGTATAGGTCAAATGCTTTATTCTGTTTATTCTATTTTAATTTCTACGGCCAATATTTAACAAAAAGATTATTTTTAGAAATGTGCCACATATTCCGTGAAACAAATGCAATGAATTTTAAAACAGATATTGGTAATTTAAGCACTGTATACAATTGTCTAATTAATCATAATTATAAAAATATTAACAATAACTAATAATAATTTAACTTATTAATTATTATTAATTAAAAACAAAAATACAAATCTAGAAACTTAGGATATTCTTTGCAACTAATATTAAAACAAAATTTCCCTCTCAAATTTAAAATTTTTGATGTATATTTAAAATCAAAATTTGTATATTATATTTTATTGTTACCTATCGTTGATGTTTTTGTAGTTTTTGAGGTTTATGTTTTTTGTGGAGTCTTGTTATTCTTTATATTTCTAGTAAGTTTTTCGTTTTATTTATAATTTGCTTAACTTGTACTTTTTAGAGCCCTAAAGATGTAGATAATCTTCTACGAAATATTGGCAGTAGAAATTAAAATAGAATAAAAAGAATAAAACATTTGACCTATACCCTTATTTAAAAAAATTATTACTACTATCTATATATTTACAATACTTAGATACAGTGCTATTAAATTATTGCAAAATGTACATTCTATTATTCTATATTGCTATTAAAATAACCAAGTGAAAGCATTAGGTTAAATTGCTTAGTTTTTGCAAGTGTGTATGTATATAACTACAAATGGTTGTGGTTTGATATAAAAAACACACTTTTGCATATTTTATTTTAGAATAAATGGTAGTTCCATTTACGTTTGTATGTTTTACTAAATTCAATTAGTGTGCAATTATACCCAAGTGAAATGAAAAAGTTAAACGGCTAATGCATTTTGGGCATTTATGTATTGTTGTTTGAATAAACATACAGCAAAACGTTTGCAAGGTTTCCAGTATAATGGTTTGATATGATTATTTTAAAATGCAATGTAGCAAGTATATTGCATTTTAATTTAATAGGTTACTCGAGCAATCAGATTAATCTGATGCAAATGCCGAACTCAGCTTATGTAAACCACAAAAACAACAATAGTACGATCTAAAACATATAAAACGTCACTGATTACAAACCTACTACTTGTTAATACTACAAATGAAATTTTTTATCAAGCTTAGTAGATTTGTGCAACTTCAGCTATGAGAAAAGCAGATGAAAAAGGATAAAACTAATAATAATTGTTATAATAATAATTAAAATCAAGTTCTAAAAATAATAAATAACAATTAGTAAGTAATACAATTTAAAAAAAAATCTTCAAGAGTGGGATTCGAACGCGGGATTTCTGATTACGAATCTGATGCGTTAACCGCTACACCAATCGACGTACAGCTTTCAGCTTTTCTTTATAGCTTATTACCAAAGGCAATAAATTAATAAGCTTTTTAAGTATGTTTCTAAGCAGTTCTTTGTTTTCTTCATAAAGTTTAATGTGTTTTTGACGTAAAATGAATTCTTCTTTCGATTGATACCAAAATTTCCACTTACATTTGCAAGGGTACAAATTTAGGAAGAGAACGATAAAACTGCATTGAATTTCCTATATTATCGCTTATAAATAACAGACTGTATAGTTATGTTAAGCCCTAACCTTAACTACCACTAAAAAATTGATTAACAATTTAAAATTATCTATTTTTGTAAACTGCAAAGTATTTATTAGATATCAATCGCTTTTTTTATTTTATATTATTGATTTCATATATAATTTTTATATTCTTTATAAAATTGTATGTTTCATCTAATTTTGTAAATTGTGTTGCATATAGCTAAAATTCGACCCGAATCATTTTTAAAGTCCCAGACTGTACTTTAGTTTTTACTTTTACTTGTACGTCTTGAGAACGCCCAAGATCATTATTAATTTAAAGAAAAAAATTCCACCATCAATTACTTTAGACGAATTACATATGACTATTTGATTTAGTGATAGTGAATCGATTACATACAAATATTTAATGATGTTTTAACTTTTTGACATAAGACTAAAATAAAGTTTAAAACCTGTTACTTCAGTGAGATTTAAAAATAATTATCTTAATACTCTTGAAGTACATGCATTGTGTTTTCATTCATTCATGTGTCTCGGTATATTTTTATTCTGTGGAGACAGCCAGCGCTACCTAGCGCTGGATGACCCAAACCCTATTGAACTACGCGATGTAAGAGAGAGAGGTGAAGATCCGAGCTTGAATTCTTTTTTCGTATTTCAACAAAAGCTACAAGAAGTAAAAACAGCAGTGTTTTAAGAGTGCATTAGTTTTCTAAAGCTTACCAATTAGGGTAAGCAGTTGGCACCTAGTTTATGTTTAAAATTGAAAATTTCAAATTCTTCTGAAAACTCTTACTTCTGTCTAGCTGTCTGCTAATTTTGTACTGAAAACCTAGTAGAAAGCTTAATATCTGATTATGTAAAGAATTTTTTGATATTTATTTTGTTATCATATATAATTTTTACTTTGCAGTGTAATGAATGATATTACACGGAAATTTAAAACAAAATGACAATGTCATTTTGTTTTAAATTTCCGTGCTATTTTCCACACCTATCTTTAATATAAATTTTTTTCTGTCCGTCTGTAACTGTTTTCTGGATTTATTATAACTTATAACAAAAAAGAAAAGGTCCTTCCATGTGATCGCCTAATGATAGTTGCACGACCATTTTGGTTGTAGCCATTATTATTATTATTATAATATGATTATTTTAAAAACTTTTCGTACTTTGCACACGTGTTACTACATGTGACAAATTCTAACTTTTAGATTTTTCATCACAATTCTTACCTAGTGCAACTATATATACCTACTCCCTTACATTTGTTGCATAGTGCATTGTCAGTTCGAAAAGAAATAATTAGAAACTTGATCCAAATACTATTTTAGAGATCTTAAAAACTGAACCTTATGTTATATTATTATCAATTTCGTCTAGCTAGTGAATAACTGAAAAATTAGCTAAAAATTATGTTAACGTAATTTTGCTTAAAAACACAACCATCGGTTGTTTTAAAGAGGTTACACAGAGAGAAATACTTCATAAGAGCTTTGCACAATATTGTTCAAAACGGTGTTGGAGAAATTTATATTATAATTGTAGAATCGTATTGTCCAGCGTTGTGTAGGTTTTCGTTACTGAATTGTCTAACAGGAACGTACGACAATTATTTAACACAGTCAGATTTGGTTCTGCATTCTTTGGAACAATGTTGTAGAGGATAAGGTAGCATATTATGTTGAAGTATAATTGTAAAAAATGTTTAGAAAAATACAATATTTTGTTTGAATGAAATCATAATCCAGTGTTCAAACTGCTTGCTACTAATTATTGTGTTTCGCAAAGTTTATGGATGACATCTTATAGATGTCACCACTTGTAATTGTCGCTATTAATGTAAATTCGAGATTTATATATAAACAGGCGACAGCAAAAGGAAATTTTAGTGTTATACCTGTATATACTATACATTGTATAGTTATATACATATTAGTTATATATATATTTTAATATATGTAAAAATATATATTTTATTTGTGATACCTAACCTTCTGTATAGAGTATTTGTGCCAGAGTATTGCACAATTTGTATAAATGTGAACAAGTAATTGTGTTAAATACTATTAAGCAATTGTGGCACAACTAACGCAACAATTGTACAATTTTGTATAAAATTGTATGCAACAACATTACACATTCTGTTTTAATAAGTAACACAATTTGATATGAAAACTTATAGATAACTATTCATTTGATTCTACAAAATTACTATCGACTTCCACAAAATGTTATATTTGAGTTTATACACATCCTTACAAAAAATTGAAAATTATTTAAAAAATCTTGACAAACTAAATGACACAATCTTGTTTTATAATTCTACACAAATTGTCCCTGTCACTTTTTTAAGACCAATTTGTTTTACAATACCACACAATTGTTGATGAAATTTAAATACATTTTTCTCTGTGTAAAGGAGGTGATTCTCAACTTCCATTTTTTTCATATTCAGGGTGTAAATAATCAGTACAAACACAGTAATGGGGGGGGGGGGGTTAGCTGTAAGAATTTAGAACATATTTTCCTTATCAACATATGATCGCTTCCTACTAGTTTCCGTGAAAATCGCATTTCAAATAATAACTACACACATACCTAACGAGCAAAAATACACAATTTTTAGTATTATACATTACATTAAAAATACTGAACAAGCAAAAACAACAATTTTTTTTTAATTTTCTAGCTTATTTTTGTTCGTTTAGTCATTATAAAGAATAGGAGATAATCATCTAAGGGATTACATTTTCCACATTAATTTTTAAAGTTAAATAAGTGACGAAAAGTCAAGAGTTGAGAATCACCTCCTTCAACCCATATACAATCTATAAAAAATAGGTTTTATGAAGCATGAAATTGAACTAAAATTTATAATAACTGAATACAAAGTTGCTAATACCTATTTAAATAACGAAATGTGTGAAATTCACAAACAATACCCTAAGACATCACTGTTTCGACTTTTTTGGGTCTCATCAGTTAAGGCTAATCGTTTGTGAATCTTTCGTGCACGGTCCAGGCTTATAGGCGAGTATATTAGCCTGGACGGTACCAGATGCAAAATATATAGGAGTATTTTTTAAGATGGTCGTGTAACCATTTATATTATTATTGGCTGATTTCATATGGAATGACCCGAAATTCAACTCCTCAAAATACATAGAATTTTGTAAATTGTAATTACATAGTTTAATACTATTCTGTACCTAGAAATCCTAAAACAAATAAAGACTTTATTTCGTCCAGTCCAAAATATGATGGGGACAATCATTTCCAAAGTATAGCTAATTCAGATAAACTTCTCTTTTACAAAAGTAGATATTGTGATCATGGATTTTGTAAAAACCTTTACTGCCTCTGAAGATTATTATATCGCTGAAAATTATTAGAAGGCTCCAATATTTCTTCATAAACGTGATTCTAAAACAAAAACGTGTTCTTAAAAAGATTTCTTATAAAGTAATACTAATATACAGTATCTTACCCCACTGTATACACTTTCTCTTGCAGTTTTAGATACTTGGGAATTTGGTACATTAGGAATAGCCGTTGTTGAAAGCATGTTAATTAAATTATCAGAACTATTTGATTTATGTGTAGGATCAATCACTTGTAAATATTTTGGGATTGACTTTGCTGGATTTGGTATCAAATAACCATCCTTATCTACATTACCAAATTGATGAATAATATGTCTAGGTAAGTTGTTTGGTTCCAAATAACCATATTTATCTTCAAACAAGCAGTTTTGTTCAGCCAACAAATGTCTACCAGATAACGTTCTGGGCCTTTTTGATTCACAGCGCCCAACTTTCTTTTTCTTATAAATTCTCAAACATAAAATAATAACTACCATACTAATTATTATTGTTAATAACCCTAATATAATAACAGAGATAACAACTGCATATAAATTATTTTCATAAGGTTTATTAATCAAAATATCAGGAAATTCCTCATTTGTATCAATATCCTCATCGATAGTTTCATCATTTAAACTATCACAGCTTTGAAGAAAATCTATTTCAACCCGCCTTTTTCTTAAATATCTCAAAGTCTTGGCGGTTCTTTTATTACACACATTCAATGGATTATCTGATAATATCATTTGTTTCAAATTATTTAAATGTTTTATGGTTGCTATATCTAGCATTTCTATGTCATTTCCAGTTAAATCGATAAATCTCAAGTTTTTATTTACAATAAATACTTTGGTATCTAAAAATGTTATATTATTCCCGGACAAATCGATTTGTTCCAAATTAGGTAGCTTTATAAAAGCATTTGGGTTTATAGTAGTTATACTGTTGTTGTCTAAGAATATACTTAAAACAGTACTTAGATCTCCCTCAAACGATACTTCGTCAACAGTTGTAATATTGTTCTTAGAGAAACTTATTTCTGTTATGTTGTGTGTACTAAAATTAGCTTTAAAATGTAATAGATCACTATAACCATTACACAATAATTCGCCAGGGTTTCTGTATGTAGAAAGTTCATGACATACTTGTGCCCTGGAGCAGTCTGTCATTAAACATGATAAAACATACAGTAGTAACAAAAACGGTTTGTTAGTTAAAGACATCACGGCAGCCTTTTAAGTAAAAGACAGTAAAACTTGGTATTTTTTTCTTTCCTTTCTTCTGATTATGCTAGATGCGTCAGAGTTTGCTGGTCAAATGTGCCGTTAGGGATAGTGATTAATTCTGCAAAAAAAAGTTAACAGTTACTTTTAAGCGGGGATTAAAAATTTAAAAACAAAATAATATTACGCATATCCATATTTAAGGTAGCCGAAATTTCCAGTTTTGAAAAATCGTGCCGCTTTGAATTTTGATTGAACGCTTGTATTTGAACCCACAACCTTTGTTCTAAGTGTTACAAACTAACACTATACTCGGGCCGGTCAACACAGATAGTAATAAAAACGCCCACAAAAGAACTGGCGATTTAAAAGCTGCTTTGCCATTGGGCGAATTGAAACAGCGCGCTAAACTGTGGAGTCCGTTTCACACGGCAAAGTGACAGATAGCATCACTTTGATGCAGATCAGCATCATCAAATAATTATTGGATTAGTTTTTGAACATTTCATGTACTATTAAATATTTTAAAATTGATAATACCTAATTTAATTGAAATAATATCAAAAATATTCATTACAAGTAGTTTGTTATTAAAATCTTATGTCTTTTGAGGTTATGTTCATGTAAAATACAAAAATGTTTCAGTGTCAGTTGGGTTTTTAGCAGTAGCCAATCTGATGAAGTGGCTACGCCCTCTTACTTTTATTACTATCTCTGTTGAGCGGCCAGAGTATAGTTGTCTACCTTTAGCTGTATAAATTCTATATCTATGATAATACTGGATTTCTTTATCCATTGCACTTTTGTATTTACCAGCATAAGTTAATGATTGATTGGTGATAAAAGACTGTCAATATTTAATATTTGTAATAAGGAAAAGTTAAAGACTTATTTATAAGATTTTATCAGTTGTAGATGTACATACGTATGTGAGTAATACAAAAAATGTTAATGCAATACTTATAAGTCTGATTATTATCAAGCTTTAAAATCTTAGGTACTTATTACATTGCAAAAGCTTGCAAGAATGCAGAAGTAATATAATGTCTAAACTAGAAGGGTTGTTATCCAAACTTTTTATTTTCTCTACTTTCTACTGAATTCTTTTTCAAAAATTTCAGACTCATTTTTTGTAGCATTGGGATTTCCATTGTCTCCCCATCCCCCGTCTAAACGCTAGAGCATACTTGTAAAAAGAATAGTTCTTTCGAAAACGTATTTCTGTTTTGTGACCCACTTGAAAAGGGTGGCGACCTAGCTTGATTACTTCCAGATTATATATAAAACCTATGTCGTGTCTGTCTGTTTTTTGTACTTTGCGATATAGGATTTGAAAAATCCTAAATCTGAGAACTTTAAAAAAGGTTCATATGTCTCTTGATTATATCCAAATTGTATATACAAAATTTGTCAATCAGAACAAATTGTTGTGTCGGTTTGTTCAAGAGATTTTTCAGACTTTGCTTTGACTGCTTGTAGGATCCGAAAAATCTTAAAGATGGTAAATTTAGAAATGGACTGAAAGTACGTCTCTAAATGGATGATCATAAAAAGGCGCCCTATATCAATCGACATATGATAGATATTTGAAGGTTTTTATTACTTTTAAACACAACTTCGTTTTTAGTATTACGAAATGTCTATCGCCTGACCCTAAATCAGTATCTGAGTACAGTCGTGTCAGTTGGCTCTTTGTACTTCCCAGTAACCTAAAAGATTAAAATGGAGTATCTGTGAATGATGGACCGAATCCGATTCTCTGAAAAGGCTCTACGCTATTCTAATGAGCCAAGGAATAAAGTTTGTTCGATTGCGCTTAAAATCGGTATTGCCATTTGCGCTTACGTAATTTTGAATTATCGAATAGGTACAAAAATGTTTAATTAAAAGTAAATACCTGCCTAACTAAAACATTGTTTATACTGTTTTACTTCCAATAATATATAAATTTATACATGGACTGTATGGATGTTTTGTTATATATTAAAAAAAGTGGTTGAATATTTATTTATTTTTCGATTTACCAAGTTCCGCCAGCCGACCCGGGAGGAAGTATCAAGCATTGCACAGCATATAGTGGATTATTGAGCTAACTTAAAGGGGTAGGTAGTAAGCCTCAAAGAAGAAGAAAAGATGTAGAGCTATACTTTGGCCGACCCACGTTTTAAGACACGAGTCGTCACTGGTCAACATTGTAAAAGCTTTTAACGTTAAAAAGACCTATAGATAAAAAGTAAACACATTTAGTCTTTACTAGAAAAGTAAATATTCAGCGTATTCCATAATTTTGATTTCCTCTATTTTATCCTCTAGATTCTCTGCATAAAGCAATACAAATAATATTTCAATAAGTTGCTTATACTTTTTATCATTTTTCAAAGAAAAGTACTATCAAAGCATTTCCTGGAAATTTAATATTTATGCAAACTGTTTATGTGGTGAAACTGCGATAAGAAAATAAACAGCAATAGAAAATAACATCATACCTTATTATGAAAATGTCCTAAATAAGCAGATTTTCCTGAGCTAGCTTTCCTGCTTAAGTGACTAAGAGGAAGAGTATTTTTAATACTACAGATTGGAATACCTGCGATAAAATTTAAAAACTGATAAATAAATGGCATGTTTCTTACTTTTCCTCTTCGATAAAGAGAAAATTTGGAAATTAGAAAGATGTCAGAGTTTCTATTGCGTAAAACTTATTTAATATAAGTATATGGCAATGTGAAAGAAACCTATCAAATTATTAAAGGCCTACCACTAAAGGAATTCAACGCAACCAGATGATATTTGCTGATATGTACTGAAAATTAACGAAGAATCATTTGCTACCTTTGAATCGTATTTTGTGATTCTTCACAATTTACCTGCAAATTCAATGGGCAAAGTTTTACTTCAATTTTGTTATTGAAAACCTTATGAAGGGTTGTGTGTTATTCATTAAGCTTTATTTATTTCTTTTTAATTTATCAATTTCTGTTTAAAAAACAAGCAAAAATATAGGTATATCCGAAAAACAGCTTTTATTTAACAAATAATCCAAAATAATTGAATGATAAACGGTCAAGGTTCCGTCTTTTAGTAACTAAAGATGTCCATTTATATGTGGCGGGGGGGGGGGCTGAATTCAATGGTGGTGATCCCAAACCTACATGGTTTTGGCTAAAATCAAGGTCCGCTAACTTTTATAGGTTACCTCATTAAAAGCAGATGGTAAACCCCTCTTTAAGGCGAAAGGGACGAAGCAAATGCATCAGAGGACTACCATAGACCTAGATGTCCCCACCCATAGAAGTGTTCTTATTTGCACTCTCATTGTCAGACGTCGTGCCTTTTTTGTTTTTGGAAATTTAATTTGTATAAAAAATGCCAGTTTTTGCCAGAAGTACATTTATTAGTTAATAGTATAATACCCGTTGTAAAATCAACGGTCCCTGGTCTGGTCTATCCACGAAGTAAGAAAACAGTTCTACTTTTAGTAGTCCTTAACCCCTACCGTAAACAATTACCAGTTTATATGCATGCATACTTGAGCATATTAATGAGTAGCCTTGACGGACGAACGAACATACGAACCAACGAACGGACATGATTCCATAATTGAATATTTGGTCGTACACAAGGTTTGTCGTAACCTTTTCGGTTTGTTGTCGTAACGGAATTTTTGTTTCCTAATTATCTACAGGTTTACATTTACAAAATAAATATTGAGTGATACCTATAAACCAAAATCATTTCTTTCTGTGAATAATTAAAGAGATTTCAGTTTTTTAAGTAATGCTTCAATTAAATTATTATTTGATAAAAATAAAATTAATCTTATTCCATAGAGAATATTTAACATACAAGACAGTTTCTCATTAACATGTGTTTTTTTAAAAGCGGTAAAGCAATGTGAAAAAGCTCTAAGGCAAAGACGGGTGCCATATAGCAAATGAATGTGAGATAAGATTGGTAGCCCTCTGACGTTTCGGGCATTTAATGGCTAATCGTTACTGAGGCAACCTGTAAAGTTAATGGACCTTGGGCTAGAAGCCCTTAAAGGGTCCACACGTTCAGTAGTATATAACCTTTAAATAAACGTGTTTTCTCGTTAAAGAGTCGATATAGGTCTGGGATCATCATCACTGAATAACACAAGAACACTTTCAGTTAATGCTATATACTGAACATGTGAACACCCAGCTGCCTTCAGAACATCAACGTTGGTTTCACGGTACCGATCTATATGAGAAATGGTCATTTTTGATCATTTATATGCTCGAGAACTGCATCTAACAGTCATTTATGTTTTCTTATTTTACAGTTTTTAGGCAACCTAATAGAGCAGTTGCGGTAGTTTTGAATTTTTACATTGTAAGTGACTTTATCTTTTCGGAATATTTTTTATAAATTTTTCGGAATATTTTGTGTGTAGTACTTTTCCTCTTCAAAAATTGTTAAACTTTAATATGCTTAATAAGGTGGTAATAAAGTAAACGGAAGTTTAGTGAATTATTTTTTTATAGAATGAATCTACGAGGTGACTTAGAGAAACAAGATGAGAAACTTAAAAGTACTATTTTTTTGGTATGTAGCTCAGCTTCTGATGCAACTATTGCTAAAGAATATTTGTTAAGAACTACCAACGTTGCATGCGATCTAAAATCCAATTTAGTAAGCTGTAACATCTATCAAGAAAATAATGTGATAGTTAAAAGATTTATCATAAACAATCCGTGGCAGATATTAAATACTTAAGGGAGTTGTGGTGGGATAGTCTGGGCCAAAAGTTATGGAGCCTTGCTATTTTGACAAATAGAAATAATTACATAGTTTTGCTTCTAATAATGGCTCAAACAATACTAGTTTTATTAGAATGCATGTAAAAGCAGTTTAGTTATCATTTATATATGTTTTTAATTAATTATTAGCCTTTTTTATATCAGAGATTAACTTTTGACTGTCTAGTCCAAACTTAAGAACGTGAAAATCTGATGAATTAAAAAATAATTATTCTAACCAGAAATTTCATTCGTTTACTTTTTTATTAATAATAATAATAATAATAATAATACATTTATTTGCCCAACAGGAACACCCCAATTACAGGACAAATACATAAATACAATTAATATTAAATTTTAAGTACAACTACACAGCTCAAAACCACATACCACATACATATTTACTTTACATTCAAATAAGAAAAATAAACTTCTAATTTAACTTTGACATAATAATTAATTAAGATAACTATACATTAAAACTAAGTCTAGCACATTTTATAATTTCCAACTTCGAACATGTATATAAATCGCAAATTTGACTGATTCTATTACAATAATTGCACATTAGATACAGCGGTGATTTAAGCAGCACGTTTGTCTTAGCTTTGCCATGGTAAAATGTACAAGTATGGCGAGCATGAAGTCTTGGAATAAAGAAATTAATTTGCGATAGAATCTGGGGAACATCAATTTTGTTATGTAATATTTTATACAAAAATACTAAAAAAGAACAAATTCGTCGAAATTCAAGGCTATCAAAACCGAAAGATTGCAATAGTAAATAATTATCTGTACCCCGTTCGGTATAATATCCTGTTACCTTAAAATTTAAAAATTTTAAGAATTTCCTTTGAATTTGCTCAAGATTATTTTTATGTATCTGATAATAAGGACTCCAAACTATAGATCCGTATTCAAGTTTTGACCTGATATACGAATAGTACAATAGTTCCAATGCTTTTATATTAGTAAATGATTTGCAGTTTCTTAGTACAAACCCTAACATTTTAGCAGCCTCTTTACACTTAATTGATATGTGTTCGACAAAGGTTAGCTCCGCATCGAAATAAATTCCTAAATCGCTAATTAAAGTTTGACGTTTTAAAACATTACCATCTATAGAGTAGTCGTAAGTATATGTAATTTTTTTTCTTGTGTATGAAACAACTATGCATTTATTGATGTTAAGATTTAATTTATTGCACAAACACCATCGATGAACTTTATTTAATTCATTTTGAAGTGAATCACAATCCTCACTTGAGCATATGCGTTTAAATATTTTTAAGTCATCAGCATATACTAGTTTGTCGCATTTAATTTCTTCACATAAATCATCAATGAATAACAAAAACAGTAAAGGTCCAAGGTTACTCCCCTGTGGTACCCCAGACGTACACGTATATGTTGACGACTCAAAACCATTGTAAGAAACAAACTGACACCTGGAAGTCAGATATGATTGAAAAAACAATAACATTTGCATATTAAATCCAAAATACGCCAATTTAGCCAAGAGTAGTACGTGATCGACCCTATCAAAAGCCTTTGAAATGTCTGTATACAGTACATCGATCTGACCTTGATCATCCAAGACTTCAGCAACATCTTGAGTAAAACTATCAAATTTGTTATTGTTGATCGGTTTGCCATAAAACCATGTTGATATTGTGAAATAAGAGATTTAGTAGACAAAGAAATGCGGTTATACAGAATGATTTCAAAGACTTTTGCAAAGTTAGACAAAATAGAAATCTGTCTGTAGTTAGATACCACAGAAGGATCTCCTGCTTTAAAAACCGGACAAACTTTAGCCATTTTCCAACGATTTTAAATTAATAAAAATAAAATAATATTACTATGTAAACACTAAAAAATAAAGAAATCTCTCTAGAATATAAATAAATTATACGCTTCTAGAGTAGTGAAAAAGTGACAACGTTGCCTTAAATTGGCACCAGTATTTTGTTTGTTGTTTTGATGAAAACCTATTAATGCACTAAATGACGTTGGCTCAAGATTTGAGATTATCTTGCAAATATATGTATATAAAACGATGGATGAAAAACACTATTTATTCAGATTCATTTAAAACGTAGCAATAAAAAGTTTCCGATGTATGTATCTTTTTATTTAATACAACTGACTGTGGTGCTGCATGTAGCTATATAAAGCATTTAAGTTTCCCGCTCGTTTCATCTAAATCTATCAACTACACTAATTACTTTTACATTTTCATCATTTTTCTCTACCGCTACAACTTCCTTAAGAAAAGCGTTTAATCACCAAAACAGCATTCTAAGGTAAGGAACGTTTCAGATTACACTAATAGCAACGACTAATGTCTATCCAGGATTTCAGAATGAATATTTTCGTATACAGGGTGTTTCACTAAGATGTGTATACCCTAAAAAGGTGATAATAGTCATAAAATGCAACAAAAAAGCTTAATGTCATTAGTGCCTATCTTTCATAATAACCGAGGAAACAAATTGTTTTTGAAAAGTGGGTTAGTGATCACTGGTTTAAAAATCACAGTTCGTGCTGGATGTACTATTGATTTCATAATGATCTAGGACAGCAAGGCTAATATGATTCTGTTTTATTATTTTTTTCCAATGTAAATGCATAGGATAAAATAATAAAAAATGGCATCATATTAGCCTTGCTGTCCTAGATCATTATGAAACCAATAGTATCTAACTCAATAAGAAGCGTATAAACTTATAGAATCTTTATTTATTACTCTTTATTTATTATTGTTGCTATAGCAATCGTTGTTCAGTGCCTTCCAGATAATATGTAGTAGATCATCACATTACATCCCGGGCAAAAAAATGCTGAACTATGTTGTTTGAAAGTGTAGGAAGATATTAAACATATAATCCGTAAAGAAAAAGATAGAATCTATTGGTATCGTTGTGATTAAGATTTTTATATTAATAGATAGTATTATATTATAATAATAGTTACGAGTATATAGATTAATAGATTCTAGACTGACAATGCAGACAATGCGAACTTATGTTAGTAATTAATCTAATCAAAAAACTGGAAAGCCTTAGCTGCTGATACCAAAGAATGAAGGCATCAACTGCTGATGACAAGTTAAGAACATGTATTGCCGATGGCAATGTAATGTTGCAAACCTAATTAAATTATACGTGGCCGTGCAAGAATCACTTGGGTGGCGTTCTGTAATTCTTACTAGAACGAAAGGAATAACAAATTAGAATTGTCAACAAAACCGAGAAAAAACATAATAACTTCTTTGTGAACAAGTATGATTTACTTGTAACTTTCAGAACTAAAAATAACTATGCTAAATTAATCTAAAACTTTAGCCTAGTGAGTGAGTGAGTCTTGGTTGACATGATGGCCCACGTTGATAAAGGTAAATGCATCCATGTAGACCGTAGGAACGAAAGAAGTTGGATTGTATCTCGTAAACGGAGACAGTATTCATAGTAGTTTCCCAAGGATGTAGGAAGAATTATTAGGTGAATTGCCTGTTGAAAGTGATTAGAAGACGCGAAGAGTTAAAAAAAAAGAAATCAAGGTACTAAAGCAAAAATCGAACATTGAGAATACAACAAAGCAACAACAAAAGCCATAAGAAGAAATATCCGGAAGTATGAAAAATAAGTTACCAGACACATTTTAGAGTCAAAGTATTCCATCAAACAAGCAATAAAATAATTAGGCAAAGGGAAACAATGGATGCAATCAATAAAAAACCCTCTCAACGACAGAAAGCAATATAATAGTTATCAAGATATGTATAAGAGCAGTAGAGATAACACTGAAAATAATGAAAGTAACAAAGGAGTGGACACTGAACCCGAAACGATACATTCTGATGATACAATATGTTCTTGAATCCTATAATTGAAGAGAATGAAAATTTGAAGCTTGATCCGTGGTAGTTGTACATATATTTGGGAATTCTAAATGACATTCAGGATTGATAAGTTGAATTTTATCAGTGCATATTATTGTCTTTGGATTTGTCTAATGTTTGATGGTGTAAGCCTGAAAGTCACTACACTCTACATAATGCCAAAAGTTTTTAGCGTAATGGAACTGCTAAAGTTCGTGTGAAAAGAACAGTTGAGTTTGGTCAATATTACTTGCAAAGTTGTAAATTTCTCAGTTAACAAGAAATGGAACGTTTGCATTGTTTCAGTTTTTGATCGGTGAGGTCGTTTAACACCGTGACTTTTTAAGCTGTAACTGGAAGGTAGCACTTATCAGGAACTGGATTTACGGTTGCCGTAGCGTGAAGTTCTTGAGGTAAGTTATTGGTAACAATAATGGGGCTTTTATCAGGAACTGAAATTGCTCTTGTTGCAGCTTATAGTTTCCGGGAATTGTTTACTGGTGCTCTAATTGCATGAGCAGGAGTTCGTTTTTGTTGAGCCAAGGGAATTTTTGTTGAAGAGACGGTGGTTGATCTCCCAGAATCGTCGGCCCTGGGAAGCTGTTCCAAGTTCTGATTTAAAAACATAATTGGTTAGGATGTAATTTTCTGATTCTGTGATGAGTGTAGGAGAATGTAGTATTGTTTGATTGTGGTCAAATGGTTGTGATCGATGCAGTTTTGGAAATGAAAGATTTGGAATAGATTCTGTTATGAAATTACTAACCTGTAAATTATTGTGCTCTTCAAGAACTGAATGATTCGGTTTAGCGATATAGAAACTATCAATTTCTGGACTAAAAATTTGAAAATGTATATTTGTGTTCTGTCAATAGTGTAGAAATGATGTTTTCATTATCAGTGCCTATTTGGAGGTTGGAATCCTGAAAATTTGACGGATCATGTGGAATTTTACCGTTGTTTGTGGTTGTGAATCTAGTAAGAGGAGTAGAAAGGATTTCTTACTGGAACAGTTCAGCTAGTCCAAAAGATTCAGGGCAATCATCTTGCAGCATCCAGAAATGCAATCTCTTTGGAAGGAGCGGGTTTTTTATTAGCAATTGCAGGATTTGGATTTGGATCGCATGTTGAGTGATTACAAAGTTTGTGTAAACGTGGACTCAAATAATAGTCCAACACTTTGCTGTTTAATGTCGTGTATGGTAAAGAATGTTTATTGTTCTTTATAAACATGATAAGATCGGAATGAAGTTTCAAAAGGCTACATGGCAAGTTGGAAATTAATATATCATATTTTTGAAGTTCGTTATTAGTATGGAGAACTTTATAGTACCTACCTATTAAACGCAATTTACATTTGTGCATATGAACTGTCAAAAATGGGAAATTTTATTAAATTAGCTGGTAATTTAGCCATATTGAAATGTAACCAATCAAATATAAGATACGTATCTTATTTGAATGATAAAAAAGGATATTTCGGAAGGACAATTGGTAATTGGTAAAAATTCTTAGGGTGAAGAGTCGGACACCATATGAAAATGTTGAATGTTCTTTGTTCAGTCGAAGGTCAACATTATAACATATGAGGTGTTGGTTTACCAGTTGATACGTTATTTTTAAGATTCTTGTAAGAATAGCTCAATAAGAGGCGTTGAAACTTCTAGAACCTTTAGCGTTTACTGTCTCCAGCCTTACTTTGTGGAACTCCATAATCATGAAATATAATATAAATACAAAGATTAGTTAAAGTTTCACAAGTTTTATTAATATCTTAACCTGACAATATTGTTTCGACACTTTGTGTCATTATCAAAGGTAGATAAGATTGATAAACAAACACGTTGCTAAGGATAAATACATACAGAAAATAGTTAACTAGATACAATACATACAAAAACTAAATATCTAACACTTCTAATAAAGGAGAATTACTAAGCTCAGTTTGTTCATTCATTAAAGGTACTGTGCGTTTATGTCTGTATATTTCAAAAGCTTCTAAAATGTCTAATTTGTGTTTGTTGTTGCAAAAATGTAAGAATTTAATGTTGTTTTGAGGTGTCATAGGGTGGTTCTGTTCCAAATGAGCGTACATGTTCTTTGTATCTTATGTCGAAATTTCTAAGTGTTTGTCCAATATAAACTGAGTTACAAAAAGAACAATTCAAACGATAAATGCCGGATTTCATGATATCTTGTGTTTTGTCTTTAGCATTGAATAAAAATGAAAAGGTGTTGGTGTTAGTTTTATAGGTTCTTTTGTAACTGGTGGTTTTTCTTATTATACTTGCAATTTGTTCTGATATCTTGCCAAAGTATGGTATTGATATGTAGTTTGTGTCTTGTATTTGAGTGTCAATTGGAAATATTCTTTTGATAGCTAACCTATAATCTTTTTGTTGAATTAAAGTGTCAATCATGCTATGGTTATAATGGTTTGCATGTGCTAATTGTTTGATGATTGAAATTTCTTTATCAAAATGTGATCGTTTCATTGGAGTAGTTAAAGCTCGGTGCACTAAAGATCTATAAGCCGCTAGTTTATGCATTTTATGATGACATGAATCGTTAGGTATAGTGACGTCTGTGCTTGTGGGTTTTCTGTATATGGAAAAATCAAATTCATTGTCTGTATTAATTGTAACAGTTAAATCCAAAAAATTAATAGCTCTATTTTGTTCTGTTTCTAGTGTAAACGTGATGTTTGTGTGAAGACTGTTAATAAGAAGGTTAATATGAGAGTTAATAGGTGCGTTGATATATGATACTACTGGTCGTATAGGCATGTTGTGTTTATGTGTTTTAATCAGTCCATATAGCTTTGGTGGTTGTGGGTTTTTATGTATGATTTATTGTTTTTCTAATTCGTTAAAGCAGATATTGCAGTTTGCTGTAGGTTTGTGGTAGGTTCTTTGTTTAAAACATCTGAATTTTTTTTATTAATAAAATCATTAACCTTTTGTGTGTAAACATCTTTCGAAAGGATTACCAAAGTGTTACCCTTATCTGCTTTAACAGAAATTATATTGCTTTCTGTAATTTTATGTCTGATAGATTGAAGTAACAGGTTAGATGTTTTATTCTGTGTTTTGTCCTTTTTCAAAGATATTTCTTTTATCAGATTCAAGATTTGGAATTTTGCATAATTGTTGTGATCTTTTCTGAGTATAGTTTCACATTCAACAGCCAAGATTTCTTTAATTTTGTTAGTGAATTTTGGAAAAGGACAAAATTTGAAGCCTTTTTTAAGAAATTGTGTTTCTCTGTCATTGAATTGTGTATCTGATAGGTTTATAAAACGTGGATAGAAATTTCAGAATACGATAAATTTCTATACTCAGAAAATTCAGATGTTTTAAACAAAGAACCTACCACAAAATTCCAAAAAGAAATAAAACAAGCTTTAGCAAACTGCAATATCTGCTTTAACGAATTAGAAAAACAACAAATCATACATAAAAACCCACAACCACCAAAGCTATATGGACTGATTAAAACACATAAACACAACATGCCTATACGACCAGTAGTATCATATATCAACGCACCTATTAACTCTCATATTAACCTTCTTATTAACAGTCTTCACACAAACATCACGTTTACACTAGAAACAGAACAAAATAGAGCTATTAATTTTTTGGATTTAACTGTTACAATTAATACAGACAATGAATTTGATTTTTCCATATACAGAAAACCCACAAGCACAGACGTCACTATACCTAACGATTCATGTCATCATAAAATGCATAAACTAGCGGCTTATAGATCTTTAGTACACCGAGCTTTAACTACTCCAATGAAACGATCACATCTTGATAAAGAAATTTCAATCATCAAACAATTAGCACATGCAAACCATTATAACCATAACATGATTGACACTTTAATTCAACAAAAAGATTATAGGTTAGCTATCAAAAGAATATTTCCAATTGACACTCAAATACAAGACACAAACTACATATCAATACCATACTTTGGCAAGATATCAGAACAAATTGCAACTATACTAAGAAAAACCACCAGTTACAAAAGAACCTATAAAACTAACACCAACACCTATTTTCTGTATGTATTTATCCTTAGCAACGTGTTTGTTTATCAATCTTATCTACCTTTGATGACACAAAGTCTCGAAACAATATTGTCAGGTTAAGATATTAATAAAACTTGTGAAACTTTAACTAATCTTTGTATTTATATTATATTTCATTCTAGAACCTTTATTTATTATTGTTGCTATGACAATCCTTGTATCTGCGCAATGATTTCCAGATAATATGTAGTAGATCATTTAAAATACAAAATGTGTTTTTAATAACAGTAAAGTAGGCAACTAAGTCAACGTGGCTGTGTGCGACAAATGTCAAATACATCTGAAATAATGAAAATAAAAGTGACAGATGAGTCCGTAAAGTGTTTACTTTACGGACTATTTCAGAAAAAAAGTAAATTCCTAATTGAATCGGTTGTTGTTTAAAGGGAGCAAGTCCATATGACTTATTCACTTTGTCAAAGATATATTTCCTTTATACAATAACCGATTCAATGCAGTGCAGTCAATGCAGGTACCAATAATATTACAAACATTTCATTAATAACTATGATACTTAGAAGGTATATACATTCTTAAGAGAAGAATATTTACAAGTCGGAAATTAAGGAATTTAAGGAATTTCAAGATTAATCTTGATGTAAATTCATTAGAAGGACTAAGGGCCGGTATTATAAAACTTTTTATTTTCTAGATGAAATTTACTTTGAGAGTAAATTAATTTACTAATTAATTTAAATAACTATTTAATTTTAATTTTACAGTATTGGAAAAATTTCATCTAGGGATTGGATTTTCATGTGCGAGAAAAGGACATATTGGTGCTATAGCTAAGAATTTTTAAATATAATTGGTGTTTGTCATTTTGACACAATAACTTAAATTATTTATTTTATTAAATAGTTAAGTTTATTCTTAAGGTTATTCTTAAGTTTTTAAAATAATTGTTCATTTTGTTTAAACAATAAAGTATTTCTAATATCGCGGTGGGATTATCCTTTGTTTATCTTTAGTTAATAAACGTACAAATATTGTAGACTTTAAAAAGTTTTAAAACAATTTAGGTTATTGTGTCAAAACGACAAAAACGTCAATTATATTTAAAATTTTTTAGCTATAGCACCAACCTTATAAAAAAGTTACTGTATTTAAGATTTGGAAAGTATGCCATAATATCATCTTTCTCAGATGTATTGGCTATTCGATATTTTTCCTTTGCTCCCACATGAAAATCCAATCTCTTGAGAAAGGTTTTCCAATACTGTATAACTTTAATGAACCCACATATTTAAACAATTTAAAACGTTAGCTCTCAGAAATCCTTCAACTTCAACTGTAAATAGATAGTCAAATGAATTTGCTCATAATATTAATTATACTTCTAACACTCTTCTAATATTAATGTGATAATAAACATAAGCAATGTGAATCATTATTAACATACCATAACAGTAACGAAGAACGGTTACACCAAATGCTGATTGCATTAATACTGCAATAACATTCTAAAGCGCGAAATAATTTACTAGTTTTTCCTGTAGCGATTAGATTATACATAAAAGATGCGTTTATTATGTTACTGAAATAAACTTTTAAATAAATAAATTTAAAAATCTGATAATAAATCTGATTACTTGTAAAAAGATTCTACAGTAACGAATGACAATTTATCTCTTTTAAGATTTTTATTAATAGTACCAGGGGCGGATCCAGAGAATTATTTGGGGGGGGGGGATCTTTGGAAAAATAATTGTTTTAATACATAATGATTAACCAAAAATTATTTATATCTATCCTATGTATACTTATTTATACATTTTGGGGGGGGAATTTCCCCCATTCACCCCGTGAATTCGCGCCTGATAGTACTTATACTAAATACCACGACCTCCTCGATTTGACGTTTGACGTCTTAATACGGCCAGTTCAAATTTTAAAAATATCATTATGCACATGTTCTCCGCATGGCGCTAGCTACCGGGGGATTGAAGATCAGAACCGCGCCGGTAATTTGAAATGGTTCGAAAATTAGCTTAAATTTTTACACTTTTGACAGTTAAGGCTGGGATTTCCTTGTAAGAAAGCAACCTCCAAACAAAGACAGATAAAATCGCCTTGCAACGTGCTGCCACCTGGTAGTTACAGGCCTTAAGTGCATTTTGAGCAGATAATTTACTATTAAACACAAAAGGTCGCTACTCGAGTAGTGCAATTACAGTGCGTTTACCGACCGATAATTCTGCACTTGAATAAATTAGTCCAAATTGAATATTCCTGTCCAAAATTAGGAACGAGAATTTTGATGATAAATGAGAATTACATGGTTTTTGATGTTTCTTTAAAAGTTTACTTTCTTAGAATGATAACTTGCTTTTTTTACTATATTTCCAGAAAAGAAAGCGGGTCCGAAGGTCAGAAGGGATGCGGTATGTTCCACGTATTTCATGTACCATAAAAAGTTATTTCCAAAAACTTACACTTATTATTAACTTTTGTGTTTTTATACATAACACTTTTTTGTTCTACACAATAAATGAATTTGTAAATAAAAAAAATATTTTTTTAAATTAAATTACAAATTTTTTAAATTTTTCTCTAAATGACTGGAAGGTTTTGATTAGAACATTTAAAAAAAATGAAGTAAATTTTATAATTAAACCAAATCAAGTCAATTAGGCTAGAAAACGTATGCGTGATGGCCCATCAGTGTTCTAAACTCCACTACTTCATTATTTTTTCAGATAGTGAAGCGCCATGTGTTACAGGGATGCCAAACTATTTTACTATGAAAGTTAGCAAAGCTATAATCCTTAGTTGACAGTTTTCTCCGTCCTACTAGCATAATGCTAAATGTCATAATTAAAATGCGCCTTGATTTATTATTGAGTTTTTGGAATAAGGTACTTATTTGTTTTTGATGCCGTTTTTTGGAAACAGTCGACAACTGTGTATTATTGGCTCTGAATATAAAACCAAAAGATATTTTGACCGCGTTGTAATTGCAAATTGTCGTGTAACTTAACCTTTTTAAATTACTTTTTCAACAATTAAAATTACATTACTGTGCAATTCATAATTGATCTCGATCATTTCAGGGCCAATGGTGAAGTTTAAACTTGCATACAATACTTTATTTTCCAAAATCCAACCAGTACTTTTTTTGAAAATCCAAATAATACTGCTGCATGTTCTGCATATAAATAAGATTATGGAAATCCCAACCTTAACATACTTCAAATAAATTACAATTTATGCCATCGGCAGTGGTGATTCTAAGAAAAAGCATTTTTTTATGAAAAGTATTCATTTGTCAATGTTTGAGTACTCTTTTAGAAAGAAGTTTAATGTACAATCGCGTTCCAGATATGTTGTTGGTGCTTTTTTGGCAAGGTTAGTTAATATTGATTTTAGAAGTATATTTAAAATTATTCTTCAAAGGTCCTTGTTGTGAATCTTGAGAATAGATAAAGAAGAATTCTAAGATAAAGAATTCTGAAATCAAGATCAGCTAAAATACTGCAATGATTGCATTCTTGAGGTAAATATTGAAATCTTTTTAAAACCAGTTCTGTTATTTGGTTTATTAATATGAGATTTTTACTAGGGCATTTCAAATCTCCACGATCTTGTTGATTGATTAATCCTAAGAGCGATTTGAGGAGCAATTGCTCAAGGAATTGGTCAGTACATACTGTACATCATGAGGAGTGTTCGAAAAACATGTCTAAAATGTGTTATGATAAAAGATTTTTTTAAAATATATTTCAGAAATTACTGTATGTACTGTAGGGCACCACATTACAGTTTAATAACTTTCAACCAGAAGATCCGTCTTTATAGCAACTGCTTTTAAAGTGTAATTTACAGATAACAGTACTTTCGGGTATTTTCGTATCTGAAATAAATTAAAATTCTACGTTAACTATACTGTCCGGACTGTCCCTTTCTACTGTACAATGCACTAAATACGATGTAATTTAGAAAATGTATAAAGTAAAATAAATGAACATATTACTAAAGTATATGTTTTAATCCTACCAGAAGGAATATGTAAATTTTCAATCCACCTATTTCGTAAGCTAATACTGGAAGAAAATGCGAAGAAATTCGTTGCATTTTTGTAATTTCTGTAAGTAACACATAGCACTTCTTGTTGTGAATTGGCATTTTTTTTAGTAAAATTACTATTTTTAAATCAAAAACTTATCAAACAAAAGTAAACGCACTAAATTCGTTATAAAGTAGAATAAAGATTAATTATTCGATATACGGACCCTTCTGAACCCAGGTAAACCAATTATATTGAGTTGTAGAGGATAACTTAGAGAACAATAATCCGAAAATATATCATAGATTATAAACATTCCAAGCATTTTGCTAAGTGTACATTTGGATGTGTGAACGCGTCCATTCCCCCGGGATGTGGCGCCAAGCGGAGAACGCCGAAAACTGGCAAATGAACAGGCCGCATAAAGACATCAAGCGTCGGCGTCGAATCGAGGAGGTCGTGCTAAATACTTGATGCTTTTATCTAGTGGACTGTAAACAATGTATTTGATGACACTAATGACAGGTTTATAATTTATTATTTTTGAATAAATTGATGGAACTTAATTTAAAGATCCTACCTGTAGGTTGGTTGATAGTTGAGCCGTTGAATGCCAGAATGGTACAAGTCGCAAAAGGTAAGTTTGGAGATAGGAAGGGTTAAAGCATGGACGTATAAGAAAAGAAGGACCCATTTATTTACATTTTCTTTTGAAGCACTTTAAAGTTTGTTTTCGTAAACAGATCATTTCTGTTGTTGCCGGTTTTAAGGCGTAATGTTCGAAATCTCATTAAACTCGGCTTGCAGTCTTAAGCCGTGAAAGATTGACGCGGCAACCGGGCTGACTTAAGTTTCAAAGCTTTGTTTACTTCCATGTTTACAGCTGTTCGTTCACCTCGTGTTTTCTGCATCAGTTAAAGTGACTAGTTTTATGTTCTTCAACAATGAAGAGATGTGTTGTATGTAACTAATCAAAATCTATCATTTCACAGGTAAGAAATTGACTTGCTATTTACTACGTGTTAATCCTCAACATCAGTGGCGTGCTCTTAAGTTTTTTAATTTACTTGTGTGAAATAACATCACTTTTGTAACGTGTAGTATCATAAAGAAATATTTATTTTCAGATTTCCTACGGATATACATCGTAAACAATTATGGTTATCTTTATTAGGATTTTCTGAAACGGGAAATTTGCGTTTATATTCTGTGGTGTGTTCGGAACATTTTAATGAGGAAGATTTTTATATAACACCTTCTGGAAAGAGATTATTAAAAAAAAGTTGTTTGCCAAAGAAAAATGAATATCCAACAAGCTAATACTAATCACTATACAAACAAATTAATAGATCTAAATTAAAAATTATTTTAGCTCATTTGATTGTTCGTTATCTATTGAACAGCCAAGTACCAGTCCCACCCTATCATTAATAGAAAGGAAAGAAAACCTTACTAGCACATTAAAAGGGTAATATATTAATTAGATGGTAATTATTCGATATACCGACCCCTATCGTACATGCATACATACGGAAATACCAAGCGCTACGGGTTTTCGTTCGAAAAACGTTATAAAAACAGGTAAAAATTATAAGATATTCTTATCAGATGACACAAACACCATTTTTGAGCCATTTTCACGTAAATACAGCCAACTTTTTTACTAACTGTAACATAACATCATAACATTCTAAGCTCCAAATAGCCATTTTAACATTGTTTTTCTTATTAATTACCGGCGACCAGCGCGATGTTTTTTCGGATTATTGTTCTCTAAGTTATCCTCTACAACTCAATATAATTGGTTTACCTGGGTTCAGAAGGGTCCGTATATCGAATAATTAATCTTTATTCTACTTTATAACGAATTTAGTGCGTTTACTTTTGTTTGATAAGTTGATAATGGTCGGTATATCGAATAATTAATAATTAGATTATAAATATTATTACATAAAATAGAATTTAGCAATGAGTCATCAAGCACATCTACCAGTTCGGAAGAAAGCCATAAAGAAACTTTAGAACGTTCAACACTAACAGTGAATGTAGGTAGAGTTCCACTTTTAAAGGAATCATCTTCAACAGACACAGCTTCAGAAACAGCATTTTTAAAGAAGTCATCTTCGACAGACACTGTTTCAGAAGCAGCAATTATGCATATGTCATCTTCCACAATTGCTTCAAAATCAACAGTATCAGACACTGAAGAACACATGGACATATCCATTGATGAACAACAAACTGTCCAACGTGTTGAACCTTTTGTATTTCCTGCTAAAACCATTAAAAAGAGGTACTTGTCACAAGTCACAAATAGTTAATATATCAATAATCAATATATGTAATTTTCTTTTCATTTACAGAAGATTTGATGCCTGTAAGTACATTGAACAAGATTTTTCAACACCTCGTAAAGCAAAAAGACATAGAATGGCAATGCAACGCAAAATAACAACACAAAAGGAAAAAATAAAGTCACTTAACCAGACGATTAAGAATTAGAGTAACTAATTTACAGTCTCTATTAAAAGTTTTAAAGAAAAAGGAATTAATAAGTGAGAATTGTGAAGACTCTCTCAAGGTAGCAATTAAAATCCAGAAAAATGAGAATTGTACTTACTTTGTAATTTGCAGGCTTCGCTTCCAGGAATAGCTGGTACAGTTTTATCACGATTTCTCCAAGGCCCACGAAAACAAAAATATAATTCAGAATTAAGAGCATTTGCTTTTACATTAAATTTCTATTCACCACGAGCCTACAACTATGTGAGGAATACTTTTAATAAAACACTTCCACATCCTACCACAATTTCTAAATGGTATAGTACAGTGGATGGCTCCCCTGGGTAGACTCAAGAAGCCCTAAATGCACTCAAATACAAAGCAGAGGAAGCCAGTCATAAGAATAAAGTATTACTTTGTAATCTTGTTTTCGATTAAATGGCTATTCGTAGAAGAGTAGAGTGGACTGGAAAAAAGTTTTGTGGGTATGTAGATGTGGGAATAAACATGCAATCTGATGTATTGGCAGAGGCAAAAGAAGCACTACTTTCATGGTTGTTAGCCTGAATAATAGTTGGAAGGTTCCAGTAGGATATTTTTTTATTGATGGGCTTTCTGGTAAAGAAAAGGCCAATCTTATTACACAGTGTCTGCAGGTACTTCATGATACCGGAATTACAATAACTTCAGTAACATTTGATGGAGCACCTGCAAATTTTAGTATGGCTACAGTACTAGGTGCTAATTTTAGTGACCCAGCAAACATAACACCATTCTTCCGTCACCCAATAACGGAAGAAAAAGTTTTTATCTTTCTAGATCCTAGTCATATGATCAAATTGGTTAGAAATGCTTTTGGGTCAGCAAAGATATCAAAGAATTCCAAGGGAGAATGAATAAAGTGGGAACTAATAGAAAGATTAGTGGATTTTCAATACAAGGAGGGCTTGCACGCAGCTAACAAATTAGAAAAAAGGCATTTACTATGGACAAAAGAAAAAATGAAAGTATGAATAGCAGCTCAGACACTCAAACTACAGACAGTAAAAGCGTATCTGATGCTCTATTATTTTTAGAGAATGACTTGAGAAAACCTTTATTTCAGAATTCTTGTGCAACATCTGAGTATCTTTTAATATTCAACAACGTTCTTGATATTTTCAATTCTAAAAGTAGATTCTCTAAATATCCATTCAAGCGCCCAATATCTAACATTAATAAAGATGATATGTTTAGGTACTTACAAACAGTTAAAAAATACATAATAGATCTAAAAACTGTACAAGACATACCAATACTACAATCAAGAACAAAAACTGGATTCCTGGGCTTTTTAATTTGTATTGAAAGCTTACTTCAACTTTTCGATTTATACGTAGAAGAAAAGTGTTTATTGAAATTTTCTACAACTTTTAAAATATCACAGGACCACCTCGAATTATTTTTTGGTGTGTTAAAAAGTCGTGGGGGTTTTAATAACAACCCAACTGCTCGCCAATTTGAATCCTCTTACAAACGTACATTAATTCACAATAATATCAAAGCTACTAACTCTGGAAATATAATTAACTTAGACAAAATATCAATATTTAAATGTGGTACTGGTAAGATTATCGAAACAGAAGATAATTCCGACAAAAGTGTACTTGACACTTTAGATTTTGTTAGTAGGGATCCACAATCATGGATATTAAGTGATTATGTTTGTGATGTATGTGTGTACATAGCTGGATAAAAATGTGCTGCCATCTTAGTTGGAGATACAACATATTCTCTGCTACAAACCAGAAAGGAATATAAAAGATTAACCAGTGCTTCAGAATTTGTTATACCTAGTGATATGTAAATGTTCAGTAGTCTTGTGTATTTATTTTAATCTGGCACGTTTACCTTTCCTAGTTTATTTGGAAACATTATGATTGACTCAATTCCACTTATTTTTGATGTTTTATGTCATTGAGAGATTTCCGTTTATCTATTTAGAAATGCCTAGTATAATCACACAACTGTATCAACTTGATAAATTGCTTTATTGATCTGTATTGTTTATTGTAACCGAACTAAATAATCATTTGATCACATATTAAACTTGAAGTGTGTACGTATTTAAGCTGGGCTAGCAATAATTCCAAGGAGGTTTTTAGAGAACTAGCCATTTATTTGTATCAGTTTAAATACGTCCCTCCTCGCTCAAGATTAAAAATAAATTAATAAAATACTACAATTATATTTATTAGTTCTTTTATTTGTGTTTTTCTCTCTTTCTCCGTCCTTGTGAAGTAAGTCAATCGTTATCAATCTTGGTCACATGTTATAAAAAATAATCACAACGTAGGATCCAGTTTGTTAAATATCCAGCTTGTTCTTTTTGTTATATTTACCATTATAAAATTTGTCATTTGTAAGGTTAGTAGTGCTGTGTTAACTTCCGTTTTATTAAATATTTGAATTTTACGCGGGTAGAGTAATATGGGCCGTGATCGTCTAGTGGGTCCGGGTCCCCGCTCATTACAACATATATAAGAGGTATCAGTTGGTGATATTTTTTATTTATGCATGATTGTTTATAATTTTTATAAGACTTTTGTTTATTGTTTAATAGAATTTGTAGGTGATAATTTTACCATGGACATAATAAACAGTTAAAATGTTTCTTTTTTATTGCAAACAGCTTATATAAAATCTTTTGCTGATTGCAGAATCTTGGCATTGCATAAAGGATTTTTCTTTTTTGGTTTTATACTATGATTATTTAAAGCACTAGAAATAATCAATACAAATACAAATATTGATACTATATTCAAACCATATTTTTATAATCATATCAAGAAAAATATATACTGAAAACTGAAGAAATTTAATAGAATTATTAGAAAAGATTTTGTGAATAAAACGGGCGCCATTAAATAAAAATTCCTAACGCCGCCACTGATGTTGAGTACCGCTTACGATTTTGTTTACATGCGCATTGAAGTAAACCTACTTCAAAACACTGCATAGGCTATCATAAGGAATGCTAGGTCCTTCTCTGCTTATACGTCCATGGGTTAAAGACATCCTTAGAACACGGTTCCACTTTCATCATGGTTAGAAAATTGTGGGAAACCTATGTATAGTACGTTATTTCCAAAAGACAGTTTCGCTCTAACAGAGAGAATTAGCGAAACTTGAAAAAAAGGTCTTTGCAATGTATTTCATCTGCGGTTTGATTCAGGATAAGAAAATTATCACTCGCGAATGAAAAAAAAATTGATTCTTTTCTTATTTTATCATTTGTGAACGAATTTTATATTTAAAAATTTATGATTCATTCTTTCAAGAATTAAATTTTAACGAAGGCAGTTTAATTCTTCCGCGAACGAATGAAAAATCAACTGTTAAAAAAATTTTATTCGCGAATGAATACAAGCAGAAATAAATCATTCGTTTTTAGCTCTGATTCTTACACTACTTAAATAGTTCTTACTATGCAGTTTCATTTATATAAGATTATTAACCAACTTCATACAATATGGGCCGACATAAACAATTTAATTTAACCAAATATATTAACTATGATAATGAAACAAATACTGCTTTCACTTGTTTAGAGTGTGAAAAGAATTTAAAAGGAAATATATTAACTTGAAATCTTAAGCGGCATTATGTTAACGTACATAATCAATTAAAATCTCTTGATGAAAACAAATAAATCGAAAAAAGAGTATCAATTAATTAAAAATTATCAAACAAAATTAATAAAATTGCATCTTTACATATTAAATAATCCTGCGTTGTTATTTAACTCCCGAATGACGACGGTAAATACTTTTTAACTCTCAACAAATATGATTCGCTCGGGAACGAAAATTTATTTATAGCAGAGAATTAAAGAATAAAATTCACGAACAAATGAAAAATTAAATCTTTAAAAGAATTTTTTCCTTCTTCCTACCCGGGTTAATAAGTGTGCTGCAGTTAGATCGTGCTCCTTAAATCTGTGAAATTTACATTTGAAAGAAAGTTCAAGTGTTCAATGGTTCTTAACGGTAATGAAAAAGAAAACAATTTAGCATGCATTATTTCGCATTAATCTGTAATACATCTTATCAGTTATTAATACGGGTAATAAACATAATACATACCGTGCTATTTATTTGCCATGCAATATATGTAAATAGTACAAAAGAGCATGCTGTATAATTGGTTGCCTATGTGTGCATAATGCTTTGACTCGATTAATTTCAAATGCAACATACGGGAAATTCTACATATTGCAATTTAATTTAATAGCGCCGTATGTACTATTCTACAATTTTCGATAGTTAAGAAATAACTTTTATCATGTTATCTATAGTTGGATTTATATAGTATAAATAATATTTATTAAATTAGAAAAACGTTAAAGAATTGTAGTTTTTCTAAAAACAAAAAGAAAAATAATGAAGCTTCATCTAACCAACCGATAAAGGATTTTCTACATTATTATAGTAGTATTTATTATATTTACATCATTATTAAACCTTATTAACCTCAACTTTTCATCTTAAGATTTAGACTTTAAAGGACATCTATTAATCTGTTTTAGTAAATATAATATTTTTCACATTTTTTAATACTTGGATTGATAGGAACTTTTCTATGCAATTCAAAATGTCCGCGGACATTTTAAAATGATTTGCAATAAAATTTAAAATACTAGGTAAAAAGTTCTAAAAACAGAATTATAAAATCAAAGAAGCAGGTAAAAATTAACAAAACAAATAAAATTTTATCTTAAGGATTATATTTCTTTATAATTCTTATTATTTAGATAAACACGATACTATAGCATTGTCTATAAAAATACTTTACTTTGGGAACAAAGAAACAACATTTCAAAATATCGTTCCATTATATCTCATTCAAATCAGATTTTAAATGTATAAATTAGGTAAACCCAGCTAAATCAAGATAGCTGAGTATAAGTGCTGAGTATAGAGTTTATCTGTGGTATAGATTATACTGGGTGGAAATGAATGATTTTCATCAAGTTACCATTGCATTCCCCATGCACGACGTGCCGCTCTACGAAAATATAGAAGGCAGTACCATAACCTCAAAATAAATTAATTCAATAAATTCTATGAATTGTTTGACAGATTGATTTCATTTATTGACAGAACTAATTTAGTACTAAATCAAAAAGAGTAGAGCGGTACAGAAAAATTTACATGTGAAAAAATTCCAAAGGGAACTTGATGAAAATCATTTATTTCCACGCTGTATGATAAAACGAATAAAAAAACGAAGAGCGATAATTCATCACTCGTTGCAATTTTATATTATGTAGGTAACATGAGCAGACGCGATGGCGCACTCAACCGCATAATCAGAAGGGCCACGTTTGGGCCTACTGATATCAAGATATCATGCTTCTTATCTAAGCATTGGAAACCTTTGTTTCACTCATTGTCTACTACTCATCTGCCGATAAAACATTTCGGCTCTAAGAACTAGTCAAGGTGATCCGGTAGATTGTTTTGACGTTAAACACGAATCCGTAACCCATATAACCACAGTATAATAATAACCAGTGGTACCTACACTCTCGCAAATATTTTCAGCCGACCGAGTGATATCCGCTGCTCGTTATTACCAGTATACAATTGCGATGGCGATCGGCAAGTCTCGTAGAACTGGTCGTGGTGTGAGGTTTTTTATTTCATTTTAAAAACCCGAAAAGGCAGGTTTTTGACTTAGTTTAAGATCAGATATGTTGGATAAGATAGATTAAACAAAAAATGAATGATAGTATTGCGTTGTACACAAAATCCAATAATAGAACCGTATATAGCCAATAATAGAATAGTATTTTATAATATTCCACCTAATTAGCGCTACATTTAAAGGTGCCGCAACAAAGGCGCCACACGTAAAGGGCCACAGAAAAGGCGCAACAATGCTAGATTTAAAGGTGTCAACATCGCAATAATGCTACATGCCGTGTCACATCATAAATAAAGACCAAAGTACTCCAAGGCGAAAAAACAGAAACTGTTAATATTAACCTAACCTAAGCTAGCCAATTGATCAAATATGATCAGCAAACAAAAAGGTTCATTTCTTGGTTTCTCGTTTAATTTGCATTGCACGTCTTCGTTTTAACAGATAAAGCCCTGATAATGAATTTTCATAATCCGATAAAGACTTGCTCAAAATACAAGTTGTTTAGTTACATGTTGCGTATAGGCTGACACTGTCTGAAACTTTCGTAAACTGTCGCTTTTGAGCAATGACGTCATCATCGTTTATTTTTAAATGACAACTGTCTGCATTTCTCAATTGTCTAAATTATCGTATACAAATTTTACACCTTAGATCAAAAGATTTTTGAGAAGAGAATTTAAATTTTCTAAAAGATAAATTTTAATTATACTAAAAATAAAACAAGAATGGCCATGACAATATGGTGACTTGGCCAACAGTATTGTCAAAGAAAATCGTCAAGTAAGATTCGAAAATGGTTTATTTAATGGAAAAAGAAAGAATTCAGATTTTCGATTTCGAGATTTGAAAATAAGTGGGAATTAATTGAGTCAAGAAATTAGGGGTTGGCAAAAAAAATGATAATGACGTCATTACCCAAAAGTGACAGTTTTTCCACAGTGTCGGTCTATTCGCAACATATACTATACACACTTCATCTACAACAACTTCTATCTATGTAACTACTTTTATGTCCGGTCAAGCGATTATGACCTATTTAGCGGCCTGTTTTTAGTTAGTTGCTAAATTAGAGCTCTAGGGCTCTAAAACTTTTTAGAGCCCGCTAGAAAAATTGCTACCTTTGTTTACGCCGTCTCCATAGTAATAACAGTAATTATATACCATTGCACCTACCTACATGAAGTTTTATCACTGCACCTACCTACTTGAAGTTTTGCACTTTTCAAATTATTTTTATTTTAAAATTAAATATTAATTTAAACTTTGGCCGGACATAAACTAATGTATGCATTTCGGGCTTAATTAGTGTTTTAGAGCCCTTTACCGTGTCCTTTAATTGGTCTAAAGTAGTTGAAAATCAAACACAACTCATACAATGTACGGCAAACATGCTCGTTTTTGTTTAAACAAGAAAATCCAAAAATGATTATAAAGTAAGCTTAAGTCCTTGGGGATTTTGTTAATAATTACAAATTTGACAAACTAACTTACAGTATCCAGTTAATTATCCAAAGTAACACCAAACACTTAATTGCCATTTCTGAATCTCACTAAAAAGCTTTCCCACTTTATGTTAATCTTTGAACTTCTTGAATTACTAAAGTTTTTGTTTATAACTTGATCGATTGAATTATTGCTAGAACGAACTCGAATCACCTTCTAGTTATTCGACTTTCAAAAAGGAAGAGAACGTTTATTTAATCTTGTTTATTGTTTCCAGCCTTATTTTGTGGAACTCCATAATCATGAAATAAATAAAGATTATTAAAAGTTTCACAGTTTTATTAAAATATACCTGACAATATTGTTTCGACAGCTATGCTGTCATTATCAAAGGTAATATAATTATAAAATTAGACATTTTAGAAGCCTTTGAGATATACAAACACAAACTCAGGGTACCTTTAATGAATGAACAACTTGAGCTCAGTAATTCTCCGTTACTGGAAGTATTAGATGTTTAATTATGATTTTTATTATTAATTTTTATTATTATTTTATCTAGTTACCTATTTTGTATCTACCTTAGCGACGTGTTTGTTTATAATTATATTACCTTTGATAATGACAGCATAGCTGTCGAAACAATATTGTCAGGTATATTTTAATAAAACTGTGAAACTTTTAATAATCTTTATTTATTTCATGATTTAACGTTTATTTAAGTTCTTATTAGGGTTGGAGATCATTAAAGTTTAGCTTTTATTTTAAGAAGTTAAATTCTTAACGCGGAATTTCCATAAACATTATTTAATCCAGATTTATTTAATATTAACAGGAGAGATAATCTCATACAAAACGGATTCAACAATCTTTCACAATTCAAAGAGGCAGATTTCACCACTAATTTCTTTCAATCCTTTGAGCATATCGGCTTTAAAATAACCAAAATAATACAGAAACGCTTAACTTCCACTTGAAGGTTTAAGCCGTAAACACGTAACGGTTACAAGACCAAAGCTACACGGAATAGTCGCTTCTTAGGGCAAACGCTAGCAACGTAATACTACTCTATCTCGATTAAACTGCAACATCTGCATATCTGGATTTATAAGAGAGAAAACGCACCCCATTTCAAGAACATCTTGTTTATCTCAATTTTAGCCAAGTCAAAAAAGCAGACTTTACCTTTAATACTTTTTTGAAAAATGCAGACAGGTACAAGATACTGTGATACTGTGTAATAACAAAATGATTTCAATATGGGGACAGGAGAGGAACTTGATACATGCGTGAAACGAATTTATTTTTGCACAATCAATAGTCCTCGTTTAGAAATGTAGTTTGAAATAAAACATTTTAAGTTTCACTTGCATATTATTTGTTGTTTATACCTATGATACAAACTACATAAATAACTCCATAACAACCAGGGCATTATAAGCAGGCGTTGTAATTCATAACAAACATTATCAAGTGATAAAGCTATAAAGTGGTTATAACGAGCTTAACATTTGACAGTGCAATATAACAGCAATTTTCAACTGGTTTAAAGAAGAATTAATTTACAAGACTTTAACAATCTGTTAGCTGCCCATAAGGGAATATTGAAAACAGTGTTATATAGGTAATAATTCTTTTAATTACTGTATAATACAGAAAATATTCTTTTAGAGATTATCAATTGAAAGTGCATCAAGGTCGACAACCTGTAAACACTTCCAAAATGCAGTGTTGCAAGACTTAGGACATTGAATATTTAAATAACCAGAGCCGATAATAAAGCAATTAGTTGATATTAAATTATTTAAATATACAAAAGCAGGCTACCAGCTGGTAAATTAATACAATTAGTAGTTGGGAAAGGAAATTTAAACCTAAAATTGCATGTAAAAGTATTTATTCTATATAATGGCATCTAAATGTTATTGCTGTGATAAAGACACACCTGATAGCGAACTAGTAAGTTGTTATATTTGCAAAAACATGTTTAGCATGGTGTGAATTTAACTGATAAAGATACAAAAATATTGCGATCAAAAAAAAATATAAAGTGGACATGTTCAAAATGCTGTAAATTAGATATCGCCTCTGATATAAAGCATCTTACTCAGATGGTGACTTCTCTGCAAAAAGAAATTGCGGAAATGAGGGAACTTATGCAACCTTCGATTGAAAAGGTGCAGCCTATTGCCACTTTCACACTAGAAGATATAGTGAATGAAGTTGAGCAACGCAAAAATAAAGAAAAAAATGTCGTAATATTTGGCTTAACTGAAGGAGGATCAACTGTGGATGATAAAAATTCTGCTGTTGATATTTTGAAATACGTTACTGACGGAAAACTGACTGGTACTGATAACTTGAACTGCTACCGACTTGGAAAAAACCAAATTCAGGGTAAATGCAGACCAGTTAAAGTGATTTTAAATTCTGTTGATGATGTAAAAGTGATTTTGAAAGGAGCCAATAAATTAAAACATTATCAGGTGCACTCCAAAATATTTATCAATAGAGATATGACTCCAAGAGAAATTGAACAGAAGAATAACGTACTATCTGAATTTCGCTTACGTAGATCAAGAGAGGAAAATGTTCACCTAAAATACACCTTTGGTATGCCTAAAATAATTGAATCAAAAAACTTAATATTATCCAACAGTCAGCAGCAGTAATTAAGTGCTTTTATCAAAATGTGCGCGGTCTTAACACGAAAACAATCAATTTTTATAATAATGTGCTTGAATGTGGTGATCTTGAAGTCTTATTGCTAACTGAGACATGGGCTAATGAAAACTTGAGAAACTCTGAACTGTTCCCTAGTGAATACAGTGTCTTTAGAAGTGACAGAAGAGAAGGTCGTGGAGGAGGAGTGGCTATAGCCTTAAAAGCCGATATTACCTGTAGAGAAGTAGTTATTGACTATGACCAAGATATTATAAAGTATAATGTTGATATAATTTGCGTCCAACTGCGAAAATGTAGTATTATTATTAATATTATTTTAATTTACATTCCTCCAAATACTCCTGTATTTATTTATGATAATGTATTTCATAAGTTAGAACTGTTGGGTCTCTTTGATGATATTTTTATTTTTGCAGGTGATTTCAACAACCCCCACCTAAATAACTTTGCCCATCCTCTAACTCAGTCTTTTAATAATTTTATTAGTGCAACCGAATCAGTACAAATTAATAATATTATGAATATCAATAATCGTTGCCTTGATCTCATATTTTGCACTGAAGATTGCGCATTTGACATTAAACATTCTGATTTTCCATTAGTGCCTGAAGATAAGCATCATCCTGCCATTGTTTTTAACATTATGTATCAGTCTAGTTCGCTAAAACGTTTGAATCCAGTAAACATTGGAGCTTTTAATTTCAAACGCGCTAATTTTTTGGCATTATATGATTTTTTATTTAATTGTAAATGGGATACAGTAATTAATTCAACTGATGTTGATACTGCCTGTAAAAATTTCTATGACATTATGTACGGTGGTTTTCAAGCCTATATACCTCTATCTAGACCTAAAAACAATTCGTTTCCTCACTGGTTTACTTCGAAAACAAAGAGACTTATAAAATTAAAAAAACATTATTTAACACTTTTTAGAACTACTAGACTACAAATTTATGACAAAAAATTTAAGGAATATCGAAAAATTATTAGAAGTAGTATAAATATAGACTACGATAATTATATTTCCAGTATTGAAGTTTCTATAAAACGCGATCCCAGTAAAATGTGGTCATTTATAAATGAAAAAAAGAATCAAACTCGCATTCCTGGTTCAATGATTGTGAATGGAAACAATGTTGACGCACCTCAAGAAATAGTAAATGCATTTGCTTCTCACTTTGAATCTGTTTTTGCTCCTGCAAATGATATTAACACGTTAAATAATGGCTCGCTTCAAGCTCATCCATCTACTTTAGTTATTAGAGAATTTATTTTGCAAGATGTTGTTGAAGCTATTAATCATTTGAAACCCAGTTTAACTATGGGAACTGACTCTATCCCTGCCTGTGTGGTCAAAGATTGCAAATATGTGTTACAATATCCTCTTTTGTATATCTTCAATCTAATCCTAAAGCAAAATACTTTTCCGAACTGCTGGAAAGAAGCTCGCATTACTCCTGTTTTTAAAGATGGAAATAAAAATGAAATATCCAACTATCGGCCTATCTCAATCATATCCAACTTATCTAAAGTTTTTGAAATATTGCTTCATAAATCAATTTTTAATCATATTAAGAATAGTCTTTCACCGGTTCAGCACGGTTTTGTCCGGGGAAAATCCACAGCTACTAATCTTTGTTCTTTTGTTAATTTCATATCTGAGGCACTTGATGATCGAATTCAAATTGATACAATTTACACTGACTTTTCTAAGGCCTTTGACCGTGTACAGCATTCTATAATTCTGGGTAAATTACATAGATTTGGGCTTTCCGAAAACTTAATTCACCTCATTGCTACGTATCTGGCAAATAGGACTAACTTTGTAGAATATCAAGGTTTTCGTTCTTATGGTTATCAAGCTGCAACTGGAGTACCTCAGGGTTCAGTTCTCGGACCTCTGCTTTTTGTCATGTTCATAGATGATCTTTCTAAACGTTTTAATTCGGAATGTTTACTTTACGCGGATGATCTTAAGATATTTAGGTTTATTAGAACTAGTGATGACTGTAAATTACTACAAGAAGATTTAAATATTCTTTATAAGTGGAGCGTTACCAACTGTTTGAATTTAAACATTAACAAATGTAAAAGTCTTAGTTTTTCAAGAAAAACTGAATCAATAACTTACCAATACAAAATTAACAACGAGTGTCTGCAACAAATTGACGTCATTAATGATTTAGGTGTATTGTTTGATTCAAAACTTACTTTTAATGCTCACGTTACTGCAATTTGCTCTAATGCACTTGGTCTTCTTGGGTTTATTAGTAGAAACACTAAGCAGTTCCACGGTAATGAAGCACTTATTAGTTTCTATAATGCGTTCATTCGTTCTAAATTGGAATACTGTTCAGTTGTTTGGAACCCAGCTTATGATAAATACATTGACAAGATCGAGTTGGTTCAACGTAAATTTTTGAAAACATTATACTTCCGAAAGCATCAAATATACTTGACACATGATTACAATTATGCTCATCTTCTTGAAGAATTTTCATACATAACTTTGCAACATCGAAGGATTATCGCTGAAATTGTGTTTATTTACAAATTGCTACATGGTTTCATTACTGATGCTAATCTACTTTCTTTGCTCAACTTTTACATACCTAGAATCAATAGTAGGAACCACTATACCTTTTATATACAGACATCTAGCACTCGACATCATTCGTTTTCACCTATGATATCTATGAGTAAGAATGTTAATACGTATTGTTCTAATGTTGATATTTTCAATGCGTCTTTAATTTCGTTAAAAAGCTACTTAAGTAATTATTTTTCTTTAAAATCTGTTTGATATAATATTTTTGTTTAAGTTTTGTTTACTAATTTACTATCTTATATTCAAGTTATCATCTTATAATTATTCTTAATTTCTTTACTATTATTATTATTAATATATTATATGTTGTATTGCATGTACTTATTGGTACCTATATTGTATTAAAATAAGATTATCCTGTAATTAGTAGATTTGCTACTGTTGGATAATAAACTTATTATTATTATTATTATTATTATTATTATTATAACACCCGCTCATGGTTTACTTTACAATCGGAGCCGGCGTTAGGTTCAATAATAATTTGGATCATTAGGTCGGAAACTATATGTTTGCTAAAAGTGCGAATATCTCAAAATCATGACGTGATATGCAATTTTTGTGACGCCATCGAATTCTACGCACAAAAATCTATAAGAATCAGCTAGTCTGGTCTCGGATGCAGAAACAAGAGCTATTTTTGTTCCGTAGTGTTAACGTCAATACATAAAATGCGTGATATGCGGTTATTCAAATACAAATACCACTACGAAAAATATGTGCACAAGAAAAGTAAATATCTTAAATTGTAGCTGAATGTTGGTACTTTCAAATGCGTATGACAAAATTTAATCCTATATTAAATATTTTGCGTTATAACCTTCTGAAAATGGTCAAAATAGGACTTTCTTGCACTTTTAAGTGCGAATATCTCAAAATCATGACGTGATACACAATTTTTTGACGCAATCGAATTCTACGCACAAAAATCTATAAGAATCACCTAGTCTGGTCTCCGATACAAAATCGTGGTCCGTAGTGTTATCTATAATTTAAAGCTAGTAGTGCGTAGCTGCACGTACCAATGCCGAACTCTTTTCTCTTTTATACAATAATCAAAACGGAGGGAATTAAATATTCGTAATAATGAGTCCGAGTGCGCGCGTGTAGTTGTAGAACAATAGAACAGAACGAAGCGATTATTAAACAAGATTGATTTATTATCTATTATCTTTACTTACTAAGTATTGGTACTTAACTGTAGCAAATCTAAATAAAATTTAAAATATTGTACGTGTCCCCATTCCCCATTCTTTGCAGTAGCCAGAATATCAATATTGCATATCAGTGGCGTGCGGTGAGAATTTAGGCTATGGAAGCAACTACAATTTTAATTTTAATATACCTAGGTACAGGCGCGGATCCCTACGGGGGTTAGATTCGGGGATGGGACCATTCGCCGTCGCCGATTAACCGTCGCCGGTTCGCCGTAGGTCCAGTTCGCCGTCGGGCCGATTCGCCGTCGGCCCGATTTGCCGTCGCCAATCACTATTTTATTCAGCAATTTCTTTTTTGGGAACGATATAGCCATCTGCTGTATTAAACAGAAATATTGAAAAGATGTTCAAAAACTTCTGAAACTTTTATGTTTATGTACATAATAACAGTATAACCGTTGTCCATAATAAGGACGTTAGTAATATTTGAAAATAAAATAATTACTGTTCAAATAAGACTATTAAACCATAATACTCGCATTAGTGACTACTGCCTATCCATAATCCTTTCTAACGAGTAAGATAAAAACCCATTAGAAGAGGCAAATTTGTGCAATAATTAATGCATACAAATTTAAATATGTACTATTGATTTCATAATGATCTAGGACAGCAAGGCTAACATGATGCTATTTTATTCATTTTTTCCAGTGCTGCAAATGCATAGTACATACATATTAACCTTTAATATTTTTGACTTTCTTTTCTTTTAAACCAAATAGTTGTAAGGAAGTTATAATAATTTCAACTTTTCAAGCAAAACTTGTTCTTTTCTATTGTATATATGTATCAAGATAGGACATTTTAGCATTAGTTTCAACAGTCTTTTTTTAAAACACATGTTTGTCAAAATGATTCTTCTTTCTGCATCTTTTGTAAATCTTTGTATATATTTTTAGTTAATAGTTTTCAGACATTAGCACAATAAACACGTTTAAACTGTAGCTAGTGAATTTTATTTAATATTAACAATCGCCAATTACTTGGGAGCTTTTTAATCATTTAGAACCGACGGTAAAAGTTCTATAGGAGAATTTGTCGACGGCGATTTGCCGACGGCGAATGTGCCGGCGGCGAATCGTAGCAACGGCAAATCGGCGATGGCGAATCGGCGACGGCTAATCGGCGACGGCGAATTGTCCTAGACCCTTAGATTCCCCTCCCAATTTTTGATATATACTTCAGTATTATAGTTAAATTTTGAATGTAAAAGTAGTTAATGTTCATTAAATAATGTGCAATGTATAACATTTATAAATAAATATACATAGGATAAAAACAAATAATGTTTGTATAATTATTATTAATTTATTTAAAACAATTATTTTCAAAAAATCCCCCCCCCCCAAATAATTCTCTGGATCCGCTCCTGCTAGGTACACTAAAAAACAGTGTTATAATTATTTCAAAGAAAAACTTTTATACTTTATGCTTATGAAATTTGTTGACTATTATTCTTTATTTTAAAAAAGTATTATTATTTATTTATAATGCAACTAGATTTTCCGGACTTTTTTAGCAAAATACCTAGTGCAGGTTTTAATCTTTGTTGTTAAATTTGAAAGTTCAGGTTTTGATATGCCTTTCTCAACAATTTATAATTTCCCTTCAAAACTGTATGCAGAAAATTATTTATCTAATAATTTACAAACTGAACGACAAAATCGTCGCGATTCGGATGTATCGGAAGTACTCGAATCTTCCATCGAAGCAGCTGAACTTGCAGTTATGACGATAATGCAATTTTAAATTTGCACACAGAGTAAACTAAATAGAATTATTTGTCTTTAAAAAAATTCCAACTTATATAAATTGAAATAACAAAGTGTTTCAAAATACAGTTTTATTCGCAGATTTACATTACTTAAGTAACATTTAACAATCACTAAATCGAATAAATAACCAAATTATAATAAATAAACACTTGATCATGGAGCACACTAAAAATAATGTGACCTTACTACGATGTACAACAACCCACCCGCACCGTTTACCCATTTCATCTGAAAAATCACTACAATTAGCTGGAAAATCATTGATATGCTTATCCATAATGTGAAGCTTGTAGGACATGTTGCAACCCATTGCTTCATACTATCATGCTTTCAACTAATTCACGAACAATTTCTTGTTAATTTTGAGAACGTGTTTTACCAAGGAAATTTGTACAAACGTTTTTAAATGCCATCCAAGCTCTTCTTTCAGTTGATGATAAATATTTATCAAATTGTTGTGAATTTTCGCTTTTTAAAAGTTGACGTATTTCTGGACCATTTTGACCAGCTTCTAACTTTGTTGATGATTTATAACTAGGTAAATTACAGCTGACTTGATAAGCTGGACCATTTTGTTTAACATTTGTTCGATAGCAATCTGAATACAACGTACGATTTGCTTCAGTTAACGGATAACTTTTAGATTTAGTAGCAATGAACACAGTACAAAAAAACAGATTAGGAATCACCTAATCTGTTTATTACACTTCGAATGAATGAAATGCGAACCCCTTTAAGTAGGTAAAACAATTGTATGTTTATTTATATATAATGTAATCGCAATTACAAGAATTGCGTCACCACCAAACACGTGGACGAGATTGTAAAATACAACGAGGATCCCATAAACACCATGAAAGATAAGATAAACAAACGATGAGTTCGAGATGTGCAGTAACGTCCCAAACAGATTTTAATCAATAAATAATATTTAGGGTTCATGCGGTCATTCATAACCAAAAAACAATTTGTGCAGTGTGTTTTTATGATTACACTATCTTTATACAATTAAAAATAATTATCATAAGACAAATACTTATTAAACAAACAAAAAAAAATGTGGAACATTTCACAACAAATGTGCCATTTTTGGACAAAAAATATATTTTTTCTTTAAAATAATGTAAATATATAAGTTTTAAAAACAATTCCATAGAAAAACATGTTTATACTTTAAATCTGAAAATTTCAATTTTTCTTCTACATAGAAATTTTCAAAATTTTTTCTCGGAAACTAATCGTCCGATTTTTTCTCATTGTTTGGTATTTTACTAAAACAAAAATGCTCTTCACAGTGGGCATCTTAGAAAAAAGAAAAACGCTCTAGAACTTTGTTCTAAGATTTTCCAAAAAGTTCTAAACATCTTAGAACCAAGTTTTCGAACTTTTTCAAAAATATTTTTATACCCGCATTTAGAACTCACTCTTAGCTTTAAATACATCCCAAGATCATTAAAATTGGACAAGCGGTTGCTGAAATATAATTTTTGAAAGAACACATACCTAAATGTAATATAACGGGTTTTAACCGAAAACGCGTCGTCAGAATCTTTTCAGATTTTCATCTCCTCACAAAAACGCGTCGATTGACATATAACTTGGCTAGGAAAGTTTTTACACATTTTATTTTGCAGCCTTGTTATATAATGTTTTACAAGAAGCCTACCGCGACTTCAATTTAGCTTTTTTTTTTATATTTTGCATAAAACCTACAGAATATTATATTGTTGAATTCAGAAAAAAATCGCTTTCCAGTGATGCCAAATTTAGCTCAAGTAACCATTTAAAAAATCGCGTTGACCTTGTATCTCCAAGTAAGATAAGAAAAAAAATTAAAATACTTAGCTTCAAGTAGGTAAAAGATTTTTTAGTACACATGAATAAAATTTGGTTTGACTTTCCTAAATCGTTTTCGAGATATTCAACCGTTCCCATTCATAATAAAGAACCCCTTCGTTGAACCCCGCAGGCGTTCTGTAATGTAAGTAATGACGAGGAACAGAGTGCAGACAGGATGTATCAAATATAACTGAAACTTTTAGCCAAAAGCAGAAAAGCCAGCGTGGTATGAATATTTAACATCTTAACTGCTCTGAAACATAACTAAAAACGCAATAGCGCATTTAAACAATATTTACCACATATTCCTTCCTAACGTTTTATATTCAAAGATCACATTAAATATATGCGTACGCAGTCTATACTGCGTACGCATATATTTAATGTGATCTTTGAATATAAAACGTTAGTGGACCTTAGTTACTCTTGACAATTTTTTTTTTCAAAATTAGATCCACGCGATTAAAAGATAATTCCTCCCAAATTTAGAGTCGATCGAACAAGGGGAAGACGTGCCACAACGGCTTTGTTTATGAAAAAACTTGAACTTTGCCAAAAATTAAAATACCCATTTTTCCAATTCGATAGTATTCTTTATTTATAAAAATTATTGCCTTAACATATCCACCCCTCCTAAATGTTACCAGAACGCTGTAAATGTTGATTTAAAAAAGTGCCATTTTTGTTATTTTAAAAGCCTTGAAATTTTCACAGAATAAATAAAATATATGTAGGATAGGTAGTATAAGAAGCTAGAACAAAATTCCATCATTATAACTGTCCGCCAGAACGAAAAACGTTCCCATGTTAGTGGGAGCGAGACAGTTATATAGCGGCCTGCGGATTAGAGAGAGAACGTATATGGAGAGCAAAACGGCGGTAAAATTTAACAAAATATTCACATACTCTGGTTGGCAGTTGATCTCCCTCGAACCATTTAAGATTATACCGACCATTATTTAACACCCAATCAGTGTCTTCTGGACAATAGAGTGCTTCAATTTCGAGCAAGATTGAGAACAACAATTTTCCATTTTTGACAAATTGTTGCAGAAAAAATTACATAAGCATTTTTTACTGTATCATTTTTTTCTATCTGACACCATTTTCGATGAAAAAAAAAATGATAAACTTTAAACAATGGCAAATTGTTGTTTTCAATTTTGCTCAAAATTGAAGCACTACAAAATGAACACTATTAAAAAACGCAGTGGACAAAATTTATGTATTCTTTGACGATGAATGCGATGCCGTTAAAAAATTTAAAAAACATTTCTTTTTTCTAATTTTTTCAACTTTTAAATTGTTTTTTTTTGGAACTGCATACGGTTTTTTTTCGTGTTTACCCGTTCGTACGTCCTCATTCGTCAATTTACCAATTATTCTCTGTACGCCAATCTTTTGGTATCGATGATCTTTCTGTTTGACAGAACAATATTGAGGAAAAAACTGCGTAATTGATATGTAATAATTCAGTAATTATTGCAGCAGCGTGCCGTGCATACGAGACAGTGGAAGCAGTCCCGATATGACGTATGCGCTAACATGCTCGTACACATTGCGTACGAGCGTAATAGCGCATACGTCGTATCGCGACTGCTTCCACTGTTTCGTGTGCACTGCACGCGCCTGAATTATTGCATGTAATAATCCTTATTCAGTGAGAAAAGTAATTGTAAAGTACCTTCAAACGGTTTAAAGTGAATGCTTTAAATACCCTCATCGCATTTATAAGATACACAGAGTTATCTTATCGCAGATTCTATAAATACATTTCATTCTGATTACACAAGCGGTCAATACTGCTTGGTTTGACTTTGAATACATGGGGAAAATGTAATTATCTTTTTGTTTTTGTTATTGTTTATTTTTGTAGACATGAATATATTAAATATGTACAATATGCCTTTTGCTTCGATAGTATAGTTGAGTATACGCATACCTGCGTAGCCGAACCTTTATACCTATTAAATAAATAAACAAAACTGCAGTAAAAGTACGCCTTCTATAATAATTTACTTCAAATGTAATAATCTTCAGTAATTTTTCAAAACTTTACCTAGTACATTAGTTGTCCAGATTATAGTATTTACAATAACTTACATAGATTAATAGAAGAATTTAAAATATATAAAGGTAATGAGGTATAAGCGATCTAACACTAATTAATTAATCATAATATATATACATATGTATATACATATAACTGAAAAATATTTACTTACATGAACTGCGGTGTTCAGTTCTTTATGAAAATATTAACGCAAATTTTAAAAATCATTAACAAAACTAAACTCGCAACAGCTACATGATAAGCATTTCCGCGAATGAAGCTATGTTTATTAGAAACAGTTTATTTGAAGCGGTTACTCATATCAGTTTAGTATCAGTACTTTATGTGTTTATGTACTTCAGGGATTCCCCTAATATTCGTGCATTTGAAAAATATATTATTGCTATATGAAATTTTTAATATATACTACACCTTTTCCAATTGTATTTCAGAGATCGTTAATTGTATTCCAGATAGGTCAAATTAATTTCAGAAATAATCAATTGTATTTCAGTTTTATCAATTTTTTTCAGAAAGTATTATTTGTATTTCAGAATGGCCAGTTTGATTTCAGAAATCGTCATTTGTATTTCCGAACTCGTCAAATGTATTTCAGAAAATGTCAAATATATTTCAGATAATTCAACAAAAATTTTCTAAAACAAAACATGACATAAGCTGGTATATATTGTGCTTACATTGTAAAACTTTCTTTAGTGCAGTCTTTTAATTTAAGAAGAAATATTGTGTAATTTTAGAATGTTCTATGTAAAATGTCCAGGAAAAACACGCAAAAATAAATTGTGGTCTCACACTGTCTGAAAAGCAATTTACGCTTTCCCATATAATTGACATTTTAAAAATATACATATCTATAGATATATCATCTGAAATACAATTTACTTTTTCTAAAATACAAATGACGCTTTCTGAATTTAAAATGATGAAGTTGAAATACAAATAACGCTTTCTGAAATAAAATCGACCAATCTGAAATATAAATGACACTTTCTAAAATTAAATTGACTAATATCAAATACAAATGACGCTTTCTGAAATCAAATTCACGAAAATGAAATACAAATGACGCTTTCTAAAATAAAATTTACAAATTCTGAAATATAACTGGAAAAGGTGTAGATGCTTCTGGGCAAACTACTCCGTTGGGATAGGGTAAATGTAACTGTTGGTGGCCTTTATATATATACTTTATATATTGATGCAGTTAATTTTTCACAATGAAATATAATATAAATACAAAGATTAGTTAAAGTTTCACTAGTTTTATTAATATCTTAAACTGACATTATTGTTTCGACTCTTTATGTCATTATCAAGGGCAACCACATGGTTGCTGAATGGGTAGTTAAGCGCACAATTTCGTGTAGTCGCATGTATACCTAACCGTACCGTAACCTACCGTAATTTTATACCTATACATTCGACTACACGAAATTGTGCAATGAACTACCCATTCAGCACCCAGTTGGTTGGGCTTGGTCATTATCAAAGGTAGATAAGATTGATAAACAAACACGTTGCTAAGGATAAATACATACAGAAAATAGGTAACTAGATACAATAAATACAAAAACTAAATATCTAACACTTCTAATAAAGGAGAATTACAAAGTTCAGTTTGTTCATTCATTAAAGGTACTGTGCGTTTATGTTTGTATATTTCAAAAGCTTCTAAAATGTCTAATTTGTGTTTGTTGTTGCAAAAATGTAAGAATTTAATGTTGTTTTGAGGTGTCATTGGGTGATTCTGTTCCAAAATGTGTTTGGCATAATTCGATTTGTCTGGGTGTTTAAGTCTATAAGAGCGTACGTGTTCTTTATATCCGTGGGATAGTGAATAGTTAACGAAATTATTTTTCTTACTATATTCACACACTCCGCTGCGTTGTTAATAAAATGTTTATGTAATGATTACAATTATTGTTTTGAATTAGTTTTTATTGAGAAAATGCACTGCTGAGTAAAGGCTACAAAATCTAGATGCTGCTTGTTTGCAGGCTATAACTGTTCTGAGTTTTTAAAAGTACAAAATCCTACCTAGGGATGAGGATGACGCACGTCACCCTTTTGTTACCTGCCTATTGTTCATTTATTTTACAGTTATTTACAGTTATTTTTTAAACTACCTTATTTCTAATATTCTAAATATACAGTCTATTTGTACAGTCTGAACAGTATCTTATTTCAAAATTTCTAAGTGTTTGTCCAATATAAACCGAGTTACAAAAAGAACAATTCAAACCGTAAATGCCGGATTTCATGGTATCTTGTGTTTTGTCTTTAGCATTGAATAAAAATGAAAAGGTGTTGGTGTTAGTTTTATAGGTTATTTTGTAACTGGTGGTTTTTCTTCTTATAGTTGCAATTTGTTCTGATATCTTGCCAAAGTATGGTATTGATATGTAGTTTGTGTCTTGTATTTGAGTGTCAATAGGGTCGGCCAAATGATCATACCAATCGTTAGTAGATTTTAAAAGATTCATACTTTTTATTGAGCTTTGAGGTGATTGCAAAAGTTTATACCGTAATAGTTAAAACCAGATCAAAAGTCGATGGAATGGAAGCCGTATTCTATTCTGATCTTGTGTATTATATTGATGTACTTCAGAATTAGTCACAGATTCGTTAATTAAATAATACAGTTTTTAATAATATGTAAGAGTGTATAATAATACCTATAAATATGGAAGAAAAAGTTAAGATTTTAAGTTTAATGAATGATTCTTAACAACCTGCTCTATATTGTAAATTGTCTATAATTCGTAAAACTTTCTTTTCAGTGAAAAAACCCTTTCGGTATAGCTACATTTTGACAGTAAACGAATTGATATCTTTTTGGTACAATTAAACATGCCTTTCAATTTGAGTGGTATATTTGAATGCTACCAATAGAAAGGTTTTCTTAAAAAGAGTGGGTAATTGTAAGCGATTTAAATTACTATATCTGTTCGGCGGCCCGAGTGTAGAATTTCCAAATTGACAAGTGTCTTTCAACTGTCTAATTAAGGTTATTTTTTGTTAATTTTGAACAAATATAATCAATGTAATAACACCATGTTGAAGAGTGATCTATCATAGTACTCGAAAGTTTTACACAGTTCGTTATCAAAAGTTGGTCACAATGCATGCGTAATATATTGAATTTTTAAATTATGAACTGATAACAAGTTCGGTTCAAACCAACTAAACAAGTCTTTATGTTATATTCACACATTTAATTGATGTCATTCAAATTTTTACCTGACGTTATCGATGTGGTATCGTCGGTATACAAAATTAAGTTTGATAATCGTATATTATTTGCTAGAAATATCATTTATAAATGTTAAAAATGATAACGATAATGATAGGGGGCCGATAACAAGGACCTGCGGTACTCCTAGTTTATTACAGCGAAGATTTGAAATTTGCCCATTTAGTTTCACCAAGAAATGTATATTAGGCGAGTCTGTCTGTCTGTCTGCATTCCTGAATGTTTATTTAATCGCAACCGCCTTTGTAAAAGACAATCTCGCGTTAGATGCATAAGGTGGGATCTTCGCCCACACTCTCTCCAAATCGACCCCACTTTCCCTAAATCGCCTCCACCTAACCCAAATCCCACCCGCTATCACCAAATCGGCACTACGCTCTCTAAATCGCCCTCACTCCCAACTGCTCTTGATTTTCCAACCTCTCTCGACTTTCCCAAACACTCGCGACCTTCCTAACCGCTCTCGACTTTGCCAACCGCCCTCGACTTTCCCAACCGCTTTCGACTTTCCCTACCGCTCTCGACTTTCCCAACAGCTCCAGAATTATCCCAACCGCTCTTGACTTTCCCAACCACCATCGACTTTCCCAACCGCACTCGACTTTCCCAACCGCCCTCAACTTTCCCAAATGCTCTCGACTTTTCCAACAGCTGTCGACTTTCTCAACCGCTCTCGACTTTCCCACCCGCTCTCGACTTTATCAACCACTCTCAACTTTCTCAACCGCCCTCGACTTTCCTAACCGCTCTTGAGTTTCCCGACCGCTCTCGACTTTCTCAACCGCCCGCGATTTTCCCAACCGCTCTCGACTTTCCAACCGCTCTCGACTTTCCCAACCGTTCTCGACTTTCCCGCTCTTGACATTCCAACCGCTCTCGACTTTACCAGCCGCCCTCGACTTTCCCAACCGCTCTCGACTTTTCCAACCGCCCTCGACTTTCCCAGACGCTCTTGACTTTCCCAACTGCTTTCGACTTTCCCTACCGCTCTCGACTTTCCCAACAGCTCCAGAATTATCCCAACCGCTCTTGACTTTCCCAACCGCCATCGACTTTCCCAACCGCACTCGACTTTCCCAACCGCCCTCAACTTTCCCAAATGCTCTCGACTTTCCCAACAGCTGTCGACTTTCTCAACCGCTCTCGACTTTCCCACCCGCTCTCGACTTTCCCAAATGCTCTCGACTTTTCCAACCGCTCTCGACTTTCCTAACCGCTAGCGACTTCCTCAACCTCTCTCGACTTTACCAACCGCCCTCGACTTTCCCAACCGCCCTCGACTTTCCCAACCGCTCTCGACTTTCCCAACCTCTCTCGACTTTCCCAACAGCCCTCGACTTTCCCAACCGCCCTCGACTTTCCCAACCGCTCTCGACTTTCCCAACCGCTCTCGACTTTCCCAACCGCCCTCGACTTTTCCAACTTTTCTCTACTTTCCCAACCTCTCTCGACTTTTCCAACCGCTCTCGAATTTCCCAACCGCCCAACAGCTCCAAATCGCCCCACTCTCCCCAAATCGCCCTCACTCTCCCCAAATCGCCGCCACTCTTCCCAAATCGCCCCCACTCACCCAAAATCGCCGCCTCTCTACTCAAATCGCCTCCCCTCTCCCTAATTCGGCTTCACTATACCCAAATCGCCACCACACTCCCCAAATTGCCTGTACTTACCCCAAACCGCCACCACTCTACCAAAATCGCCACCACTCTCTCCAAATCGCCCCCACTTTTTCTAAATCACCCCCACTCTCCCCAAATCGCCTCCACTCTGCCCAAGTCGCCTCCACTCTACCCAAATCGCCTCCACTCTTCCCAAATCACCTCCACTCTCCCCAAATCGCCTCCATTCTCCCCAAATCGCTCCCACTTTCTAAAAATCGCCGCCACTCTCCCCAAATCGCCTTTACTCTCCCCAAATCGCACTCACTCTCCCCAAATCGCCTTCACTCTCCCCAAATTGCCTTCACTCTCTTCAAATCGCACCCACTCTCCCCAAATCGCCTCCAGTATCGCCAAATCGCCACCACTCTGCCCAACTCGCCCCCACTTTTCCCAAATCGCCTCCACTCTCCCCAAATCGCCCCAAGTTTTCCAAATCGCCACCACCCTCCCCAAATCGCCCCCATTCTCCCCAAATCGCCGCCGCTCTCCCCAAATCGCCTTCACTCTCCCCAAATTGCCTTCACTCTCTTCAAATCGCACCCACTCTCCCCAAATCTCCTCCAGTCTCGCCAAATCGCCACCACTCTCCCCAACTCGCCCCCACTTTTCCCAAATCGCCTCCACTCTCCCTAAATCTCCCCAACTCTCCCAAATCGCCGCCACTCTCCCCAAATCGCCTTCACTCTCCCCAAATTGCCTTCACTCTCTTCAAATCAAATGCCCGTGCGCAACCTAACCGGTCCTCAACGGGTTTTCATTTTTCAGTTTATTCAGTTTATTTTGTAATTTGGCTGTTTAATTGTATATCCGTTCTCTGATTATTTTCTTTTTTAAAAAAATTTATTTTTGTTTGCTATTTGTGTATAGATCTATTTATATTCTATTAGAAATGCCAAGTATATGCATAATAACATTAAATACAGAAACATAAATATTTCATTTGATAATACACCTAAACAAATCGAATTGTATAAAAATCTCAAAAAGGAGCTCGATAGCAGAATTGCTAACGGTGAAACAAACATAAAGATAAAATACATACGAGAAGTACCTAAGATTGTTTCTTCTTCTTTAAACTGAAATCGGCTCCCAATTATGTATATCCTATCCGCTGTTTATTCCAAAATGTGAGAGGTTTGTGTTTTTCGTCAAGATAGAAAATATGAGTTACTAAATTGTAACCATGGCGGTGGTGTGTTAATCTCTCTGAAAAATAGTTTTTACTCTATTAGAATTAATTTAGATAGACTATCAAATTTATTTCCTTCCATTGATGTAATTGGAGTGAAGATATCTGATTCATCTAAATGTTGCTTTATCATACTTGTAATTTATATACCTCCATCTATACCAACTGAAACTTATGTACAGTTCATTGATGAACTTACCATTACTTTAGAACCTTTCAATGAGCTTAACATCGTACTGATGGGCGATTTTAATCTCCCGTCGTTTAATTTTGATCTGGATAACCAACTTAATATAATTTTAAAGAATTTCCAATATTTACATAATTTTCATCAATATAATAATATACTCAACAACCAAGGCCGTCTCCTTGATTTAATATTTTCTAATATTAATTGTCTTGTTCAACATGCACTAGTACCCTTGGTCGTTGAAGATGTTTATCATCCGGCCCTTGATATTGAAATCAATGTTATTCGTAATAAAGGTGATCGGTTTATAATGAACGATAAGCCTCACTACAATTTTAAAAAAGCTAATTTTCCCGTGTTGTATGATATGTTACTAAATGCTGATTGGTCGCAACTTAATGGTCTTACAGATGTTAATGAAGCTTGTGATAGTTTTTATAAAATTGTTTATAATATATTTGATACTTCAGTGCCTAAGGCTTCTATAAAATTTAAAAAGAAAACTCATTATCCCCCATGGTTTAATAATGATATATTATTACTTCTGAAACAAAAATCTTTGGCTTTTAAAAAGTATAAACAATTTAAAAATGAACACTATTACAACATTTTTAAAGATTATAGATTGCAATGTAATAGATTAATTAATACTTGTTATAAGGAATATCTTACTGAAGTTGAGAATTCACTTGCTGCAGATCCAAAAAGGTTGTGGTCTTTTATCAGTAATAAGCGAGGGCTTTCACGTATTCCAAGCGTAATGACACATAACAATGTTGAATATAATGATGGATATTCTATAGTTAATCAATTTGCTAATTATTTTCATAGTGTATACATCCAATCTCAGAATAACATTGCAATTAATGTCATACCTCGAGCTCAAGATGTTATTGCCATCGACTTCATCAATGAGGACGATATTTTATGTGCTTTGCATCGCTCAAAAAACTGTTTTACATCTGGTATAGATCTAATACCAAGTTTTATTCTAAGGGATTGCGCTGCTGCTCTTGTCAAACCACTATACATCTTATTTAATTTATGTTTGTCTACGGCTAATCTTCCGTTGATTTGGAAACATGCATGTATATGTCCGGTTCTTAAGAAGGGCGATCCGTCACTCATTGAAAACTACAGACCAATTTCTATCCTTAGTAACTTTGTTAAAGCATTTGAGTCTATTATTTATAAATATTTGTATTCATCTTTAAGATCACTTATCTCTCCACATCAACATGGCTTTATGGAAAGTCGTTCTACTATAACTAATCTCGCATGTTTCAGTCAGTTCACTGCAGAGATCATGGATAAAGGCAATCAGGTCGATGTCATCTACCTTGACTTCCAAAAAGCGTTTGATCAAATTGATCAATACATCTTGTTAAATAAACTATCTCAATATGGCCTATCAGAGAATCTTATTAAATTTTTTGAAAGTTATCTTTTTAACAGGAGTTCTTGTGTCAGATACTGCAACTTTATTTCCCGCGATTTTACTCCTACTTCGGGAATTCCTCAAGGTTCGAATCTTGGACCTTTACTTTTCTTACTTTTTATTAATGACATAGTAGATCAAATATCTTGTCACTGCCTTCTCTTTGCAGATGACATAAAATTGTATTGTGAAGTTAACAATTATAATGATGCCATGCAATTACAAAATAATCTTTACACGGTAGATAACTGGTGTCACAATAATAGACTTTCACTAAACATCACTAAATGTAAGACTATGTCTTTTACAAAAAAACTAAACGGGTATGGTTATATCTACACCGCCAATGACACTGCTATACAAAGGACGGATTTCTTTAAAGATTTAGGTGTCATCTTTGATCCTAAGCTAGATTTCGCTGCACATATACATGACATTGTTAGTCGAGCTTTTAAAATGTATGGCTTTATCTACCGAAATTGTAAACACTTTTCAAATGCTCAGACGTTACGAGCCTTATACATAGCCTTGGTGAGATCTATACTGGAGTACGGCGCGGTAATTTGGTCTCCCCTTTATGAATGCCATATTCGTGAGATTGAACGAGTTCAAAGATATTTTCTTAAGTTTTTAGCTTTTTCTTGCGATGGTATCTATCCTGAGATTGGGGTTAGTCAAATTGAGCTGCTTAACAGATTTGAGTTTATATCTCTGCGTATTAGACGCATTATTATCTCTGTAAAGTTTTTGTATAATCTTTTAAATCACAGAATTGATTCTCTTTGGCTCTTAAACAAAATTAACTTTCATGTCCCAAGATTCAATGCACGTACTAATATGTCATTCTACTTGGATGCAAGGAGAACCAACTTACTAAAAAAATCACCTATTACAAGCATGTGCAATAATTTTAATCAGATATGTAGCAAGTGTGATATTCACTTTGATTCGATTAATAATATTGTAAGTTGTATTATTGAGATAAATGTCTAATAAAAGAACATACTATGTTCAGACATTAAGAAAGTTTGTTACAACGTTATTCATATTACCAAATTTGATACATATATACCTTGATTTGAGATGTTTGTTATATACACACTAACTAAAATTAGTGTATAATGTTAGTTTTAATAATTATGTTATTATTTATTTATATACTGTATTACGCATGTTTATGTTTTTACATTAATTGTAGGTAGCTTATATTTGTATTTCGTATTTATGTCGAACCTCTACTGTGTTTTTGTAATTTTTAAATTTTTTTCCTGTAATTGGGTGCCCACCTGTTGGAAAATATATATTATTATTATTATTATTATTATTATTATTATAATTCTATGTAACATAAAAAAATTATGTAATTTCGTTCCTGAATAAACATTATTATTATTATTATTATAAATCGCACCTACTCTCCCCAAATCACTTCCAGTCTCGCCAAATCGCCACCACTCTCCCCAACTCGCCCCCACTTTTCCCAAATCGCCTCCACTCTCCCCAAATCGCCCCAACTTTCCCAAATCACCTCCACTCTCCTCAAATCACCTCCACTTTCCCCAAATCGCCTTCACTCTCCCCAAATTGCCTTCACTGTCTTCAAATCGCACCCACTCTCCCCAAATCGGCTCCAGTCTCGCCAAATCGCCACCATTCTCCCCAACTCTCCTCCACTTTTCTCAAATCGCTTCCACTCTCCCCAAATCGCCCCAGCTTTCCCAAATCACCTCCACTCTCCCCAAATCACCTCCACTCTCCCCAAATCGCCTTCACTCTCCCCAAATTGCCTTCACTCTCTTCAAATCGCACCCACTCTCTTCAAATCGCACCCACTTTCCCCAAATCGTCTCCAGTCTCGCCAAATCGCCACCACTCTCCCCAACTCGCCCCCACTTTTCCCAAATCGCCTCCACTCTCCCCAAATCGCCCCAACTTTCCCAAATCGCCTCCACTCTCCCCAATTCGCCCTCACTCTCCCTAATTCGTCTTCACTCTCCCCAAATCACCTCCACTCACCCCGAATCGCACTCATCCTCCCCATTTCGCCCCACTCTCCCCAAATCGGCCCCGTGTTCAATTTCTTCCGCCATCCGATCGGGCACCCTTGAATTATAGTGAATTCATGTACAACTCAATTTACACAAAAAGTGGACATATTCAGTTTCTGCATTGACCGATTCAGTTACTATACTAGGCGAAAGTTGATAGAGAAACCTCAATTCCGAGATAGAAAGAATATCACTACCTACCAATTTGAAGGTCCCATCGCCGATTTTCGGTTACTTCGGCTCGCTTTTAATTTGTTGCGATCCCATTGGACGGCAGCACAGTCACGCCAAAGATGGAGGCTTAGTCCTACATTCCATTCATTTTTTGTCCAGTCAATTAGTGATTCTGTCTGTGAAAGTGTACCCATATTGCGACAAACAGTAAATGGGTGTTTTTTGGTGATTGTGCGAGTTAAACAAACAAATTATCATTTTATTTATTTAAACCATCAGCAGAAACCATTTGAGTGTTAAATATGTGATTACAAATGTTCACGAAGACCTAATCTTAAAACACACGTGTTACTCATAGTGGTAAGAAACCATTTGAGTGTAATTTATATGATTATAAATGTTCGCTAAGATGTCGTCTTAAAAGACATTTATGTTAACTCACACTGGTGACAAACCATTTGAGTGTAATCTATAGTTTGTATAATATCTAAGTATAATGAACTGTAATTCATGCGAAATGTTATCATATTGATATCAAATATTTTATTTTATTGTGAGAGAATACCATAATTACATGTATGTATATCTTACCAACCACTTTTATGATAAATTTATTTATAATAAATTATAATTTTTATGATTGTAAAACTCTATATACAATATAGAATTGAATTGAATAAAGGGAACAATTGGTTTATAGTTTTATTAAAATCATCCCTCATACCTACTGCCCAACTAGTATACGTACGAAATTAACAATCCTGGATATTAGCTGGTTGAGTTCAGGCGTGGTAAATACTTGAATTTGGCGCGCATTTCTGCACATCCAATTTAAAAAGCCAAGCGTTTCAAGGTCACTGAAGCTGGTTGGGAAAGATCAAAGGAGCCGCGCGAAGTTTCGCCTCTTATAATAAATAACCTACTCTTTGGTATAGTGTTTAATTCTAGATGTGCATTTGTCGTGTGATTAAGATTAACAATCGTCAGTATAACATTAAAATAATAACGTCGCTCATTTCTTATAATAACATAGTTGGGTAACCGATTATGTGGGTAACGCATGGTAGGATAAACAAAGAGAAATCTATTATTTACTATAGATGTTTTTCTGAAAAATAGAATAAAGAATACTTTAAGATAAATTAATTAAAAGTATGGTCCATCTTAAGCTCTTAAGTATAAATCTATCATTATCGATATAACCAACATTGGATTTTCTGTTCTGTTTAATTCTAAGAATATCACGTAGAATAATCATGAAATGACTGTGTGATCCTTTATTTCGCGGAAGTCCCCTATATTTTATAAGTATAAGATTTCAATATTGCCAACAGCGCAAATCTATAATTTAGAATGCTAAACGTCAAAGTACAGTACACGTCGTGTTTGACAGATGTTGAGCTAATGCAGAGGTAATGTAGGCATCAGTAAAATATTATTAACAATACGTGCCGCACAACCATTCATAAATAATAAATAAATAATATGTGGAGCGCGATGATATTGATAAATATTAGTGCTCTTTAATAATAACAATGAGACATAAAAATTATATTGTATAACCTAACCTAGTTCAGTTTGATTATTTAGAAATTTATTAGAATTATTAAAAATGAATGTGATTTTAAGACAAATAAATTCGTTAGGATGGAATCGACTATTAGCATTGCTATTATTGTTTTGGATAATAGTTTTATTATTTACAATTATTCCAATGTTGACAACGCATGTATCCAGTGTGACTGACACTAAAAAGACAACCGAACGATTAAATAGAGCTTTAGAAGATCTTGACACTCTTAGGAAGCAGAACTTAGAACTTCAAGAGATATTAAGGGGCATTAGTTCAACGTAAGCTTTATTATTTATTAAGTAATAATTCTTATATAGTATTAATATTTATTTGGATTTTCCAGAAACCTAAAGGCAGATCAACAACAAGCATTAGAAAACTTCCAGAATCGTTTAATAAAAGCTGATAGATTGATATATAATGACGATGTTGGTTATGTAGCTCAAAAAGAAGATCCCAGCACACAATATGAAATATTACGTCGTAGAATAACAAATAATATTCAGGAATTATGGTATTTTATTAATTCGGAAATAGTAAAACTACAAAAACAAATTAATGATGCTGCTCCAGAATTATTGCCGTCTTTGAAGCACATGTTAGATTTAGGTCTACAACATAAACGGTAATTATAATTTATTTTAACTCTGGCTCGATTTTTTAAAGCAAGTTATTAACAAGAGAGAATTTCCATGCATTGTCCTGACGTAGGAGGTGTTGATTTAGTATTCTTATTTTTTGTCTAGACTATAGTTTTATTATTTTTACTATTTACTAACTGTAAATGTGCAATAGAAAGAAATTGTTAAACTTTGAACGTATATCGAGCTGTGATTGAATGCAAAAAAAAAGGGATCACCTCAAAAGGTGTTCATTTAGATATGAAGTCTTCTTTAGGTGGCTTGATGGCCCTTGGGGGATGTTGCCTGCGTTTTAAGCAGATTTGAAGTCTACTTAGATGAATATTGTCTCTTTTGGATGATGTATTTAACCGGTGGTGTTCTGTATTTAAATATGATAGAGATTTAAGAGATGAGCATGATGTTCCAAAGGGGTCCTTAACTGCAGAACACTAGCTTCCAACACTAACATTAATTGTTGAAGAAGTTGAAGAATTCTATACGATGGTTTTTGAAAAATACTGAAAAGGGGCTTATGATTTGTTTCAACTATGACTTTATGACCATACAAATATTGATGAAATTTTATGTAACCGAAAACTATAGCTAGGAGCTCTTTTTCAATTTGAGCGTAGGTACACTGGCTAGGTGTTAAAGTTGCAGAAAGCATACGAGATGGGGTTATTTCCATGAAGAATGACAGCACTCATAGCACTCTGTGAACTATCACAAGAAAGAATTATTTGTTTCGGAGGATTGAAGTATGTTAGTACAGAAGCATTAGTGATAAGATGTTTTAAATTATTGACTTAAGTAAATTTTAAGTTTGTTGTTTTTTGGGAAAGATTTTAAATAAATGAAGATAAATAAGTGACTATACGTTAAAGGGCAGTAGAGCAAAAAAATAAATTCTAGAATAAAAAAATCTAAGAACAACAGTGAAAACCGCACATTTTTAAGATAACTAATAACCGAGATAGAGCCTCTAGAAGTTTGTCAGAGTTCATTCGTAATGTCACACCGACACGGAGCCGTGAAACCTCAATAGTATTACATGCATTTTAGATGCAGGCGCTCTTCGCGTTAATCATATTTCTTTAACAATGGCGTTTAGGGTTGAACCAAAATATACACAGGCCCAATTAAGGCAAATAAAGGAATACAAAAAAAGAGAAGATGAAAATCAGTCGAATATTACAAGATTAAACAATCTAAATTGGTGCAAATGCAATAATTGTATGCTTATGGCAACTGTAAGGGGATGCATTTGCTGCTAGGAAAATGCTCTTGAAAATGGAGTAAGTGAAGAAAACGTGCATTATTCTTCACGAATCATTTGCAAATGTAGTTTTACACTTAGATAACACAGCTTACTTTTAAAGTGTAAAACGGAAGAAGAAAGACAACGATACTATAATTGTTGCGGCATTTAGCTTGTCGCAATTTTGTCTGTTGCAAACAAATCTTAACAAACGCTCTTCTTTTGGTTAATTGGATTTCAGTTGTACGATTTATTTTCATATTTGTTTTTGAAATGTCAAACGTCATTTATTACTGAAAATGTTCCTAATTTTAATAATAAAAATGCGGAAAAAAAAACGATTTTTGATGCCATGCGATTTCGAAAAAAAACGGTTTTTTTGTTATTGCACTTTTATTGTTAAAATTCGGAACATTTTATTAAAGAAAATAATGTCTACATACGAAGAGTGTTAATTTAAAAAAAAAATTACGCTATCTCCATTAATAAACAAGAATGCATACTTCACTATTTTTTCATATAAATCTTAAATAAAACACTTTTTTGTCAGAAAATTAATAGGATAACTAACTAAAGGCTTCTTTCTAACCCCTACAAAAATCTCATAGATATATGAGATATATTTTCTGAGAAAAAAAATATTTAACTTTCAATGAAATTATCCCTAAAAATGGATACCTTTTATTATGTATCGTTCGATAAAAATAGAAGTATATCAGTTAGAAATATGATATTTTACTGTTGCATGTAGAAATAAATTTACCATTTGGCCGTTTTTAAAATATTTAATTTGGTTCAGTGGTTCTCGAGCAATAAGGTATCAAAGTCAGAGGACTCTAGAAAAAAATTGATAGTGGTCGAGGCAGTCGTGTCGGTGTGACATCACACACTAAACTCCCTATACTTTAGAAGCCGATATCTACGAAACTACTATCACTAGAAAAGTGCGGTTTTCATTTTCATTCTTAGGATTTTTTATTCTAGATCATATTAAAAAATAAGTTTTTGCGCTACACCCCCTTTAAGTTCCTAAGAAACGTTGTAGTTCCTATTAGTGATGTAAATGAAAAAAAAACTGAAAGGTTTTTTTTTTAAATCTGTTTTTTTTTCAAAAAAACCATATGTGTCTGATTTTTTCTGAATTTGTTTTTTTTTGTGATATAGACAAATATGTCTATAATTCTTCCATAATATTCGGATATTATGGACTTATTGAAACTGCTAATAGTTCCATTTTAATAATATGAAGATTTGCTCCTAATATTTAATTTATTACTTTTGTTATAAGTAATAATAATGAAGTTTGTAATAGTGTAATTGTTCAAGTGTATTATGCATATTTTGGCAATCTAGGATCACATTTTATTTTGTTTTGGAGTATGAGTATCCCTAAAACTTGAATAATATTCTTATTAAACGCATAATAATAACACCCAGCAATTTTATATATATAATGCAGCACTTCAGGCCTGTAGGCCTATGGCTTGAATCGTGTCCTTCCATAGCTTTCTATTTTTTGCAGTTTTTTCCCAGTTTATTTCCGGCTCTCGTAGATCTTCTTGTAATCCTTCCCACCAGGTTTTGTTTGGTCTCCCTTTCTGTTAGGTCCTCCTATTTCTGTTTTGTACATTTTCTTTGTTAGTTGATTTTCGTCCATTCTTGTTACATGTCCTAATCATCGGAGTCTGTTTTGTTGTAATATCGTTTTAATGCCTGGTTCTTTATAAATCTGCATTAGTTCTGTGTTAGTTCTTCTTCTCCACTCTCCCTGGTTTTGCACACCTCCATAAATCTTCCGTAAAATCCTTCTTTCCCATACTTCTAATTTATTGCAATTTTCTTGTGTTAACGCCCATGTCTCGCATGCAAATGTAGCTATTGGCCTGATGACAGTTTTATAAAGTTTCACTTTTAAAGATCGCGACACATTTTTATTATTTAGCACATTTTATAGGATCCCGTACATCTTGAACCTGTCACTATCCGTCTTTCTATTTCGTTTGTTATATTCCCATAACTGTTAAGTTCCACATCTAAGTATATTGCGCTAGTAGCATACTGAAATTTATATTCTTTATCCGCACTAATATTTTTTATTACTAGCTGTTGTTCTTCTTGCCTTTTTTCCCCTAATATCATATAGTGTGATTTTTCTTCATTTATGAGCAGTTCCCTTAACTTCGCTTGATGTTCTAGATTCTTTATAAGAGTTTTTAATTCCTCACGGGTCTTCGCCATTAGAATCAAGTCATCGGCATAGGTCATACATTGGTATGAATGTTGTAGTATATTGTAGTTTGTACGTATTTGACTTTTCCTTATTATACTTTCTAAGACAATGTTAAATAAGATTGTAGACATTGGATCTCCTTGTTTTAATCCTAGGTTAGTATTAAAAATTCTTGATAAACTTCCATGACATGGTATTTGAGAAGAAGTCTGTGCTAGTGTCATTTTTACTAGCTCTATTGTTTCTTTTTTTAAAGTTCAGTTCCTGAAGAGCCATTACAATATTTTTCCTCTTTATTCTATCACAAGCCTGCTTAAAATCGTTCAGTACTGTATATATTGATTTGTTCTTCTTTTTGCATTTTTCCTGTATTTGTCTTAGTATAAAAATGTTATCTACCACTGATTTTCCTTTTTTAAACCCACTTTGGTACTGTCCGATTTTACTGTCAGCTTCTTCTTGCAGCCTTCTTTTAATGACATGTGCTAAGATCTTGTACACTATGTTTATCAGAGCAATCAGTCTATAATTTCCTGGAGTTTGTTGGTTACCTTTCTTATAAACTGGACAGACTATTGCTAGGGACCATTCCTTGGGCATTTCTTTATTTTCCTATATTTTCTTGATTAATTCATATATTTTCTTTTGTAGGTTATCTCCTGCATACTTGATTAGTTCGGCTTCTATTCCATCTGAGCCTGAACTCTTTCCATTTTTCATGTTTCTGATAATGTTCTGGATTTCTTTTTCTGTTGGTTCATATGTTTTGTCATCTTCACTATACACTCTTGTTACTGGTTCTATTCCATTTGATGGTTGTTCAGAGAGGATTTCCTTGTAGTGTTGTGCCCATGTTTCTAATATGTCTTTTTCTTCTATACATAATTCTCCATTCTTATTTCTTATTGTTAATGATTGGGACTTATGACCTTTTTTTCAGTTTTTAACTTTTTATGAAATTCTTTTATGTCTTTTTTGTTATATGCTTGTTCTAATTTTCCTATTTTCTTCTTTTGGACTTCTCTTTTCTTTTTTCTGCATATGTCATGTGCTGTATTTCTTGCAACCCTGTAGTAGTCTTTGTTTTCTTGTGACTGGTCCTGTAATAGTTTAATTCTTGCCTTTCTTCTTTTTTCTACCGCTTCTTCACATTCTTTATCATACCAGTCTTTATTTTCTGTTACAGGGCTTTCTCCTAACTTTTCTGCATTTTGTGTAATAATAGTTCTTATCATATCCCATTCTCTTTGAACATCTTCATACCTTGTTGCGTTATTGATTTCTCTGTCCATCGCCTCCATGTATTCTTTGCTTTTGTTTGCATTGTAGTACTTCCTTATCTCATTTTATCTTTTTGTTTCTTTGTTTCCTTTTCAACTTTGGTATTTGTATTTCTTGTCTTACTATAGCCTTGATTAAAAAATGATCAGAGTTTATATCGGCTCCTCTATAGAAATACGAATAGAGTTACGAATCTTGTTTCAACTTTTACATTTAACTTGCTTTGATTATTTCAACTTTTAGAAAAATTAAGATTTATCCAACTTGGTGATCTGTATAACACTTTATCCTAATAGTGGGGTACAGAGTTACAAGGAAAGGTTAACAATGTTAATGTTAATAAAACAACTTAAAATTCTTATATTCTTGAATTTTATGTACGAATTTATAAGTTTATTATTAACTTCTGTATTCGTTTTACATGTAATTTCCCTAATTGACAAAATTCTGTGTTTTATTGTAGCCTGTTCTTGTATTACCACAAAGTTTCCAACAACGATATCATTTAAATGGAATAATGTATTTTTGTCACTTAGATGCAACTTGAACTGATCACTGTCTGCACAAGTGTTACATAAATAATGTTACACCGAACTCGAATAAGTTAATAAGGGCACAAACAGTTTTGAGGTTAAGTTCGTGCTTCTCCGGCTTAATAAACTTACAAGTTTATTGCCCTAATAAGAATTATTATTGTAGTGTAAATTGATTTCATCTCCCCTATTTTGTACGTATGTGATTTCGGTGACCTAGATTCTCCCTTTGTTTGTTGAACAGGTATTCAAATTGCATTTGTTCGTAATTATTTCTAAATAAAATGAAATGACTATTGCAGCTCAAGAATATGGCTGGAAAGAATAATGTAACTTTAGTTGGTAATTAACGACGTAACAAGAAACAACTCTTCTAACTTAGTTTAATAAATGTTTTAAATATCTAAATTGATTATCGTTTTATTTATTAGATTCTATAAGTAAAACAACTTCAATCAAATGGTTCACTACACATAATTCTACTTCATATTTTACTATACTATTATATAACAAGAGATTTTGTTTACATATTTGTTCGAGACATTTTATTGAATGCGGCTCTGCGTTTTATTTACCGGCGATGACGACCGATAAACGTCGGTCCACTACTTCCTTTATGGGCGTGATATTCGAAGGTGGATTAATAAAATGAATGGTGTAGCATGCAAGTGAATTTACTGATTGTTATATATACTGTGGCTCGGGCATCCAACAACTGCGGGCTACAAATGCTAATTTTCTGCCCTTGAGACACAAAATACTATACGTTGCTGTATCATGTTGCTTGTAAGGTTTCTCATAATTCTGTAACTTTCCCAATCTTCACTATCCTTTTTAAATTATATCTTTTAAAACACCTAGCTCTTGTTTTTATCAATTCTTTTATTTCGTCTGTAAACCAAGGCTTACTTTTAAGATGTATCACCATTGTTCTAATAGGCATTACCTCATTAATAATGGCAGTCATGCTATCAATGAAGCTATTACATTTATCATTTAAATATATATTTTGAAACTGGTACTGAATTAAATTTATTTTATCTTTGTATTCATCAACCTTTTTTAGTTATGAACGCCTCTTGCTAATTATATCGCTACTGTTTCCACTTATTAAAATTCCTAAAAGGGAATGCCTATTAAAAACTGTTGTATTTACTTGATCACAAACCAGAAACTTATACTAAACTTGTATACTAAAAGCAAATGTTCATTTAATGCACATTTTATTATACTACTGCTACTTATAAAAGATAAAAGTTGATAAGTTACTATTAGAAACAAATAATGTAGTATTACGTAAAATTATTAACAAAAGAGATTTGTAAATTACATAAAATATTACATGAGGACTTCAGATGGATTCCGTTTAGTTTGAAAGATGGATAAGGCCATCCCTCACTGCATGGAACTGGCAACGTCTGAATGAAATTCTCATAAAGATAGCATTGCATTTCTTTAGCACGCAGAATACTCACTTTGAGGCGAACTGTAGTGTACTTGCGCGACGCGACTAGAATTGTTGTAATTTCTTAGAAAATTTGGATTGGAGATTTTTTTTCATTGATGATTTGATAAATGTACACAGAATATAAATTGATAAGAAAAATGTTCCAACTTGATAGAGAAGTCATAAATAATTTAATGTGTTTATTATAAAATGCTTATTGTTTATAAAAATATTATGTTTGATAAAAAAATATTTAGTACTAATATTTATTTATTAATTGTTTCTTTTATGTGTTTTTCACTTTTGGTATGTAATTAAGTTAAATCAGTTTATTTAAAACCTATATTTCAATCCATTTTTTAACAAAATTAAAACTGGGCCAACTAGTACGGGATGGGCTTTGTATTCATGTGGGGTAGTTTTGTATTAGGAGTTGATTTGGAAAATGGATTAGCAGTCTTTGATTAGTTCAAAATTATAACATGGGATTTTCCTATTTATCTTTTTAATATCCTATATATCCTATTTAATCTTTTTTCTTTATTAATTTGTGGTAGTTTTGTATTTAGAGGTTGATTTCTAAAATAGATTGTGTGCCAGTGAATGATCTGTAATTACCCTAAAATTAGAACATGAGGTGTTTCTGAACTTAGAGTATTGAATTTTTTGTCATTATTCATGTGGGGTAGCTATCTATTTTGGGATTGATTTCCAAAAGTGATTATATATCAGTGAATGGTCTTTAATTAGTGGTCTAAAATTATGACCTAATCTAAACTGATTTTTTATTTATATTATGGGGGTGCTAGTTTGAGTTCAAGTCAGCACCAACACAAAAGAATCTCCATTTCTGATCAATAGTTTACCTATAAATTGGAGTTAATTAGTGGGTAGCTAAGTGTAGTACATAAATAGCTTCAGGGTAGTAGTACGGAATGTTGATTGCAGCCTCAATTTCAATCAAAAATTGTTAGTTTTGATTAATTCATTAAGACTAAAACTAATCAATCATTAGTCATCTGGCATGATTGAAACTAATTAATCATTAGTCATGATTAAATTTTTAGTTTTCAATCATTAGTCAGATTGAATTCTGCCCAACACTGCTCTTATTAAGAAGCACCCTTAAAATGGTGATCAAAGTGAAAAAATTGTTCAAATTTAGGACGAATTTAATAGTATAGTAAAGTATTAGTTTCATAAGACGTTTTTAGCGCACGCGTCCAAGTTCTAAAGAGGACAAGTTCACTAAAACGTCTTATGAAACGAATACTTTATACTATTTTTTCTATTTGCGTTATTTCATTATTAAATAATTAAAAAAATTACTTAGTTTTAAATAAAATTTGTTAGGGATATTTTGGTAAGTAGCATAACAGTTGGCAACACTAGAAACTATACCTTATTTGTTAAAGAAATTAATTAGGTAAAAATGCAATAGTATTCTCAGCAAAGAATGATTTTTGTTAACAGAAATAATTATTCATTGGATCTTTTCAATATTATAACTTATAAGGTACAGATACTTATATAATTTTATGAAACTAAATTTTATTACGTCAAGTTTATCGTGAGCATATTACATATACACAACACAATGCATTCCATATGCTGAGAGCATCAAAATTTACAATTTCGTTAATAATAAAGTAAAAACTGTTATGCCCGTAACGGAGCTGCGGTCGACGGCGCGCTGCGTCTTGCAATGCTACATAGTTTAGCGAGCGTTGCATTCCAATTGCAAAAGCTCACTGCATAAATAATAGTAGAGTCTTTTTTTACAAAAAACAGGCCTAAGTTCTTATTTTTTACTATCTAAAGATAGAAACTTCAAATCTTTTGTAATGCGTTTAGTACTGGGCCAATATAAAATGTAATATATTTAAAATGGGGGCAGGCACCCCCCTGGCGGTTGACACCCCTATTTTATACCCCTAATTTAATAACGCAACCAAATTGAGCGAAATTTATGTTGGGAGGGAATTTGGGGTCACTGATTATTAATACAATAAGAAAATTGAAAAATTCAAAATGGCGGTGCTTAAATAACGGCCTTTGAGATTGAGAATATGATTTACTCCGTTTCTCTTGATTTTAGAGAAAAATTCAGAGTCAAAAAGTGTTTAGAATGTGATTTTGTGAAGGAATAAACTATTTTGGTTACCGTATTATGTAACACCTTCGCTCTCCCCTAGAGGGAAACCTACTATGTCAGGGAAAATGGCGATTGTAACATTGTTTTATACAGAAAATAAAGAGTAAGTAAAGAGTTTTGTTTAAATTATTAAACAAAATAACTTATTGATTGATCGATGCTCAACATTTTGTATTTAAATTGATTATAAATTTTTGTAGTATTTAACAATATGTATTAGGAAAACGTAGATTAAATGAGAAAAAGAAAGAAACTATAATCAAACTTTCATTTTCAATTTTATAAAAATTAAATTCTACTTAAGATATAAAAAAATATATAGATAATTAATAATAATACTAATATCATTTTCATTATCTACAATAGTAGTTTTGGCGTTGTTTGTATCATCATCCTGTAATTTTCATGTGTGCAGGCTAGAATACTGTTTCAGCAATTATTAACATAACAATTTGAACAGGCTGGTATGCACTGAACGCCAACTTTTCTGCATCAACAGAAACTGTCAGGAGCTGCATTTTCGACATTTTAACTGAAACTTATTGGCATTATATGGTGCACCAAAAAAATTGGGGATAAAATAAAAAAATAGATACAACAAATTTAAACTTATTAAAGGAGTCAGATATAATTTGTTTTGTAAAGCTACTACAAAAAATGAAGCAGTAAAATTGTCAACTGTGGTACCTACTTGTGATGGATTTTAGCAACACCTAAAAAGAGTATACCTATTTACAAACGCTATTTTGGTTGTATGGAAATTGAAACACATTTTATTATGTTAATACTGATGACGATGATGTAGAAGACAATTTCGATTATGATTTTAATGAAAAAGGGAAGCTGATTTACTAGTTCCAGTTCAAATAACCAAAAAATGCAGCTCCTGACAGTTTATTAAAAATTTGTTCGTCTAAAACTGGATGTGCGACTTCCTCCTGTGGATGCAGAAAAGGTGGTCTTCAGTGCATACCAGCCTGCTCAAATTGTTATAGTAATAATTGCTCAAACAGTATACTAGTCCCTATACATGAAGATGAGTTACAGGATGATACAAATAATGCCAAAACTACTATTGTAGATAATGAAAACGATATTAATATTATTGTTAATTATCTACATTATCTATATATTTTTATATCTTAAATAGGATTTAATTTTTATAAAAAATAAAAATAAAAGTTTGATTATAGTTTCTTTCTTTTATTTTATTCCTTTTTTAATACCTTTTCCTAATATTGTTAAATACTACAAAAATTTATAATCTATTTAAATATAAAATGTTGAGCATTATTCAATCAATAGGTTATTTTGTTTATTTAAACTTACTCTATATTTTCTGTATAAAATAATGCTTTCCCTGAAAGGGGCTCTGACATGGCAGTAGGTTTCCCACTAGGGGAGATCGAAGGGGTTACATAATACGGTAACCAAAATACTGTATTCCTTTGCAGAATCACATTCGAAACACTTTTTGACTCTTTGACTTTTTCTCTAAAATCAATAGAAACGGCGTGAATCTCATTCTCAATCTCAAAAGTCGTTATTTCAGGACCGCCATTTTGGGTCCGCCATTTTGAATTTTTCAATTTTCTTATTGGATTAATAATCAGCGACCCCAAAAACCCTCACAACATAAATTTCGTTCAATTTGGTGAGGACACGCATAATGCGTGTCTTAATGGCTTCATTAGGACACGCAAATATAAAAAATGCTTTTATCTTCAAACGTCAGTAAAATGTGACATTATACTGCTGGATTGACAGTACTAAAGTGTCACTTCGTTGCCATGGCATTTAATTCACTTTAGTGCTGCTGACGAGCGGCATATAATGACTTTAGTGCCGCTTACAATTACTTTACTGCCGCTTACAATTACTTTACTGCCGATTACAACTTTGTGATTCATGAATTTCAATATTCTTTAAATACGTTTTTTATTGTCTACGTTTGAAGATAAAATAGTATATATTATGCAGAGCTAAAGTGACTTTATGCGGCTCATCTTAATTTTTGAACTCGCTATCGCTCGTCCATTAAACCAACAGATTCGCCGCATAAAGTCTTGCTTTAGCTCTTTATAATATAATATACTATTAAGTATGCTACTAGAGCATATATGCTCTAGTATGCTCCTCTGCATATTCGCAACTGGTTATCAATACTTTTAAAAATAAAAGTATTACTACTATGCTATTACAACTAGCATTACGAGGGTGGTCTGAAAAGTTTCCGACCTAACAAAGATACAAGACATTTTTTCTTTAAATTTATTTTTATTTTTCTACATAGTCTCCTTGTAAGTCTACACACTTCTCCCAGCGATGCTCCCATCTTCTTTAACCCGTCCAAATAGTACTCGGCGTTTTTCTCTGCAAAATAATTGTTCACGAAGGTGATTGCCTCCTCATTTGACGAAGATCTCTGTCCTCCGAGCGCAATTTTTAGATGAGGGAACAAAAAGAAGTCGCTTGGGGCTAGATCTTGGTGAAACAGGATTTTCTTTTTCTGCAAATGTGGCCGTTTTTCCGCAATTTCTGCCTTTAGCTTGTCAAGTAATGATGCGTAGTATGCTTCTGTAATGGTTTTTCCTGTTTGAAGATAATTGATTAAGATAATTCCATGACTATCCCAAAAAACAGTCGCCATAACTTTCCCAGCCGACATAACAGTTTTTGCTTTTTTTGGAGCCGATTCCCCCTTCGCAGTCCACTATTTTGACTGTATTTTTGTTTTGGGCGTATAATGGTGTATCCAAGTTTCATCTACAGTAATTGATCGGCGCCAAAACTCTGATTTATTGCGCCTAAACTGCGCCATTCATTCGAACACGTTTTTGGTCTAACGTGAGCAAACGCGGCACCCAACGCGCGGACAGCTTTCTCATGCCTAAATCTTGATTCAATATGTGACAAATACGTTCTTTGGACATATTCATAGCCTCTGCTATCTCTCTCACTTTAATTCGACGGTCGTTTAGCACCATCTGGTGAACTTTAGCGATGTTATCGTCAGTGGTTGCAGTTTTTGGACGTCCAGAACCTTCATCGTCTCCCAAGCTGGTACGTCCATGTTTAAATTCAGCTGCCCAAAATTCTACTGTGGTAAATGATGGCGCAGAGTCCCCATACACAGAGTCCAACTCATCTTTGATTTGCGTAGGCGTATTGCCTTTCAAAAACAAATATTTAATGACAGCTCGATACTCGGTTTTTTCCATTTTCACAAAAACACTCACATCGACTCACTCAAACGATTGTCAAATAACAACTGAGCGTCCAAAATGGCTGAAATTTTGGTGAGTACCTGTCAAAAGATGCACAACTACATTCCCTAGCTTTTATTGACGAGTGCTGCCATCTTCACGTTAAGGTCGGAAACTTTTCAGACCATCCTCGTATATTTATTATTATTTGTTTTACAACTTCAATAATTATAATTATTATTTGGTATATAGGATAGCAACATAATGCCTAACATTTTTTTTTTTTAATATTATAGATGGTTATTACGTGATATGGATAAATTAGCAGAAGCTGATGGATATGCAACATGGCGGGAAAAAGAAGCAAATGAACTAGATAATTTAGTTCAAACACGATTTCACTACCTCCAAAATCCACCTGATTGTAAAAAGGCCAAAAAACTGGTTTGCAGTTTGAATAAGGTGAGCATCAAAAAAACATTTGCATAAGAGAATGTAGTTGGTAGAGAGCATTAGAAGAGATGGAATTAATGTACTACATAATATTTTTTTGTGGTGTCTGGGGAATTCTATACCTATGTGTAATAGTATGTAAACATCAGCTGATGAAACTAGAATACATTATTTTAAATCAAAATTAAAAATAGCATGGAAATTGATTTACATATGAATTGAATAATAGTTGTAGGTATGTAAATAAATAATTAAAATGAAATTAGTAAATTCAAATTAGTTTCTATTCAGAGAATGTCATTAAACTTACTTTTAATTTTTTTTAGTTGTTGGATAAAATTGTTTCTATATAAATGGGAATCTGATATCAACGATATAATAAAATCAATATAACATTAGTTTTTTTTATTGACCTTATTGGGATATTGGACAATATAAGAGTTATGAATTTCGTTAAATATACAAAAGTGTAAAGATTTAGCAGACTAGATAATCAAGGACTATCGATTTCTAAATACATCGTGAGAGATATAACACATGTTCAAATAAAAAAGAAATGAAGGTGCTTTTGATTTTCTGTTAAAAAAGGATGTGACAGAAAAGGGTTGTGATTTCTTTATTCCTACATTTGTGTTAAAATGTCACAACATAAATGAAGGTGACAAGTGACAATATTGTAATGTCTTTGATTGATACATATCTCCAAACAGTAAATATAATTATTGAACAAATTTTAAATTGTAACGTGTTATTTTCCTGTACACACAAAAGCCCTATGATCATGCGTCAATGAAACGTAAAAGTTTCGTTACTCTACATTATTCTGAATACACAATAACAAAATATACGCCGCGCGACGGGCGTCACGGTAACCTCAATAAAAAATTCAAATGGCTTAAGACATCTTATTAACAAATTATAATTCAGGCGTGGGTCTGGTTTCCATAACTTACGAATTGTAAAGAAAATAGGTTTATAGACACAATAAAAGAATGTGGGCACCATTTGATTGCAAGACCTTATCAGAATTCGCAACCAAAAAAGGATTCTGAGTAAATTGATGGAATTCAAAAACTAATCCTAATTAGTTGAATTATTATTAAGCAGAATTAGGTAGTTCTTTTCAAACTGTAGTTTGTTCCATGTATAAAAACTGTAATATTAAGGGCGCGAACTAACATAAAATTTCACTGGGAGTTCCTCCGGGGTGAAGCCCCAGGTAGACGCGGGAGACCACTCTCAGCTCGGCCCGTTACTTGTACCCGTTGTTGATTCTATTCGGCTCTGTACAATACTCTTGACTGTATGAAAGAACACTTTTTTTACGCCAATCTTGGGCGTTTTCAGCTTTTCTTTCAAACGGCCTAATAATGTAGCGTAATAAGCTCCGGTTATTGTTTTACCCTGCTTGGTCTATCAGGATAATTCTTTGGGAATCCCAAAAAACAGTGAACATCACTTTTCAACCGACAAAAAATCGATCTTCGCCTTCTTCGGCGCATTTTCCCAGTCATCGTCTGTGACTGCTTCCAGTCGTGTAGTGGTAGATCTAAGTTTCGTTCACAGTTACCAATCGACGTCCTTTGTCTGTCCTGAAAAATGTCCTTTCGCGTGCCTTTACGCCGACATTCGTCAACATTCAACAATAGCGCACATAACTTTCTCAACAGCAATTTTTCACGCAGAACATTGTGCACTCGTTCAATTGAAATGTCCACAGTCTCAGCAATCTCGCGCAGTTTCACTTGACGGTTTTTCATAACGATACCATGAATTTCTTCTAATGATATCCATTGTGGTGGCCTCAAATGGGCATCTGGAGAGCGCTTCATCTTCAGTGCATGTTTGGCTACGCTTAAATTTATTTATTCAGAAATAAATGGTCTTCAACGCTGGTGCAAATTCCCAATGAATTTTATCCAACCCGGTTTTGATCTGCGCGGCCGTTCACTTCATTATGTAAATAAAAATGTTTGATCAGAGCACGGAACTCGTGTTCTTTCCATTTTTGTGGCAACTGCTAAAATGCTCGCTTCAAACGTATGTCGAATGTGAACAACACACCACTTCTAGCTGAAACGTGACATGTGGTAGTTTTAAGAGTGACATCTTCGAGCCGTTGTAGGCATAAAATTAATGACGTCATCAAATTTAATTATCAGAACTGAGAAATTGTTTAAATTAATTTCATATAATTCCTGATACAAATTTGTATTTTGATTCGAAAACAGCTGTACAAACTGTTCTTACATACTGTAATGGTTTTTCTATTATAATATTAATGGAAATAATTGCCCTGGCTGTTGAAGTTAAAAAAGAGTTTGTTAGATGATTTACGAATTCTTATTGATACCCAATAAAGAAACGTTAAGTGTTGACTAATTGAGTTAATCATTAATAATTGTCAATTATGAAACGATTCAAGTTTGAGTTGATTTTATTGATTTGGTACATGTACATAATAATAATTTGATTAAGGTAGTTATTTTGGGTTGATAGGATTTTCACTTACAGTTACTTCTGAAAAAAATCTATTAGTTTAGTAAAATTATAAAACATTGCATATTTCATTGATAGTGATATAACATAATTTGGATTTGATATTTTATAATACAAAATAGCCTGAACTACGGTTACTGATAAACCAAAGGCAGGGTAATTTTGGATTTAAATATAAACGACAAGAAGATATGAGAAATAATTGCAATCTAAAAGAATGTTTATAATAGTTACTAAGAGGTAGTTAAGTAAATAAAATGAAGAATTAAAAGGGTTTTTAAACGAAAAGGTTGTATAAAGGTTGATCTTTGTAAAAATTAAATAAAATAAAGATAAATAAAGAAGTTTAACAGTTCCACAAGTGTAAAAAGCTGTGTATTTTATTTCAAACGAATATAATAATAGAATTTAAAAAAGAAAATAAAGGAAAATTTAAGACGCACCAAAAATCCAGGGTGCAGTATAGGCATAGTCACATCAAAGATCTGTTGACTGATGACTGATGCTGTTTGATCCGAAGACATAACCAGCTGGTCCAACATAAAGGAGATACATAAATTTTAGTTTTGAATGTTATTCAAGAGCTAATATTAAAAAGGTTAATTTAGGTGCAATTTACCTCAACATTTAGCTTCGGCAGAGCATTATATCCTGGAGGAAGCTATGTAGCCCCATAAGCAATAAGCAGAGGTGATCTTCCCAGTCAGCAGGCTGAAAAAAAGGAAACAAAGTGCATCAAGATACCAGGTTTGTAACAAATCAAAAAGTGCTAACAAAGGACAATGATAGTGTTATTCTAAAAAGAATCAAAAGTGAAATCAGTTCTATAATAAGGTTTTGAATAAGGTTAACTTACCATAAATTCTTAAAGATCCTGGATAAAACTGTAAGTGATCATTTTCTTAACCTAAAATAAAAAAAGGTCAATATAAATATTTCTCAATAGTAAAATCAAAACTTACTTGAATTCAACAGTTTCACTTCTGCTATTCACATTGTGAGGTTAGGTTAGGAACCAAGTGTAAACTTGATGTTTCAAGGTAAATAGAGATTCCCATTTATTCAAATATCGTAAAAGGTAAAAGGATAAGTATACCATTAGCTCGAATCTTTTTTTATAAATCCATGAATTTTTAAAAGAATCCAATTGATGACTCATTGGACATTATTAAAGTCTCACAAAGGAGTAAAATAATTAAAAGAGTATAAGGTAATTCATAAACAATAAGACAACCTGTGATTAATAAAATGTAAAGCCAATAGGAATTCAGTTGTATTAGAATTTGACAGTTTGTTCTAGAATGAATGTTTTAATTGACAATTGAAATCGTCATTTATGAAAATGATGACATGAGTTGAGTCCTAAGTAGGGATGCAGCGTTTAAACGTGTAAACGATTAGTAGCAAGTAAACATTTAATATAAAAATACACGTTTAAACGCGTATGTGTATGTGAAAGTATTTTCAACGGAACACCAATATTATACGGCAAACAATCTCATTAGAGCTAAAAGGCAACAATTTGCTTTCTCCGCGGTTATTTGCCGTTCGACGTTCAACCCGATACGGTACTTGATTAAGGTAATAATCCAATCAAAACACGCATCATCGTAGATGATGAAAAGTAGCGACTTTAGTGTACGCAAAAATACTTCACATAAAACACAGTTTTTTATATTTATTTTTGTATTTTGCTGAATTTGCTAAAGTGCGTCTGAAATAAGTTGTCGCAAGGACGTAAACGTCGGCGCGCACATGTTCTTTTTAATACTTAAGAGGATTCCGTACCCAAACTGGCCTTGAAAATCGGAACTCTTACACCGCTTGTCACATTGACAGTAATAAAGCAATAAAGTGTCGTAAACAGTAGCTTCGAACCCTTGTCCATAAGTTATAGTTTGAAAGAGCAGGTACCTAGTTAAATAAATCGGATTGTTTCGATAAATCGGATAAATCTTTCTAACATCGTGGTTACGTTAGTAATTAATTTTTTTTTATCAAAACGCTATTTTCCTTTCCAAAAAGATATTTTCTATCGAAACTCCGACTAAAATGACCGTACGAACTTTAGAACTTTAATTTTTAATTTTAATTTTTAATTCTTTAATTTTTCCCAATTTGTTATCACCGTTTTTCTATTTCAAGTTTGCAAATTCAAAAATTTAACACGGCCATTTTGTAGAATTTATTATTCTCTTTAGAACTGTATAAATTTTATTATTACATTTTTATTAGAATATTTGCTATGATGTTAGAATGTTACATTGGAAATCCCATAAGGGTGATAGGTCCGGATGGCTCTTAAGCTACTTTACCTACATGCGGAAACACGTATATGCAATCAGTTCTGGTTAACGTTTATTTATTTTGTTAAATTTATTTTGTAATTGCCCTTTTTAGGGCAAGCACCTCTTTTAAACAAGGCTTTGTTATGTTTAAATAGCGAGTGACGAGTCTGATTTAATTGTGGTGTATTTATTTCCATCAGTATCATTTTTCATTCCATATTACGCGGAAACCGTAAGAGCGAGTTAAGCGCACACGGTACGCAAAAGCGCATCATCGTAAATGAAGCCTCAAGGGTCAGCTAACTTCAAGTGTATTTACGTCTTGCAACATCTTATTTCAGACGCACTTTAGCGCACTTCGCGATTTATCCCGCCGTAGTCTTTCCGTATATTCTCTTAACAGTTTTTATTAGTGGTGGTAGACGTAACCTAACGCGAGTCGTCCGCTTTATGGCGCGTATAAATTAAAAATCAAAACAACACAGCATTACAGAGAAATAGTTTCATAAATCTTTCCGGGGAAGTGTTTAAACGTTTAAATTTTGATGGTTTAAACGTTTATTTTATAGAACGTTTGTTTCATCCTTAGTCTTACGTACTGGTGCATTAAAAGCTATACCGCTGACTGAGAAACATACAATTGTATGTGTACATATATCTTTTCTTATAGTATCTAGATAAGACCCACAGTAAATTAGCAAAAAAAAATTACTTCAGCATAATTGATTCCATCATTTTATAAAAGCTGCATCTTTAATTTTAACAATTACAAATTTATAAATATTTTATTTCAAACAACTGTAACATTTAGGGTTGTGGTTATGGATGCCAACTGCATCATGCTGTATATTGCTTTATGGTTGCCTATGGATCCCAAAGAACTTTAATATTGAAATCTAAAGGTTGGCGTTACCATAAAGGTGGATGGGAAGAAGTCTTTAAACCAATTAGTGATACCTGTACAGATCCTGAAGGCGAAAGTTCTAGTAACTGGCCAGGTAGCTTAATAATTTATTATCATAGTTTCTTGAATACAATTTTTACAAATATCCTACAGGAAGTGCTCATACTCAAGTATTAACCCTGCCCATAATTGATTCAATATCTCCAAGGCCGCCATTTTTACCATTAGCAATACCAGAAGATCTAGCACCACGACTGATTAGACTCCATGGTGATCCAATTGTATGGTGGGTTGGCCAATTTTTGAAATATTTACTTCGACCTCAAGAGAATACTGCAAAACTTATACAAAATGCTATTGCAAATCTTGGTTTTAAAAGGCCTATTGTTGGGTATGTAAATTTAGTTTTTTATTAAGATTGTTAATATCAAAAGAATTTGCTTTTTCAGCGTTCATGTAAGAAGAACTGATAAAGTTGGTACTGAAGCATCATATCATGGTATAGAAGAATATATGAATGCTGTAGATGAATATTACAATCAATTAGAATTAAAAGAGAAAGTAGATGGAAGAAGGATATATTTAGCAACAGATGATCCAAAAGTTATTGCAGATGCCAGAAATAAATATCCTCAATATGAAATTTTAGGTGATGCTACTATATCTAAGACTGCTGCTGTATCTACTAGATATTCCGATACATCTTTACAAGGTATCATTCTTGATATACACATGTTGTCTATGAGTGACTTTTTAGTTTGTACATTTTCATCACAGGTAATATTTAATTTTAAAACTTAAGTATCATATGTTAAAAAAAATCTATTTCAGGTATGTAGGATAGCATATGAAATAATGCAAAACTATTTCCCTGATGCGTCATCTAAATTCAGATCATTAGATGATATATACTATTACGGTGGACAATCTCCACATAATCGTATAGCAGTGATGCCACATGAAAGTCATAGATCTGGTGAAATACAATTAACCCCAGGTGATATAGTAGGTATTGCTGGAAATCATTGGAACGGTTATAGTAAAGGAAGAAATCTTCGAACAAATCAGATAGGACTGTTTCCCAGTTTTAAAGTGAAAGATAAAGTTGAAACAGCAAAATTTCCCACATACTCGGAAATGTACAACAATCAAAACGGTGAAGAAAGTTAGCTCTATAAAGTTATAAATCTATAATTTGTTACCTCTTTTGTAATTATAGACTGTCGTCTTGAATGATTATTTTCATAGTGTGCAAAAAATTTAATACACACAATCTTTCACCTATTTGAATTTGTACTGTTTTAATGGGTGGCTGGTCACAAGTTAGGTTTTATCTTTTATTCTTTTTTGTTATAAAGTCTATATTTATTGTCACTACCAAGCTTAGGGGTTCTGCATATTTTTTGATAATCAACAAGGTGGCCATGAAATGTATTGTAAACTCAAGGGGGTGACATGCTCATGCGATTTGATTAAAAGCAATTATCAAGTGACTAACTAATCTATCTTGTCAATGGCTAGTCTTTTGCTAATTGCCTGTATTCACATAATTATGCTACCACCCTTTATGCATAAGCTAGATTAATAAATATGCAATATTTCCAAAAAGGGTGCTGAACCTCGAAGTTTAGTTACTACTATTGCTCAATATTGTATTAGATTATCCTAGTATAAAATAAGATCAATAAACTATTATTATTGTAATTACAACCTTTATACTATAGTTGTATAATTTGTTGTTACTAGTACCTACAGAGAATTATACATTACATTATTGTATATTAAATAAATAAATCTAGTTAATTGTAAGTTTAAATGCACAATTAAAAATGGAACAAAAGTAATTTTAACAATATTATAATTTTATAATTTAAATAAATTTAACCAAAGGTGTGCATTTTTTAATCTACTTAAGAAAAAAATGTTGTTTTTACATATGATACAGTGTAAGTACAATATTATTTTTAGATTAATTTTAAAATTTCCCTTTCAGTATACATTGTATTTTTAAGTTCATATTATTCATGTGGCCAAGCCAATAACTGCCAAAATTTAGTCATGTGTTAGGCACTTTAAATTGAAAGAATTATAAAAATGTTATTAGGTAAACTGATCTAGTTGAAAAAAAAAATTAAAATCAACCCTAGTATTATTATTATTATTGTAATTACTGTCATTTGTTAATATTTTTCATTTTATATAGTTTTCACTTGTAGAAAAGATTTTTTTAATTTGTACAGTATATCAGAAAACTGCATCACCATTTTTGAAATATTTTATTGAGAACAAATCAATGCAATTATTACATCACTCACTGCCTGTCTAAAGATTAAGCTAATGTGTTGTTTTTTGGACAGCTCCCATTAAACCTTATTGAAAATTTTAGTGCACTCGGAGACCAGATAATGATTAAAACCTAGATAGTTCAAAGTAATTGGACAGGAGAAGTGTTGATGTTGTCCACATATTTATAATTAAAAATTCTATGGTCAAAGATGGTGTGGTGGTCAGTTAATCTTACTAAATGAATCTGAAACTAATGTGTAACATAATGTAAATTTGTTTAATCCTTAGATAGGAAAAAACTTTTTGCATGATGCAATCTATTTTATATACAAAATTAATTAATTTTAATTATGGAAATCTTTTCTGACAATTTTAATCATAGCATTTTTCACAATGTGTATAGACTTGTATAAATTAAATTAAAATAGATTTAGGGCAATGTAATAATAAAATGATATCAGTCCAATTTAAAAACGCTTTTTATTCAAATAGAGTGCAATAAAGATATATTGTTGTATTAAAGATTAAATTAAAAAAGGCCTATCTTGTCTATAACAGTATCTGTTCAAAGATATTTATGTTTTGTTTTTATTTCTTTAAACATTGTATTTAAATTGATTTTTTAAATAAAAATACAGTATATTCTTGGTTGTTATTTTTATTATTTAGTGTATTCTTGCCATATTGTTCCTCTATATTTAATACTAGTTTATACAATAGAAATCCATAATCCGAACACACCGTATTCGGAACAACAACATTTACGAGCTATAATCCGAACAAACCTCTTTAATCCGAAATCCCTTTAATCTGAATAGGAATGTTCTATGTACTGTTGGAAGATAATTGTTACGGTAGGTTTTTTCTTTTAAATAGAATTTTCTCCATAGTACTCTCTTCCATCGGCGTAATATGTCAAAATTCTTAAAAACCTGCCTACTTTATTATTTAATCGTACCAATTATTTATCTGGCAATAGTACATACTAAAATTGAATATATAGCGTTCTTGGGGAATGGGGAAGGTGAATATTATAAATGAGATGTTACAATCCGTCGAGTGTAGAAAAATTCTACAAAGATCAACAAACACTTTTATTATTATTTAATATAAAGAGTAATAAAAATCCTGAATATAGTAACTGATATCATCACAAAGGCACCCTAAATGTTGTGATGTTGCAGTTTTGTCAAAATTTTTTATGATTATCTAAAGGACATCATCTACCTTAAAACTTTTTTAAATTTTGTCATTATAGACAATTTTTGTACGAGGCGTCCATATCTCGATTTAAAGCATGGTGTTGATAAATGGACAGTCAATATAAAGAAAAACAAAACTAAAATTCTGGAATGTACGTCTTGTCTACTGACAAAGGTACCGGAAATAGAAAAACATTGAAATTAAAATCACGAAATGCAAGCACACACTCTGGAGGAGAAAAGAGAAAGAAAGCATTTAAAGCAAAACAATTGGTGATTTTTTTAATTAGAAATAAAAGTTTTGTAATAAAATTAGTAAGGTACCATGGTATAGAGCAATGTTCTTATTCGAATATCCAGTAATCCGAATTCCTCGTTAATACGAATTTGCCTTGCATTTATAGATTTGGATTAAAGAGTTTCTACTGTATTTGTTTCACAGTTTATCGTTGTAGGGTGTATTCATTAGTTTGCACAAGTTAACTCACAAGGGGAAATTACAATTAATCATGATTGCATTTTTTGTTAATTTAATATAAACTACAGCAAATTTGAAAATATTTCTCCTTGATCCATAATGATTTCATTACTGAATATTATGTACCGTTTGTTCCAGTTCTCTGTCTTGAGATTGTTTTTTTGTTTAGTGAATTGCCTGGCTCTTTGTTTAATTCATTCATTGAATTAGTGATCATTTTCTTGAAAGATAACCCTCCATTTTTTATTTGTAATTGGAGATCCCAAGTATTCAAACTTACAACTTCAAAACCAACTTGTATCGTATACAGTATTGGAAAAACTAAATCTAGGGATTGGACTTTCAGGTCTGAACAAAGGAAAAACAACGAACAGCAATACATCTGAAAAAGATAGATGCTACGGTATACTTCTCAGGTATTAAAATGTGAGATGGAGCCAAGAAAGGAGGTTAAGGACCAATATCAGGGTATTAAAAAAAATTATATGTATATATTCTTTATTTCGCATCAACAGTTGCAGATAACAGATATAGATAAATTTTATATAATAAATTAATTAAACTATATAATAAACATAACATACAATATATAAATAAGTATAACAGTATTTAGTTACAATTGTCAAAAAGTTCACATGAACAGTTAAAACAAAAATAAAAACGAGAAATTAACATTATTAGATATAATGCACATTCTTTTTCCCCAGATATCACTAATTTTGCTTTGATACATGATTAATAACTTGTACTAGAGATTGATTTTGTCTTATTTCACAGTTTAAAAGATGGTATCTATCTGCAGTGTTGTTGCAGAAGCGGCATAAACAGTCGTCTTCAGGGAAGTGGAAGTGTACTTTGTTGCATATAAGGTGGTGGTATCCATGAAGGCTGACACATGTAATAAGATGACGCTCTTTTTGAGTAGCGCCTTTCCACACATGAGATGCGAATGCTGGCCCGTTTTTATATCTTTCTACTACAAACCTCATGTTCTTTTTCTCTCTAATTTCTGTATATTCGTCTATTGTTCGATTTGTTACTCCTTCAAATTTTTCTATAATCTCCTCCCCCATGCTTTTCGTATCAGCTAAATGGAATGTGAATGTATTCGAAGCATTCTTCGGCAGACCTAGTGCTTTCTTAAGAAAGCGAGCTTTTATTTTATCCAATTGCAGTAAATGCTGTGCAGTTAGTAATGAACATAAGGGTTTGAAGCCATAAGTTACTGCTGGCCATATTTTTATATTATATGGTTTCATTGCGGTGTTCAATTTTAGGTTTTGTAGGTGCTTTAAAGAACCTATTACTTGTGCCATTTTCTTACTTTTTGTGTTAATGTGCTTGATTAAAGTTAAGCTAAGATCACACATGGCTACTTTTGCTGCAGTGCAGCATAAAAAACAGCGCAGCACAAGTGAATCCCAGTGTGAACTCCCATGCAACCTTAAAAGTAGCGCATGCAAGTCGGTTGCATGCAGTATTTGTTTGCTGCGCGCAGTCCAAAAAGTAGCCGTGTGTGAATGGAGTTTTTAAGAGTTGCGATGGCTGCAAAAAATATATATTTGGTTGAAACTTTTGCAGCGGCTGCGCCTGCAGTATCAATCTAGTTCTGATGAGAGTGTGTTTTGTTTTTTATTAAAGGTGTCACGTTTCTCAATAATGCAAAAATTACTATGTTATGCATTTTTCTAAACGTAATTACGTTGTAAAGATCTTTTTGTAGTTGGAATTTGGTTGATGCAATAGAAAATAGATAAATGTTATCCTTTTAGCATGTCGATCTTGAAATTTTATAAATAAATAGTATAGCGAAATATTTTAATGCAAAGTGAAATCATTTTAATCGAATTTACTTTCAGTTATTTAAAGAATTAAATAAAATTTCAAAAGCAAACACCCACATTCAACAGAGCAGATCATTTACTTTCAGAAAAATGTCAGTATTTGTTTTTAACTTCAAAGATGTTCCTGATTTTGTATCAAATTTAAGTCTGTATTAAAATGCAACCCCTTGATAAGAGAACAGCTAATAAACTGTCACCAAGGAATCATAAAATATAATAATAATAGAATACTGCACCTATGCTGCAGCTGTTGGTTGCACGCTGGAAAAGCGTGTTGTGTGTGAACACTATTGCAGCCTTTTATTAGGCTTGCAGTTTTAAAGGGTAGCTGCAGTAGAAAAACTTGCATGCTGCGCGCTACTTTTAGGATATGTGTGAACACCACGCGAAACTTTTGCAGCCGCAACTCTAAAACTGCGCTGCAAAAGTAGCCGTGTGTGATCTTAGCTTTAGTGTTGTTTGAAGTGTAACACCTAGATAATTATATTCGTTGGTGAATTCGAGTTGATCGTTGCCTATGTACGCTTTATGCAGTGCGTTTCTGGGGTTTTTATGATGTCTGGTAAGTCCTGTACAAACATTAAGAATAGTGTTGGGCTTAGGGAATCACCCTGTAACACCCCTCGTTCTTGGACGATCAAATTTGTTGTTTCTTTTCCATTATCTATCTTTATAAAATTTGTATTTAAAATTTCACGAATTACATTGAATATCTTACCTTTAATACCTTGTTGTGCGAGTTTACTACATAAAAAAAAATTTAATTGAATTGAAAAAAAATTGATTTAATGTAATCAACTCCGTTACGAATCTTTACTTTCTCATTTCTTTGTATACACACCATAGCTGATGGAGAGGGATGGCTAATATATTTCTAACGGGAGTTTGTGTTTCTTGGGGCTTGTAATTCATTGTTGTCACAATAAAAATTTATAGAAATATAGATTAGAGCAGTGTCTCCCAACCACCAATGCCGATCCATCAGAAATCTTTGCCAGTTCCCAGAGAAATGTATTTTTCAAAATTTTACTAAAAGAGTTTTTTTAATTTGTGTTATCTTCAAGCTAACGTAAGGTCAAATGGTTTATCGGAGTTGGCCAAGATTAAACTCTGAGTAAATTTATACGGAGCCGGCGCTATGTACATACATACGTGATATATAACGCACCGGCTTCCTACGTAACTGGTGAGGTAGTATGCAGTAATAGGTAATAAGGAGGATCTCTCATAACGGAACCGAAAGAATTTTCGTTTACCGTCCCCGATTAACGCAAACAATCAAAATCTTGGTTTTGAGGTTTCGAGGGACTGCAAACCTCGTTTCGATCTGGGCCTTTTTTTGTGTGCCAATGTGTTGGTTAGTTCCCGTCTCATTTGAAGTTTCGCTTATCTCCGGTAAACTTGGGTGTTCGGGAGACCACACGACGTTCACCCTTAAAACTGGCTGTCTTCTACCCTATCGTTGGCATGGAGACATGACTGGGCAATGGATAATGCAGTCAGGTCAAGTGTGTGGTAGAGAAATTCGTGAGAATTCTCGACGGTTACTCATACCGATCAGGGGGAGCCCTGGTAATATGATACCGATGTGGGCGGATTCGAGTCTCGCCTTGGATAAGGTCATTTATGGTCACCGAAGGAACCCGCTGTTTGACCGAGGTCATGGTCACCAAAGGAACCCGCTGTTTGACTGAATCTTAAGGAGGAGAAGCGAAGTGAGGTTTATCCCGCTTTTTGGCCGATGGGAAACTGCATGCCGCCAGGTAAATGTGCTTAGGAGCTATCCCGAACACCCTATGATCCGGACTGCAGCCGGGTACAGTGATTGGGAGAAGTTGCAAAAGCCATTACACTTAAGGAGAGTTGAAGCGAATACATAGCCTCTCACAATCAAGACAACTTAACCTTAACGGGTACACACTGGGAGTCTATAACGTGTAGACTTACGAACGAAGCTCTGTCGAGGGCCCACCAAGCCTACATATTGGTAGATCGGAGTGGCAAAAATCATTAAAAAACCAAGTCCCGCTACATTTGAGGTTGGATTCGATCGGGCAGTGGCCCCAACCCCTGTCTCGGGGAGGAGCTTATGAAGGTATGAAAGAGGACTGGAGGGCTCTCTCTATTCAACTGAGTTAAGTTGGGGGAATAGTCCTATCCCTGGAGGAGGTACCTGACCCCGTATGAAAAAGGACGGTGGGGGGTGCCGGCGGGTGAGCACGTGTTAAGTCAAGCGCTCCGGTACTAGCCTGGATAGCTAGTAGAGGGTGGATAGGCAACCTCGCTCCGATCAGTGAGTTACTGGGAGCAATTGCGCGTTGATTGGGCGTATCTCAATCACTTCCTCTTGGAAGGAACGTGGGGGTATGTTTATATAGGAACCCCACGTAAAACAATGACAAAATCTTGTCTCCGGTAAACCGTTCAGGCGGTGACTGCGAAAAAGTGCCTCCACCTTACGGCAGGTCGGAGCGAAATTCTGATCAAGGAATCTTTGCCATCACAGTACCGCAATTGTTTTGACCGGAAAGGTTTTTTGCCGACACTCTTCCTGGGGCGAGGGCTACTAATAACATGGGGTTTTTGGGGGCGATCGAACAAGTGTTGGTGGCATTCGATGTCGCGACGTCTGTCACGAGCGGTGCAACTGTTGGTTTTTCCGTCTCTCTAGTCCTCACCGCTCAAGGGGTTCCACCCGGTTTTGAGAAGCGGTATCTCGGAAACTATAGAAGCCAAAACAACGATCTTGGCATCAAACGACGGAAAATCTCAAAATGTTTCTCTTTAAAATGCCGTGCAAAACCATAAGAAAAAAGTTACAGCCGAAAAACTCGAGATTTTGTATTTGTTTTCATATGAGAATCGTGCTAAAATAATATCGCCGTCACCAGCCTAATCGGGCTCCTAAATGGAAATCACTTCTGGAGGCCTTATATGATTGCCTCTTGGGTCGTTTGAGCCCATCGCATTTTTGATCACCGCTCCCGAAACTCACTCGGCTGTGTTTTCGGTTATATCTCCACTCCCTGTCAAGATATTTTGTTCTGGTTTTGAACAATGGACCACCCTTTGTGTCTTCGGTTATGGTCTTCGGCGCCGCATCCCGACCTGCGATCGTTTCTTCGTTTGACGAAAAGAGAAAAACCTCGCCCTCTCGCGCGGTACCTGCCGATTTCGGGCCGTTTTGGTCGTTCGAGGTTTGGTATGCGGAAAGCGGATGAGGTACATAAGTTAAAATTGGTGTTGACCGTACTACAGGAATATGGTTTAACCCTGAGAATCTCAAAGTGTTCTTTTCTGCGGACTGAAACAACATATTTGGAATACGAAATCTCAAAAAATTGTATCTCCCCTAATAAATTGAAAACCGACTCAGTAAGCCAGTTTCCACTGCCAAAGTCTGTTCATCAGCTGCGCCAATTTATGGGTCTTGCGAGTTATTTTCGGAAATTTATTCCGAATTTTGCCAGGAAAACCGCGCTCTTAACTAAACTTTTTTGCAAAGATCAACCTTGGGAGTGGACGGAGGAACACTCTGAAGTCGTCGAACATCTTAAGACTGTAATTACCTCCACTCCTGTTTTATCAATTTTTAATCCTACGTTGCCGTGTATAGTCTACACAGACGCGAGTAGGGTCTTGCTGGCATTCTTATGCAAGTAACAGAAAATGGGGAAAAGCCTGTAGCTTATTGCAGCAAAAGTACTACGAAGGAGCAGAAAAATTATCACTCCTTTGAATTGGAATTGCTTGCTATAGTTTATACATTAAATCGATTTAGACATTATTTACTTGGTAGTCTTTTTGTTGTAATAACTGATTGTAATGCGGTTAAAAATTCATTGGAAAGTCAATCTACCGTACCTCGCATAGCTCGATGGATATTATCTCTTCAAGATTTTCAGTTTGAAACGCGTCATCGACCGGGGAGTAGTATGAAACACGTAGATGCCTTGAGTAGAAACCCACCAATCGAGTGCGAAAATCTTGAGTACGTTTGTTTAATTTCTCAAGATGACTGGCTTTTACATGCCCAAGATTTAGATGAACACATTAAAAATATTAAAGAAATTTTGCTATTTGGTGACATAGACGGTAACAAATCTGTCTTTAAAGAATATGACTTAAGGGGAAACAGAGTTTATCGAATAACCGATTATGGTAGACGGTGGGTTGCACCTAAAAACTGTCGTTGGCAAATCGTGAGAATGAATCACGATGATCTTGGTCATTTTGCGCTCGAATAAACTTTAGAAAATTATTGGTTCCCAAAAATGCGAAGGTTCGTCTCTAAATATATTAACTGCTGTTTAGCATGCTTATATCATAAAACCTCATCTGGTAAGAAACCAGGTTATTTATATTCATTGCCCAAATATGCTAGACCTTTCCATACCCTACACCTGGATCATTTGGGTCCCTTTATTAAGACAGACGTAGGTAATTGTTTCCTATTGAATATTGTCGATGCTTTTACAAAATTCGTCTTAGAGCTGTACCCAATACGAAGGTCGTTAATGTTATAAAAGTGCTCGAAGATATATTTGCGACATTTGGTAACCCTTATCGAATAATCTGTGGTGCGGGAAAAGCTTTCACATCAACTGATTTCGCCGATTTTTGTACTACAAGTAATATCCGTCTGTTTATAACAGCGGTTGGAATGGCTCGTACTAACGGTCAGGTCTAACGAGCTAATAGAACTATTTTAACTGCTCTGGCATCTTGTAATTTTAATAAAAATTTTCATTCTTGGGATGGAAATTTGATTACGGTTCAACAAGGTATTAATAGTACGTTGAACAAAACTACTCAACAAACCCCGGCTGAGCTAATGTTCGGCTTTAAGATGAAAATGAACGGTGACTTGCCCGATAGTGACGCTGAAACTAACAGTACTGTTGATGTCACAGCAAATACGAGCCGACGTTTCTCATAAGTTAGAAGAGAATCGTATTAGGCAAAACGAATCTTTTAATAAGAAAAGATGTAAAGCTGGTACCTTTTCTGTGGGGGATCTCGTTTTGACAAAAATAAATAGTCATCCTGCTAATAATAATGAAAGCAAAAAGTTGCTCCCCAAATTTCGAGGTCCATTCAAAGTCGTGGAGGTTCTCTGTAAAGATCGCTATAGATGAAGGAGGACATTCACACCAGTAGATCCCAGATTACGTACGAGGCGGTAGTGTGTTTTGAGAATATGAAACCTTTTGCCTTGCTTGGACAATAGGTATGCTATTTTTTTCTTCCTTTTCTAATACGCCTGCAGTGGTGGTAAGCTCCGTAATGCTGAGCCCGGGTATTTCTAATACACCTGTAGTGGTGGTAGGCTCCGTAATGCTGAGTCCGGGTATTTCTAATACGCCTGTAGTGGTGGTAGGCTCCGTAATGCTGAGCCCGGATATTTTTAATACGCCTGTAGTGGTGGTTGGCTCCGCAATGCTGAGTCCGGGTATTTCTTATACGCTTTTAGTGGTAGTAGGCTCCGTAATGCTGAGCCCGGGTATTTTTAATACGCCTGTAGTAGTGGTAGGCTCCGTAATGCTTAGTCCGGGTATTTCTTATACGCTTTTAGTGGTGGTAGGCTCCGTAATGTTGAGCCAGCATTTTGCGATATTCAATTGTAGTACTTGTTACGTGAGTGGGGTGGTACATTCATTGTATGGTGATGGGGCATATTCCTTGTGTGATGTAATTGCATTGGCTTAATGTTTTTCCTTTCTAGATCACGTCGAGGACGAGTGATTGTCAGGATGGCCGAGTGTTGGCAATGCTGAGCAATGATGTTCAGATGGTTGAGGGGTTGCGGCAGCATTACACTGGCAGACACCAGCTAGTACACACGTTCGCTCTTCTTTCTGTAACTTGATATGTTAATAGTTTACTAATATTTAAATTTCTATGATAGTATTGATAATAAAGTTATTTACGTAACTGAGTGATACAATTACATTATTCCTAACAGTATATATATATTTTACAAACAAATGCTTATGCATTTCTAACACAACTGTTTATTACTATCATTAATTTAATGCAACGCTTTAGGCTACTGTTGTATGTACTTCTTGACTGGACGTACTAAATCGCAAGTGTATAATGAACCTACGCCATCAATTCAAATGTTATAATAGTTTTATTTATTGTACTAATTTGTAATAATGCACATTAGTCACGCAAGAAAAGTTTATCATGAGACATCATGTTGAGTGACTAATTTTCTTAAGTGACTATAATGTGCCATTATTCACGTGTGCAATACAACGTTTTATCCAACACCTCTTTTTAATGTGTTTTATTTGAATAATAATCTTTTCAATTTGACAATTCATTTGACAGATTAATTTTTGTATTTGTCAAAAATCATAATTGCATTGGAAATGCAATGATGTACGAATTTATGGACGAGAATTCTCTAAGTAGTGACTTTTTGAATATTCTCTCGCTAATGAGTAATATACCACATTACTTATGCAAAATCAGCATATTAATAGCGTCATTATCAGGAGGTGTTGGATAACCGTTATTTATCGACTCCGAATTTAAGTTAGTTTTGGCAAATTCTGGTGACACCAACTATAGTTAGGATAGACAAGTAATTAAAAACGTAAATAATACACATACTTTAAATACGTACATTATATAATATTTAATTATTTTTTAATGAAGTAATTTCCCTTCCCTCAACGTTAGAAATGTGAAATAATAACATACAGACTACATTACTTTCTTGTTAATTCTTATTAAAATCCTCGTTGCTTTTTCGAAGAACCATAAAGTACGTATAGATGCTACGAAGTATCTAAAATAAAATAAGGTTAAACCTACAGTTCGCTTTCGTGTATACGTTTATATTGTTTATGCATATTTACCCCAGCAAAAATCCCAAGAGATACTCCAACAAATTTACCAACAGTTATCTCTACAGGCTTTTGACTTCTTACTGATATTAACATTAAGCTTTTTTGAAACCTAAGGTCCATTCCAATATAATCGGTTTCATAACATATAGCAGCTATGAATTCGCTTGCTTGAGATAGTGCCGTTCCACAATAGCATACAACGAAGAGTGTTGATATTATTGATAATATTTCAAAATAACATTGCGCAGCCCTAAAGTCCAGTAATGGTAACTAGAAAATGAATTAGAAACAATCAAACTAGAGACTATAAAAGCCACTCACGTTTTTTACTAGGTACGGGTAAAAGAAAGTTATCTTTGTGTGAAATACCTAATTTACCTGTGATTTATTCAAGTAATTTAACTGTAGTTTCAATTATTGCACCCCTCATACAAATCATTCTATAACCAGATAAGACTCATTTATGATTTGCAGTAAGGAAGCAAAACATAAAAGAGCTCACAGCCTGCGTATCTTTTTTTATTTGAATTTATTTAATAAATTTTAGACACAGATGCATTATAATTAGACTATTATCTCTAAACTCATCTAAACATAAACGTCTCTTTATGGCCCAAGGGCTTCGTTATGATCCGACGGGCAATAAAGAAACGTCAATTAAATGTCAGAGCTGTTTTTTTAGAACTTTATTGCTTCTTAATATAATTTGTAAACTTACCACCAATGAAAATAAGCTGAAATTAGGTAAATATTTTGGAATAGTAACTATAGTAACGTACTTCGTATACGGTACACATAGCGGCTTGACGTACCTAGGTACTCATATACCGTGAGATCATTTAAATTTAAAATTAAAGTAGGCGGGAATTTTTTTATACGTTTGGCGATCCTGCCAATTGACTCGCTGTGTAAATTAGAGGTTATGCAATTTTATGTTCTAGATTAAACATTTTGGAGCGTCACTTTGACAATTCAAATCAAACTGTGAAGTGAACAGTTAGTGTTGCCAATCTAATTTAAAAATCACAGCCAACTTTAATTATAAATTCAAATGATCTCGTGGTAATTATATTTTTTACACAATAATAGATTTGAGATAAAAACTTAATCTGTGCATAAAATAGTGTATGTATAGCGGGCATAACTTGCTTTTATGGCCCTATAGCCTTTAAATAACGCTTCTGGCCATAAAAGCTTCTTTATGCCCTTAATACATAAATAACTATTAAAGACATTGTAATGAAGGTATAGATTTTCATAAATTGTAATCGATCTACTACAATTAAAATAGCATGAACATCTCTATTGACTACCTCTGCTAATAGTAAAATGTTGGAAACGATCGTATCGTTTGACTCTGCCAAGTCAGCTAGATCAGCTCTGCGGGCCGGAACAAGCCATCAGTAAATAGTTTTTTTAAGTTATTTCTAATCCGATTTCCATTCTGAAAGTAATGCAGTTCAATGTAAAACATTTCAAAGTATATACTGTTATTTTTTTGCGTCTTTAAAGTAAGCCGTTGCTGTAGAAAAGTATATCTTAAAAATAAAACCCTCTAAACGAGGTCCATTTTGTGTTTTGATTAAACATTCAAAATTGGTATGCAGTAGCCTAATTCTTTCTCTTTAAAATGAGATAAACACAATATACCTACGATGCATAGAATCCATGCATAGAACGATTTTTAGTCTTTTGATCGAGTCTTTTTGATTATTCATCTATTGGTTGTAATAGTCAAAATGGCTACACGATATTTGAGGTCGAAAAAATCTTTTTTTCCAACGGTGTCACTTTTTTGCATTTGCCCCGCAACTTGGCGGAAATGTGATAACAGACTTTCATTGGCCATATCGTTTTTATAATGAATGTGGTCAAGGGGCTAATGTAAAAAAGTGCACTTTTTCTACACTTTGGTATCAGAATGATATTTAATTTCAAATATTAAGAAAAATTCTGACATTTTAAAAAATATGTATTTCTTTTACAAAAAAATTAACAGGTATTCTACCGTCTTAAGAAAAGAATATTATTACTATTTATATATTTTAATAAATATTAAGACCATCGAACTTTACAGAAAAACTGATTCCACGTCGGTCTTCTGTAGGTTCATGGAGTATTCGCACTATGTTGGCACTATCCGCGATATCTTCGTCCTCAATATTAGATCAAATTTGATGCGCCAGTCGTCAGCACCATCTTGTTCAAGTATTTTCCCGACATAATATTTGACAGTGTTTTTCGTAGCATATTATACTAGGCACCCACCTATCAACTTCAATCGTTTGACTGTTGTCTGTGTCTGATGAAGTAGAGTCTTTTCTAACTACCCTCTCTTGTGACTGTTTCTTTGGTGTTTCTAACAGACCTGCAGACGGAATTTACTTTGCAGTAATCACTACAGCTCCAGGGGCCAACCTTTTCTTAGGAATTTTTGGTATGCTTTGATGTTGTCGAACGCAATCTAAGCGAAGTGTTTCAAAGCTACAATTTTCTGAAGAGGTTGGCGTTCCACAGGGAGTTGAAACCATGGGTTGCACAATACTGGTAGATGATACACAGGGAGTTGAATCCAGGAGTTGCACAGTACTGGTAGATAGAGCCCTAACTTCACTTTGTGTGTTTGAAGACTAACTTTGTGTGCTAATGGCATTTGTAATATGTCTAGGAACAGAATTCTCGGCGTCCCATATTTTTAAGGCATCGACATCAAATGTTTCTCTAGGTACGATTTGGTTGTTAAATGGTACTATGCCGGCTTTTCTGAATCCATTTATGACTATAGTTGCCGATGTGTCGCTCCAAATTTCTGCAATCAATTGAGAAAATAGCTTTTTGGTAATTTTCGTCCCATATTATGCCGCTGCCATTTTACTAATCGTTGGTCCCAGGCAGTTTTCACTGATTTAAAAACAGAGGCATCGAGGGGCTGCAGTAGGCGAGTGGTGTGTGCGGGTAACTTCAGAATTGTTATATCTTGCTCTCTGGGCAACTCAATTGCAGTTGTGATCATGTGTGTGACGAATGTCCCATCGTAAATGATAAGGACAGGTCTTTCTTCGCCTAGTGCTGTGATTACTGTGTTTGGAAGTATTTTAGGAAAATTGTTGAATCCATCCACCCTTTATGCTCGCTGCGTAGAACATTTTCGGAAAAATTTCGTCTGAAGCTTGCCACTGATCCCATATATTGGTTCCTTTAAAAATTATGAAGGGTGGTCCTTTTTCCCCAGAAGCGCTTGCCAATAAACAGGCTGTGGTGTTCTCCCGTCCCGGTGTGCTGGTAATACGTGAATACGGTTTTCCTCGTTTGCGCACTACCTTGGTTTTACTTGGATCTATACAAAAGCTGCACTCATCCAAATTTTAAATTTGTGAAGGTTGATTTATAAGCTGCAGCTCACTTAACGTTTCTTTCAATAAATTGAAGTAGCCGTTAATAAGAAAGGGGCTAGTGGCTTTCTTTCTAGCAAATTCTACCGATTGTGTAATCTTAATACTTAAAATATGTCTTTTCTTGGATGCAAGAAACCAATCTGTACCAGGTAGATCCTCTCTAAAAGGCGTTTCAATCTTGTGTTCCTTCACAAATTCGGCAACCATTTGCAAAACTTCCTTCTTGCATAGGCCAAACCCCCATTTTTCCAAAGTAGTGATTCCTTCTGCCAATTCTTCTTCCTGTTCCTGTGTTAGTACTGTTAGTCGGCCTTTATTTGCTTTCTTGATGCCTCGTGTACCGTTTACATAGCTATAAATTGTAGCATACAGAATATTAAATGTTTTTGAAGCTTTATATGTGGTCATTCTACCAGATTTTACTGCCTGCACATCCACCTTAACATCCTTGTTGTTGTAACATGGGTCATCGCACTTTCTTTTATACGAACGCACCATTGTCTAGAACAAACAATATGAGGTAAATGTAATATATGGAACGAGGCAAATGTAAAATAGTGTGTGATACATTTGCCCCCACCCCCTCAATTTTGGGGGGTAAATCTACCATAAGCAGTTGAAAAAAACAAATATAAACATAATGAATTTATTATTGCTGCATGATAAACAATGCACTCTTCTGCTCTAGTGACGCAAATTAAAAAAAACTCACCTCTATACTTAAGTAATCACAACAATTCTACGAAACATCTGTTTCGTTCTGCACTCAATTCCTTAAACCTCACATGCAGCCGCCCCGAAAGTTAGCTAGTTCGACATTCGGTCGGTAAAACAGCATTCTATGGACATAGATGGATGCACGGAATTTAAGTTGGTCACACACATTGGTGGAGAAAAGGGTTTTGATAATTTTATAAAATTTAAGAGTCACGATTACATTTGCCCCATTTTTGCATTTACCCCACTTCACCTTATATAATTGTTTCTGGTAGAAAAAAATAAATAAGGGTCATTTAATTTATTATACAGAACATATAAAAAAGTTTGGATCAAATACTAAAACCTCATGTTTCATAGGTGTTCGATTTGACGTGTAATGACTCAAGTGAGAAATGCGGTTTAGGTAGTCGTAGACAACGTGAGTAGGTATTGGGGCAGTTGAGTCCACCCTCACCCTTCCTACTTTTAGCCACGCCCCTTTCTCATTCTCCCTTCTGTTAGCTCCACCCCTTCGCTCTCATTGGTGAACGAAATCCCGCCCACTGTGCTCTCATTGGTCAACGAAATCCCGCCCACTGTGCTCTCATTGGTCAACGAAATCCCGCCCACTGTGCTCTCATTGGTCTACGAAATCCCGCCCACTGTACTCTCATTGGTCAATTAAGACACCCTTACTTCTCTCTGATTGGTCAATTAAATCACCCCTATAGCTCGCCGATTGGTCAATTAAAAATAAGAGCGTTGTCCGGAGTATTGATTGAGTTGATCAGCCTCGCCCCTATAGCTCTCTGATTGGTCAATTAAAAATAAGGGGTTGTCTTGATTATTGATTGAGTTGATCGCCCAATAGAAACCGCTAGCAGATATTGATTAAAATTAATAATAATTGAATAGGAAGCACTGAGGGATCCACAATATTGATTTTCGCCTACTGCCTTGTGATTGGACGGTCGTCATTTTTCCCTAGCTGCTGTCACGCCCCTACAATTGTGGAATACTGTATTACCGATAACGTACTTACTGCTGATAGATTGCGTCCTTTGTAAAAGGAATATGTATTACCGATTACGTACTGTACTGTTAACAGAGGGCGTATTTGTGCCAATGTAAAAGGAATCAGTAGTAGCAGTAGTAATGGATATTATTGATTCGATGAAAAGCAAGCAACTAATATTCATAGCGGTAGAAAAACGTCGATTTACATATCAAAAACAAACCCTCTATCGAAAAACGTGGTCATCATCATCATCATCCTATTTATATATTTATCATCTATATTACCCTCATCGACGTCATTCGAATCCATAACTGCAAATTCTGCTACCATTACATCGTTATATGGATTCACATCAACCGGTACACCGTTGATATGCACAAACATATTTTGAACACCTATTGCTTCATTTAATAGATTTATGAATGAATGCATTAACGAACGATTTTATACGTATCTCAATTAGACTCAATTATGTAGATAAAACTGCGTAAACTCTTAATAATAATAAAACACTAATAATAATAATTAGGACATCAGATAATTTATTCAACTTTACAAATAATTACTACTACTACTACTACATTTAGGTGGTAATAGAGTACATAGTTTTACAATTGATATATGAGAGGAATTTTCACACCACGTTGCTTGATGATGATGATGAAGCCTACTAGAGCTGCTGACGGACGGCAGGGGTGGATGGTAGTGTGGACTTTCTACTGCTGTTCTCTATTTTCGATCTGGGACTCCAAGGGCTGTAAAGAGAGAGAGAAACAAAATTATGATGTGTTAATATTAAGGACCCCTCTGTTGCTTATTTCATTATCCAAGGTAGACCAATACGCAAATAAAACTGCGTAAAATCCTTTGAAATTAATACAATTTGATTCAATTACCTGAAAATGATATACAAAAAAAAGAGATACGTACGTACGTTAATTAAGTAGAACTGTAACCCTCATCGACGTCATTCGAATCCGTAACTGCAAATTCTGCTACCATTACATCGTTATATGGATTCACATCAGCCGGTACACCGTTGATATGCACAAACATATTTTGAACACCTATTGCTTCATTTAATAGATTTATTAATGGATCTTTAAGAACCTCCATTATTATAAAGAGAGTACGAATTATTTCTGATCTGAAAAATTTCTCTATTTATATAGGAAATCATTACCACCACCATCATCACCTATATCACCACCGCTTTACCTCGAACAAATCAGTGTAATAAATAGTATAAAATTATTACAAGTTTTATTTAGCGTGTATGAATTTCCCCTATATCGTACTATAAGAATAATAATAATAATAATTGCTACAACGCATAACCTGGAAACCAGACTAGAAGCTATATTGAATATAATCAATTACTTTAAGCTAAATTAAGTCTATACATTTAATGGTTTATGAATTCATATGTAAAACTCATAAAATCGAATCACGATATAAATTCCAAATATCTACGTATAGCAGAGAATGCATAAATTACAGCAATAGTGTTTAGGTGAACAGGACACCCTTCCCCTTGCAGCTATTAAACTACGACCTAATTTGTGTGACAATAAGTATACCCTCTAAACGATGCAATGGAACAGATGATTCGATTAACGTATCAAATAACGAATAATAAAGAACATTATTGAAATTTACCACACCATTTAGTTGCTCGTATAGTATACAAACCTAAGTACTATCAATTCTCCTTTTTTCTTTTCTGAATAAATAACAACTCTAATAAATAAGTTATAGAAACTACGTATTTATCATATCGTTTATGAGGTGTGTTAAGATCTAAATTTCTATTTTTATTTTTCTAGATTTATTTCTAGATTTCTAAGCTATAATTCTATCATATCCACTCTCTTATGAGACAGGAAATATCTCTCTCTATCTTTCTCCCTCATCTATGTAATGTCGTCGCTGCTTACAAAACTACCAAGCTAAAACAACCCACCGAATAGTACTTAGGGTGAATCTTACCTTTTCTAACTAATATAAGAAATAAATGTACAATTTTGTTCGTTTAAACTAATATGTTTAACGTCTGCACTTTAGTATTTTTAGGGTAGACATATTGATGTTCGATATCCCAGATGCAGTTTTAATTGAAGAGCTAACATTAATTTATAGGCTATAATTTCAGATCGACCCTCTTATGAGTCAGTGAATTTGATTAGTAAAACCCTAATCTAGTACTTACTATATGAACCATCGCTGATGTTGTTGTTGTATGTATAGAAATAAATGTACTATGTTGTTCGTCTAAGATATTTATTTTAGTTCAGAGAGCATTTACAAACAATACACAATTTATACAAAGCACTCATTCAGAACAGGGTAAGATAATTCGTATGATCTATTAAATTTAAATAGTAATCTGATGTTTAACTTGATTTAATTTTCGTAAATGTCTAAATATTACAAACATACAAACAAAATAGACTTAAGTAAGAAACAAACGTATACATTACATATCTAAACTGTTACACACACGCGCGCACACACTATACACGAATAAACTTAAACAAAAACATAACATAGTACCCGACCTAACCAAGAGGTGGCGGTAGTTGTTTTTTAAAAATATCACTGTATTGGAAAGTACGCAGTCTATAAAGCATATGTTTCAAGTATGAAAGCGTCACGTTGTTCAGTATTTGTTTGGCAGTCATCAATAGTGAACTTTGTCAGTGAATTTGTGAAAATGGAGAAAATTGGTCATCGTTATGTGATACAATACTTTTATTTGAAAGGCCTCAGCCCAACCAATATAAAAGCTGAACTGGATTCTACTCTGGGTGAGTCTGCTCCTTCGTTTACAACAGTTAAATTTTGGGTAGCTGAGTTTAAACGAGGCAGTACGAGCTGCCAAGAGGAGCATCGCAGTGGTCGACCAAATGAGGTGACGACCATTTTGACTCCAGAAATGGTGAAGAAAATCCACAAAGCGGTACTTGATGATCGTCGATGCGCGAGCTAGCAGACATTACGGGCATTTCAAAAAGTGCGGTACATCGCATATTATCTGAAAATTTGGACATGAGAAAGCTGTGTGCAAGATGGGTGCCGCGTTTGCTCACACTCGAGCAAAAACAGTGTCGTGAAAATGTTTCAATTGAGTGTTTAGCGAAGTCTCACAGCAACAAAGCAGAATTTTTGCGCCGTTTCGTAACAATGGATGAAACATGGGTCCATTATTTCACACCCGAGACAAAAGAACAATCGAAACAATATACTCAAAAGGGAGAACCAGCTGCAAAGAAGGCGAAGACCGTTTCATCTGCAGCCAAGGTTATGGCGTCGGTTTTTTGGGATGCGCGTGGAATAATTTTTATTAACTATCTCGAAAAAGGAAAAACTATCAACGGCCAGTATTATGCAAACTTATTGCAACGTTTGAGCGAAGAAATCAAGCAAAAACGGCCGCATTTGGCTAAAAAGAAAGTGTTGTTTCATCACGACAACACGCCAGCTCACAAATCCGTTATTGCAATGGCCAAAATTAATCAATTAAAGTTTGAATTGCTACCTCATGCACCATATTCGCCAGATTTAACCCCCTCGGATTATTTTCTGTTCCCAAACTTGAAAAAATGGCTCAGTGGTCAAAGATTTTCCAACGATGAAGAAGTGATGTCAGCAGTTAATGGCTATTTTGAGGAGCAAGACAGTTCTTATTATAAAAAGGGTATCGAACTTTTTGAACACCGCTGGGAAAAGTGTATAGAGCTGAAAGGAGATTACGTTGAAAAATAAATAAATCTTTTTCCAAAATTTTTGTGTTTTCTTTGTTGGGTCGGGTACTTCTGGGACCACCCTCGTATACCGTTGAGTATTTATCAATATTTCACCATTCGGTAAAAACAACTCTGTATCATAACATACAATAGCTGAGATCGAGATTGTATTATACGTTCCACCATCTAAGATACAACTACAAAGTTGCTGCTGCAATTCTTGATCGTCGTTTGACCAAAATGCTGTATCAGCAGCTTCATAATCATCAATATAGTCGTTATCGTAATTGGATGCCGAAGAAGAAGACATTGTTTTGGTCAGATGTTAGTCGGAGGCTGTAAGAAGTGAAATAATTTTATAAATATATACATACATATAGTTATAAACCAACACTCACTTAATAAGTTAGAAAAGAATATGTGAAAGCTAATAAACTACTCCCTACGTTTAATGTTGATCAGAATTACGCTTAGTTAATATTACCATGCATTCTAGCAAATAATAATAACAAAACAACGTCAATAAATAAAAGGTTAATACTTACTCGGTTTTCTATCCTAATAACTAATAGTACAACAGACAACGCAGGCACACACACAGTTCAGTTCTTAATAATAATAATAATGCTTACAAGAGAGTTAATAGGTCTATTTATATGCATCTGCAAGAAATCCCGCCCTTCTGACTTGCTGAAAAAAAACAACGCAGGGTACACTATATCTTATTGAAATAGAGCAGGGTGTACGGAACATCAACTTCAACCATTGTAGTGTATAATACTGGGTAAACTATAAACAAGATATATGAGTAGTACATATCATATTTTGTGTTTTATGTGTATTCTCTTTGCACAAACTTATATTAAATTTAGTTTTCGTTGGCTCTATTTGTATATACCCAAGCCCTGACAATCATAAAAGATAATTGAAAAAGTATATGAACTACTGAATCGTAAAGAATATATTAGAAGTATGACATCAAACTGAATAATAATATTATTTATTCTATGATATCTCTCCGGCTATAATTGAAACCGTTTCGTTCTCGTTTTCGATACAGCTGTTATCATCCTTCTTTACGACGTACAACAAAGTCTATCCACTAGTTGATTAGGGGTGCTCCGACACATCCAGCCTGATTTCATAGTGTTTAACTTTTATACTGACGGAAACATGTATATCACCTAATGTTGTTGTTTCATTTGTGGGTGTATGAATTAAAACATAAACGTTTATATAATAATTCTCATTCTATCGCTCTGACGTAAGAATCAATACATAGCTATTCTATTATCTCATTAAACATATAATCTACACATGTTCCTACTAAGCACGTTTTACTGTTAAACAGCAGACAGAATTATTAAACGCCTTTTGGGCTCCTTTGCATAACCGCCTACTGCAATTGTGACATAAACACACACACACACACATACATTTGGGCTAATATCATTGAAAGGTATAAAATTATATGACATCAAACTTTTCATGAATTAGATTGTATAACTCTCCCGTAAAAAGACGTAATACATGATAAAACGATTACGTAATATTATATAGCACTATTCATTAAAGGGTGTTTGCATACAACTACGTATAAAACTAAAGGACGTATTTCACCTTTTCTAAAATATTTAAATTAATCAATCGCTTTATGAAATCTATAGAGAATTATGCAATCTTATTAAATAAGTCTAGAACAGTAGCCATGTTTTGTTAATTGTTTTCATTAATCTCATATCAAATATATACAGCAACCCTATATTTTGGAATCATACCTTTTGATGATACTTTTGTAGTGTGCTTTTACAACAATCTGTTCTAAATTGATTCAAATAAAAGGTTTAAATGTGTCCCTGCTTAGAAGGTGTGCTTTAATAAACATTTAAACGAATAGTTTACGTTTACTTCTTGACGCTGCAGCATCACCAACTGTTACACAGTTTTGAACTTCTTTATCTTTACATGATGACAGGTGAATCATATTTAATGTATTCTTGCTAGGAACAAAGTGTAAACACATCTATGTGGAATCTTAACTTACTTCCTTTACTTACACTAACCGTTGCTGCTGACTATGAATGCTACTGTTAATGTTACTACCAATATTGCTAAAGGTATTTACACCAGTAAAAAGAAACATTGTTTAGGGTTAAATTGTCGAAAGGAGAGTTGTAAGGGTTAAAAGGGATAGATGACTGAAATACCAACTGAACGGTTAACTTATTGAAAGCTCACTAGTACTAACTAACTATAAACGAGATATATTCTAAATGTGCAAAGTGCAACAATCAGGTTAGTAGATAAATTAGGGTGAGTAGTAAATAATTTCCCTCTTCATTTAATTTTGTTAATGTACTAAAGAGGGCCCTCCTACCAACCGAAAATCAATAAATGTATGCGTACATTGCAAATTCACCCTTTGTATCTGTTGATATTGAAAGAAAATTACTATCTAAATGTTTGCGTCGAGAAGATAAAGGGTGGGACTCATACTATAATGCTAAAGATAGGAGGATATGTAATATAGGTGAACCGATATCGGATAACGATGTGATCTCTAGACAATATTTTAATTCACGAGCTATGCATACCGACGATCAACAACAGTCTAATGCAGGTGGTAAACGAATTGTTTCAGTTAGTTATCCCTTGGATGACACTGATGCTGCTTCTAAAGTCTATGTAGATGCTCAATTCGACTCTGCAGTACAAACTTTCACTACAATGACCGGCGAAACTCAGAATACGACTAAAGATCTAAAACAAAAGGCAGCAAAGGTTGACATTGAGACTAGTAAGCTTAGCACTTTACTAACAACGGTGGAAAAAGAAACGAAGAGAAATCTCCTAGTAACCAATAATGAGGTGGAAACTAATCATTCCAGCGTACTGTTAAAGATAGAAACAACGAATAATACAGTAGATAAGAATTATAAAGATTTATTAAATAAAATACAGTTGCTCGTGGACATTCAGAAACTTATGTAGAAAACGCTTGATGCGTTAGCGGTTGAAGCTGCAACGCGTACGAACTCTTACAACATAAAGAGAGCTTATAATGCAGGCAAATAACGAAATTTACTATCAGCTCACCAGAAGAAGAAGAGGAAGAAGTAAAGGACGAATACATAATCATATTGATATGAACACTATTTTTATTCTAGTTTTAAGTGTATTATATCAAATACCTGATTAGCGCAGATAGGAAATGCGGTGGGGCCTTACGGGAGTGCTGCACAGATACTATAAGTAGTATGTTCTTGTTCATATCTGCGCTAATCAGTTATTTTCCCTCTCAAACTAGATGCATCGTTAAAAACTAAAAATAAAAATGTATTTAAACAATGTTTTAGTTTTACTAGTATAAATACCCTCATCATAGCAATACGTACAGGTAGTTGTAGCAACAGCATCATCAGCAACGCATCAGTATGGTAAAGGAAGTAAGTTTCGCAGGCTAAGACAAGAACAAGGTACTTCACTTGATAGTATGGGGGTATGCATGGCATAGAAGCTTCTGCGGGTCTTGGAAAACTCCTGATGCTGCTGCCTCTGGTAATGCTATGAAATAAAAACGTATCAAGATGATGCAGGAACTCAAAAGGATCACCTACCAGAACGTTTACTGTGCGAGAGAGGTAAAGAAATAAGAAACATATATAGAACGTATATCGTTTATTTTATCAAGTGTTAAAATACCATATTACATATAAATAGCAATACAATAAGATCTCTCGTTTTAAGCTCTGCGATGACTAAAATTATTTCATTTTCGTTTTCGAGACTGCTGCTATGAGCTTTCTTTGCGGCGTACAACAATTGGAGTCATCCACTAGTTGATTCTAGTATTGACACTATGACACTAGTATTCTGTATAAATTTGGCCTGATTACATTTTCGTATTTCCAATGTTTAACGCTTATTAGTCGACCGTTGCGCCTATAGTCCTTCTTATGAGCATTAGTAAGTGAGATTATTTTCATATAGTTGTCGATATCTTCCTCTGTTGGACTAGGAGAGCTTATTCGTTTAAGCGTTAGTAAAGTAAACAGACCGGGTGTTCCATTGAGAAGTTCTTCTTCTTCTTCTTCATCTTCAACAGATGTAACTGGAGATGCGTGTTCAAGTTTCGGTGAGAGATTAACGATACCCGGTCGAGGTTCAGCTTGATCACGGTGAAAGTAGGCTAATTTATTACGTATAGCATTACGAGCGTTTATTATTTCAGCATCATCATCGAGCATTATTTCTTTATTTGTGTCACGAGGTTCATTGGTATGCATACGTTTCAGACTCGCGTCTTTAATTATTACATCATTTCTAGGCTTTGTCTTATTATTATTATTCATGCCTATGGTACAATGGATTGTTTTTAAGTGCCTTTTCTAACTACTATTACGTGAAAAAGATTTGAAACATTTAATACATGGGATCTTGTGTCCACGGTGTATATTCATATGGCTTGCATACCCGGAGCGTCGAATGTTCAGACCGCATACATCACACAAGCGTCATATCATACCGTCTATTGAATGAACAGGAACAAAGTTCCTGTTTATATAGTCCAGTTGCATGTACATACGCACGTAATTTCAAACAGATACACGCACAGACGTGCATTATAAGTATATACACGCGCAATTTCAAACAGATACACGCACAGACGTACATAATAAAGCATATACACTCGCAATTTCAAACATATACACGCACAGACGTACATAATAAAGCAAATACACGCGCAATTTCAAACAGATACACGCACAGACGTACATAATAAAGCAAATACACGCGCAATTTCAAACAGATACACGCACAGACGTGCATAATAAAGCATATACACGCGCAATTTGAAGTATATACACGCACAGACGTACATAATAAAGCATATACACGCGCAATTTCAAACAGATACACGCACAGACGTACATAATAAAGCATATACACGCGCAATTTACAATCATCGTGTTATATTCTATATCAATATCTCCTTTTTTCTTGTTGCCTTTGCTGCTGCCTATGTTATCATGTTTGGTTTTTCTAGTCAGAGATCCATCATCTTGACATATTCATTTTCTTTTATACGAAAAATAAAAACATTAAAACATTTATCGAGTTCTCATAAAACATATACAATTATTTTAATATGATTGAAAGCTTTTACTAAATACAAAATTTATATATTTCATCTATTTAAAAGACTTCCTGCAGCGTGAAAGAATATATACAAATGTACTACAATTATTTTTATCAGGTGTTGACATAAATGAGCATGCAGTCATGTATTTTATCATGTTTCATATAAAAGATGAGTGAATTCGCTATATACAAAATATATATGTATGGTACACTAGGTAAGTATCGACTTATGACGTAATGAATTATTAAGAATAACATATCATATGCCAGCTAGAGAGATAGTCATCGTCACTGCTGCCAACATCGTTCTGGTGCTTTTGCTTCAGCGGCGAGATCAATCGTTGTCGCTACTATTTGAAAACAAAAGGGTCTATGCCATCAATAGTCAGGTTAACTAAGCTTAAAAAACTCGAACTAAAACATAACCTCAAGGAAAAAGATAGTGCTCACCCGTAGGCACGGAATCATAGGTAGCGTCCTGCATAGTATAATTATTCTGTTAAGACGTTTAATCATAGGGAGCATAACATAAACCGATGGTACCTACTCCTGTCTCACCGTTTGTAAGGTACATGAACTTTTACATGTATTTTATTGCATGATTCTTTTTCTGCAGTCGCATAGGCTAAAATCTCCGAGCGCTTACGATTATAACCGAGAACAACCGATTGCGCTGGTCGATCACTATAAATAGGCGGGGTAGTGTTTTATTTTTTATTTTTATTTTACAGTAATAGGGCGTCCAACAGAACTACTATTAGAGTTCCAATTACAGGACACCACGAAATTATCTTAAGTAAACTAAACATTTAGAGAGAAACAGAAAATTAACCATAATATCAGTAATGCTATAGATAAATAGTGTTCCTAAATTACTATAATAATAACAAAATACAAATGTAAATACAAATAAACACTGAAATCAAAGTCCGGTGTTCTAGTTGTGTCAAAACTTTTTCACACACTTACCAATCACAAGGCAGTAGGCGAAAATCAATATTGTGGATCCCTCAGTGCTTCCGATTCAATTATTATTATTTTTAATCAATATCTGCTAGCGGTTTCTATTGGGCGATCGACTCAATCAATAATTAGGACAACGCCCTTATTTTTAATTGACCAATCAGAGAGCTATAGGGGCGAGGACGATCAACTCAATCAATAATCCGGACAACGCTCTTATTTTTAATTGACCAATCAGAGAGCTATAGGGGTGATTTAATTGATCAATGAGAGCACAGTGGGCGGGATTTCGTTGACCAATGAGAGCACAGTGGGCGGGATTTCGTTGACCAATGAGAGTGGGGCTAACAGAAGGGTGAAGGGGAAAGGGGCGTGTGCAAATATATAACAATTAAATAGTTTGACAATTAAACACTAAACTTATTACTCCACAATTCAGATCATAATTATCTTACTTGAACTAAGAATAACACAAATAGAGGTTTGTTGCAGAAGCTTTTCTTTTTTTCTTTAGTTTCCAAACGAAGTAAGCAAAAGTTAAAACAGTTCTAGAGTTTTACTACTTTTTACATAAAACGTATCTGTCGTGCAAGAGAAGTAAAACTTTGTTGTAAAATATTCAGAACTTACCACAGATGCATAGTACAGCGAAAAACTCGTTATAGATAAACCACCAACGACACCAATAAGCACTAGAACAGAACAAACTTCTTCAATACTGTCTGCGAGATTGAGCAAAGATAAGTGATGTAGGACAGTTCGTTTTACTACTTTCTGCAATCTTCGCCAATCCTTATTAAAATCGACTGCGTCGACAGCTAGTTTGCTCTAATAAGAAAAACTTGTGGTTTATAGAGTTATAGATTACTAGAAAAGTATACTTACTTTATTTTCGTCAACCAAATATTTAAAAGCATCTTTAATTTGTTTATGTAAAATTTTAAATTGAATAGTCATATTGATCATTATAGCTGCCACTAAGAAGTCGCTTATACAAAAAGTCGTTGCAGTAACCGTAGGTGCAATTATATGAAATATCCATCCTATTTCAAAGTTTGGACTGTATGTTGTATTTATAATGGCCAGTTGCGCAAAAGGCAATTTCCATTTGCTGTGGTCGTCGTTGTATATAATTCTTATAATTATGGTGCTTAGAAAGAAATATATCATTGGGCAATAGAAGAAAACTGTTGCAACTAATATCTGAAAAATTAATATTTCTGTTTCATCATTTTTAAGCTTGAACAGCCAAATCGTATTTATATTACCTGATATTTATATAAATAATATCTCATAATAAATATAACGAACATTTAAACAAAGTAATTGTAACTCAATATTTATTCCAGACAACTCTTTCCTTTCTTAAATCTTATGTATCGTAGGTACAAATAAGATATGAGAGTATAATATAATTTACGAGCGAATCAATACACGTCATCAGTATATTGTAAAATTTTCGGCACATGTTGTTTACAAACATAGTCGTATAATTTCTACACTGCATAAGTAATAAGTGACGGAGATTCAACGAAAACAACATCGAGCACGCTATAAGCAGGCATGGCTAAAGCGGAAATTCATTTATCTACTCTAGCATTAGAAAGTACTAAAGTAGGACTTTTCAATTGTCCTTAGATAATCTAAAGGTGATGTTTTCTGAGGAACAAACTAAATTGTCTATGTTCCGTTTGTTGCAAATGGTAACGGGTGGAATAGCAAATTACATAACGAGCATGGAAAGTGACATACTCGTATTTCGCACGAGTCAGCCGAGTGCGGATACCACATGCAAGTGCAAAAGCACTTACTGGACACTACGACTCCAAAAAACGATATAAATATTTCCTTCATGATTTATTTCAATTTTTAACTTAAATTATTATAACAATTTTTAAAGCGATTTTATTTTTTTTCATTTATGACATTTATGGTAATGGTTTATTCATAAATACGTGATATATAATTTATTTTATATTTTATTATTACTTTTTACAATTTCCGAAATACATCAACAGCAGCAGGCGCATATATGACATAGGAACCTAACGCCTCTCTTTTGGGTTTCTACACACAATCACATGCTGCCTACTAAACATAGCCAGTACGCTATACCTACTCAACATTTTCATCCATATGCTATAATTATTATCATTATAATATTAATTTAGTTGGGACGCTCCAATAAATATAGTTGGCGTTGTATAACATCAAAATGTCTTCTGTCGAGATATATGTGATAGTTGATGACGTAATTCTTAGCGGTTGTTTTTGCTGTTATATTTTACTAAAGGCTAGAAATACGTCCGACGTGCAACAATGTATATTTATGTCCACTATTCTTATTGGCTCATTTTGTTACGTGATCGCGTTGCCCTGACAGTAGGTAATGGGTCGCATTGGGCAGACGTTTTTAGTGACTTTTGTGTTTACAGTTGGTACCGCTGGGGGAAAATCTAGTGACTTTTTATGTCTGTCTCTCTCTAATCTGGTGACTTTTTGTCTGTCTCTCTCTAGGTGGTTAAGTACGGAACCTGTATTACCGGCATTCTGTATTATCGGCTAATTCACGGTATCATTTGCATATCTCATCTCTCATTTACATATATCATCTCTCACATGCATACGCGAACATATCCGCCATTTTGTATCTGTCATTTTCAATTTGTCATCTAGAATTTCCCGCCCTTAGATTCAAATTTTTAGTACTACTACTGCCATCTATCGGTGACGTCATGTGATCGATATAGTAGATTCCTCTCTCTCGCTCTCACTTGTCACTTCCAACTTGTCAATGTTTCCCGCTGAAAGATTTGAATTCACTCTGAAGTCGGTATAGTAGATTTCTATGCGCCTGTTGATAGGCAAGCTGTTACACTTTTTTTATAAAAAACCAATAGAGCTAACAAGGTTTGAACTGGGGACCGCTCGAATGGTAGCCAGCCAAAGCATCCACTACACCAACGAGGTAATCTATTAAAACACTGTAAAAGTTGTATTTATTAAATAGTTACGCGTCACCGCTAATCTTATACGAACTAAAATTCATATTAAGCATAATTAATCTATATGATTATTTCGACGAACAACGTTTTAAAATAACACAAAGAAATCTTAATCCTAACAAAATAATAAACGAACTTAAAATTCCTAGAGCTCGTAACAATGAATCATTACACTAGAATGTTAAATGTTGCGCGGTCCAGCGTGTGATATTACAGCGTATTAGGTTTAGCTATCCAACTTTCTCTGATAAAAATAATTATCTTATAATAATAATAATTAATTAATTAGGATTTTATATTAATAATGAATTCAAATAAATTCCTGAAAACACTCTAAATTGAACACGATTAACACGAACCAAAATAGTTAAGTTAATATAGTTAATAGTTAATAGAGATTCTTGAATCTTTGCAACAATCGGAATCTAAAATCTCTAACCGTAATATAATTTCTGGAGTCTAACCTAGATTGCTTTATCATTTAATTTTAACCATTTATATTAATTTTATCATCTTATTTTGGGTGTTAAAGTAAAACAAAAAGAATTAAAATTTTTATCACAGAATTTTGAAATAAACTACTAAATTTTGTATTCATCGGTTTGTTCCGAGCTGTCTTAATTTCAAAATCAAAACTACGTTGTTTTAGTTTTTTATGTTATTTTTCCTCCTGTTACCAATCTTACAAAACAAATAGTTTCTAAAACAAAGATTTGGTAATACACTCTATTAATCTGACCTGACTACTAAAAACTTCTAACTTTAAATGGTTTTTAAAGATTGCATCTTCAGTTTCTAAAATTGAATTTCAATAATTATTAAATTCAATCGCTAATTTTAAAATATTAAGCAACACTCTATTATAATACGAGAAGTAATTGATGATTTTACTAAGATTAACTAATTTCAATAATTAAACATTTCTTGTAAGTTTGCTCGAGAATCTTAAATCCTACCTCTAACGTTTTTATGATTTTTACACTTTTACACTGTTTCTTGGACGCATTAAGTAAGCAATTGTTTAGTCAGTTTCGTTCTATATGAAAGTGTTAAAACAAGAAATGTATTTGAATCTCAGTGAAGAATATTAGAAACATTTTCCAACAATTTTATATAGGCATTCGAAAAATGGCGGAGGCTAGTTGAAACTAAACGATTTTACAGTTATTATTGTCTGGTTACAAACTTATATTTATTTTTAATAATAGTAATCTGTTTGAAAACGATAATTATTAAATTATCAATGCAAATAACATTTTGACTCTCTCATATACAGGTGTCTTGGAATTTCGATTGACGCAAACAAAACGCATTTTAACTTTCTAATTATAACGTTTAAATATTGATATTTTATAATTGTCTTGCGTTTCACGTTTATTACAATAACAATTATTCTGCATCGTTAGGTTCTACACGGATTAACCCTGAGTCAGTTTCAACTTGGATGAAAACATATATTTATCATTAATGTTTAAATTAAAAAATTTATTTGCTAGCTTGATACGTGTACTGGAATAACAGTGTAAAAGTGATTATGAATATTTATACGCAATTGTTTAATTGATTTAATGAAAACCTTATACGGTTATATGTAGTAGGATGATGCGGTATAAAAAATCTATAGTGAATTATTAAGCATCTATGTTAATTCTCGATAAGCTATTAACCCGACAGGATCATTATGAAAAGCAAATATAATTACTTTCAATATAGTCACTAGTATTACTTATTTCTTAGGAATGAAGGCGGATTACATCCTTATCTCATTATCTCTTTAACGCAATATACCCCCATTAACTAGATATCATAAATGAATATATTCCATATTGAAACCCGATATGTAATATAAAAATCTTATATTATTATATAGCTAGTAGATTTCCCCTAATTAGACCAAGTTCGATTATCTACGAATCACTAACAGGAAATATATAAGTAGGGATTAATGTTTTACACTAATGCCATTATAGCAAGGTGCAACTTTTATTGCTTTATATATCATAAACGCGCTGTTAGTGTAAGCTATTAAAAAGATAGTAGTCATATTGAAATTAGTATCAAGTCTAGCGTTTTACAAGAAACGGTTATCATCTAATTGCTATCATACACGGATTAAACTAAACTATATATTAAGAAATATTAATTACTGCTTTTATAGCATCTTACAGGAAAAATATTACATTCAATCAGGATCACAACATATATCATTAACTAGATATCATAAATAAATATATTATATATTGAAGGTAGAGTAAAGACATGAGGATATCCATCGTTTGACTAATGTCTATTTATTAAAACAAATAAGTTATGAAATGAAGCAGGTAGTCTATTCAATGAACATTGCCTAATACTTTTATGATTTTTCTAGCCTATAGATCTGCAGTTAGAAACACGGGCCTGCTAAATGCCTGCAATTCACCTACCCTATCAATATGTCGTACAATGCATACATTTAATATTATTATTAAAATTTTATAAACAAAAAACGATAAAAGAAGTTTATAGTTTTTCATTTATTTTTATGTTAAACATATACGGTAGCAAGATCTAGAATGCTCCTACCCCTCAGAAGTGAAGGTCTTCAACAACTTCAGATCAGCAAACTGAAAAACTTGACAGAATTAGCATCTAATTCACAATGTCATACAGGGCTATCAACTAAATCCTATACAAGTATTCTAACTAGACAATAAAGGTTTACTGAGATTATATACCTAATCATATAGCAATAGAATTTTTCTAAATTTAGTCTAAGTTTTATTTAAATAAATTTTAGGATTCAAAAGCATTTTCCTATTATTATTAATGTACATAGACCGTAGCTACATCGAAGTCGCATGAGTTTTTACCGGCTCTTTAACAAGCGTATGCTACAATTCTCTAATTTTCTAGTTTCTAGACATAGTGTAGTTTTGAACAGATTTTAGCCTTTTCGTTATATCTACTACCTTGTAAACTGTTTCTACATATGTGTTCTTATTGTTTATGCATCATATAGACATTCGTCGCCATATTTAAACATTATTTTACAATATATCATACATTTTCAATAGCTTAGAAATACGCAGATATGTAATAATATACTATATACTCTTGTAGGATATTCATCGTATCTATAGTAAACTTGTATGATTAATAATAATCTGTAACCTTATTGTTTTTTATTACATCACAGGTTAGAGCGTACGAATATAATTTAGGTTAGATTAGGTTAGAGCCTACGAATACATTTTTAGGGCAGAACGTAGGGAGCAGAGTAAGTACAAAACAACATTTATTGAAGAAGAACGTTTATTGATACGAGTAGTTTCGACGCTGCTTAAAACATAATACATAACTTATATATATATAATATCTATTAAAATAGTACATTTCGTATACACTAATAATGGTACTACATACCCGACTATAAAGTAAACATGGTAAGTATAAGTATCAAGGTTCTCATAACTATAGATATTGTAAGCTGGCTAGCAGAGCTCAGCAGCTACATTAAGGTTTTCCCCAAAACACTCTTTACTGTAAAAGAATAATTTTATTTATCAGGCAGTATATTATTTTCATATATTAGTACGACTTCATAATGTCACCCTATAACGTCATCGGGATAAAAGATGATCGTTGATGAGTTTCAGTACATCATAGTTGAGTCTAATGCCTTTTACTTTACATACTGGATGCTTGTATAGTATAATTATTTTCTCAACGTAGGATATATATCGATATTTTTCTAGTTTGATTAAATCCTATAAGTTATATTTATATCGCCCTTTTTTTATTCTGTTAAGATGTTTATAATAATCATGGTGAGCCTGGTATGAACATAAACCGATTGTACCTATTCTTTTCTCTCCGTTTGTATAATATAGAGTATATATTCCGCGTCAGACTGATTAGTATCGTCATATGTACCAATTCTTATATTTCCGTGAATATTTGAGTTTTCACCAATACACAGGATAAATTTTTATCTCTAATTTTATATATGGCGTTTTATATAGAGCACGAGTCTAACGATAATTTATACATATATTGTCTTTGAATGCGTTAACAGAACTCCTGCATTAATATACATAACGTTTCATCGTGTTTTCCAAAACACATTTCATTGTAAAAGAATAAGAATAATTTCAATTTTATTTATCAGGCGATATACATTATATTATTTTCATATATTAGTATGCAAAGTTATCGTTTCAATAAAAAGTAAAATATTTATCTGATTTATTTCTCCAGGTTAAGTCTTCCGGGTTCTCATAACTGTAGATATTGCAAGAGGTAACTACCCTGTGTTTCAAAGTTATAAAGACGTATTACAAACATATGTTATAGACTTATATTTCGAAGGTATCGAAAATGGTTACAGATTATTATTAATCATACAAGTTTACTATAGATACGATGAATATCCTACAAGAGTATATAGTATATTATTACATATCTGCGTATTTCTAAGCTATTGAAAATGTATGATATATTGTAAAATAACGTTTAAATATGGCGACGAATGTGATGCATAAACAATAAGAACACATATGTAGAAACAGTTTACAAGGTAGTAGATATAACGAAAAGGCTAAAATCTGTTCAAAACTACACTATGTCTAGAAACTAGAAAATTAGAGAATTGTAGCATACGCTTGTTAAAGAGCCGGTAACAACTCATGCGACTTCGATGTAGCTACGGTCTATGTACATTAATAATAATAGGAAAATGCTTTTGAATCCTAAAATTTATTTAAATAAAACTTAAAGACTAAATTTAGAAAAATTCTATTGCTATATGATTAGGTATATAATCTCAGTAAACCTTTATTGTCTAGTTAGAATACTTGTATAGGATTTAGTTGATAGCCCTGTATGACATTGTGAATTAGATGCTAACTCTATCAAGTTTTTCAGTTTGCTGATCTGAAGTTGTTGAAGACCTTCACTTCTGAGGGGTAGGAGCATTCTAGATCTTGCTACCGTATATGTTTAACATAAAAATAAATGAAAAACTATAAACTTCTTTTATCGTTTTTTGTTTATAAAATTTTAATAATAATATTAAATGTATGCATTGTACGACATATTGATAGGGTAGGTGAATTGCAGGCATTTAGCAGGCCCGTGTTTCTAACTGCAGATCTATAGGCTAGAAAAATCATAAAAGTATTAGGCAATGTTCATTGAATAGACTACCTGCTTCATTTCATAACTTATTTGTCTTATCTAGTTAATAATATATGTTGTGATCCTGATTGAATGTAATATTTTTCCTGTAAGATGCTATAAAAGCAGTAATTAATATTTCTTAATATATAGTTTAGTTTAATCCGTGTATGATAGCAATTAGATGATAACCGTTTCTTGTAAAACGCTAGACTTGATATTAATTTCAATATGACTACTATCTTTTTAATAGCTTACACTAACAGCGCGTTTATGATATATAAAGCAATAAAAGTTGCACCTTGCTATAATGGTATCAGTGTAAAACATTAATCCATACTTATATATTTTCTGTTAGTGATTCGTAGATAATCGAACTTGGTCTAATTAGGGGAAATCTACTATCTATATAATAATATAAGATTTTTATATTACATATCGGGTTTCAATATGGAATATATTCATTTATGATATCTAGTTAATGGGGGTATATTGCGTTAAAGAGATAATGAGATAAGGATGTAATCCGCCTTCATTCCTAAGAAATAAGTAATACTAGTGACTATATTGAAAGTAATTATATTTGCTTTTCATAATGATCCTGTCGGGTTAATAGCTTATCGAGAATTAACATAGATGCTTAATAATTCACTATAGATTTTTTATACCGCATCATCCTACTACATATAACCATATAAGGTTTTCATTAAATCAATTAAACAATTGCGTATAAATATTCATAATCACTTTTACACTGTTATTCCAGTACACGTATCAAGCTAGCAAATAAATATATGTTTTCATCCAAGTTGAAACTGACTCAGGGTTAATCCGTGTAGAACCTAACGATGCAGAATAATTGTTATTGTAATAAACGTGAAACGCAAGACAATTATAAAATATCAATATTTAAACGTTATAATTAGAAAGTTAAAATGCGTTTTGTTTGCGTCAATCGAAATTCCAAGACACCTGTATATGAGAGAGTCAAAATGTTATTTGCATTGATAATTTAATAATTATCGTTTTCAAACAGATTACTATTATTAAAAATAAATATAAGTTTGTAACCAGACAATAATAACTGTAAAATCGTTTAATTTCAACTAGCCTCCGCCATTTTTCGAATGCCTATATAAAATTGTTGGAAAATGTTTCTAATATTCTTCACTGAGATTCAAATACATTTCTTGTTTTAACACTTTCATATAGAACGAAACTGACTAAACAATTGCTTACTTAATGCGTCCAAGAAACAGTGTAAAAGTGTAAAAATCATAGAAACTTTAGAGGTAGGATTTAAGATTCTCGAGCAAACTTACAAGAAATGTTTAATTATTGAAATTAGTTAATCTTAGTAAAATCATCAATTACTTCTCGTATTATAATAAGAGTGTTGCTTAATATTTTAAAATTAGCGATTGAATTTAATAATTATTGAAATTCAATTTTAGAAACTGAAGATGCAATCTTTAAAAACCATTTAAAGTTAGAAGTTTTTAGTAGTCAGGTCAGATTAATAGAGTGTATTACCAAATCTTTGTTTTAGAAACTATTTGTTTTGTAAGATTGGTAACATGAGGAAAAATAACATAAAAAACTACAACAACGTAGTTTTGATTTTGAAATTAAGACAGCTCGGAACAAACCGATGAATACAAAATTTAGTAGTTTATTTCAAAATTCTGTGATAAAAATTTTAATTCTTTTTATTTTACTTTAACACCCAAAATAAGATGATAAAATTAATATAAATGGTTAAAATTAAATGATAAAGCAATCTAGGTTAGACTCCAGAAATTATATTACGGTTAGAGATTTTAGATTCCGATTGTTGCAAAGATTCAAGAATCTCTATTAACTATTAACTATATTAACTTAACTATTTTGGTTCGTGTTAATCGTGTTCAATTTAGAGTGTTTTCAGGAATTTATTTGAATTCATTATTAATATAAAATCCTAATTAATTAATTATTATTATTATAAGATAATTATTTTTATCAGAGAAAGTTGGATAGCTAAACCTAATACGCTGTAATATCACACGCTGGACCGCGCAACATTTAACATTCTAGTGTAATGATTCATTGTTACGAGCTCTAGGAATTTTAAGTTCGTTTATTATTTTGTTAGGATTAAGATTTCTTTGTGTTTTTTTAAAACGTTGTTCGTCGAAATAATCATATAGATTAATTATGCTTAATATGAATTTTAGTTCGTATAAGATTAGCGGTGACGCGTAACTATTTAATAAATACAACTTTTACAGTGTTTTAATAGATTACCTCGTTGGTGTAGTGGATGCGTTGGCTGGCTACCATTCGAGCGGTCCCCAGTTCAAACCTTGTTAGCTCTATTGGTTTTTTATAAAAAAAGTGTAACAGCTTGCCTATCAACAGGCGCATAGAAATCTACTATACCGACTTCAGAGTGAATTCAAATCTTTCAGCGGGAAACATTGACAAGTTGGAAGTGACAAGTGAGAGCGAGAGAGAGGAATCTACTATATCGATCACATGACGTCACAGATAGATGGCAGTAGTAGTACTAAAAATTTGAATCTAAGGGCGGGAAATTCTAGATGACAAATTGAAAATGACAGATACAAAATGGCGGATATGTTCGCGTATGCATGTGAGAGATGATATATGTAAATGAGAGATGAGATATGCAAATGATACCGTGAATTAGCCGATAATACAGAATGCCGGTAATACAGGTTCCGTACTTAACCACCTAGAGAGAGAGAGAGACAGACAAAAAGTCACCAGATTAGAGAGAGACAGACATAAAAAGTCACTAGATTTTCCCCCAGGGGTACCAACTGTAAACAAAAAAGTCACTAAAAACGTCTGCCCAAAGCGACCCATTACCTACTCCTGACTGACTGCCGGAATCGGGGTATTTGTGTTTACGATAGTTACTCGTTGTATTTAAATGTTCAATGCACGACTTTGCGTCCCCAATAGCAGACCCAAAATCCGGCCACTGTTTATGGTTAATTGCATACCTAATGTTAATTTGTGAACTGTTCTATCATTTCTTCTTTTACTTTTATTTTGTGCAATGATTGGTTTTATATTCTCGGTTACTGTATGTACGTACGTACCGGACACCCCATCAAATTCTAAGTTTTTATAAACCTATGTAGCTTTTGAATTAATTGAGATAATGTAATGCGGTGTTCACCTTCAGTCTTCTTATTTTTTAAGGTTTTTTTGAGTGTCCGCCTTTTTTGTCCACTTCCGGTTTAACTGCAAATGATATATTAAAAAATTTTAAAAAGTAAGAAGACTGGTGAACACCGCATTTCATTATCTCAATTAGTTCAAAAGTTATATAGGTTTATATAGTGTGAAAATATAATGGAACATATAATGAAAATAATATGTACTACTTACTACATTTTCTTATCCAATAACAAAGTTTAAATAAAATTTTTTTATTTGCATATTTTACTGTTTTTAAACTACCTTTTTAAAACCAATTCCAATAACACAAAATCTCAAATGGGTAATTTTAAATTAGATAACTATAACATTACGTCGGATATGTTTTAGTCCCATTATCATATACTTTCTTTATTATACCTTACTTTATTATTTATTTATTATACTTACTTCTTTGGAAGGGAAGATGGAGGCTTAATTTTTTTTAGTATATTTTTATGTTTTAGTACGAAAGGACCAAGCGTTTAGTATTTTACTTTTTTTTAAGGTATTTGTTTATAATATTTTGCTCACATGTTCAATGTTCATGTTTCGATGTGTCAGAACATTGGACGTGAATGAAATTGGTGCATGTCGGACGTAAATATGAGTTGGTTCCTGTCGGACGTGAATGTATGTGGAGACACGTCGGATGTCCATATACGTTGATACACGTCGGACGTACTTCTAGCCAGTGCCTATATTTTAATGGTGATTGTAATGTTGATCCTGTTGATATTTAGCTTTTATGTTTAGTGTAATCGTTAGATATTAAATTTTATATAACATTGCTGCGAGACTCTTAAAATCGATTTATAAATATAATTGTTGATTATGTAAAATTTTCTATAATAAATAAGTACAATGTCTTTATTGGGTTCAGGAACATTTATATGAAAATATTTTATTTCCCGCTTATTTATATTTGAACTTATATTGTTACTGAAGCCATCTACTGGTTTATTACTCCTTTTTTATTTAATAACCCTAAACTGTGACATATAACATATTATTTTGGCATATGAATATTTTTTTATTTTTGGATGTTAGATTCTACTGTGTGAGTATTCTTATTTTATGTTGTAGGTAAGTAGGAATGATTAATTACATTAGACAATATTTTATGGTTAAAACTAAAGACAATCTGCATTTAGCAAACTACATGTGCTTTACAATGCCTAATTTGTATTTCGTTTCATTATACTACACCTTGACTGATCTTATATATGGGATATTTCTGGTACGAAATACGCACACAATCACAATTAACTATTCACCTCTCGTCTTTGTATGTTTCATTCAAACCAAAACCTTAGCACGATATATCAACTCTCTAGATAGGCAGACATCACAATCTAAATCATATCATGAAGACATAACTCCACCTGGACACAATATTTTCACTCCTGGTTAATTAAATTTACTCCCTTCTTATCTTTCTTCCTTTTATCTATATAATGCAACACTGGAACTTCGTTGCTAGTATGAGTTTTTTTATATTTTATATTGTGATCATTTAATTTTACAGTTTTACAGAGAGAAAGTTTTATAACGCAATTTCTAAGAGTTTTTATCCAAATTTACAAGTTTTATACAATCTTACATTTTAAGAAACTTTTATCATTTCAAATTTTCTATAGCCACGCTGCGCTTTGCGTCTACTTTCTCTCTCAATCGGCAATCTATCACTTTCCGCACTTAATACACAATCGGCTGTTATCGGTAGTTGAACTACATCCAAATCTCAAAATACTCTTACAAAAAATAGGAATATTTACAAGAAGTTGATCAAAAATTGATCGGATTATTTCAACCATATTTACTCCCTCGATGCCCCCAGAAGTGATAAACAACTCTCGGGAAACTTTGGTTTTTGTGTTTGGTATGTGGATGTAAAAACGTTGTCCTTCATCCTTCACATCTGAAACTGCCGATTAGTTAGTTCTTCCTTCCTGCAAGAACGTCCAAGCGATGATCAACGTAACCTTTATGAATTTCATTGTACCTAACATCTTATACCTTTACTAGCAAAAATTCTTTATCGATGTTGATTAACCTAGTACAGCCGTTTTAAAGCATGCAAATATTATTGATGACGTGCATAGATTCTTTGGACAATTGATTGACCTGAGCATTAAGTAGTTACTAATGGAACTAGTAACGATAGTTATTCAAGCATGTTCAGGAAGTGGTCTTCAATATTTTGTTATGTGTATTAAAGGAAATTACATATAATATTACAATATTATTTTTAATATATTGAGGTGATATTAGACCACCTCATTGAAAATTTTAGTAACGAAAGATCGTAAACGTGAAAACAAATATTTCACATATCAAGTTTAAATTAAAAGATGGACATGCTAGGTGATAGGCATAATTAATATAAAGGCTACACATAGGGTCACAGTTAGGCTCATTAATTTTTAAAATAGAAATCAAGAATAAAAATTTCATGCAAACATAACCTAAATTTATATGCACATAGAAAAAGGTTTGATTTTTATAAAAAAGGATATCAATCATTTAGATTGTTTTATCATAATACATGTTTATACAACCCAAGTTACATATTGGGATGGGTTTTTCACTTGTAGAGAAGAAGTAATCTTCTTGTTTAAATTTAGAGGCTACGATCTTTAACGTAGGATGAATCTTTTTATTTTCCAAGAGACCAACTCAGTTTCGCGCGTCAGTTAACTGAAAACAGATAATTTGGGTCAATTTTGTTATGACTTATATAGTACAATTAGTTTTTAAACTTTGTTATAAAAATCCTGAGCATTTTCATTATTGAAGGTTTAAATCTTGTCGTTATGATTCAGTTTGACGATTCTTAACTCTTGTACTGTTTTTCTCACCATTATTTTTATGTAAACACATGGAGAACTGTATGCTGGACAATTTAATCATAAATTGACTTTATTTGAATTAATATTAAAGCTGGAACTTGCAAATGCATTAATTGGTTGATTCGATGGTTGTATCGGACTCTAACTTATGTTTTCTTAAATTGTAAAGATGTTCCTGTGGAAAATTTATATGTATTAGTTGTATTGTGTGATTATGCATCTATTTTGTAAAGGATAAGCCTGTTTTATTTAATTTTGTATGTAATTAAGCTATAACGAGATTTGTTCATTGTCAATCGTTTTCGTTGCATATCTTCGTTACGATGCATTTTAGGATATAAGTGAATTAGATTGTTTTAATCCTTAGTTTATGAGCTACAATCCTGTGTTTGTGGAATCAAGATTTGTGGAAATTATGAACAGCTGTGAGAAAATAGTGACGTCATAAATTTTTCCGTGCTTCGATTTTTTTAAAAATGTCAGTGCAGGCAGTTGTTTTGAGTAAACCTATATAAGTTGGAGCCAAATTTAACAAAGTCAGTCGATAAAACGTTTCCGGCAAATCTAGGCCCGACTCCGGATAATAAATCTGTAATTTAAAGTGAGGTTAGATGTTTGGACCATATGATTAATGTGTCAATGTCAAGTATAAACAAAATTTGAATTAAATTAAAGTGTTACCTGAATATTTTTAAAAGTTTAAAGAAGATTTCATTGTTGTTCCACAATTATTTAAAGTGAACGTTGTTTAAATAAATTCGGGAGAATTTATTTCCATTATCGATTTACGTATTGACGTACTCACACAGAAAATCAGTGGATAAATACTATTGCAGTGATACCAATTTAGGATTATAAATAAAGGAAATTATTTTTATAATATACCAGGTTGGTCGTAATAAAAGGGTTCTTTAATTTGATTGACAATATTAAATTAATAAAGTTTTTCCTTAATAATTTTAAATTTATTTTGTTTAACCTTAAAGGTTCTTTTGAGAACTTATTTTCTTTCAAAAATAAAACAATTCAATTTCTTTTATTTCAATTTATTTTTCATTAAGATAAACATTTTTAATTTGTAAACAATTTTGATTTGTGTTGGTTTGTTCAAGTGAATGACTGTAATAGCCCTATGTCAGGCTAGTACGACTTTTAACTACATTTGAGCAAGCTTGGGAATCAAAATTTTCCCATTGGTCTTATTGTACAAATTTGAACAATTTTTCTTTTTAATTCTTTCATTTTAACATTTCTAATTATTTTTCTTCTGAATTAAATAAAGTTTATGTGTTTTTAAAATTGCTTATGTGCTTAATTGATGCACATACAAGCATCCAGTTTTCTTTCTTTTTGAATTTAGAGTTTAGCAGTGGTTGTCCAGTTTGCAGGAGCCTTAGTGTTTGCAACATAAGTTTTTCTCCTTTTTCAGGCATAAGAGTTAATAAGAGTCTCATAATTCAAACAATTTATGCTCTATCGAATAACCCTGAGCTGGCTGATTAGAATAAAGAAAAATATTTGGGGTGTAATTTTAATTTAATCCACCGTATATAATTTATGTTTTATTTGGAACTTAGGGGCATATTATAATATTTATTTAATATTTAAATATCACCTCAATATATTTAACTTAAACTTTATTATTATCATTAATCCCCCCCTCAGTTAGGAACACATGATATCAAAATTCCAAATTTTCATAACTGAATTTCATGTAGGTATCTTCAATACTCTTTATTAAGGTACTAATGAATTACTCTATCTGTAATTGCATCGATCTTTCTGTCTACTATTGTCTTATGTGTATAACTATGTTATTACTTAGATTTCTAGATAATCAAACAATTCTAAACAAATATTTTCCGTTTTATGTATGGTACTATTTTAGCGAAGGTTTACTTCCTGATCATGCTTTAACACTAGACAAATGTATATTACATCCTTTAATATCTATATCCTAGACTTTGAAAAATAATTCTTTTTATTTTAGAAGCATTCTAAACCAATAATTGTATTGTAACAATTAATACGTGTAACCTCTTATTACCTTTTTGTTGGTGTTAGAAATCTCCATTTGGCTCCATTCTTCTGTGCAATATTTCTTTTGAACTATATCTATTTTATTATAGATTTGTTCAAATTTCTTGCTTTTCCATACTATCACAATTGCTTTTAAGACTCCTACAATGTTTTTAAGTAGCTAGCATAATTTATTATTCGATTTAAGCTGTATAATGTGAAAACTGGGTATGAGATATCCACTACCAAACGTTTTTTGTTTGTACTCAATAACAAAGAAAAGATCTATATCTTGTAAACACAAATATGATCTACCGTGCAAATTTCCTGCATAAGTAGAAAATTCGTATGTTCAATTATTAAAATAACACGCCAAATACATTGACACTTTTGACGATTATGCAACTAATCTTACCTATTTGGATAGCAGATTAAAAAAACAAATTACTTCTTAAATAAAATTTAATAACGGTGTTCGCAAAAATCTTCAACTTTACATTGGTTTTTCGACAAAAATGGTTTGAGAATTATTTAGCACAAAGAATTTTGAATACCCGCTGTACATTGTTTTTGTTTATGTCTAAAGTTGTTTTTCATACTGAGTAGTATTGTGTTGAATTTGTAAAATCATGTTTTTGCCTATTAGGGTGTAGGACATAATAATTGTTGTTAAAATACTTTCTATTAATAAAGCTGCGCCTGGTTTTATGAGTGGTCATACCATAATTTCAAAGCCGTGGGAAGTCATCTGTCTAGATTTATTTGGGCCTTTACTCCGTTCAAAACGTGGATATACTTACATTTTGACCATTGCAGATTGTTTTTCGAAGTTTTTCACACGTGGTCGTGCGTAACAAAAACTCTATGTTGGTATCAAAAATAAATTACAACACACGTATAAAAAAGTTAAAACTCGTTATGATCTACGTAAAAGTAAAGAATAACCAAAAAAGGAAAGCATCTGTAACAAACTAGATCGATTACCAATATTGCTATTAGCAAAATTCGAATAAGTACCTTTGATGGAAGGCGACCTTGTGATAAAGCTATACCGCTTCCAAATACGGCTTACAGTGATTAAATAAGGAATTAAAAAAAAGAATTATAGTATAAGAAGTGGAACGCAAATAAAAGTTAAAAGTACGAACCTCAAGAACGAGCTCCTAACCTTCAAAAGAACTAGTGGTAAATCCCTTACGGTACCAATATAAATTGGAAATCATCACCCAAATTAATTATAAATCTTTACGAATGCTACGAAATTAGCACGTAACAATACTTAACCTTTATTGTTGTGAAGCACAGTAATTTCACACACGTATTTACATTCAAAAATTCATTAAACAGATGGAACCTCTAATCTAGTTGTCATGTAAGATTGGTTGCATAATTGTCAGGGGTTTCAATGTGTTTAGCGTGTTACTTTAAGAATTGAACGTGTATACAGAAAACTTGCATGTACAGAGGTTTAAAATTCGCTCTGTATTTCCGATAATACTAAGATGTAAATAATAAAATAATTACCTGCAACACCACCAACAAAATTAAACAAGCTGTTCATTATTACATCATAGTCATCCAGATTTTTTAATATAACATGGAGATTACTCACAGCATAAAGACTACCCATGGTTAGCATAAAAAAGGTGTAGCATTTATAGACAAAACTCTTATTTGAGTTAGCACTGATTCCCAAACAGTTAAATACAAGTTTTGGTATGAAGAAGCAATTCTGCTTCATTTTACCTCTGAAATTTTCCATAATGAAACCCATCTCCATACATATTACAAACACGTAATTATATGTTTAAACACTTTAATTTTGGACAAGTTAAATTTTGGACTCCTCATTATTGTGTAATATTATAAACTATCCTAAAAGTATTAAAAAGTATTTTTGCATTACATTAAAGTCAAGCTGTCCCATGGAAGATTCAAATCCTTAGAAACTCAGTACAACTTGCAAGTATACAAAATAATTATACACACATAAAAATGGTCTAAGAGACAAACGTAAAAAGTATGTTTGCAAACGTTAATCAAAATGTTTTGTGACTATAGCATACAGAGCTTTATTCTGACAATTTCTAGATCGAGTTGGCGATGTTGCTTTTTGTTTTTGTAAAACAGTTGTGTTCAGTTGATGACATTTGTATCGAAACGGTGTTTTTGCTCTTTAGATTACTCAGTTTATGTGTATTAAATTAAGAAACAAGTTGAGTTTTATAGTGTCTTAGAATCAGTAAAGATGGAAAGAGTGCATCTTAGTCGTGATATTCAGTTAAGAGCTGTGGGCATGATACAGGGAGGTATGACTATTCGAGATGTGGCGGCTGCTGTAAATTTTTGTAAAAGTACCATTGGGCGCTTGTGGCAATGTTATCAAGAAACTGGTGATGTAAAAGAAAGACATCCTGGCCCCATCAGGAAAACTAATGCTGTACAGGATAGATTTCTCCGAATCCAATGTCTTCGTAACCGAAATCTTACGGCCAACCAGTTAAAAACTGAGCTCCAAAAAGCCCATCAAGTGATAGTCAGTGGTCAAACTATAAGAAATAGGTTGCATGAGGTTGATCTTCACGCTCGACGTCCTGTTAAAGTTCCCGTGCTTTCACGTGGCAATCGCGCCCGGAGATTAGAATGGGCCGAGGAACACATCAACTGGCAAGAACAAGACTAGGCTCACGTGCTCTTCACAGATGAATCCAGATTCGGTTTGAGGCCAGATTCTAGAAGACTACGGGTGTGGATGAGACCTGGAAATGAAAATCGTTTGGCAACTGTTCAGGAAGTTGATCGGTACCATGGGGGAACAGTTATGGTTTGGGCTGGAATTGGCTGTAGAACTGAGCTCGTTTTTGTTGAAGGCTTTTTACCGGCAAACGCATATCGGGGCAGAATTCTACAACCTGTTATCCTACCGTATGCGGAACAAATCGGGGGACAATTTTTACTGATGCAGGACAACGCTCGACCACACGTTGCGAGAACACTTAGAAATTTTTTACATGATCACGATATCGCAGTATTGCCGTAGCCGGCGCAATCCCCCGACTTGAATCGCATAGAACATGTGTGGAATATGCTGGGAAAACGTGTCCTGAATCAAGGCATGGTGTTTCAAACAAGGGAAGAGCTCTCAAATTATTTACAAGACCAGTGGCAACAAATTGACCAAAATGCAATAGACAATTTGATTAGACGTTTACTCAATAGGTGCCGAGCTGTGATTAACAGTCGAGGTGGCCATACACTGTATCAAATGTGCAAATCTTTCATTTTTTCATTCATATTCTACTGTTATTTGAAAGTTAAAAATTTGTTATATTTTTTACACAACCTGTATAAGCAAACTACAGTAAATTCTGTTTGTTTTTGTTATAACAATTAAAGATTATTGTTCAAATTTATGTTTTGTTTCATCGTTGTGTCATAATACGTCCACTAGTTGCAACACCATTTATTTTTAGCCTTGTCCCCTAGACCATTTTGATGTGTGTAACTTGGTAATATTCATCGACAATAGCAGAAGATACAATAATAGAACGTGTACATCTTGATGTCAGCGTTGATGTTTTAAATTTCTTGAATTTCCTTAATTGAACTAAGACAGTCTAAATATCAACAAAACTCTTCTTTCGCGTATTTCAGAAAAATTGGGCAGTTCTGGCAGCTAATAAAATTGCACCGAGTTAAAGAAGATACGAGAAATAGCAAGAAAAAGGTTTGAAACTCTTGTCTAATTATGTACACTAAATATTCTGTTGAAATCACGCATATGGGACGCAACCTTTAAATTTTTACAGTTATGAAGATTGTACTGAGCATGAAAACACATTATACAGCTGTCAACATTTTTAGGTAGATCTGCATCTCTAGAATTTACTATTGCTGAACCACTTAAAGTTTAAAACCAACCATGGGACCCCTTGGTTACATCTCATTGTTTAAACAATTTCTCACTACATTAGTATAATTGTGTTTAATTGTGGATCTGAAGTGATTAACTTTTAACAGTTTTATAGTTACATTTTTTTCTGCTCCCTTACCGAAAACACATTTTTGAATATTTAATTCAATTTATTGGTAGGAGTGGATAAAATTTTCTTTATGTGTGAAAGAAACAAATGTACCAAAACGTTTTGATTTTATTATTGTTGCGTTGTATGATGTCATTTTAAACCTAAATTTTATTTCAGAATTATAATATCTATATAGTTATTAAGAGTTTATAAAGCAGTAAAATTGTAGCTACATTAATTTAGTATAATCAATTATTCAGTACAGCGGATGTATTGGAGAAATTCTTCGCTTATTATTTACATGAGTAATGTAATATAACTCCATTACAACGATTATTCTAGTTATTGCTCATTAACTTGTGATTTTCTATCATTAAAAAGTTCAATATTAAATTAGCGTGCTCGAGCTAAACACTAATGGGTATGCTATACTTACTGATAATTCTAAAGGTTATTTCTAGTTTTCTAACGAAATCGTTGTTAAATAAGTTTTTATGATTATTTACGATCAATCGCAGTAGTCTTCTTAGAATATCAATCACTTGGATGCAACCACCAAGGGTTGTATAATGCCATATTTGCAAATCATTATGTAAAGTTTCTTTTTATCGTTATTTTAGGGAAATAGTACTGAATTCATTTAATTTATTATTAAGCTATGGAAATTGGTGTTGAGGTTAAAGCTAGTGTACTTAAAAGTTTCTAGATCCAGAAAAGTGCTTTATGGGTATCATTACGTAGAATGGTGAAATACTTTGTTTCAACTTTTAAAGTTAACCTTATGTTTATAAAGTTGGTATTGGCGAATTACTTTATAAAATTAATCTATTATACAATAATGGAGAGCAGTTACTATTACAGATTATTATAGCGTATAAAGTAACGGTGGTAAATGCTCAATAGGAGGATGTCCCAAATAGCCAAACAGGTACATATCAAAAGAAAATCTTCTGCTATTCATCCAAACCAAGCACAAAGACTTTAAAAGGAAATGAGATGTCTTTGAATAATAGATTGAATAATCAAGGGCAACACACAACACATATAGGTGACATAACCTAAAGTTCGCTATTACGAATGTTCAATAAACTTAAGAATTTATAGCTTTAAGATTTAACCTACATTATTTAAAACTAAAAATAAAAATATCTTCAAAATAAAATAAAAATCTGCAGCTTAATTAATGATTACTACAGTCGAGTACAATGTGCAAGTAGAGAGTATTTTTAGTGAAATCAATATAAATAAATCAAAGTGGACAAAACAAACCCTTATTATCTAATGAACCCACAACAACAAAATATGTATGTACATGCAATCCTTTCCTCCTCTTACGTCAGTGGCGTATCCGAATTTTTCACAAATGATACACAACAAACCATACCGCCGCAACATATGAGCTATAATGGTATGGTATCCCATCAATCATCATATGAAACGATTTCACAAGCACCTATGCAGCAAACATAATATCAACTATTGCCTACCAATCCACCACAGTTGGAATACCATCCTCAACAAATCATAAGAATGTAATCGACTAGTGAAGACGAACCAGAAGATACTAATACAGAAAACTAATAATATCCCATGGCAGCAAGTAAAAAGTGCAAAACGAAAGGAGGTTACGAGAAATGTGAATAATCATGAAACCAATAAAATAACAACCAATAACAAGTTCAACGCGCTACCAGTCAGTGGCGGTGGGTGCATACGTCAAACTCGGGGCACACGACAAACTGGTATATCGCTAACGTGCTCGTACGGACAGGTTAAATAGTAGAGTCAATTTTTGCAAAAAACATGCTTAAGTTCTTATTTTTTACTATCTAAAGATAGAGACTTGAAATTTTTTGTAATGCCTTCAGTACTGGACCAATACAAAATGTTATATGTTTAAAATGGGGGCACGCCACCTCGGGGGGGGGGGGAGTTGAAAGCCCCATTGTAAAAATTTAATTTAATAACTCGGGAAGTTTTACATCAACTTGAGCGAAATTCATGTTGGGGGGTGTTTGGTGTTTCTGATTATGAATTCAATGAGAAAATTAAGAAATACAAAATGGCGGACTCAAAATGGAGGTCAGTGTGATTGGAAATGCGATTTACGCCGTTTCTATTAATTTTAGAGAAAAATGCAAAGAGCCAGAAAGTGTTTAGAATGTGATTCTGCATAGGATTACGTAATTGCGGTTACCTTATTATGCAACCTCTTCACTAACAAGCCAACTAGGGGAGAGTGAAGGGGGTTACATAATAAGGTAACCAAAATAGTGTATCCCTATGCAAGATGACATTCTAAACACTTTTTGACTCTCTGAATTTTTCTCTAGAATCAATAGAAACGACGTAAATCGCATTTCCAATCTCAAAGACCGCCATTTTGGGTCCGCCAATTTGTATTTCTTAATTTTCTCATTGAATTCATAATCAGGAACCCCAAAAACCCCCCAACATGAATTTCGCTTAAGTTGATGGAAAACTTCCAGAGTTATTAAATTGGGAGTGTAAAATGGGAGTTTCAACCCCCCGAGTGGGCGTGCTCCCATTTGAAACATATAACATTTTATATTGGTTCAGTACTGAAGGCATTACAAAAGATTTCAGGTCTCTCTCTTTAGATAGTAAAAAATAAGAACTTAGTGCAAAAATTGACTCTACTACTAGGGCAGAGCGAAGGGGTTACATAATAAGGTACCCAAAATAGTGTATTCCTTTGCAAAATCACATTTTAAACACTTTTTGACTCTTTGAGTTTTTCTCTAAAATTAATAGAAACGGCGTAAATCGCATTCTCAATCTCAAATGTCGTTATTTTAGGACCGCCATTTTGGGTCCGCCATTTAAAATTTTTTAATTTTCTCATTGGATTCATAATCAGCGACTCCAAGAACCCTCCCAACATAAATTTCGCTCAATTTGGTTGCGTTATTAAATTAGGGGTACAAAATGGGGGTTTCAACCCCCCAAGGGAGCGTGCCCCTATTTTAAACATATAACATTTTATATTGGTCCAGTACTGAAGGCATTACAAAAGATTTCAAGTCTCTATCTTTAGATAGTAAAAAATAAGAACTTAATGCAAAAATTGACTCTACTAAAAGCAGTATATCGTCGTGTGTTGCACTGCGAGTGCCCCGGGTTTTACGTATGCACCCACCGCTACTGCTACCAGTTGAAGAAAACAATCGTCAAGACACAAATTTTACTATAAAAATTAGCAAGCCTCCTCCAATATACATATATGGAGTAACAGACTATCCAAAAATGATAGTGCAAATGAGAAACTGTCTAGAAGAAGAGCAGTATACTACAAAGAGTTTAACTAGTAACACTATTAAGATAAATTGTAATATAACAAAAAGTTACCGAAAATTAATTAAATAGGTACCTAAAGGAAGAAAATATTATTCATCACAGCTATCAACTGAAAGAGGATCGTGCCTATAGAGTGGTTATCAAACATTTGCATAACTCCATCCCAACTCCAGATATAGCACCTGAATTGACAAGATTAGGACACAAGGTGAGGAACATCATAAATGTCAGACACAGAGCTACCAAGCAACCTTGAAACCTTTTCTTCGTTGCTCTTGAGCCAGTAAACAATAACAAGGAAGTCTACACATAGAAAGATTACAACATGTAAACATCAAGATAAAACCTCCACAAAACCAACAACGATATTGTGCAATGTACGAGGTGCCAACTATACGGACATTCCAAGTCTTATTGTAATAATAGGCCATTCGTTTGCGTGAAGTGCGGAGGGTCGCACAGTACTAAACGCTGTAAAAAATCCAGGGAAACACCAGCCACTTCTGCATTGTGCCACTTGTTGCAATTATAAAGGATGCGAAGATTATCACAAGCTAATCCAGGGAAATCATACAACGCAGGTTAGTGCCGTAAAATTAACATCCTCAAATAATGTAAATAGCAGACCCAACGTTTATTTGAGCAGTCATCAAAATAAAAACAGAACCTATAGTAATGTAGTCAATAATAATCAACCAAACAATGCTAATACATCAAAACCATCAAGCAACATACTGTCACAATTTCTTAAGGAATTCAAAGCCATGTTTAATCAACTAATACACCAAAATAGCATGGTAATTGCTAACAGCGCTAATTAGCAAACTAGTACATTAATGGCTAAGTTCTTACGAATAGCATTGTGGAACGCAAATGGCCGTGAACAACACGAAGAAGAAGTCGAAACAGTTTTAATAAACAACCACATAGATATCTTATTAGTCTGCGAAACACATTTCACAGAAAGAACATATTTTAAAATACCAAACTATGTAACATATCATACCAATCATCCTGATGGCAGTTCTTGTTGAAAATACAATCCACCATTACGAATTACCTAAATATCTCCTACAATCCACTGCAATAAAAGTGACAACACTACCGTATGAACTGACAATTGAAGCTCCACCACGTCACAATATTAAACATAATGATTTTCAAGAATACTTCCAAACATTAGGCAACACATTTCTAGCTGGTGGTGATTACAATAGTAAACACACTAGGTGGGGTTTACGCCTAATAACAACTAAAGAAAGAGAACTATTAAAAACTTTGAAAGACCATAGATATTCATTCCTATCAACAGGAACACCAACGTATTGTCCGACCGATTTACGAAAAATACCAGATTTTTACATTACAAATGGAATCAACTCGACGTTCACTGACATTATACCCAGCTATGACTTATCATCTGATCACTCTCCAATCATAGCAACAATTGGTATATCTGTAACATACAAAAAACTCTCACTCAACACACAAATTGGGATGCATTCCGCAGTATACTACATGGCAGTATAGACCTAAAAGTTCGACTAAAGGAGATAGAAGAAATAGAAACAGTTACAGAAGAATTTATAACCAAATTACAATCTGCACAACAGTCTCCGCCAGTACTTCGCCCACGAAAAATTAATCAGGATGTATCGTTAAAAATTAAAAAAGCAGTAGCCGAAAAAAGACGTGCCAGATCAAAATGGCAACGTAGTCACACACCAGCTGATAGACAAGATTACAACCAAATAAGTCAAAGATTGAAAAATAAACTCAAAGAAGTGCGAAATGTGGAATTCGAGCAATATATATAAAAACTAACTAGAACCGATACTCTATGTGGAAACCAATGAAGAATTCAAAGAAACCTAAAACACCTACACCACTGATAAGAAAGATTATTAATGAACCCTGGGCAAAAGTGATGCTGAGGAAGCTAAACTATATGCAGATGACTTGGTTTCTGTATTCCAACCACTAGACAATGACATAGATCAAGAAATAGAACATAGTCTATCCAATCCACCTATAATACAAACACCTATTAAAGCATGTATACCAAAATAAGTCGTGAAAGAAATTAAGCTTCTAAATCCAAAGAAGTCACCCGGAATTGATCTTGTAACGGCTAGAATGTTGAAGGAATTACCAAGAAAAGGGATAGTGATGCTTACTTAGTATTTATAATGCTATCCTACGACTTGAATAGTGACCAAAATGTCTTAAAACGGGAAAAATTATAATAATTGGTAAACCAGAAAAAGAACCATCAGATGTCTCCTCCTACAGACCCATAAGTTTGCTATCTGTAATCTCAAAATTATTGGAAAGACTGGTGCTTCGTAGATTAAATGTAGACTTACCTCCCGATAACTGGATACCAAACCATTAGTTTGGCTTCAGCCAGAAACACTCCACACTGCAACAAGTTCACCAAATCACACAAACCATAAACAAAACATTTGAAAATAAACAATACTGTAGTGGAGTATTTCTTGACATTAGCCAGGCTTTTGATAAAGTCTGGCACCCCGGACTAATTTATAAAATCAAGCATATTCTTCCAGTGGCTTACTTCAATCTTTTAAGATCATACTTAAACAAGAGAACTTTTCTACGTAAGGTAAATATAGAAAAATCTGATTACTTCCCAATCAGTTCAGGAGTGCCACAAGGCAGTGTCCTTGGGCCACTGCTATATGTTTTGTACATGTCGGATCTTCTGATGACACAAAATGTTCTAACAGGAACATTTGCCGACGATACGGCTATTCTTTCTATCCATAAAAATTCGCAAATAGCCTCAAACATAACACAGAATTATCTAAGTAACCTCCAGCAATGGCGGAAAAAATGGAAAATACAAGTAAATGAGAACAAATCTACACATATTACCATCGTCCTCAGTAAAGGAATAGGGCATATTCCTGGCAGTCACATTAAACAATGTACAAATACCACAAACACAAACTGTTAAATACTTAGGTCTACATTTAAACACCAAACTGTCATGGACACACACCTCACAAAAAAGAGAAAACAAGTAGATATCAAGATAAGGGAGCTGCAGTGCCTAATAGGAAGAAATTTACGGTTATCTATGGACAATAAACTTCTAATATAGAAATCAGCCGTCAAACCAATCTGGACGTATGGACTAGAACTATGGAAATGTGCCTCCAAATCAAATATCAAAATCATCCAAAGATCCCAATCCAAGATACTCCGTCAAATTGCAAATGCTCCCTGGTATCTAACTAACCATACATTACATACAGATCTGCATGTTCCTACAGTACATGTAGCAATCCGCAAAAAAACCATCACACACCATGAAGTCTTAGAGAATCATCCTTACCCCCTAATGGAACAACTCCTGGAACTAATAATCAATAAAAAACTCAAAAAATCGTGGCCAAGTGAACTAATTTAAGTTAGTGTTTTAAATGCCAATTTAAGTTTATACAGGTGATATCGCTGGATATCAACCTGATCATGTTATTTGTCATTAGTAAATATAACTAATGATCGTCAGCTCCTTAGCTTATAGAATTATGTACTATTCTGATTGCTAAATAAAGTAGCTATAAATAAATTATCTTGATGGTATATAACATATGACACTCACATGATCTCAAGAAATGCATTAGTTGAAGTTTCATCTAATTTGGTTGGTAACTTCGGCGATTATGCAGAACAGAGAGAACCACGGCCACTTCGTTTTATACGTATTATTCATCGTCTAAATTACTCATTACTAATTATCCTTCATTAATTATTCTCGGTCTATCATCAAGCAAGTGTGCTAGTGTTGTAAATAAACCAACGTTCTGAAAATGCTGATGGAAACGTTCGCGCTTGATAAAACCGTATCGCAAATGTTCTCATAATAATTCTCGAGAATATTCAGAATAATACAGCACAAACGAGCATAAACAAGAGCATTCAAAATCCAAAAAAAAAACGAAACTAAATGATCTTATACCGCATGCTCACGCAAAATGTACAGTGTTACTCGCAACTGCTGTCGGCGTCGGGTGTTCAAAAGGCAAACATTTTTGTAAGTCTAGTCTGCACAATTTATGCGTTTGAAAGCATTGGCAAGAAATTTGGGTTATCGACCGGTAACACTCCTTTTGTTTTTTGTTCTAGTTATATATGAGCTTTTATATCTGAAATATGAAATTTTTTATATCTTGTTTATACAAATAGTGACAAATGCTTGTAAATATTTTAAAATATATTACTTGTGCATGTGGTGACTGGACACTTCGCCAACCGGATACAACGCCGACTGTGGACACTACGTCGACTGGCGGTTTTGGATACTTTGCCTACCCTGGAGACTACGCCGACCCTTAAAATAAATTTTGCTAATTACTGGACACTTTGCAAACCGTGGACACTATGCCGACTCTTTAGAGCCGTCCATAGTTACAATTCTTATGGAAACGTTAACGTAAAATCTCGAAGCTAAAACTAATTAATCTGTTGATCGACTCTGATATGGTTTTCGCAAATATGGTCTCTGTGATGTTTTCTATAATATAACTTTATGTTAGGTTAGGTTAGTGGCCACCGATTGTGGTTGGCGTAGTGTCCACGGTCGGCAAGGTGTCCAGTAGCAAAACTTATTTTACGGTCGACGAAGTATCGTATGCGGGGTTGGTGTAAACGTGCATACCTGAGCTTCTAATCTAAATATAATGAGCAAATTATAAAAAGTCACGTTGTTTTTAATGTAACTTAGCATTAATAGATCTTAACAATTATAATATAATGTTAAAATTAATCAACTTTACTTTAATTCAATAACAATTTTATAGCAACTCTATATATTACTAATAACTTAATATGTGGTAGTCGCCTAAGTAGCTCAGTGGAAGAGATGACGCTCGGAAAGCGGAAGTTCCAGGTTTTAATTCCCAGCCGGGGTGATAATTTCTTCTATACGGATTTGCATTCAAAATATAATTTAATGTAAAACATTAATTAAATGCAACGAGCACATAATGATGCATATTAAAAAATAGTATTGTTACGAAGCTAGGCTTGCTTCGTTCTTACTTGTCTTCTCCATGTTACGAATAAAAATAAATGCACTCACTCTTTATCTAATATATTGATTTTATTTAATAAATTTGCTTAACTCATAACTATAACTAAGTCTAAATATAATTAACATGATTTTTACTTACCAAATAATTATAACTTTTAGGGCCATTTCCCTCACACTGGGTATGACAATCGAGAAGGACTTTTCTGCTTGTATTTCACCATGTACCTGACTATCCTTTTCGATTGTCACTTTCCATCTTGACTCTTCATCCCTACTATCATTTCTTCTTGCAATCAAGGATGGCCCAACTTGCCCCAATTAATCAGGGCAGTGTCATAATGCTAGAGTCAGCATTACTTACTTTTGTGAGCAATAATGCTGTGCTAGTATTATGACACACTTTACAAATTGCAGAGTAGCTTCATGTCATACTTGAAATCAATTTGTTTATCTTTATTACTGGGTCAAATAATTTAGAAATGAGTTCTGTAATAATTGTTGTAACATATTTTTGGAATAATAAATTTTTAGAATAATGAATTGATTTAATTTTGTTATGAGTTTTTTCTTTTATTTTATACTTCGTTACAGTATATGCAACTCGCACATAATACTTATTAATACACTCGTATGAAATGCAACACTCGCTGCGCTCGTGTTGTAGACGTCATACTGGTATATTAACTTTCCTAATACTATAATTAATTATTTAACATTTTCTCTTCGATCACAACTGATTTATTACTCCTAAGTGGACATCTAAAACTGTTGGTTGTTATACTGGTTGACGAACCAACAAGGACATTCTTATGCAACTACTAGACTTTTTAAACTTTCATTGTATTATAGAAATCCGTGACGAATTTAATGATGACGTCTTATTAAGGCAGACTTACCAAATTCATAAATAGTATCAAATATTATGATTAAAGTTTCTTTGTTTAAATTAATATTTCAAATAATTAGAAGTATTGCAGGTGCTGACATCTATGATATTTTAATAGAACTGCCGAAAATGCGAAATCATTTCCCACGGTCATTTTCGTACAGTTTAGAGATTGTGAGCAATGTGTCATTTTCATGGTTACTAGACTGTGTGAAAGGTGTAATTTTTTTATAGTGGTCGTAGATGAATTACTTTACTTCACTTTCAACTTTCTTGTACATAGTACATATCTTTGTATAATAGAGTGCTCTAATAAGAGCATCAAAGCTAGACTGCTTCTTTTAGAGCTAATCAGAAAGTGACCTGATTCAGCACGGAACCATCCCTATAATTGTGTAAGGTCGTAGGTGGCAAAAGATGTGGTTTCTACTTCTGAGAAGATTTGAAATAAAATGTCATATTTTTTTATTAATCCTTTTATCTATATTAGCTGGTAACATTCGCTTGTTCTCGCCAAAAGAAGTCAAAATATATTAGGTAGGTATTTAAAAAAGAATAGCATGCAAAATAAGAATTCGCAGTATGGATTGCAAGGTGTAGAATTTATATATTTAAGAATTAGTGATGTACATTGATGTAATCTTTATAAATAAATTACATTTCAAACATTGTGTTGTAAACTGATTAAAGACTGTTTTCTTGTAATTGCTTACTCTTACGTAGAACCATAAAGTAAGTATAAATACTGCGCAATATCTGAAAAAAATGTCAAAGTTTATTAAACATATAAATATAAATAATGGACAGCACATAGCCGCAATAGTTATAAAATTGGCAAATTTTACTTATTTGCAATTTATGACCCTATGAACATATCTAAATAGTAGTAATAAATTTGACGAAAGTCTTACAGTTAGTTGACAAAGTTGGCGATTATTATGGAGAAAAACTGAATTACTTTTTAATTTCTTGTATTGTTTACTAAATGTTTTTATTAATAAACAATATTCACTTTTAAGAATCAAGAAAAGTTATATTTCAAGTATTCTACATCTAAAATAGGCATCCTTGAATAACTTACAAAAGCAAAAATTGCAATAGAGAGTGCACCAAATTTCCCAACTGTTATTGTAATAGGCTTTTGACATCTCATGATTATCATCTGCAGGCTTTTTTGAAATCTGACGTCTGTTCCAACAAAGTTTATCTCATAGCAAGCAGTAGCTATGGATTCAGTAGCTTCTGATAATGAAGTTCCACAATAGCACAGGAAGAATAGCGCTATAATTATACCTGACACTTCTAAGTATGCTTGCAATGCTCTAAAATCTAATGGAGGTAACTGAAAATTAAAAAAGGTACATAGTTATGTATTGTATTAAAAATATTTAAACAGGTATTAGTAAGAAAGAGCACTCAATTACAAGAACCTCCAAATATAAAATTATATCTAAATTTGACTATTAGTTATTAGTAATAATATATTTAACTTTCAAGACCAACTCCTTAACAGACCCCTTTTGGATACAAACGAATTTTCTTTGATTTATTTTGACGAAAGTCATTTGTCCTCAAAGTAGGCACTATCTATTCCGAACGCTCTTCTATACAACATTCTATACAATCCGACTACCAGTACGTAATCAATATTAGGCTTTCAGACTTCATAGATTTGTACCAAATTTCGCTGGCGTAAATGTCCCCTGGGAATCATAGACGATCACTAAAATCACCCTAAAAATTGAAAATATGCTTGCTCCCGGATGCTTGCGTTACTTCGATATTTAAAAGCATATGTTATTCTGATCGAACGATTCATATCTCAAAGAAAAATGTATGCATTTTTAAAAACATTCCAAGTTTTTAAAAAATCTTTTTGAAAAATGGAAGGGACATACATAATTTTATGTTTATGGTTTAATATTATTTGTCGTCTTTTTTCAGAACCTACAATGTCTAATTTAGGTAAAGGTTGGAACACCATACCAATTACATACAGACAGCACTATTAAATTCAATTGCAATATGTGCATTTTACCCTATGTTGCATTTGAAAATAATCAAGTAAAAGCATTATGCACACATAGGCAACTAATTATACAGCACGCGCTTTTTTATGATTTACATATATTGCATAGTAAATAAATAGCACTGTATATATCCATGAGTCAAGCATTAGCACTACAAAAGTAGAGAAGACTGCATACATAGTGCTTCATCTTTAGTTAATTAGTCGAAATCAATCTGTTGATCTAAGTACTTACCACTGAAGCGTAGTAAAGTGAAAAACTCGTCACACTTAAATCAGCAACCACTCCAATAAAAATAACAATAGAACAAATGTCCTCAACTTCATCAGTAATTCCTATAAGACTCAAATGGTGAACTACACTTTGTTTTACCATACGTTGCAGCGATAACCAACTCACATTATTGTCTTCCTAAAAATTAAATCTTCAAAAATTTAAGAATTTATTTTAAAATGGGAAGCATTACCATATTTGAATTATCAAGAAACTGAAATGTCCTTTGTATCTGTTTTCGTAATAGCTTAAATTGTATTGTCAAATCTACTATTATAGCACCAAACCAAAAACCAATTAAGCAATAAGCTGACGAAGCGATCGTTACTGCACACGATTGAAGTGCCCATGCTATTTCATAATTTGGACTGTAGTCTCTGTCTATGACAGTAATATCGGATATAGGTATTGTCCACTTCTCAGGATGGTCATTGTTTAATATTCTTGTTATCATAGTACTTACAGAAAAATATAGAAGTGCCGAATACAGGTATACCACCATACTCAGTATCTAAAATAGTTAAAGATGGGTATCTATCGTAACTTTTAGATTCATGAAATCAGTAAATAATTAATATAACAGTCAGCTTTCGGCGAATTAGGGATTTAGTGTTTACCTTATAATCCAAGATTTTAGGTTCAATCTCGGACCGATTCAGATTGGTAGTTTTTAGTAGCGGAATTGATTAATTTAGAAACATTGTCTTCTTCTTCTCAGGTAGAAAGTAAGCGGATAATAATAAAGTAAAACGGATAGAAGCCTATTTGATAAAAATGGTCTCACGGGCTGTATCGATCATTCATTTGTGCGAATATCATTTAGGTAATTTATTATATACCAATAAAATTGTGAGATTTCGCTACTTATTCTGCAGTGACTAATGACTTTGAGATCATCGACGTCACTAAAAACAAATGTAACTTTAGCCTTTTTTAGAAGACCACTTTGTAAGCATTGGCAAGATATAGTCAAAAACCTACAGTACATAAATGTTTATTTCCTTTATTGAAATATATTTGCCTATCCAAGTCAACTTTAGTTGTGGTGAACCCTTGGAGCGGACCGCCCTGGACTATTTCTGAAGTAATGAAGCCATGTCCCATTGTTTAACGTGGTATTTCGGACATGTTACACACTGATGAATCAATTTCTCTCGAAATCGTCTTCCATGCCAAACGAAGATATTTGCCCAGTTCTCTCATTACCTAGTTTCCTCGTTACCTAGGATAAACTATAGCAAAATAAAGCAGTAGCATAACTAGTTGATGGCTGTTCTTTTGAATTATTTGAAGTACATACATTGCAGTGTTGCAGACTTTGAATTATTTAAAAAGAAAATTTTTATTTGGTCTACTAATCAGCACCCACATAAAATAATAATGTATATAAAGTCTATCTCAGGTCGTTTTATTGACTGTACAGAGATTGGATTGTCAGTAACCTTAGTCAAGGCTATTTTTAGATTATTATAACAAACCCAAATTATGTTATAGCATTGTCAATAAGATATATAATGTTTTATATTTTTCTAAACTTATTTACATTATCTTTTCCAGAAGTACCTGCGAATGAAAATCCTCCCATCCCAAATAATACCCTTAACCAACTTATTATGTAGGTATATATTTATAACAAATCAATAAAGTCAATTCAAACTTGAATCGTTTTGTGGTAAATTCCGTATAAACGTTCAAATAATTATTAATAATAAACGGCAAATAGTCAACACTCAACGTTTCTTTATTGTATATCAATAAGAATACATGAATCATCTAACCAACTCTTTTTTTACCTCCCACAGCTGAAGAAATTACTTTCATGCATGTTACGATAGAAAAATCATTACAATGTGTTCTCTGCTATTTTCTTTGTAGTTTTGTACCCCCACTCCTGTAGCTCCTCCCCTTGCTTCTGATTGGTCGACGCCATCTTGGATGACACGCCTGCTGTTCTCTGATTGGACGAGCGCCATTTTGGATGACACGCCTGCTGTTCTCTGATTGGACGAGCGCTATTTTGGATGACACGCCTGCTGTTCTGTGATTGGACGAGCGCCATTTTGGATGAAACGCCTGATGTTCTCTGATTGGACGAGCGACATTTTGGAACTTCGGGCGCCATTTTACCACACCCTATGAATCCATGACGGGAAACTGTATTACCGACAACCTGTGCATCGTCAATAGATGGCATCATGAAGGAATACCGACAAACTATGTACTACTAGAGGGCGTCATGAAGAAATCTGTATTAACGGACGTTCTGCTAATTATTAATAAAGGGAGCCAAGGTTTATCATTTTATATTAATAAATTTTACCGATTTCTTTTATCACAGCATGTGGCGCTAAATTTGAATCTGTACTGAATCTGTCAATTTTAAATTTGTCATTTTTGCATCTGTCATTTTAAATCTGTCAATTTTGCAGCTGTCACTTATACGTCTGTCAATTTTGAATCTGTCATTTTTGCATCTGTCATTTTAAATCTGTCAATCTTGCAGCTGTCATTTATACGTATGTCAATTTTAATCTGTCATTTATACATGTGTCAATTTTTAATCTGTCAGTATAAATCTGTCAATTTTGCATCTGTCATTTTAAATCTGTCAATTATGCATCTGTCATTTTAAATTTGTCATTTTTGCATCTGTCATTTTTGCATCTGTTATTTTTGCAGCTATCATTTTTTGCATCTGTCATTTAAATCTGTCATTTTGAATCTGTCATTTTAAATCTGTCATTCTTAAAGTAGCCATATTGGATTTCCCCAGATTTGAATTTTTCTCCTTCTCGCTACGACCTACAAATTCTGCAACATTTCTCTCTCTCTCTCGGTAACTTTTTCGTATATATCCCTCTCTATTCTAGTAACTTTGGCTATCGACAGGGATCGAAGCCCGTCACGCGGTTTCAATTAACTTAACAAAGGTCCTTACAACGACGACGACAACTCGATAAAACGTTTAAAATTTTGAATTTGTCATTCTTGAAGTTACCATCATGGATTTCCCGCCCTTGAATTTTATATTTCACGGACAACTAACCACATGATCAAAAATATTGTATTCTAATGAAACTTTCTACCCAAAGAGATCATGAAATTTAAAGAAACCGACAATCCTCGATACAACTGCGAGGTTTGCAGACTCGTCTAACCGTTATATCTATGTCAGTAACTACCCTTCGTGAAGGGCTTTCGGATCTCCATGTTAAGAAAATTACGTTAATAAATACACAAGCTCTTGAATCACTTTCAGGGATCGGACTGGTTTCTAACACTAATATGTATTATTATCAACGGCTGAATTAACTATTTAAAAAGAGAAAAAAAACTAGTTCTAATGCAGAAAATATATATAGACTTACCATTTACGCATTGTATGACTTTAAATTAAAGCGGGTAACAACAACAACATTAAAACCGAAAACACACAACTATACTGTATAACCTACTGCTCTAAACTGAACTCAAATATATGAACCTCGACGGCAAAAAGGAGTGGGGGTAACCAATCAGAGCGCAGTAGGCGTGGCCAAAAGTAGGAAGAGTGGGGGTGTGGCAAGTACCGGTATGTCTACTTTTTGAGTTTTTCATTATAACCCAGAATTACTCTTTTTTTGTCGTTTCCAATTTCTTGATCACCTTCAATAAATTGATCCAGATAAGTTATTTAACCTATCCTGTTAATAATCTTCAGTAGCATTCCATAGAATTTGTTTTAGATTTAATATTATTTAGAAATGTTATTTTAATTAAGTCATTTCCACCATAGGTTGTTGGCTCTCTTTTGGATAACTCTTACTCTTCTATACCTAATGGCCCCCCAAAACGCAAGCTTTAACCTGCTTAAATGCAGTTCCTTAAGCGTGTACCGCAAACTGAGTTTTTAATCAAACTGTAATTGCAAGGCTTTTAATAATACAATAAAGTGTGCTCTACTAGACTGTTTTTCCTTTGATTTCTTCTTAATGATCTTTTCATTGTTAGTTTGTATTGGGCAAGCTATTGAGCTATAGATTGCTATGAATTCATGCCCGACGATGAGACCTTGCGACTACCGTAGCTTACTAGAATTTACCAGAAAAAAGGAGAGACCTCTGTAAGGATTTTAGACGTACCGAACATCACCTTGACCGGGTGCCTACGATTTTACTTGCTGAGGCGAAGGGAAAGAATCTTTTTTCTGCGAAAGATTATCAACTTGAGGCGAGGATCAAACCTATGTATTTTGGATTATAAGATAAATATACTGATCCCTGTTCTTATGGAGTTAAATATGACAATTATATTATATTATATTTAATTATACCTACAATTTTTCCTAAACTGGCTACAACAGCAATATAGACGCCATTTAATTTATTTTTTTTTAATTTTAATTATCATCTAATTCATGATAGCAAATTCTAAGTTAACGGTTTATGTATTTTCATGCATACCGTTAACGAAAAAACTTCTTGAGTTTTATTGAATGATGCCTCACTGTGATTGAAATGAAATTCATATCATTACAATAATTACTTTTAATTTATCAATATATTTAATTCTACGTTTTCATAATCTACTCTACTGCTCACAAGAAACCGTTTTCAATTATCATATTTGCACAGGAATTCCAAATACAGGAAGCGTAACACTGGACAATAGAAGATTGCATTGAAAAATGATAGCCTTAACCACGAACTGTGACCTTCCAAAGTCTCAGCAGGTGTTGTAAACCGAAAGCTTTAGGAAAGCTTGAGTCACCAATAATGTGACTCAAAATACGTGTTCTATGCTTTTACGACCTCTTTAGAAACTCCAGAAGTTTGACTTTTATCTTGTTCTAATCAATGTTTAAACAACTGTACAAAGCTAATTTTCACAGATAAAAAAAATCGTATTTTGACTTTCGTAACCTCTGGAGATCACAATTCCACGTTAAGCCCGCGATTTAATTCTATTTCCCAGCGCTATTATAATGCCCTACACACTACTTTGTTTTACCTTTTTATTTGTACTAAGAACTTCCGCTTTGCTCCATTCTTCAGTATTATATTTGTTTAGTTGATCCAATTTTTCAAACAACAACGCAAACTTCTTGCGTCTGTATAAAATGATTGCAATCTTCAATGAAGCTAAAACACATGTTTAAGATTAAGGTATGCTGCTTAGGAATCATAGCCTAACCAGATTTTACATTACATTTTACTACATTTTAATGAAATCTTAGATCTAAGAGAAAAAAGAGTAACACCTTTCCATGTAAAGTCAGAGCGACGTTGTGAATATTGATTTGTCGATTTAAATTTTGAAAACCTTTTCCAAACATTAACTTTAAAATGTTCAAAATCGTATGATCCAGACAGCTGACCAAAATATAAGATTGTAAGCATTCCCTGAATTTTAATGTATCCCACCACAGTCTAGTTACGGTATAATGATTAAAAGACCAGCAAAACTACTAATTACAGACACCATACTATACAGTAAAGGAGACAGAACACTTGCCTTTGAACGATTCTAAAGTGTGGGATTCGCTATTTGGCGGCACACACAGGTTGCTTAGAAATTATTAAATGTTTTAGAAGTAGTATTACATAAGAGGGCTAGGGACAGCTCGAGAATTTCGGGTGCGCTCCTACCAAAAAATACATTTAAGTAGACAACTCGTAACAGCCAGGATTAAAACTCCGGCCAGCTAAAGATATTTGCGAGAGTGCATCTACCGTATATATTTATGCTGCAGCTAACCAGCTCTGCAAGTTCGTGTTATTTAACTTATTTAAATCACACACAGATTATAAGAAAACAACACACAGAACAAATTAAGAATCTATAATACGCAACTAAAAATTCAATAAAGAAAAATATAAAAACATACTTAGAAAATAGAAAATATGAATATCTCCCCTATTATAAAATTTGCTATTTTGCATTTTACTGGACATGCAATAAAATCATACCGCCCTTATTATATCGAGCCATTGAAGAAAAAGAGTAAACATAAACACGTGCAATGTGGTGGTGTTCAAACATACCCGAGACCGAGAGTTATTTATGACACTTATTTAGTGTTACGCTAGTTTAGTATTACTGTTATTCTCTATTGATAAGTTCGCCGTACAACCAACAACTCATAAAAATACAACAGCCCGAGAAAAGACTCGGCCAGCTCAAAATATTTGCTTGAAATGTTAGACGAAGAAATTTGCTAATGACCTAAAATTCTGAGAGGGATAACGGATAACAGTTGTGCATGCAAAGAAAAGAGCGACATAGTCTCTAATGCGACTATGTCGCTCTTTTCTTGCCTGATCGATCAGTGATCATTTTTTAGTGTTCAATAACTAAACTGCAAATAATGATGCGAGTAATTACATGCTAGAGACCTGCGAATAGTATAATTGAAAATACCAAACTTTCTGCTATATTACCCATATTCTAACTCAAAGTCGATATTTTGACACAATTCCTTTTTTCATCCGCGGTTACATTAGTCTGATCTATCCCGCAACATGTTTTCATCCGGAATGTTTTAAAGATTTTCAAGATAATTCTAACAATATTCCGAAATATGTACTGAAAAATTGTAGGAATTTGAATCTTCAAATTTCATGTGCCCAATAATAACAATTACCTATCATTATAAATTACAAATAGTGAAAGTACCCTAATGAGCCTTCAATGCCCTTTGTTCATTAAAATATTATGATGTTCATTGTTTGTAGAAATTAGTACATACGTTATGTTTATAAATAACAAACGTTTGAAACTTTTCCCCAGCTGGTTGGTACAATAAAATCTTTTACAATATTTTTGCCAATACAGATGGATTCTAACCCACATTTTAACACCTGCTAATAGCAATATAATGTTTATGGTAGGTCTATTATGCACAAAAATTGTAGTTTTACCCAGTAAGTTACTTAGTTTAGATTTTACACCTGAAGAGGAAAGGTAATTTTTCCTATTTACGTGCTTGTTGTCTTACTCGATTTTAGGTAACAGTGGTTATTTGTGTTCTAGTGCTTTTATAGTGTTTTAAGTGCTATCATCCATTAAAATGGCAAAGGGAAAATATAGATTGTCCAGGCCAAGAAAAAGTAAAAATGTGATTATGAAGCAACTTCGTGAAAAGTAAGTAGCAGTAACGTAGAATTATGCTAAAATTTAGTCTTTAGATAAATTTAATTTTGTTTTTGTCCTTCATGTACTGTCTTTAATTTATTTATCCTAACAAATTTCACAAACAAGATAGAAGAACTCAACTGATGCGGCAATACCAAATTTGTTCATTTTCTCAAATACCCTACTCTATTTACGCTAGAAAATGCTAGTTTTATATAAACTGGTAAATGTTTCCAAACCTTTAGGCTTTTGATCGTTACTGACGTTACTACAAATGTTTTGTCGTTGAAATATACAATAAATTTAGTAACTGGTAACAGTTATTTTATACAGCGAGCGTCATTTGTGCGATATTCCTTTACTATACACAAAACAACAAAAAATATCAAAGGTTGCTCATAATGGCAATAATAACGTAATGTATAATTCTCTTCAGCAGGTGGAAACTGCTCGCTCATCTAAATACAGAGCCAAATACAACCTTAGTTGCCGGTTCCGCAACTTCCTTTACCTGTAATTCTGAATCTCAGATAAATTCTTTACCATCTGAACTGCCTTCTTTTAAAAGTAATGATAACTTTTTCGAATGTACGTCTGCAAATGAACATGAACTTTCATTCAGTGGAAACAACAACGATGATGATGATATATATGTCTCCGAAACATAATCCTTGTCCAGTGGCAACAATTTTCTTGACAACGAAACAACTTATCGTACATCAACTTCCAACGATGAAGAGAACAATGACAGCAGTGAGCTTGAAGAACTCTACTGCGAAACAGAAAACGTTACGAAAAATTCATTTCAAATTAGTGGTCGGAGACTTGTAAATATTTCTTATTTTCTCAATCAGCTGAAAGCTTTGAAGCATACCGGTACTATAAAAGTTAATTATCATTTATGCAATTTGGTTAAATGTGTATATTGTATATGTTGTAGGTTTTGACTGTTCATTTTTTGACATGTACCTTATTTCGGAAAAAGTAGAGGGTTTACAAAGTTCTTTATCATTTAAATGCGCAGTATGCAATGTTATACAAGTTGTGAAGACCCAAACAACAGAAAAAATTCCAATTTAGTTGCCGTTCTAGGTGCGATTTCCACCGGCATAGGATACGGTCAGCTATCTGAACTTTTTGCAGCAATCGACGTACCTAACATGGCTAGTAAGACATATACAAAATATCATGCTCAAATAGCTTCAGCTGTTTACGATGAAAATAAGGAGACCATGAAAGTTGCGGGCGAGGAAGAGGCAAAATTAGCAATAGAAGCAGGAAATATCAACCAAGATGGCATACCTGTAATATCTGTTGTAGTTGACGGTGCATGGAGTAAGCGTTCGTATCGAACAAATTATAATGCCTTGTCTGGGGTAGTAAGTGATGTTATTTATAAAATGTTGGTAAAATTTATTTTAACTTATATATTGCTAGGCTTGTATTATCGGAGCAAAAACCAAAAAACTCTTATTTGTAGGAGTAAGAAATAAATATTGCTACGTATGCGCTAGAGAAAAAGATAAACCTAACCATAACTGCTTTAGAAATTGGAGCAATAGTTCTACAGCTATGGAGGCTGATATTATTGTGGAAGGATTTAAAAAATCTCTGGAAACGCACAATTTACGAGGGTGGTCCCAGAAGTACCCGGCCCAACAAAGAAAACACAAAAATTTTAGAAAAAGATTTATTTATTTTTCGACGTAATCTCCTTTCAGCTCTATACACTTTTCCCAGCGGTGTTCAAAAAGTTCGATACCCTTTTTATAATAAGAACTGTCTTGCTCCTCAAAATAGCCATTAACTGCTGACATCACTTCTTCATCGTTGGAAAATCCTTGACCACTGAGCCATTTTTTGGGAACAGAAAATAATCCGAGGGGGCTAAATCTGGCGAATATGGTGCATGAGGTAGCAATTCAAACTTTAATTGATTAATTTTGGCCATTGCAATAACGGATTTGTGAGCTGGCGCGTTGTCGTGATGAAACAACACTTTCTTTTTAGCCAAATGCGGCCGTTTTTGCTTGATTTCTTCGCTCAAACGTTGCAATAAGTTTGCATAATACTGGCCGTTGATAGTTTTTCCTTTTTCGAGATAGTCAATAAAAATTATTCCACGCGCATCCCAAAAAACCGACGCCATAACCTTGCCTGCAGATGAAACGGTCTTCGCCTTCTTTGGAGCCGGTTCTCCCTTTTGAGTCCATTGTTTCGATTGTTCTTTTGTCTCGGGTGTGAAATGATGGACCCATGTTTCATCCATTGTTACGAAACGGCGCAAAAATTCTGCATTGTTGCTGTGAAACTTCGCTAAACACTCAATTGAAACATTTTCACGACACTGTTTTTGCTCGAGTGTGAGCAAACGCGGCACCCATCTTGCACACAGCTTTCTCATGCCCAAATTCTCAGATAATATGCGATGTACCGCACTTTTTGAAATGCCCGTAATGTCTGCTAGCTCGCGCACTTTCAGTCGACGATCATCAAGTACCGCTTTGTGTATTTTCTTCACCATTTCTGGAGTCGTCACCTCATTTGGTCGACCACTGCGATGCTCGTCTTGGCAGCTCGTACGGCCTCGTTTAAACTCAGCTACCCAAAATTTAACTGTTGTAAACGAAGGAGCAGACTCACCCAGAGTAGAATCCAGTTCAGCTTTTATATTGGTTGTGCTGAGGCCTTTCAAATAAAAGTATTGTATCACATAACGATGACCAATTTTCTCCATTTTCACAAATTCACTGACAACGTTCACTATTGATGGCTGCCAAACAAATACTGAACAACGTGGCGCTTTCAAACTTGAAACATATGCTTTATAGACTGTGTATTTTCCAATACAGTGATATTTTCAAACAACTACCGCCACCTCTTGGTCAGGTCGGGTACTTCTGGGACCACCCTCGTAATTTATAGCCGAATAATCGGGGATGGTGACAGTAGTGTCTATAGAAAGCTAACAGAGACAGCACCTTACGGTACGACTTTCGTCATCGAGAAAATTGAATGTCGCAATCACTTACTAAGAAACTATTTAAGTAAAATTTCGGAGATTGCCAAAGATTCAAAATATCCTATAACACTTAGGAAAAAAATCACAAACAGTGATACTTTGGGGAGATTTAGAAATGCCGTCACCAAGGCCATTGAATATAGAAAACAGGGTAGTGAGCCATTCTCGGTCAAATCCTCTTTGTTGAGAAGTGATATTATAAATGGACCGAAACATATATTTGGGGACCATTCCATCTGTGCCGATTATTTCTGTAAAAGAGATAAGGAAAAGGAGGTTATGAATTTTTCTTTGAGTTAACTTAGAATATTGTAGAAAATTAAAAACTAAGAATCTTACGTAGAAAATTCAAATTGAATTTTTCTAGGAAAATATAGTACCTGATTTGGAAACAAGCGGTTTGTTCGATATGCTTAAAAATGTAAATAAACGGCTTGCAATCAATTCAGGAAGTTTACTACATGATGTAGATACTAATTCAGCTGAACATTACAATTCGCTAGTCGCAAAATTCGTGGGCGGCAAACGTCTGAATTTTGCATTGAAAGGTTCATACGAGATGAGATGCAGGGCTGCTGCAATTTCATATAATACTAATGGACATTTTATACGTGCAACACTAGAGCGATTGGACCCTAATGGCACCATTGGACTGCACTTAAAGAATTTTTCCGAAAGAAGAGCTAAAGCAAGGAAAACTCGTAGAAACGGTATTATTTTTAATTTCTCTTGTTGTCGATAATAGTTAACAATATACTGTTTTACAGGCAAGTCTGCAAAAACGAAAACTTTTGCTACAACCGATCAGCACTATGGATTGGATGTTTCTGAACCCATTGCAGATATGGACCCGGAGTTATACTCTCTAAAATCTGCAGAATTTTTGAATAGACTACATCAGACCGATAAAGAATTATTATTTAACGATACAATTTCACAATCCAATAGCGAAATTTGGAAAAGCGAAAGAAGGAAGCGAATTACAGCATCTACGTTTGGAAAAATTTGTGCCCAGTGTGTGAAAAACAGCCCAGTGTGTTGCCTAATCCCTCTCCCTAGGCCTCTTAAGCATGGAACCTGCATCTTATTATGCAGAAATATGTACAATAGTTATTTGTATCACCCCAGTATCCAGACACTACACTTCTGCATATACGAGTATAGTTTGTGAGGCGAGTCGAGTAGGCGAGGCCTGCAAATACAAGTAATCGCAAAGCAACTTCTTAATATCTGCTTTTAGTGAGTTTTTTCTACGTTGGCGACATTAAAAGATTTCAGTTTAAATATCGACATTTCTTGTTTCTTAACATCTATTTATAAATTTGATATAATGGACACGTCGCGTTTTATAGAAGTTGAAACATAAATAATCTATTTGTATGACACCTATGTTATAAAAAGTTTGTAAAATCTTGCTAGATTGTCTCAAACATTCGATCGACAAGATTGATAGCATTTACAGAGAATGATGCCAATCGATAAGCATCATACCAAGATTTAGTCTTTATACTATCGTACAGGGCCAGAAATAATGTGTTTTTGGACGCGAATAAGTAGAAAAGCAACAATATCGTATTTAAGCGCAAAAAAAATTATGCAGCAAAGCGTATATTTGATTATTAAGCAGACAGTTAAATCATAAACTTGCATATTTTATCTTGCTTACTTCTAATAAAGTAATATACATCATTCCGATCCAACTCGAAATCGTGTTCTTTAATAAATGTCTAGGCAACACCAACAGGTATGTCAGTGTTTGTATATTCTTAATCACTCTTTACAAGCTGTATAACAACCTTATGTAAACGGATTTAAAAAGATAAGATAAATCTAATGCTGGGGGAACCAACTGATCATATGTTCCCTATCTAACATGCAACATAATCATACACACTCAATGTCAGTGCCGGCTCCACAGGCTAAGCAAAGGATGCGTCGCATCAGGGCGTCATACGCGAAGGGCGCCGAAATTACCTTGGAACACTATAATATTGTAAAAATCTGGCGACACGCCAAGAATCTAATGTTAGTATAGTATTTTAACAAGTTTCCTCATAGTCTTAAACACATAAAACTTTTGGCGGCATACTACAAAGTATTATATGTTGCCGCTCTTGCCGATTACGGTACTGGTTCAATAGAGCACTTGTTTATTATTCTTCCTAAAACTGAATTTCTATAGCGCTTCTATAGCGCGTGGGACGGAAACATTTAAAATAATTTTGTTTTATTAATTTCTAGTTATTTTTCAGTGATAGAAAGATTGCCTGCAAATTTTGTTCTAAAATTGAAATTGTTACATTTTTTTGTTATTTATTGTTATTGTCTTATTATTCTGTCTTCATTAACAGTTTCAGAAAAGGTTAATGTATTTATTTACTTATTTATTTAACACTCTAATTACTTCTAATAAATACAGCAATCGAAATCAGAAAATCGAAAAAAAAGGCAACGATAGAGTATTTTCTTATTATCTGTTTTATAGTTTCTAGTGAAAATATATTGTGTTAATAAATTCAATAAAGGCGCCGAAACAATATTTGCTTCGGGGTGCCATAACCCCTAGGGCCGACACTGTCCATTGTTGAGGCAGCCGAATTCTCCATTTGAGAAAAATCCTTCTGCCCCAAGTGGGACTCGAACCCACGCTTTTTTGAATACGGGCGGTGCGCTAACACCACTCTTCTATCGTTGGTTTTAAGTAGATAATTTATTTTGTTACTTTGTTACATATGCTAATATTATGTAACCATACGGTTTATTTATAAGTGTTAAGTATAATTTGTTATACCCCTACTGTAATTCGATTCCCATTTTTCAACGCGGATTCGGTCTTACTACATATATTTTTCTTTGTTACAAGGCTAATTAGATTTAGGAATGGAGCTCAATTTGGACCCAATTTGTTCCCTGATTGAATCAACCAATCCAAGTCAGTTCCATTGTTGCGGAATTTCTATATTCTATTGCAGATTAGTGTTTACTTAGCTAAGCCATTTGCTTCACCTTCCCAAAAGGGTAGATTGTTTTGGGTAAATTTGACAGATCGGTTTTTTAAATATAAACACAAACTTTTATTTTTTATTGCAGATTTCGGTTTTACGTTTCATAAGGTAATATAATGTAATGTAATTCAGCCTATAAAGGCTAGATTATGGCCAACGTAGCCAATAAACGCAAGATCCAATGATGATCGACAGGATGATCGAGCCAATAAATGCACCTTCTATACAGCCTAGATTAGAATATAATTCAGCCTATACGGACAATAGTAAAATTAGGCTTCGACAAAACAATTCTGACCAAGCTGGATTTTTGTGAACATCTTCATTTATCGTTCTGATGAAATCCTCAAAAGTACCCTTAATTTGAACCGTGGATTTTTTGCTTAGGCTATGAAAGGGGATGAATTGCGTTGTTTGGTATCATCTCCAAAACTGTCATTGTTTCGAGAAAAGTAGTTATTATAAAAATTGTAGATCATAAGATGCATATTCTCTACAAAAAAAAGATTCTACTCTGTTTTTATGTCTGTGAATTATGGCTGAACAGAAAATATGCACGCCACTATATACTATTATATACGAGTATATACATATGAGCTATATTTGAAATATTTTGCTGTCGAAAAAGAATTTACAAGTATCTACAGAAAAGGTAAGAAGTAATCAAAGTATCGCTCTAAGTAAATTTTTAGATGGTTTGACACTTGATTTTCGAGACTTTCTTATAGTAGTCGCATCGAACGTATTCTAAAATATTTATGTGAGATTTTGAAAAATGTTGTTAAAATGGAAGAAATGTATTTCATTTGTTCTAATCCTTTATTGAGCGGTGAAACTGATTTGGTTGAGTGGATGCAATTTCTGCGAGATGCGAGTGTAGAAAGAAACCATGAAAAATAGAATATTTACGTGATAGTACTTCCATTGAAGTTTATTGCCGTAGAAACTATATTCGGAAGAGTAGCATTGCCGCCTTTATTTCCAAGAAGCAACGTGAAAATGACGGTCCTAGTAGGTACGTCTTTCAAGATCAAGTTCACCGCGTACTAAATTACGTGTAACCTAAGAATAAGTATTGGTCTCGAAGTATTGGCAGTTCTGAAGATAATACAAAACATTATAATATATCCACTTTCAACCCCTTAAAAGAAAAAATAAAGGTTTCGGAAAAAATCCAGCTTGGTTGGACTTTTTGTAATTTTGCCCTTTTTGAGTCGAATTTTACTGGACTACAATAGTTTAGTAGATTTTCAAATTTTTCATATTTACAGTTTGACGATAGGTTATTCCATTGGAAAAAGATGAAATTCATCATGGATCCGACTTCGTTAATTATCATAGTCTTCGTGGTATCGTAAGTATTGTAAACTTTTTAGGTAACCTCATAGAAACTAATCGGTGATCGAGGCGGCCAATCGATTGATTCTATCCAGTTTTTTCATCATTCAGAAAGAACTATGTTTATATAGTTACGAACGTTTTTCTCATACTGTGAAACCATTCTGTTGGAACAATGTTCGTCATTACCATCGATCAAAAGGGACCAATTAGAACATTATTGAAGAACCTCCAAAATATTTAATTTCTGTAGACATAGCGTGTGTGCTTCTAGCATCCAGACGACGAGGGTTTGTATCAAGCTAAAATCTATGTTAGTTGTAAAGTCAGGTTCTCTGTCAATACTTCCCATCATTAACTAACAAAATTCGACACGTCGATCAAAATCATTATCACTTAACCTCTAAGATTCCTACTTCAAAAGATTGGCTTTAACCTGACTAAAATCTAATCAACTCATTAAAAATACAAAGCGTTCAGATATAAAACACACATCTGTAATAACAAATAAAGATTCGTATTTCAAAAAATTTACCTGAGGCTGATTGGTGCCAAACTGGATTCCAAATCCAATATACAATCATGGTTCTGAATCAAGAGAATTGATTTGAGTCAAATTGGGTGCTAATTGGGCCATGCATCCCAATTCTAATTAGCTTTGTTGCAAGGAATGTGCGATGAGGATTCCTATTTAAAATTCAACTTGGCCCAAAACGAAGTCTGGGTCCAACTTTTAATCAGCGCAATCATTGTCATCCCCAAGACGATAGTGCACACACGATATTCTTGTTATAACATAATACAGTAAAATACATATATTTTTGAACATTTTTGAAAAGTTGTTTCTACTTAATTATAAATTATAATTATTTAGCGAATTAAATTATTTTTCATCTGAGGAGCAATGTAATATTTCAATAAGATTCAATTTGTTCAACGTTCAAGGGGAGCTAGTGCCCCTCCTTGCCCCACTTTGCGGGCGCCTATGAGCGCAACAGAAAAGGTGGGAACTATTTTTTTCTTTTGACTTGTAATTGATTAAAATATTGTTAATATATTTTAAGAACCGAAATCAACTAACACTACAATACAGTTAGCCTTTTTTAAATTTTAATCCTGTATCTATACCTAAACCATAAATACAAGAAATGAGTCATCACAAACCACCTAGGCGACAGCAGGTTGCTTCCAACGTATTCTTGTATTCCATCTCTCTCTATTGTGTAACGAATATATGAAAGATGGAAATGAGAGATGGAATGCACTAGAGTGTTGGGATTCCCCCGCTGTTGCCCAGGTGATTTATGATGACTCATTTCTTGTATTTATGGTTTAGGTATAGTAAGTATATCACACAATTATCATAGTCTTACCTGCAAAGCCGCCTATGGTATTAAACAAACTGTCAATAACAATATCAAAATTATCTAGATTATGCAAACACAAATGTAGATTACTCCAAGGATATAATATTAGTAAGCTTATCATATACGTTGAGTAAATTGTATACAGGAAACTCTTATGTGGAGTAACACATACACCTAGATAGTAAAATACCATTCTAGGTAAATAATTGCAATTTTCTTTCATTTTATCTCGAAATTTTTCCATTATGAAAAACTTGATTGAAGGAAAATCTAAATTCACTTAATGAGATCACGGAGAAGTCGACACATTTTATAAGAACGGCTTGTTATAAATTCAAGCACGTCAATTGAATTTCTTATTAACTATGTACCATCACATTAAATATTAAATATATCCTAATAGTATCCTTGTATAAAAAAATCTGTTAAAATTGAAATTTTCAACTCCTGTAGTTTTCTTTTCAATTAAATAATTTAAGCTTGATAGCATAGTTTTTTTTCGTTTCAGCTAAATACTTCATTAGTACAATGAAGTATTTAGATCAAAAGTACAATGTAGTAGTATAATACTTGGTAATATTAACTTCACTAGCATAAAATCTGTTGAAAAAATCAACGGTCCCCTTCTGATCATGTTAGCTATCCACGAAGTAAGAAAACAGCTCTACTTATAAAAGTTAATTTTTGGGGATCCCGTAGCTCAGGATGTGCTACTGCAGTGGAGCTCCTATTTTCCTTAATAATAATGTCAATCGGATCATAACATGTAACTATAATTTAATATAATCACGTTTGATTCATAATTAGCAATACTTTTCTTCGTAATTACTAATAAGTCCCACACTTTTTTTGCTCAAATAAATGCTATAAAAACACATAAGTTGGCCTGTTTTCAAAATTACTTTAAACGAATGGTAGGCGTGTTCAAAGAGCCTTACTCCGCCTCTGGGTGAAATGCCGGTAATTTTTGTATTTTTTTATCTTCAGAATTACTTCAAGTATAATCTGTGAAAACTTGAAGATTGTAGCTTACGCCATTCAAGAGATATATAGCCATAATGATTTTTTAAGTAATGCCCCCCTCAGGGACGAACCTAAAGAGTTTTTTTGGAGGTTGGTAACCTTAGAATTGCCAACTTATTACGATGAAAATACCAACTACTAGTAAGAAAATATTTTTATTTGTACCTAACATTATATGAAGAAAAATTAGTATTTTACACAAATCTTATTTTTATTTAAAACTCTCCAAAGTGTATGCATGGCAATTAGATTAAATTTAAACAAATAAATTGTTTTGGGCACATTTTCTTATCTTCTCATTTTTCTCAAATTGTGAAATTGCCAACTCTCGCTCAAAATTATCAACTTTGAGGGGGGAGCTTCCCCTTCCATACCCCCAATGGGTTCGTCCCTGCCCCCCCCCCTGCGACACCCTCAGGTTTTTTAGGATTAAAAATATACTCGTGCACCCCTTTGGGGCAAGGCCCACCCGCCTGTAAAATTTCAGCTTCCTAAGTCTTCTAGTTTTCGAGATATTTTTCGGTGGACATCGCACATCGGAACTGGCTATTATTATATTAGGAGACGTTTTAGAGCGTGTTGGAAATATCAAACAAAAATCTGTTAAACAATAATTTCTTAGTTATTGCAACTGTATTCTTATTTTTTAAATTTAATTTTGAGCACCATCTTAAGTGACGCCCCAAAAGATAAATCTTAAAGCTGAAAAATTTCTCCCGAATCATGGCTTGATCTCATATCGGTCTGGATAGTTCAGGAAGCGTTATTATACATTATGGTGATTAGTTGAGCGATGGGTATTTCCACATTTCCTTTTTATATATGTACCATAAGTTTTAAGAAAAAAAATGAACCATAAGATGCAGCATAAAACTCTCAACCGTTTCGAATTCAATTTTTTACTACATTTTGGGCTTCCCGGCCATTAGTAGATTCTCCAGACTTTCTAGATAGTATATTCCAAAATCCTTCTATTGGACTTGCTTATCATTACATTTATTTCCCCCCTTGTTGTTGAGAGTTTTTCTTTTAAGCACAAAAAGTCTCCAAGTTGGTATGAGAACTTTTGATTGTAAGCATAAGGCGCTCATCTATGCGCTTACAGTAACCCTTGATGCTGAGGTTAGCGTCGAATTGCAAAACTAGTAACTGCAAATCGGTTGAAAGTTTAGAAAAAATCAATTCTTTTATGAATTGATTTAAAAGTTGTAAACGAGCACCTACTTTTAAAATTGCTTGATATAAATCCAGAGCTGATTCACCTAGAGTCAATTCTGATAGTAAACTGTGTAACCGTAAACTGTGTAACTGTAAACACTTGAAAATGGTGTATCACCGTAGCGTTTAATCAGGAAATCCTTTAATACAGAAAATGCATTTTTAGGAGGTTGCATGATTATTGATCTGCATTTGGTTACGACATTCTTTAGAAGGTGAAATACTAACAAATTAGATTTATCAGTTTGAGTTACCACGTCGTTAACCTGAAAATAGCGTTCTACGAGGTCAAGGGAAAATGATATGTCATTTGAAAATGATGGAAATTCGACTTTTGGAATATTATGCATGTTTGTTAAATTCTGAGATAAAGGTTGAACTATGTGAAGAATTAAGTATTACTTATCTTATTTTTGTCTTAATTTAATCAGAAAACGGGAGTTGAGTTCCGGATGAAGGGCCCAAACAAGACCAAAAAAGGTCGAGGTATCTTGAAGTATGGATAAATTCATTGGCAGGAAGTTGCGAGTTGATTACTAGCGTCGGGATCACCACATGTAATATCTGCTGTATTACGTTGAATAAAAGACTGATTGTTCTTTAAAAGCTTTATTATTTTAATGTTAAAGAGGAGAGAGTGAACGTTTGATTGATTTGTTAATATATTGATATCTGATTCTTGTTTACATCTGTTGCCTTGTTACAGATGTAAACTTGTTGATCATTACAGTACTTGATACATTGATGATAAGTTTTGTTAAACAGTGTTTAATATAAAGGTTAGCTTTGATGGGATACACCAGCCACGTAAATAGAGCACTATACTAAATTTTCTCCCGAAAACCTAACTTTTCCCTTTAATCTAACTTTATCTGGACACTCTTGTATGTTATCGGTATAAAACCCATCATTAACTTTCGTCTCTGAATTACCTAAACTGAAATATTTTGATGATTTATCTATGACGATTGTTTTATTGAAAAAATGAACACATCTTAATCTCCGTAACGTTCTGGGATTTTTTGCAACTAAGCGGCGTTCTGTATTATAGGTTGTTATCTCTATGGGGCCCTGGGTACTCTGGGCGCCCTTTACACACTTTTGGATAAGGGAGCGTCCATTAATCACGCGAGGTTTTTTAGGACACTTTTTGACCCCCCCCCTTCCCCCCTGGTAATACATGGTGAGATTTTGGAACAGATCTTGGGAAATGTTTTACGTCTGATTAGTAACGCTTGTTGTATTAACAAATAATTCAATAAAATAATTTTAAATTATAAACTGGTATAAATGGCGAATTTGTTGAATATGATGATAACTAAAGAATGCAATTCTTAGCGGGTACTGAAGAAAGTAATAAAGAAGGTATTTTACTATTTCTGTAGAAAATAATCGTAGAAACTCTTTTCCACAGAAATAGTAAAATATCTACTTATAATTTTGGTCAATATCGTCTAAGACATTACCCTTTTCAGCTATTGGTATGTTCAGCAAATTCGCCATTTTTACCAGTTTGTTACTTAAAATTATTTTATTGAATTGCTTGTTAATACAAGACGGGTTAATAAAACATAGTGAAACATTTCTCAAAATTTTTCATTCCTGGCGTTAACAATATAAAACTTTTAACATCCAAATTATTGGATGTCCCTAATAATATGGCCAGATCCTGTAATATCTTTTTAATTTTTTGAAAGTTGATTTTGCCTAACGTTGGGTGTTATGCTATTAATATCTGTCTAATTACAAAAAATTAATGTTAAATAAATAAATTGCTGTACGTTGGATTTGCCAAATGAGATGTTATTTTATTAGCTTCTAATATTATAGTATTTAATTAAATCCAAATAAAAGAAAACTGTTTTTTGACAAATTCTTACCTTTAAGAAAATTGTTTTGCTCCGGCTGTAATATTATTGTGGATATGGCTCATATACTTCTATAAGTATATGAGCCATAGCTTTTTCTAGCAGTGACGTACCGCAACTATTCAAAACTGGTACTATTACCAGTTTTGAATAGTTGTGGTACGTAACTGCTAGAAAATAAGAATCTTCTGAATATCTTCAATTTTCTTTTTTGTCTTCAATTTTGGTTTTTGTAAATTTTATCTTTCTTCTTATGAAAATCAACAAACTCGATTTAGTAACTTAGGAGAGTATATAAAAATTGGGAATTTAGATGAAAGAGAATGGGAATTCGGATGTACATTTAATAGAAGTCTTGATTTTATCACTTTTGCACTTCTTGTGACCTAAAGAAACTATTTTAAGAAATGTGGTTTTTACTTTTGAAAAGACTTGAAATGAAATTACATATTATTTATTAATCCTTTTACCTTGTTAGCTGGTAGCATTTAGGTTGCTCTCGCCAAAAGAAGTCAAGATTAATTAAGTAGGTAGTTAAGAAAGAATAGCATGCAGAATAGGAATGCATAATATAGATTGCAAGGTGTAGAATTTATATATTCAAGAATTAGTGATATACATAGATGTAATCTTTATAACTAAATTACATTTAATACATTGTGTTGTAAACCAATTAAAGACTCTCTTCTTGCAATTGCTTACTCTTACGTAGAACCATAAAGTAAGTATAAATACTGCGCAATATCTGGAAAAAATAACAAAAATATATTGAAAGTATATAATGAATAGCACAGAGCCAGAATTGCTTAATTTTATGCATTTGCACTTTATGAACCTATGAGCAGATCGGAGTTGTTTTGACCAAAGACCTGCATTAGTTAGTTGATTGACAAATTAAGTTCTCGGTTAGTATGGAGAAAAACTGAATTACTTTTTAATTTCATATATTGTTTATTTAATGTTTTTATTAATAAATAATATTATCTTTTAAGAATTAAGAAAAGTTATATTTCAAGTATTCTACATCTAGAATAGGCATCCTTGAATAACTCACAAAAGCAAAAATTCCAATTGAGAGTGCACCAAATTTCCCAACTGTTATTGTAATAGGCTTTTGACATCTCATAATTATCATCTGCAGGCTTTTTTTAAATCTGACGTCTGTTCCAACAAAGTTTATCTCATAGCAAGCAGTAGCTATGGATCCAGTAGCTTCTGATAGTGAAGTCCCACAATAGCACAGGAAGAATAGCGCTATAATTATACCTGACGCTTCTAAGTATGACTAGTGCTCTAAGATCGAATGGAGGTAACTGCAATTTAAAAAAGATATATTTATAATTATGTGTTTTATTACAAATATTTAAACAGGTATTATCAAGAAAGAGCAAAAATTCTACGCCAGTACCAAAATACATACTGCGGTGATATCAAATCACCTCATTGAAAATTTCATTAACGACAGAACGGAAACGTCAAAACAAACATTTCATATATCAGATTTAAATTAAAAGAGAGACATGCTATGTCATAAGAATAATTAATATAAAGGCTATATATAGGACCACAGTTAGGTTCATTAATATTTAAATTAAAAACTAAGAATAAAAATTTCATGCAAACATAACCTAAGTTTTGTTTTTATGTATAATGAATAGGTTTCATCTTTAGAAAAAGGATATCATTCAGTTAGATTGCTTGATCATAAAAATGTTTATGCAACCCAAGTTACATATTGGGATGAGTTCTCCACTTGTAAGGAAGAAATAACTTTCTTATTCAATTTTAGAGATTACGATTGTCAACGTTAGCTAAATTTTTCTACTTTCCAGGAGACCAGCTCAGTTTCGCGCTGTTAGTTAACTGAAAACAGATAAATTAGGTCAATCTTGTTATGACTTATATAATACAATTAATTTTTGAATTTGGTTATAAAATTTCTGACCATTTTAATTACTGAAGGTTTTAATCTTGTCGTTTCATTTCATTGTGACAATTATTGACTCTTATCCTATTTTTCCTCACTATTGTTTTTATGTAAGTGCTTGGAGTACTGTATGCTGGACATTTTGATCATAAATTGATTAATTTGGAATCAATATTTAAGCTGGAACTTGCAAATGCATTAATTGGTATATTCATTGTAGTTCGTACTGTAAAAATTATGTTTGTAGTAAATTGTAAAGAGGTTTCTATGGAGAATTTATTTGCATTACTTGTATTGTGTATTTATGAAACTAGTTTGTAAAGGATGAACCTTGTTTTGTTGAACTCGATATGTATTTAGATCGTAACGAGATTTTTATTTTGTCAATCGTTTTTCTCTTATACCTTCGTTACGATACATTTTTGGAGATGGGATGTATTATACTTTTTTGATCCTTGTTTTAAGGGCTACAATCTTGTAATCATAGAATTAAGATTAGTGACGATTAATAACCGCTGTGCGGATTAATGACGTCGTCAAGCTTACATGATGTGCCTTTGTTTTAAAAAAATGTCATCGCCGGTTTTTGTTCTAACATAAACTATATAAGCTGGAGCAAATCTTAACAAAATCAGTCGACAAAACGTTCAAGGCAAAGCCTATGCCCGACTCCGGATAAAATATCTGTAATTTAATTTGAGGTTAGATAGTTCAACTATATGTGTTTGACGTAAACGTCATATATAAATAAAGTTTGAATTAAATTAAAGTGTTACCTGAACATTTTAAAAAAAAGTGGAAAGAAAATTTAATTATTGTGCCATAATTATATAAAGTGAATGTGATTGTTTAAATAAATTCTGGGTGAATTTATTTTCATCATCGATCTTTGTATCGATATTTTATAAACAGGAAATCAGCTGATGCGTATGACAGCAGTGTTACCACTAAAGGATTATTATATAAAAGGAAACTATTTTATAATATACCAGGTTGGTCACAATAAATGGTTTTTGCTAATCTCATTAATAATAAGTAACTTATAAAGTTCATCCTTAATAATATAAACTTATTTGGTTTAGTTTAGTATGTTCTTTTGAGAATTTATTTGATTTCAATTAAATAAAACAACTAAATTTCTTTTATTTAAAATTTATTTTTATTTGATAAACAGTTTTATTTATAAATAAATATTGATTTGTGTTGGTCTGTTCAAACGAATGACCGTAATGGCCCTATGTCAGGCCATTACAACTATTAATACGTTTGAGCAAGCCTGAGAATTTATTTCTCAATTATTAATTGTATTAATTTGAATAACATTTGTTTTACATTGACTTTCCATTCGAATTTTTATTTCGTTCTTTAAATAAAGTTTATGTGTTTTCAAATTTACATACGTATGTATTTAATTGATGCAAATACAAGCATCCAGTGTTCTTTTCTTTTGAATTCAGAGTTTAGCAGTGGTTGTCCAGCTTGCAGGAGCTTTAGTGTTTACAACATAAGTTTTTCTTCCTTTCCAGGCATAAGAATTAATAAGAGTCTCGTAATTCAAATAATTTATGCTTTACTGAGTAAACCTGAGCTAGTTGAGTGGAATAAAGAAAAATATCTGTGGTGTATTCTCATTTTAATCTACCGTATATAATTTATGTTTATATTTGGAACGGTAGACATATTTTATTTTACTTTTACAGATCATCGCATATATTTTATGCTTGTTCCGAACGTGACGCAATTTTTATTAGTTAAATACACCGCAATACATATCACTCGAGTATTACCATTACAGAAGTAGAGGACACTACATACATTGTACTTCACCTTCAGCTACTTACGTTAGTTAGTCGAAAGCAATACACTACTGATGTTGATCTAAGTACTTACCACTGAAGCGTAGTAAAGTGAAAAACTTGTCACACATAAATCAGGAACCTCCAATAAAAATAAGAATGGAACAAATGTCTTCAACTTCATCAGTAAGAGCTATAAGTCTCAAATGATGAACTACACTTTGTTTTACCATACGTTGCAGGTATAACCAACTCACATTATTGTCTTCCTAGAAATTAAATCTTTAGAAATTCGAGAATTTATTTTAAAATAGGAAATATTACCATATTTGAATTATCAAGAAATTGAAATGTCCTATGTATCTGTTTCCGTAATATCTTAAATTGTATTGTCAAATCTACTAAGATAGCACCAAACCAAAAACGAAGTAAGCAATAAACTGAAGAAGCGATAGTTACCGCACAAGATTGAAATACCCATGCTATTTCATAATTTGGACTGTAGTCTCTGTTTATGAGAGTAACGTCGGATATAGGTATTTTCCACTTCTCAGGATTGTCATTGTTTAATATTCTTGTTATCATAGTACTGGGTGATTTTTTAAATTTCTGATCTAGTAAGTCGTGATTTTTACGCCGTATCGAAGGTCACCGAAACGTAGGGCGTAGCGTTGATCACACTGCTATTCCAAATGTCATTTATGTGACAAATTGACTACTTACTTTTACATTTATTAAACAAATTGATAAATATTTAAACAGTGATCATTTGCGAAACATGTTTTTTGTTCCTGTGTGAACACCATTTTGTTGTGATGAAAAACACTCCAAAATAACGTTGAAAACTAAGCGTTCAATCACAAACGAAAGGTTAGTCTTGAAAAAGACTGATTTTTGATAATAACCGAGATAATAACTGGCGAAACGGAATTCAAAACACGAGGAAACAGTGAAGCACAAAAGACGGCAAAAGCGAGAACAACACTGGAGTAGGTTATGTTTATGTCAACATTTTTGAAATCTGACAGTTGTGACAAATCGAACGATTCAAACTACGCCCTACGTTTTCCGCATCTTTTGTTTTAAAATTATGTCATGGCTTTCTAGATCAGAAATTTAAAAAATCACCCGGTACTTGCATAAAAATATAGAAGTGCTGAATAAAAGTATACCACCATACTCAGTATCTAAAATTGTTAAAGATTGGTATCTACTGTAATTTTTGGATTTATTAAATCAGTAGACAAGTGATGTAATAGTCACTTTTTGGCGAATTAGGGATTAACACGCTGTCCTGCGTGAGCGACTAACTGCGGGCGAAGCGAGCGGAGCGGCCGGCGCGTATTTATCAAAATTAAGCAAATAATGCAGGTGTCCTACGTGGAGTCGCGTCGCCCGTAACTTCGCTAGATGCGGATTTCAGGCGGTTGACACGATCAAATTATTTGTTATTTCCGCCTTAACCGCATTAGTCGCATCTGAATCGTCGGCACAGCGGGTAATGTTTTGATTGAATTTAATTTTAAAAAGTAAAACTAATAATAAAGTTATTAATATTTAAATAATTCTGAAATAAATTTCTGTCGCCGTGCAGAAAGTAAAAAAATTATAGTTTTGAAATAGAGCAGTTTGAAGTTGACAATTTTTGCACCCGGTAGAATCCTTATGAGTAATGGCCCTGGTCCAAAATTCTTGAAACTTTGGTAAACACCAACAAATTATAGATTTCGAATTATAGCCATTTGGAGTTGATAATTTTTGCATTATTCAACATCAAATGGCTGTAATTCACAAACTATAATGTTCTGGACATTGTTCCCAGTGATACTTTCGAAAACTATCTTTTAGCACAGTTCCAGTGCAATCTAGTGAAAGCCATTTTCCATAATAAAATTCTGCGGGATCCTCCAAATAAACAATATTTGTTGAAGACCTTTTCACCGATCTATTTTTTTTATTTCTACAGTAGAGTAATTTTAAAACTGTATTCTCGGACATTCCAATTTTGCGTCTGTTCCACAACCCATTCTTACCAGACTATGGTATCATAGTTCTGTTTTTTATATTTTTTTCGCGCGATTCGCAATTACGAAAATGTGCTACGTAGGACACTCTCAATTCGCTTTGTCCGCACCGCCATTCGCTCGCTTCGCCACATTGGTCGCTCACGCAGGACAGCGTGTTAATGTTTACCTTATAATCCAATGATTCTGGGTTCAATCTCCGACCAACTCAGTAGCGGAATTGATAAATTTGGAAACATGCCTTCTTCTTGGTTAGAAAGTAAATCCGTAGGCATCGTGTTAACAGAATGTTTGGAACGTTAAAAATAATTCCTGCGGCGTTCCACTATCTTGATATTTGACACAAATAAATAATACAAAAGTAGTTAGTATGCTATTTAGTAAAAGTGGTCTCACATGTTATATCGGTCATTCATTTGCGCGAATATCATAAAGGTAATTAATTATAAACCAATAAAATTGTGAAATTTCGCTGTTTTGCAATGAGTATTGACTTTACGACCATCGACGTCACTAAAAGCAAATGTAACTTTAGCGTTTTTAAAAGACCAATCTGTAAGTTTTGACAAGATACAAGATGAACCAGTTATTCTTAAAATCGTCTTCCATTCGTAAGAACAAGCATTTCTCCAGTTCTCTCATTCAAAATTGTATTTCAGCATTTCCGAAAAAGAATACGACTCGACCTAGGATAAAGTCTAGCAAAGTTGACGGTACTTCTTTAGGATCATTTGAAGTACATACATATTGTACTATTCCTTTGGTAGTTTTGAGCTTTTCATTATACTCAATAATTTCTTTTTTGTCGCTGTTTTCAACAATTTCTTCATCATCTTCAATAAGTTGATCCAGATTTTTAAACTTTCCTTTATTAATCTTCAGTAGCATTTTTATTTTTTGTAGGCTCAATATTATCTGGCAGTGATATTTTAATTAAGTAAGTTCCACCATAGATGCAGTTAGATCTCTTTTTGGATGCCCGTCTCTCGACATTACCCGATGGTTCTCCAAAAAATATCAAGCTTTAACCTGTTTGAATGCAGTTCCTTAAACGTGTACCGTAAACTGCATTTATAATCAAACTCTAATTGCAAGGGTTTTAATAATATACTTAAAAATACAAGGCTTCTTGCAACTGTGGTGTTCTTCCTTTAATTTTCGTTTGTATTGGACAAGCTATCCAATTATACCGACCGTACGACTTACAGTACCTTACTAGAATTTACCCAAAAAAAGGAAGGACCTCTGTAAAAATTCTAAACGTGTCGAACATCATATTGACCGAGGGCCTAGGATTTTACTTTCTGAACTGAAGATAAAAGCTGAGTGACAAACTGAAAACTTACTAAAACTGTGCAGGTATCATTGTTACTTATTCATGCTACCAAACTTCACACCAAATTAATTTCAAAAGTTAACGGTTTATGTTTTTAGTGAATGCCTACTGTAACCGAAAGAAATTTATTGGATTTAATTAAATGGTGTCTCACTGAGATTAAAATGAGATTCCTATCATTAAAACCATTACTTTTATTTATCTATATTTAGTTTAACATTTTCATCAGAGTTTATAATGATCTACTCTACTGCTCACAAGGAACCTTGTTCAATTATCACCTTTGCACAAGTATCCTAAATACAAGAAATGTAACATTAGGCAATATAAGTTCAATTGAAAAATGATAGTCTTATAGTCAGGAACTGTGGGAAAGATATTTCAAATTAAAACCTTTAAGAAATCCAGTCACCAATTTGCCTCGAAGTAGACGTTTTATGCTTCTACGACCTTTAAGAAAGTTCAGGAAATTGATTTTTAATCTCAATTAGGACGACCTTGGCTAGGCCATATCATCAGACAGACTGACGGACAAACGTTGAACCTCAGCTAACATACTTTTTATACTAGCATAGGTTTAACCAGTTGGAACTTAGTAACCAGTATACTTGGAGATAACAATTTCACGTTTCATCGTGCTGCTGCAGCCGACTAGCAGATGTTATAGCACAAATCCCACATTTGTGTTACAGCTAAGGAAAAACTGCAGAAACCCTTAAGCAGATTTGCCGGCACCAGCACGTTTGGTTCACTATAATTATGCAATTGGATTCTATTGCCCAACACTACACATATTTTGTTTTACCTTTTTATTTGCACTAAGAACCTCCATTTTGCTCCATTCTTCAGTATTATATTTTTTCAGTTGATCCAAATTTTTGAATAACAAAGCAAACTTTTTGCGTTTGTATACAATGATTAGAATCTTGAAAGAAGCTAAAACAGTTTTAAGATCAATGTATGCTGCTTTTAAAAATCGGATAAATATTATTTTAGCTAAAGCAAATATACATGAGGAATTATATAGTCTAACTAGGTTTACTAGCATTTTAATAAAATCTTACTTCCAAAAGAAAAAAGGAGTACCGCCTTTCCATGTAAAGTCAAAATGACGACCAAATATTGATTTCTCAAATTAATTGTTGAAAATCTTTTTTGCAAACAATCTTTAAAAGGCCCAAAATCATATTATTTAGAAAACTGATCAGCATATGTTTATAGAATTGTTGGCATTGGCATATTGTTTGTGAACCAGGCCCAGTAGGTGAGACTTGCAAATACGATCATATCAGAGAATATTTTAAGTTGACGACATTAAAAGATTTCAATTTTAATATCGACATATCTTGTTTCTTAACATTTATTTAATTAGATTCATTTGTTTTTTTACCAATTTTGGTGATATCGATAAGCATAAAAGATTTAACCTTTATATAGATTTTAGAATAGATTTTAGTAGCCACTCAAGCATCGTGACGAGTGCATGGAAATGTCGCAGCTAACGAAAACTGAGTACCGCGTGGTCATTAAATTTTTAACAAAAGAAGTGCTCACGCCTAATCAAATCAAACAACGTTTAGACGGCGTTTATGGTGATTTATCTCCTTCATATTCCACTGTAAAAAAGTGGACAAAGTGTTTCCATTTGGGGCAAGAATTTCTTGAAGATGATGATGCACCGGTCGGCCAATTGAAGCGGTAACGCCTCAAAATGTTGCAATCATTAAAGAAATGGTATTATAAGATCGCCGTTTGAAAGTTAAGGAGTTACCAGTGATATCTGACATTTCGAAAACAAGTGTTCGCCAAATTCTTCATGACCATTTGGGTATGAATAAAATTAGTTCAAGATGGTTACTTCTTGAAGATGGTTAATTTCTAAACTTGTGTAGAGACGACCCAAAGCCGATTTTGGAGTCCATTACCACTGGAGATGAAACAATGGTTCTGTATTATGAAAGGCGAAAGTCGTTCAATCGACAAAGAAAGTTTTGGCAACAATATTCTGGGATTGTGACGGCATTTTACTGATTGATTTTAAAGAACGCAATACAACTGTTAACATATTAGTACATATTATGCGACTTTATTGCATAAATTGAGAAACAATATTCGTGAAAAACGTCTAAGAAAATTGGCAAGAGGTGTTCGATTATTACATGATTATTACACAATGCACCCGTTCATACTGCCGCAATTTCACAAGCTGCTATTCGCAAATACCGCTTTGAAGCATTGGATGATCCACCGTACAGTCCGGATATGGCTCCTAGTGACTATTATTTATATTCCAATTTAAAGAAAGACCATAGAGGACGTCATTTTAAGGACGAGAACGAGTTGCAAGCAGCTGTAATTGAACATTTTGCAGAAAAAACTTAAGATTATTTTTACAAGGGCATTGAATTATTAATTCCACGCTGTAATATAATAAGAGTAATAACAGCCTTGGTAGTGTAATGTCTAGCGTGTCGGACTTTCACACAGGCGGCCTGGGTCGACTCCTGGTGCCGGCAGATCTGGATAAGGTTTTCTGCAGTTTTCCTTAGCTGTGACATAAATGTGGGATTTGCGCTGTGCCATCTGTAAGTCGGCTGCAGCCGCATATAGGGCCTACGTAATAATAATAATCGCCCCTCCCTCCCGCACAAGCTTATAGCTTCTGGGGCCTGGTTTCCAGGTTATGGGTTGTAGCAATTGTTATTATTATTATTGACATTAGGGGAGATTATATTAAAAAATAAGGATTATTATGTTTCACCAAGTTTATTTTTTCTATATCAGGGCGAGAATTGATGGCGCTTACCTCGTACATCTGACAGCGGATTAAAATTTGACCGAACTCTGTTTTAGTATCGCCTAAGGTGATCTTTTTTTAAAGTGTAATCCTCATTTTTGATTGCGTGTTCAGTTTTAAGATTGTTTCCTCTTTGTCACAAGGCTAATTCGATTTTGCACCGGGGTCCAATTTGGATCTATTCTGTTCTCTGATTGGATCAACTGATCCAAGTCAGTTCCTTGATCAAAGATCACGGTTTTATTGTAAATTAGTGTTTAAGGCATTTTCTTTACATTCACGATAGGGTAGATAAGATCTTCGGCCCAGGGAACAGATGGGATCCATCGATCCATTATACGTCAAGAGAATTAATTTGAGTCAAATTGGATCACGGGTCCAAATTCTAATTAGCTTTGTTGCAAGGAAAATACTGCCCTTAGACCGAATATGCAATGAAGAATGAGGATTCGTATTTAAAAGTCAATCCGCCTTTATTGGACTCAAAACGAGCTCTGGACCCAAATTTCTTTAATCAGTTCAACAGAAAGGTAGGATCTATCTTTCCTTTTGATTCATAATTGATTAAAATTAAAGCATTGATATATTTTAAGAGCTGAAATCAACCAATAGCTTTAATGCTATATCTATTAACTATAACACAGTCTTACATGCATAACCGGCTATGATATTAAACAAACTGTTAATCACAATATCAAAATCATCTAAATTATGCAAACACAAATGTAAATTACTCCAAGGATATAATAAAAGTAGGCTTATCATATACGTTGAGTAAAGTGTATACAGGAAACTCTTATGTGAAGTAACACATACACCTAGATAGTAAAATATGATTCTAGGTAAATAATTGCAACTTTCTTTCATTTTGTATCGAGATTGTTCCATTATGAAAAAGTTGGTTGAAGGAAAATCTAAATTCACTTAATGAGATCGCTGAGAGGTCAACGTATTTTATAAGGACGGTATATTATAAATTCAAACACGTCAATTGAATTGATTATTAACTATGTACCATCACATAAAATATTAATTATATCCTAATAGTATCTTGGTATAAAAAAATCTCTTACAATTGAAATTTTCAACTCCTGTAGCATTCTTTCTAATTAAATAATTTAAGCATTTTATCGTTTCGGCTAAATACTTAGGTAGTATAATAGTTGATAATATTTATTTCATGCTTATTTTAGAGCGTGTCGCAAATATTAAATAAAAGGCTGCTAAGCAATAATTAGTCTTAATATTAAGTCTTAGATTGCAGTTGTGCTATTATTTTTTTTATTTCATCACGATCACCATCTTAGGTGATACGGCCCCGTGAGATAAATCTTAGAGCAGAAAAATCTCTCCCGAATCGAAGCTTGTTCTCATATCGGTCCGGATGGCTTTGCCTGGTAACCGTCATCATACTCTACAGTCTACACACTCTACAGTGAAGAGTAGAGCGACGGGTATTTCCATCTTCGCTGTCTGCTTTTTCTATCTGTGAATGTATTCTTTTGTTAATCGCTTGTTTCAGTGTTTGTGAATGTCCTCTCTTCGCCTCTTGAAATTTGACTGGTAATAACTCATAAATTAAATTTTTAATAATAATTATTCTCCAAAAGAGCAATTACTGTATACTTAATGGAAACGCAAGGGCCTGATATAGGGATATAAAAACGGTCATAAAAGTCGTAGTGGTATAGAAGCAACCGATAAAAACTTGCAACTTGATGTTGTATACTAAACTGGATATTACACTTGGTATTAATACTTTAAATCAGTTACGTTTATAAAAAACGATGTAGCTTAAGCACCCACACCTTGGTGCTTAAGTCCGCTCGCAGTTTAAGTTAATAAACGTCTACTATAAATCTTGATAGTAAGAAAAGTAGTAGGTACAGTAGAATAAAACTTTTCTTTCCGTTCCAATTTTCACAGTCCCGCTATCACTTTTTTTCCAGTCTGTATACATCCGCTACAGCTATAGCAGTCAGAAAATAAAAAATAGTAAATAATACTTACTTTTAAATGCATATTCAGCCTTGGTAGTGTAATGTCTAGAATGCTGGACTTTCACCCAAACGTCCCGAGGTCGATTCCCGCTACCGGCAGATTTGGTTAAGGTTTTCTGCAGTTTTCCTTAGCTGTGACACAAATGTGGGATTTGCGCTGTTCCATCTGTAAGTCGGCTGCAGACGCACTTAGGGCCTACGTAATAATAATAATCGCCCCCTTCCTCCCGCACAAGCTCATAGCGTCTGGGGCCTGGATTCCAGGCTATGGGTTAGAGCAAATTATTATTATTATTATTATTATTCTAGAATTTTACGACTTAAGAGTTTAATAAAAAACGTAGCTATACATTAGGGTGGAACATTTTATATATGAAATTCTTTAATTTTTTTTCTGGCATCTTGGGGTTTTAAAAGCTGCTAAATAGAAATAAACTAAGATCTCCCAAAGCAAAAATTAAAAAAAAATTATTATGTTGCACATGTAATGTGACGTCACTTCAAGAAAAATTACATGAGAATATGTCCAACATGAGAATATGGTTTGAATCAGCTAGTTTTTTTGTGGTAATATATAATAAATATAGCAACTTTAATGCCTCAGGTATCATTAATTAATTAAAAAAAAATCAAATTTAAAATTTTTTTATTTTATACATAGAAAACAGTTGATGGCATTATTGCTCTAGATTTTAATTTCGCCCGAATAAAACCATCCCTAGAATCTTCACTGCAAACGGCAGCCGAAGCTTTTGTAACGAATTTTCAATTTTTTTAACCGCCTGTGTACGGCAAGGATAAGAAGAAAACTTAACTTTTGAAGTTATATCAGCCTTTATGTGAGTTACCAAATTATCAATAGTCTGAGGGACAGTATTCATAGTATGGCATATTTTGAACAAATAATTCTGGTCGGTGCTAAGGCTAGATTTATCGATACTTGCAGCAGGATTTGTCTCAATTCTAGAAAAAGTAACAATGGGTAATTTCTCACATTTTTCCCAATAGGTTCTGAAAATTCTCGAGATCCTGTAGTTTGTAAAATGGTAAAGTAAATGACGGAATGATAATTCATTCGCATACAATAAACAAAACAAATCATTGTAGTGGTCTACCTAGTTCTTCTTTTAAAAGCCTAATGATACCACCTTTAGAACCGGTATTTACTGGCGTTGCATCACATCCAATTCCCAAGATTTTTCTCTCATCTACGTTGTTTTATGAAGAATTTATATGATACTTACTTTAATATTAAAACTTGACGCAGATCTGGATGCAATGTGATCAAATAGATGGATCCTGCTCCTCTCAAGTATCGCACTTATGTGAAATCTTCCATTCACTCTTATGCCTTGTTGTCTCAAGTCTCTTTTTAAAGTTTTGTCCTTCCTCTCGTCGAAATATAAACCAAACTTATCTGCATCTTGTAACAACATTATTTTCCTATTTCCAATCGAACATTTAATTATTATATGAAATCTACAAACATTACAAGATTCTACAATTTAAGTTATTGGGTATCCCATTCTAAATACATTTTTACTAATCTTTAAATAGAGAATCAAATTTACTTTATTACCATCGTAAATGAATTTCAAAATATTTAATTACGAGCTTACTGAAATAATGCTTTACTAATAATCTTTTTATCCTCATACGTTTGTTTTAACTTTAATCCACATTTGCATGTACACTTGTAAAAACGAATCATTAGAATGTCCAAAAAATAACAAACAGTCACATAGTAAAGATGCTGAAACGCAACAGCTGTAATTGAACCTTGAACTCCTTTTATAAAAACTGAAACTTGCAACGGACATTGCAATTATTTTACTATTGGACTTATTAGTTTTTTATTATTTATATTTCAAATATTTAGTGCTAAGGTATCATAATTAAAACTAATATCAAAACAAATTTCGAATTTACACTTATTAATGACTCTTTTCGGGAAACTGTAAAAGTTAACTCGTCATTACTAAAACGCACTATTATTAATTGCGAATTTTTCCAATGGTAGGTTGGTTATACCATTAATTCGTGTACGTTTCATGACTTTATTAACGTTTCATTATTAAACAAAAGGCACAACGATACCAACAACTCTGAATTTTTACACACAAGGGTTTAAAGGTTTAAACAATTAACTTTTATTTCGTTTGTATTTTTACAATACAATAAGCAGATATGAAAAAAGTAAATATGTTTACACAGAAGATACATTTATTTATCGGATACAAAGAAGGGAATATTCTGGAATTATATCTCGTTTGAAATTTAAAATGAAGCGAAATAAATACTCTCAAAATTGACCTCGTTACAACATTAGCTGAACAATTCACTTCTCTGTATACCTAATAAAATAAAAATTAAATAATTTCTCGCAGCATTTGGGGGCAAAAAATAAACTTCTACGTTACGAAATTTAGAACTTTCTTCAATAAATGTTTACTATTGACACCCTATTGACATTGTTTATGTTTAGGCGGTGTTAAACTCCACACCAAACATCATTTAGGTCGGGATGTAGAGTTTACTGCACCCTAAACATCAAGTTTATGAATAGGGCTTAATTGACACGTAAAAATGTACTTATATATTTCGTATGCTTCCGTTGCAACCAAAACTGAGGTGCTCATTTAGCCAGTTGCTGCAGATGCTTGCTGCTTTGTGTATGGCTCATAAAAGGGTTTAAAATTCTAAATGAAACAGTTCATAAATTATTACTTAGATTTGTTAAATAAAAAGGTACGAAACGAAGTTTGATATAGGTAACTATTTGTAATAGGGTTTTAGACTAAATTAGCTGGGCGCGAGTGCTTCAGATCTTTCAAATCACTCCATAGCCTATTGTACTACTATACTGACTGACTGACAAAACGACAAATATGTAAGTCGGTCCAGAACTTAGCTTGTGCAGTGTTCCCGTTGAAGAGTGAAGTAGCCAACAGCATTATTTTTATTGTTTTAAATTAACCAATTAGAATGCTTATGCATGTATAGAATTTTCTATTCTCATAGGCCTTCTGTATGAAATTTTGGAAATGAGATATTCGCGTGAATTTCAAGAGAAATGGTCTAACAATGCTGTCTACAATGCGTTTCAAGGTACGTAGCTAACGTAGATACCGAAGGGAGCGAGGGCCTTCATATGCGTGAACGCGGGAACATTGTTCACGCAAGAGAATTGTACAATACTTTTTGAAACGAACGTAGTCATTGTTATAAATGTCAAATAAAATTTTTATCTGATTTCACAACTTTTATTTAAAAAAATAAACCAAAGCAAGTCATGACTGCAATTGACAAATGTGACAGATTGTTTTTCGGCAGAAATTTTGCAGTAAAAAAGGTATTTAAATTTTGCAAGGGTTGGCAGTTGGCACCACTGAGTGTTTCCCGGTTTACTTAACCGGGAAACAAGTGTTCCCGGTTGACTAGACAGTGCGTCGAACACTGCTTTCTAGATAGTGAGTTCAAAAATTATCTTTTCTATATGAGCATATTAAATAAAAATGGAACCATCTAAAATTAACTAAAATTAAATTATTAATGAAGAAAGAGAATTATACAACAATTATTATTTTATTATAACTTTGACAATAATCTTAGTAAACGTACACTACTACGGTCTCTTTGTTGAGTTGTCGTTGTAACGGAATCTTCTGGTAAAGGATTAGTTGGTGAGCCCCGAGAGCACTTTTAAGGACTTGTGTAGAAGTGACAGCAATAAAGTGCTTCTTTCAAAACACCTTCTCCAGGCAAAATAATCTGTTACTTTATGTAACAATTTACTAATGGCTCTATTTTTCATCGCTGCGTATTATATTGTTTCAATACTTGAGATAAGTAAATATAAAAGGGAATAATACACATACGTGCACATATAATATTTATTTCTTTAGTGAAGTACTATGGACTCCTTTCCTAAACGTTTAAAAACATAACATAATAACATACTACATTAATACTTTGTTAATCCTTATTAATGTCACCGTTGCTTTTACGAAGAACCATAAAATACGTGTAGATGCTACGAAGAATCTGAAATAAAAAAGTTAAACCTATAGTAGTTTGTTTTCGTGTGTATGTGTACTTACCCCAGTAAAAATTCCAAGAGAGAGTCCAACAAATCTTCCCACAGTTATCTTTACAGGCTTTTGACTTCTTACTGATATTAACAGTAAGCTTTTTTGAAACCTAAGGTCCATTCCAATAAAATCGACCTCATAACATATATCAGCTATAAATTCACTTGCTTGAGATAGTTCTGTTCCACAATAGCATATAACAAAGAGTGTTGATATTATTGATAATATTTCAAAATAAGATTGTACAGCCCTAAAGTCCAGCAACGGTAACTAGAAAATTAATAATTACAAATAATTAAACTTCTATTAAAAATATTCATAGATTGCTGATAGACGCAAATAATAAGATTATGTTAATTTAGTTACTGACAGACTCTTCTGGTCTTACTGTAAACTTGTGTCAGTTATTGTATTTATCTGAAGCGTGCAAGAAAACTCACAGAACTTCTTAAGCTCATGAGAAATGTGAGTGGGAAAAATAGGGTAGAATTTACTTTATTACATCCAGCATCTGCAAGTTACATATTTTGATACAGAACTATCTGAATCTATAAACATCATCAACAACATGACCAACTGAACAACATACTATCTTGGCTGCAACTGTGCTTGCAAGTCATAGTTTGGCAAATCTGTTGCAATTCTACAATAGTATATGATGTGGCTGATGTATATGGTTGTGTATATCGCTCCATATGTATGGAGTAATATAGAATGGTTTTGTAAAAACGAGTCTCAAAAATGCCGATGTACATACAGGGTGACCCAGGGGTGCGTACAAGCTCCATAACTTTGTTTCTATCCAAGCTATCGAGTTGATCTTTTTTTAAACGATAGAGCCGACAATGCTGCGCATTCTAAAAATATTTCTATTTATATACAGCATGTTTCAAAATAAAATACACAAATAGATTCTGTTTTTTTAAATGGCAACCCCCCATTTCTGTTACATTTTTGGATTCGCCACTAGATTTTGGATATAACGCATCCAGTTTTTTAGACCTATCTGCAATAGTTTTTGACTTATGTAAATTGAATGTGTCAAAATGGTGTCGTGCATAGACCCATAGAAAAATTCATAACTTCATAACCATTCACAATTAATTAACCAACTTGTTTCTAGTCGATTCCTTAAACTTTAGCGTATTTTTTTGAGATCTAGGCGAACTCGTAGGCGACGTTCCAACGCCTACTATGATTTTTTGAAAATGGCAAATTACAAATATCAATAACTCGATTTTTTCAAATGGAACACCTTATATTTTATTGTACCATTGCATGGCATTTTTTAAGAGCTTTTTGCCAATATAGGGTTTGTAGGGTCTACCTTGTAACATTACCGAGATTTGTTGCAAAATAAGAATTATTGATGACGATTGATCGAAGCTGTTATAACGCCTCGGCTGGCGCCTCGGCGTTATAATACATCTTCTTGGATTTAAAGTATCGCTTGATCTCCTAATTACATAATATATATTAAATTTATAATACAAAAGCATGACATAACCTCTCAGTGATTCTTGAGATTAATTTGACAATTAATGTCATGGCTAATAAGATTTTACAAAAATAAATCCCTTGGAGAATTCTTATCTATTCCTTCCACACCGGTAGCAATTGTAAAATACTGATAAGTGATTTTGTCCCAGCACAGTTAGTTGCTTAATAATTCTTGCATTTTCACCTAATGTCGAAATATAACGCGGTAATTGCTATTAGTGAATTTCCGATTTACAATGTTAATTTCCTATACCAGAAAATCACTTATATCTTGGAAACTATTTAACACAGATGCTAAAGTGAAGGTGTTTTGAACAGTATTCAATAAGGCCTACACCTTTGCTATAGTGACTTTTTCCTCTAAAATAATTAGGGGAGCCAATATTTGAGAAAGTGTGTTTTTACATGCTACTCCCCTATGTTACAAAATCGATAATACACCCTGTATATAAAAATTTTATATGTAACTTACTTAGACTTTAGCTATTAACTTAACAAGACTTCAACTTCAAGACTTAGAACTTAACATACATACAGTGCTATTAAATTAATAGCAATATACCCGTTATATTGCATTTTAAAATAATCAACTCAAAACATTGTATTTACTGTATGTTTGTACAAACAACAATACATAATGCTCAAAATGTGCTAGCCGTTTAACCTTTTCATTTCACTTGGGGATAATTTAACGCTAATTAAATTTATTAAACAAATACACACGTAAATGAAAATAGCATTTATTCTAAAATAAAAGATGCAAAGGTGTATTTTTTATAACAAACTACGTATGTTCGTGGTAAAATGCAAACGTACTTGCAACAACCACCAATTTAACCTTTAATGCTTTTACTTGATTATTTTCAAATGCAATACAGAGTAATAGGGTATATTGCATTTTAATTTAATAGCACTGTATAGGAGAGTAGTAGCAATATAACACAATTTAAACTTTAATCATATTATTTTTTAACTCCAAATAAATGGTTTCTTAATATGCCTATATACTGACTTGTTAAAAAATTTTAAAACACTGGTTCTGGCTATGGTTTTTGATAACTTGAACTGATTTCTAAAATCGATGTACTTTTTAACTTTTTTACTTAGTAGGTATTAGGGTACCTGGCCAGACTCCCTCTCCTCCTACTGTTGGCCACGCCTACTAGCCCGAGCAATTGAATGCCTTGTACGATTTGTTATGGTAAATATTCTTTTCAACATGTCCTGATCTACTACTACTACTACTACTACTACTACTACTACTACTACTTAACAGACACAATTGAAAAGAACAAAATCGCGTTTATCAGGTAAGAAATCTATTTTATGAGAATGTTGTCGAGTATCCCTGTGATGGCTGTGATTTACATGCAAGCACTTCCGAGCTTCATCATCTTTTGATAATTAATTACTAGTATAACCCTCGTCAGCTTCACTTATTATTATAACTACACTATGCTGAAGGTCGATCTCTTACCTGATAAACGCGATTTTGTTCTTTTCAATTGTGTCTGTTAAGTAGTAGTAGTAGTAGTAGATCAGGACATTGTTGAAAAGAATATTTAGCATAACAAATCGTACAAGGTATTCAATTGCTCCGGCTAGTAGGCGTGGCCAAAAGTAGTAGGAGAGGGAGTCTGGCCAGGTGCCCTAATATCTACTTTACTTTCTGAAGTAAACAAAAATTAAAAGACTTGTAGATTTTTACTACTTTTTACATAAAACGTATCTGTCGTGCAAGAGAAGCAAAACTTATTCAGAAATTCAGAACTTACCACAGATGCATAGTACAGCGAAAAACTCGTGATAGATAAACCACCAACGACACCAATAAGCACTAGAACGGAACAAACTTCTTCAATACTGTCTACGAGATTGAGCAAAGATAGGTGATGTAGTACAGTGTGTTTTACTACTTTCTGCAATCTTGGCCAATCCTTATTAAAATCAACTGCGTCGGGAGTTAGTTTACTCTAACAAGAGAAACTTGTGGTTTAGAGTTATAAATTACTAAAGAAGTATACTCACTTCGTCTTTGTCATCCAAATACTTAAAACCATTTTTAATCTGTCTATGTAATATTTTAAATTGAATAGTCATATTGATCATTATAGATGCCACTAAGAAGTCACTTATACAAAAAGTTGTTGCAGTAACTATAGGTGCAATTACATGAAATATCCATCCTATTTCAAAGTTTGGACTGTATGTTGTATTGATAATGGCCAGCTGCGTGAAAGGCAATTTCCATTTGCTGTGGTCGTCATTGTATATAATTCTTATAAGTATGGTGCTTAGAAAGAAATATAACATTGGGCAATAGAAGAAAACTGTTGCAACTAATATCTGAAAATTTAATATTTCTATATTCATTATTTTTAAGCCTGACAAAGCCAAATAATATTTATATTACCTATATTTATATAAGTAATATTATAATAAATGTTACGCAACACAACATCGACAACCTCATTAACTTTTACCATAGCATAAGAATAAATAGCAGAATCACTCTATTGTCGGTAGTTTGAACTTTTTCAGCTAGTTTCGAATATCACGGTCAGTTCACCAAGGTTTGCCGATCGTCATCGTCCTCGTATGCTGGTAATAACGAGCAGAGGATAACACAGCATAACGTAGCCTGCCAACAGACCGGGAATACATCAAGATCACATTCGGTAGGCTGAAATTATTGGCCAGAATGCACCTGCCGTTTATTCTTATGCTGTGCTTTTACATGCAAATAAAATAGTATAATTCAATTCACGAGTGATTCAATGCACGTCACCAGCATATCCTTAAATTTCCGTAACGTTGTTTATCTTAGCAATGTGTGATTCAAACATAGCGTTATGACTTCTATATTGTATGACTATTAGGTATGACAGGGGTGGAACGAAAGCAACATTGAGCGTGCAATGAGCATGCGTGCCAAAGCGAAATTGCATTTTTCTACTTTAGCACTAGAAATTAGGCTTTTCAGTTGTTATTAGAGAATTGGAAGTTGACGTTTACTGAAGAACAGGAAAAATATGAGATAGAATTACTTTTTGGCTCTAATATTATACTAATATTATTGATGCCAAGATTAAAAGTATGTTAGAGAAACGAATTACTGAGCCTCATAAAAGTTCTTGGTAGTCGCTTATTTGTCTGCTTCCTCATCAGGTCTCGTGTTACCCGTAAGGATAATTATCCCTTACCCTTGGTCGAGACTATCTTAGACCAACCGCGCGATGCCAAATACCTGTCTTTGGATATCAAAAGCGCTTATTTGTTGGCAAGTTCTCGTACCAGAGAAATCTTGTGACTATACTCGTACAACTTTTCCGTTTCCGGTAGGCTTTCTCAATTTATGGTTATGCCCTTTGCGCTATCTAATGCTGCGGCCACTTGCGAGAGATAACGTTTTGGGTGCTAACCTTCAATCGCCGGTATTAGTTTATTTGGACGATGTCATCGTTGTGTCCAAGTTTCGTGTCCATGCCCCGCAGTTTCGTACCTCAATATTCCACCATTATTGCCCTTTTAATCTAACAAAAAAAGACGTGAAACGGTCTTGGACCTCCCCCCTAGAATGTAATAGGACATTTTTTGCCTTAAAAGAATTGACTGCCGCTCCTGTGTTTGATAGACCTATTTTCCACATTCTTTCCGATGCTTCAGCCGTTGAAGTCGGTGCCATCTTAAGCCAATATTTTGATAAGAAGGTCGTCTTGCACGTTCACAGATCTACGATTTCAAAAATGCTGTACCTGATGTCTTGCCCCGATCTATCCCAATCAAAATGGATACTGATGAGACCGTTAATCAGACCGTAACAGTTGATAAATAACATCAGAGGATAGTTGATAAAGTGAATGTGCTGTAATTACGTGTGGCGAAGCTCTACTTGCTGGTCATTTTTAATTTTAGGCCTATACAGAATTGTATTACATTTTTTAAATATTCCCACAGACGCAGATAAATCATTATTTTTATTTTAGAACCCTCTTAAACCACTAACTGTATGTGTAATCATTAATGCCTCTTTTATTACCTTTTTGTTGGTGTTAGAAATCTCTATTTGGCTCCATTCTTCTCTGCAATGTCTTTTTTGCACTATATCTATTTCATTATAGATTTGTTCAAATTTTCTGCTTTTCCATACTATCACAATTCCTTTAAGAACTCCTATAATATTTGTAACTATAATGGATGCCGAGTATTTGGTGAAATAAGATTCGAGATTAATTTGGCAGTAAAATATGTTATTATCTATGTTATAATTATTTATGTTATTTCTCAATGACGTAACCATATAAGTAATTTTATGATAAACTGTGTTATGTTTGACAACTCAATATTTTATTGAGCAGTTGTTCAATAAATAAGTTTATGTATATTGGAATAGAACAATGTGTATTAAAACTTGAAACCATAAAATAATTACCTGCAACACCACCAATAAAGTGAAACAAACTGTTCATTATTACATCATAGTCATCCAGATTTTTTAATATGACATGGAGATTACTGATAGCATAAAGGCTACCCATGGTTAACATAAAAACAGTGTAGCATTTATAGACAAAACTTTTATTAGAGTTAACACTGATACCCAAACAGCTAAACACAAATTTTGGAATGAAGAAGCAATTTTGCTTCATTTTATCTCTGAAATTTTCCATAATGGAAGCCACCCACACTAATTTGAATTAGCTTAACGAGATCGCAGAGAAGTGGACGCATTTTATAAAAAGGGATTATTATAAATTTAAGGACGTCAATTGGATTTCTTATTAACTATGTATCATTACATGGAATATTAAATACGTCCTAATTACTACTACCTTTGTATAAAAAAATTCTTAATATTGAAAGTTTCAACTATCGCAGCAATTTTTCAATTAAATAATTTAAGCTTGATAACATAGTTTTTGTTGCGTCTATGGAGTGGACCGTATACCAAGTAACTTTTGACAGGTCTTTAATTTATTATTTCGTATAAATTGAACGAACTTAATTTAAAGCTCATACCTGTAGGTCTGTCAGTAGTTGGGGAATTCCTTGTTTTGCTTGGAGGACTCACTCTTAATTATAGTCTTAAGCCAGAAGGATGACGATTGTGACTGTCAGCGAAACATGCGGTTTTTCTTGAGTTCGTACATGCACTTTTTTTAGTTCCGTTACTTCTGAGTAACTTTTAAAGTATGTGAAACTGTTTGTCACTTAGTATAATTACTTTAAAGTCGTTGCAACTTGCAAAGTGGTATTATGATTGTAGCAGTAATTTGCCCGAAGCTACTTTACGTAAACGTAACGTAATGGAACCTTACAGTAGTATTGAAAGTAAAATTTTTCGATCTAACATCATCACATTTAATAGAAAAATTGCAGTGGTTTATCATTTTGGTATACTGGAATGACAAAATAATCAAACTTTTCATCGCTCTTTGTATTATTAAGTAATATTAAAGTATTACAAATAAAATAGTAATCCATTTTGTGACACAATCGTATCATTAGTATAGAATATTTGAGGAGTGTGGTTCCAAAGTTCGTCTTTTCCATTATAAGTAAAATGTCACAATTCAACAAAAACTGTTTTGGCTATCTGACGAGTTTAAAAACAAATGAATGACAAATTTATTAATATGTGCTTCTAAAATGATGTGGTTTAATTGAACAATATATTTCTTGGTTAGTTTTCACATTACAGTAATTAACATTTTGGATAAGACTAATTTTAGAAGATCACTTTGGAAGTAACCAAAAGATAACTAAAAATAAAAAGTAAACCTACTAACAAAAATGTAACTCTAATAAAAGTTGAAAAAATGATCGTAAAGTACTTTACAAAGATCTGAAAAACTTTTGGACTATATTCTCACATCAGTATCATTATCTTCATAACTATCTCCGTTCTGCTTCTCGACTAACTCTTAATTTTGCGTTTTAGGCTCTTCTGTCTCTGAGTTACTACCTATGTCTATAGCATTCACGTCGACGAATAGTTTGATGGTATCATATGCTAACAAGTCAATGTTTTGAAGACAATGATAAACTGCAGAAGCAATTTTGTTGGAACCTTTTGCGAATTCTGTCTCTAGCCAAGTGTAAATAAAGACAGTTTTTCTATTTTGAGGGGAATGGGAATGTCCTTGACAAATAGTAAAATTGTAACAGTAAAGCTACTAAAATATGCAGCTTGATCTGGAACACGCGGCAAAACCATATCTTTTGACAATCAAAGGATAACTTTATTATCTCATCTTCTTCAGTTTTGAGATGATTGAAGAATGCTTTAAATTTGAGAGTATAAAGCCTCAGTTGCATTAACAATCCTTCTTTTTCTTGCAAAGAACTTCGTTTGTTTTTTTTTTTAGTTCAATGCATTTGGACCATGCATCCGTAGCTGCCGTGCCAAAACTGATATTATAATTTTTAACAAAAATGTGTCGAAAAAAATAATATTTAACATTCAATTCGGATTGTGCATTGTACGTTTTCCACATCTTTCTTATGGATAACTTAAAACTTTCTATTAAACGTTTTACTGCAAGACGTTTGGAGTTGTAGGCTTTGTTGTGAGTATCACCACCTCTTAGTTCCTGTGCACCTACATCTGTTTCTAAGTGCCTCTTTACAACTCTTTGCACTCGGTCCTTAGACACACCTAGTATCGCTAGGGAAGCTTTCTGACATATTGGAATGATTTTCTTTCCGTCTCCTCTAGTTTGAGGAGCATAGTAATGTATGGTTATGCTTTTTCTAGAACTTCCTTCCTTTACTTGCCTGCTGCTCTTAGGTGTCTCTGCCTTTGAGTAAATTAAAAAGAAAATATCCTGAGAAACCTTTCCAGACTCTCCAGAAAAAGCTTGATGAAATTTACGAATATCTTTAAAAATTGCTGTAATTTCCTAGAAAATTTTGATCGGAAAAATTTTTTTCAGCAATGTTTTGGTAAATGTATAGAGAATATAAATTAATTAGAAAAATGTTCCGACTCGATTAAGAAGTTATAAATAATTGAATTTGTTTATTATAACTTTATTATTGTTTATAAGAATACCATGTTAGATAAAAAATATTTACTTGATATTAATCTTTATTCCCTTATGTAGAGATTTGCCGAATAATTTTGATTTTAATGTTTTAGTAGCTTAGAAAAATAATTTTTTTTAAATCGTTACAAAAAAATGTTATTGTTAATAACTTTTGGAAAATCAAGAATCTCATCAAATCAATTAAAGATCAGGTTACTATCATTAAATGACATAGGAAAATTCATATTAACATATAATATCGTACCACTGATAAATACGTGGTCCATTTCACGAATTTTGTCTCTATAGGGAATCTAGAAACTTCTATAGTTTACCAGTATTTACCTGCATTCCCTACTATTTACTTAAAAGGTCTAGAAACGTTGATTTGGTGGTTACCTGATCGTCCTAATGCTTTGTATTAGTTTGCAGTCATTTTATGTGTTTTCACTCCAACTCTACCCTTAGTCCTTAGACACGACAACCATCAATCGTAACATAATTGATTTTTCTTCTGAATTTTTTAAAATTAGGACAATATGGTTCTTCTGGATCGTTTTGAATCGTTCCATTACAAAATATTGGAAAATAATTGGGGTATTGTCCTTTAGAAGCAAGTTTATACCGAGACCGGTGGGTAGTTTATTTTGAATAAAGAAAACTCTACGACTCGCGAATGTTATCTAACGGTGCGCGGGTGACTAACCAAGAAATAATTATTTAAGAATCTAAATCAGTCACAATTTTCGTTATTCAAACTTGTTGGTTTGTAAGTTTCGGTAGCATAACAAACAGTTATGCTACCAAAATGGCGGAATGAATCTTAATTGGTTTTATATGAATCTTATTGGATGATTTGACATGGATTGACCCAAAATACGTTTATCTGGTTTAGATAAAGTCTTTTTTTAAATATTCTCTTCTCTCTCTTTGATTCTAAAAAGAATTATAATATTATTAAAGCCTAATTACTTGCATACAATAATTATTATTTTGTCGAAAGGTATTCAAGTCGCAGGTAATTTTTTATCCTTTTTTTCTAAAAACTATGAAGATGTAATCTAGGTATATGAGAGATAGGAGTCGATGAATATGGTGAAACTAGCATAATACCCGTTGAAAAACCAACGTTCCCCTTCTGGTCATGTTTAACAGTTCTACTTATAAAAGTTAATTTTTGGGATCCATCACCTATTTTAGTAGTCCTTAACCCCTACCGTAAACAATTACCAGTTTATATGCATGCATACTTGAGCATATTGTTGAGTAACCTTGGCGGACGAACGAACGTACGCAACCAACGAACGGATATGATTCCTTAATTGAATATTTTGTCGTACACAAGGTTTGTCGTAATCTTTTCCTTTTTGATTCCTCTTCTTCTTTCTTTCTGTCATTTTTCTTCCTCTCCCTATCAGCCGCTTTTTTTCCAATATTTCAACGTCTATTTCTCTTATCTCCCAACCTTTCTTTTTCAATTTCTCATCTTTCTCTCTAGCATTTTCTTCCTCTCCCTGACAGCGTCTTTATTTCCGACCTTTGCACGTCTATTTCTGTTATCTTCCAATCTTTTCTTTTTCGATTCCTTATCTTCTTTCCCTTGCCAGCCTCTTTATTTTCGACCTTTGTATGTCTATCTCTGTTATCCTCCAACCTTTTCTTTTTTGATTCCTCGCTCTCTTCATCCCTGACTTGTCTCTTTCTTTATTGCAATCCATCTTCTCTTGGGCCAGACTTTTCGTCGTCTCTCCATCTCGCGTTCTGACTTGAATCTTTTTGCCCCTAATTGTTGTTGACTTCCTTTTTTGTGCTTCTTTCGAACAGACCCTCCGTCTTCTAAACCTTCTTGACGCGGTGTTTCAATTTCCTCCAAGACATCAAAGAGACCCTTGAGAGTTTCCCTAAGAAAAGTAGCCTTTTTGTGTGGAGGTCAACTTGAACCTTTGAAGGTGTAGTCAGATAGAAGAGGCTGCTGTCCCTCCACACTTCAAATACAAATGGGAAGATTTGACTAGCTGCAATAACTTCACACAGCAAGTCCCACCGAGACCCATCTCTGCCCGGTATTCGGTAAGAGTTAGGTAATTAGAGTAAGGACCTCAAACTCTTCCCAGTTGTTGCACACGTGGCCGAAAATAAGGTTCCTTACCACCTCGTGCACTTCTAACTGTTAAACACACAGTGTGCGATAGCTCTAAATAGACAGCTCTTATCGCCACTCATTGACACAATGCTATGGGTGACTACCGTCTTCCATTGTCAGTTTTTCCATTGTAAAAATCAAATAAAACAACTCCGTAACAAATTTTGCTAAACCCAAATCCGAAGTAACAAAGTTCAGCTGAAAACGAACAATCCAAAATCGAAAACCAAGTTCGAGACAATTCCTGTTTCCAGTTTCCTAAATGTAAATCCGGAAGTAAAAAAAGTTCAAGTTAAAACGGTCGAAATAAACTCGCCCGATGTTGCGTCGCTCCTTATACTACTACATGTATGAACAGGACAACGCTCCTAGCGAAAGAAGTGTCTCCTCGTAGCTCAGGATGTACTATTCCAATGGAATTTCTATTTTCCTTAATAATAATGTCATTAGGATCATAACATGTAACATTGTAACTATAATTTAAAATAACCACGTTTGATTCTTAATTATCACTGCCTTTCTTCGCAATTACTAATAAGCCTCAAACTTTTTTGCTCAAATAAATTCTATAGAAACACATAAGTTGGCCTTTTTTTCAAAATAACTTTAAACACATGGCAGGCGTGTTCAAAGATAATATAGTTATTTTAATTATATATGTAGTTTTTTTATTATATTATCTACTTTATATTAGCATAATATTCGTTGGAAAATCAACGGGTGTGGAGGAACCGCAGTAAAAACGCGCCATCGATAGCTGAAAATCAGCGTGCCTCCATTAACTTTGTAGTTTTTGTAAGCTTATTTTTTGTAAAAACTGTTGGATTTCGAGAACCACTGAATAGATTTTGATGCCGTTTTCACCATTTGATAGCTTGTTTCTTAAAGAGAAGGTTTCTCTGTATACAGATTGCTCAGAGGATTTTTCGAGTGTCGTGTAATAAGCAAAGTGTGGAATAAGTAATTAAGAAAATTGGCTCAAACAGGGACAAAACACATTAAGCTGCAAAAATGATAAGAGATAAAGGGAAACTGTAAACGAACGAATTGTACATCTTAAAAAGATCTACAAAAAAGCCCGGATGGCATATACGTATCTCTTACAGATTACTCACAATCAAGATTTTTATAATAGTTATTTTTGCGGAAAACTCTTCTCCTCCTGGAATGTTGCCTTACTCCGCCCCTGGATGATGCCGGTAATTTCTGTATCTTCAGAATTGTTTTAAGTATAATCTGTGAAAATTTGAAGTTTGTAGCTTACGCCATTAAAGAGATATATAGCCATATCGATTTTTTAAGAATTGCCCCCCCCCCCACCTGCGACTCCCCGAGCAGAAATTTGTTATGGCAAACCCTAAAACGATATGGGCCAAGTCAGGTTCTACTACGGCATGCCCTATTAAGGAATTTATATGTGGCCCTGATCAGGTTCCAATATGGACTGACCTATAAGGTTGTTCCCTATCAGTCTGGGATATGGACAACCGGATTACAACCTTTAGTACGGCATGCCATATTTTAACTAATCCCACCCTGATATGGCGTGCTTGATCTCAACAATGTTAAGGCCTGCCATATATTAACTGATGCGTTCCCTACTATGATTGCCTGATTTCAGCCAGTTTTGGCAATTTCAATTTTAACTTATTTGATCCTGATGCGATTTCAACCATTTTACGGCATGTAATAATTAAGAAAGATATATAATGATTTCTAACAACGTTTTTTTCTCTTAAGGTCTTAAGTATATAATCAATGTTACTTATTTTTACGCCTTGCAGATTTATAATTATGAAAGCTGCCTTTATCTGTTAGTACCATTTCGCAGTCAGCTGTTCGCGTAGGTTAGTGATTGTTTTGTAAATTTTTAAGTATATTTTACAAAATTAACTAATTAGTGGTGACTTTATAAAACGATAAAACGATGTTCGTTTCAAGTTGCCGAGATTTAAACTAAGTAAGGTCTTACGATATAAGAAATAACTGTAATATTACAGAAGATCTTGACATTTCTAAAAATAATGTCATCTAAAAGTAAAAATAATTTTATTGAGAATTTTAATCTTGTAAATCAACCATACTGGTTCGAAAACTTTTGAATAAAATAAGTTGTCATGGGCCAATTTTCCCTTAATAATAATTTTATCATGAAAGCAAACAAATTCCATCAACTTATAAAATAAATTATATCAGATCTAAATCGGGGTATCGAATCTGGGCCCAGATCAGGCGCTTGTCAGATCAACCTGATCCGAGCCACATAGGATAGCCCGACCAGGGTCGGATTTGAAAGACTGATCGGATTCGGATCTGCCAAGGCGTTACATTTCTGATCTGGCCCTTGTTTAAACTAGGGCAGGCCGGATAGGGGCCTGATTCTAGCCTTATAAAAATTTCTGCTCGGGTCCCTCGGGTTTTTTAGGATTAAGAATATACTCATGCGCCCTTTTGGTGCAAGGCCCACCTGCCTGTAGAATTTCAGCTTTCTAAGTCTTCTAGTTTTCGATTAATTTTTCGGTGGACATCGGACATCGGAACTGGCTATTATTATATTAGGAGATAACTAATAGCATACAACTTATTAGTATTAAACAAATTTTGAAGGAATAAAAATAATGAAATATCACTCTGGCCTCTTCTGTGGGAACAGCCTATTAGATCGACTAAACTTCGTGTTATAAAACTTAAAAAAGTTGAAAAAGGTTTAATCCTTCTGTTGTTAGTGAAGTGAAGGATTCGTGTGTTACCTGCCCCTACACAGGAGGTATACACCCGAATTCAAAACCTACAATTAAGTATTAACATCAATCTATTGTGAGAATCTGAAAAGAAAGTAATCTTTATTCTATTCATAATATCCGTACATCTTTTTAGCTTATGCCATAATTCGTGCATTATTAATGAGAATGAGTTAACTAACTACCTTATATGATTTCAAGTTAAGAGATTGTTACTGTATAAGGGTACATTCTAAATTTCACTTAGTCTGAGTGCAAAGTACAAAGTCAATTTAGCTGAGTGGCTCGAAGAAATGCACCTCTTCGCGCGAGTTTATTTTCATATCAAGCAGCAAAGTATAATCTTGCATCTGGATGGAAATAAGTAACTAATTATGAATGTATTAAAATTCCATGTGGTATTAGGAGCTGCAATTTACAATTATTTGGGACACAGTTAATCAAATCAGCTTATCTAGTATATGAAATATAATATAAATACAAAGATTAGTTAAAGTTTCACAAGTTTTATTAATATCTTAACCTGATAATTAACTTCATAGTGTTGTAGACCAATGAGACATTAAAAACAGTGTCACATGCACCAATCACAAGTTAGAAATGATTTCTTTAACTGAATAGTAATTTATGCAACAAGTGCATAAAGTAGTACTTTTTTTTCACGAATGGGAAGTTTGACCGCACGAGCCGCAGGCGAGTGCGGCAATCCCATGAGTGAAAAAAAGACACTTTATGCATGAGTTTCATACAATATTTTTTCTACGACTGTCGGCAGTTAGAAAAAAAATGATGTATAGTGTTTACATTTTATTTTTGTATTATAACAATTACATTAAAGAACAGCAATTACGAAACAACAAATTAACATTTAAGAAACAGATTATAATTCTTTGGTAATAGTAATATTAAAAGTACAGTTTTTGGGATTGTTAATATTAATTTTTGATCCAAGCAATTTATTTTCTGACTGATTTAGACATATTGATTCGTGTACACTGTTGCTTGTGTTTGGAATATTCAAGTTGTTTTCGTTATCATTTATGTTTGAGGTGGATGGTTGATTGAAAATATCGCTATTAGTTTCGTGTCCGCGCAGAATCCTTGATGCACAATCCATTTTAGTGTTAAAAGAATTGTCCACATACCCTTCGGCAACCGTAGTGGATTTCCAGCCGCCATGCTGTTTTAATTTAAGTATATCTCCACCGGAATCCACCAAAAGTGATGCCGAAGTACGTCTAAAGGTATGACCGGTATATGTATCTGGTTGTGGTAAATTAAGATATTTGGCAATTAATGATGGAATTTTTGAAAACGTATTTATGCCTACAACTTGTTTAGTACATTTCCCGTTTCTATATGAAAGAAAGAAATGTTTGGTGTCTGCATTTTTCGGCCTATTTAACACATATTTTCTATAAATATCCAACAAATTCAAATTAGTAATTCCGGTCTCTCCAATAACAGTGAAGCGCCGTTGTGTATGTGTCTTTGAATCTGGTATTGTTACAAGTAAAACTTCCCCCTTGTCTTCAATATTGTCAATGAATGTTTTATACAACTCGTCTCTTCGGCAAGCCCCAGCAATGCCTAATATTAATGCAACCTAAAAGTTTAAAAGCCGTTAAATAATGAAAGAAATTTAGCAACAATTTTACCTTACACATTAAATACTTTCGTTAATTCAATTATTTGATCTTTGTATCAGTCAAAATTATTTCACTTTTAATAATATAATATATTTACAGAAGGATGGTTTACCTATGGGTAATTCTCTGAGTCCTCTATTAGCTAACATATTTATGGATAATTTGGAAGATCGAATATTTGAATTAGATCTTTCTAAACACATTATTTTTTGGTTTCTTTACGTTGATGACATTTTAGCTTGTTTTGACAGTTCTTTTGAGGTTATCAATGAATTTTTAATTCTTATTAACAGTCTTCACACAAACATCACGTTTACACTAGAAACAGAACAAAATAGAGCTATTAATTTTTTGGATTTAACTATTACAATTAATACAGACAATGAATTTGATTTTTCCATATACAGAAAACCCACAAGCACAGACGTCACTATTCCTAACGATTCATGTCATCATAAAATGCATAAACTAGTGGCTTATAGATCTTTAGTACACCGAGCTTTAACTACTCCAATGAAACGATCACATTTTGATAAAGAAATTTCAATCATCAAACAATTAGCACATGCAAACCATTATAACCATAACATGATTGACACTTTAATTCAACAAAAAGATTATAGGTTAGTTATCAAAAGAATATTTCCAATTGACACTCAAATACAAAACACAAACTACATATCAATACCATACTTTGGCAAGATATCAGAACAAATTTCAACTATAATAAGAAAAACCACCAGTTACAAAATAACACCTTTTCATTTTTATTCAATGCTAAAGACAAAACACAAGATATCATGAAATCCGGCATTTACCGTTTGAATTGTTCTTTTTGTAACTCGGTTTTATTGGACAAACACTTAGAAATTTCGACATAAGATACAAAGAACACGTACGCTCTTATAGACTTAAACATCCAGAAAAATCGAATTATGCCAAACACATTTTGGAACAGAACCATCCAATGACACCTCAAAACAACATTAAATTCTTACATTTTTGCAACAACAAACACAAATTAGACATTTTAGAAGCTTTTGAAATATACAGACGTAAACGCACAGTACCTTTAATGAATGAACAAACTGAGCTTAGTAATTCTCCTTTATTAGAAGTGTTAGATATTTAGTTTTTGTTATGTATTGTATCTAGTTACCTATTTTCTGTATGTATTTATCCTTAGCAACGTGTTTGTTTATCAATCTTATCTACCTTTGATAATGACACAAAGTGTCGAAACAATATTGTCAGGTTAAGATATTAATAAAACTTGTGAAACTTTAACTAATCTTTGTATTTTTATTATATTTCATGATTATGGAGTTCCACAAAGTAAGGCTGGAGACAGTAAACGCTATCTAGTATATACTTATTGAGTAATAGTAATAAGAATAATTAACATCTACTTAGTTATAATCTCAGAAAATGTTAAAATGCACTGGAAACTATACCCAATTTAGTAAAAAAATGTTTCTTAACATGATACGAAACTTTTTCTACCAGTATATTTATTAATAGTCAGAAATATTCTCTAAATTGGAAATTAAATGAAATCATTTATTTGCAAATAACATTTGAATATTTTATACCGAATGCTTGTAGGTACTAATCTGACAGGACTATATTTAATACCAAGCAACGTTAAATTTTAAATACGAATCTACGTTACGTATGTTTTCTGTAAATAAAGTTTCCAAAGTTTATATTTAATTATTTAGAAACATCCAGAGTAACTTCTACACAAATATACTGCACAAAATTATCTTCAAAATAAAATCTGGTGAAAATTAAAATTGTGTTTTATGAAAATGAAGTAACTCAGTTTTCATATTTTTTATGCACTCGTTCTGTATTTGTATTATTAGAAACTTTAAAACATCGGTCGTATGTATAAACATTTTAAATGTACCTAAAAATTAACATTCTGGAAATATCAAATGTGATAATTCTGTTTATGAAAATAATTGTTTTAAAATGTGAATCTCGATAGCTAAGTCGGATTTACTTTTTCTTAGCAATTTACATATGCCTATAATCGAAATAACAACAATAATGCAGGTATGTACATTTTATTTCCAGTTAACTATACATACATATGTGAGTTGTACTAGTAACAGAAGAAAATGCATTAAAAGTGTGGACAACTTTATCAATTTCTATTTGAAAATCATTTCGTGAGAGAATTACTTCACGTGGAAGGTGCTTACGTAGTGTAGATTACATTTGTGTAGTATTTCGTGGTTATTTCCTGCGAAATTCTTCAGCTGCAAATAATAGAACAAATTTATTCCTCTTGAGTATTACATGTTCGTAAAAACATAAAATATGAGTAAACACTGCGCAGAATCTGAAGAAAATATTTATTAGTGTAAATTTAAAAAGTATAGATATGAGCAGATATTTAAAAATATAATACCCAAGCAAAAACTGTAAGTGATAGAGGTGCAAACTTTCCAGTTGATATTCTAATAGGCGTTTGACAACATAACATTATTAATAATAAACTTTTCTGAAATTTTACGTCAGTTCCAACGAAATTCATTCCATAACATGCATTAGCTATTGATTCTTCAACTTCTGATAATGCTGAACCAAAATAGCACATAGTAAATAGAGATGTTAATATCATGAATACTTCTAAAATATTTTGTATTTCTTTAAGTATAGGCACCTAAAATCAGAATAACACTTATTATAATTAGTACCGGTCTAGGACATTTGGGCGCGGCCGTCTAGGCGCGGCCATCTCGGCGCGAGCACAGTTTGGCGCCGGGCAGTTCGGCGCATGCATACTTCGGTGCCGGGACACTTAGGCGCAGGCACACTTCCTGAAAACGATGAATTGACAGTTCGGTGCAGATAATTTTTTGCGACAAATTAGGGTAAAACCTTCAGAGATCTTTAAACAAAACGTTTTTTTGGACCATTAGTCTAATTTTTTGGGACAAGCTACCCTATTATCAGAGTAACCTTTTTTATTTTTATGTACACACATACACCTTCTTAATTTCAGAGTTTCGCTTGGATTGGTTTAATTGCGTTATTCCAGTGCCTTTTGTCTTTCAGCTCTGGACTATAAGCACTAAGCAGTATCCATTTATAAGTGTTACCTACTGAGACAACATTGAAGTGAGACATGTATCTATCAGTGGTACGATATTCAATGTTAATATCAATTTTCCTATGTCATTTAATTGATTTTATAAAATTTTTGATTTTTTAAAAGTAAACATGATTATCAAACATGATATTCTTATAAACAATAAGTGATTTATACATACATACATAATTTTGATTTTAATGTTTTAGTAGCTTAGAAAAATGAATTTTTCTTAAATCTAGCAGTACATACGAGCTTTTGTAATTGGCAAATATTGAGTTTTTTTTTCTCCTCATACTGTATTTATCGCATACTGTATTTATTACCTGTAAGTACCTACAAATCTTGTTCATTACAATAATGCGAGACAATTTCTCGCGCCGAAGAATCCCTGCGCCTATGTGGTCCGCGCCGAAGTGTCCCTGTGCCTAAGTGGTCCGCGCCGAAATGTCCCGCGCCGAAACGGCCGCGCTCAATTGTCCGGCTCCGCAGTTAGCACTAAGCTCACTATAATCATTAGTAAAAAAGAGTGGGATTTAGGTTATAAAATACTTTTTGTATTCTTTTTGTCAGATACATAACCGAAAAAGTGGTAGGTATCCAGTGCTATTAAATTAAAAATGCAATATATTACTCTATATTGCATTTGAAAATAATCATTCACACTATTGCAATTATTGTATGCTTATGCAAACATTCCTAAAAACTCATAATGTGCTAGTCGTTTAACCTCTTTCATTTCATTTGGATAATTTAATACTAATTGAGTTTATTAATAATACAAACATAAATGAAAACAACATTTATTGTAAAATAAAAGATACAAAGATGTATTTTACGTACTTACAAACAACCAACCAACTTAACCTAATGTTTCTTCAGATACAATATAGAGTATATTGCATTTTAATTTAATAGTACTGTATAATTAAATGTATAAACTTATTCGTTTAGGTACCTAATTTAACATCTGTTAAAATTAATCTCATAGTTTATAATAAATTATTGCTTTTTAACATTTTTGTGTAAACGAATACAAAAAATATTGTTCAATACGCATGCACTATCAATTTCCAGCATCTTTTTCAGCACTCCGCTATGGTGTCGTGCTTTAAATTTTGATCTCGCACCTAAAAGCTAACGAGACAGTGCACTTGCAACGAAAATAACTATAAATAACTATAAACTGTGTGTATTTACACCATTAGCATGTATAACCTACTTACCACCGAAACATAATAGAAAGAGAACGTAGTTATAAGTGAACCACTTAATACTGTTATAAGCAGTGGTACTGAATAAACTTCATTGATTTCGTCCACGATATCGATAAGAGTTAAATGGCGAACTACTATATGTTTAACTGTTTTCTGTAAGTCCTCCCATTTACTATCACTGCTGATTGTGCTACCAATTTGCATAAAGTATAATTAAACTTAGCAAAATGCTTCCAATTCTTTTGATATGCATATTATTAGCTTACCTTTTCTATTTCTCTTTTGAGAATTTTAAATTGCACTGTCATATCTATTAGACGACCACCTACCAAAAAGTCGAAGACAGTGTAAGTCATGGCCGTTACTGAAGTAAATGCAATTTGATACAGCCATGCTATTTCGTAATTTGGACTGTAAATGGTATTCATAAATGAAATTCCAGAAAAGGGTAACTTCCATTTGCTAGGATCATTTCTGTGTACACAGAGAGAAATACTTCATAAGAGCTTTGCACAATATTGTTCAAAATGGTGTTGGAAAAATTTATATTATAATTGTAGAATCGTATTGTCCAGCGTTGTGTAGGTTTTCGTTACTGAATTGTCTAACAGGAACGTATGACAATTATTTAACACAGTCAGATTTAGTTCTGCATTCTTTGGAACAATGTTGTAGAGGATAAGCTAGCATATTATGTTGAAGTATAATTGTAAAAAATGTTTAGAAAAATACAATATTTTGTTTGAATGAAATCATAATCCAGTGTTCAAATTGCTTGCTACTAATTATTGTATTTCGCAAAGTTTATGGATGACATCCTATAGATGTCACCACTTGTAATTGTCGCTATTAATGTAAATTCGAGATTTATATATAAACAGGCGACAGCAAAAGGAAATTTTAGTGTTATACCTGTATATACTATACATTGTATAGTTATATACATATTAGTTTTATATATATTTTAATATATGTAAAAATATATATTTTATTTGTGATACCTAACCTTCTGTATAGAATATTTGTGCCAGAGTATTGCACAATTTGTATAAATGTGAACAAGTAATTGTGTTAAATACTATTAAGCAATTGTGGCACAACTAGAGCAACAATTGTACAATTTTGTATAAAATTGTATGCAACAACATTACACATTCTGTTTTAATAAGTAACACAATTTGTTATGGAAAGTTATAGACAACTATTCATTTGATTCTACAAAATTACTATTGACTTCCACAAAATGTTATATTTGAGTTTATACACATCCTTACAAAAAATTGAAAACATTATTTAAAAAATCTTGACAAACTAAATGACACAATCTTGTTTTATAATTCTACACAAATTGTCACTGTCACTTTTTTAAGACCAATTTGTTTTACAATACCACACAATTGTTGATGAAATTTAAATACATTTTTCTCTGTGTACTATTCTTCCAACTAAAGTAATTAAAAAGGATTGGAACCATAGGTTCATTAGTGATAGTGTCAGTAGTATCTAAAACAAGAAGGGCTTGAACACAAGAATAATTTGTGTAATTTGCTAATCTCATCTTCTGATTTGCACAAATAAATTATACGGTGTGTCTATAGTGACTATCTCCAGAAATTAACCTAATGGAGACATGACTTTAATTAAATAATATATTAGGAAATATCAGCAAGAAATCATATTTTAAATCCCAAACTCAAGTTTTTCCATGATTTACAATACTCTTACGAATATCTTCATGGTTATTTTGACATTAAAACTTTTAACGCTTGGGCACTTAATTAACGAGGAAAACTTAAATTCTAGGGTTTGTATTTCCAGAAACGTTCAAAATATTTTTCCATGCAAAAACAACACCGAAACCTGCTCGAATCCACACTTATCTGTAGCCGCCCAGATAATTTCTTTGTCTTATCTGCGTTGCTTTGCTCTTTGCGATGGTCCAGCCCATTACGCAAGAGAGATCCGAAATATTTGGACAACAATTCTCCAGAGCACTGGATTGGTCGTGGTGGGGCAATTCGTTGGCCACCACGTTCACCGGATATGTCAGCGAATGATTTTTTTCTCTGGGGTCATCTGGCAGGAGAGCTGTATGATGCTGGGCAGTCATATGCTGGTATTGGTGAGCTGAAGGAGGCTATCAGAGGTAGGTGCACTGAAATATCTGTGTATCAACTGGCAAATATATTATGGCGATAATCTTATAACAGATTGGGCTACTACTTAGGTACAAATGGTGATCGCTTTGAACATCTTTTATAAATTTATTCTTGTTTTTGCTTTGTTTATCGTTTGTTGTTGAATTTTGTTGTGTTATGTTGTATAATTATTGTTGTGTGTTTGTTACTACAATTGTTAAATAATAATAATGGTGTAATAAGATAATAAGATTAAAATGCTTTTTTTTCTTATATTAGTATCAAGAAGTCTTCTTGTGTTTTTACATTCTCCTATTCCCCTATGTTACAAAATCGATATGTAAAAATTTTATTTTCAAATCATTTTTTTTCCTTTTAATACTTACTTTTAAAAATATATTCATAAACCGTTATATACAACAGAGAGAAATTTGTTATTATTGCTATAATTTTCGCTGCTGCTTCAACAACTCTAAGTCTCTCCTTCTGCTCAGATATGCAGACTTGCTGATACCATGCATTAGTCAAGATCTTCTAACCTGTATTCCTGAAACACACTACAGTTTTCTTTTCTTCGTGGTTGTAAACAGTATGTCTTCTCCATATTTTTGTAAAAGTTGAGCCTTCACGGATTTCACTTCAGGTTTATAATTTCCTGTAAACATTAACTGTTCCATGCTGAACTGACATACGTCATCACTATTTTCAAGGTAATCGTAGATATGTTGCATTCCTCTGTCAATTTCTTCGGCAAATGGGCCACGTCTATTCTGTTCTTGGACCTTTGGTCGACCGTACAGCTTTTATAACAATTAATGTGGTACTGTGCATCCGCTGCTACCAAGTCTGTTATCGACTCAATTCGATAAATTATAGCCCGCCCAAAATCATTATTAAGAGCTGCATCTGCCTTCAGCATTGTGTCTCTCAGTCCAATGTGTCTGACACTATAAACAGTATTACGTTCACCTGCTGGATACCTTGACTGAGTGAGTTGAAGCAATGAAATGAAATGAAATCGACAGAATGCTCAATCCGCACAAACAACAATGATTTTCGAAATCGACTGGACTGTTATAATAAAATCATGAATATCGTATTTCTTTAAAACATCAAAATGAAAAAAAGCATTATTGATAATAATCATTCATAATAAAATGTGTACTGAATCTCTTTCTTTATTTAGACGTATTTGAAATAGCTTATGCAATTAACAAAAGTCTTCATAAACGTAATAACCTTGACGTCACCTTTCGGTGGAATTACAAATCAATGTTTTATTATGAAACGAAAACTTTAGTTTTTTTTTATTTCATTGTTAATTTAGTTCAAAAATGGATATAATTAATTAACGCAGGATTTAGGATTCCGAGTTCCAGTGTGCAAACGATGTACAATTTTCCGAAACCAAAAGGAAGATTATCACTTACCAAAGGACAATGGTAAAAATCTGCTGATTGTTATCATATCTGTCATCTTTTATTAATAGTAGTAAAAGCATTTACTACATTTTATAAGTTGGCTAAATGATACCTACTGTAGTTTCAACATTTATAAAATATTGTACATAAATAAAATTAATCTTTCAAAAAGTATAAAATTCTCAGTATGTACTTATTTCCTGTTATACAAGAAAATAAATGGCATCAAGTGTTCAGGTGACAATTATTAGTAGTACAGATTGTAATTATCTTCCAAGGTTATCAGGTTATGACCCATATTGTAAACATGATTTGTAAAATTAAGAATCAGTTTACATCAAATTCGATTGAATTTATTAAACGGTCACTACAAATGCAACAAAATATTTATTTTACTAGAATCAGCACATTCTTGATGAACAACGAAAAAAATGATATTTGATACCTATATAATAATTTGTCCATTGACCTCTCCTATACCAAAATCAGCAGATTTTTACCAGTGTTCTTTTACGGAAAGTCCTTTATAGGAAATTATTGTACATCGTTTGCGCACCAGAACTCAGAATCCTAAATCCTGCGTTAATTTTTAAACTAAATTAAGAATGAAATAAATAAAAAACAAAAGAGTTGATTTGTAATTCTACCGATGGATATCAATATTATTCCACTTATGAAAAGTTTTGTTAATTGCATAAGCTATTTCGAAATACTTTAAAGAAACGTACGCATTTTATTATGCTCAAAAATGCTTTCTCTCAGTTTGATGCATTAAAGAAATACGATATTCATAATTTTATTATAGCAGTCCAGCTTGGAAGTAGAAGTTGTTTATGCATTAAATTACAGTAAATGTAAACATTACCTCATTATTTCGACCTTGTCCCCGACGTCGTCGGGGAAGACCGTGTATGTCCAACATTAGAATTAATTGTTTAGAATTAGGTTTTGTTAATATTAATAAATGCAATGGGTATTCAGATGTGGAATTTGATACAAAACTACTGTTGTAGATAAAATAAATAAGATTTAATTTTATTTATGTTTACGTTATATTTATGTCTGGCAAATTCTTATTATAATAAGTGACGTATTTTTTTAAAGTGGTTACATTGCAACTTCACAATTCGTATTAGTTACACAGGTTTATACCGCCATACATAAGAAGATTTTCTGCTAAGTTTAAAAATGGTTAAATGTAAAAAGACCGTATTGTAACTTTAAATATTATACATTTACATATTTGTTACAAAATCTGAAGGATCATATAACAATGTTTAAAAATACTTTAAAACTTGCGGAATATCCGGAGATGAAATAAAAGTTGATTGCATGGTTTTTGATATGTCACCGATATCCTCCGAAATTTTGGACGAAAAGGCAAAGCATTATTATCCAGCAGCGTGTGGTGCATATGAAACAGTGGAAGCAGTCGCGATACGACGTATGCGCTATCACGCTCGTACATTATGGATCCACCGATTCGTATACTCTGCACGCTGCTATGACTATTAAAAATGTTTTCAAAACCATGACGTCAGGGGAGGTAAAGATTGGCGGTTTAATTTTAAAAAGATAATTTACGTGTGTTAAAAATCGCGGCAAAAAAGCTGTTCAATAATTCGCACGCAGTGAAGTCCTTTAAGAAACAGTTGCAAGGCGGTGGCTTTGCAATGGGCGGTAGAAAATTTGAAACAATTGTGATACCGGAAGATTTAAAAGAAAAATCATATCTAATGTATTAAGTTGATAAAACAGGAAACAAGTAAAAATCACTGCCTTTCTTGGTTAACGACATATTAATATGGAATATTATTTCTTGAGTTTTTAAAACAGTTTTTGCGTAAATATTTTTGTAGTTTTATTTATTTTTAAATAAATGTTTTTGCAGAAGTTTTTGTGTTTTCATGTGTTCATGTTTTGCATTGTAACTCTACAGACGCGGTAATTTGAAAACCGCGATGGTTCGGATTGCCGCTGTTTTAATTAGTCCGAATTAGCGAGACTTATTATCACTGTGCAACAATTTTCGGGTCATCGCTTCCAGCCCGAGTGGCTACAACGCGAAATGAAAGTAGACCAACAGGCTAACAAAACCCCCGCGGGGTTTGGCGAAGCTCGCATTATTAAGTTAAGTTAAGTATAATTTAATCATTTCGAAAACAGGCTTTTTATTACAAAATAAGTTTATTATAAGTAACAAAATTTACCAAGCTTTAAGTAAATAAAATAAAGAACGAAACTATAAAATAATGTTATCTGATAACGGGAAAGTAATTTATCAGCGGCCTAACAATATGAATAAGCTGGATTAAATTTATTTCTACTGCTTTTTACTTGGTATTTTCTGTAATTTAAATGATATTCTTATGAAATCATTCCTTTCTCTAATAAGATTTTTATTTATTTATTATTTATTTCTTATATGTATTTCTTTATCATTTTAAAGGACTCCTCACTTTAATACAAGCACCAGTATTTTGATCTAGTAAAACGATTACAAATGCGAAATTCGGCTGTATTTTTATTTGGCACTTACCTGAAAATATTAAGCCACAACATTTTTTAAAAGGCACTTAATTTGTATACTAAATAGTTTAACCAAAAAAAAGTATTACCGTTTTAATACAACTAATGCAGGATATACTCGGCAGTAAAGGCCACCAATGTCGTCACGTAGCCGCATCGATGTTCCCCTTCCATTACTTTTTTCCGTGCTCGCGTTTAACATGCGTTGTTCAGGGCAGTGAGGCAGCTTTCCATAAAGCTGCCTCACTTCCTTCAGTTCCTTCCTCCTTCCTTCACTTCCTTCAGAATGAAGTTTGCAGTACAGTGGTCTCCCAGTAAAGTGGCACAAATTATTTAGACAATGTTTGCTAATAAAGATATACAAAAAAAAACTCTTAAAAAGTTTAACAATGCCTAATATAATAGTTCCTGCTCGAGCGCTTAGTTTAAACAGCGCATGTTATTTAGAATTTAAAATATCACACGGAATACTTTAAAAAAGTAGAAAATCTACGTACGATTTAAAATAACGTTTAAAATTAGGTTATTGTTAAAAATATTGGATGTGAACGAAAACAGATGTTTGCAGCAATTTCTATCTCTAGTATATAATTTGTATTCCTGGGTGTAATTAATCTTTACGTGACTGAATTAGTAAAAAATGTATTGGGATCAAGTGACCAATATTCAGCACTTTGATGGAGGTCCTATTAGATACATGAATTAGTAATTGAACGAAAAAAGATTAATATTACGCAGCCCTCATTCAATTGCTTTAAATTGAATAAATACTTTTAACGGTATTTATGTTGTGTACTATGTAATACTGATTTCAATTTTACGTCAAAAAACTTTACTTAAAAAAGAATATTATAAACATAATAAATAAAATATATTATTTACAAAATATGATTTGATTACAATTATTGAACACTATTAACAACAAAAATCACATTTACGAGTATTTAACTTCGATTAACCTAATCTACTGCTAGTAGCGGGATCACAATGCTACATTAACTAAAAACTGAAAATTCGCTACAATGGGAATTCAATCCAGATTTTAGGATTTACTATGGTTAATTTAATATACAATAATTGTTTTCAAAATTATAAAATACAATCAAAAGTAAAATTACTCTTTTTAATTAATTTTGGTGCATTTTATTCTGTTTGTCAGCAGAATGAACACTTTTAATACAATAAATACTTTTTAAAATGGCCTAACCCCATCATCATGTTCTTAAATAAAATATTTATTTAAAAAATATATATTATGTGTTCGCAGATATACCAGGTGATTCAGTAGTTGTGTAGAAAAACTGTCAAAAAAGGAAGATCGTTTTGAATGAAAAGTATTTAAACTTTTTTAAAGTATTTAAAATAATGTATGGTCAAATATTTTCTATTCAAAGGAGCTTACCCTGAAATCATGTGTAGATTTTTACGTAGGTAATGAATCACCTTGTATGAAGAAGCAAAACTGATTTAAACCAATTTAAAAAGTATCTACCATACAACAAAATATGTAATAATTATTTCATTAAACAACACACTCTTAAGTAGATTAACTAATAAATTATAAAACAGCCAAATGAAATCAACTTTAATAAAAAGTTGCATTTTTCACTAAAATTTAACATTAGGTATATAAAATTATTTTAAAATTTTTACGTCCATTATGCGTTAATATATTTTACTTAAAAATTATTAATCACATCTTGAGTATCACATTCAAGTTTTAATGTTTTTATTTTTAACTTTACATGCACCTTGTTCATTTTGACCTAAAACACGTTATACATTTTTTTATAAACACGTAAACGATTTTTCATTTTCCGAATACATTTAAATCGAAAACGATCGTAAAATAATTAAAATAATAGTTTTTAAATACTGCGTTCCTACCTAGATTATCTCTATTACTTCTTTCTTCATTTCCAGCGTTAATATCTTTTGCAATTTAAACAAAACTTTGATTACATTACTGGTATGAACGTGAGTAAACAAAATCATGAGCTTCATCATTTCTATTAGTTCGATCAGCACAGTTTTAATTAAACTATGTTATTAATATTATTATTATTTATAATATGGATGGATTGGTTTCTTCTTCTCGATGCACTCATTGTTTAAAAACGCGATTCGATGAAGCGAGCGAAAATTACCAAAAATACTGTCCATGATTTGACTACGTCGATTTTGTTTGCGAGATTCTTTATTATATATTCTCTTTAATTAACCGTACACTATTGAAGTTCTTCAGTCATCCGCACAGTAGCTCTTCAGGACTTCGTAAGAGCACGGCTTTTGGCAGCATTCGTTGTAAACACCTCTGGGATGCCGTCTTCGCCTCCTAAATCGCGCCAAAAAGTTCTGTGTACTCTCCTTAGAAATAAATGGGAATTGGAAGGCATTGTTGTTCAAATGTCTAGATTCTACGTCGGTGGTATCCCTCTTCCTTTGATCTGAAACAAGAGAGATAAAAATGAAGCAGAGTGTTGATATTACATGGAAACATCTTATTTATTTATAAAAGTGATCTATTCATTCACAGTCCAGTTGCACGATTTGTGAACGTTTTGTACTAAGCCGTAGTTAGCCTAGTTTCGTTCGTAAACCACTGGACAATAAAATTTGGTACTAATGACTGCGCTCATCTAGCATCTAGCTGCTGATTTTGAATATTTTTTAAAATAAGATTTTTAAATATATACAAATTGTTGATTTCCTTTTTACTATTTTATATATTTTTTCACACCAAATACAAAATATCTAAATTTCGAACAGGAAAATCATTTTTCTCAAACATTCTCAAGTAATCACGTGATTACTTAATTTAACTTAATTACTTGATGGCTAAACCAGTTCGACTGTTTACCTAGATTTAGCTAACTTAAGATTTACTGGCCGGGCATAGCCTAACCTCAGCCTAACCTAACCTATGTCCAACATTTTTATTCCGAAACGAGAAGACTTCAGTAGCCGTCGGCGGACGAAACGCAACGCACAAAAGAAAATATCACCCAGTTGCACGCAAGTATGAAAAAGTAAATTTTTAAGCAAGTATTATCAAACTAGATGGATCAAAAAAGACATTTTAAATATATAAACTACAATAAGCACTTTACATGTTTTTGTACTCTTACAAGAAGGTTGTTTAAGTGGGCCAGCCATAACCAACATTCTATCTTCTATCTGTTCCGAACAATCATCGATGTGATGATTATTAGAGATATGATTATGTAGAGATTATCTGTAGTTTTCATTTGGTATGAGTAACTCTATTTTCTATTAAAAAGCCCTTGGAAATTAATGTTTTAGCAATTATTTGCGAACATGTAACTTATCAATCATGTTATGAGGGAGTTGCGGTGGTATAAATTGTTATGTGACCTGGTTATGTGCTATTTAAATAAATTAATGTTAGTTAATATTAATTTAAAAAAATCCCTTCTAATTCATTCAACCATACAAACAACTTTGAAAATAACTTTCTCACAAAATAACCCATGATAATATAGACTTGCAATGACAAAGTGGGAATTTTTGATAGGTATCAAAACTAAATATACCCACCAAAGTAACTTACTTACTTACTAGTTACTCATTTGCAAGATAGATAGTATAATGTTAATTGTAATTAACATTGCCAAGTTAGTTGAAGTAAAAACATACTGGTGCGTGGTATAAGGCGGTGTCAACCGCAGATAGATGTTTATGTAGTTGTTGATACCGACTGCTTAACGTGCCCATCTGACAGCACGACGAAGTGTACTGAGGCTTTACATAGACGAAAATGTCTCGTCGGTTCCGTGGATTGAAGCGGGGGCTGCCTGAGTAAGAATTATACTCTCTACTGCGCGGCCACTCAGTTCACAGTACCATAAAACCCCAAATGCTTCTCACTCGCAGATTAAAACTGAGACTTACAACTTATTACTAAAAGTTTCGATTTTATAGAATAAAAAAAGACACGTAGTTCGGTTAATCTTGCACTTTAATCTGTTAACATAATTAAGTATACTGCCTACATCTAGAACATTAGCTTACTTAACAGGTTAAAGACATTAGAACTTACCATGGTTTTTCTGCGATGGTGTGTTATATTTTCCTTTGCATACAATAGACAAAACGTCGGAAAGATTGCGTCCGCAGTAAATGGCAGTTCGTGATTTGAGAATTTGGAGCATGTCATCTGTCGCAGCCGCATGGGCCAAACAGATAATGACCAGAAAGAAGAAAACATGGAATTTTGCCATCTGAAAACACACAGAAAAGTTAATTAATAAAAATAATAAAAAGTACAACAAACTGTAAATATAATCAATATTGAGTTTGATTCTAAAATTATTGATGATGTATCAAAAAATACATCAAGAGTTTTTTTAATTTTAATTCCGAATTAACCATTTTTTGTATTAAGAATACCAATGCAAAAACAAAAAACATTTGATATTTAAAGAATCGCACTATAAACATTTTCTTTTATTTTAATAACCATATACACTTATACAGCCCGTACTAATTCCGGTGTCGGAAAGAAGATTTTGAATTCCTAGAATTCAAAAATTAATTAATTAACCATTGTTTCTATTAAGAATACTATTGTTTGGCGCGTTCATAGTATAGCAGTCGCGTGCTAAAATTGAACGTTTATAAAGTCCAAAGTGTTTATTAACTATTCACTATAAGTATAGTGAACCCTCTATAAAACTTACAGAATTCTGGAGATACCCTTCACGACGTCATAGATGACGTTTTGTTCCAAGAATCTTCCGCTAATGGAATTGGTATTTACTGTAGTTATGTTCATATTTTATACGATATTTCAAAAGAAACGCAAAAAGACACCAAAATAAAAGCTACTTATTATGTATTAGCTCTTCTCATCTCTCTCCATTCTCTACTTTCAAGTTCTGAAAAGGAGTAACACATCAGGATGCTTTAGGAAAATATGTTAATTGCTTAGACCCAAATAACTTATACAGCATGGTTTACTGATCCTTTATGAACAAAAAGAGCGTTTTGTTATCCAAGCACATACACATCATTTTTTAGATTTTTAGTGCAATATATTTTATGGAAATTTTCTTCCTTATTACAACCTAGGTGGCTACCTAACCAGTTCCACTCAGTGGACAATGTGTTTAATATAAAGGAGGCAAAGAAGATACATATGTTAAATATTTAGATCTAAAAGCTTTTTTAAATTTACATTAATAGAACATTGAAGTTGATTGGTTGATTGATAAGTAATTTAAGGTACAACATATTCAATAATTTATTGATGCATTCTGAACATGTAAGTTGCCTTTTTTAAAAAATTTTATTTTAGTAATCTGTTCTATAACATTATCCCTCAAGAAATAAATCGAAGATTTAAAATAAATATAATAATGATATATTGGACTTTCCCAGTTTCTCACCCAATATAATATCATGGATCTCTTCCGTACATCCTACATTCAGAGCTCGTTCATTTTATTTGCTTTCCATCCAGACTTTAAGAATTTTGTCTGGTAGTTTGTACATTATCCATTCTTTCTGTATAATGGAATGTAAGTTCACTTCTACCTCCAATCTGAAGTAAAAGAAATGTGCGGTGAAGATCAATTCATCAAACATAGAAATAGAAAAAGATATAAAATCCATTGAAATAATAATGGGTGAAAATAAAAACACGAACTCTAGAAAAAAGAAAAAACACTAACATTTCAAAATTAAAAAGAAATATTGATACAGAGAAAAATTAAAGAAGAAAAATAAAATTTAAATATAAAAGTTGTAATACCGAAAATGGAAATAATAAAAAGCTAAAAAATCAAATACAGAAAAGTGTGTAGAATACTGATAAATAGAATACAATACAAAGCAAAAATTGAATTTCAGGTGGAGTAAATATTGTTACAAAGAGAAGTGTATAGAAAATATTGAAAAGCAAAAATATTCATTTTTTATAAATAACAGAAGGGTTTTTGCAGCAAATCCAAAAGTTGACAAGGAATGTATGTTTAAATGAACGAAATAAGGAAATTCAATATTTTAAGGTTAAACTTTACCATCTACCTTCCTAATTTTACATATATTAACATACATGGTTTAACGGCAAATATTTAAAATGAAGGTTTTGAAATAGAGGTTATGGGACTATAAATTAATATAACAACAAGTATTACTGATATGTTTGTGTTTTCTACTATCTCTCTAATTATGATTGTCTTATTGTTGATTACATATGCAGTTGTGTCTCCAATAGATAATTAAATAAATCAAAACAACCTTGTTTAGTAAAACCAAATCTGTATACATTAGTACTTTTAATTAATAAGCAGAAAGTACTTATCTTGAAACAGTATTCATAATTAGTTATAACAAAAGAGTAATTTAAAAAATCTTTGATATTTCCATTTAATCACTCTGTAGATTATTTTCGGTTTAGATATTAGTTTAAATACAAAACAAATAAAATAAAATCTGACCTTACATTTTGAACAAACAGATAAAATTTAAATTTTGAATTTAAACGTAGAGTTTTCTGAAAATTCCAAAAGCTGTGGTCTAGAGAAAATATTAAGTTTGATAAAGTAAGTGTTTTTCACTCAAAATAAGAATTTTAACGCTGATGAAATGATAATAATGTTGTTTTATCAATCCTTTCAGTTAAACAATTTAACATCGAGGCTACCGCTGACGTATTTTATCTGTAGAAACTAACCCATTTGAATTTCACAGAAAGTACAAAAAAATATGAGTTAATAGTTTGTTTTACTGTAAATAACTAATTGAGAGTGAGTTGCTTTGATTTTTATATACAGTTCTCTATTGATATCTATACATATTTAGTATTATTTACACCTTAGAAATTAGAAATTTTGATAAGTAGCAATCAAATTTAAAGTTGTTTCAATGTTTCACTTTAGTTTCTTAAAGTATTTTAATATTGACTGACTCTGATAATTATATAAAACAGAGGTAATGTAATAGTTGTTATATTTATTTACAAGAACATATCGTTTTCAAAAGTTCGTCCTTGTCCTATATTTACAGTAAATAACGCATGTAACTGTTTTTTTTACTTTCAACCTATTTTACACTTATTTTTATTGAATTGATTAAAACTCACCTACTGAGTTTACCAGTAGAAATTTCCAAAAACAAATCGCACAAACGTTGTTTGGACATTCGATAGCTTCCAAAAAATTGCCAACTAAAATTGCGGAAAAGCACTCTGAACTCTATAAAGTATCACGAGAATTTGAACTTTTATTTCAATAACAAAATTATGTAGATATGAAGCACCCCACTATGTCGTGCTTGTGAGATACCATACCATTATAGCGTACTTTAAGAGATAAATTTTATTTATAGTTCAACTTGTTGATGTCAAAATGACCCACCTTTGACTCAGTTTTTGTACCTATAGTAAACAGGACACGTGCACGTTTTTATTGTTTGCGAAACAGAAATCCAGTCGGTTTAGATCTGAAACCAATTAATTGAAAAGCTGTCTGAAACCGAATATTGTGGAATGTTGCCGCGGAAGTGATTGTAAATTGCTTTAGGTGTCCTAGGCGGAGATAAATTTCTGCTATTCAGTAATCATTTATTATTATTATTACCATGTGTTTAAAATATTTACTGTTTGATTTAGATTAATGATTGACGCGTGCTCTAAATGGTTTGAGCAATACTAAAAAAATACTAATATATTGTAAATAACAATTGATTAATGTACTTATACTAATTAATCAAATGAAAAATTACTATGTATAGTAATCCTTTTTGGATAATATTTTAAATAAACGTGGATTCCAACAGTGAATGTAGTCTAGATAAATAAATCTTGGTCTTAATATGATATTATGCGATATAAAAAATCTGTTTACAAAGCCCATGATTTTCAGAAAAATATGAGATTAAATATTAAAATTAATTAAAAATATAACATTGACCTTTATGACTAAAACCAGAGTCCGCAATAGAAACGTTTTGTGCTGATGAGTGTCCACACAACGTAAATGTTGTATTAGTTGTAACTGTAATTAGTTTCTACCATAAAATTTTCTAAACCAACCCTTGGAAAGGTACAGATATTACGGATAATACTAATTAAATATTATTGCTTCTATTAAGTATAAACTTCCATGCGTTTTTGCGATTATTATCTATAATTACTAGATTTAGGATATCGTCAGTGTTGAGAGTTTCTTCCATGCATTAGCTGCAATTAGTCAACTTCACTTTCCTAGATAGAATGGAAGATATTTTTAAACTCAAAGCTTTGTATAGCTTATATTGCTAATATGAATATTTTTAAAGCGATTTTTTTTTCAATATTTTATGATGTAGACTTTGTCAAAGATGACGAAATCTCCAAAGAAGATGTTTACGTGAAACTTTCAATTTCTCTTGAACTAAAAATGATAATTAGAAAAAAGCATATTTTTTACAGGAATTTTTTATTAAGATAAAAGATAATATTAGTTTCATCTCCTTTTAGCTTAGCTTTCTTTATACATTCTGGAAACCCAAATAAGAAAACAACTATGTCAAATTCGACAAGATTCTGTTGAAGTACCTTGCAGATAATTACTTCAATTTTATAGATAATAAAACATTTAAAATTATACATAGTATTGCAGAATAGGATATTTTTGTGACCTTTAGATTTAGATATTAGTATACGCCCCTTTCGGGAAAAGTCCTGATTTTTACAGATTGCTCAGCATAATAGTACATAGAATGCTCCTAATGGAGTCAGTCGTTAGTGCAATAAACCCTTATAAAACTAGGGAAAATAGTCTATTCGCATAGATTAATCTTATCTGTCTATACATAACATTTTGTTAAACAAATGACTAAAACACTTAGTTTGCCGGTACGACACAGTAATGTTTCATACATATGTGCACCGAGTTCCTTATAGCAGATGTTTATTCCGCTTTTAATTTAATTCCGTATTTCCGCGAATTAAATTTAGCGTGTAGAATATAAAAGGTTTTTGTTTTTGGGTGCGACAGGCATCTCTATTTTGAGAAATCTTTAAGAATACAGTCCTATTTAACGTAGACTTTCATGGTATCCAGTTGAAATCAAGTTAACACTTGTACAGATAAAATCTATTTTCCACGACGTTACGGGGTTTAATATTATATACAAAGTAAACAAAATCTCAGCTTGTGTATAAAATTGGGTACAATAGAAATTTGAACTATTTTATGATTTTATTTTGGATGAGTAATTCCGTATATAGCATCAAGTGTCTTTGAATTTCAAAAAGCGTAAATCATGTTTACAAGACATGGTAATGCATTTTGATAAGCTTGTTCGAATCATGGTTTAAATAGCGTCTGCAACTTTTAATAAAGATAATAGAAAAATAATTTAGTCCAAATTTCTTATTGGTTGTGTATTTTGTCACAGTTAGCATGTAATTGCTTGAAGCACTCTAGAATAAAACACTCTACCTAACAGTTATCAAAAAATTGCTTAAGATTCTTCGTGTTAAGTCAGTCGAAATTAAGTACTAAATAGGCAAGTGCACGGTGAGATAGCATGAGTTTACACGCGTTTAAGTAGTTCACCCCGTTAAAATCTGTATTGTGGAGAAGCACAGTTTAAGTAGTGCAAGATCGTCACGTATTTACCGTTTATCGAGTTTTATGGTTTAAAACTTCTATTTGTGAAAATAAATATTAAGATAAATCGTCGACTAATGCTGTTCTGTAATGCGATTTAAATTTAAAGAAAGAGAATAAATGTTCTAAGTAAAAAAATTCGAAAATTTGTACCGATTAGTTTTCACCGAATAAAGTTCGAGTATTTTGTGAAAATCATCGCACCTAAGAAACAAAGCAAATTTTTGTAAATTCTGGACTTTACAACGAGTGAACTTCCACAATTCCTGTAACAGAAGTAAATTTTGTGTTGATATTAAGCTCGATCACCATCGAATAATGTCCAAACTGAGTAAAATCAAGATTTCGGGTAATCCATGGATTTATAAGTAGAAATCATTGCTGCCAGAGTTTTGTTGCGGAAAAGGCAAACTAAGGAATATTGAATTACGAGGGTAAAAGGCTCACTGACACATACATTCAGTTTCTTAACTATATCAAAATCATATATATTAATGTTAATTAAGAGATTTAACGCAAGTATATTTAGAATGGGATCCCAAATTAAGTAAAATGTAGAAATTAATACTGAGAATAGTTTTCAGATGATCATTAACTGTGATGTATTTTCGTATTGTTGTATGTTCGATGAATTGAATTTAATATACAGGATTCAGAATGAATACTCCATCCCATCCTTTAAATAGATCTCAGATTTAACAAAATGATAATAAATAATATTTAATTTAACGTAAACTAAAAAGTAATTTTTTCCATATTGTAGATTCCATTTTTTAATCTTAAACAATAACATCAAAAAATTTGGGTGGCGCCCTGCTATCTTTTTATTTTAATTAATCCTTTGCAATTAGCACTCATCTCTGCAGGGAGATAGGTTAAGGTAAGTATATAAGTGAATTATGTGTTTATTCGGTTTTGCGGAATTTTAATCAGTTACAATTGAAGCCCAAGTGTAATATTATTTTTGTTTAATTGTTGAAAAAGGAGGTTGTTACACATAACATATATTCTAATTATTATAACTTGTCTCTAAAACATTTATAACAATTAATATAAATCAAACTAAACTTAACGCTTGAACAAATATTGTCTTAAAATATATACAGAATGTTTCAAAATGTTTAGTACAATTGTTCTATCCAAACAAGAAATCGATCTTCTGGGATGTCTAAGGCCCTGAATCTTTCATCATTAGTTTACAGAATATGGAAATTAAATAGCCGTATGTTAATGTTACAGTGTTGATTACCACATATGTAAATCTGTATATATTGCTGTAGTAAATATATTCCCCAATAAGTTTCTCACGTGAAAGATAACGTTTTATGCATTAATGGAGTTCTCTGATTACTCGTAAAATAAAGTCATAACAATACTAAGAATAGTGAATTGAAAATGTACTAATGTTTAATCTATTATTATTAGAAGAAAAACTAATTTAAATGGGTTCTTATGAATTATCGCTATTTGTTTATGAATTTTATGATTGTAAAAACTATGCGTGTTAAACGCGTGTACATAGATGCTATATAGTTAATTGATGTAATATAACTATAAGTAATACAGTATATTAGACACGTTCTGCATTCCTTGTTTATAATAACTCACATTAGTACAGTACTTAACTGTACATATGTACAAAAGGTCTTTATATTCAGTTCTTTATCAAATTAAAAACAATAAGCATTTAATTATAAAAGAGTAAACAAAGTAGTTGTATGTAATATGTATATATTTGGAATTCGGATTTTTATGTAAATGTAGTATTCAAAAGAAAACATATTAAGCTTTAAGTTGTGTAATTGAGTTGTTAATGTATTTACGAATTTTCGTACTGAATGGTGAAAAAAGTGTAAGCAGCACTGGGAGATTTCAATGCCAGTACAGACAACTAAAACTAAGTCTGCTTTAATTAATTGATTGCAGCAGTTACTGTACATAAGCGCATTATTTATATTTAAGTCAGCATATTTAGAACTGCCTGTCGTGAAATGTTGGAGTTGAATAATTAAGGAGAAAACTGAATCGTTAGATTATATTATTATCAAAAATCTAATAGTAATTCCAGTTCTGCACAGTATCGAAACAATCAACTACTGAGAAAGGCAAATCAAAATGTTGCAAGCAATATCTATGATTTTTTTGTATACTTTCACTACAACTACATAATTTGTAATGAAGACCGATAATTTCTAATTTATCATTCAGAATTTAGAAATTCTGTGTCAAAATTAATGCTATCACTGAGTATTTAGAATTAAGATTTAATATTTCGTATTAAGCATTTAGGACTAAGAGTACTGTACCGTACATTACGTTTTGCAATTTCAAACTTAAAAATTATAACATAGACATAGAATGTGGTATCCAGGATTCAGGTTTCGTATCAGAGTTAAAATTTAAAACCTAAACTTAGAATTTAATGTGTAGAGCTTAAATAGTTTACAATACTGAAATTTAAAATTTCAAAAACACAAAATTAAGATTTCTTAAAACAAGAAAAAAAACGTAATCACAGACGAACTGAAAGTAGCTTGTTGATGCACACATTCGGCAGAGCAGGCGCTTCACTCTTGACGAACTGCATAAGAATTTTCAACATGTTTCCCGATCTGTTCTCTATGACATTGTCAGTATCCACTTACAGTATGCAAAGATTTGTGCCAGATGGGTTCCAAAATAACGCAAGAACACAAAATGAAACGCATGGCTTCTGGAGCGTTACAACAATGAAGTAGAGGTATTTTTGGACCGCATTGTGATAGACGATTAAACATGGGTCCCGTATTACACACTAGAGAGTAAGTAAGCGACAGTCTGGCATCATGTGCACAGTCCAACAAAATCACGAAAATTCAAAAAGGCCATTTCCACTCTAAAAGTGATGGCAGCAGTTTTTGGGACAGGAAAGGCATTTTGCCGATGATGATCGTGGAGAAAAATCAATGCTGATTGATATTGTGAAACATCGAAGAGGCTTCGGCGTGCAATACAGAATCGTCGACGGGGCTTACGCACTAGTAGGGTGTGCTTACTCCACGATAATACCCGCCCGCATCCTGACCCTGCTACCACAACGCAAGCGTTGCTAGAGAAATTTAAATGGAAATGACTCGACCAGCCACCTTATGGCCCAGTCCTGGCACCTTCCAACTATCACCTCTTTACAAAACTGAAAGAAATTTCCAGACGGAAAACAGATGCTGACATCAAAGACACGGACAATGGTTGGTTAAACGGACTAGTGGTCGACTTCTACAACGAGGAAAAGATGCCTCGAACGGAACGGCGATTACGTAGAAAAATAGCGAAAGGATTTTGGTTATGGTAAAGATAAAAACTTTGAAGGAACCTTAATTGTGTTTACTGTTAAACCAGAACAGTTCTTACTTTAAAATGAGCCTTATCTGTGCATGGTTGACAAATAATTACTGAACTAATTCGCACAAATTCTTAATTTGAATTAATCTTCAGTTATTTAATTTGAAATTTTACTCCAAATTCATTAATAACACAGACCTATTAGAACAATTTAATACAATTCTTTGAATTTGTCGGAAAGATATTTAGAACTTTTTTACGAACCGTTACAATATTTTTTAAGTATTAGTTTTCACTTAGTGTTTTTCTTTTAAGGCCCTCCGTGGTCGAGTGGTAGAGGGACATCAGTTCAAATCTTGGTTGTAACTGAATTTTAAAAATTTAGTACAATCGTAATTGAACTGATTAGGATAAGGCATAAAAGTTGTATAAATGATTAAGTATAGGGAAGCGTAATGTTCTTGCTACTATACATTGCCATTATCTTTATTGCACTCCCCTAAGAGTTTGTACAAAATCGACACTGCAGATGCGGTAAAATGGATTAGGTATGTATGTATGCATGTTTTTCTTTTCTGTTACATTGTAAGTAGAATGATAATAAATATTTAACATTATTTGTATTTTAAGTTAAACAACTGAAATTTAAACGTTAAAAAACATTAAATAATTTTAATTAATGATTAAATCGAACGATTTAAAAAATATATACTTCAGGTGATCTATTTGGTACGGATTAATTCACAAGGAGCTATATTCAGTGCCGGTGCTGTGCTCTAAAAATCCAAAAAAATTATACATTGCGTTCCTAAAATAACTCACCCCTGCTTAACTTTAAAAACTTAAATTGGAAAAATTTTAAGATATGAAATCAGACTAAAATTTCTGCTTGTTAAACATACAAGAAGCTATTTTTTAACTTTAGCGATTTAAATTAAACTAGCAACAGACTAAATGTAAGAAGTCCGCAAGGGATAGTGCTTGGATTAGATCAATGAAAATAAAAAAGAAATCAGTGTGTCATACTGAATGTATAATGCAGAATATAAAGAGCTTACAAATCAATCGTTACTCGATCAGTCGTGCCATTTGGCAGTGTTGCGCGTCACCACAGCATAAATCAGTTTTTTCGTTTGCTCAAAATGTAGCATTGTTGGTCTTATTTCCTATAAATACTAAAGTGTATGGCGATCTTCGTGTACCCCCTCCTTTTTCGCTAGATTAATGTACTAAGATCTGCATAATCAGACCTGTAATGAAATACAAAACATATTATCGACTATATGGTCAAGCTATTATAATAGGTGGACTAAATAAAACTCTTAAATAAGCAAGCAATGTACAGAGTGATCCAAATTGAATGAGGACGGTTTGACCGGTTTTTACCGTCGCGTCACGTTAAATTATTGTCACGTTGGCAACAGGAATATTTTTTAGAAATTTTTATCCTTCTTTTATTTTACAGTGGCGTCCCAAAAATAATATAGCTTATAAACTCCAAAAATAAACTTACTTGACAGTAAAATCGTCTAATAAACTGTCGTTCTGAAAAGAACTGTTGTAAAATAAGAAAACAAGCGAAATAAAGCAAAAAGATAATGAAAACCCGGAACAACGTGACAAAGTACAACGATGTAAACAAGACAGTAACGAAGGGCCGGCGGTGGACAAGTGGTGTCAGTGCATCACTCGTGTTCCAAGGGTCGTGGGTTCGAATCCCACTTGGGGCGACGGGATGCACATTCGTGTTGCATGTTAGATGGGGAACAGATGACCTTAGCAGTTGGTTACCCCATAGTGTAGGTGTGAAATAAATGAAAAAAATACAGTGACGAGTTGACGCTGTAATTTGATGCAACACATTTCAATGTACACTAACAATGTACTTTGTAATAAATATATATTCTATATTCTGTCTTTTAAATTGCCAAGAAACTATTTGTTTAAATGTCAATTAATATAAAGGTACTTGGTTTCTCCTTCAGTTAAATCTTTATTACTGGAGTATTCCACGGGTATTAAATGAGAAAGCCTATAACTTTGAATCCAACTTCCAAAACCTCAAACGAAAAAAAAACTAAAAAGAAAATCCATTTTGTACCTATTTAAATACACATTATTTTCGAATTTCTAAATGCTTAATACCTCAAATTAGGAGGCTTTTTCGTAGATTAAGGAAATATAGATTTTATATTGTTAATCAAGGAATAACTTAAATAAGAAAAGTGTTTAGAAAATTTGCACATTAGAGTAGAATCTTTGCAACAATTCTTCTGAATTAGACTTCAAGAAAAGGAAATTAATATTGTTTATGCCATTCGATGCATAGATGTATTGTCTAATAAGTTTCTGTAAACTTAATATAATAAATTGGAAAATAAAAAAAATTATTATTAACTTTTACTGAATATTGAAATTGTGGTCCTAGTATTTGCAGGTGTAGGCATAAAACAGCAGAAGTTCAAAAATTCATAAAAAATACAGCATTTAAGATTGAGATTTTGTTCTTGCCTTAAAATGGTTAACAAATTCTGCAGAAACAGCGAAAATAATTATATGAAACAAACTGATCCAAAACAAGCAGTTTATTTTCATTATTATTGAACTTTAGCATTTATTTTCCAATTGTACAGTATAAGATCTTTGCTACAATGCTACAATTAACAGATTAATACATTTTCATGTAATATTAATATTCTTAGACAAGAAATAACATTTGTAGTATTTGCCATGACAATCCGATTTCTCGTTTTGTTTTGTTTAATATTTAATATTCAAGCTAAAGCTTCCTCTCAGTAGGCATATCAACTAATTTTTTAAACTGGTATGCACAAAATTACTAAAATAAGACGCATTTCTACACAAGAACTTAGAACATGTTCGAAATCCAGGTTTCAATGGAAATACATGGCACTATGCGAACATGCATTAGGGTAGGTTGAAAAAGTCAGTTTTGGAGTACCCAATTCTAATAGGGCTCAAAATTGCGTACTTGCATGCTAATCAGCGGCAAAATATTGAAAAAAATCATATGTTGTATCTTCAGTTCGTGAAAAGTGCCTAAAGTTTGGAAAAAATGACAAAAAACACCAAATTTTACCTTTACGCTCAAAATATACAGGTAATGTTTTTTGGCTTTTAATAGCGTCTAAGTATTTCATTTGTAATGCGTGATAATAGAAAAAATACTTTTAAAAATTACACGCTTCATTTTCAGTTCGCTCGTTATAGCTAAAATTCTCGAACTTTCGTGAAAAATTACCCGTTATAAGTTTCGAATCAATTGAATTAGATGAAATCAATGTAAATGAAACTGATTTTAGTAAAAACCAACAGTACCTTCTGGATATTGTCAGAGCAATCCAGACATGACAATGTGCTCCAGATCTGGCTGTAAGAGATCCTGGGCCTCTCAGTCACTCCGGATGGCTGACATGTGCAAACTGGGTCTTACGGTTGTTTATTTCTCAAACAAGTCCTACAAACGAGCTCGAGATGCTTGTGAACTACATTGCAAAGACATATGCTGTCTGGTTCGACATTAAGAAATATCAGTCAGTGAAATATGGTCCTAAACATATCTTTAAGACTTTAAGGTTGTTCAAACAACGAGACATTTGCCAGACGACATAATTTTTTACATATATGTTTTTCTGTCACCCAGTGAACATATTGTTGGCTATGATAGTGGATCAGAGACAACATATACGAAAGTTGGGTTACAGGAGAGTACTAAAAGCAAGAACTGAAAATCCGAAGAGAAAGTATGTTAGAACTTTTATGATTCCATCAATAAATTTTGATGCCACGAACTAAAGTCAGCTGATATATTGGACAAAATGTAAGTTGCCGCCCCCTCCAATGATGGAAAGTTTGACAACAGAGACTATTTCGTCAGTTCTGCGAGATAAAACTCTGTCTGGGTTTCATTTCTTAAATTGTCCTTGTCGTATCCATGTTGAAAGATGTGTCAAACTTGTCACAGAGTCTAGAGTAACTTTTCTCTCAAGATCGACCACAACGTCAAAATTTGATCAAAAATCTCAATTTAAGACAACGTCTTTGACTAAATCAACATAATTTACTATCCAAAACTAATTGGTTGGATGGTTGCCTAGGGTGTGGGTGGAAATTGCAGCCACCTCTTCGTGGAGAGTTCCGGGTCACTTCATTGTGAAATGAGTGAAGAGTTGCAAAAAGATGCACTTTTATCAAAAATAGAATGTATATGTATAAAATCACTCATATTAACGAATTATTAAGAAAGACGAACTTTTATATATTAAAATACCACAGTGCGTCTGTTTGTAAAATGGTAAAACCACCGATTTTTCAGGAAAGTTCGAAAATTTTAGCCCTAATGCTCGAACTCAAAATGAAGCCTGTAATTTTTAAAAATATTTTTTCTATTACACGCATCACAAATGAAGTATTTAGACGCTATTAAAAGCCAAAAAATGTTACCTGTGTATTTTGAGAGTAAAGGTAAAATTTGGTTAATTTTCTTCAGAACTTTAGGCTTTTTGCGCGAACTGAAGATCCGACGTATGATTTTTTTCAATATTTTTCCGTTGATTAGCATGCAAACACTCAAGTTTTTAGACCTATTAGAATTCGATACTCGAAAAATTGTGACTTTTTTTTACTTTTGACTTTTTCAACCCACCCTAACATGCATGGCACTACACTAACCTACATTTATTATACTAACCTACCTAGTATTAATGTTAAAACAAATACCTTTTAAAACTTCTTCAAACACGGATCAAATAAATGCGATAGTGTGAAGGTGCCTTTGGAGAAAAGATTTTAAACGTGTTTCATATATAACTTCCTTTCAAAAAACGTCTTCGTGCAAAGTTCAAAGCAGGAGTGGCAATAAGGGCTCATATCGGCCCCTGGTAAGCTTAAATTCCGAAATATACAATAAGGACTTGGTTTTATTTTTTATGAAACATACAATATACAAGGTTTTCGAAGCTACCAAAGACATTTTTTATTTCGGTACCTTTAGTGAGAAAATTATTTCTAAAGTTGAGTGTATTAAGGTACCTTGGAGGTTTTCACATATATAATATATTATTGCATATGCTGTAACGTATTTAAAAATATCTCAGGTACTTTAATGCGCTGTTTATAAAATACTTCGATAAATACACATTCATCGCAAAAGACGATATTTTTATTAATTTGGGTAGATAGACTCTGAAATCATTTTCTCACTAAAGTGCAGTGTGAAAAGAAATGCTCAATATTAAAAGAAACGTCTAAACATACAATAATTTAAAATAAAAATTGTTCACTACATTAATTAATATGTAGAATAAGGTTAATTTGCATAATTATATTTTAACAATATATCAAGTTGGATTTTTTGGCACAAAGTTGACAATTTTTATATTAACACCCCCAAAGGTACCTTCTTCGATACGCATCTAGGTATCTTTGATAAATTGTTCAAATAAAACCATTTTAACCTTAGTAAAATCAGATAAATTTCTGACTACACCGAAATCAAAATCAGTCGCACATATGTACTGTAATGTCTTCTACGTTTTCGTTGAAGTGAAAGACTATTTGTTGTTAATTAAAGCTTTATTCTTGTCATTTTTGGGTTAGAATGAATGCTAGAACTATTTGGTTTTTGACTTGATTTCTTCTTCTTTACCTTACGTCGCCTTGGATACTACAAATTATCCAAGGCACCGGTGATCATTACAATACCTACGCATTTGGATTTATTTACTTTATAGTCTATGAAATGACCATGAATGCCTATGAATTAACATTCTGGAAATAAATCTCAATTTGGTTACTGGTCTGAAATAAATTTAGATAATCTAACCACTTGCACTGTGCCTTTCCAAGTTAGTTTCAAATTAGTCCAATATACTGAGATTGAGTAAGCGTCCTCTTATATGCATAAAAATCCGTACATTACTAATCGTTCTATTGCTCATGTCACTGATAACTTTTGAATGCGGATTTTGATTTTACAAAATCTCTGAAGCATATTATGTCAAGGTCTGCAGTCATCTCTTTTATTACAATAAAGAATTTTAATTAAAGGTTTACATTATTATAATGTTTATAATGTATTTAAAAATGATAGTAGTTGATCTGTATGTAGTACTTTTTAAATTATTGCTTTTTTATCACAACATTCCGTGCAAATTAATAACCGCTTTTAAGATTCCTTATATAGATTATTACTGCATTGTTATTATTATATATACACATATATTTAGAAAAGTTCAAGATATAAACAACATAAATGAGTACACAGGGTCGATGGATTCTTAATACTGTAAACTGATATTTGTATGGATACAAAAATACAGAAATGTGAGCGCCAGACAGGCTTCAGACTGAACATTATCATGAACTAACTAATAAAATTTATTAATAACCATGTAGGGTTTTCGATTACCCTTATTTTTAATAACATATTCTAATTGAATCTATTTTTAGCTTAGAAAGTTGAAAAAACACATCATCTTCCAACCAATAATAAAATTATCTCTAATACCGCCATAAATGACGTATACCAAAATAAAATATAAAAAGAAATTCAATTTTATATATAGCTCTTTTCTTTATAAAAACTATCAGTTCGGGAATTCCTTCAGTGTTAAAGGTTCCCGATGTCATTGCCTATTTGTTGTTGACCCTATATAACATGTACAATAACTTCGATATCAGTCGTAATGAGTTGCCTTTTTATGTTACTGTATGTAGGTAATGTACGGAAACAAGAATATGCAATTTGGAATAAATTTACGTAATTTTTATTTTTCCGGTGTTATGAGTAAAATTTCTAATAAATAACAGATCTACCCCTTGATTTAGTAGATTAAATAAATCAATAATTACCTTAAATTAGAGGCATATTAAATGTAGGCATATTAAATGTAGGCATATTAAATACAAATAAGTACAATGAAGGTAACTAAATATTGACTGAAATATGTCTAACAAAAGAGTACAAATAACGTCTATTGAAGAGCTAATAAACCAAATTGAGTACTTACTGTGAAATCGAGATAAAAACCCTAATTGATACTGCTCCTGAAGTTACGATCAACTTCAATTATTTACAAAAACAAATGCAAATGTAATTTTTCAGTGATTCTTCTCGGAATAAAAGCATAGGTAACGTCATGTAACATATTTTAGTACAATTTGTTTACAATTAGATTATACTAAATATGTATAATCATAAAAGACGTTACATAACAAAAAATGAAGAAATAATGGGAGATGGCAAAGATCATGGCCTTACTCTGATAAAATGTAATATTCAACATTTGAACTTGCACGATTTCGCGATTTTAGTACCTCTTCATCTCTAAATTGCATGTCTATTATGCAAACCAAAGTATACAAAACAAATTTCATATGTTGCACTTTTTGAGACCTTTTATGGAGATATCTCACTTTATCTTTAAAAACAAGGCCAGGAATAAATGCAGAATAAACTAAATAAAGAGCTAATAAGGGAGATATACCTTTGCATTCATATACGTTGAGTGAAATACCTACGTTATATACGTACAAGTTGCGTTTTCTGTAGATTAGAATGGAAATTAGTAAGGGTTGTTTTTAAAAGGTGAATCATGATGAAGATGAGGGATGGAATTTTGTCTAGTAACGTAATGGTTTTTTGAGGACCAAGAACTATCTTGAAGGCGTACTTGAATAGCCCATGCATTGTTGTTTGTAAACTTGTTTCAACTAACTTGCAAACAACATTCTGATGAATAAATTGTTTATACTGTTTTAAAAATGTTTCTTAACCATTGTTTTCAAATAAATATAAGGTCCACTAGATCAATTTTGATTGCCGATCTTCAGAGATTTCTTGGATAATGAAAACTGGGACTAGGTCTAGTACTCATATTTATTAAATCGTATATGCCATGGCTAGAATAGAGGGTCCTATATACTATTTTAGCAACTTCTATATTTTCTATCATTCATTATTATCTTTAAGGAGAGCCAAACAGAGAAAGAGAATTTACATATAAGCAAAGGTAAGAAAAGTATTCAGAAGACATTTCTGCCCTCATTCATTGACCTTCATATTTACTAATTTTCAACACTCATTGAAATGAACTACAAATAATAAGAGTACTCCTTTTACTAAATAATTAATATCCTTTTACTAAACAACTTAATATTAATAAAACTGTAGAGTTTACGTATTATAGAGTGAGTACTAGGGCTAGGACGTAGACATAAGTAACTAAGACAATTTGATATCATTTGACTTGCGTTTCGTTTCGTCTACAAGGGGTAGAAAGAGAGTTAAGTTTATACACTTTAGCTGAGATAAGTGCCGTGTAATAGAGGTGGAGTCACTACTAATGTTCCTGATCCGGGAAACTACAATAAGTGCAGGAATTATTTAATTTTTAATTAAGGTCTTGTATCAATTTCGACTAATGCCGTTTGGTCTGTAGAATGCTGCCCAGAAACTACGTACAACGTTTGATGGATAACATCTTGGGTCCTGAGTTGGAATCCAATGTTTTTTGTTATCTAGACGACATTGGCAATGTCTCAAACACTTTTCAAAGTCACCTCGAAATGCTGTATGAAGTCAGAGACCGATTAAAGCAAGCTGGATTAACTATATTAGTCTTCACAAATTCGATTTTTTTGTTCGTCGATTAAATGCCTTGGTTACATTGAGAATAGGGTAGGCATCACAACCGATCCAGGCAAAGTTGCCGCTATAATCAATTATCCTCGTCCTAAGACGTATATTGAAGTTATTAATTAATGATTTCTCTTCCGCCATGTCACCAATAAACTATCTCATTAAAGGACGCAAGAAAAAGGATAGTGTCGCATGCTCAGACCGGGCTGAGGTCTCTTTCTTAAAGTTCAAACAAATTTTAAAATCTGCTCCAATCTTACGAAACCCAGACTTTAGTTTGCCTTTCACCATCCAAACAGATGCTAGTAATTTCGGATTTGGGGAAGTTCTGGTATTGATTTTTTGCATCGAAAAATTTAGACCTTATGTTGAAGGAACGCAGTTTCGAGTAATTGCGAATCATCACTCACTCTTATGGCTCGCACTTTGAGCTGTTCGGTTACAAGTGTTTTATTTTTATCTTAGACACAGGAAAAACGTTTGTGTTTTATCTAGAAAAATATGTTTTATTGAGGTAAATCAAGACAGTCTCGAGCAATGATACATTGATTTTTGTCAAAGTATCGAGTCAGATCCCGAAAATTTTCCGGTGTGTGAAAGATGGGATAATTTATAAGTTTATTTTGTCTTTACTTCCCCTTAAAGAACTGTTTGGTTCTACTATGCTACATTAGGCCTTAAAAAAACCTTTTTTTCTACAAACAGGTAAAAACGATCCCAAATGATCAAAAAAGAATGGGAAAATTATTTTGGCTTTTTTTTAACAAAAAACCGTGCCGCAATGAAAAAATGCGTTGTTTAAGTCAGACGTTGACTTTCTCCTATTCAAAATAGTGTTTAAAAATGTTTCAATTCTTTTTTAGATGATTCAAAAGTAAAAAGTTTCAAATTAGTTAAAATTAAATTTAATTAATCTATGTTTTTCTATGAAAAGTTTTTGAAACTAAAAACTGTGCCACAACGGACTCGAAGTTCTGAAATTTACTGAGAAATATTGTTTCAATTTAAAGTGTTTTTCTATGAAAATACTTAAATCGTCATATCAATGGCGTATTTAGGGGAGGGGATTAGCCGGCTGGAACCTCCGAATATTTTTCAATAGTCCAGCTCATTGATGTCAAAATCTAAGTATTTTGATTCAGATTTTTATAGACTCCCCCCCCCCAAAGAAAATTCTTAAATACGCCACTCCGTCATATATATCTTCAAAATAAATAAAAATTGGATTAATAAAAGAGATTCAAATAAGTAGTTTTAAGAGCACCGACAACAGTGATTTAAAACATACGCAAGTATCAGAAATGAAATATTTCAAAAACGATGGGTGCTACAACAAAACTAATTGCACTTCTGAAGATAGCATTCAAAAATACAACATATGAACCCACTTTCAAATGAAAAAATCCTTCACTGTTGTACAATGTTATAGAAGATAAATGGTAACCGAGCACAGGTAATTCTATTATTACACAAGATAAAGGCTGAAGACACCGTGGATCGGTGGTGTTTAACGGAATGCGTCTTGATGTCGCGTCCCCCAGTTCCTAACATATCCTTCTACATGCCCTACAATCCAAAATGGATTGATGTGTGAAGAGATTATTAGAGGAGTCTCTTTCAAAAAATAAAATTTAAATTTCTATTTGCACGCGTAATACAGTGTCATAGTAAGTTACGGGGGTGTATCAAAAAAATGTTAAAAAACAAAATTTTCTTTATGTCTGAATATCTCGTTCAAACTCGATGTGTGAACGCCAATTTTAAAAAAGAATGGCGAATTTGACAGATACCTAATGTCACCTGTCAACATTGACATGGCGTATTTCAAGTATTTTTGGAAACAGAGGTGATTGCCCCACAAACTTTTTTCCAACCAGAATATTAAAAAATATTCCCATATGGATCCAACTTTATGGCAGACACTGTATATAGACGCTGCAGTATTAAAAATTAAGATCGCCATTACAGGTCAAATTTAAATAAATATTTTAATTTTTAACAATAATTAAGTCGTATTTATTGTGCATATGCAGCTAAAACAAGCATTTACTGAAATTCTTGAGTAAAAACTATTTTCTTATCGTGAATCTTACAGAATATATACGATACTTAAAAATGATGAATTCCAGGTATATAAAAGAATGTGACATTATAAAGGTTTAAAGGGATAAATAACGTTGAGAAATATTTGTGACTATTCCATAAACCAGAAATAATAAAATTTGTGCATGCAATACCAGGTACTTTTCTAGAAAATAGTGAAGTGGTTTAGAGAGATGGATATAAGTAAAACTAAAGACAAACAACTCCAAACAGGATTCTTTTACGATAAAAGAGAGAAAAAATAATTTATAATTAAAAAAAATTGCATTTAGTGTTTAGCTTCCTATATAAAATTACTCTATTCCTGGGAATTCCAGGCACTAAATAAAAAAGTTTTAAGTCCCGGGAATATAAAAATTGTTGTGAATCAGAAACTCTAGTCAATACCTGTTGAATCAAGGTAGTGTTTCTCAAGCAATTCTTAATATAAATACAATGCCAATGCTGTATGTACTGTAATAGAGAGATATGTATGCATACTAAAGAATGTTTATTACACTTGTCTATTTTTGACAATCTTTTAAAAAGATTTTTAAAGATTTCTTGAAGATTTTGTACATATCTCTCGTAGGTAACTACCGTCCAGCTTTCGTCCACTCAGCGCTGTCGTCACGAGCATTCGTGTCGTTCATTTTTGATTTCTATTCGCATTTTTACTTTTTAACATAACATAACACAAATCATAAGAAATATTTTTTATATCCTGCTTGTTAATCGGGCGACAACCGGTACTTTGATGCATATTTTACAGATTTTACCACTTTTAATGGACCTCTATGTGCTATTGGCATTTGTAAACGTCGTATTAGACTCTGTGATTAATGTTAATCACAAACATTAATGTTAATTATTAATGTTTGCGCTTGTATTTTAACCTGGATGGTACGTGTGAGATTTACAGACGGTTCGCACTAGCGGTTGAGACCTTTATAAGTATCGTTTATGAATTTCACACACTTTTTGTCTACTTTTAATCAATTATTTTAATTACTTATTTTTGAGAATAGTTTGTTTGTGTTGGCCGACTACAGTAGTAATTACCTAAATAACTATAACAAACGTAACTTAACACATAACTATGTAAATTCGCAATGGGTGCTTTTCCTAAGGGTGCATGATAAGTGTAGTAGGTATGTGTTTAAGTGTTAAATTTTATAAAGTTTTACGAAAATAATGATGCACTTATCTTGTCAACCTGTTATAAGCAGATTCGGCTACATTTTTAGCCTTAACTACTTCCGACATTAGCATGCTAACTGCATAGAAAACTACATTAAAATTGAAAGTAATTGAATGTTAGTGACATAATAAATTCAAGGTCGGACAGAAAGCTTTTCAGTACAAGCTTACTCTGAGGAAAAATAAATAAATAAAAACTGAGAAAATCTTAAATAGAATTAATTTGTTATTAAAACTGTATTTATTAATTTTAATAGCAAGTAGTCCATTTTCTGCCATAGTTTTACGACGAAGTATAAATTAATAATAATGAACACAGTATAAATTAGTATTAATATTAAAGTAGGTATTAAATAAATGACTATACAAGTATAAAGCCGCCAGACAGGTGTGCTTTAGAGAAATAGATAACGTATGTAATAGTCGTCAATCACAAGTTAAATGATTGTTGTTGTTAGAATATTTCTACGTCATTGCTACTTATCTGACACTATATTTCTGCATGAAATAATCAAACATAATTGATACAGAGTAACTTCTCTAACAAAATACGTGCATACATCCTAGACAACGATAACAACGTAGCGTAGACGTGGTCAGTTAATTTTAAACTTTGAATGTCCTGGAGATTTTTTCAAAAATATTTGGAAAAATTCTAAAATTATATGAAAATACCTAATGAAGCTGTACAGTATACCATCCTTGTGATAATAGATAATAATACAGAAGAATTAAATACTTACCCTACGGAAGTTCAACTATCATCCTTCAGTATACAAACATTCATGCAAAGGTTAATCCTTGGTGTTGCATCCGTTATCACCGTATATCATCGCGGGCTGACCATATTCACATAGACGTCAGACCTAAATCTACGTATGCCTAGCTATCTGTTACTTCGACATAGTTATTATTGCTTTAATTTATTTTAGAATATTTCTTGCAATGAATACAACATTGTTCCTAATAAGTCGACACATTTAATAACTTACTTCAAAAACTTCTTTAATTTTAAACATCTAGATTTTTATTTTTTAAACTGAGAAAATGAATCTTCGGTAGATTCTGAGGCTAAAGGTTAACGATTAAACGGGGGGCAAAGGTTAAAAGGTTAACCATTATGGGTTAAAATCTTGTATTCACATAGACATATCAATATCAAAGCAGCATAAATTATTTGTCTACGATTTATTACCATTTTCTTCGTGGTTTCCCAGTTAAAGCAGCCACTCGTTACAGTATGGTTTACAGAACTTAGTTTACTTACTTACAGAACTTTATACAAATAAAATAGAAAATTGCCCTTACTTATGGTGGGTTATGTGGTGGGAACTACTAATTAAAATATAAAAAAAGACTTAGCTACTCCTATTTAGGTATACTCTTTTATTCTAAAATGAATCAAATGATATATTATTAAAATTTAACTTCCCTTTAAATTCCCTTTATTTTGTTACTAAAAAAGCTGCTAAGAAGGCTTCAATTAAAGCTAAAAATCACAAATTATAATTATATGTAATTAATTTATTTAACCACAAAAACACTATTTGCCGGCAAAAACAATTGTGAAACATCAAACCTTGCCAGGTTAATTCTGCCCCTCTTTACAGCTAACAAATTGATTTAATCTAGGAACACAATCGGATTTTGACTAAACAGGACCCGAGTTTTCAGGTATATGCGTTTCCTGTTTGAAAGTCGAATTTAGCCTTGGCGAGATCTACTGTACACGAGTATCAACTATCAAGTTTTACAGAGTATGTTAGAATAGAGAATAGGTTGAGAACTAATCATTTCTGCAATTCATTTTTCACATAAGTTGCAATGAAATCTTCCTCTTAACTTTTGCTTTATTAACGGAACAAGAGAGCAATTTTTGAAATTTCCTAACTATACAATTCTTACACAAAACAAGTCATGGGCATACTATTATTAATTCTGAAATAAAATATTAGTTGCTGGAGTATTAGTCCAATGGCTAACCGAATATCAAACACGAGAATCTTTGTATTGAAGATTACATCTATAATTCTACCATGTTCAGTGTTCTCGTACAAGCACTACCTGAATTGTTATCGTTTAGTTGACCTTGTCTTAGTTCTTCCCCAAAATTGTTAAGATCAGGATTAATATATGAAAACAAAAGTAAATCTTACAAACACGGATTCGGTAACTGATTTCTGTTTTAATTGATTAGAAGATTACACGTTCCGTTTTTCTTAAACCCAACAGTAAAAATAAACAAAAATAAAAGGAAAATTTTGTTTCTATTTAATTTGGAAGATAGTTATATTGCTGAAGGCATTAGTGTAAGCCCCTCTTGTTGTAATGTAATCTGGCATAAGTTTTATTGATTGTAAACTAGAAATTTATCGGATTTCAAATCTATTGACCCATTACGTATCAAAGTTCAGGTTACTTTTCAAATTATTAATTCAAACGTAATCCAAAAGTAGGGTCATGCAGTCATAAACACACGCGTATACAGACAGGATTATCGTCATGAACTATTATAACTATTATAACACATAAACCTAATAGCCTAAAGTCTACTTACATAAATTAACTTCCTCAGTACGCTCATGTTTACCTTCGTGTACTCTTCAGTACTGTGTGCAAAATATAAATGAACTAAGAACTTGAAGATAACTCTGTCTGGACAGTTCTGTTACTCCATCCACACTAAACTATAGTCAACTATATGACTATAATATAACTACTTCATATCACATACACAAACACAATAACTAGAACAAATTGATCTTTGTTTATCTAGTAAGTAAAAGTTGTTTGGAATTGTAAATTTGAAGTTGCATCACCAAAGAAACTTGGGGAGATAAATGTAATTACTACAGCATTAAATGGAAAAGTTCCTAAAAATAGAAATAAAACTATATTTATGTAAATACATACCTCTCTATAAATTGCCTAACAACGAACTTTGTAATTTCCTTATTTTATAATATATAAAAATAAACAATAAGAATAATAAATAACGATTAACATCACCGATAATAAGTATTATTCGTTTTAGACAAATTAACCTACACGCCTTAAAAGTTATCAATTTTGATTTGGTCTTATTAATTTAACAAACACATCTTGTATTAAATAAACTGATAATTTCGGATATTCTAAAAGCAAATAAATAAGATATGGTAGTAAGTATCCGTATAAGACTTATCTACTCGTATTTGTTGACCTATTATTAACCTTTGCTACTTTTTGGCATTACACTTTTTAATATTTTTCGCATTAAGATTTGGCATGAAATTGAGTCATTCGCAGTCGGTTTAAAAAACAAAAGTCATAACCTCTAATTCAAAATAAAAACCATGAGTTCGAAATGGTTCAAAAAACTTAATACTTTTAGCCTTTATCAAATACATGGATGGTACTATATTTGTAAAAACTCTATTTGGTATTTAGACATGGCTTCTAGTTCTAAAAATAGCTTCTTGATAATATAGAAAATGGCACGTGTACATTTCAAGGACGAATGGATATTTGAACTATCAATAATCTCTGAAAAGCAAAGGCCATAAACTCATTGATGACTTATTTTTTAAGTAAACGAGTAACTAGCTACGGTATGGTTGGTTTCCAAAAACTTGTAGGTTCAATAATTGTTGGTTAAACCAGGTATTTTCAACAAACTCTTCTTTGATAAAATGCTCTTCCTTAAAGAAAAAGGTATATTAAGACCAACCATAAAGTAGATAGGAGTGTTTACTATTTCCGTCAATATTGACTTGATAAACCTATACGTGACCTCCCGTGCAGGACATTAACACTTGCTAGCAAAAGAGATTACATGCCAAAATCTTGTTGATGTTGAATTATCCTGGTATTAAAATTAAATGGCCTAAAACGAACTTTCAGAACGATTCGTAATCAACATGACTAATGAAGCCCATTAGAGAGTTATATTTGTTGATAGCAGAAAACGGAAAAACTACACTATTATGTTTTACTTACAGGTAGTAATAATCCGACTAAAAATTGGTTTAAAATTGTGGCAAGTGCTAGACGCGTAAAAAGAAAAACATATTAGAATACTTTATAATTGTCCCAAGTAATGGAAAAACTTTTTGGTTGAGAATATGACTACCTCTGTTCAATAGAATACCTCTCTCTTCAATATAAAGAAACAATGCTCGTACAATCATAATCACCTTTCTTAAGCATTTTAATAAATAAACCGCTGCAAACGAGATATAATAGTTGTAAGTGAAAGTAATGAACTTAGGAAACCATCCTTCGCTTTTGACACCAAAATGGTTTTGGATACCAAAGATCCAGATTCAAAGAGGTCATGAGATTTCCAACGACGTATAACAGGTCAACCTGTTGCATTCGACACATTTAATCCATTACATGTTTAAAAAATTTAACTTTGTGTATGCGGTTTGGATGGAGTCGGAGCGTTAGGGGCTTTCTATTGACAACATATTATATTCTGTTATCTTATGAAAGAGAAAGATACCAGAAGACGGATTAACAATGCATTTTTTGTAAATCTGCTTAAAACCTGAGGTTATAGATGACATGGGCCCTAGCTTATGATATCATTAGAGTTTTGGGTTCAAAATCTTTGTATTGATATGCATTCGCCTATCAGATGGCACAAAGAATTAACTGATTTACTTTCTAGATAAAGTGTATTGATTGATTGCTGCATTTTGATTCATTCGAGTCTCAACGGTTCCAACTTCGTATAGGTTAATGTAAAATAAACCCGACTTATATATCTTACTTTATCACAGTAATAATAATATCCAACCTCTTGTTCTATAAAATACCTTGTATCACTTTAAATAAAATAAATTTAATATTTAAAGTTTTCCTTGTTAAATTCCTCATTAAATTAATTGAAATATACAGGATATAATAATAATTTTTAAAAAGGACGGGGTTCTGTTCCCTTTTTAAAAATTCAGTTCTTCTAATTGATCATAAATAAAATTTTAACTAATTTTCACCATCAAAAAAAGCACCCACTATTAAGTTAATCATTAAAGTTTTATCAAGCTGTCAACAAAAGAATAACCTCACTTTATTAGGTAAACATTTTTATTTTAATTTAAACTAATAACTTTAATTGTTAGTCAAGTTTACAACTTACTTTACAGTGACCTGATATTAATTAAAAATACAATGTGCAGGTAAGTAATATTAACTCTCCTTTTCTTATGCCAATATGCAATATTAAACTCTAGCACTTTATTTCAGCACTAAAAGCCACCTCAACTTTCCAATAGGATAATGAACAGAGAAAGCTTCTACTCCTTCCCTCACTTTAAAACCAGCTGATCACATCTTTCTTACCGAGATTGGATCTAGTATTAAGAAAGTCTAAAATGCTTACTCTAAATGGTATCTACTAACCTTATATAAGAAATATGAGGTCCAAATCTTGTTTTTTCTTTAATTAGCAGTTCATTCCCATAAACAACTTGAACACATTTATGGTAAATACTTCTATTCAATAAATCAAATCTAATTTGATTTATAAATAATAATAAAGATATTTTATACTTTATAATAATCAAATTGAATATTTTACAAATTTTATCATTACAAAAATTATATTTGTTTTCTTTTGTTTACAACTTTTTTTTAATTAATTTCTTTTTATTTTGAATGTAGTACGATAATATTTTGTTATCCAAAATACTTAAACCGTTTTCCGTTTGCTTTTATGAATCCTATCTGCGAACACTGTACATATGTGAATATGATTTGGTACAATTTGGAGGTAGTATGTTTAATCTCTATGTTGTTGGTAGAAAGATAAAGGGGTGGTTAGAATATAATAAATAACCCTTCCAAAGAATTGTTTTTAAACTGTTTTTTTCTAAATGACACACTGATTCTGGTTTCCTATTTTGAACAATTTTTTGACTCCCATGTCGACTCCGCATGTTGTAGTATCAGTTACAAGCTAAGATCTGACAACAGTAGCAATTACAAAATTGCTTTTAAAATTAGTTCAGTTGTACAGGTTTCTTTAATGAATATTTTGTCATTGTTAACTAATAAAATAAAGCCTTGATTACTCGTAGGTGCGTAGCAAACTCTTGCACGTGTAGTGTAAGTCACTCATGGTATGACCCACATATTTCCACATACAAAAGTAGTAGTATGAAAAATAGTATTTGATTTATTTTAGTTTAAATATTAGGAATTTTTCAGAATCTGTTATAAATTGAATGGACAAACTTAGGATTACATATATACCTATATAAGGAAAGTTAGTCTAAAACCAATGATAAAAATGATACAGTATTTCTATTGATACAATATCAAAACTTCCTAGTTAACAAATAAAAAATAGTAAATAATTCAAAGAATTAAAGCAGATTAAGCATTTTTGTAAAATAATCATTTATCAAAATTAGGTGTTTCAAAAACCACTCACCGCTGCAGGACATAATCTGTAGTAGTGAAATGACGTCAACCTTTTGTAGCGCACGGACACTGAACCACGTGGAAGCTCCCCAAACAACAGTCCACACTCGAACCCTGTGGAGAGAACATGTATTATCACTGGAGCACTATTCTATTCTATAATTAACGTTTTATTGCAATGGGCGAGCAATTGAAATCAAGTGGAATTAGAGACTAGACGGCGATTCTTATTAAGGCGAAATTTATTCTTAGAAATTACCATGAGTAAGACCATAATCAATCTCGAATATTTAAATGAAGTTGCACTAGGAAGCAATGTAATCGTTAGTAACATTTCGTGTTTTAAATGTCGGTTGTAAAGCTACAAAGCTACTGCGTTCATATTCACTTTTGATTTTATGCCACACGTTCAGAATACTTCTATAATAAATATGTACATATTTGATATTTGAACTCTTAACAATAACATTGAAAGTATTGGCAATAATACATAGGATTACCATTGCGACATTTCAGAATTGTTTTTCAAACTGTTCTCAGAACAGTTCACTAAAGCTCAGAATTTTTAAATAAGCATTATTGGAAGAGCAAATTGGATGTCTGTTAATTCAACACCATACTCAATTTGGTAATCGAAACTTTTTACCCGATGTCTTTTCAATTTACGTGGAGGGCATCGACTACCATGCCAATAACCACGTAGCCGACTCTGGTCGTTTTGGTTAAATTATGTCAATTCGTTTGAGTAATAAATTTTAAACGCAAGACCTTGGTGATGCTAATGTAAGAATTTGAAGCTAATAAACTTTTGACAGTCTTTCTATTTTTTTTATAAAATAAGTTCATCACCATCTTACGTCATTTTGCAGCTACAACAATTTGAAAACTTGAACTATTTGAACTTTAAACCGCTTTATATCATAATTAGTGAATTTTGCGAAAATTCCACAAGAATTAGAATTAGTAATTCAGTATCTTTAACTGTGCTCAACAAAATTATGGTGTCATCGTTTCCATCGGAAAAGGTTGAAAAAATATTTTCAAAGACCAATGCAACTAAAAAACAATAATGTCGTATCTAAAAATAAATATCTTGCTCCATCGTAATTCATCTTTTATGCATGGTTTATTCGTTATCAAGGTCTATCTAAGAACTACCTGTGGTTATATACATCTCTGCATAATTAGAATGTACTTGACTAAATACATTTATTCATCACACATACAGGTTTTACAATTGTAAAGTAATTTAGGGATAGAAGTAACAATGGGGTTAAGTGCAATACAGACCAACATTCAAATTTTCCATTTTTATTTATAATTATTATTATAATTTTTATGTATTATATACCTTTTATATAACTATAGTGTATTTAACCAAGAAAGTCCGATAAGTCGTAGAAATATAAAAGCGGGATAAAGTCCCATCCGGGTTTTACGATTTTACGACCTTATACTTTTTTAAATACAATCTACTTTTATTTACATCACAGTTTACAAGTCCTATTTAACTGAACGTTGTGCTGTTTAGATCCAAAACACCTGTGGTTATCCAAGTGGTACTCAAATAGCGTTACCTGTTGGAGTTCCAAGTAACTAGGACACCACATTATAAAAGCGATTACAAAAGTATGACACTTAAAAATAAAACTCGTGATTAGTTAATGAAGATTTCTATTAATGAATTAAATTATTCATAGTAAAGCTAAAGTTAGTACAAATATTATTTCTCAGTCACATAATGTGACATGTCGTTTGTTTTCTCTTTTTATTGATAACATCCTTAATGTTCACAAGAATAGTAATCATTATAGAGCCATAGTAGAGTAGTAGTTATTTCTAAATTGATTATATATCACCATCAAGGAAGAAAAACCAACTTTACACGTGTATGAGGGTGTAAAAGGGAGAAGCACTTTCAAAGACGCGGTGGAAAAGGTTGGGATGTGTTTTACGCTGATAACCAAAACTATATTAATTTTTATCGATCAAAACTGATTTCAAATTCGAGTGATAATAGTGGTACCATTAATAACGCTCATAGAACCGCACATTAAGACGACATAGCAAAGTGACAAGGACTGATTATGGATTGACGATTTGGAGTTATAGCATAGGAACAAACAAAAAATATATATATCAAATCAAATGGAAGTACAAAGTAAAGAAAGCCTCGGAACCAGGACGCATAGAATGATTACAACTCGGCAACGGATAAGGAATAAAGAAATAAAAAGACGAATAAGGCAAAAAGAAGACAAGTTAAGGCTGGGGGTATGGAATGTGAAGTCGTGGAAGAACAAGAACCATGAAATGATAATGGAACTAAACGAAAAAGGGATAGATATATGCGGTCTATCAGAGATAAAAAGGAAAGGAAAAGGAACACAAGTACTACAGAACTACATATTCATTTATAGCGGAAAGAATAAAAACGAAAGAGCATCTGCTGGGGTAGGTCTGCTTCTATATAAAAAATATCAAAACCTAATTGACGTCATTGAGTACATCAACGACAGACTATTACAAATTCAATTACAAGTTGACGGGAAGCAGCTACATGTTATTAGCGCCTATGCACCGGATATGGGTAAAGCAAGAAAACTACGAAGACAGTTTTATGAAGAGCTTCAAATAGTTCTAGACAACATAAACGAAAAAGATCTCATTATAATACTAGGCGACCTAAACGCAAGAGTGGGAGATACCGTTATACCTGGAGTAAAGCAAAGATTCCGTGAGGCCGTGCACAATGATAACGGAGACTTACTTATAGACTTTTGTGCCCCGAATACACTAAAGATTAATAACACTTTCTTTGAGCATGATTTCAAATACAAGTACACCTTCGAAAATGCACAAGGCCAAAAGTCTAAGATTGACTACGTCATAACAAATGATAAGTTCATGCCAAATCAGTTTTTGGATGTAAGGACCTTGAATTCCACTGATATAGGATCAGATCATAAACTAGTGCTAGGAAAGATTCGCATGCCAAATCGTATGGAAAAAATCAATAGAGAATCATTAGGGCCTACGTAATAATAATAATCGCCCCTCCCTCCCGCACAAGCTTAAAGCTTCTGGGGCCTGGTTTCCAGGCTATGGGTTGTAGCAATTATTATTATTATTATTATTACAACATGAATCAACAAAACTACTCTATAAGGAAAGATTAAGAGGAAACATCGAGCAAAACAACGTAACGAAAGAAGACAATGTAGAAATTGCGTGGACAAAAGTAAGATCTAATCTACTGGGCATAGCAGAAGAGGCTTTAGGGAAAAGAAAAACTGACACCAAAAGAAGTGAAAGAAAGAACGCAGGAAAAGAAAAGAGCTTTCCTACTTTATAAAGCAAATAAAACCCCAGAAAACTGGCAACGTATGTCCGTATAAGAAATGAAACCAATGCTAGAATACGACAAATAAAAGAATCACATTGGGAAGCTTTAAAAAAGAAATGGAAAGTGACATGTATGCGCACAGAAAAAGGTGTGGAAGATGTTACGCAACAGGAAAGCAAAATTAGCCGATACAGTAAAAATAAATAAAATAGACATCAAAAAATGGAACCAATACTTCAAAGAGCTATATAGGGAAAATACACACCGACCAGACACGAACATACAAGAGGTAGGAAACTATGAAGAAATAAAAATAACAAAGTATGAATTACAAAGAGCCATAAAATCCGTAAAACGTAGAAAAGCTGCAGGCCCAGATAATATACAGAACGAACTTATAAAATATGGAGGACAACCTTTAGAAAAGGAATTAATAAAACTCTATAACACCATTATAAAGGAAACAAAGGTGCCAGAAGAAAGGAAGAGCAGTTTGACGATCCCAATTTACAAAAAGGGAGACAAAACCAACTCTGATAACTATAGAGGCATATCCCTCTTGATTACCACCCAAAAACTCTTATCAAAAATAATCATCGAAAAAAATAGAGCCTTACATAAAAATTAACGAGGAACAACAAGGTTTTCGCAAAAACAACCACATGGATGCCATGTATATAATTAGACAAATATCACAGAAAGCGATCAAATATAATCTACCCGCCTTCTTATGCTTTGTTGACTTAAAGAAGGCATTCGATCGAGTAAGGTTAGAGGATGTAATAACTATACTGCAATGAAAAAAGACACCAACAAGCCTTATTAAACTCATCTATGAAATGAACACAGGAACAACCACAAGAATAGTAACAGAAGAAGGCAGTACAGATGACATCCCTAACACCACTGGCATCAGACAGGGGGACGCATTAAGCCCCATACTATTTAATCTAATTATCGACCAAATAATACAAAGTATGAATAAATTAAGAGGATATGAAATGGGCCAAAAACAAGTTAGAATTATATGCTATGCCGACAACGCAAAACACAGAGAACGATCTACAGCGGCTATTATACAATTTCGACACAACCTCTAAGGAATATAATATGAGCATCTCAATAGACAAAACAAAAGCAATTGTGTTATCAAAGAAACCTATACGATATAAGCTTGTAGTAGAGGATAAAGATATAGAGCAGGTGATGAAGTTTAACTGTCTAATAAGAGTTGAAATATCAAGCCAACGAAACTCATATTGTGAAGTAAGAAAACAGGCACAGAAAGGAGCTAGAGTCTCAAGATATCTAAGGGATATAACGTGGAAAAATAAATACCACGAGATCATTTGAATTTATAATTAAAGTTGGCTGTGATTTTTAAATTAGATTGGCAACACTAACTGTTCACTTCACAGTTTGATTTGAATTGTCAAAGTGACGCTCCAAAATGTTTAATCTAGAACATAAAATTGCATAACCTCTAATTTACACAGCGACACAATTGGCAGGATCGCCAAACGTATAAAAAAATTCCCGCCTACTTTAATTTTAAATTTAAATGATCTCACGGTATCTACTTAAAGACACCAAGGTTAAAATATATAAAACAATAGTCAGACCAATTCTTACATACGGCGCCGAAACGAGAGCAGATACAGCAAGAACATGGCAATTGCTTCAAACTACGGAAATACAATAAGAACAATTATGGGAAAAACACGACTTGACAGGGTCAGAAACCAGGAAGTAAAAGATGAATGCCAGATAACAGATATAACAAAACTTGTAAAACAAAGACAAAGATATTGGAATGAACAGATAGAAATAGCAAGTAATGATAGATTAATAAAAATAGCGAGAGACTGGAGACCTCGAGGACGTAGAGGTCCAGGACGATCACAAAAGAGATGAATAGATAGTATGGGAACATCTACAGAGTCCACGCCTTAATCATGTGCGAAAAAAAAAAACAGGCAAAAGCTTACTATAAAAAAGAAGAAGAAGAAAATTCAAAAAGGTATATTCTGCTGAAATATCAATTGATTCCTCATCTGTCTTTGTCGATATTTCAGTAACCACAAGATCACTCTGAGATTGATGTGTGAATAAATGAATAAATGTGTGACTAGCACAGAAAACTTTGCTGCCGCATCCAGTAAATTCTAAAAATTTACTTTTGGACGAGAAGTCGAGGTGGCAGAACTCCTCGTTCCTTATGTTTTTATATTAAAGCGACTAAACCGGTCTAAACGAAATAGAAGATGAAATTAAAAACTATTTTGGTAATATAATTTCAGTAGAATAATGTTAGTAAAATGAAACTGTTAAGAATAATCTAAATTTTTTATCTGTAACATAAGTAGGGATCATGAAATATAATGTAAATACAAAGACTAGTTAAAGTTTCACAAGTTGTATTAATATCTTAACCTGACAATATTGTTTCGACACTTTATGTCATTATCAAAGGTAGATAAGATTGATAAGATAGTTTTATTCTGTAACTAATGAGTCGATAGTGCAGCCCGAAAGAGGGTTAAAATCATCCTGATACGCCAATCACACCAAGATAGGGGTTGGCAGACCAAGCTTTTTTGTATCTATTGGTAGTGAACTGTTACTACAAAACTGATATTTTCTGTAACTCGATGAGTACAGCGTTTTTGCTGCCGCCGCCCGGACTATATAGCTACTTACAAATAAGCAAGATTGAAAGATAAGTAATTTCTGCTTGAACGATTGTCATATTTCAAACTATTTTTTATTATTTTAATTAAATTTAAGTCTTAACCGTTCAATATCTCAGTCTGAATGCGAAATACTTGCTGTTAACCAAGTGGGGCAGCCTGATATCCCCACAATTTCAAACTCCGTATATTAACTTACTTTAATAACGTCACGGGTTTTACTAAAGAACATTTTTACAGCACTTTTCATATAAATATAATAATGTTATATTACCATTCAAAAGCTTTTCTTGAAGAAACTATTAATGTTAACTTTTTGATGACTTTTTACAGAGAGCGCCAATTTCATTTCTGTTAAGGACATCAACAAGTCGATGGTGTTTATTGTTAAGTCTCTTATTCCTTAATAACTCTTTAAGCTGGCGAACAAAAACATTAAACACACCAAAAATCGTTGCAGATTGCCTGCTTTTTCGAATGCTTGTTACATTGTTCGTTTAAGAAAAATTCATTCAAGGGTGGTAATGGAGAGAGATAGCCGATCTCTTTATATCATTTCCAACATATATAGGATCTTCTTCTTAATAACCAGCTTTGAGCATAGATTTTTAGAAACTTAGTAGCCCTTCATTAAATTAGAAAGAAAATAAATTAAGAAAAATGCAAACTGCTTGGACGTCAGTATTGATTCTGCGTGTGTTTGACATATGTTAATAAATTCAGTTCTTTAACGCTATTCTTTAACTCCAGTTAATAGTACGTAATTAACATTGCCAAACCACTGAAGTAAATACATACTTATGCGTGGTATAGGTCGATGTTATTTTTAACGACAACCACAGAAAGATGTTAATGTGGTTGTCGAGATCGACTGCTTAACATGTCCATCTGATAGCAAGAAGAAGTGTACTGAGGCTTTATCAATGAGAAAGATTCTCTCGTCAATTCCGGAATGGAATCCAGGCCGCGTGAATAAGAGTTGGACTCTTTACCATGCGGCCACCCACTACACCCAGATTAATTAGAATGAAGCTGTGCCTGATAATGCCCAGCTATTTCGTTAGGAATTTTGTTTATGTTTAATGTTTTATGTAAATCATAATCTGTAGAACGAAAGGATCTCATCATCAAGGTCATGGACATGGTCAAAGGATCGAAAATGATCAAACAGTATTGGTTTTGAACAAATAGTTAAAGCGATTATAAACTTGATAATTATAATTAGTGAACACTTTTGTGATCCCCTAACAATTGAACCACTTATTACTTACTATCGGGTATGATTATCGAAATGACACACAGGGTGTTAAGTAATGAGTGATATTACGTAATTAACATCTGTCTTTTGTAGTGTTTTGGTGCCGTTTTTGTTAGTAAACTTTTTGGTTCTAATGGGTATTTATAAACATAGTACATGTAAATTAAAGCGGCTATTTTCAGAACAGAGGGCATCTTCGTCCTTTATAGGTTTTAATGGACAGTTATTTGTTTATGCAATTTAGTATGATTATGTGTTATAAGCATAAAAGACACTGCGTTTACTGTTTAAATAACTAACTACTTAGATACTACAACTTAAACCGTAAAAACGCATATAATTTTAATGGCGTCTAAATTCTTTATGTCTGCGCAAGCGACAAATTCATATAAAATATCAACGCAAGCGAAGAATTCTGGTGCAAAGCCAAGTCAAGCCAGCACCAAATTTAACTACTAGATAGTTACTCTTGAATGTGTCTAGAATCACGCCTTGTACATCTTTTGTTTTCCTTGTTAAGTTTATCTGGCTGCATAAGATATTCGCCAGGTTCACACCAATTGAAAGTGTAAGCCAAATTACCAAAATGTTAGCAATAAATTATTTTTCGCGACTAATTTTTATCAACTTACCATGTAACAGATATTAGTTAATAAAATAGGGATAACCAACCTATAAAAAATTGAAATGCAGTTAACGATAAGTTAAGTTTTTGGAAAAATATTTATGGTAACAAAGCATATGTCACGAAAAATTAAACACTGGTCAGAGTATTTTCTTTTTCATTATTGTACACTTGGCAATAGCTTATTCTACCTCATAACTCACAGTTCTCTGCATATTCAGATGCGTAATTATACAATGAAAATTTAACCGTATTCTTTGAATGTTTCACAACTGACAAAAGAAGAAAATGTTTGAAAATTAGTTTTTTTCGATTTTTATTACTTTCAGATCATATGTTTAGATTGCACATATTTTAATAATCAATTTATTTCTGGGTCAGGAATGGGAGTGGCGGAATATCTCTCGTAATATCGTCGCCAATAAAGAATGGGACAGCAAATAATGTACATTATAGATCAGATTCTTTTCCATGAAAACGGCACATGTTAAATAAATAAATTGAATAAATCAAAGAGACTGCTATATCGACAAAAGCCATATTTATCAACTAAGAAATGCAAAACAGAAGCGTAAGAGTTGTCCCAGGTTTTTATGGAGTCGATAGTACCTTATGCCATGGCGATTACTATGAGCATTTGATCAATCCCACAGGAATTTGTAGGTTCTATTTGTAGAATTCCACCTCCAGTAGGAACGGGCCTGCGGCTTTACTTCCTTATTCGAGAAGAAGGCATATCTTTAATTATTTTCCGCTCGTTAAACTTTTGTTGCTTTCTTAATTCATTTCAGAGACAGTCGTATGTAATGTAGCCTTGATAGTATAGCGGTTAGCTTGCTAGACTTTCGCCCAAGCGGCCCGGGATCGACTCCCGGTACTGGCAAATCTGGTTAAGGTTTTTTGCATTTTTCCTTAGCTGTAACACAAATGTTGGATTTGTGCTATAACTATAATCTGTTAGTCGGCTGCAACCGTACGTTAGACCTGCATAATAATAATAATCGGACTTCCCTCCCTCACAAACTTCATATCTTCTGAGGCCTGGTTTTCAGGTTATGGATAGTACTCGTTATTATTATTATATATTATACGTACGATTGGGGACACGGAGTATATTGCGGAGTATTTGATATTAGTATATACTAAATAGAATATAGTTATATGGTGGCCATGAGGTAAATCTATGATGTGACTTTTATGATAACCTGTCATAATTTGAGATTTCTATGTTTTAAACTGAATCTTGCTTATTGTAAGATTACTACCTTATACAATAAAATTTTTTAAAAAAGTTAAAAAACGTTCTTTTTGCTTGTTTCATATTTTTAAAGGAATGTGAGTACAATGGGGACCGATAAAACTAAAAGGAGATTTTCTGGAATACTAGTAGGAAGGGACCATATGCTGATAAGGAAAATATGTTCTAAATCATTACAGCTACTCTCATTACGAGGTTTCTAGTCATATTAGCGACACCCTGTATACTTCTAACTAAATAAAGTTGAAGAGAAATTTTGAAAGCAATACAAACAGCATAGAAATAGCAAGTAATGCAAAGAAAAATCTCAAGTTGCTGAACATGATAACAGAAGACTGATTAGATTTAAGGAGACAAGTTAGAAAAAGTAGGTTTCATTTAGATCACTACTTTTAATAAAGCACCGGAAGGGAGTAGTTGTTGTTCTCTAGAACATTGATCAATGGAGTGAAAAACTATTATTAACTATTAGTATTACAAAGTATTTCTAAATTTAGTGATTTTTTTATTTTTTTAAGATTTGATTGACGGAATGGAAAATATTTCTTTTAAAGAAAAATTTCAACTTTTAAAGTTAAAAATAATTCATGTAACTTTACTAGTTAATTTTATTACGATTATTATGCTATATAGTATGCTTTTTTTTGAGAAGTCATTGCAGTGAGACATAAAATCTCAAAAATACATAATACTTGATTGAACGTTAAATTTACATTTGCAGGGATCTGAAGTAAAATCACCTAAGTGACATTTCTTTAAATTTTCACCTATGTGCGGATTATGAAAGTGCAATTTATTAAAAGTGATGCAATCAGCTGCATTTGACGGGAACTAAGGAAATTCTTAACACAGATTGTATAGCAGAGCTTTCACTTTGAACATGTACATATATCTCAGAATGTTCATAATGTCACTTCAGTGCTTTTGCTCCTGACCACTTTATTTAATATATTTAAAACTTTTGTAAAATAGATTGTTTTAATTTAGAACGATCTGGTGAGGTAAGGAACTTAGAGGTTTTAGTTTTCAAAATATAAATTTTATCTTAGTTTAATTTTCAATAAAACTGTTCCAAATGATTTATCATTTTACGTCAAGGAAGCTATTGCTTTTATTTTGAATAATAGTTTTAAACAATTTCTGAAAATGTTAAATGACGTCATTTATGGTGCTTGATTTGTCATTTTCAGACAAATTCTTTTTTATTTTTTTTGTATAAATTAGATCATAGTTATTATGTAAATAATGTTGTAAATAATGTTGTATATAAAGTGTCGATTTTTAGTTTATTGGGTCACTCTTGTTCAAATTAATCATGTATTAAAGAAAGCAGTTGTTACTGCTGGGAACTTAAATAGTAGTAAGGGTAATTATGCTGTAAAATTTAACATAAGTCTTATTTAAGTTGTAAACGAAATTTAGTTAAAAAGTGTTTTATATTAAAAGTGTTAAGCTGAGTACGTGAAAAGAATTACTCTATTATAATAAACATGAGTACAATTTAAATGGTGTTTCATTATATGCACCCAGAGTTTTGCATGGTTAATAAAATTATAAAACTGTCGATACATGTACATGGATGTAAAAGATTGTTTTGGATTGGAATTAGAAATGGTATCAAATGATTGAACGATAATGGTGGGAATGACACAAAAATGATTTACTGGAATTGAACTAAGCAACGCATGGAAAAAATTAAAAAACTGGTATAACTAAAAATAAAAAGTAGTAGCTAGCCCTTTGCATAACGATTGGAATGGGAATGAAGATTAATATCAAAGGTTAATTTTGAAGTGTTCCTATGGTTCTAAAAGTTATATCGCAGGAAAGAACCTTAATAAAATTTCATTTATAAATATTTCGAAGAAATACCGTCTTTCCTACAAAGGATTTTAGTTCTTAAAATGCATTTAGCTTTTATTTATGGCTTCCTGTGCATGTGCATATCGGCGAATTCTGTATAAACAAACTTCCAATCCCAGACGTATAAAATGAAGCTTGCGGCCACGTGTGGATTGTGGTGGCTTACGCGGCAAATTTCTGTTCTAGTATCGTTTCGAAGCTTTGATATGGTTGTTCCTCATTGGGTTACAAAAAATCACGCTATTTCGCTGTAGGTTAGTTTAAAATCTTCCTTCTTTTCAATATTTAAAAGTAGTACAGAAAAAGTTCAGTTGGGCAGTGGGTCTCATACCCTAAAGTAGCGTCCAGTTGGAATTTTTTTCATCTTATTCAATATATAGATTTCAAATTAAATTATCTTATGATATAGTTTGGCTCAACAAATTACTGATGTTTTTGTCAATTAAAATTCAGTAGTATCGTTTGATAAGTGTTTGATTAAATTAACGTCAATTTTAAATCTTTCAAATTGAAATTCTTAGATTCTGTTAGTTAACATCAATTTGGTGGCGCTCAACATATTTTTTTATTTGTTCCTGATTCCATTAATTAATTAGAAGCTTTCAGGGTTAACACCCAGCCCTGTATCTAAATTTGCATAATAGAGATCTCAACAGCCGGTGCATTTATGAGTTGTACAGTAAGTATTAAATACTGTGTGTTAAGAAAGTAATGTTACAAATAGGTATAGGATTTCTATGCATTTGCATGTTTTTTCTGCTTATAGCAAACATATGCAGAGTTATATTTCTACATGTTTAAGTCACATATTTCAATTTGAAAGTGCATATAAATGCATATTTAGGTATTTTTTATAAATGCATGCATGTTTTTGCATTTTTGAATGAGTGTGCATATTTTACCACTTTTTGAGCGTTTTACATGCTTTAATTATGAAATTTCTAATATTTTTTTTAAATAATTTTAGCATTTTAGACAACCAACCAAGGGAGGCATAGTTAAGTCTAGGGGAAACCCATAATTTAAGCTTATTGTTAAATACTAGGCTTTAAAATATTTTACTGCCTTAACCATTTGTGTACTTGTTAATATTTTCTAAGAAAGAAAAAGTTTCAACTAAAATTTAAATACTTACATCCTGCGGTATTGTGATAAATAGGTATTAGGAAATTCCAAAGACCCTTTGACAACTTCCTGTTCATAGAAAAATTTGCCTGTACTTTTGTTTACTAATCTTGTAATCTTACAATTAAGACAGTTCAGAAATTGGAAACTGCATTTCAGTTTGAAATTTTAGAGTGTAAAGATGGGTAAAGAAAAACGGTCTGTGTCTGTTACACTTCGAAGTTATGTTAAGGAATTCAGTGTTCTTACAACTGACGATAAGGTGTTGTATTGTACAGTGTGCGACGATAAAGTGACGTTTTCAAGTTACACAACATCTGAACACGGTTCGACATCAAAAGTGTGCCCTGAAATCAAAAAACAAACATTGTTACCGGGGTACCTTAATAATTCGCGCGGTGAGTCCAGCAAATCGATCGAATTTAATAAAAAACTATGTAGTGCATTAGTGGCTGCAGATATCCCGTTAAGTAAAATTAATCACTCAGAATTTCGTAATTTTCTGGAAGAAATTTCAAAAATGCCAATACCCGACGAGTCTACACTCAGGAAAAATTATTTACCTCGTTTATACGAAGAGACCATAAAATCAATTAGAAAACATGTAGCGAATAACTACATATGGGTTTCCATTGACGAATCTACTGAAACTACTGGAAGGTGCGTAGAAACTTCATTTCCTTCGTTTTGTTAGTAAAATTTTACTAATTAAAGACAGCAGAGCAATTTACGGATGTTTTATTTTCTATTTTGTTAGTTACATATTTAATCACAACACTATTTTTGTTTGATTAAAATATAATTTTTTTTAAATAACTGTTTTGCGCTAATTGTTTGTAACCGACTAATTATGTAGTTCGATAAAATAAAACTCAAATTTTTGTTTTCAGATACGTGGCTAAAACGTTATAATTGGCGTTTTAAATTCGGAGAACAATTCCAAATCCTATCTATTAGCAATGGACGTTTTCAAGAGCACCAATCATTGTTCTGTGGCAAAATTGTTTAATGATTCGATGGCTATTTTGTGGCCGGACGGCATACAGTACAACAAAGTACACCTGTTCGTCACCGACGCAGCACCGTACATGATCAAGGCTGGAGCAGGCTTACAAGTTCTGTACGAAAAAATGATCCACTTAACTTGTCTTGCCCATGCAATGCATAGAGCTGCGGAAAAAGTGCGGGAAATATATCCTAACGTAAACTCTATAATTTCAGATGTAAAAAAATTGTTTGTAAAGCTCCATATCGCATACAAATATTTAGGGAAACTGCTCAAGAAGTGCCTCTCTCACCTGAGCGTGTAATAACAAGGTGGGGTACTTGGCTTTCTGCAGCAGAATATTATGCAACTTATTTTGATATTATTAAAGCATTTGTGAATAAACTTAATAAACTCGATGCACTATGCATACAAAGCGCACAGGATGCTTTTAATACTAAGGAGGTGAGGGCAGAATTATTGTTTGCTTTGACAAATTTTGTGCGTTTAGCTAAAATAATTCAGAAATTAGAAAGTCAGGGAAATTCGTTAGATGAATCTCTTGAGCATGTAAAATTGTTAGGTGTTTCTTTGAATAAAGTAAAAGGGCCAAAGGGTTTGACTATAAAACAAAAATTTAAATCCGTTATAGACAAAAATCCTGGTTTTCACTTAATTAAAACCATAAACGATGCATTATATGGCCAAGACATTTTAGACGAGCTAAAACATTATTCGCTTGTAGAATTTAACTTAAATTAAATTTTCAGTATGTCCCAATTACGTCTTGCGATGTGGAATGGAGTTTCTCAAAATATAAAACAATATTTAGGGATAATAGGCATATGTTTACTTTTGAAAATTTAAAAATGTACGTCATTGTGAACTGTAACGCTCTATGTTTAGAAAATATAATTAATTAAATTATTGCATGGGATGTCTAATTAAAATAATTTCTGTAAATAACGCTAAACAGGTGTTTTTTTAATAATGAAAGTGCATATATTTATTAAAATTTTCTAATAAACGCATATCTGATGATTTTTAAGTGCATATTTCACGTTTTTATAGTGCATAAGTGCATGCATATTTCAGTATTTTTAAGTGCATACAAATCCTATACCTAGTTATAAATAACGCCTGATCGTGGGGTATTAATTTTTTTGTGTTAAAATAGGTATGTTTCAATGTAGCCCATCGCGGGGCTTTGTTTAAAAAGGAATTTAGAGTGTTATAATTGTTAAAGTTATATCAGAGTATCATAATGGGCATCATTCACGGTCGTCCGCGACCACGTCGCCGAAGACGTCGTCAAGGACATCGGTACGGGGACGTGGTCGGGGTAATGTTGCAATTTGTAATTTATTGCATAAACAAGTAGGAGTTCGAAATAGTTTACATAATAAAATTATAAGTATCGTATTTTGTTAAAACATTTTTATCACAATGAAAGACATTATTGGCTTCATAATACTAAATACTTCTAATTAAAGATAGAGATTTCAGTTGACCTTTTATTATGAACTTAATAATTATTATCTCTCCTTTTGATACACATGTTTTAAAGAAATACGATATTTATATTTTTATTATACAAACTAGCTCGAGCTTCACTTGTTTATGCAATAAATTACAGCAAATGTAAACATTGCCTCACTACCTGGACCACTTCTCCGACGACGTGGTTGCGGAAGACCGTGTGTGCTCTACATTACACACATTATTATAAACGTATGAAACATTTACCAACAGTATCGCATAAAAATAATTTTTGACTTAAATATCAAAGAAAGGAAAGAGATGTTTGAATAAAAAATTTTCAAAAAATATAATATGTAAGAAAACAATTTCATAATCAAAGATCAGAATTGCTTATTAATAAACGTATAAACTCACTGCAATTAGTGGTTATTAAGTATTATTAGGTACGGCTATTAATAGTGACTAAGCATTATTTGACTATTAACTATTCACTTACCACATTATTTAGTTATTATTTAATTTATGTATATCATATAGATGATTGTTTTTATGCTGGTTTAATACATGTTAATTCCAAACCGTGTTTTTTATTCTCTTTGCATCCTTTATAAATCATTTCGAATCTATCAGCCTGTCGAGATTTCTTTTCCTTCCATTACCACATTAGGATCGATGTTAAAATAATTTGCTGATTTTTAATTGAGAGGGTTTAATAGGGCGGTGAAAAGTTGCTTTTTAAATAATTGACGGAAATTATTGTGGTTTCAGACTCTCACTTGTAGTAATGATGAAACCTAATTGTAGCCTATATTTTATTTGAACTAATTGACATTGACTCACTCTCTGCATTTCTGATACTTATACCATTACTTATTCGTGCCAGTGGATTTGTTTAAGAGATTGTTGCAAAAATAATATTATTAATAGATTTTTAGAAAATGAGTTGCAAAATTTTAGATAAAGTAAAAGTTGTTTATGTTGATACAAAGGTTCTGTCTGGAAAAATGCAACTTTTACATTTTTCATTTTTTTTAATTTTTCATTTTGCAATTTAAGATTAAAACAATTTCTTTGATTGTAACATTACGGGCAATTATGATTAAAATAATTAATTTCAAAATCAAGTTTGTAATATCGAAGTATATCCTTTTGGACCTCTTTAATCCTTAAATCTACGTCCGACTTTTACAGTAAGCGAATGTCTCCAGTGGGACACATTACAAACAATAAAAGAATTAGGAGTAATGAGCTGCCATGAGATGTTGGTCTAGTTTAGTGGCCCACATTTTTTGTATTGCAAAAGTAATTATTTCGACATTATTTGCTTTGCTTTTTTAAATTGCTATGAGAGAAAAACGATACAACCAAAGAAGATGAAAATTAAACAAATGCCCCATTGGGAAAATGAGACCTTTTAAATATTTTGTTCTACTGATTTAATACAAAACATATCTTAAAGAAATACAAAAAATGATAAACTATTATTGTTTACTTTTTAAAAAGAATTTTGTATTGTCTAAGTCTGATAAAATAGGAAATAGTTTATTTGTGTATGATTGGAATGTTCATGGACGAAAGTGGGTCAAATCTGCCCGTTTCTAGTTAGGCAAAGATAATATTGTCCAGATTTCTAAATCTTGTACAAAAACTAATTTCCAGAAAAATATAACCAAAAAAGGCAGAGATTCTATAATATTTAAGTACATTACTAAGGACTTAAGTACTTTAAGATTCTACTTATTCCATATAAATTCACTATTCGCTACGATGGGTTACATAAAGTTCGTAAATTTGATGCATTTTATGATTCCTGCATAGGTAAACTTAAATGTCATCCATTTTTGTAACGCGTAGTAGGATTTTAATTATTCCGGCGCCAATAAGATCACATTAAATTGCCCTTTAATCGTGCTTTTGGCGTATATAACGATGACGCTAAACCGCTTCGTTTTAAAGAAAGTTAGATTTCTTAAGTAGAAAATTATGTCAAATATGTTATTAAATATTTAGTCTAGATTAGATCGCTACTGGTTAAACCAACTGTTTTTATGTTATTGTGTTAATTTTAGTTTTTAATTATTTGAACTGATATATAGTACTTACAATAACTAAATACCAATTTCTATAAATTAACGATCTAGACGCGTTCTTCAAACTACGCTTAAAATTAAACCTCTTATCAACAAACTCGTGCACAGTGCGAAATGTCCGATATAAATATAACTCTTACTTAAAGTCTTATCTCCAAAATTATTAACATGATTGCATTATAAATGTTTAAAAATTACTTTATAATATAAATGTTTTGTTATTTATCTGTAACGGCGCCAATTTCTATGCACTATCGTGTCAACAACCCGGAAGGACTGCTTTGTTATGCATTTAAAAGTAAACGACACATACGAAAAAAAAATCGAAATTGATTTGCAACAAAATTAATCGCACTTTTAATTATTTCAGTATAGCTGCAGGTCTTTGAAGCAGCTTTTATCATTCAAATTTAAATTATTTACAATACTTCCTTATTTTTATCTTTGTAAGTTTTAATTAATTGAACGTTCGAAAATAATTTTTCAGATTTCTAAATTTAGAAATGCTGAAGTATATTTAAATTTTGAAACACTAACATATTAAAAAGCGCCAACTTGTTAGGAGGAAAGAATTGCTTAATTTCGCCCCTTTTTTAATTAAACGCAAAAAGCTTATATCAAGTCCAAAAAACGTACCTTTCAGTTGTAGTATACCTGTTTTTCTGCCGCAACCAGAGTGTGGTGTTCTTGGGGAGTGCGTTCACGTGGCTGCGATTTGCTACTACGACTGGATCGGTGCTTCAGTACCGCATTCACAATAAAAGGTTAAAGACATATTAAACATGCAAAGTTACATACACTTAACAATTGCTCGCCTCAACGTACTTCATTATTAACCAGACCTATATTTCTTCTAATACCTTAACTCTTGACAGTTTTTCGCACGCTCAGTTTACAAAGATTTTGGGGGTTCCAATAATCTTTTGCTTTTGATAAATTTTGCAGAAAATCGCAAAAAATGTATTCTGTTCAGAATAAGAGCACAAATAATTTTTTAATGATTTTAATAAAATTATATAGGTACAGTGATTGGAAAAATAGAAAACACTGGTATAACCAATGGAGAATTGTTTTCAAGATGTCAGTTTTGCAATCAGTTTATAGTGGCAGTAGAAGAATCCATTTTACATAATATTTACGTATCGCATTTATTACTACAATTTGCTTTACCACTATCTTTATATTAAATTAAAAATGTTTTTAGAATATTTTTCCACACGAATGAATTTACTGAGGTTTTGCTTCATTTATTTAGTTGTGCGCCAATTTTTTTACCCAAAATCTTAAACCTATAACAAAAGTTTTTGTATTATCGAAGAGTAAATCTAAAAATGAATCAAACATGTTTAGTATTAGGTTCAAGTTCTGATTCAACTTTCACTCTCTCTAGAACAAGAATATTTTTCTAAACTAAGCATTTTCATTTTGATTCCGTTGAAACGTTGTTTTACCAATTTGTTCCTGTAAGAAACCGTAACCGGATTCTTGTGGTGCACGTTAAATTTATCTTTGTTCTAAGCAATTCTGCAGATTTGGCAGCAGCATTTTTTCTTAAGGCGACTTTCAACTCAGGTGACATTTGGCGATTTTAGGGGTATTAAGGCTCTCATTTTATTTTTATATATATGTTATGTACGAGCGCGTATTTTTATGTTATCTACCTAGCCATGAAAAAAAGCATATAAGAGAACAAAAAAAAATTATTTTTCTACATAACTCCCTTCAACACTAATACACCTATTCCATCTTTTCTACAATTGCCCCATATCCTCAGAAAAAAATTCCTTTGGTAACCCTGCAAAATATTCTTCAACAGCTTCTTTGAGTTCTTCATCAGAAGCAAAACGCTTTCCCCTGAGATGCTTTCTTAAATTTTTGAATAAAAAGAAGTCTGACGGTGCTAGCTCAGGGCTATAAGGTGGATGCCTTAACTCATTGATTATCTGCTGAACTTGGTTTGTCTTATGAACCCGACAATTGTCGTGCAGCAACAAGTTTTTTTGTGGATAAGAATGCGGGCGTTTTTCCTCCAGAGCGGTTTTTAAATTTTTAATTGTGTTTTCGTAGGCCTCTCCATTTATGGTAGACCCCCTCTGCATATATTCAATTAGCAAGACTCCTTCAGCATCCCAGAAAACAGTTGCCATCAGTTTTTCCAGAAAATTGTGTTTTGGCCTTTTTTGGTGGTGGAGAGCCCTTATGAACCCAATGCATGGATTCTTGTTTAGTAGGAGGGTCCCAGTGATGTACCCAAGTCTTATCCCCGGTGATAATTCGAGAAAAAAAATATTTGTCCCTCTCCAACTCGGCCAAATTTTCTTGGGAAACTTCTTTTCTGTACAGTTTTTGATCAGGTGTAAGCAATGTGGGAATCCACCGTGCAGACACCTTCTTCATATCCAAATCGTCATGCAAAATTTTGAGGACGCTTGTTTCGGACTTCATTGGCAATGACAGAGATCTTTACACGCCGATCTTGCTGTACCAAATTTTCGACTTTTCGCACAATGTCTTCAGTTCGAGCTTCAACGGGTCGTCCGGACTTTGGGGTCATCATTGATTGATTCTCGACCCCATCGAAAGAGTTTAGACCAAAATTTTACTTGAAAATAAGATGGTGCATCTTCCTCATACACTGCAACCATTCTTTCATGAATTGCTTTTGGACCATTGCTTTCTTTTGCCAGGAACTTTATTACGCTGCGATGTTCAACCTTAATTTCACTCATTTTATCAACAAATAGACCGTCTCAAATCTCTATAAACGGCACAACTTAAACACAACTTAGCACGTGTACTTCTAACAGTGACAGAAATTTTTTAATAATTTGTTTGTCATCGTCACTTTTTTGTTTCATGGCTAGGTAGATAACATAAAAATAGGCTCTCGTACTAAGTCTGAAATTGTACAATTTACACATTGTTTTGTGATTTTTTTTACCGAGCGCGAAGTGTACAGACTACTTTTTAGGAAGTGTGATTTACCGGACTTGGTATTACGAGTTTTGTACTTTTCGGGTTCTGTGCAATCTATTTATACCGAGCTGTTAGTTTTAACCGTTCAGCCAACTTGGTACACTTTAATCTTGTGCCAATAATCCGAAAGAGAAGTCGCATGGCTAACTGAAGGGTGTTTTATGATCTGCAATATTATTATGTTTGAGTCCCGTAACAACCATGAACACCAGAAGAACAAAAATAGAAATAACAAGAAAAGAAAAATGGACATTTTGAAATATTAACTACTTATTTAGAAATATATATGAAATATAGACTACTTTATTTTATTTAAAATAAACATAATCTAGCTATACACACATCATCTATTTATTGGTACAGCTCATTGACTTGTGGAAGCGAGAATTGCACTTATACTGCACATAATTGCACACCGCACAAATCCTTGCTCGCTAACTATGGATTCCTGTGAATTTGCAGTTCGCAAAGATACTGATGCATCTGGCACTTCATCGATTTTCAAAAAGGTAGTATTACATAATGCAGTCTGATTTTGACTGTGCTGCGAGATAACTCCGTTCTTTGTTCCTATCTTGTAAAAGTTATCAAAAGTCCCTTGCATATCAACACCTGAAACATGATAATAAATATAAAAAAAAAAGATGAGGAGAACATAGGAAATAATGCGATTTTAAACAAATTAATATTTTGTACTCCAAACCATACCTATAAGATTTCTGATATCACTCCTGTCCACATCGGGTACCGCAATTGTTACACTTGTTCTTGCAATTTTTGCAATTCAAGCTTTCAATAACAGAACCTGGTAGAGTACTAGATGCTAGTTCCTAATTTGCTTTTTGTCCCAAATAATGTTTTAAATGGCGATAGCTTGATTCCAGAATGGAGCTTATTATTTTTTTGATACTGACAGAAACGCAAACTTGCACTCCATTGAGTAGAATTGTTATGTATCATCCAAGCTCTTATCATTTCCTCCACATCCTGGTTGATTCTTTCTACACTACCCTGACTGTATGAGAGGCGCAATTTGCCATGGACAATTTTTAATTGGGGTCACTTGTTGAACAATTGTCCTATGACACAATTAACAAATTGTACGGAAGGGGCATCAAAAATGCATATATTTATATATTACACTGACGTTTGGTTATTTTTGGTCTCTCTAGAAATTCCCAAAATTCCCGTCGGCGAGATCCTCTACAGCTGGCCGTCTTTGCTTTTGCTCGCTGCTTTGCAGTAGGAGAGATCCAATTGTGGTCGTACCATGTATGATTGTTTTGATTGTAAAAACTGCGCTGAATATCTAAAATTATTACTAAACAAATAGATATAAAAACATTTAGATTTACTTTTATACTGTTTATAAATTCCTTTCGGTAGAATTTATTCTATTGCTAATTTTACTTGTTATGGTTTAGAGCATCGAGCACCTTTTTTCCATGTTATCTTGAGCTAGCTTGCATTTATTTAAATATGTTAAATTATCTGTTAAATAAGTTAAAAATATTTTAAAAATCGTCAATTTGTTCTTTAATATATTCAGTAATTTTTAAATATTGAATTATCAATTTATTAAATACAATTATTAATTAAAAGTCAATTTATTAGGGTTATTTTACCGTTATAATTTGTTAAAGAGTACCGCAAGAAGTTTCAGAATTGATCAATTTAATGTTCAGTTACCTTACTGCGGTTTATAGGTGACGTTTATTTGGAATATAATATTTAGAAGTTCTTTGGGTTTACTCCCCACTAATTAATCTAAACGTTTAATTATTTTTCTGTTGTTAATTTTATAACATATTTTGTTGCAACGATATATTGTCGTATCTTCTATATCCAATTTCTCACAAATGGACGTGGTAGAGTAATTTTAGCTAATATATACAGTTCAATTTTAGAATATAAATCGAAAATATGTAATATATATCTTGTTGCATGTTACAAAAAAATAAAATTCAAAAAACGAGTTACATAAATTGTTGTAATTGAACTTAAACTAACGAGCATTGCATTATAAGATTTAATAGGACAGATTTAGCTTTGAAACTTAATTTCCCAGTTTTGTAATTTGTGGCTGGGTTTCTTTTTGCATATGTAGGTTCGTTTGTTGCGCAATGTAGTTAATCTTGTTAAAGACAGTGACTCCTCCAATTTTCGGTTAAATAATCTTAAATATAATAACATATTTTTTCAAAAGTTGTCCCCTCTGCGTTGCGCTAGAGCAGAACGCCTAAGACTACAATCAAATTTGGTTACATTAAACTAATTACCTTATATATGTTACAGCCTTGGTAGTGTAATGTCAGGCGTGCCGGACTTTCACCCAAGCGGCCCTGGTCGATTCCCGGTGCCGGCAGATCTGGTTAACGTTTTCTGCAGTTTTCCTTAGCTGTGACACAAATGTGGGATTTGCGCTGTTCCATCTGTAAGTCGGCTGCAGCCGCACTTAGGGTCTACGTAAAAATAATAATCGCCCCCTCCCTCCCGCACAAGCTTATAGCTTCTGGGGCCTGCTTTGCAGGTTATGGATTGTAGTAATTATTATTATTATATTATTATGTATATAATGGATTTGCATTCAAAATGTAATTATATCAGGTAGCAAACAATATCGGTCCAGCATTGGCACTTAAATAATTTTTATTGGGCCAATATTGACAATTTCTGACCGTTATTGGTAAATTATAATCAACCAATATTTTAAAAATCGTTTATGGTGTATGCTTGGCCATTGTTATATTTTCATAACTATACTTCATAAGGTTTTGAAATATTGGTATCTTATGGTTAACTGTAATTTAGTCAATATCGATGGTATTTGTTGAAGCTAATAAAGGCAAATGGTTAATTTATTTTGGGCGACCAATCTTTAAACAATAAAATAACCATAAAAAATTGGGTCATTGACGTATTTTAGTTATTAATCTCCCAACGTTTCTAAATATTAGTATCTTATATACATTATATAAGCCAATATTCACAGTTTTTGTTAAAGCCAATATTGGTCCATTATCATTTTACTTCAGTCAACCAATATTTTAGGAACAATGTAAATACATTTATTTGTCTCGATAGCAGCCTCTTTTGCTTTTAAAATATTACTGGCTGGCATATAATAAAATAAAATAATTCGAATGTGTCTGTATGTAAGTATGTGAATGTGAATTGATGTGGAAATTAACGTCTCTTTTTGTAGGTTATAATAGTTTTCCGTTATACAAAAAAATAGTAAGATTATTTAAAAAAAAGTAATTTATTTAACACGTGGACTTTAGGATAACAAAAAGAATGGAATTCATTTTGTTCTAAACAAAGATTATGTGTAAACAATGTTCTTATTAGTTTCGCTAACACGTTTAGTAATTTTTCAAATGTAATATTTATATTCTTATTAGAAATAGCCATTTGCAAATCTAAGGTTTAAGGTATGTAAGCGATTTTCAAACTCATTTGGTATCAAATCGGGTGAAAAGTCCTCAGTTAATTGCTCTTCTTGGAAAGAGTAAGGAATTTTCTTTTACTCGTTCATTTCCAGCATTTCGAAAACGTGAGACAATTCGATTACAATGTTTCGAAAACACATAACAATTTACGTCAACTTCATTATAGGAATAATACATTGTTGGAAACACAAACGATTTAAATATAATAAGATATCCAGGCTCCTTGTTGATTTTGAGTTATAATCTGAAATAAGGAAATATTATGTTCTTTTGCAAAAAGCATTTTTAAATAATAGTATATTATTTTAGAAGGAGCTAAAGTGAAGCTTTTTGTGCTGAGGCTGTTAGTTTGACAGGTAAAACAGCCGAAGTTTTTGCGAGCGGCAGATAAAGTACTTTATCTGCCTCTTATGGATGCCTGTGAATTTGCAGTTCGTAAAGATACTGATGCATCTGGCACTTCATCGATTTTCAAAAAGGTAGTATTGTATGTGTTGTAAAGTAGTTAGCTGTCGCTGCTGATAAACGTCAAAAAAGACAGACCTTGTCAACTGAGTCTTAAATTGTCATGTTTTTCTTAAGTCAACCGAGTCTTGACGTTTGAAGAAAAAAGATCTTATTTGATGACCCAGTATATCTCTGACGTGATCTTTATAAGTCTTTCATTGATCTCTTCTCATGATTGTATTTTCTTAAACCACTTGTCTTTGATCAGGATTTAATATTTTCAGTTTTGATTTCGTATCTGGGTCATTCTCAAAATAATCAGGTTATTCATCCCTGAATTCAGCAAATAATATTTTTACTAAATAATGTTAGCTATTCCATTTTTGTATACAAAAAACTGCTCTCTTAAGATTACAAATATGTGGGTTATTTCCGATATTTTCAGTTCTACCTCCTGTTAGAATGACAATTTTCTTCTTTTTTGGCCTCTTACGTTTCATGTAGAACTCATTATGCTACCGTAGGTCGTGTCAATTTTAAAAATATCACCTCTGAAAAAAGTATTAGTGATGAAAATGTGTGTTTCAATGTGCACCATCAGAATATGTGTCGAAAAAGTCTGGCCACAGAAACATCAACAATGGGCCTTCTGAAATTATTTATTACTTAAAACTATTATTAACTTTTAACATATATGTTGCTTTTGAAACGTATTTACATATATTGTACATTATTACTGTCTAAAACTAAAAAGTTTAACTTTTCGTTCCACATCAGGCATCAAAGTTTGTACAGCCGTAGTAGTAACTTTTTTGTCGCGTTCTTCCACGTTTTCTGAAAGTCAACAATGTCTTTAGCAGTTTCTTTTGTTTTTCTGAGTGTTTGCTTTACAATAGCCCAGTATTGTTCGATGGGACTGTTCGGTGGATTGCTATATTTAGGTAGAAAAGTGATCCCATTCTTTGCATGCCAGTCAATGACTTATTTGACATAGTGACATGTGGCCAGATCTGACCAAAATAGCATAGAAACAGTATGGCTTTTAACTAGCAGGCACTTTTTAAACCTAAATAGATTTCAGTGTTAATGGTGCCTTTCATTACAAAACTTGAACTACTATCTCGACCGAAGTGCAAGAGTGCAAATATTTCCTAGAAGATTCCGAAATTTTCTTTTGTTTGTATTTATCCTCAACTCCACGAAGTTGTTTGCAAGTAAAAAATTACTGGCCGGGATGCTGTTGAAGAGACATTTTTGACGTATGTCTCATCGTCCATTGTTACACAATCTGCTTTAGTTAAAAAATTAGTGTACAGTCTTTTTTTGCTGACAACTGACTAGTTCGGATTCTGCGTGAAAGCTTGCATCACCGTCCTTTCCGTTTTTTTATATACTGCACCCATTTTCTTACCGGAACCTGACTCTCTATCTATTCTTAAGCGTTCAGAGAAATTGTTTAAAACATTTGCTATGGTCGATTTTGATATTTTTTTGACATTTTCCGATCGCGCAATATGACATTGCAAGATTTTCACAATGTTTGCGCAATATTTTTTGACGAAGCTCGTATTCTTTTGAATTTATTTGAAGACTACATAACGAAAACACTTTCAAACTGTCATTTACAGTAAGATATCAATTCAAAGAAGCTATTGCTGTAATGCCACATTAGCACCTGCAGTGTAGGAGCGCCTGATATCCTGATATTTAAATGGTCAAATTTTTTCGTGCACCATTTATGTATTTACAGAAAGCTTTTTAATAACTAGCTAAGTTTTATAAATCAAAGAAAAAACACTTTCTTTGTTATAATAACGTAAATAAGTGCAGACGAACTGTTTCTGACCCGTATTCTATAAAGTGATGCTATTAATAGTACATCTATTCTATTTTGAAACCGTAAATCTTGATCACGATCACAACAGTCTCAACTCCTCGAATTATTTATCTCTTCAAAGAAACATTTAAATTGTAATAGAAAAACTAGTTGAAATCGACAATAATAATAAATTATATTTTTAGAGATGTTGTGTAACAGTATCTTATTAGTTTATTACGAGTTTTTAATAATTTATGGTTAACGGTTTGATTGTAATTACAAATCTGATACGACCAACATTCCTTGAGTCAGATTAAATTGGCATAGACATTTCCGTAAATTATACAACTTTCGGTTTTACAAACTTGCAATTTTAAGTGCATTAAAACTGATAATTCTGTAGCAATAACAGTCAATGAGTAAGTTTTGTATTATCTATCTTAAAAGTTTGAGAAAATTGCCTACACAAAACTTAGGTACCGCACAACCTTTTAAAAAGTTCTACGTTCTATTCTAACAACCACGCACGAGAATTATTACAAACGTTACAGCTTGAAAATTATTAAGTAATTTAGTAATCTACACTGTTTGACATCTTCCATTATTACTACAGATGTTTACAAAGTATATATTTAAATTTAAAACAGCGTTTTTGAATTACTGCTAAGCAAACATTTATTCTGATTGTTTACACTCTTTACAATTTAGATTTTATAATTTAATAAAAGGCACTTAATTGTTGATTATGTGATATGATATCTGATCTTTGTTAATATTTTAGTAAAAACGAAGCGTATTAGTTATTCTTATAATATTAAAACTTGAATAATGTGTGCGTTTAACAGTTGATCACTAACTGGCCGCGGAGACAACTGACCGACAGCCGACTGTCGCCGGGACAATTGGCCGCCAAAATGTTTTTGCATTGTTTTCTTACTAATATGTATTTAATATGCAGATATAAATTACATACGATTTGACAAGAAATTACTGGCTCCAAACAGAAATTCATTGGTTTAATAAAGATTATAGCGGATTTAGTGCGTTGACTAAGTCGAAGTGCTATAACTAGGTATAGGATTTGTATGCACTTAAAAATGCTGAAATATGCATGCACTTATGCACTATAAAAACGTGAAATATGCACTTAAATATGCACTTAAACATCATGAAATATGATATGCGTTTATTTGAAATTTTTAATAAATATATGCACTATTATGCATATATATGCATTATTAAAAAAACACCTGTTTAGCGTTATTTACATTTTATTTACAGAAATTATTTTAATTAGACATCCCATGCAATAATTTAATTAATTATATTTTCTAAACATAGAGCGTCACAGTTCACATTGACGTACATTTTTAAATTTTCAAAAGTAAACATATGCCTATTATCCCTAAATATTGTTTTATATTTTGAGAAACTCCGTTCCACATCGCAAGATGTAATTGGGGCATACTTAAAATTGTTTAATTCTACAAGCGAATAATGTTTTAGCTCGTCTAAAATGTCTTGGCCAGATAATGCATCGTTTATGCTTTTAATTAAGTGAAAACCAGGATTTTTGTCTATAACGGATTTAAATTTTTGTTTTATAGTCAAACCCTTTGCCCCTTTTACTTTATTCAAAGAAACACCTAACAATTTTACATGCTCAAGAGATTCATCTAATGAATTTCCCTAACTTTCTAATTTCTGAATTACTTTAGCTAAACGCACAAAATTTGTCAAAACAAACAATAATTCTCCGAATTTAAAAAGCCAATTATAACGTTAGCCACGTATCTGAAAACAAAAATTTGATTTTTATTTTATCGAACTACATAATTAGTCGTCGGTTACAAACAATTAGCGCAAAACAGTTATTTAAAAAAAATTATATTTTAATCAAGCAAAAATAGTGTTGTGATTAAATATGTAACTAATAAAATAGAAAATAAAACATCCGTAAATTGCTTAGCTGTCTTTAATTAGTTAAATTTTACTAACAAAACGAAGGAAATGAAGTTTCTACGCACCTTCCAGTAGTGTCAGTAGATTCGTCAATGGAAACCCATATGTAGTTATTCGCTACATGTTTTCTAATTGATTTTATGGTCTCTTCGTATAAACGAGGTAAATAACTTTTCCTGAGTGTAGACTCGTCGGGTATTGGCATTTTTGAAATTTCTTCCAGAAAATTACGAAATGCTGAGTGATTAATTTTACTTAACGGGATATCTGCAGCCACTAATGCACTACATAGTTTTTTATTAAATTTGATCGATTTGCTGGACTCACCGCGCGAATTATTAAGGTACCCCGGTAACAATGTTTATTTTTTTGATTTCAGGGCAACACACTTTTGATGTCCAACCGTGTTCAGATGTTGTGTAACTTGAAAGCGTTTCGTTGCAGTCACTTTATCGTCGCACACTGTACAATACAACACCTTATCGTCAGTTGTAAGAACACTGAATTCCTTAACATAACTTCGAAGTGTAACAGACACAGACCGTTTTTCTTTACCCATCTTTACACTCTAAACTTTCAACCTGAAATGCAGTTTGCAATTTCTGAACTATCTTAATTGAAAGATTACATGATTAGTAAACAAAAGTACAGGCAAATTTTTCTATGAACAGGAAGTTGTCAAAGGGTCTTTGGAATTTCCTAATACCTGTTTATCACAATACCGCAGGATGTAAGTATTTAAATTTTAGTTGAAACTTTTTCTCTCTTAGAACATATTAACAAGTACACAGATGGTTAAGGTAGTAAAATATTTTAAAGCCTAGTATTTAACAATAAGCTTAAATTATGGGTTTCTCCTAGACTCAACTAAGCCGCCCTTGGTTGGTTGTCTAAAATGCTAAAATTATTTAAAAATATTAGAAATTTCATAATTAAAGCATGTAAAACGATCAAAAAGTGGTAAAATATGCACACTCGTTCAAAAATGCTAAAATATGCATGCATTTATAAAAAAACACCTAAATATGCATTTATATGCACTTTCAAATTGACATATGTGATTCATATGTGGCTTAAACATGTAGAAATATAACTATGCATTTGTTTGCTATAAGCAGAAAAAACATGTAAATGCATAGAAATCCTATAGGTACCTAGCTATAACTATATTCCGTACCAAATTGTGAACGCTTGCAGCTGTTTTAAACTGGCTGCTAAGACAACTGGTCATCACAACAGGATCATCGAAATTGATCACAATCCACGTGATCATAAATATTACTGGTAAATAGGCAACACATTTGACACTATTGGTAAGCCTAGCAAAGTAGTATTAAAACTGAGTCTTCCAGTGGTATAGCATTACAACTTACAGCAAGTCTTTATTTCGATAGAAACTTAAAACTAATTGAACTAAACAATACACAATATTCATAACACTAATATTTACACTATACACGACTATAATACAAAACTGAACAATAATAATAATTTTCTAAAAGTTAATAAACACGACCACGCTGAACAACAACAACAACGAACGCCGATGCTTAATGAGGTTAGAAAGCAAGATGAGAAGTATTCGTTTTGCAGTCCTATCAATGCCAAAAAAATAAATTTGGCTTCACTTTTAAAATTCGTAGTCACGTGGCTTGTTGTTTTTGTTGATGACCCTGTATATAGTAATATTTAAATTAAATACATGTATATATAGGGTATCTCACAACCAGTGTGCTATACTGAAACAGCATACTTTTAGTTTATTTGCAAATCGAAAGCAAAGAATATTTTTTATGAACTCATTCGTTTTCCAGGTGTCGGGATCTTTTCAGCAATATTCAATTAGATCTACGTCAATGAAATTTTTGACATTGAGTTTGTCACAAAAAGGCTGAAAAACCTTAAAAAGGAAGAAAAGAAATGAATCAAACTTTGTGTTCCCAGTAAGCAGAGTGACGTCATTTTAACGTCGATCATTGGTCAGTCATTTTTTCCTTTGAAGTTATAATGATGGTAATAGGTGTATTTTTTTACCACAGATCGTCATAGTACTAAACTAAGACAAAGTGAGATTAACTAAGGCCATTGAAAAGTAAAAAGAACATACAAACGTGTTTATGTAAACAAGCAGAAGTACACAACATAACTACAAATTTGTAATGGTTTGTGTTTCTCATATTATTTTATATTATCTACCTGCAATATACTATGATTACTGCTGTAGCTTAAATTCATTGTCAGCAAACTACGTATTTACATATAGTTTAAACTATTCTATTTTCTATAAATATCAAACATTTATTTACATATGACATAGTAACTTCAAAAAACTCTGTTTCGCTTCATTCTTTGAAGTAAGCTAAATAACAAGTACAGGCTCAGTTGGAGCAAGCGGGAAACAAGTTACCTCAGTACCAACTCATTTGTGACAAGTGAATAGAACACAACAATTTACTAAGATAATGAGAATAAGTAAGAATCTTACTTAAAAACGGTAAAAAGAATACAACTAATAAGACGGGTAAATATCACAGCCCAAAGACGTCATTTTACGACGTGAAAAGGACGTTGTTTTATAACATAAAGAAAACGTCATATAAAGATAACACTACATATTTCAATGACGTCTTAATAACCTACATATTTCTACTTCTGCAAATAAAACCTTAATTTTCAAAAAGTAGATTTATTAAGTATTGAAAATTCTGAAACAAACATAATCGGTATTGTTATATCCGTTTGGTATGGATAGATGCATTCATACCATATATAATATAACGAGCTTGTTCGGTGTGCAGATTGTAGTTTAAGCAATGAAGAACCTGACATAAAACCAGCTTTCTTTAATTTCAAGATTCGTACCTTCATTATAAATAATCATTTAAGGGAATGAAGTGGTAAAGGTTCGAAGAACTGGCCTTATGCTATTATAATTAACTATTCTTCACCTTAGTCTTAAACCTGTTAAATGTATAACAAAAATACACAAGATGTAAAATTCTTGGGTATTGAGATGCGCCAAAGATTGATCTGTATTCTCGCAGGAAGTTGTTAAAAGAAATTATGCGGTAGCTCTATACGACAAACATATTATTGAGAAGAATCTATGAATGGCAATCCCATTTTACTGATATTTCAAAAATTATAAAATCTAAATATTCTACTTACTTAAGATTATCATAAATACTAACAGGAATTTTAAATTCAATTTGTCAAAATACAACATAGCAAAAAACCGCTAAAAACTACGTCATCAACTACCGCATATCGAAGACATTTTGATGTTGTATTACGCCATCTATATTTATTGGCTCGTCCCAATAAGGTTCCAAAAATATATTACTAGGGATGCAGGATTTCAAACACAATTACCCCTAGACAATAAAGTTTAATCTATATGTAGTGCATATATGCATGAATGCGTCCATCTCGTGTCAATCCACTATATATTCGTTCGTCGAATTAACATTGGTAGAAACAACAAACAAGTCGTATACTATAAGGTATTTAAAAAATGCATTTTTACCATTGCTGCAAATATCTATGATCTTGGTCTTCAATTTTAGAAATTAGAAAGGGGAGGCCTTACGTATCCGATAAATATAGATGGCACCACAGTCAATTGTCGCTATCAATGTTAATTCCACGAACGAGGTGATGCAATTTTTACTATTTTTTTGACGCATTGGCTTTTGAGAAGGCAGCCATTGATAGTTTTTGTTATTAATTTGTTTCGTGTTTTTGTTTTAATTGCATTAACTTTACTAAATACCCTTTCGCATGCGGTATTAGGGTGAGGTACAGATAATAAATTTAAAACTAGATTATCAAATTCATTTTTTAATTTCAATAGTTTTGTTACACTCAAGCATTTTATGTTACGTATTTTTATTAAAATTAACTTTTTAGAGTAAAGGTATTTTTATCTTAAATAAAAATATTGAATTTAAAAGTTTAAAGGTGTTTTTAAACGCAGTTTGCTGGGTTTTCTCTGGCCATTAACCAAGTGGTTCAATAGTTAAAAGTAAATAAGTGCATTTCTAGCAAGGAAAATTTTAAAACAGTTTATTTAATTAGTAAAAGTAGATCAATAATAATTTAAGTCAGCGTGAACAATCGAACATACTGGGTTTTCTTTATTTGCTTTGATTATTCCCTGAAACAAAGCAAACAGCAAAAAGTGCACAGGCCCAGGCTTTTCAGAAAGAGATATTTTTGACCTTTTTTAGTCCTTTCTAATTTTCCTTTACCTTATTTAGTGTTGTTTTGAAAAAGTGATTGAGAAATCCCACTTTAGTTTTAAACAGTGGTTGAAGGTGTTTGCCATTACACCTGAAGGCATTAATTGCTGGATCATCTAACGCCAGCGTAGGCTCCGGCAAAAGATAAACGCAGAACCGTTCACGACGGGCATCTGTTTGAACCGAATTTCATCACCGATTAAATAAACTGGTGAGGTATAACGGGAACTTCCTGACCGGCTAGCTCACGGTGTTAAAAGAAGTCCCTGCTATATTAAGATTTATTACACAAAACATTAACCTTAATCTGACTGAATCTTTGGGTCCGGCAAACGTCTGCTCTAAGGTAGCAGCCGCCGTTTGAACTCGGCACAAACGTTGGTAGATATAAAAGACACAGATACAAAAGAAACAGAAGGTTATTTATTTTTAAAACACAAATAAAAATTGAGTGGTTCATACCACACACAAAATGCAATGAATAAACAAACTATTATTTGTAAATAAACCCCTAATAATATAAAAACAAAATTATGAAATCAGAAATCCTATACAATTTTACATACAATAAATTAACATAATAGAAATAACAATAATTTAATTACATATTTTAACTAAAATAGATATCTGAATCAGACTTACGCTTTCTGCAGAAAAGTAATATGGTACAAGTGGCAACTGCGCCTTTAATATACTTTGTTAAGACCAAATGAATTTAGGAAGTTTACTTTATTTACATAATTTAAAAGTTAAGAAGGAGAAACTGTTTATTTTGTTTAGGTGTTAAGTTCTGTGTTGGTATGGTTTGTCTTCTTTCTACTCTTATTGGTAGCTGGTAAAATACTTTAATTATAGATGCGGTTTCGATGGCCAATAAATACTTAACGTCTTGGACGGTTGAACAAGGTAGAACGCAGCTAAAACCAGGAAGTATAAAGAAGGAGGTAAAAGTAGAAACCGGAGGAGAAAAAAAAGGGAAAAAAGCCTAGAAAGAAATTCTGTATAAATTAACGGTCTATCAACACAACCAAAGGCCTACCTTGTTTTCAAGAAAAGATGTTTTCATCGGCTTTAAAACAATAGTCAGCGGGTGGAGTATCACCTCTTGTTATATTTGTGTTGAAAAGGTATTCCTTGCAGCAGAGCTTAAAAGACCAATAATTGGATTCCTGTGATACAAACAATCACTACTGTGAAAAACTGATCACCAGGAATTTAATTGCACTATATTCCATAAGAAACTCAAAAAGAGAGAAACCATCAAAATTTCCTAAAACTGGCATAAGGCAAACACTCTATTTGCAAGTCAAATTACAACTCACTTTTTAAAAGGACAAAAGTGATTTATCTTATTAAAAAGTTTTAGAAAACAGATAAAGCTGAATTCACCAATGAGGTAGCCTGAACAGAAACATTACCAAATAAGGAACAGCCAATAAAAGGGTGTGCCCATAAACACTTTCATATTTGGAATGACAAAAATATGATAAACACACTGGAGAAAAACCTTTTAAGAAAGAAAATTTTTAGGTTAAACATTAAGTGAAATTGAACTGGGGAAAAGCTTTTAAAAAAATTGTAACAGAGGGCCTAAATTACTAACTCCCTTTTAAAGCCTTTAGCAGGTTTAGAATAGACTAGCGAATAAGTCCGGTTGTTCGAACCTTGACCAAGCAAATTCACCAATTCAGGAACAAGACTAGGAAAATCCACAAAGCCAGAAACAAGAAAGCAGCACAAGGAAATTCACCAAGTGAGGAACAAAAACCCTCAGTCCTGCCCACACACTGATCTCACAACTCCAGTACCAGTTAAACAGAAGACTGATCCTACAAATGAGGTTTAATAAAATGTAATTATAGACTACAGATCATAGATTGTGTCATCAATATTCTATATTTTTATCCTTTAGGGTAAATATTTTAAATATTAGTGCTTAGTTGCATTAATTATTTATAGGTATTAAGTATATGTATATAAGTTAAAATATATTTACGTGCAAAAATCTAAGCAATGATAGCAATAAATATTTTGTTCCAGGGTTAAAACTTAAAATGAATATCCGAGAAAAACTAAACATGAATAGACTATAAAATCTACTGAAAAATATATTTTAAGTAGTTTCGTACGTGGTTACTTTTCTAATTAATGTATGAGCTTATTACACCTAAAAATATATGAACTTTAAGCTTCCATCTGATTTTGATTCGGCAAAACCATAAAAGCCGAATATGCGGTCGTCATAATCAGGAAAAATACACACATTAACCTCGTTAAAAACTCGTAAAACAAAACATAAAAAGTTTACCCAGACAAATGTTGCCAAACAGATGTCAACAAATTATTCAGCCATTAATTAAATTGGTCTCATAATTAAAGCTAAACATTTTAGGAATTTTTTATTTGTATTAACAAAGTTACAGAATACTTCAATACCTGCTTTTTGAGGAAATATTTATGTTTACTCTACAAGTAGTCGACGTACTGTAATGATATTCAGTGATGCTACTTACAGGATGTTACTTTTATGTCTACTCCCGGTTTGGAAAGAGTGAAATCAATCAATTATTTAAATTAAATCAATACAGCGCAAAATTATTATTAAAGTGTTACAAGGATTCCGCGACAAATAGTTTGATGTACTTCAAACATCGCAATGTAAGCTTTTAAAAACATTTTATTTATTTAAACAGTTTGGATAAGAACTTCTTCACTACTTACTGTTTAAATTGTGTACACGTATACGTAACCAAATCCAAAGTTCTTCTGCTCAATTGATTTTGGTCGCATCACTAATCGTTAAAAGAATCGGATTTCGTAGTATGTAATGTTACCCAAATTTGAAGAAAGTCATAAACCCTATTAACTAATAAACAAAAAATAGAACAGAATTTCTTTGAACTCACTTTAAAAATGTTCTGTCGGTGGATTTATTAAATTCAGAACTTAAATTGTTTAATTTAACAGATTTTAATAATCAAATTTAACGACCGCACGTAAATTTCCAGTCTTCAAAAGATCACAACTGAATTAGGTTCATACGCCTCAGACGATAAGAGCGATATTTAGTTAAGGGCGCGCTTCATTACGTGCTGAAAGTGTCGTTTCCGACCAATTTTCGTTAGAGTTCACAAACCTTCAGGAATGAGATGAAGATTTGCTCGAGGTCTTAAATTGTAGATAAAGGATAAACTTAGGACTTGACATATTTTTCAAGGGTGGATATTTTGTAATAATTGATAAGAGAGCCCTTCAAACTTCGGCAACTTTAGATTGTTATTTTCTACAAGTTTAGAAATTCTTCGAAAATGTCATCCCCTTGGAGATTCAATGGAGAATGTGTTTATGAAAACTGCATGTCGCTATCACCTCTGAATTTTGCGATGAACTCTAACAAAGTGCGCAATGTTCCTGACAGCGATTTATACAGTTACTCCTAATTTTAGGCTACCCAACTGACAATGGCTGTAAAAAAGATATCCAAGCGGAGATAAGAAGTTAAGATATTTTCCCACTAAAGGGGCTTCATTCGTATTTGTAATTCGAGCAGTTGTGATGTTTATATAAGAAATTCTGACATAGAAAAAAATGTTGGAGATAAATGTACATGTCTCTCTATAACTCTATTTATAAGTGTTATAATATTTCGTTCATTCTTTTCCTTCTTAGAAATAAATTTAAAATTAAAATATTTCTATGGAATAGAGACTGGGAATTTTAATTAATAAATATCCTTTTGAGCACATGCGTAACGTATTTTGTAAGAAGTAAGTTTTAATTAGCAAATAGTAAAACTTATTTAAAACAATTTATTGAAACTTTTTATTAACCCTTATTTATTTCACAATTAGTAATAGTAAAAAATACAACAAAAATAAATATATAGTATAATATTAAATAAATGGATTTATTTATCCATCGTAAATTTCGCTACAGCATAAAAAATTAGATAAAATAAGTGAATAACAATGCAAGGTCTTTGTTGTTTCAGTAGTTAATATTTGTCTATGGGGATAGATTAATTTCAGTGCTTGAATACTTTTATTTATGCGAGAGTTTATATGGATTTTTCACATAGGAAGGTATTATCTAGTATTATTCAAACTGACTTAATAAAAAAAGGATTAAAATTATCCGTTATTTTCTTCTAAATTGGAAAATCGTCCAGAAAGTTTCATTTCATATTTTGATATTATTAGCAAAATCTGCTATGCAATTGTTGCTTTACCACTCCTTTAAAGTGTTACAAACCCTATTAAAAGCAGAACTTTTGACTTTTTTGTATTGTCGTGAGTCGAAAATGTCATTTTATGCCACTAGTATCTAAAGCGATATCTAGAGTAACACTTTAGACACGAGTGTAATAAGTAAATTCAATAAATAAATTACCATAACAACAATTGTTATTGTGGTAATAACAGCAATGGTTGTTCTGATAGATGTTCGTTCGTAATTATAAGCCATTCGATCTTTGCATTACAATTTTGTATTTTTATCATTTTTTAACCCCTTTAATAGGTTTTTTAGAAAAAATAATGTATGATATACGTGTTAAAAGTGAATTTATTTTGTTCGAAGGGATTACTAAGTCTGCTGGCACGTCTTGGGCCAAACTTCTCTTTTCGCAAAATAAACATTCACTTTTGACACTTTTCTATCATAAACTATTATTTAATGATTTCAAAATAGTCAGTTATGGGGTGTAAAAATGTTAAAAACATTTTCCTTATGTTGGGATATCTTGTTCAAACTAGATATGTGAACGTAAAATGTCGTTAGAAACATTTTTTCTTACGGCCTACGTAATAATAATAATCGCCCCCTCCCTCCCGCACAAGCTTATAGCTTCTGGGGTCTGGTTTCCAGGCTATGGGTTGTAGCAATTATTATTATTATTATTAATAAAATATTTTCCATATTTTAAAAAATAAGGTCATTTTTGGTTCAAATTGCGAATTTAACAGATACCTACCTATAATTTCACCTGTCAACTTTGACATGGCGTATTTCAAATATTTCTGGAAAGAGAGTTGCCCTGAATAGTTGTTTCCAATCAGAATAGAAAGAATTTTCTCATGTGGAATGTGGATCCAACTTTACGACACACACTGAAAACTAAAATCTAAACTTTTAGCTTCTTTTTTGATAGGAATAGGGATCTCACCAATCGCTACGTTAACATTGTCAGTTAAAAATGTATTAGGCTTTATTCGCAAAGAAGATAGCAACTGATTTTTGAAGATTGATAACACTGTACAACACGAAAAAAACTTCCAGGTTTTCATATGGTTTTTCTACAACTTATTGGTATGAAGATCACGAATCTGCTATTGGTTTTTTTTGGGTCAGGTCAAATACTGTTGTTTCAATGTCATTCGGGTCCTTCCATGCCAAATCATCACAAGAAAAATGAACTTTTCAACCCGACCATCTCAGATTTTCGTGAAATTTAGTAGGATGGTAGACGACATAAAGTAACTTACGTATGTAAAATAATAACCCTCAATGACACACGGTATTCATACAGCAGGGTTGGATATATGGTAAAAAATGTAAAATTTACGCTTACAAGGTGAACAAAAACAATTCATAACTTTGCTTCTAATCATAGTAGATCTTTTATCTTAGGCTTGTTTTAAAGCTAAAAGAGCAGAGTTTTATAAAAAATATTGAATTCTTCATTCCAAGGTCACATGATGTGACCTTTGACCTTGAATATCTACGAAAGTGTACCTTCAATTTCTTTAGAAATACAGTATGTTATACAGCTAGGTGTAGACTCTTTTTGGTGTAAGTTTAATTTTGGAAAGCCTTTGGGAACAGCCTTTAACACAAAACATGTACGCCTGTTACTACCGGTGAAAAGCTAGAAATTCCATTGTTTATTGCTATACACTGTGTGCGATTGGCTAATTGTTTATTGAATATAATGTTAAATACAATAACACAATAAAATACTATTAAAATCTTCACTAAAATATTTAATTATAAATTATAACTGTAGTTTCCTACACAATAGCTTCTTCAGATAAAGACTGGTTATAACTAAAACTTAAACCAGTCTTTATCTGAAGAAGCTACCGTGTAGCGAAAGGACAGTTATGATTTTTAAATAAATAGTTTTATTTATTGTGTTATTATGGATCTTCATAAAGTACAGGCCGAATTAATGTAATTGATATAATGTTACTTTTTTGCATGTCCCAAAGGTTTAAAATAATCTTTTCTTGCTCCTGAACATGAAAATGATTTGAAACCCCAGTTCCAACGTTTTAAGGTATCAAAAATTCTCAAGTCTCAAACAGAAAGTCTTTTAGAGGTTCACAATTACAAGTTCAGCATTACAACAGTTTTTAAAGCATCGATTATAGAATTTCGTCTATGTTTTAAAATCTCAAAAATTATAAATTTCAGAGATATAATATTCGAAAACTTTAAAAATAGCAGAATGTTACAGTAAATACCAATTCCGTTGGCGGACGATTCTTGGAACGAAACGTCATCTGTCACATAGTGAAAGCTATCCCTAGAATGCTACATGATTGTAAACGATGGGGTCTCTACCTGTCGGTTGGATCTAGGGATTCGAAATCTCCTTTCCGTTCATTCCAAGAATCTTCCTCCAACGGAATTGGTATTTACTGTAAACGTTTAGGATTAAAAATGAAGCTTAAGTCTAAAACCGACATAGTTTTAAAATGCATTTTAAGAAGTTTATATTGTAAAGTCTCACTCTTAAGGTTCTAAAATTCGAAATTTCAGAAATTAAAAATTCAAGTCACAGATGTCACTTTTTAGATTTCAACTCTAGAGTCACTGCATCTAGTTACCTAGGCCAGCTGGTCGATCAGAGTACCGCAAACCGCCGCCATATTGGGGCAGAGAAGGCTGATTTTTAATAATGGACAAATTAAAACCACGTTTTACGTGTTAGACATATTAGAGGTTTGATCTTTCAGAATAGGAAAAGCCTTTTAAAGTAAACGTGGATTTGATTAAATTTAATACAGAACAAATAAGGAACAATCTCGTGCTTCGTTTGCCCCAATATGGCGGCGGTTTGCGTTACTCTGGTCGACCAGTTGGCCTAGGTAACTAGATGCAGTGATTCTATTCAACTCATATCCGTATTTTACATTGATATGTTCTGGGCGTCATTATATTGGAAACTTCCAAACATTCCATTATTGTTTAAAATGAAAACTTGGAAACTGAAACTTTGAAAATTTAGATTATCGATTTAGATTACATTAGAAACTTGGAAATTAAACTTTGAATGTCTCAGTTCTTGATATTTAATCTTTAAATGATTGAAACTAAAATACTGAACTTTAGAATTTTAGAGATAATGAAATTTCGATTCTTTGAAACTTGGTTAGTCGATATACAAATTTTGAGGCAAATAAATAATTCTGAATAAAATGTGTATTCGGCTGTGAGATCATGCGGTGTTTTCTAATCTGGTGTAGCGTGTACAATTTCTTTCTTGAGATTAGTCTCTTGATTTTATCATGCGGAAGAGGCTGTACATACTTTTTATAATATCTCCTTATTTTATTAAGTTATTTATCTTGCAATTAAAGACTTTTATGTGACTAAAGTTTGTGAGTAAAGTTCTCTGGTAGACTTCACTCACGAACTTGAGTCACTTGAGGTCCCCAATTGCGTTTAACGGCAAATGCGTCTACATAAACTCCCCACAGCAAAAATATATTTTCAAAATTTCAAAGTGTATCAACTTTGTATCAATTTTCGAATTTGCCAAAGCTGCCCCTTTTCAAATAGATATTTCCGAAAACTGGCAAATCGAACACTACAAACGATGCTTTGGAAATCATTAGGAGGGAGACATTTGCAAGAACATCTCGACATACCTATTCCATTGAAAACACATGTGGTATTCTGATTTTCGCAATTAAGGCAAATAATTTGTTGATCTGTTTCTTGTAGGTTTTTGTCATTTTCCTGTTCGTTACAAGGCATTGTAGTAACATTATTCAATTCTAAGTTCTTACATTTTCTACATATATTATTACATTTGTTTCTTCCACCAAGTTATACACATTTCTGTTGTTTCTTCTTCGCCAATTGTCCTTTCCCGCTGTTCACCTTCTTGTACATATTTATACGATTGGCTAATACTGGCATTTGCTTCTACTGAATGACTTTGTAATTGTTAGAGTAACTCATCAAGATCATCTTCAGTCCCTAGGCACAGTATATATAACAGTCAGTAGTTTACTTGCGTGCGGCACTATTGATTTCATTAATCCACCTTCGAATATCACGCCCATAAACGAAGTAGTGCACCGGAGTTGATCGGTCGACATCGCCTGCAGATAATATCCAGTAACGTATTCAATAAAATACGAAATAGAATTGTTTGAATCAACAAAATTAATTGACGCCTTTGAACAATTAGTTTGTTATTAACTGAACTTAAATTAACGTACATAATTGAATATTCATTTACAAAACGAAAACTTTATTGTTAATTATGTTTCAATACAATTATCTTTTTACTACTTTTGGATGATTTAAAATTTCTGTTAACGTCTTTTAAAGTGTAATACACTCGCAGTCGAGCGTGTAAATGGTAGTATATACTATATTATTATTATATTTAAAATTATTGTACGAATGTAGAAATGTTAATGTTTTGAAGATGGATAAAACGCGTTTGACCACATTTTCATTTACACAAATATCTTGGAAGTGTTGTTGAAAAAGTATTTCCATAGATAAAATAAATTAAATAAAACTCAGGTTTGCATGTATGTACCGATAATAGCTATTTATGTAACAAGTACATAATGTAGGACATTATAGACAAGCCCAGTTTATGGCCGAGCGAGCGAAGCGAGCAAGGCCTATAAAAAGGGCGAGTCTATAAGGTCCGATTGTGTAAGAGTTGCATACAAAGCTTTATGTTCGATTCCTAAAATTAGGTAAATATAAAAAAAATCAGCTTATAAATTTGACATCTATTCTTGACAGAAGAAAATTTGACTTGTAATATACAGTTGTCATACTTTATTTTACTACTATATACTTTATTTTACTACTATCACTTTATTTTACGAGTACAATAATAAGCCAGTTCACTGCCGCAAAACAATACAATAAACAGTATTTTATAATGCAATCGGACATAAACATTTTTTATCGCCTACCACTATTGAAACTAAAACTTTATTGTATCCATTCAACGAGAGAAAGTGCCACTTTGTCTGTCTAGGCAGGTAAAGATTTTTACCTGACTGGTGATAGGCAACCCTACTTGCACCTATTCTAAATTAGCATCCTGACTAGTTACGTTAACATTTTGTCTTAAACCTTAAAGAATAACCAATGTACCGTTTTAAATTTAGATTTTAATGCAATTTTTAGAAAATACTTAGTTATTTTCATAAATTTAGTTTGGAAGATCATGTAAACAGAGTTGCCTGTGTTAACGTGACTGTCGAATGTCAACAAACAAAGCTAACCTACATCGATTTTGCTAGAGTAAGCGTCTCTCTTTGCCTGATTATTATTCGGCGAAATTCTAAATGTTAAAACCTTCAAACTAATGTAAATACAATAGATTTAGCAAAATCTTAATAATATAATAAACCCTGATTCCGTTTCAGATTGATCAAAACAAGAAAACAATGAATGACCTGGACGACTGTACGATTGATTGCACCCCCCCGGAAATCAGGGAAAAAAGCGTCTTGGCTAGTTTAGAGATGTTACCTACAAAATCTCGAGAAAAATATGAAAGACAACATCAACTATTTCAGGAATGGTGTGCTAAAAATCATGTCACCAAATACACTGAAAATGTACTAATGGGATATTTTGCCGAAATGGCAAAAAAGTACTCACCTCCAACCTTGTGGTCTTACTATTCTATGTTGAAAGCTACGCTAAATGTAAAAAATAACCTTGATATTGGTATTTATAAAAAACTGGTGCCATTTCTCAAACAAAAATCGAAGGGTCACACTCCGAAGAGATCAAAAACATTATCACAACAAGAAGTTATTAATTTTTTATTAAATGCCCCAGATATTACGTATTTGATGATGAAGGTAGGAGTTTGCTAATAAATAACATATTGACATTCCATAATTTTTTGATGATTTTAGGTCGTTACAATCTTTGGAATTGCTGGAGCCTGCCGTGCAGACGAATTAATTAAATTAAGTACTGATGAAATAGAGGACAAGGAATCTATTCTCATTGTACATATCACAAAATCAAAAACCAATAAGCCTAGAACGTTTATTGTAACAGCTGATTTCGAGGGAGGAGTTAAGCCCATCCAATTGTTCAAGAAATACTTAGGCCTGCGCCCTTCACATATTGACAGTAAGAGATTTTTTATTTCATATAGACAAGGAAAATGTACAATTCAACGAGTGGGCATTCACACAATTGGCGCTATTCCAAGCAAAATTGCTTCTTACCTTAATTTGCCAGATGCTTCATTATATACTGGCCACTGCTTCGGCAGAACATCCGCCACTCTATTTGCTAATGCCGGCGGGAGCAAAGAGATTCTTAAACGTCATGGTGGGTGGAAAAGCGACTCCGTCGCTGAATGTTATGTGGAAGAGTCAATCGTAAATAAAACAAAGATTGTAAAAACGATTCTTGGTGGTGTTCACCAACAGCCAACGGTAGTAAATACTGAAGTTGATAGTTTCATGGATAATGAAGATACGACGATTTTACAAGAGGGTTTAACAAGTGAAGATAAGTAAAAGAACAATTCTACTAACAACATCGTAAACACTTCAAAAACATTTTCAATATCTGCTCCTTCCACATCTGGTATTAATTTTCATAATCCCACTAGCTGTACATTTACCTTCAATATATTTAATAAACCGTAATATGTACTTTTTCATAATAAATTCAAACTTATGTATGAGTATTAAAAAAAAATACAACTAAATTGTTTTTGATGCGGTAGTGTGGTGGTAGGCGATAAAATATTGTATGCAACACGGCAGTAAAATGTCTTTGTCGGACTCGTTTGGTTGCTCCGCCTCGGCTTCGCCTCGGCTCGCAATTTCCAAACTCGTCAGACAAAGTAGCATTTTACTGCCCTGTTACATCAATAGCTATTATCAAATAACCGCATATACAGTCAAACTTCCATATTACGAACTTCTATATAGCGAATTTCTCTATATAACGAATTTTTGTGCTTTTAGAAAAAATACATCAAAAAGTGTCTCTAAATAACGAAGTAAAATTTCTATATAACGAAATTTGTAGTCCAAACAAATAAATTTTTCCAGGTAAATGTATGTATTATGTATGCATCAATATTTCTTTCTTAGCAGCAGTAAAAGATTATAAATTTACCTTTCTTCCAAGAAGCCTGCACACATTTTTAAAAACCTGTAAATCTTTCAAAAGGATTTTGTAAATTTGTTTAAATTGAAGTTCTAAGAAGGGTTAAAATTGTCATTAAAAGGCCTCTTACAACTGGTTTTTCAGGGAATTTCTGTAAATTTACCTGAATGAGAGTTCTAGGAAAGTTTAAACTTCGATGCATTATACACATTGTTACTTGTCTAAATGGATATTCCACCCCTCTAAGAAAGATTAAAACTCAACTAGCATTCACGTAAAATTAAAAACTTGCATTGCAAATTTTTTTTTAACTTTAGTTTTGTGAACCCTACAATGTAGTACAAAAAAAGTGAAAGTGTTTAATGATTACTGAGAAAATCAACGTGTTGCGGGAAATTGATAACTGTATACAAAAAAGACACATCGCAACTCGCGGCAAAATTTGGAATTCCTGTCAGTAGTTTATCGACTATAATAAAAAATCGCGAATTAATTTTAAAATCAGTTGGTGAACTTACAGCAAAACGTGCTAGAACGTATGTTTATGACGACGTAGAGGAAGAGTAGAGTTTTAAAATGGGTGCATTTAATTGGCGACAAAAATGCACCATTATCAAGGCAGTTAATTTAACACAAGACGTTACAGTTTGTGGAATCACTCGAATTAAAATCAAAGCATTAAAATAATATTTACAAAAGGTGATATTTCTTTATAACGAAATTTCCCTATAGCGAATTTTTTTTCGGGATTTACCGACTTCGTTATATAGAAGTTCGACTGTATATCGAATAAAGTTTTTTCTAATTTATCAGAAGTTTGGTAATCTTTGTCAATTGAAACAATCTCTTCATCGTTTCCTGATTCTGTGTTTATTCATTTCGTAATAGGGGGCATTCGCACTGCATACTTGGAGTTATACGGGACTGGATAATTTGATGTGCTCGGTCGCGTGTATGAAGTATGCTTTCTATGTACTGCCGGCACCTGCCAGCTTGTTGTGTGGTGGATGGTAACTATTTGCGACAGTCACGTTACTGTATGTTATTTATACTATGCCCTAGGGATTTAATCATTTTATTGAAATGATTTGTAGAGGATAGTCTAATTTTTAGGTCTGTGCCAAATTTTGCCTTGTACCAATCCAATGTAATAATCCTATGGAAGGAACAGCTTTACTGAAACTGCAAGAAATAACAGCCAACGGACCAATTTGTGTAATTATTGTCCTGCAGTCAGACTGGCAACATATTTTTGACATCCTGATTGCTTCTTGCTATAATACTGCATGTGATTGAGGATGTCGCGGTTGGCCATGAATAATTTCCAGCTCACGCCATAGTTTTACTAATTCGACAATTATATAGTTTGCTAATTCGAGGTCATTGTCGCTTTTGTAATATGGCTGGACATCCAAATTCAAGGAAGATTTTCAAAAACTTCTAAGCTACTTCAACAGCTTTCTTTGATTTTAAAGGACGTAGGCAAATAAATTTTGTGGGATGGTCCTAATAATTTTGTAACAATTTGTATTCTTCATCCTGGCATGATTTCTAATCGATCAAATCAACCGAGAACAAAATTCTTTTAAAATTATAGGTTTAGTAACCAAATTTGTATGTTTCGATTTTACCTTTTTTCTTCTTAAGACGAATTTCACACGATTGTAGAAATATCCGAATACAGGTCGTGGAATGATGTGGTCTGGTTTTAAAGCAAAAATCATTTTATCTCTAGTACCATGGCCCAGTGAAATATGTGCCGAATACAATATTTCAAATAAGTCGTCGTCAAATAAATACGTATGTATTCCTTAGGCCACCCTGTATAGTAACCTCTAACTGTGTCTTTTAACAAAATGTATAAACTCTTGCATTCTATGCTTTTTTTAATTGAAACTTCCACCTACTGAAAAATTGATTTCCACTAGAAATCTCCAATTTTAATAATAACTAGAAGTATTTTATAGTATATTAAAGTATTAGTTTCATAAGACGCGTTTCTTAGCGCACGCGTCCGAGTTTAGAAAACGACGGGAGTTTTCTAACGGACAAGTGCGCTAAAACGCCTTATGAAACGAATACTTTATACTATTTTTTATACTTGCGTCGTTATTTCGTTAATTATTAAAAAATAAATTAGTTTTAAATAAGATTTGTTAGTGAAATTTTGTTAAGTACTTTTGACAGTTGGCTACACTGAAAATTCAACTTCAGCATTTGTTATTTACACGACCTCCTTGATTTGACGTTTCGTTTGACCAAGAAGGTAAAATCTTATTAAAAAGAATTTAAAAATCGAACTACTGAAAATAAACTTGGTAATACATATGTAAGTGCAAATATATCTTTTTGTACTTTGCGTTCGTACTGAAGCTATTACGAAACTGTTTTCAGTTTCGTTCTAGACAAAAACGGTGCCATAATAAAAATACCAACCGCAGTACAATTTATTTTTTTTATGTTGGCGCGCTTGCTCATAAGTCATATACCAATAACATAAGCCAAATGATCAAATACCTATTACCTAAATGAATAAATAAAATTTGACGTCGAATCGAGAACTTACCCTCAATATTAAAATAAAATTGATTAATTGCAAGAAAATAACGCGTCAAACGTCAACGTCACGAATTGGTGGTGGTTTAACCGTTACAATGTTCCAACAAATCAACATGTGGAATGGCACTTTGAGTGGTGACACGTACGTTTTCCTGCAATTTGTAAAATAACCTCGCAACTCATAATGTCTCAGTTGTAGATTATTATTAATCAAAAGAGCTATCCGCGTAGTACATACTGAAAATGAAGTTGAGGCGTCAGACATTATACGTAACTTCTAACCTCAAATTAATCTGTCAAAAACATATAGGTAAGTATCTGTAAAACTTTCTTAGGACAGTAAATAACACCACAATTTATTTATATTTTTATTTCATATGAACAAAACTGAATGCACATAACTCAACTGTCTTAACTGGAACTGGAGGTATGACCATAAAATGTGCAGTTGTTATACACATTAACGATCACATTCGAAGTGTCGTGAGAATCAATTGAGACACCTCGCAAATTCTCGTTCTTCAGGTCATTATGTTGAACCCGGCTACCACTACCACTTGCAGATGTGGTTGGAACAGAATCCATCTCCGAAGCATGAGAACTCGGTAAGTTCACATGTTGAGGCCGAAGTAAGTCAGCAATTTCTTCTTTCTTTTTCAGGGTAGCCTCCACATAGCCTTCTGCCACTGCAGAAGACTTCCAGCCACCATGACGCTTTAACGTCAACAAGTCTCCCCCACGGTTCGCTAATTGTGTGGCGCTGGATCGTCTGAAACAGTGTCCTGTAAACAGCTCTGGTTCTGGGAGCCTGAGAAATGTGGCGATATGTTTGGACACTTTGTCCATGGTATTAATACCAATAGGGCTGTTTGTACATCGACCGTTTCTGTAAGTTATAAAAAATCTTGTATGCGTAGTTTTTTTTGGTCTTAACGCGGCATATTTCTTAATTAAATTGATCCATTTTGGGTCTGTAATCATAAATTCCCTTGGCACATTGTTTTTTGTTTTAGGAATACTGATGAGGATGGAATCAGAATTATACTTTATGTTATCAGTTGACAGATATGTCAGTTCTTCCCTCCTGAGGGCCCCACTATAGCCGAAGATTAGGATTACCTAAAAAATATGTACCAATATTTAGTTTAAATCATGATGTCACATTATATTCTAAAAAAAATTGTGAATACTTACTTTCATAGCCATGTACATATTGTCATCAGCATCGTCAATAAATTTGTTGATTTCATCTTCTTCTAAAATTTTTGATTTTTTTGGGGCGTACCCTTCGGAGCATCTTTTCAAAAAGGCTTGAAGTTTATGAAATTTTGAGATGTCCACGTTTTCATATACACTTAAGCACGACCTTAGCTTTGAGTAGAGGGTCCACAAACTTGACGACTTATACTTTTTTCGTTGAACTTCAAAATATGCCAACAAAACTGTCTCCGATATTGTACCAATCTTGTTATCAGCTCGCCATAACATTCTCGCGATTTTGTCGGTAAGAAATTACCCAAAATATTGTCTGCCAAAGCCCGTATCTCTGGGGGGGTACACGAAAAACCATCAGAAGCGCTCATTTTTACGATTTTTATTATCGAAAAATATGACGTTTTTGAGTTTTTTTTCCACGGCCACCTTGCCGCTTTTAACACAAAAACGTTACCAACTGCAGGAAAATTCCCTAGATTTAAAAATTTTCATTTCTTTCATTATTTTGTTATAAAAAAGCGCAAAGTAGAAAAAATAATGTATGACACCTCGTTTGTAAGGGATTTTCTCGCCCTCACTCCTTTATGGCACTCCTCGCTGCGCTCGTCGTTCCCTAAACACGTTCGTGCGAGAAAATCTACCTTACAAAACTCGTATCATAATATACTATTACTAAATTAAAAGATTAGAATCACTAATTTTCACGTAAATACAACCAACTTCTTTACTAACTGTAACCTAACATCATCACATTCTTACTTCAAAATAGCGATTGTAGCATTGTTTTTCTTATTAATTACCGGCGACCGGCGCGATTTTTTTTTCGGATTATTGTTCTCTAAGTTATCCTCTACAACTCAGTATAATTGGTTTAAAACTGGGACGATCTTCCAGCTGCAGACGATTGGTCAATGGAGGAGTATAAGGGAAGCATAGCAGATGCAAAAGTCTTCACGCCAAGTGCGTCAGCGACGCCTCAACTTGAGGGTAATGTGGAGCTTAAGCCTGTTGTTACGCCAACAATCTAAAATATTGGAATTTAACCATATTGATAGATTTATAACAACTGCAGAAAATAACCAACATTTAGCTATGAAAGTAAGAAAAATTTTGTGCTAAATACTTTCAATTTTTAATATATTTCAGTTATTTAAGGTTGCGTTAATAATGGGATTCTGTGGTGCCTGCCGAAGAGATGAATTGACCAACATGTTAGTAGACGATATTGTGGTCAAAGATGATGTGGTCACAGTTACTGTAACAAAAACAAAAAATAAAGTTCGAAGAGAATTCTTAATTACAGAGAAACTGTGGATTGATTTAATTAAGCAATATTTGAGCCTAAGGCCTAAGAAAATAAACCACAGGCGGTTTTTTATAACCTACCGCAATGGAAAATGTATTTCTACTCCTATCGGTATAAACACCATGGGAAAAGTTCCTTTTATTATTGCCACTTATTTGCATTTAGCCAACCCGAAGCTTTTTACAGGTCATTGCTTTCGACGTTCAAGTGCTTCCCAATTGGCAAACAAAGGTGGCGATTTAATAACTATAAAACGGCATGGAGGTTAGAAGTTTTCAGCTGTGGCTGAGGGCTATATTGATGCTTCAGTTAAAAAAAATGGAGGTAGCTGAATTGCTATCTAATAAGCCATGTACTTCCACTTCATCGGCTCAAGTGGTAATTGACCAGTCTTCCACACTTGAAGAATCACACAGTTTTATCAGCAACCCAGTGAGTCAACAAAACATTGTTGAGGGGCAAAATCTACCGTCGTTTAAAATTAATGCTCAGGACACTTCTACTGTTACAATCAAAGTTTATAATAACTGTACTTTTAATGCCAAAGATGTATAAAGAATAATTTGTGAATTTATTAAATAATTAAATAATTGTTAATTTAATTAATTATTTTGCTTATAATGAAATAAAAATAAGTTATATTTTGTGTATGTTTATTTTATATTTTAAAAGTTCGACATTTTATTACATAACAACATAACCGCACTTTCAGTTTGGTCAACATGTTAATAGACGATATTGTGGTCAAAGATGATGTGGTCACTGTGACTGTAACAAAAACAAAAAATAAAGTTTGAAGAGAATTCTTAATTACAGAGAAACTGTGGATTGATTTAATTAAGCAATATTTGAGTCTAAAGCCCACCATTCACGATCCAACGCCGCAGTACGATTGGGTTGAATACAACTGCTGTACAATTCTGTTGAAAACTGAACGTGTACACTCACGTTACAACCTTGCAGTTAGAATTTGTAACTTGTTGCCATGATTTTGTAAATACAAGTAAAATTCTGACATAAATAAAACAGTTAGGTTATATTCTTACCAAAACAACAATCTATTAATTGTACAACCGACTCGGTTAGTTACACACGTTCAAATCTCGTTGCAACCAACACAATCATACTGCTGCAGTCTGTCATGTTTGCCGTCAAGATTGCATAAATTTGGTTGGTTGTGAACACACATGTTCAAAAATACTTCAATTTTGTCGCATCCAGCCCAATCGTACTACGGCGTTGGATTGTGAATGGCGGGCTTAAGGCCTAAGAAAATAAACCACATGCTGTTTTTTATAACCTACCGCAATGGAAAATGTATTTCTACTCCTATCGGTATAAACACCATGGGAAAAGTTCCTTTTATGATTTCCACTTATTTGCATTTAGCCAACCCGAAGCTTTTTACAGGTCATTGCTTTCAACGTTCAAGTGCTTCCCAATTGGCAAACAAAGGTGGCGATTTAATATCTATAAAACGGCTTGAAGGTTGGAAGTCTTCAGCTGTGGCTGAGGGCTGTATTGATGCTTCAGTTAAAAAAAATGGAGATAGCTGAATGGCTATCTAATAAGCCATGTACTTCCACTTCAACTGCTCAAGTGGTAATTGACGTCTTCCACTGCTTCATTTTTACATGAATAATCACACACTTTTAGCAGCAACCCAATAACGAGTCAACAAAACATTGTTGAGGGGCAAAATTTAACTTCATTTAAGATTAATGCCCAGGACACTTCTGCTGTTACAATCAAAGTGTATAATAACTGTACTTTTAATACAAAAGATGTATAAAGAATAAAATGTGAATTTATTAAATAATTTTTAATTTAATTAATTTATTTTGTGTATGTTTATTTTATATTTTAAAAGTTTGGCATTTTATCACATAACGACATAACCGCACTTTTAAATATAATAAGTTTGACATTTCAGAACAGCTGTTAGGTGCTACCAACTTTAAAAAACAAAATTTTACTGTTTCCAGTATTCTAATAAATCTCATTAGGACACGCAAATGCGTGTCCTAATGGAGTTCATTAGGACACGCAAGTATAAAAAATAGTTTATGCTATTATAGCTTAATAGTTGCTAAAGGCGCAGTAATTATTGCAGTTTTGCGTTATCAAGCGCGCTCTTAACTTTTAATAATAATCATTTAAGGTCCAAGTGTACCCAAAAAACCTGTGTTGTTTGTTTAATAGATAATATAATAATGTGATAACTTTGGTTTTAAGTTAATAGTCTAGAAATGTTAAAAACTTGCTTACCTAACTTGTTTTGGAAAAAAAATTTTGTAATTAAATTATTTCACATGTTATACGTGAAAAATTAATTTTGGAGAAACTGTACATTCAAAATTAATCAAAATAATACCACTTAAGTTTCATAGTATTTGAACCATTTTCTCGAAATTTTAAGAAAATCGTATGTCTAGGGACTAAACTATTACCTCCTTTTTGCCAAAAAAAGCTTTTTTGACAATAATTTAGTCGCTAGACATACGATTTTCTTGAAATTCTGGGAAAATAGTTCAAATACTATGAAATATAAGTGGTATTATTTTGGTTAATTTTGAATGTACAGTTTTTCTAAAATTAATTTTGCACGTATAATATGTGAAATAATTTAAATAAAATTTTTTTTTCCAAAACAAGTAAGGTAAGCAAGTTTTTAACATTCCTAGACTGTTAACTTAAAACCAAAGTTATCACATTATTATATTATTTATGAAACAAATTATTTCGTTCAGACGATACGCACTGTGGGGCCGATACGTCGAAACTTGCGACATAAATACGTAATTCGTAAAATCATCACCATTTTCAAGATCTTTATTATTTATGAGGTTAATAATTAACTATTACTGCAATAAATACAGATGGGCACTAAAATGTTATGTAATTATTATATATTTATATTGATACCTGCTTTAACCGTGCTTTAAAAATTTGCATATTTCTCTAATTGGAGCATATTTGTGGACATATGTATAGATTTTCTTGTATTACGATATTAGATGGTCTTTACCCATTACTTACAGTAATTATTTTGTTTAGTTTATTAATTGTGTACATCAATATTTAATGAAATTATTTATCTGGTAACAAGATGAGTAATTACGTTACTTGAATATTTTGGTGATAATAAGCCGTTATCAGCTTATTTTATTTTAAAAATTTTAGATAGTTGCAAAGCGATTTCTATGAACGAAAAGAACAAACCTTTGTACATATAAAATTGAAAATAAACTGAAAAAAGGTATATGGGTCCACACAGAAATGCTTCATTCTTATAGTACCTACCTACTACTTAAGAAGATTGAAAGTACCGTTTTACTTAGATTTTCAAACACTTTCAGGAAGGTTCAAACAATAGAAGATATTTTTTTGAAATATGTACAGAACAAATACATACTATATCCAATAGTTAAAACTAAGTATTTTAGTCTCCGAAGAATAACTTTAAACTGATGAAAATGTTCTCCATAGAGTCGCTAACACTAATCCTATAAGCTAATGTCAAATTTCTCTGTCATCATTGACGTATTCTGTTTGACTTTTTCATCAAAAACCGAAATTTAAAGTTTAAATATATATTATCAAAGTTAAAAAAATGGTAAACTAACTAATCCCATAGAAACTCTTCATCTTAATTTCTATCTTCTTCTTCAGCTTCGTTTTGTAAATCATCATCTTCATCAGAACTCGTTTCCTTGATCCCATATTTGGTTCTTTCAACAATTTCTGGATATCGTCATTCGTATCGCGAATTGTTTTCTTTCGAGGACTTGGTATTAAGTCTGTGCAGACTAGATCCGAAAATACAGTATCAGAAGAGTACATTATGTATCAAGTCTCTGATGGTTACCGTTCTAATAATTTTCAGTGAATATTTTTCACGAAAAGCTCTAACATCTTTAAATCCAGCATCAAGTGTTTCTTCTGATAATAAGCCCAAGGGAAGGGTAGCATTTCGAGCAATATCTGCAGAAGATCTGTGAGAAGAAGATGAAGACTCTCTTCATTATCTGGCAATAAAATCATTTCAACTAACCGCTTGGAGTATTTTTCTAAAATCCTTAGTTTTATATAGTGGCATTCTTTGTATGCACTTTTGTTTAACGAAATTCAAAAAGGTATAAGTGATATTTTTAAGATCATTTAATATTTTTCCATCAGATACTCCTTTTACGAAATTTTAAATGAATATGAAAAATTAGTCAATTTATCTATTAATATTAATTCTAATGTTATAAAAAAACGGCAACTTATTATAGAGAGATGTAAAATACTTACCAATATATATTTTGTTTAATATGTATAAACTTAGAACTAAAATTGTAACACTAAAAACGGCGTTTAATTCGCACCCACTTCACACCTTTACCAAGTTCTAACTTCAACGTCTAACTGTACACAAAATAATAAACCCCTACAAATGTGACCAATATTACCAAGTACTACAATTATAGTACTTCTAAGAAAAAACATAAAAGTGGGTAAATATTAAAGTTCATTTTTCTCATTTTTATCGCAAGTTTAGATGCATCGGCCCCATAGTGGATACGGTAAGAACTTTGTTGAATTATTAAACAATTATGTTAAGTTAGAACGCCTCTTAGATTATTCGGGGTACATGGTACATATGTTTACATGTCCGTCCTCTTTGAAAAATTTTCTCAATTGAACCCCACGTTTCAATTCATGAAACGCATGGGTTCAACGATGATATTTATCAAAAGTTCTGAAATATTTATATTATGTCACGATTAACCAACAACAAAAAAGCGAAAATCTACCTTTTAATTTACTTTTAAAAATGTGTAATTTCCAAGCTAATAAATGTTATAGCTATGTTGAGTTAGATGAAATGCATCTTTACTAAATGGGCCATAAATCAAAAACCCATTTATCTTTTAAATTTGTATTAACAAGCAGAAATAATCTTGCAAAATTTTGCAATACACAGTTACATTAATTTCACTAAAATGCGGAAAAATAAATATGAGACGTTATAATACAGCGTCGTATTAGGTTTTATTTTAATTTGCGATAATATTATACGGTGTCGTACTAAGTTTTATTTTAACAACGGAAGATTAATTTGGAATATTATATAAATAATATGCGGTTCATCTAATAAATCTCAGACAGTTAACTTCGTAATCCAAGTAACACTATTACAACATCCGGAATATTTAGTGTAAAAGAATAATTTTGGAAGTTATTACAGTCAATTTTTGAGCATACGTACTTCTTCGTCGCTATCCTTTTCAGCATTATACTTTCTAATCTTTCTTGTAATTTGATATTTATTATTTTTGCATTAGTTAAACAATTAAATTAAAGAGCAATATGTTACATGCACTATTGTGTACAACAGGAAAGTCTGAATAAGAATTGTGTACTACTTGAAAGACAAACTAAGGTAGTATCTTGTTGTGAGTCATGCCAAAAACATGCAGCCCCAACGACAAACTGTTTATTCCCGCGACAAGAAGTTGCAAAAGTTGGAAAAGACTGGATTTAAAGCTTGATATCGCTCATTGGGCCAGTAGTTTTCTTTATCACATTTTGTAGCGTTTTCAGCTAACAACCTATGAACGCTGCCATTGTAGTTTTTAAGAAATCCGACCGAGACCTCATAACTTCAATTTCATAACTACTACAAGTGCGTTGTTCGGGGAACACGGCTTAAAATTCAGTGACAAAAATTTCTTACCTGGTTCAACTACCCACTTTCCAGATATGCACCGTCAAAGTGACAACATTGATTCTGACAAATGCATCGAAAGGTAACATTCCTTCCCAAAAGTATAAATGGCTCTATTATGACTCATGACAAATCATTGATATAATATTGTTACAATTACATTAACAACCTTATCAGCCATTACAGTTGGAAATATATGTTTTTAATTATAGGGTAGTGTACGGACTATCGTGCTCGTCTTTCACCCAAGTGGTCCAGGTTGACTCCCGGTACCCGCAGACCTGGTATTAACCAGGTTAAGAAAACGACAGAAAACATTAGTTTTCTGTCGTTTTCTTTAGCTGTAACACAAATGTGGGATTTGTGCTATAACATCTGTTAAGTCGGCTGCAGCCGTACGTTGGGCCTGCGTAATAATCGCCCCTTCCTCCCGCACAAGCTTTATAGCTTCTGGAGCCTGGTTCGCCATGTAATAAGTAGTAGCAATTATTATTATTATTTGAAAGCAAAAACCTTAGCTATAAATAAAACTCTAATGTTTCACACTAAATCATGCTATAAAAAAATGTTCACCTTGACTTTGGATCGAACCAAGGTCTTCCGCTCTCCGGGCGGGGCTTTACGGGGCGGTACAAGAAGATGACAATTTTTTATACATACTAGATAATTGCAGGGCTAGATATAATTGCTTTATAAACTTTTGATGGATCAACAGTTTTGACAACAACACAACTATTAAAGCTAATATAGATTTTTATAATAATCCTATAAGGAAATTAATTGTTAACTTTAAAATAAATACTAGTTATTAGTTAATGTTTTACATTAAACCATAGTATAAATGCAAATCCTTATAGATTATAGTACGCTTATATTTATACTTTATATAGAAAAAATTGTCATCGTTCTGTAGGTCGCCTTCAAATTCTGACGAAGCAAATTTAGCTTTAAACGTTAGAAACTCATTGAAGATGGAAGACTGAAATTGTGTATGCAAATGTATTTATAATGCTTTGAGCTTGCTATGTAAAGTAATTGAGAGAGCCGCCATAGTTTATAGTAAACCGACTATAATGTAGTTTCACACGAAAACATGCACTAAGATTCTGGAAGTTTATAAAAATCTCCACACATATATTTAAAAGTTTTTGTTTTCAGAGGATTCGACACTGTACTTATACTCTTCACATCAACAGGCACATAAACAAGAAAAATATAAACGCAATTCTAGAATTATTATCTAACTAATAAATAGTACAATAACATAGCGCTTTATCGGACGTGCCTAGTTCATGACCGATCGAGCTTAAGAGCGAGGCTGAATATAAAATCTTCTTACATATTTGATATTTGATCATTATGGGGAGAACTAACTCTCATTATTATGTTTAATATGCAGATTATATGCATTTTATCAACTAGCCGATTTATGGTTTATAATCTCACTTTTAAAATAATAAATTTTAAAAAGGATTTTCTTAATGAAAATATGTTAATTAAGTTAATAGTTAGTTAAGACTATTTAAGCAGATAACGGATATGTGGAAATCCAGATTTGTATAGTAAAAAGGTAAATCTTTCTCATAACTTAACGATTTGGAAATCGTTTATGCATTTTTTTACAAGTTTAGTCCATTTTCAATGTTCTAAATCATCTGGAATAGACAGAAGATGTTGTATTAAAGGTGTATGCAACTTACCTGTTGAAATGTAAAGTTCATGTTAACGAGTTATGAAAACTTCGCAGTCTTATTGAATTTTCAAAATGTAAACTAGTTTTGATAAAATGTTTGAGTGGAAATAAGTAGTGTAACAGTATAACTAAGTATTGTATATGGTTGTATTCAGGATTTTATTTTTTATAAGTTTGTATAAATAGTTTTTACTTTTATGAAAGTGTATAAGCTAAACTTGAGTTATGTAAAAATTAAAATGCAATAAATTTTTTGTTTTTTGACAAAATTCAATTGTATTCCAAAATAGTATATAAAGGGAATCTAGTTAACCACGTTAATGTTCAATTATATTTGAAAATATCAAAAGGAAGTATCGAAAATAATACTAACCTGTTTAACTGAAAGCAGATCTCATTTTAATAGAAATTAAAAATCCAATTTAGTTCATTTTCGTTGAGAAATTTCAAAACAATAATAAATGATTATTATTATTATTATTATTATTATTATTATTATTATTATTATTATTATTATTATTGTTGTTAATATTATTTTTCACGAGAGTTCTCGGCTTGTGTTTAAATAGTGAGAAGGTAATCAAGAGTCAACCAGGCTCCTCAGATTATCTTCAGTATTCACGATAACACCTTTCTTAAGATGTGGGCTGTGCCGCATAAAGCCATATTTTGTAGGAATTCGATTCTTATGTTTTTATTTATTTTTTCGATATAAGTCGGAAGTGTTTTCGGTATAGTTCCTAAACTGCCTATTACTATTGGTATAATATCGACTTTTGTTTCCCACATTCTTGCCACTTCTATTGCTATGTCTCTATACTTAAGTATTTTCTCAGATTCTTTTGTATCAACATTGTGGTCTGCTGATACTGCCACGTCTATTATGTGACATATTTTTGTTTGTCTATTTCTAACCACAATATCTGGTTTGTTGGCTGGTATGGTTCTATCTGTGTGTATCTGCATGTTGTACAATATTGTCGTATCGCCTGCATTTATTACTTCATGTGGTTGATGTTGATACCACCTTTCGGATACTTCTACACCTAACTGTTTAGTTAGAACCCAATGAATATATTTACATAAGGAATCGTGCCTTTCAATATATTCTTTCTTTGCTAACTCTTGACAGCCAGATATAATGTGGTCAATATGTTCGTCATTGACCTTACATATTCTGCACTTGCCATCATTGTTGTTCTTTAATATTTTCTTTTCATAATACCTAGTTTTTAGTGACTGGTCTTGCGCGGCTATTATGAGAGCTTCTGTTTGTCCTTTCAGTTTTCCACACTTTAACCATGTGAAGGTGAGGTCTTTATTTATAGAGGCTTTGTTAATTTTCCTTAGGAACTGTCCGTGCATTTCTTTTGTGGTCCAGTTTGATTTTAGTTGCCTCTGTATGGCAGTTTTTACCTGTAATTTCTTGGTTTTAGCTACGTTTTTCGTGTGGTTTTCTGTTCGCAATGTTGTGCTATGTTCGATAGGCAGTTGTTCTAGTATTTTTGTTGTTGTTTTCGTTATTGTTTTATTGGTTGTGCACGTTTTTTCTAGTTCTTTAATCAGTTGTACGATGGGATCGTTCTCTTTCTCCTCAATATATATGCCCAGCCCTATTATTGCATTTTGATAGGCTCCAACTATTTGTCTGAGTCCTCTGCCACCTTCGTTTCTGGTTACATATAAGCGGTCAACATCAGCCCGTGGATGTAGCTGTCCGTACATAGTAAGTAGTTTTCTAGTTTTTCTGTCTAACTGCCTAAGCTCTTCTTGTGTCCACTCTATAATCCCAAAGCTGTATTCTACTACGGGAACAGCTAGCGTACCTATAGCGGTGATTTTGTTTTTTCCCGTTAATTCGGTATTTAGTATTAATCTTGTTCTTCTTATGTATTCTTTTCTTAATTTCTGTTTCATAGTGTTGTGGCTGATTGTCTCCCTTTCGTCTATACCCAAATATTTATAGGTATTTCCTTGTTCTAAACCTCTGATTTCCGTGTTCTCAGATATTTTTATGTTTTCTGTATGAACTGTCTTTCCCCTTAGTAATGATATTTTTGCGCACTTATCTAGGCATTATTATTATTATTATTATTATTATTATTCCTTTTTCGTCACAGCTTTAAACTGGTTTGCAATTCTGCACAGACTGGGCATTACCAATGTCCTAAGTTTGTGAATTCTTGATTAATGCAGTTGGAAGTAGCTAGTTCTTAGTTCTGAAGTAAGTATTTATTGCAGGTAAGTTAGTTATGTCAGTGTCTTACGTATTATATGTGCTGTCCCTAACATGGCTTCTCTTTGTAGGTCTTCTAATCGATGTTCTCCCGGCAACGTTTCAATATGTTTTTGTATATTTTTCCCAACACTGCCCAAGGCACCAATTATTATTGGGAGTACTTGAGTCGACATATGCCACATCCTTTGGATTTCAATGGTAAGGTCTCGATATTTAAGTTTCTTTTCAGCTTCCTTATTTATTATATTGTTATCCGCTGGTATTGATACTTCAATTAAATAGCATTTTCTATTGACGTGATCTTTTACAATGATGTCTGGACGATTTGCTCTAACTTCCCTGTCTGTTTGTACTCCTTGGTTCCACAGAACAGTTAAATCTTTGTAGGTAGTCACTGGTTGCGGTTTATGTTCATACCATTTTTCAGTTACTTCTGTACCAATTGCTTTACAGATCTTATAATGTATTAACCTACCCACGCGATCGTGCCGCTCAACATATTCCTTGGCTGCTAATATACGACACGCCGAAATAACATGGTCTATCGTCTCTGGTTTTTCTTTGCATAGTCTGCACATAGGGTCTATATTTTCTTTAAGAATGTTTCTCGCATAATAGTTTGTGCGAAGAGCTTGGTCTTGTGCTGCTATTAAAAGACTCTCTGTTTCACCCTTCAGGTTTCCTTTGCTTAGCCATAGCACTGTGTTATTCTTATCTATTAGCTGCTCGTCTATGTGCCTCGCAAATTGCCCGTGCATTCTTTTATTAACCCATTTCTCTTCTATTCTTTTAGCAATATTCGTTTTAACTTTTGCTTTTAATTGTTTTTGTGTTAGAATGGTGTTGTCTGTATTGACATGTTCTTCCTTGAAATCTTGGTTGAACGTTCTTGCCATTTTTGTTATAGATTTCCCTTCCGGTTTGTGGTTTTCATGTCTTTTTATCATGCTTACTATTGGTTTAGTATCGGAGGCATCAAGGTATTGTGCAAGGTTAATTATTGCAGCTCTATATGCACCTTCTAGCTGCAATAGTCCTCTTCCGCCCCTTTTTCTGCTAGTGTACAGTCGATCTATGTCCGCCCTAGGATGGTGTAGGCCATATATTGTTAATAACTTTCTAGTCTTCCTGTCCAATTGTTGAATTTCTCTTATATTCCAATTTAAAATACCAAAACTGTACTGGATAACAGGTACTGCATACGCACCTATCGCTGTTAATTTGTGTTTTCCGTGCAATTCGGTTTTTAATATTTTCCTAATTCGAGCTTTATATTCTCGGGCGATATTTTCTTTCATCTTTTCATGCGCTATACCATCACTTTCTTCCATACCTAAGTATTTGTAAGTTTTACCTTCCTCTAGTTGTTCTATTGCTTTATTGTCTTCGATTTCAATATTTTCTGATTCGACAAGCCTACCTCTTTTAAAAACCACTTTGGCACATTTATCGAGCCCAAACTCCATTCTAATGTCATCGCTAAATCTTTTCACCAGTGCTATCTGATTTTTTAGTTCACCTTCATTTTTTGCTATAAGTTTAAGGTCATCCATATACAATAAGTGGTTGATGACCTTTTCTTCATCGTGTAATCGGTAACCAGTTTCGGTGGTGTTTAGTTCTTTGGATAGCGGGATAAGTGCAATGCAAAACAAGATGGGAGATAAAGAATCTCCCTGAAATATTCCTCTTTTGATTTGTACTTTAGATGTTTGGATGGTTTTGGTACTAGTGTTCAAATATAGTTGCGTGTTCCAGTATTTCATCATTCGTTGGCACATGTTTATTATTGAGGGATGAATGCCTATTATTCTCATGGATTCTAAAATCCAACTGTGTGGGACACTATCGTACGCCTTCTTATAATCTATCCACGCACAGCACAAGTTTTTCCTGCGCTTCCTGCTATCTTCCGATATAGCCTTCGTTATTAGCAGTTGGTCAACACATCCCTTTGCCCCTTTACAACATCCCTTTTGCTCTTCGGGCATTAACTTATTCTTGCTAATGTAGTTCTGTATCTTATTTGCAATTATACCTGTAAAATTCTTAAACATGGTTGTAAGACAGGTAATCGGTCTATAGTTTCTTGCTTGTTTTGGATCTCCTGATTTTGGTATTAGGTAGGTAATACCAGTTGACAACCATTCTGGAAATACTTCATTAGTCATTAATTGATTATAACTCTTAACCAGGTATTTATGCGTAGCTTTGATATTTTTCAGCCAAAAATTTGGTATGTAATCGTAACCTGGGGATTTCCAATTTTGTGTTTTTTCTAACGCATCCCTGACGTCTTCAATTGCAATATCTTGCATTAACATACTGCTTTTTTGCTCCCTATTTCGCTCTATCCAGGCTGCTTTATTGTTATGCGTGACTTCTTCCTCGTAGATACCTTTCCAAAAGTCTTCTAGCTCGGCTTGACTAGGATGGTTATCGTCTACCTGATTTGACGTTTTTAGGGATCTATAGAACGCTTTAGTATTTTCGTAAAACATTTTATTTTGTTGGAATTGAAGTTTTCTTTTGAGGTAGCGTTTAATTCTCTGAGATTTGGCAGCAATCTTTTGCTTTAGCTCTTCTATTACTCTAGTTTGATCTATCTTGGATTCTATTTTGTATTTATTTAGCAGAATCGTAGCCTTTCTTCTTCTGTTTTTCTTTAGCACGTCTACTGTTACTAGCAATGATAGTTCTTTTCTTAGTTCTGCTATTACACTTTCAAGTCTTCTTTTCCAGGCTGGTTCTTTCTTCCCATTTCCTGACGTTATTTTTACTTTAATTTGACCTTTTAGTTTTTCTGTGATTATTAACGCAGTTGCATATATTAGATGATTAAGTTGTAGTAGGTCATAGTGGTCTTGCTCTAACATATGGGTAAGTACTTCGTTAGACTGTTCAATGAGTCTTCTACATTTTTGTGTCAGATTTACTTTTGGCAGTTTGGCTCTTTCCGACATTTTTAGTTGAGATATTTTTATATATACTATCTTAATATCGTATTCGAGTTGCTGGTCTCGATTTTCACTATCTTGTCTATTCACATTATAGTCATTCAGTTCTCCTGTCTGCTCCGTTCTTTCATTATGTATTATTTCTTGCTCTGGTAACTCTGGTTGTACTACTTCAGTTGTTTCAGCTTCAGTTGTTTGTTCTCTGATTTGTTGAAGTATATGGTCTATTTCAATCTTTGTAACTTTGCCTTTTTTTAGGATGAAATTCTTTTGATTATTAAGTTTCTAAAGTTATTAAATTCTATTATTATTATTATTATTATTATTATTATTATTATTATTATTATTATTATTATTATTATTATTATTATTATTGTTATTATTATTAAATAACTAGAGCACTGAGGTACTACAATACCTATACAGCACTTGCAAACTGTGCGATGATTTACTACAAACCAAAGAAATTAGTGGTATACAATAATAATGAAGTAACTAAATAATATTCTGTTGATATAAGATAAGCATATGCTTATACTATAATACTCCCGATAATATACAGGGTGCCCATTATGTATGGAATATAGTATATATCTCGGTAAATATCGACTTTATAAAAAAAATTGTTATATAAAAGTTGTTTAACATTTTATTTTCCATAATAAGATAGCATTCAATTGTTTTTATTTCAGAAAACAAATGAGTAATGAATAACACTTTAAGTTTTTTAAATAGCAATGTACCCTTTCATTAGGCTCATTTGATAGAGATTTTTTTCTCTTTTCGATAGAAACTCGGTAGAAGTTCTGTATTACCAATGTAGTAGGGATAATTGTGGATTGTTTTTACCTATGTGAAGGACTACGCATTTTTCCTTATTTAGTGGTATCAATCATTCAGTGCACCAGCAATCAATTGATTCTAGGTCCCTTTGTAAGAGTTGATGATTAATGGGATCATCATAAAGCTTGGTATCATCTGCGTATATTGATGTTTGGCTGTGTAATAGTGTAGGTAGGTCAGACGTGTAAATAAGATAGAGAATTGGTCCTAAAACAGATCCTTGCGGTACGCTACTGTGTACCGGTTTAGGATTGGGATACATCATTCCCAAATCTTACATAAAAAGTCCTGTCTGATAAAAAAGCGGAGATCCATGCAAGAAGCCTTCCTCTAATTCCTACATGTTCCAGTTTAAGCAAGAGTCTGCGATGAGGCCCCTTGTCGAATGCTTTGCTAAAATCGAGATTTTATCAATTATCAATTTAAATAATTTTTTTAATTGTTTTTAAATCATAGGTTTAATAAATTTACTTTCTTTGTTAATTAATAATTATTTCTAAATTTCTTCAACATTCATTTGGGTAGCAAATTTGTTCTTTTTATTTCATTTATATGTTTAATCAGGATTTAATAAATGAAAAGCTTGTGTTCTTTATTCTGTACATTTTATTTGTGTATTTTTATTTTATATCTGTGTAATGCTATTTGCTAACAGCCAACATTTATTTAAATAATAAGAATAATCTACATCAGCGACCCAACCGGTGAGAGTTTCAATGTAGTGAGAATCTGTTACTCCTTACGATCCGTTTATAAAGCTGGAGCAATGTATAAAATGTTTACAAGATAAGAAGTGTGTCATTTCATCTTTTGTCTGTGTGTATTATTAAATAATTAAATATATTTATATGCACACATTCATGGTAATACGTACAAGTTATATGCGGTTTTATGTCCGACTGCTTTGAAAAGTTTTCTTAGTTACATATATGTTAAGATTAATGGGAAATTTAGTGTGTCTCAAAGTCTCACTCACTGTTGCTCTTGGTTACTCATGTTATTTAGGTAGAGCCCAATTTACTTTGTTTTATGTGACTAGAGTAACATAATGAACCATATTTTGGACTCCAAAGAAAATCATAGGTCAAATAGTTATAATACTTACAGTCCAACAAAGGTACGTATTGTAACAAGAGAGAAAAAGAAAGAACCCCTTCTCGAGCAGCGGATGGAGTATTCGGTGGCATTCGAGAGAATGACGCATAGCACCAACAATGTAAACGAGGCACTGTTTATCTAGCACCTTCTAGAAATACATGGTAGTTTCTACCGGCTTCTGGAACGTTTATAGGATGGTATAAAGTCGGCGTCGCGGAGAAAGGGACCAGTTAACAGCAAGTCATTAACTGTGTATTACAAAATAAATAGTGAATATAAATGTTGTATTAGAAATTCATAGTCTGTAAATAATAGTTTTTAATGGTTTATAATTATAGCGTTAATTTATAGTGTATTCATTAGTGTATAGAAATAAATATTTGTTTGTGAATAGACGATTTAAACAGCACTTGTGTTATTATTTTTAGAAAGAACGTTACAGTGGTGTCAGGTGTGGGGTTTTAAAATAAATAAAATCGCGTAATAATTAATTAAAGTGCTGTGAGAATAAAATTTTTGGTGTTAAAACATAATTTCAACAAACGATTAAAATGGTGATGAAACTGTTAAAAGATCTCAAAGTAATAGACTTGAAACATGAACTTGAAGAACGAGATTTAGATACAACGGGCCTTAAAAGTGTGTTAATAAATCGGCTAAGAGAATGGCTTTTGGAGCAGCAAGAAGACCCTGAAAGTTTCCTCTTCGAAATACCTGGACCCGTAATGGATACTAATTTGTTATTAAGTAAAATAGAAGAGAATTCTAGAATGTTAAAAGAGGAATTACTGGAAAAGTCGGAAGAGAATTCTAGAATGCTTAAAGAAGAATTATTGGAAAAGTCCGAAGAGAATTCTAGAAAGTCTGAAGAGAATTCTAGAATGTTAAAAGAGGAATTACTGGAAAAGTCGGAAGAGAATTCTAGAATGCTTAAAGAAGAATTATTGGAAAAGTCCGAAGAGAATTCTAGAAAGTCTGAAGAGAATTCTAGAATGTTAAAAGAGGAATTACTGGAAAAGTCAGAAGAGAATTCTAGAAAGTCCGAAGAAAATGTTAGAATGCTTAAACAAGAATTACTTGAAAATACTAAAGCACTGGAAGAAAATGTTAAAATGCTTAAAGAAGATTTACTGGAAAACTCTAGAACGCTTAAAGAAGAATTATTAGAAAAGTCTGAAGAAAGTTCTAGAAGGCTTAAAGGAGAATTGTTGGAAAATGTCAAAGCGTTGGAAGATAAAGTTTTCGAAGAATTTTTGGAGAATGCCAGTGCGTTAGGACTATTGGAAGGTAGATTGGCGGAACAAGATAGGGTAATAAAGATGGTAGAAGAGAAAATAGCCCAAATGCAATTACCACCAACAACTAAGAAAGACGATATGGCCGAAATGCTGGAAGATAGAATGAGGCAACTACGGTTTCCCTCAACTTCTGAGTGGCCGTTTAATGAAGTAAAGAAACAAATTAAAGAAGAAAAGGTTCCTGCCGTAGGGATAAAAGTAAAACCACCCACGTTCGATGGAAAGATACCTTGGTCCACCTACTACAAACAATTTGAGGCGGCCGCTGGGGCCAACGGATGGACAGGCAAGGAAAAGGCCGTTTCTTTAACTGTGGCTTTGCGTGGAGACGCGTTGAACGTCCTGCAAACAATCCCAGCAGGACAGGAAAATGATTATCAATTGTTAGTGTCTAGATTGGAGATGAGATATGGAGACGCGCATCTTCAACAAGTGTATCACGCGCAAGTGAAGAATCGTATCCAGAAGAATGGAGAAAGCCTGCAGGAGTTTGAAGCCGATGTTGCGCGGCTTGTCCGATTGGCGTACCCTACGGCACCCGATTCATTTCTGGGACAGCTCGCTGTGCAGACCTTCATTGATGGGTTAAGAGACGGGGAAACACAACAATCATTGAGGCTAGCACGACCAAGAACAACTGATGATGCGCTTGCTCACGCCTTAGAATTTGAAGCTGCAAAACAAGCGTCCCGAGGTCACGGGCGTGTTCGGGCCGTTGTGGAGGAAGAAGAAGGTTCTAAAGATCACCTAGAGGAGTTAGTACTGAGAGTTCTTCGGAAGGAAGAAAGCCGTAAGAAGAATCATCAAGAAGTTCGAGGGCCTCGTTGTTGGAATTGCGGCGAACAAGGTCACATACGACGTCGTTGCCCTAAACCAAAACAGGTTCAGCAGTCGGAAAACTAAAGAAGGTCGACGAGTGGGGGCGAACGTTGACCTTGAGTAGAGATGCCCCGAAGATCACCATCCATGCCGTAACATCAAACAATAGTACCAGCAGTTTGTTCGTAGATGGGAAAATTGCTAATCGTACTGTTCCACTACTCATTGATACGGGGGCGACAAAGTCCATCATACGCCCTAACGTTCTACGAACAAGTATGAAGCTGTTACCAACAACTACTCAACTCCGTACAGCAACAGGTGAAGTGATACCAACACGCGGAGTGGTGAAGATGAAGATTGGCATTGGAAGTGAAGAACGTGATCATGAGGTGCTGGTAGCCGATATCACTGATGACTTCATCTTGGGAATGGACCTCCTGAGAAAATTTGGTTTTACGTTGGATTTGAAAGAGGGTGTTTTGAAGGTCGGTAACGAAGAACTTCCGTTGCACCCACGAGAAGATCCGGTTGTAAGGGTTTTGCTGACTGAAGATGTGATATTGCCGGGTCAAAGCGAGATGGTTGTCGAGGCGGGTTTGGATGGAGATCTTCGGGTAGGATGTGTGCGAATGATGGAGCCTGTTTGTGATAAGAAGATCCATAGTGGCATACTGTTGGGAAAAGCGCTGATCAAGGTTGGAAAGAGAGTACCGGTGAGAATTATGAATGTTAATGTGGATCCGGTGACATTGAAGAAGAGTACCCTTGTGGGACAGTGTGTGCCAGTATTTCGAGTAGCCAGGTGTATGGCTGATGTTCCAAAACCAGTGCCCAAAGACCATGGTGGAAAATTAGTGGGTATGGTTACTAGTTCGTGCGAAGACCTTAACAGAACGGAAGTGAAAGAGGTACAGGGTTTGGTTCACCGATACCAAGATATCTTCGCTCTTGACGATAGCCAGAAGGGACGAACAAATATAGTAAAACATAAAATCAATACAGGCAACTCTATGCCTGTCCGTCAGCAGCCGAGGCGTCTACCTCTAGCAAGGCGAGCAGAAGCCGAAAAGATTATTACTGATATGGAAGAACAAGGGGTCATCGAGCCATCCAGCAGTCCATGGGCATCACCGGTGGTCCTGGTCAGTAAGAAGGACGGGTCAACGAGATTTTGTGTGGACTATCGGCAGCTTAATGACGTGACCAAGAAAGACAGCTATCCCTTACCACGCATTGACGACACGTTAGATACCCTGTCTGGTTCACGATGGTTTTCGACTTTGGACTTGAAGAGTGGTTATTGGCAAGTTGAAATGGAACCTGAAGACCGGGAGAAGACCGCGTTCACTATTGGTTCCGGACTATGGCAGTTTACGGTTATGCCTTTTGGTCTATGTAACGCTCCGGCCACCTTTGAGCGTCTAATGGAGACCATCCTGAGAGGGCTGTCGTGGAAGACCTGCCTGGTATACCTAGATGATGTGATTGTAGTCGGAAAATCATTCAACGAACATTTGAAAAACCTAGAGGAAGTGTTCCGAAGACTACGTGGAGCCAATTTGAAACTGAGTCCGAAAAAGTGCCACATATTCAGAAGGGAAGTGAAATATCTCGGGCACGTCGTATCACAAAATGGAGTGGCAGCCGACCCCGATAAGATTCGTGCAGTTCAAGAGTGGCCAACACCGAAAGATAAACACCAAGTTCGTAGTTTTCTTGGGTTATGTACCTACTACAGGCGTTTCGTTCCTGGGTTTGCCAATATAGCGAAACCTCTGACAAGGTTAACTGAAGATGGGCGCGAGTATGTTTGGAGCGGAGAGTGTGAAACAGCTTTCCAACAGCTGAAGCGTGCCCTGATAACAGCACCAATATTGAGCTATCCACGGACAGAAGGGAAATTCATACTTGACACAGATGCAAGTAATCTGGCCATTGGGGGGGTACTTTCTCAGATACAGGATGGACAAGAAAAGGTCATCGGCTATTTTAGTAAGGTTTTGTCGAAAGCCGAAAGGAATTATTGTGTGACCAGAAAAGAACTATTGGCCGTCGTGAAGTCCGTTGAGCACTTCTACAAATACTTGTACGGACGGAAGTTTTTATTGAGGACGGACCATGCAGCGTTGAAATGGCTGTTACAATTCCGTAATCCTGAAGGCCAGGTCGCAAGGTGGATCGAACGATTACAAGGATACGACTTTGACACCGAACATCGAGCGGGCACTAGTCATCGAAATGCCGATGCTCTTTCAAGAAGACCCTGTCCAACGGATTGCCGTCATTGCTCTCGTTTGGAAGAGAGGGTTTGCCAAGTATTAAGGACTACCATCGTCAACGACAATTGGTTGCCGGAAGAATTGCAACGACAGCAGAAGGCTGATCCCGAACTAAAAATGGTACTGGAATGGAAGCGCGTGGGAGAAAGGCCTGCCTGGGAGGCCGTCAGCCCTTTCAACAGAACGATCAAAGCATATTGGGCCCAATGGGAGTCCTTGAAGGTGGAAGACGATCTCCTGAAGCGAGTACTGGAGAGTGAAGATGGCACCACCATTAGGTCTCAGTTCGTGGTTCCAAGAAGCCGAGTGGCTACAGTATTGCGACATCTCCATGACGGTGCCTCAGGAGGACACTTCGGTGTGAAAAAGACTTTGGAGAAAGTTAGGGAGCGTTTTTATTGGGTCAACTGTAAAGAAGACGTGAAGGAGTGGTGCCGGAAATGTGAACTATGTGCCACTGGTAACGGACCCTTGGGGAAACGAAGAGCACCTATGAGGCAGTACAATGTGGGTAGTCCTCTGGAAAGAATAGCCATAGATATTGCCGGACCATTTCCCGAAACCGACGATGGGAATAAATACATATTAGTGGCAATGGACTATTTTACCAAATGGCCAGAAGCATATGCCCTACCAAACCAGGAAGCTGCCACTGTTGCTGACGTACTAGTCAAAGAGTTTTTCAGTCGCTTCGGAGTGCCCATGGAGCTGCATTCGGATCAAGGCCGCAATTTCGAGTCTGTACTCTTTGGAGAAGTCTGTCGATTGTTGGGCATTCGCAAGACTCGGACCACACCGTTACATCCGCAGTCCGATGGAATGGTAGAACGCATGAATCGAACAATGGGCAAATATTTGGCCAAGGTCGTCTCCGATCATCAACGAGACTGGGACCAATACCTACATCTGTTCCTGATGGCTTATCGTGCATCGGTCCACGAAACAACCGGTCAGTCACCAGCGTCTGTGATGTTTGGACGCGAGTTACGGTTACCGTGTGATCTAGAATTTGGGTCTCCACCTATAGAGCAGGAGGTAGCCGGGAATGATTATGTCATCAACTTAAAGAAGAAGTTGGAGGATATTCACGACCGAACCCGAAATAATAGTCGAATCGCGAGTGACCGGATGAAGGCTACGTACGATGTGAGAGCCCAAGAAGGAGGGTTTCAACCTGGAGAGCTTGTCTGGTTATACAACCCGCAAAGACGTCGTGGCTATTCTCCAAAGTTACAGCGAAATTGGGAGGGCCCATACCAGGTGAAGAAACGAATAAATGACTTGATTTATCGCATCCAGAAATTGCCAAGGGGGAAACCAAAGGTGGTACACTCCAATCGTCTGGCGCACTATGAGGGAAATAATGACGTAGTCCCGGATCGGAAAGATGAGGCCGAGGTGGCTATCAATATCGTAAGGCCTGAAGATGATCAGCCAACCTTTAGAGAATTTATGGCTGCGTTTTCTGGAACTAGAAAAGCGCGATTCGGAGTCACGACTGAGATGCAACAAGATCTCTTCCGGGTCCCTGGTGATTATTCCATTGCCCACTGTGTCTCCGAGGATCTTCGTATGTCCAGGGGGATCGCAGTGGTGTTTAGAAATAAATTTGGACGGCTGAATGAACTTCGAGAACAAAATCCCTCTGTTGGTAAATCCTTACGCTTGCCTGATCATGACCGATCCATTTACTACTTGGTAACCAAGCAGTTTTACTACCAGAAACCGAGTTACGCCGACTTGTGGAGGGCACTATGGAATTTGAGAATCGAGTTGCTTACCAGGGGAATTAACAAATTGGCAGTTCCCAAACTCGGCTGTGGGCGGGACCAGCTGGATTGGAGAATCGTTAGAAACATGCTGGAAGTTATCTTTAGAGGTACGGACGTCAAGATCTTCGTCTGCAGTTTTGACCCACAGCCCGCATCAAGGCCAACGAAGAGTGTAGACTGCTACTTCTACCGTAATGGAACGTGTAGTCGAGGTGAAGACTGTCGATATCGTCATGACCCGTTCTACAGGAACCAGATCATAAAACCTGTTCTGGGACAGAACAGACTTGAAGAGGGGGGCAGTGTAACAAGAGAGAAAAAGAAAGAACCCCTTCTCGAGCAGCGGATGGAGTATTCGGTGGCATTCGAGAGAATGACGCATAGCACCAACAATGTAAACGAGGCACTGTTTATCTAGCACCTTCTAGAAATACATGGTAGTTTCTACCGGCTTCTGGAACGTTTATAGGATGGTATAAAGTCGGCGTCGCGGAGAAAGGGACCAGTTAACAGCAAGTCATTAACTGTGTATTACAAAATAAATAGTGAATATAAATGTTGTATTAGAAATTCATAGTCTGTAAATAATAGTTTTTAATGGTTTATAATTATAGCGTTAATTTATAGTGTATTCATTAGTGTATAGAAATAAATATTTGTTTGTGAATAGACGATTTAAACAGCACTTGTGTTATTATTTTTAGAAAGAACGTTACAGTATAATTGAAACTTTCCTGCTGTACTGGTTGATATGATTTAATAGTGTTTACGCAGTTCTAAAAATAAAATAATCTAATTTTGAAATAAAAGCGAAAATCTACAATTGTTTAATTTTCAGTGGTTTTGCAAGGCATAGTCAATAAAATATTTTCGAATAATTTTCAATACATTCAATACATATAAATCAATAATAAAGAGCGTACCTAGTCGGATTGGGCATACAAGTTATGATGTTGCAAAATATATCAAATAGGGCACTTTTCGGCACTTTGTAGTTATACAGGGTGTCCCATTAAGACGTAGTCAGACTTTGCCAGTGGTTAGATAACCATTAAAGAAAGTAAATTCCTATATACCATTTTTCTCGTACTTCTTTACTTTTGGAGAAAAACGGCATCAAAGTTCAGCCTAATGTTTTCAAATTTAATAGTATGAATGCACATGACACATATTTTAAAGTTTAAGCTCCAAGGTGATAAACAATACTACTTAGAGAATGTGCAAGCTATCATAATAAAGTAATAACCCGTCTTTATTTTGGCCAAGTGTTTCGTGGAATAAGAACAGATAAATAAATAACAAACGTACTCGTGTTTGACATTATGTTTCAAAAACGGTATTTTTGTTGATTACTGCTTTGTAAGACAATTCCATATTCTTTTAATAGGTACGTTAACCCCTATGTAAATTTAATAAGATATTTTCGAAAATTCGCCGTAAGGTAGTTTGGTATTCTATTAGTAGTGTTATGTGTGTTGATTATTAGATTTTTGTTACTGATACGTGCCAGTTGTGTTTTTTTTGGGCATGCTGTACTGTATTATTTTCTACTTTTTTATTTAAAATAATATTATTTTATGCTCAGAAGGTACATACTATAATAACTAAAGGGTACCGATTTCTAGTGAAAAGCAATAAAATCATCACTCTAAATACCGTAAATATTCATAAGAATTGTGACTATAATAATTAACTATAGACACAGCTGCATTAGTACTAAAATAATCAAAACAACCCCGCCAACAGCTTTTATTTTGTATATATTATGTTTGTAAACACTCGGCCAAGGTAGGACCTAACAATTTGCAAATCCCTTACACTGCAGTTTTTAGTAAAATAGTATAACAGTATTTACTTATATTTTAGGCATTGTTTTTATACTATGCAAAATAAATTACCATCCATCAATGTCATTCTATCAAAACATAAAAAAGAAAGGTTCTAGTAAAAGAACTGTGTACTACTGTATTTAGATTTTACTTCCGTTAAAATAAATAAAAAATAAGAATACCTATTGATGGATAGATTAAATTATCGTCTTTACTTAATTATGTTTATTAACGAATAACAAATCAAATTTAATGATTTCATCAAATGGCTCAGTATTAAAATTATGTAATTTCTGTCTGCGATTCCTATTAGAATACAGGGAAAACACCCTGATTAATGAACGTTTTATGTTCTTTCAGCACCATCCAAAATGGAATTTGCACCGTCTGCATCCTTATGCTAATTCAACAGATGTCACGTTTTTAGTGATGGTGTCAAATTCTAAAGAGCTTGCATTTAATCCTATTCGACTTAACACCTGACCTACATCAATTATACGTACTTTTCTGAAAACGTCGGTCAAAATTATTAAAAATTTGAAATTTCTCTAATCAAAAAACTTTATTAAGATTTTTTGTTCCAAATGCCATCAGAAATGCGCTGGTAAAGTCTGGTGTGGGGGCTATGAGACACCCTGTATAACTCAAAAATGATTTATTGTATAACTCATTAATGAACTGCTCAAATTGCGTGATTTACACAGTAGTACGGAATCATAAAGTATTATACTTGCATGATAATTTTACTAGATCGTTAACCTGGAAAGACTCCCCTGCTAGGAGGAGAGGGCTAAGGGGCATAATTTCATAATCTATGCGCTTCATAATTATTGAATAATGTATATAGTACATCGGAATTTCTTAAATACCTGAGTTTCTGGAAAGAAGGTGGTCTCAAATGACACTGTACGACGTACACATGTGGATGCATGCGTGTTTCTATATGTGTTGCGTCGTTTTGATAATAGTTACTATTACAATTTTTTTTATGTTTACATAAGATATATCAAATGTTGAAGTAACTTTAATTTGACCTGTGTATATGAGGAATTTAAAAATGTACTTGGATAGAACGCACAGATAAGTGGATTTAATGGGCCTTAACGGCGCGAGGCAAATTTATAGTTTAGATTCAAACAAATTTTTTTTTATTTTTTAAGTTTACAAATGGATTAAATACATTTTTCGAAGACTTGCACAAAGAAAGAAATATTGTAGAAAATTAAATATATTCTGATTTTTCGGGTTTCAACCGATAAAAACATTTTATTTCTATTTTAACACATTAAAATTAATTTACAAGTACAAACTTATCTTTCAAATACAGCTGTGGATCAAGTAATATTAATTACTTTTTTATAAGTTTATAAGCATTTCAATCTAATTAAAATGTTTACAAAACTTCATCTTATCCATAAATATTCCAATCCAATATTTATGTTAATGAATGTCCAATTGTGTCAATTTCTTGATGAATATATACGTATATCTCTAAGTGCAACGAACGCATAAGCTCAAGTAATAGACAAAATTATAAATTAAACCTACTTTTAGTTTTCACATTTCTATGAATTCTTAATAAGATTCCACAAATATGCAGAGTTACTTTTTTGCAGAGAAAAGTAAATTTTCCCGAACATTGTGGCTTGATCTGCAATCGAACAGTGTTTCACATTCATATGCATATGCGATAGGTAATGGCATGAAAATACCCTGGGGTATAATTAGAAGATTAACATTTAAATTAGAACTACACATTTCTTGTAATTATCTGGTGGTTAATTAAAGACTACGTTAATACATCTAGTGCCGTGAACTACCTAAGAAAAGGTAAAGCTGTTTTTGATAATTTACTAAAAATAATCAAGCTATGAAGCTTTGTAATTAGAATACAAGAACAGTGGTCAATTACATAAAAGTTAGAAGCTTTACATACTACGTCAGCGAATTACTACATATAGTACAGTCAAATAAAGTAAAATAAGGGGTAAACCTCGGAATGAAAGTAAGAAAGCTGTATTTTTGCATGAAGCTTTGTCTTATGACGTTATGAAGACTGGCTGAAAAGTCTCCTATAATCCCGTGTCCGCGTCACAAGGTATTAAAGGTCAAATGTCACGAAAATCGGTTTTTTCGCAGTTATCTCGTTTTCTACGCGTCATATGTCATTTAAGGTTATTATAAAACTTGTAGACCGTAAAATTATCTACAATTTGCATTCGATGCATTTTGTCGTATGATCAACCGTTCTGGAGATATAGTGGGGAGAGTGGCACGCGCGCGTCCGCATACAGGATAACGCTATGTAAACTGCGAAGCCAAGTATATAGTTCGCTATACAAAGTTAATTATTGAATAAAATGGCACAATATTGAAATTATTATTTTTTATTCTTTTATTCTTAATTAGAAACTGTTACAATCGAACTAATCCCTGGCTCCGCAGTTTACATGCGCGCGTGCCACTCTCCGCGCTATATCTCGAGAACGGTTGATCATACGACAAAATGCATCTAATAAAAATTGTAGATAATTTTATGATCTACAAGTTTTATAACAACCTTAAATGACATGTGATGCATAGAAAACGAGATAATTGCGAAAAACCGATTTTAGTGACCTTTGACCTTTAATATCTTTTGACGCGGACACAAGATTATAGGAAAATTTTCAGCCAGTCTTCAGTACGTCAAGACAAAAGTTCATCCAAATACAGCTTTCTTACTTTCATTCCGAGGTTGAATCCTTATTTTACTGGAGTTTAATACAGTAAACTAAGTAAAATATGTAAATAGGTTATGTGATAAACGATAAAGATCCCCAGAAAATTCGTAAATTTGTTATTTATTTATTTGGGAAAACCATGAAATAGGTCAATTTTGTTTTTTTTAAGATACTTCCTGACAGAAAGAATTATGTTCTATCGGTTTTAGTTTTTACGTTTTGACTTCATCATTAATCTATTACAATGACAATCCCAGATTGATAAAAAATTAAAACCTCACATAACAACTTAGTTTGAAAAAATGCACAGAAAGGTTAAATAGAACACATTTTATTTTTACTTAATTTGTGTTCAAACAGTAGAAAGTGGTAAATTGCTGATTATGGGATAAAGTAAACGCTCGACGCTAGACGAAGTACGGGTATCTCACGAGAGCGACACTTTCGCCTTGCTTTTTTTACGGTAGCTACAATATTAAAAAAAGACAGCAATTATATAGCTATCAGCAATCAATAGTAAGATTAACCTAAATCGTCTTCACAAAACCATAAAAATCACTATTGTTGATGTTTGTTTTAAGCAAACGAAAAAGATCTTTCCGCGTGTTGCCATTTAAGAAAAGCGAAAAAGTGACAATTCTGCTTGTTCCTAAGAAAACTCAACTTTCAACGTCAACTTTCAATGACAACTGAAAAAGCCCACTTTTAAATGCTGGAGTAGAAAATTGTATAATTTTATACTAAGAAATAAAACAGTTGCTTTTTCGTGACGTGAGAATTTGCCCACGAGCTGCAGATCGGCGAGTGAGTAATCTCACGAATGAAAGAAACGAATTTCACGTCAAGTCGTAAATGCTACAAGTATTTTTCTTTATTATAATTACTATAGAACAGTTAAATTAGAAAATACAAACGTTTTTTTATTGTTAGTCATAATCAGAATGATAAATTAGTAATAAAGTAGCTCTAAAAGAGAAATAATCACATGGAAGTCAATAAAAACTAAAATGTGGTCAAAAGGAACCAATGCAAAAATTCGGTCCAAACTATTAATATGTAGTATGGGCAAAAAGTAACTCCATCAAAGATGCCTTTGGAATTTTGAATTCATGTGTATTAGAACACCAGAAAATTATATCAAATTATTTTGTATAGTTTTTTGGGGTTATAATACACACGAGTTCAAAATTCCAAAGGCACCTTTGATGGAGTTACTTTTTGCTCATACTATAGATAAAAAATCGTTTATCAAACATTGCACGAAGCATTTACAAATTTATCTAGCAAAGGGATTTTTAACATGATAAAAAGCTTACTCAAAAAAGACCAGAATATTTAAATTCATACTAATTTAACTTCCAATTAGATTCAACTTAACAACAGTTCACCCAATATACATACAGGGTGCATATAATCAAAATTTTCTACATTCCCCAATGTAAATAGAATAAACCAAGTGTATTCAACCACCACAGGCTGTCAATGCACTAAAATAGAACTCGGGGTTAACCATAACCCCAAACTCATCTAAACTTGACTCTCAAGAGACCAAAGTACCCTAACACAAAGCCACACCAGATCTCTTATATTTCTCAAACAGAATCAGCAAGGCTCTACATTAACTCACAAAGAGCTAACAAAACGCTCAAACTATAAATACACCCTATCTGTTAATAGTAGTCAACTGGAAGCTAAACAAACCGACGCCGACGTATCCAAAAAGCTAAAACTAAAGTGAAAACAAAATAAACCTGTAAATGAGCTTCAAGCAGGAAATCAGGTGCAAAACTGGAACTTGCTGTAATAAGAAAAACTGTAAGGTAAAAAGGTTCTAAAAGACAATTCTTAATAAATCTGCCAAACATTTCTTAGAAGAGCGTTAACTTTGGTTAGAGAGATTTAAAAGTACGTTCCATACTGACCACGTTTGCAACAGATGAAAACGCACACGTCACCTGCTATGGCTTAAGGGCCAAAGCACAATCAGTAGAAATGTACCTTCAAAGACTGCAATCTAATTAACTCTGATTACCTTAACAAGATGACCCAACCCATTAATTTGAAACCCCAAAAGCTAAAACCACTAGTGGTTTTTTCACTAAGAAAAAACCACTTGTCAAAATGAAATGTCAAATTTAATTAAATTAATATTAACTACACACGCTAAATAAAAATTTGCTCGGTGGATTGTCTAGCCGAATACAACTCGTGGTCTAATTTTTTCTTGCAAAATTTATCGTTTAAGACATTCGTAGCTTTTGCTTTTGGAAAATTACACTCGTCTCCTGCGTCGACTCGTGTAATTTTCGTTGCAAAGCTACTCATATCTGAAACGACAAATTTTGTCGGAAAAAATCAGACCACCTGTGATATTATATATGATTATTGTACACTTCAAATTTTAGTTTACTATTCAAAGTCGGCTATAGGCCTACTAGTGAGTATAAATTGAATTCATACCGACTTATTAAAAATCTGTCCTTCCTCTATACAAAATATAAAGATGACAATCATAAAAACATTAACAGTCTAGTATATGTAATTTAACAGATAAGTAATAAATTTGTTCCAGTTTTTTAACCTATTCTTTTGTTACATAGTAAGTGTTGAAGCCTTACAACTATGCAATTTTTATGTTTATTAGAATGCACAGTTGTGTTTTGATAGCAATTTTCATTACTAGTTGTGCTCTAGTTATATTTGATCTACTTAATTAATACGGTTCCGGTACCTCAGGAAGGTTAGTTTTTGACGGTATGTTGAGCCCCTGACGATCACGGCTGTAGATCATAGGCGTCGTTGCATAAAGAAGAAGGACTTTTCCATCACGCCTCAAGGAGCGTTTCATTTCATTTCAATTTCATGGGCAACTGTCGAAATAAGCCCCTACTCATTAATAATCTCACACCAATTCTCCAGCAGAGTGGTGTCACTGTTAACTAGGCCCTAGCTGATGCCTATTATCTGGTGGCCTTAACAGCTGTTAGACTGTCAGCTAAGAGCGCCATCACAACAGTGACAGCCACATATACTGATATCTTGGTCATGTTAGTGGCTTCTGGTCCTGAGAAAAATGGATTCTCTTTCTTCTCCCCACAGTTTCAAAGTTTCAAAAAGTCAAAAAGTCTTTAATTATTACTACAAATATTTTAATATTTACGCATGTATTGGGCATGGAGCCTGCTGATTTTTTTCAAAAGTGAGACCAATTCCAAATTATTTATAACATAGGGATTCGTAAAGCTTTTAATTATTGTTATTCTAGAAAAAAATTGTCATTCACGGATGTTCCTTCTGTATTTTTTGGGGGTTCTACAAGCTTTTTCTAAAGACGCTAGCAGAACCTGATGTAAAAAATAACAAAACCCAAAAGTGTATCTATGAGCATTTAAATACCTTTGCAAAATCTTTTGTTATAAAAAAATGATTAGAATTGCTTCTTCTGTAAAGATGCTGCTAGATTTACAACATACAATATTAATATTATACTTACTTGTAAGGCTTGCTTATAATTTATTTAACATTTCATACAAAATTAAGATTTTAATATTTTTATTTTACAACATACTATACAAATCAGTCTTAAAAATGTATTAATCGTTACTAATTAACAAAGCCACCTCGTAATCTCTGTTCTCGTCAAGAAAGGTATTAGAATTACACGAATCGTTCGATAAATTAGATAAATCTTGAGTACTGCTAGAAGGCACCATAACAGAAATGACTTCGGTTCCAGATGTAGTGGTATCAGACCAATTAGAATTTGACAACTTCTGATTGTAAAAGAACCGCTGATTCTTCGAGCTGTTGTGTCCCTGGGAATTTGCATGAGATGCGGCAATTGAATCTTGAATTCGCTCTTCCGTCAATAACCCTTGAATTCGCGATTGCACCCTAAGTGCTGCCGCTATCGAGAAAAAACTTTTTAGCTGTTTCGCGACACTTTTTCCAAATATATCAAATTCGTGTTCGTCGTACGCATCGTTAACATTATCTGTTGTTGCTGTGTGATGAGTTGTGTTAATGTAGGAATCGAATTTACGTTTCTTTGTCGTTATTTGTGGAGGAAGTTCTTTATTTTGTTTTGTTTCAGAACGTGGTTGTTGTAGGTCTGAAATATTTGAGTATTCCTCGTCGTCAAAAATTCCAAGGGCCTCTTCTTTTATATGAATTTCCTGTAAAAAAATATTGTTTAAAATTCAATCTTTGCAAGTTTAATTAGTTACAGACTTCATTTTGCAATTTAATACCAATATTTACGTAAAGTTCTAAACAACACATTTAATTAATTAATTATGAGTAATTTCAGTACCATGATAAAAATCGGAATATCGATTAAATAATAATATTATATGGTATTGCAGTATTGCAAGGTGTGAAGTAGTTGCAAACAAATATTATTTTGAAATTATCGTTGATTGACACGAATATTATGAAATACTACGCTACTTATGTGTATATAGTAAAATCAGTTGTTTTGGAAAATTTCACAATCTTTCTGAGATTCGTAGGAAATCTAAATAAATATTAGTCAGTTATTATGTAACTGAACTATTTTACACGCCTAATCTGAATTGTTTATTATGAAACGGCGCACTATGTAAGATTTTCATGATCTGGCGGGCCAAAATTATTTAACATACACCCATAAGTATGCATGTTTTGTGTTGCATTGTATCAGTTGTAATTTTTTTTATTATTCTAAAAGTTTGGTGCATTATTAGTTTCACTATCTGCAACAGAGAATGTCTGCACTAACGGATAATTTAAAAAAATCAGCATATGTAGTAATCTTTTTAGATATTTTTTCTGATAGTTGGTAATAATAGGATTAGAAGAAATTAAAAATCGGTTTAAGACATTGTATTTTTTCTTGTGGTGAGATTCTTCCGGCAAATTTTTCTCGATACTGGCTATAATAATCTATATTTCGGCATATATTATTTATAATATCTACATCAGGATGGCCAGCAAGAGTGGTACTTTAAAATTGAAGGTTTTTTCCCGGTTTTCCAGATCGTAAAATATCATTATTCCCGTTTTTTTCGTTCAATAATTTACGCATATCCATATTGATGCTCAAATTATTAATTTAGAATTAATAATAACAGAACATAAAACTTCATCTGAAGCCGTTTTTTATTGTCTGAGAAGCCTCAATAACCAAATAACGATCAAAAATGGATCACTTTAACTAAACTCTGCAAAATAGTTTATTAAAGTCTTAGAATATTAAAGTATTAGTTTCGTACGACACGTTTTTAGCGCACGCGTCCAAGGACAAATGCGCTAAAAATAAAACGTTTTATGAAACGAATACTTTTTTCTATTTGTGTTATTCTTTAATCATTAAAAAAATAACTTTCCTACTTTTAGTTTTACATAAAATGTTAGGAAAAAACTTGTTAAGTTTTTGTCAGTTGGCAAAATTGGGAAAATTCAGTTTTTGCATTTGTTTTTCAAATTTAAGCGTAAAGAGATACCAACTTTAAAATATAAAATGTTACTGTTTCCGGTATTCAAGTAAATCTCTTTAGGACACGCGAACGCGTGTCCAAATGGCTTCGTTTGTATACGCAAATAGAAAATAGTATATTAAAGTATTAGTTTCATAACACACGTTTTTAGTGCACGCGTTAGGGACGCTAATACGTCTTATGAAACGAATACTTTATATTAATTTTTCTATTTGTCCTTTAGTGTTATTGTCCTTGTCCCCGTGTGGTTTGTGAACTTGAAAGCGTGCGCTAAAAACGTGTCTTATGAAACAAATACTAATACTATTTTTTCTGTTAGCGTTAATTTGGAATTATTTAAAAAAATAACTTAATTCTAATCAAAATTTGTTAGGGATACTTTGTTAACTAGTTTGACAGTTGGCAACACAGAAAATTCGAATTCTGCATTTGTTTTTCAAATTTGCGTAAATAACTTTGACATTTTAAAAACAGCTGTTCGACAATGTTATCCACTTTAAAAAATAAAATGTTGCTGTTTCCAGTATTCAACCTTTTGGACACAAATAAAAAAAAAAAGATAATGTAAAATATTAATTATTTTAGAAAGTACTATTAATAGTACATTAAAGAACGAGTTTCATAAGGCAAGATTTATTTCACGAGTCCAAATTTAGAAAACGAGACGCTTGCTGCGAGTTATCTAAAGGACGAGTGTAATAATGACTTATGAAACGAGTTTTTTTATGCTATTTTTTCTATTTTCCGTCTTTTATGCCCTTTTAAATAAAAAAATCGTCATTTCAAAATTTAGGGATTTTTGAGATAACTGACAATACTGAGCTATGAGGGTGAGCTATTAAAGCACTCAAATGAGCTCTTAACGCACTGTTTTGGGTGCTTTAACAGCTTTATTATAGACGCAAAATAGAAAAAATTACTTTTTTATTTCAAAAATCTTTTAAATTCTTCCCTGAAATAAAACTCACGACTTTGATCACTAATTCAAGGTTCTTTCCCGGTTTTTTCCCGATTGTGCAAATTCCCGGGTTTTTCCCGGTTTTCAATGATTCCAGGTTTGCTGGTTAGCTTTATCTGTTTATAATATCTTTTTTCCACTCTAAGAAAATCAAAGCTTCTGGGCATGCAGAAACCTCTTGCAGAATAGTGAGGAAAATTCACATTTCCTCTCTATTGAGGAAAAGTATAAAATAGTCAAACAAATTAATTTTCCCTATCTAGGGAGGAAAACATCGGAGTTGCGGTAATAAATTTATCAGGAAGCAAATCTTCGTAATTCAATTCATAATGCAAATTCCTTATATATTTGTAAGAATTAAATTTGCTTTTAAAGTTGAAGATTAGAAAATGTTATAGTTTGAAGACAATCGTTTTGGGACATATCGTGGAAAAAATGTTGTATCGAACACGAGAGGAAAGCGCTTTTTACTCTCGCTCATATGCCTCACTAGTTCACACCTCTCCTCAAGAGCATTTTAGTTTTATCAAAATGGGAGTTATGACAATTTTAGTTAGATGATGTAGTGTCGGGTAGCAGAATTTGCATCAAAATGAAAATGTTTCAAAATTTCTACTTCGGCCATTTTTCATCCAAAAAATCTGAAAAAATTAATTTAATGTTATTTCATACCTATCTATGCAGGGGGAATGAACAAAATCTGAGATATCTAAGCACAGTTATGTTTTTAAATTATTTGATTTGGCAGGAAATTCGCCATATTTAATTTAAAAATGGGATTATTTCGAAAATATAAGCTGGTTCGATTTACTGGTAAGTTTTTCTCGACTCTATATGCGTTGTAGAAAGTTACCTTACCTTATTTTCCGTCGGCATTTTGATAAAACTAAAATGCTCTTGAGGAGAGGTGTGCGCTGACGCTCGAGAGACACACCTTGAGCTCGAGTGAAAAGAACCCCTTTCTTCTCTAGCTGGACAAATAACTATTACTATTATTAGGTATTAAGAAATTTTTGCATGCTAGGCGGCATCGAATAGTATCAAGCATAATGATCAAAATATACAGTGTGTTCAGAGGAAAATTACCATTTTCGACGCCCCGCCCCAAACTTTTTCTTTTTAAGGCACCCCGCCATATTGCCAATAATAACATTTAATTACTATACTCCGGACACTGAACAGATATAGTTAAAAAAAAATCAAGGCAGCAAAGATTGTTCTGATTGGTTTTATGTGAAAGTTAAATTTACAATAGAACATTTTTGTATATGAATTGTTAATTCGTTATAAATGATGTCACTTAGAGAAATTTATACTAGTATAAATAATAACCATACATTTTAAAAAATTGCATTTTATTAATTTAATAAAAAAGCCATGAAAAGTTCGCGAGTGCTATGTGTTTACACATATTATAATATATAATAAATATTTTTTACAATAAAACAAAGAATTACATACAAACATACTATATATACGTCGCATGGTAAGGTGGCAATCTCAGAACAGTTCTGTTGCTTTCCTGTGTTAATTCGTCGATTACGTTAGCACTCACTGTGTTTAGGTGCATGCTGTTTTACTTAAGATAACAATTCAGCTCTCACCATACTGTCTTCGTAGGGGATAGTTTTTTCTGCAGCCAGTTATGTATGTCAGCTTTCTTTGTTGCTAGACGGAATTTTTTCAATTTTTCTTATGTGATAACTTGCGTTATCCAAGACGATAATGCAACCTTCTTCAAGACTGGGCAAAATATTTTTAAACCATTGTTCAAATGTATCTGCGTTCATTTCTTCATGGTAGTCATTTGTTTTCTTGGATTTCCATAACAGTAATCCATTATCTACAAAACCGTCATCAGATCCTATATGAAGGGTGATGAGCCGCTTTCCTTTCCCCGATGGATTTCTCAAGTCAGTCGATAACCCTCTTAAAAATGCATCTCGTGGATTTGTTATGGACATGTCAGCCCACACTTTTTTTGCCATTTTTGTCTTCTTCGGAAACATTGTCCAAAATAGCTCTTGGTCTATGACACGCCTTAGGAGCAGCAAAATAATCAGGATGTTACTTGTGCTCACGAAGTATGTTGTAAACACTGGCCAGACCAATTCATAAAATTATAGTAAATAAGCAGTGGGATTGGAAGGTAAATTAAAACATGACCTATCAATCTAGCAACATTTTCCTCTTTTTCGTGTTTTTTCCATTGAGGATGCTGCTCTTCACACACTTTAAAAGCGTTCATAATTATTTGTTTCACCTCTACAGAAAAGTGCTTTTTTGGCGTTTTTTTTGGTGGTGACAACTGAATATTGTTGACGTTTTCATCATCCATTTTTAATAATTTTGCAGTAAGGAAAATTCTACAAATTAACCAACTCATTATTATTATTAACTTTTCATATAATTCTAACTTACTTATTGACAACCGTTCGTGTATTGAATGGTGCGAGTCTTAATAAAGACTTGTAATGTACCTAATATGTAACACAGTTGGAAAAACTGACGGAACTTTCAAAACAACTGACGTAAACGCATGCGTAACAAGCTGGCGTTTGCCGTTTGTGTTTGTATGTGTAAATGAGACTTCTATCGAGTACCGCCCCATTTATTTCAACCAATGGATATTCAAGTTTCAAGTTGCATCTGAATGTCTCTGGTTTTTCATTACTATATCTGTTGGGTAAACGCAGTATAGAAACAGTTTCACACAATACATAGATTTCCGACTAGATTTAATATTTTTATAACAAATTTAACATTTTTAATAAAAAATAACTTGTATTTATTATTAAAAACGTTAAAAATTGCAATAACACGTTTTGCGCATTACATAAACATATAACCAATTTTTCATTGTAATTTGGCAAATCTGTAATGTCGTTTAGTAATTCTTGAGGCTCTCTGGAACCCGAGACCCCAAGCTGTAGTTTATTTAGCTTAATGGTAAATCCGCCTACTGTGTTCATTTGAAAACTTCCTACCTCAAGTATCTCTTTAGCTATACAAAATATCAATTTCGGCAAAAACACGCCGATTGATTTTTCGAGGGTGGGGGGCATTGAAAGGTAATCAAGATTCTGCATCCCACCCTCTTATCCTTAGCAACCTCAACTTTGAACTGTCAAATGACAATTCCATTATTTGTCGCACCTTATGGTTAAAAAATTGAAATCGTATCATGTGTTGCTGATATAAAGAGGAAAGTTCTTTAGCAACCCTCTTTTAATCCCTCTCAAACTATTTGAGATATCAACACCAGACGGTTATCAAATATATCGAAGTCATCCCTTTATCCACAGCCATTTTGATTTTGTTTTTTATTATTTATTTTTGCCGTATAAAAATAGTTGGCGTATTTAGAAAAATGTTGTTGACTATACCTTGTAATAAAAATATTGTTGACAAATATGCTTGATATTTTTATGCCATTTGTTTTAAGAGTTTTAAATATATTTTATATACAATTATAAATAGTTAATTAACCTTTATTTTAGGATACAGTACAATTTAATATTAATTTATAACATACAATAACAAATTTAACGAATTTACTGCAGTAGCACATCCTGAGCTATGGGATCACAACCAATTAACTTTTATAAGTAGATCTGTGTTCTTACTTCGTGGATAGCTGACATGGTTTTTTTTTTAGGTTTTTAAGTCCGCAAACCTATTACACTGAGAAAAATAGATAGTTCTAGTAAGTATATAGATAGTTACAGTAAGTATAAATATATTGATGCTAAATATATTTATACTTACTATAACTATCTATTTTTCTCAGTATACTGTAAAAGCAATATGGCCGTTCGCATTTTGTTTTGTCAATAAACTTCAATAAACAAAATAAAACTAAGGAGATTTTGCGCACCTAGCCATTAAATGTAAGTCTAAGGTACTACATAACGAACCGCTGCTTAATGAATTTATTTTTTATCTATTTAATTAAATAATTTAATTTATTTAATTAAAATAAGTACTTTATGTGTTATATAATTTTCGTTAATCAACTATTTCATTATGAAAAAAACATAGATCATTAAAACAAGGTCCACTATAAAATTCATAAGATATGAACTTGTTTACTAGAAAGATTGTTTATTGTCCCAAGTTCGGTATTCCATAAAAGAGCAGTCATTTCAAGGGGCAGATGGGCGACCTTATAAGACCGATCCGGGAAGTACAGGCAGACCGGCCCCTAGTCGTGTACATACAAAAATGATAAAATTTCTCGATAATTTATACATATAACAATAGAAACATACACCCCGTCTAAAATCACTCAGGACATAGAAAAATTAATTTGGGAAAAATGAATATGATAAGAGCTTGCTGTGGCTTATTTTAATACAAATTTAACATAATTGCCATTTATTGTAAACTAAAAAATAAATTAAATATTGCTAGTGTCAACATTTTATTATTACAATAATTATTGTTGTTTGTAGTAGCAAGGTAATTTAACAATTATTTTAAAACTAGCATAATACCCATTGAAAAACCAACGGTGCCCTTCTGATCATGTCAGCTATCCACGAAGTAAGAACACAGATCTACTTATAAAAGTTAATTGGTTGGGATCCCATAGCTCAGGATGTGCTACTGCAGTGGAGTTTCTATTTTCCTTAATAATAATGTCAATCGGATCATAACATGTAATTATAATTTAATATAATCACGTTCGATTCATAATTAGCAATGCCTTTCTTCGTAATTACTAATAAGTACAACACTTTTTTTGCTCAAATAAATGCTATAAAAACACATAAGTTGGCCTTTTTTCAAAATAACTTTAAACGAATGGTAGGTGTGTTCAAAGAGAATACTTAATATAGTTATTTTAATTATATACCTATGTAGTTTATTGTTAATATATTATTACTTTATATAGCATAATATTCGTTGGATAATCAACTGCAGGTGGAATGCATGTGAATTGCATCAAGGCACCGCAGCTAAAACGCGCCAGTCAGTGCGTTAACTTTGTAGTTTTTGTAAGCCCAGTTTTTGTCAAAACCGGCGAATCTCGAGAACCACTGCATAGATTTTGATGTCGTTTTCACCATTTAATAGCTTATTTCTTAGGAAAGGTTTCTCTATATACAGATTATTCAGAGAATTTTCTGAGAGTCCAGTAATGAGCAAAGTATGAATACATAATTAAGAAAATTGGTCCTAACAGAGACAAAACGCATTACGCTGCGAAAATGGTAACAGATAAAGGCAAACTGTAAGCGAACGAATTGTCTCAAAAAGATCTACAAAAAAGTCCAGGATGGCATATAAGTATCTCTTACAGATTAGTCACAATTAAGATTTTTATAATATTTATTTTTGCGGAAAACTCTTATCCCTCTGGAATGTTGCCTTACTCCGCCCCTGGATAAAATTCCGGTAATTTTTGTATTTTTGTAATTTAATTAAAAATTATTATTCAACTATTTGCAGCATTACTGATATGTATTGTATACTATACAAAAAAGGTTCAAATTGTTGAATGAGTTTTGAGTGAAATATTTAATGTTTATTTTGAGGATAAACCAATTAAATTTGATTAATTTGTGTGTACTACATTTTTTTAACAATCCCCACTAAAATGTTTAATTATTGGTTTTGCTTGCAGTAAGTGTTGATTATGGCGACATGTATAATTTATCTTTTCATGATTCGATAATAATCTTATACTAGTGCAATCCGAAAATAAAATTTCAATTTGAAAAACTGAAAATAATAATTTTAAAATAATGTATTGGAGCTGCGAGAAGTGGTGTTTTTGAGAATAACATTTACATCAATATTTTAGGTTAAGGAGACACAGTAAACTCCAACCTTATTAAACTTTTCCCATTTGAATTTTCGTATATTCTAAAAGACTAGAAACACCTGTATATTCAATTACCCGAGACAAAGAAAAATTTTTATATTTATAGTAATGTAAAACAAGGCTAGATTTTAGTTCACCGTACCACTTTTTGGGCTGATTTTGACATCAATCGATAGTTCTCTGTCTTCTGAGTGCAACGGTATCAGATGGAGTGGAGGTAATGTCTAGGCGAAAATTATGGATGGTCAAAGTTTAACATGGAATATTTTTACAAACATGGATTTTTTTTCGTATCTGGCCTCCTTTTTGTGTTATCGAAGAAAGAAGAAAGAAGTTGTCATACATGGATCAGCATTTTGCACCAGTAAATGTGCTAAAATAACTTTCAAACGTAGCTTTTTGTGGTTTCATATTCGTCATGAAGTAGCTAAAAAATATTCGTTGAGAGCCGGACGTGTTCGTGGTCCAGTCATCTTTTACCGCGTTTACCTTAGCATCTCTTCAGCAAAATCCATCAGGCGATATTATCGTTATTCTTCGTGTCAGTCGTTAATTCTTAGGAGAGTACACTATACTATCTCATAAACTAATTTGCTCGTAAACTACTGAACCAAATTAAATATTCTTAAAACGAGCAAATAGTAAATTTATTTCTACATGTAATAGTAAAATGCTATATTTCTAAGTGCTATACTTTTTTTGTTTCTATCGGACGATGCGGGACAATTTCATTAAAAGTACATTAAATATTTTTTCCTCAAAAAGTATACGTATATACAGGGTGTAATATCGGTTTTGTTAGAAATATTGACTCTCCTAATTATTTTTGAAGAAAAATCACTATAGCAAAGTAGATAGTAGTAGTAGATTGTAGATCTTATTGAATACTTTTCGAAAGACCCCCAGTTTAGCATTCTGTGTCAAATAGTTTCCAAGATATAAGTGTATGTTTCTGGTATAGGGAATTAACATTGTACGTCAGAAATTCGCTAATAGCAATTACAACGTTAGATTTAGACATAAGGTATAAATGCAAGGATTATAAGGCACAGATTCATGGAGAAGAAACACTCATCAGAATATTGCTACCGGTGTGTAAGAAATAGATGAGAATGCTGCACGGAATTTATTTTTATAAAATTTTATTAGCCATAACACAGTTGTCAAATTATTATTCCATTTAACAAAACTTATTTTTTCTTTCGTGGTATTGTAGTTTATTTTAACAAAGTATCTGGCAGCAATTCTTTTGGATAATTTAACAACTGTTATTAGCCATGACTAATAAGATTTTATAAAAATAAATTCATTGGAAAATTCTCATCTATTTCTTCCATACCGGAAGCAATCGTAACATTCTGATGAGTGATTGTACTCCATAAAATTATGCTTAATAATTCTTTCATTTACAGCTAATGTCTAAATCTAAATACTAGATTAACTGCCTATCGAACATAGCACAAAATTGTGAACAGAAAACCACACGAAAAACGTTGGGTTCTAACTAAACAGTTAGGTGTAAAAGTATCCGAAAGGTGGTATCACCATCAACCACATGAAGTAATTTAATGCGGGCTATACGACAATATGTACAACATGCAGATACACACAGATAGAACCATACCAGCCAACAAACCAGATATTGTGGTTAGAAATAGACAAACAAAAATATGTCACATAATAGATGTGGCAATATCAGCAGACCACAATGTTGATACAAAAGATTCTGAGAAAATACTTACATATAGAGACATTGCTATAGAAGTGGCAAGAATGTGGGAAACGCAAGTTGATATTATACCAGTAGTAATATGCAGTTTAGGAATTGTATCGAAAACACTTCCAGCTTATCTCGGAAAAATAAATAAAAACATAAGAATCGAATTCCTACAAAATATGGCTCTATGCGGCACAATCTGAAGATAATTTGAGGAGCCTGGTGGGTTCTTGATTACCTTCTCACTATTTAAACTTGTGTTTAAACCCTCGTAAAAATAATACTAAAAATAAAAATAGTAATAATAATAATAGCCACGATCAACCACTTATACAACAAATAGTAAATGCCGATAAACATATAAATAAACTTATAAATATAAACTTACTTATCATCCATTAATGCTCCTTTGGATATACCAAACAAATCAGACGTTCAAAACTGGAAAGATAAGATTTTACATGGCAAGTATCCAAAAATACCTAATGATACTAACATAGACAAAAAAAACTCTTTAATGTGGCTTAAAAGGGGAGAACTTCATACAGAAACTGCAGGATTTCTAATCTCAATCCAAGATAAAATATAAAACTCGCAACTATGAACATTACGTGCTAAAGATGAACGTAGATAATAAATGCAGAAAGTGTAATTCAATGGGGGAGACTATTGAGCACATAAGAGCTGGCTGCTCGCAGATGGCAAGTAACGCTTACCTTGGTCGTCATAAGCAAGTTGCTAAAATCATACACAGACATATTGCCATACATAAGGAATTGGCAAAAGTCCACAGTATTACAAGAAAAGAACCACCGGCTATTTGGAAAATGAGAAAACTTTGTTATACTGGGATCGACCTATCATTACCGATAGAACAATAAGGTATAACAGACCTGATCTTGTCATAACTGATAAAGAAAACAGAACAGGACAAATTATAGACGTGGCCATCCCTCTTAGCACAAATATAACATCTACAGAAGCAGAGAAAATAAATAAATATGAAGAACTGTTAATTGAACTTAAACGTTTATGGCATTTGGAAACTAAATATTACGATTATTCCAATGGTTATCCCCGTAGAGGGTATTGTTAGCAAGCGCTTCTCCATATTCCAGACTTCCTATGTGGTTACTTTCCGTAATGCAGAAAGCTGTAATATTAGGAACCTGCCACATACGAGGGTAGATTGAAAAGTTTCCGGAATGGGCAAGAAAACGCAGTAATTGAACAGGTTTTTGTTTTTATTTTTCAACATAATATCCTTGCAGGGCGATACACTTTTCCCAGCGGTGCTCCAACTTTTTTAAGCCTTCAGAAAAATATGATTTCGGGAACTCTGCAAAATAAGCTTTAGTGGCGGCGATGACCTCCTCATTTGACGTAAAGCGCTTGCCTCCGAGCCAAGTCTTCATGTTTGTGAACAAAAAGAAGTCGCACGGGGCCAGGTCTGGAGAGTACGGGGGATGCGGCACCACCTCGTAGCCCAATTCAACCAATTTAGCATTGGCGATTCGGGATGAATGGGCCGGCGCGTTGTCGTGATGGAAGAGCACTTTTTTTCGCTGCAAATGAGGCCGTTTCTCCTTCAAAATGCCGTTGAATTGATCCAATAAATCGCTGTAGTATTGTCCCGTGATAGTTCTTCCCTTCTGCAAAAAGTCGATGTGTATCACACCTTGCGAATCCCAAAAAACGGTGGCCATGACCTTTCCAGCAGATGGGACAGTCTTTGCCTTCTTCGGAGCAGATTCGCCTGGAGAAATCCACTGTTTCGACTGCTGCTTGGTTTCTGGTGTGTAGTGGTGGATCCATGTTTCGTCCACGGTCACGAATCGGCGAAAAAAATCCGTTGGATTACGATTTAACAAGGCCAAACACTCTTTCGAAGTGGTCACACGATTTCGCTTGTTGTCCATAGTCAGCAAACGCGGCACCCATCGCGCCGAGAGCTTCCTCATGCCCAAATGTTCGTGCACGATATTTTGCACACGTTCATATGAGATGCCCGTGGTCTCTACTATTTCGCGCAACTTCACTCGTCGATCGGCTAACACGAGATCATGGACTTTATCGACCATTTCTTCATTTGTGGCCGTTTTTGGACGTCCACTGCGTGGTTCATCCTTGGTGCTCGTACGGCCACGTTTGAACTCGCTCACCCAGAAACTAATAGTCGAAAATGAAGGTGTGGATGTGCCATGAACTTTCTGCAAAATATCTCGTATCTCCGTCGCCGTTTTCCCGTCCATCCAGAAATGTTTGATGACTGCACGAAATTCGTTTTTATCCATTTTTGCAAAAGTGCCTGAATTGCTTCACAAGATATCCTAGTAAACATAAACGGAACGACGCACGTGTCTGAAAATTTGACAGCTTTCCTAAAATAGGTTAGCCTTGACAACCATCATAACAATTTCACGATACGCGCGCCATCTCTTGCCCATTCCGGAAACTTTTCAATCTACCCTCGTAGTAAGAGCATTTTTGAACATGGGCTAAACTGAACTGTTTTTCCATGTCAAGATGAGCGATGTACCGGGATCACTCCTGTGATAAAAACGATAATAATAATAAACCCCGTGTAGGTTGTAGATAGTCCTTTGGCATTCCCTGCCTGTTGTAAGAGGCGACTAAAAGGGTCTTTGAACTAACCAGACTTTAATCTAAGTCTGTATATTCTCATATTCTAACTATTGGGAATAGATCCCGAACCCTCCCGGGAAAGAGATATTAGGGGGTAAAGCACGCCATCAGTAGGCTAGGCAGCGTAATCATGAAATTAGTAGCGATTCGGCAGGGCTCCGCTGTTAGTTTGTCGTGTTTGAGGCCGATTCAGTTTCCCACCCTGCGACCTGGGCGTTAGGTATAAAAGCCAAAACAAACAAACTATGAATGAGAACAGAATATGGTAACACTACAGTACTATCATCACCCGCTGGAAGCGTTTCCCAAACCGTCGGTAGAGGGACCGCTCCAACGAGCCTGCTAAAACGGAGAATCAAATGAACAGATGAAATGAATTGGTCCGTAATAAACGCCTACATGCGCGCAACCCGGGCCGAAACTATAAAATTCGGTTATAGGCAGGACATGCACAGGATATTCTTCGAACAATATCCAGAATTACATTCTTTATCTGAACGGAACATCGCAGATAGAAGAGCTGCAATATATCGTAATAAACTTCTACCAGAGTTAATAATAAGCAGAGTTAAATTAGAAGAAGAAAGGAAAATAATGGAAGACAACGAAAGATAAAATAATAACAATCGGGAAGACAATAGAGAACAGTTAATATCCCAGACCTTAGAGGAGGAAACAGAAGAAATAATAGGAGCAGAAATTCCAAACAGGGATGACAATAACCAAACCACCCCAAATCAACAAGATATACAAAGCCTTGAACAAATATGTTAATTCAGTGAGAACCTTGGCTGGTAAGACTAGAGAATAAAATCAAAAAACTCCAAGCCGATATAAGTTACGTTTTCAATTACACCAACGGTAATAGAAACAAGAGAATGCGAAATAAAATAAACAGATTAATGTACAAATACAAAATCCACAAAAAACACGAACCAGATATCAGTACAATAGAGGAGCTTTAAGATACAATCCGTACAAAAAATCGACAATACGTATACAGGACAATAAAAAGATAAGCAATAACGAAAAACAGTTTTACAACAAATTGAGAAACCCAGTAGTAGACAATACGAAAGAACAACCCAAAATGGAAGAATTTTGGAAGGGAATATGGAGCCAGAAAACCGTTCATAACAGAGAAGCTATAGGGCTAACTACAATAAAAAATACAACTGAAATACAAGAAATGGATAACTACACCATAACAGAGACAATGTTTAAGGCCACACTTACTAAACTGAACAACTGGAAACAACCAGGTCCTGATAACATCCACAATTACAATTGGGTGTACACCCAACGTTATTAAGATTATTGAACAAATGTATAATACAACCAGACACCATACCAGCCTACCTAAGTAAAGGAACTAAATATTTAAAAGCAAAAGAACAAAACATAATAGATCCTTTAAAATTTCGACCGATCACATGCCTCAATACTATCTACAAATTGCTTACATCATTGCTTACTTATTGCACAGCTGGTGATAAATCACTGTGAACAAAAGAACGTCATCCATGAATCTATGAAGAGCAAAAAGGATGTCGTAGCGGAAGTATGGGTTGTAGCAATTATTATTATTATTATTCCAGAACAACTCGTTATCAATACAGTCATTACAGAACAGGCGATAAAAAAGAACAGAAACTTGTACGCTACATATATTGATTACAGGAAAGCATACGATAAAGTGCCGCACAGTTGGTTAACTGAAATATTAAAAATATACAAAATCAACAATCACATAACACAGTGTCTTTCAACGCTAATGCAAACTTGGAACACCACCTTACAAATAAAAACAAATACTGGGATACAAGATCTAAGACAGTACCCATAAAACGGGGAATCTATCAGGGTGATTCGCTCAGTCCACTGTGGTTTGTACTTGCCATGAAGCCACTATCAACCCTTCTCAAGAAAACAAGTTACGGATTCACACTGAAAACTGATAACGGGGAGACGTGTCAGATCTGTCACTTCTTTACGTTGACGACATGTAAACATAAGTATGACAATCCCTACCAAACAGAAGATAATGAACTCATACAACCAATGATGCAAAACGAAGTATATAAATACCTCGGAATACAACAGACAATAAAGATAAACCACACAACAACGAAATATGCAATAAGAACGGAATTTGAAAAAAAACTGTGGTTAGTAATTAAAACAGGCCTCGACGCAAAGAACTTGACAAAAGCACTAACATATACATTCGGTCTGATTAAATGGTCTGACACAAACTTGAACAATCTTGATATGTTAGTCCGCACAACACTAACTAAGCACAGATACCACCATCCCAAATCAGCCACTCAACGGATAAACCTGCCACGAAATAAGGGCTGACGAGGAATAATCAGCATAAAAAGTCTAAATAACAAACAACTAAAACTTTTACAAGACTTCTTCTTTACAAAGGCACGAACATCAGAAATGCATAGAATAATCACGCAGGCAGACCGTAACTATACCCCTCTTAATCTTACGAAACAAATACAAGACCATGACCTGTACTCGATACCTAGGGAAATAGAAATCTCGTTACAGAAAAGCCTCCATGGAAAATACCCAGCAGCAATCCAACAAAATCATATTGACACACCACAAACCCTTACCTGGCTCACTACGGGAAGATTGTTTCCAGAAACAGAAGGGTTCGTAATAGCACTTCAAAATCAAGTAGTCGCAACAAAACACTATCGTAGATACATCATAAAACACAACACCGTAGAAGACGATAAATGTAGAAGGTGCTAACAAATGCCAGAAACTATAGAACTTATCCTAAATGGATGCTCAACTCTAACACAAACGAGATACAAACACAGACACGACGCAATAGGGAAGATCATACACAATAATCTACTAGTAAAATACGTCTAGTTGATAACATCACACCATACTACAGGTACGAACCAAAACCAGTAATCGAAAATGACCAAGATTTACCGGGACAGATCGGTCTTGACCAATACTACTATTGTTAATAATCGTCCTGACACCATCCTGATAAACAAATCCAATAAAACGGTCATAATAATAGACTACGCAGCTCATCTAGCTAGTGACGTGAAAAAACCTGCCAGAGAAAATAACTAAGTACAGAGATATAGCAGTATATCTCAAAAATGTGTACAAATTACATCAAGTAACAATACCCATTATAATTTAGTAATACCCATTATAATTTCTTCACTCGGAGTAGTACCAAAAACAACTACAGAGGCGGTAGAAACCATAGGAGTACCTAAATACCTAATAGCGATAGCACAAAGAGCTGTTCTACTATTAAGTACATCAATTATAAGACAGATGTTCAATATACACTAATCAGAAAATCTATAAATAGACCTTCTGTACTGTTTGGGCATAGACCCCAGCATACAGGTTGATACAACCCATAAAGGTGGAAGGAAAAAAATAATAAAAATAATAAATAATTTTTATTGGACGGCTCAGAAAAAAAGAAAAGATGACAAAGTGCAAACAAAAGTAACATAAGTGCATATAAAGAAACCTGATTTCATACTAAATTAATAATGATTCTAATCAATTAATTAAAGCAGTAGACACGTCCAATAGGAAAGAGATCGGCTGTGCCGTTTTCACATTTCTCATACATTCATTAAATAACTTACATAGAATTACGAGATTGTAAACTTAATAATTGTTTATTAAAGTAAGTCTTAAATTGATTTAAAATTGAACTGCTAAACAAATAATAATTATTATTATATAATTATTATACAGGGTGGCAGCAGATGCGACGCGTTAATTTTAAGGGGTGATAGAAGACATCAAAAGGACCAGTTTTATACAACAGAAAAAAGTTTTATACAACTTTGTTCTAGAACGTACTACTTTTTCAGAAAAGAATAATGAAGTTAAAAAACTTTAACATCATTCTGCGACGTTAATAATAGTACCTTAATTATGAGGCTTTGTCTGCAAATGCATCTCATCTATCGCACCAACCCTACCCTAATAACATTTTATCGTATCGGATGGCGTTTCCGCGTAAAATTGAATTCTTTTTACAATTAAAAATTCATTTTACTCAATTAAGAAACGTGACAACCCTGTAAAATTTGTAATAAAATTTGCTCCACATTCGCACAAAATTCTGATGTAGCAAGTTTGTTGAACTTGGAATAAAGCACGTTTTGTTTACAACCTTACAATTTAATGAAGAATATTTGGGCCAATGCCTGATCACAGCTATGTAAATAATACCCTTTTAAAGATAATGCCGAGTTTGTAGTTTGTTGAACTGAAATGATATGAAAGTATGTTCAACTTTGTTTATCTAATAACAGTTTTTAATGATTTTATAAGAGAATATCTTTTAAAGAGAAGATTCATCTAATTTAAATTAGGTTAAGTTTTGGCTACATTAATAAAATCTTTAATTTTATGATAACTAGGTGCCTTAATCAAGTTTCTTTTTTACAAAAGAGATCTTTTTAATACAAAAACATATATACCTCAAGAAATATTGAAAATATTCCGGAAATTAAAGGATGATTCTCACTAGTTATACGGCAGGCTACCAACAGTCACCGGACCGACAAAACGTTGTACTGTACATTTTATATGAAGGTATTCACATCAACCATCACAGCCACGGACCGTCGTGACGATATAAAATGTACAGTACAATGTTTTGTCGGTCCGGTGACTGTTGGTATCCTGCGGTCTAGTGAGAATCAATCTTAATAAATATAAAATGTAGGTCAATTATTATCTTATTTCTACAGTTGGTTTGTTGTGAATCAGCGTGTTTTTAAGTACAACGTACAAATTTTGTTTACGCGGTACAATGTTGATTACAATTTTCGTAGAATTAAAGAGCCCCGCTAATCTGCTTCGAATGCTTATTATGTTAAACAACGACTGTCATCATCAGTTTGTTTGTTTAATTTTCTACAACAAGGTCAAGACTCAGCTGTAGAATTCGATTATACGCAATTAAGCAAGATTGCCAGATATGGCAATGTTTTTTTCTAAATTACCCGAAAGCTAATTAATGTAGAAAAAATTTATTAAGACCTTTTTGTTCCTTTTGATGTCTTCTATCACCCCTTAAAGTTAACACGTCGTAACTGCTTCCAGCCTGTATAATTATTATATAATAATTATTATGAAGAGAATCGGTGGAAAACATTTCATATGAGGGCTGTACACTGGAAGTGGTGATCCTGAAATCTCTTATCTAGGGGGAGGTACTATATTGCTGCAAGGTTAGATCTTTCTAAAACCACCTTTCAACGTGTTCTTAAAGATCATTTGCGAATAAGTAAAGTCAGCGTTAAGTGGATTTCTTTGGATCAAAATTTCTTTCCGCAGTTCAAAAGCGAGAGCATGTGCGATGTGCAATGCTATTTTTAGAACTTTACCAAAATTCCAGAAAAAAGTGATTGATTCTATGGTTTTATATTTTGATCGTGAAAGCAATCAAGCGTCAATGGAGAATGGAGTGGTGTTATAGGGGTGATACTCCCCCTAAAAAACAAAAGTCTCCAAATCAGTTAAAAAAAATATCGGATTCGCAGGATATACTGATAATACACTTCGAGGAACACAATACCACTGTAAATGACATATTTTATGCTTCTCTTCTTTATCAGTTAGGCGAAGCTATCAAAATAAAGAGACGCGAAGAATCTAGGTGTGTTGCTATTGCATAACAATGCACCCGTTCATTCTGCAGCAATTGCTGTTTTGTTGAATGTTGATTTGACATTAGGATAGATTTACAGAAATTTCTTTCTGATAAGTAAAAATACTACTCGTGCACTTGTAATGGTTGTAAAATAATAATGCTTGTTGGACTCAACTTTCATGTAATTATTACGTCTTGTTCAATTTTCTCAGAGATAATTTTAATTTAGATATGCAATAAATTACGATTAAATGATATATTAAGCACATTTTTAAATAAATAACTGATAAATATAGCTTACCTCACCTGCTGTAATTTCAGAAATCTCAGAATTAATAGGTACCATTTTTCCTCCACCGCTGTAACGTAAGAATGAATCCATTTCTTTGTACCAAACTAAAGATGGAACATATGAACCTTCCGATTTCCTATTATTATTTTTTATTGATTCCTGGATTTTTTTATATTCTTGTATGTATGTAGTTCTTAAATTCTTTATTTTAATTTTAATATCGTGTACGCCATCACAACCAAACATTTCCGCTAATTCAATATAAGCATTATGCTTCACCTGCCTATCCTTGTACGTATTAATTTTTGTGTTCCACAAACATTCTCTTTTACGATATTCCGTAACGAACTTCCAAGTCTTTTCAGGACTCCACTTTGCTTTAGACATTTTTGTTGTTAAAACTATTACTGGTGTCTAATCGAATAAATTACTTGAAACAATTTTGTTCTGGTAATACAAAAACAGCTTGTTTTGTCGACTGACGCCAATCGAACACTACGCAAGTCTTGCCAGCCGAGCCGGATAGCGCAAGTGTTCACCCGTTCCAGTATTGTGCTAGTGGTAGGTAGATGTTTGCTTCGTCAAGTAGAATTATTGTTTGGTCAACTGCAGCTCGATCCAGTGTATACTCGAACAAGGTCGTTTGTATGCGCACGTCATGAGTAGGTGTGACCGATATGACCCGAAGTATCTAAACCTAGCGAACCTTACACCTTATTAAATATAATTTTACTGCCGACTAGTTTCGGTTTCATATAGATTAGATCGTTATCATTAACTTACAATATTAATCATGGATTTGCAAATTGTGATAATAAAGTAATAACTAAGAGAGGTTTATCAACTGTGATTCTGGGAACTATATTATTACATAAAGCAGTATACGGCGATGATTAATTTAAGGTTTTATTAGGTACTATATATTATGCTTTTATCCACTTATCTTTTCGGAAACAATACTAACTATTATATAAATATTTTCGATAAACATAGTCTTTAAGAAGTTATTAGATAAGGATAATAATAATATTTAAAGAAAGTTGATTACCCCGTATAATCTAACCATTGATTTCACCTGCACTCGATAAATTGCAACAATCAAAAGTTTTTTGTCGATTATTGGTTTCGATTTGTCATCGGGATAATTGCAGTAGTTCTATCTACAGGGTTTCTATAAATCCTTTCCAGAGTATGGTATTCTATGGCAATTGTTTTATCTTGGACCAAGTTCGCTCTCAGTTTCAAACTTCCTCTCTAACAGTTCGTCTCCAAGAATCAGTGCACTATGGTCGGAATCGTTCAAAAACCGGCATTAATTCAAAAGAAAAAATATTTTTAAATATTTATTTTTTACAACTAATTTATTTGTGAATGTCTATATTTTAAAGCCCCAAAACGATTTTTTCGGAAAAGCAATACAAGTCGAGAAAATTGAACTCAAAGTCAAGAAATGACAAAAGTGTATTTTTACACTTTATTTTTTTTATGTCTATTATTTATTAAAAACCTGGTGCTAAGATGATTATTAACACTATGCCTGATACAATATGCCCTCCTCAGTGTACAATGTGTTGGTACAAAGTCAATTTAGTTCTGCCTTTGGGAATGATGACCGAAGAAGCAGGAATAGATTGGATTATGCCAGGAAAATTCTACAAAAAGCAAATCTTTCGAATACTGGCCATTATGTCACCGGTTTTTTAAAATTATACTAAAATTACAAAATTGGTACTAAAATTATGCTCAAATTTCCATTATGGGACTAAGCGAAAACATAATCTTTCATAAAGATTTCTGATTACCTTTAAAATAAATTTTAAATAAAAACTAGCTACATATATTAATTGTTGGAGGGGATAAAGATCCAGAACAAGATGAATTTAATTATTTTAAATCATAATAGAAATGAAATTGAAACTTAAAAAATTTCTTTATGACGCATTTTCAAAAGGGACATACAGTATAAAATGTGCTAATAGAATGTTTTTTGTCAATTTGAAAGTATTTTAAAATATCTTATTATTTTAGGAAAGTTTTAATATTCAGAATTATTGCTATAATTAAATTTGTATGTGCGAACTAATAATTATCTACATCACTTTCATGATCTTGCTGAAATAATCAATAGTGATTCAAACAGTGAGAATTTTTTTCTTAGTGTAGGTGACTACAATCTTGCAAAATTTACATGGACAAAAATGGCACCAGTAAATCATTTAATACCGGATTTTATTAATGAAGAAAATTATTTAAACTTCACCGACTGTCTTTATTTTAATCACCTATTTCAATTCAATTCATTTCTTAATGGGAATGATAGAATTCTGGATTTAATTTTGTCAACCTCCGAAGATGTCGAGGTTCAAAGGTGCGATTTTCCTTTTGTCCCCGAGGACATTCATCATCCTACTGTTGATATAACTTTTAAAATACCTTCAATCACATTAAATAAAACTTTCTATAAATCAAAAAACTTTTTTAAAGCTAATTATACTGCTATCAATAACGAAATCAACAATATTAATTGGGTGGGTTTATTATCAAATTTAGATATGCAAAATGCAACAAATATTTTTTATGAAAAACTTAACACACTTATAAATAAACATGTTCCGGTAAAATCTCATAATAAAAACATATATCCTAAATGGTTTTCTAGAAATACCATAAAACTTATAAAACAAAAAGAAAAACTCCACAAAAAGTGGAAAACATACAAACATGCAAATGACTACCAATTGTTTTCTACACTTAGATCGTAAAGTAAAATTGCTATAAAAAAAGATTATAAATACTACATTTCTAAAACTGAAGAAGGTATTGTTGAAAATCCAAAAAAGTTTTGGAACTATGTTTCCAATTTAAAGAGCTCCAACGCTATCCCTCCCATTATGCAATTTCATGCGGATAAATTTGAGGGGTACCAGGAAGTGGCTAACGGTTTTAGTAAATTCTTTTCTTCGGTGTACGAACCAGCAAATAAACCACTTTTAATCAACCTTGAATCTAATCTGAATCAATCAATTAATATTAACAACATTACTTTGAGAGAGATAGATAAATTTATAGCCAAACTTGATGCTAAAAAGGGCGCAGGGCCCGACTATATACCCCCAGATTTTATTAAATCTTGTAGTTCCTCCATTCGTAAGCCACTACATATATTATTTAATAAGTCTATTAGAGAAGGCTACTTTCCAATTCAATGGAAGGTGGCGAGAGTTGTTCCTGTTCACAAGTCGGGTAACAAGAGTGACTTATCTAATTATAGACCCATTTCTATCTTGAATGTTTGTGCCAAACTTCTGGAGGCAATTGTGACTGAGGATATTTTCCTAAAAGTAAAGCATCTATTAAGGAGACACCAGCACGGTTTTTTAAGGGCAGATCCACTCTTTCAAATTTACTACCTTTTTTTAGACTTTGTATCAGATAGCATGGACGACCGCATACAGGTGGATTTCATATATACCGACTTCATGAAAGCATTTGATAAATTAGATCACAATACAATGCTTTATAAGCTTGAATGTTTCGGTATATATGGCGGACTACTAAAGTGGATTAAATCATACTTGTCCAATCGATTCCTATTGTTGTGGTTAACAACTGCGTATTTGAAAGCGTCTCAGCAACCTCCGGCGTCCCACAAGGCAGCCATATTGGTCCCTTATTGTTCCTATTATATAGCTTTGACATATATAAATGCTTTGTTTATTGTTTATACATTCTGTACGCTGATCATCTAAAAATCTTTATGAAAATCAGATCACTACAGGATATAGCTCTGTTTCAGCAAGATATTGATAGGTTGTATGCTTACTGTATAAATAACTATTTATATTTAAATATTAAAAAATGTAACCTATTTACTTTTACTAGAAATAGAATACATGTTTTTAATAGCATTTATAATCTAAACAACCAAGCTTTAAAAAGGGTTGAATCAATCAAAGATTTAGGCGTAACACTGGACAATACACTTTCTTTTGAATTGCACATTGATTCAATCGTTCGTAAGGCTTACAAAATGTTGGGGTTTGTTATGAGAGTGACTAAAGACTTTAAAAATGTTAATTGCGTCAAAACTCTGTATTTTAGTCTTGTTCGTAGCGTACTCGAATATAATACCGTTGCATGGAGCCCCCTATATCAGACATATATTGATAGAATAGAAAAAATTCAGAGTAAATTTTTAAAGAGATTAAACTATAGATTTTATCCCGATCTAATAGCTAATTCATACAAACAAGACCTGGCCAGTCACAACTTTCTAAGTCTGACAGAAAGGCGAATTTATTAGACAACATATTTTTACATAAATTAATAAATAGCAATCTGGATTCTAATTTACTTGAGTACGTTAATTTTCGAATACCTAGTTATGATAATAGAGAACATGAAATATTCGCAAATGATAGATCTACTAGTAATCAAAATCAGAACTCCACTTTTCAGAGAGTCCCATATTACTACAACAAAAACTTAAATGATATTGATATTTTTCACTGTTCTTTGGTCCATTTCAGGCGAAAAGTTATGTCATTTAGTTTCAGTAAGGCAAGTTGAATAAAGTTAGTTTACATTCGTATTTTCTGTAGAGATTATTTTACATAGTAATAACTATAGTTTTCATTATCTTTATTGTATTCACAGTATATTCTTAAATTTATTTTTTTATGTAATTTTTCTACATTTAACATAACACGTTTTTCTACTTCATGTAAATTAGCGACTCCCTGTTATTGGGACTTTGTCCTGTTGGGTGTCCTTAACTGTAAATAAATAAATAAAAAAAAAATAAATAAATAAATAAAAAACTTATTATTTGCATTAAATTTGTATACAAAAACAGCATAATTTGCTTTTATGGTTGACGCCATGATTGTTTTTTCCGAAAAATATATAGAAATATCATCTATACGTTATGTCATTAAAGAAAAGTAGCATATTAAAGAATTTTGTCTGAACATAATAATTAATGCCGATTTTTGAACGTTTCCGACCATAGTGAGTGGGGTTATCATATCTTCTTTGACCTTATACGTTGCACTCTACAGCTGTCCGTAAGATTGCTTGAGATAGTTTTTTTAAGGATATGCCGTATCTATTTCTATCTGCGGTGTTTAATAACACCGATTCATGGTTCTTGCGGAGTGTTTCTAAATTGCAGCCCAAATATATATGTTATTGATTGTAGCAGGGCAAATGCAATTGATTACAAAATTAAGAAATTGTCAAACTTTCTCTTTTAGTGTTAGTTATAGGTGATTTTTAATGAAACACTCTTTTAACTGAATAGAACCCCTTAAAAGAAATTTGTGTGTTATTTGTTGTTTTCACACCCAACTTCGATTTAACATTAAAAAAAGCAATCGTAACCAATCCAAAAAAAAACTAACAAGTAAAATTATAGGAATAAAATTTTACTGCTGGTAGTGCCAATGTAAATTTTGCAAATTTCACTAATTAACTTTCCAAAAGTTAATTTGTTCGATGAGTAATTGTACCTCCGAAAATATCTCTCTTAATCATTTTATACTTATTTATTTTCATATCTAGCATTAAACTCCTGAGCTGCCTCTCTAAACAGAGACGACTATTATCACCAACCAACCAAACTGTTTCTTCCGTTTCAACAACCGATAATAATCTTTTATCCATTTTGTTAAATAAAATACCAACACAATTTACTACGATACTTAAATGAGTATGCACTTTTAGTGTGCATGCGTGCTATAAGCACAGCTATAAGTATGCATTTAAGAATAAAAAAAAGTTTACCCTTCATTTTTTAACCAAACAAACAAAATTTAAAGAAAATTTGTTATCAATTTCCATGGCACTCTTTTAAACAAAAATTAAATAATTTTATGAAATAAATAAAGATTATTAAAAGTTTCACAGTTTTATTAAAATATACCTGACAATATTGTTTCGATAGCTATGCTGTCATTATCAAAGGTAATATAATCATAAACAAACACGTCGCTAAGGTAGATACAAAATAGGTAACTAGATAAAATAATAATAATAATAATAAAAATTAATAATAAAAATCATAATTAAACATCTAATACTTCCAGTAACGGAGAATTACTGAGCTCAAGTTGTTCATTCATTAAAGGTACCCTGAGTTTGTGTTTGTATATCTCAAAGGCTTCTAAAATGTCTAATTTGCGTTTGTTATTACAAAAATGTAGGAATTTAATATTATTTTGAGGAGTCATTGTGTGATTTTGTTCTAAAAGGTGTTTGGCGTAATTCGATTTTTCAGGATGTTTATTTTTGTAATGACGTACGTGTTCTTTATATCTTATGTCAAAATTTCGAAGTGTTTGTCCAATATATACCGAACTACAAAAAGAACAATTTAAACGGTAAATGCCCGATTTCATGATATCATGTGTTCTGTCTTTAGCATTAAATAAAAATGAAAAAGTGTTAGTGTTGGTTTTAAATGTTATTTTATAATTGTTGGTTTTTCTTAGTATATGTGCAATTTTTTCTGATATTTTGCCAAAATATGGTATAGATATGTAATTTGTGTCTTCTGTTTGATTGTCAATGGGATATATTCTTTTGATAGCTAACCTATAATCTTTTTGTTTAATTAAAGTGTCAATCATGTTCGGATTATAATGATTTGCATGTGCTAGTTGTTTAATGGTTGATATCTCTTTGCTAAAATCTGATTTTGTTAGTGGAATAGTTAAAGCTCTGTGTACTAATGATCACATTTAAATTCCTACATTTTTGTAATAACAAACGCAAATTAGACATTTTAGAAGCCTTTGAGATATACAAACACAAACTTAGGGTACCTTTAATGAATGAACAACTTGAGCTCAGTAATTCTCCGTTACTGGAAGTATTAGATGTTTAATTATGATTTTTATTATTAATTTTTATCATTATTATTATTATTTTATCTAGTTACCTGTTTTGTATCTACCTTAGCGACGTGTTTGTTTATAATTATATTACCTTTGATAATGACAGCATAGCTGTCGAAACAATATTGTGAGGTATATTTTAATAAAACTGTGAAACTTTTAATAATCTTTATTTATTTCATGATTATGGAGTTCCACAAAATAAGGCTGGAAACAATAAACAAAAATAATTTTAATTCAATTTTAATAACATATTTAAAACAATTATTATTCAAAAATTTTTAAACAAAATTTGATTTTGTGGTTTTCAGATGGTTCAAAACAAATTTTCGCAGCGATTCTTATGATTAAACAAGGCCTATATTTCGTCGATTACTTGCATTATGGTTAGTGGCTTATAGTAAATGGAGTTTCTAATTAAAAACGTTCCATACCTGATAAAAATTTAAAATCGATTTGATTATAAATAATAAATATATAGGGGTGTCAAGCTGTTCAGTGAAACACGCTGTATAAGTGTATATACATAAGTGTGATAATGTTATTATTATTATTACTTTTCTTTTACTTTTTAATTAATTTTTAATGGGTAATTGTTACAAGTAATAGTTTTATTTCCTTTTTTTCTCCGTTCGGGTGAAATTTTGGAAAAACCAGAATTTGAACAATTTTTTACACTTTTTTATAACTATGTTATAAGATTATCATAACAGTTGGGTAGATTTGTTATATCTTTTTTTTATGTGGTACATTTCTAGAAAAAGGCGACTGTAAGTATTGCTTTCTTTTTCTAATATTTTAACACTGTTTAAGTTGAATCTGTAATCATTATTGTTATTTACAATACCAAGATTCTCATCTATACAGACCGTTATAACACAAAAATTTTAAAGATATTAATTTTAGTATTTGTTATTAATTTTATTAAGTTCCACACATTTTTTAATTGTCGCTGTACACTGCCAGTGCATGTTTTAGTTAGCCTATTTTGAAGTATTTTGAAGATAACAAACCTATTCAACATCTTCAATTATTTAACTTTCTTTTATTTTTAGAGTAATTTATTTACCTGCACACCTTTTAACGTCATTTCGAACAGAATGCCAAGTTCGTCTTGGATATCTTCACTTATTACACTGCCGCTCACGGAAGTTCGGACACTTAGTTAAAATCCATAGAATGAATAATATCAAAAAATCTGCATATCAAAACTTTGGCTGTTTAAATATTGGTAAATGTTAAACCTTTTCAACATTTTTCAATATGCTTTCATAAATATTTTGCAAGTATTACTGCAACTGCAGATAAAAGTCTAAAAATCGCGGTAATATTGTTTCGTTCGTCGCGTTTCGTGCGCCGACGAAAATCTACCTGAAACTTTCTCGTTTCGAGCGGAATTAAAATGATGGCGTTAATGACTTCTCATTTCGTGCGTTATTAACTGCACATGTTTACCTGATCTTATCTGAATATCAAGTATGATATCAACTTTAATATTCTACCCTTCACAGAGCCAGCTAAAAAGTAAGCAAATTTCCCTCTTTGGCACTTTCTTTTACTTAAGCATCATTTGTTTACCATTAATAGCGCTAAAAAACAAACGGAAACTTTACTCCATTTGGAATATTGATGGATAATACAGATCTACATACCTGCTTTGTTATGTACCGCTAATATTACCTGCGATTTCCTTGAAATTCATGACATAATTAAATTTGCAATATGAAACAGCAATTCATAATATACAGGATTTAAAGAAACATTAATATGGGAAAACCTTACTTTCCTTAAGTGTCGATGTGGATGTCTTGTAAATTGCCATCTGTTGAAGCTGATTCATTTTTATTTTAATATCTATAATACATTTCTTATTTATATGTACTTATCCATTATTATTTCCCTTTTATTAATTAGGATCTAAAAGTAGCCAAAATAAATAGCTTTAATTTAGAAAATTCATATAATTGATGAAGCAATAAAACTGGTTTAAAAAATCACATGATTATTTAAAAATTATGAAAACAATTATTTACTCGTATCTGGTATAAATAATAATTTTTATAATACTTTAGATTTTTGTATTTGGTGTGAAAAAATTCATGAATAAAATACTGAAAAGAAAATCAACAATTTGTATGTAGAAATATCTTATTTTAAAAGTATCGAAAGTCAGCAGGTAAATTTTGGGTGAGCGCAGTCAATACTACCGAACTTAATTGTCCATCTGGTTGACGTACGAAACGAGAAGATTTTACAGTTCCGCACGAAACGCTCAAAAATCAAAAATTGCAGTGTTATTGCTATTGTTCACGCCTGAATGCACGGGCGGTAAACAGTACGTTTTGGGAATTTTCTAAAACCGGTATAAATACACTTTAGAATCCCCCACAACCGTTCGGGTGAAGATCTTTAAAGACTGAAGAAGTGTTTGCGTAAAGACAGCGTACGGTTGTGAAAGTGTGACAATGCCACGGGGAAATTTTTAACCATTGATAAAACGGCAACCATCGTTACTCTACATTAAGAAGGATATTTAGTGAATCGCATCTCTAATAAATTACAAATTGTCAAATCTACTGTAAGTGATGCTATACAGTGGTATACAATAACAGGTAGCCATGAAGACAGTAATCGCCCGGGACCGTCGAGAACAACGACAACTACTGAAGTTACAAGAATAATAATAATTAGTAAAAGAAATAGAAGATTAACGGCACCATAAATCACGGCAGAATTGAATAAAACTCGTACAGAAAAAGTGTCAGTTAGCGTTGCGCGGTAAAAGCGACGTTTGCAAGAAGCAAACTTTCATTCGCGTATAGCGATCGGTAAACCATTGCTACGTCGTGGAAATAGGCAAAAAACACTACAGTGGATAAAAGCCCAACCATTGTTTATTATGTTTAAATAGTGCATTTAGATGTACTCTTATAATAAACGAAGGTAAAAAAATAACTTAGAAATATTAACTATTTTTGAGTATGCAGATAATACATTAAAAATATGACAAAAGGGAATGTTGAATATGCCATGAAAGGGACATCTTTCGCCTAGATCGTAAGCAGAATTGAATAATGCAATGTTCTAGCTAAAAATATCATCGAACTACTAAACATTATTATCAAAAGAAAAGTATGTACCTAAAATGTAAAATGTATCTAGATACTTCCAGATAGTATTTGTATCTAGATACAACAAATGTATTTACTACTGTATCTTGGTTCAAAATTTTAAATGTATCTATAACGGCTTCTGCTCTAGTTGGTGGGTCAGTTTTTATTTTAATTTTCCTTGGTTCAATAATGGGATTTTAATCGTTGTTGTACTACGTCAGGAACAGTCTAAGAAGTAACTAAGTAATGTAATTCGAGCCCAAGCATAAACAATAAGATTATAAAATATGTTCTTCATTTTCTATTAGGTTATGGACTCAGAACATATTATTATTCAAGCTTATTACTAACGAATTTGAATGGAAAGTTCTAGTATGCAGTTTAACATAATTTATCTTTTTGGTGTATGTTTTGGTTAATTAATTTATCTAAGACAGGAAGGCTAATACGATGATTTTTTTTCTATTTTTTCGTAACTGTATAGGATAAAATAATAAAAAATCATTAAAATAGCATCATATTAGTCTTGCTATCCTAGATCATTATGAAACAATACTACGTATTAAGCTGCATTGAAAATAAAGTAGATGGCAATGATCTATTAGATGCAAAGAAAAATGGCAAAAAGGCAATGTCTAATGTATTTAGTAGTCTGTTGATGACGGGCAGTAAAGATTTCGATGTATGAAAAATATGTTTATAGTATCTGGAATGCGTTATGCAAGATTTATGAAAAAAATGGTCTAGCAGGACAATTAGCGTTGCGATAAGCATTATTAAATTTCAAAATCAAATTCTGTCGAAATATTAGTCTACACTGTATAAATACCTAAACATAATAATTATATTTACATGTTTCTAATTAGTTGATTGTAAGAGCCTTAAGTAAAAAACAGTATCTGTAAGATTCTTGTGTCGGTACTGAATATTCCGTTTCAGTAGGTCTGAAATAATTTTACAATTGGAACTGAATAATACTTACCTGTAAATTAGAGGTAGTATGAAGCTGTTCCACTTTATTTTCATACTTAATTAATTGTTAGTTTATGCTATTCTATTCAGAATTCATAAATTCTTTCATTTGTCTTATCGTACACTCTCGTCAACCGTGTTCGCTGTGTTGCCTATAATTCACTATACTAGGTACTACACTTTCTTATCAGAATCTTATATGTTTTATTGCATATTGCGTCGTTTTTCCTTGTTTATAGTATTGATCTCAGTGCAGTAACTCTCAGTGCAACATGATAGTTGTATGGAGTCCGATAGATAAATGGTGATATAACAACTTACTGGACTGAATAAATAAAGTCATTTTATTTATCGACAAAATTAACAATTGCTACACATGCATACGTTGCTACTGCAGTTCATATGTCGCTAGACAAGTTTTGCAGTATGCTAGTTATTTTCAGTAGAGTTGGTATCACTGACTAGTAAGTCTTATTAAACAATCAAGTACAACATTTGCTTAGTCTGTGTTTGAAAGTTTGTAAACAGTGCACAAAGTAAAATGCCAAGCATGGCTACTTGGCCAAGAAACGAAATTGTCTGAAACAAATTAGTTTCCATTACCTTTTTGTTGATAAGCATTGTAAAATTTTACAGGTGTCTTTCAGGAGCCCGTAAAATCTTACAGGGCAGTTGCTGCAACTACTCATTTACTTAGTTACGAGGGTGGTTTGATAAGTCAGCGACTTTTTGAATTTCCCGCGCAGTAACTTTAAATGCAACACTGCTCCCGTCTACGGCAATCTATGAATAGACTACTGTAAAATTTTGAGAAGTCTGCGCCATTTAGTTTGTGTTTGACAGCCATTGCAAGCAAACAGCCTCGTGAATTTTAACGAAAATGGAAAAAAAGTGAATTTCGTGTGCTGATTAAGCATTATTTTTTGCTTAAAAAAAACCATCACCGAAACCAAGGAAAGGCTTGATAAATACTATGGGGACTCTGCACCATCAATTTCAATGGTTAAGAAGTGGTTTACTGAGTTCCGTTGTGGTCGTACCAGCACAAGTGACGCCAAACGTTCGGGTCGCCCAAAAGAGGTCATCATGCAAGAAATCGTCGATAAAATCCATGGAATGCTATTGGACGATCGGAGAATGAAGGCTGAGGCTGTAGGCATCTCTAGCTATCCGCGATGGTGCCGCGATTGCTCACACTCGACCATAAGCGCAACCGTTTGACCACTTCAAAGTAGAGTTTGGCGATGTTCAGCCGCAATCCGAACGAGTTTTTGCGGCGTTTCGTTGCCAAGGTGGGTCTGTCGGCCAACAAGGTCATGGCCACAGTTTTTTGGGATGCACGCGGTGTCATTCACATCGATTACCTTGAAAAGGGTAAAACGATCACCGCCGAATATTATTCAGAGCTTTTGGACAGATTCGATATTGATTTGAAGCAGAAACGACCGCATTAGGCGAAGAAGAAAGTGATGTTCCATCAAGACAATGCACGGGTGCACACGTGTGTAGTAACCATGGAAAAAATCCATAAATTGGACTACGAACTGCTACCCCATCCAGCATATTCTCCAGATTTAGCCCCATGTGACTATTTCCTGTTTCCAAACCTGAAGAAATGGCTGGGCGGTAAGAGATTTGGGTCGAATGAAGAGGTCATCATTTTGCCTATCATTTGGCCTATTTTGAGGGTCTTGAGAAAACCTATTATTTGGAAGGAATAAAAAAAATTGGAAAAATGCTGGACTAAATGTATCGAGCTATAAGAAGACTATGTTGAGAAATAAAACGCTTATTTGCCGAAATAATAGCTATTTATGTAACAAGTACATAATGTAGGACTTTATAGACAAGCCCAGTTTATGGCCGAGCGAGCGAAGCGAGCAAGGCCTATAAAAAGGGCGAGTCTATAAGGTCCGATTATGTAAGAGTTGCATACAAAGCTTTATGTTCGATTCCTAAAACTGAATAATTATCAAAAAAAATCAGTTTATAAATTTGACATCTATTCTTGACAGAAGAAAATTTGACATGTAATATACCGTTGTCATACTTTATTTTACTACTAAATATATACTTTATTTTACTATTACCACTTTCCACTTACGAGTACAATAGTAAGCCAGTTCACTGCCGCAAAACAATACAATAAACAGTACTTAATATTTAATATTAAATGGAGCCAAATATGAACACAATCGGATAATATTTCGTGGTCGCTGTAATCGTTCAAAATTTATTTTTTAACGAACTTATAAACATATCCAACGAGAGACATTAAAAATGCGTCACACTAGGTAATTCTAAGTACCTTCCAACGGTATATGACTCATCGGCAGGAATTGACTATGAAAAGGTAATTAGTTAAAAGTGTAATAAAATTAGGTCAAAATTAAGCAAATAGGGGAAAAAATTAATAGGAAGCTGAAAATTGGCTTAGATGTTGGCAAATACATACTGTTTAAGAATTCAATTAATCCCGGGTTGAAAAAGGTGTAATCGGGCCACCATCTTGGAAAAATGTCCGTTAAAATTATATATTTTAAATAACTTGATTTTGGTAGATTTTACGTAAAAGATGTAACAGAACATTTTTATTTCTTGTAAAATCCCTTACAATCTGGTTTTTGTTTTATTTAGCTACAGCTGATACTTTCGGAGATATAGCATCAATAATATAGGCTGTATTGTCCATAGCAAATTCTGGTCAGAGATATCCATGTAGCGGGCAGCGTTATTTTGACGTGGCGCACCTAGAAGCTAAACACCACGGTCCCCCTTTCGGAGACACGAATTGAAATACGCTCAATTAGCTTACTAATGCTATTGCAGAAGCTACCAGTACACACTGGTGGGAGCAAGGTATACCTATCCAGACCTCTAGTAGCTCTCCAGGCTAGTACCGGAGTTATAAACGTACTCACTCGTCGAGACCCCTTCTCCCGGCATAGCAGACGGCCTCTAGTCCAGCTTTTATAGGACCACTGCCCGACCGAAACCAACCTCAATGTGGCGAGCTTGGAACAGTTATGCCATGGAACAGTTATGGAACAGCTTTGTTTAGTTCTGCTAGCAAACTAACTATGCAAAACCCCGGTGTGTACCTTTTGGAGGTGAAGTTGTCTTGAGCATTGAGAGGCTATATATGTATTCGCTTCAATACCCCTTAAGTCCAGCGCCTCGAGACAATTTCTTTGGATCACTGGACTGGAACTGACAGTCATAGCGTGATCCTCTTACTTTCGTCTCTGAGTCCTTCTGGCTGGTGGCATGCAGTTTTCTATCGGCCGGAGCTTGCCCCCCCCCCGACCAGGATAAACCTTACTTGAATTCTCTTCCATCAGGTTTGTCCAAACAGCGGGTGACCAGCGGTGCACCATATTTGGCTTCCCCTTCAGACGAGTACCTAATCCACCCACACCGGTACTCATGTTAGAAGAGCTTCCTCCTCAACCTTCGTGAGTCCCCGTCGAGAGCACTTACGTTGACACTCTACCACACATTTTATTCTGACTATATCGCCCGTTACCCAGAGAATCTGGGATTGGGTAGAGTCCAGCCAGTTTTTTCGGGTGAGCGCCGTGTGGTCTGCTCCGCGCACCCTAGATAGCTAGTGACCACAGAGCAGCTTTACTACCGCTCAACAACCTAACAAAGTTACATCAGAGATGGTACTCCAATGCTACAACTTACTGGAACTCGTGGCCAGAAATAAATTCCTGCAACTCACATGGGTTAAAGGACATATATGGTAATGAGAAGGCCAGTCCTAAGCCGGTTCTGGCACCATCGTTAACCCATTTTCATGTCATAATCAGACAAAGAACTCAGAGTCAGCACCGCGACATTTGGGTTAATCTAGATAAATGTTACTATGCAAGATCTATAGAAACTCCCTCGCTGAAAATGACGCAATTTTGCATGCAGCTACGCAGGACACTGCAAACTTAACCAACATATGTGTCAATTGGGTGTAACGGGGCCTGGTCACAACGGCCAATCGCTATTTTGGCTGTTGTGGTCATAACCATAACGGCCTCCGTGACCATAACGGCCACCAGCCACAACGGTCAATTTGACCATAACGGCTACCATGACCACAACCGCTAACTAGAAATTCCACCCCATCGGCCATTTTGACCATTAGGGTGTGTGAACACAACGGTCAAAATGACCACAACGGCCAATTTTTTCATTCTGTTATTTTGGTTTCATTAAAGCTCATTTCTCTCTTTTAATTTACACTGTATTTCAATAAGGTACGTCCAGAATTTAACAGCGGGGTCTGATGTCAAAATGGCGCCGATTTAACGTGACTTACCTTTATTGAGAAAATGTACCTCTATACAACTGCAGTCCCATGAATTTTCTCGGTAAGTATCTCAGGCAGATTAAAAGATAAATGCTGAAAATTTGGTACAGACACTTTTCTCAATGCACTCTAACGATTTACAGATTCATGATACTTTAGTTTACAGGGTAGTTGATTTAACATCAAAGGCTTTTTTATAACTTGTTTACCGCAATATTTCCATTTTGGAGACGTTTATTGCATTGAATTTAAATCCGTAATTTGCTGTTTTTATCAGTTTTAAAAGTAAACTAAATGTAAATTTTTCCCTAAAAAGTAAACAGGATATCTACGAATCTGTCCAGTACTTAATAAAATTGATCTAGGGAACAGCATGCGACGCAACCCCAGAAACAAACCGCAATAATCCAAAACAGTATTGCTCCATACGCATCCGAGAGAAAATACAAGAAAAACGAGCTTTCAGAAAAATATGGCAGATTACTCGCGCACCTAGCAATAAAACTTAGTTTAATAGGGCCGACAAGGAGTTTTTAGATGAATTATTAGATGAGCAGAAAAATCAAGATTTCCAGAACTATTTCCATTCCCTAACAACAACTAAAGCAACTGACTGCATTATGGAAGGCCACAAAAATCAATCAACCGCAGTCCCAAAACTCTCCGATTAGAATGCAATATTTGGGAATTGGGCTAGAGACAATAGTTAGAAAAACAGATACCTTTGGTGAACATCTGGCGAACGTGTTTACGTCTATTATCATTCAAAAAGAAAAATTCATACAGGACTTCCTTCAAGCACGAAGTAATTAAGGTTATCGTCCTAATAACTGGAAAACTCCAAAGGAACTTTCATATGAGAGATTTCGCATGATAACAATATCTATAATGCGATATTAAGTACAGGATACTTCTCTGGGCCCGTATTCTTAAGTTTCGCATACGAAAAGAAAACGCTAACCCGCTTACGAAGTGACGCTGGGTGTTTTTTGGCGATCGGCGGTAACTCTCGGGCGTCAGTTGTTTTAACGTGGTATGCTCCACGGATCCGGGTAACTACTAGTGGAGAAAAATAATCCAGGGAACTGCTAGGGTCGTAGGGGACAGCACAGGTGTATTTCTAAGACACTTAGAGGGGGTAAAGGTGTTATCAGCAAATAACACAGACGATCAAAATACCAAACAGAAAACAATTTTTTATTATTATTATTACCTCTAATTCCTACAAACCTTACTACTACCCTAATAAGTTTACGGTTAATAAAAGCGTTCCAGGCAAGCGGGGTGCAATACAGCGTAGCAAAAGCAAATCAAGCGTGCGGGTACGATGTTGGAATACGGAGCCGGATAACGGGGGGGTTCGGATAGTAACGGACGGGCCGAGGGCTCCCGGAATACTCGCAGTGAGGCCTCGGAAAGAGCGGACAGGATGTACGGAATGAGGCTTCCTGGAATACTCGCAGTGAAGTCTCGGACAGGATGTATGGAATGAGACCTCCCGGAATACTCGCAGTGGGGTCTCGGACAGGGTATAAGGGATGAGACTTCCCGGAATAGTTGCAGTGAAGTCTCGGACAGGGTGTAAGGGAAGAACGAACGATAGCGGATGGAAGGGAATCGGAATGTCGGTAAGACGACTTACTCTTATATTTCCAAAAAGCGGTTCGAACTGCTGGGTTAGCTCGGCTGCTGGTTGGGTCTGCTAACTGGTTGGTCCTACTGGCTTCGAGTTCTGGAAGCTCTCGCTTGAGTCGGTCGCTTATCCGAGCGGTCTCAGATTGTACAGAAGATAAGTGTATTCACTCTCATAACCAAAACAATTAACTGAAATTCAGTAACTTCATTACAACCGCATCTGTATGTCCGTAAATATGACAAAAATATACAATAATAAAACAGAAGACAATACTATAAATACGATTATTATACAACGATAACCGAGTTAAAATGACTATAATAAACGTTTTCTTCTCCAATGTCTCACCCTATAGTATGAGCTGTAAGATAAAAACTTTTGGTTATACTGGCGACATTGCAGATTCCTGAGAAATTATATCTAAATACTTGAAGAAAGATGGCATGTAGTAGAAATAAAGAATGAGAAGAATGTAGAAAAAAATCCAAAAATCAATACCTATACACCGTGTCCGCGTAAGTTGGCTACATATGGAAAACTTTGTTATTATTGATTTTATGAAAAACAGTTATTCTTCATAAAAAGTTTTGCATGTTCTAAAACCCAAAATTCAACCATAAAATATTAAATTATATCAGTCGTATCATAATAATAATAATTACCGTATTTACTCTAAAATAAGACCCCCCTCGATTATAAGACCCCCCCTATATTTTGGAGCGAATTAAAAAAAATGCTTTTGTATGCGAATATTGGACCCCTAAAAATATAAGTAATATAAGATATTGAGCATTTTTCAGTTTTATTTTGTTAACAAATTCCGTTAGTTATGTTCATGGAAAAAATTCTATCCTTTATCTCTTTGCGAAAACAAAGCCTTTGTGGAAGCAGTTTACCTGAATTCCAGGAAAACTTCTAAAGTTGTAGGAAGTTCATTCAAAAAGTGGTCAGATGTCACTCCAATAGATAATAAGATTTTGCACACTTACTGCAAAGATTAACGTGCTATTATTGTTAATAGTTAGGTAGGTACTTAAGAGATTACAATTCTTCGGACGGTACTATGAAAGGCTTAATTGAATTTCTTAGAAATGTTTTCACCATCACTGGGTTTTTTCACTAATATCGACTCTGTCAGTTGTCAAGCTTAATTTGTAAAACCATTGTTATAAAAAAATATATTATAAAGGTTAATAACGATCTTACAGAGGGTGATGACGACAACGGCGATTCTGACTAGGTGCTAATATGCTAACAATAATTGTATATGATTTCATAATTTTCGTAATTACTGTAGTTGTTGCAGTCAATAAACTTTGCTTATCGCGGGTTTCACAATGGCGTCATAGGTTTACATGCATCAATATCGGCTAAAATGCAGACAACCTGGCGAGATGTTATATTATTAAACAACAGAACGCTATTTTAGATGTTATTCTATTGTAATGCAATTTTTATTATAAATACTAGTAAACATTACTCAGTTACACTCATTGTTTTCGCATTTTATTGAATATATCTTTTTATACTCGATTATAAGACCCGACTTGAATATAAGACCCTCCCACATTTTAGAGCAAAAATATAGGAAAAAAAGGGGGTCTTATTTTCGAGTAAATACGGTATATCATTTTTGTTCAAGAGTAAAGTAGCTTCATTTCTGACCATATCGAAAATTTTTAATAAGAAAAGATGTTATGGATTAAAAATAATTTTTAAATATTCAATATTGTTTATTTACAATTATAAAATATTATTTTTACATTTTCTCTGCGATAACATTGAAAGTTTAAGTTTGAAGATTAATACATTATTAATCTAGGAGGCACTTGTCAGTGAACATCAAAACGTAATACTTTGTTTAGATATTACTGTAAAGTTTTAATGTTGAAAGTATTAGCAGGTTAGATGTACGTAAATTTTCGATATGGTCAAAAATGAAGGTACTTTACTCTTGAACAAAAATGATAATTATTATGATACGACTGATATAATTTAATATCTGATGGTGGAATTTTGGGTTTTAGAACATGCAGAACTTTTTATGAAGAACAACTGTTTTTCATAAAATCAATAATAACAAAGTTTTCCATATGTAGCCAACTTACGCGGACACGGTGTATATTATTATATTACTTTCATAGGAAACATTGTTACAAATTTAACTAAAGAACTAATTATGCGGTAGAATGTGGTGGCTTTGTTACAATAGACGTTTACAAAATTGTATCTATATGGGAACATTTTTTAATATTCTGATTAAAAAACCTTAACGGGGCGCGAAATATGACCTTATTTGTCAAAATATGGAAAAACGTTATTTAAGAAAAAATTGCAATTGTAGACAATTAATAATAAACAAAACAAAATTGTGTGTAAAAACTTTTGCAAATAATAGTGTTTAAGGTGGCCCATTTTCTGGACAGACAGTAATGTTAACGCAAGAGCATTTACTTAAGATGTTTTTTGAAATTAAAAACGGAAAGATTTTTTAAGTGAGACTGAAGATTATTATATATTTGTTCTATAGAGTATGAAAAAGACTGTTTAAAGGTCTCAGTAGCATGTTGAGAAGGACTTAGCAGCCCTAAGTTTAATATAATATCGCAAAACTTATTTTTATTATGCATTATGATGCCTTAACAGTTGAGGAAATCCAGAATAGCTTTAAAGAGCTGCGTCGGATGATTGAATTACGTAGCGACGAAGGCGGAGGGTTAATAGAATAATTTAATATTTGATTTTTGTTTGAATGATTTAATAAAAAATTTCTAATAAATTTTTGTTTTTTTTTATTATTAACCCACCCCAAGTTATTATTGTAGTTTCAATTGCAGATTAAATCTTTAAAGTACAGAAAAGAAGTTCTTTTTATTAAGATTTTTTTGTAAAATCAAAAATAAAGACTTTTTCCTCTTGTAAACTCAATCCGGGGACATACTATATATTTGAGTATCATCAGCGTAAAAATGATATTTGTAAATTTTATATGATTTAAAAAACTCGATATACATATATAAGGTGAACAGAAGTGGACCCAAAATTAAACCTTGGGACACACCCCGTGTAACTGATGAGCTTCTGAACGTATCAAAGGCCTTAGAGTACAATGTCAATTTCGGTAATCTTACAGTACTAGATATGTAAGGTCACATTTAGATGAAATTAAATACAATCCCGTTACAAACAGATGGCTTGTAAAAATTAAATACATAACTTTGTTTATTTACGTTTTGTATAAATTACAATTCGTCTTTTTTAGAGACGTGCATTTTAGTTCAGCATAAAACGACTACGTCAACAAAGCGAAACAATTTGATCTGCAAGGGTAGGTGCTTAAAAATGGTAAGTTTGGACTAGCAAGGCCGCAGAAATACACAGTAAAAAGTGATCTCATCATGTTTGTATGGCTTTAAAATTTCAAAACTGGCATTTATACCGTTAACTTTATCTTCTAGCGCGTTATAATTTTATATGTACTTTTTGAAAACTTAGCTCAAAATTAGTTATTAAAAATTTAAAAAAATTTACTTTTTCTAATCAAAAAACTATATTAAGAATTTTTGTTCCAAATGCCAACAGAAATGCGCTGGTCAAGTCTGGAGCATACGTTGCAAAACACCCTGTATAGTGCAGTAGTGAATCGTTGTTTGGACTACAAAATGTTTTTGTTTTGTTGTTTTGTTGCGCGTAATTCTACACAATGTCATAGAACTTCATAGAGAAATCACGCCTCCACTTGTTTTTACGTACGTTTTCATCCTCCACAGCGAATATAAAGAACGTGTCAGGGATATGTTCTGTCTGTGGTATAAAAAGACACTTAAATACTATGGAAAAACATTTTAATGGACATTCATATGGTTTTGTAGGTTATGTTAAAAACGTTTAGAAATGTATATTCGGTTCCATATTTACGTTATGTATCAGCTATTTACCGCTGGAAACCGGTACATACAGTGCAATCGAATTTTCGTACGATGACCAGTACAGTAAACATATTAATGAGACTAATGAGAGGAATCTATGAATGATAATTTTAACATGAATTATCCTAAATAATTGACACTGCTTTTCGACATTCCGTAGACACTCATCATTGAGATTATTAAAAAACCACAGACAAAACTGAACTCTTTTTGGATAATCCTGTTCTAAATTTACTGAACTGAAGTAAAACGGCGGGGACGATGCAAACGGCATGTATTCGCTGGCATGACCGTGCTCAAATGATTATTTGGTTGAAATCTAATGTCTAAAAAACATAAAATATCAAATAACAATATCAGTTAGTCTTAAAGCATTGAGAAGAAAAAGAGGTTTCTATTAAAAAGTGGCGATTGCTTGCCAGTTATCGATTATTATCGATCAGCCGATAGATCATTACCTATGAATATCGTATAGTTACACAGAGAGAAAAGCTTTTTTGAAAAAGTAACCTTGAAGCGAAGTTTAGGGTCATCAATCTACAGATATCTCCCATGAGCCTAATTGTGTGGATTCTGTACAAACAAATATTTGTTTATTTTTCTATAATTAGCTTGTTGTTCTATCGCTGATAAGCTATAAAGCGGAAGTATTCAGACATTACAAAATAACATTTTTTGCTATTATTGGTATGTACTTTTTGTTCATTGAGTTTTTTTTTGTTATTACTAATTTTGTTATTGTAACTCTTGCCGTGAAACACAAATAAGTGTATATGTGTATAAGTGCAAGATGATGCAAATGGTGTGTTTCCTGATGTTACTAGATGCAGTCTTCGTAAGTAATTGAGATACATCAGCCAACTTTTGTTTTTACTTACAATTTAATTGGTTCGCCTTTACAGACACAAGAAAGTGAATATTCTCTTGGTGGAAAAAGCGGAACTGATCATTTCCGAATAGAAAGCGTTTCTATGTGTGAAGAAGTGCCAGGTCAAATAGTAAAGTTTTATTTAACACCTAAAACTTTTAATTTGGGTGCTCAGATTGTAGATATTAATATGACTTCTCCGAAACCTATTGGTGAAAATACTCAGGTCAGTAGCGTATAAAATTACATTTTGATTTTTTATACTGTAGAGCCATTCAATTTCTATCGTTTAAAAATTAATATCCGCACAAAATTTTTAAAGATCTCTTATTTTGTTTGTTTCTTATTCTTCTTGATGTTGCACAATGTTATTATCTATCTATTTATTAAAGTTTACGAACGCTATTTTAGGAATTGGTTCAGTTCATGTGCACTTATGGCGCGGACCCTTTTCGACAAGTCGCGTATTTGATTTTCAAAAAAGCTTTCAGGAAGTTTCCTCAGGTTTTGAAATCATCATGGATGATGAATCTTATTTGATGACATAAGTGTCGGGAAAAAGAAAACCGTTACTATTATAAACGCGCCTTAGATAGCAGAGGCACGTCAAAATGACGTGAAAAACTAACCACTCAGTGACGTAAATGCGGTGGACGTTTACATATGACGTGGTAATGACTTCCTAATGTCTCAGACTAATGACGTGATATGCTAGACGTTAATTTCACGTCATACAAACACGTTAATTTGACGTTTTTTCAAGTTACATTTGGTACCCCCCTTCCACCAGATTTTTATGAATAAAATTTTTTAAGGTTATATATTGAAGAAATATACAAAAATATAACATATATTGAAAATCTGTACTTATATTAAAAATATATTAAAAATTACAAAAAAAAATTTGTTCAGTAAAATAAAAGATAACATAGTTAAAATTCTAGTTTCATTGATCATTATCTCCTTATTTCTATTGAATGACATCTAAAGTTACAATGTTTCTTTTGAAGATTTCAGCACTAAATCAAATACTATGAATAATAGGCATCGCCACAAAACTTTTCTTATAATCCCAACGAACCCATTTGCCAAATACTTCTGTAATAAGCCATACTTTAAGTTCTTAAGTTTTCACGACAAAAATGTTCCTGTCTTGAATTCTCAAATTTATAATGGCGGAGGAGGCAAACTACACATAAACGACAGAACAAAGACTGATACTGACAACCAGGATGGACTGCGCTCGCTTAACCCGTAAGCGACGCTTACACTGATTGGTTGAAAGTTTCGTATCGTATTGCAGATCATGAATTTGTTAAATATTAAAAATGTACTAAAAATAATAATATTGGTACGTAAATAATTCAGATAAATATTTGTCTTTGTCGCAATAACACGCTTTAAACACAATGATCCTATACAACAGCCTTATTGAAACATATACCATTATGAAAAATATAACACAAAGTGAGAAAAGTTATTTTTGAAATAATGCTAATATTACTTAAGCACAATACAAAATGCCGTATCGCAACGTTTAGTTCTTGACTTTGGACACCGGTAAAATAATAAAATATAAACAAATCGGTATAAACAAAACTGTTGCCTAAAAAAGACGACAATATGAGTAGGTATTGCGGTACTTGAGGCAGACGTTTTTGAGGGAATGCAACACGCCCCTTCCCCCTCCAGGCTCCTCCCCCTTGCTTATGATTGGCTATCCCCACTCCTGTAGCTCCTTCCCTTGCTTCTGATTGGTCGCTGCCATCTTCGATGACATGCCTACTGATCTCTGATTGGTTACCCCCACTCCTGTAGACACGCCTGCTATTCTCTGATTGGCTGATGACGGCCATTTTGGAACGTCTGGCGCCATTCTACCACTCCTGCCATTACGGGAATCTGTATTACCGGCAATCTGTGTATCGTCAATAGAGGGCGTCATGAAGGGATCTGTATTACCGGCAGACTGTGTACTACTACTAGAGGGCGTCATGAAGAAATCTGTATTACCGGTATGTAGAGGTCGCGTAAAAAAACTGTATTAGAGACCACCCTTCAATTAGAGTCTGCAGCCATTTTATATCACAACATGTGGCTCTAAATTTAAATCTGTCAAATTACTGAATCTGTCAATTTTAAATTTGTCATTTTTGCATCTGTCATTTTTGAATCTGTCAATTTTGCATCTGTCATTTATGCATCTGTCAATTTTGCTCTCGTATCTCGCAATACGTAAACGATGTTTTAATGACAACCAGAGGGTGCTACGATTGTTTTAGAACGTATAAAAGCAAATCCTGAACTTCCAGATGTCACTTGCCTACGTTCGCTATCGTTGTTAATAGTGCTTTTTAGCTCTTATTTATTGCTATTGTGTGTGTGTATTTCTTTAGTGGTGAATAAAACTTTGAGTGTTTGCGTCGGACTAACCAAAGCAGCCAACCAAAGGTAGGAATTTATTAATTTTTTATTACGTAGTTACTTTTTCTGTACCTTTATTTTTGTTTTCTCACCTGCTATAAGGGACACCAATTTACATTATTCAGGTAAAATATTATGAAGTTTTACACTTTTCAAGCAAGTTTAACTTATTTGTTATTCATAATAATAATAGTTTGCCAAAGGGTTTTATTAACAATTTAAACTTTGCTTATAATATTAGCTTAAATTAGAGCTATTGCTATTAAAGTTTTAAGACTGGTTAATAATAATGGTTATTTGCTAAAAAGTTTTATTAAGTTGCATTAAAACGGATCTTCCTTTAACTTTGTACAAAGTATTTTTACAAATAATAATATTTCCCTTATCATTTTAATGTTGCTAAACCTCTTCACAATTTAAAAATTAACAACATATAATCTGATTTATTTTGCGAACAATAATATTTCCATATGTCATTTTAATGATGCTAAACCTCTAACAGTTTATGAACTAACTGATACATTAATCATTGATAATATTTAAGTTTAATGTTAAAATAGTTATTTGCTAAAAGTTTTTATTAACATACGTCATTTATTAGATTTTGTTTATTCCAAACTTGTTCTCCATATTTCCTGTTTATTCCTAATTTATAATAGACCCGGTAAATATTTTAACAACAAAATTTCAATTTTTACCGTCATGTAGCATCCAAGCTTTTATTTTTAAATTAAGGGTTAAGAGAGTTCGTGATTGGTATTTGAGAACGTCGTTCTAAAAAGATTTCTATCTTTCCATTTATCGCTAAATGATTTCTTACCTGCTATAAGGGACAGTAATTTACATTATTCAGGTAAAATATTATGAAGTTTTACACTTTTCAAGCAAGTTTAACTTATTTGTTATTCATAATAATAATAGTTTGCCAAAAGGGTTTTATTAATAATTTAAACTTTAATAATTTGCTTAAATTAGATCGCTATTCAAGTTTTAAGACTGGTTAATAATAATGGTTATTTGCTAAAAAGGTTTTATTAACTTGCATTAAAACGGATCTTTCTTTGACTTTGTACAAAGCATTTTTACAAATAATAATATTCTCCTTATCATTTTAATGTTGCTAAACCTCTTTACAATTTAAGATTGAATAATAATAATTTAATATCTGTTTAAATTAGATAAACAGTTTTAGAGCAAGATTAACTTTATTCTAAATGTGTGTTATAACGCTTCTCATGACACCCAACGCCCAAGCATCGGGAAATCAAAAGATCTCTAACACTTCTCGAGTCATCAAGGTAAACAGTAGCGGCGCGTCATAGCATTTTGTTATCGGAAGTACAAACAGTAAAGTTCGTGCATTTATCATGTCACCCAGATGCACGTCTATGCGTGCACGTAAGCATGGATGGTACTCTCGAAGGTCGCTCGAATTGTTAAGCCAGTTGGAGTGATAGAAACGGCAATATATAAAAATCTGTATTTAAAATAAAGATGGATATACTGCATATTTCAACGCTTCTCTTAAGCATGTCTCGTGACGCCCAGGCGTTGTAACACTCCGAGAAGCATTGATACCTTTATGCGTTATAACCCTTACAAATAATAATAATAATATTTCCCTTATCATTTTAATATTGCTAAACCGCTAACAATTTAAGCTTTAATAATATTTGGCTTAAGTTAGATTGCTATTAAAGCTTCGTGAAAGAAAGCAAACCCTGCGTTTATATTTGTGAGGGTTCTTAAACACGAATTGTTTATAACAATATACATATAATGCAAATAATTATTATTTATAATATTTAATATTACATAAAAATTTGAATAGCTTATGTTTAACGTACTAGTTGCTTAATAAACTAGCTTGCTTTGCATTCAGATGTTGATGTTTATTTAAAAAAAATTAACAACATATAATCTTTGTTTTTAGCAGTTGTTAAGTGTGCAAGTGCGATATTGTTGTTGTTATTGTTGCTGTTACGCTTACTTGTAAAAAATGTCTTCTCTCTACTAAGTAATCGCCGAAAGTGTGTCCACCATAAAGAAACTCGGCACCCAGAAACACCAAGTAGTGTTTAAAGTAAATAACGCGCCAGACGGTAAAGACCATTTGAACTTTTTGAAATCGGCTATCAATGAAATTATACGGAATTTGTTAAGCCGGGCGCAGTCTACAGATAAGATTGGGGCCGCATTTGTATTCGATAGTTTCAAACAAAAACTTCCCGGCTACATGAGCCTCAAACGAGCCGATGAGGTCACATTCAACGATGTCTGGGGCATTCCAGAATAAATCTTACAGAGCGATCCTGAAGCCTTGAGTTCGGACACCTTTAGACTGATCGCTACTATTGTAACACTACCAGCCGGACAAGGTCGCAATCGTTACCGTACGTACAGCACCTTTGCCGAAGAATGTAGCCAACGCAGAGGGATTGTCACGATTAACAACAGCAGTGACAATCTATGCCTACCCAGGGCTTTGGTCGTAGGCAAGGCTCACGCAGATAATAGTCCCGATTACGCGAAGACACGGTGAAATCAGAGCGTGCAAAAGATAAAGGCCGAGGAAATGATGCAGGAAGCAGGCGTAGCCTTTATTCAGGAGGGAGCCGGGGTCAACGAATTAAGGCTCTTCCAGCAGGTCCTGGCCCCCGACTACAAGATAACCGTATATAGCTACGGATCAAAAGGACGTTTGCTTATCTTCGAGGGGGTCGTTGATAATGATGCTTGTGATGCAATAACAGTAACAAAGAACATCAATCTGCTATATCACGAGCATCATTACAACGTCATAAGATAGTTGACCGCGGCCTTTGCCTGTAGCTACTACTGCGAGCATTGTCATACCCCCTACAACCATAAAAACCATCACCGTTGTGAAAAGTCCTGCGTAGGCTGCGGTAGCTCTCCGCCCTGCGAAAGAACATCGGTAATGATTAGGTGTCCGGCAGGCGAGATTTTATAACCCAGGCATGTTTTGAGAACCATCAAGGTAAAATGTGCCGGAAAGTACAGAAATGCGAGGGGTGTTTCAAAACCGTGAACCTCAAGACCCGGAAGCAGGTCCACGTGTGCGGGGAGATCTATTGTAAGATCTGTCAGAGCCATAAACTCGAAAACCATTTTTGTTTCATACAGCCGGCCGGGCCGAGGAACACAAAGCAACAACAAGACACCTTGTTTATGTTCTTCGACCTGGAGACCCGGCAAGAGAAAGAAATTGCGCCCGGCGTAAAGCTCCATGAACCGAATCTATGCGTTTTTAGCTGTTTGTTCTGAAGTTTGTTCTGAATGTTACAACGATTCATCATCGGCTACCACATGTGTACGATGCGGTTTGCGAGAATAGATCTTGCTATGAAAATGCATTGATCGGCTTTTACACTATTTATTAGACTCTCGGAAATTATTCAAAAAGGTTGTAGCAGTTGCCCATAACGGGTAGGCTTTCGATACGCAATTCATTCCAAATTATCTGATAACCAATACCTCACTGAATCCTGACCTCATTATGCGCGGCTCAAAAACTCTGCTTCTACAACTAGATAATCTAAAGATTATCGACTCGCTCAATTTTTTTCCATGGCTCTGGCAGAGTTACCAAAAGCCTTCAATCTACCGGCTCCCAAGGCATACTTCCCGCACCTCTTTAACACCAAGGCCAATGCCAACTATGTAGGGCCTCTTCCGGACATCAAATTCTACAGCCCTGATACCATGAAACCCAAGGCTCGTGAAGAATTCCTAAAGTGGTACGAGGTAAACAGGGACACGGAGTTCGACATGCAACGTGACCTGGTCGAATATTGGCGAACAGACGTTGATATTTTGAAGAAAGCCTATATCCACTTTAGGAATCTCTTTATTGAGGAATGCGACGTTGACCCGTTCACGGAAGCCATCACCATCGCTTCGGCTTGTAATCTCATGTTCCGGAGGAAATTCCTCAAAGAAGGCACCATTGGAGTGGTACCAAAGGGTGGTTATAGACGGGCAGATAACCATTCTAAGGTAGCTCTCCAATGGCTGTTGCTGGAAGAACATCAAAGAGGTGTTGAGATTCAACATGTCGCCCGGCAGAGAGAAGCTATCGTGGGCGGGTTAAAGGTAGACGGGCTGTATGGTAACCAGATATTTCAATTTCACGGGAGCTACTTCCACGGATGTCCCACCTGCTTCACCACCCGTCGCAACGAGCCTCTACACGACTATCCTAGCGACACCATGGATATGAGGTTCGAGAAGAACCGAGCCACTACTGCAAAGTTAAAGTCGCTAAGATACGAGGTCATTGAGCAGTGGGAATGTCTCTTCCGGCGGTAACTAACACCCGAACTCAGACAGCAGATAGAGAAACACCCCTTGCTTTTAAACACGCCCTTAAACCCGAGAGAGGCATTTTACGGTGGCCGTACAGGGGCAGCAAAATTAAAACGGGTTGCAAAAGACGGGGAAAAGATCCGGTATGTCGACGTATGCTCCCTTTACCCCTAGGTATGCAAGTACGCCAAATTCCCAGTTGGCCATCCAGAAGTTTACGTAGGCAAGGTCGCTTGTGAAAAGCTAATCAGGGATAAAGGGGGCCTGGAAAACATCAACGGCGTGATAAAATTAACAGTATTACCGCCGCAAGATCTGTATCATCCGGTCTTACCCGTCAAAATGCACCAAAAGCTGCTGTTCCCTCTATGTCGCACTTGCGCTGAAGATTTGAACCAGGCCGAATGTCAGCACGGCGTAGAGGACCGAGTCATCAACGGAACCTGGGTCTTGGACGAACTGTTAATGGCCATACGAAAGGGTTACATCGTGCAGGACATACAAGAGATCTGGTCGTACGATGTAACCCAGTACAATAAATCGTCCAAGTCTGGGGGCTTGTTTTCGGGCTTCATCGACAAGTTCCTGAAGATGAAGCAGGAAGCCAGCGGTTGGCCATCTTCAATAGCTACCAACAACCCGGATGGAGCCCGGAAACAGTACGTTGATGCTACCTCGAGAACGAGGGAGTCTCCTTGGATTCGATGAAGATCATCAAGAACCCTGGTTTGAGATCGTCGAATTCCTTCTGGGGTAAGTTACAGCAGCAGCAGCATCAGTACATGTAGTACATAGTTTTATTGATTATTGTTATAGGGAAATTCGGTCAACGTGAGTACCAGGCAAAAACGGCCATAATCAACGAGCCCAAGGAGTTCTTCGACCTGCCATCCAACCCGGGCGTAGAAGTAAATCACGTGCAGGAAATAAATGACGAGGTGATTGCGGTTAACTGGCAACATAAAGAGGAAGCAGAAGATCCTCTGTCGTCAGTCAACGTGGTCATCGTGGCATTTGTCATTGCACAGGCCCGTCTTAAGCTGTATTCCTATTTGGATCAGCTAGGCGAGAGAGTCTTATACTATGACACAGGTAAGTCGTACTATCAACGTCAACCGTCTATATTAGAGTTAATTTTTTTTTCGTTGTTTCAGATTCTGTAATATATGTTTCAAAACCTGGCGACTTCGAGATACCAACCGGTAGCTTCCTGGGTGACCTTACGGACGAGCTCGAAGAGTACGGTCCTGGATCGTATATTACAGAGTTTGTGTCAGGCGGGCCTAAAAACTACGCCTACAAAGTGTATTCCCCGACCACCTGACAGATACACGTGGTCGTAAAGGTCAAGGGTATTACCCTAAATCACGGCGCGACTCAAAAAATAAACTTTGAGTCCATTGTGAGGCTGCTGGAAGGTATGGACGAGAAGATTATTGTAGAGTCCAACAACATCCGGCGTACGGCTGACCATCAGCTTGTAACGCAAACGGAATCAAAAGCCTAAAAGGTAACGTTCGCTAAGAGACGGCGTATAGAAGATTTTGATTCCGCTCCGTTCGGCTATAACAAGCGACCACGTGTATAAACATTTTAAACCTCGTGTATATATGTGTGTGTATAGCAATAGTAGTAGTAGTATAGTTGTACTTTTAAGTTTTGTAAATTTTGTATATCATTTATCATTTGTATAGGTAGTAGCATATCTAACCCTTAAGTAGCAAAATATTTGTATAGTAATAAGTACAACACCAACTGAATGTCGATGTTTTCAGTGATTACCATTATTAATGTAAATAATTATTAATGTAAATAATTATTAATGTAAATAATTATTAATGTAAATAATTATTAATGTAAATAATTATTAATGTATATAATTATTGTACAGTTCAATCGTAGTAGCAGTAGTCGGGTATGTTAATCGAAAGAGATCGACCTTCGGCTTGGTTCATTATTATTATTTAAGTGATGATTTCTAGGTTTATGCTTTGTGTATACTATATTCGAAATTATTTAAGAATGTAATAATTGTTACGTAGGTAATTAGCTGTTGTTGTTGTTGTAAATTGTTCAATCATCTTTTATCAGTATAGTGTAGTTATAATAATAATAAGTGAAGCTGACGAGGGTTATACTTTATGTACTGGAATTGTAATTAATTATCAAAAAGATGGTGAAACTTGGGAGTGATTGAATGTAAATCACAGCCATCACGGGGATACTCGGGAACATGGTCATGAAATAGATCTCTTATCTGATAAACGCGATTTTGTTCTTTTCAATTGTGTCTGTTATGTAGTAGTAGTAGTAGTAGTAGTAGATCAAGACATTGTTGAAAAGAATATTTAGCATAACAAATCGTACAAGGCATTTAATTGCTCCGGCTTAAAAACAACAATTTGACAATGAAAGAAAGGTCAAGTTTCAAACGTGTTACGAGTATGCCTTCACGGTTATCAGAGAACAGATTTCAACCCTAATAATAATTGTTTAGTTATTTAATTAATGTTTTGTTGTTCAATAATTTTTGAGAAAGATTGTCATAAAATAAAAGATTAATGTTCTATATGTGTATTATTACTATTCTCTCCTGTACCATGGCATGAAAGCGATAGCTATAACTAGTATGAGAGAAGCAAGAATGAGGTAATTACCTACACACCTGACGGTCATGACGTGTCATTAAACAAGATGAAACTTGTCTGTCAACGCCGACAACTTGTTTACCGTATGCATCTTACTGAGCATGCGTTGGATCTAGGTAAGTATAAGTGACTATATAAAGTCGACAGTTCTTAGCGTGTACTAGTAGCAGACAGCATGTGAACAGCAGCAGCAGCAATTACGATGATGGCGAGTATAAGCAGTCCTAATTATTGTTATGATAACGAGACCTGTGAGAGCGAATTATTTCCCCTGGAAATAGGTAAGTTGTTTATAAAACTTCAAGTTTATGTTTGTATGCTAATTTGTGTCTATTTTGTTACTTGTTTAGATGAAGGCCCGGATGTTGCAGATTACTCATCATCATCATCAACAGCAAGTACCGACAAGTACAGCGAGAACAGTCAAGAGTCGAACAATGAAGAACTAGGTAAGATGTTTAAAACTTTTGTATGTTTATGCTTATATTAACCGATTATTGTGTTATTGTTTTAGCGTTCCATGATCTGTCGCAGCACCAGCCTCTATACTACGCTGATGACGCTGTAGCAGCATCAGCAAACTTTACCATTGTAGATACAGCAGTAGCAGCAGTAGCTAAAGGTGAAGTACGTGTTCAACTGCTCGGGGCTGTCCAGTATCCGTTGTATGTTACGAGACCTCCAGGGGAAGAAGAAGAAGAAAACTACGACCATGTACACAACATCCAAGTAGGACTTATTCCGCCTGACGACGACGACGCCTTGGAGTCTAAAGAATTTGACGTGGTAGTGAAACTCGAATGCGTGAATAACGTATGCCTGCATGGTGAAATAGTGTTGTCGGAAAGTGACTGGTTCGAGTTGTATGATATACGAGTCGAGGCAATGTTTAAAAATTTCTTTTATGGTTGCTGCTGCAAGGACAACAGTGTACTACATCGTGATAAACATTTGAAAGTCCATCTATGTGAGAATTTATACATCGAGATTATTCACAACAAGTTTTTCGGCAACAGGGTGGCGATTCATCAGAATGATAAACAACGGACTATAACCTTAAAAGATTACGTGTTTCAGTCTATATTGCATCTAGCACCGCTGATCAATCATCAGGCTCGAACGTTACATCACCTGGACTTTTCGCGTTTCTACCACGTAAACATAGAGAACGTAGCAGAAGGTCAACTGAGACGCCCTGAAGATGTCTATAAAACGCTTCCACCAACAGACTCCATCTTATTCACGACCGAAATGTTATGCGGGTACTACTCAGCTACCAGTTTAATAGACAACGCATCAACAACAACAGCTAGTGGATTGAACTCGTTCATTTTATTAGAAATAATAAAACATTATCCGCAAAAGTTTATCGATGCCGTACGTACACGACTGCAATCATATCAGCATCAGCCGAAAACGTCAACGACAACGTTTGCACCGTCGTATTAAGAACACCATGGCGAAAATAAACTGTTTTAGAAATAGGTTACAAAAATATTTGAACAATTTACAAGTGTTACGTTATGATCTCAACTCATACTGTGTAATGAATAATTTGTCAAATAATATGTTACAATTGTCCATTTACTCCTCGAAATGTATAGCAAAATAAATAATATGTATATTTAAACATAGATGTTTCATTTACTAGCATGATTAAGGGTGAAGATGATGAAGGGAGAAGGGTGACTATATAAAAGGTAGATCGTCATCAGCGAGAGAGTATACGAAAAAGCCGAAGATTTCCGACGGCGAACATCCTAAATTACAAAGCAGCCGGTAAGTAGTCATCCTATGAGAAGGAGAGAAATAGTTTCCGTCTAGTGAAAGGGATAAAAGATGGTCGATCCGATCCCAGAGTTAGCGCTAAAATTCAAATCTAGGGCAGAGAAATCCAAGATGGCAACTTCAAAATGACAAATTCAAAATTGACAGATTTAAATGACAGATGCAAAGATGACAGATTTAAAATTGACAGATTCAGTAATTTGACAGTTTCAAATGACAGATTTAAAATGACAGATTTAAAATGATAGATTTAAAATGACAGATTCAAAATTGAAAAATGCGTAAATGACAGATGCAAAATTGACAGATTAAAAATGACAGATGCAAAAATGACAGATGTATAATTGACAGATGCAAAATTGACAAATTTAAAATTCCAGATTCAAAATTGACAGATGCAAAGTTGACAGATTTAAAATGACAGATGCAAAATTGACAGATTTAAAATGACAGATTCAAAAATGACAGATGCAAAAGTGACAAATGTAAAATTGACATATTCAGTAATTTGAGAGATTCAAATTTAGCGCCACATGTTGTGATATAAAATGGCTGCAGACTCTAATTGAAGGGTGGTCTCTAATACAGTTCTCTTTTTACGCGACCTCTACATACCGGTAATACAGATTTCTTCATGACGCACTCTAGTAGTAGTACACAGTCTGCCGGTAATACAGATCCCTTCATGACGCCCTCTATTGACGATACACAGATTGCCGGTAATATAGATTCCCGTAATGGCGGGCGTGGTAGAATGGCGCCAGACGTTCCAAAATGGCCGTCGTCAGCCAATCAGAGAATAGCAGGCGTGTCTACAGGAGTGGGGGTAACCAATTAGACAGCAGTAGGCATGTCATCCAAGATGGCGGCGACCAATCAGAAGCAAGGGGAGGAGCTACAGGAGTGGGGATAGCCAATCAGAAGCAAGGGGGAGGAGCCTGAAGAGGGAAGGGGCGTGTTGCATTCCCTCAAAAACGTCTGCCTCAAGTACCGCAATACCTACTAATATGACGTGATATGTGTAACGTCATTAGGTCGTCGACTTTTGATCCACTGTCGTTTTATGACGGGTTATCACCAGATGTTGACGTCATTATGACGTACCTTTTCTACCTGGGCATTACTTAATGGTGAAGATATCTCAGATAATGTGAAATACTGTAAGACAAAGAAATATGCCAACAAGATAGGTATTTGGGCTATTATTTTATTTAAAGGAATCTCGAAGTTCACACTTCATCAGCACGCTCTATCCTAATAATGGTTACATCTTCTGTCCTGTCTTGCTCTATTCCAGACAGCTAGTTAGACAGCTTGGATCCCAAGAAAATTGTCATCAATTATATTCGTCGCGATATAATTGTCTTGATTATACCCAAATTCGTTCAATTGAGAATTTTCAGTGAGACAGAAAAGTCTACAAGCAAAATTTAATAAAAGAATCAAAATGGGCTTGACGAACCTTCCTGAAAATTAATAAAGCCGGAAGTTCTAGAACATTTGTTATATTAAAAGTATACATATTGAACACATTGATGAAATCAGAAGTATGAAGAATGAAGAGACAATTCAAAGAAATTAAGTAAAAACAACAAGTAACAAGTAAATGAAGAATCTGGGTCACAAAAATCACGAGGGCGAAAATCCCGGACCACGCAGAGATCATGTGATCGCCACGCTATAATTTAAATGATAAGATAAACAGCAGGTGAGCTTGAAGGATCCAAATGCGCCCATTTTTAATTGTAAATATAAAGAGAAGTAAAATCAGTAATGAAAATGAACATCAGTTGCCCCGTCTATAGTCATATCGTACGTCGCTGACATGTTTAACAGCTTAGATAATATAAGAGATTGCTTGAAATCTGATGTTATCTTATTACACAGGTGGTGATCACGAGGTGGCCTAGATTCTGCATTTACTTGTTGAAGTAGTAGTCTCTTAATGATAACTAAAATTGATATGTAAGCTAACTTAGTTATTTTATTTTCCAGATGAAATGTGTGGGCTACACTGAAGTACATAAACATTGGATGCGTCTGTTCAGCTATGAGGAAGATTTCTGCACTGTATTGAAAACGTTTGTTGGTCAACTGTTTTATGATTTGGAAAGAGCTGCTGGTGTCATTCCGGGTTCTTGTCCTATTCCAAGGGTATATAAATTTACTTTTTTGTTAATGCACTAAAGGACTTAAAGACTTTAAACAAACTATTGAAATCCACTTGTTAGGTATTGACGGATTAGCTTATCATTTACAACATAATATTTTGCAGCAATTGACAGAATGGTTCTATAATTCTTTGGGAGTGTGGATACCAACTGTTTTGAACTTACTTCAGAATTTTTAGATTTCAGATTTTAAATCCGGACGCTGGATTTTTATATTTTTGATTATACATGTTTAATGATGTATGTACATGCACATTCAGAAAATTACGCATAAATTGAATGTCTTTAGACAACTTTCAGAATTGAAGATGGCGGCAATTACTTCTTCTTTTTCGAGTGCCGTACTCTATTTCAGAGCGTTGGCGTTTGCATACTTGTGTTGTGCCGTGTTCAGTGATCACAAGTACAGGGGCCTACAGGTTAAGGTGAACCTCAAACCATCCCAAGTACGGAGTACTTAGATTTTTTAATAATTTTTGCTTGTTGCTTGTTTATTATTGCTTTCCGAGGGAAAATTTATTTTTAAAAACCCGGTGATATATTGACCGAGATTTCAACTCGGGTTTCTTGGTCGGTATAGTCCTGCACTCAACTAACCGAACCACAATCGCTCTTGATTTTTCCATTAGCTTAGCATAATCATTAATGGCAAAACTCACTATGCTTTTTGTAGTAATTGTTTTATGTACAACATATATAACAATGGGTTTTAAATGGCAGCGACCTTCATCTTGAATTTGTGAATTTTAAATTTTTAAACAATTTTAATGATCGTATATTGTTTTTCTTTTTATACTATACGTTTCCTAACATAATGCCTTCTATAATTTCAAATTACAAATAAGGTGTTTAAGCTTAGCAATACTATTTTACTTCTTTAAATATCCTTCTTAACATTTGGAACATTAAAAAACGTTCGTTCTTTAAACCTGTTACATAACTTCTCCACAATGCTGCTTATTATTTGTATTCAAACAGCAATAGCAATGGCAGATGGGATATCTACAGCATTGTTTCAGACGTAGGTTTGAAGGTTTCCTATATTTTGCAGAAAAACTGTACTAGTTGGTGGTGGGAGAGGAGTGAACAGGATTTTGAAGAATGAGCTACAAATTTTATTACTTGTTTTTATCAAGATTTTTCTCAAATTCATCAAAAAATAGTTATCACGTTTATTTGTTTGTTTTTACATACATTATGGGACACACGCACACACCTAAGTGAAGAGCAGAGCAACAGACATCTTCAACGCTAGGTTAGGCATTTCACAAAAATGAATGTGTATTCTTCCAATTATTATTATTATTATTATTATTATTATAATTGGTTCGTGTAGACGGTTATACTGTTACTTTTTAACTAATTCTGATATGTGTATGAAACTTTTCAAGAAAGCCACTACTTTGCTATTTATACAGTGACCGGCAAAAGGTATGCACCATATGGGAACTTGTTTTCTATGTATTTTTGAAAAAATCTTATTTTTGATAAAAGTGTGCCTCTTCTAGAGCATTAGAAAACGTTAAAACATTGATCACACAATTATAGTATACGAGGTTAGTTTAAAAGCTTAAATTGCACCAAGAATAGACTGCTCTTAAATGTAAAAATTGGGGAAAGTATTATTTAAAAAACTTATAATAATAGTCCCTATTCACAGGCCATCAAGACCCATCGGAGGCCTTTAAAAAACTAATTTTATAATAATATTTTATTTTCAAATTCCAATTACCTAATGGACAGATATTTGGGCTTTGAGGATAAAATATTAGTACATAAACACTGGGTGCGCATGTTCAGCTATGAAGAAGATTTATGTAAAAAAACCTTTATTGGTCAACTGTTTTATGACTTAGCAAGAGCTGTTAACTAATTGCATTGTATAAATGTTAATTGTAATTAACATTGCTAAACCACTGAAGTAAATACATAATTGTGGGCGGTATAGGGCGATGTTATGTTTACGTTGTTGAGACCGACTGCTTAACGTGCCCATCTGACAACACGAAAATAGACAGATAATTGGAATTTGAGGATAACATATCATTAAAAGTAAGTTTTCTTAATAATGTTTTTTGGTATTTTTAAATTTAAGGGTAGTTTATTCTTGAATTTACCTCGTATACCAAAATCAAATCAATGTCTTTTTAACATATTGTACAGTTTTAGAAAAAACACAAACTCTTATAAAAAAAGGATTTTTTCTGAAAATGGAAAATAAAAAAATTACAATATGGTGCATACTTTTTGCCGGTCACTGTATATCATACAATATCCTACATCAATATGATATTGAAGCAAACTATATTTACTACACTTATTAGTAAATATCGTTATATAATTATTAGTGGAATAAAGGCATTATTAACATACGAATACGAAGAGCATGAGTATGTTAGTAGGCATTATCACACGTGTTAAGATACAACTTTTTATCTACGACTGTCCATAATTGAAGAAAACTGTATTAATTAAATAAGTTGAGACAGTTTTTTGACGTAGGTACATCATGAAATTTTTTTATTTAAAATCTGAACAGCTTAGAACTCGAAGTCATATCAACCAGGCAATTATGATCATGATTTCCTTATCCCACTCAGTGTGATAATAAACTTCATTATAGGTAAAGGGTGATTCAAATTGAGTTTCCACATTACAATTTGAAATATTAATGACGTTGGCTATAGAAACATGATAACAGATGTTTTTTGGGAGCAGTTGGAAGATATGGATATCAAAGAGAGGTTTCAACAGGACGGTGCCATCTGCCACACAACAGGAGAAACCATACAATTACTGCGCGGCAAGTTTCCAGGTCGCATTATTTCACGTAACGGCGACATCAATTGTCCGTCGCAATCTTGTGACTTAACTCCCTTAGATTTTTTCTTTGGGGGTATCTGAAGATCAGAGTCTACAAGAATAACCCGAACACCACTGCAGAGCTGAAACAGGAGATAACGCGATATAACCGGCATATAACCTGATTTGTGCCGCAGAGTACTCGAAAATTTTTCCAAACGGATTATGTCATGCGACATGAGCCGCGGCGGTCATTTACATGATATCATCTTTCATACATAATTGTAATGAACTAACCTCAAAGGGCAAATAAATACTTTATTATTTTTCAATTTTTCCGTGTTCTTTTTAATACCACGGAAACAGTTAAAAAATCTACACAAGTGAACGTATAATACGAAGATTTTAGTAATAGTACTGATAGTGTTTACTGGTATTAAATGTTATTTAATTAATCATACATTAATACTACTTTTGTCATTTTCAGGGAAACTACCACATTGTCAACTTTACATTAAACTTCGAAAAGTTTAAATTACAATACTTTCCAATTGGAAAAATGAAATACAAAGTACAAGGCGTGGATAAGACTACTAAGAATATAAATGGCTGTGTAGATATTATTATTACCAACCAAAAGTAGATTGTCTAAATACTTACGCAAATTACGTAAATTGACTCTAAATAACCACTGTTTTAACTGCTTTTGAACTTCTTCGCTTGTTGTAGTGACTTTTACAAAAACTCTAGCATGTAAATATAGTGTCATCATTTGTAACATTTTTACAAGCTAAATAAATCTTTTATGGTAACCAATCTGTGGTTCAAATGCTAAACATATACCTTATTACTCAATATTTCCAGTATACCTTTATACTGACAGTACATAAAACGAAAGCTCGTACACGGCGTGGAGTGGGCAGTTCCAAGGAGAGACAAAAGATTATGGGCACATGATAGGATTGAGATTTGAACTTGATACATTTACCACCGGTTTCGAAGTTTATACCAAAAGAAATTAAACGTCCTTTATAAATTTTTTTGAAAAGAAACAATATAAACTGTAATGATTTGGTTTGAAGAATGAAACCAAAGTCTCTTTATTGTTTATTGACATTTTTAGTTCATAAAACACACGACAATATTATAGTATGTTACCAACAAGATGTTAGATGGGTTGCATAACCTCAAGGGGAAAATATGTAATTTTTAGTGCTTTGTTATGAAGCCAAAGAAAACGTTTTAATTTAATGAATATGCACTCTAGAACACACTAGACAGTAAAAGGATAAATTTTAAAGTTAATTTTTTTTACAATCCTGGCAAATTTTCATTGCTCGGCTAACGATGTGAAATCGTTACCTAAATATGCAAGAAAAAATAAAGTTAAGGTCATTTCAAGGCAAGTTTTGAACTAAAACAAACAAGGAGCATGGAAGTGATAATGTATGCAAGTATTTGCTACCTTACCTGCTTTATCAATTTAAATAAATTATGTTACAAATTAACGAGATAAAGTTAACAAATATTTAGTTAGATTATATAGCTTGTGGCTAAAATGTTTCATTGCTGTTTTGTCAAGCAGTTTCCTGGGCACAATTTTAAAACAACTGTAAATATTGGTGTTGCTTCTTGTAGAAGATATTATTGAAATAAAATGCAAGTTTCTGCGTTTTGCCATAGCAGTCTGAAATAATGTAATTTAGCTATTATTTTCATGGTTCTGATATCTGATATCTAAAAATATGTAGATAATGTTAATTAGGATGTAAGGTTGGATTTTATCAAGAAAGATGCATCTAGGAAATTTTAAGTAATTAAGTTAAATTTAGTTATTTGATAGTTGAGTAGGAAATGTGTTTTGGTTGACTTTTTCTAGTGACCTTATTTTTTTATGTCAATACAAGTGTCATATATCATTAAAAAGGGAATCCTTTTTGCCTATCTACCTATTTAATTTGTCTAAAGAATAATTAATACTTATAAACAATTATGTGGTTATATTGTATTTAGTTCTTAAAGCTTTTTTCGTTTTCCACCTAAACTATCACTAATGCCCTCGTTTGTTTTAAAAATGGTATAAAACGAGCGACCGATTTAGTAACAAACTCTCTGTTATTTTAAATCTTTCAAACAGTGCTCAATGATGCGAACAAAAATTTAAAAGTTTAAGGTTATGCAGTGAGCTTGATCTTAGACCATTACAACTTATAGACATGCCCTGCCCGCGATGAAGGGAAGCCAACATTACCGGAGCGTGTGACGTCAGTTTGTGGCAAAAACCCGATAATTGTAATAGACATCATTTATGTAAACGCATTAACAAAAATACTAAAACATATTGCGATGACCCCAATAATATAAAAATAATAATAAATAATACACATATATTTTTTTTATTAATTCCCTCAACTAGCTCAGGTTTGTTCGGTGGAACATAAATTATTTGAATTTCGAGACTCTTATATTCTTTTATGCCTGGAAACAAGAATTGGCAGTGACATTAAATATAAACCATAAATTGTAAGCACTTATGCTTCTGCAAGCTGGACACCTGTAACTGTAATCTGACTTGGAAAGAGAAAAATGCTGTATGCTTGTATTTGCATCAATTAAACACATACGTTAATGCAAAAACACAAAACCTTTATTCAAAAACAAAAATTAAATCAGAAAAGAAAAGTCAATGAAAAAGAAATATAAATTTACAATTGTAATTAAGAATAAATCCTGTAGTTTGCTTAAACGTTAAGAAAAGTCGTATTTATCTGATATAGGATTAAATACAGTTATTCGTTTGAACAAACTAACAAAAATAATTATTTATAAGTAACTAAATTTTTATCCAAAATAAATAAATCTTTATTAAAGCAAATTTAAATTGTTTTCTTTAAATTGATAATCAAATGAATTCTTCAAAAGAATTTAATGAGTTAAAACAAATAGCTTTATACACCCTAAGATGAACTTTACAAATTAGTTTTATTTCTTTTAATAAACAAGAAACGATTATTTTTTAAACCAACCTTGTATGTTTAAATAGTTTCCTTTTTTTAAAATATCCATCCAATTGGCAAGACTGGTGTATACCCAACAGCTGATTGTTGTTTATAAAAATATATAATCGATGCGTTGATCGATGAACACAAAATAATTCACTTGTATTTAATTATAATAAACGAAGAAATACTTTCACTTTTAATTATATTTATAGCACAATGCTAATTAACTCTTCAATAAACTTCAGGTAAACACCTTTGCTTTTATTTTCAATAATGTTTATTTCAATTGACACACGTCAACAACATATGACTGTCCATATAACCTCAAATTTTTACAGATTTCAAACTGGAGTCAAACGTGCCGAGTCGAGTCAACTGCCTTGAATATTTTTTGACTAAATTTGTTTTAAAATGCAGCAGCTTATATAGGAAATGTCAAAACAAATGAATTCCATGTCACTTTTTACAAACAAAAACGAAACGAGGCGACGCTCATGACGTCATAATCCAAAACATGTGATCCGGATTAAAGCTAATCTCAGATCTGATGCTATAAGATTGTAGCTTTTAAAACACTGATTAAAAAACTATAGGACATATATGGTCCCAAATTGAGTAATAAAGAAGGTACGGACGAAAAACACTTAACAATGACGATTTTCGTATAACATAAATTTACATACATAATTTAACAAATTAAGAGTTCATCTTTACAAATTAGCTAACTAGATACTCAAAGTGAGTGATACAACTGTTTTATACATAAAGATATCTTTACAATTTCATACAAACATGATTTTATTACAGTACAAACATCAATATACACCAAAGATGCTTACACAAACCACAGCTTGAAAATAACTTCTACGTTAATCAATTTGTGCATAAAATGTTCAGTGTACATTGCTTAAGGCACACATATAAAAACAATGACAATAAAAACCAGGATAAAGGCTATAAGAGTGCGTTTTCGCGAACCAAGAGGATTTCAATACCTCCATAATTTGTAATGACCAGAATCTTATTATATGAATTCAGAATTTAATTATGTTACATCAATCATAACAAGATTAATCTACTTAATCTATTTACAGGAAAATAACCGTGTAAACTTGAGCTGGCCTCAAAGAATGTCAAAGAATATGCTTAACGCTGCATGATCGTAACTGGAAATTTTAAATAAGAAAATAGCTTTCCCTGGCAAGTGGGAATCGTGACCTAAAGTGTAACTTAGGTTGCCTATACATGATTGTGATCAAACAGTCTATCTAAATCATATCCTTTTTATTTATAAATGTAATTTATTTATATGTGCATGTGATTATTTGGAAAGTAAGGTTATATTTGCATGAAATCTATAACCATAAGTTATTACTTTAAACCTTGATGAATTTAACTAAAGTCCTAACTATGATCTTTACTGATTATGTGCCCATGACATAACCTGCCCCTCATTTAATTTAAGAACCGATACGAACTATTCATTTTAACGTTTCCGAACATCATCAATGAAATTTTCAAAACGGTGAAACGATATCACCTCAATATATTTCAGTGAATCAAATTGATGAAGCGTGGTCAAACAATATAATTAATAAACAAAACCTGTTTCCTCGACATATCTGACTATTGAACTTTATAAAAAAAAATGGTTTTTTCATTTGTATAATACTTTTGCCTAATCCTCCAAATAACGTAAATCAATGAAAGTATTAATTTTTTATTATTATTATTGTATTATTAAAGCATACTTAAAACTAATAATAATCATTAGTGTCATTACATAATAATATAATATAATATTGTATTATAACAAAATAAGAATTAAATTAATACAAACTTCCAATCATTCATTGCAAAACAAAACCGTTTTAGTTAATTTACTTCTTATTCTGTCCTTATTCTCATTTAAACATTCTCCTTGATAGTATAACCTGATATTACAATACTGAAAGCTAATTATCTTAATCAAGTTTGTGATATGATTAGATTCAACATCGTAGTCGTACATATGCTCTCTGTAGGCATTAAAAACAGAATCCCGGACATTACTCATAATATGTATTATTAATCTCGTCATTAAATGTTTTTCATTTAGCTTGTTTGTTTGTTTTTTCCATAATTCTAATTTCACTTTCAGCCACTTTACAAATGTGAATGACATCCTTGGATGGTTGGATTAAGTACTTCTTTACATTACTGTAATTTTTTATAGTTATTAAAGTTGATTCCAGAACTTCAGACTTGACTGCATTTAAACAGATCTCACAATCTATTTTTTTCGTTACTTGTTTAACTACAAACCCCGCTATGTATTCTACAACGTCTGAGACGTATAGGGATAATAGGTTCGAATAACTTACACCATTTACAAATTTGTCGTGTTCATTATTTGGGTCTTCGTCCCAATTTTTCATTAATTGATGGTCAATTGTCTTCATTTTTATCTTGCTGGAGGTACTCATTGCCAAGATGATAGTTGGTGCCTGATCAACACAATTTGCTTGGGTGGAGCCTGTAACGCTTGTATGCATTAACAGCCTCTTGTACGCCGCTTGGAATTGTTTTGGAGTTGGATTATTGTTGTATCCTCCAAGACTCTTAATGGCACTAAAGAAAACTTCAAGATGATCTTGACACAATTTATAAGCTGAAAGGTACTTTAGATCACCATTACTCTTTTCAACATGCTGCTGCCATATTCCTTTGTAAGATTCCAAACTAGTTATCAAACCAATAAAGCCAGTTTTTCTCTGGCTTAAATGCAGAGGCTCACCATTCGCCGAACATTTAAGAGATTTTAAATATTGAACTGCTTCATCAATTCTTTTAAAAATACTATCCTTGTTGTAATGCTGTAGACTTGCTTTGAAATGTTTTCCCAGTAAGTTTCTGCTGTTAATAATATCAAAAATGTCATTCATGAAAATTAGAAATCTTTCTGTTGCTTCACTGCCTTCAAAATCTTTGGAGTACCCAGTTTCTCTCAAATAGCGTATAGCTTTAGCAACACTCAAACTGAAAGTCTGTGCAGCCAATTTGACTTTCATCTTCTCTTGGAACCAATTGATGTGCCTTCTGGTAATTTTTGTTCCGAGATGCAATCCTTCTTTTTCTTGGACCTCAATCAATTATTCAAGATATTCCCATTTAATAAGATTGTTATTATCATCAAGCATAACTTTATAAGTACCAAGAGTATTTCGAATAAGCTTAAGCATGTGAGGAGGATCTAATAGAATATGAACTGGTTCTTTTGTAACTGGATGTGGAAAATATGTTTTTAAAGAGTTGATAGTTAAATCAGCTCCAAGAAGTTTTACCATTATTATATTTGTTGCAGCGCCATCAAAAGTAAGACTGGTGATAGTAACGCCAACTTCATGTAATATTTTCAAGCACATTGATATCAAACTGCTCTTTTGAATTCCTGTAAGTCCATTTACTAGAAAATAGCCTACAGGTAATTTCCATCTATCATTAACACTATTAATTAAGAAAACGACTGCTTCTTTTGCTTCTGGTAATAAATCGCTTTGATGTTCACTACCTATGTACAAATATCTACGAAACAAAAAATACCTTAACTATAATCTGTCAAATAAACCCAATCATATCAATATAATCATATCAATATCAATCCAAAAGTACTACCCTAAGAATCATTCGCCATCCCATCCTATTTTCTTGTGTATTGACATTTCGTCAATCATTAAAGAGCAAATACAAGCTTTACCCTTTTCTTGAAGTTCCAACACCTTCTGTTTCAAAACCTTTAACGCTTCTGCCTGGAAGCCTGGCCCACATTCTACTGCCTGATGCCATTTTTGTAGGGTTCTGGGATAAGGAAGCATTTTAGGAAAAGTTGTTCTAATACCGGGTGATTTTTTAAATTTCTGATCTAGAAAGCCATGACATAATTTTAAAACAAAAGATGCGGAAAACGTAGGGCGTAGTTTGAATCGTTCGATTTGTCACAACTGTCAGATTTCAAAAATGTTGACATAAACATAACCTACTCCAGTGTTGTTCTCGCTTTTGCCGTCTTTTGTGCTTCACTGTTTCCTCGTGTTTTGAATTCCGTTTCGCCAGTTATTATCTCGGTTATTATCAAAAATCAGTCTTTTTCAAGACTAACCTTTCGTTTGTGATTGAACGCTTAGTTTTCAACGTTATTTTGGAGTGTTTTTCATCACAACAAAATGGTGTTCACACAGGAACAAAAAACATTTTTGATCGAAGCTTACTTTCGTAATGGTCATCAAGTTAATGGTCAATGGGTGTATGAAGCCGTTTAATTTTTTAATCAATTTGTTTAATAAATGTAAAAGTAAGTAGTCAATTTGTCACATAAATGACATTTGGAATAGCAGTGTGATCAACGCTACGCCCTACGTTTCGGTGACCTTCGATACGGCGTAAAAATCACGACTTACTAGATCAGAAATTTAAAAAATCACCCGGTATAAGAATACGCTTTGGGCGAATAAAAGGTCAAAGTAAGTGCAAAGCTTTTCAATTCTGATGGGTAAATCTTTGACTGTTTAGATTTTAACAACCTTTGAATATTATTTTAGTAGAAGCAGACATTGTATCCTAGAAGAGAAAGGAGAAATAGCCAATCATTATTCAACAAGTACAATCAATTATCATAACAATATCATGCAAGTAATAGATATAGTGCAAATTCTTGTTTCTGTTTCTTTTTTACTTACCGAAAGCCTCAATGAAAGATCATCGTCAATCATCCGCTGCTGTTTTAAGTGTTCCAGTAAAGACTTCAAGTTAGATACTTTTTTAACAAGCCGCCTATTCCGTTGTTGCAAGATTTTAATCTGTTTATATAAAAAATGATTGGCGCAGCATCATCTTTAAGTCTCTTTTTTGAACTCCAAGGATTAGTAGCAAACGATTCCGGTGTGAAGTGCTTAGAACAAATTCTACACCTTTTCCAATCGTATTTCAGAGATCGTTAATTGTATTCCAGATAGGTGAAATTAATTTCAGAAATAATCAATTGTATTTCAGTTTTGTCAATTTGATTTCAGAAAGTATTATTTGTATTTCAGAATGGCCAGTTTGATTTCAGAATGCGTAAATTGTATTTCAGTTTAATCATTTAGAAATAAGAATTTGTCAAATTGATTTCAGAAATCGTCATTTGTATTTCCGAACTCGTCAAATGTATTTCAGAAAATGTCAAATATATTTCAGATAATTCAATAAAAATTTTCTAAAACAAAATATCACATAAGCTGGTATATTGTGCTTACATTGCATCTGAAATACAATTTACTTTTTCTGAAATACAAATGACGCTTTCTGAATTTAAAATGATGAAGTTGAAATACAAATAAGCTTTCTGAAATAAAATCGACCAATCTGAAATATAAATGACACTTTCTAAAATTAAATTGACTAATATCAAATACAAATGACGCTTTCTGAAATAAAATTCACGAAAATGAAATACAAATGACGCTTTCTAAAATAAAATTTACAAATTCTGAAATACAACTGGAAAAGGTGTAGTATGTTTTCATGGTTTGAAATTTTCACGGCGGATTGCAATAAGCCATTGCTTTCTTAATTTTAAATCTTTAAAAAGATATTTACACTTTTACAAGACTTCACCAACAACATTATTCAGCCATTGAACTGCTCTGGGTGTAAGAGTTAGTATGTCTTCAGGATTTTCATTATATCGGTGAACAGGGCAGTCTTGAACGATATGTTGGATGGTTTGATTTTCTACTCCGCAGTCGCAGCTCGCGCTTTCAGTGTAGCCCCATTTATATAGCATACTTCCGCATCTTCCATGTCCTGTGCGAATTCTGTTCAGTTTGGTCCATAGCTGCCGAGGTAAGTCAAAACCTGGAGGTTTTTCTGACGGATTAACGTATATAGAGTTTATACCAGGTTCAGAATTTTGCCATTCTTCTTGCCATATTTGTTGTATATTGAAATTGTTGTTGATTGTAGTTAAGGGTCTTGATTTCAGTCTTGCTCTGGGAGCTGCTATCAGGTCTTCTTGGATTGGTAGTGTTGCATCTCTTTGTATTTTTTCATTAAGTTTATATAGAACCTGGCCTCGTCGTAGATGTGGCGGCGGTATGTGGCTTAGTGTGGGCAGCCATTCTCTTGGAGTCTACTTGACGGTACCGGTTATCATTCGCATGGTGTTGTTGAGTTGTACTTCAATCTTGTTTGTGTGTGCGCTGTTTATCCATACTGGGGAGCAGTATTCCGCCACTGAATAAATTAGGGCCAAGCTCGCTGTTCTGATAGTGCTAGCTGAGGCACCCCAAGTGGTACCCGAGAGCTTCTGTACAATGTTGTTTCTTGTCCTGATTTTAGCTGCGGTAGTTTCTAGATATTGAACTATAGTTTATATTTTATTTTATGTTTTATAGTTTATAGAGTTTAGTTTATAATTTATAATGTATATTGTATTGTATACTCATCATATTCTATGTATGTATCATTGTATCATATATTATAATGTAAGTCTCATACGAAATATATATATATATATACCAACAACATTGTAGGAAGCAGTATTTTTAAGATATACTTGAAAAAGACGCACTAAAGTTAATAATAGAAAATAATTTTCAAATAAACTTTAAGATTTTTAATAGAGTTTTTTTATTAAATAGATAATCATCTACTTGTTTCGTCAAATAATAATTATACTAACGTCTCATTAATAAGACTTAAAGTGTTATGAGCACTTGACAATTTTGTTTCAATCTTGATAATGATAAGATTAATTAAACACAGCGTGTTAATAGAAATTAAGAACTTACACATGGAATGATATACTTGATCAGCTTTTATATCTTTCTGTACAGTTATAAGCACGAAATGAAGTACCCCCCCCCCTCCCAAAATACAAGAATTTGCAACTACACGAATTATTTCCGCTATTTTTCATTCGTTGACTGGACTAAATAAAAGCTTTTTAATATTTAATTTTAAAATGAGGTTATTTCGAAACTTTACTGGTAAGTTTCTTTCGACTCTATAGACATTGTAGAAAGTTACCTTACCAACAGTTTCCGTCGGCATTTTGATAAAACTAAAATGCTCTTGAGGAGAGGTGTGTATATTCGACACCCTTAAAATACAGAATGTCTTGCAGGAAATATTTATGTATTTTATTCAAGAAATAAAAGTCGATTTTATCCAAAAGAAACCTTTAATCTATGCAATAAACATAATTATAACCTTCACCCATGTTGTTATAATAATTTAGTAATTTTTTGAAATTACACACATTTACAAAGAAATTATTAAGTAATGTAATTTACTATAGTGCCAACTGAACAAGCTAAAACCCGTTTAGTGTACTTATTCTTCATTAGCATTGTAATCCTCAACCTTCCAAAAGGAAAAGTCTGTAATTTTAATTTCGCAAAATTCAGCCTATGGTTCATAATGTGATAGTTACCCTAAAATTAAATATACTCTAATAGTGTGTTCTTATTTAGAATGAATTAAATGTATCACCCTTGGTATAGGACAAGTTTTCGGAGGTACAGCAGCTGCTGTTTCGATTTCATACCAAAATTCCCCAATGTACATTTGTATCACACGACAAAAATCGTCCTCTACTGTAAACAAATAGACCCAATGTCCAGGTTTTGCTTTTGCTTCAATCTCCAAGGAAACTGTTAACTAGTAATTAATTTGCTAATATTAAATAATCAAGACAAATTGTTGCGAAATTACCAAAGCATTTTCACCCATTGTAATGGGGGTACTTAAATTGGCATCAATAGTTTGATGGCCTGGTATAAAATTTTTAAATGTTATATACATTTTTATCGTAGGATTTGTAACATTTTTACACCATTCATAACTTTCAACTACGAAATTCTCAGCATTTTGCGCCTAAAATCAATTTAAAATTGTAGATAAGTAATCATTATTTGCTGAAAATAAAAGGACTACATACCTGAACAATGTTTGATAGATAATGAGCAGATAATACGTAGTACACAATATCGAACCTTCCAAAATGCATCACAATGCATGTAATTAGTGCAAAATAGATAGAATAGTTTGCAACGTTGGTTGTTATACGTACTCCATATCTGGCGTTTGTGTTTTTTATTATTTAGGTTGGTATAATTTTGCCTAAGATGATCTCATGCTATTGTAACAGAGTCGTGGATGTTACAATTCTGATAAATCAAAAAATTATTTAGAATTCGGTAATCGTATAATAATTGCAATTTAGTTTCCTTGGTGATGTACACAAACATACGCAATTTTTTTATGACACCAGTTATTATACATAAGAAATAAAACTGTTAGATTTATTATTTATTAGTGGAATAATGTTTGGAACAAAACTGTACGCTTATGTACCTACATAATAGTGTATAATATCAGAAATCTCTTGCTCTTCCTGTTCCTGTATAAATATACCCAGTCTATAGCAATAATTCTTTTAATGACGAATAGTTTAAATTACCCGTAACGGAAATTTCAGCTCTTGTTCGAATAAAAAACCTAATTAGTTGACGTCAGGTTTTCAATGAATGACAATTAATATTTGATCGAATTTACGTTTCTGCATTTGCATTGCGGGGTATAATTAAACGATCAATCGATGGATTTATTTTGTTTACATTTTTATTACATTTCCCTACAACATCAGTTACTGTAAAGTTCATAAAACTACAAGATCAAATCTATACATTAGAATGAATTTTATGCCAATAAATAACTCAATAACCTAGAGGGGATAGATTTACAAAAACTTTTAGATTTTGCAGGCAGTAAGTGATACAGCTTTCAAAAATGAATTAATAGTAATTGTATATTAATTAGTATTAATCAATTAATAAGTGAATGTACTATAATTAGTAATTGTAAAAAGTAAATAATAATAAAAAAGAAACAAACAAAAACGTAGAAAAATGACATTCATTAAAGAAGCAAACGTTAACAGACAGCATGGCCGTGTGGTAAGCGCACTGAATTTTCGATTACAAAACCCGGCTTCTATCCACGGTTCCGGTAATTTTTTTAATAAAATATTTAATATATTTCATAAATAAACAATTTTTTATATATAATATTTATAAAAAGGAATAACTTACAATTAAATATGAATACAGTAACGTATAATCAATTCAATACTTTTATTTTTAATTAACAAATATTATACATATACAGTTTAAACAATGATTATAAACTTAAGGGATAATTTAATGTGACTATTCTTTTTTATAAATACCTTAAATATTAAAGATACATACAAAACAGTATGATAAATGACATTCATTAAAGAAGTAAAAGGTATCAACTGACAGCATGGTCGAGTGAAAGGATCGCTGGATTACCGACTATACAACCTCTGTTCTATTCCCAGTTTGAGTAGTTTTCTTTTAATAAAATGTTTAACATATTTCATAAAAGATTTCTTTTAAATTATAATATTTATAAAAAAAATAATTACTTAAAATTATCCTTTAATTTTATAGTATTGTTTAAACTATCTGTTAACTACTTAGCGAAACTGTATAGCGTATATGCGATCACCAGTCGCTGGTTTGTATTTTCATGTAGGTTCCCTTATATTCTGGTGAGTAAGAACTGCGGACGAGAGGGAATAAGAAAATCGCACTCACCTGGTGCAAGTATCAGTTTCGAGACTCTTGTTGGTGCGGGGCGCCTCCAGATGCGTTTTGCGGTATGCAACTGCTCTTCAATGGTAACTTTCACATAAAAAGTACACGTTTTTTAATTACCAGCGTTTGGTCTTGGTTTTTTGACAAGACCTTGACAAGACCCCGTTTTCTTTTCACGGCCTGTGCGATCCACTTTTTTCCCTCCAAAAGCGGGAAAAAGGCGCGAGATATGAATGTAACATGTAGGCATTTTAGCCGTTGCAAGTTTAATTAAGGGGCCAGATTAAAGGATTGAACACAATCTCTGTATAATATTTATATTAATTAAAAATAAAACTAATTGATTATACATAAGTTATTCTTTTGTATAAATATTGTATATAAAAAAATTGTTTATTTATTAAACATTTAAGTATATTAAACATTTTATTTAAAAAATAATACTCCAACCTGGGATAGAACACAGGTTTCGTAGTCGAGAATCCAGCGCGGCTACTACTAGCCCAAGTTCTCTATTGATGTCGGTTGCTCTTTTTTGAGTAATTTTTTGTTTGTTTCTTTTTTCATGAATTACTTTTTGATGATTTTTTACAATTAGTTATTACAGTACATTCACTTATAAATTGATTAATGTTAATTAATTGATATTATTTCAGTTACGCATGTAAAACATGCTTCAAAATCTATAATTCTGCTTGTTGACAAAGAGAAAAAATCAGTAGCCATGGCGAGGGTGCCACCGCATAATGATTAACTTATTTTTGAGATTTTACTTCTAGCAAAAAAATGACTTGTAGGATTATCCTCAGGTTTTGCATAGTGCTTAGTAAGTATATTAAGAATAACACTACAAATTAAGTTGCCTGAAAAATCTGCTAATTTGATTTTCGAAAATCTGTAATGCCGAGAGTATCGGCTTTTAAATTACTTTGATAATATTATATTTACACTAACTAACAAAACTCGATGTACCGTGATTCTATAAATAACAATAATTCGATAAAACTTGTTTTACCACAAACTGGGGAATGCTAATTGGGAAACGGTAACAACTTTTCACTGCAGTTAAAATTGTCGGTTACCAGCTAACTAGTATGGGGTTGTGGATCTCACAAGAGGTCTTCTGTAATGGGCGCCAAGAATCGTCTAAAATTGCCGCAGTATTTGCCGACAAAATCTGAAAAGAACAACATATTTGCGGCTACTACCAACGCGTAAATATAAATATAAACCTCAGATAACACACATACGAATAATGAGTCTTCAAATATGATAGGTGCAAACTGCTTACCCTAATGGGTAAGCTTTACTAACTAACGCACTCTTAAAACACTGCTGTTTTTACTGATTGTTGCTTTTGTTGAAATACGAAAAAATAATTCAAGCTCGGATCCTCACCTCTCTTTTGGTCATCCAGCGCTAGGTAGCGCTGGCTGTAAAAAATACACCGAGACACATTAATGAATGAATGAAAACACAATGGTTGTACTTAAATATTTTTAGATATACACTACAGTGCTTTATTATCAACCAAAACAAATTATCAGTAGTCTTTTAAAGCAACTTTGAAAAATAGATAGAATATTGAGCAGAAAATCAACAATTTGTATGTAGAAATCTTATTTTAAACAGTATCCAAAGTCGGCCACTTAATTCCAGATAAACGTACAAAACGAGTCATTAGTACCGAATTTGATTGTCGATCTGGTTTACGGTCAAAACGAGAAGTTTTTCAGCTTAGCACGAAACGCTCACAAATCGTTTCAATTGTAGCTCGAGGAGATGACAATGAAATGTACAAATAAAAGTAGAAACAAACGAACAACAATGTATTTATTTAAAAAACTACTATAATACCCGTTGAAAAATCAACGATCCCCTTCTGGTCATGTCACTCGTCTGGTCTATCCATGAAGTAAGAGAGCAGTTCTACTTATAAAAGTTAATTTTTGGGACCACCACCAACACTCTCCCACCTATTTTAGTAGTCCTTAACTCCTACCGTAAATAATTACCAGTTTATATGCATGCATACTTGAGCGTATTGTTGAGTAGTCTTGGCGGACGAACGAACATACGGACCAACGAACGGACATGATTCCTTAATTGAATATTTGGTCGTACACAAGGTTTGTCGTAACCTTTTCCTTTTTGTTTCCTCTTCTTTCTATCATTTTTCTTCCTCTCCCTATCAGCCGTTTTATTTCCAATCTTTCCACGTCAATTTCTCTTATCTTCCAACCTTTCCTTTTCGATTTCTCATCTTTCTCTCTAGCATTTTTCTTCCTCTTCCTGTCAGCCTCTTTATTTCCGACCTTTGCACGTCTATTTCTGTTATTTCCCACCTATTTTCTTTCGATTCGTTATCTTCTTTCTCTGTAGCATTTTTCTTCTTTCCCTTGTCAGTCTCTTTATTTTCGACCTTTGTATACTGTTACTCTACTATCCTGTACTATCTGCTATCCTCCAACATTTTCTTTTTTCATTCATCACTTTCTTTATCCCTGACTTGTCTCTTACTTTATTGCATACGATCTTCAGACTCTTCGTTGTCTCTCCATCTCGCTTTCTGACATGAATCTTGTTGCCCCTAATTGTTGTTGACTTCCAATTTTTTGCTTCTTTCGAACAGATCCTCCGTCTTCTAAACCTTCTTGACGTGGTGTTTGAATTTCCTCCAGCACATCAAAGTGAGGCTCTGGGAGTCTCGCTGAGAAAGGTAGCCTTTTTGTATGGAGGTTAATTTGAACCTGAGGTGTAGTCTGATAGGAGAGGCGGCCGTACCTCCACACTTTAAAAACAAATGGGATAATTTGGGTAGCTGCAATAACTTCACACAGCGAGCCATAAGTCCCACCGAGTTTAACCTTAAACAAATGGCAGGCGTGTTCAAAGAGAATACATAATATAGTTATTTTAATTATATATGTAGTTTTTCTTTTATTATTTAATGTACTTTATATTAGCATAATATTCGTTGGAAAATCGACGGTGGGCGTGTGAAGGAACCGCAGGTGGAAACGCACCATCGCTGGCAATCAACGTGCCCCCATCAACTTTGTAGTTTTTGTAAGTTCAGTTTTTGTAAAAACTGTCGAATTTCGAGAACCACTGAATAGATTTTGATGCCGTTTTTACCATTTGATAGCTTGTTTCTTAGAGAAGGTTTCTATGTATACTGAGTGCTCAGAGGATCTTTCGGGACTCATGTAATGAGAAAATAGGTAATTAAGAAAACTGGCTCAAACAGGGACAAAACGCATTACGCTACAAAAATGATAAGAGATAATGGTAAACTGTAAGCGAACGAATTGTAGATCTCAAAAAGATTTACAAAAAATCCCGATGGCATATACGTATCTCTTACAGATTACTCACAATCAAGATTTTATAATAGTTATTTTTGTGGAAAACTTTTGTTCCCCTAGAATGTTGCCTTACTCGTAATTTCGTATTCTTGTATCTTCAGAATTGTTTCAAGTATAATCTGTGAAAATTTAAAGTTTGTAGCTTACGCCATTCAAGAGATATATAGTCATAATGATTTTTGAAGAAATGCATCCCCCTACGCCCCCCTCGGGTTTTTTAGGATTAGAAATATACTCATGCACCCCTTTGGGGTAAGGCCCAACTGCCTGTAAAGTCCAACTTCCTAAGTCTTCTAGTTTTTGAGATTTTTTTCGGTGGACATCTGACATTGGACATCGGAACTGGCTATTTTTATATTAGGAGTTTAAATTTAAAAGACACTATTAAAAAACGATTCAAGACCTTTAAAATCGTCTGCTTACTTTTTTATTTCTGTCCAAATGATTTTACAATACAATGGCTTGAATGATCGCATAATCGATGGTATTTCCAATATTTTGAGATTTTCAAACGGGTATGACTGCTCAAAAAAATCTCAAGTTTTTCCCCGTGTCTCGTGTTTTTAACAGTAGAATGCGCATGCTTTGAGTTTAATTAAAATTAAAAATGTAGGGGTTTCGAAGCAGTTCGGTTTGACGTGGAATGACTCAGATGGAGATAGTAAATATTGAGTCATGTGAATAAAATGTAGCAAATGCTTTTACTACTATTAATAAAAGATAAACAGATATGATTTTTAATTAATAAGAATAAGAGAGATGTATAGTAAAAGCTTTTACTAAATTTTATCCACATGATCCATTGTTCTACCTAGCTGCTTTAAAATTGCTGGTGCTGCTGCATTCAGTAGTTTTACTTTTAATTGGGTTTTATAAGAAAATCGGTTTTCAAAATGTTAACTTGATATTCTATGGTAGCTAACTGTGCCCAATTAACGAATTTTATGAACCTTAGGCGTAAACAGCTTTGACCTTTATCGTGTTATAGACCTAGGTGCTTCGCACCTCGTGCTACAGTTTCCACGCTGTGAACCAAAAACGCCTTGTTTACGCCCTTGATACATAAATAACTATTATCGAGTGGTCTCGATACTAACAATTAAGAGTTCATATTAAATGTTCCTAAGTAGAGACCTGCTAACAAAAATTAGAGCGCGTGGATTAAGAGAATAGTATTTATTAGATCTTTGCAAATTAATTAGTTCGAACTAATAACCGATGAAAAATATTTGGTGGTAGTTTCCGAAAGTAAATGAAATCGAAGACAGTCAAGTTAGGGTCTGATTGGTTTTATACAGAATGATTCTGGAAGTAAAAAGCGAGTTATATAGCGCCAAGGCCCAAGAGGTGATTTTCTAGTCTGTAATAAGAATGTTACTTATTGTTAACAGTTTTTTAATACGGTAGACATCCAAGGCTTTTATTTGAGAAAATATCTTTGATGTACATAAATTATGACCCATAAAACATTACTAATAAAAATTCATGTCTTGTATTTGTTGAGTAAAATATTACATTTTTAAATTAAATGTTATTTACAAGCCATCGTATGCAATCGATCACATAAATATCCATCAAATTGAAAAATTTCCTTTTAAATTCAATTTTTGGTTATCCTGACAGCATAATTTAAAACTGCAAAAAGAGCAGATTCAGATTCAGATTTGCAGAACTTCGGTACATTCATAAAATGTCTTAGATAATCGAGAAATATCACAATAGATGTTTATTTGTAATCGCGAAAAACTCATTGTTTTGCAAAATCTTCGACGTCTAAAGGGGGCATGCGTGGAAAGTTCCAGAAAATGCAGCTATTGCTACAGTCCCTCCCGGATCGCGAGATTGTACAGATCGTCATGCATTTTATTATTTTAAGGAGTCACACCCACTATTACGCAACTGCTAAAATAATATTTAATATATTCAAGGGCGTATCAAAATTGTGTAGAATGGGAGTCGGCCATGTTAAAAACACTCTTAATTTAACCCTAGAGGAAGAAAAACAATTAATTTCTACATTTAATCACACTACCAACAACTACAAATCAGTTACTATGAATTAATTACTGCTACTGCAAATAATTGGTAGGTACCACTGAAACAAGTACATTTTAATTAATTAATCCCTCTTAATTTTAATTTACACGTCTATATTTTTTGCTTTTACATAATTTAGACTGAAGGTAGTCTGTGCATATAATTTTATTTAATGTCGAAATGCGGGTGTCTAATCTTATGTCAATAATCCTTAACTTGGGATTCGTTTAGTTTTTGGCCTATTTACAAAAGAAGGCGTTTGAAGGAGTCTTTGATGTTTATTTGAGGTGGCGAGATGAATGTTGAAAGGGTCGTGCGGGCAGATTATGCGAGAACAAATTTCATGACAAATTTTGTTTCGCTTTCATCATTTTAAGTTCAAAAAGTAGGTTCGTTAAAATAAGTATTTTTTACAAAGTAATAAGAAATTGATATATACATTTTTAAAATAGGGTAGAAAATGAAACTTATTCAAATAAATTTCTCATCAATTAATACCCACTTTTTTAATTTTAAATATTACATTGTAAATCTTGGAAATAGAATTTACATTTAATTAAATTCTTATGATGAAATTTTAACTAAAATGAAAAATGGGTTTGACAGGAAAACTTGGTAGATAATGAGGAAAACGGTAAAATTAACGAGAGAGGGAGGATATAATAAAGAAGGAAATCAGATTATACATTTATTAAACAGGAAGCAATAAAGTTAATATTTAGAGTTAAAACTAGTAAATTAATAATTTATAACAGCTTTCTGAACTTGATCTAAAACTTGGTAGAGACATTAACAAATATTATATGACAAGCTCTGAATTTCTCCCCGTTTTATTCATCATAAATGTAATATTTAAGTAAACGTTTCATGCTAAACATTACTGTTATAATTCTTAATTTCCATGTTATGTATTATTTCACAAAAAAATTAATAGGGATACGATTTTACAAAATTTTCCAAAATTAAAATATTTTTCGCGTAACATAAATTATAATTTATTAATTTCTATAATAAATTATAATTTATTATAGAAATTAATTATAATAGGTTTTACCAACACTCAGATAGTTGGTTTTCACTGCAGAAAAAGTTGGAAGTAATTAGTGCATGCAATGCTTATCAGTACGCACTGGTGCGAACGAGGTTACTATCCATCTTCTACTAGCTCTCCAGGCTAATACCGGAGCTATGACTGCGCTCACCTGGCGGCACCTGCCTCCAAAGAAGATAGCCAGCCTCGTCCAGCTTTGGACTATTCCCAACATGATTTCAACCGTGGTTGTTACCAAGTTGGGAATATTACCCTATCGAATCTTCGAATCCATCCTCAAATATGAGTGAACTTGGTTTTTTAATGGCTTTGCCACCAAGATCTCCCAGTTATAGGCCTGGTATGCCCTTGACAGCGGTTCTTTAAAGTCTACACGTTCTAGGCTGCCGGTGTTTAGATACAAGTTCCCACAATAGAAATTCGAAATACAAAACACAAATTTGAATTCGTACCTATTCAACAACAAAATCAATGGACTTTTAATCTTGGTTTAAACTGGGAAAGAAATTTGCATTTACTACAAAGTTGTAAATAAAATCAGGGACTTACCTGGTTATGACAGACGATGATTCCATGTGTACACCGATATTCTATATGATCCGAGTATTATTGTATATGTTCCAATCCCAAAACCAAGCTTTGGGCCCCAAGATTATTAAAAATCCAATTCCCTTTAGTTATTTGAACGCTTAGTCTCAACAGTTCTCTTAGATCCAAATTATAATTACAAGTCTTTTCCTAAATTCACCAACTAATCGCGAAATTACAAACTACTCTAGCACTTCACCATTTTTCCGATTAAATTGATTTTTAAACTATGATTAAGAAAACCAAATCAAAGAAAACGAAAATATAGTTTTTATTAAATTATTTCCTATCAATTTTCAAAAATTGTGTTTTATTGCAGCAAATTATTTAAAATTTAAATATGTCGGCCACATCCAACGAACGTTTCCACGCAGTCGCGAATGTTCGTTCGCGCGTGACTCATCTTTGTATAAACACCCAGTATGTTCCCGTTTTATGGTGAAGTTGAGCGTGAGGCTATGTATTCGCTTCAACGCCCCTTAAGAGTAATGGCTCTAGAGCTTCCTCAGGCCACAGGACTCAGACTACAGTCAAGTCATATGGTGATCCGAATAGCTTCCGGACAGTGGCGGATTTAACACTTAAGGGGCCTGAAGCGTTACAAATTTTGGGGCCCCATAGTATAAATCAATTACTACAATTTATATGTCTTTATTATGTTATTAAAAATTAACTAAGTACATATAATTCTACCTACTAATAAATATATTAGTATATTGTATTACAAGTGCAGAAAAGTGCCAATTTCTCACGTATAAAGAAGCGGCATGAAATGAAGTTGAATTCCGCAATCACACGAGTATGGAATTGGCGTTTATGCACGTGTTACACACTGTACTTACGACCACAAAAAAGTAATAAAACACCCAAATCTAGGAAAAATATTTAACCTAGAATATGATTTGACATATTCTGGACTGTCAAAAGTTAACAATATGCCCACATTTTGTGAAAAACAAGTGTTAGTGGTAAAAAATAAGAAACGCATATAAATAATCATTAATTTATAAAATTAGTACTTAAATTTGAACAATTATTTAAGTTAATAACATTAGTTTTGTTGGCGTCTTCAATTTCTTTTAATGTCATAGACACATTTTTAAATGTATTTCGGACGTCGTGTTGTTCCGCCGCTGCTTTTTTGTTAATGAAAGTAAATCATAACCTCAATTTTACAAATACATTAAATACCTAATACTTCATTTGCATGTAATTTTAAATAATAAATTCCCAAAACATTTTTAGATTTCCATGTTCCAGACCTGTTATTCTAAATTTATGGATTAAAGCCATTAGAAGGATACATCGTGTCTGAACGTGCACGTAGTACGTACACATTACGGCCGCGACCGAAGTGACCCGCCGAGATACTAGGGCTGCCGGGAGGCGCTCGCTGTATGTTCGCACTTTACGTTTCAGGATATACGGAATTAGCAAATTATAAAAGTTATCATTGTTTTTATTGTAATTTAGCAATAATAATGAATAATAATATTTACTAACAATTATATAATAATATAAAAACTAATCAATTTTACGTTAATTCAATAACAATTTTATAATAACTTTATATAGTAGTATTAACTTTATATGCTGGTAGTCGACACAGAGCTCAGAGGTAGAGATGTCGCTCGGAAAGTGGAAGGTAGATGGTTTGATGTCCAGTCGGGATGATAACACAGACCTGCATTTTAATACCTTATACAATGTGACTTGAGTTTTCCAACTGATTTTGGGTGTTTGAGGGGTGCTGATTTCTAATTTGTTTTCGGTTTTTCTCTATCACGTAAGGTTTTTAAACAAAATAGTGAAACAATCGAAAAAAAGAGATATTTATATGTATTTACCGTAAAAAATCAAAGTGAAAAAGGCAACAAAAAAATTGCAAAAATCAGAGAAAAAATAGAAAATTACATACATAAAAAATACATTACTCCTTTATCTTTTTCCCTGGCCTTTCCTGTTTGCTGGAAAAGCTTCTTTTCGTTGTTTTTCGTCTATATTCAATTTTTATACGATAACAAAACAATATTCCTGGAACAAGCAAATTTTTTCGCTTAGATGGATCCTAAACTCTCGAAAAGATCTTTTGGAAGTGTTAAATTTATAACATTTAGTCATTTAGTTGGTCTTGAGAAAATAGTTGCGGTTTAGAGTTTCATGAAAATGAAAATGAAATGGTTTAAAAATGCCAATTTCTGCTTCTATTGAAGATTCGGTATCAACACTAGACTGCAGTGCTTTACGTGAAAGTGGTACAGGTATATCAGCATCATGTGGAACTGGTCTCATTGTCGACTGAAGATTGAGATAGTTAATATATTTAAGAGTTCTTGTATTATTACCCAAAGCAAAAATACCAGTCGTATATGGTGGGTGTGATTTCTTGGTTCTCTCCAGATCACTGGTATTCCAAAAGGTGGACTTTTCTTGTTCCTTAAAACCAATGCCTTAAGTGTGCCCAAAGGTTATCAGTATTTCTATTCTGAATGTTTCGGAAATGAAAATAATATTTAATTTGATTTGAGCAACAAGAAATATCACAATAGTGGTTTACAAAACAACTGTGCGTGATGGAAACAAAAATGGGTTTATTTTAATTAAATATACGTCCCAACTAAGCTAAGAAAATCAAAATAGCTTAATCACAAATATCTCGCAGACCTGTGTAATTTTTTCTATATGGAATTGGAAATAATTAGAAATATTGCATGTGCTGACATCTATGGCATTTAATAGAACCACTGAAAATGCGAAATCATTTCCCAGGGTAATTTTTGTTTAGTTTAGAGATTGTGAGTAATGAGTCATTTTTATGGTTAATAGACTGTGTGAAATGTGTTATTTTCTATAGTGGTTGTGGATTTATTTCATAATCTAATAATAATAAGTTCTTTTATAATGGAACTTCTCTGCTTTTAAAAGCAGCAAATTTATCAATGATATTTTTAACCGTAAATCTTGCGTAATGTCATTTTCAATAAACATTATTGATAAATTTTTTAAATGACTTTGTTCAAGATTATTTCTTAAATAATTTTTTACACGTTTAAGAACGGAGAAAAATCGTTTTCCAGTTGCATTACTCATTGTCATATTGATAATATTAAAAATGTTTTAAAAATTATTAGCCATACTAATAATGTTGTGAACTAGCATTACCTTATTAAATTCTTCATAAAATTATTCACACAAGGTGATGTGAGTTTTAGGAAAATATTAAAGTTTTCGTGGTTCTTTTTCCTTACAAAGAATGCTTTTTTAGATTTTCGACTGTATTACAAGTAATGTTAGAATAGTATATTAAAGTATTAGTTTCATAAACGAATACTTTATACTATTTTTTCTATTTGCGTTAGTTCGTTATTAAATAATGAAAAAAATTACTTAGTTTTAAATAAATTTTGTTAGGGATATTTTGGTAAGTAGCATAGCAGTTGGCAACACTAGAAATTATGCAATTTTGTTTTTAACATAACCTTGCTTAACTTTTGGTAATCCGCGCGACGTAGAAATTCCCATTCTTATCTCATACATGCTCATACACACAACGCCCGCTAAGCAGCAGGACCTCGTTCAAATTTGCCAGGTGTATTATACGTACTGTTGAAAATTATTAAAAATTCAAAGTAGAATGGATGCCAATATATTTGTGACATAAATAATTACTACTGATTAATGAATTAAAAACTTGGATGAAATAAGAATAATTATATTTAATTTCATAGAATACCTTGTTTGTTAAAGAAATTAATCATGTATAAATGCAATAGTATTTTCAGCAAAGAATGATTTTTGTTAACCAAAATAATTATTCATTGGATCTTTTGGATATTATAACTTATAAGGTAAAGATATATGTATAATTTTATAAAATTTAATTTAATATTAAGCAAAAACTGTTACGCCCTTATTAAGACTAATTATTATTCGGCGCATTTATGTAGCCTGTAATATTAGTTTCGCAAGTGTTGCATTCCAGTTATAAGAGATCACTGCGTAAATAACATAAGTTTGACATTCTAAGAACAGCTGTCTTAACAGTGATATCAACTTATTATATAAAATGTTACTGTTTCCAGTATTCTAAAAAATTTCATTAGGACACGCAAATATAAAAACTCTTTTTAATATTTTTAATTAAAGCAAAACTTTTTGTTTTAAAATCAATAATAGAAAAGTAATCCTGTTGTGAATCGCATCTGGGGATGCACTTTATAAGAAATTAGCATTGTTAGTATTAGATAGGGTACACAAGTTTTTACAATATTTTATTTTGTAATTTATAACATGACTGTGATTTAATTTGATGTTAATTAAGACAGAAATTTATTTAAGTTATTATTAAATACTTAATTATAATTTTCTGTTAGTTATTGTATTGTAAATGTACCATACACATATTCAAAACTTGCGGCTGTTAATATATTCATGCCTAAGGATAAATGTTTTATGTTGGCAAATTGATTTTATGTATGCATCGGAAGTCACAGCTTTGTGACAGCCTCTCTGTCTACAACCGTGGGAACTCGACTAATTAAATTTAGCATTTTGTATCCACGTTTGTAAGATATATAATACATTCGTATTAAAATATTGTTTTGTGATTTGTACAAAATAATCGACTTAGTTTATATACTAAAAACTTTCCAGTATAAACCATTCAGGAAGTTTTAGATTTGGATTAATGTATACCGTTTGGAAACGCATGGGCATATTATATTATAATATTATATTATAATGTAATATAATATAATTTTCCCTTCTTTATCACATCGCTTCACTATTTTTATGAACGCTTTTATATCTTTAAACGAAGCCTATGCGTTTCCAACCGGTATATGTAAGTTGAAGAGGTGTGCTTTTAGGTAGCATTACATTAAATAAATAGAGAAAAACTGTAAGCTGTTATTAATAGTTGACGTATTGATGATTTAAATAATTTTATTATTTAAATAAAAAATACAACAAATATTACATTATGTAGTCGACTTACTGTAAATGAAGGAGGTTATGGGTTATATTACGGGTTAGAATAGATGTTAAAGCAAGAGTTAGGTTTTTTATAGGTTATGTTAAGGATTGGCCCGGTTACCATTTCAAAAGGTTACATTAGTGTTAAATCTTTTATTTAGTTATTCTACTGACGTCACCAACACCACCTAATAGGAGGCATGTGGAGGCATATCTTGTATTAATTATTAGGTGTTGGGCTATCTGGACGAGGTCTCCATGAGTACCTAAAACGAGAAATATAATACGTACGTAATCCCCAATACGTCGAATTTTGATAAAAATCAAGTTATCCCACCTATTAAGTAAAGTAGCAAAAACATCCAAATTTATTGAGTTGAGCTATTAAAACATCCAAATTTATTGAGTTGAGCCATTAAAACTTAAACATTTAAAACGGGACGTCATTGGGTCATTGTCTATTTCACAGCTTTAAATGCAGCCTCTGTTCAACCATTAAAACTGAAGAAGCAAGTAAACGATTACCAACATTGAATAGGATTTTAGCCCTTATGTTTACTACGCAATAAAGGTTATAATGGACGACACGTCCAAGCAGGTAAATTAGGTGGACCAGTGGTCGGCGGTTTACAAACATTATTTTTAAACCATTCACATTTATTAACAATAACCACGTTGGATTTTAATTTTTATTTCTAAATTCTATATTTGTATGATTTTATTCATAAATGTTATTAATATATCCTTTAGTCTAATCCTACTATATTAAAACACCAATGTCTGTTGGTTATTGTGATCTCGGGAACGAAAGATAAAATTTACGCGGCGACCTAGATATAAGCTAGGGGCACCGAGAGAAGCAAAATAACACTAAAAAATTATGGTTCCTACTTTTATGGTTTCTGAGATACAGAATTTCGTTGAAAAATGCTAAATTTCTAAAAGTGCAAAAATTTAAACGTAAATTTTGTTTGATTAAATTATAAAACTTTCAAAAATGCAAATATAGCTTGAAAGATACACGCGGCGCTGCGCGCCGCGTGTATTCGACTTTATAATTCATAAATTATCGCGCGCCGTAGGCGCTCGGTCCCCCGGTTCTGTTTAAATAAACATACTCTTAATTTCCGAAGCGGGACATAACGGTCCACTATTTCTTTTCTCGGGATTAAGATACGCCAAAGACACTCACAACCTTTTTATTCAGATGTTTACCACTAGTCATGATAACATCCAAAATCGAATGTCGTTCAAGAACTAAATGTTTTATGTTCATAACTCAATTATTTCCAAACGAAGTTTATTAAGTAATTCGATAGTATTCTAATAACTGATTTTCACTAATAAAATTTTAAAAGCTATTTGATAATGCTACCTTAAACTGGAGATTAGCATATATGTTTTTTAAACGATAGTGCTATCCAAAGGACTAGTTAATAATATTTATGAATAAAATCCTATAATACATGGTTTGAAAAAAAAATTAAAACCCAACGTGGTTGTTGTTAATAACAATAATAAAACCGATATTTTTTTCGGTTCCGGTTCCGATTCAGCTAGTTAACATTTGTTCATTATCCAAGCAAAGTGCGACCTCATTATAACTATATGCGAGCTGAATGCCTCGAGCGGGGCGCTCACGATTGCTGCCGCTATCAAACCCACGGCCACGTGTGTGCATAGCAAGCATCTGAAGTACGCAGAACTCTATAAAGAAGTCACGTAGACCACAGCAGCTGCAGTACGCAGAACTCAATAGGGAAATCACGTAGACCACAGCAGCTGCAGTACTCAGAACGTTAATAAGGAAGTCACGTAGGCACACGGCCACGATTTCACACCCACAAAAGCAGTATATAAAGACCAGCACTTTATGGGACAGTTCAGTCTGAGTTACGACGAAGCTTGAATGATAGAAACTGTCTATCAGGATAGATGTTTACCTTCTTTTAAGCAATACTCACCCAGAAAGCCGTAGAAACTGTTTACCAGGGTAAATGTTTACCTCGGTCTTTCTGAACATCATAATTACCAGCTTTAAGTTAAAATTGTATAATAGTATTTAAGTGATTATGCAAGTGCATACTGTGTAAATTCACGACGAATAAATATCTTATTGTACTTACGTAACTGTAAACTGTGTTCATTTTGTAACTTGGGCTCCGTCTTTTGCGTTTTTCAAATAAAGTACCATTTTTAAAAACGCCTTTCTTCGTCAAGAAACGTTAATTCGCTACTTTCTGTAAAAAACTTGATTAAATGGTCTGGTTCCAGTACTACTTAAAATATGTGTCTTAAAGTATGTTAGTAGTTTTCTTAAAAAAAAGAAGTAAACCTATGTAAATCGAAATTTAAATAGTAACTTAACCATTATTCATAACTTGACTCCACACTACCTGTATTAAGGAATTTTTGATTATTTTCAGATCCACATATATAACGAAGCCTAAGGTAGAACTCTTGGATAAAGGTGCTTGCTACATGTATCAACTTAGCAATGTCTGCATACTTAATGTTCTCTATAGTTACCAATGCCATTAAACTGTAAGTTTCATATGGATTTTAAAATTGTGGTATTAATAAATAATTGTTTATTTTTTAGGTATAATCTTTTCAGGTATGATGCTGGCAGTGAAAGGATACTTACTTTTTACATCTTATTAATATCTTCTGTATCTAATTGAACAACATTTAACTCGTCAAAATATCTATCAAGTACCTTACGAATTATAATAATTAAAGAAATAAGAAGCTGATGATTACTGCTCATCCGCACCAGTTTGTTTTAATCAGAGACTAGTTTAACAAGAGTTCAAGAAATGTATTTTAATTTAGCACCTGAAAAAGTAAGAGGCAAATTGATTCACTTACAGAAATTATTTCAAGATGCAGAAGTATCGTCCAATCTTTTAACATCAGAGTCTGATTGGAAGGATAGCAACAGCAGCCAGGATAATAACACCTCCTGAATGTTGACGCTGTAATTGCCAAACAAGCAAAACTACTAAAATGTGGTATCACAATTAATAAAATACAGATTAGAAGTGACGTACTAGTTCTATTGGAAACAACAAGAAAGAAGTGTTATAATTACAAATGTCTTTTTATATTAATGTTTACAAGGTTCAACTTAGGTTTTCAGACACAGTGGCGTAGCCACGGGGGGATATGACGGATATATCCCCCCAAGGGTCAAAGACTTCAAAAAAGTATATGAAAAGTAGATGAAATATTTGACAAACTGACCAAAAAACCATGGCACTTAGATTTTGTTTTGTAATGTTTTTTGTCGAATAAAGACTAGTATTCTAAAAATATTGTTTTTGTCAGTATTCTTTAATATTTGCACTTTTGTTCCATACAATCTATAAAAAAAACTTAAATAAACAGTTATTATAGGTATACGTTGAGTGCCAAACCTGCGTGAAGTTGGCACCGCCATAAGGATATCGAGAAAAAAACTATTACATAATTTATGTTATGCCCAAATTATGCCCAGTTTTGACCAATAGTAATTTTATTTTGCCCAGCCCCCCATAACTCGTGAGTCAAAAGCCGAGTTTCTATGGTGTGGCACCCCCATAAGCGATTGCAATAAAATAAAGTAGGCCATAATTTTGCCCAGTTTTGACCAATTGTTGTTTTATTTTGCCTAGTCATCCCCCTTAACTCGTGAGTCAAAAGCCGAATTTCTATGGTGTGGCACCCCCACAAGCAATTGCAATAAAATAAAGTAGGCCATAATTTTGCCCAAGTTATGCCTAATTTTGCCCAACCTTATTTTTTTACATAAACCAAACCAGATCTTCACAAATGCAGGGTTCTAAACGCATCACAGGGTATCTATAACGCATTACACACGTCTTAAACAATATCTGATTTTGGGATTAACTTTTGACTCACTACCTAACAATTCTAAACCTCATAGAGGTCATTCAAAGGGTTTTCAAGCTTTGCCCAACCTTATTTCTTGATCTAAACCCGGTGACTCATTTATAAATGTAAAGTTCAATATCTCTAATGATGTCTGAAAGTCGTTGAAGTAATTCTGATCTTGGACAAAACTTTATACTTACTAACTAATTATTCTAAGCCTTATAGGGTTAGGGCAAAACTTGAAAACCCTTTGAATGACCTCTACAAGTATTTACTTAGAATTGTAAGTTAGTAAGTCTAAAGTTTTGCCCAAGATCAGAATTACTTCTACGACTTTCAAACAGAATTCGAGATATTGAACTTTACATTTATGAATGTGTCACCGGGTTTAAGTCAAGAAATAAGGTTCGGCAAAACTTGAAAACCCTTTGAATAACCTCTATGAGGTTTAGAATTTTTAGGTAGTCAGTCAAAAGTTGATCCCAAGATAACAAGTCAAGAAATAAGGTTCGGCAAAACTTGAAAACCCTTTGAATGACCTCTATGAGGTTTAGAATTTTTAGGTAGTGTGTCAAAAGTTGATCCCAAGATCAGATATTGTTTAAGACGTGTGAAATGCGTTATAGATACCCTGTGATGCGTTTAGAACCCTGCATTCGTGAAGATCTGGTTTGGTTCATGTAAAAAAATAAGGTTGGGCAAAATTGGGCATAACTTAGGCAAAATTATGGCCTACTCTATTTTATTGCAATCGCTTATGGGGGTGCTACACCATAGAAATTGGGCTTTTGACTCACGAGTTAAGGAGGTCTGGGCAAAATAAAACAACTATTGGTCAAAATTGGGCATAACTTAGGCAAAATTATGGCCTACTCTATTTTATTGCAATTGCTTATGGGGGTGCTACACCATAGAAATTGGGCTTTTGACTCACGAGTTAAGGAGGTCTGGGCAAAATGAAACAACTATTGGTCAAAATTGGACATAACTTAGGCAAAATTATGGCCTACTCTATTTTATTGCAATCACTTATGGGGGTGCTACACCATAAAAATTCGGCTTTTGACTCACGAGTTAAGGAGGGCTGGGCAAAATAAAACAACTATTGGTCAAAACTGGGCAAAACTTGGACAAAATTATGGCCTACTTTATTTTATTGCAATCGCTTATGGGGATGCCACACCATAGAAATTCGGCTTTTGACTCATGAGTTAAGGGGGGCTAGGACTGCCAACTTTACGCAGGTGAGAGCCAAGCCTGCTGATTTTCTATTATTATTGTATATCCCCCCCAAGGGCCGACTCTGGCTACGCCACTGTTTAGACACCCTTATTTGTGAAGCTGTAATACCAATAACGTGCATTTCAAATTTGTTACTAACAAAATATTTACATTTCTAATAACAAATTAACCCAGAATAAGAAAAATAGTATGAAAACAGGTATTACAGTTGCCAATTGTAATACTCGGCTAGTGTCTCGTTGCACAAACTGCACTCGTATTACAGTAATGATCAGTGTAACACTTGTTTTTTAATATTCATATTGTGAGAAAGAAACAAAGAATCCAGCATAGAGAAGATATGGATTAAAAGAGAATGAAAACACGCCTCCTTCGGGGATAACGAAGTAAGAACGTAGGCTCCCTGTCATGCGATGAGGTATGAGGATCGTTTCGTCACTCCGACTCCTCGCTCAAAATCAAACAAACAGAAATAAAAGATTTAGCAAACGTCGTTTGTTCCCAATAGAATTACGTAGTACGTTGTTTCCAATCTATAATATATTTTGGTACAGCAGGCTGACACATAAAAGCAAAGTCACATGGTCACAGTTTTCTTTGAAATACCTAGTTCAAACTAAAATGTAATTTTATCAAATGCAACTAAGTTTTGTAGAACTTAATTGTTGATGTGACATCTTTATACCTTTATTGGTAAAGTTCATTTACTTTGAATACATTAAGAATGTAGAAATGTAATTGCTTTTTGAAAATAGGTGTTGATGATTTGTATTTATATAAGGGTTGTACTCGTTTCTATTCTGTATACCTATTTGTAATTAATTATTCAAGAATTGTGGTTATAGCTGTTGGATCAATAATCATTATTTGGAGCCAATTACTCAGTTTACTCAAATCAAAGCGTAATTTCAGAATTATTTTTATTTTTGAGAATAAAATTATTTTTCTTGATTTGATAAAAGCTGGATTGAGCTGTTGATGCTTTATATTTATATAAGAGTTGTACGTATTTCTTTTCTGTATATTTGTAATTAATTATGCAAGAATTGTGGTTATTTCGGTTAGATCAATAAACATTATTTGGAGCTAATCACCCAGTTTACTCAAATGAAAGCGTAATTTCAAAATTATTTTTGTTTTTCAAAATAAAATGATTTTTTTTAATTGATAGAAGTTGGATTGAAATGTTTTATTGTGATTTTTAGATTGAATATGTATTAGTAGTTGATTAAAGCTTAATAAACTGCTGCATTAGTTGTTATTTAAAGAACTACAGATTTATTTGTTAATATAAGTATTATAACACTTGTAAGTATTCATTAGTCAATCATATTTTCAACATCTTTGTTGTGTTTTTGTATGTGTTAGAATGTGATAGAAGGTTACATTTATGTTCATAAATAAATAAATTTGCTAATTTTAGTAATTGTTGTATAAAAGTTGTAGAAAGAAAGAGTTAATACTAGTGCATTAGTTTGTAGCGTAGTTAGTACAGGCCCAGTTATCAATACTTGAAGATGTTTTCAATAAATATGCTTCTGCAATGAATATAAAGAAGTTGACAGATTTTGACACAATAAAATATTCAGATTCAAAGACTTCTAGCGATGCATTTCTGCAACTTCAGCGTCTATTGGTAGGAGTGAAACGGGCGGCGTACTTCACACAAACAGTTAGAAAAGAGACTCGTGTTCTTGCTTGAGTCGGCCGCTTATCCAAGCAGCTATAGATTGCAACGAACGATAAGCTTATTTAATATTACACCTACAATAATTAAATAAAACAAAATAACTTCGTTACAGTGCAATTCGTAAAGTTTGTTATGAAAGCATCATTTTTGTTTATCAGCGGCACCAAGATATAAATGTATCACTCTTCTCTTACAAATAAAAAGATTTTCTGCTCTTTGGAAATCCTAATACGCAAGAATGCTTACTTCTGGGACATAGTTTAATCTAAAGTATACTTGCTTAAAACCATGATACCTAGTTAATGAAGGAATACCATCTATGGTACCGAAACTACATTTCTTTTCCTTTTAGCTACTGCCTAACTGAAATCAAACCATTTAGACGCACGTCGGATTACTTTTGGGCTACCATAAACTCTAGTCTAGAAATGCATACATTCAAGAATTCCCAAACATTTAAAATATGATTGTTTTGTATATTTCGTGCAGTGGCTGCAAGATGTCGTCGTATGAGAAATTCTGGCATTGTTCGTGTTAGCCATTCTTCTCTAAGAAGATGTTATGGACACATTTAATTTGCCATATCGCGGCGAACTTTGTTAAAGAAGTTTCGAGATTATATGGAAAAGGCCATGAAGACGTTAAAGTCAGCTCACCAAGATTGGCGTGTTTAAACTGATACCTGTCACTATATCATAGATGGCTCCCAAAAGACTGGGGCAACCAGGACGCGTTGGCGAATCAATAAATCCTTAACGGTAATTTGCAACAACAATAACTAGCCACAACCAAACTAGCCAGAAGTGACGAGATGTTGATAAGGAAAATATGTTCTAAATCATTACACCTACTCCCTATTACACTCTATATACTGAGAAATTCTAAGTTTCCAACACATCTAAATAGAAAGGAAGCTATCATGATGTTTTTAAACAATTAAAATTAAAGTTTACTCACTTGTGGATAGAGAAACTTTTTACCCACAGTATAATGGTAATTGGCTGCTATTGTAGGTAGCAGCCAATCACACAGCTTACATTGCCTAATATTATTAGAATCCAGTTTCGAACTAAATAGAGTGTCAAATTTATTACCGTCGAAAACTACAGACTGACTATACATTGCAAATTCAACATTTAAACATAAGGTAAATAAAGAGGTGTTGGATAAATGTTGTATGGCACACGAGACTTAATTATCTACTCAGAAAAAATAACCCTTAAGAATAAGTGGATAATATCTTACTGAACTCACTTGTGCCATAAATAACTATTATTTAAAGTCATTGGGTCACATAATTAATCGATTGAGATATATTGTTGGTACTACGACCTGCTTTATCGGTGTGTGAGTGTAACACTTTACTCTGTTTGGCGCTAGTTAGTGTTCTTTTTATTCATTTATTTTTTCAGTCATCTTGATGATTCATTTTATTCGTCTTCATTAATTTTGGTTTATTCATAGATTTGAACAAAACCTATTTTCAGTACAACTTGCAGTATGATGTTAGTTGTTAATAACTTTTCCAAAACTGTTGAGCACAATGTTTGTGTATAGCATTCCTAAGAAAGGAAATTCAAATGTGTAAAGGGTTATGAAAAAATTACTAATAAAATGATTTATATCCACCTACATGCAATCTAGTTAGCTACTACAAACAGAATATGCCAATAAGACCAGTTGTATCATACATCAATGCACCTAATCACATTTTATCCAAAAAACTGAACCAGATTATAACATCAGGTTACAAATCGAAATACTCTGTTAGAAATTCATTAGAATTAGTAGATAAGCTGCAAAACATACATCTTCCACCACATTCAAAACTTGTTAGTTTTGATATTTGCAACATGTTCTCCAGAATACCCCCACAAGAATGTATTCCTTTATTAGATAGTTTCTTGATCAATAGTAATATAGAATTAGTTAAAAGGTTAGAGTTAATTCAATTATTTGACCTTTGTATAAGTCAAAATTATTTCACTTTTAATAACATAATTTATTTACAAAAGGATGGTTTACCTATGGGTAATTCTCTAAGTCCTCTATTAGCTAACATATTTATGGACAAGTTTGAAGATCGAATATTTGAATTAAACCTCTCTAAACACATTATCTTCTGGTTTCGTTATGTTGATGACATTTTAGCTTGTTTTGACAGTTCTTTTGAGGTTATCAATGAATTTTTAATTCTTATAAACAGTATCCACCCTAATATAAAATTTACGCTAGAAACAGAACAAAACAGGGCTATAAACATTCTAGACTTAAATATCAAGATTAACGCAGACAATCTATTTGAATTTTCCATATACAGAAAACCAACACAGACATAACAATACCAAATGAATCTTGTCACCATAATACACATAAAATAGCAGCCTACAGATCATTAGTACACAGAGCTTTAACTATTCCACTAACAAAATCAGATTTTAGCAAAGAGATATCAACCATTAAACAACTAGCACATGCAAATCATTATAATCCGAACATGATTGACACTTTAATTAAACAAAAAGATTATAGGTTAGCTATCAAAAGAATATATCCCATTGACAATCAAACAGAAGACACAGATTACATATCTATACCATATTTTGGCAAAATATCAGAAAAAATTGCACATATACTAAGAAAAACCAACAATTATAAAATAACATTTAAAACCAACGCTAACACTTTTTCATTTTTATTTAATGCTAAAGACAGAACACATGATATCATGAAATCGGGCATTTACCGTTTAAATTGTTCTTTTTGTAGTTCGGTATATATTGGACAAACACTTCGAAATTTTGACATAAGATATAAAGAACACGTACGTCATTACAAAAATAAACATCCTGAAAAATCGAATTACGCCAAACATCTTTTAGAACAAAATCACACAATGACTCCTCAAAATAATATTAAATTCCTACATTTTTGTAATAACAAACGCAAATTAGACATTTTAGAAGCCTTTGAGATATACAAACACAAACTCAGGGTACCTTTAATGAATGAACAACTTGAGCTCAGTAATTCTCCGTTACTGGAAGTATTAGATATTTAATTCTGATTATTATTATTATTTTATCTAGTTACCTATTTTGTATCTACCTTAGCGACGTGTTTGTTTATAATTATATTACCTTTGATAATGACAGCATAGATGTCGAAACAATATTGTCAGGTTGTATTTTAATAAAACTGTGAAACTTTTAATAATCTTTATTTATTTCATGATTATGGAGTTCCACAAAATAAGGCTGGAAACAATAAACAAAAATATACATTACTGATAGACCTAGACGCACAGCCATTGGGTGTGTTCGAAACTCGTAAAGCGATACAGCCGGATTGAGAAAATTGCTTAAGACAGTGTGACAGATGACATACGGCATAAAAGCACATTATTAGATCCAATACTACTAAAGTTGATTTGTATGTGTGTCCGAGCCCCATTCTCGCGTTCTATAAGGGCTGGAGAGATGGGCTTGGGCTCATTCGACGCGTAATTTGCCGAGGATAATGCACAATTTTGCGAAAATTTTTTAAATTAGGTTATGTTTTAAAATTTTTTAAATCAGGTTATGTTTTAAAAAATCGATAAATGCTGATTCTATCGTACTATTTAGTGCTATTGAGTGTTATTTGGTACTAATATGTGCTCTATCGATAGAGAATCGATTGGAGATTTATGTAGGTCATGTAAATACTGACCTACTTAAAAAAAAATCGATAAATGCTATTTCTATCATACTTAAGTGCTTAGGCCCGTAGGGCCCATTATCCTAGTATTTATATTATATTTAATTCAGCGTTTTATTTTAGACTGAATTTGAACCGCTACATAAAGCAAGATTCTTGAGGTTTGCTTGTAAACAAACTGTGAGCCCGCCACACGAAATTTTATGATTTATTATAAATTATAACCTAAAATACAAATACATATGAGTTTGTTGAATGCGTGGAAAATTGTGCTGAATGCAACAAAGATTCTTCCATTTTTAACGATTTCGAAGAATAAAAGCCATAAAAAAAAGTTAGGTTAACTTCGAGCTGGTGAGTACTCCAGCACTACCAGTTGAAGCGTCCGAAACAAACCATATTTATGCTGCGGCGCTACTAATACACCCATTGTCTCTTCACAGCTTTCAGAAAAGAAAATCACACTCATTACCCTTAATGCTACTAAAACTAGTAGTCCAAGCACCAGAGCAAAAAAAGTACGTTCATAATGCAATCTTCTACAGAATTGATTTTCTTGTTGAAAAATGTTCGGGGGTGTCCCCTAAATGTAACGTCAAGTTGGCGGGACGAGGGGGGTTGAGCGTTAGCCGCCATCTTGGAAAACACGTTTTATCAAATATCTCGTGAACCGTGCATCGTACGACAAAAATAGTAGAGATCACTTTTCTCAGATAATAACATTTTCTACAACTTTTATCCGAAACTGTTTTCTGTATAGTGCATAGGTTTATATTTATAACGCGTCAAACTTTTTCCAACATGGTTATTGCTGAATATATAGTTAACGGTTGATGATATATTAAAAATGGTAGTAATCAAATTTGTAGAACACAAAATTTCCAATAAAATTTATTTGAAGTTTTTTTTCTATAAAATTGATACTTTAAGAGCTATAGCTTGGTAAACTATTGCACCGCGTGAATTATCAGTGGAAATGTTGCTCGTAGTACACGGAAAACATTTCATAACACATAAAACGGCAAAAAGTATTCAGAAAAATGACTATACTGTGTGTAGTGAATCTATTAATATTATAAATAGTGTGAAGAAGTACTCATAATTTATAGATCTTTCTTACTTGCATGGGTAGAACGTATTATCATAAAAAATTGTCAATGTAGCAAGATACAATTGTTTGTACATCACGTACACCATAAAAATTAATAATAATAATAATGATGGTGATAATAATAATGATAATTATAATAATAATTATGAGAAGGGAAAGGTGGGGGCACAGGCAGCCCCGCAATCTTTTGTGCATTTGCAAGATATTATTTGCAGCAAACTTGATGGTGCGGGAACCATAGTAGTTCGAATTGGTTGAAGTCCATTGCTAGTCCGCGTCCTATCCCATTCTTCAGGATCATGGTAAAATCCAAGCCAAGTTTGAACCTGGTGGTAGGTTCTAAAAAAATGGTAACGTGCCGTACTTCTTCACACTATTTATAATATTAATAGATTCACTACACAGTATTGTCATTTTTCTCAACACTTTTCACCGTTTTATGTGTTATGAAATGTTTTCCGTGTACTACGAGCTATAGCTCTTAAAGTATCAATTTTAAAGAAAAAAAAAACTTCAGATAAATCTTATTGAAAATTTTGTGTTCTACAGATTTGGTTATTACCATTTTTAATGTATCATCAACCGTTAACTATATATTTAGCAATAACCATGTTTGAAAAAGTTTGGCGCGCTATAAATATAAACCTATGCACTATACAGAAAAAAGTTTCGAATAAAAGTTGTAGAAAATGTTATTATCTACGAAAGTGATCTGTACTAGTTTTGTCGTACAATGCACGGTTCACGAGATATTTGATAAAACGTGTTTTCCAAGAATGCGGCTAACGCTCAACCCGCCTCGTCCCGCCAACTTGACGTTACATTTAGGGGACACCCCCGAACATTTTCCAACAAGAAAATCAATTTTGTAGAAGATTGCAGAAATAAATTACCCGGTTACTGGTCTATAGCATTTCTAAAACGATTCTTGATGAACTGAAAATATGTGCATACTTTTTTATAGTCTACATATTATAAAATGTTGTCAAACCGTGGTGTAAAGAGCAGAGTCCTTAACTTCAACAGTCGACATGCCTTTATTAAAGCACTTCATCCTTTACGGTTTTAAATAAAAAAAATAACTTTATTTAGCAATCCACAGGGAAGTCCTGTTCAAAAATCCAAGACCCTATTCCAACTTTTCGCGATTTTATCTAATTTGACTGAATTACTATCGAAGCAGCTTTCAAAAATATTATAAAATTGGTATACTCGAATAAAAGCAGATTTCTAAATACACAAAATTTTATTTGATATCCAGCTCATACGTGGATACTTCAACGACGTGTAAAAATGTTGTACAATTGAACACATCAGGCCGGCTTAGCGGCGATGTGTAGCTACAGACTATTATTAGAGTATACCATATTTATTGGGCGAAACCATCCAGACCGATACAAATCTTTTTTGGACTCTATTATCGAACTCATGGATACATAAACATTGGAGCTTGTAATGAAATAAAAGAGATCTATTTATATCGTATAGAAATGGAATTTCAAATAAACTATTTAGAGCATCTGCCAAAAAAACGCTCTAATAACTAAAAAGAGATTTATATTTTTTCAGAAAAACTAAATATTCTCTTCGGTGTTATTTTATTGAAATTATCGTTCGCAAAATTATTCGCACCGGATGATCGATAGAATAAACAACGAAATAATTAAACCTTCGGAAATTAATATGTCGAAATTCACATGAACAGCACTAAATGCTATTTAAAAAAAATACCCAGGCAAATTATCTGTAAAATAGCACATACACGGTGACTCCCCGACGACGTCGGCGAAAACGTCGTCGACGACGTCGGGGACAAGGTCGAAATAATGAGGTAATGTTTACATTTACTGTAATTTAATGCATGACTGTGTATAATAAAATTATTAATATCGTATTTCTTTTAAGACATCAAAATGAAAGAAAGTAGTTTTGAGCATAATAAAATGCGTACTGAATTTCTTTCTTTAAAGTATTTCGAAATAGCTTATGCAATTAACAAAACTTTTCATAAGCGGAATAATATTGATATCCATCGATAGAATTACAAGTAACCCTTTATTATAAAACGAAAACTCTTTGTTTTTTTTATTAATCTCATTCTTAATTTAGTTTAAAAATGGATATAATTAACGCAGGATTTAGGATTCTGAGTTTTGGTTCGCAAATAAGGATTTCCTATAAAGGACGACTTTTGATAAAATTTGGTAGTGATAATCGTCGGAAAAATATCATGTTTAAAAATGTAATGGTTTCACCGTCGCTTCCTTTTCCGTGTAGTTTTAAAATTTTATGCTGATGGTACATAACCTTATAATAAAAATCCTTCGGCTCATTTTGTCGCAATTCTTTTAACAAGGACATGTGTGAATATTGTTTGCGATCTAAAAACCATATTTTCTTTTTTTTCGTGGTGTTTCAGTTTCTTCTTCTTCGAAGCACAAGGCAACTGCCACACCAACTGCAATTTTTTTTCTCAAAGATAATTTATAAAAATCCATCTTATCACTTGAAAGTGTCACAGCATATTGAATTCATAATGTTTTCTTAAAAAGTATAATAAAGAAAGCATATATTTTTTAGTAATCCCAGATGTATATGTTTATTTTGCCTAATAATAATTTACAGTTGACAAGGGTTTTATTTTCACAGTTGTAAACAGTTGTTTGTAAACAAATGTAATAAAAATGAAATAATTCAAGTAAACCCGAAAAAGATAGATATAGTATAAGGTTATGTACCATCAGCATAAAATTTTAAAACTACACGGAAAAGGAAGCGACGGTGAAACCATTACATTTTTAAACATGATATTTTTCCGACGATTATCACTACCAAATTTTATCAAAAGTCCTTTATAGGAAATCCTTATTTGCGCACCAGAACTCCTAAATCCTAAATCCTGCGTTAATTATATCCATTTTTAAACTAAATTAAGAATGAGATTAATAAAAAAAACAAAGAGTTTTCGTTTTATAATAAAGGGTTACTTGTAATTCTATCGATGGATATCAATATTATTCCGCTTATGAAAAGTTTTGTTAATTGCATAAGCTATTTCGAAATACTTTAAAGAAATTCAGTACGCATTTTATTATGCTCAAAACTACTTTCTTTCATTTTGATGTCTTAAAAGAAATACGATCTTCATAATTTTATTATTCACAGTCATGCATTAAATTACAGTAAATGTAAACATTACCTCATTATTTCGACCTTGTCCCCGACGTCGTCGACGACGTTTTCGCCGACGTCGTCGGGGAGACACCGTGAGTGGTGCCCATTAAAGCATGTCCAAGTCCCGTATCTCATAAAACCTAGTTTTATGAGATAGATAGATGATCCTAAAGTTTTGGAATAAATTTTTTATTCAAATAATATTAACTTTCTGTTATATAATAACATAAATATATTAATATTATTTCCTTTGCATTATATTTATGGACGTAAAATAAACCTCCAAGATTTATAAGAAATTTAAATTACAATGGCTCTCATTGGGTATGTAACAATTACAAGGGTAGTTTTACTCAGATTATTCTTTTTAAGCATTGAAGTACAGGGTGATTCATAATTAGTAAATCAAATGGAAATGGTAGATTCGTAAGTTTTACCCCTAAGGAGACATAGCCCTCCAAAGTCTCTGCTAAAATTTAGAAAAAGATAATATTTAAGAAACTTTATTACTTACAAGGATCCAATTTGCCACACAATTTAGGAATGTTATAAACCAATTGATATAAAGTTGAAGTTAATTGAAGCAGTGCAAATTGGGAATGGGATACCCTTAAAATCTCATAGAACTATTTCATTCATGCATTAATTTGAAAACGTTTTATTTCATTTCATGCAGAATTTTATTTAAAACTTTATAACTCTTAGTTATTTTCATTAAAATTAATAGTATTTTACAGAAAAACTTTTTTCTTTAAATTCTGCATGTAATGAAATCTCTTTCAATTAATGTTTGAATAAAATAATTAAATTAAATTTTAAGGGTGTCCCATCCCCAATAAACACCATGCATTAATTAGATTTTTTTTAATTTTAGCGGGTGCAACTTGCTATAGAGGTAAGTTAGACTGTTTGATCTTGTTTTAGCGTGAGGAATCTACTATTTCCGTTTGATTTACTAACACTGAATCACCCTGTATATAGTATCTTAAATTATTCATGATAGGTGCAGAGCAAAGGTGTTTAACTTTGATTAACATATGTACGAGGTATTTTTCGATCTCAAGTGATTTCGCGATCTACTCTCTGCATTATTTATTAGATAAAAACTCTTTTGTATTATAAATTTAATTATATTCATATTATTTAGATATAAATATATTGAGATGATACCTTATCATTAGATTGAAAATTTAACTTTTAATAACAAATAAAAAATATTTAAAGGCTATGATATGTTTCGGAAGCATTCAAATAATCAAAACGTGTGTATTTACACTATTCATGCAATAAAAAGAATTATAGACATACTACGTAAGAAACTAGTTTTATTTATTTAAAAGGTTACATATAGAATTATTAGTATAAAACAGAATTATAAGAGTACCATCTTATCATGCATACATAACCATATTTTTGTAAAAAGCGATAAGTTTTTAAAAAGGAATACGAGTCAATTATGTAGTTTTATAATAAAACATGCTTTAGGTAACACAGGTTACAAGTTTAGAATAGTCTATCCACTTTTCTTGAATGTTTATCTTTATGTTAGATTTAAACTTTGACATTAGATAACGCAGATGGGATTTTTCCATTTCCCAGAGAGTTAAGCCGGTTTCCGGTAGATGTTTCACTGGAGATAGTTAAAACAAATCATTATCTTGAAGTCTATTACGCCACAATTAACTTATCTACTTCTATTTCTGCTTGTAGTCATGTTTGTCGCAAGAAGATATCGGCAGAATTGATGTTAATTGATTTTTAGAAATTTTGATATTTATGTGATGGATTTCACCATTGCTTTAATTCAGCCACCTGGAGTATCCTGGACGAGAATAGTTGAGAAATTTTGATTAATGTATGTTTTTATTAATCCAGGACTTGCATAAGCATCATTTTGCTTTAGACCGTAATGGTCAGTTTTTAAGTTAAGCTTTTCTAGTAGTTATTTCATAATAATTTTTGTAAACTTCATATGAACAAGTTACCTTGTGTAACAATGTAAATATTCTTTGTACTAAGGTAGCTGGAAATTAATATTTTGATTTTGGACCACAAGTGTGTTTGTTGTTTTGATTGTCTTTTTGCCAGCTATCTTTTCATTTAATTAAAATTAAGATTCTTGTTAATAAATTATTATTACATGTTTATTTTTGTGACGTCATAAGATTGGCGATATTCAGAAATTTTCTTGTTTTTTCGATTGTTTTGGTCAAACATATAAAAGGGCCTTCTAAAAGAAACAGTTTCAGTCGATAAAAGCTAAAGGTACTCGATTCCGGATCAAATTCTGAAAAATAAAGTTGGGTTAGAGTGATCGTATGTTTTTTATAAACAAATAAATGTCAAACATTGAGAAGAAGGATAAGTACCTTTATATTTTATGGAACAAAGAAGAATTTATTTCATTTTTAATTACAATCGCAGGGCGATATAAATTATTTTATTTAAATTAACATTTTTCGTCATCGACTGAAAATTCGATAGATTTATATGGACTTCACAGCTGAGTGAAGATCAGTGTTGTGTGTTTTTACCGATTGCGTTTCAGCGGGAAATACTTTGAACAAGTGTAGCGACACATATAGAATTAATTTAACAATATAAAAGTAAGTTGTTTAAATAATTGTTTTCACCTTTTCTTGCATATTGCATATATCTGCTTATTAAACATTATTGTGTAAGTGAGAATCTCTCTGGCATGATCAAATACCATGATAATATATTACACATTATCCTAGCATAGGCAAAAAGTCAAAACTATACAACTTCATACAGGTACTGCAGATCACAAAGAACACAATTTCCCTATTCCGCTGCTGGACGGAAAATTTTTACATTGTTTTATATTTAATTCTAAAAGTGTATCTAACTAACAACTGACTGTTATCTTTTCGTAAATCTCCTTTTGTTCTACCCACTGGAATTTGAGGGCTTGTGCATTAAAATACTACCTTTAATTCTTGTTACATAAATAACTTTCTATGTAAAGTACCAAATACAACTCCGGTTCCGAACTCATTATTTTCAGAAAATTCATGATGCTAAAGGTTAGAGGTGGCTCTTGATACCTAAAAAGAAACATCTGAAAATGGAGTTTAGTTATTTTCCAAAGTGTTTTACAGATTTTAATATCAACATTGAAAAATGTAGTTGTGAAAGATCTAACGATAGACATTACGCCCAGGTATATCTATACAAGGTAATATTGTCGATGCAACTTGCAGCATGAATAATTATAACAAATTGCGAAAATATGTTTTAAAATTTACACATCCAATAAATTATGTTGAACAAATACACAGATCTTATCCTTCTTCGAAGCTTTATTTCATTCAATGTTAAAATTCTACGTGCGTGTCGTGCTGCTGCATGTGTTCTCCAAAGCACGGAGCCCGCTGCAGTTCATTGTTTAGAACGTCCACGTTCTTACGGCTGGCGTCAGTTTTGATGGAGTTAAGCTCTATAAAGGCAACGTGCAAAGACCTGCTAACAGCATCACAGTTTTCACTTTTTCTGTAAAAAATCTCTTTATTAACATTGTTTTATATGTATGTACAACAATTGCGGATATCACTTTAAATGTGAAAAATCGGTAAATTACCAGCAGTATTGACTGCTTACATAGCTGAACTATTTTTGCAGTTATATGAACTACATAATTCTACAACTGTTGCAGTTACACAACTCTATAAAAACCAATGGAAAAGCACATTACCTGACAATAATTAAGCGATGAAAAACATGTTTACACCATTAATGTAGTAGACATGTTTTGTGCTAGCAATTTACAGTGACATCGAGATATTCATTTTGAGCTAGCTATTCATAAACACACGTTATTTATAAAATTAATCATACAGTTGGTAAACAAAATTCTATTAAAATCTGGCAAAATGTAAAAGTAAAACCTGGGAAAGATAATCTCTTGGCTATCACTTAAATATTTACATGTTCAAGCTCCTACGTTGATAACAGTCACATAAAAGTGTAAATATCTATTAATTACAAAAAAAGACAATAAATTTAATAGATTGTTTTATATGCTAGAAATTTTTAGACTTAGGTGACTAGGGCACAGAACAAAGTTATTAACCTGAAAAATGTTACTAATAATAGTATAAAAAATTCTAAGTAAGTTAAAAAAGCTACAGCTACTTCTGAATAAGTAGTTAAAGTATGTAAAAATTCGGTGGGTAGAATTCCTGCTGCATAATTACATGATGATATTATTAGTGCTACTACAAGCAATTTTTGAAACTTGCTGAAAATCTATTAAATCAACACTTTATTGAGTCTTTGGCACATGAAAAGATGAATTTTAAGCTAAACTAAGAGCCGTAGCGCCTTTTCTAAAATTTCTAAAAGTCTGAAGAACGATAAAAAATCTGTCAGTAAAATTTGGCCAAGACATATAGTAGCGAAAGATATTTGTATTTAAAAGGAATAGCAACAAACATTTTGCAAGAAATATTAGTCGATATCTGAATAGAGATTTCTATCAAAATCGCTAACTAAATTTACTGGTGTAGAGGAGGGGGTGCCCTAATTGCATAAAATCAAATTTACTAATTTAAATTTTCAAACAAATTTTGACTGAAAAGGTATATTTTTTAGTTTAGTGATTACATTTAAGGCAAGTTAAAGACAAGTGTTAGTAAAAATACAGGCTATATGCTTAATTTGATTGTTAAATTACATTTCGTGCAAAATTATTTTGTTTTCCTATCTATTCATTACATAACCTAAAATTCTGAAAATGATTTTCGAAACGAGTTTCCTTAGTGGAACATTCTTATTCATTTTATGTTAACATGCACCACAATTTACATATTTCAATTAAAAGATACTATTTAAGTGCGTATTTAATTTATCACATCGGTCATTAGCTCAGATGCTGGTAAACTTCATCTATAGTTAAACAAAATAGGCTATTATGAGTAGGTTTGAATTGATTTAATTTTGTGTCGCAAGTAGTGATTTTTGATTTAAATCTAATAAGAAAAGTTAAGTAAACACGTAATGTAAAAAATGTAAGGTTGAATTGGTGAGGGGACAGACATGTTTGAATAGAATTATTACGATTTTAGTAAAGTCCTGACATTTGGTCTTCGAAATTAAGGCGTACGTTTATTATTGTATTAAGTACTTAGGTATTATGTTTTTAGATTTAGGAAGTTGTTGGACTTTGCTCTTATGTGGTTTAATGTAGAAATTTGTATAATTTTTGTAAATTGTAAATGTCAAATCTAATCCTTGGGTTGCTTTGATGTTTACAATATTTCATTGTTTCCATATGTTCTTAACTAGAATCTAAAATATAAAACAGTCAGTAGACTCTAAAACGTGAAAAGGAAGGTTGCATTCCTTCCAGACTACAAAAATCAAAGTTATAAGAATATTTCACAAAAAAAAGTAAGGTTATACGAAAAATAAAGGCTCGCTGCGACCGTAAACGGTAGGGAGAAGTGTCTGTGCGGTAAATCGTAAGTGATAATAAATCCCTCATACTGGCCAGTCAAAAATAAAAAACCTATTGGAATTTTAAAACACATTATAATTCAGACTGTTAATATAGATATAATTAAGAATATAAAAAGAGTATATCTTGAACATTAATAAAAGTAAATAAAACTTATGTACTTGAGAAATTGCAAGAGTTAAGATTTAATTTAATTCTTTTGGTTGATAGAATTTAACATTGTTTTTTTAGTCTAAAACTTCTTTAGTAGTTAGTTTTTGTAGTTTAGTTGATAATTTCTTTATTTTTGTGTTATTTTGTTTTTTCCTTCTTCCTGTGTTAATAAAATTTTGTTTGATTTGTTGTTATCGAATTATTGTGTTAAAAAAATATATTCTGTCTGTGTTGGTATATTTAATTGACAGCTTGGTACAGTTTTACAGCCAGGAGTTGCTCTCAGCATCTTAAGGTTACTTAAAAACAGATATTATTAAGGCAAGTCGGATTTATTTCAGAGCAAGTTGTTTCTTGCTTCACCGACTGAGATCTGAGCTAGCGACGCGACGGGGCAAAATATGTATTTTATTTGGTTTACCTTAGTATTAAATAGGGCACCAAAAATGTGTCAATTTATATATTTTTTGTCTATAACATTACAATACATTGTTACCTTAGGGCACGGAGCAAGAGCTAAAACTTCTTTCGTCTAAAAAAAAATAAATTTCAATCCAAAATTATTAATGTTGCTTCTTGAATAAACATTACGTTCTAGAATTACATCTTTTATGTGTTTTCTTTAATAGCATCTAGAGCAAACAGATGGCATTTGCTCGATTTCTTCATGAAAAGTCGGAGCAAATGGAGGCAACTCGAATACATCGGATTTTTTTGAGGAAGCTTAACAGATTTTGTGCGATTTTGAAAGCAAATTTAAATAATTAATAATAAACAGTTGTTTTAAAAGTTTGAGGATATGTTTCACTAAATAGTTCTTTTATTAAATCTGCTCTAATTAGGTTTTAAATCATGTACAAAAAATTGCTCGATCTGCTTTTCATCTGGAGGTTATTAAAACTTAAGTTAGTAAACATCAGTATAATTCGAAGTCTACCTATTACTCGACTTTTAAGACTAATTCTTAAATCTAGGGGAGCAATTCAGGTTACAACAGATTAAAAGATACTAATCAGAATATTTTCAAGGTTGTTTGATATACCAGCAATATCGCACAAGAACCCGCTTGAGGATAATAATAATAGTCCGGTCAAGCTAATAATAATCAGTATTCGCATTTCGAAAGCAAATTCTACAATCAAATGCAATACATTTACCAGTAAGCAAAGAAGTACATTAAGAAGAGCAAAGAAAAACGACAAAAAGAAGCAACAGAGCCCATACCATCATTAGTTGAACAACAGACAAGGCTTAAGCGGTAAGAACTTATAATAAATTTACCAGCCAAAGACTAAATTAAGCTAGGTGTAAACTAAGAGAAGAACCTACACGAGAAATTATGGAACTGCTAAGAAATGTCATCAATGATCAATTCAACCACATTCCAGAACTGCATGAAGATCTATGAATCCACGAAACAAAATATTTCAACAAGAACGATATTTCATCAACAATACCCATGAAAAGATAAAGCAGCATACCAACCAAGTTTTGAAAAAAATTCATAAAACCTCAAGCGGTAACTAACTCAAGCGTGGCAGCTTTTAAATAAACTCCCATCCAATGCAAATATTGTAAAGACTCCATCCTATTTATAAATTTCGATCCATTCTTTCCTGGGCCAGCAAATAGATTTCATACGAGAAAACAAACTTTGTTACAACTGTCTAACTCACAAGTTTTACCAAAGAGTCCAAGTAAATCCGTCCAAAGGGTCCGAGAAAGTCCAAGTAACTATCGATGCAGCACATGTGCATATTCCCATCACTCTTCATCTTATTATTCAAAAATGGAAGAAGTGTTTAAAAAACAATTTATCTGAAAACGATAAGTGCGAAATACATTTTGAAACAACTCACCAAAGAGCGAGAGAGCAGCGGAAAATACACCGTCGAATTCCATTGAAAGAATCAACTAATCTAGGCATTTGTAAACACAAAGCGGTTACTGTTGAAAGCAAGAAGTTGGAAGATAAATAAGAGACACAAGAGAACGAAGGCAAATATTGCGTTCCTCATCAAGCTGTTGTAAGAGTTACGACTGTTATCAAAGTAACGAGTAGTTTCCGACGCATCATTCAAAGAGTTATCAGCTTGAATGTAGTCATGCACAAAGGTCCTTCCGCAAGTAATTAAAAGATATTCGCGTCTGATGGCCTAACCATCACACTGCATTCATAGCACACATTGAGAAAATGTGCTGTCTAGAATGGACCAACAAAAGAAATCAGGAATGTCAGCGAACTGTATGAAAATTCAACAAAGGTCAACCAATTCAAGAATATAGACTTACAACGATTATTTACTTATGGAACATCAGAAGCACTGTCTATCTAGCAATAAAAACATTATAGAAACTCGCAAAAGAAAAGTAACAATACACTCCGACGCAACCAACATCATCAAAACAGTACTACGTAGAAGATCTTATGTCTGCAGCAAGTACAATAGAAGAAGCAGTCACTCTTCAGACTCTACAATTGAATGCACTCCTTAAATCAGGCTGTTTTAACTTGACAAAACGGTGTAGTCACAAAACAGGTCTGCTGCAGGATCTTTTTAATGCACTTCAAGATCAAACAGCAGTCGTGATATTTAAAGAAGTCATAAAAAAGACGCTGAGAATTTAGTTAAATCCTAAATAACAAAAATTCTATCCGACATAGCAAAATCTTAGAGCTCTTAGGATGACTCGCACCAATCATAATCAAAGCTAAGTCCAAGAACTATAGACTCAATAAATAGACTGGGACAAACATGTTCCAAAAGAAATAGATACGTCATAGAAAGTCTTTCAAAACCAACTTAAACAAGTAGAAAATATCTCAATAACCATTCCAGAGGGATTCAATCAAGCAATGAAGGCAAAATAGAATTTCACGGATTTTGCGACGCATCAGAATGAGTAGATGGGGCAGAGCTATATACGATAAAATAATCATCAAAATGGAACCGCAGACGTTCATTGATAATTTACCAGTCCAAGGTAGCTCTAATAAAAACTATAATAAATAAACTTTAATAAAAGATATCGTTGCCTCGTCTTGAATTGTGCGCACTAGCATCACTTGCGAAGTTTTTGAAATTAACTTGTGAAGCAGTAGCATTCAATTATACACTTGATTGGTCAGACGGATGATTATATTAGCATGATTAAAACCACCTTCCGGGAAAGGGAAAACCCTTGTGGTCAACAGAGTAGTCGAAATACAAAACGTAGCTGCGGAAACTACATCAAATCTGAAAAAAAAACAGCAGACTTTGCTTTAAGAGAAATTGCATCACATGCATTTAAAAGGACATCGTCTTCGGTGGACTGGATCCACGTGGCTTCGAAAAACAGTTTACCACCTAGAAATAGAAGCAACAACACGAAAATTAAAACATATCATATTAACGTTTGTCACAAAACATGGTAATTATGCAGCTGAGGTAAAAGAAGGAGAAATTGGAAAATTACTACATATTTATTCAAGTAAAAATAAGTGGAGTTATATATTAGAATGAGAGAAAAGTGAGAGTGCCACTGTTATAATAAAGTTTTCAGAAAGAGCAGAAATTACTTACCTGGATAATTATTTGAGATTTGTGTAGTTATAATTAGATAATTCAAGGTTTGTTCAGCGAGTTGCAAACTGGTGCAATAAGTAATTTTCTAAAAATAAAATTTAAAAGCTATTAATTCATAAAGAAAAAAAATTAAAACTTGCAAAACTTACTTGATAAAGTAAGGTTATAATCTTTTAAAAAATGATAATTCTTGTATAAATCAATAGATTGATGATGAACAAAAGTGCTGTCATTAACTTAAAAAAAATACTGTTACTATTGCTATTAAAGAAAAAGAGATGCTAAACATACTATGATAATATGATAACTAAGCGGAGGTACGAATTCGCTGATTGTATGTTTAGAACATACAGTTCCGTGTAGCCCATCCAGAATCTCGATTCAAATCCCGTAAGATTAAAGCGAATCTTAATTAACTTAATTTGATAAACAAAATGGAAAAAGAATGGGGGTAAATTAAAACGGATGAGCAACTTCTTGGGTACTATTGATTATAAAAATATAAATATCAAGGCTGCATAATTTCTTGTAAGTAGAAAACTTGAAAAACACCAAAACCCCGAAACTTTAAAGGGTTCTTAAGAAGGAGAGATGCATCTTATAACTTCTCATATAATTTAGTAATGTCAGGGACTAAACTTTAACTGAAAAAGAGCCATAAAAATGGTCGCAGTACGATGGTTTCCTCTTAAGCAGATACAGATTATCCAAGATTTATTTAACATGACCCAAAAACGTTAGCTTATGACCACGCACCCCCTTAAGGAACTACAATTTAAGTTGCGCTTATAACCAGATACAGTAGGCATAAAAGCAGATCATATTTTAAATGCAAATCCATGTAGAAAAATTCTAAATTCTTACCCATGTCTTTCAGTAGAATAATTTGTCAAGTAACCATTCAGAATATGATTTAATGTAAAACATTAATTAAAAAATTAACCTTTGATTGATATAAGTAAATACAGTTCTGACAACTTACCTACTTATATGAGTACGTTTCTAATTGCAAGTAAACTTTGTTTCCATACTTTAATACCAAATTAACTAATTTTTATTGCGATAATTTGCGATACCTAACTAAAAGATATATTTTCAAAAATCTACCTTATTTCTCTTTATTATCAGACAAAACAGGAGATTAAATTTAATATTTAATATATAAAAATGATAACCGCAAATTTATTCAAGGTGATAATATAACAACCTAATGCCAATTCTGAAATGACTGGAACCTACAGCTCGTCCCCTTACCGAATCTGCATATACTCGTACCTGATACTAATATAAAATAATAATTAACACCAATGGTTTTTTTATAACTCACTTGGAATTGAAATAAAAGTTAAAGTTAATATTTAAAGAAAATCTCACATAAAAAATAACATAAACAAAAATTTTAACATAAATACCCGTAATTGTTAAATACATAAAGTTCTGAGTTAATGTGTTCAACTGTAACTCTAGACTTGTTTCAATAACTGTTTTGTTATAAAGGTCTGACATTATTCAATTCTATATATAAAACAGATAGTTTTAATTTTTTATTTTTCCTATAATTCATAATTCCAAACGCAGTGACTCATTGTAAAACCTACAAAAAAGGTATACTATATATCTATGCCCTTGGAGATCCACCAGCCTACAATATCAAACTAGGGTTATGTTTAAATATTTTAAGCTCCGGTATAAATTCCAATATTTGCAAACCCTTATATTATACTCAACCCTTACACTGGATTCTTGATTCAGTATTTTCTCTTTAAAATTGAAATTAAACTTTCAAGTAGTTTAAACTTTTGCTTAACCATGATAGAATCGTGTGGAACTAAATTACTTTCTTTAACTTTGAAACGGTGTGGAGAGTTTCTTTTTTTATTGAATTAGGTTTTGTTATTTTTTAACGCGAGTCATTAAGACTTTTTGCTACAAAAAAGTAAGCTTCGTTCTAGAAAAACATACTTTTACCTATTTTTGACGGTATTAAACACAAACTTTTTTTAGCAGGGTAAACGTAGCACATGAGCAAAATACTGTGTTTACTATCGGATGTCAATAATAAATAGGGAATGCTATTCCTTTGCGGATACATCTAACAACTTCCACATCTGCATAATTAAAGCAGCTTTTACAACTGGACGCAAACTCTCTCATTAACTCTGAATTTATTTAAAAGCTGTGTGTTCATCTTTTGATGTCATTTTAAACGTCAAAGGAAATTAACGTAGTTTGTGCACAAAATATGTCTGCGGTTCTTACAGATGATATTAGTAGATAGTCTAGTACTGTATGCATTCAAGTCTTTTACATCAAAGTAACGTAACTTTATTAACATGGATTTTATTTTATTTCTACAATGATTCAATCTGTTAATAGATATTAGTTTTAGGCAAGGTAAATAACTAGAAAGTAAGAAATGCTCTTGACATTCGAGCGCCACAAAATATTTTTATGTATTAGAAGTGAGGTACCGTAACACGAATCACCGCCCAGACTACTAGTCGGTCAGTAAAGTATGTTTCAATACCCGTAGAATTTTACTCACAGTACTTTGCAGTCAGGTAAAAGTAATGCAACTGATGCTTTCCAAGTATAATGCGATTGAAAATAAGATTTTAATCTTTAGTGATAATGTAAGGTATTATAAGAAAATTAGCGTAGCATTTGTATGTTTGGATTACTGGTATGGAATAATAGTAAATATAAAAATGCTAATCCTATTAATGCTTTTTATTTAAGATTACCGAGAATTACTTCACTGATTACAAATTATTAAATCTTATAGGTAATATTAGTGCTGTTACTTTCAAGAATAATGTAAATTGGGTGATAATAAATAATTGTGATTTCTTCCAACTAATAATAAAATTTGGTTCATGTACATAAAAGGTTCAATTTTAATTGGTTATTTTCTGTTTCAAAAATTTTGACATCATAATCCTATATTTGGGGGTACCTATTTACAATTATATTTATATTTAAAAAAATGTTTTAGGCTTAACCAGTTTTTACTTTTTTTTTAGTAACAAGTATATGTATTTTTTTTCACACCTAAACTACGGGGGAACCAACTGCTAAGGTCATCTGTCCCCCATCTGACATGCAACACGAATACACACACCCAATATTGAGGTGAAGGAATTTCCCAATTAGAAAAATCCCGTCGCCCCAAGTGGGATTCGAACCCACGACCCTTGGAACACGAGTGATACACTGACACCACTCGTCCACCGCCGGCCCCAAGTATATGTATTGTATACCATATTGTAGTGATGTAGTTTGGTTTACCTTCTTATCCAATTGAGTAAGAAATTAATCTAATTAAATTATTTAATTTATTTGAATCAAATAAGGAAATTAAATTGACTAGCTCTAGCAAAATAGTAGAATATCTCAGTTTGTTGAAATTCAAAATTTGATTATTTACTCATTAAGGGCACCTTAACTTATTTTTGATTCACAGCAAATAACAAATTGATAGATTTATATACAGTGGCAATTTGTTTTAAAATTAAATAAAATGTTAATTAAATGTTATTTTACCTAGTCTGAATTGATGAAAAACAGCAAAAAGTTTGTATTCATTATTCATGCTTAGTATCTTTAGTATTTATAATAATCAAAGTACACTAAAATAAGATTCATGTTATCATAGCAAATGTCATAAATTATTATACACAAAATTTTAATTTTTCTTAATACTTCGAAGAATGTTTTTCATATTCTAAGACTTACAAGGTTTCTGATGAACAAAAAACGAAAAAGAAGAAATATATGAAAATACAGAGATTATAGAACAATATAAAGTAAAAGTAAAGTTAATATTACAAAGCTTAACTAACCTCATTCTTTAGAATATTATAAGTTAAATAAATAAAAAATATGTTCTGTAACTTGTAAGTTATAAATCTAGAATGAGTTACAATTATATAATTGTATTAATCAAAGTCATAGGTAATTTATTAAATTCAGGCAAGTGTGTTTATTTATTGTATTTTTTTAAATAAACTACATATTTTACAGCTTACAATCCTATTTTCATACAAAAGAGTCTTCCGTTAACTAAAAGAACGAAACAATGCCTTACTTCAAATATGTTTATTAGGAATACAATATTCTGCAATTAATAATTGTTTAGATTCTATTGTACGATAGGTTGTATAATGTTCTTTGTGTATCTTTAGTCATGTAAGAGTTTTATTTAATTTTTCCCCAGTTCAATTTCACTTTAGTGTTTAACCTAAACTTTTTCTTTTTAAAACGCTTTTCCCCATTGTGTTAATATCAGTTTTGTCACTCCAAATATGGTCGTATTTGTGGACACACCTTTTTATTGGTTATTCTCTATTTGGTTTTTGTTTTTATTCAGACTTCCTCATTAGTAAATTCGATTTTATCGCTGTTTTTTTGCAAATTTCTCTCTTTTAGAGCTTTTTGTGAATGCAATAAAATAATGATTAGTTAGTTTCACGAAGGTGATAGTTATAGTCGTAGGAATCCACCTTGTTAGTTTTAAATCGTTATTTAGGTACACTTCTAAACTAATTTATTCATTATGGTTATCTCTAGCATTCCCTTGTTTTGTAGAAATATCTTCCAATTATACAAGAGGCAATAAACATTCCTTTGGGCCTGTATTTTCTAAACCCAACAAAATCATAGGCCATAGAATACGCTGAGAAGCTTAAATTAACGCAGAATTCCTTTTTAGGCTTTTTAGCTTTGGATTTAAGTTTCGTTCTTACGTTACCTGCGTCCCTCACCACCTTACTGGAAAGTTTCCTTCGAAAGCGTTGGGTATTGTTATCCACCACCTTTGCAGCCGCCACTGAAAATCCAAGTATATTAACACGTTTAAGATATATACAACAAGAAGACAACAATAATACATAGCAGTCTTCTAACACACAGAATTTCCACCTATCTATAGCGGTATAAACATTCCTTTTCTTCGTTTATTTTTGTAAAATTTACCTTTTGCTTTGACAATGTTGTGGGGCAGTTGCCAGTTGTAATTTAATTTAGCTTTTCTGCAGAGATCGTCAGTAATATACTGCGGTGACCTTTGAATAATAAAATAAAATACAATATCCACCGTTCCAAATATAAGCATAAATTATATACGGTGGATTAAATTGAGAATACACCACAGATATTCTTCTTTATTCCTCTCAGCTAGTTCAGGTTTGCTCAGTAAAGCATAAATTATTTGAATTGCGAGACTCTTATTTACTTTTATGCCTGGAAAGAAAAAAAAACTTATTTCGTAAGCAGTAAAGCTCCTGCAAACTGGACAACTGCTGCTAAACTCTGAATTTAAGAGAAAAGAACGCTGGATGCTTGTATTAACATCAATTAAACACATATGTAAAATTGAAAACACAAAAACTTTATTTAACAAACAAAAATAAAAATCAAAATGGAACGTCAAAATGAAAATAAAAATTGTTATTAAGGATAATACAAATGGTAAATTGAGAAATGAATTCTCAGGTTTGCTCAAACGTTATAAATAATTGTAGTGACCTGACATAGGATCAGTACTGTCATTCGTTTGAACAAACCAACACAAATGAAATTTGTTTATAAATAAATATTTGTCAAGTAAAAAAATAAATTCTTTTTATAAGAAATTTTGTTGTTTTATTTAACTGAAATCAAATAAATTCTGAAAAGAACTTAATAAACTAAACCAAATAATTTAGTATGTATTTGAGGATGAACTTTACAAATTAATTATTATTTATGAACTTAACAAGAATAATTTATATTAACCAACCTGGTACGTTATAAAATAGTTCCCTTTTATATAAAAATCTTTTTAGTGGTAACACTGTGACAGAACCTGTCAGCTGATTCCTTGTTTATGAATATCGATACGTAGATCGATGTCAAAAAATAAATTCAATCAGAATTTATTTAAAACAATCACATTCACTTTTAATAATTGTTGCACAATAATTAAATCTTCTTTTAATCTTTTTAAGAAAACGTTCAGGTAACACTTTAATTTCTTTTTAAACTTTATTTATACAATGTCATTTGTGTCAAAACATATGATTAACTATCTAACCTCAAATTACAGATATATTTTATCCGGAGCCGGGCATAGCTTCTGCCTTCAATGTTTTATCGACTGATTTTGTTACAATTTGCCCCAGCTTATATACTTTCTGCCAGAACAAACGAAATCTATGACATTTTTTCACAACAGCGGAACATCGAGTAAGCTTGTGACGTCATTAATTCGGCACAGCTGATTTTAATTGTCACTAATCCTAATTCTGTTATTATAGGATTGTAGCCCTTAATACAAGGATCAAAAAAGTATTGTACATCTATGGTCCTAAAATGTATCATAACGAAAATATTCAAGAAAAACGTTTGACAATGTACAAAACTCGTTACGATCTAATTACATGTAAAATTGTACAAATCAAGGTTCATCCTTTACAAGCTAATTACAGGAATACATGATATAGGTAAAATTAACAATTTCTCCATAAAAACATCTTTACAATTTAATACAAACATAATTTTTTTTACAGTACAAACTGCAGTAAATAAGTCAATTGATGCTTATACAAATGCCAGCTTAAATATAAAATCAACATTAATCAAATTATGCTCAAAATGCCCAACATACAATTCTCTAAACACTTACATAAAAACAATGGTGAGAAAAAACAGGATAAAAGTCTATTAGAGTCAAATTAACACGAACGACAGTATTTCAAAACCTTCATTAATTGAAGTGATCAGAAATCTTATAAACAAATTCAAAGATTAATTGTATTGTATAGTCATAATAAGATTGACCTAATTAATCTATTTTCAGCTAATTAACAATGTGAAACTGAGCTGGTCTCCTGGAATATAGAAAAATCTATCTAACGTTAAACATCGTAATGTGTAAATTTTAATATAGAAGTTACTTCCTCTTAACAAATGGGAAACCGTCCCAAAGTAACATGGGTTGCATAAACATGATTATAATCAAGCAATCTAACTAATTTATATCCTTTTTCTAAAAATGAAACCTATTATTATTATGCATGAAAAAGCTAGGTCATGTTTACATGAAATCTTTATTCATAAGTTTTTAATTTCAGTATTAATGAACCTAACTGTGGTCCTATCTATGCCCTTTATATTAATTATGCCCAAGACATAACATATCCCTCTTTTGATTTGAATCCGATATATGTGAAAGAGATATTTTTGATGTTCACGAACTATCGTAAGTAAAATCTTCAATACGGTGAAATGATTACACCGCAATACACTTCTGTTAAACTTATTAATTAATTTGATTCTTTGATTATGTTAAATTGTAGGTTTTTAAGAACTGTATAAAAATCATTAATATCGACTAATTATTTCTAGTGTTATTTGAGAATTTATTTAATTATTTAATAATCTAATTTTTTGTGTGATCTAATATATTTACTTTTTTTATCTTGATTATCTGATTTATTTTGATGTAATCTGTTACTGTTTATTATTTGTGTTCGATTGAATAAATCTCTTTCTGTTTTATATTCTGTGTCTTTTATCTTTTTATTGTTTATGCTGATTTTAAACGACTGCTGCTATCTTAAAGCGGACGTTTGCCGGAAGTTTCAGTAAGTTTGTGTAATAAACTTTAATATAGCTGGATTCCTTACTAAAACCGCGAGCTAGGCGGTTAGGAAGTTCCCGTTAAAGACTTTATGTAATGTGTTTGTCATGTGCAGTATGCTTTATAATAGTTATGTAAATAATAAGTTTGTAGGGTGACAGTCTTAGATGCAAGTTAAAGTTATTTTGTTTTGTGCAATAGAAAGGTAAAGGCTTTCGGTCTAGAACAGTAGACAAGTAAAGTTCATTCTATATAGTTTTGAAAAGGTAAAGATTATTTTTTTAAGTACAAATAAGTGTAAAAATTTTTATAAAACCAAATAAATAATAGTGTTTATAGTGACTAAAACGTTTTGCTTTTGGTGTAAGAATAAAAATAGGTAAAATTAAAAATCTGATTGGGTTCTCGTTCATGTAAGTGCATTAATTTACTTGAAAAGAATAAAAATCATATTTGTGCACTACTGAATAAATATTTCAACAAAAAACAAAATTATTTACAAAATTTCTAAATTAGTTTGATGTTGTACTCAATTAACATCGTATTCCACCATTTGTTGGTGACGGCTATTAAAAAAAATTGAATTGGTTTTCAAGTAAATTTAATAACATCATTTACAAAAATTCGGATTATTTTTATTTTTATCATTGTAGCGAACTGTTAAACATTTTTTTAAGTAATTGTGAACTACATATTCCTTATTTATGCGTCAGTAAAGAGCATAGAATATTTAAATATTTAATGGCAGCTGAAGTGCTTGCAAATTTCATTATTGTGTTAAGTAAAAGTTGAAATTTGTGTAGTAAATTACATCTCACAGCAAAAGTAAGAAATTATCAAAACTGAAAACTGTCTTATTAAGTTAAACCCCCTCCCTCTTCCCAATTGTTAATAGTTTTGAGATTTGTAAAGCGCCAGCTTTTTATTAATTTAATAATCTGGTAAAATGCATATATAATAATTATGTCAAAGGAAAATTACCGCTTGTCAAATTAAAAAGCACCAAGAAAAAATTCTAATGAAAATGTTATTTAATGAAAAATAGACTAATTTCTGATCTCATTAAAACAGCACTCTATTCTGCGGCAATTAGTTTACTTTTCTTTCTTGTTGATGTTGTTAATTTATTCTTGTCTATTTCTATTAACGCCTTTATTTAAGGACTGCTTCTTTTTTCTAGCGTAAAATCTAACTGAAATGAAAAATTAACTAAGTTTACCCTATATATTTTTACAATTTAAACTTGAATGTAACATTTTCTGGAAATTACAACTGGTAGTAAATATGAAGTATAAATAATAACAAATAAATCGATATTTGTTGATGTTATTATCTCAAACGTAAATAACAAATAGTATGTACAGAAATAATAAAAACCAATAACAGTACCTGGAAGGTATCCATAAACTTTTTATTAAAACCCCACAAGCAGAAATTGAGGTGATAATATAAATTTGTATCCTTTACAGTCGTTAACTGACAAATGCGGTGTAAAATCGTTCTCGATAAATCTATCTCAAGTTGATTAATAGTTGTTTGTTACGCTTTGCGGCATTAAAATATTTCGATGAAGTGTTTATTAAGTTTTCTGAAATAACATGTACTTAACAGATAACAAAAACTACACAGTTTGTTCTGAAAACTGTAATGTATGAGTTTCAATGTCATCGAATATTTTACTTCTATTATTGAATTCATTCGTTTCGTGTTCGTGTTTGAAAAGGGATTCTAAAAGATTTAGTTACATATTTAACAAACAATACTAATGTTCTATTTCTAAAATAATCACCCTTGAAAGTCTTTTTGTACTTATTTCAGTTTTATACACTGTGTTCGTTGTAACATTTGCTATAGGGAATTAGTATGGGAAATCTGAAATGTGCCAAATAGTAGTTCGTTCTCGAATAAAAGTCGGTGAAATTAATAGTTGCAATCGATAGATAAGATATTTTAACGTACTGTCCAAAAATATTACTCTTAATAACGATCCCAATTCTTCAGAAATTATAAATTCATGAATTATTTGCAAAACATTAATTTTAAAGCCGAAACCTGAAAAGTCGACGCGACTTGCCTCTGTGGTTCAATGGTTAACGTTCGGCTTGCTAAACCACACGGGATCGTGGAATGCAAGATCTAACCCCATTACAAGCAAGACTTTTTTAAAATTTTATTTGTTATTAATGTTTAATTTAATAAAATTTTAAATAATTTGTTATTATTCTTTTATACGAAAAACGTACAAGATATAATAAATTAGAAATAAAAACTGATAATGCTTTTTCATACTGCATACTACAAAAATCAACTTTTACAATATTAGTTTATTAACACTCAAAATCCTGAAGATTTAAATACATTTAAAGTTTCACTATTGACAAGTATTTATTTTACATTTTACTTATATTAATTTTAAATAAATACTTAATGAGAATTCTTGAACTCACGTTTTATTAATTAGGTATCATTATTTTTTATTTCTAATTTATTATTTCTTGTACGTTGTTCGAATAAAAAAATAATAACAAATTATTTAAATTGTTATTAAATTAAAGATTAATGACAAATAAAATTTAAAAAAAGTCTTGCTTGTAACGGGGTTCAATCTTGTATTCCACGAGCCCGTGCGGTTTAGCAAGCCGAACATTAATCATTGAAACACGGAGACAAGTCGCGTCGACTTTTCAGTTTTTGGCTTTTAAATTAATGTTTTGCAAATAATTCATGAATTTATAATTTCTGAAGAATTGAGATTGTTATTAAAGGTAATATTTTTGAACCGTACGTTAGAATATCAACTATTCATTTCACCGACTGTTATTCGAGAATGAACTATTTGGCAAATTTCAGATTTCCCATACTAATTCCCTATAGCAAATGTTACAACGAACACGGTGTATAATGAATGCTGATATAAGGATGAACTATGTTTCACGCTTCAGTCTAAAAATAACTCCAATGCAAAAACCTTTAATGAACGAGATTCGTTTAAAGTTTGAGAACCAAGATTAACTAAATATTTAATAACTTTTCAAAGTGAACGAAAATTAATTATTAAAAGACACTTACCCCAGAGGGAATTAACTTGTTTTGTTGATATAACGCAATGAAATTGAAATGACGGAATTTTCACTTTTTACAAAATTCTTTCACCAAAAAATGGAAGAAAGTCCACTGTTACACAAAACGGCTTCTTATTAAATCTTTCCTTAATAAACGACAAATAACAACGAATTATTGACATGCAAGTCCATCAAAATAGACGCTTAATTTATTTCTCTAAATTATAGCAAAAGAGTGGCCGCGTTGAGCTTCAACTGCTGCCAGCACCCCCACATTTAAAGCGTAAATTACGATTAAACTGGAATAGTTACAATTTTTGGTACAAATTACTCGTTAATAAGTACTTAATTATAGGCTAAATCTTTTTAAGTTAATTTAATTAGGGGTGCTGACGTTACGGGCCTCTACTTCACTTTAGAACTAAATACTAAATCCTCTTTTTGCATTCTTCCATGCTAAGACTGTAAAAACTATTCTTTAGTTCTTTCGTAGGTAAATAAAGTATATTTAATTTTCGATTGCGCAAGTCAGATTCTACCTTAAGGAAGTTGTGGTGGGACAGTCTGAGCCAAAAGTTATGGAGCTGTGCTATTTTGACAAATAGAAATAATTACATAGTACCCGCAGGGTGGCTGAAAGCGGGCAGCCATTGGGGAGTAGCGCCCCCACGGGTACCAGCTCAATACACCTCGTTCCAACACACATACCTGCCCGTAAACACAACCATATAAACACACAGTTTTTCTATTTTAGCCCAAACACACATACACTACACACACGTACACTGCATACGGGCAGGTCACCAACACGCACACTCATTCCTTGTTTGACAGAGTGGGGAACTAGTAGCAGTCTGGGAACTTGGGCTCGCCTGCTAGAGGGTACAGCGGATAAAACTGGGTTCCGGGGTGTGCACTCCCAGGCTGCAAGGTAGTACAGGGGCCCGGGTCGGTCAAGCCAACATGACCTGGCTGCCCTATCAACTTGCGAAAATCTCCCTTATGCCGTAATGCCAGGTGGCGCCTGGACCGGGAACCTTGCGGTATAATGCGGGGGGCTCCGTCGAGGCCACCAGAGTCGGGTTCATAGGAATCCTTTGGCTGTTGCTGGTTCCTCAAGATGTCAAACACAAAAAGGAATAAAAACCACACACTTTATATACACACACACACACATCACAAATACACTTTTTTTATTAATTACAAACATGCAAGACGATACAGAAAACAACGTTTCAAAAGTGCCCCTTGCTACGCAACCGGAGCTTCCCGGCTCTACCCCTACTACCAACCCTTCAACCTCTCCCAATTCCTCCACTATCCAACCGCCAGTTTTGGTGGATCACCCAACCAATCCTGTTAATCCCCAACCTAGTTTTAATGGTGACAATTCCAACAATGTCCCCAATAATAGTCCTTCGACTAAGAGAAAAAAAGGCAATCTATCGCCTGTGATTGTGGAGCCATCTCGTATGAAAGTAGGTATAAACTATTCAAAAATAAACTATCTCGTAGTTGAAAGAGAAGATGGTAGAGATTTTTCGAGTGTAAGTCATCATCTGTCATCAGCTGCTACTCGACTCCTGTCATCGTAATATACTGCTACCTGCTTCGCTTACGTGACTTGTCGTAGCTGGTTGGAGGTGACCGTTGGAACCAGAACTAGTGCTCCTTCTCATCCGATAAGTTTCAAATTTTTATTTACTTATTTAATATTTCAAATGGCGACTGTCAAAGTTCCATTTCCAGTTTTTAAGAGTAACGATATCGACCTGTATTTTATGTTAGTGGAAAGATACTTAACTTGTATGCTGATCAACGATGAGCTCGCCAAATATAACTTATTAACCCTAAACTTACCTTTCGACGTTTTAGGAGCTCATCGCGACCTGACCATTAATCCACCGAGGCAACGACCATATACTACCTTGAAACGGGCAGTAATAAAATCTATCCTAGGACCACGAGAATCTCGAATTAATAATCTTTTGGAGACTCTTCAATTCTCTGGTAGTGTCAAAGAACTACTTTTTAACATCCAAAAATTAAATCTCGATTTAACTGAGGAATTAACCAAAGACTTTTTAATAGCTAAACTACCATCAGAACTTAAGATTCAGTTCTTAAATTTCAATGACTTACCGTTAATATCTTTTGTAGAAAAATTAGATTTAATTTATTCTATGCAAAAGGCACTACAACCTTTAACTACTCCTGCATTAGAAGCTAAGCTAGACAATTTGACAACTAAACTTACTACCATTTCCAATGAGCTTTCTACCATGCACAAGCAACAATCCCCTATAACTCCCAAAATCTCTTCGTACCCCCAAAATCCTCAACATTTCAATAAAAGCCGTTCCATGCCTTCGGGCAATGCCAATTCCCAATTGCAACCGTGTTATTTTCACAGACACTTTCAAAATAATGCACGTAATTGTACGGGAAATTGTTCATACCAAACAAAAAATCTAACTTCGCACTCTCCTGGCCTCCAGGGAGGGCCATGCAGGGTTAATTCAATCCCTCCAACTTCTCCTTTAACAATCACTTATTCTTCAATCTTTTTACAGGACCTAACCTACAAAATTAGTTTTGTGGTTAACACCGGTGCGGATTATTCTATTTTACCCACCCACGTTGCAGTTTCCTGTAACCAAAACATCACGCCTGCCAACCTTTGATTTATGGCCGTGAACAACACGTCAATTCCTGTGACAGGTATTGTAATTTTGAGGTTACATTTCCCGATTCCTGGCCTACAGCCATGCTCCTGGAAATTTTATGTCGCTGACATATCTACAGCCATTCTAGGCCTGGATTTTTTACAGCGGCACAACCTAACCATTGACTGCTTTTATCGACGAGTCATTTGCAAGACAGATGTCAAGCTCGCCCGAAACCGCAGCCAGGGTTGTCAATTTCCAGCTCCAACAGTGAATCCTCTCACTGACTGCTCTTCTCAGCGGGTCATTGGCACGGCAGATGTCCAGCCCGCCCGAACTCGCAGTCGAGGTTCCACAACCCTCCCAGTTAAGACTGACTGCTCTTCTCAGCGGGTCATTTGCACAGCAGATGTCCAGCCCGCCAGAACTCGCAGTCGAGGTTCCACAACCCCCCCAGTTAAGACTGACTGCTCTTCTCAGCGGGTCATTTGAACAGCAGATGTCCAGCCCGCCCGAACTCGCAGTCGAGGTTCCACAACCCTCCCAGTTAAGACTGGCACTAACGCAAACTATTTTCTGCTCAGGCTAATGTTTTGACTCGTCCTTCTGAGTCAATCGTTATTCTTGCAATTTCTTCCCCTTTTCTTCCCTTACCTTCACCCATTAACGTACCCTCTTCAGGTACTGATAACAACATGTCTAGCGATCTTAATGTTTATAGCAAGATGCTAAACACACACTTCCCGGAGCTTTTGCGTAAGTTCGACTACCATCAACCCGTAAAACATACTGTAGTCCATCATATTGACACGACCGGCCCTACGGTTAAAGCACGCTGTCGCAAACTGAACCCTAATCATCTCTCTTTTCTAGAAGATCATCTTAATGAGCTCTTGGACGCTGACGTAGTACAACGGTCATCATCTGGCTGCGCTACGCCAGATTCCTCCTTACCATTATTGACCGCTACAGCCGGTGGCCGGAAGCAATTCTTCTGAAGGATTCTTCCGTGGAGCCAGTAATCACTGCATTTGTCGACAAGTGGGTGTCCCGCTTTGGAATTCCCAAGTATCTCACCACGGACAATGCAAGAATATTCCTTTCTCATGCATGGATCAACTTCATGGCCATGTTAGGAATTAAACACGTCAAATGCACGGCCTTCCATCCGATTAGTCAGGGCGTTATTGAACGTTTTAATCGGACACAAGCAATCCATTCAAACCACAGGAACTTCCTCCTGGTTAACGAATATCCCTTGGATTCTCTTGATCTTACGTGCAACCCTGAAATCGCAAGTTAATGTTTCTCCTGCAGAAATCCTGTATGCTACCCCGTTACGACTACCTGGAGATTTCTTTGAAGAAGAACAACTGGCTAACGACATGAACCTCCCTAATTTCATAGCCAATCTCAAACGTCGTATGAGGAAGCAGAAGCATTTTTTTTACAAAAACGTATTCCGATCAGTCCTTCGTCCCCAGCGACTTGACCAACTGCACACACGTATACGTTCGTAATGACACGCACACTCTGGGCATGAAAGACAGTTACTTAGGCCCCTATAAAGTGTTAGAACGGACAGTTAAATACGCCACTCTAGAAAATCACACTGGCCCTATCTCTTTAGATAGGCTAAAGCCTGCATATTTTTTAGATTAGTTACTTTATAATGTTAAGCCAACAATGAACTGATTTCAAATGCTACGCGAAGGCATCTTTTGAAAACCTTTTATCTGTTGACTTTGAAAATTTGAACACTTTTCTGTTTTTTTTTTCTTTCTGTTTACAGGTTCCAAGAGTTGCCGTCGCAAGTTCCGTATTGTTAGTTAGCTTAAGTTTTTTATTGTATACTACCTAGTGGAGTTTTTGTAGCTGGAGCATTTTACAACTTTATTCAAGTTCCTTTAAAATACTCCATTTTTTCTCCAAAATACTATTCCGTATTTTTTCCTTTTCATGTATTACCATCGTTTCAGACCGGGCGGGGTAATGTTGTGAATGGCTGACAACTTGCATTCATTGCGTAGATACGGAATGGTACTAGGCAACAAGAATAATAAACAAGTCATATGAAAATAGTAAAATAAATATTTCATAGAAGTAAACTTGTGTTTTATTACTCCTACAAGAGATATATGTAGCCCTAACACCACTACGTGTTAAAACTTGCTACAGTACTTAGCTTAAAGTACTGGTAACTAAAAATTTAACAACTTAAAGTATTGGTAATTAACAAATGGTTGGTATGGTTAGTAGTATTAGTCAAAATTGAATTTTATCTTTTAAAAATACGGATCTGTAAGTGATCAGGCGAGTTAGGATCTAGGATTAATAGATAGGTATTTGAGTTCTGGGCTCAAACGGGTTAGGTATACCAATTAACCGTTTACATGTTTTTAATTCTTTTCGCAGTTTATCCTAGGAAAATGACAAAATAAAATATTCCGCTTGCAATTGCAAATTCAACAAACATTTATATGTTTCGATATTCGTAAACTGGTCTCGCTTGGCAACCAATCAGATATGTTTTTTTAACTCTAACGTTTAGCAATTTGTATGTAAAATAAAATATATAACTACTTATTAGCTTTGAACATTAAAAACACACGGGTCTTCTGAATTATCTACAGTAATAGTTAAAATAAAACCACAACTTCGCAAACCCTCACACTAAAAAATAATATGTTCTAGCAATAAAATCTGCAGCAAATATTTTGTGTCACTATAGCCTCAGCAAATTTATCATTTGCATATACCAATTATTTTTGCTTAATCACCTTAGCTAAAGAAACAAATTAATATGCTGGAAGTACTAGAATTATTTTCTTGAAGTGGCAATCAGAATTTGGACAAGGAGCTAATTAATATTTTCTGGAAGTACAAAACCCTTACTTACTGGAGCAAATACCAATTTGTAAAATATATAAACCAATTTTCAGCCTTTGCTAGCATCAAATTTGCTAACTTTACTAATTAATATGTTTTCATAGCATGTATTTCAATTATAATACTCGTAGTACTAATAAAAACACTAATACCTGGTATTCTACAATTATTACGAAAGTACGACCTTTTTGAAGAGCGCCTTCTTGTTGTACATAATAACATGCAATATAACCGGTAATCAATTCTCGCAAGACAACCTTGCAAATTGCATAGTGCAAACAAAGAATAACAAAGAAACGTAGCGTCCCGAGTCCGATACCACTGTAACCGAACTGACCGCCGATTGAGCACCCGTGTGCTAAAAAGCTAACAAAATATATTTGCGATGGAAACTCATTAGTTTGTTCCTACGATAATCCTAAATTAACCTGTAATTACAACACTTTGTTCTACCAACAAAAACTTATTCAGTAAATAAGAATTTGTTATCAAAGATAATTTAAATATTTCTTAGTGTGTTTTCTTTCAGCAAAATAATTTGTTGCAGATACAAAGAAAATTGGCCGATGCTACAAATTATATTAGTATTGCACTTAGCATATTATAATTTTTTCACAACAAATGGCTTTTGTTATTTGTAAACCGTAAACAATTTGTTATGTTTACTAAAAATATTTACAAAATTTATTTTCGATGAAAACTTATTAAATTGGTACCTATAACATAAATTAATTTTATTTTCTGTGATTACAACAAAAACTTTACTCTATCAACAAAAACTTATTCAGCAAAGGAAAATTTGTTACCAAAGATAAATAATTTCTTAGTGCGCTGTATCCTTTAAAACAGTGTTCTTTTCCCCTTGATATCGAAAGAGGTTTGTGATAACGTTGTTGATACTTTTAGCTTGTTCTCTACAGTCCTTGATCACTGTTTCCTTTTTCCTTTTATTTCCTTTTTCTCTTTTACATTATTCCACATACTCGGCAGTGGAAACAGGGTTTAGTTACCCTTGCTTATACGCATACAAGTACTCACATGGTATGTTTAAGGGGAAGATTCGCTAGTAGAAAAGTAATGTGTTCGTATCTGCAAAGTAACTTTTTTATTTATGTAAATAGTGACACGGGACAAAAAGCAATTTGTTAAGATAGGTTTTCTGTAGGTACCTACGACTTGAATATCTTTACAAAACGTAATCTGTTTTAAAAAAAATTGCTTAAGTTAGTATATTTTCGACTATTCTAAGCAGGCCTGATAAACATAAAATTAAATAAATCTCGTCGTAGGTACTTCAACTTAAGTTTTTTCTTTCATTTAGTAAAAACCCCATCGTATAATGTCATCTGCTTTTTAAAATATCTTACAGTTACGATGATAAGATACGGGTTTTTTCTTAATACAATTGCCTAACTAACAGGCGCACTGGCAATAGTTTTTGATGGTCAATTACCCATGCAGGCTACACTGTTAAAATAAGTTCATATTATGCGTGGTCTATTATTATTTATGGTATTTTATTTTATTCCTTAATTTAATTTAATTGAATCTTATTTCTTAATTTAACTGAAACGTTGATTGCAAAAAGGGTATACTAAGTTGCAGTTTTAACAAAAATCAAATTTCTGTCGGAAATTACATGTCTTACTAAAAGGTATATCAATTTTTTTCACTTATCATTGCTTGAGGTGTCCATACAACGAATATACAATAACCCCTATCGTGTAGCGAGATTTCCTTTAAAAGTGCTATACAACAAATTTTTGACTATATGTTTACAATGTGCTAAGCTTTTCATTTTACAAATCTGTCCAAAATTAAAAGCTGTTATTCGCGATGATCTTTCTTGACGTCAAAGTAGATTATTATTCTGACCAGTTGTTTCTAACTGTATCAGATGTAATTCGTCTTCAATTTTTTCATTACTTGTAAAATTTCTTTTTCTTTTAAAGAATCTTCTTCTGCCGATAACTTGTAAGTCTTCCTTCTTTGTGATTTTTCACTAAACAGTCTCTTTCGGCATGTAACCCACTTTTATTTGGTTTTCACAGCTTTCAGGTATTTTTTGTAAATTGTCCAGGACTTTTTCCAAGTACCTTTTTATGGATTACGTTCGAAATATGGCCTGGTTCAAGATTGAAAGTCAAAGCAGCTGCTTCGCATCGTGTGTTATAGGAACTATTTCAGGTAAAGTTAATTCGTTTACCTCCTGTATATTTTGCAACTATAGAGTTTAACATTTGGCAGCGTTATTGTCCATATTTCGCAAAATATGGACTTTCATGGCAAAACTTTCAGAATTTCGCGCTACTCTGTCAGTAACAACAATTATGTCTTGATATTATCCCGAGTCTATGAAGTCAATAATCCAATTGTTTTCATTTTCACGTTTGGGTCCGTTGCAAAAGTAAGTGGTACAATTATTGTGATCCCCAAAAACATGGTGAGGACAGTTCAAAATGTCATTTCTCATCTGTTCTACTCTCTCACAATGAGTTAAAGTTGCATTTGTAATATAAAAAAGAACGACACCTTGTATACCCGACCTCATTCGTTTGATAGAGTTGTTCAACGTATTGGCTAGGTGAAGGAACTTAGAAGGTATGAAAGAGGACTGGAGGGTTCCAATGTACTGACCTAGGTTGGGGAATAGTCCTAATGCTGGATGAGGCACTTGATCCCGTATGAAAGAGGACGGGGGGGGGGGTACCGGCGGGTGAACACGTATTAAGTTAATCGCTCCAGTACTAGCTTTAGGCAACCTCGCTCCGACCAGTGAGCAAGTGGGAGCATATGCCAAGCATATGCGCGCTGATTTAGCGTATCTCAATTGCTTCCTTCTGGAAGAAACGTGGGGATTAAGTCTAACGACAGGTGCTCCACGTTAAACATTCTTAGATTCTTTCCCATACGGACGAACTTCTGTAAGACGTTTTGTTACACTACTGTCGCCATCACCAATCAAATACAAGTTATTTCAATTTATACATTTCTATACTTCTTTTGAAGCCCTCTATGATAATATCAGCTTCCGTTGCTGTAGATGGTTTGTTCCAATTCTTAAAGCATCTATGCGGGGGAGCTTCAGAATGTTTTGATTTAGCATGGTTACACATACAACAGTATTTATTTCTAATCCCTAAGAATAACACTTTTTTTCGTTTTTTTACCAACAATAACGCCAACTCCGACAGCTGCATTATAGTTGGTTCTGTATTATCTTTCACTCCAGGATCCATCTGCAATAACAGTAATGAATGGAATGCCATGTGAATCAACTCGGCCTTCTTCAATTGCTAAACGGGATTCTTCTAAAGCAGCTTTTTCCATATATTCCCATGTAGTTTCTTCAATATAAGTAGCAAGAAGTTGTTCTGTTTTTGCATAAAGATTTGAGCCCATCCAAGGAATATCGCAATTAGCCAACATTTTCCTCAATTGTGAGTACATCCTATTCCTGTTGCGATACTTGTTAGAACTGCTGCCTTGTTTAAATATCCATTGCCTGATCATTACAGTCAGTTGATATAACAGTATTAACTCCGCACATCTAACATTGAACAACAATTTTACTTTGCAGATTAATTCTTTGCTCAGAAACCATTTTCAGATGTTCCTTTCTACGCGAAAACAATCCAACATGAGGAAAATGTATAATTGCATTAAAAAAATTACTAATTTCCACAATTCTCCTTCCACTGACATCTTCGTGCTCTTTTTGAACATTGAACACCTCATTTTCAACGTCTGTAGTATAAGAAGGTGGAATTTCTTCTGGGTTGTGGCTACTATTTGTGGAAGTACAAGGCTGATGTGATGGAGCTGAAAGTTGATCAAATGAAGTTGAAGTTTGATCTGTTGAAGTTGAAGGTTGATCTTATGAAGTTGAAGTTTGATCTAACGAAATTAAAGGTTAATCAACAGAAACAAATTCTGCTGATTGTACTTTTTGGGCAGACCATTTAAAACCAGAAACGTTTTGCATTCTTTGACGTATGCTCTTTTTTCTAGCTGATACCGTTAATCGCGGCATAATCTTACATAAATAAATTGCACGTACAATATGGTATATAAGTACTTGTTACACTTCACTACGTTACACTAGAATATACTACACGATAATTACACTATGCTATATTAATACTTGCTACGCTTACTTATAAAATATGTACTAACACGAAAACTATAGCAGTACGGTAAACATTTGTAAACTTATGTAAAAATTTCGTTGTCTGTGGTACATAAAAAGGCAACAACCAAGCTCAATAAATTTTTCAAACGGATTCGTAAAACTGCGATTACAAAATTACATTCCGATGGTTCTGTTTTAAAGGTTGAGTTAAAACTGACTGGACAAACTGTTTAGGGCTGATTTTTGACTAGTTCTGATGTAATACATCTTTAAACGCTATTATTATAAAGTAGTTATCTTTGTTGAGACTTTGTCATTTTTATTAGACTCGTACCGCAAGTAGCGCTATAGTATAATAAAGCAAGCTTTGGGATAATTTACAAATTTACGATAGGGTTTGCAAGAAGTCTACAATAATAGTCGGTTTGTGTGAACAGAAGGTATTGTGCCTTTTACAAAATGCCGAAAACGAAGGATTCCCTAGAAGTATTTCTTTTAATAGACAATATAGGGGAGGGTCGCCCAAATTGAACCGCCTCCTAAATTGAACCAGTCAATTATCTTTTTAAAGACTATATTTCTATGTCATCTATCGTCGAAAATAGTAACAGGAGGACTATATAATGTAGTTTCAATATGACTACAGTGTTCCCGCTAATATCGATGTAATTGCAAATTGTATGTTTATGCCTTCATTTAAGTAATTTTCTCCGTATGTTTCATAAAGGCTGATGCAAAAAATTTCGGAAATGTCTGGAAGGCGGTAAATACCATTATTTTGTTATACTATTTTAAATAGTCTCGCGCAATTTCGGCGCTAATTATAATTTGAATAAATTCAGGTTAAATTGGCTAAAACAAATGAGTTGCCTAAATTGAACTGGTTAGGTTCATTGAAAAGACAAATGGCAAACAGTTCTGATGATTTGGCAAAGCCGTGTGCAGAAGATGCTTCATGTCTTTATTGTAACGATATAACTACCTGAATTCACTTGAAAATGAGTGCAGGGTGCCTAAGTAGTGCATAGTGGGCCTACGAAGAATGTGCTGGGGTAGAAGATGAGGATTTCCATCTTCCAGTCGCTAGACTTAACAGGTTTATTGTGATTTCTAGTATAGTATTACCCAGTGTCATAGTAAATAATTAAGTTTTCTTTTGGTTTTATTATTTAGAACGCTGTTTATTTGAATATCTGCTAGTGGTTCAATTTAGGCAACTGGTTCCCTAAATTGCACTGATTGCACATTTTTCTAATTTTTTATTTTAATAGAGAATTTATGTTTTTTTCAATATATTCTTTAATTGAATATATAATAAACATTATAAAGTATGCCTTAGTGTGAATTTTAATTTAAATAACCGACAATGATCTGAAATACCAACTTTTTTAAAAAAGGTTCAATTTGGGCAACTCTCCCCTACTTTCGGTAAAGTGCAGTTTTTCTACGCACATTTAGAACACCGACTAGTGATAATATATGTATAAAGAAAATTTTGTTAAATCATATCAAATTATTTAAGAAATTACCTACCAAAATTTTGTTTTAGTAATTCAACCATGATCGCAAACGACGATAACATCATAATTACTAATTAGATTAAGAAAATGAACAATATCGCTGATACTTGATAATATTATTTTTTATTTTTCTTTTAATTAAATATTAGGTGCATTATCACGAATATTCTATAGATACGCATTATTATTACTATTTATACACAAAATTATTAAAGCAAATGAACATTCCATTCTAACAGTGTATATCATATTTCAGTTGCAACCTTATTCTTACACGATTATGATTCATACACGTTAGCAGTAATTAAATTTTGCTTGCTAGTTAGATCTGCAAATACATACAGCATTTATTAGTCAGCTATGTGTGTCTCACTTCTAACTATTTGATCTTCGTTGCAAAATATATCAGGCTATAGCAAATCTTGGCCTTAAAAGGAATTTGCAAGGCTGGGTTACTTATTATGCAAAATGATAATTGATAATAATAGCTTTACTTCAGAAATGTAAGTTATTTTAAATATTCAGTATCTGTTTTATTGCGTGTATCGAACTGAGTAACATAACTTCTGTAAAATCTTCACTTAATGACGAAAATAAAATGATATGTCATTTAAGCATCCATGAACGTTACTTTTATATAACCAACAGAAAGAATTGTGATTATTCTAGAACAAGCATCTCCTAATGACAACGATTTAGAAACATTACCACTGAGTTTCCTTAGAGTTAGCTTTTTTCAGTTACCCCCTATAATTCCTTACTGAACCTTTTCATTAGATTAACTCCTAAGATTTAAAAAAAAGAAATTGCAGCTAGGACCTCAATAAACTGAAAATTACTAAAATTCATGTTACCAAGTTACAAGATACCTTTTTGTACTGAAAAAATCGATTGGTTTTGTATTTCTTAAAATAAAATAAGAATCTACAATTTCAAATAAGAAAACAAACGATTGACACAAGTTTCACGATTCCATGAGTATTCCTTGGAACAAAGAAACCGTAACAAATCAAAAAACTCTAGGGCATAAACCTGATCACAAGCCATTAGTAGAAATGTTTGAACCAAATTGAATATTCTTCGAGGCTACATGAAAATAGAAGTCCTATTGAACTATAAAAGTGAAAGTAGTAACAAATAATAAATTAATTTCCAACATTTCATGTTAATAAAATGGTTAAAATTTAAATCATAAAATTAAGGTTATCGTCGTTTAATGGTTTGTCCCTTTTGTAAAGTGCCATAAAGCTCCGTCGACATTTTCGCATAAACGGAAGTTATTTCCGGAAAAGAATTATAAGCTCAGAATTACTGCGCAATTAGAGGGTCGTTATCATCTTTTAAAACTTTGCCCGGAGCTACCACTGTTAGGGCACGGCTAATGAGGTGGCAATGAAGAAACTGTGTTAAAAATTTGAATTTAAAAGTCTTTCGCTTAGGTTTTAAAAGATAATTATTTTCCCTTACACGGTGTTATAGAAATAAAGAGGAATTAGTTGTTAAAGCTTTTAAAGACTGCTTACATAAGCGTGTCATGTATTGAAATCAACAAACACCAAAGGCGAATATATGCTCTCTATATTTATATAACTGGAAATTGGAGGCTCTCACTTTTGCCCTCTACGGTAAAATCGTCTTGCCAATATTGTGCCTGCGCTCTCATGAGACCTTTCCATCTAAATCCCTCTTGGAATTTGCTTCATTGGTGTTATTGTAAATTCATGCCTTGCTTCTGGTTGAGATGTCCCTTTTTATTTACAAGGGTGCGAGCACTATAAACACATTCGAGAAACCGGAAAAGCGCCCCTAAAATTGTCTGTTTTATTATCTAACGTAACGAACAAGAAACATTATTTTAGTTGTAATTTTTATTTATTTTCATCATAATAGGTTTTGGTTACTATATCTAGTCTAGTGCAACTTTTCAGTATTTTACTCCTTCGAAAAATGATAAACTATTAGGAAATTATCTCATAGCCGACTTATTTGATTAATACCTACGAAGAATTGCATTTTGGAACTAGATATTACGGAATATCTGCTCATGGAAAACAAATTCTGTAATTAAAATATCATTTTTTCTACAATTACAATATTGATAAACACCGGTTATTGATTAGTGTTTGATTACGGCATTAAAAAAATTATTGTTATAGCAATCTATTTGTAATCGATCAATGACTGTTCATCGATCGATCGAATTATTGATTGGGCCAATGAACGGATTTATTAACCCTGAACTACTATCGTGGGGTGTTTCGGCACACCAGGAACAATGTTTTGCTTAATATCTTCTAAATTATTGTACTCGTGCTCTTCAGCTTCAAGATATTCTTTTACAAGAACAAAGCCTTTAACATGTTACAAATCATCAGATTTTTTGCAGTTTTTGAAAAACAATAGATCTAAGTCGCTGAAATGCCCAAAAATTTCAACAGACAATGATGCGATGATAACGCCATTTTTCTTTATCATTTAATGAAGTCACACCTTCGGGCACCATCCAACATAGAATTAGTCCACGAAAAGCGTATTTTTAGTTTCAAACATATTGTAAAACATCAATCTAATTCTTTATATATTTTGGATATCTCTCACATGGTCATTTATATAATCGTATTAATCATTAAATAAATAATTGTGATTTGTCATACCGTTGTTTTTGCATAGTTATGAGTTACATATTAAAAGTTGTTACATGTTCAGTTAAGTCATACATTTATTTGGATAATAAGTTTATGAATAATTAATTATGTAACTACTCTTTGTGAAGGAGGAGAATTTAATTGTGTAGAACAGTCTGTTGTCGCAGTAAGCACATAAATAAAATCACTACGGAAGGGAAAATAGTAGTTTTATTCTACCTTTTTTTACAACTGTGTTTGTAACAATACTTTTTATGCACACATACACGTGTATTTTTATAAAAAAAAGTATACTTTTATGTGTCTTGAATTTTCTTTTTCATTTCTAGTTTAATCTTTTCTTTTTTAACGTCAGTAGTAAGCGAAAGACTTTTTTTATTACCTAAAAACACAAAACTATGGGAAGAACATCTAATCACGAAAAAACTCACTATAAGGAGTGGGGTGTTCAAACATCCCATGATAGTACCTACGTTACTTGAAAACACGATAGTACTTGAGGGCTAACCATTAAATGCGTTTAATAGTCACTACGAACGCGTTTATGATAACGATGAAGTCTTCATACTCCCAACAATCGGTATGAATCTAGAAAACCTTGTCAGGTATGAATTGCCGCGTGGATTGGCGTACACCAGTCTTTTTACTTTCAGTGACCACAGTGAAAATCTTTCTGGTCGGTGAGAATCTCGTGTTAGTTAAAAGGGTACTGATGTGTTTTATTAGAGTTTTTCATCTAGATTATAAGGCCTTATGTAATCGCTCTCGAAGCTAAGAAATAACTTCTCGAAACCAGGCTCGATTTCATGTCAGTTCGAATACTTTCGCTCAGTAAACGTCCATTTACTTTAAATAAAGAGTAGAGCAGTCAGGCGCATTGATAAGAAAATTATTGTTACATCACGTGTATGTACATTTTACATATTTTAAGTTTTTGGTCCCATAAAACTATTTATTGTCTCACCGAAGCTTTTTTTTATAATACTTATCTTTTTCGTTGAGTGTGTAAAGGAAATAAGGAAATATTAAAGCCTCTAAGTTATTATAGTGGTAATAAGTACTTTCAAATTTAAAGTCGACTTAAATCCGAGCATTCTCAAACTTGAGTATTGTGCACAACCAATGCGTGTTTACGGATCGATTATTTTGATAAGCGCATGTTTTTGTTCTGCTTTTCATCGTCTTTCTTTGAATACCCATCAACGTGCAATTGTGCATATATAAAGACGGTTAAGACCAGCTATCATTGAGTTAATAACGGCTACTTGGTGTTCTGTTGCAAATATAAATGGCTCCTGTAATTAAAATCTTGTTAGAACATTTACATAAAAAGAGTACGAAAAACATGGAGTCAATTTATTACTATTCTGCATTATTGCAGCTATTAGTAGGTATTTTATTGCATTGGCGTTAATAAGATAACTATTAATTACTTACAGTGCAAAGACTTATTTTTGAAATAGTTATTTCGATTGCCGTTGATGACAAGAAGGATATCAAAAAGTTAAAACAACAACGTGATTGGATTTATTTATACAAAAAAACAACTCTAGTCTTTTCTTGAACTCAAATTGGATAAAGAGATATAAAAGCATTACAACTGCAAAACAATGCCGCCCACTGTGCTCCTGTAGTAAAGTTAAAAACATGACGAGACATTATTATTATTATTTTTCAGTTAAATTATAGCTTGAGGGGCATTGTATGTTGCTTTTCACATATTGGATAGGAGTGGTCATCTTGGAAGTATATCGTACATCTAACTACGGCCCGTGGCTAGAATCTTCTTTCTGGGTGGGGGGTGGGGTTAACATAATATAATTATTACAAAAAGATTCTTTTATACAATAAATAAAACTTTATGTAAAACTATAAGCACAGTATAGTTGTAACCGGTAGATGCACTCTCGCAAATATTGAAAGCCGCAGTTTGTGATCTTGTATTCTCGGACTGGCGGGCTACGGAACAACAGTTACGCTGTGATATATACTCCTTGTTCTTATACCAGCATGTAATACGATGACGATCGGCAACCCTCGGCGAACTGATCAACTTCAAAGTGCCGACAATCTGAGGGTATCCTGTGCTATAAACCACCCATGATGTTGGTGGTTTTATTTATTTATATAATTTAGATGTTATAATGTACTACAGATCATTACTTACTATACGTATTATTTCTGTTGGTTTCGTTAACAATAAATTATTCTTATTTCAGACCACATACGCTTTAAGTTTGAAACACTTTTTAATTATTTAAAAATAACGTACATGTAATATACCTTAATTTATTAAATTTTTCACGTGCTATATGGGATGTCTTATAACTTGTATTAGGTTTATATAGGCATTTCAATTATTTGTTTACACGTAAATAAAGAATGCTTTATCTAATGGCAAAGATTGTTACTAAAATTACATTGATAAATAAATTTAAAATGCTAAACTAAACTAAAAATGTTTCTCATATTCACTTTATATAGAATCTCAAAATAAAACAAAAAATCTTTTAGTTTCATACTCGGTGTACGTGAAAAAAAGCTGCATTCAGTTTTGGAATAATTATCAGTTTTTTTGTCTATTTCCTAAAACCTTTTCCTATATTAACACATTATTTTTTGGTTTCGTTATATTGATGACATTTTAACTTATTTTGACAGTTCTTTTGAGGTTATCAATGAGTTTTTAAATTCTTATTAACAGTCTTCACACAAACATCACGTTTACACTAGAAACAGAAAAAATAGAGCTACTAGGTTTTTTGATTTAAGTATTAAAATTAATACAAACAATGAATTTGAATTCTCCATATACAGAAAACCTACATACACAGATATCACAATTCCTAATGATTCATGTCATCATAAAATGCACAAACTAGCAGCTTATAGGTCTTTAGTACAGCGAGCTTTAACTACTCCAATGAAACAATTACATTTTAATAAAGAAATTTCGATCATCAAACAATCAGCACATGCAAACCATTATAACCATAACATGATTGACACTTTAATTAAACAAAAAGATTATAGGTTAGCTATCAAAATAATATTTCCAATTGGCACTCACATACAAGACACAAACTACATATTAATACCATACTTTGGCAAGATATCAGAACAAATAAATATAATACAAAAAACCAACAATCACAAAATAACATATAAAAATAACATCAACACTTTTTCATTTTTGTTCAATGCTAAAGACAGAACACAAGATATCATGAAATCCGGCATTTACCGTTTGAATTGTTCTTTTTGTAAGTCGGTTTATATTGGACAAACACTTAGAAATTTCGACATTCGCTACAAAGAACACGTAGGCTCTTATAGAAATAAACACCCAGAGAAATCGAATTATGCCAAACACCTGTTGGAACAGAACCACCTAATGTCAAGACACATTATGTCAGAAGCACCTCAAAATAACATCAAATTCTTACATTTTTGCAACAACAAACACAAATTAGACATTTTAGAAGCTTTTGAAATATACAAACATAAACGTGCAGTACCTTTAATGAATGAACAAACTGAACTTAGTAATTCTCCTTTATTAGAAGTGTTAGATATTTTGTTTTTGTATGTATGCTATCTAGTTACCTATTTTCTGTATTTATCCTTAGCAACGTGTTTGTTTATCAATCGTATCTACCTTTGATAATGATACTTAATGTCGAAATAATTGTAAGGTTAAGAATGTATGTTAAAACTTGTGAAACTTTAACTAATCCACTAGTTTTTATTATATTTTATTAATCTCAGTGATTGAATACGTAAATGGGGTTCGTATTCATGTACCTATTCAAAATTCCCGTCTGTCTATCATAGTAAAATCCGGTTATGTTGGTATAATCAGAATTACTACAAAACTATTAGTATAACCTCACTTTTCAACTGTTGACATATTATTATGGTCTGTTTGCTTTTGTTGATTTCAAGTTATAGAAAACGCTTTATAGGTTTTGAAATGGTAAGATGTGATAAATAAGTTTCTTGTTTTATTAACTGTTGTGATTTTTATTTGTATTTACAGATTTTCTGCAAAGCACCTTACATTAGCTTTTGGGAGTAAAGTAAATTAAAATAGATGCACTTTTATTTTATTATAAGAACTTAATGTGTTTCTTTCAACAGCTTAAACAGAAACCACTCACAAGTATTAATTTTCTTGTAGTAATGCTCTACGAGTTTTGTAAATGTTTGAACCTGCCTTCCTATTGGCGAAAAGCCTCCAGTAATGATCGTCCTATGTTCTATTGGTATTAACACTTTATGATAAGGATTATTGCTTGTTTTATATTCTTCCAATATTCTTTTTTTAGAACATGAGATATAACGTATCAGCACCACGAAACCTGTACATCCGCTGAAATATCAATGCACCCACCTCTGTGGATTAAGATGAACCAGTATTCGCTTCTTAGTACTTTTTATAGATTAATATGTCTATACTTTTTCCAATAAACTCAATTTTATTAATCTTTTAGCATAATTTTTACAAAGTACGTTTTTAAGATTTTTTGTTTATTAGTTACCATTATTTTATTATTCTCCCTATTTACCCATTGTATCGTAAGTCGTCTAGTTACAAGATTTAATTACTTTATATTATCTATTCTAACAATATGTGATTATTTATCAATGCATCTTAATGCATGTGCTCTTTCTCATCATTTCTAAACATTTTCTTTTTAGTTAGAGCTTGCAAAATTTTCTTTTTAGGTACTAACAAAGCATCGTTTTCCAAGATGGACTCAAATGGTCTTAATCTATAACGTAACAAAAACAGATAATAATACCTTTCTATTAAAAAATTAATAAATAAATTACGTTGTAAGTGCTAACGAAACTGACTAACAACAACAATAACTGTACCTAACTAAGATTCATTACAAAATATTACTGTATCTAGTATAATATTATCTAGTATAAATATTAGAGTATCTAGAATTGAGTATAATTACGAAAATATCTGTGATAACTTAAAGAGTTCTATCACAATACAAATCCGCGTTAAATTTATTATAGCAAATCAGTCACATACACAAATCTAGATTTATGTCTACAGTGTTAAGGAATAATAAGCATACACTAAGAACACCCATAAATCCTCAGAACTGACTTCTTGTTAAATTATTAGAGGACGAAATGCTTAGCTTGTGTAGAATCTCGTTTAGAAGGACATTATTTGCTGCTATGTTGTGTAACCTGACAGGATTTTGGGTTCGTGAATTTTGGTTATTGGAATGTGTGGAAAGGAAAGATAACGTATTTGAAATGCCATTTGGTTATAAAGTTATACGTGAATTATTGCTACGCAGTAATAATACATACAGGAGACAAGGGACTCCTTATTGTGTTCGCTACGTACTAGAGGATACCTTATCATAAATAATAATCTGTTATTATTAAAATACCTTCCTTTATTCTTTAATAAAAATACTAACAAACAGTTAGCATTTACAGCAAATAACTATTATACTCGTATAGTAACATTAATTATTATTTATTGAGTTGGGAATGGAATAATTTCAAAAGCAAGATTTAGGCTGATTTGTTACCAAAATTTTATTTCAATGTTACAATTAATTCTTAGTAAAAGTTGACTATAACACCCTGTATACATAAATCACATTGTTTAATTTTTCTGTTTCTCTTCAGTGTCCGTCATATATTGGACAACTATAACTTCTTGACCGACTAGTTCGCCGCGTTAATTTAGGGTCCCGCTATATTTAAATTTATAAAACAAAATGATTTGAAAATATTATTAATTTAAAGTTCCATAAAAGTCTGCTATAAAGTAAACAATCTAGAGCATAAGCGAAATAGAAATAAAACACAACAGTTATTATTCAGCACATTATTAAAGATTTGGAGACCAAAACTATTGAAAGTATCAATAAAGTATAAATCTGTCAAAACTATTCTCAGTTATTTCAAGTTCAACAAATTGGGTATTTACAATTTGCAAGAATTTATACTACACTTTAACTGCACTTAATGTCGTCTCTGTTAAGATTCAAGCATTAGAGAAAGTACGTAACTATCATAATTAACTATGGCTTGTTCTGGCCACTTCTCTTTCCTAGTAGCTTGAGTGATGCCCAGTGTTCATGAAGTGTTTCTGAATGTCTTCAGTCTTCACTATCTGAAGTTTAGTTGAGTTTCAGTTCCTTTGATAGCCTCTGTGGTTGGGTCAGGCTTCATCATTTCAGACGTTATGCCTGTATATTACCTCTAAATTTTACTTAATCTACATACTTTAACAATACATGCAGTCAGGTTTAGCGTAAATAACAATTAGGGATATCAAGGCCATACTAACTGAACGTTAACATATGTTAACGTTCAGTTAGTATGGCCTTGATATCCCTAATTGTTATTTACGCTAAACCTGACTGCATGTATTGTTAAAGTATGTAGATTAAGTAAAATTTAGAGGTAATATACAGGCATATACGTGGCTGTATTCGATCTCTAAAATACAAGTCTTTTAAGCTAGTAATTATTACCTGCCTGCCTGACCTTCTTTTTATATGAACACTTGATAAATTTAATTGTTATACAAAACAAATGATAATTATCTAGAACGTAGACATTTAAAACACACAGATAAGGCAGGAATTATTGAACGAATTGATCTTAAATTTGGGTCGTTTACAAGGAATTCTGGGATGCGCTTTTATAAACTCAGCGGTTAAGCTGTTTGCAGAACGCCGTATCAAGGCTTGATATGAATAAATTGCTCCTTAATGTTAAGAAATGTTCAATTATCTCGCTCTATAGAATTAAATCTCCAATTATTGTTGATTACAATATAGGTAATATCATTTTAGATCGCAGGGGATGTATATTATTATTAGAATAAAAAATACGTTAACTTGTCTGAAAAGTGTAAAATATCTTCTATTTTTGCTTTTCTTGTAGACATTTCCAGCATCTGAGTTTTACTGTTGCAAATATTAAGATCTCTACTTGCTTTTCTTGGAGAAATTCCTGCATTTGAGATTTTACTGTTGTAAATATTAATAGTTTAGAATCTGTTATTAGTATATTTCAAAATATACGTATATACCTTCAAATGTTCATATCGCTCTAATGTTACGTAAATAGAAATTTTTGAACCTTTCAACGCCTCGATTTAATAAAGCTGGTAAAATTATATATAATTCTTTTTTTGTTTTATTAAAACTGCGACTATCTATTGTTAAAATTTAATGGATATTACGTGAGGTTTCTACCTACATATGTAACGGTTAATTCCGTTTCAGGTTGTATATAACATTGCTATTGCAATAACCTATAATAATCAAGGAAGCTTTTTCATAAAAGATCGAGGGGGTAGAGAAAAAAAAAGAAAAGAAAAACAGAATTTTCTGTAAACAGAAAATATTTTTTGAAGATTCTACATAATATCTTTGAGATATTTTAAATTAAAAGATATACAGGATATGAAAATGCCCGCAATTATGGGGTAAGCAGATTATAATTCAAAAATATATTTTCTTTCATTATGAATTTTTGATCTAGCAACTTTCAATATGGTAAACTGTCATTAGGGGAAACTTTTCATTATGAGAAACTTGATTTAAGTATTTGATTGGAAGCGGCTGGATTTAGTTTTCCTTGTGATCAAATGGATATTGAAAAACATGATTTGGTTTCCAGTATGGTATACATGAAGTGTTTTACATTATGGACAGTTTGGGACGCTGCTTTTTGGAAATGTATAGATGTTGTGGTCTTGAGGATTATCAACGGTTACGTTGATTAAGCTGTCCTGTGGATAATTGGTGTATTAAGTTGGTTAATAATTTTTTTTAACATTAAATAACTTGCAATAAACTATAACCCGTTAAATCTTAAATTAAAAACAAAGACATTACTTATCATTTAAATAATTAACAAAACTTTAATTGTTTTTACAACTAAAGAAAAGAAAAAGAGGTTTTTCTTTAATTACCGAATACTATATAATATAATACCACGCTAAATACATGTATTTAACAAGGTAAGTGTTTAAATAATTAAGAATAATTGAGAATAGCCAGTAGACCTTTCTTTTTATTTAATTTAGTTAGTGAATTTTGACATTTTAATTGTCAAAGTTCAATTTATACTGAACACTTTAATAATTATTCTATCTTATTGTATTTGATTAAATAAACTTGTAAATTGTTATTGGTGATTGGCTTTTCATTTCATTTACCTCTTAAAATCACTAATTAATTCAACATCTATTATTCTCATTGATACCCTCGACAATAACTACAGAGCCGAAGAGCTCCCTTTATGTCCTTGTTTATAGTGGATAATATTAATGATTGCATAATTTTCAAATGCGGAACACATATAATAGGGATATTAATTAGTAACACATTTTTAAGAAGAAGAAGCTATTTTCAAGACCTGTAATAATAATAAATGATATGCTTTTTATTGTTTTCATTGATAAATAATCAAATGTCGAGAGTATGATTTCAAAACCGCAATTTAAAGAGTGTGCTATCTTTACAGAGGATCTGGTAGCAATTTATATGGAGAAACTACAAGTTCACTACGATAAGCCGATATATATTGGTTTCTGTGTGCTAGATCTAGCTAAGCATATAATGTATGACTTTTATTATAACACCATTAAAAAAATATATGGGAACAAGGTCCAGCTGCTGTACACAGATACCGATTCGTTAATTCTGCTGACACAACCAGATGCTTTTTATGAGGCTATGAAGAAATATTTGGATAAGTATGATACGGCCAACTTTAATGAGAATAATCAATTCGGAATTCTGAAACGATACATTATTGCTGGCGGGAACGGAGATACCTTAGCTTGGGGAAATTATAGGATTTCTAACTATTGACTAGAATTTCTTCCCCCTAGAACCCTTTCTTGTATTTTTAACTATGATAATTTAGAAGCTAGTTAAGTTTACATGTACAACTTATTATATAAGTATATTATAGAGATTCAAGAATCAAAATTCGAAATGTTTTATATTAGCTTCATTAGAGCTTTATGAAATAGAAAAACACAATACTATACTAATAATTCAGGTTATATTGAACTCCTGGGGATAGAAGAGAGTAGCTAACTATTCTGAAGTATTTTAATTAAATATCGTCTAGATTATTGTGTAGCTAAAAAGTTTGAAGGTCGCTCTCCGATCGTGTCGATGCTTGATTGCCAAACGTAGTATTCATATTCATTGGTCAGTCGTGAAAGGTATTTTAAATTTAAATTGTGTATATTCTTAATTATTTATTAATAATATGTTATTTATAGGTATTATATAATTAATTAGATTTATGTAATTAAAATAAAATGTTGCAGTTAAATGGTAATACGTGGGAAAAACGCGGACTCTGTTACCTGTGGTCCGTTAAGGTATATTACCCTGACCTGATTTATAGCGTATAATTCAATCCCTCTTTCATATTTTCAATGATAGCTATATATTAAGCTCATATGTATATATGGTTGCCTACTCGAAATTCTTTGTTTTTGTTATTTTTAATTTCGATCTTTGATAATAATGTTAAGCGTTTTTAATTAGAACAAATAAATTTAATTAATGTAATTAGATTTATATAATTAATATATAACGTTATGCATTATATCGTAAATAATCGCATCCCCTCTATGACAATAACTATACATTAGCCCATATGTTAGCGTGTATATGTAGTTGCCTGCTAGAGGTGTGGAGGTGTGGGCCGTGAACCGGCCATCTCCCTCTACTTCTGTTATTTTGTTGTTTTTATAGCAACGGACAACGATTCGGTCATTTGAGCTTTTTGTAACAATTAATAAAGCGGAAAACAAAAATTGGTCCATAGAGTAAAAAATGATTTTATGAAGCAAACATTAAATATTTATTTATAAAAATTCTCCGTTCCAGATCGCTGGCTAAAAATTGTTGTAACATGCTGTAATAATATTTTCACAAAGTGATTTTATTCATGCGTAGCTATCGTGAAATACAAAGGATACATTAGAGTTATACTTATGTTAATTTTATTACATTGTTTCACTCTAAGGCTAAGTAACTATACACGTAGACACTTTTGTGTCGACACTTAGTGTATAGACTACTCTAGATTGTGTTTACTTCAAATGTCTGATGCTCTCGACGGTATGTCACTGATGTACAAACACAGACGTCTGGTCTATTAGACCTTCTCTAGACACAAAAGTCTATCAAAGGGAATTATGAAAATAAATTAATTGTTGACTTATATCCCATATACAATGTGGGATTAAAGTATTGAATATTAAAAAAAAGCGAACTCAACCGGTTTTTTAAAAACGCTGATACTATGCTATGCTGAAGCTATGACGCCATCACATAAAAGTTTAAATGACAATATAGGTTTTTAATAGTAGAATCCGATAGTAATTTTTCTTCCCTTTACGATCATGCAAATAAATCATAAGGTAGAATAACAAAAACTCTGAGCAAAATCGAGTTGAACATTGTGTTTGTTAGTTATGACGTCATCACAAAAAATTTAAATGACAATATAGATTTTTAGTAGTGAAATCCAATAGTGATTTTTCTTCCCTTTATGATTATATGGACGTATATACCTTTACCCAACAAAATTGGCGAAATAAATGATCTTGGTCGATAAAGCAGAGACAATAGATTGACCGATTGCATTACGTTTGTTGGCAACACGTGTTCGGTCGCTAGACTTTGATGTTATTCTTTTTTCAAGAAGACATGTAAGTGAGCCATGAACAGTATCAATAGCGGTATATGAGATATCTATCCTGTTCATGTAGACAGACTTTAGTTTCGTATATCTTAGTACGAATATCTTCTCGCATGATCTCAGCTGCTTTTCCCACTATGCGGCGCCGTCTTTCTTCTACGTCAGAACTCTTACGCTCATACCAATTGTAGTGCAATATCTTTTTGGTTGTTTTTTCATATTGTAGTATTATTATAGTAATAAATTATAGTAATAATGTATTTGGAGGCTGGTGTAATACTACGATAATGAAGGAAGTGGGGAATATTATAATAGGAGCATAAGAACAGAATAAAGTAAATCACATCCTCATACTCTGGATGTTTTTCGAGGGTCTAACGTTTTACGTACAATTAAGTACTTACTACTTACCTCAATACTTTTGATACCTCAAGTTACGCTATTTAACGGTTTTGATCTTTGTTACCGATGTTGGATGTTTTGCTACGGTTTCCTCTTTCAAATGTTTTAACCTAGTTGTGCTGCAGTGATTCTTTTATTGGTACCGACCATTGTTCATATGTCCCTTTCAATTCCAATATCGTTTATTCGTTGTGACATAGAATCAAAAGCGTTCTTATGTACGTGTCAGCAGCATAATTAATCATATACTATATTTCATAAATTATTGTACTTTAGGGTTTACAAAGTGTCGAAACAATATTGTCAGGTTAAGATATTAATATAACTTGTGAAACTTTAACTAATCTTTGTATTTATATTATATTTCATTATTGTAATTTAGTTTTCTATAGCTGTTAGTTATCACTGCTTTATCGTATATTTTTCAACGTGCGAACAGTAGGCTGTACTTTCCCCGTATGCTGCTCCTAAATACTATATAGTCGTTTTTTCGCGTCACTCAGTTATAAATATTATGTAAAATAAGTGCTTTTTCAAGATAATTCATGTCACTGCTTCAAAACCTATTTGGTAAAACTCCATAATCATGAAATATATAAAACAGACTAGTAAAAGTTTCAGAAGTTTATTGTAATCTACCTGACAATTGTTTCCACAGCTAAGCTGTCATTATCAAAGGTAATATAAATATAAACAAATACGTCGGTGATAAACACGTTTAGCGTTTGTTTATACTTACATATATTACCTTTGATAATGACAATTGGAACAATCGTTTCATTGTTTCGACAGCTAAGCTGTCATTACCAAAGGTAATATAAATATAAACAAATACGTCGGTGATAAACACGTTTAGCGTTTGTTTATTATTACATATATTAACTTTGATAATGACAATTGAAACAATTGTTCATTGTTTCGACAGCTAAGCTGTCATTACCAAAGGTAATATAAATATAAACCAATACGTCGGTGATAAACACGTTTAGTGTTTGTTTATACTTACATATATTACCTTTGATAATGACAGCTTAGCTGTCCAAACACTTGTCAGCTAGATTATAGCAAATTTGTAAAACTTTTTAGCAATCAGTTTTATTTATTTCATAATTATTTTGACTGTTTGTGACAATATTGCAAAGATAAAATACACATTTATTTAGAAAATGTAATAAGATCTTTGCTGCTGCTGTTCTTGGGTATACTATACTAAAAAGTGCTGGTGAGAATATAGCATCTTGGTCACATTGATCCCCCATCCATAATAATTTCCACTCGACTTTTAACCTTTCTGCTCTTAGTATAACTTTTTATTTATCTCTGAGTTATATCGAGCGACTTTGACAGTTATAGAAATAATTTCTCAATAGTCAGCTATGATTGACTCATCGATTTTCAGCCGTACAATCGGCAGAAAGAATTACGGAAAGAATAGAATGTTCTCTTTACATTATATGATATTCTTTGTCATATAGACATAAAAATACGTAATATTTTTCACATTTAGGTACAAACTACATTCAGAGGTTGAAGTTGGCCAATGTAAGATTTCGTAGTAAAATATTTTTGATGTAAATACTGCATCACTGCTTTCGTATTTTGTTTGAGGATATCAGGTTCAGCAGAAGGGTTTATATACGAACCTCTTGGGGGATGGATCGTAATCTCCTTAATTTTGGATGTCTTATAGATGACTCTGAAAAAGCTGAAAACAGTAATATCCAAGATAAATTCTAGTAATTTTTTACTAAAGTTTTAGATTTCAGATATATCTCTACGATATTTCAACGAATTGCATGCCGCTAGCTTGGAATAATTATGAAGTATGTGCTCATTCTATAGAAAGAAAAGTACTATTAATAGGTGTTATATTATGTCCAATGTCCATTACCCACTTTCTCAATTAAAACAATCACTATTTGTAATAATTCCCAGAGATATTTTACTACCATTATAACAAGAGTTTTCAGTTTTTACAAAATGTACTTGCCACATTAATATAATTTTATCTAATACGTCCCTTCTTGCAGTTTACTAGTACATACACAAACGATGACGATCGACAAGCTTTGGCGAACTATCGTTTGTGGGCGTGATATTCGAAGCTAACGTGCCGACACGCGAGTGGATATGGTGTATATATCTTTATGCTGTGCTATGACTCTATGTGGTGTTACTTAAGGGTAGCATAACAAAATTTATTTATGTGTTGAAATAAGAAAAAATCATAAATATTGTAGTTACTATATTGTTGGTAATATTTGAAAGAGGTTTCTTTTACATTTCTGTAACGTTTCTCTGGAAGTGAACGAAAATTCGTTAAGTCTTTTTAGATTCCAATTAACAACGATAATAAAAGAACTATTTAAAATAAGGAAAATTCCTTTCCTGAGGTAATAAATTCTTGGCCCTTTTAAGAACATTCTTCTCTTTACTTCTTGTGGTTCGCCCCACGCTGATGTTCGGGGATTTAATAACAGAATTAATATTGTAGCGCGCCGAAAAACAATTATTACTGGTGGTATAAAATGAAGTACATCAACACCTTTGTAATTGGATAATGAATAATGTTTTACAGAAGAGTACAGTAATTAACTATTTGTTTTAATTATCTACATTTAATTGTTTTGAGCAGTGAGGTGCGATTGCAAGATAATACTAAAATTATGTTTTACATAAAAACGTCGTCTTTTAGCTAAATAATATATTAAATATGTTGTTGGCAACTGGCAACAATTTCTTTGTTCAAGTTGCGAATCCGTTAAAGAAAGAAATATTAAATTTTATTTTTTTGTGTTTCTCTGGTGCGAAATACAATGCTTTTGAAGAAGAAATACGGATTCTTACGCGTGACTCTAATAAAGAGTGAAAATTACGCGGAGCTTGTCAAGGTGATATAAACCTGTGCTGAGATATAAAATACGGAAGAAGAAAATTTATTAGAAGTGATTTGTCGCGCGCCGTCTTTTCAAATTATCGCAATTCTCAGATTTTCAGAAACACTGTTGACTTATACTAACAATAAGTCGGTTTAAACGTATCTGTTCTATAGTTTTGTATTCGATTGTTTACGACAAGCATTCCATGAGATTATTATAAAGCACCGTAATAATAATAATAATAATAATAAAGGAAATTCTGAAATTGGATAGATGTTTATCTACGTTAATTTACTATTAAAAAGAAATATATTAATGGATTGAATGCGGAATATAATAATCCATTATACTGTTAGTAAATTAAGCAATGTTTATTGGAAAATTGTAAATAAATATGCATGTAGGTTTGTATTAACATACTTAAATGAGTCCAAACGCATATTAATTCGTATGCCTTTATTTTTGTTAAAAGTCAACCCGCAACGCTTGCTCCGAAAGTTCTTTTTGTTCAACGAAGTGACTGTTTCGTGTAGCTAGAGGTGCTGTCTCTCCACCTACTCCGTACTAAGCTTTATGAAATTCTACCAAAGCATTCCTTTACACCACTTTTTGCAATTTCTGAGTACTCTTGTCAATCTTCAGACACGAAGGGGGGTGTAGAAAACCCCTTCGGAATTTTCTAAAACTTGACACAAAGTAGGTGCAGGGGTAATACATCATAACTAGCAACAAGAAACACCCATCTCGTAGACTAAAGAGGTAAAGATTGCCGCTGTCCTTTGGTTTAAAATTCCTAAAAACAACCTTAATCTCAACACAATTAAACTACAAAAAATATTCTACACTTCAGCTTCATTTGTAATTTGTTCTACAAAATCAAATAAACAAAAAAATCACTTTTTACTTACGTTAACAAATCTTCCGACAGAGACGTCTTATTTAGTCAAATTGCTTTTAAATGTCGCCGGTGTTAATTGTAAAGGCATATTGATTTTAGACAGGAATTAGGAATAATTAGGAAAAGAGAGGGTGCCACCCAAATTGTTCGTTATTGTTTGATGATTACAATTTGGTTTACGTTAAATTAATTACGTTAGAACATTAAGAATTTGTCGTGCCAAACTATAGTATCGAGTATTAATTTTGAACTCTGTATATTAAACTAAATTAAAACAATCGTTTACACAATACAAACGCTCGTATTTATTGATGATTGAAAACCAATTCGCATTGTTATTTTCTACATTATGACTTAATTTGGGATCCATTTTAAATACATTTCCATTAATTTTCTTAATTAACGCAAACAAGAAAAAAAACATATGCTGTTGATAAAGAATAAAAAAACCATTAATATTGTTCAAATAATTTACAGAGAAGATGCTATATCAATAGTTCCTTTTGGTTTTAGTGTCCTAGTAATTCTTAATTTCTTTAAATTCGAGTAGCAGCTGATGACAGATGATGAAAGGAGAACTAGCGGTTGTTCACCTGAAGAACTCAGTACAGCAGGCAAAGACCAATACTGTTAAATTCTTCTTCAGGAACGTCGTTTAATGCTATATTTAATGCTTTAGATCTTTTATGTTTAAGCAACATGGAATTGCGAACGATGTTCTAGCATGCTGAAATTCCTTCTGGAAAGCAGTGTCTTTACTTCACAATCCTATACACTGAAAATATCACTTTTTCGGATTTAATAACGGTGTTTTAGATTAAAAAACCTAAACTTGGAATATTTTGTTTCTGTACATTATTCAGAATCTTCTTTAAAATATGATTTACTCTCGGATTTACTGAATTCAGCTTTTGAATTATTGCACTTTAATAAGAATATCTACTAAGGAAATAAGTACATGCAGAAACTACAATTAGTTACACTTTGACAAAAGTTAATAACATCTCATTTAGTCTTCTAGATCCAACTTTTTAGGAAATAAAAAAGTAAATTGTTCACTCTTAGCTTTCACAGAAACCTAGGAAGCGTAAGACCTTTTCACGTTCTAATTACGACAAGGGTCGACAAAACCTGCCAAAGGAACAATCGTAACGTCAAGGAAAAACCGAACTGTGATGCTTAGTGGGTGAAATCAAATCAATACCTTTTTATTATAAATTCTAGAACCCACCAAACTGGAATTTCTACGTTTCACATTAATATGTTAGTTTCCAAAACTACGTACAGGATCTTCTCTTATTTTGATATTAGAAAAAATAAAACCTAATGAGGATAACTTTTACAATTTACTGGAATACTTTCAAGGTGTAAAAATTTTCTGCTTATTAATGAATAAGTATGTTGTGTTTTGTGTATTTGAAATAAAATTTACGTAAACGTAAGTAATTTTTATAATTAGATCATTTGAAGTACCTTTTCAACAAGATTGCGTGTTATACCAAAGCGGATGCTGCAAGTTTACGAACCTTTTTGTGAAATATTTCGGATATTGTTTTTGCTGTTCCCAACACTTACCCTCTGAAGATAATGTATATGTCAGGGATGTTCTCGTTGCCTCCAAAGGTTTTGCCAACAAATGAATCACGCAAAGCCCTAATTTAAACCGCGATTCTTGGGTTATACGAAGGTTCTTTGTTAAATTAATGCTTGGCAGGGTATTTTAACAACCTTCTTTTTGCACTTATGCAGATGGATATCATTTTTCTTTTGGAATTTTGCAATTATTTCTTTTTTTTATTAAATTGCTAATAATCACGGAATCATCACTTATATAATTTACGATTAAGCATTTTCTGGAATCTCTGTGATTTCGGGTTTAATGATGTTCAGTTACTCCTTGTTGCTGTTTCTACCATCTATTTCAGCATAAAATTGAACTTTATTTTAAAATTACATTCCGTGTACAAAGAAAAGTATACTACTCTCTCATTTAGCCTAATTACTGCAAAAAGCAAATGGAAAAGTTGTTCACGACGTTTTAATTAATGTCATCCTATTTAAAATCTACTTTTAAATTTTTAATGGGATGTTTACTGACTTTGATACTTTTATTATCCTTTAATTAATTTTCTTTATATTTATATTGCAACTTTAATTTTCTTTTTTTTGGCTACCTATTTATTAATGTTTACCTTTTTTTACGCTTCCCTTCAATCTTTATTTCTTCAATTAATAAAACGGATGTCAAATTTGCAATGTATGCAAAGTTCATTAATTCTACTACTTCCCTATTTGTATTGTGATGAATGTGTAAGGTGTTACATCACACATATTTGAATTTTATTTATGTGCGTAGCGATACACTTGCAACTAAATCAATCATAAGCCTTATCTGAAATAGACGAATGAAATTTCCAGTCCACTTATCTTTATACCAATAATAATAATCTTTAGCCTTTGATTATTGTTAAATTCTAATGAACTTATGTGAAATATAAAGGATATTATAATAATTTTTTTAAAGGGACGGGGTCTGTTTCCTTTTTAAAAATTCACTTCCCCCCTGAGGGGCTCACACCTTGTGAGTACAGGGGCTGGCAACCCGAGGTACCCTAGCTGGGCCTGTCTATACTTCAACTAGCCTTACGGACAGGTCCCTTTCTGTCTTTCTTTTCTATCAGGTCTCCCTTGACCAACTCTTGTTCCTTCCAGGCCCCGACGCTATTAGAGTATTCGAGGGCTAGGGGACCTTTTAATTTTCCTTCTTTCTTCTATGACGACCTATGCAATGGACTGGCTTAAGCAAATGATTATGGTTTTGGATTTGACGTACGAGCTGGCGCTGCGGGGTGTAGCTTCACTTCACCTGAAGTGGAGTCAAGCTTCCGCAGGCCCCCGGCCTGGCAAGCGCTTAGGGGGGTGCCCACGTCGTCGGAGGCGTGGGATCCCCGAAAGTTTTCAATCAGTAAGGGACTGGAGCTCTAGGGAGATGTTTTTCCTCCCAACATGGCATATTCCCGGTGCAGCAGGGGAACTTGCTGGTGTCGGTGGTGATCCCACTGACATGGGTATACCCCACCGGGGCAGCTCCCCTAAGTTAGGGATTCTTTTATATGAGAAGTATAATTGAAAATATTTTAAATCCGGAGCTTTCCGGCTCTACCCCATTAACCACTCCTTTAGCATCCCCTTTACCCTCTCCCAACCATTCCACTTCCCTAATCCCTGTAAATCCTGTATCAGGTAATTCTGATACGCGTAAAAATAAAAGAAAAAAGTCTGGTGAATCATCACCGGAAATTGAGATTGTGGAGCCATTAACAGGAACGGTAGCGATGAGCTACTCCAAGATTAATTATTTAGTAGTAGAACGCGAAGATGGTGAAGACTTTTCGAATGTTAGTCCGTTCATTATTAGTAGAACTCTAAAACAGTTAGTTGGAGATGTAAGGAACGTTAGAAAAATCAAGGAAGGCCTTTTAGTAGAATTAGAAAATATAGAACAAACAAAACATCTTTTTAAAGTTACAGTGTTTGATAAATTTAAGGTCAAAGTTTACGCTCACAGAACCCTAAATTTCGTTAAGGGTATAATAACATGCAAAGATCTGAATAATTGTTCGATCGATGAAATTAAAGATGAACTGAAATCTCAGAAAGTCGTCGAGGTAAAACGTATGACAGTTAGGCGACAAGGTGAAGTGCAAAACACAGCGTCATATCTCCTCACGTTTATTGGTACTCGTCTACCAGAGAGAATAAAGGTCGCTTTCTACTCCTTGACGGTGCGAGCATACATCCCCGCTCCCTTGCGATGTTTCCGGTGTCAAAGATTCGGACATACAGCGGTAAATTGCCGTAGGGAACAGATCTGTGTATGTGGTAAAGCTGAACATCAAGGGAGACCTTGCGAAATCCCTTTCAAATGCATTCACTGCGACGGGCTGCACTCGGCCCGATCTTTTAATTGTCCTGTCTATAAACAGGAAGTTGCGATACAAAAGATTAAAACTCTTAAGAGACTTAGTTACTTTGAAGCGAAACAGGAATACTTGCGGATATCTCCACCAGTACAACAGGTCACTTACGCCAGAGTAGCTCAGCAACAGCAACAACCTTCCGTCTCCGTATTGTTACCGGAGATCAAAAGAATGATTGAAGAAGCGGTGAAAAGCACAATCGAGGGCTACAAAGTTGTTCAGTCCAAACAACCTACCATCCTACAGTTTACACCCCAAACTTCATCCCAAATCAACCATCCTTTTCTCCCTCCCCCAGCCGTCACTCAGATGTCTCAACCTACAACCGACACTGAGAACCCATCCCTAATTGAAAAGTCTTCTTTCCCCTTTTCCCAAAATTCCCAAAAATCCCAAAAATCGGATACTGCATCCCACACCGATTCGGAGTCTTCAGTTGGAAGACTCGCCAAAGCGAAGAAGAAAGGATGGCCTAAAGGCAAACCGAGAAGTCGGCCGTCTTCTTCATGTTTGGGTGAATAATAATTCTTGTTAAAGCACGCTTTAATTTTCCTCCTATTTTTTTTTATATACTCATATTAATTTAATAGTTCTCCTTCTTGTTCTACAATGATCGTAGATAAATATACACTTGTAAATAAATATAATTTTATTTGATGGATAATTACAACAATTTTCTAATCCAAGCTAATTGTAATGGTCTTACTTTCCATTATCCAGAAATTAAAAAGATCATTGTGGACAAAAAACCTTTTTGCTTTTGCCTTCAGGAAACAAGGTTGAAAGTCAATCAGAATTTTAATCTCCGAGGTTATAAATGTTTTCGATGCGATGGAATAGATGGTGCAAGAGCAAATGGCGGCGTGGCTGTCTTCGTTCGAACAGACATTGCTGCTGAGGAGGTTGTCCTCAATTCTGCCGTTCAAGTCGTAGCAGTAACCTTATCGCATCCGATTAAGATGACTGTTTGCAATGTTTACTTACCTAGCGGACCGAGAAACCGTGCTGACATGGACAACATAATCAATCAGTTGCCCACACCATATCTCCTCGTTGGTGACTTTAACTCCCATAATCGGATGTGGGGATCCGAAAGCACGGACATGAACGGCAGAATTATGGAAGATGTTATCTCCGACAATGACCTCTTTCTCTTAAACACTGGACAGCCCACGTACGTTAACTCTAGATCTAACGTCCTCTCTTGTCTTGACCTATCAATATGTTCTCCAACCATTGCAACACACATTGAATGGACCACTATGGAAGGAGAAATCTTTTCAGATCACATTCCGATCTGCATGACATTTCCTCTGCAGTTTGGAATATCGTCATTACCACCACGCTGGATTGTAGAAAAAGCTAATTGGGAGAAGTATGCAGAGGCCATACCACAAATCCTTTTCCCAAACAATATTTCGGAATGTGTGGATAACATAACCTCTGTTATTCTAGAGGCAGCTACATCCAGCATCCCGAAATCGTCGGGGCGTTTGCCAAAACGAGTCGTTCCGTGGTGGAATGACGAAATTGCTAGCGCCGTTAGGAGGAAAAAGCAAGCATTTAATCGATTTAAATCTAATCCAACACCCGAAAATTGTATTACGTTTAAACGATACCGGGCGAAAGCACGGAAACTAATATTAATTTATAAGCGTAGGAGCTGGCAAGAATATGTGTCTTCTCTCACACCTGCCTCATCGACTGGTGAAATCTGGAGTAAAATCAAGAAGATCTCTGGCAAACAGACAAATAATCTTCCGTCACGACTTGTCACTGCTGATAGGACGGCGTCTGATCCAATGATTATGACCGAAATCATGGCAGAGCACTTTAGAAGTGTTAGCAGCTCTGTTAATTACTCGCCAGAGTTTCGACGTATCATTGCTGATACAGAAGTACGCCTAGATTTTGCCACAGACGTTTGTTTCGAGTACAACCAAGATTTCACCATGGCAGAGTTGGAGCATGCATTCATGTCTTGCAATGATACAGCTCCAGGCCCGGACGGAATTCCATACTCTATGCTGAAAAATCTACCCTTTTCAGGAAAAAACTCGCTATTGCATTTATATAACAGGATCTGGCAGTCTGGCGAATATCCAGAACAATGGAAAACTGCAATAGTTGTTCCTATTTTAAAGCCAGGAAAAACCCCAGAAATGCCCTCGAATTATAGACCCATCTCCCTTACGTGTTGCCTTGGCAAACTATTTGAAAAAATGCTCAATAATCGGTTGATATGGCATATCGAAAGGCAAAGTTTACTGTCTCCATACCAATACGGCTTCAGGCGCAATAGATCTACAACCGATAATCTTGTTTGTTTAGACAACGCCATCCAAAATAGTTTTGCCTTGCGCCAACATACCATTGCAATTTTCTTCGACGTAGAGAAGGCTTATGATATGACTTGGCGTCATAATATTCTCAGAACTCTTTATGATTGGGGAATTAGGGGAAAGATGGGTCTGTTAATAGGGAGTTTTCTGGCAGACCGAAAGATAAATGTGAGAATGGGTAATGTAGCATCATCTTCGGTCGTATTAGAGAATGGCATTCCACAAGGGTCAACGCTAAGCGTTACTTTATTTATTATTGCTGTAAACAATCTTCTAAACGCAGTCGGCGAGTCAGTTGAGAAAATGTTATATGTTGACGATTTATGCATTTATAAATCCGCCGTCTCCATGGAAGAGGTATCTAGGGATATGCAAGTAGCAATAGACCGGCTCTCCGTTGCTGCTCACAACATTGGGTTCAAATTCTCAACCCAAAAAACCGTATGCATGCATTTCTGCCGGTTGCGATCATGCCAGGGTGACCCTGTCCTGAATTTGTACAATTCTCCTATTCAGTTTGTGGAATCCACTCGGTACTTGGGGCTCACATTCGATCCCAAGCTGAACTGGAAGGAGCACGTCATTAATTTACGCGGTAGGTGCCAGCAATCTCTCAATATTATGAGGTGTCTATCAAACATAAATTGGGGAAGTGACAGGGATACGCTGCTTAATATATACCGTGCGACAGTGCTTTCGAAATTGGATTACGCATCTTTTGTGTACGCATCTGCACGGAAGTCAGTTTTACGGTTATTAGAACCCGTTCAAAATATGGGGTTAAGATTAGCTACCGGTTCTTTTCGCACTAGCCCTTCCATGTCGCTATGCTGTGAATTAGGTTTCCTTCCTCTAGAGCAGAGACGCGTGTATTTAATGTGCCAATATGCAACAAGAACATGGGGACAACCCCATCATCCCAATTATAACAGTTTATTCTCTGACGAGCTTGAAGACGTTTATTTCTCTCGCCGTACAATAACGCGGCCATGCGGAATTAGATTTCGGGAATTTTTAAATAATGTCCAAACTAACCTACCTCCGGTCTACCAGATTGGTCCATGTGAAGAACCTCCATGGAACTTACGAAAACCGATCTGCCATATGGAATGTGCTGCAGTTAGAAAAGGGGAAATCAGCAATCAGTTTTATATAGCAACACTCGGTTCTATATTAAGCAAGTATCCTCAAAGCCTGATCATATACACAGACGGGTCAAAAACGAACCAGGGAGTAGGGTCTGCCATGTATGTGCGGGGCAATGCTTTCTCTTGGTCGCTAACCCCCATTGCTAGCATTTACACCGCGGAGTTGTATTCTATCTGGCAGGCTTTGAGATACTTTGAAATGTCTGAGTACACCGATACATTAATATGTACTGATTCTAAAAGCTCAATCGAAAGCCTTAATAATACATTTATCGATGACCCCTTAGTACAAAATATATTAACCTTATTACAGTGGTTAGAATCCAATGGAAAAAAGGTTGTGTTCATTTGGATCCCGAGCCATATAGGCATTCCGGGCAACGAGAAGGCAGATGAGGCAGCCCGTCAGGCTGCAGACGACGGAGCAGTAGATCAGAACATCGCCATTCGTCACAAGGACGTTTCATGCTACCTAAAACAAAAAATCTTCTCCACGTGGCTAAACATCTGGTCTTCCAATGAATCGAAGCTAAAAACGATTAAACCAAATGTGACGAAATGGCGATATCTGTCTGAGCTGAGCAGGCGAGAGCAAGTAGCTATCTGCAGATTGAGAATTGGACATACCCGGCTAACGAATACGTACTTGCTGGTAGGGAGACAACCTCCAGTATGCGAAGATTGTGGAGGCATACTTGGAGTAAAGCACATACTTGTAGACTGTCCACAATATATGGTACATCGAGCAAACCTACAACTACCGCACACTGTCGATGAATGCTTGGGAAATAACCCAATCATAGTTAAAAAGTTAGTAATGTTTTTAAAAATAACGCGTTTACTGTACAAACTATAGCAGTTAGCTATGAAAACTTTAAAGCAGTTTCTTATACTGTGATGTATTGTCTGTGATAATAGTATTTACACCGAGTTATTTACAATTTATTTATTTATTTATTTTTTTTTATATACATATACATATATTTACACATATTTTATTTATACAAACCATATTTTATTTTACTGTTATTTTATTACGTACTTGTCTTGACGTTCTTTTATTTTTTCTTTCGTATGCTTTTATATGTATATTGTTTTCTCTTATAAGTTACTTGTTTTGTTTACATTGTTAATTATAAGCCAACATAGACAGATTAATATCAAAGAAGAGTCTAAACTGTTGTTTTTAAACAATCTGAGAAAAGCGGCTAATAACCATAGAAGTTGATGCCGCTATGTAAAAAAAAAAAAAAAAAAATTCACTTCCATCAATCGACAATAAATGAAATTTTGAATAATATTTGCCACCAAATAGAGTGCCATCTAACGAGTTAATCATAAAAGAGTTATCAATCTGCCAACAAAAGAATATAACCTCCCTTTATCTGGTAAATACTGAAGTTTATAATTGGTTTTATTATAAATTAAATTAATCTTAATTTTGGTTTAAGATAATAACTTCAATTATTAATCAAGTTTGCAACTTACTTTACAATGTACCTGATATTTATTAATTATAAGAATAACTTCCAATACTGTACAGGTAAGTATAACAAACTCTCCTTTTTTATACCAATTTCTAATATTAAACTACTTTAGCAACACAAGATTCACAAATATCCCAGTTGTATAATGGTTGGGAAAATTTCCACTCCTACTCTTTTTGAAACCAGCTGATGACACCTTTCTTACCGCGGTTATATCAAGCACTAATAAAGCCCGAATTTTATTGAATTGGTATCTGCAAACACTATATAAAAATATGGGATCCAAATCTTATTTTCTTTATTAACAGTTTAATCCTAGGAATAGGTTGTACACTACACCTTTTATGCTGAATACATCTAATATTCAATATTTGTCTTCAATTTTACAGTACTTTAAAATAATATAATGTTATTTTACACTTTGTAATTATCAGTCCAATATTTTTAGAAGTTTTTTATATTTGCGTGTCCTAATGAAGGCATTAGGACACTAAAAACGGGTCTTATGAAACTAATACTTTAATATACTATTTTATCATTACAGAATTATGCTTGTTTACTTTCTTTTACAACTTTTTCTAATCTAAATTTCTTTATAATTCTCAATGGTAGACGTTTATTACCAAACTTCCCTTTCAAGACTACACTTTAAAATTCATTAATAATCTTAAAAAAATTGTTGAATTTTCTCAACTGTAAAAGGCGTTCATTATTAATTAAAACATTATTTATATGAGAGCAACTCCCTTTGAATAACCAAAATTAATTCTAACCTTACATTTCAAAATATTTGATTTTTCTTTTTGTTTTAGTAAAATTGTAAATTCCGAATGCGCCAAAATTAAACGAAAAAACCTTTTAACAAGAAACAAAACTATACAGTGTGGGATTAAAGTATGGAATATTAAAAAAAAAGCGAACTCAACCGGCTTTTTTACAAACGCTGAAACATTCGATTTTGTTTTTTAAAAATACACATTAATATGTGCGATTCACCTTCCGACTTTCATTTGTTTCTAAGCTATGACGACATCACAAAAAAATTTAAATGACAATATAGATTTTTAGTAGTGGTATCCGATAGTAATTTTTCTTCCCTCTATGATCATGCAAATAAATCGGAAGGTTGCATAACAAAAATTCTGAGAAAAATCGAGCTGAACATTTAATGTTGATATTATGGTATTTTTAACTTTTAAAACATAATAAACAAGAAATTCTAAACTGAACAATGAAAATAAAGCAAAAAGGTCTGAATTATTGTTATCTTGGATAATACTAACATTTAATCTAACCTTATGTGGTAGTATTTTAATATGATAATTTAGAATTATTTCCTATTAAATACGATAATATCGATCAACATTAAATGTTCATTTCGACTTTTCTCGGAATTTTTGTTATGCAACTTTATGATTTATTTGCATAACGCGAGAAATTACTCTCCGCTCAGTCCGTCTATCCTCTTGTTCACTGTATGAGATTCTATTGTAAACTGTCTTAAACTAAAAATATTTCGGCGGTGGAATAAGCTTTAAGAAGGGTAAAATTTTAAATGAACCAATAAAAATATGGCGGGATTCTCTTTGGCCAATGAGGTATATTTACGTCATTTTGTTCCAGAACAATTTCAACGAAACTTTTGGGGATTCCTTTTAGGATTTGCGTACTAGAAAGCCTGGTGTTATTTACAGGTGGCCGTCTAGACAAATTTATTCTAGAATATTATGTCGGTGTTATATTTACTAAATGAGATTTCAACCCAGTATATTTTAAAGCTTTAAATTCAAGGTTCAATGCATTTTAACCATAAGAAAATTTTTGTTAAGGCTTATATTATATTTTATCCCTTTAAGCACGGAATCAAAAACAATTTTGTTCTAGAACATTCTATTTCTCAGAAAAGAAACATTTGGTTAGCGTGGGTACGCTTCAAAATAAACACTCGCACCAATAAAAATTCTGCTGAAATTTAAAATATTACTTATGAATATATTTCGAGGTGACTCTTTTTTACGTGAAAGAAAACATTATTTAACTTAATGTAATATTTGTAGTTCCGACACAATTGAATTTACTAAACTGCCAGGACCGTACTGGGATTCTTTTAATATTTGTTAGTTTCAAAAAACGTAACGTTACACATCGTCCCTACAACGGGGTGCATGGCCGTACCGTATCCCAGACTCTTGCGGATTCTTCTCATTGTTCTCGTGCTCGATAAAACTCATTTCCTCGCTTGAATACCACAAGAGCGAAAAACTACCCCATAAGGTATGGGCTAAGAAGAAAGAAATTTTTTTTATTTGCGCGGTTGAAATCGATGCTGTCATGGCTAACTAATTATGAATACGTCAGTTCCACCTTTAGAACTTAATATTTTGTACCCGACTTAAATGGGTTCTTTGAATAAAACACATTTGAATCGGTCAATGCAGAAACTGAATATATCCACTTTTTGTTTAAATTGAGTTATACATTAATTCACCATAATTCAAGGGTGCCCGATCGAATGGAGCAAAAATATAACAGGTCCTGCTTTTCTATAATGTAGAAAAGAGATGGTATAGTACAGAAACTGAAGAAACATAGGACGTGTTCAATCTCTGTAGCGGTATGTCTTATATATCTAGGATGCGCTGAAGTAAAAACAGCTGAGCTGATATCAAATGAAGCCATCATCGCGTCGTTTTGACATATGCAAGTGATATTTTGTTGAGGGAAGTTCTCTATGCAAAAGTGTCTAAATCAACTAGTAACAGTGTTTACGCAGAAGAAAGTAAAACTGAACAACCTAGGAAACAGTTGAAGGTATTTCCCACTGACTCCACATCCTCTCCAAAACTGAAAGATTTATGAAGTACATTGAAAAAGAACTTGACGAATTTTACCAGCAATTTTCTCCTAAAATGGCCTATGAAAGAGAAAGAGGAAGACAGCGCAGTGAAAGCAGACAATGTTTAAAAATATTTTTATTTGTATTTCGGATTTTCAGATTTCTTTTGTTAATATTAAGTTCAGGTGTTCTTTTGTCACAAACAGTGCCGGTCTTAGGCCTCTCGGCACCCTCGGGCAGAGTCCTTCAGAGCGCCCTTATTAACTTTAAAAAGTAACTGTTATTGAATGATTTTAATGATTTTACCAACTTCGGCGTCCCAAACAGCCTAGCGCCCTGGCGCGGCGCCCGACCTCGCACCCCCTCAAAGGTCGAGCACTGGTCACAAAATAGTTTCTTGCGTATTCTTTGCATTTTATTTGCAATCAATGCAGAAACTGAATATGTCCACGTCTTATATGCATTTTTTTTCTCTTAGAATACAAAACTTTAAGTAAATTGAACCATGTGATCTTACCTAACAGATACCCTTCTTTCATATCCCAAAAAGTCACGAAAGTCCATAAAAGCAACATTGAGTAATTCAGTTTTTCTTGTTTTTCTCAAAACAAGGTGGTTGGGACATATTCAGTTTCTGCTTTGACCGATTCATTTATTTTCGACATAGAATATTTTTCTTCTCAAACTATTCATCTTTTAGCAAAAGGGTAACTCAAATCAAAAAAAATTTTTATTTGTCAAATTAGGTCATAAACAATCCCAAAAATTAGTTTAATATTAAATTTATTATAACAAGCAAGAAATAAATTCGAAATATTATAATATGGAGTTAAGTTAATAAATCCCAGATTATTTAAATTCGTCAACCAAGCAACATCGTTACACTTATCTGTAAAATTATTTTCCGCATTTAGAGCATAATTTTACTTTCTATCGGATACCGCATTTCAATTACAAACTTTTTACCACAAATTTTCTTAGTATTCTGTTAGTTCACAGTTTACAAATACAAAACAAATCCTGAATATAAATAATATTTTTTTTAATTTGTGATTGAAGATAAGTATAACCTAGATAAACACACCTGGTTTTGTCATATTTAATTCAAATAGGCAGTCCAGTTTTTTAAGATTCATTAACTGTTTCAGGTAAGTTAATTTTATTCATAAAAGATTGAGATTTTTGGAATTATTCTAACAAGGAGACTAGAATATAAAAGGACAGGTTGTGACCGTTCTATTGATTTTTAGATTTTGAAATATTATAATATATACACCATTTCTGAAATATTGGCTCCCCTAATTATGTTAGAGGAAGAGTCACTATAGCAAAGTTGAATACTGTTCAAAACACCTTTGCTTTAGCATCTGTGTTAAATAGTTTCCAAGATATAAGTGATTTACTGGTGTAGAAAATTAACATTGTAAATCGGAAATTCACTAATAGCATTTACCGCGTTAGATTTAGACATTGGATGTAAATGCAAGAATTATTTAGCACAGTTTCATGGGGCAAAATCACTCGTCAGAATGTTACAATTGCTACCGGTGTGGAAGAAATAGACAAGATTTCTGAAAGGAATTTATTTTTATAAAATCTTATTAGCCATGACGATAGTTGTCAAATTAATCTCAAGAATCACTGATAGGTTATGTCGTGCTTTTGTAGTATAAATTTAAAACATATTATAAGAATGATACTAATATAAGAAAAAACATTTTCTCACTCCCCTTATAGTAAGCATGCCATTAATACATTGTTATTATGGACGTAAGTTGGTTTTACCGAAATGACAATGGTTGTTGTGGCAACGGGAGGTAAGTGATCTACTTACCTCCCTAGGGGACAAAAGTATCAGAACACCATATGGCCGCGGGAGGTAAGTGATCTACTTACCTCCCTAGGGGACAAAAGGATCGGAACACCTGTTTTATTTATTTATTTATTTATTTATTTATTTATTTATTTATTTATTTATGTATTTATGTATTTATTTATTATCAAAGTGGTGATCCCTCTAGGCTAGGAGGTATTTTAAACCACCAAGTACAATCAATATTCACATACATTATTACATTCTTGAAGATTTTATTGTCTGGGGAGTGGGAAAAATGTTATAAGCAATTCGGGAGGTAAGTCTTTTAACCAGTCTCGGACTTAATTGCCAGCCCTCGCTGCGCTCGGGCGCAAAATCGTCCTCGACTGGTAAATTGGACTTACCTCCCTTAATGCTTAAATAACTATTTAATCTTATTATGGGGTTACATCATTTATATTATTTAACGATTATAGTAGTTTAACAAAATTCAACAATAAACAATAAAAAAATCAAAAATGAGAATCAATTTATAAAATATGTTCATAATACAAAAGCATAACATAACCTCTATGTGATTTTTGAGATTAATCTGACAGTTATTGTCATGGCTAATAAGATTTTATAAAAATAGATTTCTTGGAGAATTCTCATATATTTCTTCCACGCCAGTAGCAATTGTAACATTCTGATGAGTGATTTTGCTCCATGAAACTCTGCTTAATAATTCTTGCATTACACTTAAGGTCGAAATATAACGTGGCAATTGCTATTAGCGAATTTCCGATTTACATTGTTAATTTCCTATACCAGAAAATCATTTATATCTTGGAAACTATTTAACACAGATAATAAAGTGAAGGTGTTTTGAACAGTATTCAATCTACTATATCAAGTCTACAACTTTGCTATAGTGACTTTTCCTCTAAAATAATTAGGGGAGCCAATATTTGAGAAATTGTGTTTTTACATGCTATTCCCCTATGTTACAAAATCGATAATACACCCTGTATATATAAGGCACTATTAAAGAAAAACTGGTATAAAAAACACATGTATCACGTGAGCTTGTTTTGTTGCCTTGAATGCAGCTATTGATTTTAAAAGCTTGACTGTAAACTCTAATAGCATTAGATATTAGATAAACGAAATAAGAGCAAGGGGGAAAATAATTTAAAATAATATTTTCCTTTTAAATTAAAAGCGTATAATGTTTTCATGCTAGGTTTACCTTTAAAAGATAATATCCTTCGCCTACAATTAAGTTTTAAAAAACAAGGAGTTTTTAAGGATAAAAATAAATTTTCATACCGTCTATGCAAAAGAAAAGTTCAAATCCGAGTTTCATTAGGTGCATTTCATTAAACTCAAACAGAGAAGCGAGTGCTTTGCTTTAGAAAACAGATGAGGAAACAAAATAGCGGGAGGATGATGGGAGCGAATTTAATTTTAATTTTAAATTGGTTTGGAATAAACAGTTCTTGTTGAAACAATCAAAATTTATTTTCTCACTCACTCCCAAAAACTTAAAACTTGAGCAATAGAAAGCCAAAAGGAATTGTGATAATTTAGAACCAAAAGCGTCATTTGAAATGTTCACCCGTCATGCTTATTTTTTACCAGAAACAAATTCTTCTGTTTACAGATCTTATATAAGCAACGAATAATGATATCAAAATATAAAATAAAGTTAGGGGATAGTTTTTAAAAGGCAATAAAACTTTGTTGCCGATAGATCGCTACTTGTGCGTTATCCAATATGAATAATTATTTTGTTTATCAAAATAAAATTCTGTTTACGCTTAATGTTACGATTTCTCCCTTAAAATAAGTTATATAACTCCCGGAATGCCGGGAAATTACTCACATATACTATCGCCTTTAAAAGCAAGAATTACTGATATCAAATAGATAGAAAAGGAAGGCAGTTGTGGAAAATAACTTGAGATCTCATGACAACGTCACAGAAACAAATTGCTAGAAGGATTTATATGAGAAAGTCTCTAGAGATTGCAAGCAATAAAGGCTCTACAACGTTTTATTTTGAAGAGAAAACGTGGCTAACCCTGTGACATTTCAATTACAACACCGAAAATTTTTGGTATGTGCCACGTAGGCAATTTTCAGTAATGGCGAACATTGTAATTAAAGGGAACCTTTACACTTTCAGGACTGAACTGTCGCTCTCGAAAGTAAAAAATTAGATTTGTAAAAATACTTGAAGAGAAATGTATTTTCTTTTTATTTCAGGAACGATATTAAAAGTTCAAATAGAAAAACCTTCATTTATAGGAATCAAAACAAAATAAAACAGTAAACAGGAAAATACAAACAACTGATTGAAGAAAATGATAGTTGATAAGAGACGCGCTATGGTATAAATAACATCAAGTTGAGAAGGGTTGAAAGGAAGTGAAAATGGAATAAGAGGTGTAAATGAAAGGGAACCGAATTGGATATAGAAATTAGTGAACGGTGAATTGCTGAATTACTTTAGTGAACGGAATTCATCCTCATAACAAATTTGTAAGGGTTGTTTTCGTTATCGCATATCCATTTGTAGACACTCAAATGCAGGCAAGCAGTCATCATTTAATTTATCTGGTAAGTTTCACATTTTCTGGATCATTCTTCTTTTTTTTACTCAACTACTGGTCAAAATTTTCACACCATTGACGTTTCCGCGAATAATTCAACTTAGAAAATATACAAACGTTATCTCGTTTACGACCCGCTTCCCTGTTAAAAAACCGCCGATGAAACCTTATTTAGTCATTATTTTTCAAATAAACATTAAAATTAGAAAATTTTATTGCTGAACTACATAATTACAACAAATATTTGAACACGTTGGCAATGTATTTAACTTAGGAAAATAATTGGAGGGAAATATTTAAATACTGCTGTGTATATGTTAACTTGTTTGTTTTTCATTGCGTGAAGTGTTTGAAATTTTTACAAATTCCCTGAAACGAAGGTATTTTTAAAATCATTAACCATGCTAAAATTAGCATTTTCAGCGGTCGATTTAATTAACCAGGGGGAGAGAAATTTCATAATAAATACTAACCAATTGAATGTAATTTGGAGGGTGGCTAAAGATAAATTTTGTAGCTAATCAGAAAATGGACAATTTAAAATCAAATGTTTAAAAATAAATAAATGTTAATACAATTTTAATAAGTTTTATGTAGTAGGTACAGGAAAGAGCACAAGTATAGTATGCAACTTAGATATCAAACTGCCGAACAAACGGGGAAAGTATTACATTTAAAAGGACTAATGAAACCGTACTATGTACACTCTAAAAAATTCCCCTTGAAGTTGCCTCCATTTCTTGGGGTAAATTTACTTCAAAGTGTAATTTTCATAGGAAGTGGGAAATTTCAATATTATATATGCATGGCATATAATACCGAATTTGTTGAACATATGCATTCTATACGCAATTAAACAATGATTCAATAATAATTACATAGAATGTACCCTATTTTTAAATATTTATATTTATTGGACTTGACCTTATAGTGAAATCGTGCTCTAGAACAAGCACAAGCTTTTATAAAGTATACTTTGTTACCTCCATTTTTTGGGGTAAATTTACTTCCAATGTAATTTTCATAGGAAGTGGAAATTTCAATATTAGGTCAATATTAGGTAAAGTTATAACTTTACGCAGGTGTTTTAATGTTAAAATGAAATGTAAGATTGCATTGAGATCGTAATTTTAATCTGTAAATTTATTTAAAAAGGAAACATGACAATGCAAATTTAACCTAATATTGAAATTTCCCACTTCCTATGAAAATTACACTTTGAAGTAAATTTACCCCAAGAAATGGAGGCAACTTCAAGGGGAATTTTTTAGAGTGTATATCCCAGAAAATCTTTTATTTAATTAACTAAAATTTATATTATTTACAAAAATTGACATGAAACGGCTATAAACCAACCCAAAGCAGATTTTGTGCAAATAGGTTTTCTAGGCAGCTTGTATACGTAATCATATAAAATATTTTTCATTTTAAGAAGTGCAAAAATTAATAAAATGCATTTAAAATCCATTATTATTAATCAACCAATTTATTATATCTTTGAACAACGTGTTGAATCAAGGGTGGCAAACATAGGGTCAAAAGTCATCAATATATTGTCATAATATTTACAAGCTCTAATTAAAATAGTTAATTTTCATAAAGATGAACGGTAAATACCATTCATCGGAGGTGTTTACGATTTAAAGCGGGTACATAACATCAAATTTATAAATAAGTTTTGAAATAGATGTCTTTACTTCAATTCAATACAATTAATATTTACATGCACAGAAATACCGACATTTTAAGTAGAGGTTGCTGTATTAATTGGTTTAGTTTTAATAAGGGTAATTATTGCCTTATTTTGGTACGTGTACTGGTCCGTACACGAAGCTGCCCATCGAAAAAAAATGTGAAGTTAACATTTATTTATGTTTATAGTGTTATATTATTATGTGATCAGGGAAATAAGGGCTTCCTTTCTATCTTTTTCTTTAGTTTTGGATTTTAGGATAATTTTGTAATTTTAATTCATGGCTAGACTTTATTTGACAAGTCATAGGCGTATTGTTTTAAAAATATTCAATTGTTTCTTTTAATGGTATAAATAGAAGTAAGCTTCAAAAACAATTTAGTAGGTAAATATCACTGAAGGCAAAAGATGTATTCATTCTTGCTATTCAAAGTTTAAATCTGATAATAAAATTAAATAAAAAGTGGAATTAAAGATAATATTTAATATAACAATAAAAAGCGAGCTTGAAATAACTTCAAATAATAATTTGTTAAAGTGTTATAAAAATATTATAGTAAATAACAATGTTTCTTAACAAACCAGTTAACAAAAACAAGTTAATAAAATTTGAAATTTTAAAATTAGATTAACTACTACTGTTAGTTGTTTATATTTTTTGTATTTCAACCAGAATTCAAAGCAGATATAATCATTATATTAAATCTGGCACTAACGTAGAAGCAAATAAATTATTTTAAGAGCTATATATTATATAATCATAACATTTTGTCCCCGTGAGACTATTTCATTTTTTGTTTTAATATAAAATATCACAATAATATAATATGTTAGCACGGCTAAACGATAGAGTTTTCTACATCAAAAAGAAATGTGCAGCATGAGAATAAGCTTATCTTCGCCTGAGAGGACGATAATATTTTACAAAATTTACCAATGTATGTAACAAGTTGTATTTGTAAACAGGTACATGTGTACACACAGTGTGTGTATGTGCGCGCGTATGTAGTACATCTGTAACAACTTAAAATCCACAAAAACTATGAGACTGCTTATTAACGCTGATCTAATTGACAAACTTCAACAGAAGTTTATTTGTCTTTCTGTTTACAAAGCAACTCCTAACAAACATTCGCCTACTATGTTATGCAAACATACTAAAATATCTTAGGTCTTCATCAGGTCCAATAATAATACAACTATATATCTGGTCAATAGTTAAATAGTAAGTAGTATTTATATTGCCAATATATGTATATACACGGCGGGATTAGGTATGAAGTTAACTGATTTCAAAACGTTTTACTACTATGTACTGTTTATAGCATCAGAATGGTTATCCATGATTGTAGTTTTTGAATTATGAACACTTCATAATAGCTTTTCAAAAGTTTTCCAAGACTGGAGAAAATGCTTTACAGGTTTACATTATCTGGTAGTAACACATTGCAGAGGGAAATAAATGGCAAAATTACTTGTACAAAACCAAGTTCTACATGTTTTGAAGTTCTAGAAGAAACAATATTCGCGACTAAATAATATAAATTTGAAAAAGAAAATGGTAAAATCTATCTTTGCAAACAGCATGCAATTGTGCGCGTTTCCGTATCCTTCATTCTTACATTGGAAACGTATGCTGAAAATACAGCTGAAAGTGTTACACTGATAATATCAGTTGTACTGACATATCATTGCTTCTCAGTTGACTTTCACGTCATTATCAAATCATACATGATAATTTTTTTTATCATCACAAAGATTTGTTTTGTCCTGTTTGGTTCAGTTATACTATGGGTTTCCAACGGGGGCGGTACCGCCACCTAGTGGGCGCTGGAGCTCTTCGTGGGGGCGGTAGCGGGTCCAAAGGCAAATGGGGGCGTTATGACAGTTAAGGTGGCGGTCGCGGCGTACCCACCTAATTAGAAATTTAATATAATAAAATCCTTTGAAAATACATCTATTTTCATGAAAACACATTTTATCTAGCCGTCTAAGTTGTTCATCTTATTATTATGGCGTAAATAAATATTAAAACATTTATTAAATAAGCATTAAGTATAAAGATAAACTAACTAATTGATTCGGTTTAGGACTGTCGGTAACAAGTCTATGCAAGTTGGTAAGCAAAGACGTGATTTACGCAATCAAGCATGTTTCGACAAAAATACTGGAACTTGTAACAACCTGTTTTCAGGGCAAGTGCACCGGGGCACCGCAAACAAACAAAGGCATACAAGTTGTTGCGTGCTCTAAATCAAATCTACTATTATGGAGGGATAGCTCTTCTAATGTATTATTGTTTTTGTGTGGGAGAGTGGGTGAGTGGGAGAGTGGGAGAGTGGGAGAGTGGGAGTTAGGGAGTGAGGGAGAAGGAGAGGGAGAGGGAGAGGGAGAGGGGGGGGGAGTGGGAGAGTGGGAGAGAGGGAGTTACGGAGTGAGGGAGAAGGAGAGGGAGAGGGAGAGAGAGTGGGAGAGTGGGAGAGTGGTAGTGGGGGAGAGGGGGAGAGGGAGAGAGGGAGAGAGGGAGAGAGGGAGAGAGGGAGAGAGGGAGAGAGGGAGAGAGGGAGAGAGGGAGAGAGAACGAAAGAGAGAGAGAGCGAGAGAGAGAGCGAGAGAGAGAGAGAGAGAGAGAGAGAGAGAGAGAGAGAGAGAGAGAGAGAGAGAGAGAGAATTAATTTTTAATTTGTGATTATTAATAGATAATAGACATATAACATTGGTATAATTAACTATTATGTAAAGGGAGGCGTTGTAATTTTTTTTTCTTGTAAAGGGGGCGGTAGTCCATAAAAGATTGGGAACCTATCCCTATATCCCTTATATTGCTATGGGAATTTAAATGATTTTTCCACTTGTACATATTGCTCGCATCGTAGTTGAATGTTCTGATTCCTTTAATTTTATTAGTTAAACTTAAGATATCTTTTTTGTTTTGAAGACTCTCGTTTTCGGTCTTGATTAATGCAGGTTCATTCTTAATTCTTCTAATATTTACGGGTTTTTGGTTACTATTTATCAAAAATTCTTATTTAGTAGTGGATTTTAGGTTATGCAGGTTGTTAATTGTAGACCCTTGACTATTCAATCTATTACTTTACAGACGCATCGTTCCATTCTTCTTTTTTATTTGAAACCTTTGTGCTTCTTTTTGGGTTATTATTTTAAGATTTTATTTTACTTAAGCACCAGTTTAGCTAGTTATGTTGATCTTTTCCTTCTGCAGTTTGGTTTTGTTTTTGTTTTGTTGCGTAAAAGTATTAAATCTTTTATCTGACGTATTGACGGACAGAATACTAAGGATTTTTTGTAGTGATGCCCCCGAGACTCGCGAGACGAGACTTATGTTAACTCTCGTCTCGTCTCGCACAAAATAAAACAAACCTCGTCTCGCACCAAAACATCTCGTCTTGTCTCGACTTTCGCGCGAGAAATCTCGTGAGCCTCGCAATTCTTTGGAATAAAACTGGTAATAAATAATAGCTCACAGTCTATTTATTACCAGTTGTAGTTATTGATGGTTACTTCAGGTTGGGATCTTAACTTTAGGAAGATCTTCTTTAACAGATATATCAGAATTAAAACAAAAAATCAAAAAGAAATGTAATGCCTAATTAATAATTAAATAAAAGTCTAAATTTAACACATTTAAAACTATAAATTTGTGTTTATTTATAAAAGTTAAACGTTTTATAAAACTACCTTCTTCGCAGTTTGTTATTGAAAAATAGTCTGAAAATTTACTCTTTCTCTTTGCTAAATTTATCTTGATAGTTGTTGCAGAACTCCCAGTTGAAACTTTACTCTCATTTTCATATTCAGGAGTAAATAATTCGTCACTTCCACTAAAATAATCACCACTAGATATTGAAATGTTCTCTTGTTCTTCAATGTGTTTTCGTATTCTTTTAGAAAAACTATGACTCATTTTAAACAAGCGTAATTTTAAATATCACATATTAGCTACATTAAACTCAAAATTTATAAAACGCTTTAAAACTAAGAAACTAGTACTAATCTTATTATATCCAAATCAGAGCAAAACTAATTTTAAAATTATTACATTAAAAAACTGCCAGTATTTTAAAGTATGCGTCTTAAAAATCAAATGTTTACCGTGAGCGAACAAGAAAACGGGAATGTCCACAGACAAAAATTGAAACCTCAGAAAAAGCAATTCGGCGCCGGTTTTTAGCTGCTTTATTTTATTACACGATATAAAAACGGCTAAGAAAACAAAAGCAATAAACGCGTACACAAAATCTTTTCTCCATAACGAAATATAGGTGATTGTGATTATCTGATTATTGCGAATTATAACATTTTATACTTATTATACTTATTATTTTGTCTTTGATTTTATATAATAGAACTGCAACATAGACCGCAACAAAGTAAATTATAAAATTTATTGCTTAAAGGTAAATGATTGTATTTTATAGGTACTCGGATTTCTAATAAAACATAAAATGATTTTTAGTTTGTTAAATTTGAAATAATTTCCATAACGCGAGACTTTTGCGAGATTGCGAGATTTTTCCGCGAGATATGAGACAATATTTTAGAAAATCTCGTTTCGTCTCGCAAGTAAAAAGTACACGCTCGTCTCGCAAGTAAAAAGTACACGCTCGTCTCGTATCTCGTCTCGCAAACGAGACGATATTTATGAGACTCTCGTAAACGAGACTTATCGTGGGCATCACTAAAATTTTTTGTGAGATCAAGCGTTTGTGAATCTTCCGGGTTTTGGGTTGCTAGAGATACTCTGCGTAATATCGGATCGGATCGAGATGTAAGGAGTTTGTAAGTTTCATTCAGCTATTTTTAATACGTATTTGATATTCATCGCTCCCCAATTTTAATAAAATTTGCTAATAAGGTTTGCTATCAAACTAAACTCTCAAAGACTGTATACAGTACTTTTGAAAGAACCTGATAATTCTGAATTCTTATTCCAATTTCAGGTACCCTACGTTTATTAGAAACAGAAAATACAAACCGATGGTTTGAAGTCAGAAAGTTCTAAACCATTATTTTAGTAACCATTCATTTAGATTTAATTGAAGATTATTTTTACACGCATCGATGTTATTTTGAGAATATAGACATAAGTTCTCCTAAAATTCCTTCCACTCTATGATAAGATATGGTGTAAAGTATAGGGGTCAGAATATTCCGTTGAAGTAAACCTTGGTTTGTATACCTGGGACCTATGATTTCGTTACCAACCTTTAAGTAAATTTTCTGGTTAATATAAATGTTGTAAATTACCAGTGCGTGATTATGCGCTATTCTTATTGCGATAAAATCCTCGAATGACATGACGTACCATTTTTAGGTCCTTTATTAACGGAAAAATTAAAAAATGTGACCAGTCTTCAGGAGTATGCCCTGACTTATAGATTTGATTATCAATTCGTAAATAATAGTAGCTTAACTTAGCATGAACACCTTATCAAATATGATATATTGAATGTGGTCTAAACCAGGGACTGAATTTTTTGAATATTTTAACGCACCGGATAATTCTTTATAAGTAAAGTCTTTGCAGAAAAGGTCTTCAAACTGACTATTTCTTAAATTATCCTTTCTTACAGATATCTTAGAACAACTATAATTGGACTGTGGAATTAGATTGCTAAAAAATATTCCTGTCTATTAACCAGACGTTATACTCTGAAAAAATGTCTAGGTAATATTGACAAAACAAGATTGTAGATGTTACAAACAGAAATTTGTTGTACATACATACTAAATCTTTATATGTTTTAGGTACAAACCTTTGTTGAGAACTTTACATTTTTCTTTGTGGCTTTAGTCAACACTTAACAGACTCTTTTTTGTTAAAAACACGTGTTATTTTGTTACAAGTACCATAGATTTTTTATAAATCTAATAAATAAGCTAGTTATATTACCTAGATTACCAAGAAACTGAAACCACATTAGTTTGCTAGAAGTAACAAAATCGTTTTGTTAAATAGTTTACCTTTTTTCGCTACTAATAACTGCTAACGGTGTATGTTACAAAATGTTTTTTAAAATTTAGAAGAATTTTGTAGTTGTTCTACCAAGCCATTCGGTTAAGATATATAATATTAGTTTATTGAAAGAACATTCAATTACGTACTACACTGAAAAATTCAGTCAATCTAACAAAATCTTTGTTAAAAATAAAAAATCAAAAAGTACGATTAAATTAACAAAATATTCGTACTTTTAACAAAATTATTTGGTTCAATTGTGTTGAAGCATTTGTTACCAATACACCCTTTTGGTACATACAGTAGAAACTGCCTAAAGTGACCACCTTTGGGACTGACCCAAAATGGTCAATTTAAGCAGGTGGTCATTTTATAAAAGTGTGAATTCTTTATACACTACAATTTGCCCAAAACGGCCCACACTCGTCAGCATTAAAAATATCTTCTGATTTAAAGCCCTTTGCAAATTCTGCAAAACGAATACGAAAATCACTTACTGTTGCGGGATCAATTTCATTTGCATCACCAACTAAACATTCCCCAGAAATCTTGCATTTACACTGGGCATTTTTAAAAACCAATTTACAGTTAATCGATTAACCACTTCTGTTAAACATCTTTCTCTAAAAGAGTCTAAAGCATCTTCTTCCTAACTTTGTCGATATTCTAATTTTTTTTTTGTTAATATTATTTACTGTTGTTTTGCTAATACCAAAATGTTCCGCTGTTTTTCTTTCACTGTGGTTTTCTAAAAACTCTAACACCTTTTGTTTTTCTTGCAAGTTTAGTTCTTTGTAAACTTTTTTTGAAATCATCTTGATCGCACTAATTAACACAATGGTTTCAATCAACAGCTGAAATAAGACTGATTTTATAAAACAATTTTAAAACTATCCATGGGTTACTAATGTGAAAGTTTGGAGGTAATGGATTTCTCAGAAGCAGAAATTAAGTCTTAAAACTTGGAAATAGCTGAACACAACTGGTCACTATTAAGGGATTATGATGCATTCTTAGAAATTCTTTGAATGTAATTTACATGTACATGCCTACTTAAACTTTTAGAAGATTAGTTATAACTGTTATAAGTAATCCCTTGGCTAATGACCACATTATACAAACATTTTTAAACAAATATTTTTGGTAAATGTGGTCAATAGTCACAAAAGAGAAGTGGTCAGTTTATACAGTATAAATTACATTAAAGTAATGGGGTTTTTGCAGGTACTGAAAAAAAGTGGTCAATATGACCAGAGGGTCAGTTTAAACAGGTGGTCAGATTCATAGTTTATACTGTATTTCAAAATGTTTTGTAATACTTACAGAAGTTTTGTAAATCGACAAATTTCGTGAATCAATCAATCAATCATTTTGCCATTTCTGGTTTTAAGGGGTAATTTGCGACATTTCTTCTGTTAGAAGCCCAGAGTTTTTCATCTTCAGTGGCTAAAGTAGCTGTGTGTGTTTGTACTCTTGAAGGTGTATTAGCAAGTAATTCTTTTTAATTTTTATTATGATTATCAAACATAAAGAGAACCTGCCATCACCTACTCCATCTGTATCTTCACCTTTACTCCAGAACCACCTTTTTAACAACACCCTCAGTTTATCTAGAAGATATTTTTAATTTCTGTTCTTTAAGGGGGGAAAGTGCTACAAAAGTTATAAATGTTTATTGGACGGTTCTAAATAGATTTTGAAGGATATATTCAATATGATCTTAAACTGTCCTTACTGGAAGAGAACAGAATTGCAAATAAAATTTTAAAAGTTTTGGTTCAGCAGCTAAGATACATATTAATTTAAATGTTTTAATAAATTTCTAACTGCAGAAATATTTTTAGTCAAGAAGGGGAAAGCACTAAAAGACAAACTATACCACAAATATAATAAAAACAAATGGTACAAGAGAAACTAGGTTGAAGTTAATGGTCAAATAAATAGATGGATAGAAAACATAACTGGTTCTAAATACATTTTTAGTTATTATAAATAAAATACAAAATAAACACAAACGTGTTTTTAGTAAAGTGAGTTTTAAATAGAAATACAAATTAAAATTGTTAATGAACGACTATTATACTCACAATTTGAAAGTGATCTGTGTATAAACCACAGACGGCACCCTAAGACAGCTATTTCGAGCTTTTGGCTTTCCTCAGTTAGGGCCAGCCGTCTGCAATTTCTACACATATCACCCGAGCTTATATACTAGCTCCACATTAACTACATTAACACCATCAAATAACTGTGCCACTAAGCGGCATAATTTGATTATTTTCAATACAGGAATATACAAAATAAAATCCGATCAAGCGACCGACCGTGTATTTAATATAAATAAAATACAAAATAAATACCTGACTGACGAGAACCAAAAGCTCGAAACAGCTTAGCATAATTATCAAATTATGCCGCTTAGTGAAGCTTGATACCTACAGGAGGCACTACAGTTATTTAATTGTGTTAATGTTATTTCCGAGCTAGTATTATATACTAGCTCGGAAATAACATTAACAACCGTTAATTAACCGAACTTATGTTCGGGTGATATGTGTGGAAATCGCAGACGGCTGTTCCTAACTGAGGAGAGCCAAATACTCGAAACAGCTGTCTTAGGGTGCCGTCTGTGGTTTATACACGTATCACTTTAAAATTGTGCGTATAACAGTCTTCCAATAACAATTTTTAATTTGTATTTTTAGTTACATTATCTTTTTACACTTATTTATGTTGAAGTTATGTAAGAAGATGCCAATGTGCAAATAAAATGGATACAAAGAACGTCTTCTTGGCCTAATTTAATAAACCATTAGAAAAGCTCACAGCACCAGTTAAAGTATGTACTGAAAGATTCGGAAAGCACTACATAGGCGATAAATGATTGAATGGCTGCATACAAAGAAGCTGTGGGATACATATACGAAGAATTTATTTTTGTATCATGTACTGCTTGTTTCATAATGATTTAGGACAGCAAAGATAATGTGATGCTACTTTGTATAAGTACATTCAAAAAACACTAGAAAATAACATCATGTTAGCCTTGTTGCCTTAGATCATTATATGAAACCAATAGTACCTCTACTTATCAACATGTTCGATTTAGTAAACGTTAAATTAGGTAAGCATATATTTTCAACAACAAACAATTCGACCAAGTCAAGCCATCAATTTTTGGAAGGTGGGATCTGTTTAATAACTTACTATTCCAAGTATTTAATGATAGTGAAGTGAAAGACCTAAATACATTTATCTAGAATGTTCAGTTGACTTTAATGTTGTTTTTATATAATATTAACTTTATACAAAATGCAAATTTTGTCTCGTATAACTTGCTATAATAGATTTAGTAGGAGGCTACTCACATCAGCCAGATTTACCTTCAGCAATATTAATTGTTGAAGTGAACAGGATCCAAGCGAGTATCTCTTGAAACTACACGATTCAACAATAAATTAAAACGTTTGAAACAACAGTTTCATAGCAACAAAATGAAAATCGTGCATGTGAGATGTCTGATGCAAGAGATAGTCTATGTTTCAAGAGATACTCTAGGTATACGTACAATACATAATACCTATTCTTATAATGATACATTTTCATTGCTTTTTAATGTTTATTGCTTTCTCGATATGTACGAGGTAAGCGCCATAAATTCTCGGCCCGGCAGGCTTCTACAGGTGCCAACATGTTCAAACTCGGTTGCGTCATAGTTGAACATGTAAGAGGCCTACACTATATATATTACGGCTAGAAGTGTAATATATTTTAGTAGCCACTCAAGCATCGTGACGAGTGCATGAAGATGTCGCAGCTAACGAAAATTGAGTACCACGCGGTCATTAAATTTTTAACAAAAGAAGGGCACACACCTAATCAAATCAAACAACGTTTAGACGGCATTTACGGAGATTTATCTCCTTCATATTCCACTGTAAAAAAAGTGGTCAAAATGTTTCCGTTTGGGGCAATAATCTCTTGAAGATGATGAGCGCACCAGTCGGCCAATTTAAGCGGTAACGACTCAAAAAGTTGCAATAATTGAAGAAATGGTATTAGAAGGTCGCCGTTTGAAAGTTAAGGAGTTAGCAGTGATGTCTGACATTTCGGAAACAAGTGTTCGCCGAATTCTTCATGACCAATTGGGTATGAATAAAATTAGTGCAAGATGGGTACCGCGTCTTCTTTCTGCTGTTCAACGTCAACGTCGCGTCGAATGTGCGCGCTCGTTTTTAAACTTGTGTGAAGACGACCCAAAGCCGGTTTTGGAGTTCATTGTCACTGGTGATGAAACAATGGTTCTGTATTATAATCCTCTATCCAAAACGGAATCGATGGAATGGCGACGACCCGATGAACCTCGTCCCAAAAAGGCCAAAGTCGTTCAATCGACAAAGAAAGTTATGGCAACAATATTCTGGGATTGTGACGGCACTTTATTGATTGATATTAAAGAACGCAATGCAACTGTTAACAGTACATGTTATGCGTCTTTATTGCATAAATTGAGAAACAATATTAATGAAAAACGTCGAGGAAAGTTGACAACAGGTGTTCGATTATTACACGACAATGCACCCGTTCATACTGCCGCAATTTCACAAGCTGCCATTCGCGAATGCGGCTTTGAAGCATTGGATCGTCCACCGTACAGTCCGGATATGGCTCCTAGTGACTATTATTTATTTTCCAATTTAAAGAAGCACCTTAGGGGACGTTGTTTTAAGGACGAGAACCAGTTGCAAGCAGCTGTAATTGAACATTTTGAAGGAAAAACTTCAAATTATGTTTACAAGCGCATTGAACTGTTAATTCCACGATGTAATAAGTGTATTGACATTAGGGGAGTTTATATTGAAAAATAAAGATTATTATATTTTACCAAGTTTTTTTTTCTATATCATGTCGAGAATTTATGGCGCTTACCTTGTACATTTTGATTTTTTTTAATATTTTGTCATGATTGAACTGAATAATATGTACGGTATAATTTTTATGTGATTGTAATTTTCATTTAAGATATTAATAAAATGTATCAAAAATCTTTGTTTCATCATATTGAAAATTCAATTGTGTTTTTCATTTTTCAGAGCTTCAGAAGCTTATAAAAAAATTAAAAGACCAAAATGTCTTTTAGAACAACAAAAGTTTTAAATAAAATTAACAAATCTGCTTTTTACAGTAACAAAACTGCTTACATTGATTTTCCTTTGTTGTCCTAACCAAACTTTAGTTATCAGTACAAAAATGGTTTGTTATGTTAACAAACCCTGTTTTGAACTTTTTCTTTTTACAACAAAATCTGTTCCTTGTAGGTTCTTTATGTGAACAAAACTTAAGCTAATACTACAATAATTGTTTTGTACTAGCAATAAAAATTTTGTTGTTACATATATGACAAAAACATTTGTTAAGGTAATATGCATGTTTTGTCATATGTACATCTTGATATTTTCCTCAGTGTAGGATGTTTTGGGGATGAATTAATATTATTAATTTTATTGACAGCGTTCCAAACTTTTCTAATTGTGCTCCGTTTAAGTTTATTAAAACGGCTTCCAACATTCTCTCTTTGTCCTTTTTAGGGCATTTAACTTTGGCCGCCTGCTTTTGATTTTATATAAAGTTAGAAAAGTTTGAATTTTGTACATAACTTTTCGAAGCTTTTTTTCGTTTATGCAAAGCCTGTTTACACGAATCATTCCACCACGGATTAATAGGTCGTTTATTCGCAGGTTTTGAATAACAAGGAACTGCAGAGAAAATGGTTGAATTTAATTTTATGATAATTTCATAATAATAATAATAATAATATCCTTTATTTCCCAAAAATATTTAATTACAAGATAAACAGTATTTTATTTAAGAGATGTGAAATTCAGCTTCACATAATTAAACAGAAGCTGCTCTGTCACTTAACCTCAATTTCATATAAAAACATACAAACTAAAGCTCATATTAAAAACGAATTTTAATTATATTTATAGTTGAGCACATCACATTAACTACTAAGCGAATAATTATAACATTTGTTGTTTTTGCATCATTTCTAAAATCATGATCTTTCTGAATTTTGTGGTAGTCATAGCTTTATACGTGTCTAATACCTGATTTAAGTAAGTAGCAACCGTGTAGGAGAATGATCTCTCGAACATAGTGGTTCGGTGGGGTGGTATAGTTATTGTTCCTTTAAATTGAAGATTGAGATGGTGTACATCAGTTCGAAAATTGATTTTCTGAAATAGATATTGTGGACTTTTGGTAGTTAAAATTTTATGGTATAAGGTAAGGGCGTTTATACGTCGTCGTCTGTTTAATCATGTTTAGCCATTTTGCGTCTTCTAATCTGTCCTAATTGTCTACTAACCTTGTCCTACGCGATACACCGTTTTTTTCTGCATAAAAACTTGCATGCAGCTCTTCTACAGGAACTTCTTAGAAGCTGTTTAAAATGGTTTGTAAAAGCTGATAAAACAAGTCGAAAATGTCCTCCATAATATTACATAAGTATTTGTATACCCTTTACAGGGCTTACCCAGACTAGGATTTCTGGGTTTCAACGAATTTGCTAAACTTAGGGCTAAAGACCTTTTCTTCCGGAAATCCCGGGAATTACCGGGAATCCCGGATATTAATTTTACATATACATTTAACACAAAAATCAAATTATTCGTTTTTAGAGTTGCTTTAATTAATTCTTTAATCACTTTCTCCCAGAAGTTCTCATTGGAAAATAACTGTAATTATTTAATGAAAAGCACAGCAGTACATAAATAAATTCTCCTGTCACAAAATTCTTTTTTTATGGCATAACCTTTCCGGTTTAGTGTTGTATTGTTTGTCGGTACGCTATAAATTATTCGTAGCTTTTATAATACATTTTTCGTGGATAAAAGTCAGATGAAACAAATTCAGAAATCTAGTAAAACACACACTATAAGCAATTAATTATGAAAGCGCACTATTGTCATTACAAAAACTATCAAACTCTTGAAACCCTTTACATATTGAAAACGACCGGTTGTTAAAGAGAAGTAAAAAATTATGCTTTGGTCTTTAAGAAGACAACTTTAGGTATTTATAACTAAAAGTGGAAATTCCGGATGAAGGCCCTTTTGAATATAATTGAATAGAAACTACAAGTTTATTATAAAGAATGCTGTGGCCAAGCATCATACCTAACGGTAATTTCGTTGTGAAACTAAACCCTTTAGCTTTATTGATTGTTTATAGACACGTCGTAAATAATTTGTATGTTTTTGTAGAAACACAGATGTGTTTGGTTACTTAAAGAAAAGCTGATTAAGAAAACCATTTGTGCAAAGCGACACTCTGGTTCAGAATTGCCTTTTTAACGTAATAATTTGCTCAAGAAATTGAAGCAAATAAACGATAATTCTAAAGTGAGAATTTTAACTGAATACCTTGTATACCAAAGTTCCGTGTCTCGAATTATTTTCCTCGGGACTCGAGACAACAAAAAATAGAGTAATTTACCGAGTCAAGAACCCTAACCCAGGCTGTATAAACTGTGCCCATTTTGGGAATATATTTAGGTACTTCATTAATACTGGAAAATTGTTGTTAGCTCTTAATTATACAGCATTAAGCTTTATAAAAAGGTGAAGTAGATAGTGTTACTGTTTTTAAAAAGCAATTTGTGCTACTTGGGTATATTTTAGTTATTTATTATGAATCTGGCCATACAAAACATACGCCTGTTTATGACAACCAGGAATCAATACGCCAAAATTTGAAAATCACTAATTTGGTGGATACTCCATTGTGATCTGATGCTATAATTTCGTGATCGGAGAGATTAGCACAAGAACTCCTTACTTTACGGTTTAAAGAAAATTTACGGTTTTAGATGATAGTAATATGTCTGAGGTAGCATCAGGTCTTGTAGGGTCATGAATATATTTGGGTTAAGTTTGAGACTGTCCACATAAAGCAAGTAAATTTAAAGTTCTGAACTATTTTATTATAATCAATGTTAAAATCACCTCCCACTACAATACTTTCTGTATAGGAATTTATTTCAAGAATGGAATTTTGAAGATTGCTTAATAAATTTGAGGATTACCATTATCCTTATAATTACCACTCATCTGTGGTGATGCGACATCTCTTTTATTATTACGTAAATAAATCTCTAGACTGCCTTTGTTTGAAATTACTGACCTACCGTTCCATTGTATGAAATTCAACATTAAGAAATTTATTAGCTTTCGTGTAAAATTCTCGATCCACTCAATATTCAACCTACACGAACCACTGCTAATCTTTAGAATATTTAGAATGCCTTTAGCAAGATTTGTCAGCAAATAATCCTTAATAGATATTTAGACAAACTCCATTACCGCTAGATGTTTGAGGGGAGAGATTATATTCTTATGAGCCTCTTTGGTTTTAAAGACTTGGTCGGACTCTATTTCGATTTTTTTTGAAAATATTTGAATTCAATTTAACCTTACATAATTTTCTGTTCATTTGTTTTATTTTGTTTTTGTTCATTTGTTTTGTTTTGTACATTATGTAGATGCACATCTGTTTATTTTAGGGTAATAATTCGAGATATTTTACGATCTCGGAAATCTAGATTCATGTTATTGGTGAAATTAACTTAATAAACATTTTTTACGTTTTTTTCAAAAATTTTCTGATATAAGGGTACTAAGATTTTAAGTCATCGAAAAGAGAAAAAAATCTCTATCAAATGAGCCTAATGAAAGACTACTTTGCTATTGAAAAAAATTAAAGTGTTATTCATTACTCATTTTTTATCTGAAATAAAAACAATTGAATGCTATCTTATTATGGAAAATAAAATGTTAAACAACTTTTATATAACAAATTTTTTTATAAAGTCGATATTTACCGAGATATATACTATATTCCATACATAATGGGCACCCTGTATATAATTAATTATGCTAAAAAACTATGTACAAAATTAACCGACAACCTGATAACGTTACCTAAAAAATGGAAATAAAACATATACTAGCTATATCACACCGGGAAGATTCGAATCTTTCGTTCACATTAAAAAAGTATTCAAAAGTAAGCTATTCAATAATATTTATAATTTTGGTCTTTCTAAACACTTAAGTGAAAATAGTTTTAAAATTTCTAGTTCTAAAATTCTACCTGTTATCAGACAAACTGTCTTCTTGTTACATAGAAAAATAAGGTAAACCTTTAATAAATAATAAATAAGGTAAAATAAAAACATAAACACTTAATTATCTTCCCGAAGGAAACCAACACAATTTTCAAATTTTACGGTTATACTTATTAGCGCACTTAGATACTAAAAAATCTGACCTTATATGAAAACCTGCAAACTTTGCTCGTGATAAGGCAACTTCACGATCAAATCAATGGAATCATCTAAAGGTTCTTACTTCTTTTTGCAATTCTCCCAAACTGTAATTAGTATCGGTACGATACTGCAAAATGAGATATGAGGAAAGAGCCTGTGTAAAATAGTGGATTAATAAAAAATTAAAGAAATTGGAATTGGCGTGGCTTACCAACTCCGATAAATAAAAATTAGGCACTAACTTCTCTACTCTCTACTTGTGGCAGATAAACGGTAACTTTTAAAACTTTTAAACGGTAGTATAAATAGTTTTATCACTACACAAAGTAAAGACTGAATATAGTAAAGATATCGAGACGGGTGATGTTTAACGGACCACGTCTTGATGTCAAGTCCTCATTCCTAACATATCCCTACACCTCTACCATACAATATGGATTGGTGTAAAGAGGTTATTAGAGGAGACTTTTTAAACAATGAAATTTAAACTTTTATTTTGCGCGCGTAATATTTACACGCTGCAATATATTTAAATCTTGTTTCACCACACTTTTTTTCGTGGTGCTCTTCGCTTCCACATTTATTGCAACGTTCATTTCCCCCTCGAGTAACATAGCCGTAACGCAAACTGTAAACACCTACGGCACTGGTCAACTTTTTGAATTAAAAAGTGAACTTCTCTAACAAGCAAATAAACAGTGATCCTTTTTGGCGAGATTTGAGCCTTAAAATCGACAAAGAGACTACTTAGTGATTGGTTTGAATAAATATTTTTGTCATCTTTAGTTACTTTTTTATTAAGCTGCTTGACTTCTAAAATTTTTAAATAATTAGTAACCAGCGGTTTAATTTCTGAGTTTAATTCTATAAGAATACCTAAACTCTATAAATATCTTGAACGGTTCGGTATCCGTACTTTTTAAAATTTTACTTTATTTGTTTTGGTGTTTTGTTTGTCGCCTACTAGCTCTACCGCATTATCGGTTTTTTGTATTATTTACAGATTTACCAATATCGTTAAAGACTCATGGGTTGCAAGTATCCATAAGGAGCAGATCCTGGCTAGAAGATTTTCTTTGTGATATCGGAGTTTTACACCTTTTATCAGGCGGAAAACCGCTCGTATGCATGCTGACGAGTGACGACAATCAGTTATGTAATCACAGAGTATGCACTGTAATGAATTTAACGAAAAAGTATATTGTATATGTAAATTTATTATCAATAAATTATTTGAATTTACAATCAGTTAATTAGATGGTCCAAGGGTCTTATTAGAAAATATAAATATTTTTGGGAAAAGTAGTATCGATTACTATGCAGAAAATACAAAATTAATGGAATAGCAAGTACATTTACCTGTATATAGGTGAGGTCAAAGTGTTCTGCAGAAGCTGTTCTTAAATCGGAAGGCAATTAACTTGAGAGATTTAAATTTCATATGCAAGGGATTATGGAGAAAGAACCCACATTTACAATCCAACACAAATATAGTCTTCCTCTTTCATAAAGATCATTTACAATTAATATAGGTTAATAATTAAAATATCTTTAACTTAATAAAAACATTTGAAATAAGTCAGAGTAAATATTAATTTATTAAAATAAAACATTTATTTAGCATTTAATGATTTAAAATAATTAATTTGATGAACTAAATAAGTACTTCATTTAATTTTTATAGAATACGAAATAATATAATTGCTTTAATACTTAATTTAAAATAATTTGTAACCATCGTGTTATAAAAATAAATATTCCAATTTAACATACCTGCTGTAGAGATTTATGATCCCATAAAGTGGGACATTTTAAATAAAATAGTCCATTACAGTATAAAACGGAAGCAGCCTAAGTTTAATAAAATCACGGATCGTAGAAAGAGTTAATAATAATAATAGAAGATGTACGAGTGTCAATCATAAGTGATTGATCCTCGTTACTTTCCTTGACCCATGATTGTTTTCACTGACTGAAATTAGTGAAACACCAGAAAGGACATTCGAAGTACACATATCACTCCAAGTTAACTCTACATTAAAGAATACTCCAGAAACCACTTGGCCAAATACCTAAATTACTACTACTTACCAACTTTGCAAGATAGCATCCACAACGACATGTTGCATGTTAGTTGACTAAAATTCCCAAGTGCTTAATTTACTAACTTTATTTTTTAATCAGTGCTATTAAACATCACTTAATCGATCTACTAATATATCTATCTACCTTCTAGTTTATCTTCATTAATATAACAAATTCATTTCGTAGATTTCCGATGCTACTGAAGCAAGTGCTAATTTCAATAACCATAACCTAGAACGTTTCGAGGCGGTTCCAAAGGGTAACGTCTTAATCTTCGCGAGACGTTTTAAACTTGGTTTGAAATGCTTATGTATCTATTAAAAGCTATTTATAACTGAATATTCTCAATTAAGCCTATTTTCATCTGCCGACTAGAGGGATTTTCAGTAAAATCCTGTCAACCGACACAGAGAGAAATTGTTGGAAAGTTAATTTACATCGCGACTTGTACCTCCGCTAATTACAGTAGGGTTTCGAAACAACTTCAGTGATTTAGGCAATAAGTACTAATTAAATACTGCGGGATTCAAGTGATCCTCGCTAATAAAATGTACCTCGTAGTACAAGGGCTGAGCTTGCGTTTACCCAAACTACCATCAGACTATCTAGAAAGCACGTTAATCTTGTGAGACGAGATTTACAACGGATGCTCGGTGACAGTGGCGATAGTGCAATGTCACATTCATTGTAGTCAATGAGATAACTACTTCACCATGGGAGCTCTGATGGTCAAACTATGTTTAAAAATATAAATTGCGATTCTTAATTCTACTGTTGTCCAATAATTTATTGCATCCACTCAAGAATTTTTAAATGGCTTAAATTCTTGTAGCGCTTGCTAATGGAATAGCATCTTCTGGGTTGTGTAAACTACGTTTAGAGATTTTAGGGTATCCTTGACGATTATTTATCGGACGATTGAGTTTTCACGGGATATGAGTAATAACTACCTTATATTTGTATCGATAAGCTAGATGATAAGGAGTTTCCTTTGTGGCGCATGAGAAACCTCATCGATAAGGGCGATTTTGCGGCTCATATACTTCGGGCTTAATGAGCCTTGTAACGTGTTTTAGGAACCGAGGCGAAAGAAAATTCAATTTGTTTATATAGGTCGTTCCGTTTGGCTAAACGCATTCTAGTTTGGTGAATTACTCACAATTTGTATTCAGGGAGCGTGTTTAATTTATTCCCCGATGTTAGGTTAATTTCCACCTTCTGACTATTGACAGTAGTACTTTGGTTCTAAGCTAGCAATTTTAATTTTGAACGGCTACGAAATAAAACTACAAAGTTTTTAGTACCTGGCGGTATTTTCCAATTTTAATCGTTGCGTGACATTAATTTTTAAACAAAGCAACGTGAGAGACGCTCGAACATGGTTTTTATTGTAAAATTTCGTGCTAAGCTTTCTCTAAGGATTTATATTAAGTTTTACTTTCCCGTTTCAACTCGAGAACAACACCTTTAAATCATTTAAAACTAAACAATAAAGCATCCTCGTTAAACTACAAAAGAGAACATCAAAGACAGTTTTGCCGCAGGCTGTCTTATAAAATCCCTTTTAGAAAGTGTTTGAAAGAATTTTTGACACTTTGTACAGCTTGTATTAAAGCTTAATATGGCTTTAAAATTACTAAGTGCTTCCATACAATATACATACTTAGGGCAAAATTAAAATGAAACAGGTAATTATTACAATTAAGTAGTACATAAAGCATGAAAAGGAATTTCTATCACAAACAATATCATAATAATGAATGCATAATGAAAATATACATTTCCAACGTTTGCTGTAGGATATTTAATTAGACTTTACTAACTTTGGATTAGTATAAATTACCGCGGCCAACAAACTTTTCTTATATGCATACATTACATTACTCGAAATAACGATAAAATGCGTTAAAATTTTCGTAAAGTAGCGTTTCTAAACATATTCTAGGACTCGAGAGCCTAGGCCTAAAAGGAGATCTAATATTATCACGAATCACTTATCTAGCGCAATAAACGAACTACTTGCAAGGGTGCAAAGGGTGAAACGAACGTTATTTTTCCGGAAACAAAAGCAAAACAGATTACTTAACTTCAAAAATTCTTACGCAAACTGTACAACACAAAATATTTAATACTTACTGTACAACTCAAGATTGCCTCGGCTTGAGATATCTTTCTACAAATTTAAATTCATGTGGCAAGTATTGTTTCCACAGCCCACAAATTATAAAAGAAATAGATAAAGGTTTAAGACACAAGAAAATACATATATTTAGGCGCCATGTGATTAGGAAAGTCCAATAATTTTTTATAAAGATATTGACGCGATACCAGTAACCAGAAAATACATGGTCCTGTAATATTCAGTTTAATTAAATTGAAGTATAGTCTTTTTTATTGATAAATGAAAATAAAAATAAAGTTTCCAAATAAAACATCGTTACAAAATTTAAATATATAAAAAAATGATATCCAACGTAAGAATTCTTAACGACAGAATAATAACATCAAAAAATTGTGGTCAAAATAGTCGATACAAAAATAGTGGTTCAACTTACATCAATATTAACAAAATAAAAACTCATTAAGTCGCAATACCTTATTCAAATAGTTCAATCCAACTTCACCTTACAAAACAACTGAAACAATATTGCCTCTTCTATCAGAACAAACGCTTATCACCAAGCTCGGCCACTCGATGGAATTTAAAGAATCTGGAAATCACCTTACTGACGCCGCTATTGAATTCGATCCATGGAAATAAAGTTCACAATAACGGTCTTTCTTTAGAACTAATGTTTAATAAAATTCTCCTTTTCTAATAAAAAATAGCCGAAATAACCATAAGAAATCAATTATTAAATGTTTATTAAAAACACCCTTCTTCAATGGAGGTAACGCCACACTTAAATGTATTATTTAAGTACTATCTAGTTTTCAAACTTTCGATTTTAAATTATTTTAAAAAAGGAATCCTGTAAGAACTTGATTTACGATAAATTAACTTCGGTAAACATAATTATAAAGTATAGTAACTGTATTTTGATCAAACAAGATCATTCAACAAGACTGAAATGTATTTGCCATCAACCCCTGTACGACGTAATAAGAGTTTCGCACTTTTTTCAAGTGTTTCTTTTTCACACCAATTTAACTAAACAACTTTAAAGTAAAACTGTAACTCGAAATAGTTCTTCTCACGGGGAAGACACGAGGCCTCCCGCGTGGCAAATGCCACTTCGCTCGGCTGTGTAGTCAACAAGCCTCTATCTTAAACTATCTTCGACTGACTCTCTGTGCTAAACTTAAAACTATTTCGCGGTGAAGAAATGATCTCCTGAGAGGGACGAAACTTTAAATAATCTAGTAGGAAAATAGCGGGATATTCATCAGCCAATGGGATGTACTTACATTATTTTGTTCGAGAACAATCGCAACGAAAACTTAAGGGGATTTCCTTTTGAATCTGTACGCAACAGAAAGCAAATAACCTTTACAGATGCAGTCTAGACAGCCTGTTCCAGAAAATTCCTTTGGTCGGTATATTATTTACTAGTGGAATTTCAACGCGATATGTTTTAAAACTATAGATTCAAGGTTTATTATATTTTAACCATAAAGGAGCTTTTATTAATAATAATAATAATAATAATACGGTTTATTAACCAAAGGTACAAACGGCTGGTTAAGGCTGGTATTATATCTTAGCCCTTAAAGACAAAAAATTTAAAAACAAATTTGTTCTAGAATAATCCATTTTCTCCAGAAGAAACATTTGGTCGACCTGAGAACGCCTTAAAATAAACACTCGTATCATTAAAAATTCTGTTTAAATATGAAATACTGCTTACGGATATGTTTCGAGGTGACTCTTTTGTACTTGGCGAAAAATTATTTAGATTAATTTAATATTTGCAGTTCCAACATAACTGAATTTTACTAAACTACCAGGAGCGTACTGGAATTCCTTTAGTATTTATTGGTTTCAAAAAAACGTCACATTACAAGGGCTCCTAAATTTTAAAGATGAATACAACACTAAAACAGCCATTTATGCCATTTGCAATACTTTGCGTGAAATACATAGCTATTTATTTATGGCTGACCCTTCTAGAATTTAGCTGAATCTGAGGAATTGCAACCCCAATAGGGATTTTTATGGTGCCAAACATCGTATTGACACGGGACCTACAGTTTTACATCCTACCTAAAAAGAAAACATGTTTTTAAATTTTTCTCCGTTATGAAGAATTACCAGCTCGGCCGGGGATCGAACCAGCGACCCTTGAATTATGAAACAAACATACAAACCACTAATCCACCGAGGCTGGCATATTGAATAATTGTTTTTATAATATGGACTTTTAGGAAGCATTTTAGTTACGATAAATTTGTTCAGAATTGAGATGTTACATGTAAGTCCGACGAGGAACTCAGACTCAGACACTTCTTGTAGGACTTATTCTATTACGTCTTTAAAAAAATATTTTAAATGTCTGGACATGGACTGAGTGAGTTGTATGAGTTGTATAAGTTATAGTAAAAAACTTGTTAGTTTTTTAAAACACTTAAAAAAACTTGTTAGTGGACGTTTCTTTATGTCGGAAGCTAAAACTTAATGACTATTACATTTATAATTCATTCTGCATTTGTTTAAAATAAGGAGTTATTATATCAGGAGCTATATAATCAGGAAACCCAAAAACCCCCCAACATGAATTTCGATCAAGTTGATGGAAAACTTCCCAAGTTATTACATTGGGAGTGTAAAATGGGGGTTTCAACCCCCCGAGAGGGTGTGCCCCCATTTTAAACATATAACAGTTTATATTGGTGCAGTATTGAAGGCATTACAAAAGATTGCAAGTCTCTATCTTTAGATAGTGAAAAATAAGAACTTAATGCAAAAATTGACTCGACTACTACGGGCAGAGCAAAGGGGTTACATAATAAGGTAACCAAAATAGTGCATTCCTTTGCAAAACCACATTCTAAACACTTTTTTACTCTTTGGGTTTTACTCTAAAATCAATAGAAACGGCGTAAATCGCATTCTCAATCTCAGATGCCGTTATTTTAGGACCGCCATTTTGGGTCTGACATTTTGAATTTTTCAATTTTCTCATTGTATTCATAATCAGCGACTCCAAGAACCCTTCCAACATAAATTTCGCTCAATTTAGTTGCGTTATTAAATTAGGGGTACAAAATGGGGGTTTCAACCCCCCCGAGGGGGCGTGCTCCCATTTTAAACATATAATATTTTATACTGGTCTAGTACTGAAGGCATTACAAAAGATTTCAAGTCTCTATCTTTAGATAGTAAAAAATAAGAACTTAATGCAAAAATTGACTCTACTAATACGGTTAACAAAGATTTTAAACTTGGTAAAAGTATATTTACACTTCATATGCGAGGTTGGGAACTCTAGAGTGAACAAGATAACATTATCAGTGAAGTAATCGCGGTAGGCTCTTTGTGAAACATTGTATAAAATAGTTTTAAGAAAAAATTTTGTATTATAAGGTTTTCATATAATTAGTATGTAGAATGCTCTACACATGTTTCAGTTTGTTAGACATTTTTCGAAATCTTACTCAATATATCTTGATTTCAGTAATGATTATCTCGAGTAAACTCTCGAAAAAGGTCTAACAAACCGAAACACAGGTAGAGCATTCTAACTACATAACTATAAAGAAGCATTAAAATACAACAGTTTTCCTTAATGTTTTAGGAAAAAAATAGCATTAGTCTAGTCTAGAGATGCGAGAAAAGAAAGTTAAAGATGATTGTTGGCAAAAAATGACAAAAAAGTACTCAACTATTTTAAACATAATCGAGGAAATCGTAACGTGAAAACATTTTACTAACTTGCATGTATTGTAATGATATCTTCACAGGTTCTGCTATTATGTATGAATATACATAGCCACTATAAAATAAAAAAAAACATTAAAGTTATTTGGTAATTTATTACATTCCATTCATTTTAATAGGAAAATTATTAACCTAATGTAGTAAATAGTTCACTTATAATTTGTTTCTATAAAGTCTTGTTCATTAGTAAAGTTTTCCTTCGTGATATTTTGGTACATCCACGGTTTACAGAAAATTAAAAGAAAATAAAAAAAGATTATAAGTTTTGTGTTAGGTTTTTATACAGCTTTCGATATAAAGCCAAGCAATGTGAATTGAAATGTTATAAAGAATTTTGGTATGCATGGAGATTTGTTCTCACGTTAAAAAATAATGAACACATTACAAAGGTGAGAAAATCCAACTATTTTTCAAGACGATTAAGTGAATGTTATGGTGTAGTCTTGAAAGGTAGTTGGATATAAACGTCTCCCATGGAGAGGTAGAAAAACTAAAAGTAGGTTGATACAAATATGTAAACGAAAGAGTACAAATAACAATTTTGTAAAGAAAAAATTGATAAAATATAAAATTTAAATAATTACTCTAAAATGTAAAATTCCTGTAAATAAATAATTATAATGCTGCAAATTGTTCAGAAAAGGTTTTTAAATAGAAGTATTCACCACAAAAGGAGTACCAGTTATTATATGTATTAAATGCTAATGATCAAATGGTTTTGGATATTCCATTCCTTATTTAGGGTTTGCAGAAGTTAATACTAAAAGAAGTTTCTAGTTTTTCTTAATGCTTAGTCTTATGTCGATGGGCAAGGTATAGTCAGCTGTTTTCAAATAAAGGGTGGAAGTGAAAATTTCTCGCCATACATTGAAAAGTCAGTGTTTTTTAGTGCAGAAACGAAGTAAAGTAGAGTACTATATTTGAAAATCATCAGAAAAAGAGATTTGACAGTACTTACCTGTACATCGTTAGTTCTCTATATAATTATCTAAAACCAGGTTTTGTAAAGTTGGTTGCAAGCCTGCTTAATAATTAAAATTTAATATAATAATTAATAATAATACAAAATCTAATATTTACCTAGTAAAGTGAATTAACAACAAACAAAGGAAAACATAAATATTAAATTTATTTTATTTAAAGTATAAACCCAGAGTCCAACAAGAAAATGAAAAATTTAAGTCAACGCCTGTGTTAACATATTAAGATAAAATAAGAGTGTAAATAGCATCGAATGATACTTCGGCTACTAACAATGTCAGTGGCTTACGCTATGATTTTACATTTAAACATTTTATTTGTCATCTATGAATGCATACTGCCTAATAATCGGTTATAATTAAAAATTTCATTATGTTGTAAATTTCATAATGAAGTAATTTATAGAAAAAATAGTTGTAAAAATTTTTTACCTATAACCCGTTAGAAGTACAAAATGAAACCAATTTACACAATTACAAAGGTAAAATATTAAACTAATTACATTTTAGAAGTGGATATAAATATTCCGGAGATGTGCATAGCTTATAATGATCTCCCTTTTCAGATTGTGAAGCTACTAAATCATTCCAGCTCACTTGCTGTTTATACTATCAGTTAAATTACAACACGTGATCGCTACGTGGTCCTGGATGCAGTTTGCATTTTCGCCCTCGTGGTTTCTGTGACCTAGATTCTTTATTTAATTGTTTAACTCTAGGTATTTTATACAACAAGAGATTGGAACCTTTCTATGAATTTACGCGCTAGATATTATTATCATCATTGTGATAAAGAAAAAAATATTTAGGGATTTCATTCGTCTATTGAGACAAAGCTCTTGATTATCTTAATTACAAATTTGTCTTATTTTAAATTGTGGAACTAGTAATAAAGATTTAATCTGTAACTATGAAATTGATACCACTATTCTGTTTTGTGAAACTGTGAACTTCTTAAATACATAATTAATTGCCTCTTTATACCGACAACAGCAAAAATGAAAACCATTTTAAAAATGTTATCAAAGAGATATCAAAGCATGAAAAAGATCTAAAATCCAAACCTCACGGTCTAATTTATTGTGGTTATATGATAGAAAGTTGTTAGGATACGCGAAGGTTATCTCAAATTCCAACAAATTCAAATGAAAATTATGAGCGCCCACATCTATTTTATTGGTCCCTTGTCCGTAATGAAATATAACGTGACTGCCGGCTCTTTCTGCATTTTAGGCTTCGTTATCGTTAAAAATTGAAGTATTCGGGCACGTAGCCGCGTAGTTCTGTCCCACTGGCAGTTTAAATATTAATGGAAACGCCGGCTCTCATATTGTAAGTCACAAGTAAAGTACTATCTCGTTTTTATAAAACATAGGTAGGCACCTAACTTAAAGGTGTAGACTTATTTTAAGTGCATAAACTTAAAACTACTAAGTATTTATTACTGTAATGATGAGAAAATACTGGGGTTAAAGGCAATCTCTAAGGTATTTCCAGTTTTATTTTTTAATTTCACGCATTATACGTCCGAGACGAAGTCTTTTTGATGTATAAGTACAATTTTTATAACTTAAATGAGTAATCCTTCTGAAAGTAGGTAGTTATCATCACCCTCTCTCAACAAACTTTTCATATTAATACCAAAGGCAAATATTATTACTCAGTGTCAGATTCGACTTGACAAATTGTCGGGTTAAGCCAGGAAATTTCGCAATTTTATTAGGGAATTGCAGGTTACTCTGCTGTCTCCTCGAAAATATATTCATCATGTAGTATTTTTATTGTTACGTCAGAACAATAATAAACGACTTTTCTTGTCATTATTAGTTTTGCATTAACCTGACAAAATTGATTTTCTATTCAAATCGGTACTCTAAAATGTTCTCAATTTAATTAAATATCTCAATGTTGGAACGAAAGGAGAATATTAATTAAACCATTTGGAACACAAAAGGCAAAAATATTTTACCGATATCAAGTGGTATGGACAAGTAAATAAAGGCAAACAATACAATATTCCCTTAGAAAGCAATGTGGTACTCAACTACAATAGAGTGAAGGGGTGAAAGCCAAACGAGGTCATTGTTTGAGAGGTATCATGATGAGAAGTTGCGGCCCCGCGAAGTGCCGCAGGGAAAGGAATTGGATGGAAAGATAGCAAGCGCAAGATATTGTCTTATATGCGAAGTAACGATATGACATTAACTAAACCACACATAATAAATAGATAATTTAATAGGTCAGTTATGTGACTTAGGTTACAGAAAATAGAATAGGATTTATATCGTACACAAAGTTACGTTCATAGTAGCACATGTAAGACACTTATGGTATGTTGAAAAATATCCAAGCTGATTAAAATTAATAACATCTAATGAAATTTACAAAACATCTTTGAATTTTATAATCAAAATTTTCTTAATTAAAAACGAAGTTATGTTCCTGAATACGTATACTAACGCTGTAATAGGACGTAACATCGTTAAGGTCATAAGATACACGATTAAACCAAATCAGTTAGTTAGTTTCGATTGGGATAGATTTTAAGGTCAATTTCACTAGTTACAAAGTTTTCAAACTTTCGAGTTTCAAGAGAATATATTTGCGGATAAGAAAGGATATCTAATACCCTTCGAAGATAGCACAATCACTGGTTGCCTTTAACATTTTTATTGTTTGTGCTCTAGGAGATGCTGTATAAATTTTTTTCTATCTAACAAGTAAATCTCATTCTTAGGCACTTATATAAATTGTCAAATGGAAGAACTATGATTTTAATTTAGTTTAGTTTGATATTAGTGCATGTTTATAAACAACTATACGTTGTTTACCCAACAGAAATAGTTAAAGTACTCCTCATGAATCTATGCTAGCGTAGAACAGTGAACGCAAAAGCCAGTTTCATACGCTACAAATTAGTAAAAGCAAGTTCCATTCGGTGTATATTTTTCTTTTTAAATAAATGAATACAATCTTTTTTTAATAAATGTGGTTACAACAATTATTTTAGTCTGTTATTATAAAAAGTAAAAATGGATAAAAAAAATTATAAAAATGAAAATCCCAAGATTTGATAAAACAAAGCAGCTTTAATTCTATGAAATTGTGAAGCCAATTGCATCCAGTTAGCTCATGTCTTATAGCTATTAATAGATTTAAGATACAGTCCTCCTCATACAAGTACTTTGGTTTATAAGCAAAAACTGTCCAATTTTGATTGAATAATACTCATTTAATACAAAAAATTATTATAAAGATATTACAAATTATCACTTTAAAAATTGTAATATGTAAAGGACTAATTAATCAATCAATATTAATCATTTTCAGTATGTACCTTAACATACACAAATGTGAAATATTTTAGATAAATTAAGTGAAATAACAGCAAAACGAAAAAGCAATTAAATAAATAACTAATAACAAAGAACTGAGACCATCAACGAAATTATCTGTCCGCCGCGCAATCTGGCGCTGCGATGCTAATTGGGAGGGATTAAGTATATATATTTTTTTATTTTTTTTTAATAAATGTTTATTACAATTATCTAAATATGTTGTTATGAAAAGTAAAAATTGCTTAAAAATTATCAGATAATTTAATTTCCTAATTAAATATCACACTTGGGCATTACTTAGAGCACTCGATACAGTCAAGTATTCGCTTGCTTGTGTTACAGGTTTTATAAAACAGACCAATAGAAAAATTCTATTCAAATATAGCGTATTTTTGTAGTTACTTAACTATTTCTGTTGACTGGACAGGGCATAGCCAGATTGGGAGGCATTCAGGTGATTGACTGATCTAGGTCACACTAAAAATTTTATTCTTTGACAAAGTTCAGCAAATTGTTTTTGAATGATCGATGATCATTCCTCAACCGCAAAATCAGATATACCATACCACCTTTTTATAGTGACTTTTTGTCATAGTATTTTAAATTGTTTCGATTTATTACTGTAATCACAGCCACACAAAAAAAAGTTTTTCGGTTCTGGGGATCCGACCATGTTTTTTTATGTCTTTGGGGTCGCCTGAATTCCAATCCGCCGGGCCCGTTTAACACTATCACGTCAGGATTTTGCCCTAACCTCAAAAAACCCAAAAGATTGGGCTGCTTGGAAGGTAAATAAATAAATAAATTAATTAAATTAAATTAATAAACAAATAAACAACAAATAACTGGTACATAAAATGCCAGTATTTTTCTTTTTTAGAACTACATCGGGACCTCTTTTCATCAAAAGATCGATTCAAAGATTTTCGCTTTCTATTTTCTTTTGGAATATCTCGCTTAAGATTCCAACAGAACTCTGCGATCATATTTACATCCCACCTTCCTTGGTAGCGATGTTCCATCACTTTTGTGTCTTAGTGAAAGGGTTCACCCTGTTCATCGCTGAAATCATTATCAGGAAATTTTTCGAGATGAGAGTGCAAAAAGTGTAATTTTAAATTCATTAAACATTCCAACTTTTTAAAGTCCTTCAGTTTTTATACCGTGGACTTTTTGTATTTCCCTAAAAGTTTTAGGGAAAATTTCTTTAAAACTGAACCAGGCTGCTTTCTCAAGTCGATTCTTATTACTAGTGGAATTAGTATCTTTGAACATTGTGCGAATCTGTGGCCCTTCGACTCCTTCTCTTAATCACTCCTTCTTTTAATTTCGCCTCTGAAAGCGTTGGGAATTTCGATTGGAGATATTGAAAACATTGACCTGTTTTATCCAAAGCTTTAACAAAATAATTTTTTAATAATTTTTTATGGATCTACTAAAGACTTATGAATGATGTTACATGAACCAGGGCGATTCAGTTTATGGGATTATAGGGTTATGGGTTTGGACTTAACAGCTTGGCTTTTGTGTTTAAAGTTTGAGTCACAGGCTTATATGAGTTAAAAAGTGCTGAAAAGCCTCAATTATTGGGTTCTTTGAGGTTATGGCAAAGTCTGAGTGATAGGGTTAAACGTATCCCGAATTCGAATTCGGCGCCCCAAAAATATATAGAAAACATGATCTGGTCCCCAGACCCAAAAAAATTTTTTTTTGTGTGGCTGTGTAGTGTAGTGAAATCTTGGTAGGTTACAAGGGTCTTAATTTTTTGCTCTCAATTAACACCTAGTTCTACTTTGTGATTATACTCGTCTTCTTTTCTCAGCTTTTTTCTAAAACACCTTCATATACCCTTTCCGTCTATTGCCATGATTACTGTCCTACTTGAATCCATGCCAACAGTTTGTTTGCTACTCCAAGTTGGATAGTTCAATAGTTCTATCCCTTGCAAATATTTTTTCTCCTTTAGGGAGCACTTGTTTATTCTTTATTTGGTTTAACGCAACTTCGTCTACTTCAATTTATTTTGTATGTTTTCTCTATAGTTAGTCTTTCCTTTTCGCCCCTTTACTTCTACTTTCTACCTCGGAGTATTGTTCCTTCTTTGACCTATTATGATTGTCCTACACATTTTCTTAGCTGCATTTTGTGATAATTTTTAACGTTTGTCTAAAAATCTTCAGGTCTTATAATTCATTCTATGTATTATATTCACAAATTCTCTTCTAATACTTTTCGTTTGTATCGTAGTTTATGCGTTTTATCGTTTTACGTAGTCTGCACTTTCGACTTTCTTATTATATAGTGTTACTCTGCCTCCTACATATAAACGCCCCCGTTTTGCGGCGAGGTTATATTTGTTTAGTGCTTAGCAAATTACTTCAGTTATCCATTTATTTTTAGGTTTTTCTATTCTAACCTAAGCAGTCGTATCTTTGTAGTTCTTGATGTCACTCTTGTATTGTAAACTAGTGCAAAGTTCCTGTCTTGTATGCCCAATATAAACTCTAGAACACTGTTGCAAAAGGATCTGGTAAATAATTTTCAACCTTTGGTCTTTAGGAATCTTGTCTTAACGTTTAGGATGTAGATCATTAATGGTCAAAACGTTCTTCTTAACTAGTTTAGTGTTAGGATAGAAGCTTTTTTGAATAATTATTCTCAATTGGAATTTGTTTGTTTTTTTAAGCATTGCGCTTGTAATAAACGTCAATTATTTTTTCTAATCTATATTTTATGACTTGGATCAAGTTTAATTTCTGATTTTTTGAAACGAAATGTAATCTAGGTATCCACCAAAGCTACGGGCCCTGTCTCACTGAAGTTAGCATACTTCTATTTTTGTTAAAGGGCGCCCCACTCTTTTCGGGTTTTTCGAAGTAGCTATTTCTTGTTGCTAGAGGAAAGTAGATCCCAGAATTTTTTTCCCAAATTTCCTTTGGATTTGGAAATGATGTGCTGGAATGTCAAGTTTGTCTACTAACAAATTCTCAGGTTTTTGGTTTCTTCCCAACATGCAAACTGACTTTAGCTTACATATATATGTAGGTAGGCTGTTTTCAAATACAATTATACTCAATGGTGCTTAGTCTGTCAGCTATCACCACCTCACCTCGAATTAGCTTTTTGTGCCTTATACTTTCTTGAATAAGTTTTCTGACTTTCTGTCCTGTTATCATCCACAAAGGGTTACTGTTTAACGTATGAATTGTTTTACAACTGTATTTAAAAATATTGCAAACTTACTTTAGTTGGAATGCAGCATGTAAAGTCTCAGATTTTATTGCTTCTTGTTTGAAGTTTGTGCAGAGCTGACCTTACTAATATGCACTGATTTGCTGCGAACATTTAAACATGAATTAACTCCAGAAGATGATTGCCAAATTTTATACTTGGTATGGCACTTTAAGAAATTCTTCTGCTATGAGTTACTTTTCGGGAATTAAAATTATGGAAGCAACATTTTATTATATTTGTAGGAACATGTATTGTAGGTTGTAGGAACATTTAAAGTACAACTTCTTAACAATTCCATTCCAACCAACCTAAATGAAAGAAAATGTGCTGCAATTGTGGTTTGCGAAGGATGTTATAAAAATTTTCCGAAACGGAACTAAGTACGTAAACGTCCGTGATGAATCAAGTGCTGTAAGTGTACAATCGGTTTCGTGCGTATTGAAATGCATCTATTGCACAATAAATAATCTTTTAACAATATAAATAATTAAAACATTGCAAAACTAAGAGGAGCTGGCGAATCTACAGTATAAAACCTTTAAAACCTAAAAAGAAATTACGTAAATCGGCACAGAAGAACTCCAGAAACGAAAACGAAATAAAACAAAAATGACCCTTGTGTTTTAAATGTCGTCGGTCTAAGATCAATCAGCAAATCGCAAGTCCATTTTTTGACGAATTAGCATTTTGCTGTCACCTTTTGAAAATTAATTACTTACTTACTAAAAATACTTTACAGGTTATAATGTATGATAACAATAATGAGGAAAAATATTCCATTTTTCTTTAGTTATTAGTTATGTTTTTTGGCTCTCCTGTAAAATTGTTATTTTGTGAGTTAGGCCATTTGCATCTTAGACCGACGATATGTAAATATATGTCAGTTGTCAGTCCAGCAGGTAGTATTGTCGACCAGATAGAATGTGACTGGTAAAGACTAAGGAAGAAAGGATCATATTATATGGAAAAAATGAAGAGCAAAATGGCGACGTTATGCTATTCTAATATTTTAACAGTAAAATGTTAAATAAAAGTTTATAAACCAAAGTTATAATAAAAGTCTACCACACTATAAAACTTGTGATACATAGAAAGATGAACAAACCTCAATAAATTTTATTCTTTCATCTTTTGTGCAGTTTTATGAAAATGTCACTTCAAATTCGCGCTCGTTCTTAACAAGTATGTCTTCGGCGCTTTTTAATAAGCTACTATTCGTATTTAAATTTGAACAATCAACAAATAATTACGTTTTTTAATGGGAAACATATGACATATTGCAGCCATTTTATTTTAATTAAGGATAATTTAATATTGAGTTTTTAAAAATACAAACGTAATAAAATACCATTTATTGTAAAATAAAATATGCAAAAGTGTATTTTTTATAACAAACCACGTCTGTTCGTGGTAAAATGCATACGTACTTGTCACAATCTATCAATTTAATCTCGAATTTAACCTACTGTATTGACTTGATTATTTTCAAATGCAATATGGAGCATATTGCATGTTAAATTAATAGCACTGTACTAGAAGTTTTATAAAATGGTGATAAAAATTTTATATCGCTTCATTTTATTTATATATACCTAGAGTTTACAGTGATTAAAAATCAGTTACTCTAATAAACCTGTAAACCTTCTTATATAATTTCGATACTTTTATATAAACTCATGCCGAAAACTGCCGAAACTTTAAGTTATTTCATATAAAAAGATACTCTAATAAACTATGGTCTTAATGTACCATTAATCAGATTACTGTATACTTTACAATAAATCCTTTTTTACAATTTGTCGAAAAGCAGCTACAAATAAAATTAATACCATTACCACAGTATAGTTATAAGCAGTAACTCGACTCTCGCAAATATTGAAAGCCGTTTTTCGGGAAGTTTGTGGGACGTAGACAGCAATGATACTCGATACGCGCAAGTAAACACATCGAGTATGCTTTTCAATATTAATTAAAAGTTTTATCTGAGGATTTATTAAACACAAACACTATTTTAATTTATATGAGTTTGTTTTGACATCTATACTTCTTTCTAAAATCGTTATTTTACGTTAGATTTTTGTAATAAGGTATTTCCGATCAGGCCTTCTAGAGAAGGAACTCGTCTTTGGTTTAATTAGGGTTTAGTAAACCCTAAGTACTGTAACATGTAAATTGCATTAACAACAATGATTTGTTAACTTCTTAAAATAATATAATTTCTAAAGCGAAAATTAGTTAGCTAGAGCTTTTGAAAAGCTTCAAAATGTTATTAATTGTACGTTCAACTAGGTAAATAACTTTATTATTTTATTATTGTTTATTATTTTATTGTTAAAATAATTAGTGTTAATTTGTGCACATCGGTGTTTGCTGTGAATTGTCATTACAGCTTCCAGTGCAGATTCGTAAAGTGTCAGCAAAAGGAGTTTTTCATTTAAGCAGTATAACGCAGAACTTATTATTTTTATTTGTACATGTTTACATTCCTACAGAATTAAGATTTAGGTACCAAGTGAAAAGGGGGTTCGGCGGCGGTTACAAGCGTTAGTTTTGTAAATTGTTTTGTAAATTTTGAAATATGAATATTAATTTAAATTAAGTTAATAAAATACTAATTGTTCATAGGCGACAGTTTATTTTGTTGTTACACACAATTTTGTTTCCTCTTGTACTACCACTATAACAAGAGCTTTCAGTTTTTACAAAGTTTACTCTCAACGATAATATAATTTTACCTAATATGTTCCTACTTGTGCATACGCAGACAATGACGCTCGACAAGCCTTGGCGAACTATCGTTTGTGAGCGTGATATTCGACGACTTCAAAGGGCCGACACGCAAGTGGGCCTACTGGTTATTATTATATTGTGCTCTTACCTAAATGTTAAATATACGTTTTTTTTCTTTTAACTTACTGCTCCTTTTATAACATAATGTTATATAAGTTTTGTTTAGTCTAGTTTTTTATAGTTTATAACAATTTCTGGTGCTTTTCCATTTCATTTATTTTATAATTTAGATGTAAAATTTATATTTTAATTATATATACTGCTATACTAAGATGTAATTGGAGCAGATTTAATAAAAAAAATGTTTAGTCACACACAACCTCAAACTTTTAAAATAACTACAGAACTTATAGTGTAAAAGTGTAAAAGTGTAATCAGTATTGGTGTTTCAACTTTTCAACATTATTTCAACTAATCATACAATGTGACCAACAAAGAAGCTGTAGCTTGTGCTTGTTGAATTACACCATTTAAAAAATCAAAGTCAAAGTATAATATACTATACCAAAATTATTCTACACTGTCACTTATGTTTAATCAATATAAAAATAGTATTAATTTTTTTAATTTGTCTGCAAAACCGCGCAGAATCTGTAAGCTCGCTCAAGAAAATCCAATGTAATCGAGTTGCCTCGATTTGCTCCGAATGTTCATGAAGAACGCGAGCAAATGTCATCTGTTCGCTCTTGACATGAATAAAAAAACGCGAACGAGTAAAAATACTTAAAAGATGCAATTCTAGAACGTAGGAATAGAGTACACTTTGAAGATGCATGTAATGTAACTTAAAAATAAAAAATTAATGAAGAAATAAAAAATAAGTAAAAGTGCTTGTTAAATAATTGTTTTGCATAATTTTATACAAAAGGAAATAATGTTTTTATTATAAATTTGAATTGTTTCTTTATTTCTTGCGTGTGCCGTTCATTCATTATTGTGACCTATCTATGTAAACTAATCCCTAATATATTAAAGTAAGTTTTTACAAATCACAATTAGGCCAGTAAAACTAGACCCGATATGGACCGTTGGTGGAAATAAATGTTGGAAAGCGGGAGATCGTTTCGATCGCTTCGTTTGACCTCAAATATAAGTATCCTAGGTTTGCACGGTCCCTTGACTCGAGCTTACCTGAGGGCATCAAAAGAACCACGAAATCTTCGGCCCTTTTTTAGTTTTTCCTTATAACTCCAAAGCGGTGCTTTCCAACGAAAACTTCACTATTACAAGAATTATAGAGCATTAAATTTTGCGTCGGATAAGTATGCAACACTTAAAATCCGGTTCAGTGGTATGGTCGAAATCGACGTCCGAGAAACGACAATTTTACAAATTTTTTATTTTTCGTCAGACCGGACGCCCAGGGGCTTTCCGTATAAAAAAACCCGTTGGACTCATTCTGATTGTTAATATAAGTCGAGAAATATCTAAGCTTTGATATTATAGAGGTTGCCAGATTAAATTAATGGTCATTTTTTGTCATCCTCCATCATAGCAATTGGGATCAATCCATATGAAGTAGTGCAGTACTGGTCGCGCGATCATTTCGAAAAAAGATATTTTTTTGTGTGTTATCACCCCTAAGTATTGGTAGATCAAAACCACTGTCATTTTATTTTTATCCCATTTGATTGAAATATGGCAGCCATATTTGCTTCGTGGTGGACGACGTTGCTTGCAGTTTTTGATGTAAACGTAAATCTTGATATCTCAAGAATGGTTGATCCTAGAGACCTGCGGTAAAAATGATTGTATTGCTCACATGTCGGACTACATTTTTTAATCTAAACATAATATTGATATGATGTATCATAACGACGACTTTAAAGCCCATAAATATCAAAATAGTAAAATTTCAGATTTAAAATATTTTATACATAAACTACCTCTAACCGTGTACGTTTAAAAGAAAATCCGCCCTAAGACTTTATTTTTATCTGGATATATGAAATATGCCCACATAAAAGCGAAAATATTTGTAAAAAACTTTAATCTTCGGGATTACTTCACACTCATAAGTAAACGTCCTACAAAAATTATGTTTAGATTTAGAAAAAATGTAGTCCGACATGTGAGCAATACAATCATTTTTACCGCAGGTCTCTAGGATCAACCGTTCTTGAGATATTAAGATTTACGTTTACATCAAAAACTGCAAGAAACGTCGTGCATCCCGAAACAAATATGGCTGCTATATCTCAATCAAATGGAATAAAAATTAAATGACAGTGGTTTTTATCTACCAATACTTAGGGGTGATAACACACATAAAATTATCTTTTTTCGAAATGATCGAGCGACCACTACTGCACTACTTCATATCGATTGATCCTAATTGCTATGATGGGGGATGACAAAAAAATGGCCATTAATTTAATCCGGCAACCTCTATAATATCAAAGCTTAGATATTTCTCGACTTATATTAACAATCAGAATCAGTCCAACGGGTTTTTTTATACGGAAAGCCTCTGGGCGTCCGGTCTGACGAAAAATCAAAAATTTGTAAAATTGTCGTTTCTCGACCGTCGATTTCGACCATACCACTGGACCGAATTTAAAGTGTTGGATACTCTTCCGACGCAGAATTTACTGCTCTTTCTTGTAATAGTGAAGTTTTTGTTGGAAAGCGCCGCTTTGGAGTTATAAGCAAAAAACTAAAAACGGTCCGAAGATTTCGTGGTTCTTTTGTTGCCCTCAGGTAAGCTCGAGTCGAAGGACCGTGCAAACCTAGGATACTTATATTTGACGTCAAACGAAGCGATCGAAACGATCTCCCGCTTTCCAACATTTATTTCCACCAACGGTTTCTATTTTACTGGCCTAAATGAAAAGGTAGGTAAGATAAAAATAGCAAGAGGCATGCTTAGGTTGCTCCAGCTATCCCTTATAAATCTTTCAATTCGAAATTGGTTGTAAATGCTGTTACGCACTTATATAGTTATTAGGAAACAGAATGAGTTTAGCAAGTTTTTATCTAAAAGGTATTTATCTTTAAACACTCTGTATTCGACAAAAATTTAAACAGATTGCGATAACAGAAACCAGGATTTAATATGAGTTTTCAAAATTTGAGTTATGGTGATGGAGGCAGATGTTGATTGGCACGTTTTCATAGTTAACGCAACATCTTGGGATCGGAGAATTGCTACCCATCTATCAAACTTTAGGATCGTTATTGTTATGGAGATATGTGTTTTGTTAGGGCTTGTTTAAATATGCTTTTTTTGGATAAATATCTAGAGGATCGTCCATTTTAAATATTTGTATACAATTTCGCGCTTAAAATGAAATTCCGTGCTGCTCTGACATTATCCCTTCCAACATTCAGCTAAAAAGTGATAGGTTTTTGTACAAGATACTGGTTGTTAGAGGACCTTAAACCTTAAAAGACCAGGACTTTATTTAAGAGAGTGATAATAACCCACCATATCCTTGGCATATCATGCATCTAACAGAAAGTGGCGTTATAAATCATACGATACGTGCGAGACGTGACAGCGGGGAAAACGCTTTGCAAAATAAAGCGCTTACATTATACAACCCTGGCACTACTATGTTGGAGACACTTATTCCGACAAAGGGTAATACATTTATATGCAGCAATTATCTGCTCTCAAATTTTAATGGCTTGCTAATCCTGAAAATTGCCTTAAATGAAAAAGTAATCTCTTTGATTAATTTAAATTATAATGAATGGGTTTAAAATATTAGAACACCATAAACTTGGGAAAATACTTTTTCATATTCTTTTCGCGTCTCTGATTACATCCAAACGTATTTCCCACATAACTTTCCGAAATTACCTTTTAGGTACTACTAAAATACATCTAATTATACTATTTTCATTTAAAATAAAATTAATGACCCTCTCAAGTGCTCAAAAGTCTATTAAGAACCGGTTGATTCAGTAAATGATCTCGTTTTGAATATAATAGCATATTTAAGATTTTATTACGAGGGTGGAAATAGTACAATATGTCAAAGGTGGGGTGGCGTGAAATGCCTGTGAACTTGCTTTGGGGCTACATATCTTACTCGTGTTGACTTTTTAGAAGGAAGTAGATGTTTTTATAGTTACTTCTAGTTTTAGCTAAGATTTACAGTTGTAAGGGTATATATGGCCACTATGATGATAACCTTTCCATGACTTTTGGCAATAATTCTTTTTCTGTGTCTGTAGGTATTCAGGAGGAGTATTTATAAGAAGTCTAAGAACCTATGTAAAATTTACTCTTCGAGAACACTAAAGGGTCGAATGGTAATCAGATAGGCGGATTTAAAAAGAAAATACCGATTTTTTTATTTTTACTCAGCCCACAAGTTTAATTGTTCATCCAATCGATTAATGACACCTGTTACTCATCAAAAAATAAAATCTGGAAATCAAGTTAATTACAGAATTTGTTTGATTTCAATATGGAGAATTCAACTAATGTATCGTTGCGTACCATAGATAGATGCACCAACCACCCCAAACCAGCGTTTCTCCGTATTTTGGGGGTTTCACGAAGATGGAAGCACCAGTCAGTTTTGCAATAAACAATTAATTTTAAATCTCACCACATTAACTATTTTGTATTCTTTTTATCCCATTTATTTAACTTAATGTGATTTCTTTCAGCAGCTTATACGATGTTTTAGGGTTCAGTCGGTTAGGAAAAAAACAAATGATAAAATTGTAAAATGTAGTAGAATTTTTACACACAAAATAAAGCCCCACGATTGGACTATCAATTGTAACAAACGAAAACTCCTCAAACGAAAAGTCCTACGCAAGGGCACCAACTGTAACGAAGCTTTTTCGTTACTCTACTGAAAATACTATACTGATAATACAAAACATAAGATACGTCGCGCGATAGACGTCACTGTAACACTATACAGTTCAAAATACTTACTCAACATTAATGCACCGACTTAAGATCTCTTAATGACGAATTATAACTCAGGCCGTAGGTACTGACTTCTCTAGATTATTGATTATAAAGAAAATAAGGTTTGTAGATATAATAAAAGGATATGGGCGACATTTGCTCGCAAGCCATTATAATACTTTTTCAAAGTCCGCAAGCAAAAAAAGACTGTAATTAGATTAATTAAATTCAATAACTAATCGTGATTAGTTAAATTACTCATTTACGACCCCACTTCACTATATTGCCTTTAATTTGCACTTAAAAGCACCACTAACTATAGACCTCAACTTCATAACAGTTTTCCTAGGGGAAGAATTGTAAACACAATTAACGATGGTAGAATTATGAAGAGAATTTTATATCTGAAGTTACGAGAATAATGTCGTTTATAAAATGGATTTTGTCTTTCATTAATAAAGAACTTTAAACTCGTATAATTCCAACAGGAACGCCACTTTATTGCAGGTTTCTTTGATTCGAACAACTTTGATTGCCAACATTTAAATCGTTACAACACAATTATCTTTAACTAAAACGCGAACTTCTGCAAGTCCACAATGTGTTTATTGTGACATTAGTAAAAAAAATCAGAAACGTAAACGTTATTAGTTTATTATTAAGTCTCAACACAAACTGTCAATAAACGCACACTAGAGTGGTTATTTGATCGATAATACGAAAGACTCTACATTAAATTTTCAGTTTAATCTTAAATTCGTGGTAAATTTTTACAATCAACTACAAACGGTATTAATGGTTAAAATTATTAACCCGGACAATCACTTGTATTATAAAGCAATTAACTTATGCTTTTACAGTAACGATATAATAATTGACCACTCAACAGACTCAAAATTCAACTGATTGCACTCGGCGAACTAATTTCACCACTCGCGTACATTTTAATTAACAAATTCTTTCAACGTTTCGCAATTCGCAATATACGTCCTGGGTGGCGAGTCGTCTTAAAACTTGCCTTTCAGTAGGCTCCAAGACTCTGTACTGTACTGAGAGGGAAAACATAAATATTCTATCAGAACTACACTGTCGTGTTTTTGAACCAATCAGAACTTTTATTCCAGAGTCTTCTATGGGATTTACAGAGACCAAAATCTGCTTGGCAAGGTGAAACCCGATATTTTAAATGTGGTTTCAGACCGTTTTTTATTTGTCTGGATTTGAAAAACTATTCATCCAAATTGAAAATAAACACGTACAGGAAATATAAATTTGGCTTAAATGAGTTTTTTACCGTATCGTTCCTTTGTTAAAAGGCAATTTTATCTCTGTATTTTATTCTAAAAATAATTTCACCAGCCTGAGAACGCTTTGAGGTGAACTTTCACATTAATGAAAACAACATGTGATTTAAAATACCGTTTGCAATTTTTAAACCAACGAAAATATATTGAAATATACAGGGCAGTACTAAGTTTCTTTACCATAAACGCGTTTAAAATTACATTAAAATTAGATCGAGAAGTTTAACAGGTTACATATTTTAGATGAGGTTAGCAGTGTCCCCCTGTCGAACTTTGTAATTTTACTCTAAAAGATAGAATATACGATATTTCTTTCGTGGTCAACACCGTATCATCGTATTCTATGATACCACCAAAATTCGCTGACTTATTTCTGGAATAAATTATTTCTATTTCTCCTAGTAGCTTGATAGCAGTCAACAATGAAAAACTTCTCGTATTTGGCACCCTGTCGCTAACAGTAGATTTTAACATTTATAATTTTCAGTGCCAACCCTGGAGAAATTTTGTACAGAATACATTTCCGATTTTAGGGTCAGATCTTTTACATCATAGCCTCCGAATAGATTGTGTCAATCAAAAGGTCATTTCTTCGCAAACGACCTAACCTAAATTGACTGTTTCTAATGTATATGATTCAAATAATAGAACTTACCTTTCCATTCTTAGTGATACCAAGACAGAATCTGTTAATCTACGCACAAATACTAAATCAACAATAATTATTAACTGTAACCGACCTGTACAACATCCTATTACACACAAAATAGACACAGTTATGTTTTTTTAGAAAGACATTTGGAACAACTTTTGAATTGCGATGTTTTGTACCGATCTTTCAGTATCTGGTCAACACCGATCCACTTGGTTTCAAAGAAACGGGATTCTGATCATGCAATTTCAGCAGCAGCAGACGCTTACCGGATGGTAGGAAATTATCGGCGTTTAAACTTAGTTACAGTTTCCGATCGGTACCCCATTCCGTTTCTAAGTGACTTTTAATCGGAAAATACAATGTGCTACAATATTCTCCAAAGTGTATTTAAAAAAGGCGTACTTCACCATCCTCACTTAACCTAAGGATATTATTCCGAAGACAGCCATCACTACACCATATTTTGATATTTAGTGCAAACGGTCAACGACATTTTGACCATTTACAACAAGTATTTTCCAAGTTAAGCAACAATGGGCTTCTGATAAATTTTTAGTGACATTAGACATATTCAAGGACAACAAAATATCCCAGTAGATGAATATGGTGACCAACAAATCGATAAGAAATTACAATACATTCAAGGTTGTAATAACTTCCAGTTTGCTCAAATGCAAAACCACGACTAATCACTTATTTGGGTGGAGATAACTAAGGTTAATCGCATGCCCTACGTTTCTCCGAAATTTTACTATAAAGTATTTCAAACAACTACACAATGAGGCACATTTGGCTTCAGAGCTTTTAGAAAACTGAGTGCTCAACGGTATATATGGTCTTCTAAACTAAAAAAAAATTAAAAAAATAAAAATGAACAGCCTTGGTAGTGTAATGTCTAGAGTGCTGGATTTTCACCCAAGCGGCCCGAAGTCGATTCCCGGACCGGAAGATCTGGTTAAGGTTTTTTGCAGCTTTCCTTAGCTGTGACACAAATGTGGGATTTACGCTGTTCGATCTGTAAGTCGGCTGCAGCCGCACTTAGGGCCTACGTAATAATAATAATCGCCCCCTCCCTCCCGCACAAGCTTATAGCTTCTGGGGTCTGGTTTCCAGGCTATGGGTTGTAGCAATTATTATTATTATTATTATTCTATGAACCTATTAAATGGGTTATTTCCTACTCTGATTATCAACGACATAAACTTCGTCACACAAAAGCCCTTTTGCGGCCAAATGCAGAACCAAATCAACGACTCGAGAAAATACATCTGAATTTTGTACACCTGCCATCTTCAGAGCGTTACAACTATTTATTGACTATAGTAGATCGAAGAAAAAAACTCAAACTGTGGAGTAACTGATTAAGACTGTACTTCACACGTACTTTTAATCACTGTGGATACTGTTTCAACAGCTCGGCTGTCATCGTCAGAAGTCACTGAAAGAGCTTTCAGTGAAATACCTGGCAAGGGTGATTTTCATAATAAATCGCTTCAGCAGGTGGGTGGAAGTAATTCCCTTACCAGATGCTACGGTAACCTCAGTAATAAAATTCCTTGGTGTGTACCTAGGTAGAATTTTTTGGAATTCCTAGATATCTACAACGGATTATGCTCAAATATGGAATTCTCATAAATATGTGGAATAGCTTCACATACACTTCGAGAACAAATTAGAAGAAGTGTATTACATCTTATCATTTAAAGAATCAGCTCTGAGACAAGCCATCCGCACTAGTGTTATTTTTTTATTCTTGGTGAAAAAACCTATCATGGATAATATTTAGTTTAAGAGCTACGGTAAAATCCAACTTGAATGTTTCACTTGCGACAATAATGTATAATACAACCTTACGATTACCTTTAGATTTTCTTGAGAAGAAACCCCTCAATGAGTATCTTTGTATGCCTCGATTTCTTCGTTAAATAAAACGTCGTATAAAATTTAAATACTATTCATGTACTCATTCGTGTAACGAGTGGGATATTTGTGGGACGAGGGAAGCGAGCCGCATAATGGTTATTTTAACTTTAAACCGATGAAATAATTAATTTCACTAATTGCATTGAAAGTTGGTAAGTTTATCGCACTTGTTGAAATAAGTTTTTTATAACCAGTTTGCAAAAAAATCTTTTTTCCTAATGATTTACGTAAAGTGACATTTTTGAAACTTTGTCACAAAATCACAAGAAATCATATTGTCACTACTATGGATACACACGCGTCAATAAATATGTCTATAGTAATTAACCTCTGTTTAGGATTAACCGAATGCGGTTAAAACAGCTATTACGTTTTAATGGTGGCCAATTGAATGCTGTTATATTACTTCAGGTTTTATAATAATAACTATACTTAAATAAATTGATTAAATTGAGTGTGTGAAATACAAGCATGGTAGACGAATAAAGAAATACAATAGTTGTATAAAAGAAAATAGAAAAAATAAGAAGCTATTATGATTCGGTCAGTTTCCATTGGTTACCTTTGCTTTAATATTACTTCGTATAAAACAACTCCGCCCGCTACCCGACTCTCTTCTAAAACATGCTCTTTTTATGAAAAAGCAAGACGTTAGATTTGATGTCGTTCAGATTTTTGTGATTCAATAGTGAAATTCCCTTTTGATGGGCCAGTTATTGTGTAATTACTGCACAAAATGGTTTTGTGAAATACTAAAAGTATTAAATCATTGTTTGGAAGTTTTGAAATATAATAAAATCTGATGTTTTTTTGCGAGGAGAATTGAGGCCCTAGCTACATCTTGAATTTCCCTTTAGAACCTGAAGGGAAAATCGATCCAGACTATAATTCAAGTTGGCGTTTAAGACTAGTCTAGTGTCCATTTTTGATAATAATCTAGTTTGGTGTTTGACCTCTATAGTTGAAATTGCGTAACCCTTGTTCATTTGACGTTAATATTAAGAAGACTCGTTAATCCTTGCAATTGAATGTAAAGTATTATTATTGGCCTTATCGTCCGCAATATTTTGGGTACCTAGTGATCATCTGCAACGAGTCGAGGAAATCAAAGTTTGTAAACAAATTTAGTTTAAAGAAACAATCAGGTGGGTTAGGGTTACGTAGTTTGTGTATCAACATTTAAGAGTATATTGTTACAATTACAATTTAATTTACAATTACTGAGGAAGATCCATGATACGATAAAAAATCAATTTTTTATAAGATTCTGAACTTAATTTCACAATTAACTAATAAACTTTAATAAAGATAAAGGTTGAATTTTATAAACATTTTTAAAATTAGTTATGCGCCGTTAAGTTAACTTATTCAAGCACTAGGTATTTACCTATTCATTTTTATGTAACATCATCATTAATTATAGTAATACTTTAGTTAATTAACAACTGAAGGCCGTCTAGTTCACTATTTATCCTATGACTAGAAAATTATCTTTTATGTGTGAATAAATAAATAATATTTTGTTTTATTTATGTTTTTTATATTTTTGATATTCTTCTGCGATAACGGAGTGGAGGAATTCGGTCCTTGCATGATTGAGGCTGATTCACTTTAATATCTAGAATTCAGTTATTGTAGAGCATTACTGCTAATATTTTATTTGTTTAAATCATTCATGCTGGCGCCCCTCTCCATAGCTCTACAAATCAGCTATTCGAATTCACTCACAACCTGCTTTAATTTAACAAGAGACAAACCGTGCTTATTGTTCATGCTAAGCCGAAGCCTAATTAAGTATATTTTAAGTATTTTTGCTGTCAAAGATTTTTGAGTAGCTTTTAGTGTTACAAACTGTCGCCCAATTGTGGAGCAGGTGCTTTATAGTGTTGCAAGTTGTAGAAATAAATCTGACACACAGTAATTCATAATTAACCTAAGTTAAATAAACAACAAACTTACACAACTGTCCTATTTGCATAAATTTATAAAATTAAAATTTATAAACATAAACATATCATAACAATTGCATATGTTTATTGCATAACAATAAACACAATAGAAGTGCTTTATTCAAGTGTCACTTTACTGGCAAGTATCAAATACAATGCACCACAAGCAGGTACAAGTACGAAATTGTAGCTCCTCTCAGGACGATAGCAAAATATAAAAAATACAAAAAATCAAAATTCACAAGTACAAAATATTTAATATGGAAAGTAGTATATTAGATACTCGTTGTAGGAATTTTCCCTGTATATTAATTAGGAATTTACTTATTTATTTATTTTATTGTTATTTTAGACTTTTTCTTTTCTGGAATACACTGCACCTCTTCCAAGTGTATTAAGATAATGTTCAAATTTATAAAAAACAAAATATATTCAAGCAAACCTAACGTTTGATGTATACGAAGCTTATTCACTAAAGAATATAAAAACTTAAATATAAAGGCACATCTAAATAAATTGAAATATCACGTACATATTGTCATGATATTTAACATGCTTAAGGAAATATTCAACCCCAGGTACGAATATTAATAAGATGTTGGTTGGGTAGCATAACCTCAAGGAGAAAAATAATTTTTTTTAATAATTTTTTTATGAAACCAAGGAAAAATTTTAATTTAATAAATATGCTTTCTAGAACACACTAAGCAGTAAAAGGATAAATTTTAAAGTTGATTTTTCTTCCAATCTTGATAAATTTTCATTTTTCAGCTATCGATGGGTTATCGGTACCTATTATGCAAGAAAAAATAAATTGGAGGCCATTTCAAGGCATGTTTTGATCTAAAACAGGCAAGGGGCATGGTGGTGATGATGTATGCAAGTATTCGCTACCTTACCTGCGGTTTTAATATGAAAAAAGTATGTTACAAGTTTACAACTTGGTGAAATCGTTAAAATTTTCTTATTTACTTGGGTTATGCAGATTGTGGATAATTTGTTTCATTGCGTTGTTGTCAAGCAGTTTCTTGGGCACAATTTTGAAATAAATATAAATGTTGGGTTTGTTTTTTTGTAGAAGATATAGAAATAAAAATAAAAATGCAAAATTTTGCGTTTTGCCATGGCAATCTGAAATAAGGTAATTTAGTTATTTTCTCATAGTTTGGATATCTAAAAATAAGTGAATAATGTTTAGTAATATGTAAGGTCGGATTTTGTTAACATAGGAAGATGTAACTAGGCAGTGTTGAGCAATTAAATTAATTTTAATTATTTGATAGTTGTATATGCAAGGTGATTTGTCACAATTCGGATACAAGAGAGGAATTGTTAAGGTAAAATTTAATCATCAAATGGACTTACCGTCTTACAAGCAAGCAGCTGGATTTTAATTTTAATTATTAATGCCATTTATTTGAACAAGGGGTAAATGCATGAATGACAAGTCATTCCACCATTTTATTTCCAAATCATATGGAAAGCAGAGAATTGTTGTGTTGTTACAATTTCAGTTGGCAAACTCTTGGCGCCAAATATTGATTTGATCTTTATTAATATTTTAAGGTATTTATTTAGTTTTAAATAATTTTCAGTAATTAAGATTATTAGGATGCCAGAACTATTAGTCCTCGGATAAAAGGCATTAACTTTCTTAGGATTTATTTTTCTATTTCTGTGATATCAAAATTTTTAGTTTCTGTTAATATTTAATTTTTTTTGTTATGTTAGTTGAGTTTAATGTTGAATAGATTTTTTGTCATTTCAATTTAAAGAAAACTCTGGAGTTTATTTTTTGTGTTTACTTTACGTGTGTTTCCTTAATTTATTTAATACCCTATATTAGCGACCCGCCTCAAAGCCTGAAAGTGAAAGTGTTGATGGAGTTTATTGAAGTTTCACCACGTTTGTTGTTATTAGCCGGAACATTTTTTTATGGTAAGGTGGTTCATGTTTGTATATATCATCACTGTGCTTTTAGCGAAGTCTATATAAAGTGCTATATGATTTGTTTGTACTCTCAAATTAAATCAATTTAACATTTATCAATATCAATCATCATCATAACGGGATGGTTGCCACCCCCAAACCCGGGGTTATTATAGCATTATGTAGGTATCATATTATTGCATTCTTTCGAGTTTCAATGGAAGTTTTGAGGTCAATCGCGGCTGAAAATAATTTATTGATTTTAACTGAAAGAAAACGTTTAACAAGATGTAATTTCTTAAATAAACATTAACATTATATAGGCTCCTCTCAATATGCAATGTCTGGCATGTTAAATATCCCTAATTGAGGTTGGCGTACTTCCAACAAGGCAGAATTCTAGTGTACGTGTAATAAGGGATATCCTCTATCTTAACATCTCAATGGTCATGGATGCGACACCTAAAGTGTCCTAAATCATGTAAAGGTAAATACGTAAATAAACCAACAATAAGTAGTCGAGAATAGACAAACTGTTTTCAGAACATTTAAGAAACTAACATAAATAAAATTTACGTGGAAAGTAGTTAAAGTAGTTTTGCAGCAAGTTTTCAAGCAAAGTTTTTTTCAAAGTTTCCAGAAATGAAATTAAATTTTTAAGCCAAGTTTAGTTATATGGAAAAAGTAATATTAACTGCCTCCGTTTCCCCAGGAAAGAAAACAACACAGTTTTCTTCGTAGCAACAACTTTAAATGATGTATTGCCATATATGTAAACTTAATTCAGCGTAAATGTTTAAAAATAACACAGAGGGCGCGGACACCAATCTCCCGAACAGCGATGATGAATAAGGATCGCGTCAGGTTCCGCTCGCATCAGTCATGTCAAGTTGCACGCTGCGACTCGTGCTTCTAGCTCGTATTAACTTACATCCTGGGAATTAATGGTTTCATCCGACAGCACATTTCATGAACAAGAAATTTTTGATGTATTATCGCAAATTCCGTTCTACATTTTTTTGTTATTATATTTTGGCCAGAAATAGCACTCCCTTTGGTATGTAGTAGAATGTTGTGTTGCTTCAGTTCTCTCACTTCCTTGATGAAGCTTAAAATGTTGACATTTTTCTTTGCTTTTTGTTTGCTGTTTCTGATTTTAAATTTTTCTAGTAAAGTTCTTATGGCATTCTCGTGTGACAACAAAAAATAGAAGAACCATTTCGCCCTGTTTTCACTGTTCCGTCTTCGCCATTTACACGATATCATGTATTTCAATTTCCTACCAAGGAAGCATTCGAGGTATTACGGTTATTAAAATTTTTACGTTGTTACTTTGAGTTTCCTCAATTTCCTTTGGGTGCTTGTTGTTTGGAACGGCAAATTCTTAATTAATTTATGAAGTTGCCACATTTTTATTTTATTTAATTATCTTTTAAATGTATGAACTGATCTTTCTTCTTGTGAATTCACGAGTATCCTTATTTAAATTATTTAGTTGTGGTTTAAGTATTAAAATTTATAATTTACACTGTTTACACTAATTTAGATATAAAAATAGTTACAAAGATGTTTATTTGTTCTAATGCTTACAGTAGGTTGCATTTATGCAAACATTATTTGGTTAATTTTGTTATCAGCTTCATAAAATAAAGTGGATGAAAGAAAACTATAATTATTCTTGTGCCAACCTGAACATGGCATCTTTTCTGCCCTCTATTATTTTTAGCTGTTAACTATTTTTTACACTTATTATTGTGTAATATCTTGTTAATAAATAGGAGATATAACATTTATTTTATATTTTTATTATTATTGTTTAGAATTACCTCAACAGCAACCCTACCATACAGCACTTCTCTTTTAAATAACTTGAACTCGACCACACGCGGTTTGGGTTACTGCACATAATTACGTGATGACTCTAGACTGAGCAGTACCACTCAAACAGCGATGGACTGCGCATCGCGCCTTTATGGTGTTATGAACATTATGTTAATTTAATATAAATTGTTGTGTGTTGCTCTCGCTTCTCTCGAGCTTCAAATAGCTGTAATTGCTAACTTGTTGCCCTTGAGACAAAATACTATTAAACTCATTTCTATATTACTATTTTAAATAACACATTTACTATCGGATTCATAAATACAGGCCCCTTTGGTTATATTTATGAACAAACTATAACGGTTAAATAATCTCAAAACTTCAGCAACATTCATTCTTCATGCCTTATTATACTGTGAAAGTTATACTCATTCCAAATGATTATTTTGGATGTATTTCCAAAAAAAAAATACAAGAACTTTGTAGCATCTTTCGGTCTCTGTAGATTGTTTATAATTTCTAATATAAGAATTAACAAACAAATAAACAATTTTACATTATATGTAGTTAAATGAAGTTTTCTTAAAGCTGTGTAGTCAATACCTATAATACATTTTTTTTGTTACATATAATTGTTTAAAAGGTAATTTTTAAAACAAGAAATTTTATACTGCATTATTTACATATTTACTAATAATGATTCGTATATACATAGCTGCACAAAATATAAGGTTCATCTAAGTTAAAGGATAATTTAATTAATACATTATGCTCGTTAAAGAAAGGGAATTATTCAGATAATTGACTGACTATAAAATTCTTTTTATCTTTTATCTTTTTAATTAGATTCAATTAGCTTCAATTAATTCCAAAATAAATAAATATTCTTTATTTGGAGATAATTATTTTTTTCAAACAAATGCATGTTTTCTTGAACTATAAAAAAATTTGTTCTTGAAATAAAGAATGTAATTTGTTTATAATACTAATTTATCTTTGGTATCATCAAATTTCTTATACTAATAAAAAAATTAATTACTACGAAAAACTAACAGTTTTTATTTTTTAAGATAGTAATCATTTATTTTTTAAAATTTGCCTCCACAAAAATATCAACTGTATTTTTCTAATTTCTTGGTATCAACTGCCTGCTTTCATTAATCCTGACAAAGAATTGAAGAAACATGTGTCATCAACCATTCATAAATATTTCCAAATAAAAAAGTTTTAGAAAATGGTATTCCATATTCATACTAATTTTATACATCAATGGTAAGTAAATAAATGTTATTAATATCCAAATACAATTATAATTTAGTAAGATTTCCATTAATTAATCTTTTCAGCAATAACAATCGTAAAATTCATTAAGCACTCGTTTAACTTTAAGCACTTGTTAATTAAACACCAAGATTTATAAACTTTGCAAATTAAAAGAGTTTTCTCTTTTCTCACGTTTCTCAAAAATAATTCGTAATAATAATAATATTTGACGTTTAATTCTTTTACATTTTTTTATAAGAAACCTTTAATTTATTTATGCTCTACAGCAGGCGTGCACTCTTTGCAAGATGAAATTGTAAAAGAGCTTGCTAGAAAATGGCTGTCCTTTTATATGTTTTGGCCAAAATAATTGCCTGCTAGGATAATCTCAACCAAACAAAAGAATCTGTGACATTTCTAATTATTCTTAACCCTATTATTGTTCAATTTACAATATCTCTCTGAACGTTCTAAAGGCGCAAGCTAATTACATGTTTTTATACAATTACAATAAGAAAAATGCAACCCATACATTTAAAATTGTTTTAATTTTGTGGTAAAAAATTGCTATTCAACATTCCACAAAAACACTCCAGCCAAAAGCTTTAAAATTCTGAAATACATTAACTATGCCATATGAAAGAATCTCGTTAATATAAAAATACAATTTTTAACTATAAATCGACAAGGAGATACTTGCATACAACCTCAATACAATACACTTTATCTGTTCCAGGTGCAATCTTACATCGAAAATCAGACAAACTTATATATAACAGAAATTGTATTATCATGTGTAGGTAAATCATTATATTTGATTTTCTGCAGAAGCTTCGTACCCTAAGGTAACGAAGCTTCTGGAGAAAACTAAATATAAACTTATATAAGTTGAAAAAATACATTAACGGTAATTAACGTTCCTTGTCGTAGAAGGGCGTTTTTAAAAATGGTACTTTATTTTTAAAAACGCAAAAGACGGAGCCCAAGTTACAAAATAAACACAGTTGATTGTTAAGTACAAGAAAATATTTATTCGTTGTGAATTTACACAGTATGCACTTGCATAATCATTTAAATACTATTATACAGTTTTAACTTAAAGCTGGGAGTATTGCTTGAAAGAAGGTAAACATCTATCCAGATAGACAGTTTCTATCTTCCAAGCTTCGTCGTAACTCAGACTGAATTGTCCCATCAAGTGCTGGTCTTTATATACCCTTTCTGTGGGTGTGAAGTCCTCCAAGTGACCGCACGTGGTCGTATGCCTACGTGACGCAGCTGCTGTGCTATGCACACACGTGGCCGTGGGTGTGATACTGTACCTGCATCGTGGGCGCTCCGCTTCGAGGCGTTTATCTCGCATACATTTAATTAGGTCACACTTGGCTTGAGTAATGATTAAATGTTAACTCGGTGGCTTTGTTTTGTGTTCGTAAGCTGAAATAAAGTGTTTTGTTTAATTATTTACTGTAACTTAGTTATTAAAAAAATCTTAACATAAGAACTTACAAGTTCGTTATTGAAAATCTATTTTTAAAAATGAAATTACTTTGAATTGTGAAGTAAGTTGCAATTTCGTGGATAATTGATACCTGCCATTTTAAACAACATAAATTTAAATATTCAATAAAATCTATATCAAAAGCTGACACATACAGTTAAATACATTTTTGTTAATGCATAATTTCATCAACAATAATATTCAGTATATAAATGATATTTCCTTTATATACATATCTTCCTTTTGTTACATACGTTAAAAGGTATTTGCATTTTGTATTAGTATTTTCTGTTCAGGCTTAAATTAAACAGCTGTTGTGAGTAGAACAAACCTTTACAGGCTGTATATATTGTAAAATTTTATATTTTATGAAAATGTAAACCGTTATGTCCATGATTTGGTATATAAAGGGGAACATTTATTTCTTCATAGTAAACTTTGTTTACTTTTTATTAATCCATTTGGCTTTGGGGAAAACGTTTCCACATCAAATGCAATCGCAGTGCTTATAAATAATTTATATTCAAAACTTGTGAAAGGAATGAAAATCTTAGCATTTTCTCTTCTTATACTTTTTTTTTAATTAGAAAGATATGGGGTAAGAGGAAACGTTCTAGATTGGTTCAAAAGTTATTTAGAAATAGCAACACAGTTGGTATGTCTTTAAGGTTACAAAGAAAATTTAAAATTACCCGAGGGTGTTCCGCAAAGTTCTATACTGGGACTCCTGCAGTTTTTAATATACATATATAAACGTTATGTTCAGTGACGAGGATTTAGATATTTTCAAGATCAAGAACCAGATTGCAAATATGTGCCAGTTTTGTCAAAATAATTCAGTTTGTAATTATAAAAGAAGACAAGGAGGCGAGAAAATCAAGGTTAGGAATTTTGATACAGACATTTCACATGAAATCATAGGAATTAATTGATCTATAAAAATTAATAAAAAAAATAATATGATTTTTATAGATATAATTGTGTAAATAAATGCATGGGCATTAAACTCATAGCCGGTCTTATATCTTTAGGCACTGACGACTGTGGACCCCCCCCCAAGAAAAACCGTCTTTAGTCTATATTTATATAATCACCTGTATTTTATATAGTAATAGGTGGCCCTAGAGCCAAAAAGTATTGTTTTTTGCCCTAGGGCTGACGTTTTTTCACCTAGGGCTAAAAAGTATTGCTTTAGATCCGCTCTATGATTTATGATATGATACTTGGCTATTTATGATAAATTCCGTTTTATTGTTTCAATTGATTTTTTTGAGTGTAGGAAAATAAAATAGAGTATTTATTAAAGCTCATTAAATTATGAATAATAATGTATATTGTATAATTGAAAATTGATAAAAATAAATTAAAGAGAAAGAAAAATATGTGTAACAGAACTCTTATGCATTAGCTCAGTCCTGATCAAACTTGTCTATGAAATGTACATTCATGAGGTTCGTGCAAACGTTAATAGCATTACGTTTAATCAATTAACGCATATAATGTTGTTACAGAACACAAGTTTTTCAATCCGCGAGAAAAAACTTTCTTCCCTGTTCTAATATGAATCTTTTCCCTTAATCTCGAAGTCAGCATTCTGCGTTGATCTTCTCTCCGCGTGCCATACTTCGTTGCAGAGCGTTGGCATCTCCCTCCTATACTTGTGTTGTGCGTGTTCAGTGATCACAAGTATAGGGGACCTACAGCTTAAGGTGGACTCCGAACCACCCCAAGTACATAGTACTTGGATTTTTTATTAATTTTAGGGAGATTTTCTTGGCAAAGTATACCTCGGTGGTTTGCCATTTCCTTCCGAGGGAGAATCGATTTTTAAAAATCCGGTGATATATCGGCTGGGGTTCGAACCCGGGTCCCTTGGTAGGTAGTTCCGCACGCAACTAACCGAGCCACAATCGCTCTCCTTTAAGCTACTTTAAACTTTCACGTTCACCACTAGGTTGAAAATTCATGTCTGAATACTGTAGTAATTATATCAGGTTTCACGCTAGAGCTTGAACTGCTTTCACTGTCAAGGTTTTCAGATCGAGAAGCCTGAAAACAAAGGTTGATCTAGATTAGATGAAAGCTTTCATGAAGACGCTTGACATAAGTTAACTTTATCGAAACCTGAAAACACTAGTCCTTCCAAAGCAACTGGATTTAACGAAATCAGTATAAGACAAATTTTCGACAACCTAAAAACTACCTTATGGCTGCTTATATATACATTTAAAATGGCACTCGAAACAATTATGAATTAGACGAGACAGGAGTGACGAGAGCCCCTCAGGTACTTAATGTCATTTCTGCAACTGGAATTAAACAACTAGTAGGTCAACTAGTTTTGGCAGTGAAAGAGGGCAAGGTAACTTGAAATATTTTGGTTTGGTCAAAGTAGTCTTTCACAAAGGAAGCGAAATTGTCGACAGCCCCAATTACCCAATTGTAATTACCCCATTATGCCTCCTCTTGTACTGTCAACTTTTATATGTGCAAGATAGAAAAAATGGTTGATACCAATCCAATATTATGGGAAAACGCGGTAATTAATTCATATTTCTCCAGCTTCCAAAGTCAAAAGAAATTAATGCCACAATCCATGTAAGTTCAATTAAAGAATTTCAAATCTAACTTCTTTCAATATTTTTAAAAAATTTTTGATTTCATTGTTCACTAAAGCGTTTTGTTTTTTAATTGACCTGATTTTTTTTAATGTAACCCAAATATATCATAGTCGGTTTCCTAGAGAAAAATGCCTCGGAATTCGCCTTTCGGGAACTGATTTTAACGATTTTTTTTAAATTATAGGTAATCGACTAAATGTCCAAGTCTAAATGTTAGATTTGTAAGCTAATGCCCTTGTTAATTGTTATTAATAAATTATTACTTTTTCCATAAGGCAAATTAATAATTAAATAACTTCATCTTTTTATTATAATTTTATAAAATTTGGTACTTACTGGTTTTTGGGGTTGTATTACGAATTTGTGGCTTTTCTAAAACGGCCCAAAGTGCAAAATGGAGGTTACAAAAATGGTCGTCGGAGCCAAAGATTTAATATTTGAAATTTTAAATGAAAAATAATACTAGGAGATTTTTAAAGTCCAAATTGCGAGCCAAAGGAGCCGTTTGAAGCCCGACAAAGTAAGGCTTTAAAGCTTTCGCGGTTGTTATAGATCTTAACAGGAGGTGGTACGTACAAAGGTTTTCAACGTACTAAAGGGTACTAAATCATTTAAAAAATTATATTTTTAAATTCTGGAATTGTTCAGCATGTGCTAAAAAAATATAAAATGGAAATTTTGAAACAAAACGAGTTGATACAAAAGGCGAGCTGTTAAAACATCTTTTACCAGAGTGTTATTGACAGCTTAACTCAAGTGTTGAATGTCATTCATTCTATAACAACATAGTATAACGAAAAGTTAAAAAATGACCGCTAAAACTAAAAAATGATGTAATGAATAATTCAAAACAATGGAAGGTGTAGTTTACTATACGTTCAGTAACTTTTACATCCCACAGAATTTTGACCAAAAAATTGGACGCGATTTCTGTTACACTATATTATTGACGCAACGTTATTTAAAAACATTTGAAATCATTGTGTCAAAATTGTAGTGTAAAAGATCGTGTTTGTTTTCTGTGGTGAAAAGTCTGTGATTAAAATTAGGCTAATAAAGTTACTAAATGTTTAATTTAAGTGTCCAGTTTTTATTGTGTTAAAAAATAATTCCAGCAAATTTTTTATGTTGTATAAATATTCGTGGTCAAAACATGAGTGTAAAGTTCTTAGGTATAGTGACTATATTTACCGAAACAAGTAACCGCATGCAATTTGAAATGTTTCCAAAAATGTGTTTTCATGACGAAACGTCTTTCGCCCTGACTCGTCCCGACTCGCTCCCTGAGTGTATAGCAATACAGATGATGATATATTGTGTTGTACGCTTACCAAAGCCACGAGAAAAAATAGTTCTGTAAATTTAGCAGTCTTGTGCCCAGCACTCGATTCTTTACACTTTGCACAACATTAAAAAGGGTACATCTGTAAGTTCAACTATGGCTGGGAAATAGTATGACAACTCAAGACTGATGACATTTGGGTGTAGAAAAGTGGACTATACTGTACTTAAGTTTGCAGAGAATGCAACTGGAATAGCTACTTAAATGTACAACCGATTTAGTCGTTGCCAAAAGTAGATGTTGAAACTAACAGTATTTTAAAAGAAACACAAGTAAATAATAATTAATACAATAATCTTTATTTAAATCTGAGGATGAATAAAATTTCAATATTAAACAAAATTATAGTTAAATTATTAACTTATATAAATCCATCTTAAACAAATTTGTCGGAGAGATTAAATGTTTTGAATTTTCATCATATTTAGTCTCGGTGGCCATTTGTTACCTGCACTTTGCATCTAGGTCATTTTTTAACTTAACATCGCAAATTGGGACTTTAAAAATTCCCTAGTACTATTTTTCAATTGAAATGGCAAATATTAAATGTTTTTACCCCTGCGACCACTTTGCACTTTGAAGCGATAAATTCGTAATCGACAACCCCAAAAAACTAGATATAAGTAATTTTATTTAATAATAGTAGAAGTTTGATGAAATTATTTAATTTTTAATTAGTCCCTAATGGAAAAAGTAATCATTTGTTAATAACAATTAAACAGGGCATTAGCGGACAAATCGAACATTTAGACTTTGAAATATAGTCAATTACCAACAATTTAAAAAAAAATTGTCAAAATCGGTTCCCAATAGGCGAATTCCGAGGAATTACTTTTTATTCGTCTCCAAGAAACCGACTATAATTTTTTTCGTTGAATGAAAAAATAATCAAAGCTTATGTTCTCGTTTAATTGTGTAGTTAATGTGTCTTTACACATGTGTCCATATGTGTCTCAAAATACCCCACCATTGAACACAATGGAATATTTTGTATTCAATTCTTGTAATGAATTATACAATTTCGTGGATGAATTTAGTTCTTTAAAATACTAGATTTTAAAAGAAAAGAGTTTATTCACATTTTGAACGAAACTGAAATTATTTCATTCACAAATGGGTACTCTAAAGGTAGTTGAATATATGCATCTACATCTCAATATGCCTCCTCTCCCCTATACTTATGTATTTTCTGACATGTACAGACTCTCAGGTCTTTTACACTTTTTCGAGGTTCTCTCAGTAAACTAAAGATTCACCAGAATCTGCTACACTTAGACACACAAGGCATTTCTGGAAGAAACATTTCACATTTTTTGCCGTTTTAATTATACAGTACTTGTAGTATAGGACTTCAGCGGCTATGTAACAACAAAAATTTTAAACCCTGCTTCAAAAGTATAACGTACAAAACATTATTATCTAATAAGCAACCTAATAACTTACATTGAGTATCGAAAATGTTCAACAAACAAAAAACCTAATTACGTTACTCTCAATTACTACCCTGACTTGACTCTGAAGTAGTTTAAATACAGCAGGGACGACATCTTTTAAAATTCATTCTAGACGTAGGAAAACTAAAGAGTCGTCTGTTTAGAATAGAACTATGGCTGTTATTGAGCGCCAGCTTGTTTGATGTTCAATCAAATCTAATGTTGCTCAACCTAAATAAAATGGATTCCACCAAACACGAAGTAACTTTAACCATTTGCTTCAACCAAGCAGATAACATCAATCAAAAAAATAACTCCAACCAAAAGTAAAGATTAACTAATAACTTTTCAAAAGGAACAAAAGATTGTTTCAATACATTTACCTTCACAAAAATTTTCTTCAGGGTTGTTTAATAGTATTGCTCATCGATTGCTAACGATCGAAACAAAAAAAATCTACTTTTTACTACATTCCCACAAAAATTGAAAAAAGATGCTTCAACACGAAATCCACTATTTCACCAAACAAATTTCCATAAAATTCTATATTTAAAATTATTTTAATAAAGAATATAACACCAAGATTTCTTAAAAACAAAAGCCCATCTAAAATGGGCGCTAACTCATCTTTTGATGCTACAAACGAAATTAGTTTCAAGAATGTCTGCTCAAATAGGGTTCGCGTCAAAGAGAAATGACGTTTCTTAGCAACAATTTAAAAACACGTTAAACGGTCACTGAAAAATGAGATCGTAGGATTTATACGGTGTGAAAACCACGAACGGCACTTCGAGACTCGAGTTTCGAGCTTGTTAGCTCTCATCAGTCGAAGATAGCCGCTCGTAGTTTTCACACATCCAACGGAGTATAAATACTAACTCCGGAATAACATTAATGTCGAGTGACACTAATGGTGACATCTATAGCCAGCCAAGCCTAGCCAGCAACAAAAGATGTCGAAATGGTATTTCACCATACTAAACGTAAAAGTTTAAAAAACAAGATATAAATATCTTGTTTAAAAGTTTCACTAATAGTGTGCAATCCGAGTTGGAAAACAACAAAATTGTTGTAAAGCATTATAATGCAAAAGCCCACTAAAACTAATGAATGTGTGAAAACCACGAACGGCACTTCGAGACTCGAGTTTCGAGCTTGTTAGCTCTCATCAGTCGAAGACATTCATTAGTTTTAGTGGGCTTTTGCATTATAATGCTTTACAACAATTTTGTTGTTTTCCAACTCGGATTGCACACTATTAGTGAAACTTTTAAACAAGATATTTATATCTTGTTTTTTAAACTTTTACGTTTAGTATGGTGAAATACCATTTCGACATCTTTTGTTGCTGGCTAGGCTTGGCTGGCTATAGATGTCACCATTAGTGTCACTCGACATTAATGTTATTCCGGAGTTAGTATTTATACTCCGTTGGATGTGTGAAAACTACGAGCGGCTATCTTCGACTGATGAGAGCTAACAAGCTCGAAACTCGAGTCTCGAAGTGCCGTTCGTGGTTTTCACACATTCATTAGTTTTAGTGGGTTTTAGCATTATAATGCTTTACAACAATTTTGTTGTTTTCCAACATAATAGTGATTTATTTCTTTTTGTGAACAAAATTCTTTCTGGGTTATCAGATTAATAATTGTCATTGGAATTTGGATGGAATATGGAAATTGATTATTGTATTAATTAAATGGATTTACCTTATGTCTGAAATACAGCTGCTTTTTATAATTTCAATAATATCCAGAAATACAGATTTATCTATGAAAAGAGGTGAATTGTTAATGCATTTCCACCATGTTGATATAAAATCACATGGAAACAGAAATTCTGCAGTTCGTTGTTGAAGTTTGGTTGGCAATTTAAAAGGCGTCAGAAATTTGATTATTTGCAAATTGTGTAAGGTATTTATTTAAATTTTAAGTTAGTAATACACATAATAGAGATATTACTTTTGAAGGTAAGAAGAATTAAACTATCCCAGAATTGATTTTTCTTTTATCCAAGTTTCTTTTTATTTTATTAGTTTTTAGTATTAATTTTAATTTTGTTTGTTTATTTCTTGTGTACTATTTTATATGATTTGGTTGTATTTGAAAAGTCAACTAATTGTTATTTTTCACTTTTCTAGACAAATTCTAAATTCCAAATGATATTAATACTTTGCATATAAATCCCGGAGTTATTAGAAATGGTATAAGCTAATAATAATATAATAATAGTCCCCTTTCGCAGGCCACGAAGGCCCATTGGGGTTCATAGCAGGGCAGGCCGCTATCTCTCGAGCCGTACGGCACTCAAGGGTGGCAAAGTGGCTAGCTCTACGCACCGACCGCCTATTATTACCCCGGGAAATGATTTCCCAGGTACTCATTTTCACAGGCTGAGTCGACCTGGAAGCCTTTTGAAGCCCCTGGAAGATAATTTAAAAATGCCCATGTATTACCCTGGGATTCGAACCCAGGACCTTAAGCTTGGTAGTCAAGTGCCATGCCCACTGAGCTACCTCGGCTTCTAATAAGCTAATAAATTAAGAAAAAGTGTTAATACGATCCTTAAATACACTTTCAAATCTGCCAATAGAGAATGTTTATTACAGATTAAACTTTTTATATTAAACCCCTAGCACATTCTAACTCGGAATATTAAGAGATTGATTAGCTGTTATCTTAATCAATTCGAAAGTACTTTAAAACAAGAATTACAGGAAGTAAATCTGGAAGCCTGCCATGTAGATACATTGTAGATACTTTGTGGGGAAAACCTGGCTCTGACATCTCATTACGATCAACTATATCACGTAATGGAGTTCAAGATAGATGTACTTTTATCGATTTATAATGAAGATTCACTTGATTTTATAAAATTAATTGCATAAAACAATTTTAATATAATTTTATTTCGTCAGTCAGACTTTTCAAGTCAAGAATTTATAACTTAGCAAACTTAATAAATAAACGAGAAAAAAGATTAAATATCTTTTTAATGTCTTCCTTGACGTGTCCGTAAAGAGATGTTCGGAAATAAACTTTACTCAACATTATTCAACAAAAAGCTTATATTTTCCGCTCCATGTAAAATTGTAAAATATATCTTAAATCCTTTTTATAAAAAATATCTCTACGACTGTTAATCTCTCTCCGAATTTTTAAGGGAAAGTTCCTCGGGGAAAATGGTTTTATTTACATCAATCTCTTAAAAGAAGATTTACAGCTTTTAAAATTCTGAATTGTTGAAGTCGACTTATTTCTGTTATATTCCCCAACACAGTTTAGCGGTTTTTGTTTAGTTTACATTTTCTACGCGTTGTTCGGGTTAATTTGTTTTAAAACACATATTGGTAAACATTTTTGTATAAATAAGTATGGTTTGTGTAAGAATGTATAAACCACAAAATTGCTTTTTAGACAAACATTCGCATTGGTTAGAAATGTAAATCTATGTATATGCTTATTCAGTATATGTAACTGAGGTTCAGATAATAACTTTGGTATAAAGCAACACTGGGTAGAAAAATAAATACAAAGACAGTGTAACTTCCCAAAAAACTCTACTTTAACTCGGTAATCAAATTGCATTAAAATCAATCAATAAAGTTAAACAAAACCATAAATGCATGATACTTTTGTTATTATACTTATTATGCACCGACCGAGGCATATTATTAAATCAAATTATACTCGCGTCGTGGGTGTTAAGCATAAAGCTTCAGATTAGATAATACATTCAGAATTAAATAAAAAAATAGATAGCACCACCAAACTAAATAGATGTTACATCATTTTTTAATAACTGCAAGTCCAGAGTTTGGGATCTTCCATCTATTCTCCCTTTTTTACATTTCTTTCCATTTACTCTTCTATTTTGTTTTCATTATTATTTATATAAAATAATAATTTATTATTCGCCATTTCTTCCGTATGATCTGATCTTTTACAAATTTCATGTCTTTTATTCTTTGGCTTTTTGCATTCAGATTCCTTATGACCGAAATCTCCACAGTTCTAACATTTTGTGCACTTTTACATTGTTCAGCGATGTGTTTGTATTTCCTGCTTTCTTATTTAACAATATACTCTCTTCTATACAGTCTCGATATAATTATTTTATGTTTTACCATAATTTATTGTAGAATCTCAAGTACTATAAATTTTTTTTTAATTGAACAGGAAGTGTATTCATTTTTGACATAACCATACTATCTTCTATTTGTTTCTTAACAACACTTTTTAATGTATATGTTGCGCTTAATTTAGAAAATTGCGTTTTTAATTAAATCTGCAATAAAGATGGGCTCGGTGGAAAGTAGTCAGAGCTATAGGAGATGTTCTTGTCTAAATGGTGGGCAGCGTTATCAAACTTTAACGTTGTGCTTCTGCATCTCTTTTTCCATATCATTTTTTCATCTTTATCTGTTTTAAATTTTATTAACCACCCACAAATGGTTATTAATCTTAATATTATTAAAATTTAAAAATTTCTACACATCATAATTTTTAGTCGCAATTACTTTCTCAATTGAGTGACAGTCATTTTTTATTTTTTCTTATTATTTTACGAAATAACCTTATTTAAAAAATAGTTATTTTAATCTGTTATTGAGCATAAATCAATTAATTACAGAGTTATCTGGTCCCATAACCTGTTGACTATATCACTTATTAATTTGCAATTATAGAAAAACAACACATAATACCAATTAATTGAGATATTTTTCAAACCTTATTGTTATTTTCCCAAATTATTTTACAAGTAAAGATATTCTGGAGTTCTCCAAAAAAATAATTAGGGATCAAATGATGTCCTAGGCTACGAATTGACGTTCATTGTAATCGGAGAAATTAAAGAAAATAAAGCTTCCACTTTTTCAAAAATCAGTTATATCTTGGAGACAATGGAATGACGGAAATAAAATGTTTGCTAGGTGCATTATGTTATGATATAACATATCTGAATAGTGCAGAAATGCATATATGCAGGATGCGTTTCCTATTTGACAGGCGACTGAATTTTTAATTTAAAAAAATATATTTAACTTATTTAAATTTAGTTCAATTTATGAAGGATACACACTACAACACTGTGAGATGGGAAGGAATAACTTTTAAACAGATTCTTCACTTAAATTTCACAAACTCAATTTCATGATAGACGATCCTATGTGGTTAGTTGATAGTCTTACATTTACACATTTTGAAGCCGTTTTAAGACCTGTTGTCACCTGAAAATTATTATAGGGATGGGTAAGAAGATATACACAAGTATTTACTAATTTACTTACAGTCTTTACAGTTTTTTTAAGTTCTGGGGTGGTTTTGACACTAAAAGGTCAAAGTAGGCAACTTTTTGAAGAGAAGGTTTAGGCCTTTGAAATCTCAAAATTGTAACGTTTCAGCATGGTCTGCTAGAATGTTAAAATTTAGTTTATATTTATAAATTTGGTGTAAAAATTTATGTAATTTTTGTTTGATAGGATCTTAGGATTAATTTTATGATAAGAAAACGATGTAGCAAGATGTTAATATGTTTTTATTTGAATTTTTGTGAAGTAATGGTTGTGAGGAAATTCAAGATGATTGCTATTAAATCCCGGAGTTAATTTTGCATCAGGACATGAATGTTGGGTATTGTTAGAAAGTAGAAATTCTCCTCTTTCGTTTTATAACATTTGTTTAAACAATTAGTTTAATTTATTATTAACAATGTGGTTATGAACATTTTAGTGCAAAAGACACTCTTTTGTTTTTAGTAACTTACTAAATTAATCTAGTTCCTAACTAGGAAAATCACTAGCGATTCGCAATTGTTTTCCAATTACTATAAAAACAGCAAGAAAATTACTCTCTCTTGAAATAGCATACAAAGCAAAAGTCATGACAGGTTGTACGTTATTTTGATAAAATTTCAAGGTTATGTTGGTAAATTTCACATCATTTAACTGCCAACAAAGTGAGGTTATGACAAATGTCATCTTGTGTTTTTTTAATTTTTTTTATAAGTTCTTAATAATTTAATTAATAAAAATTATAATGAACAATCAAAGTGAAGTAAAAGTGAAATAAAACAAAAAGTCAAGTGTTAATTTATTGTACAGACTGATCTCATAAATTGAAGGAACCTTTTGGAACTTTAATTTTAATGGAACGAATTAAAGGAAGGTAATGGAATCTTGTTGCAAATAACCGAATTATTTTATGTACTCAAGTCATGGAAGATACATGTTTCACTTTATAATAATTATAATTATAATTATCTCATAAATCACGAATAAAATCGATTTGAATGCTGATATGGAATGTACACATCTTGTCAACAAATAAGCAGGTAATTTTACCAACAGGAGTCTGCTAACCTTCTAGTTAGAGTGAATAATTTTTTTGTGTGGCGCAAATAATTTTAAAATTTAAAATAATTTTCAATTTTTAATTTTTTTTTAAATAGTAATTTAAGATTGTTGGATTAATCAAATACAAATTAAAAAGAACAAAGAAAATTAGAATGTCTCTTAATTCTTATTTTATTAAATCCATTTGACAGATTTAATTGATTTTGTTTCATGTTTGTTTAATTAATTTAAATTTAAGATGTTAATGAATGTTTTCGTTTCTCTCCGATGAATTTTAAATTTGTATTTCTTTTGTGTGTTTATAAATAAAATTATCCATTTAAATGTTGAAAAAGAAATTTATTTGTGTATTTATTTATGTCTGGTCCATTAACAATGTTTTACAGATTTAATTTAAATAGCTTCCTAATTAATTAGCGACCCGCCTGATTTCGTTTCATGCATTTATCGAACTTGTTTTCCAGTTTAGAAATTATAGCCGGAAAATTTTTTTTATGATAAAGGTAAGTGATTTTTAGTTGTGTATATTTTCAGACTGTTTACACACAACAATAATAAATTTATTTTGGAATTTATAACCTTTCATCTTTCATCAAGTGTTGGAGAGTTTATTATTCCCAACAATAAATATTAATCTAGCCCCATCATAATATCATATCAATATGTACTTAAAAATCTTGAAAAATTTAAATGTCAAATTTATTGATCTATCTATTATCTTTATTTCTTCTGGTTACGTTCAAAGACAAACCGTAACCAGAAGAGTATCATTCGATTCTTAATCTTTTTCTGTACGGTGCTCTGGGCTATCTTTACTGTAATAGTTATTTGTCCAGCTAGTAAAAGTGAAAAACGGTTCTTTTCACTCGATCTCGAAGCGTGAGTAAAAGTATCGAAAAATTATTTTTCTTGTTGTCTTGGTGTTAGTTTTTGAATACTCGGGAATCAGTGAATTCAAATTTTGTATTAATTTTAAATTGTCTACATATTATTATTATTCTTTATTATTAAGTGTAAAACGTATATTGAAAACCTAGCGTCTAACCGTTGCTTAAAGCACAATATATATATATATATATATATATATATATATATATTAGTTGAAATTAATTTTTGTTAAGTTGAATAATGATTTTACATTAAATAATATTTAGAATGCAAATTCATATAGAAAAATTTATCGACTCTGCTGGGACTCGAACCCAGGACCCTCCACTGTCTAGGTGGTATCTCTACCAACTGAGCTACAGAGCACGACTACCAGCATAGCGAGAAATTTTCCATATGAATTAGATGTTTAAGCAGACATACAAAGTAACTAGATATTTTTTTTTGAATATTATTAATGAAGATCAGCAAGTCGCATGACAACAACATCAATATTCAAAGTATCTAGATTATTTTTAATCATTCCGAAAGGAAATTAATTATATATAAATTTTAGTTGAAATTAATTTTTGTTAAGTTGAATAATGATTTTACATTAAATAATATTTAGAATGCAAATTCATATAGAAAAATTTTTCTATATGAATTTGCATTCTAAATATTATTTAATGTAAAATCATTATTCAACTTAACAAAAATTAATTTCAACTAAAATTTATATATAATTAATTTCCTTTCGGAATGATTAAAAATAATCTAGATACTTTGAATATTGATGTTGTTGTCATGCGACTTGCTGATCTTCATTAATAATATTCAAAAAAATATCTAGTTACTTTGTATGTCTGCTTAAACATCTAATTCATATGGAAAATTTCTCGCTATGCTGGTAGTCGTGCTCTGTAGCTCAGTTGGTAGAGATACCACCTAGACAGTGGAGGGTCCTGGGTTCGAGTCCCAGCAGAGTCGATAAATTTTTCTATATGAATTTGCATTCTAAATATTATTTAATATATATATATATATATATATATATATATATATATATATATATATATATATCTATAGGGCACCACTATGCGTCCCCCCATGTAAAATCTTAGGTTCAAGCAGCGTCCGAAGTCACTCGGCGTCCGGATATACGGACGCTGGGTGACTAGTGCCTCAAAATTGCACCATATGAAGCTTAAAGTGTCTAGATGGCGAAAATGTAAAAATTAGCTGTGCGCAGTTTGACACCCATTCCTGATTCGTGTATAAAATCGTAGTTCGAGCGTTTGCCACACGCAGCGCTAATAGCGCGGGATTTGTATACATTTGTATACAAATTTATGGCATAGGTTTACCCTGCGTCCGCATATTTAACAAGAATTGTGTTGGTAACACTGATTCCTTTGTGGCTAGACAGTGACGTCATTTCAACGGGACTTCACTTTATGCATTGTATTTCTTATAAAGATTGCGTCATTTAAGGTGACAAAAATTCGTACATATTATATTTTGTTAAAGCTATTTAAGAAACACTTTTAATACGTTTCATTTATGCGTCATGTAAATTTCGTTTAAACCGGTTTTAATTGCTCCTACAAATGGGCGATAATTTTAATAAAATCGTAAGATTTAATTCAAAGCTCTATTGATTTAAGTGAAACAAACGTAACCATTATTATATTATCATTCAGTATTTAATCAATCACTGATGCTGTTAGCTAGTAATAAATCTGGCTGTTTAATCTTATCCCATATTATATTTTAAAATTTTTAAAACTCATATGTTTGTGAGGCAGACAGTGACATCATTTCAAACGGGACTTCTTATGCATTAAAATATTGAAATTAAATAACTTTTACAACTTCTAATTTGTTAGATAACATACAAACTTGAGATTTGGCACAATTATAGGAATTGGGATTCTTGTAAGTAGGAAAATAAAAAAATATATTTATGCAACCCTCGCACCCCCTGTTAGGAGTTGTAAAACTTCTAGATGACTTAGAAACTTGAAATTTGGTGTAATTATAGGATTTAAGATTATTATAAAGAAAAATATAAAAAAAATGTTATGATGTCAACCCCTGCACCCCGTTCTGGGGTTGCAAAACTTCTAGATGACATACAAACTTGAAATTTGGTATAGCGATGGAATTTAGGACTCTCCTAAAGAAAAATTTAAAAAAAATTATTAAATCAACCCCCATCTTCCATTTGGGGGTTGTAAAAGTTCTAGATGACATACAAACTTGAAATTTAGTATAGCGATGGAATTTAGGACTCTCCTAAAGAAAAATTTAAAAAAATTATTAAATCAACCCCCATATTCCATTTGGGGGTTGCAAAACTTCTAGATGACATACAAACTTGAAATTTGGTATAGTGATAGGGTTTAAGACTCTCGTAAAGAAAAACATAAAAAATTTTATTAAGTCAACCCCCGCACTTTATTTGGGGGTTGTAATACTTCTAGATCACATACAAACTTGAAATTTGGTATAGCGATGGAATTTAGGACTCTCCTAAAAAAAAATTTAAAAAAAATTATTAAATCAACCCCCATATTCCATTTGGGGGTTGTAAAACTTCTAGATCACATACAAACTTGAAATTTGGTATAGCGATGGAATTTAGGACTCTCCTAAAGAAAAATTTAAAAAAATTATTAAATCAACCCCCATATTCCATTTGGGGGTTGTAAAACTTCTAGATGACATACAAACTTGAAATTTGGTATAGCGATGGAATTTAGGACTCTCCTAAATAAAAATTTTAAAAAAATTATTAAATCAACCCCCATATTCCATTTGGGGGTTGTAAAACTTCTAGATGACATACAAACTTGAAATTTGGTATAGTGATAGGGTTTAAGACTCTCGTAAAGAAAAACATAAAAAATCTTATTAAGTCAACCCCTGCAATTTATTTGGGGGTTGTAATACTTCTAGATCACACACAAACTTGAAATTTGGTATATTTATAGGGTTTAGGATTCTAGTAAATAAAAATTAAAAAAAATGTTATTATGTCAACCCCGCATCCCCTTTTAGGGTTGTAAAACTTCTAGATGACATACAAACTTGAAACTTGGTATAGCGATAGAATTTAGGAAAAATTTAAAAAAATTATTAAATCAACCCCCGTATTCCATTTGGGGGTTGTAAAACTTCTAGATGACATAAAAACTTAGAATTTGGTTTAGTTATAGGGTTTAGAGTTCTCGTAAAGAAAAATATAAAAAATTGTTATTATGTTAACCCTCCGCTACCCCTTTAGGGGTTGTAAAACGGGACTTCACTTTATGTATTTAAGTAATGAAATTAAATAGTCTTTATAACTTCCGAATTTCTAGAGTACATACAAACTTGAAATTTGGTATATTTACAGAGTTTCGGATTCTCGTCTAGCGAAAAATTAAAAAAACGTTAAAAAAACCCATATTTATATTTTCAAAATTTTGTTCTGTTTTGGGTAGCAGCCACCTCTTAGAATTTCTACACACGGGAAGAATAGTAAACAATCTTTGCGTTTGATTTTCGAACGGGTGCCGTGAAAGAACATAAAAAGTCACCTATTTTATAGATTTTGCGAAGTTGAGGGTCTAAGGGGGTAGCAACCAACCCTTAGAATTTTGAAATACGGGAAAAATAGTAAATAATCTTTGTTGCGGTTCATATTTGAATGGGTGACGTGAAAGAACATAAAAAGTTACATACTTTACGGATTTTGCGACATTAAGGGTCTAAGGGGTAGCCAGCCATCCCTTAGAATTTGCAAATGTGGAGAAAATAGTAAAGCAGTTTATTTGCGTTTCATTGTTGAATGGGTTGCGTGAAAGAACATAAAAACGCACATGCTTCACCGATTTTGCGAAATTCAGGATATAAGGGGGTAGCAGCCAACCCTTAGAATTTCTAAATGTGAAAAAATAGCAACGATTTTTGTTGCGCTTCATTTTCATGGTTATCATGAAAAAACATAAGAAGTCGCATATTTTATGGTTAATAATATACAAGATACTTTTTAGATTTTGCAAAATTCAGATTTCAAAGGTGTACGAGTCACCACTTCAAATGTTTAAATGTGGAAAAAATAGTAAACACTTAGCCACTTAACGGGTTCTGGCCTATTTAACAGTCTACACTCAATCATCCGGACAAGCTTTTGGTTATAGTAATGGAATTAAAAGAACTTCGTAGATTTCGGCTTCTTGTTTACGAAAACAGTATTAGAATACATTCACTTTATTATTTCATTATCATTCACTTTAAACCTGTAGTACCTTATTACTTTTTTATTCAGAATCCCACTTGCTATCGATTTCCATACTTCAAATCTAATCGTTCCATTTAAAAAAATCCTGATGATGATATCCAGCACCAGCACAAGTTCTAAGATGTGTTCTGATTTCGTAAACTAGAGGTCAAAGGATACAAAGTTCTTTTAATTCCACTGCTATAGTCACAAGCTTGTTGGAATGATTCAGTGTAGACTGTTAAACAGGACACCCTGTATAGTCTTCAATATCTTCCTCTGAATCGCAGAAAAATTAATTTAGTGACAAGCGGTTTGGACAAAAAATTGGTTTTTATGTTATTGCACTGTTATTGTTAAAATTAGGAATATTTCTTTGAGAAAAATAATGCCTACATGAAAAGTGTTCATTTAACCAAAACGAAATCAAAAAATTAATAAACAAGAAAACATAATTCCCTATTTTTTATATAAATCTTAAATGAATTGCTTTTTGGTCTGAAAATTAGAACCCAAGGTTTCTTTCTATAACCCCTACAAAAATTTCATAGATATATGGCATGTACTTTCTGAGATAAAAACTAATTTGTTTTTAATAAAATTGTCCCTAAAAATGGGTAACTTTTATTACCTATTGTCTGATAAAAACAAAAGTAGCTATAGCATTTAGAAATATAATATTTTACTAAAGTTAAGCTTTATTAAAGTCAGAGGACTCGAGAAAAAAATGGATATTAGATAATCAGGAATATAACTCAATATTATAGTTTGAAAGACGTCCTTATAAAAAGTTAATGTTGTTAGCAAGAGAATATTTCCTTGTAAGCATGGATTAAATTTCATTGCAGGTGTGCAAGTCTATAAAGTGACGTAATTTTGTGTATGCTATAACGCACACGTAAAAAACAAAAGCTAATTATTGTGTAAAATGACACTTAATTCGAATTCTAGTTAGCGAATAGATTCTGATATTGGGCTATTGCTAGAAATTCCATTTTTTTCAAATTATGCACGATGGTACATTTTATATACTAGAATGATTGCTTGAAGCTGGAAAAAGAACTTAAAATTGTCTGCTAATAGACCCAACCTGTGTATTCTTGTATATAACTTTTTTCGGTCAGTTGTGTTTACAAATTTTTAATCGTGTTCCTTTTAACACTCGTTTTTCGGGGATTTTCCAAGGAGTAGAGGTTCTCTTTTGCAATTATGAATTTGATAACGGTTACAGCTGTACATATAAGTAAATGTAAAAAACAATTCATTTATGCAGCATACATTCGGAGCATTTAAGAATTAAAGTAAACATTTTAGGTTCTCAGAATTGTATGATGAACAATTTGACGTCGCGTCATCAAACATCGTATCAAATATCATGTTACTGAAGATTTTAGTTGCCCATTGCAAAATCTTAATTATTTATGCTGCCAGATTTTAAATTTTTCTTTATACTCTTGAATCTGAAATTTTTTGAAAATATTTTAAATGTTTACACTTGAAACCACCAAAACAAATTTTGGTTAAAAAGTCTTGAATAATTATTGTTTTAAATGCGTTAATAGGATTGAATTAAGATTATTATTTTTTGTTTAAAAGACTGACATGGAATTATAAATTATAGGACCTTCGTCCAGCTTCAAGCAATCATTGTAGTATAAAATGTACCATCGTGAATAATTTTTTCTATCAAAGAAGAAGGAAAGTGGCAAACACTCTCTTATACTGCATGCACGCAGGCCCCAGTTTTTTTCTGCCTGTCATTTTCTACGAGTTTCTCAAAATATTTTTTATGTCACTATGTGTAGTTTATAGCAATTTAAATTTGTCCAACAAGCGTTGATCTTCGTACACTGGTATAACACCGTAAGCGTTTCAAAATGGAAAACAGCATTCCAATTATACTGTCTCAACAAGGATTTTCGAAGCTCCACTGTCTTTGAGGTATAGCCCAATGCATGAGAGTACTACTTTTAGGAGATGAATCCCTCCAAGACCAAGCAATAGGTTGGGATTTTTGTTAGACACAGTGAATTTATTTGAGCATGTGATGTACTTCTTCATTGCATCACAATGAACCCTTTAGTTCAGTTACATTTGATTTTCTAAGAAATAGAGAAACCATACAAGATCCTTGGGAAGGTTTTTACTTCATTTTCTTCGTTAACGTCACTATTTCCTTTTGTTTTGATAGTACAGTAGCTTTTGAGCAGTACGGTAGTTTTTTCTTTTCCTTTGTGTCATAATTTTTTGCAGTTTTCAATTTTCCAACACCATAGTGTGTTATTGTCGAATAATTTATATGAAGAAAAGAAGTTGTCAAGGAAAATATTATGATTAGGGTTATTCTCTACAATAGATAGTAGATAAAAAACAAAGTCACCTCCCAACCCAAGTCTGGATTTTTTATTATTTGGAGGATAACTTGTATAAGTACCCTTCATCTGAACAGATATACCATAATTTGAAACCGAATCTTACCGGTTTCACTTTTAGAAGCATTTTGTTGCGAGTGCCGTTCAAAATATGGAACTATCTGTTCATCTAGTAATATAAGTTGCACGAGAATACTCCATACTGCATGAGTTTTTTATTCATGATGTAAAAATTACCTACTAAGATTTACCAAAAAGAATGAAGTGAATATAATCATGGGTGACTTCAACGGAAAGATAGGTAAAGGAAGAGTGCAATATATTGTTGAAGACCATGGTATTTGCAAACGAAACGATAGGGGGGATATCTGGTACAGTTCTGTAATGAAGAAAACTTAATGGTAGCAAACACCTGGTTCCAACTTCCAGAAAGGCGATTGTACACTTAGAAGTGTACTTAGGACCAGGAGACAATGAAGGAAATATCATAAAAAATCAAATAGATTATATACTGATTGATAAACGATATAGAAACGGAATTAAAGTTGTAAGAACTTATCCTGGATCAGACATATGATCTGATCAGAACCCCGTAGCTGAAAAACGTGAGATTAAATTGAAGAAAATCCGGAAGAGAAATAAAACAAGACCTAACTTTGAGAAACTGGGGGAACCACAAATAAAAGAGGAAATAACACGAGTTTTGAATAGTAAGTTTAGGGAAACGGTATAATTGGAAACAGAAACAATGGAAAACTTTTGGCAGTCTGTTAAAAATGTAAACATGAAGTACAAGAAAATGAATTGGAAAACCAAGAGCAGAGAGCAAAACAGAGATGGATGACGGAAGAAATCCTTTTATTGATGAACGAAAGAAGGAAGTACAAACATAAAGACTATAATAAATATAAAGAAATCCATAAAAAGATTACAAGGCTTATAAGAGAGGCAAAGGAGACCTGGGTGGAGAAACGTTGTCAAGTACTCGAAGAGCTGCCAAGAAAGCATGATTTCTTTAACACACAAAAAAGAAGATAAAAGAAATAACTGGAAATAAAACCCATCAACACGATATCTTAGTCACAGATAGTAACAAAAAAACAATAGACCCAAACGAGATAGAAGAGATTTTGACAAGCTATATACAAGAGCTTTTTGATGATATCAGAATGTAACCAGAACCAAGAGAAATAGATCAAGAAGATTAGCCATTGAGAATTATTATAGCAGAAGTGAAACGCGCAATAAAACTATCAAACCACGTAGAGTCTCAGGTGAAGATAACATCTATACTGAGATGCGTAAAGTATTAGACGATGAAAGCCTCAACATCTTAACATCTTTCTTAAATAGAATATACTATACAGGAATCGTACCACACGACTGGACCCAACTTACTTTTATTCCGATACCTAAAAAGAGCGGAGTAAAACAGTGCTCACAGTACCGATTGATTAGCCTGATGAGCCATGTACAGTAGATAATGCTAAGAACATGCATCAACGAGTACACACAAAATGCGGACAATATGTAGGAGAAGAACAATTTGGTTTTCGCTTAGGCATTGGAACTAGAGAAGCAGTTCAAGGTCCTAGGACTAGCAGAAATACATAAAACAAAATTAAATAGCTTATCGGTATCTCCAGTGTAAGTGACTCCTGCGTACAATGTTGCTTCCTCACGGCTTGCTCCAAAATTATAAGTCTGGATTTCTTCAGCTAGTTTGCAAGCATAATTTTCAGAGAAGTCTATATGTAGTAACCCTTCATTCTTACTAAGACTGTTTTTCAGTGTGTTCTTAGCAGCATTTTCATTTTTAATGTTAAATTTATATTTATTTTTAAAGTTTTCATTTCTTCTTGAACCTCTCCCTCCAACTCTCGGACAGGTTTAGTAACATTGATTTTAGCTGCAATCTTAACATTAAATTGAACCTTTTCTTCATTTTATTTTGACATTTCAGAGGCCTGCCATACATATGCAATGCGGAAGCCTTACTACATGTTACAGGAGTTCATATGAATTTTCATTATCTACAAGTTTTAGTGGCTTTAGTTTTTGTGGTTTGAAGCTTATGTTTGCACGTTGTTTGTACAAGCAGGTAGCTCTGTTTATTTCATTAGGTTTGCATACATAATATAGACGGTAATAACATAGGGATGGCATCGAGAGAATGTACTGTAGGATATTTTTGTTTTGTGTGCAAGGCCAATTGTTTTATTTGCTAAACTATAAAGACGGTAGTGTCCTATATCAATGTACATCAACAAAGCATTTAAAAATATTTTCCGTTGGTTTTTTTGACCTCCAGCAACTCTCCAAGGTTTCACCAGCGAGTCATGCAAAACTAGAGTACGGATTGCTTATTCCTCATTGCTTTTTCCTTTTCCAGGTCCAAGTCCAACAAAACGTTTCCCTGCAGTTTTTTTTTATTCAGAGATGGGCATTAGTTTTTCTTCAGGTGTTTTCATAACTGTATTGTTTTCAGTTTTTTTCTACTTAAATGCTTTCTTCTTCTTTTCACATTCTCAAGTTTGCTCAAAACAAATAGCCAGAAACCCAAGTGCAGAGAGGTTTCTTTTTGTATCTGAACTTGCCCGACGAAGAGAACACAAAAAAATTGAACAGCTAAAAAATCATTTGGCAGGTCAATCACCGCTGGATATTTTTCTAAAACTTTTTGATGATGAAGTTCAAGATATAGTATTGCGATTTTTTGTAAAGTAGGCTCATGATAAATGAACTCGCTAAATGCAAAACTTTGTAATTATTTACAAAAATAATTATAACAATTTAGATATCGATATTATTGGTTGTCTTGTTTTATGGACTTGCAGTACTGATAAATGTATGAGATGCAAACTTTGGTGTTTTATAAATGTAAAACTTCACGCTTATAAAATATAATCATGTAAAAGTCATCATCAGATGCAAAACTCACGGGAAATGTGAGATTGTTAGGTGCAAGACTCAAGTTCACTAACAATGTAAACGCAGAGTTTTGTATTTAGTGGGCTCAAATAATACACACGATTTTATATTTACAAGGGAAAAACTTTTCAGTTTTATTGGCATCCTGTTTTTATTAGGCTATCATACGTTGCCCCAAGCTAATTTGTGTTGGTATGTTGAAGAAGGCAAAGGAGTCGATATTGCATAAAACTGCATGACGAGAAACAAATTCAGAAATATTCAGTAAGCTCGATAAAACTGTTACATTTTCTAACTTTGCGGCCTTTTTTACATCTTCTTTTTCTTAAGGTGCTGTCTTCTTATAGAAGGTTAACAACAACTTCGGCAAATCGTTCACTATCTTTTGCTATTCTTAGTAATAACTGTGAGTTTAGGCCAGTGCAGTCTCTCACATTTCTCAACCATGAGCCTTGTCTCCTGCCAGTTCTCTTCTACCCTCAATCTTGCCCTCCATTATCAGTCTTAGGTATGGCTCAGCAGAAGTTCAAGAGTTGCAGGGAGAGGTTCAAGAAGAAATGAAAACTTTAAAAATAAATATAAATTTAACATTAGAAATAAAAATGCTGCTTACAACACACTGAAAAAGAGTCTTAGTAAGAGTGAAGGGTTACTCCATATAGTCTTCTCTGAAAATTATCCTTGCAAACTAGCTGAAGAAATCCAGACTCATCATTTTGGAGCAAGCCGTGAAGAAGCAGTCATTTACGTTGGACATACCGATAAGCTATTTAATTTTGTTCTATGTATTTCTGCAAGTCCAGATCATGTCCTGCAGCTATTTGGGCACACTTAATCCTGTCTTTACCTTTCTGTCGCAACAATTGCCAAGAATCCAAACAGTTTATTTGTTTTCAGATAGACTCTCCATTCTTTAATAAGGTAGTTAGTTATCTTTAAACTTTGATGCATTGAGTATTCCTTAACTATCTTTGTAACATAAACGGTTTTTGTATTTAGTCAAAGTAAAACTTCTAACCGAGAAACAAGAACAACGACGAGTGACATGGACTAAATATGTAGTTGTCCTAGACAATGTTCCAGAGAATGACTGGTATAAGGTCATATTCAGCGACTAGTCAAAGTCTGGTGTTTTCGTTGGTTACTCTCGCAAAAGACTGATCGGAGCTAAACATGAAGCATTCCATAAGTACTGCTTAAAACGTACGGTTAGGTTTCCTCAAGGTGCAATAGTTTAGAGCTATATGTCAGCTGGAGGGTTAGAATGATTTCAGTCCATAGACGGCACAGTTAATGTTGAAAAGTATCAGCAAATTCTTAACGCAAACTTGTTACCAATCGTTAAAAATCGATCTTGACCGCGATTTAATCTTTCAACAAGATGGTGCTTCTTACCACACATCAAAAACGACCAAAAAATGGTTTGAAAATCATAATTTCAAAGTTGTTGAATGATCCTCAAGCAGTTCGGATCTTTAGTGTTATTGAATTTGAAATTATCAGCAAGTGGGGCATTATCCAATTTAGATAATTGTAATCCCCAAGTTAGAAGTATGTCAGCCAAAATTTAAGAGGCGAATAAAGCAAAGCGAGATGTTAAATCTTATTGAATTGTATTTATAAACTGCTATCTGAATATTTAGTTGTCAGCGAGTTTTATTGAATTTTTGAAAATTGTTTTCTGCAGATCTTTTTTTACAGAAGTTAATGGTTATTGTTTGAAAATGGTGTAATTTGGAACACTAGTAGGAAAAATAAACACAGAATTCATGAAACTGTCCAAATACATATTTAGTTGTTAGGGCTCGTACATGTTTTGTAAATTTCACAGAGGAACATCGATGACTTAATACCAGAATGTATATTTAAAAGGTAAATAAAATAAATAAAGGTTGCTCATGAAACTAAAATTTGCAAGTAATAAAAATTTCTTTCTCAAAATATTATTCCAAACACAAATGAAAATGATCCGAAATAAACAATTATATATAACAAGGTTACAAGAAATGTGTTTAATACCAAAAATAGGTGAATAGATTAGCATGATCTTACATTTTAGATATGATATTATTTACTACGTATTATGAATGCACAGCTGTTTTCTTCTGAAACTAATAATGGTTTCAATTTATAAAAAATCAGTAATTGATTAAAATAAAGTAAGCACTAATAACGAAAACAAAAACGTCATTTTAAGAGATTGCTAGTCAATAATATTTTTGTTGCATCTTTATTTAAATATTTTTAAATTACATAAAAATACATCTGCACTGACCGCTGGACCTTGAAATTCCCTTCTAAACTACCTTTATCACTACCCAAACTTTTTTTGTCAAATTTCTCTTTAGGCAATATTTGATAATATTGTTGCATGCGCTCATTTTTAAGGTTTAATTTAAAAAAAAAAAATCAGCTTTCTAGCTCAAATATGTTTGGAGATATAACGATTTAAACCACTGGAAGAACTTAAAAAACTGAAAGCTCTAATTAACACATTAAATCGCTCGGATCTATAAAATATAGAACGAGAAAATGTACTACAGAATGTCAATAAGAAATAAAACAACGAATCTGATATTTTTAATTAGGTATTGAAATTAAAATGCGTTCCCAATAAAAATTAACAAGTCAATCAAAAATCAATATATTTCATTATTTCATAAAATCAATTATTAGTCGTTATAAATAACCAATAAGTTTTACCTTGTGCGATCGAATAGTAACTGTTTTGTAAAACAGTGACAGAAAGAAGATAATTTAAGAAGAACTACAAATTCCTTTTTATAGTTTGCTTTAATAGACATGTAAAACGTAGTTTCTAGTACATAAACAAACATAAATACAAAACAATACATCTGCACTGACCGCTGGACCTTGAAATTCCCATCTAAACTATCTTTATCACTACCCAAACTTTTTTTGCCAAATTTCTCTTTAGGCAATATTTGATAATATTGTTGCATGCGCTCATTTTTAAGGTTTAATTTAAAAAAAAAATCAGCTTTCTAGCTCAAATATGTTTGGAGATATAACGATTTAAACCACTGGAAGAACTTAAAAAACTGAAAGCTCTAATTAACACATTAAATCGCTCGGCTCTATAAAATATAGAACGAGAAAATGTACTACAGAATGTCAATAAGAAATAAAACAACGAATCTGATATTTTTAATTAGGTATTGAAATTAAAATGCGTTCCCAATAAAAATTAACAAGTCAATCAAAAATCAATATATTTCATTATTTCATAAAATCAATTATTAGTCGTTATAAATAACCAATAAGTTTTACCTTGTGCGATCGAATAGTAACTGTTTTGTAAAACAGTGACAGAAAGAAGATAATTTAAGAAGAACTACAAATTCCTTTTTATAGTTTGCTTTAATAGACATGTAAAACGTAGTTTCTAGTACATAAACAAACATAAATACAAAACAATACATCTGCACTGACCGCTGGACCTTGAAATTCCCATCTAAACTATCTTTATCACTACCCAAACTTTTTTTGCCAAATTTCTCTTTAGGCAATATTTGATAATATTGTTGCATGCGCTCATTTTTAAGGTTTAATTTAAAAAATGAATCAGCTTTCTAGCTCAAATATGTTTAGAGATATAACGATTTAAACCACTGGAAGAACTTAAAAAACTGGAAGCTCTAATTAACACATTAAATCACTTGGCTCTTTAAAATATAGAACTAGGTATTAGTAGCAATAAGTATCATCACAATTTTTTATATGCATTTAACCTATAATAATAAATTAACCTACACAATTTAAATAGTTTTCATCTAGAAAATACATATTAAAATCAACTAAATTCAACTGAATTAAATAAAATTCAGACACAATTGAATGGAAGTGAAAGATTTATTAAGTAGCTTTAATAAAATTATTTTTGTCACTTTAAATGACGCAATCCTTACTGAGAAACACACATAGTATTTTGGCAACGCAGAGAGTTTCGAATATACTCCCAGATGTTAAGTTTTATGCAAATAAATCAAATTTTAATTATTATGGCCGCCATATTTCATCCGCGCTTTAAATTTGCAAACGTTGACATCAAATTTGAAATCAGCGACCTGAAAAACCCCTTTGTAGAAAATTTCATACAAATCCAATAATATTTCGAGTTTTATGATGTTTTTATGCATAAATCTGAAAGCCTTTTAAATAAAATTCATACACATACAGAAACGAAACTAAAAGTATTTATTACATAGCGTTAATAAAATAGAATTATTTTTGCCAGTTGAGATGACGCAATCTTTACTCAGAAATGCAGAGAGTAACTCGACACCACAGACAGGCAAAGGAATTCAAGCAGGCTGGCCAATACTGAAAAAATAAATGGACGCTGTATAAACCTATAGGTTGCATAAAATAAACAGACGCTGAATAAACCTATAGCTTGCAAAAGACGCTGACTGATACCATCATTTATATACACTTATATACGCCGGACGCTGGGCGCTACGCTTTTGGTCCGGACGCATGGTAGGCCTCTATAGATATATATATATATATATATATATATATATATATATATATATATATATATATATATATATATATATATATATATAACAATCAGTAGGTTTACTTGCATGCGGCACCATTCATTTTATTAATCCACCTTCGAATATCACGCCCATAAACGAAGTAGTGGACCGACGTTTATCGGTTGGCATCGCCTACGAATGTCGGTAAATAAATGCAGAGCCGCATTCAGTAAAATGTGTCGAACAAATATGTAAACAAAATCTCTTGTTATAGAATAGTATAGTAAAATATGAAATAGAATTATGTGTAGTGAACCATTTGATTGAAGTTGTTTTACTTATAGAATCTAATAAATAAAACGATAATCAATTTAGATATTTAAAACATTTATTAAACTAAGTTAGAAGAGTGTTTCTTGTTACATCGTTAATTATCAACTAGAGTTGCATTATTCTTTAAAGAGTTGCTTGCTATTCTAAAATGTAAGTTTCGATTCTCGTGGAATGCATAATAATATCATGTTCCACAGGATGCACGTGGAGTTAATAATGCCAAGTACATAAAAAATACAACGTAATGACTTTACATTATGAAAATAGATGTTATGACTTTACAATTCATGTTGATAAAGAGACAGAAAAAGCGATTTATAAAATATAATAATAATAATAATGTTTATTTAGTTCAAAAGAGCGTATACATTGTGAAGAAAAGATTTACTAAACAAAGAGAAAGACTCACTGAAGCTACTCCTACAACTAGGCGTTGCTTGTACTTGATATATTATTATAAATATTACTTAGTATTAATATTAGTATAGATTACAAGCAATTAATATAACAATACAAATACTAAGAGAATTTACAAAATCAAAAACACGAGACTACATTTATATAAAAGAACATTTATGTATGTATGTAATAACATCTATCTAGATAGTTTCTGCAATCGACTAGTCCGGGTTAATGACGAGAATAGGGAAATGACAAAGTGATCATCAGCGCGCTGACGGTCAGCGTCCATGTGGAACGGGGCTTAGATAATATTTGCAATCTGATATCATCCAATCTGTTTACACAGGTGGTGATGATGCGGTAATCTAGATTAGTCATTAACTTGTTGAGGAAAACACATTTTTAAAGTGGCAGTTAGTTTCTGAATCGTTCACTTCATGCACATCCAAAATATTAGCTTCGTATAAGAAAAGTTGTGAAGATTTATTCGTTTATTATTATTACAATAATAACATTTACTATTTACCATCATTTAATTCTGGCTGAACATAACTAGAAGATCCTTCTAATTTTTTTTTAATAAGGCCGCCCATCTCCCCTCCGAGCTACTCTTCAGAGACTAGCACTGACCAGTTGCTCGAGCCTTTCCCTTACCTCCATACGCCCATCCTACGAAGCCTTGAAGACTTATTTGTGGAAAAGTTTGATTTATAACTAATTTTTGACGGAAAGCTAGGAGAACATTTAACATATGGTAGATCGCATACAAGTGGATAAAAATTAACACGGATCAGTTCCCGGCAGCGATCAAAAGGTAATCAAAGCCGTCTAGAAACTAAGATCCCAGTCCAAACCCATCCACCTCCATGCAACCCACTCACAATATAATACTATATAAAGATAGTCTAGAACACACGTTATGTAGTTGGATTCCAACTTTTAATTTTATTTTTAATTTCAGAAACCGAAGTTCTTTAAACGGAAATTTATTTAAGACGTTGGGGATGTAATAACTAGACTGAGCCATACCGTAATGATTTTTTATACGAGGAGTTAAATACAATCTTGTTTGAGGTCTATTATGATAACCATGTTGGGAATGAATTAAATAATTTCTATCAAACTAAAATTGTAGAATAACTATTGAGTTTTTAAGTTTAAAGAACGGTAGTACATCTACTGTACTATAGCAATTATTCATAATTAGATTAAATTATTCAGGATTTTTAACATCAATTACGATAGACTTCAAAATGTTATTAATTAAAATCAGTTTGTTGAATTTTTCTAACCAAATCTTTGGAAAATATCTGGAAATATCTTGGAAAAATATATTGGAAAATATAAAGTTGCTCAAAAATGAAAAAAACGAGAATTTCAAAAACCCATAAATAGCAAAATAGTAAAGTTTCAGATTTGAAATATTTTAAACATAAACTAGCCTTAACGCCTTAACTGTGTACCTTTTAAAAAAGAATGAGCGCTGATACTTCGCCATTGTCTGGAAATATGACACTCTAAAATGCCGGAATTTTGCAAAAAAGCGTTAAATTTCGGACTTAATTTACGCCCATAAGGAAGCATCTTATAAAATTTATGTTTAGAACAACAAATGTAGTTCCAAATGTGAACAATGCAATGGTTTTTACCGCGACTTTCTACGACCAACTGTTCTTGAGATATTAAGATTTTCGTTTACATAGAAAACTACAAGACACGTCGTGCACCACGAAACAAATATGGTTGCCGTATTTAAACCAAAAGGAATAAAAATAAACTAATAGTGGCTTCGAACTACCAATACATAGATGTGATTAATACACCAAAAATTATACTGTTCTGAGATGGTCGACAACCGGGGAAAATTTTTAGGTTATTGAATTTCTAATTTGTAAAGGTTTTAGTATTTTACATTTACAAGACTTTCTTTTTATTAATTATTCAAATCGAAGTAGTTTGGACCAATTCCGAGGTAACGCTCTTTTTTTTTGTTTAGCGTTACTCCACTAATTGGAAGCTTCAGAAACTAATAAATACCTAAAGATGGGGCTACGGTCCGCAAAACGGAATTAATTTCTTTAAAACTAAAATTTGAAAATGTAAGTAGAAACATTATTTGATCGCATCGCAGTTCTCTTCTCACAGTGTTGCCTGACATGCGTAAACTTTCAAAATATTTTAAGTTTAAATGATGGCAGCACCCCCTCTAGTAGTGGGGCGAAAACCATCAAAAAGCCAAAAACCGATGCAGACAGGGGAAAGGGGGTGTCAGAAATGGCAGAAACTTATGGTGAAACCCTAAAAGCGGTGAAGATGGCGACAGTTTTGGAAAACTTCCCTGATGGGAAACTGATTGAACAACAAGCCCAAAAAATCCAAACGAAGATATTGGGAGAAGTTTTCAAGTGTGCGGAGGGAACTGGACCCCAATTCAAGAACTCCCACTTTGGAAAAGGTACACTAACTGTAACGCGTGCCAATGAAACATCGTCAGTTTGGCTAACTAACCAAATGACGAACCTAAAGCCTCTAGAGGACCTCTATATCCATCAAGGATTAATAATTAAAACACAGCCAAACCCAACTCATACCCCTAATAACTCCTTTTACAGAGCAGCACGAGGCGATTGGAAGTTGGCTAATCACGTGATAAACCACGGCAAAATAGACTGGGCTATCAACACTTTTAAACCATACAAATCTCCAGAACCTGATGACATCCTCCCTGTGATGCTACATGAGGGAAAGCAAGTCATGATCCCAGGTCTGTGCAGCCTATTTCGAGCTAGTCTGGCCTTAGGCTATATTCCTCAAGTCTGGCAGCCTGTCAAAGTGGTCTTTATTCCAATGCCTGGTCGTAATTCTTACGCCCAGGCTAAGGCATTTAGACCAATAAGTCTATCATCTTTCGTCTTGAAAACTTTGGAAAAGCTGGTAGAAAGGCATATAAGGGAAGGGGCACTCATAGAGAAACCTCTGCATAAAAACCAACATGCCTATCTGCCAGGCAAATCATGTGAAAGTGCTCTCCATACCCTTGTCAACAGGCTAGAGCGCAGCCTAGAAAACAAGGAAATTGCCTTAGGTGTTTTTCTAGACATACAGGGCCTTTTGATAACACATCCTTTGAATCTATGATTCGAGCGGCTAAAAGGCATGACATTGATGACACCACATGGAGGTGGATGACAAACATGCTGCAAAGCCGACGAGTACAAGCCACTATAGGTGGTGAAAAGATGGAAGTGTCAGTGCCAGGGGATGTCCAAAAGGATGGTACTATTCCCCTTACTTTGGGATCTGTTCATAAACGAACTCCTCAGCAATCTGAATAACGAAGGCTTATTTACCCTGGGTTAAGCAGATGATATAGTCGTTCTTATAGAAGAAAAGTACAGTAATATAATCTCAGAAATAATGCAAAAGGTTCTGAATAAGGTAGAGTCATGGTGCAACAAGGAAAACCTTGCGGTAAATCCTGTAAAAACGAACTTTATACCATTCACCAGGAAGAGAAATCATGGAGGCATAAATCCTCCGAAACTCTTTGAAGAAACTCTACAAATTAAGGGGGAGGTCAAATACCTAGGTGTAATTCTAGATACCAAGTTGACTTGGAACCAACATCTGCAGAGAACTACCAATAAGGCTAAAACATCCTTAATGATGGTAAGAAGAGCCTTTGGAAACAAATGGGGACTTAAACCAAAAATGATCTATTGGCTATACACAACTATGGTAAGACCAATAATAACTTATGGCTCACTAGTTTGGTGGCCAAAAGCAAATCAAAAACAAACAATAAACCAGCTACGCAGTGTCCAAAGACTGGCTTGGCTCTGCATAACTGGAGCATTTAGGAGCACTCCAACAGCAGCACTAGAAGCTCTCTTGCAACTCCCTCCCTGAGATATAATCAAGGCGAGGCACGTATGGGAGCGCATCGCTTAAGCTGATACTACTCCTTTCATAAACCCTTAGAAGTACGGATAAACGTGAAGAATGGCAGCAAGGAAAACCACTAGAACTGCAGAACAGCCTAGTATGGTACACGGACGGCTCACGCACAGTAAACTGAACCGGAGCTGGAATATATGGTAGCAAACCAAGATACAGTACCTCTGTATCTCTAGGTCAAACTACCACGAATTTCCAAGCAGAAACATATGCAATTTTAGTAGCAATAGAAGAGAACATAAGAAGGGGTTACAAAAACAAAACCATTCTTACCATCTCTGACAGTCAGGCAACTTTGAAAGCACTGAACTCATTCCAGATTAAGTCAAAGCTTGTGTGGAATTACCTTTGTAGCCTCCGAACACTGGCAAACTCCAACAAAGTAAAACTTGTTTGGGTACCGGGCCACAGAGGCATAGAAGGAAATGAAAATGCAGATGAACTCGCAAAGCAGGGATTTGAAACATCATTCATAGGAGCCTCCATTCAGGTCCTCCTGAACCCGTGGTTGGTATAACAAAGAAGACTGTGAGAGGAGCAGTGGAAAAATGGTTATTTACAAAACACTCAGACCACTGGAGACTCTCATCAAGACAAAGACATAGCAAAGCTATGATGGGTAACTATCCCCAGAAGCTGACAAAAGCAGTCTTGCAACTCAGCAAGACTCGAATCAGAACAGTGACAGAACTCTTAACGGGACACTGGCACTTCAGAAAATATCTTCACAACATAGGGCTATATAACGGAGACCCCATATGCAGATTATGTGGCGAGGAAGAGGATACTGCCGCCCACATAATATTCGAATGCGAAGCCCTAGCTCGCAGAAGATTTCTAATCTTTGAAGGCACCAATCCTAATGAGATACAACCGCCAGCCAACCTAATCAACAAACTCCTAGACCTGGTAAAGGGGACGGATCTACTTGACAAGGACTAACGACTGAAGGGGATACACAATAGGCCCAAGAGACCGCAGTGCTAAAAGGGCGTAAACAACCCTCCCCAAGACAAATCAATCAATCAATCAACTGTCATTTGCAAAGATAAACTCGCTTAATGAAGTATGTCCGGGGCTACCTGCCGTCTTTTCCATTTTCAAAAATCAGGGGATAAACTTATCGTATTGTTACTACTTAAATAACTAAGATATTTTTTATTTTTTGTTCTAAAATGTTTGAAGAAGTTTCAAAGTAAATTTTAAGTATGAAAATAAAAGTTGAAATTTATTATTTTTGGTATTTCAGTTAAATGTCCAGGGCTACCCAAACTTCCCCTACAATATTTTATTATGTTTTTATACGATCATGTTTATTAACTACCACGTTCTGGGTTACGGGACGTTTAAATTAACATTATCCATTCAATTCAATGATAGATATAAGTACTCGCGTAAAAAATGTTAGCTGGGTAATGATAATGCAGTCTCAGACACTCACTTATCATTTTTGTAGCGAAGCGAAGCAACGTAAAGAAAATCAAATTTCTAACAAGAATTATCCTATACCTTTTTTCCAAATAGATAGTTAATAAATTTTATACGTAAGTTTGTTAAATGTTAATTTTTTCACTTAAGATTAGAAATATTCGTATCAGATATGAAAACGACTTTAGATTGTTCATTTTTTCGCATTTGTGTTACCCCATTGTTTTCTGTCGGAATCATAAAAAACGTTATTACTCAGCTACGTATTGCCCAATTTCATATTTATGGCAGTTTAAATAACATTCATATGAGATAACAGATGAAAAAATTATAAAGGTATTTGGTTGCGCATCCAGTCAGGATTTATGTATTTCTTCATAAAATAATTTGTTCTACTAAACTTCTTTTTTTAAGTTTTTCATTTATGTCTTTGTTTGAAAAAGAAAAATGCTTATCCAGGAAGCTTTAAAAGATTGTTCAACTTTACTTATAAGATGATTCGTTCTGATTTAAAGGAAAATTTCAAGATATGCTGGAGGATTATTGTAGAATTTTATGGTTTTACGGCCTTGTTTCATTCCCCTGCTACTCTGTAGTAGTACTTCATGAAGTCGTTTTAAGTCTACGCTTTTATCTCGCTTTCCCCCGCAAAACTCATCACGATAATCTGGGCCGAAGGGAGTCATCCAAAAAGAGTTCGGTTTTATATTTTTACCGATTGTCAGTAAAAGAAGAAAAGAAAATTATATTGATGTGATTTAAAACGTCTTTTCCTGAAAGATAATTATTTGAAGCTAAAACGAGAAAATCTGTAAAATAAAATAAAGACGTAGTTTTCTTCTTATCTCCGTTCATATCTGGGTGTCAAATAGCTACATGCAGTTCCGAAAGGATTTTCACATCAAGATTTCCCCGTTAGTTTGGTTCTTTATTAGAGTCACGCGCGCACAAGTAAAGTCAAGTCGACTCAATTTCCCTTTCAGAAGTTTATGCGGATTTCAGCTGTATAAGGCTGTAATATTAAACTTCGGGCCTTCATATTGTATATGGCATTTTCAATAGATCAACCCACCTAATATTTTGATGTAAAACTTTCTGACGTTAATAATTTTACACTAAACTGAGCAAGTTTAAAATTCTCTCATTCAATTCACGCATGTTTTAGACAGTAAATTTATTTCTGAAAGTTCTTGTAAAATTATTTTATGTATTATAATATATATGTACATAATTAAGCTGAAAACGTTGTTGGGAAACAGTTTGCCATAAAGAGGCTAAGAAATTGTACACATCACACAGAATATTATTAAATTATATAAAATTTGTTTCTTGTATGTAATAAAAAATAAATGCAATAAAATAAAAATTGCTTTAAAACAAATAAAAAAAGTAGGAGTATTACACATTAAAAATAATCTAGGGTATGTGAGACGCAGATCTGTCAATGAGTAAAAACGACGATTGTATAACCAACAAATCAGCAATTTGCTTTTTTTTTGTCTTATACGATCATACACAAATGCACAAACCTGTAAGATGGCCTTTAGATCTCGTCTACACTAATGGCTTATTCTGCTTAATCTGCAGCACCGGTATTACCTGCTGAAAGAATAACCCTGTAAGTACATGTTTGCCCGTATGCATCAATTCATTCATCAAAACTCTGCCCTTGTCTCTAACACACATTCTCACAACTTATACATAATCTAATTCATCTAAACAATATACAGAGATAATATCTAGCTTGCTGCAACTAATGCACCTGCAGTAGGCGCTCATCGAACTACTACACAATCGGGTTGGAATCACTCGACAACCCCGGCTGGAATCACTCAACAGCCCCGGCCGGAATCACTCGACGGCCTTGCACCGGACTCACTCAACGGCGCTGATGACGGACTCACTCAACGTCACCGACTGGACCACCCACGTTGGGTAACGAGGACTCGCTCAACTCGCACCATTCAGGATGTGGACCACTCATGGATTGGAATCACTCAACAACCCTCCACACCTGTCTATGGGCTGCCACCGCCGGCAAGATATTCAACTGGTCAGCCTCGATTGAAGAGGAATCACTCAACTCAACAATCATCGTTGTCGTGGAGGGATTACCACTATCCCCACTGAGCCAGGAATCACTCAACTGCAACTTCCACGAACAACTCATTTATGCGACCCCTAACTAAGTTTCTCATATACCTCATACTAAATCATTAGGGTCACCACAAAATCTCAGAAGCTTTCATAAAGATTCATGTTAAACATTGTAAGGCATCTAGATACATCGCACTCTATTATTACAAGATTTATAAATATAATCAAACACAATCTAAATGCTTCTACAATATTCAACGATAATACGTAGCTCTTTAACAGGGCATAATTCACATGCATTTCTACACAGACACACTCGCAAGCATGATACTTAGTGAGAACAACTCACCCTTTTAATTCCTAATTTAAGTGCACTCTACCACCACTAAATTGACACACACTAAACTTTATTCACCTAACTGTACTTTACCAATATGCAGAGAAAACTAAATATTTTACTTCCATAATGAAGCATTTATAATATTTTCGTAGGACCTACTCTGATGATATCATCAACTACTTGGCTATGGATTATTTCATTTTTAAAAGAACTATTCAATAAATCTTAATACTGACCCATATTTCTGTTTATTAACGCATGGAAATTGTTACAGATCATTACTTAACTAACTTATTGGAAATACTAAAAATACAACAACAACAATAATTCCACATTCGGCCATCCTGGATTATGCCTCGTCCTCGAGGTCATGTTCATCAGTATTAGGTTTATCAGGATCGGTCAATATTACATCATCTTCACCACTAGCCTCATCTGTTGCGTCTGACACTCCTCCTGCTATCACCCATGGTTTCATTCTATCAATTGCAACAACGTTTTCATAACTTCCGGCATGCCGACGATTATGACCCTCCATGTCTACCACAACGTACCTATCGTTGGGTAGGACCTCTTTTATCGCCATCGGACCTGCGTACGGTGCTGTTATCTTATGACTTTGACCAGTAGCTGAGGGTTGTTTTAAAATAAGCACCAGGTCTCCAACCTTATATTGGTGCGGTCGTTTTCGGTGCTTATCGTAGTATTCACGCTGACGCTCTTGTTCTATGCGAATGCGATTAGACGCTTCTTCCCGTAGTGCCGTCAAATTATTTAAGTCTTCTCTCACCTTGTTAATCTCGTCAAGTAGATATACATCGGACCCTATAGGTTTGGGTTTATGTCCATACATTAGTTCGTATGGTGTGGCATTTGTAGACTTGCTAAGCGTAGTGTTGGGCGCAAATTGGAGTTGCTCAAGATTCAGATGCCAGTTTTCTTCGCTGGTCGAAGTAGTCAATAATGCGGACAGCAGAGTATGGTTCAATCGTTCGACTTGACCATTGGCTCGAGGAGTAGCGACAGCATTTTTCACATGTTTAATGTTACATTTTTTACAAAAATCTTCAAAACACTTGGCAGTAAAGGCAGTCCCTCTATCACTAATTATTATTTGCGGTGAACCAAACAAACTAATAATTTCGTGCATAGCACTAACAACAAGCTTGGTTTTCGAGATTTTACCGATCTAAAAATACAGAACTTTGTAAAAGCGTCGATGATCACAAGTATGTGTATTTTGCCTCTAGGTGTTTGTGGGAATGGACCTAGATGATCGATGTGTAGCATGTAGAATGGAATAGGAAACTTGTCAATTGGATGGAGAAATCCTTCTTGTCTCCCAGCCGGTTTTTTGTTATAAAGGCATGGAATGCAGCATGCTATATATTTAGTAACATACTCCCTCATCCTAGGAAACCAGTAACTTTCACACAAGCGATACAATGTCTTTTCTGCTGCGAAATGTCCCTTTTCATCGTGAGCAGCCCGAACAACTTGGTTCCGCATACCCTTAGGAACGACACATTGAATACCCCTAGCTGTGATTCTGTACACTCTGTTATCTCTTAAACAATAGTCTTTATAAACTTTACGCTCTTCATTTGTCTCTGGAGGTTTCGAGAGCACTTCGCGGATATATTTAATCTTTGCATCGGTTAATTGGCCTGAGAGGACCCAATCCCCTTGCTCAATGTGCAATATCGTCTCGTCCAATTCTGGTGATTTTTCCACCACAGGATTTCTGCTAAGAGCATCTACACGCTTCATTCTATCTCCGGGCCGGTACTGAACAGTAAAATTATACTCCTGTAAAAGCAGCCACCAACGTGCAATCCTGGGTATTATCTGTTTCTTTGAACTAGTTACTTTTAGGGCATTACAGTCAGTGATAACAATAAAATGGATACCAATGAGGTAAACTCTAAATTTTCTTAGAGACTCAACGACGGCAAGTGTCTCTAATTCATAAGAATGATATTTGCTCTCCCCTAACGTAGTTTGTCTACTGTAGAAAGAGACTGGATGGAATTTCCCATTATTGTTGTTCTGCAATAAAATTCCAGCTACACCATGACTGCTTGCATCCGTGTGAACCTCAGTAGCGCGTTGTGGGTCGAATAATGCTAGTGTTGGTCGACAGCTCAGCGAAGCACGAAGTGCTACGAAAGCTTTATTTTCTTTGTCTGTCCACTGCCACTTCACGTCTTTCTTGAGCAGATTAGTTAAGGGCTTAGCAATGATTGCATAATTTTGAACAAAATGTCTAAAGTAACCAGTTAATCCCAAAAACTGGCGAACTTGATGGACATTACTCGGCGCTGCCATTTCTACAACAGCTCTGGTCTTCTCTCTTCCGGGTTGAACAGAACCGTTACTAATTTCATAGCCCAGATAGGTCACAGATGCCATTAGGAAACAGCATTTCTTATGATTCAGAGTTAATCCTTCTTTACGGAATAATTTGAGTATGCATTGCAGATTGATAATACCTTCGTCAACTGTCTTACTGTGCACCAAAATGTCGTCTAAATATACAGCGGCAATATCTTGAGTAGGAGCCAATATTTTATTCATCAGTCGTTGAAAAATACTAGGTGCGTTGCATAAGCCGAAGGGCATTCGATTAAATTCAAATTGTCCCTGAGGTGTCACAAAAGCTGTATACTTTCGTGATTTTTCTTCAACCGGTATTTGATAATAGCCGGACCTCATATCTAACGAAGTATAAAATACACTTCCCTGGAGTCGATCTAGTTGATCATCAATTCGTGGAAGGGGATACCTATCCTTTATCGTTATTGAGTTTAGTTTTCTATAATCAATGCGCATACGGCTTTCTCCATTTTTTTTTCTAACTAACAGCACTGGAGATGCATACGGAGAATTAGACTCACGAACTACGTTACTAGTAATCAATTCGCCAACCATTTCTTGGACGGTGTTTTTCTCGGCTAACGACATACGGTAGGGGCGGTAAGTGAATGGTCCATCTGCCTCTAGATGTATTTCCATCGAGCCGGTTTTCGAACAACCCAATTCGTTTACATTAGTAGCAAAACAATCACGATACTTCTGGAGCAGGTCTTCAAGTTGTAAGCGCTGTTCAGAGGTAATATCACCCACATTTATTTCTGTCATAGGTAACGGTGGCAACGATTCAGCGGTGACAGTAAACACTTGTGCAACAGGACGTTCTTCGTAGCAAGGCCAGGCCCTACATAAAGGACGTTTAGCAGAAATGAGAATGTCGTTATCAGAAATATTAATTACTGGAATTCTTGCAGTAGTTTGTTCGTCAAGAAGTAAAACATTACGAGGGATAATATATTCTTGACCCTCTTGTGAACGTATAGAAGCCTCCACATAAACTTCTCCAACATACTTATTATGTGATTTAACGATGACATTAGCCCAATGGTTAGGAGGAACAACAGTTTCATTCGGAAACAGAACAATCTTGCTGGGTCTTTCGTAGACAGTTGGGTCGAGATCCTTTAACGGTCGTACTAGTTGCAAGGTGTGGTCGTCCTTAATAGTAATGATACCTGACAACTCGGTGATAGGATGTCCAATCATAAAAGCAACATCTTGGGCGTGATCTGGAACTACTATTACTTCTACTTCCGCGTCCACATCATCTACTTGTATACGAAGAGTTGCAGCCCCAAGAGTCGCAGTAGTATTCCCACCATATCCCCGAATTGTAGTGGTTTTAGTTTGGTCAAACTTTAGTTGTAGGCGCTCCATTTCTCCCTTTTTAGCAGTAACACAGGTGCTTCCAAAATCAATAAAAGCAGTGGAAGGCTGTCCATTAACTAAAATGAGTTTGTGGTATTTATCATTAGGAGAGGAGCGCGCCACATCCAGTCAGGCAATTCTATTTCCTGTTGACTCGGAGCTTTTGAAAGTTCGCTCTTTGCCAAAACGATGTCCGTATTCGATGGGTTTATTGTTGCAAGAGTTGGCAAAATGTCCCGGTTGCCCACATCGGTAACATGTCTTAGCTGCCCCACGAGCTGAGTCATGGCGTGGACGATCGTTTCTAAAGTTCCCTTTTGGAAACTTCTTAAAGGGATGTGATTTGAACCTTGGCATTGAACTAGATGTAGTAGCAGTCGTACCTTCAACGGTTGACAAGTAATGATATAGCGATTCTGGTGTTAAATGGTTACCAACCCGAGCTGCTGACTTGATATGATTGTCGGCAAGGCCCCCAATTAAACAGGAAACTGCATCTTCACTTGTGATTCTGCAGACGTTCAAAAGTGCACACTTCTCATAATAATATCGAGAAAAACTCTCATCAGGCATTTTCTTGCGAGCCAGCATTTCTTGTAAAAGATCGCAGTAGTCACGTCTTTTGGGAAATGCTTCCTTAAGCTTTTGCTTCCACTGTTCCCATGAATAACTCACTGTAGTCAAACCCTTGTACCAAATCTCAGCCAAACCCTTCAGTTTCGACACAGCATAATAGATAGTTGCTTCCTCTGTCCAATGAAACACCGATCTCAACTCATCCAATTTGGCACACCAGGTGACAACACTTTGATTTCGGTCTTCAGGATCGAAATTAGGGACTACATCCCCTCTAAAACCAACCACCTGCTGTTGGGGAGCTAAAGTATGCACTAAATCAGATAAAGCTTCTGTTAGTCGTTCAGTAGAACGAGTATCTGCTCTATGTGGAGATCGTCGACGACCACGCAAGCTAAGCACTGATCGCTCTCTAGATTTGCCACTAGAATCAGAACTGGAGCTTGTACTGGATGCAGATCGCCTTCGCTTATTGCGACCACGGTGCGGACTCTTAGTTCGTGGCATGGTTAATCTATCCCACTTCTGAACTGTGAGACGCAGATCTGTCAATGAGTAAAAACGACGATTGTATAACCAACAAATCAGCAATTTGCTTTTTTTTTGTCTTATACGATCATACACAAATGCACAAACCTGTAAGATGGCCTTTAGATCTCGTCTACACTAATGGCTTATTCTGCTTAATCTGCAGCACCGGTATTACCTGCTGAAAGAATAACCCTGTAAGTACATGTTTGCCCGTATGCATCAATTCATTCATCAAAACTCTGCCCTTGTCTCTAACACACATTCTCACAACTTATACATAATCTAATTCATCTAAACAATATACAGAGATAATATCTAGCTTGCTGCAACTAATGCACCTGCAGTAGGCGCTCATCGAACTACTACACAATCGGGTTGGAATCACTCGACAACCCCGGCTGGAATCACTCAACAGCCCCGGCCGGAATCACTCGACGGCCTTGCACCGGACTCACTCAACGGCGCTGATGACGGACTCACTCAACGTCACCGACTGGACCACCCACGTTGGGTAACGAGGACTCGCTCAACTCGCACCATTCAGGATGTGGACCACTCATGGATTGGAATCACTCAACAACCCTCCACACCTGTCTATGGGCTGCCACCGCCGGCAAGATATTCAACTGGTCAGCCTCGATTGAAGAGGAATCACTCAACTCAACAATCATCGTTGTCGTGGAGGGATTACCACTATCCCCACTGAGCCAGGAATCACTCAACTGCAACTTCCACGAACAACTCATTTATGCGACCCCTAACTAAGTTTCTCATATACCTCATACTAAATCATTAGGGTCACCACAAAATCTCAGAAGCTTTCATAAAGATTCATGTTAAACATTGTAAGGCATCTAGATACATCGCACTCTATTATTACAAGATTTATAAATATAATCAAACACAATCTAAATGCTTCTACAATATTCAACGATAATACGTAGCTCTTTAACAGGGCATAATTCACATGCATTTCTACACAGACACACTCGCAAGCATGATACTTAGTGAGAACAACTCACCCTTTTAATTCCTAATTTAAGTGCACTCTACCACCACTAAATTGACACACACTAAACTTTATTCACCTAACTGTACTTTACCAATATGCAGAGAAAACTAAATATTTTACTTCCATAATGAAGCATTTATAATATTTTCGTAGGACCTACTCTGATGATATCATCAACTACTTGGCTATGGATTATTTCATTTTTAAAAGAACTATTCAATAAATCTTAATACTGACCCATATTTCTGTTTATTAACGCATGGAAATTGTTACAGATCATTACTTAACTAACTTATTGGAAATACTAAAAATACAACAACAACAATAATTCCACAGGTAGCAGTAAACAGATTTAAATAGTAAACTAGTATTATAAAATATTGACTAGGTAAATCAGACTCGAATAGCTTTGACCTGTTTTTAGAAAGTATAAGTCAAGAATATTAAAACTTATATTAGCACATGCCAATCATGACTTACATGCACAGTAAAATTCCTCTGCAGAAAACATTTAAATTCTAAATGCATGCAGAGAAATCGATAAGAACATGTTGCACAAACTGAAAATCTTTCCTTTAAATAAGCTCTCACATTGAGGCAATACGCAACTAACAACTAGAAACTGACAATAAGCAACATACAATATTATGTTGACCATCTGTCACACTGCAGCAACTGATTCCTTTTAGTTTGTGTAGCAATCTCAAACAATCGTGTCATCCTCTCACAACTCTGGATATGCGATTTTAATTTGGTGGTATTTAAGGAACATAAATTTAATAACAACGAAGAAATTAGCAAAACTTCGAATTTATTAACATATTACGTAAAAACAATATAAGTTGTAAAACCATCAGAACTTATTAAGTGCTAGATGAAGAATAATCCAATTGCGTCAGCCTTGCACGCAAAAATTCCCAACAACTTCCAATAACAATAATAAATATTTTTCTTTTTATGCTAAATATATGCACATCTCTTATTTAGACCGTTTTTAATTACATCAGCCACTGACCTCATAACCTTGACTTATATTTCGGCCGCAATCAGAAAACTAATAATTCCAGTAAATAATAAAAAAATAATAACTTACAAGTATTCCTAATGTACTAATAGCATAAATAATAGTTTGCTATACACATGTGCCTTTGTTTCTAACAAATGCTGGATCGTCATGTCTGTTGTATTTCCATTCCACTCTCTGTTTATAATAATAATGCAAGTATTGCAGTATATTGACACGATAAAATCGGCTTTCGACATGCAGCGCATATCGCCGGCAATAAATATTAACGCAACCGGCAACGTTTTTGTAGAATCGATAACAAGTTGCTCCAATGTGAGACTTCTGTTTAAATTCAATGTAAACATTGTCAGAGGCATGTCTCTATGCGAGCTATACGAATCTCTATAACTTGATCTACTAACTACTAGATCTACAACTAGATCTCTACAAATATTCATGTCCACTTCTGGTCATATCGAATTTTTGATACATTTGGATGTGTCATCAAAAGCTGGAGTAGAAATGTCCGAAGGAGTAATCTCTATCTTATATAAAAACCATGCAAGTAATATATGAGTATAAAGTAGATAGAAAGATGATGGATAAGATTCTTTTGCTATTGGAATTTTTTATTTTTTAGTCCAAAGTTTCATCTCAGAGAAAAGATAAAATAGCATGTCCCATGGCAACGCGATGTTTGACACATTTAAGATTTAGCACTAGCGAAAGCAAAATTCCAGTAAGATCGACCAATTGTTTGAAGGGATCGATGTCAAAATGTATGAGAGAATCAATCCATTCCAATTTTTCGTACAAAACAAACTAAACAAAGCAGTTGCTAGGTAACGTTACTTTAAAACTAAACAAGAAAATAACAACTTCAATTAACTATCGATTTTCCAGGCGATAAAATTTCGAGTATTCTACTGAAAGGTAAAGCGTAGAACATACTTTTTGAAAACATCAAACTACCTTTCCACAACACATTCACACATTTACACAATGTATAGCAGAGCGCATATCAAAGATTTAATATAAGACTAAACAGTTAAATATAATGCAAAAGTCTGTTAGTAGAGCAAATACAGAATTTCCATGTAAAAGGCGAGAAAATGACTCTATATTCTTTTGCTGTTTCATATACGATATGTTATGATAAAATTATAAACATCTACATATTGTCATGAAATTTATAGCATGCCAAAAAGGAATTCACACACACAATAATTTTAAATAAGCATATTTATATTCGACTCACCTTGGTACATCTCCAATAAAACTCTCCACGAAGACTATAGGTATAGCACTAGTTGACGACGAAATACCCAAGTTTACCAGAAGATGTTTAAATAATCTTCCTGGACACCCTAACGAAGCGGTGGTTGCTTTAACCGATCCCCCAGTATTAGGCACATAATTAAGTAGACATTGAACTACCGGTGTAGATCCTTAATATTAGTAGTTATTAATCTCTTCTTCTTCTAATCTTGTTCTTCTACGTTTCAAATGATTTATTTAATCAAACAAATTGTGTAGTAGTAATTATTTTAGAGTGTAGTCACTCAATTACTTCTCCACTCATTGTTCCACTTCATCATATTTTAATTCTCTCAAATAAATAAAAAAATATATATTTGTATAATTTCAAAATGACAAGTTAGTTGCATAACCACAATTTTCAAAATTATAATTTTGATTAATTTTTTAGGAATTGGGATACAGTTATTTATGATTATCATACCCACTTGAACACTATAGGCAGATAAAAAATATCTAGAAACTGATTTTGCCATAGAATTTAGTTAATCTAACGTTTTCTATTTTCTCAATTTAATGAAGTTTAGGTCTATTTTAATGTAAGATGTCACCTAGAACAGACAAGGTGTACTGTATTAAGAGTGTATACAAATACTTACCCACTTGTCTTGTAAAAATTAAGTTAAAACTATGTTTTCTTTATAACGAGTTTCTCCGATATTGAAAGTTTCTTGTAATTTAAATTTCTTAAAGCTCTTAGTTGAATTATTTTGGTGGAGGTTTGTAAAGCTACTTTTTCACCACGTAATTGATACAATCTAAAATGTAGGGGCTGCATTTTGTTGTTGATAGCATTATAACAACACGTATATAAGTTTGTGCTTTTGAAACGATTATTGAAATATTGTAATTGGTTTATTATTTGAATTTGTTGTCATCTAAAAACATCTAAAAAATGTTATTAAGATTATAAGGTTTAAATTTGTAAAGATAGGAAGTTTTGAAAAGGTATTTTTAAGTAAGAAAGTCAATAAATAGTTTTAAGCAAATTGTGTCATCGACATTTAATGGTAAAGTTAATTTAGTTTGTTCATATAAGTATTATATATCAGTGAATTCGAAATATAATTTCCTATAATACCATTTAATTAGTTTTTGCTTTAATAAAAATTTTTAAATAGAAATTTAGCTATTGTATTCATGTAATGTTAACAATCTTTTATCTTGTTCAAAATTTGTATAGAAAACAATTGTTTTAGCCAAATCATATAAATAGACAGCCATTTTTTCAATAAATGCTCTTTCAAATTGCATCTTGCAGAAAGTGCATACGTCTTGTTTAGATTAATAAAAATTAAGGGTTATGTTGACCTAATAATGCAATGCCAAAGTTTTGAGATTAGGCATTTATTGATGTTAAACGTCAAAGTGTAACAATTTAAAAAGTTCTTTTATTCAAAGTGTTTAATTAACAAGTGCCAAAAGTTAATTAAGTGGTTATTTAGTTTATTTATGGGAATTATTGAATAGTTAAATGGATTTGGATATAAAATAAATAATATTTTACTTACTATGGTTGGAACTCCATAATCATGAAATAAATGAAGATTAGTAAAAAGTTTCACAGTACTTATTGAATTATAATTATCATTATCTAAAGTAATATAGATATAAACAAATACGTCGCTAAGGTAAATACAAAAAATAGGGAATTAATCAGAATTAAATATCTATGAGGGCAAGGTGAAATGTTTTCGGCCTGGCAGAGAAAGTCTGTGTTTTTTGTTCAAAAATGCGTTAATTTTTCTACATACGTAGTCCCCCTTTAGTTCAATGTACTTCGTCCAACGTTTCTCCAATGAACGGATTCTATCCCTGAAGTGAGATTCTGGACGATTTTCAAAATACCAATCACCTCTTCATTTGACGCAGAACGCCTTCCAGCCACAAATTTCTTCAGATTTGGGAATAGATGGAAGTCAGAGGGAGCCAAATGTGGTAAATACAATGTGGTGCATGTTCCAACAATTCGTACTTTAAATTCGAGGGGGGGGTACTTCGCACGTGACAGTCGTCGAATGCGGTTCAAACTGCGCTCTCTGGTAATTTGAAATTTGGTGTATCCCTGTAAATAATTATTTTTGCAAATATGAGTTCTTGTTGTAGCATTTGTGATGTTGAGATTTCAAGCAAAAATACTTTAAAATGCAGTGATTGTGATAAACATTTTCATATCGAATGTGCAGGCAAGCGATCGGAGAGGTTAGATAAGTTATCCGAAGTTGATAAAAGTATGTGGAAATGTAAAGCATGTATTTCTACCCAAAAAATAAACGAGGAAAATCAAAGAAAGATAAGTATAGAACAAAAAAATTACTTACAATTTAATATGGTTGCTGATATACAGAAACAGATTTCTGTAGTTATAAACTTGCAGGAAAGCTTTAAAAAAATCGAAAAAGATACAAATAATCTCAAAGAACAAAATTTGCAATTAACTAAAGAAAATGAAGATATAAAGAAGCGATTAGATGCACTGGAACAAAGAACGAGGATTAATAATTTGGAAATTGTAGGAGTACCAGAAATTCCATACGAAAATATTTTGGAGCTCTTAGTAACCTTATTTTCTAAAATAGGGATGATGATTAATATTAATGACATTGGTGCTGCACATCGCGGCATCGGGTGCCAACTAGAAACAATAACAATTTTAAACCTATTATACGAGTAGTTGCCTTAAACAAAAGGAATATAAAGAATAATGTTGTACAAATGTTTAAATCAAATTTGAAAGACCGCAAATATCTTTTAGCTGATGTAACGGTATATTTTCTATCGGTCTCAAATATGTGTAATTTTGCATGTATATTTATTGAAAAATCTAAAGTCCGGTCCTGCAAATCTATATTTTATTTGTAGCTAAAATTTTGTTCGTATAAACATATTTACAAAGTAATATTTTAAAAGGTTGTTTTTGAACTCCCATAAAACTAGAAGACGTCGGAGCAATAAATTATGTCTTTAGTGCTTTGCTTGTTCACGTGTATCCGTTAAAAACTGGATGCGTTGCTAAAACCCTGATAAAATAGTTAGTGGCGCATTTGGGTTCGTACAGCTTTATATAAATAGTGCAGTTTGCATTCTGAGAAAACATGGTAAAAAATAAACTTCCCTTTGTTTGAAAAATATAACACCTAACACGTGTTAACGAATTCAGTTTGGCCTTCTTGCGTTTTAACTTGAAAATTGCATGGTCCGCATGTCTAGCCGGCAGATGATAGTGTCCTTGTACCAGCTCTCGCGCCATCCCATTTCTATTTTTGTTCATTAGGACGAAAATCTCGTGTAAATGCTAGTAAAAACTTCTTTGTTGCATAGAAAATAACTTCCCCGCGTAAAAGAGAAGTCCAAAATGCCAAAACACTTCCGATCAAACTTTCAGAGAAGACAGTTGACTTCGGTCGACATTATAGAATTACCGTTTACTCTGGTTAATTAGAATTAAAGAAAATTCTAAATCTAGTTCTAGTACAGTTTAATCGATACTTGTTGTGAAGTGAGCTTTTGATATAGTTTAGGTTTTGATTAATTCAGTTTGAGAGACTTGGATATACCGTACCGCTAATAAATATTTGTGGTTTGTTTTATCGTGATGGACCATTAAAAACAATTATCTTTTTCCGCTCGCGCTTTAAAATTAGTGCAGTTTTGTTATTAAAAATCTTGCAGACGAACTTATAATTTAAATAACAAATTCCCGTTCTACATGCAGATAAAGATAAATAATTATCCATTTTATTGGAGGAATTCAAAGTAGCAATTGCTATCTGTGTTTAAATTCGTTTAAGCCTTTAAAGACATCACCGTTATTTCTCGTGTACAAATTATAAATAAAAACAATAATAGAAACAGGATTGTTTAAACTGTGTTTAATAAAAATTGTTGGTGAAATCATATGGATTATTTCAACGTTTCGGGTGATTGAACTGAATTTGAAATAAAAATTATTTCTTTGGACCTGCTACCTTCAAATAACAATTCATAACCATTAAGAATCAACAACGGTCTTTCAAGGAGAGACGTTTCCAGTGTCTAACAGTCAAGAGTAATTTGTTTTTGCGTGGCAAGTAAATAATCGTTTAATTGGATAAGATTTAAGGTATTGTACTTTAAGAAATATTTATTTTTGTAATTTTTTTTGTGTTTACGGATTATTTGGTTAATTGAATTTTTATAGTTTTCTATAAAAAGAGAGCTCTCTAATAGGATTTAATTTTAGTCTGTTACTTTCAGTGAAATTCAAATATTCTAACTTTAGTAATATTTAAGTAGATTCAATTCCGTAATACTCTAACAAATATATGTTCGTTAAATTTTCGTTCCTCAAAAATTAGTTATAAATCAAACTTTTCCACAAATAAGTCTTCAAGGCTTCGTAGGATGGGCGTATGGAGGTAAGGGAAAGGCTCGAGCAACTGGTCAGTGCTAGTCTCTGAAGAGTTGCTCTGAGGGGAGATGGGCGGCCTTATTATTAGAAAAAAAATCTCTCAGTTTTCCCCTTGCCAAAGCACCTTTGTAGGTAGGTGCATTGTCCTGGTGAAAGATGATTTTTTTTGCAATTCAGGCCTCTTCTTACGAATTTTTTCATCTAATTGGTCCAGGAGACTGGACTATTCCTCTGTGGTTGCAGTTTTTGGTCGTCCTTCGCATGGATCATCTTCAAGTGATGTACGACCACGTTTAAATTCAGCTGCCCATTTCTTCACTGTTGAAAATGAAGGAGCAGACTATAAATCTTTACCAACTTTGGATGAATTTCCGTTGGTGATAAACAGTCCATGAAGAATGAAGAATTTTATGACGGCACGATATTCTAGTAGATCCATTTCAACGAAACTCACACAACACATCAATTTGAAACTTGACGTGCGTTATTGTGACACATGTACCAACATCACAAAAAAATTTCATCGTTAGCACTGACATATATGTGCGAGGCAGAGAACATTTCGCCTTACCCTCGTAACACTTCCAGCAACGGAGAATTACTGAGCTCAATCTGTTCATTCATTAAAGGTACCCTGAGTTTGTGTTTGTATATCTCAAACGCTTCTAAAATGTCTAATTTGCGTTTGTTACTACAAAAATGTAGGAATTTAATATTATTTTGAGGAGTCATTATGTGATTTTGTTCTAAAAGGTGTTTGGCATAATTAAATTTTTCAGTATGTTTATTTCTGTAACAACGCACGTGCTCTCTATATCTTATGTCATTTCGAAGGGTTTGCCCCATTTAATTTGATTTATTTGTTAATTTAGTTTGATTATAATCAGAAAATTAATTCATATAGGAACTCTTTCACTGGATGTTGAAACCCAATGAATTGAGAAAACCATGATAAACGCTGTCAACAATAGATTGTAGTTGTAGTGAAGATAAGGGGGAAAATTGTTTGAATTTAACAAGAAACTGATCGATAAATCATTATTTGTCAAACAAAGTAAGAGACGAAGAGAAAGTCTTCACAACAGAAAAACAGAAAAAAAGTATGGAAAGTTTTTGATAAAAGTTGGATTCATTGACTTTCTCGCATTATTGTGCTGGCTGTGTTTAAAGGGAGTGCGAATTTGTAAAATCATTAGTTTTAATTCTTCAGATTTTATAACAGCGTTGTGGGCCCTTCCCTGAAACCTTGTTGAATCCATACCTGAAACCTAAGTCGAATTTCATCTTATTTGCTAAGCTATGTGGATATAAACCTCACCATAATATACTTATTTCATCTTTTGGCTTAAAAACATTTGGATTAATCACGCAATTAATTTTCACCTATCGAAGTTCAAGTTCACTAACCTCTAGGAGCTGACGACGGAGAAATTAAATGTAATAGCAGTTTGCCCACGGAATTCGATTAAAATACTAACTCGAAGCTATTTTTTGAACCATTGCTGTCTTACTTCTGATACGTCTATAGAAATATACTACAAAGTTAATTTTTTTTACAAATAACCATTGGAATTATCCATTGTTAGTTGTTTTAAACGTGTACAACGATGAATTTAGCATTTTAACTTTTATTGTAGTTTGAACCAAATAACTATCACTACTATCCAATGTAAATTAATAAAGTAGAATTTGATTAAATCTCTTTTAAAATCAGGTTTCATAAGTTTTCCCTATAGGGTAGTATGTTTTTGTGATAAATTACAAATACTTATCCATATACTCACACATTATGGACATATACGCAGAGGTAATCAGTTCAGATGTTATCGGTATTATCTAACCGCATGTGTATGCTGTGAAATTTAATTAATCGACTACTAATGGTCAACTAGTCATCACTATCTCGATAATAAAACCGATATTGATATTTTACAATAATTAATGTCATTTGTTATTCTTTTGCTACTATAACGAGAACATACGACATTTAGGTACTGTTTTCCATTGCTTTTTATTTTGGCTATAAAATAACTAGCCACACAGACTAAAAGTTAAAGAATTACCCTTCCTTCAATATTCCTATAAATCTAGATGAAGTCTGTGACTCTAATACGATATCTGGAATCTTAACTAGCGATAAGAGAAATCAGGACAGATCAGTGAATCTGATAGGAGAGTATTCATAACCGTAATAAAAAAGGATCGTAACCGCAAATTCTGGTTTGTTCTTTCTTCGTTCTTTTACAAAGCGAACAAAAAGTTATTTCAAAGTTGCGAACGGATAAGATGGGGATTCGCTCAGTTACCCAACTACAAAAGCTCTCGCATATAAATAAAGGTTTCTCTAACACGCAGAGAAAGTTCATGTTTTTGACAAATCCTGCAAGGTATAAATATGTAGGCAGGTAGGTAGGAGTCTATATCATTTCATGAATACCCACACCACAGATATAATATAGAAATTAACACATTTAAGGTTAACATTTAGACTTCGAACAATTAAATCGGTCTCGTAAATTCACAACGGCAACTTGGAAGAGCTTTCGCATACTGCGTATAAAACAGGGGTTGCTAGTAAATCATAAAGGAGGTCAACTTGTGCAATAAATCTCATTTAAAGCATTATTGTGGACTATGTGAAAGTTCGAGTTTGGGACTGCATATATTTTGGCATATTGCGGAAGAACAGCCACATGGAACAAAGATGAACAATGAAAATTTTAATTGAGACGATGTTCGCGAAGCGTTTTCGCTCGAATTAACCGAATATCAAATTAATTCTACAAGCTTGTTAATTAAAAGACAACACATCAATATGATAAAATCTACATAAACTAATAGTTAGTATGTAGTTGTAGCAGTCTCTATATTAAAATAGTTTTTGTTAGATAAGGTCTACTAAAAGCTTTAAAGCCTCAACTTTAGGAAAAGAAAGAAGTTAATATTTGAAACGAAAACAAAAAAGTAAAAACTTGAGCTTATGAAAATCTCCGAGTTTATTCTCACAACGTAATGAAAGAAGATTCGTTTACATTCTCCACCCCTAATAACGCCATAACGCAAACTCTGCATGCAAATGTTTTAAGTTGCTCCCTACGGACCGGCAAAGTCAAATGGATACTTGCGCAATGTCTATAAACAGCCAGCGAAATAGGGGGCTTGTATTTGCAAGGGGTATTTGCTTTTATTACAGAGGAATCCCTTTTTTGCTGCAATACTTTGTTCTCTTTTTTCAAAAATGTCAATATAAGAGTAACCAATTTCCGTTTCAGAACATTAAAGGTAAATACTAGCCGTCTTTATCATAACTTTTTTTAATTTCTAATATTGAAATACTACTTATATGGCAAGAAGAAGTATGGTAAAAATAAGGAAACAATTGGAATTTTCAAAAATACTTATAAAGCAATAATAATCCACCTTGTTGCCATGTAAATTCTACTGAATACAATTTAGTGTATTTGCATATTAGCTCAGCAAGTGCATCAGCACTTCACAACTACTCGTCTTTTATTAATTCTGTTACGTTGAACCTTATTACCTTCTACAATCTTATCTTCAATATATTAATAAATTGAAGAGAACTATAACGTTTTTATTTCCATACTAAAGATCTTATTTAATAATGGTAGCAATCTAACAATTTAACTTCTTTACCTAAGTTTAGAAGATCAAATTCTTAATTATTTTTGCGATTAAAATGACGAAAACATCAAAAAGCTCATATCACAGTAATTTCTAATCTATGGAAATAAAAACTCGTTAAACGACCTTTACTTATATAGCGTAGGCAAGTTGTGTTCTTTGCTACAAAATTAGCAATGTATATTTTACCTCAAGAATGTTGTAATTGTCTTCCTATTTAAGGAATGCATATCTTAGATATTGTAATGATTTTTCTATCGTAACATGCATGAAAGTAATTGCCTCAGCTGTTGAAGTTCAAAAAGATTTGGTTAAATGATTCATGGATTGTTATTGATACACAATAAAGAAATGTTAAGTGCATGTAATATATAATAATCAAATGGTTAAGGAAATTATTTGGGGTGCGAGAATTTTCACTCACAGCTACTTCCGAATAAGAAAGTGTAAATAAGTTGAGTAAAAATATAAATAATTCTATTTCTTGTTGACAATGATACGTAAAACATAATTTGAGTTCAATACAACAATCTAAACATACCTTGACTAAGGTTACTGACAAAACAATCTCTGTATTGATACGCAAATACATAGTTTCCAACTAAGTTACAATAATTAGAATATATAATAATGACCAAGAGTAGGCTAACTTAAAATGAAATATGAATGTAAGATATGTGAAATAATTGCAATCTAAAAGAATGTTGGTTCCAAGAGGTACCTACTATCCATTTTTTTCTAGAGTCCTCTGACTTTGAAAGCGTATTGCTCGGAAACTAACGAGCCAAATTAAATGTTTCAAAAACGAGCAAATAGTAAATTTATTTCTACATGTAATAGTAAAATATTACATTTCTAAGTACTATACTTTTGTTTTTATCGGGCGATATGTAATAAAAGGTACCCGTTTTTATGGACATTTCCTTTACATGTTAATTAAACAATTTTTTTCTCAGAAAGTATATACAATATATCTATGGAATTTTTGTAGAGGTTAGAAGAAAACTTTGCCTTTCATATGCTACTAATTTCCAGACAAAGAAACATTTTATTGGAGATTTATATAAGAAAATAACAATTTATGTTTTCTTGTTTATTAATAAAGATAGCGTCAAAAACTTTTCACTAATAGAAAGTTTTTCATATCTAAATGACCCTTCTTGAAAGATAATTTCAAAAATCTAATTACAAATATCAAAAAAATAAATATCAAATCGACCAAATAAGAGTGAGATAAAATACCATAATAGCAGATTTCCTCCTGCCAGTATTTATACGGAGCGCTGTTATTTTATTACGTTCTGTCGTACGTAAATTGCAACGGTTATTAATAATATTTTTTTCCATTTAGTACTTATTCCTAATTAGATTAAGATAATTTTTGCATTTTAAATTAGACATCTATTTATTTTTCATATCAATACACATATTATTATAATGTCTACATAAAATTAGAACGATATCGTTTATAATAATAGTAAGTTTTGCGGTTGTGGTTTTTGTTATTTTGTTTAATTTGCGTGTACTGCAAAATATTTTCTGGGGAACTGAGATAAAGGTTAAAAGGAAATCTTTCATAAATAATCTTACGTATGTACTTGTCTTGCGTATTGTACAACAAATAATATTGCAGAAAATATTTATTTCGGAATCAAGGTAATGAAGTTTTGTTTTTACTAAAATATTTTTGAGGAAATTAGATAAAGGTTGAAACACCACTTTATATAAATAATATTTACATACAAATAAGCCAAAAATATTTTTTGTTATCATGTGTTTTTGTAACTCCAATCAATGTACTGGTTATTATAAATAGGAATGCTACCCAAAATTACAATCATTGTGAAAAAGAAACCGGCGTCAACTATTATAATTCAGTTGTTCAACATGCCAACGCATTGTGATGAGTCACTCAAGCAAATAATATTAAAAACTAGAAATTACTTTGAAGAAGAAAGAAGAAATGGTCTGGAGAAGATTAATATTAATCAAGTGGTGCAAAGAAGAGCTGATTATTTGGTTATTAACGTACGTACAGTGACACGAGTAACAGCAAAAGAATTAAATACCGGCACTTTAGCTCCGCCAAAACCCATGGGGGGGTAGAAAGAAAATTAAACTCGATGAGGTTCTGGAAGGTGTCTTGCGATGAACGATTTTGAATTTTTATTTGGAACACAAATTTCCAACCATCAAAGAAGTTTATCGGAGATTTAAAGGGGATGTGGAAGATTTGCCAGAATTTTCCGTATCAACGTTGTACAAATGGACGAAAGAAATTAATTTTTCTTATAAAAAATTAAGCAGCAAGCCGATTCTAATGGAACAAAACAGTGTAGCTGCAAAGCGATCAGAGTTTTTGAATGCTATTAAGAACTATCGACAGACTGATTGGAATATCTTTCACACCGATGAGACGTGGTGTGGCGCAAACCATTCAAAAAAGTTTGGATGGGTTGAACGCATTAATCCGGAAGTACGTGCAAATTTTGACCAGTATCGTGGGGGGATACAAGAAATCAATGGTTTTAGGGTCGGAATAAACGTCCGTCTGGATCTGGACAAAGAGTTATTTTGTTAACTTTTGCATATTGGAAACGAAAATGGATTTTTGGAAGGGTGCTTAAAGTGCTTTGTTGGGAATAAGAAAGCTGCTACTTTAGATTACCATAACGATATGAACAAAGAACATTACGAGGAATGGTTTCGTTTCGTACTATCTGTAATACCAGAAAAGTCAGTAATTGTAATTGATCAACCTCCATACCATACAATGCTGGATCCCAACTTTAGAAATACAACATCAGCATGGAGGAAGCAAATAATTATTGATTGGATGGCAAAAAGGAATGTCGTATTGCCTGATGAAATCAATCGTTTCGAAGATTTAACGAAACCAAGACTTTTGGAAATAAGTAGAGCCTATCATTTTGAGAAAGTATATCTACTGGAAACGATAACCAAAGAGCTCCGAGAAGATGGTGTGAAGTTTTTATGGTTATCAGTGGCACATTGCGAATTTAATGCCATAGAGCTAATTTGGGCGTATGTGAAAAACAGTGTTGCTAAATTAAACACAACATTTAGCATAGCAGACGTTTTGCGACTTTGTCAAGAAACTATACAAAATGTTCCTACATCAGTGTGGAAGAATTGTATTGAACATGCTAAAAAACTTGAGGAAACATATCGAGAAAAAGATCATCTCGTTGATGTTGCGGTGGAACCGTTAATAATCAATCTCGGTGAAGACAGCGACGAAGAATCTGATTTTTCTGATGCACCCAGTGATATGGATGATGTATCAAACGATTTGTAAAGATTCGTTGAATTATAATAACTACTATGTACATTTTATGCTTATTATATTTTAAACTATTTAGAATAATACGTTGGGAGATATATTTAATAAATCTCTATTTAAAGAAAAAACCCGACTTGCTTTATTTTAAAGCATTTTAGTTTACATACACATGATAATATGATATGTATTAATATGCTTCTTTTAGCAAAACTCTAGCTCTAGCTGGTTACATGAATAATTTTATTATGTTATTCTCTTCAATACTTATTACTTCTATTTATCAGATTGTAGGTTATTGCACTCACTCCATCTTAATTAGTAAGATTATCAATATAATGCAATTTAAAACAGCAAGTGACTAATACAAAAGTTTGGAGGTTACATATAATACTAGTATCATAAAGAAAGCATGTAATAATAAACAAACGCCGCTACATTCTTAGCATGGTTAGGCTCACAGGACACTCCGTCTTGACCCCCTTGACGCTTTTGCAACGGATCTCACTAACAATCGTTTTCTTCTTAATACATTTTTATTGTTAAAATTAGGAAAACTCTTTTGAGGAAAATAATGCCTACATATGAAAAGTGTTCATTTAGCGAAAAAATCTTGACGCTATCTCTATTAATAAACAGGAAAACATAGTTCGCTATTTTTTCATATAAATCTCCAATAAAATGCTTCTTTGTCTGGAAATTAGTAGCATATGAAAGGCAAATATTTCTTCTAATCCTTACAGAAATTTCATAGATATATTGCATATACTTTCTGAGAAAAAAATTGTTTAATTAACACATTAAGGAAATGTCTGTAAAAACGGGTACCTTTTATTACACATCGCCCGATAAAAACAAAAGTATAGTACTTAGAAATGTAATATTTTACTATTACATGTAGAAATAAATTTACTATTTACTCGTTTTTGAAACATTTAATTTGGCTCGTTGGTTTCCGAGCAATACGCTTTCAATGTCAGAGGACTCTAGAAAAAAAATAGATTAGTAGTTAAGTAAATAAAAAAGATTATTTCTTTCTACTTCGTTTTTGACCAATCGCAAGGCTTTATTTTTTGTATTACAGCGATAATTCGATAATTTTTTATTGTCCTTTTCGACTGTTTTTATCTTCGTGACAACGCTGAAAACTAGTGTCACATGTGTCCCATTTTTTACTTTCATGTCAAATACTAATCTTTATGTTAATAAGTAGATGCTTAAATAAACAACTGTATCATGAAATAATCTTACCGAATTACATGCTCGTGCTTCTGAAATTATCTGTTGTAATACTCAAGTTGATTAAAAGGCAACACTCGTGTCATTTTTTGACAAATTTCCCTCCGTTGCACGTCGGGAAATTAAAACGTCAAAAAATGACACTCGTGGTTGCTAATCAACGTTCGTATTACAAATCGATAATTTCGAAGCACTCGTGTAATTACAAGTGAAAATTTTATGTATTGAATTAAAAAAGTTGTACAATTTATGATCTCTGTAAAAAGTTAATAAAAAAATAAGATAAATAAAAAGTTTAATAGATAACAAGTGAAAAAAGGCTTACATTTATTTCGAACAATTAAAAGAAGAGAAGATAAATAAAGGAAAATTAAAAGTTACCAATAGTCCAGAGCGCAATAGAGGCAGAGTAACAACGAGAGCTGCTTGACTAGAAGACGTATCCAGCTGGTTCGACATAAAGTAGAAGACACAAGCTTTAAGCTTTAAAATAACCATATTCTAACCACAAAGAGAAAAGTGAAATCATTTTTTTAGATCTGTTTTATTTAAGGTTCAAATAACTCATCATTTCTTATAAGATCTTTTGTAAAACTGCAAGTGATAAGCCACATAACCTAAACAACAATAATAGTCAATTATAATTTTCAAATACAATTAAGAAACTAAAACTTACTTGAACAAACCTTATTAGTTTTGTGAGCATATTGTAGGGTTATGTTAAGACCCAAATGTAAAGCTGACGTTTCAAGGTAATTAGAGATTTCTTGTTTAATCAAATTATCACAAAAGCAAAAATAGATAATCATACTATTAATTCAAATCCTTTCTTATAAAACCGAGAATCTTCAATACAGAAACTAATTGAAGATTTATTAGTCAATAAAACGACCTGAGATAGACGTGTTCACTGCAATATCTTCTAAATTAAATGAAGAAATATAGTTAAAATGAAGTATATGAAGTGAAATTTATACAGTGAGTTCATTTGAAAACTTCGCACCTTGAATATCTCCTAAACTATACAAAATACCAATTTCACCAAAAACACGTCAATTTATTTTTCGAGTCGGACATTCAAACATACCATTATAATATACCGTCAAAATACTGCAGCTCACCCCCCTGACCCCCACCAATTTTAAAACGTTAAATAGCAACCCCCTTTATTGTGACATCTCATTTAAAAAGAATTTCTTGGCGCAAAAATTAAATCGGATCGTGGATTGCTGAGAGACAGGGAAACGTCTTCTAACAACCCTTCCTTAATATTATTTAAATTATTTCACATACAAAAGTTAGACTGTTGTCAAATTTTGTCAGTTCAGCCCTTTATTTATAAACAACTCAAGTTTATTATTTCAAAGACTGATCTTGTTACTGAGATACATCTTTAGAGCCCTGAAAATGTAACTGATCGTCATTGATCGTCCTGTTTCCTTCATAATCTAGTTGACTTTTTAATTCTTCAGTTATCAGTTTTCAACTATTTTTTGGGCCGTATGGTTGAACATCACGAAAGGATATGAAACGCTATATGGAAGAAATAATAGAAATAAAAAAGGAAAATACAGAACTCCGTTGTAAACTAGACATTTTAGAAACAAGAATTAAAAAACTAGAACCAAGTGGGAGAAAAAACAATATAGTAATTAAAGAAGCCAATGTACGCGCGGATATGGCGAAAACAGGAGTACAAGAATTCCTAAAAGCAAAATTGGGAGTGACGGCCAGCGTTATGGCGGCAGAAGTGATAAAGACTAAAAGGTCATACTCGATCATTATCGCGAAAATAGGTGAATGGGAACAAAAAATGAAAAATAAGGGGAAATTAAAGGGTAAACTGATATATATTGACGATGACTTGACCCAGGAGGATAGGATAATGCAGCAAAAGCTCCGCGAGATTGCAAAGTCCGAAAGAATAAAGGGAAAAAATGTTAAAATGGGTTTTGGGAAGATTGTTCTGAACAATGAGCTTTGGATTTGGGATGAGAGGAAAGAAGGAATAGTAATTTCAAAAAACTGATTAAAAATTTAGGCCAGGATTCAATTACCACAACGCAGGCAGGTTATAGGGACTTGAATAAGACAAACACGAAGAAAATGAAACAAGAACAAAATAAGAATGAAATTATAAAAATAGGGCAGTGTAACGTGAGAACGTTCTACCAAGAGGGACAATTAGCACAAGTCGCGGATGAAATGGACAGGTACCACATTGATATACTAGGAATTAGCGAGTGGACAGGCTATGGTGAATGCACAACGGCGACACACAGCTTTATTTACTCTGGCTTAGAAGAAGGAAGTGTTCATCAATATGGTGTGGGAATCATTCTTAGAAGAATGCGAGGATTACTGATAGAATGGAAACCAATAAATGTGAGGATTATTATGGCAAGGATGGATTTTGGAAAGAACAAGATGACGGTAGTACAGTGCAGTGCTACGCGCCGACAGAAGTGTCAGAGTACAATTTAAAGAAGATTTTTACACTGCACTGAATAAAGTAATGGGGGATATAAATAAAGCTGGTATAATATTATTGTTAGGTGATTTTGGTTGGAAAAGGTAATAGGTAAAGAAGGGGTTGGTGAGAGAAACGAAAATGGAGATATGTTAATAGAATTGTGTGGTTTTTATAATATGAGGATAGGGGGTTTAGTATTTAAACATAAAACCTGTCATAAAATAACCTGGGTTGCATCAAACCAGAACGTGAAAAACCAAATAGATCATATTTGTATAAACCAAAAAAATATAGTCGACTTTTGTTAGATACCAGAAATAAGAGAGGAGCTGAAGTGAAGAGTGATCATTATATGATAATGGCTAAGCTAGCACTACATGTGGAAAAGACTAAGGAGAAAGGAAGCAAAATGAAAATGAAAAGGAAACAAGTAAAATATGATATAAAACAGGTCGAAGATAATGAAATTAAGGATAAATTTAGCAAGGCTCTGCTAGATAACAGTAAGAATATAAATTATAATAGAGGTATTGAAGATGCATGGATAGACTGCAAACGTGTTTTTCATAATACATGTATCGAGTGTTTTTTTAAATTTGACGTCAACGTAGGCTGTGAATAGTCGATTGTGAATTATTTAAACACGTGAGTAATTTGAACGTTTTGACAATGACATTTATTAATACGATCAAGATCCGTTCACAATCAACTACCCATAGCCGCCTTCGACGTCAAATTTAAAAAAACACTCGATACAAGTACAATAGAACAAATTTCAACTATCAGGAAAAAATGGATGAGTGATAGTACATGGGAATTAATTAGGGAGAGAAGAAATATTAAACATAAAATATTGTCTAAGCTAAATGAAAGAAAGAAAGAAGAACTACAAGAAAATTAGAAGAAAATTAGTAAAGATATAAGAAATGCCATTAAAAGGGATAAGCGAAAGTATATTGAAGATATAGCTGATACAGCACAGCAAGCTGCATACAGAGGCGACATGAGAGAACTATACAAAAATATAGGGAAACTAACTAATAGCAGAAAACGAACTACGATAATTAAAAATAAAGGTGGAGAACTATTATGCACCGAGGAACAGCAGATGGCAAGATGGGTAGAATACTTTAGCGAGTTGTTAAATGAAGAAGAAACAGGTATCACAGAGTCTCTTGAGGAAGATATAAGGTTGGGACCAGAACTTAACATTAGGATGGACCCGCCTACGGATGAGGAAATTGAAAGGGCTATAAAACTGGCTAAAAATCACAAAGCTCCGGGTATTGATCAGATTTCAGCGGATATACTTAAAATCGATACAGAGGTAGCAATCAAAATATTAAAACCGCTGATAGTTAAAATATGGAATGAGGAAAGGTTCCCAAAAGATTGGAGAGAAGAGGTGATTGTAAAACTACCAAAGAAAGGCGATTTGAAAAAGTGCGAAAACTGGAGGGGCATCACTCTACTCAGCAGTGTAAGCAAAATATTTTACAGAATTGTAAAGGAAAGAATAGTGACAGCATTAGATGGAGAATTAAGAAATGAGCAATGTGGTTTCAGGGCAAATAGATCATGTATGAATCACATAATAACTTTAAGAATCCTAGTAGAGCAGTCTTTGGAGTACAACGCACCACTATACTTAGTATTTGTGGATTTTCAGCGAGCTTTTGACACTGTTATAAGAGAATGTATATGGAATACCCTTCATAGCAGATGGATACCATCCAAAATAATCTAATTAAGGAAGGGTATAACAATTATGAATATAAGGTCGAACATAATGGAACTCTGTCATCAGCTTTCCAAACAACATATGATGTAAGACAAGGTTGTATTCTCTCTCCACTGTTATTTATTTTAGTGGTAGATGAGGTTTTACGGAAAACTATGATAAGGCACCATGGAGGAATAAGGTGCAATATGACAGAAACGTTGGAGGATTTGGACTTTGAAGATGATATATGTCTTCATTTCAAAAACTAGCAAGTCCATGCAAGAACAGTTAAATCATTTAGTTGAGCAATCATCAAAGGTGGGATTAAAAATTAATATTAGTAAAACAAAGTATATGTGTCTAAATGTGGATCGACCAAAGGACATGTTAGTAAATGGTACGAAAATAGAACGAGTAGACGATTTCATTTATTTGGGAAGTGTGGTGTCGGTCGCAGATGGTGCTCCAAAAGATGTGTAATGTCGAATTAATAACGGAAGGAGTGCTTATATAAAACTGAGTGAAGTGTGGCGTGCAAGTAATCTAAATATCAAAACCAAAGTGCGGATTTTTAATTCTATGGTGAAGCCGGTGCTGTTATACGGATCAGAATCGTGGGTGGTTACCGGTGCAATAAAACAGAAGCTACAAGTGTTTGTAAATCGTTGTTTTCGTGGTATATTGAAGGTATGGTGGCCAGAAACCATTAGAAATGAAGAGTTGTGGAGAAGAACAAACCAAACAGATATAAATATGGAGATAAGAAGGAGAAAGTATGGCTGGCTGGGGCACATTCTGCGTAAAAATGGAAGTGAAATTTGTAAGAAGATACTAAAATGGAATTCTGAAGGAAGCAGCAAAAGGGGGCATCCAAAAGGTTCTTGGAGAAATACAATAGAAAAGGAAACACAGATGACATTTTCAGAGCTGGCACAAATAGCAGTAGACAAGAAGAGTTGGAAGGACTATATTAAAACCCTATGTCCCTTAAGGGAATAATGGGACCTATTATTATTATGGTTGAACATCTCATATTTTCTGCATGATCATAGAAATATACAAGCAAATAACACATTTTATAAAATCTGCTTTACCTACTATGTGTTACTCTCAAAATTTCTGAAGGTGTGCGCGAAGAATAGTACGGGAACTTTCTCACTATCGCTATTTTTTTGTTTTAACGCGTTTTCTTAGGTGCAATTTGGATACCACAGATATATTTATACCACAATATAGAATATATCTTGAATAATAAGAGAATTTTAGTTACAAGAATAGATATCTTTATTGACTATAAATACATTGTTGTAAATAATTCAGTATTAATACTTCGTAGATTTTCGTGAATTGCATACTAAAAGAACATTTTAAGCAATAAAATAAATTTTCTGGATAAAACAAATAAAAGGCGAACAGAACAAAATTAAACAAGTTAAGTAAGGTAAATTAATGTGTCAATAAATGCACACTTCATGTTTCGCAGTAATGTGATTGATAATTTTTACAAAACTTTTTTATTTCGTGGGTCATATTAGAAAAATCCGGTCTGGCTCGTCAGGATAGAGGTTATCTTAGAAGTTAAGTTAATATAGAGGTTAGGTTATAGGCCAGGTTAGAGGTTAGGTTAGAAGTTAGGTTAAGGCACAGTATATATATAAAACATACAGTAATGTGATTCTCGCAAATAATTTCTATCCACTCCACTACATGCTGACACGATTGGCAGTATGTAGACAGCAGTTCCGTCTCAAATACGGGACAGAACGTATCAAAATTACCAGGGCAGTATAAACCCACATTTGTGCAGTAATAGTGCCAGTAAACAATGTGTAGTGTCAGTCGTTGTGCCACCAAAGGCTGTAAAAATACCTCTGAAAGAACTACAATTAGTTATTTCAGGTTTCCGATGGATAATCACCGGTAAGTGTTATTTTTTCCTATATACTATTATTTCTTAATAAATACGCTCGTAAAAACAATGCCGTATTTAAGAATTCACTTTTGTATATATTTACCAATTGCTTAAAATTGAATTACTAACACGTAATAGAACAAATAAGCGATTACGAAATCCTACATAATAAAATTTTTTATGCTGATTTATTAAGAGTTCAACAATCTAGGTCAACGCCTTATCAACAGGTGTGAACTACAGCGTCTTTTTAGAATTTCGTTTGTCATTGTGTCTTTAATTTAATATGGATGAAAATAAATTTTTATTATTATTAATTATTATTATTATAGTGTAAATGGATTTCATCTCCCCTATTTTGTACGTATGTGATTTCGGTGACCTAGATTCTCCATTTGTTTGTTGAACAGGTATTCAAATTGTATACAGCTACGCTATATACAAAATGCTGTATACGAACAACTGTTCGTAATTATTTCTAAATAAAATGAAATGACTATTGCAGCGCAAGAATATGGTTAATGGCGTGAAAGAATAATGTAACTTTAGTTGGTAATTAACGATGTAACAAGAAACAACTCTTCTAACTTAGTTTAATAAATGTTTTAAATATCTAAATTGATTATCGTTTTATTTATTAAATTCTATAAGTAATACAATTTCACTCAAATGGTTCACTACACATAATTCTATTTCATATTTTACTATACTATCATATAACAAGAGATTTTGTTTACATATTTGTTCGACATATTTTATTGAATGAGGCTCTGCGTTTTGCTTACCGGCGAGGCCGGCCGATGAACGTCGGTGCACTACTTCGTTTATGGGCGTGATATTCGAAGGTGGATTAATAAAATGAATGGTGTCGCATGGAAGTAATCCTACTGATTGTTATATATACTGTGGTTAAGGGTTAGTTTAGAGGTTAGAGATATGGGTAGGGAAAAAAGGTTTAGTTATCCGATGGTACATTATGCAACTGCATAATTGTGAATATTGGATTATGCTTGCAATACGTTTTGTTTTGTATTGAATTAAAATATTTGCTAAATAAATGTCTTCCCACTAGGTATAGCATCTTCACTAAGTCGAATAAAACTGCAACTTAATAAAATAATACTGCAACAAAGTAATACTAGTACTTCGAACTTTTGACTATTAAGTTCGGAAACACTTTTGCTACATGCCACATTGCCTAATTATCACAAGCTACAAACATCATCCACGTTAGCTAAACAATAGAAATCAATTTACTTTTTAGTGTACAATTAATTTTTATCAGTTATCAGAATCAGTTTACGTTCTGATGGCATTCCCATTGCTTAAAAATCACTGTGTGTTAAGGTATGTTTAAAATTTCTGTTTGAAATTCTTACTTCAACAAAAGTATAATATAAGTATGTATATCCGAATAATGTAGTTAAGTAATGGAATTTCTTGGATTAACGCATAAAATGTCTTACATATTCCCAAATTCTCTATAATAATTGCATATACAGTGTCTGCCATAAAGTTGAATCCATATGGGAAAGGAGGATATCGTTCTTTGGGCCACATGCAGATTTACATGAAACTTTGCACAAATAAAGATACTTATAAAAGTATTCATATGCCAAAATCTCAACTTGAAGAACATGCCGGAACACCTTTGGATTTCTTATTTTAGTTAAGCAATTTTGAAGGAATTTTTGACATTTCTGTCAATTTGATTTTTATTCATGACATTTATAAATGTCATTGTACTTTATTCAGTATTCGCAACTTTGCAATTTAAAGGAAACTAAAACGAAAGATTTACGCACCATTACAACTATTTAAGTAAAACGCTTGAAAAAACCTTGCAATAAAAAACAAGAAAAATCAACACTTTTATTCTAAATTAAGTCTTACAACGTCTAGTAGATTGTCTGCCATATCCCTAGATGGATAGCGTAGTTCAGGATGATGTCTGGCATATGACAAAAACCATATAACTGAGCAAACATGACCACACATTCCCAGCACTCGTGCTCCTGACTTACATAAACATGCCCAGCCTGTTATTGCTTCGATTCCATTTAACAAAGTATTATACTCGATAAAGCATTTGCGTTCATGTGCAGCCTGATATCTCGAAGGTATCGAAGCTCTGATCAGCTGAACATGATTTTCAACATTGGGTTGCCGATGAAGTCTTACTAAGTACTGGCCGTTGTTCAAATGGGAAGACGTATATGCATAGGCCAAACGAATTTGGTACGTGCCATGAGTTAAGTCTTGGATTTCATTTTCCGATAAAATTGGAAAATCTTCAAGATCCAGAAATCCATCTACAAGTGGCCAATGAATTCTTGCTCGAATTAAGTTTTCCTCTCTCAGTCGGTTTAATAAAAGATTTGGCCGATTTAGTTGTTCTAAAACTCTGTCGCAGAATACATTATCATCAGGGGCACTTTCATTTATGGGTGGGAAAAAAGCATTTGATATAGCGCAAGAAACTTTAAAAATATTTCCTAAAGTTTCACATCCATATCTATTGGGAACTATATTCCGCAAAAATCGAAACTTATTTTGAACTCTACCAAATACCGCCTCGATAACCCATCTCATCATGGTCACTATTCTAGATTCATTTGCTTGTTGTGTGGTTAGCTGTCGTTGACCAGGTAGGACCGAATGAGGTATAAGAACATTCAAACCAAAATTTTGACAAAACTGGATCGAATCCCGATAACCGCGGTCATAAATAATGTTATCGTCTTCACGGAAAAATGTTAAAAATCCATCGTCGTTAAGTGCCATAGCGTTAAAAATTGAGGAATCGTTATTTCGTCCATCTGTTGGATGAGGACCTGTTACATCCATAATATAGCCGTCTGGTGCTGCCGTCACAGAAAACTTAACCAAATTATGATGTTTTGGCACCGAATAGGTTTTTCGCTGTGATAAATGATCGAACGGTTTTTGGTGAAAAAGATAGGTAGCATCAACTAAAACAACAATAGAATCGGGATTGGTGCGACACAAACGATTTGAAGTAGTTGTGCTGTGGAAACGTCCGTAGTCTTCACGTGTTAAATGATTGTATCCCAGATAATGTGGTACAAAATTAGTTATTAACGAAGAAAGGACATCATTAAAAATTTCGCTTACACGTGCTTGCTGCTTTGGTTTCATGCCGAACATCATTCCTAGAATTTTCTGTGTCGGATCCACTCTGAGTTTTATTAGAAAAATGGCCACGCAGTTTTTTTTTGAAACTTTATATCTTGGAGTTAAGTTGTCACAATACTCAACAAGAGTATTAAAATCTGCTTTATTCAACCCCGTCAGTGCTAAGCAATCATCATCATCCAATTTATCACTGTCGAAATCAAATATTTTGCATTTTTCTTCCAACAAAATGCCGCGATTAGTGAGTAAATCAATTAAGATCTCATGATCCCTTGCTGTGAACGGCCTACGAGCAGCTCTTAATTGAATAGATGCTACAGCTTCTTGCGAAAAATGCCCGTTTTGTAAATGTTCAGGACATGATCTATTATTTGGGTGACAGAATATTTTATGTCTCATCCACAGTTCCAAAACGGCTTTTGCTGGAAAACGGTGACGATTTGGCAACCCGCACATGCAACAAAATCGTTCAGTTGTTATTAATTTTAAGAACGGCATATGATCATTATTGTTGTCCACGTTATTGTTCTCGTTATTGTCTAACTCGATGATCATTTCATTTTCGTTTGGTTGCATCCCTAAACAGTTCTAGATATTGATGTGCTTAGATCGTATAAGATATCTTACTTAGTGGTTGACGCCGAAAAGTGCGATAACAATCGATGCACATTTTAGAATTTGGCGCGGGCTCAATCCAACCGACACCCCTTTGCTCTCGTACATGTTCCAAAAATTGCCTGAAAACTCGATTACCAGCTATTTTTGCAGTGCTTTTTTTGTTGATGTAACTATTGCATCCAAAGCATTTAGTGGGAGCCATTATTTAAATAAGACAATTAAAATAAATTCTCGATGCTTATTATACTTCATCAAGACAATGATTAATAATGACATTGTCATTTTTTTCATAGTTGACTATGTCTAAATGCATGGCCCAAAAACGCCTATCTCGCCGATACCCTCCTTTTATTAATATTCTAGTTGGAAAAAACTTTGTGGAGCAATCACCTCTGCTTCCAAACAATTACCCATACTTGAAATACGCCATGTCAAATTTGACAGATGACATTTTTTTTAAATTAGAATTTAAAATGACTGCAGACATTAGATCCATTCGCTAATTTAATGACAGTTGACAGGTAGGTATATATCTGTCAAATTCGCTACTTTAAGAAAAAACCAGCGAAAACTGACCTTATTTGTTAAAATATGGATAAGTTTTATGCAAAAAAATGTTTCTAATGACATTTCACGTTCATCTACCGTTTGAACGAGATATTCCGTCATAAAGAAAATTTTGTTTTTTAACATTTTTTGATACACCCCCATAAATGACTATTTTTTAAGTAGTAGTTTCGTGTTAAATTGCTTAAATTATGATTACAACACTTTGTGTATTATTCGTGTGGCTTAATAAAAAAGATTAATAAAATTATTAGTTATTTTCTTGGAAATTGGAAAATCGTCCATCTAACCCTTCATATTCCATTCTTTTAAAGCATTCTTATTGATTTCAAAATAGTCAGTTACGGCGGAATGGGACGTTTCGGCGCGGCCGATTCGGCGCGGCCGATTCGGCGCGACCGATTCGGCGCAGGCGGTTTGGCGCAAGGACGTTTCGGCGCGAAGACGATTCGGCGCAAGCCGGTTTTGGCGAAGACGTTCGGGCGAAGACGTTTCGGCGCGAAATACCTAATCATAAATTTGACGTTGCTTTAACATAAAATCCTCGGAAGAAACTGTAACTTTTAAATTTTATAAATTTATTCTGTCCGGACAAAAATGCAATTTTTAATTTACGCATGAATGCACTCGAACACTGTAACCCGGTTTATGATATGTGAAAATACGGAATTAAAAAGTGTTTAAGGTAAAAATTAGAATGGTTTCGATGTCTTTCTGCAAATTATAATGTTGTTTTCATCAATTCAAACCCATTTAGAAATACTACATAACAATAACTAAAACAAAAATTTACTAAATATTTTATACCCTGGTCGTAATCTGACAGACAGATGATTTGATCACACAAACAGGCTTTTTGAAAATTTGAACAATTCTGCATATTTTTGTGCATGATACGATACGAGAAAAGAAATTAAATCAACCCCCACTTGTGTCCAAACAAATGAAAAATTATGCCTTGTCGGAAGGGATTACTGATTTACAGAGAAATATTCCAATGAAGATTTTCTAGTAAACACCTGTGTGAAAGTAATTATTATTCTCGCATGTTTTATGTAATACGTATTATATAATTTTTCGATATTCTTAGTCGTATTAAAATTTCGCATAACTTGGAAAATATTTGAATATAAATTTTCAGAACAATTGATTCACTAAAAGAAAGATTAACGTCAATACATAAAATGCTTGGTATGCTGACATTCAAATATCTCTGCGAGAAATTTGTGCAGAAGAAAAGTAAATATCTTAAATTGTAGCTGAATGGTTGATACTTTCAAATGCATATGACAAAATTTACTCCTATATTAAACATTTTGCGTTATAACCTGAAAATGGTCAAAATAGGCCTTTTCGCATTTTTACGTGCGAATATCTCAAAATATCATATATATAAAAAATTTTTTATATTATATTTTATATCATATATTTGACGCCATCGAATTCTACGCACAAAAATCTATAAAAATCACCTAGCCTGGTCTCCGATGCAAAATCGTGTTCCGTAGTGATATTTGATATCAAAAGTAGACCATTCTGGAACTGTTATTGGTTACCATAGCAACTGTACAATAAGTAATAATTTTTTCTACTAGAACAAAAAATAGTCTAAGGTTACATATTATATATTTGTCGCGCTGCTCTAAAGCATTTTCTTTTCTACCAATAATGCGAAATAAGTAGAAATCTTCAATTAAATAATAATCATTTATCTTTTCTATATCAATATTAATAGTATATTATGTATTAAAGGCTTCATTGAGTGTGTTAGAACCAGCAGAGTTAGTTAGACGATAAAGGGCTCTAAAACACTAATTAAGCCCGAAATGCATACTTAGTTTATGTCCGACCTAAGTTTAAATTAATATTTAATTTTAAATTAAAAATTAATTAAAAAGTGCAAAATAGGTAGGTGCAGTGATAAAACTTCAAGTAGGTAGATGCAATGGTATATAATTACTGTTGTTACTATGGAGACGGCGTAAACAAGGGTAACTATTCTTCTAGCGGGCTCTAAAAAGTCTTAGAGCCCTAGAGCTCTAATTTAGCAACTTACGCTCTAAAAACAGGCTACTAAATAGGTCATAATCGCCCGATCGGACATAAAATATTAAAACAATTTTCTAAAACATAAAAGACCAATTCAACGTTTATGTAAAATTTTAGTTGCTGCTCGGAACGACGTCACAAAAACAAAAGCCAATCCTAGCCTCTTGATATTGAACGATTAACACATAAATAATCTCAATTCTTGAAATTTCTTTATAATTTACGACGAAATGGGAGTGAGATTATACATTTGTGAGTATTTCTTAATGATAATAATTTTTGATATTCAAATTGCCACTTTTTACACATATTAGAATTGCAGTTTATTCTAAACAGTCCTCTCACGGAGTTTGCTAGTTAAAAATAAGCAGTTGGAGAAAACATAGTATGTTTAATTCCTACAAAAAATGCGTTTTTGGGATTCATAAGGTTGCCAGACTCCGCTAACGCGTCGTCCGGCAACTTTCTCATTCGTCCTAGGAACATGCATTTTTGTACTAATTAAACAAATAACTATTAAAATTTTATTAAATTTTAATTTTGTTAATTTTAATTAAGTAGATACGTATTGTATTTAGGAAGTATACAAACAACTTAAATGAATGAAACTAAAGCGCGACGTAAATATATTTTAAATAATAATGGTATGGCGCAGAAATCAAACACATTAGAATTTCTATTTTTATAGGAAATGATACAAGCAATATTATTATAATTGAATATAAACTTATTTAGTAAACGTAAATCTCACGGATTTATCAAGGCTTAACTAGAAGTTATAACCCTAAAAGTTCCAAAAATATACTGGGTCTTATGGGTGGATTAGAAATACAATTTGGTGGACTATGTCAATACTTCATATATATTATACTTTTCGTTCTGTTAGTGCTACTGCTGCTGCTCCTGTCAAACATTACAGTTTATGAAAGTTTTCCCCACTCCCTAGCATCGTACACGTATCCCGTGAGTTATAACTCCAATTTTTACGTGATACATAATCCTCTAGGGGGCGAGCGGTTATCTTCGCACCCTCCGCACATTTTTCATACTAATGCGGAAACTAAATGTTTTTTATACTAACTGCTAAAATTGTTTAGATAGATGTTATGCGTTGAAATATGCGTTAGGCACTTTTTTCTTTCTTTGGGGTGGAATAGCAGACATCATATAATTCATTTCATTTCCAAATCAAAATGTATTTAAACGCAGATGCACAAATACAAAACAGTATAATATATTCAAACGTTCAGAGCGAACTGAAGTTATAATAATAACGACGAAAAATCAAGGAAGCAGAAACCATTGTAAAGCAAACAGTTACTTCTAAAACATATCTGTCGAGTTAATGCAGTAGTGGAAAATTAAATAAGCTGGGGACAGCGTATTTCTTGTCGTCCTACAAAGCTTTATTGTAGCATGGCTAATCGTTATTTCCAACCGAGTTATTATTGTCGTTTTTTTCTTAATACAATTTGCTTAATTCAGATTCTACTTAGGTAAATTAGAATTTCAAATACAAATTAATGTTTTAAATTTTACAAAATTTAATTAAAAGTGGGAGAGGGCGAGGACGTGTGGATTCGGAATCGAAAACGAATGGAATAGACGTGAATCTCTTTTGTCAAAGGCATTTTCCTCACTTTCCTACTATTACCTACCTACTTTAATTATACAGATTGATCTGCCGACTCGTAAAACGACCAACTACAAACATTAAACTTGTAAATAGGGCTTAAAAGTAGAGTCATGTTATTTAGGAAAGTTTAGAGGTCTCCAACACTAAAAGCTTATTTAATTATGTAAGTTACTAAGTGGTGAAGTTAAACAAACTTCGTAATAAGCGTGCTATAGGAAATTTTATAATGGAACTATGTAGTAATGCACCAGATGTAGTACACCTATTTGCGTGCGTGCATGAGTATGTGTCTAGTTCCCAAAGTTTGGCCAGTATATCCTATTAGTCAAATTAGGTGTTAGTAATTAGTTGGAGTATTTCTTTACGTACTTAATTCATGCATACAGCACAACTTTTCTCTTTCAGTATTTAACTGCTAAGTGTCTTCTAGTCTCTAAGCACCCGAATTAATACTCTCATTTATTTATAAATACTGTAACGTTCATTTTAAAATAATAAGAAAAAATGCTGTTTAAACGTCTATTAACAAGATAAATATTATTTACATACACTAATTCAATCTTAACTAATTATTTAACACTATAATTATAAACTGTTGACGAACTTAAATGCTAGCTATTCACAAATTTAAAGTAGATTATATAAGGACTATTTATTTATTATTACAACATTTACTAAACATTTATTTATTCACTAATATTACTAGTTACACAAAGCACATTTAAATTCACCGGTTGAACACTAATTGATTCTCTTCTATGAGTGATTTATATGGGTTATATAAACCCATATGAACGTTCTAGAAAACGTTGGAACATACTCGTGTATGTATTACCTCGTCGATGTGTCATATATCTCGAACATCGTAGATGGGCCGGGAATCTTCTAGTATTGTAGCTCGTCTATTTTGAATATGTCGAATTTTCCCATTCGTTACAATACTTAAAAGCGTTTACAACACTCCAGAACTTTTTCGAAAAAAAACACTTTCTGTTGCTTGTATTTTTTAATTTTTTTGTTTCACTAAGAAACGTGACAGTCAAATGCAAATTATTGAACATGAATATAGATTAGTTTTATACCATTTACAGAATATTAGAAAATAAGGGCTGAATATTAAAAATGATGATAACGCCCTAAAAGCTCTAACCTAAAGTCTGATTTCTGCAGGACTGATTACCCTCCGACCAGCTCTGGTTGTAAATACATTTTATTTAAATGCACTAATTATATCAGCCGAGGCTGTTCTGAAAAATGTAGAAAACAGACAAAACTGATTCACACAAAAAAAGACAATTGCCATTCACTTTCATTCAATTAATATCAAGTACGTGCGAAAGGAGCAAGTATAGCTAAGAAACAAATTTAATTACTAATAACATTCATGTAAATAAATAACAATTACACTTTTCGTAGAAGACCCTGCATATGTATATTTAAAATTAAAAAGGACTAAATAATTTAAAATATCAATTTTTATAAGTAAGCTCAAGACAATAAGCAACAGACAATATTTTTTTGACCACCTCTCACACTGCAGCAAATGATTCCTTTTAGTTTGTGTAGCAATTTCAAACAATCATGTCATTCTCTACTAACAACTCTGGAGAAGCGATTTTAATTTGATGGCATTTAAGGAACATAAATTTAATAACAACGAAGAAATTAGCGAAACTTCGAATTTATTAACAGATCATTTAAAAACAATATAAGTTGTAATAACAACCATCCGAACTTATTAAGTGTTAGATGAAGAATAATCCAATTGCGTCAGTCTTGCACGCAAAAATTTCTAACAACTTCCAATAACAATAATAGATCTTTTTCTTTCTATGCTAAATATATGCACATTTCTTATTTAGACCGTCTTTTAATTACATCAGCCACTGACCTCATAACCTTGACTTATATTTCGGCCACAATCATAAAACTAATAATTACAGTAAATATTAAAAAATTAATAATTTACAACTATTCTTAATATACAAATAGCATAAATAATAGTTTGTTATACACATATGTCTTTATGTTTCCAACAAATACTGAATCGTCATGTCTGTTGTATAAAAATTCCACTCTCTATTTATAATAAATTATAATGAACTCTGTTCATATTATAAAATACTAAGTCTAGAAAACCGTAGAATAATAAGTGACATTCTCTTTTTATTCAAAATTTTAAACAATGTATTTGATTCACCAACTATTTTATATCAAATAGGTTTAAACATTCCAATGCGTAGATTAAGAAATCGTCACTTGTTTTCGATACCTTTCAAAAGAACAAATTGTTCAATGAACTCCCCTTTAACTCGCATGGTAAGATTAGCAAACGAATGTTCTTCAGATATTGATATTTTTAACTTATCACTTTTGCAATTAAAAAAATGTATGAAAACTAAGTTTTTGATAAGTTTGAATTAACTGGTGTATATTTTATATTCAGCACAATTACTTAGTTTTGATGACCTAATTTAAAGTACTTATATCTTTTTTTTAACTTAATACAAATTGCTTGTACTTGATTATTATTGTTTAATAATTACATTTATATTATTATATGTGTGTGTAAATGTAATATGGCTATATAATATGCCTTCTTTTTTTGTATTTTGTGGTTACTGTTTGTGGGTTTATACCTGTCTGTATCCCAAATAAATAAATAAATAAAATAATAATGCAAATATTGCTCTATATTGACACGATAAAATCGGCTTTCGACATGCAGCGCATATCGCCGGCAACAAATATTAACGCAACCGGCAACATTTTTGTAGAAGCGATAATAAGTTGCTCCAATGTGAGACTTCTGATTAAATTTAATTTAAGCAACCCGATGGAGATAATATCGTGTGTTTCCAATTGCTAATTGCTGATTGTTTATTGCTTCAGTGTGAGACCGCCTTTAATTTAAAGGAATGATATAAAGTTATCGCTGGGGCAGACGGATAACGCCAATACGTGTTATCGGTGGCCTTGGATGCAAAATGCAACACAACTTGACCAAAAATTGGCAATTTAAAATAGTATTGATAAAAAAGTATATAACTGACTGTTTATTTCATAATTATAGCTATGCAACAGATAATGAGTTTACCCTTCATAGAACTATGTAGGGTCTATCTTCAATTTATATGTTTTAGTAGTACCATAAAAAGTCATCACTTTTTTTGTAAGGCATTTTTTAAATATTAATTATTGTCTATGCTCTTCAGTGGTACATCGAACTCCACACAGTCTTTAATGGGAGAATCAATTTTAGATGACATTAGAATCTAAGCGGGAATACTTGTGTATACCATTTCTTTATTTTGAAAATTCCTGCTGATGGAGAAATGAACAGCTTTTGGAAACTGAGAACGTCCTGGATTATGTGCTTTTAGATGAAAGTGATAGTGATACAAAAGTTTGTGACGAGGTGATTGACAATGATAAAGTGGCCGATGCATGGGAGATACAACTGATAAATTGGCAAACAAATTTTCAATCCAATGGAAAATTGACAGGCTTCATTTTTATATTTTTAGATCATTTTCTTTAGCTCTCTACATGTCTACATGCGATATTGTACAATCGTCTTTCCCCAGGGTGACGTCGTCTGGTTTACCACAATTTGCGTAACCTTTTTGTTGTCAGTAATTTTCTTCGTGATAGCACTAGGTAAATCTAGTTGTATGGTTAAGTGTTTATTGTAGGTGTAATACACGAGGCTGCATTTTGTATAACAGCGGTTAAAGTTTCAACAAGCACTTTTTACATGTTCAGAATTTTTCAAGAATATATTTAAGGAGATATTTGCAGTTATCCTTTTCCTAAAGTCATCCCAATTAGTTAAATGTGTATGTAACTGTGATGATTAATGATGGATAAACTTAGGGTTAAGGAGGTTACAGCGGATCTTTGCGGGGTGAAGGGCAAGGGGATATCTCCTATGCTTTTACATAGGCTCTAACAAGAAATACCAATCGATGAAAAAATAAATTAACATTTTTAAAACTGAACAAAACAATTATATTATGAATGTCTGTAATGCATTTATTAATTATTTGTATATATTAAAATAATTTAAGTCGATTAGAGTGCATTTGTTTGACTATAAAGGTGTAAATATAAAAATGTAAATAGGTTAAGAATCGCGGCAACACCGAAAAAAATCAGTCGATTTTGTTGGTAGCAATGTTTGGTTTCTGCTTTCGTTTCCGTTATTTTTGTTAACACTTTAATTTAAATTTAAACAAATTTGTAAAAATGTCACTCGTAAAATATAAGTGGAAGAACAAGTGGATAAGTGAGAAAGCTTATAAACATAGATTGACGCAAATTGAAAATGCGAAAACTATTCAAAAAAATGCATTGATTGATTTGAAGGGAAATAAATCCGACGTTGTTCAAGGTAACCGGATTGTTGATATTTTTCACTTATCTCAAACCATGAGATGTACAAACGGTTATTGTAAGGAACGGCTGTTTTTCGATGGGATTGAAAAAGAAACCAGACTTGGTTTAGCTTCTGTGTTTCACATTAGGTGTGAAAGTTGTTTGTTTGTAAATACTGTATCCACTGGAAAAACTCATACATCAGAAATAAGTGGTTGTCAAGTTTATGATATAAACAGTAAAGCTGCTATAGGTATGCATAATTAATTATGCCTATTTATTATCGAAACATATGATAGGCAGAAGGGGCAATACCAGGATTATATGTTGGCTGAGAAAGAACATTCCATCAAAGCTCCATAATCTTTTGTAAATCCCTAATTAGAGTATGGGGTCTCGTGTTATCCTGGTGGAAGATTACTTGATTTCTGTTTATCTTTAGGGTAACGTAAACTCAAAATATTGTATTCTCTGTCAAGTTGAGCACAATGGAGTTCAGAATTCATTTGAAGCAAGCTCAAAATGGACCATACTAAAGATATACCACCAAACGCTGATTATTACTTTTCTTTCAAAGCCATCTTTATTCGGTACTGGAAGCGGCACTTCCTGACGATTAAGTCATTGTCTAAGACATGATTCCAAAAATGTTTTACGCGCAGCACCTGTCATTAGACTTAATCTACACGTTCCTTCCAGTAGGAAGTAATTGAGATACGCTCAATAAGCACGCATATACTTAGCACATGCTTCCAGTTACTGGCCGGAGCGAGGTTGCCTATCCACCCTCTACTAGCTCACCAGGTTAGTACCGGAGCGATTAACTTAATACGTGCTCACCCGCCGGCACCCCCCTTTCTCTTTCATACGGGACTAAGTACCTCGTCCAGCATTAGCGCTATTCCCTGACCTAGGTTAGGTACATCGAAACCCTACAGCCCTCTTTCATGCGTTCTGAGTTCCTTCACCAAGCCTTAGTTGGGGCTACTGCACGATCGAATCCAATCTCAGATGTGGCGGGACTTGGTTTTTAAGCGGTTTTGTCACTTCCTATCTCCCCGGTGTGCCCTTGACAGAGCTTCGTTTAGAGGCTACTTTATAGGGCCTATAAAAGTAGCATCCCGGTGTGTACTCGTTAAGGAGTAATGTATGAAAGCAACATGACTCTCTTGGAATTGTCGGAAAAACAAAATGAACAATCTTCATCTACTCAACCTAAAAATCCACTTGAGAAAAATGGTTCGGAGCAAATCATTTTGTACTTCGATCTGGAAACGTCTGGTTTTGCAAAATCGTGTGGTATTTTACAAATCGCACTAAAGTCTGGAGATTCATCATTCAATGTTTATTTGAATCCTTTGAAACCTATTCCTACCAAAGCTACGGAAATCCATGGGTTGACCAGTGAAGAAGGACAATTGTTTTTGCATGGACGACCTATATTCTCAGTCTCTAGAAAAAAAGCCATTGAGAAGTTGCTACGATATCTTCAAAGTTTTCAGCAACGATGCATATTGGTGGCTCATAATTGCTCCTTTGATGCTCCGCGATTAGTACAATTAATCGATGAATTGTCTTTCACTGATGCATTTCAAAATATAATTTTTGGATTTGTCGATTCGTTGAGACTTTTCAGAGACAAATTTCCTCATAAAAAAGCTAAAAATGAGTGTACATTAGTAACTTTGTCAAGCGAGACTTTTCCGGATTTAGTAGGCGAAGCACACAATGCCATGTATGATGTTTTTATTCTCGAAAAACTAGTTTTGCACCATTTTACGTGTGAAGAACTACTTTCCAGCAGAAAAACGTATGACGATGTATACCAGTCTCTAATAATTGCAAATCACCAGAAAGAGAACATCCCTACATTCCAACCTTTAGAGAACGTAGTATCGAAAAATATGATAAAAAGGTTGGCTAGTGCCGGATTAAGTTACACTATTCTTCTTGATACTTTTCATACTAAAGGGCAGGAGGAAACTAAAAAAATATTGCAACGGAAAGTAGATGGCAAAGCGCAATTATTACGGTCAAATAAAATATTGAATGCCATCATCAAACATTTTGAATGTTTGTAATTTTGCATGCAATAGAGAAGACGCATATGTCGTCAATTGAGGAAATTCTTGCATTTTCATAAACTTCATTACTAAATTAGTTAGAATATTAGTTATAAATGCATTAAACAATTACCAATTTTAAGTAATTAATTTTTGAAAACCTAAAAAATTCAAATAAATTTAAAATGCAATACTGGTGTTCTCTAATGGATGAAACTCCGTTACATCACAGAGTTCCAAAGACGACCCACTGTTGGTGCTAATGTAACAGTTAAGAGTCCTGCATTACCCGTCAGTTTGAAAAATGCTTTATATTCAAGTTCTACTATCGTCTACTTATTAACGAGTAATTAATATAACAATGTAAGTTATGCTGTTGTGTAATTAACTGCCATAATAAAAGTGGTGTAAAATATTTCTGTTGATTTAAATTCAAAATTCAATTTATTGGTTTTCATCAGTGTCATCTAACCGTGAGTAGATCGTCAATGTTTCCTTTTCTCATTCATGGCGGTGCCTACTTTTTTAGATCAAATAGCTTTGCAAGAAGGAGCTCAAGGTCAAATTTGGATTAAAATGAGGCGAATTTAATTTTTTCAAGTAAATTAAGGCGTTTTTACAAATTTCGCTTATCTGGAAATATTTTTCTAACCAAAACGAACAAATACAAAAATTTAAAAAAATACGTGCGTCTTCCCCATTACAGCTGGGAATATTCTATTTTTTAACTTTTGTATAGTCTAAAGATTACAATCTGCTAAGCAGATTCAAGAAATATATAAAAAATTGTTGAAGCTTCATATATATATGTTTAAAATTAGTATGTATTCTTTGTATTACTGATTTCGAGAAGATTCTGATTGTGATAAATTATATTCATCACATTGCAAATAATTTGAATTGTGATTATTAACGCAAAAGATGTTTGATATAAAATTTGTTTAATAAAGTATATGATTACTAGTTAATACAATAAAATATAGATTATTATAATAGTCTTTTAATTAAAAATAGTTTTTTATGTTCATAAATACTGACTTTCAAGCTTATACATTATGACATATTACAAATTTTTCTGTTCCGGTATTTGAATTCGCGCGCTATGCAATGCTATGCGGTGTTGTCACATTTTTACTGTTTTTCTACACATGTCGTAAAAAATTCTTGTTTCGTTTTCTTCAAATTATTATTGTGCGTTAACTAGACACAAGATTTCAAGAATATTGGTCAGCATTGTTCTTCAAATATGAAAGTATCTTCTTTTAGTTTTTTATTAAATTCCCTACATTTTTTCATCAAAATATTTAGTAAAAACTGCTAGAAGTTAGATGCTCCCCATAAGAGCCCATGTTAAATTCTGGATTTTATTTTCCATTTTTCTCGGTAATGGTACACAAGAAGATTATAAAAAAAAGTTACCGAATAGAATAAGTGTCAAAGAACTCGAGGTTTAAATTTCACGTCATTCTCTACATTTTTACATTTCGCTGTATCCTCCTTAAGATAACTAGTGAGTAATCGGAATATAGGTTAAAACTATCATCCACCTTCAGGTTTAGTCTAGGCAGTCAGGAATTTTGACCCATATGTTGCGGCGCCTTTTATTCGTAACCGTTTGTAGTGCTCTATATCTAGGCAACAATCACAGGGTCTATTGTAAAAGATAATAAAGTACATTTTTATTTTTAATTATTACATCAATAATATAATATACTTACTTTAAGGGATACGTGCAATAAGCACCGGTAACAGCAATGTTTGGTGCAATAAGGGAAGCTCAACATCAGTGTCTTCCAAATGCTTTGGACGATAGCTGATACGGATATTCTTCTATAGTAGCATAGTAGATTTGATTGTTTGTACACCTTCCACTTATTTCTTAGGTCGAAACGAGTGGTATAAGTGTGTGTCAGGCATAAACATGAAAAGAACAGTCTCTCACTACTTTAATAAGTGAGGAAGTGTATAAAGAGTACAGCATCGGGCCTAGTATAGAACCTTGTGGGACGCCTTCTTTGACTGTAAGTGATTCAGATATTGTACCATTCAATGAAATAATTTGAATTTGATTATCAAAGTATTTTTCTAAAGTAGTAAAGCGATTGAACTATCTCCTAATCAGTATGATTTTAATATTCGTGAGAATATACGAATCATGATTAACTATATCAAACGCTTTGTTGTAGTAATATAATATCATCTGTGACTTTTAACAAAGCAGTTGTACAATTATAGCTTTCTCGAAAACCTGTAGTATGTCCTCTTTTCATTTTTAATTGCTATGGTTAGATAATTTCGACGTACCTTATAATAATTTCAATGCCGAGTTAATTTAGTATTACGATATTTGGACTTGGCTTTATCTCGAAGGAACATTAGAAGTTTAATATTATGGGTAATCCACGGTGCTGGTTGTTTAATGAATCTATGAACAGTAATAGGTGCATGTCTATCAAATAATTCAATATGTTTAGTATATCGTCTATCTGAAACCACGTTGAAGAAGTATTAACCGTCGGTCAAATTCAAAAAGATTTATTATTATTATTTATTACATATTTACTACATTAGACTAATACATTATAAAGAATTTAGTTTTCTTTTGCCAATGGCTTTGTACTAAACACTCGAACTTTTCTCTTGACACCTCTCATTAATTTTTTCGAACTTTCGATTTTCCACTTTTTTGCTGCTGCTATTCTATTTGAGGAAAATTCTTGAAGCGATTTGGTTGCGGTTCCGTCCTCCCTTAATATATTTTTTATTGCAGCCCAGTATCTCTACATTGAGCAAAATTCTGGTGTGGTGGGCGGATTCTTTTTTTCGGACGCATTGGATATTATGGTTGTCTAACCACTTTGTAGAGCTTGTGGCATAATGCGCCGTTGCTAGGTCTGGCCAAAACAAAGTTATTTTAGTATAATTTGATACAAATGGCAGTAATTGTTCTTGCATTTATTGACAGCAACGTTCAGCAAATATTTAGTGACAAATTTCGCAATTGATTGTGCTTTCTCTTAAAAGTAGTTTACTGCGAAGACCACACGCAGAGGTAACCTGCAAAACGAGTACCTTCGGTCTAAATTTTTCTATTGCAATTTGTCTCAGATTATCTGCAACATTTTCCTTGTTGGCTACTGTATATAATTGTGGATTTGGTAGAGTAGCAAAGTCAAACTTAAAATTTTTAGCGTAAACGTGCAAAATTTCTCGACACACCTCTTTACGTTTCGAACTCGTACTTAAGACCGAGCAGGGTAAGCCACCACAACGTGATTTTTAATTACAGCATATGCATTACTATACTTCAACCATAAATACCTACATAAAAAGAGTCATTTTCTTAATCAGACCGGAATAAACAAATACAACCCGAAGTGAGGTTAGATAAAAGTGCAAATTTCACGTTGCTAAGAATTCAGTGACGTACGCTAGAACCAACAGATTTTCATTGCTTGATTCATATTTATTTTTAATTAAAAAGGGGTTTGTTCCGCTTATGAATCTGTCTAGCTTATTTATTGTTTATTTTATCATTTAGATTACAGCGTGGCCTTCGTGTAATTCTAGATGCATTTTACATTTTCGCCCACGTGTTTGTGATGTCTCATTTCTTGCAACTTTGGTTGAAGTATAATCACACCTACATTTTAACAAAAAGATTGTAGTTGCGTACAAGAACTGTGCAAAACTTTCTGGGACAAGCCTTAGTACAACGTCGTTTTCATTCAATATTTTGTTGTACTGATTTTTATGTTGTACTGTATATTTAATTGGAACATTTATTTTTATATTATTGTATATTGTATTGTATAAATGTTAATTGTAATTAACATTGCCAAATCACTGAAATAAATACATACTTGTGCGTGGTATAGAGCGGTAATATTTTTAACTACATAAAGATGCTTATGTGTTTGTCGACCGACTGCCTAAGAGTGCTGTCTAGCTATAATTTTTTTAATGATATTTTTGATCTTGTGAAGAACCTGGAATGGAGAACCTTCTTCTAGCACAAGAAGCCGAACATACTTGATTAGTGCATAAATGCCAATATGCAGGATGTGTTGCCTAACTGATAGGCGACTAAAATTGGTATTAATTAGAAATGGATTTAACTTAGTTAATTTGGTTCAATTTAAGAAGGATACATTGTAGAAGACATTTTGTAGATTGGAGATGGTTTTTAGAATTGATTTAGGTATTTCCAAAATTTAATAATTTTGTTCGGTCAAATTAAATTGTACTGTTGTTGCTGGATTTTTCAAAATAATTATATATTAAAGCCACTTCAAGTATGGTATACACCTGAAACAGATACAGGGCATATTTATGGATGCCTATGCAAAAGTTAATAACCATACCTGCAAGTTTAATCTTCCAAATTTGTAAAGTTTCTTTGCAAATCAACGATTTCAGTAATTTTTTAGTATTTTGCCATTTTCCAAAGTTAATTAATTTGTGAATGCAAATTATTTACTATAATATTGTAAAGCAGGTTTTACAGCACATTTGAGATGTAAATATTCATGTTTGCACATTTTCAAAAAGGAGATCTAGGGTTTTAAAGATCACTTTTGGTCGCATATTAATATGGTATTCTAAAAGTGTAAAATCTGAAATTATTTAGTGAGTTGGATACCTAGAAATGTATAAAATTTGTAAAATAGAGTATAAAGAAGGATTGTATATAGAAAAAAGGATGTATTTACTCAAGTTAGTTTATTTATTTCATGTTTAGATGTGTACCTGAAAGCATACAAAATGGACGCCATTGTCGAGTTGAATTAAGCTTAATCGGCAATCAAATTAATATTGTGATACATTATTTTGTAGATAGAAATGTCCTTTATAAAACTGCAATAATAATTTTGGAAATTATTAACATTTATAAATAATGTATGGTTAAGAAATTATTTAGTTTCATAGCTCTATAGCCAAATTCTGGTGACTTTCTCTGTATTTTTATCATTCAAACACCGTGTATCTACATAAAGCATAAATTCAAAAAAATTTTGCGGTTAAGCGGTAAAATTGTGATTTTGACAGGTGTCAATGTTAGAAGGTTATATTTATTATTAAGTCAACCATTTGTAACAAGGAAAAGTTTTTTAAAGTAAATAAGTGTTTAATAATATTCAACATTTGCAGTGAATTAATTAAAAGTGTGGTGGAAATTTTTATTTTAGCAATGTAATATTTGGACAATTTCAAAGTTAACCTTGAACAGGAAAGGTGTCAAAGCTTGTTAGTAGTTGGATGGACATAAAGAATTTAGCAGAGCATATTTATAAATGGATTTACCTTATGAAGAAAACCACTGTTATTATTTATTGTAAATTTATCCAGTTTCACAAATAACTTGAACTTCAACAGACAACCAATTTTGGGAACGTGGTGGCCATGTTGTAAATAAGCTAATGCCAACTACATTTTTACAGTTTCCCACTAAAGCAAGATCGATAAATTATTTAAGGCACTAAATTTTAAAAGATGGATTTTAAGTAAAATTGAACTTTAATTATATATTTTTATTTAAGTAAAGTAGATACTAAAAGGAAATTTTAATTCAGAAAGGTAAAGAGAATTATACTACCTTCAAATTCTTTTCTTTTATAATCAATCACAAAGGTACCCAACAGTTATTTAATTTGTTTTTATGTGTTCAATTAGATATAAGAATTATTTCAATTTGTGTTTTTATTGTTTTATTTTTTTTATTTTGGTTGTGTTAAGAGAAATAAATTATTTCCTTCGAACTTTGTAGTAGACTTGGTTCTTATTTAATTTATTGTGTTTAGAACAATTAACAATGTTTTACAGAGCTAAGATAAACAGTGCTTCAATTATAGCGACCACCCTGAAAAGAGTCTCAAATTATTAATGGAATTTGCTTTCCATGTTTACAGTAAATAGTATTTTGCCGGTGCTTTTTTCTTCAATAGTGAAGGTAGGTGGTTAACTTTGTGTATATTTTCATTATTTATAGGCCATATATTTGTTTCATGTAAAGTCAAAAATAATTTTTTTAAATCAATTATTAAATCTTACCATTTACCAATCATCATCGACTATATTTGAATATTTTTCCAAATTGTTTATTTTAAAAATTATCAACCCCCGAATATCATAGCAAATTGTCTCTACAACGTGGGGCTTTTCCCAATTTATTTAATTAATCTTCGACCGTTTTCAAAAATAAGGATATTGAACCCAAAATTTCTAAAAATCATGGTGATACCTCTGTTACTGCTAATAATGGCAGAACGGTCTGTAGGTCTGTACTACTAATAAGACTCGTAAATATAAAAATAATGGAATATAATGGAATGGATCCATCCTTCCATCACATTTCTGTAAGCAAATTGTTGAGATTGTTACGCATGTTATGCTTGATATGCAACAAGCATAACAATTCATGTGTCAAAAACGGTATTCTGTAAGGATTTATTTTGTTCAAGTAATTGATATGGCTTAACAATTTATTGAAATCTATATCAATTGTTGGGTAACAATTGTTATGAATAACAATTCACCACTTCGAGATTTTGATGTTAGTTAACTTTCTCCAAAGTCTTCTTCACACCGAAGTGTCCTCCTGAGGCACCGTCATGGAGATGTCGCAATACTGTAGCCACTCGGCTTCTTGGAACCACGAACTGAGACCTAATGGTGGTGCCATCTTCACTCTCCAGTACTCGCTTCAGGAGATCGTCTTCCACCTTCAAGGACTCCCATTGGGCCCAATATGCTTTGAGCGTTCTGTTGAAAGGGCTGACGGCCTCCCAGGCAGGCCTTTCTCCCACGCGCTTCCATTCCAGTACCATTTTTAGTTCGGGATCAGCCTTCTGCTGTCGTTGCAATTCTTCCGGCAACCAATTGTCGTTGACGATGGTAGTTCTTAATACTTGGCAAACCCTCTCTTCCAAGCGAGAGCAATGACGGCAATCCGTTGGACAGGGTCTTCTTGAAAGAGCATCGGCATTTCGATGACTAGTGCCCGCTCGATGTTCTGTGTCAAAGTCATATCCTTGTAGTCGCTCGATCCACCTTGCGACCTGGCCTTCAGGATTACGGAATTGTAGAAGCCATTTCAACGCTGCATGGTCCGTCCTCAATAAAAACTTCCGTCCGTACAAGTATTTGTAGAAGTGCTCAACGGACTTCACGACGGCCAATAGTTCTTTTCTGGTCACACAATAATTCCTTTCGGCTTTCGACAAAACCTTACTAAAATAGCCGATGACCTTTTCTTGTCCATCCTGTACCTGAGAAAGTACACCCCCAATGGCCAGATTACTTGCATCTGTGTCAAGTATGAATTTCCCTTCTGTCCGTGGATAGCTCAATATTGGTGCTGTTGTCAAGGCACGCTTCAACTGTTGGAAAGCAGTTTCGCACTCTCCGCTCCAAACATACTCGCGCCCATCTTCAGTTAACCTTGTTAGAGGCTTCGCTATATTGGCAAACCCAGGAACGAAACGCCTGTAGTAGGTACACAATCCAAGAAAACTACGAACTTGGTGTTTATCTTTTGGGGTTGGCCACTCTTGGACTGCACGGATTTTATCGGGGTCGGCTGCCACTCCATTTTGTGATACGACATGCCCGAGATATTTCACCTCCCTCCGGAATATGTGGCACTTTTTCGGAGTCAATTTCAGATTAGCTGTACGCAGTCTCCGGAACACTTCCTCCAGATTTTTCAGATGTTCACTGAATGATCTTCCAACTACGATCACGTCATCCAGATAGACCAGGCAAGTCTTCCACGACAGCCCCCTCAGGATGGTCTCCATTAGACGCTCAAAGGTGGCCGGAGCGTTACATAGACCGAATGGCATAACTGTAAACTGCCATAGTCCGGAACCAATAGTGAACGCAGTCTTCTCTCGGTCTTCAGGTTCCATTTCAACTTGCCAATAACCACTCTTTAAGTCCAAAGTCGAAAACCATCGTGAACCAGACAGGGTATCTAACGTGTCGTCGATGCGTGGTAAGGGATAGCTGTCTTTCTTGGTCACGTTATTGAGCTGCCGATAGTCCACACAAAATCTCGTTTACCCGTCCTTCTTACTGACCAGGACCACCGGTGATGCCCATGGACTGCTGGATGGCTCGATGACCCCTTGTTCTTCCATATCGGTAATAATCTTCTCGGCTTCTGCTCGCCTTGCTAGAGGTAGACGCCTCGGCTGCTGACGGACAGGCATAGAGTTGCCTGTATTGATTTTATGTTTTACTATATCTGTTCGTCCCTTCTGGCTATCGTCAAGAGCGAAGATATCTTGGTATCGGCGAACCAAACCCTGTACCTCTTTCACTTCCGTTCTATTTAGGTCTTCGCACGAACTGACAACCATACCCACTAATTTTTCACCATGTTCTTTGGGCACTGGTTTTGGAACATCAGCCATACACCTGGCTACTCGGAATACTGGCACACACTGTCCCACAAGGGTACTCTTCTTCAATGTCACCGGATCCACATTAACGTTCATAATTCTCACCGGTACTATCTTTCCAACCTTGATCAGCGCTTTTCCCACCAGTATGCCACTATGGATCTTCTTATCACAGACAGGCTCCATCATTCGCACACATCCTACCCGAAGATCTCCATCCAAACCTGCCTCGCAACCATCTCGCTTTGACCCGGCAATATCACATCTTCAGTCAGCAAAACCCTTACAACCGTGTCTTCTCGTGGGTGCAACGGAAGTTCTTCGTTACCGACCTTCAAAACACCTTCTTTCAAATCCAACGTAAAACCAAATTTTCTCAGGAGGTCCATTCCCAAGATGAAGTCGTCAGTGATATCGGCTACCAGCACCTCATGATCACGTTCTTCACTTCCAATGCCAATCTTCATCTTCACCACTCCATGTGTTGGTATCACTTCACCTGTTGCTGTACGGAGTTGAATAGTTGTCTGTAACAGCTTCATACTTGTTCGTAGAACATCAGGGCGTACGATGGATTTTGTCGCCCCCGTATCAATAAGTAGTGAAACAGTTCGGTTAGCAATCTTCCCATCTACAAACAAACTGCCGTTACTATTCTTTGATGTTACGGCATGGATGGTGATCTCCGGGGCATCTCCACTCAAGGTCAACGTTCGCCCCCTCTCGTCGACCCCCTTTAGTTTTCCGACTGCTGAACTTGTTTTGGTTTAGGGCAACGACGTCGTATGTGTCCTTGTTCGCCGCAATTCCAACAACGAGGCCCTCGAACTTCTTGATGATTCTTCTTACGGCTTTCTTCCTTCCGAAGAACTCTCAGTACTAACTCCTCTACATGATCTTTAGAACCTTCTTCTTCTTCCACAACGGCCCGAACACGCCCGTGACCTCGGGACGCTTGTTTTGCAGCTTCAAATTCTAAGGCGTGAGCAAGCGCATCATCAGTTGTTCTTGGTCGTGCCAGCCTTAAGGACTGCTGTGTTTCTCCGTCTCTTAACCCATCAATGAAGGTCTGCACAGCCAGTTGTCCCAGAAATGAATCGGGTGCCGTAGGGTACGCCAATCGGACAAGCCGCGCAACATCGGCTTCAAACTCCTGCAGGCTTTCTCCATTCTTCTGGATACGATTCTTCACTTGCGCGTGATACACTTGTTGAAGATGCGCGTCTCCATACCTCATTTCCAATCTAGACACTAACAATTGGTAATCATTTTCCTGTCCTGCTGGGATTGTTTGCAGGACGTTCAACGCGTCTCCACGCAAAGCCACAGTTAAAGAAACGGCCTTTTCCTTGCCTGTCCATCCGTTGGCCCCAGCAGCCGCCTCAAACTGTTTGTAGTAAGTGGACCAAGGTATCTTTCCATCGAACGTGGGTGGTTTTACTTTTATCCCTACGACAGGACCCTTTTCTTCTTTAAACTGTTTCTTTACTTCATTAAACGGCCTCTCAGAAGTTGAGGGAAACCGTAGTTGCCTCATTCTATCTTCCAGCATTTCGGTCATATCGTCTTTCTTAGTTGTTGGTGGTAATTGCATTTGGGCTATTTTCTCTTCTACCATCTTTATTACCCTATCTTGTTCCGCCAATCTACCTTCCAACAATCCTAACGAGCTGGCATTCTGAAAGAATTCTTCGAAAACTTTATCTTCCAACGCTTTGACGTTTTCCAGCAATTCACCTTTAAGCCTTCTAGAACTTTCTTCAGATTTTTCTAGTAATTCTGCAAACCTTCTAGAATTCTCTTCGTGCTTTTCCAGTAATTCTTCTTTAAGCATTTTAGTATTTTCAAAAACTTTTTCTTTCAGTGCTTTAGTATTTTTAAGTAATTCATCTTTAAAAATTCTAGAATTCTCTTCGGACTTTCTAGAACTCTCTTCGTGCTTTTCCTATAATTCTTCTTTAAGCATTCTAGTATTTTCTTCGGACTGTCTAGAATTTTCCAAAACTTTTTCTTCCAGTGCTTTAGTATTTTCCATTAGTTTTCTAGCATTCTCTTCGGACTTTTCCAGTAATTCCTCTTTTAACATTCTAGAATTCTCTTCCATTTTACTTAATAACAAATTAGTATCAATTGCGGGTCCAGGTATTTCGAAGAGGAAACTTTCACGGTCTTCTTGCTGTTCCAAAAGCCATTCTCTTAGCCGATTTATTAACACGCTTTTAAGGCCCGTTGTGTCTAAATCTCGTTCTTCAAGTTCGTGTTTTAAGTCTATTACTTTGAGATCTTTTAACAATTTCATCGCCATTTTAATTGTTTGTTGAAATTATTTTTAACACTAAAATTTTATTCTCACAGCACTTTATTTAATTATTACGCGATTTTATTTATTTTAAAACCCGACACCTGTACACCACTGTTACGTTCTTTTTAAAATAATAACAAAAGTGCTGGTTAAATCGTCTATTAATAAGAAATATTTATTTACAAACACTAATGAATACACTATAAATTAACGCTATGATTATAAACCATTAAAAACTATTATTTACAGACTATGAATTTCTAATACAACATTTATCTTTACATTCACTATTTATTTCGTGATACACAGTTAATGACTTGCTGTTGACTGCCTCTTTTTATCGGCGAAGTCGGTTATATACCCTCCTACAAACGTACTAGAAGCCGCTAGAAACTACTATATATTTCTAGAATAAACGCGTCTCGTTCACATGCTTGGTGCGATGAGTCATTCTCTCGAATGCCGTAGAATATTCCATTTGTTGTTGAAGAAGAGGTTCTTTCTTTTTCTCTCTTGTTACAATATGATAGGACCAAAGACACTACCCTGTGTCACACCCGCTTTTATTTCTTTCAGGTCAGAGTATTCATCTTCCTACTTAATTCTGGAAAGTCTGTTTGAGATATACGATGTTATTCTCTTTACATATTGCTTTGATAGCATTTTGTTTTGTCTGTATATCAGGCTTTCGTGCCATACTTTGTCGAAGGCCTGAGCTACATCTAGAAAAACAACTGAGCAGATTTGCTTTTTTCAAAAGCGCGCTCTATCACGTCAGTAATGCGATGCATCTGATTTATAGTTGAGTGTTTTTGTCTGAAGTCAAACTGAAAATCTGGAATTAGTTTATTATTTTTAATTAGCGGTCTCATCCTTTGGAGTAGTAGTTTTTCAAATAATTTTGAGATATGATCAGCAAGGATATGGGTCTGTATGACTTAGCCTTTGACCTTATTAGGCGGCTTACCTGGTTTGGACACTATAGTAGTAGTGTACTATAGTCATAACACACTATTCTAAAATATTATTTGAAAACTGAAAAACACGTTGTGTGATTAATTACAATCGAACACAAAGTTAGTGCAAATTTTTACTTGTAACCTTTTATAGATCTAGGTTACCTCCGACCAAATATTATACTTGACTGCAATTTTATGTTTAATTTGAAATATCCTACTCAATCAGGGGCTACACATTGTTGATGAGATAACTTTAAGCTCAATCGAATGAGCAAGAAGCTTACACAGAGTGTTATTAAAGCAGATGAATTAATAACATTCTCGAACAAACTTTAAATTGTAAAACTCATCTAGTTGGATGTGAAAAACAGTAATATTTTTTGTTCTTTGTATACATATCGGCTATGTACACTTTTATAAAAAAACTCGTCAACACATTGTTTAAGTGCTAATTATTACAGGTAGCTATAGGCAATTAACATTACACACCACAAAATACACTAGAGGAAAGTTATTTCTCATAGTGAGAGGTTATGTTCCAATGAGTAGCATTATCTTAGGGAATGAAACGCTAAATTGTTTAAATAGTCTAAATTTTGTAATAAAATGATTATTTTAAATACTAAATATCAACAATACACAACACAAAAAAACAAAAATAACATTTGTTACAACAGTTGTTCAAAATGACCACCGACTTCTAAACACTATTCTCAACGATCTCAAAAAGCACGCTTGAGAAAGTCAGGATTAAATTAGTAAGGCAATTCAATAATATTCTAAAGTGTCCGTTTTCACTGATGGAATTTTAATAGCTATTTAATGATGCTAACGTAAACTGGAAACAAAATCTTAAAAATAGACATTTTTAAATAAAAATTAAAATCCAACATGGTTATTGTTAATAAATGTGACTGGTTTCAAAATAAAGTTCGTCAACCACTGACCAATGGTCCGCCCTGATTTACCTCCTTGGAAGTGTTGTCGTCCATTGTAAACTTTACCGTGTAGTAAAATTAAGGGCTAAAATCCTTTTCAATGTTACATAGTAATCGTTTACGCGCTTTTTTCTATTTTGAAGGTTGGGCTTAAACTCCATTTAAAGCTGTGTAATAAAGGATGATGCAATGACGTCTTGGTTGATAGTTGAATTGAATAGTCACCAATATTGTATAACACTGAGAATTTGATATAACTTTTTCTTACGGGACAAAAGAATTATCTTTGTAAAGATGCCTGCAATTTAGACAACAATAATTAAACGGGTTTTTCGCATATTTATAACAAAACCGTCATCTTTTATGAAAAATATTTAATAATACCGTTTACTCAGGTGTAAGCAACTTAATTAACGTCGGTTACCTTACTTTCTTACCTTCATATTTTATATTCAACCTACCCGATTTCGTCGCTTTTATATTGGCTTGTCTCGCTAATGAATATCAAATACTAGCTTCCAGCAAAACCTTGTTAGAATTTCCTTCGTTTTTATTTACTTTAATATTAAACTACCGTCACATTTTTCTTATACCGTATAAACTAATAAAGCACGGTAACTTCAATGCTAGATTAGTAGCTAAGTGTGTAAACGCATTAAAGATAAAGTACACAATCCACTAATAACTTCTCCCCCTTTCAAACAATGCAACCCCAAGTTCTTAGATTGTATGATTGAGAACTCACGGTTATAGTCCCATAGCGCCGGAAACCATACGTGTTTCACACAGGTTATAATAGTTGTCTGAGGGTGAAAACGACGTATGACTCACCTTATCGACTGTTCCTTTTATGATTTCCCATTCTATTATTTTTGTTGTCGAAAGCGTCCCTAGGGTATACTCTGGTTAAAATCATTGCTTTTCCACGATTTTTGATAAGCAAAATTTGTATTTTCAGTTTTTTTTACGTAGCAACAGTAACAACGAAAAAAGTAAAAGTCGCATAATTTATAATTTATGAAATAGAAAACTTCAAGTCTTAATTTTAATTTAGTTTATAATTTTAATAAATTAACAACAACAACAATTACATACACCTTAATTTAGTAGTAGTACTCTCATTTCAAGTTTTTTTTCACTTGCATATCTTATTTGTTGTTTATAGCTGCGATACGAACTACATAAACAAGTTCACAACAACCAGGGCATGGTAAGCGGGCGTTACTATTTAGAATACCCACTCAGCGTTAACTTTGAAATCGACGCCGGTGCAGCTTTATGTTCAAAATAAATATAAACAATATCATATTTAGTTTTTTTTATTTTAGAAATTTATTTCGTTTTTTCAAATACGCCATTAACATTTTTATAAAAAGGAGACAAAATCATGCATTTAGATCCTAAAATTGATCTCACTAAATTACAATAGACATTTTTCGTAGTTATATGTTAAATTCATTACAATTTCGTAATACAACATGTAAGACTTTTGATGCTTTGATAGAGAGAGCCTGAATATGATTCTTAAAGCACAATTTGTTATCCAAAATAATTCCGAACTCGTTAATATTATCATCACATTTGGTTTAGTTAATATTACGTATAGAATAAGTAAAATCATAACTGATTTTTTTTCAGCGAAGCTTATAGATAATCATTTCTTTATATTTACCTATGAACTATTTTCCAAACCCACTTATTAAAATTATTTATATCGTTTTTGCAAAACTATATTATCATTTACATTTGCAAGTTTCTTAAAAATCTTCATAAAGTCTGCAAAACACTTGCATTGCTTTTGGCCACTACCCACAGACTTCCGGCATGCGCATTGCAATGCGTAACGTGACATCTTGGTGGAGGCTCGGATATTAGTTTATTCTGTCCTCTTGCATTCGACCCTAATAATATTCTAACAGACGCACCGTACTTTTTGCTCGGTTATCTGTCTAATAAAATCCAAATTTAGAAGTATTAGTATAAAAATTCGTTATGGAAGCTAGTCTCTAACAAAACTCCCGCTGCTTCTTTCTCTTTAATAAATAAATAATAGTTTTTCTGGTAAAAAATTGATAATAAAGTTACTTATTTTTATATACTTAATAATGCGAACAATTGACATACTATTCAGCTAAATGCTTTTATAATTTATTTTAATATTTATCTATGTATCTCAACAATTAAAATTTGTTCTCCCTTAACACTTTTATCTCCGATGCGCTACGGATTCAAGATTATCACTTTTGACCCACCTTAAACCTACTTGCGTGATAGTACCTCCAAGGTTTTAATGTAGGACTCAAAATAAAAGAAATAGACCGTTTGTGTACGTGATGATAAGTATATGAAGTGCCATCCATGATAGAGTTTATTATGTACTTTGCAAGAAGACAAACTTAAAATAATTAATGAAGTGCATAACATGCTTCGTTCAAGTACACAATAAATCTTAATATAATTAATCGTTGACTTTTGACCACGGCGGCATATTCTTCAATCTGTTTGATTTTCTTTAACTTTAAGGTGAATTCACAAAAACCTTACCATGCCATTAAGTAAATTTTGAGGTTAAATTATTATTAGTATTCATTATTATTAATAAATTATTAATAATTAGGAATTGTTCATAACGATCTCTAAATCATTAAAAGGTTTTATTATAATACAATTTGATATAATATTTGATTAAAAAGATAGTTCACTGGTTTAATTGGTGTTTTCGATATAAAATCCTTCTGTCTAACTTCACCATTCTTAGTGTCCGCAAAATGTACCGATCAGTGTAATTTTTGTCAATATACGTCATATCCGCACGACGCAGCCTTCGCTTGGCTTACCGTTCCTGAAGTCATTTTTTGTGAGCAGAAAAAAGACAAGTAAGCGTCCATCTTGATGGACTAGGAATCAGTAATTTCTTTGTGGTTTACTCCTTATCGAGGGAGAATTTGATAAAAAATTTGTTTTGTGAAATAGTGGACTTTCGTTTTTGAAGCAGTATCTTCCAATTTTTGATGAAGGAATTTAGTAAAAGTGAATATTTCTTTATTTCGATTTAATTGCACAATACTAACAAAGACCTCATTTCAATTTGTTAGGATAAGTGTCTATTAAAAGCTCTTTTTAGTTCAATTTAAAAAGTTATTAGCCAATCTTGGTTTTGTCACGCTTTAAATAAATTGCAGCTGCATTTGATTAGAGTATGAAATCTAGTGCACGAAGCAACTTAACATGGTGATTGGGTCCCCCCAGTTTTAAAACCATCGTTAGCATTAATTTTCATGCAAACCCGTGTTTTGGAAGAATAAATTGACCTGGTGTCGCTAAATAAAGAAAACATTTTAGCAACTTAATATGATCTCAATAAGCAGAGTACAAATTTTTAATTAATTCTTCAGTGCAACGAATTTCTTTTAATGGATTTATTAGATGGGTTATAGTGGATTTCTTTTATTTGCTTAAACATGTGAATTGAACAGAAACAAGGAAGCCTTTAGAAATACAATTTTTGTAATAATTCGAATGCTAAAATTTCCAAATATATCAAATCAAAAGTTAATAAAATTCAAAGTTACTACGTTTCAGGGTAATTCTATTTGAATAGAAACTTTATATATTGTAAACTATTCTTACCCGTTTTGTAAGTAGTTCGTTACGGTATTAAATAGGAATTATTTAATCAATTAATAGCTTGACTTTAGAATATTCCTGAAGAATCAAGCTTGTATTATTTAGAATATTTAAGATTTAAGAATCTTTTTGGATCAATATTTTCATTTTTTGTTTAAACATAATTTTCCAATTGACTTCTAAATAGTGTTTTTTAATAGACTTATAAAAATGACTGCTAATTAACTTTTCTTGACGCGGAAAAACGTTTTTAAAAAATAATACTTTATTTAAAAACGCAAAAGGAGTCCAAGTTACAAAAATATACACAGTTTACTGTTGCGTACAATAAGTATTTATTCGTTGTTAATACACAATATGCACTTGCATAATAACTTAAACACTATACAGTTTTAACTTTAAACGAGTAATAATGCTCAGAAGGCCGAGGTAAACAGTATCTCTGGATACCAGGTTCTACGGCTTCTGAGTCTAGCTCGAAAGGAGGTAAACAGTATCCCTGGATACCAGTTTATACTCTTCAAGCTCGTCGTAACTGGAACTAGGTATATTCAGATCTAGGTAAACAATATTCCTGGATATCAGTTTCTAAGTTCTGAACGTCGTCGTAACCAGAACTGATTTAATTTACCAAGTTGCGCTGCTTTTATACCATTCTGTGGCCGTGAGTTGCGCAAACGTGACGTTTTGCTTCCGTTAGCATTTCTAGAATGCATTTAGATAAAGTTACTTAGCATTTCTCAGAATGCATTTAGATAAAGTTTCTGAACACTGCACTTGTGGGCAGTAGTTATCTCACAGCTGCGAAGCGTTATCTTGCACGTGGTAAGATTTGTAAGTACGTCATAATTCTCTTACGTGTATATATTTAATAATGAATAAATGTTAACTAGAATTTGATCAATGTTCGCGTTCCCATATTGGGGAAGTTATATATTATAGCTGATAATATCATTTTTAATTTAAATTTTAAAAACAAAACAAGCTGGCACCTAATGACAATCACAATTCCATTCGAATTAGCCAGCTCTTCAGTGATATCGTGATATAGTTTCCTGGGGACGAATAAAGAGTAATACCTTGGCATTAGCCTTTTGGAGACCGATTTTGATGATTTAAATCGACTATATTTCAAAGTCTAAATGTTAAATCTGTAAATTTGTAAATAAAGGGACTGCCCTGTAAAATTATTGTTAACAAATTATCACTTTTTCCATAAGCAGCTAATTAATAATTAAATAATTTCAATTAAATTCAATTTTTTATTATAATTCAATAAAATTTGGTACTTATAGGTTTCTGGAGTCGTAGATTACGAATTCGGGGTTTCAACATCCAAATTGGTGGCTAAAAATTGGTCGTCGGGGTCAAAAATTTAATACTTGAAATTTTAAATGAAAAGTAGTGCTAAGAGCTTTTGAAGTCGGAAAGTTAACCTAAAAAATGACCACCGAAACTAACTATGATTAAAATTCAAAATGTTTAATCTCTCCGACATGTTTAAGTGTTTAAGATGTATTAATATAGTAATTAATAAAATTTTAAGATTATTACAATTATTAGTTCGAGTATTATTTATTTAATTCAATTGGTGGAAAGGGATTTAGTTTGAACAGTGTTAAAATAAATTAATACTCCATAATTTAACCAGATTCCGTTTAACTTTGAAACTTTATTCATCGTCAGATTTAAATAAAGAATGAATATTGTATTAATTATTATTACTTACGTAAAACATTGTTACTTTCATTATCTACTTTTGGCAACGACTAAGTAGCTATCCCCGTTGAATTCTCTGCAAGATGAAGTATAATATAGTCCACTGTTTTACACCCACATGCTGCTCCACATCCAGTGATCTGTAATACATTTGCTGAAGTTGCAGGTTCTATCATTCTTATGAGGTAAAAGATTGCATCCTTAATTGTCTAACCCCAGTCTTGAATTGTAATATTATTTCCCAGCCATAGTTGAACTCACAAGTCGCAAATTGCGTTCTCTGGCAGAAAACTGATGGCACAAAACTAATAAAGAGTTTTGTGCCATCTTGTATAGTTTCTTTGGAGATTTTTGGATTCTCCGTACTTACTTTAGTTGCCGTTGAGTTGGTCGAAAGTCAATGTCCTATTTTGATAATTCTGTTACTACATTTTCGTTTCGTGAGATTCGATTGAATGTTCTAATGGCATCACCTTAATGAATTACGTTTTCCTTTCGTTGTATTAATTGGAAACATATTTTGCGGATATAATGTGATTTTGGGTGGTGTAATTTTCATTTATAATTAGGATCCTTTGAGATTTTACTATATAATTCTTTTGAGGTTATGAACACGCTTTCTAAATGAATCATTTATTAATTGCCGCACCTTTCGACGATGGAAACGATTTGGCAATTTTTCGAGGCCCCTTTGAACTAGTCATTTTTCTCTTTTTCTGTTTCTCTTCCCCCTTTTTAATTATCATTTGGTTATAAACCTTCTATTGTCTATTAGTTATTTACACATTCTTTAACATTGCGATAAAACATTCTATATTTTATTTCGTGACTTATTATTCATGTGTATTATTCGTGGTTTCATTTCTTGGAAAGAAAGCTTTCAACTTTTTAAGTACGTTGTATTGGAAAGAGTCTACCACGTTGGAACTAGCCGTAGATATGTAATTCTTTACTGATATTGTCGGTAGTAGACTCTATATTCTAGCTAAGTATTTTCATCGACTCTTTGCACCCGTTGCAGAAGACATCTTGTGAGCCCCACGACTTCGCACTAGTTAGCTGGTAGCCGACAGAATTAAGTGCATAAGGTGTATAGGTGTATAGGTTGTTGGTTAATTTTGTAGGTAACAAAAGTTTTCCCTAACATGTATATTGTATACTAACATGGTTCAGAAACCCATAACAACTGTACTGCCGCACTGTGGGGCGAGCCTTAACAAAAATCGCGCAATTAGGTAAAAATCCAACTTGTGTAAAAAATAAAAAACATATTGGCGTTTGATTATAAAATGTTCAGGGCATCTAGAACCGGTGGCAAAATTTAAAAATCTTTGTTATTGTTAAAAATGTTGATGCTTAAAGTTGTCACTACTTTGAACTAACAATTTCTCGACATTTCCAGACTGAGATTTAAAATTAAATCACTTTTCTTGTATGGAACTTACTGAAACCAAAATTTAAAAAATGAAAGAGAGACATAGTATTTTTAGCTACACAACTTAAAAAAAAATGAAAATCTGTTGTAGTTTTTATTTTAAAAAATCCAAAATTGAACTTTTATTTTGCTAAAACTCAAATTTTGCTGGAGTTATAAACAAACACCCGCATATGCCCGCTTTAAAATTTATGTCGAAGAAAGAGCCAAAGCTTCCTGGTTGTTTTCATACAAAAACCAAATCCAACTCGATTCAACTTAAAAAGTTAAAAGCCGTTATTCTAGGAACTGCAAGAAATATTTACCGGTATTATTCGTATTGCTCCATTCATAGTTGTTGATGCAACATTGTGTTTTTGCACCTCATATATCAACTGTTAGAAACAACTAAATACCACCACTTAAGAAGTTGGCTTTTTTAAGGTTTACCATGATCCCTACCTACGCAGAATGGGGTTTTCTAATAACTGCAATAAAAATTTAACAAAGCTGAAAGCATCATAACATCAGCATGATTGAAACCTTTTAGTAAAATGGAGAATATTTATGAATGAAATACTGGCAATTATTGTAAAAAGTTACAACTACTGTTATTTCTTAAAGTATGGTAATTCCTTTATAAATGCCGACTTAAAAATATTTAATAATTCTTTCTTAAATATTCAAATCCCTTGTAGTATACAATTCATGGTGGAGTGATTGGAAATTGAATTGCGTATCTTGAAAAACTTATTAATTTTAGAACGTTTAGAAGTTCTAAAAAGATTACAAATTACAATAGATATATTATAGAATATCTTTGCTGGAATAACATAAATTCTCTTATTTTTTAATAAGCTTTAGGTATAATGAAGAAAATAGATAAAGTTCCCCTGATTAATTTGAAACATAACGCCATAACCTATTAATTGCACTTAATTAATAATGCTCTAACATTGTTATATCAATTCCTATAACTTAAAAAGTACATATAAAAAGTACAATCGGTAAAAATTATTTATTTTACTCGATTATAAGGCTTGAGCGCTTTTCCCCATCTTTCGCCCCACAGTGTGCCGTGCTTAGCAAGAAAGCAGTATCTTGTAACGGTTCGTTTTTGTCAGTAGATTTATCTTAAATTATTTACCAATTGGCATTAATTTGAGCTTATAATTTATAGTACGAAAGCAATAAAATATTTTTCTGATATTTTCTTTATTGAAATATTTCAATTACACAATAAAATAAAATAAAATGTTGATGGTATAGGCAACTCTTCTTGCTTAGGTAAGAATCTTAGTGATGAGTTGGCATTTTTTTGTTTTCAACTCTTTTATTAGCTAAAAAATTATTAGGTATTAGCATTAGTGAATTGGAACTTTCACTAGAGCTTCGTACTTACTTGAAAAAGAATTCTTCTCGTAGTCTTGTGGTTATTCCTAAAAGATAGAGATTATTAGTTCAAAATAAACAGTAATTAACTTGTTTTGTACTTACCCAACTTTCGAGTCATCTATTTAGCCTTAACGCTGGTGCTAATTTCTTCATGCATATTGCGGACAGCGCCTTGTAAACAATTTTGTAGTATTTAAAAGTATTTTTAATAGAAATTATAAATTTTCATTATGCATACGATATGTAAACAAACTTTATCTTGCAACTGTCTTTCTGTTGCGCCGTCTCGAATAATTCCCTTAAATAAACATTGTTGCCGCAGTTATCTCTTCATGCTACTTGAGACTACTGGTCATACATCTGCTTTGCGCAGAAGCTATCGCATTACGTAATAACTGCCGCGTGTTTTGCAACGTGTTGTGTTAATTATTTAACCCATTTGACATGGAATTTCTTAATTAGATTAGAATAATATTTGCAACGCTGCCCCTCGCGGACGTACTTTGATATTTGGGATTGCGCTTTTTTGCCGTCGACGGATATCCGGTGATAGGCTTTTAAAGAAAGGTCTGAACGACATTCTTCTTTTGGTTTAGTAGTAATCAACTACGATCGAATTTGATCTTGGTGAAATATTGTGGGTGCTATTTAAGAAACAAATCTCTGGAGCCATATATGATGGTAATGGTGAGATTTTGTCTTCAATTACGCTTCAGCGGATTTTTAGCACCACATCAATAATAATCAAACTGGTAACTACCCTATTGGAATATTTAGAGGGAAGCCATTTTGTCGCACAAGCGGATTCATTAGACCAGATCAATTGCTTCGATCGATATGAATTAACCCCCACCCAATGCCTGAAGTTCTTCACAGGTAAAATTTTTAGATAATGGATTTACGTCCAAGAAGTTACATATAGTCTTATATTTTAGGATTACCAAATTATTCTTTGAATGTGGATGCATTTTGTTATAGCGTAGATACCGCCCTTTTACCTTTTAGCCGCCCACTATCAGAGGTATGAATTCTTAACATGTTTATGTATCGAACCATTTTCCTAGTCAGGAATTTTCTTTTAGGCTTCTTGGGAAAGGTGTACCCCATTAAATATAGTAAGAAGACTATTTTTAACAGAAACTCAAACTGTAGTTCACCCCTACCTGGAAGTTTGGTAGTTAAGGAAATAAACCAGCGAGTAGCAAGATTTGAAGAATCTTCTGGGTTGAATGTCGAAATCAGCTAAGTTTATCATAAGAGATAACCTGTAATTTGCTAACTAAGCCTTCATTCAAATTTTTGTTGAGGTCATTTATTAATTATGTGATGTTGAAGAAGTCATTTGGACATTGAGTCCTTTCTGAACATAGCATTTAACCAGTCAACGTTAGGACTAGAATATAATTAATATTAATTAGATACATTATTTAGTTTATTCATTGGATTGGAAATTATCAATTGTATAAGTGTGTAATCTAGTCATTGTCAAGTCTGTTAGTTGAACAAATGCCCAATTGCTCATAGTATTACTGCATTAACTTGCGAAGGAGTAAATCGTAAGCTTACGACGGCTAACCCCTCTCCCCTATTACATGTTCTAACATTGGTGGTGGTTATTTTATTTTTTTGGGTTACTTACTTTATAATTACATATTAGAATACCTACTATATTCAGCTCTCGATAGAACAATTACCAAGAACTTGATACTGACTGATATAAAATAATATCTTTTCTTTTTTTTAATCCTCTCATTAGATTTTACAGTACAGTTAATATTTGTTTCAATATACAATTAATTACTCTCAATACTTATTATCATAATTATTTATGTTCAAGTATTTATTATATTAATTAAACGGAAATTTATGTTTATGAATGGGCCTTTTAATGGTATGATAAGAAAGTACTTACTTAGCCCCGAGAAGGTAAGTATCTGGTGCCCTTTTCTTAATTTTGGTGGTTCGATGGTTGCTGTGTCCTTAGTTGGAAAATTAAGTGGCGCTCCCTTACAACTTGAATCCAGCCCTTCTCCACTGATAGCTGGTCCGGTTACTTTGGTAATTATCGTCGCTTTATTTTATGGTAAGGGTGCATGACAATCTACAAAATAGTAACTTAAGAAATATACCATATTTTTTATTAGCATTCATTAACATTCCACATAGTATATTTCTAGACAGCAGTTTTTGCAGATACTGCGTTCTTGCTAAGCACGGCAGAAGTAGATGCAGTATAATACAGTACAGAATAAACCTTCAGATGCTGAAAGCACCTTAATCCCAACAAGGATGCAACCTTTAATCTTACTTCGTATACTTGAAGAGGTTTTGAAGTCTGATCAAACTGTGGCAATTTCAGTCATTTCTAATAGAGTTTCTTAATTGCCAATAAATAGAAATGGATTTCTATTATTAATCTAGCATTATTAAACGCAGCCAGTAAGTTCTCGCATTAAGCATTATGTTGCTCGTCCTTGTAATTAACATAAATTACCAACTCAAAAAATGAAAGTCTAAGTTACAGTTGTATAATAATAATCAAATATAAAAGGGACATCCTCGTAAAAGTAATCTTTAAAAATATATTTGGCTTAGCTATAACTGAGATTTTTTTCAGCGATTCTCCACAAAAATCAGTTTCATAACGCTGTCGTATAATCGTTTCTTGGTCCCCTTTGCGCTGGCAATTTCACACTTAATTTAATGGTAGAATTTACTTCATAACTTCAAAGATGCCCACATTTAGAATGAAGGTTTTGGTTTGTTTTTCTTTTCCACTGTGTCGTTACTTTTGGATTAATTTTGAAAGACAAGCGTAAATAATGCGATACCAGAAGAGACAGATAAATATTTTGACAACTTAAGGAATACGAATACGTAAGTGTATACGAAAGCAGGTTCTTAATGTTCTTTTAATCTGATTAAGTAAAATTTTAAAAATTCTCATTTTACTAGTCGCTATGGGAATTCCGTCATATAACTTTTAGTTGCACCGCTTTTACAAACTTACAAAAGTTCTAGTGGTCGATATTGTTAGGTCCGAACGTTCTATTCCCTAAGGAAAACTTGCTCGTAGCAGACGCGATGTGCTAAAACCATTTACGAGAAAATTGCTGATGTCAGTAGACAAGATTAAATTGTCTCGAATAACGTAAAAATGCAACAAGCGAAACAAAAAGATTAATACACGTTAAGAAATTTCTTTTTCCTTCTTCGTTTATTCTTTATTTGTCCGACACTCATCTAGAAGATGTTTTAATATTGGACTTACCACGCACATCACATCCCAAAAAGATTTGGAACTCTCGACATTGTATCTCAGAAAATGTATTTTTCAAACATCTCTCCTTTTTTAATTTTCTAAGAGGTTTTTCAACAAAAAATATCAAATTCTCCTTTCAGCAAGAACATCCACAATGTAACTTGATTTCCAGAAAAAAAATATCGGGCTAAAAACAAATATTTGACATTTTAAGAATAGAATCGAGTATAATTACAGGTTGACCCAGATGTGATGTAATAAAACGCCCGCAGGCGATTGTGTAACCACAAAAACCAAGAACTCGTAGGGAATCAATTTAGTTAGGTCTTCTTTCATATTACATGGTCAGACCTAATGACTCGATATTGAGTTTGTGCTTTGTGTTTTGCTACTAAGTTTGAAACAGACACCTGTCAAGATCTACTGTAATACTGTAAAATATTGTTTAACAATACAGGGTGCCCATTATGTATGGAATATAGTATATATCTCGGTATATATCGACTTTATACAAAAATTTGTTATATAAAAGTTGTTTAACATTTTATTTTCCATAATAAGATAGCATTCAATTGTTTTTATTTCAGAAAACAAATGAGTAATGAATAACACTTTAATTTTTTTAAATAGCAATGTAGCCTTTCATTAGGTTCATTTGATAGAGATTTTTTTTCTCTTTTCGATTACCTAAAATCTTAGTAGCCTTATATCAGAAAGTTTTTGAAAAAAACGTAAAAAATGTTTATTAAGTTAATTTCACCAATAACATGAATCTAGATATCCGAGATCGTAAAGTATCTCGAATTATTACCCTAAAATAAACAGATGTGCATCTACATAATGTACAAAACAAAACAAATGAACAAAAAACAAAATAAAACAAATGAACAGAAAATTATGTAGGTCTCTTATAAAGCTTGAAGACAAAAGGAAATTAGCAATAAAATGGTTTTCATGGCAATAAGTGTTCAAAATGTCAACCATTAACTGCAAGGCAGTGGCCCAACCTATCACGAAAAGCTTGAAAAGAATTTCTGAGCGATCTGGGAGAAATTGCTGCAGCTTCATTTTGTATTCGTTGCTCTAATTCGGCCAGATTCTGGGGTCGGTTTGTATACACTTTTGATTTTAAATATCTCCAGAAGAAGAAATCGCAAGGTGTAAGATCCGGAGATCGGGGAGGCCACTCCACAGACCCTGCCATCCAACGCCCTATGCAACGGGTCGGAAATACCACATTTAAATATCGGCGTACATCTAAATTATAGTCGGGCGGTGCTCCATCTTGTTGAAACCAAAGATCATCAAGATTTGCTTGGCAAGCTGGAATAATTTGCTGTTGCAAGTACCACGAATAAAGAAAGGTCCAATTATGTGATCTGCACAAATTTCCAGCCATACGTTTAATTTTTGTGGTGTTTTGATAGGATCTTGGATCATCCAATGGGGATTTTCAGCGGCCCAATATCGACAATTATGCCTATTTACATTTCCATTTAAACAAAACGTAGCGTCGTTAGAAAAACAATATTATTAAGAAAATTTGGATTGTTGTTGATTCGCTCCATCATAAATTCACTAAATTCAACACGTCGATAGTAGTCATCTTCGGATAATTCTTGCAATAAAGTCGGTTTGTACGGATGTAATTTTTCAGAATGTAATATTTTCTGTAATGAACCTTTACTTACGGCTTGGTTTTAACTTAACTGACGAATTGAAATGTTTGGATTTTCTTCGATTTCTATTAAAACATCGAGCTTTTTATCTTCATTTGTCGCAGACCTCTGCGGACCAGTCTTCACCAGATTTTTAACATTGCCAGTTTCCCTAAACCGTTTCAAGGTTTTGCTAACTACTGACTGGGTGATTGGTTCTCGATGTCGATAACGCTCATTAAAAATTTCACATACTTCAAATTGTGTTCGTTTGCGATCCCCATAACCGACCATAATTAAAATTTCTATACGTTCAGTTTCTGTTAAATGAACCATTTTTATTTTTCCATGTACCAACAACTTAATTAAATAAACAAACTTCTGTCACAATAAAAGCCTACAATCAATTGTTAAGACAAATGAAAGAGATCTTGGATATCTAGATTCATGTTATTGGTGAAATTAACTTAATAAACATTTTTTACGTTTTTTTTTAATTTTCTGATATAAGGGTACTAAGATTTTAGGTCATCGAAAAGAGAAAAAAAATCTCTATCAAATGAGCCTAGCGAAAGGGTACATTGCTATTTAAAAAATTAAAGTGTTATTCATTACTCATTTGTTTTCTGAAATAAAAACAAGTGAATGCTATCTTATTATAAAAAATAAAATGTTAAACAACTTTTATATAACAAATTTTTGTATAAAGTCGATATTTACCGAGATATATACTATATTTCATATCTAATGGGCACCCTGTATAATTACTTCAAAATACAATTTGCATCGTTTTGTTCTCTGTTGGTAGTAAAAACTTTTCAAAATCGTCGAAAAACAGGGAACATGAAACCTACAGAAGAGCATCACTAATGTAAATACATAATTTAATGGATCTGAGCAACTGTTTTCATTTTATATAGATATATATGGAAAAAGGAAATGCAGCCGGCAGAATTATTCCCTGACGCCCCATAATATCTTTTATGACCCTTTTCTTGACAGAAAGCTATAAAATTACCGTCTTCTGCATTAATTTCAATATTCGTTCAATGTGTTTCTACTTTTTTCTTTTTAACTTAGAAATCTCATTTTCCCTAGAATGTACAATAGTACATAATTATGCTTGCAATTGTACTGTATCTATATGACTCGTTTATTGTACTACTTTTGAAGCAGAGGAAACAATATTAAGGACATTCCTACAAGCAGAAAATGCAGTTCAAATTTTCATTTGTTAGAACTGTGTGCTGTTTTTAAATTGAACTTTCTAGCTTTGAAGTCGCTCTATATTATGAATATTAAAGCAAAACGTTCTGTGTATTTGTATTAGAGTGTTTCATAAAGTTTCAGTTAAGTCCATAGTTGTGCCATCCTGTTGAGAGATCGAATACTGGATCACTTCTCTTTGGGAAAAAAAAAATTAATGATTCACACAGTCCCGCGTTAAGGCAGGTCTGCAAGGTGAATTCCTTCTTTCAATACTGCTACTTTGAACTATTATAATTAATTTAATAAATATATATTATTAAATATATTTTCAGTGAAAGTTAAAAGACTACTTGTATTGAAATAATGGGATATAAATGCTGTATCGTTTATTAATTATCAATATAAAAATATATAAATTATGGGGAGAGTAATATCTCATTGCCAGAGCGAGATAGACTTTGCTAAATCGGTAGTTATGTACTCTATCTCGTGTGGTCCTGAATATAAAATTATGACAAGTGATGGTCGCTCTTCGAAATTTTGTACCTGCTACCGCAGAAACTGAACTTCAACTATACATTTAGCAAGGTCACGCCTCCTGCTCATCTATATATTTAAAACACAAGGCTTATTTTTGTTCCAGTTCATTTGAGACGTCTACTGGGTCGATTTACGCGATTCTTTTTTTATATTGAAGCTTTTGTTTTGTATATTAACACTACTTAATATGTGGATTTCATTAAGTTTTATATTCTTAAATAAATAAATCTGTAACATTTATTTTGATACGCAAGAGAACGTCTATCTACTTTGTGACATCCTAGTAGCAAGGATGTACAATGTTATTGCCAACGGAGAGCTGGTAGGTTGGTTCGTCTGTGAAAGCTACTAAAAGTAAACGATTTGCTTCCTGGGCGCCATTCTAGAAACCAAGGGAATGGCCAAATACACACAAATAAAAACAATCAACACGATCGTGTAAACACGTATAATTAATATTTAGTTTTAATAATGTATAATAATGTAAATAGTATATAAATAAAGATAACAATAGTAAATAAAAAGTATAACACGAACAATAATCACCAAAGGCACTAAGAATAGGGAAACAAACAAGATGAGTAGGTACAAATTTCAGGTGAATATAATTAAACTGAAAATCTAACCTTATATCTTTACCATTAAAAGTAAATTGTAAAAAATAATTGTGAAAATAATAAAGTGTGATAAAAGTAAAAGATCATATAATAAATAAACACTAAAGTTTCAGGCAAACTTGTTCAATAAGGCGCCGTACCAGCAATATTATTACCCAAACCAAAAATTTACAAACTAGGTACAACCAAGTAAAAACTAATCAAAAGTTTGATCGCACAAAAGATAAGGTTAAAAATGTATAGGGATAGGACATTAAAATAAAGTAAACCGGAACACTTCTGTAGTACTTACAAGTTACCACACTCTCAAAATTATCGAAAATTAATACAGAACTAAGATGCCGAAGCTGACTTAGACAGCATCATGAGTTAAAAGTAGCAAGGTACAGCAAACTATATAATAGTGTTGTAGTCTTCAGATGTCTTCAACGTTAAGGGCAGAAATGAAAGCCCCCTACATACAGTACTAAATTTTGGTTAATAATGAAAATGTTATTTACTTTTCAACAAAAAAATTACTTTTCAAAGCATAATATTTCTACCCTTCAACAGATGTCGATACTATTTTTTTTAAAGAATGGTCATGTTTAAATTTAGGAATTGTCTTTTCTGGGCTTTTCTTTTTTTTAACTAATCTCCCTGGTTTTCTGCACAAATTGAGTAAATATTTTATTTTTATATATTATAGGGGTCATATATTAGAAAGTCCGTTCTTTTCACTGAGATTATCCCCAGGCCTCTAGCATAGTTACTCGTGTCATAATTTGCAGTTTAGTTATTGTACCCTAAAAAGTGACCACCTTTCAAACCGACTATGTCGCTCTTTTCTTCGCATGGACAACTGTTATCCCTCTCAGAATCTTAGGTCATTAGCAACTTTCTTCCAGTTTTCAATAGGATGTAGCAACCTTGCAACATGTGTTTCTTAAAGGATCTAGTAATTCACTTTCAGGTACAATTCCGGATAGTTAAGGATCAAATAAATTAACAGGTAGCAAATACACGATTGGGGTATTATTCAGAGGATTATAAGAGCTTGAAAGTAGTTACTGGAATATTTAATTTCTAAAGAGAAAGGACTTAACATTTGTGTACAAGCAGTATTTGTAAGAGATAGATGGGTAATAAACAGCGTTTGTGTATTGTTTTACACTACAGTATTACAGCAAGTACACAATCCAAGATTATTTTAGAGATTTTTAGTAATTGTTAATTACTAATAGTTGATTCTTAATAATTATTAATTACTAGTGTTGGTTTTCTTATTAATTTGTGTTTTTACAACTTTTATTATGAGAAGGCAACTACATAATTCTCTGTTACTGTGGTCGAGCGATGGACTGTATGGCACTTCTTCGATAACTTTGTAATTTTAATTAGCCAATAGTAAAATGCAAGAAGCTCAATATAAGTAAATCAGTCTGTAAAAAATTATTACATTATTAAATTATATTAAAGGATATTAATTATGATCTTCATTTTACTCCTTGGACTAACTTTTCTTTAGTATTCAGACAATCAAACAAGTCTTCAGTTATAATTTTCATCTATTGACATGTAAAAACAATGCAACCATTATTTGACATACAATACAACTTTTTTATTTTATTTTTCTGACTGAAATATACAGACATAAACGCACAGTACCTTTAATGAATGAACAAACTGAACTTAGTAATTCTCCTTTATTAGAAGTGTTAGATATTTAGTTTTTGTTATGTATTGTATCTAGTTACCTATTTTCTGTATGTATTTATCCTTAGCAACGTGTTTGTTTATCAATCTTATCTACCTTTGATAATGACACAACGTGTCGAAACAATATTGTCAGGTTAAGATATTAATAAAACTTGTGAAACTTTAACTAATCTTTGTATTTATATTATATTTCATGATTATGGAGTTCCACAAAGTAAGGCTGGAGACAGTAAACGCTAGTTAAGATTTATTTTTCCATTGCTACTACACTGCTTCGCCTTCTCTCATTCACATTCCGGCCCCTGGATTTGGGATCCATGCATATTCCCAAATCCATAACTCGCAATCCTAGAGGACAAACCTTGCTAACGGGTCGTTTATAAGTGATCTTCCTTCCATTTCCTCTATCTACCACCGTTACTTTCAGCACACGGATGAGCTTGTCTTTCCCAGAAAAGACCTCAATTATTACGCCACGCTGCCAGGTATTACGTGATTGCTGATCGTCGACAAGCAATACAATGTCCCCAATCTCGATGGGTTCACTGTCTTCGTTCCATTTGCTTCGGCGCAGAAGAGTTGGCAAATATTCCTTTACCCAGCGGTCCCAGAAGAGATTGATATACAGCTGGGCACTCCCCCATTGACGCCTTCGGAATTCATCGGTGTTCTCGAAATTTCCGGGTAACGTTGGGCCACTGTTATTCCTTCCTAAGATAAAATGGTTTGGCGTAAGCGGTTCCGGATTCTCAGGGTCGCTCGATGTGTAAGTAATCGGCCTCGAGTTACCAATGTTCTCAGCACCCTTCATTACGGTGAGCAGAACCTGGTTTGAAGGGTACCTAGCCTTCAAAGTACTGGCGATGGCTTTCTTCACGGATTGGACCATCCGCTCCCAAACTCCACCCATGTGCCTGGTGGAATATATTTCCACTCAGTTCCCAGAAACTTCTGTTTTTGCATCACCGTGGCTGGAGCCATCTCCTTCACCGCCTCACGGAGCTCATTATTGGCCCCTATAAAATTAGTGGCATTGTCAGAGAAGACAAATCTCGGATGGCCACGGCTATCCATAAAGCGGGACAGAGTGAGGATCATTTCATCGCTGCTAAGACTATGAGCGACTTCCAGATGTACAGCTCGTGTGACTATGCAGCAAAATACGACCTCCCACCGCTTTTCGCGGTGGCGACACACGGTGATTTCTACTGGCCCAAAGAAGTCGACTCCCGTGAAGGTAAATGGTGGCTGCCGGAAGGCCAACCGATAGCTAGGAAACTCTCCCATGACCGGTATGACTGGTTTCGCAGAAGCTATCTTGCACAGAGGACAGTGGAGCTTAATGCGTTTTACAACTGCCCGGCCATCTATTATCCAGAACTCCTGGCGAAGGTTGGCCAGCACTGTGTCTTCTCCATGGTGTCTATTTCTCTCATGTGCATCCTGGACGATGAGTTTCGTAACATGATCTTTCCCTGGCAAGATGACAGGCTCCTTCATATTCATCGGAACAGCTGCGGCGTGAATTCGACTATCACGCCGCACAAATCCTTCATCATCCAATTTCGGAGAAAGGCGAAAGAGCTTCGACCTTCGTGGCAGTGATTTCTTTTCGCCAATGGGCTTCTCCTTATTCCACTTCATAATCTCAATTTCTTCATGGAAGTGTTGTCGCTGTACTTCTCTTAGTATTTCTTCTTTTGCCTTTTCTATTAACTCTTACGGTAGTTGGCTTGTGTAATGCCACCGTTTCTTGAGACATATACCACTATCTTTGGTACGAGTCCATGAAGGAATTCGGGCACCTTTCTTAGTAGACCACATCGAAGATGCCGTGCTGCGAAGAAAAAGGCGGCTGTTGCACGAAGTAATAGATTCCACGATGAGAATCGATTGGGATCGGGTAAGAAATTACTCCGTTCATGAGCCATAACTGAGAGCACAGACAGTTCGTCTTCTTCATCGGCAGGTAAACCTCTGCTAATCTTGTCTTCCGGCCACTCTTGTTCCGCTTTCATAAGAAACTGCGGTCCTTTCAGCCAACGGGATGTGGGAGAAAATTCAGCATCCCCCTCAAATCTTGTTCCATCGTCAGCAGCATTTTGATCGGTGGGCGTCCACCGCCATTCCGTCACGTCGGTAATCTCACTGATTTCTCCTACACAGTTAGCTACAAATATTGGCGTTAGGAGCACGGCAGGATTCCGATGTTATCCACTTCAGAACTGCTGAGTTCAAACAGATAATCATATATGGATTAATATCGATACCTATATGGATAAATATCGATAAATATTGGCATATGGATAAATACCAATAAATTCAATATATCGAGAAATATCAAAATATCGATTAATCGACATTTTTAACCACTCATATCGTTAATCGATAATTATCGAGAACAATCCATATACCGATAAATTTCCCCAGCCCTAACCATCACTGACTAGATGATTAAAAAAATAGCACCACAATAATCGCGCCTATGTATCTGTCTGTGTTCATGATATCATTCTCCTGCTTTGTCAATTTCAAATAACAAGGCTTTATTGTGAAATACTCGACTTAGGTATACACCAGTAACAATATCTGCTCCACTAAAGGACATCAAATTCTTGCCAGAGTATACTAAATTCCAACTTTTTCTTTAACATTTTCTGTTGCTTCTGCCAGTACCTCGACGGGCTAAACAAACCAATAAATACGAATATTTGAGTGTAAAAATGTTTGACTACCCTTCCGGATTTGGTAGGTTAAGAATAATGATAAAGGAATGAGTTACAGTTGGTGATGGGATCTCGATACTATCCGAGTACCGCGACACTTGAGAGTCGAAAAAAAATTTGCCGTCTGAAGTGTCGACTCTTCACGATACTTTAACGACATTTCGCATTTACATCATGCATACGCTAATAAGAGCGATATTATTCAACACTCAATTAAGTGTCGTGACACTTGAAGTGTCATGACACTTGAAGTGTCATGACACGAATAGTATCACGACACCCGACACCCAAGTACCTATGACTAGTTACAGTTCTTGATGGTGGTTACTACGTAGCCTTTGGGATGATCTGTTAGCGAACGGCAAGCAAATTAACTGGTCTCTTTGCGACCACTTATACGGATACAACGCTTACCGCTCGCTAACGGAGCATCCGAATGTGTACGTAGTAACCGCCGCACTGTGGGACGAACGATAGGGAAGAGCGCGCAAGCCCTATAATGAAGTAAAATAAATAATTTTTACCGATTTTTGTTGCTTATATGTACTTTTTAGGTTATAGGAATTGATACAACAATGATAGAGCATTATTTATTCAGTGCAATTAATAGTTTATGGCGTTATGCTTCATATTAGTTAGGGAAAGTTTATCTATTTTAATCATTATACCTGCAGCTTATTAGAAAAAGTAATAGGATTTATATTATTCCAGCAACGGTATTCCATAATATCTCTATTGTAATCTTTTTAGAAATATATGAGAAGACGTTCTAAAATTAATAAGGGCGACATGAGTTTTTCAAGGTACGTAATTCAATTTTCAATAACTTCGCCATGAATTTTATATTACAATGAGAGATTTGAACATTTAAGAAAGAACTTAGAAAATATTTTTAAGTCTATTTTTAAGGTATTTTTTAAAAGAATTACTATCCCTTAAGAAATAACAGTACTTGTAAGTTTTTACAATACTTAATTGCCAATATTTCATTCATAAATAGTTTCCATTTTACTAAAAGGTTTCAATCATGATGTTTGTTATGCTGCTTTCAGCTTTGTTAAATTTCTATTGCAAATATTAGAAAACCCCATTCTGCGTAGGTACCCCAGTAGCACACACATGTTGGAAAAATATTGTTTCCACATATTGGTCAAACATTGTAAATGACAGACACTGACGTATATTGGGCCCCAATCTTGAACCAATATAACATCAATATCATATAGTGGGCTGGAATATAAGCCCAATATCAATATATAGGAAAACATATTTTTTAAACGTAGTATTTATATATTGGACCTTTGTAGGAGCAATATTGGCTACATACGTTGGGTGCCAGTCTTTAACCAATGTAATACCAATCTTGGTTGAATCTTCCTAATATTGGACCTGGATATAATATGTTACCCATATAGTATTAGTATTGGGCCCATATCTTGTGCTACTGGGGTAGGGATCATGGTAAAACTTAAACTTCTTAAGGGGTGGTATTTAGTTGTTTCTAATAGTTGAGATATAAGGTGCAAAAACACGATGCTGCATTATCAACAACTATGCATGGAGTAATACGAATAATACCGGTAAATATTTCTTGCAGTGCCTACAACAACGTCTTTTAACTTTTTAAGATGGATTGAGTTGGATTTGGTTTTTGTACGAAATTAATCAGGAAGCTTTGGCTCTTTCTTCGACATAAATTTTAAAGCGTGCATATGCGGGCGTCTTTTTATAACTCCAGCAAAATTTGAATTTTAGTAAAATAAAAGCTCTTACAATTTAGGATTTTTTAAAATAAAAACTACAGCACATTTCATGTTTTTTTAAGTTGTGTAGCTACAAATACTATGTCTCTTTTTCATTTATAATTTTGGTTTTAATAACTTACCATACAACAAAAGTAATTTAATTGTAAATCTCAGTCTGGAAATGTCGAGAAATTGTTAGTTCAAATTAGCGATAACTTTAAGCATTAGAATTTTTAACAATAACAAAGATTTTTAAATTTTGCCACCGGTTCTAGATGCCCTGAACATTTTATAATCAAAAGCCAATATGTTTTTTATTCTTTACACAAATTGGATTTTTACCTCATTGCGCGGTTTTTGTTAAGACTCGCCCCACAGTGCACCGCTGAAGAATACTATTGATCTGAGATCATGATCATAGATGCTTTATGGATGACTATAGAATGTAATTCTTTAGTTAAATAGAACGCTTATGTTACAGTCAGTTTAAACTCGCATGTATGCAAAAAACATACATTTTATAGACATGTACAAATGTACACAAATTATGTATTTTATATATTTTCAAAGCAGTTTTCTTTCTAGCACATTTTAAAATTTTAAATGTTATTATGATATTATTTCAAATTATATTTTTTCCATATCTTCAAGTTTTGGAAATCAGAAAACAGAATTACAAAAATCAATAGAAAGTGTTAAAACAAGTGAAATCTTACTTATGAAATCGACTTATTTGCATAGACAAAAATTCTAAGCCTTACCATTGTTGTATGCTAAACAAACATCATAACATGAAAATAATAGTAACTAAATTTCTAAATGTTTGAAAAAAATACAGAAAAAGGGATATAATTCCAGTTATTTTCAATTACCTGTACGTAAAAATGCTTTGCTTCTCAAAACATATAAAAGCGTCAAAGAAAGATTTAGCGTCTGTCAACATCGTACAAACGATTCATAAAAAGATACATTTTCAGTTTGGTCCTGTAAATACACGATTTTGTAAAAAGCTTTGCTTCCCTGTTTCTTTAATTCTCATAGCCTTGCAATAAGGTGTTATTTTTGATATATTTATAAGATTTTCGCTCGCTTTGTTATGATAGCATCCTTAATTATCTCAGTTAATTAATTTCACTGATCTAAATGCTAATCTTCCCTTGCCTTTAGTATCACTGATTTATTATTGTTCCAAGTTGTACCCCGTTCAAGTGCGTGGTTGCTTATCCTGAATGCACGTAATGGTTCTTCTGCTCAATTACTTCGACAATGCTATCATGTTTAAATATATATATTTTATTTATTTTTTCTTGTAAATAATCCTAAGTATATTTTATTAAAATTTCCAAATTCTCTTTTTAAATAGTTACCTGCTTGCAATTTCACAATATGTCGGTGTTTTCCCTTTAAGAAGAAACAATAAACACATATAGGTAAATAGAACGGCCATAAAAGTATGAATGAAATTTTATATATCCTCGTTACCTATAAAAATATTTCATGAAAAGAATATTGTTATTGTATCTCATGAAAAATATGTATCCGAAACTACTAAAAATCAATATTTTCATTTTTATGCCATAGACGTGTAAGATGAGGGTTAAGTATTCTGAGACTCCACAAACCCTACCACACCACACTATATCAATACTTCCTGATTTTGACAGTTTATTATAGCCCTTGGGTATATAAAATAGGGTTAGGATTAGACAGTTTCTTTCAGAAATTTATAACGACATTCTTCACCTAAGAGCACAATGATGACCATACTTATTTATGATGTGACATAAAATATATTCACTTGTGAACTTTTGTCCTACTTTGTTCTTTATTTTATTTAAATTCCAATTTGGTCTTGTTCTAATTTCGTGTTCCTGAAACCTATCTTCCATTACACATAATTATAATTGAAAGATTTAATTTCATCCTAATCCTATAAACTTACTCCTTCTACGTAGGATAAGAAGCCTTTATGGGATAGCAGAGGAATGGAATGGCCATGATAAAACTTTCCACTCAACCTTAAATAAGGGTTCAATCGAGTTGCTTCTTGTAATTAATGTTCAGGAGTCACCTTCCTCAGGATAAATTCCTTTTAGTCCTTAGTTGAGAAAGCAAAGATCTTTTCTATTGACTTTAAATTTAACTTACCTAATTTACTAAGAAAACGTTCGAAGCAATTTAATTCAATAAAATTTTGTCAATTGATCCAAACTTAATTCAACAAGCTGGTTTTCATTAGATCTAAAAATACTTGCTTGTGTTAAATTTTGAATGAACGAAAACGTTCACTTTCTAAATTAAATTAATTATTTCAACTTGAAGCAATAAGAAATTGCAATAGCAACCCAATTTTCATAAAGAATTCAAGAAACTTACTTATTTTGATTACCAAGAAAATAATTAACTTGTTATTATAATTGTAACAATAAATGAATTGGACCTTCTTAAGTTTTAATATTAAAGAAATATATAAATTCTGAAAGGAACGTGATGAAACTTCTGAAATTTCTATATATTTCTCAGTTCGTGGACTTTTAACTGTCTGAGAGGCATTTTGTGAGAAGGATAATAACCAAATCATGCACTTTTTCTGGTTGCTTTTCAGGGTAGTGACTGTTACTAGTAAGTATTTTAGTAGAGTTTTGGAGAATCTGTTATACGAGGGATGCACTGTTAATAGTTTGTAGCAGGCCATGGAAGCTCAATTAGCTAGAAACAATTGCAACAATAACAGCCTTGGTAGTGTAATGTCTGGCGTGCCGGACTTTCACCCAAGCGGCCCGGGTTCGACTCCCGGCGCTGGCAGATCTGGTTAAGGTTTTCTGCAGTTTCCCTTAGCTGTAACACAAATGTGGGATTTGCGCTGTTCCATCTATAAGTCGGCTGCAGCCGCACATTGGGCCTACATAATAATAATAATCGCCCCCTCCCTCCCGCACAAGCTTATAGCTTCTGGGGCCTTTGGTTAAAAGGTTATGGGTTGTAGTAATTATTATTATTATTATAACAATTGAATGTCGCATTAGTTGACATTCGTTACCCACAATTGTCAAACGTTCCGATTTCCTTGTGAACCGTAGTTAATTTTGTAAGATAAGTAGTTGTGCATTTTTAATTCAGTCAAGATGAGCATTCCGCGAACTGCCTTTAGAGCTATGATTTTCTACGACTATAAAAGACAGTTAGGATACCAGCAAAGCCATGAAAATTTGATAGCAGCTTTTGGCGATGCTGCCCCTTCATTATCTGCTGTTAGTCATTGGTTCCGCAAATTTCGACGAGGGCGAGAGCTGCTAGAAGACGAAGCAAGACCTGCGGAAGCTGTCTGTTCAGAAAATGTTGATCGTGTGGCAAGCTTGATTCAGTCCAATCGAAATATTACTTATAGGGAGATTCAGGAGGAAGTGAAGATGGGATCCTTGGCGGTGAATACCATTTTGCATAAACATCTTGGGGTAAGAAAGCTAGCAAGCCGTTGGATACCGCATTTGCTCTCAGAAAGTCAAAAACAGGCTCGAGTAGACTGGTGTAAATTTATGTTGCAAAAATTTGACGGAGGAGCTTCCAAGCAAGTGACATACATTGTAACTGATGACGAATGTTGGGTATACAGTTACGACTCTGAAACTAAACAGCAGTCTAGTGTTTGGGTATTTGAAGATGAAGACTTGCCCACAAAAGTAATTGGTGGCAGAAGCGTCAATAAGAAAATGATTGCTGTTTTTTTTTTCAGCAGAAGTGGTCCTGTTATTCCACTTGCAGATCGCAGAACTGTTAATTCTGAATAGTACTGCGAAGTGGCTTTACCACAGATGTTTGCAAAATTACAGACAGGTCGCCTAAGGACCGGTTTGTGTAACATCTTAGTCCATCATGACAACGCATCCTCCCACACTGCTGCCAGAACATTGGATTTTTTGAAAGATACGGGAGTTCAATTGTTAACTCATCCTCCGTATAGCCCAGATCTGGCGCCGTGCGACTTTTTTTTGTTTCCAACTGTTAAAAAAATGATGCGAGGTAAAAGATTTTCCAGCGCAGATGCAGCAGTTACAGAATCTCAAAGAACTTTTGACAAAGAATTGAGGACCTTTCAGAAAATGAATTTTCCGAATGTTTTAAAAAGTGGTTTCAAAGAATGCACAAGTGTATTACTCTAAATGGAGATTATTTTGAAAAACAATAAAGATTTTTGTTAAAAAATGCAACGGTCTTTTTATAACTAACAATTTTCAGCGCAACGCTCGTATAACTTGTTTCTTCTACACAATGAAACAGCAAACTTTTTAATTTCAATAGCACTTACCTGCCAATCCTAAGGAATTGGAATCACTTCCTAGCGAACGTTGTTCGGCTACTCGGCCGTTTTGGAAGTTTCTTTTGGCTTTCTACTTAGCAAGCATTTATTAGTTCTGTCTTTCCTTTCGAAATACAAAAAATTAAACGGATATTCATCCTTTTTGTCATTTAACCCGTGTTATCTCGAGCGAAGTAAAGTTCATAAATTAAATTCCGCGTTGCACTATGCGCGTCAGGTACCTGATCTTGCTGAACCCTGAACGTACCTGTAACTCCTGAAATTGATCTGTTTCAATTCAGGCAACTCGATTGTTTCAATAAGTAGTACTGTACAGGCTTATCTATTTTACAGACAATCGATTTACACTCGTTACACGGTTTTTTCACTTATTTTTCACTTATATTTCACTTACCAAGTGCATTGATTATTGCCGGAAATTTTTTTAGTGACATTTCTGCAACGTCTTAATTGCACGACACGGAGTTGAGTGCAATTACGTTGCAGAAATGCACGAAATCAAAATTTCCAGGCAGAATCAATGCACGAGGCTATATTCGGTAAGAGAATCGCACGACGCACAGAAAAAAATGCATTATGATTAATTGGTTTTTATTTTTAAAATCAGTGTTTTATGTACAGAGACTCCATGTTTTATGTAGCTATATATGTTACAAGTATAATTTCCAAAAAATTCTAAAAAATTACTCCTCGGTAGCATATATATATAAATTTCCGGAAAATTGTGTGATTGTCATGGATACAATTCAAATTTGAATTTTTCTATTGGTTCTCGGCATCGTCGTGCGATTCTCTATTTTATTTAACAATACTTTTTACTAAATTGACATGAGAATCGCACGACGATGCCGAGAACCAATAGAAAAATTCAAATTTGAATTGTATCCATGACAATCATACAATTTTCCCGAAAATTTATATATATATGCTACCAAGGAGTAATTTTTTGGAAATTTTTTGGAAATTATACTTGTAACATATATAGCTACATAAAACCAATTAATCATAATGCATTTTTTCTGTGCGTCGTGCGATTCTCTCACCGAATATAGCCTCGTGCATTGATTCTGCCTGGAAATTTTGATTTCGTGCATTTCTGCAACGTAATTGCACTCCACTTCGTGTCGTGCAATTATGACGTTGCAGAAATGTCACTCAAAAAATTTCCGGCAATAATCAATGCACTTGGTATATTACAAGTGAAAATGGTAAAATTGTGTTTTACCATTTTGATGTGATGAAGTATTTTTACAGATCTATTTTTGATGCCTATTTATACGACTTTTGGATATTAATATTGAATAAATTACTCGTTTAACAATTCGAAATTAAAAACTTCCTATCCGTGTGCTGTTTTGTAGTTACTCTCCAGTGATGGTCATGTTTGCATGCACCAGGGTTCATGCTTTTTATTAAATTGAATTTACTAAATTTACCAAATTACTAATTTTTAGGGGGATGTTTCACAAGCGGAAATTGGTGAAAGCTAAATCTGGAATTTTCTCAAGATTTAATTTGCAAAATCTTCTAAGCAGTTAAGCAGTTGATTAAAAATAATTTATTTTCCAAGTTTGTCAAATTTAGCATTTTGAAGGGTAAACCTGTTCTTAGGAAAGGCTCTTCATCTACAAACCCTGAGAATCTACCTACAAAAACTTCTTCATACATGAGTCTGCATTAACTCATATCTAAACAGTGCCAAACATTTAAAAAGAGGCGTTCTTTAGGCTTGAAAAAGAGGCTCAGCTGGTTCTAGCAACTTCTAGAGAACCAGAAAGTGTAGTTATATAATGAAATAGTATTTATTATCTTATGAAATTAAGAATAATCCTAATATTAAAAAATATGTAGGTAACTGTAAGTCAACTGACCATGCAAGCCACTTCAATTTAATTCTGATCAATATTTACTTAGTCTGTAAAACGATATCCAGTGGAAAATATAGAAATGTATATAATATTTAATAAGGAACTTTAAAGAAAACATCAACGCATCTTACCGGCGAACCGTGAAATTCTACAGGTATATAAGGTTAGATTTTAGACATTAGCATAGTTTTTGAATGACTGCTGAAGGTGACAGCCTAGCTGTTGAAACAAGTGTCCAGAGAGAACAAAAGTGTGCGTGGTGAGGATGACGATTTAATTATTGTAACTGTAGAATTTTCTTGTCGTTTGCGTAATCTGTGTAAAAGTTTATTCACGTATTAAGACTGTGATAATCTTCATATTGTTTATGAATGTATAAATTTGCTTTGTTGTAGATACCAGTTGTACCTTCTTGTTCATTATAAGTCGCTATAAGTCGTGCTATTTCCTACTGTACCCGGTTGTGGACTGTATTTTGCTACTCTAGTTTTTCCGTGTAATAACTAAAGTGTTATGGTTTAGTTCGTAACTACGAAAAGAAGAGTAGGCAATATTGTAGAAGATGGGAAGCTCAGGAATATTTCGAAGTGGTCATGACGTTCAGAGTTTGGTACATCTCTCCATTTTATTCTAACCGGCCTGCAATTCGTTCTCAATCTCATTCTCTAGTATGGCTTATGATTAATTCATTTTACACATAAAAACTTCAAATGAATTTGTACTATTTTATTTCTGAATTGTCCTGAATTTTAAAACGTGTCAAGATTCTATTTAGTTTAATGTTAATATTAGTAAATGCTATTCAAATATCATTTATCATTAATAGTTTACATTTTTATATTCGATAGTTTATATAGTTTATACGAATAGTTTCTAATTATATTAATATTGCGACAAAGTCCCTCTCTAAAGGATGGCGCTATACTTGTAACGAGCTTAAATTTGAAGTTGTTCATTTCGTTTAGATTTCCAGTCCGGTATAGGGATAAATTATTCCGCTTTGTTGAAAACTAAAGTTGATATATAAAACGTGAGAAGTTTTATTTTCGAATAATTAAAAATGCAGACAATCTCATTTAATATGAATTTCGTGGTACTCAGTTGAAACCAAGTTAAAACTTGCATGAATGAAATCCAGTTCTTACGGACTGAAATCTTGCTTTAGGCACATATTCCTCAAAATTTGCTTTAAAATATATTTTACGATTTCATTTTGTATAAATAATCCCTTATCTAAATTCATGTTTAAAGAATTGTAAAAGAACTAATTGCTCTCAAGTAATAATTCTTCTTTGGTTTGACAGTTTTTATTACCACGAATTTTTGATTTTACGGGATGCGACAGTTCGCCACCGCCGTTTCGACGCCGCCGATTCTCCACGATGCCGGTTCGCCTCCAGCCTATACACCGCCGACCAGTTCGCCGCTGTGTTTGGAGTTAATAATATTATAGCCACTGCTTTAATTGTTTTGAATTTAAATTCTTGCAATGTTTGTATACTATATAATACTAATTAGTAAACCAAATGACCATAAATACATGTGTTCAAAACTTACGTTATTGAAACACAGAACTATGCTCTCATTGAAACATGCAACATATAGAACGTGTCACTAAAAATTAACAATTAATAAATAATAAAAAATGTATTTAAGAATCTTTTTCTATTTGCAATTTTTAGTGTTACACATGTTACGGTATTTTCAGTATTTGATAAAAGCATGAAAGGTATTAGAACCTAGAATATATATTGTATTGCTGAAACGTGCTTAACTGTGGGTTATAGAGAGATACATATTTTGTTGTAGAGGCAATCATGCACGTATACTTATATTACCCGAATAAATTTTACAACGGTGAACTATTCAATTCTGTTTAGTCGTTTATTAGGTTATTTGAATTTTTAAATTTATTAACTCCTAGATTATAATAGATTTAATTTTTATTTTAGCTTCTATATGTAACATTTTATGTTCATTAGTTAAAACATACTTATTTTCTGTCAAATAATTACCAATATAATATTTTATACAAGTTTATGGTGCAATCTTTTACATTTCGGCTAACAGTTGATTATTGAAATATAAACTAAACTGAGATATTGAAATATAAACGCCCGGCGGCGAATGGGCGCTGTGCCGAACTGGTCTGTCGGCGAACCGGTCGGCGACAAACCGGCCTCGCGACGAAACTTCGCGTCGGTGGCGAATCGGCGGCTAAATGTACCAAACCGTTGATTTTATTAGCTCTGTGCATCGTTGGATATAATAATAGAGCGGAATTTGTTCAATTTTATTATTGTCTATGTAATTTGTCATATTTAAACTTGAGTGGTTGGATTCATATAGCCCCCTTTCAAACTGTAGGAAAATTGGTTAGTTTTACCCTTCTCGGGAGAACCTCAACATAGTGTGGTTTTGTCTATCAAGGCGGATGGCTCGCGTCTAGGTCACCCTTATGAGGCTTGAATTTGTCTATGATCCCGCAAGAGAGTTTGAATGCGTTTGTAGAATCAGTTTGGTTATTTATGAAGGAAATTTCTAATAATTTCGTATTGTGTGTCTAATTAGAGGTCAGTATTTGTGAAGAGTGTTTATTTGTATAGTATTTTCGAACTAAGTAGAGACCAGTTTTAGTGAAGAGATTTTGTAAAATAAACTGCAGTGGGTAAACTTTATTATAGTAATTAAATGAAGGAAGGAATTGAATCGAGCGACCTAGTGCACTTCGAGGATATGAAGAATTTGTCCTGGTTGGGTGCACTGATTAATAAAGATGTTCTTTAAGATAAATTATTATTTCAGTATGAGATATTGGGAATACGCCGAATGTACGCCTTTTAGTATTAATGACTTAACGCCCATCATCTTCTTTAAAATAACCATATAAAAGTTTAAAGAACTTTTCAAATAATTGTTTATGCCGCAGTTCAAGTTTAAAACAAATCAATAAAAATATAATCAAAGTTATTAATGTAAAATACTGCAATGTTCAAAGATTTAGTTTTTAATGAAAATCGTTTACAATTCAGCTGCTTGTTCCCGCAACATTATTTTAAATAAGTGTTGTTAGCGGTGTTTGCGGTTGTTTTGTTTGTGTGGTCATTGGTCTTTTGTTTTAGTAAGTTAAGCATTTGTTTGTGAAGTTTAAAATGAAACAAAGATTTGCAAGGTGTAATACACAGAAAGAATTAATGTCAAACAGATTTGTTAATAATAATGTCACACACATTTCATTTGTTGATAAAAAAATTTGAATTGGTGTTTATATCAAAAATTTAAAGAATGTATCTAGAATGGGATTCCAAATTAAGTTATAATGTAAAAAATAATAATGTGAACAAGCTTTTAATATGTGTTATCTTTTTTTGTATTCTGTGGATTTATATTCTTAATTAATTTAATATGCAGATTTCAAAATTAATAATCAGTGCTATAGTTTGCCACGACGAATTGTTGGTGTTCCTTTTATAAAATAAATTTTACAATAAAAGAAAGATTAGCCAAAATAATTGTAACGTAAATTAATGTGGCATCTTTTTCCAAATTTAGATTTCTCAACGTTTGCTATTTTTAACATCAAACAAATTAGGTGGTGCCTTTTAATCTTTTTAATTGTTCCTGTCTTTATTCCTATTTAGAAAGTCTTTATAATTAACACCCACGACACCTTTGTATAATTTGAAATAATAAGACGTCCCTTCCGGAAGGTAAGTTAACATATCTGTTTTTTAAGTGCATTTGTTGATTAAGAATATCAGGTTGCTACATACTGGATCAAATCAATGGAGAGCTACGGTAATAGAAGGCACATTTTGATGTTGCACTATGACTATATCTATGGCGATTTATTGTCGTTAATATTCATTTTAGGAAATAATGTTCAATACAAAAGTGTTTTGAAATTTTTATCTACATTTGAGAATACTTGAAATTATTTTTAATTGCTTTTGAGTTACGCCTTTCAGCAAATTTTTTCTAAATGGGAACTTGTTAGTTTTACGTTACCATTCGATAGATCATTTTTTCTCTTTACAATAGTATTAACTTTTTTTATTTTATTTTAATAACATTTATTCGACTAGATTACAAATAGTAGGTACATCTAAGATGGACAAAGTTATTTGCAACAAAGTTATTGGTCAAAATCTTATCATTGAAAACAAATTAATAACTAAGTAAATTAAATTAAGTGTTCAAATTGTTCTCCATTTATAATTTGACAATGACCGAATCGATTTACAGAACCCCCGAAAAGAATTCTCTAAATATTCACAGGGAATTTCTTGTATTGTTCTGGTAATGCTTGAACCGGCGTTTTGTCGAAAAAATGTTATTATAGTAAAATTTAAAAAATGTAATAGCATTGTAAAGAAAAAAAGGAACATCACCAACTCAGAAATAACCAATAAAAAGGTGTACCTACAAACACTACCATATTTGAAGTGATAAAAACGATATTATCACCATGAGGAAAAGCCTTCTAAGAAAAGAATTTTAGGTTAAACACTAAAGTGAAATTGAAGTGGGGAAAAGCCAAATAAAAATTGTAACAGATTTTTCATCCTTTGTTTACGTACGACACGGCGACGTAATCTTGAGAACGAAAGCAAATAGACAAGACTTTATTTCCATCACGGAATTCTCCAAAAATACGATAAGCTAACTCAAGAAAATAGATAATCATCTCTATAAAAGGAATCTACAATTAATGATTGAAGAAGAAAAATTTCACAAGAAATAATTTTATTACAATTCAGATTCAGAACGTGATTTAGGGCGACAAGAACTTTATGGTGAAATCGCCTATCATAGGTAGTTTACAACACCTGTCAAAAGGTTTGTCAATCTTATCACCATCGCTTATTTCGGCACATGATTAATCCCTTATATGATGTTCAAAACCTGATATTTAATACTTCTAAAGATTTATAGGACTAACTTTTAAGTTTTACCAAGAAAAAACTTAAATTATTTTTTTAATAAAAATAACATACTAGCTTCTATAAACTGTAAGAAGATATACGAAAATTCTTCAAATATGTCCCAAATAGCACGCGAACATCCATAGGATGTCCATAAATAGTCACTTCAGACCTTGCAATGTATGTACATAGTACGTCCATAGAACGTCGTACGTATTTTCGATTTATATCCATTTTACGTCCTTCGTTCACAGATTCATATGTAGATACATAGGTCGTAGAGGGACATTTAACGAATATACGCTATTGCACGTCTATAGGATTTCTGTTTGAGGCGTAATTAGGACTTTCGATGTGTAATTAATGCCTATAATTGATTAAATTACTGAACTAATTAAATTCTACAATTAACTAAATTCTGTAATTAATTTTATATTTAATTAAATGAAGTAATAATTTATTTACTTGTAAATTAGTAATTTTTGATAGCAAATGTACTTTATCATTAGTAACAAACGTGATTGGATAGATAAAACTTGTTACATTTCTTTTAAAAATGTTTTTCTTGTTTTAAAGTATGTTACAGTGCACAATATGTAAATACATGTACAATTATGTACTTAATTTTTACAGCCGTTGTTCTACGCTCTACCGAACAATTTCCACACCTCTTCCAGTCACATTTTGGATTGATTTAGCTGACATATCAGAAGATGCTGAAAACATTAAGGCATAACAAAAAAAATTAACGAATTTTTTATTACTTACCAAATTGAAAATAGTAGATACATATAGCTTGACCAACATTCACTGTCAAACAAAATAAAAACTATTCACCAAACTTTGTGAAGGTCTACCCTTTGTACGTACCTCCTCTTCTATTTTAAACTAAGCAGGTTACAAAGTGATGAAGAGAATAGGCTTAACATAGCTATTTGGAAAAACCGCATTCGAAGAACTTATCGGAGGAAGTTTACGACAGGTTTACCAAACCGTTATCTATTCTATGGGTTAAACAGCCTTGGTAGTGTAATGTCTAGAGTGCTGGACTTTCACCCAAGCGGCCCGCGGTCGATTCCCGGTGCCGGCAGATCTGGTTAAGGTTTTCTGCAGTTTTCCTTAGCTGTGACGCAAATGTGGGATTTGCGCTGTTCCATCTGTAAGTCGGCTGCAGCCGCACTTAGGGCCTACGTAATAATAATAATCACCCCTCCCTCCCGCACAAGCTTATAGCTTCTGGGGCCTGGTTTCCAGGCTATGGGTTGTAATAATTATTATTATTATTTGCATTTTTATTTACAGTCACAAGAACGTTAAATTCAAATAACTGTAATACCTACTTATTCCATAACACTAGTCAAAACTCAAAAACAAAAAACAGAACAAATGTGTTTGCAAAAATTTGAATACCTACTTACTATAACAGATGCAGAAGTTAGGTTATAACTTTTTATAATTATAATAATTGATTTAATTTTAACTCTAAACCGTACTAAAATTTTATCTTCGAATCTAAAATGGATTTTATTAACAAAATACATGAGTTGACTTGATTTACGGTGAAACCGTAACTTATAGAAATAATTTAATGCAGGGATCAAATAAATTCAAATTTATTTGAATTCATATAATTTTTCATTTAATCTTTTTACTGGAAACAAAAGACTTTGTTAATTCAGTTAATTATATCAGCTACAAAATTAACACAATTTTGCAAATTACTATTTATTTTAAACGAATAAATATTGATTTACAATAAATTCAATTATTTGTTTTTATAAATATTAAAATTGTCGAGTAAAAACCGCCTATAAGTCCATTAACAGAGATACATTGAAACTCCATCATCGCATATCCTATGGACGTCCGTTTTTGATTCAATAACAAAGGTACATTTATCGTTCATGGTCTGACATCCTGTGAACGTACTTTTTTGATCCGTTTTATGTCCACGGACATTTGGATATAAAATGAACCAAAAAAGATGTCCCTAGGACATTATGTGCTATCTAGAGTATTTATGTATCAAAATACAAAAATCTCCTATATAATGCAGCTTCATATAAAGGATTTATTAAAAGTGATTGGTTGACGTTTAGAACTACGAAACGGACTGTTTTATGAATTTCTGTTAATATAAATGGGGCCTCCAGGGATTTTTAGTTAAAGTTAAATGGATAATTTATAACTTATAACTTAACAAATATAACTTATTCCGATACACTCAGAGTCCATAATAAACATAATAAAACACTCTTAAAAGTAACCTTTAGTAAGTCAGTCATTGGTCATTGAATTGGTGATACTGCCAAAAATCTAAATACAAATTTCTAAGATTTTACTGAACACCGTCATAGAAAAAAGTCGCTGGTGCAACAGTCATTTCAATAAGAAAGCATCCGCTGAATTAGCTACAGACACCGTTCCCGATCACATGTCACTTGGAAGCAGCTTAAAGTCATAACCACTTCCTAACTTTGCATCAGCAGTTGCATTAGCAAATGTCGTGATGTGTACTTGTAATGGCATGTTTCTAACAATAAAATTCTTATTAATTGTGTTCAATTGTTATTCTTCATACGAAAGCTTTCTAAATCTGTAAATTTAATTATACAAGCAATCGAAAATTTTAATAATCTTATAAAGCTAATATTAACAGTTTCCTCTAAATTAAAATACACAAGAAATTCTAAAGCGAAATAATTTCTAAATATTCAATGATTAATCAAGTCTCATGGCTTAATTTTGTTATAAATCGACTTGGAGATTAAATTAAAATATAAGATGCAGTGTATGTAGGGACGTTTCCCAATTTAGAGAAAATCTACTAGCGTAATCATATTATTCCCTAATGAATTAGGTACCATCTCTTTGACGGATAATGACAAATTAATCAAGATAACCACTGTAAAACGAGTAGAACGTCGGATACAAATAGGATCTAACTCAAATTCCCTAAGCGTGCACTTGAAATTGGAAACGGATTTTACAACGTAAAATTAATGAATGTTTGCTACCTTTAAGTATCAAGAACACTGGGGAAAGTTCTTTTCAGGGAATTATTAAATTAAGTGATTTGTCAATATGATTAAAAAAATGCTAAACAATAGGGGCTATTTAATGTTCCCCCTTATGTTGTTACAATATTATATTCAAAAGTAGCAAAATGATCTGCAACACCAAAAACCTTGTTGCCTTCCATTCATTTACTCTGTCATATGCCTAATAATTAACGAAGTTTGTTAAAGCTGCTTGTTTGCTGGGATTTCGACGAGAACCCGGAATAAATGCGCACTAAATTTTACCTTTTATAAAACGTTGTTGCTCATGTTTATTTTATTAACCCATTGTGAATAGAATGACGTCATCTGTGTGTTTCTGAACTTCAAATATACTCAGGAGTAGTTCTAAGCTCAAGGATAAATTAGTATAATTTTAGGATAGACTCTATATTATTATACAATATATAATATTTGAGTTATATTAAATAATTCTAATAGTAATGTGTATCTATGGCGTCTGAAAACGTATAGTTCTGAAAATAGTAGAAAATGCAGTACGTTGTGTAAACGTTGAACATAAATACTGACAGTGAGGATGGATTTCTAATAAAAGAAGTTGGTTATTCAATACGCGTAACACAGTATAGGGTCAGAATTGTTTATCCAGTATTCTGGGAAAACTCAAACAAAATTGTAATCTATTAGCAGCAACTGCATTCAGTTACAGCTTTTGTTTGGAAATTCAGCACAAACAGCAAGAATTAACTTGATACATTCATTACTGTTCCGGTAATAAAATAATCAAATAGTACTGACATGCATATTATCTCCCAATTTTTTTCTTTATTGTGTTCTACAACTGCGAATGCATATATACTATTCTCCAGTTTTTCAGATGGTGTTATTACGCGATGTAGCAGGCAAATATGAGAATATTACTTATGGGATTATGGCGTGGCGTGGTGTTGAATTCTTTATATTCAGCATTTACTAGCGCACTATTGTTATTAATACAGAATAGGCGCCTATTATACTTAAAAATCCTTCGTGCCCTTCTGAAGTTTAAAAATTCATTTCCGACAAATATATTAATGCACTTCTAATTTCCTTCTCGTTTCTACAGTTACTCTGATTTAATCATTCAGTTCAACATTGAATTTGTATTATCCATTTTTCAACTGTCCACTCATTTCATTTGTCGCGTGTCTGTGTCCGTGTGTCTGGCAGCGCCAGATTACCCAACAGGCCAGAGATGCCAGGGCCTAGGGGCAAATTTTGTAGGGCGGCAAACTTCGGAGCGATCCCCCCCTTGATGTAGGTGTTTAAATAAAAGATTGATCGAAATTTTATAATTATTGGAAAGTGTCAATATTTATACTTCACAATGGGCTTTGACCTAAAACTAACCAAATAAATTCCAACAAATGTTAAATAAGTACACATCTACTCAAGGGTATCAATAGAACCGAAGAACGGATCGAAATTATTTTATTGCTTTTTACAGGAATTATTAGCCCCTTTGGGTCATTCAGTCAAATAAACACGTATTTTACTGTGGAATTACAAAATGTTTTCAACATTTTAGATAATTCCCATATTCGTTTGCTAATATTTGTTTAGTTATCTCAGTTGTGCGTAATTTTACTTTCGCTGTATTAGTGCCTTTTGGAAATCTTTTATTTTTAATATTGGGTGAGTTTTACCTTCTGCATACACTATACTTTTATACGTGTGTAGTAAATCTATAAAATTAAATATTAATATATTTTAGGTACATAAAATGTCGAATTAGTATATTACATTCTGGAATATTAAAATGAATTCGTGGAAATTTAAAGAGGGGAAATAATTCTTGTAACTTATTTTATAGTACTATTTTTTCAAAGAATTTAACCCACATTTTTACTTACTAACCTTTATTCATTGTCCTTAAATAATAAAATGAATTCGTGGAAATTTAAAAGGGTGAATTAATTCTTGGAACTATTTTATAGTAGTATTTTTGAAAGAATTTAACCACATTTTTACTAACTAACCTTCATTCTTTGTCCTGAAATATTAAAATGTATTTGTGAATATTTAAAAAATTGTAAAATAATTCTTGGAGCTATTTTATAGTAGTATTTTTTAAAAAAATTAACCCGCATTTTTACTTATTAACCTTCATCCTATGTCTTCGAATAATAAATTGAATTCGTGGATATTTAAAAAATTGTGAAATAATTCTTGGAACTATTCTATAGTAGTATTCTTTAAAACCATTAAAACATTGAAAGAAGCAGCTGCCCCCTAAAAGAAAAGCAGAAAAGAATAAAGCCCCGTTCAATTTAATCCATAAGTGTGGTGCTGCGGGTTACAAATCAGTACGAATTTTTTTGTGACTAATTGAAACAGTTTTGCAATAGTTTTGAGTTTTATTTAGTAAGAAGTCGTCGTGTTTCACTTTGTTCTCCGTACTCGAAACTAATATGAGTTGCCCTCCTCTAGTTCAAATCCTGAGTAAGTCATTGACTTCTGCCGCACGAGTTTGTGCTATTTTAACCTGCTGCAATTTTAAATTCTTAAACTTAAATAAATTAAGATAATTTATGAGACACAAGTGACAAGTTAAGGTGGGATTTCCTATACACGTCTGACGTTTTCGTTTGACGCGTGCGTCGAACGCATACATTTAGACGCTACGTTCAGACGCGTCTCGATGTTTGTCAATGAGCGTCGGGCGCTTTAAAAGAGCGATAATAATAATTGTCGGAGATGTTGAGAAAACGTACATACACAACATATACTCAATTGTCTTTGTGGTTAGAGGAACATGATGATAAAATTATATTAGCATTGCTACCAAAAAAGAAAAGAAAATTGGAGAAAGATTAGTTTCCACGTAATTTCCACTTAAGTTTTCACGTATTCTTTGATTTTTATAATCTGTATGACCACTGTTGTATAGGGCAGGACAATTAGACACGCACTTAATCACTCGTTCATCTTTTTCATTGGTAAAGCAAGATTTTCTTGCCATTTGATGCCAAATCGTGTTGGCGTGTCGAAATATACTGTCAAATAATAACTAAAAAAACAATCAGCAGTCTCTGAGACGCATGTCTAAACTGGTTTTGAAGCAGACGACTCCATGACGCATCCGTCAACCGCAATATATTGCGGCGGGTCGCATCTATAGAAAATCAAAAACATTGCTTTCCCTTTAATGGTTTATCATGAGTCCGACGCACACGTCAGACGCAAACGTCAAACGCGTATAAGAAATCCCACCTTAACATCTCGAGATTGACGCACGTTTTGACGCCGCACGACATCGACCGAGAAAAGTATAAATACCCAGTCATTTTTGTAACAAACTCTCTTTCAATTTACATCTTTAGAAAAGTGCACACCTGTTGAAGAACAAAAATTAATTTTACAGTTATGTTTTGAGTTAAAACACATGTTAACAAAGAAAATTTAGGCATTTTTAGGTCATCATGTTTGAAAAACGTTGAAGTGTTTGAATACTTAACAACGTTCAATTCAAGTGATTTTCTTATAAATAACATAATAAATATTATGAATAACAAGGGCATTAAATTTATTCAAGTGACAATTCACGTAGAATTTAAATTGTTTTTATTTTTCAGCAAATCAAGTTCTCGAACGAGTTGTGTAATAAATGGCAAATTTAAATTTGGGTCGCCGTTCTGTTAGAAAATCTGTAACAAAGAAAGGAAATGATCCAAAGTGATCTAAGTCACGTACGGCAATAAGTCACCTTCACTTTACTTAGTGAAATGGTCCCAGCAATTTGAATGGGATCGGGACTCTATCGATAATGATCCTTCACCAGAAATGCTTGTACAAGTGATCACTTCCGAAATGATACCGTGGTTGAAAACCTGATCGTGGAAGACCGCTGTTTGAAGAAGCAGTCCCGGTTAACCAAGTTTACGGAAGGTTAACGCGTCTACAGGTGCACCTTGATTGTACAAACGGGCATGCCCCAAGTAGATTAGTTATAATACTCTTTGCGAATCGAAATAAACTGGCACACTTGCAGTAATAAACTTTAACAAAGTTTATATGTACAGGTTCTTAAGTGTTATTGGGGTCACTGGGTGTCAGTGGAGAAAAACCATTTAAAACAGAAGAGCTATATAATTATTGTATTACATTAATACTGTGTTTGCTATATGTTATAATTAGACTTACACATAAGCTTATAGACAATAATAAGTAAAACTCATGCCTTCTCTACGTTTTTCAGCTATTGTAGATTGTAAAAAGCCACCAGTTATTGAATCGGAAGAATTGTCGCCATCTAGGTATAACGTTGCTTAAAGGCATCAATAGCAAGTAACCAAATCCCAGATAATAGAAAATCCCATAATAGAAAAATTATACGTCGAATGATAATTAAATAGAGGGAAAAGAAGCAGAACATTTTTGAAAAAAACAATGTTGACCTGACTAGCTGGCTCCGTCTGAAATTGATTTATACACAAAGTTTTTGAAGATTTGAATTGATGACGATGAAAAGTTTCCCTAAGAACCGACTCCATATCCACATGTTATGAGAATTTCATAACTGGACAAGTGGAACCAAACCAATAGACGGTATTGCAATAACATTTCTACGACAAACCAATTTGCTGAGTATTAAATAAATAATATATAATTTTGTTTAAAATTTTAATAACGACGTTGTTTTTTGTTAATGGTGATGTAGGAAAAAATTTTAATGAGTCGCTTTTATTGTTAAATAAATTAAAACGTTTCAATTGGTTTTTTAATATGATCATTTCGGATTTATTAAATCCTTCTTCAGTTGATAAATAACATAATTAAAACTGCAACAATAAATTTTTTGTTAACATGTATTTTTTTTATTATATTAATAGGAAAGAGAGAAATTTCTTTTTTTTACTTACATTTTTGTTGTTATAGGATTGTGATATTTTAAAATTGTTTTTTCTCAGTTTGTGGTGGGATTAACAAGGACATTTAAAAATAAAATACAAAATTTAAAACTTCCAGATAATCATGTTTTCTTTTCTTTAGACATAGTATCTCTTTATACAAACATACCTATAGAATTAGCAATAGACTCTATAGATAACAATTATTGAGACAAAATAAAAAAATTAACAAAAATTCCAAAACATGAATTCATAAAATCTGTAAAAACCATATTAAATTCAAACTATTTTCAATTCAATAAACAAATATATAAAGAAAAATAGGGAGTAGCAATACTTCCTTCGGAGTAACAGGAGGGATTTCTTCGTACAGTAGATTATTAACCTCTTCCAAGGCAGATCAGCAAATAATTCTGATTTTTGCTTATTATCTCTTGCCCAAGGCCCAGCATCCTTCCTTATAGGCGGAATTGATGTTACAGACCTCTTGATCTTATTGGTTGCTTTCCATAGAGAGTACTCTGTTTCCTCGTCCGCAGTTAAATTTTGTAGATAGGAGCTGATTAAATCTTCTTTGAGTTTTTGAATTTCTCTCTTGAGTTTTTGTGATTTGTTATTCAAGATGGTTTTGTCCGACGGATCTCTTGACTGCTGCCATCTTCTTCTAGCTTTTCTTTTTTCTGTTACCAGTATTCTGATTTCGATCGGATAAATAACCCCTTTAGATATAAGGGTAATTTCTTTGGTATTGTTAAAAGCAGCTGTCTGAATTATTTTAACAAAATTTTCAGGTTCTTGTTCCAGTTCCTGAATTGTTTTCAAACTAATGTTAAGGTGAATATTTTCTTGAAGGTCATTTCTGAACCTCTCCCAGTCAGTGGTTTTATTTACGAGCATGGGGCGGCCTCCTTTTTAATTATCCTTTTACTCAGTGTTAATATAACTGCTGAATGGTCGGAATCTAAGTCCAGATTTTCTTCAATATCTATGAAATTGGGTGAAACTTTCTTGGTAATAAAGAAATCTAGCAAATCAGGAATTTTGTTGGGATCCGTAGGCCAGTACGTGGGCTTACCTGAGGAGTGGAGGTTGCATCCAAGTTTCCTCGTGGCTTTTCTCAGTTCACTGCCTTTTGTTGTGGTCAATCTCGATCCCCATTCCACATGTTTGGCGTTGTAATCACCACCCAAAATGAAACGTTCGCCAAGATGTTGTAGGATCGTTTTATAGTCAGCATTTTTTAAATTGTGCTTTGGAGGACAGTAAATTGCACCTATTTTTAAATTTTGTTTTGTGGACTTAATACATACCATAGTAAGCTGGAATTCTATCCTTTGTAGATGACATTCTTCGTAGTGGTTAATTGATTCTTTGACTAATACAGCACTACCGCCTTTAGCTTGATTGTCGGGGTGAATAGTGTGGTATAATCTATATCTTCTTATTTTTAGGTAGGATTGTAGGAAATAAAATATTTGAAACATTTAATAACATTCACCCAAGATTAAAATATACAATAGAACATGAAAACTTAAAAAATTCAATAAACTTTTTAGATTTAACAATAATTAGAAATCCAAATGGAACTATAGATACAAATTGGTACAGAAAAGAAATTAAAACAGATAGATATTTAAATTTTTATTCATATACAGATTTAAAATATAAAAAAGTTTAATTAATAATTTAGTAGACAGAGCAGTTAAATTATCATCAAAAAAATTCCGTAAGAAAATTTAAAAAAATTTAAAATCATGTTACAAAAAAATCAGTATCCATTAACTTTCATTAACACAAATATAACAAACAGATTAAAAAAAATAAAACTTAAAAATACAAATTCAAACCAAACTATAAACTTACAACCAAATTTCTTAGGTAAAGAATTTAATAATAATCAAAATAACATAGAAACAAAGCTAATAATTCTACCATTTATTCCTAAACTATCTCAAACAATAGCAAAAACATAAAAAAAATATAATAACACTACAGGAAAAAAATTTCTCAATAATTTAAAAAATAAAATAGACATAGAAAATGAAACAAATATAATTTATCAAATTAACTGTAATGACTGTAATGCCAATTATATTGGACAGACAAAACAAAATCTTAAAAAAGAATAAATCAACATAAAAATTTAATTAAAATAAAAATATCCACTCCTAATAAACCAAATACAGCACTATCCAACCATGCAATATATAAAATTCACAACTTTAACTTTAACATACCAAAAATTTTACAAAAAGAAACAAATTTAATTAAATTAAATAAAAAACGACTATTATATAAAATGAATGAAATAAAAGAAAGTCCTACAGCCATAAAACAGACATAGAAAATCTAAGCACTATTTACCATAATTTATTTTAAATATAGTATTTTTTGTCAATTAAAAAATTGAATAACAATTAAATACAAAATATTTAATTATATTAAAAAATCTGATTTTTTACTATTCTTAAAAAAAAGAATAGTAATAAAGTCTTTTTAAATACAATGTTTTTCACTTATTTTCTTTTTCTTTTCCCTATATTTTTAATATTATTCTCTCTTGTAAAAACATTTTAAATTTATACTACTAACTATTTGGTTAAACGCGAAATATTAGAAATTATAAAAAAATTAGATATAATAGAATATTTATAATGACGTTTATAGACATGCGCTTTTACTATTACATTTTTATCAATTGACAGAATTAAAGTAAAATTGGTTTTTCTAATAAGAATCATATATTAGAGAAATTATAAAATTATTTTAAACAATCTTTCAACATTTATACAAAGTGAAATAACAAAAATCAAGTGGTGTGTTTAATTCCACCACAAACTGAGAAAAAACAATTTTAAAATATCACAATCCTATAACAACGAAAAAGTAAGTAAAAAAAGAAATTTCTATCACTTTCCTATTAATATAATAAAAAAATACATGTTAACAAAAAATTTATTGTTGCAGTTTTAATTATTTTATTTGTCAACTGAAGAAGGATTTAATAAATCCGAAAAGATCATATTAAAAAACTAATTGAAACGTTTTAATTTATTTAACAATAAAAACGACTCATTAAAAAATTTTCCTACATTAGGTACCATTAAATAAATAATTTGCTACTTGGTGTTACTCAATTTACAAGAGATTAAAATTGCTACCTTATTAAAAATAATTTTTAACTCCTCTAAAATGAATTAAGAATGTATAAGCTAACTAAAGAAAATGTACGATTGTAATATCTACAAATCATTTGTGTTTAATAGTTGTAATAGTTAGTGAGTTTTTGTAATAATTAAAACGTTTCCTATAAATGCCACAGACCGCAACACACAAACTTCTTGTAAAGTTTCACACACTCGGCGACATGTTGTTCATATTCTGTACACTTATTCAAAACGTTATATCCGAGTAATTTAATAACATATAAGTGCAGCACATCAAGTTATTAATATAGTTACAGGAAAAGTTCTTACTACACTTCATAATATATAATAATAAAGTTTTAGTTCTTTCAACATAGAAAGCATTATAGGCAAGTTTAATAAAATTAATTTAGAAAATAAATGTGTGCATAAAATACGTAAAAGATAGCATGATGTTGCTAACTAGGTAAATTGCATTGCGAGTTACGTAATTAAAATGGATGTATTGGTCTAATTTAAAGTTTAGATTTTAACTCAACTTCTCTCCATTTTGTTCCACTTTATATTAAATGCAATTTGAAATTTGAAGCTGATCGATTAAAAATAAAACTAACTTAACTGTTGTTAAAAACATAAAAATAGTTGTTGGTTGAATTATTTTAATTTGTTGAAAGAATTTATGACGAATGTGTTCTTTTAATTCCAACCCTTGATAGTACTTGTCAAGAGCCACAAATTATTTCCGCGCAATTTTTCTCTACAGTACGTAGTAAATTCAGATACGCGCAAATTTCAGGTAGTACAACTTTATTACTTCCATTATCTTTCCCGGTGTCCATTGAGAACATTATGAGATAGTGGGGCAAACTTATTATACTTATTTTACACTTCAATGGTTTAGAATGCATACACACAGAATAGTTGAGGAAGCATATATGGCTTTAATAACTTTAACGCGGCCCTGCAACTTTAGAAAATCTAACGTCTAACAACTTCAAGGTTAATAGTAAAGCTAATACTAAAGGTTATATTTAAGGGCATTTTATAATTAGGTAAGTTTGGACTTAAATAGACATAAATCTGCAGATAGAAACATATATTGCTATAATACTCATTTAAAATAAAAAATATGAAATTTGGATACCCTGAGTCAAAGAAAGATCAATGCTTAGATAGTCTAATTATTTTTATCTTCAGAAGTAATATCTCTGTCATTCGTATTATCTTACACACTAAAATTAAACTAATTAAATACCTTAAAATATTTAAAAAAATAGCAATGTATTGGCACCTTTTCAATTACCAACTGATGTAGTAACAAAACAAAAATACACTGTTTTTCATATGGTTTATAACTAAGATGGTTGAAATAATAAAAAAAATCACCTCTCTTCATATAAATGTCCAAATTAAATGGTAATAATCAAAATTATTAAAAACCAGCTGTTTTCTTGAAATAAGGTAAGTTCATTCAATAATTAAATTGATAAGTTCGCTTCCATCATCCAATTTATAATTAAGGTTGATAATCTCTTAACCCATGTAGCGGCTTGGTACCGCTCGGGTAGGTAACCTGTCGTTCACAGGTTCTATTCTTCTATTCTATTCTTCTGCCCACTGCGTCCTGAGTTTGATTTCTTGTATGTACACTCTGTTATTAATGAAAAGGTTATGCCTATTTGATATTACTTATTATTATTCAATGAGTTTTAGATTAGTTATTCTATTAATAAATAGCAAAATTTAATTATCAAGCACTAAACAAAGTTACACAAAATTTTAGGCTAATCCTTCTGAAAAGCAAATTTATTAAATAATACGCAGTAAAACAACTATAAAAGAAAAAACTGAAATTTATTAAAAGTAGGTATTGGGACACCTGAGACCAGCCCCTCCAGTTTTTTTTTGGCCACGCCTGCTGCGCTCTGATTGGCTATCCCCTCTCCTCTAGCTCCTCCCCTTGCTTCTGATTGGTCGACGCCATTTTGGATGACACGCCTACTATTCTGTGATTGGCTGAAGGCGGCCATTTTGAAAACGCCTACTATTGTCTGATTGGATGACGGCCATTTTGGAACTTCGGGCGCCATTTTACCCTCCATGACTGGAAACTGTATTACCGGCAACATGCATGTTGCTAAGAGATGGCGCTATGAAGGAATACCGACAAACTATGTACTATTACTACTAGGGGGCGCGTCATGAAGAAAGCTGTATTACCGATTACGGGCGTTCTGCTAATTTGTTAATAGAGGGAGCCAAAGGTTTATCATTTTATATTAATAAATTTTACCGATTTCTTAAAATAATTATCGCCGTCATTAATACTTTAATTACATATAATAATTTAAGATAATTAATTCAGCATTTAAATTTTAAAGGCCGCTTTAAACGCAAATCATGGAACAATTTACGGCTATTTCCTAATACATGTCGCGTTAGTATGGATAATAATAATAATAACAATAATAATAATAATGTCTTTATTTCCTTACATGTTTACACCCAAATAGGGAAAAATATGAATTTAAAAAAAAAACCTAACAGCTTTAAATGTAAATCGTGGACTTGCTCGATATAAACGGACCGCCAGTTTTCCATCTCTACCATTATATAAATTTCTAATATAATATTTACGTCGAGAGAGAGAGAGATTGATCATATAGTTGATATATTAATTAGCTACATTTTCCTCTTCTCTCACAACCGCGATCAATGAAACATTTCCAGTGCGTATTTCTTGGTATCCCTTACAACCCTAATATAATTTTACATACAGCGGTATTTTAAAATCTGTGTCATTTTGAAGTCGACATCTTAGATTTCCCACTCTTCTTGAATTTTTAGCTCTGAGGGATTGGATCGATCATCTTTTATCCCTTTCACTAGACGGAAGCTCTCTCTCTCTCTCTCTCTCTCTCTCTCTCTCTCTCTCTCTCTCTCTCTCTCTCTCTCTCTCTCTCTCTCTCCTCTCTCTCTCTCTCTCTCTCTCTCTCTCTCTCTCTCTCTCTCTCTCTCTCTCTCTCTCTCTCTCTCTCTCTCTCTCTCTCTCCTTCTCGCTGCGTACCTTGCTATCTCTCTCTCTCAACGAAGCAATCTGTATTATCGCCTAACAATTTACGGATATTTGCTAATAGATGTAGTGATAGTATGAATACCTCGTAGACACGCCCATTCGTGATCTGATTGATCGATAGCTTTTATCCATACCCAGATGGTCGGTCTGTCATCTTGAAGCACGCTCTGATTGGTTCGGTCATCTTACTCCCTACCATAGGCAATCATCTTGAAACCCCTACCCCTAGCGTTTAATGTCTTGCGTGCCTAGCTATCTATCTCTCGCTACCTACAAGTTCTGCCGCCTTTCTCTCTCTCTCTCTCTCTCTCTCTCTCTCTCACTCACTCATGCACACACCCCCTGTACTCTTTCTAACTTTTCTAGAAGAAGAAATAATAATGTCAGATAGGAATTATGTTTCTACTTTTCGTGTACCCTCTCTCACGGATAACGATCTACCCTTTTATATAGTCGCCCTTCTCCCTTTGCTAGTAAAAATGAGACATCACCAGCCCTAGAATTTTATATTTCGCGGATGACTACAAGACCGCTGTATTCTAATGAAACTTTCTACCCCAAAGAGATCATGAAATTTAAAGAAACCGACAGTCTTTGACACAACCGCGAGGTTTGCAAGCTCGTCTAACCGTCGTATCTATGTCAGTAGCTGCCCTTCGTGAAGGGGTTTCGGATCTCAATGTTAAGAAAATTACGTTAAATAAATACACACAGACTATTGAATCACGTTCAGGAATCGGAATGGTTTCTAACACTAACATGTATCAACGGACAAATTAACTACATAAAAAGAGAAAAACCTAATTCTAATGCAGAAAATGTATAGACTTACCCTCCTCTGGCGTATCACATTTAAATTAAAAACGGAAAAGCAATAAATATTTACCACTTTTAACCACCTCACCTCACCAGGAAGAAGAGGAAGCTTGAATATTCAGTATAAACTGACACTTTTTTAAATTTAAAAACAGTTATTATTAATCTTTCAAGCCTCTGTTATATA